>OY728148.1:1113135424-1115827924 GCA_963277665.1 Viscum album | reverse complement strand
CTGAAAGGTGAAAGAGTCCGAATGGACAGGCGGATCGGAAGTTACGACCATTTAAAAAAAACTGACGGGGAACATGTGCTAGAAACAAGGCATTGAAAAACATAACAAACCCGATACCCACTAAAAAGGCCATAACATATGATCTAGGAGTGCATGTGGGCGCCGCGACCAGTCAAACTGAAGCTCATGGAACTAGCTATGATCTGGAAGGTGGAGGAGGCCGAAATGACACACGGATCGAAAGTTAGGTCTGTTTGAAGACAAGTTCGACGGGACACTGGTGACGGAAACGGGGTTTTAGAGGCCTTCGGAGGGGTTTTTGGGGTCGAAAAACATGACAGAAGCTTTCTTGTTTTGAAAGTAGTGCGCAGCTCTCTTCGCTGGCTTCGATTTGATATGTGGTAGAGCCCAAACGGACACCCGGAGCAAAAGTTATGGCCATTTGAAGTTGGAGAACTTTTTTCAACTTTTTTATAACTCTAATATCTTCCACACCTTAGACCGTCTCACGGTTTTGATTATATGTGCCTCTAGATATCTTCATGAGCTTCGATTTGACTGGTCGTGGCGCTTCAACGGATGCCCGGATCAAAAGTTATGGTCGTTTTAGTGATTTCGGGGTTTCTCACGATTTTTTATTTTTTTTCATTTCATTTCGCGGTGGTTTTACCGAAACCGCCGCTAATCCTCAAATAAAATTAAAAAAAATAAAACATAAATTTAAAAAAAATAATTTTTTTTCCTTTTCGCGGCGATTTTCTCGTAGTGTGGGAAGAGGCCGAGTGACCTCTGGTCTATGGGGGTAGGCATGCCGTAGGAGTAGATATAGGAGATGTCACTTGGAGAGAGAGAGAGAGAGAGGTCGACATAGCCATGCATTCATGTGGTGCTAGCTGATGGAAAGGTGGATGAGTTCCCTCCTAGGTTTTCTTTATGAGCATGATGAATCCTCCCTCTGCTAATCTACCTTTAAATACCAAATTAAAGGAAATAAACAAAAGAAAAAAATAAACAATTCAAAATTCAAAATGAAACGAAATCTAATCATCTAAAAAATCAAATGTTAAACAACAATAATAATAATAATAATGAGAAACAACTAAAATAATTATTATTATTATTATTAGAATTATTAGAATTATATATACATACACACATATAATTATAAATACTAAAAAAATACATAAGATATAATTAGTAGTTAGATAAAATTATAATTTATAAAAATAATAATATTGTTCTTAAATGTTAATCTACTTAAAAATAGTAATACTAATATTTTAAATAATATTAAATTTTAAAAATAAATATAATACTAAAATAAAAAATTAAAATAATTACTAATAAATATTAATAAACTAATATTAATTAAACTACAAAAATAATAAAAGTGTTAGATATTAAATCTTAATAAGATATAAAATTATTATAAACTAATAATAGTAATAAATATCTAATATTAATATATAATTAACTAAAAATTAAAAATAAATAACAAAAACACTACAAAACTATGAAAATAAACTAAAAACACTAAAACAATTACACTGTTTAATTAAAAATAATTTAGAAAATTATAAAAAAAGTTAGCAAGATCCATGTGCATCATAAATGTACCATCTTTATTTGTTCACATGTGAACAATTGTACTTTCAAGCCATAGATCACCTTTCCCCCATAATTGAGTTGTTCATGGTGAGATATAGGCAAACTAATGTGCTCCACTTTAGACAAGTAGCTTGTACAAAACTATACAACCTCCTTAGAAATATAATTTTCGATAATGGAGGCTTTAGGTTTGATATGGATTCTTAACATAACCCTTAAATATCTTCATATACCATTAAAAATGATACATCTAACATAGATATACAAGTCCACGAAAAATTATTTCTCACACCTAATGAACCCTTTAAATGAACCATGATATCAAAAAAGATGGTGCAAAATAAATTTACAATTAACAAAGTATAGAAACTGTTTCATTCTCCAAATTGTTCAAATTATTCAGATCAATCACCTTATTAAAATTTTTATTGAGAAATAACTCACTTTCATGGTAGTAATTCTGACAGAGAGGGGAAATATTCTTCACAATTCAATTGGTAGGATTTGTTTCATCATGATATGAAAATCATGAGATTTCATACCTGTCAACTTCAAATCATTTAATGACACTAATTTTTTTACATTGGAAGAATAAACCTACATCACTTTGATATCATGAAAACACTAACAAAATCTAATTTTATCCCTCTTGTATTATGTATGACAAGTTGGGGGTAGGAATTTTCACCTTCCGTCAGGAGTGGTAACTAACTTCAAATATGGTAGCTCAAATAATATTGACAATTTCTTCCAAATATTTATTTCATTATCAATTTTTTGTGTCTTTACGAATGTCGTATCAATGTTATTCCCCCTCTACAAATATTTATCATTAGACAAATTATTTGGGAAAATATCAAATTCTGGTGAGCCATTGAATTCCTTTTTTAATATTTGATATGAGTAATCCACAGACAAAAACCACTGATAACCCATGTATGTTTTAGTTGATAATATGAAATATTCTACTCACAAATTGGATAATCAATATGCCCCTTAGCACTGTATCCAAACAAATTTTCATATCCTGGGAATTCATTTACAAAGAGCATAATCATTGCATATAGTTGAAAATATTTCATTTTATAAGAATCATACAACCTAATATATTCCTCTAATTAAAGTTTCAAATCATTAGTAAATGGTTAAAAGAAAACACTAATATCATTTTGTGGAAGGTTTGGTCTAGATATCATTAAACTCAATATGACATATTTTCACTTCATACAAAATTCAAAAGATAATTTTAAATTACCAATAAAATAGGCAATGAACTATGTGTCTTAATAAGGCCTCGATATGGATTCATTCCATATATAAACATTCCAAGTATGACATATATTACTTAATTTTCAAATCTGGGAAACTATTGATCAATTTTCTTCCATTGTGGACAATTAGATAGATGTCGTAATTTTTATCATATATCCACCCATATGCATTCTGTCTTAATCTTTTTTCATCATTTGAATTTGAAAATAAATGTTTTAAATGAGGGATTATATAAATAAACAAAAATTACATATCAGGGGTCTCTATAACTTCTAAATTATCCTATTATTTTTCTTTCATATTATAGTGTGATGTCCCACATTTCAGAAACTCTGACAGAAATTCATATTCTTTCCTATATAACACATAATCATTCAGGAAGGCATGTATTTCCTTGTACCCCAATCCCATTGGGAATAATATTTTCTTTACATTATAATGTGATTATGGAATATTATTGTCTTTGGGAATAATGTATTTCAAAAATCATATAAACTCTATAAAACTCTTGTCACTCTATCCATTTTTATCCTTAAATTTAATCAATCTTAACACCATCGATAATACCATATATTCTATACAACCCAGATAGAATGGTTTTTCAGCATCACCATAAAAAAGCTCAATTACTAGTTCTTTCTCAATTACCTATACTTCAATATCATGAATTATTTCTTTAACTTGATCTAACATGTTATCTTAAAAAGTATCATCATCAATAGATTTGAAATTCCTCCTAATTTCACCATTCCAAGTCCAAAAGTTCTAACTTGGATTAAAACCATGAAAAATTAAATGTTCTTTGATCTCTCTTATTTTCAACTTCTTCATATTTTAATATTTTAGGAAAGGATAGAAAAACATGTCATTGTTTGGAAAATTTTGTTTAGAAATTTCAAAAAAATGAATCGACACCTTCCTCATATTCATCACTTATTTGAATTACAATAATCCAAATTCGAATCATTATTATCTATAACATATATCAAAAAATTTAAATAAGTTATTATAATTTAAAATTTATTTACAAATTTAATTTTATAAATAAAAAAAATATTTCACAAAAAAAAAAAGAAATACAATATATTTGATAAAAAATATAACTTTAAATATATTAATCTATCATTATTTAATAAAAAATCCAAAAATTTAATCTAAAAACAATCATTAATAAATTAAAAATTAGATAAGATGTGTGAATAATCAAAACTAAAAATAAAAATATCTTGAATTAACATAAAATAAAAACAATAAACACAAACCATAAATTTATTTTTATCAGGATGATTGAGAAGCTGACACTAATAGTAAGAATGATCAAGTAGTAGTAGATGATGGTAGAGGTGGACAGTGAAGAAAATATAAAGAAAAATCAATATAAATTTTAAACTGAAAATACAAATACAAATTCAAATAGTTTGGATTCGCAAAAAAAAAAAGAAACAAAAAACAAAAACTATAAATTCATATCTGATCCGAGATGACTGAGAAGTTGACACTAATGGGAATAAGTCATAAGCGGCTAATGATGGATGAAAATGGTAGATTCCAACTTAAACATAAAGTGATGTTAAATAAAAATTGAAACAACAAATACAAATTGATATAATGCATATAAAATGGAAATAATAAACACTAACCATTGATTGAAATCAGATCTGGGACAAGCGATGCCAATGAGAAGAGCATGAGCGGCGGTCGATGATGGGTGACCGAGGATGGTGGGGGTTGATGTTAACTCAAAGATAAACAAATGTCATATAAAAATTGAAACCACAAATAAAAATAAATTTAATGAACAAAAATGGAACCAATAAACACTCACTTTAGATTGAAATTAAAACTGGGATGAGCGACACCAAGTGCTAGCGAGGGTTAACTAACTGGTGATCATGGATGGTGGTGCTGGATACCAAATGAAATATATTCAAATAAAAAGATCTAAAAATTAATAAATTTTATTCCATGGATCGAATAATTAATATTTTTGAAGCCACAAATTGAATATTATTAGGGTTAGGGTTCACCACGTGGGAGGAAAACGAGAGCTATCATGTGAAATAAAGTAAAAAATTACTCATCCCAATCACGATTAAAATTATAATGGTTTTTTTACATCATTTTTTTAATAGATGAATTGGATAATTATATATTTAATGTTATTTATTCCATACCTGATGCATAAAATATTTTTTCCACATCTTTTATTGTATAACCAACATGAAAAATCTTGCCATTTTATTTTTTGTGTTGGTTATTCAATAACTAATGTGAGACATCTTATTTTCCAAATAATTTATTGAATAACCGATGTATAACATAAAATCAAAACATTTTTCAATTCATTTATTAAATAACCAACATAAAAAAATGGTTTTCCACATTGGTTATTGAATAACCTATGTGAAAAATCTTGTGGTTTTATTTTCCACATCGATTATAGATAACTGAACTAAAAAACATGTTAGAGAAAATATAATTTGTACTAGTTTTATTCTAAGTTGTATTTCATATCCCAAGTAGTTATTTTCCAAAATGAGTTTCAGTTTGTATATAAGAATAAATTCATACCTTTTATAACATATCATGAATCTAATAAACTATTAAAAGATTTAAATGGAAGCTATATTGCTTATATTATTGAAAATAATGAAAACTCTTGAGATGAATGATGTGACACTAGTAAAATAATATCTAGATGTTTTTTCTTGTGAATTTCTAGTTATTATACCTAACTAGTAAGTTGAGTTTATTTTTGGCTTACTGCATGATGCTAATCCAATTTTTGAATCCCCTTATTGAATGGCTTGAGTAGAACTTCTAGAATTAAAAATACAGTTATAGAATTTTCTTTCTAATTGTTTCTTTAATCAAATAACTTCACTATAGGGTGCTACTATTTTATTTTTTAAAAATAAATATTGTCTCATGAGGATTTTTATTGATTATAGAGCCTTGAATAACATAATTGTTAGGAATAAGTATTTTTTTATCCTTATATAAATGACTTGTTTGATCATGTCTAAGGAGATCACTATTTTTCAAAGGTCGATCAGAGGTCTTGCTACCATCAGCTGAAGTTAAAGGAGGATGAAATACCTAATATAGTTTTTCATAATAGGTATAATAATTTTGAGTTTTTTTTATACCCTTTAGGTTAAATAATTCTCCATCTTTATTCATGAATATTATGGATAGAGTTTTCCATGAATATTTGATAAATTTTTTGTTGTCTTAATATATGATATTTTGATTTATTCTAAAAGTTATTCGGATTGCAAGAAAACATCTAAAGATTTTTTTTCAAACCTTGAAAGAAAATAAGTTATATGGAAAATTTAATAAGAGTTAATTTTGGTTGTAATATATTTCATTCCTCGGAAATATCATAAATAAATATGGAAAAACTATTGATCTTATTAAAATTGATGTGGTTGAAAAATGGTCAAGACCTACAAATGTTACTAAGATTCATATTTTTCTTGGATTAGTTGGATATTACTAGTTGTTTGTTGAATGATTTGTAGGGTTATATAGAACATTAACCAAGTTAAGATGAAAAATGGTTTGGTCCATCTAGAAAAAAAAATGTAATAAATGTTTCTATTAATTGAAAAGAAGATTAGTGAATGAAATAATTTCTACCTTTCTGTCTAGAAATAGTGACTTTGTTTTCTAAAATATTGCTTCTTTGAAGAGAATGTGTTGTGCTTTAATGAATAATGATTGAGTTATTTATTATTTATTATGTCAATTAAAACCTCATGAGGAAAATTATCCTACACATGACCTTGAACTAGTAGCTATAGTGTTTTCTTTAAAAAATTTAAGACATCATTTATATGGAGTAAATTGTAATGTATATATTGTCCATAAGTGCTTAAAGTATGTATTCGCTCAGAATGAGTTGAAAATGTGATAGAAGATATGTATGGAATTGATAAAGGATTATGAATGAACAATTATTTACCATCTATGAATGAAAAAAAGAGTAGATGATGCTTTGATTCCGAAAGATAATGCTATATTAACCATGTTACGTTTAGAACATGACCCTTTGTTTAATGATTTGATGAATGTTGGCTTAGAAATTATTCATGCAGGAACTTCCTCTATTTTTCAGCTATTATTTTAATCCTCTTTTCTAGACAGTATTAATCAATCTTGGAAGGAAGACCATGAGTTATAGTAAAAGGTATAATTGGTTAATTAAGGAAAGTTTCTTGAACTTAATATTGACAAAGAAGGTGTTTTTAGATTTCTTAAAAGGTTATGTGTTTTATATGAACCCCCAGTCGAAGAAATAACTATTGAGTGAGGATCATATTTCTCTATTTTCTATTCATCACTATAGTACAAAAATGTAAAGATACCTTCAAGAACATTTATGATGGAAAATAATTAAGAATATATAAATAATTTTAATAATAAGTGTTTTAATTGTCAATAGGTTAAAACTATATGAAAATTATCGAAGGAGATTTTTTATCCTTTTTCTGTTCCATAATGTAAATGGGAGAATATATCTATGTATTTCATGGTGTATTACCAAATAAATATTGATATAATAATATGATTTGGGTAATTGTTGATCAATTATCTAAATATGCACATCTTATTCCCATTCAAGATAATATGTATTTGGATCAACTTTCTTGACTTTATATTAAGAAGATAATTAGATTACATGGAGTACCTCTTTTCAATATATTATATCACGATCCCAAATTAATTTCTATTTTCCAAAAATTAATTCATAAGTTTATGAGTACTGAATTAAATTTTAGTACATCATTTCATCCTCAATTTGATGGAAAGTCAGAGCAAATGATTCAAAAAAAATTAGGATATACTTCAATTTTTTTAAATAGATTTTTAGGTAATTTGGGACTAACATATAAATTTGGTTGAGTTTTATTATATTAATAGTTTTTATTTCAGTATTTATATGGAGATTTTAAGGCATTATATGGAATTTGGTATCAGAATACAACTTGTTAGGATGAATTTGGGGAAAGAAACCTATTGGGACCAGAATTGGTATAATAAATGGTTGAAAATGTCAAGATGATTTAGTGGTATTTGAGTATAACTCAAATCATGAAGAAAATTAATAAAAATAATTGGAGTAAAGATCTATGATTTGAGTTAGGCGATCATATTTTTCTTATAGAATATATATGGAAAAGTGATATATGTTTTGGTAAATATGGGAAGTTAAATCCATGGTTTATTGGACCATATAAAATACTTGAGAATTTTGGATCATTTTCTTATTGATTGGTCTTCCTATGAGTTTATCATAGGTACATGATTTATTTTATGAGTTTTTGTTAAGAAAATATTTGTTGGATGTATCTCATGTTTGGAGCCCACGATGTAGGCCAGTTAAAAGAAAACATTTATTATAGGGAATAACCAATACAAATTCTTGATTATAGAGGGAAAATGTTATAGAATAAATTTTTTACTAGGTTAAGGATTTATGTAAAAACCACATGGTTAAATAATCAACATGGTAATCAAAAAATGTTATGAGGTAAAGATATCCCCACTTGTTTAAATAGTAAATAAAATTATAAGGATGCAATTTACAATATAGGAGAATGTAAAAACCTAGGTAATGATAAGATAAATAATTTTTAGGTATTATTGATATTCATTAATTATATTTTATATATTTATATTCACTATAAGGATATTAAGTAATTTTCCAATAAAAAAGAAAATAGCTTTATTCTTATGAAATATATTTACATAGATTATATGGATTAATTTAAAATATTGATTTAAAAAAATTAGAATTTTAATTTGAAAAAAATAAATTCATTTTTTAATTCATCATGTCAAAATTATATTAGGATGAATTTTTGATAATTTTATAAATTTTTTGATTTTTTGAATGAATAGTGAAAATTCTTTTTTTTATTTAAAACCGTCTTTTTTCTAAATCAATTACAAAGTTTTATTTTGTTTTAAAATGATTTAAAAATAAAATTGGTTTATGTATATTATGAATAATCCAATTCATGTTATTTGAATCAATTTTATGCTTGATTTTTTATAAAAACATTTTATACTTAAGAAAGAATTTGTTATGGAAAACTGATTTTTGTCACATTTTGTGGGATTAATTTTAAATTAAATCCATACACTTTGGTGAATTGAATTTTATAAAATATATTCCTTATTTGGAATAAGTATAATTAATATTATTTAATAAATTCTCTTAATTTTTAGTCATAATGAATTGTAAAAACAATTAAAATCTTTTCCATAGTTAAGGTTAAAATAGGTTTACCAGGGGTTAAACTAAATTGATAAGGGTTAAAATGATCTAAAAAATTATCCAAATCATATTATATAGACATATTTCAACCTTGTCTCATATTATATTCATAAATTTTCTATTTTTGATCCATTTTTCACATGGATTACATTAGAATGTTAAATTTTTAAAAAAAAAATCCAAGTGTGCCCTCTCCCCCACTTGTGAAAGGACACCCCTCTCATCACATCTCTATACATAAAAACCCATTTATTTTGGACAATATATGACACAATCCATTCCTAACATCCATCCCCACATCATAGAGTCCCTTGTTTGATCATAAACAACCTAGGAATTCTTTAAGAATAAACATAAAGCAGTTTTCAAAAGAATAGGAGGATAAAGAACGTATATGACAAGTTAGAATTGAGGTAAGGGGTGATTTACATTAAAAAATTATTTTCAATTATATAAATATTTATTTTGTTAATATTTTTCCTTCACATTGATATTCTTAAAATCCATTTATGGATGTATTTTTATAGACATAAATGAATTTTTAAGGATATTTCATATCACCGAAGGATTTTTTTCAATGTTTTAAAAATGAATCTTTTTATGTCTTTTACGTAGATCATTTTGACAAAAGTAAAAATAGTAATGTTCTATTTTAATGTATATAGTGTCAATGTTTTTTATCTCTACCATAGTTATTATTTTATTTTTGGATTCCTTTATAAGATTCCATGTTTTATTTAAAGAAAAAGTATCCTTCCCTTTGTTGTAGGTATTTTCAAAAAGGGTTCTAAATGAAATATATATTTTGATATCTTGAATATATTTTTATTATGCATGAAAATAATATTTTTATAATTTTAATAATTAAAAACGAAATCCTTCATGTTTTATTATTATGTTATAGTTCTTATAAATTATTTATGATAACGTGTGAACCTAGTATATCTCATGATAATAGGTGTGCCTAATATATCTGTCTGATGAGTTGGATAAAGAGATAAAGTTAACTAGTTATATATTTCTCCTAATAGATTATTATAATTTATCAGGTGTGTTATTCCATTTATAAAAGTGATTGTAAGAGTGATATGTAAATGATGTCACAAGTTACCTATATGATTTATCTATGATTTTTATGGGTTTTTATGAAAACATTATGTTTTAAAAAGGTAATATAATGATCTTAAGTTTGAAGGAAAGTTTATGATACTTTTTAAGGGTGAAAGTTATAACTTTTTGGAAAGGTTTTCATGTGTTTTTCATGATTATAAAGAAACATATATGAGTTTTAGTATTTTCCTATCATATTTATTATACAATGTTTTATGAAAATATTTGGGTAGTAAATCTGATTTCTTGGTTAATAAAATTTTTATTTTGAGTTAAAATTTTAATATGAAAAATGAATTTTTTTTATAATGAGTATTCATAGACTCATGGGTTTCTATATTTCTTTCTTTTTATATATACCTTACTGATATTTTTGTTGTTATCCCACATTTTCAATTATTTTTCCCTCATATTTAAGTATGAGTAGGGACAAGGATGAGGTAAAGATGAAAATTGTAAAGATATGTCATGAAAATAAAACTTTTTATGTCTTAAAAGTATTATATTGTGGAAAAAATGTATATTGAGTGGAATTTCCAACTTTTGTTGTAATATTTTATTATGTAAGGGTGATAACCTAATTATTAAAAACTATAAACCAAAAGGGTCTTTAGGAATTTATGAAAATGAATTCTTTTTTAAAAAATTCAATTTTATATATTGTTTAAGGTTGTTTCCTTTTATACTTCCTTGTCTAAGTCATGGTAAAAATGGATAAACCTAAAAGTTAGGTAAACAAATCCCATTATGATATTTGAGTGAAACTTAGCTTGGAAACACTAAGAGTTAGGATATAAGAGGAATATATTTGATTTTATATTCATATGATGGATTCAGTTAAATAGTTTTCCACTCAACTATCCAACATTCATGTGTGATATTCTTTGAAATTTATCCCATATAAAAAGCTAATATTTTAGAGGAACACTATAGTAGACTAAAAACAAAGTTAAATATGGATATTGGTTTTTCAAATAGGTATGATGTATGGGGTCATTATTTTTTGTGGGATTACTTTCATTAAAATCCCTTGATGAAGTGATATAAAACATGATATTCAACTATATATATGTATTTATTATAGATTTTGGAATGAATCCTGTATATAATTTTTCGATATCTTATAGTTATGACCTATAAAAAAATTCTATATTGGTATCTAAGGATGATAAGTGTTCTCAAAGAGAGGAATTCCAAGAATTTGAATGTGAATTTTATAAAGATTAATTTCTCTAACTATGACTCATGGTTATTAGACACTTGGTGTGAATTAGATATTTTTTTTATGAAAAATGGTCTGGATATAAGAGGGAATTTAAGGAATGTGAAGTAGATCTCATTGTTAGCAATGAATAAAGGGTTTACACATCGAAGGTTATCACTTATGATCTAAGTTTACCTAGTGGATTAATTCTTGAATTAAAGAACTGTTATTAAATTCATTCAATAAAAAGAAATTTTATTTATAAATATTATTTGGAAAAGAAAGGATTTTCATTTATTATTATAAACAAGAGTTTTTCTATATATATGAATGAAATGTTTAATGGAATCTAGAATACAATAAATGGTTTATACATTCTAGATAAATGTAATCCTATCTATAACATTCAAATAAGAAGTTCAAGGTTGATTCTAAACCAACATATCTTCGGAATTATTTCCTTATACATATAAATGAGAAGTATATCCAAATACTCTATAGATATGTATTATTAGAATCATTCAATTATGAATCTTTTTTATCAAGAAATATGGCCAAAATATATTTTAGTGAAAAAGTTAAAAGAACTAGTGGACTGTTGGATCTTATACATAGTATGTATGTGGTTCGATGAGTACTCAAGCTAGTGGTGGGTTTATATAATTTATAATCTTTTCTTATTAATTTAGTTTGTATGGTTATTTGTTTTTGATGATACACAATTATGAAACTTTTCAAAATTTCAAAGAGTTTCAAAATTAAGTATAAAATAAATTATTAAAAATTATTATGTTTATTTGATTAGATTGGTGTAATGAATACTTACTCTAATAACTCGTTGATCATATGAGAGATTGTGAAATTGTTCTAGAAATTACACCACCTAGAACACTATAGTGGAATAGTGTGTTTGATTTGAAGAATTTTACCCTACTAAACATAGTTCAATTTATTATGAGTCAGTCTGACCTTCCTATCTTATTTCAAGGATATTCTTTGAAGACTATTTAATTCTTACATAATTATGTTCCATCTAAAGCATTCATAAATTAACCATAAGGTATATAGTATTGGAAACATACTATTCTATATTTTATGAGGGTTTAGGGTAGTGAAGAACTCATATGATGATTGGATTATGATAATCTTATCCCTAAGTTAGATAAATGATTATTTTTTTGTTATCCCAAGTAAACTATGGAAAATTATTTCTATAATATCATTGAAAAAAAGTATTTGTGGTCCAATATGGTGTTTTCTTTGAGGATAATCACATTAATTAAGGATTCAGTGGTAGGAAATTTTAACTTAGAGAATTTTATGAACAAAACCCATGAATTGTTACTTAGATGGACGTTGATCATGTTCTATATATGTTTATGGAAGAATAACTATATCAGGATACACAAGAACCTAGAAGGTATTGTAGTATTATTCAAGATAACAAAAGATATTAATTCCATATGGAAAATGATTATGAAGTAATGTTAATAGGTGATGAACCTACTATTTACCAAGTGTCCATTAAGATTTTTTATTTCAATGGATGGATAAAATCAATGGAATATAAAATGGACTCCATATACAATAAAAATGTTTGGAACGTATTTGATTCACCTAAATGTGTTATACCCATAGGTTTCAAGTGGGTTTTCTATAAAAAACAAACATGTATGGTTTAGTGTCTACATATAAATCATTCATGGTTGTAAATGATTACAAAAAAATTTATGGTATTTACTATAAATATAACTTTTCACCATTTGTGATGATAAATTCCATTCATATATTTATTTTCACAACATCTTATTTTGATCATGAGATATATCAAATGGGTTTCAAAATCACTTTCCCTGATGAGAATTTAGTCAAGGATGTTTATAATGTGTGCTAGGAATTGGTTTCACCACTGAGAAGGGAGGTGAATCAGTGGTGTTTTATTTTTACTAATTATTCTTTCAAAATAAACCTCTATTATATTTTATAATATGATCCACTCAAGAAGAGATCTTGGCCTTACCTAATTTAAATATAAATGAAAATAACATAAGGCAAAAGCATTTTTTTACAAGGTTTGGTCCCAAGGTGGGTACCTACTCCTTGCTATGGTCAGTTTTTATCCAAATCAAAAGATTTTATAATATATAACATAAGTGGTTACAATGGTTATCATCTTAAACCCATAATGAGTTACACACTCACACAACATCCCACTTTACTTTTAAACATTTCACTATATGTTACAAGTTTATTAGAACTAGGTGATAAAGATCACATCATAGTCTAGGTTACTTAAACAACTGATGATGTTGATCTTATTCTTATTTCCTTATAGATAATAAGAATATAACATGCCCACCTCTTTAATATCATCAAATACTAATAATCAGACATGAAATCATATCAGTCAACCATTTTCACTTCATAACAAACTTCAATGATTTGATTCTCAATATTGAATTATTGATTACTCAATCTTCTATAAGTTTTCTTCTATTTACCAAACACCCAACTTCAGTTATTATTTTTCTCAATATTTCTTATTATATCTCAGTTTATATGTATTTTAATTTTACCTAATATTTTCCTATAAATTAATTTTTTTCAATAATATCAAATAAAATAAATTAATAATTCTGTTACCTCTCCACATTCAAAAATATTCTTTCAAAAATATTACAACACAATCTTCTATACATTTCCACATTTAATGATTTGCATGGTTATTCCCACCTTGAACCTCAACTAAAATTATATAAATAACCATATGCTAATATCAATATAGTAAATAAAATACCTAAATTTTTATTTTAGTAGTGATCACAAAAAATTATTCACAAATATATGTATTCTATAATTATAGAACACTTGAGCAGCAATATCCTCTCTAAATTTCATTGAACAAGATTTGAATGACATCTCCATCAACCTAGTACATTTTGTGACACATATCATCGCAAAAAAACACTCTTAATTCCTATATTTAATCAAAACATAATTATAAGCTCATAATTTATTAATTAAAGATCAACATTACATTATCCCATTTATTTTCAAAAAATAATTATTTTGGGATTTATCTTCTCAAAATCATGAAAAGAAGATGACTCATACAAAAATACCTATAATAAACCATTTTTAAGAGTAAAGATACTTACAATTTTCTCTTCAATTACCAACATTTACTATTTTTTTCTTAAAGTGAAAATTTGTAAGAGTAAAAGGACTCTTATTAAATTAAGGAATGATTCATATGGAATCACTAAATGACTATTTTGGTTTTTCAATGTTCTTACCTATATTTTAAAATTTTCACGTTCAATTATATTTCATAATATTAAATGACTCTAATGAAATACATGTGAATCTTACAACACCCACAAGAATCTTATGATGGTTAGATTTACTCTTATTATTTTTGAATAAATCTTATGAAATCTATATGACTCTTATAAAATGAATTTGACTCTTATAAAATGCATCAGACTCTTACAAAATGTATCTGACTCTTACAAAATGCATTTGGATATTAAAAAAATTCATGAATTTTCAATTTTTTTTATCCAGACTCTTTAGATGGCCCTTACGATCATTGAAGTACCTCAATGGATTATCCATTTTTCATCTTTACTTGAAGAAATATAGAATTTCTTCAAATAAATCTAGAACTATTTAAATTCATCTCATGGATTCTCATATTAGCTCAAACAAATTCTTAGTATATTTGAATAAATATAAATATCTTCCACTAATTCTCATACATAGTTAAAAACAAATAAATTCCTTCAATAATTTGATAGGATTCTTTTAATTTCCCCCTTTTAATTTTTTTTCAATTTTATTAATATTTATCATCTCTGTGTATCTCTTTTCAAGAAATAAAAAAAATTATATTGTAATAATTAAATCGCAAACTTTTTCAAGAAGTGTGATGAAATAAACTACAATATAAGAAATTTTTTTGAGATAATTTCACCACTCGGTGATAAAAAAAGGTGTGGACAAGTGACTTAGATGTTATCCCCATCAAAAAAACACTTTTATTTCTCCCCATTTTAGAAATAACCACAACTCCATATCAATAAAACATAAGGATAGTGTTTGTTAATACCCCCCTTAAAAAAAGAGGTATACCACTATATTTTCCCCTTTGATGGTATAATACAAAGCATTTGGGGGTAGTTCCCACATAGCTTCAAGTGATAGTGGAAGGTTGAACATGAAATTTTATCCTTAAGTTCATAAACCTCTCTCTTGGAATAACTTTTGTAAAGACATCTATAATTTGATCCTTAGAAGAAATTTATTCCAGTTTTATGTCTTTATTTACTATCATTACTTTGATGAAATGATACCAGATATCAATGTGTTTTAATCTTGGGTGATGAAGAATATTTTTATATAGATCAATAGAACTGTGATTGTCATAATAAATCTTTAGTATATTCTCAACTTCTACCTTTAGATCTTCTATTTGAAATTGAATCCATAATATTTGAGTGAAGGCATGTATTGACGATACATATTTTATCTCACTGATGCTCAAAGAAACTGAACTCTTCTATTTTTTCTATGCTAAATGAAATATCTTTCACTAAGAAAGAAAATACTGTATAATATATATTTTTATCAGTGCAATTACTAGCCTAGTCTGTATTTGTGCAACCCAACAGATTCAGTTCTACATCATATCTATATAGTATTCCATGAATAAGAGTTCCTTTAACATACTTAATAATTATTTTTTCTTCCATCATATAAGACTCTTTGAGATCAATTTTATATATTTCACAAAGATGCACTACATAAACTATATTTAGTCTTAATTTTTTTAGATAAAACAAACTCATAGTGATCTTATTTAATACTTTCTTATTCATATTATTTCCAGCTTTATCCTTACAAAATTTAGTTCCAATTGTTATGGGTTTAGAGAATTATTTAGAATCATCCATATCAAATTTATTCAAAACTTCTCTAGTATATTTATATTGGGATAAGAAGATTTAATCATATTTTTATATAAACTATAATCCTATAAAATAACTCATTTCACCCAGAATTATCATTTAAAATTTAATCTACATTTTATTTGAAAAATACTCACTGATATACTCATTATCACTTGAAAATATTGTGTAATAAACATAAAAATGACAATTATAGTACCTGTGATAATCACATTCACCTAAATAGTTTCATCAATCTTTCACTTAAGTAAATTATGTTTGACTAATTTATCCATCCAACTTTGAATACCAACCTCTAGGAACCTATTTTAACCCATATAAATCCTTCTTTAGCCTACATACCATGTTTTAATATATTTACAAAATAAAACTATTAGGTTGTCTTAAAAAAAATCTTTTCCTGGATATCTATTTAAAAATATATACTTCACATCCAAATAGAATACCCTATAGTGCCTATGTTCTACCACTATAAAAAAAATCATCAGAGCCTCTAGTCTTCCCACTAGTGAAATTTTCTCTTATAATTATATCCCTTCCATATGATAATACCCCTTTTCATACCAATATTTATTTATTTCTTAACCCCCCACATTTATTATTATTTTTTTTAATGCCTATTTTTTTAACTATAACAATTTTTTCTTTGGGTCTAGGTATAATCTATAAAGTGGAATTATTCTCTATTTGATAAAGATCATAATCCATATATTATATCCACTCCCATTATAAAATACTTCTAAAATATTTTACGGATAAATATATGAGATAAGTGAATTTTATTTTCAATCATTAATATTATTCTTTTTTTACTAGAGAATCTTGATTACCAATGATATTTTCTAAATAAAAATGCTTATTTAATATCTGATGCTTTCATTTCACAATTAAATCATCTATGTCTTCATTACAGGTCTATTTAGAATCAACATCAACAAAAATTATCTCATTTTCATCTTATTCTATATTTTATTTTCCTAAAATTTTCATGTTGTATGTTCAATTTTTTAAAAAATTCATTCATTTATCACATATTATTTTCACTTATTTTCAATAATATTTTTTTTCAAAGCAATCAACTAGTTTGTACAATCTCTTATTTTAGAATTTTTATCCTCTAACATTTGATAATTAGTCCATGATGATCCATTATTCTTCTTTCTCTTAAAATTTTCTCATATTAGAGTTTTAAATATTCATGTAGCAAGAAATACCAAAAACTTTTAATTAATTCATTGTTAAAATTTTATTATACCACATTTCATATGGTGTCATGTGTGCCTTAGGTATCAATAGATACATATTCTATATGTGTATATAAGTAAAAATATATTCCCACTAGAAAAATTTAGTGATATTGTGTCTGAATATCATTTTTATGCCCATCTTAACCAAACTCTTATTCTTTCTTTTTGGTGCACCATTTTTTGGTGAGTATATAGTGCACTGCATTGATACTTAATACCATTATTTATAAAATATATTTAATAATAATTATAACTATATTATTTTAAATTATCTGATACATGATTCTTGATGTAGACTCTTAGTTTTTTTTTTCAACCTTTCTTCTAAAGATTTTGAACATCTCAGCAGCTTCTAACTTATGTTTCATAAACATTTAATCATAAATCCTAGTGTAATCGTCGATGAAAATAATGAAATACATATCACCTCAGGAATACTGATGTCTCATCACCATGCTTTTGTGATTTGTTTGAACCATTTTCCCTTTCTAATAAGTTTCACATACAACATATCTCTCCCTCTCTCTTCAATTGGGATTGGTCTCTAACCACATCATAATTTATGACTTTATTCATTCTTCCTTGAACAATATGGAAAAGTATTACGTTCCATAACTTGTTTTCCTATTTGGTACATAAATAGGAAGAGTTGTTAGGATCACCAATTTAGAAAATATTTCCAATTGTTCTTTTACCTTGATTGATGATACTTCTATCCTCTATTATTTGAATCACATGAGTCTTTCATAAAAAATAACCTCATTCCCATCATCATGGATTTGGTCCACACATAAAATATTCTGTTTAATCCCTTTAACAAATAAAACATATTTAGATTTCATCTTTTGGGAATCAATCTCAATAGTAAAAACTCCTCCGATTTTTAGAGAACAATCATTTCCAAAATTCACTACCCATCCATCATGCTCTTCAATATTATTTAGTATTTTTTTTCACTAGAAATATGTTAGGAACAACCAATATTGGTTATCCATGACTTATTTCTCTCGAAATCTATCAATGCAACTTAGATAATGTGTGACATATTTTCTTCTTTCATTTAATGAATTTACTTTTATTTATCACCACTGGAAATCTATCAATGAATATCTGTCATACACTATTTAGTAAAGTGGACATTTTGGTCACATTAGCCACATATATCTTACATGTAGTCAAACTTGTTCTTAGTGGATAGATTTTTTGGCCTTTTGTCACAAATTTCTCATTCCATAAACTAATTTTCATCTTCCATGAATTTCATCTTCTTTTTCATTATAACATCCCCTTGTTTATTCTTACTCTAAGGTAGTGAAATTTTTTAATATAATGAATGTGATTTGTCTCCAAAAATTCAATAGAAACAATAGTTCCATTGAATCTAGATCTTATATATAGATAATTATTTTGTTCTGAATATTTTTTCCAGTAACATCACATGGGTTGTGATTGATTTTTTCTTGAGGGGAAGATATTATTGAGATATTATTATCTTCCTTTTATGAAAAAGAGGGTTTCTAATCATTTTTATTATCCCATACTTGTACATAATGGAATTTAGACCTACACTATTAGAAATAACATGTTTTATTTTTATTTTCAAAATAGTATATTTTACCTAACATTTTTAGAAATGAATCTTATCATATTGATATTTTTTATTTTTAACCTCCACTGGCTTGTGTAAATTTTCATTTATCTTCTTCATATATTTATTATATTTAATAAACCTTAATTGTGTATTATTTATCTCTTATTACATTATAGTCATTTTTTCATCTAAATCCTTCACTATGTTTTCATGCTTGATAATTTTTAGCATGATTTTTTTGATTTCATTAATGTAATCACCTTCCCTTTTGATCATATCTTAATTTTCTTCATTCATTTTATCATTTTATTTCTTTAAAATCTTTATTTCATTCTTGAGTTTGGTGTTATACTAAAAACAGACTTCAAGTTTGGATTACAATATATGTTCCAAATATGTTATCTCACCTTATTATCCTTTTCTCCTAGAGAATTATTCACATTTTTCAACATGATAGATCAACTTATAAATATATATTATTAGTAAAATATATTGTAGCATTTCTTTTAATGGGTGAAAATCCCACTATTGATGCATCTTTAACTTCCATACCTATATATAAAAGATTTAGTGACATCCTATTCTTCCACCAGTGATATTTTTTACCATTAAAAGTAAGGACATCCCTAATATTGAAAGAATTAAGATTACCCATATCAAGTAACTTATGGATCTTATAGAGGGAACCTAGATGTTTTGACACTTTTTTAAGTGTTTTAGGAATATCTTTCACCATTGAGAAGGGTTGGGGGAGGGGGTGAATGAATGGAGTTTTATTTTTATAATTTATTATTTCAAAATGAACCTATATGATTTGTTAGAATCTAATACACTCAATTGAAATTCTTAAAATTACCCAATTTAAAAAAAAAATAAAAATAAAATAGATCATAGTTTATTTTTACAAGGTTTAGTCCTAAGGTAGGTGCCTACTCCTTATAGTGAACAATTTTATCCTAAGACACAAATTTCACACTATATAATCGAAGGGGTTATAATTGGTATAATCTCAACCCCACAGTGTATCACACACTCAAATAATATCCCAATATGCTTCACAACATCTCACTACCAGTTATATGTTTTTTAGAACATGGTAAGAAAGGTAACACAAGAGTATTACTTGCTTCAACAATTGGTGATGATTATTTTTATCTTTGATATTTTAAGATAATCAAAATAGAATATGATCACCTATTTAGGATCATTGACTACTGATAAACAAAGATTATATCATATCAATAATCCTTTATCACTTCATGAGGAACTTCAATTATCATATTTTAAAATATTAAATTAATAATTACTCAGAACCTTGTAATTTTTATTCTCTCTACCTAACACCTAACTTGAGTCTCTTTTTTTCTCAATATTTCTCATTATCTTTTATTTTTTATATATCTCCACCCCTTAATTAGACATTTCTAAATAATATAAAATTAAATAAATCTGTAAATCAATTAAATTATCACAATGCATAATATTCCCACAATAGATTTATAAAACACAATTCTCTACATGTTTCCTCATTTAACAGTTCACATGGGTCTGTCCCCCATGAACCACATCTAAAATTCCATAAATACACATATAATAACATTAACTAATTAAAAAAAGTACTCGGTTATTTTTTTCAACAATGATTACCAAAAGTAATTTATAAATATATGTATTTAATGATTCCAAAAATGTTTAAGAAGTAATATAATCTCTACATTTCACTAAAAATCTTCATATTGTATCTCCATTAATCTTCTATGTGGAGTGAAAAATCTTATCATAGTGAAACATTATCAATTCTCATCTTGAATCGCATTTTAATCATAAGATCGTGATTTATGAATTTAATATCAACATAATATCATCATTTTTTAATTTCTAGAAATATTTATTCTTGAATTTTTCTTCTTTAAAAATCTTGCAAAGAAGCTAACTCATACAAATCTCTCTATAAAGAAAATTTATTAAGAGTAAAATAAATCTTCTTATTTTATTTTTTCTTCCTTTTTTACTATTTTTATCTTTAATTGAAATTTTATAAGAGTAAAATGACTCTTTCAAAATTAAGGAATGAATCTTTTAGAATATCGAAATGAATCTTATAGTTTTTCAATGTTCTTCCCCACATTTTCCAATTTTCACTTCAAAAGATATTTCATAAGAGTAATTGAGTCTAAAAAAATCCACATGGATACTAAAAAACCTGTATAACTCTTATGAGAGTCATAGTTACTGTTATGATTTTTGAATGAATTTTTGAAATGCATTCAACTCTTATAAAATGAACCTAACACTTAGAAAAGGCATCTTACTCTTATAAAATGTCATGACTTTATAATTTTTGTAGACATTTTCTCCGGATGACTTTTATGATCACAGGGTTCCTAAGGGAATTACCTATTTTTTAGCTTTAATCAAAAAATTCTATAATTCATTTATATCACTTCATAAATATTTAAATTCATCTCAGTTCTTCTCATGTCAATGAAAAAAAAATCTCAATAGATTCAAAAACATATCAAAAACATCCACTGATTCTCATATATAATTTTCAAGCATAAAATCCTTCAAAATTTCTACAGGGTTCTTCAATATATATGGTACAACCAAAAGGTTTTGAAGTTACAAATGAGTCTACTAAGGTGTGTAAGTTGAAATAGTCTTTTTATGGATTGAATCAAGATTATTGGAGTTGGAATATATGGTTTAATGATATAATCAAGAATTTTAGTTTCATTAATAATGTGGATGATTCTTGTGTATACATGAATATTAGTGAGAGCATGGTAATATATCTGATATTATATGTAGATGACATACTTATTATGATATATGATGTCTCTAATTTACACTCTATAAGGATATGTTTGGGTAAATTCTTCTCAATGAAAAGCATGGGTGAATAAGCCTATATACTGATTACAAAGATCTATAGAGATAGACTAAGTAGTGCATTAGATTATGTTAGAACACATATATTGGTAAATCCAAAAATAGGCTTCATGTGGAGACCTCCAAAAATGGGTCTTTAACAATGTTACATGGCATGAATATTAGTAAGATTCAATATCCTTATAAAGATTTATAAAGGATGGATATATTTCCTTACACACCTTCCATAAAATCTATCTTATATTCCATTTTTTATACTCAAACTAATTTCGCTTATGATTTTATCATTAAAATTAGATACCAATCCAATCTAGGTGATATTCATTCGATTTCTTTTAAGAATATTTTTAAGTACTTGAAATAACAAAGGATAAATTATTAGTCTTTAATGGAGAGTATGATCGATGTATAAAGAGTTACATTGATGTTAGATTATAATTTGATAAAGATGGCATGAAATCTCAATATGGTTTTATGTTTTTTTAAATGATGGAGATATCTGTTGGAAGAGTTCCAAACAACCCACTATAGTAGACTTAATAATAGAGGAAGAGTAAATCATTCCATCAAATGAAACAAATGAATCTGTTTATATAAATAAGTTCATGTATGAACATGAGGTGTATGCTAGGATCAATGGAGTAATAAATATTTATTACGATAAAAATGGATTCATTTTTCAATCCAAATAAACCTAGTCTCACCAAAGGACCAATCACATCCTTTGAAAATACCATATCACCTGAGAGATCATTAATAGGTTTTTTGTAAGGATATGTTGGGTGGATAAAAAATATAATGTAGAGGATCCATTTGCAAAACCATTATTGTAGAAAAATCACGAGGTTAATGTTGAATCCCATTGTATAATATACATGAGAGATTGTATGTAATGGTTGTAAAATGTATCATAATTTTATAATAAATTAAATATCCATTTATTATTAATTTATGTGTTCTATAATTTATATTTAATGAGAAATGGATTGATAATATTTTCTAAAATTATGACTTTGATTTTTCATTAATCGGTGATTATCATAGAGCATCATGGTTATTGATGTTATGATTAAGATTATCATGAGTAGTGGACTCATGATATAATAAGTGGAAACTTATTATTTAGACTGACTTGCCAAAGTATATATCATGAGATGGATTAAAATAATTGATATAATTAGGGTTATATGATTTTTATTAATCCTTTTTTTCATGACCCCTCCCTCCAAGGATATCTCTCCTGGGTTGGAAATTAAGAAAGCGAGTTAATCACCCCAGAGTCCCACCTATAGGAGGTCCCAAGATGGTGACTAGTATTGAGGGTTTAAAAATCTCAAGTATGGGGGGCATTACCCTGTATAGAAATATAAGATCAGGAGATAAGATGAATCATCCACAAAAAACTCCAAGAAATAATATAAAATAAATCTAAACACTATCCCACATGCATGTATAAATAAAACTAATACAGAAAAAAGTTTCCAATGTAAATACCCAAAAGTAAAGCAAAAGTAGTGACATAACAACTATCAAGGATCCAAGCTAGTAAGGTCCCGCACAGTCCATGAAATCCTATTGGAAACCGGAAAAAAGTTGTATATATGTAGGGTGAGCATACCAGTATACTCAGTAAAAAAACTCATGCCTCTCATGCACATGTGAAAGAAGCATACTAATGCACCTATGAGAAAACATAAGAATCAAATTTTACCTATATAGGTATGCTAACCATCCCAACCTCACCAAGTCATTCTCACCAAATAATGAAAGGTAAGTAATATAATATAAAGTAAAGTGTAGGATTGAAATATGAATGTAGATGCTCAATTACAATAGGGGGGGTGAATTGTAAGTTTAAAAACTTTTATTTTTAATCTTAAAGAAAAACTATGTTAACAAGGTTAAACAAGGTAAATTCACAAGACCTATTTTAGTTCTAAAAACTTTCTAGGTTCCAGAAATATGGTTCTGGAAATGAAACTTAAGGAAAGTTTACAAGGAAATGATTCTAACTTGAAGGATATAGAATCTTACTTATCAGAGTATACACAAGTACAAGAAAGTATATGATGGTTAAAATTTCTTCCTTTATCAAAATATAGTGGAAATAAACTATAAACAAAACAATTAATATGTATTAAATATTTTAACCCAAAGAGAAGGGTATCCAACAACCTTGGATAATGGTCCCTAGATTTATACTTTCAAGAAAGTTTATATTACCCACACCAGGGTAATCCCTCGATAGGAATATCATAATATATCTTTCTATCCCTGCAATCCCTCAAACGTTAAGGTAGTCGGCACCTTTTTCTTCCTATCCCTGGAAGTCCTTGAACTTTTTGGTTGTCAGAACCTTTTTCTTCCTATCCCCAGAAGCCCTCGACTGTACTAAAAAACAATTGGAGTCATACTAAGAAATCTGAACAAGATGTTCAGTATGCACAAGGAGTGAAAGACTCTCTCTCTCTAAGTCACTTCAACAACATGCAATCTCTAGATACATCTCCATGTGTTATCTCTTTTTTTGAGATCATTCAAAAGATCTCCTATTTATTGGCACTTTCCCAACGGTCGGTTCCCTCATCCAACAGTCATATTTTTCTTTGAATTTCAGAGGGACCTGTACACATGTCACTCAAACAACGGTTAGTTAGAAATAGAATGTACGACATCATTTCATAACTATAATATGTTTAAGCAAATTAAGGTTTCTTAACCAAATATAATTTTTCAAAGTCTAAAGAAAAATAAAATTCAGAATCTAAAATAATAAACATTCATAGACTATAACTCATGGATATTCAGATTCTATTTTTCAAAGAATTGGGAACCTGAATTCTATAGATTTTGGAGTCTGAGTAGGGTCGGAATTCTGAGGAATTCAGGGTCTGAATTCTGAGGAATTCAGAGTCTGAATTTCAAATAATTCAGTGTCGGAATTCTGAGAAATTTGGAGCTTGAGTTCTAAGGAATTTAGAGTCTAAATTTTTAGATAATTCAGATTCTCAATTATAAACCTAAAAACAAAATACTCTATATCTAAGAATTTATAGGATTCCTAGGTTTTATATGTGAAACCAAATTTTAGAATTAGGAATAAAAATCAGATAGATTTAGAGAAACTATAAAGAGAAAAATGAAAGAATTGGTAAGGATAAATTTCTTTGGGGAAGGAAAATTTTCCTTATTAAGATAATTCTTAGGGAAAATATAATTTTCCTTAAGATATAGTGTTTGTGATTTTCAAAACATAGAGGAATGAAAAATTTATAAGGAAACCTTATTGACTCAACAATCTCCCCCTTTTTGGAAAGCACAAATATCTTTACTAAAGAGAATATAAGGACTTAGAGTTTTTCATTATAGGACTGAAAATAGAATCTTATCTCCCTTTACTTATGAATCATGGTGAATATGACTAACTCCCCCTTAGGTTTTGAAATCCCTAAGGATCGTATTCTTGAATTTTTTAAAAATATTTTTCCATTTCCTGTATAAGGAAATCTTCATTTAATGAAACCCCCCCCCCCTTAGATAGAATCCCCTTGTATTAGGTAATTCAATTATTTACATAGTATTATTTTTATCATTCCTTTCTCCCCCATTGTGATTTTCAAAAATGAATAAAGAGAATGGAAAAAATATGGTTCCTGAAAAATTAGTACTATATAACAAAACACATGATGATCAACCAAAAATTTCATTATGAAGGGAAAAATTTATAAAAAGAAGAAAATGAAACAAAATATCATATTGGGTAAAAATTATCCTTCATTATCCTTCGGTATTGACTTCTTTACGATGGTTTTTAGCTTATTTATCTCCTTGTGACCTTCTTCCACACGATTGAGCAGCTGATCCTGATCTTCATTTTTCTTCTCTAAGGCTTCGATCTTTTATTCTAGAGCCTTCAAAATATATTAATGCTTAGCAATATTTTCTTAAAACTCTATTATGAGATCCCCTTCCCACTTCCAATTCATTTCCACTGAATTACGCTTCCCATTCAGATCCTTGACATCCTACATCCGAGTTGTTTGTTCGAGACTAAACTTTTCCTCAAAACTCTTAGTGAAATCATTGAACTTATCATCTTTGGTGTCAAAAGCCTCTTTTACACTTTCTAGAAAATCATCAAGGATTCTAATCTCTTCGATTTATTTCTTTGACTATTTTTGTGATTTACTTGCATGATATTTTGTGGGATTCATATCCAATGAAGAAGGTTTTGAAATCATCCTTAACCCTGAAAAACTTGTCCATAATCATGGTAAGTGAACATGATTTATGATTAAATGAATGTCGAAGCATCTAACACCTCAATTATATACTAAAAAATATGGTAATATTATCGACCATCTTCTTCAAAGATTTAACAACAAAATCATTTTCAAGAGAGGATGATTCCGAATCAGGTTGTTTGGTTGGTGAGGATTATTTTTTTATATCTTCATATTTACTTTTCGATGAACCACCAACATATTTATTTTTCACTATAGATTTACTAGGTGTATGAACCAACACATATTTTTTAGTTTATCAACTCTCAGAATGATCTCTTCTACTTTGGGTGATTCATGTTCACTATCATATAATTGAACAATATTGTCTTGTTCAAGATTTTCTTTCTCAGCACCTACCACAAGATCCTCTGGTAGAACAAATTCATGGTTGATATTCTCTTCTTAAAATAGTTTATTCACTTCTTCCTGAAAATTTTCTTCTTTTCCTGGAGTATCAAGTTTTAAAGATTCGGCTTCAGAAGTTCATATTGGCAGTTTCTTAGAAGGACTTTCTTTCTCATGATATTCCTCTACTTTTTTTATCATGTCATCTATATCACTACTTCCTTGTTCTTCTTCTTATTCTTCCTCTAATTATTCCTCTTGAACTATTTATTCCTCTTGTTCTGGTTCTGGAATCACCATCTTCTTTCCCGGAGTCACATGAAGTGATTCTTGTAAAAAGGATACTCGTACATGAATTTTTTCAAAAGCTTTCTTAGCATCCTTGAGAAGGGATTGAACGATTTCATCCTCTGAAATCTTCTTCCTATGCTTCTTTTCTTTCTCTTTTTTCTTCATATTTTTAGTACACTTCAACTTCAAGGCATTTTCCATAGTAGGGTTATAGCATCCTGCCTTTTTATAACATAACTTTTCATTACATTTTACAAAACCGAGGATCTTTAAGGTTTAGTGTCTTGGAAACCAGGAACTTATTACATGAGAAAAAAACATTCTTCTTAAACACTTGAAAGGATTCATCATTTGTTCATCCTAGGTTCATTAAAGCATCTCATAACCTAGGAGCATACATCAAAGGAAAGGGTGAGCAAAAGGCCCAGTAAGGGAAACAAGGGAAACATTTAACATGTGAACATGAGATACATCAATAAAGTCATGAAAAAGAACTTTAAGGCATGAGAGAGAAATCATGAGGCATATCATAATAAAAATAACGTATTTCATAACTTGAAGATATGGCTAAAAAATTTAACAAAGACAATCATTTCCGTTTCACCAAGGTCCATCCCCAAGGTGTCAATAAAAATTACCAAGGTTATTCACCAAGGTATCAGTATAAATGGTCATCTCTAGAGATTAAGTCTTTACCCAATGCATTGGAGCGCTATCAGGGCGCACCCTTAAATTTTCCTTTATTATCATGTGAAACACATATATCATCATAAAAATTTCATAAATAACCCATATAGAATAAAATAAATGGGTTTCATTTCATAATCATAACCTTTTAAAAACTGCTTTTAAGACATGATCTTTATGTCACTTTAAAACCATGGAAAAAGGAAAGCGGGTATCATGTATGTAAATCCCAGAATTTAAAATAGAACATTTTGGTATATATGTGAATACCCCTTTAGAAGGAAGATCTTTGATTATTCACTTAATAAAATAAAATAATTTTAGAAAAGAGAGAGACATTTGAGATGGAAATTTTGCAGCATAACGGTTATGCATCGGGGTTTTAGAAAACATGAAAAGAGAGGGGACATAGGTCACCCACTCATAAATGATACAAAGAACAGTAGAGGGACAGAATATAATGGATATAAGAACATGGTAATGAAATTTGAAATACATATCATACGAAATGAAAAACATCGAAGGAAGACAAAAATAAGATTTCTCTTATGAAAATTCGGCAGCCTAACAGCGTCACTTAAACTTCAACAAAAATGATTTGATGAGATCAAATAGGGTATCTCATCATATGAACATAAAAGTTCATTATGATAGATATATATATCATACCCCATCATAATAAAAAGGAACTTGAAAGACCTGACATGAAAGTAGAACTTTGAAAAATGAGAAAGGTGAAAGAATCCTTTAAAAATTCAGCAGCCTAACGGCACCACTTAAACTTCAACAAAAATGAATTGATGAGATCAAATAGGGAATCTCATAATATGAATATAAAAGATAAGTATGATATATTTAGATATCATAACCCAAAATAATAAAAATTAACATGAAAGACTTGACATGAAAATAGAACTTGAAAACGAGAAGGGTAAAAGAATCCCTTAAAAATTCGGCAGCCTAACGGTTCCACTTTAACTTCAAAAAAAAAGAAACGATGAGATAAAGAGGGGGTCTCTCATCATATGAACATGAAAAGGTAAGTAATATGAATATAAAATAACATCCTTCAACATAATATCATGGATCATAAAAGAAATGACATAAAAGAGATTACTTGAAAAGAAAGAGAGAGGTCGGATCCATTACCTTAAAACGTAACTCTTAAAACTCAAAGGTTTGGACCTTGAGGGATTGGGGGAACCTTGAGAGGACTTCTTGGGAGGTAATGAGACCACGGCTTCGTTGGGGGAGAGTTGGGAGTGAAAACTAGAGGAAATGGTGGGTATTTATAGGGAATGTGAGGGGACAAGGCATTAATGGCCAAAGGACACCTCACAAGTGGTTTTCTCAAAACCATGGGCTCTCACATGGTATTTCCCATGGAGTTAGGTCACATGGGGCCCCCCATACAATAATTAATCACCTTTGGTCGGCCTACCCTTAAAATATCTCATGACATCATCATGACACAGTTATGATGTCATTAAACATACTAAAACCCTAAAACTGCATTTTTACTATTCACTGAAAATTCATCTTTCTCAAAAAATCCCAAAATTTCACCTTAACCAAATATCTATGCTCTGATTACAAAATTGAACTCCATTTTATAAAAATAATTTTCTAAATATTTTTAATTTAATTTTTAAATAAATAAACTATTCACCGAAAATTCATTTTTTCTGAAAAATCCCCAAAAATTACCATAACATAATATCGATGCTCTGAGTTCAAAAATAAAGTCCATTTTATAAAAATAATTTTCTAATTATTTTTAATTTAATTTTTAATTAAAAAACACTATTCACCTGAAAAAACTAATACTTGACTAATAATTTATGAAATCGTTCTTTACCCATTTTATTGAATCACGTTACTTAAACAAGGTGTCTAAATTATATTAAAACATTCTTTAAGTGAGATTACTAATCCATTTGGTCACATTACTAATCCTAAGCGAAAAATCACTATTCATAATTTACTATTCATCAAAAATAAAGTTGATCTTATTAGACTCTAAATTTCGTACTGAACATAATTGTAGAAGACCATTTTTTGAAAATCATTACACATTTTTAATTATTTAGGTTTTACATAGACATTTTTAAAATATACTTTTTCTAAAATTCATCAAAAATATGCATACTATATTTATCCGGTCATTTGAAAATTCATAAACTTCATCATATGAAAAAAATTGAAATTTTTATTTAAAACAAAGGATTACACAAGGCAGTTATGGTCTCCTTACATATCCCCTTATCACACCTGCATAGGATCTAAGTGTAAGGTGTGTTAAGGTGAGAGAATCTGAGGGCGGCTCGGCCAACATCACACGAGTATTAATTTCTATCAGTTTGAACTTCTCGTGAAGGTGATTCCGTTCTAGCTTCACATGATGAAGTTCGGCTTGGGTTTGGTCCAGAGCAAAGCCCAGTGGTTCTACCTCCTTCCCAAGTTCTGTTAGATGGGCTTCGATCGGTCCAAGACTACTGGGTGAGGCCATCAAATATTCTTTCAATATTAATTAACCAAGATCACTTATATTTAGAGACAATAATAAAAACATTTAGTTTCCAGTGGTCATAGTGACCAACGATCATATAACAGTCAAAACCCAACAGTCTCATTTTAATTATACTCATGTTATAAAATGAAACAGTTTTGTTGAGTATAAAATAACACACAAAATTAGGAAACAGGATTTATTCAAAATTTCGGGTCGTTACAATCTTCCCCCCTTAAGAAATTGCATCCTCGTAATTTTTTTAAAATTGGGTTTTGAAATTTCATTGAAAGTCCCACATCGGAAAAAGAGTCAGTAACATTATTACTTTAAAAGAAAGAAAAGGAAGTACAAAGGCCACCCATGTTAACCTATACTAGGATTCCATGTAGGAAAACATGGACATGGAGGAGAAAACAAAGGGTCATGTTCTAAGGGATAGTGATAGAAAACATTATTAGGAGAAAGTTAACAACAAGAAAATCACAAACTTTTGATGGGTTAAATTGTATTTGATTTTCCAGTAGGAAACGTTGATAGAAAACATTTTTGTTTTACGTTACTTTTCATAGTTTTGAGGAATTCATTTACTACATAGAATAAAACACAAGGAAATACACCTACCTTAAAGTAGAGTTTCACCCTTTAATAAGTTTCTACCAAAACTAATATTTTCTCCAAACGATGAGCATTCAAAACTACTTGGTCTCATCAAAGCACAAGAATCATATTCTAGAGAATCACATAATCCACCAAATATTAACTGTCTATTTCTTCTATTATCCCAAAAATAGAAAGGGTAAGATAAAACAACTCTTCAAAAAGAAAGAATCCCATAGGAAGGGAAACTTCTTTAAATGTTCAAAATTCCAAGGTACTACCCAAATTTCATCATAGACCATTCAATAAATAAATGCCCTTAAAATTCCTCAAAATAAACCAAACTAATATTGAAACCCAAATACAAGAATTATTTGATAACATAGTCTTCCAAAATAAACTTCATCATTCATCTCCAAACAACATAAATCACTCCTAACATAGTATAACAAAAGAAGCTACCCTAAACATATTTTCCCCTAGATAGGTTAATAATTTCCATAAGTAACCTAAATTACTATAATTCCACCTTAAATTCATTGATTCCTCAAAATATAAGTCAACCTTTACTCCTCAAAAAAAATATTGTAGTAATCTATTTACCTCGATCAAATAGGGTTCCCATAATAGTGAACGTCTTCCAAAATAATAATCATCTTCTAATCCCTTAATCATCTCTGTCATATTAATATGGAAATCATCACATTTCCTATCACATTGGTTGTTGGGACATGTTCTTCCATTTCCCTCCATTAACTACGAAAAGAAAGTACAATTAGGGGCTTGAATACTTAGCCAATAATCATTAAAAGAAAACTTTAAGCATAGAAGGATAAATTTCTAGAAGGAAAGTATACCCTAACATGTGATCCCCTAGGTTCTAATCTAGGTTATCCATGATCATATATTCTTATGTGAATCTTTATTTTATTTTATCTTTGTTCCTTTAATAATGGTTCATACTAAGCTTATGAATTTACCAAAGCATATCCTCCGAGAGTGTAGTAACCAAGAGTGCAGCAAGGCCTGTTGTCATGTACCAGTTCCCATTTGAGTCTAGCTCAAAATGGTGTTTTCGGGTTTTACCCCTATGTACATCTATGCCATAGCCACATCTACCTGCTCGTATCTATACATGGATGTATTTGCTTGGCAACCCCTTACTCAATACTCACCAAAATATCAGGAATATTTCCTATATATAAACTTTTCTATAGGATCCTTCCTAAAGTTTTCATATCCTAATTTCCAAAAATAACTAAACCATACTTTGATACCAACTATAGCATCCCGCCTTTTTATAACATAACTTTTCATTACATTTTACAAAACCTAGGATCTTTAAGGTTTAGTGTCTTGGAAACCATGAACTTATTACATGAGAAAAAAAATGTTCTTCTTAAACACTTTAAAGGCTTCATCATTTGTTCATCCTAGGTTCATTACAGCATCTCATAACCTGGGAGCAGACATCAAAGGAAAGGGTGAGCAAAAGGCCCAGTAAGGAAAACAAGGGAAACATTTAACATGTGAACATGAGATACATCAATAAAGTCATGAAAAAGAACTTTAAGGCATGAGAAAGAAATCATGTGGCATATCATAATAAAAATAATGTATTTCATAACTTGAATATGTGTCTATAACATTTAACAAATACAATCATTTCCATTTCACCAAGTTCCATCCCCAAGGTGTCAATAAAACTTACCAAGGTTATTCACCAAGGTATCAGTCTAAATGGTCATCTCTAGATATTAAGTCTTTACCGAATGTATTGGAGCGCTATCGGGGTGCACCCTTAAATTTTCCTTTATTATCATGTGATCCACGTATATCATCATAAAAATTTCATAAATAACCCATATCGCATAAAATAAATGGGTTTCATTTCATAATCATAACCTTTTAAAAACTGCTTTTAAGACATGATCTTTATGTCACTTTAAAACCATGGAAAAAGGAAAGCGGTTCTCATGTATGTAAATCCCGGAATTTAAAATAAAACACTTTGGTATATATGTGAATACCCTTTTAGAAGGAATATCTTTGAGTATTCACTTAATAAAATAAAATAATTTGAGAAAAGAGAGAGACATTTGAGATGGAAATTCTGCAGCATAACGGTTATGCATCGGGGTTTTAGAAAACATGAAAAGAGAGGGGACATAGGTCACCCACTCATAAATGATACAAAGAACAGTATAGGGAAATAATATAATGTATATAAGAACATGATAATTAAATTTGAAAGACATACCATATGAAATGAAAAACATGGAAGGAAGACAAAAATAAGATTTCTCTTATGAAAATTCGGCAGCCTAACGGCGTCACATAAACTTCAACAAAAATGATTTGACGAGATCAAATAGGGTCTCTCATCATATGAACATAAAATTTCATTATGATAGATATAGAGATCATACCCCAACATAATAAAAAGGAACTTGAAAGACCTGAGATGAAAGTAGAACTTTGAAAAATGAGAAAGGTGAAAGAATCCCTTAAAAATTCAGCAGCCTAACGGTGCCACTTAAACTTCAACAAAAATGAATTGGAGAGATCAAATAGGGTCTATAATAATATGAACATAAAAGATAAGTATGATTGATTTAGATATCATACCCCAACATAATAAAAAGGAACGTGAAAGACATGACATGAAAATAGATCTTGAAAACGAGAAGGGTGAAAGAATCCCTTAAAAATTCGGCAGCCTAACGGCGCCACTTTAACTTCAAAAAAAAATGAAAAGATGAGAGCAAGAGGGGGTATCTCATCATATGAACATGAAAAGGGAAGTAATATGAATATAAAAAAATGTCCTTCAACATAAGATCATGGATCATAAAATAAATGATATAAAAGAGATTACTTGAAAAGAAAGAGAGAGGTCGGATCCATTACCTTAAAACGTAACTCTTAAAACTCAATTGTTTGGACCATGAGGGCTTGGGGGCACCTTGAGAGGACTCCTTGGGAGGTAATGAGACCATAGATTCGTTGGGTGAGAGTTGGAAGTGAAAACTAAAGGAGTAAAGGGTGGGTATTTATAGGGAATGTGAGGGGACAAGGCATTAATGGCCAAGGGACACCTCACAAGTGGTTTTCTCAAAACCGTGGGCTCTCCCATGGTATTTCCCATGGAGTTAGGCCACATGCCCCCCCCCCCATACAATAATTAATCACCTTTGGTCAGATAACCCTTAAAATATTTCATGACATCATCATGACACAGTTATGATGTCATTAAACATACTGAAACCCTAAAACTGCATTTTTACTATTCACTGAAAATTCATCTTTCTCCGAAAAATCCCAAAATTTCACCATAACCAAATATCGATGCTCTGATTAAAAAAATGAACTCCATTTTATAAAAATAATTTTCTAAATATTTTTAATTTAATTTTTAAATACATACACTATTCACCGAAAATTCATTTTTTCAGAAAAATCCCCAAAAAATTACTATGACATAATATCGATGCTCTGAGTTCAAAAATAAAGTACATTTTATAAAAATAATTTTCTAATTATTTTTAATTTAATTTTTAATTAAAAAACACTATTCACCAGAAAAAACTAATACTTGACTGATAATTTATGAAACCGTTCTTTACCGATTTTATTGAATCACATTACTTAAACAAGGTGTCTAAATTATATTAAAAATTTCTTTAAGTGAGATTACTAATCCATTTGGTCACATTGCTAATCCTAAGCGAAAAATCACTATTCATAATTTACTATTCATCAAAAATCAAGTTGATCTTATTAGACTCTAAATTTCGTACTGAACATAATTGTAGAAGACCATTTTTTGAAAATCATTACACATTTTTAATTATTTACGGTTTACATAGAAATTTTTAAAATATCCTTTTTCTAAAATTCATCAAAAATATGCATACTATATTTATCCAGTCATTTGAAAATTCATAAAATTCATCATAAGAAGAAATCAAAATTTTTATTTAAAAAAAAGGATTACACAAGGCAGTTACGGTCTCCTTACATAGCCCCTTATCACACCAGCATAGGACCTAAGTGTAAGGTGTGCTGAGGTGAGAGAATCTGAGGGCGGCTCGACCAACATCGCACGAGTAGTAATTTCTATCAGTTTGAACTTCTCACGAAGGCGATTATATTCTAGCTTCACATGATGAAGTTCGACTTGGGTTTGGTCCAGAGAAAAGCCCAATGGTGCTACCTCCTTCCCAAGTTCTGTTAGATGGGCTTCGATCAGTCCAAGACTACTGGGTGAGGCCATAAAATCTTCTTTCTATATTAATTAACCAAGATCACTTGTATTTTGAGACAATAATCAAAATATTTAGTTTCCAGTGGTCATATTGACCAACGATCATATAACAGTCAAAACCCAACAGTCTCATTTTAATTATACTCATGTTATCAAATGAAACAGTTTTGTTGAGTATAAAATAACACACAAAATTAGGAAATAGGATTCATTCAAAATTTCAGGTCGTTATAAGGGTCCAAGCCAAAACTAGGCTCTCTTTCCTTATTATTCTTATTGTCTTCTCTCCACTTGGCAACTAGTTCATCTGGATAAGTCTTTTGCTTCTTTGTCTTAGGTGGTACTGATTGAGTTTCCTTAGCCGTAAGAGTTTTTTGTTTCTCTTCTGGTTCCTTTGCCTTTCTCTTCTTTCCACCCTTCTTGGAAGTTTCATCCACTTCTGGTTTCATTGAAAATGCTTCGATTTATGATTCAGACAAATCATAAAAAATTAAGGATTTAATATTGAAGCCAACCTTCATCCTTCTAAGAGTATCATAACTCAACAACATAACTTTGAAATTCCTTGTCTTAGAACCACAAGGTTTTTTCAATGATTCAAGACAAAGAACTAAAATCTTGGAGAGAATAACTATATTCATGATAATTTGAGATTTCAGAGTTATATTCTTGATATTCTCAATTGTGATGAAGACATTATTCACCAAATTTATCTTCCTGATGTTCACCATGAAATCCAGAATATAAATGTCACTTTTTTTCAGGGTATCTTTATCCCCTTTTCTAAGAAAAAAAAACCTTGAACCCATAAATCAAGAATCCAGAGGGTTTTAGATAGATGAATAATCTTCAGAGTCTTCACCGTTGAAAGACTAAGTAATTTTATAGCTTTATCCTTATCAAAATATCCTATTACATTTGGTATCTTGTGGGTGAAAAATTCTTCTTCACCCTCATACTAAATTCCAATAAAGCTTGTAGGCTTACTGTAGGAAAGGGATTAGGTATTTCCATAGCTATTGAATAAAAACTTATCTCTCCCTCTTTCAATTAATAAACTTACTGATTCATAGAATTCAAACAACAACTCTAGATAAACCGGATCTTGTGCCTTCGGTTTGGATATACATAGTCTCTCCTAGCCATTCAGCTTGATATTCTTTGAAATAATAGAATCATACATAACAAAGAATTTTGGATCAACTAAACTTTCTCTGTATATCTTCCATTTAGATATTTCCTTTACTAAAGAAATTTCTTTCTGATGAGAAGCTTTCACAGACATTCGGAATTGTGGAAAACTTGATGATTCGGAACAGCCTTAAGTAGAGGATCAAAACTTCAGCACGCCAAGGCTTTGAAGATTGGTCTAGGACAACCATCAAGGGGTCCTTATATAGGTGTTTGAGGTGAAGGTTCATCTTCTTTTATTGATCCAATGGTTGAAATTATAGCTGAAGAAGGAATTTGGTAGGTTCTGATCCTTTGAGGTTTTTAAGATAAAAATTCAGATTTTAGGAAAAATGAATCTGAAAATATTTTAATAAAATGAAAATACAAAAATGTAAAAATATGATTACAAAAATTTAAGTAAGGAAACATACCTTCTGGATTACTAGGAAATTTATCCATAATGAGGAAAATTCTTTTTGAAGAACTTTAGACTTAAATTTTTTAAAAAAAAAAATTGGTTAAGAAAATTTTGATTATGTAATAAAATTGATTACGAAAATTTTTATTACAAAAAATTTGATTAAAAAAAATTTGATTATGAAATATTTTGATTAAAAAAATTTTGATTATGAAAAATTTTGATTACAGAAATCTGATTACAAAAATTTGATCACAAAAATTTTTATTACGAAAATTCGATAACAGAAATTTTGATTACGAAAATTAGATTACAAAAATTTTGATTACAAAAAATTTTGAGAAAGGAAAATTTTAAAAAAATGGAAAAAAATTGAATAACAAGCAAATGTACTCCCCCTATGAAAAAGAGATTCTTACTGTAAGGAGATAGGTTTCAACAAAAATTTAATATGGAATATTACCTTATGGTTATCATTCCATAATTTTTTTAATTTATTCAAATCTATTTGAGGGTAAAGATTTTTTGAAAATATCAGAAAGTTGATCTTGCATTCTAATAAATTGAAAAATGATATCTATATTTTGTGTGTGATTCCTAAGAAAGTGATTCCTAATATCTATGTTTTTTTCATGATAGTGATGTGCAGGGTTTTTAATTATGGCAGTGACACTAGTATTAAAGCACAATATTTGTATTTAGGTAAAACTCATACCATAGTCTATGAGTGTGTGTTACATCCACAACACTTGGGCACAACAACTTCCAACTACTATATATTCAGCTTCAGCAGTGGAAAGTGCTACTGAGTATTGCTTTTTGCATGACCAAGAAACTAATGAATCTCATTAGAAATGAAAAGTTCCAAATGTAATTTTCCTACCCATTCTACATCCATCAAAATCAGCATCTGAATAATTTTTTAAAACAAAATCATTTCTAGAAGTATAAAAGAGTTCTAAACTCATGGTTTCCTTTAAATAGAAAAAATTATTTTCACAACCTTTAAATGAGATTTATTAGGATTTTATTGATATATTGCATATAAGCATACTGAAAACATTATGTCTGGACAACTAGCTATCATGTATTGTAAAATTCTTATCATAGCTCTAAATGATGTTTGATCTACAGGTTTCCTAGCTTCATCCTAATAATGTGAATTTGATGTACCAATGGGAGTACTTATACTTCTAGTGTTGTCATATCCGTACTTTTTAAGATGATACTTAATATACTTATGTTGAGATATATAAGTTTCTTTTTGTTTTTTGGAAATTTGAAAACCTAGGAAAATGTTAACTCACCCATCATACTCATTTAAAACTCAGATTTCATTAGATATGCAAATGAATTAGTTAAAGATTACTAAGTTGAACTAAATATAATTTCATCAACATAAATTTGAACAATCAAAACATTTTTTATCTTTCTTTATAAAAAGGGTTGGATCAAAATTTCCCTTAACATAATTGTTTTGTAACAAAAATCATGTATGTCTATCATACCAAGCTCTAGGGGCCTGTTTAAGTCCATATAAATCTTTGGTAAGTTTGAAAACATGTTTAGGATGTTTTTTGTCTTCAAAACCAGGAGGTTTTTCAATAAATACTTCTTCTTGAACATATCCATTAATAAAAGCACATTTAACATCCATTTGAAAAATTTTAAAGTTGAAGAATGCTGCAAAGGCAAGTAAAATATAGATAGATTCAAGTATAGATACTGGAGAATGGGTTACTTCATAGTCTATTCATTCTTGTTTATTATAGCCTTTAGCAACTAATCTAGCCTTATTTGTTACTATGATTCTATATTCATCAAACTTATTCATGAAGACCCATTTTACTCCAATAATAGAAATTTCCTTAGGTATTTCAACCAAGGTCTATACTTTATTCCTTTTGAATTCATTTAACTCAACCTATATAGATTTTATCCAATCGCCATCACCTAAAGCTTTATCAGTTATTTTTTGTTCTAATTGGAAAAGGAATTCTAGATGTTTTACTTCATTTCTTAAAGAACTTCTAGTCCTTATAGGTTTATTTACATTACCAATGAAACTATCACTGGGATGATTCATAAGAAACAACTGATTTGGGTTTTCTAAAACCTGTTCATCAACATATGGTAAGAAATCATCTGGGGTAAATGCTTCAGAAATATTTTATTGAACATTAATTTTATCAGAAGGATATTATATCAAGGGTTCATAATAAGTTTTTAAAACACATCTGAGGATGTAGGTTGAGGTTATTTAAAAACAAAAGGATCTGTTTCATTAAATTTAACATGTACTATTTCTTAAATAGTATAAGTATTTTTATTAAATACTCTATAAGCCTTAGAAGTTGTGGAGTATCCTAGGAAAATTCCTTCATTAGATTTGGATGAGAATTTATGTAAATTATCTTTATTATTCAAAATGAATACTTTGAAAACAAATACTTTTAAGTAGGAAAGTCTAGGTTTTCTAGCATTCCAAAATTCGTAGGGGGTTTTATTATGAAAAGGTCTAATCAAAACTTGATTTATAGTATAACAAAAAGTACTTAAATCTTCATCCCAAAAGTGTTATCTATCTAATATTCACTAAACATGGTTATAGTTATCTCTTGAAGAATTATATTTCTTCTTTCAACAACACCATTTTGTTGAAGAGTTCTTGGTGCTGAGAAGTTATGAATAATTCCTTTTTTACTACAAAAAGTTTCAAAATCATAATTTTGAAATTCTCCTCCATGATCACTATAAATAGTAATCAATGGAAGGTTTTTCTCATTTTTAACTTGGGCTCTAAAAAATTTTAAATAAGAAAAGGCTTTAGATTTTTTTGCAAGAAAATAGACCCACTTAAATCTAGTGTAATCATCAACTTGGACAAATACATAATATTTGCCTCAAATGCTTCCATTTTGTGTTGAACTGAAAAGGTCCATATGCACCAACTTTAATTAATTAGTAGATGAAAATTCACCAATTGATTTAAAACTTTATTTATGTTTCTTTCCATATTGACAAGGAACACAAAATTTTTAAGAATCATATCTAAGCTCTGGTATATCCTTAACAAGTATTTTCTTATAGAGTTTACATATGTTCTTAAGGATATGGTGTTTTGACCTTCTATGACATAACCAAGATTGATCTTCCATTGCACTAAGTCAAGGTAGATCTTTGCTCATAAGGTCTTCTAAGTTTAGTGTGTATACATTCTTTTGCCTATGATCAGAAAGAATAAACTCTTCCTTGGAATTGTGTGCTAAGAACTTATCATTCCTAAAATTCACAAGGTCACCTTCATCACATAATTGACTTATTCTAATGAGTTTTTTCTTAATACCCTTAACAAATAAAACATTTGAAATTAATTTTTTCCAAGAAGAACAATGTTACATATACTAATAATTTCTTCCTGACTATTATCTCCGAAAGTTACTTTTCCTCTTTTCGTCTTGATAATCTTTTCAAGGAAGTTTTTATTACCAGTCATATGTTGGGAACATCAACTATCCATGTACCATGTATTTTTGTTGTTATTATCTTTATTTTCCTAAAAATAATATTATTAGACTTTCGGAATCCAAATTTTCTTGGATCTGGAAATTTCAGAAAGCAAGCTTTTAGGAATCCACATTTTCTTAGAAAAATAATCATTATGAAAACTAAAGACTGAGTTTTTTTTTAAGAACAATTTTTTGTCCAATGTCCACCATAATGACATTTTGTACAGAATAGAGAACCTTGAGGAACAAAACAGTTATTACTAAAAACTAACTTAGAATGAGTATAACCAAATACAGAACTATTCCTTAGAGGTCGAATTTAAGAATACATCTTTTCAAAGTTTTCCTTACCAGATGTGAAGTTTGACAAACACTTACTCGAGGAAAATATTTTTGACTTTAGTTTAATAACCAAGTTTTTATCCTCAAAAACATTAGTTTGAGAACAAGAGTTAGTATCTAAAATATGTTTCTTAGAAATTAAAATTTTAAGATCCTTGTAAGGTTTATCCTTCTCAGAATTAACTTCCTCATGGTTTTTTAAAATACATTTAAAATCAAAAAATTTCTCACCAATATCTTTAGAAAGATCAGATACTTCTTTTGTTAAAATAGAAATTCTAGAATTTGTCTTATCAAGAATTTTTATTGAGTTTATAATTTTCATTCTCAAGAAGTTTATCAATCCTTGACACTTCTTCATAAGTACGTAATATATTATCTTGATCAGAAGAATATTCTTCATCTGAAGACTTATAGTATATATCATCTATATAATTTACATTCAAGGATACATTAGTTATAGATTCTGAATTGTGTACATTGTCCATTAGACAATGATTTTCAATGGGTATTCTAGCTAGTATACCAAGATTCTTCTGATCAGAAGATTCATACTACGAGGATTCATCCAAAAAGTCACCACCACTGGCACTCCAAGTGTCATTGGCTTTCAAAAATTTCTTAGCTTTATCCTAGTAACACTTCTTTATATTCCTCTAAGAATTATTTTCCTTTATATCCTTTTTCTTAAACATAGGACAATCCGACATGATATGACCTGCTCTTTTGCATTCATAGCAAGTGACTTTCAAGTCTTTCTTGTCTTTTCTTTATTTATTCTTATATCTATAATAAAAGTCTTTCTTTTAAAATATCTTGTTCATCCTTTGAGCAAGATTAACGAGTTAATTCTCATTATGTTCGCTTTTACTAGATTTAGATAAAACAATGTCTTTATTAGAATTTGATCTTTTGACCCTTTTAGGAGCCTTGGATTTAGTAATAGTAAAAGCTATACATCCATTACCATTTTATTCTTATTCATATTAGCATCATTTTTAATTATTGTCTCATGTTGAAGAATAGTTCCAAAAATCTCATCAAGAGTAATTTGAGATACTTTCCTATTCTCATCAACATTTGTTCTCTTAGATTCCCACTCATTAGGCATGATATCTATAATCTTGTCCACAAGTGCCTCATCATCTAAACCTTTATCACCCATAGATTGTAGACTATTAACAATAGTCATAAACATTTATTTTACCTTTCATATTGTCTCTCTATAAGGAAATATAAATCCATGATATTCTTCTCTAAGAATAGCTCTTCTAGTTTCTATAAATTTGGATGTACCAAAATTAGAAACCTCTAATTTCTTCCAGATACAGTTAGTAGCTTGAAAAGAAGAAATATTACTATATATATTCCTATTCATGGAAAAAAATAAAGTATTGCGTACCTTATAGTTTAGTTTATATTATGAATTTTCTAAATTGGTGAATGTTCTGACTTCTTTATTAGGAATCTTGTAATCTCTAGTAAGTATAAAAAAGTTTTCCTCTCCAGTATTAATAAAAAAAGTCTTCATACGATCTCTCCAATATTCATAATAATTCCCATCAAATATAGGTGGTCTAGTAGCATTTTGATTTTCAATCAAACCAACATTAATTCCTACCATATTAAGAGAAATATCTTTCCACAAAACATGTTAATAGTAAAAGTTTGTAAAAAAATGTAATTATTTCAGAAACCTCCTCTGATACCATTTGTAGGATTGAAATATGAATGTAGATGCTCAATTACAAGAGGGGGGTCAATTATAAGTTTAAAAACTTTTGTTTTTAACCTTAAGGAAAATATATATTTAACAAAGTTAAATAAGTTAAATTCACAAGACCTATTTTAGTTCTACAAACTTTCTAGGTTCTAGAAATATGGTTTTGGAAATGAACCTTAAGGAATGTTTACAAGAAGAATATTCCACCTTAAAGTGTATAGAATCTTAATTATTAGAGTATACAAAATTACAAGAAAGAATAAGATGGTTATATTTTCTTAATTTATCAAAATAAAGCGTAAAAAACATGAAAAATACAAGTAACAATTATGAAATCTTTAAACCCAAAGAGAAGGGTATCCCACAACCTTGGATAAATGTCCCTTGATTTATACTTTCAAGAAAGTCTGTCTTACCCACACCAGCATAATCCCTCGATTGGAATATCAAAATATGTCTTGTTATCCCTGCAAGCCCTCAAACTTTAAGGTAGTCAGAACCTATGTCTTCTTATCCTAGGAAGTCCTCAAACTTTAAGGTATTTGGCACCTTTGTCTTCTAATCCCCGGAAGCCCTTGATTGTACTCAAAAACAATTGGAGTCACACTAATCAAGATGAAAAATATTTTCAATACGCACAAGGCCTGAGAGACTCTCTATCTAGAAATCACTTCAACAACATGCAATCTCTAGATAATTCTCAGTGTTGTATCTCTTTTTTGGAGATCGTTTAAATGAGATCTAATTTATAAGAACTTATCTAATGGTCAGCTCCCTCCTCCAATGGTCGTATTTTTCCTTGAATTTCAGAGGGACCTGTACATGTGTAATTCAAACAACAGTTAGTTAGAAATAGAATGTATGAAATCATTTCATAACTACAACAATTGTAAGAAAAATAAGGTTGTTGAACCAAATATAATTTTTTAGTGTCTAAAGAAAAATAAATTTCAGAATCTAACCAAATAAACATTCAGAGACTATAACTAATGGATATTCAGATTCTGTTTTTCAAAGAATTCTGAACATTAATTATATAGATTTCAGAGTCTGAATTCCATTGAATTTAGAGTCTGAATTCTGAGGAATTTAGAGTCTAAATTCTGAGTAATTTAGAGTTTTAATTATAAGTAATTCAGAGTCTGAATTTTAGAGAATTCAGAGTATGAATTCTGAGGAATTCAGAGTCTGAATTCTAAGGAATTCAGAGTCTGAATTCTAAGGAATTCGGAGTCTGAATTCTAAGGAATTCAGAGTCTGAATTTCATATAATTAGGATTCTGAATTCTGAACATGAAAATAGAATTCCCTATATCTAAAAATTTATAGGATTCCAAGGTTTTATATGTGAAACCAAATTTTAGACTTAGGAATAAAAATGAGTAAGATTTAGAGAAACTATAAAAATGAACAATGAAAACACAGGTAAGGATAAATTTCCTTTGGGAAGGAAAATTTTACTGATTAATATAATTATTAGGGAAATATAATATTCCTTAAGATAGAGTGTTTTTTATATTCAAAACATAGATGAATGAAAAATTCATAAGGAACCTTATTGACTCAACATAAAGCACATCAATGATAAGGTACCTCACACCACTTTCCCACTGGTATGCTGATATCGCCCAACATCATACATCCTGATGCTACCATCCCTTCTATATACCACATCACATCCTTGCCATACACACCTGGGCCTCACAACACACCCATCCTGCACACATCTAGGCCTTACAACACATCCCGCCTGCACACACTTGGGCCACCCACACACATCCCACCCACACACACCTCAACCTTATAACACATCCCACCCACAAACACCTTAGCCTGAAAATATAGCACATCATATCAAATATCATCACATCTCATCCTAAAGACACCTGATAATTAAAATCACAACTCAAACCAAAGACACCTGGGACAACACATCACAAATCATCCCAAAGACACATGGTACAGCACATCACAACTCATCCCGAAGACACCTAGGATACCATAGCCACCATATAATGCATTAAAAGATTTTTTTCCCTCATAGTATGTGAAATAACTACCTTTCCTGGAAGGTAGAGTTGAAAATAGTGGGTACCCATCTATCTGTACTCCTCACTGGATGTTGGTGAAAACACCCCTCGTGTGACTACACGGGTGTTCAGAACATAGTTCTCAACGTGGGTGGGGTGCGTGTAAAAACAACAAGAATATATAGTGTATATATATATATAATCACACGATCCCAACCTATGGGTTTACAACCAACTAACCAAATCACATCACCATTACTTTTTCTACAACCTCTAAATGTCTTTATTAGTATTTGCAACAGTCATTTCAGAAGGTAAAGAGCCCTAACAAGTGGCATCATATTTCCTATCAATATAACACCTATTAAATTCATTATTTAGAATCAACCACCTTTGATCACACAACCTATAATTATATTCCATTAACCAATTTAATCTCATTAACCAACCAACCCAATCTATTCAAACATTATTAAATAATCATTTATTTATTCCATCATTACATGGACATCTAGCATAGCACAACCACTTTTCACAACCAGCAAAACACGTCATCACCTTTCCACCCCAAAAGCATGTCCAAACAACCATCACATCATCGTCCCACAAGAACATCCAAAAAACAATCATCCCCACAAGCCCCAACCACACACATCACAGCACATCAAGATCTTTTTCCATGTTTAAAAAGGTGATTTTATCACATTCAACTTTATTTTAGGGGTGTTATCACAAAAAGAATATCCTGGGAAAACCATTTCATTATCCAAATATAATTAATTAACTAATTTCCAATTTGGGTGATATAAAAATAGTCATAGTCGAAGTAGAAATCACAGTAAATATATCCAGCATAAACTAAGCCCCCAATGGAAACAATTTTCCATGCGGCATCAGATATATACAATCCACAATATCCCAATCATATCAAGGCTATAAAAACATTTGAAGCATACTACATTACCCCTTTCAATTCAATTAAACAATTATATATATTTGATTAATCCATAAAAACAATAATACATAGATAAACAAAAGAAACCCCCTCTCGTATTATACACAAATAAAAAAAAATCATGTAATCCCTATATCAATGAAGTTTTTCAACTCATTGTGCATCGTAGGGAGAAGAAGAAACCACTTAGAAACCATAGTTTCACAATAAACATGTGGATCAACCTACAACACACTAAAGGGTGGTCAAAAATGAAACCCAAGCGTACCCCAAACAAAAGAAACACCACCACCATGGATCCCTAGGAGAAGAATAGAAAAAACTCAACCAGGAAATGAAGAATAACTCACCACAGATCAACCACGAATCGCCAATGAACAGCCACCAGGATCAACAGATTAAAGAGGGAGGAAAAGGGCTTCAAGAACACCTCAGGGTGCATATTATTCACCTAAAATGATAAAAATAAGAAAATATGGCTGAATGAATTAAATTTCAGCCAAAAAGAATTTTAAAACTACACTGGATAGGGGTATTACACGACGTGTAATACCCTTTCACGTTGTGTAATACCTGGGGTTAGATTTATACCAAAAAATGCTTCACCTCTTCATTTTATTTTATTTTTCTAAACCCTATTCATTATATGTCATGAAACCAAATTTCTTGTCATGTAATTGTTCTACATGACATGAAACCCACTTTCATGTTGTGAAAGTTCCATACTCCCAACTGTCAACACTCTAACTCCTCTAGACTTCCTCCAAGCCTCCTCCAAACACATATAACAAATAAAACTACAAATGTAATGGACCAAGAAGGTATGGAACGCTACATCAAATACCTATCAAATGATTCTCACCCTCGAAAATCTAAAATCATGCCTAGAAGAAAAGGGGTCTAAACAAACACCCCGTGAGATACCTCTTAAGGATCTCATCATACCTCTAATGCTACCACTAGCCAAGAACGCAAAAACAAACAACCATAAACATCCCATGAAACCACATCTCCATAAAAGAAAAACTAATAATCATATCCTTGAACATAACCGCACTACCACACATCCATTGCACAAACATCTCAGCCTCCACGCAACCCAGACCAACAACCACTACAACCAACTAACGGTGCCATCCCAAACACATGAATCTGGGAATTTCATCCTCCATGTCAATATACTATCTTCTCTAGGTGGAACTAACTCACCTACATGGGTTTAATCACATCACATTTAATGTGTCTCGATTAGGAATCTGGTCCTACCCTTTTCACATGTCGGGAATTTATCACACATCACACCACACACATCATAAACTAAGGAAAATAACACATCTCATAAAATTAAAGGATCCAAATATCGCGTTATAAGAAAAAAAAGCAAAGAAAAACTCAAAAAAGCTTCTAGTACTAGGAAAAAATTTGTATCCCTCACTCCAAATTACTCACATCTTGTACACCATGCCTCTGCAACACACAAACCAAATAAATTGTATGTCCATATAGATTCTTCTCCTGGAGATCCTGGATCTCTACTGGCTACTCCACAAACGTCGCGACATCTTCTATATCCAACTCTTCCCATTCAATGACATGGGATTCATAGTGAAGATATTTATGAAGATAAGAGACGTGGAAGATGTTGTGGATACTCTCCAACCGTAGGGGCAATGCCAACCAGTACGTCGCTTAACCAACTCACCCTAACACCTAAAAGGGGCTAACAAACCTAGGATAAATATTTCTACCTATGAAAAATCTCCACTGCCCATGTTGAGGGGAAACCTTCATGAACCATGGCCTTCAGTATCGAACTCCAAGTGCCTCCTCCTAAAATCGACATAAGACTTCTATCTGTATGGAACTGCTTTCATCCTCTCATGAACAAGTTGAACTTTCTATGTCCTGCTCTAAAACACATCGAGGCCAAGAACTACTATCTCCCCAACCTCTATCTAGAACAATGGTGAACAACACAGTCTCCTATATAAAAACTCAAACATATCTATGCTAAGAGAAGAGTGGTAGATATTATTATAATTAAACTCTACCAAAGGTAGATGTCATACCCAAGATCCACTAAAGTCCAAGATGAATGCCCACAACATATTTCTCCAATATCTGGATAGTCTATTCCATCTGCCCATCTGTCTGGGGATGGAAAGTAGTTCTGAGTCATAACTGAGTTCCAAAAGCATGCTATAATCCTCTCCAGACTCGTGAGGTAAAACATGCATCTCGATCTGATACAATGGACCTCAGAACTCTATGCAACCACACCACCTCATCCACATACCTCATAGCTAAATCTTCCACCGGACACAACTCCTTGATCAATAAGAAGTGGTCTGATTTCATCAACTGATCTTTGATCACCTAGATAGAATCATAGCCTCCCTAAGCTCTAGGTAACCCTAGGATTAAATTCATCGATATGTCATCCCATTTCCACTGAAGAACATCCAAGGACTACAACAAACCACCAGGAACATGATGATCAACCTTTACTTTTTTGAAAACCAAGCTCTTTGACATAAACTCTGACACTATGCATTTCATTCCAGACTGAAAAAATTGAGTCCTCAAGCCATGATACATTTTAGAGATTCTTGGGTGTACTACCAAAGGTGAGCTATGAAACTCATCAAGGACTCCATCACACATTATTATTGAACAAATATCCTCCCACAAAACAACATCTGATTCTGATTATCCTCTAACCATCCCTCTAGAGCATCACTATGGCCTACACAATCATGCACCACCTCTGCCTCTAAGTCTCCCCAGTAAGAATCCTCCACCTACTACATCAGAGAACACTACACCATCATCTGAAATAAATAGACTCTACCACCTTCCACTCTTGCATCTATGTGAAAGGCTACAAACTCCTCCATTTCTCTCCAAGCATCCCCAGATTCCTATACAATATCCTTCTATGAATTTCTTCTCAAATAATTGGCTATAACATTCCCCTTTCATAAGTTTTGGGAGATTTCAAAATCATAATCCTGAAGAAACTCCATCCACCTCCATTTCCAAAACTTCAAATCACATTGGGAAAAGATATAACTCAAGCTCTTATGATCCATAAAGATCGCAAAGTGCTCCCCAATGAGGTAATATTTCCGAAAATTTAGTTAAAATATAACCACTGATAACTCTAGATCACAGGTGGCATAGTTATGCTCATGGGGAAGTAAATACCAAGACCCATAAGCGATCACTCTATACTGCTTCATCATCACACATCCCAAGCCTGAGTGGGAAGTGCCTTATAATACCTCAAACAATAAAAATTCCTCCAGTAGCTGAAGCACTAGAGCTCTGACTAACATCCTCTTCAAACAACTGAATACAACCTCTCACTGATCACTCCACACAAAATCTTAGTCCGTCCTATTCAAAGCTATCAACGGAGCTAAAACTTAAGATAAATTAGGAAAAAACCTCTGATAATAGCCTATGAGACCAAGGAAACTATGAACATCTACCACATTATTGGGTGATTCCCAAGAAACAACTAATTCAATCTTTAATGCATCTATTTCCTCACCCTGATGAGACATAACATGCATGAGGAAATGTACATCCCCTATCTAGAACTTACACTTAGACAACTTTCCATAGAGCTGGTGAACTCGAAGAACATGAAATATAGTTATGAGATGGTCATCATGATCCTCCTATGACTTTGATTAGATGAAGATATCATTGATGAATATGAAAATGAAAAAATCCAATAACTCATAGAATGTGGAGTTCAGAATCCCCATTAACAATTCTGGTGTATTCATAAGACCGAATGAAATAACTAAAAACTCAAAGTGCCCCTAATTTTATCTGAAGTCAGTCTTTAGAATATATCCCTCCATATTTTCCAATTGGTGATATCTAGACTTTAGATCGATATTATACTACCAACATACCCCTATCAACTGGTCAAAAATATCATTTATCCTTTGTAAGAGGGTAACGGTTCTTGACTGTCACTTCATTCAACCTCTGGTACTCTGTACACAACCTTTGACTACCATCTGTATTCTTGGAAAACAATACTAGAGAACCCCATGGTGATATACTGATCCAAATAAATCCCTTCTACATCAGATTGTTTATCTAAATCCTTAACTCCTGCAACTCATAAGGTGAAATATGATAAGGAGCCATCAAAATCGAAGAATCACTAGGCTACGTGTCTATCCTAAACTCAACGTCACATTGAGAGGTAGAGTCACAAACTCCTTGGAAAAAACATCAAATAACACCCCAATGATTTTGGGAATACCTACCATATCAACATCCACTAATTCTACTGATAACTCAAACAACCAGGAAAGAAGGGGATCCACATGCTGATTGCCCATCTGACAACTCCGCTCACTAAAAAACCATGCACTGACCATCCACATCTAAAAACATGACTCTCATATGGAAGTTTTTGATAACAGAATGTATGGAATAAAACTAGTTGATATTAAGGATGTCATCATATGGAATCATCTGTAGCAATAAAATATCCTTACGGGACTGATGCGACCTCATCATAATTCTACACCTTCGGCACACATTAAAAAATGGTATGGGAAGACACTCTATGTCTAGTCCTAAATCATGTGATAGAATGGTTCCAACAAATGAGTACAAATCTCTTGAATTAAACAATAAAAAAATAGTACTAAACAAACTTATCATACCTCTTACAATCTTTGTCCCCTCTAGAACAATTTCCTTCACTATGTGCAACTGACCACGCCCAGCTCCTCTACCTCTCTACTAATGAAAACCTCCACATCCATGCTCAGGTCATGGTCCTTGAACATGAGTAACCTCCTAAGTTTGGCCTCTTCCTACTCCATCTCCCCTAGTAAGATAAACAACTTTCTACGCCTACTACTAAAATGGCCTCATTAGCAACTATTTCTGAGGATGATGCTAAACTTGTCCACCTCCACCAAACTGATCTCAGGGAACCATTGGGAACTGGCTCTTGTGATCACCACAGAAACCACAACCAAAACACACTAGCAGAAATCTCCAAGGAAAATCATAGAAGCCACTGGAACTAGAAGGCCAAAAACAAAGCTGTTGAGGTCGATACCCTTCCGATCAAAACCTCAAAGTTTCTGGCACTTGAGACCTACCACTGAAAAATTTCCCCTCAAAAAACCCTGATGGTTCTCTTCTTGTGGAAAACATTTTAAGGAGTGTATCCTATTGAGAAATTCTTCCTTCTTATGAACCTTTAGATACGTCGACCACAAAAAAGAAGTAACTACATAATGGACAGAAGAAAAGGGTGCCTCCCCAAGATGTCTTGCATGAGACTCCTCATTTGGAAAAATATCTATGGAAAATTGAAGAAGGTACTTAAACTTTATTCTCAGCTTCCACACTGAAATTCTCCCTTGATTAAGAGAAAAAGGCTCCTACCACTTTACTGCATTCATGTTTGATGAAAGGAAATCTTCCCCGAACTCCTTCTTGATGTTGACCCACAAAACATCTGCCTCCTTCCACTCTCTTAGACACAACATCCACCACTGATGCACAAATCCCTACATCTTACTGACTACCAAAGGGACCTAGTACTTTTTCGAGGCCCAGATCAAATGGAAAGAAATATTAAGCTCCTCCTGCCAGCTCTCTGTCTCTACATCTAAAACAATTCCATCTTGAATTACCAAATCATTCCACTATAAAGTGCACAACATACTCTACCACTAATCATCCTCTTCAACTAGATTAACCCTATGACAATCAACCAAATTAGCCTTTTGAACCTCAACCTCCTGATCCACACATGGATGAAGACTAGAGTTCATAGCTAAAATGAAAATAAGGATTTCATAAACCTGACAGTAAAAAAGTTTTATTAATATTTTTTTAACTCATTTAATTCATCTTGTTATATATTTCAAACTTCCCAAAACATCCTAATTAAAATAATAACACAAGTGATTATGATACATGTTTCTTTCCTATGTCTATACCCTACAAGAAGGTCCATCTCACTTGCATTCTCAATAAGTTTAGAGACTATGCACTAGATTATGGGGGAGGGATACAATCCCATGTCTGGGCCAGTCACCCTATCCTATGTCATGCACCAAGGTCGATTGGAACTATTTCCATATCAACCCATGCAATACTCACTGTTCCTAACTCCAAAATCCATCCAATATATCAACCATCCCCTTTGATAACACTTTATCATGACCCCCCTCCAAGGATACCACTCTTGTAATGGTAATGAAGAAAGGAAGGTAATGACCCCTAAGTCGAACCTCAAGTAGTCCATGGGTTGGAAACTAGCACTGAGGGTGTAAAAATCTCACATATTGGAGGCATTACCCTCTATAATAATATAGGATCGGGATATAAGATGAATCATCCACAAACTAATCCAATACATAATATAAAATAAAGACAAAAATCATCCCACATGAATAGAACTGATACAGACAAAAGTCTCCAAAGTAAATACCCAAAAGTAAAGTTAGAGCAGCGACACAACAAATATCAAGGTTCTGATCTAGTAAGGCCTATCATGGTTTGCGAAATCCTCTTGGAAAGCTGAAAATAGTTTTATATATTTAGGGTGAGCATAAAAGTTTACTCAGTATGAAAAAATCAAGTATCTTATGTACATGTGAAATAAGAATACTAGCGCACCTGTGAGAAAACAACAGAACCAAACAGCACCTGTATAGATTTTCTAACCATCCCAACCTCACCAAGGAATGATTACCCAATAACACAAGCCAAGTAATATAATATAATGTAAATCACATCAATGGAAGGGTACCCCGCATTACTTTCCCTTGGTATTCTGCTCTCACCCAATGTTGTGCATCCTAGTAATATCATCCCTTCTGTATATCACATCACATCCTACCTTCACACACCTAGGCCTCACAACACATACTTCCCACACACACTTGGGTACCCACAATTTTCTGCTCTCTCTTCCAGGAGAGGTAGGTATTTCACAGGATGTGATGGTTAAAAGTATGTTAGTGCATTAGATGGAAGCTTTGGTATCCCAAGTGTCTTTGATAGTAGTTTTGATGTGTTGTTCTAGGTGTCTTTAAGATGAGTTGTGATGTGTTATCCCAGGTGTCTTTTGGATGAGTTGTGACGTACATTCCTAGGTGTCTTTAGGATGAGATGCGATGATATTTGATATGATGTGTTTTGTTGTGAGTCCCAAGTGTGTGTTGGAGGGGGGTGTATTGTTAGGCCTAGGTGTGTGGGGGTGGGATGTGTTGGGAGGCCCCATGTGTGTGTGGGTGGGATGTGTTGTGATTCCTAGGTGTGTGCAGGTGGGATGTGATGTGGTATACAAAAGGGATGAGAGATCCAAGAAATAAGACTTTGGGAGAGAGTGTCATACCAGTGGGAAAGCGGTGCGATGTACCCTATCATCTATGTAATTTACAGTATATTATATTAATTTTCTTGTGTTATTTAGTGATCATGACTTGGTGAGGTTAGGATGGTTATCATACCTTTAGAGGGTCTATTTGGTTATACTATTTCCTCATAGGTGCATTATTTTTCTTCTTTCACATGTATACGAGAGACTTCTTTTTTTAGTACTGAGTATACTTGTATTCCCACCCTATGTATATAAAACTATTTTTAGGTTTCTAGGAGGATTTTTTGGAATCTGTTGGAACTTACTATTTCAGATCCTTGATAGTTGTTGTGAAACTACTTTAGCTTTACTTTTGTGTATTTACTTTGGAGACTTTTGTTTGTATCAGTTCTATTTATACATGCATGTGGGATGGTTTTTTGATTTATTTTATATTATGTCTTGGAGTTTTTTGTGGATGATTCATCTTATCTCCCAATACTATATTATTATAGTGGGTAATGCATCCCATACATGAGATTTTTACACCCTCAGTGCTAGTCTCCAACCTGGGGTCTATTGGAGGCGGGACTCAGGGGTCATTATATCCTTTTCATAATTGATAGCTCAGGAGGGGTATCCTTGGAGGGAGGGGGTCTTGAAAAGGTGGTATAAAATATGATGGTTGAGAGATAGGATGAGGTTTGGAGTTATGTACCATGATAATTTCATGGGTTGGAATGGAAATAGTTCCAGACAACCTTGATGTGTGACATTGGCCATGGAGACCAACTATGACCCAATATTTTATCTCCCCCGGTGATCCAATGCATAGACTCTTAGCTTATTTAACGACCAAGTAGGATGGACCTACTTGTAGGGTAGAGACCTAGGAAAGGCCCATGCATCATAATGACTTCTGTTCTTTTTTGAATTAGGTTGTTTTGGTAATGTTAAAATGGATAACAACATGAATTAAATGAGTTAAAACAAATCCTAATAAAACTCCACATGGTTAGGCTTTGGAAGTCCTTGTTTTCCTTTTAGTTATGTCTTCTGGATATCATTCACGTGTGGCTCATGAAATTGATTTTCAGTAGTCTAATACAGTTTATCTTTATAGGTTTGATCTAGTAAAGGAGGAGGATCAGTGGAAGAGGACATTTCATGATTTACAGTGATAGGCTTTAGGAATTTATAAGGGTAGTGTTTTAGATATGAAGATAGAGAGCTATCTGGAGGATCTCGAGATCTCTTTCAGTTTGATATAGGCCCTAACATATTATTGGGTCCCTTTGGTAGTTAGTCTGATGTAGAGAGTTATGTGTCAATGGTGGAAGCTGTATCTAGGAGGGTGGAAGGAGTCATATGTTTTGTGGGTTAACTTTTATAAGGAGTTTTGGGTAGATTTACTTTTGTCAACCATGAAGGTAGTAAAGAGGTAAGAGCTTGTTTCTCTTTAGGAAGGGCAGATGTCAGTGTGGGAGCTGGGAATCAAGTTCAAGGACCTTATTCATTTCTTACCAAATATTTTTCCAGATAAGGATTCTCATTCAAGACATCTTGAGGAGGAACTCCATCCTTCTATCCAATATGCAGTTACTTATTTTTTGTGCTGATGTATCTGGAGATTCATATGAAGGTAGAAGTGATTAATTGGATGCACTTTGGAGGTGGTTTGTTGTGAGAGGAGAACCAATAGGGTTCCTTGAGGGGTTTAGATTTTAGTGGAATGTATCAGGTGTCAGGTCCTTCAAGGTTTTGACGAGTAGGGAGTCGAACTCATTAGGTTCCTTTCTAGACTTCTGGTTCTAGTTGTTTTCATGCTTTTGTTGGGAGCTTTGTGCCAGTGTGTTTTGGTTATGGGATTCATGGACATTTCTAGATCCAGTGCCTATTGGTTCCCCAATCTTAGTTTGGTGGAGGTGTACATGTTCAACATCATCCTCAATATTAATTTCCAGTGAGGCTATTTCTACAATAGGGGAAATAGGTTTTTTCTCCGCTGAGGGGACATGGAGTAGGTAGAGGTCAAGATCATAATGTTCATCAAGTTCATGGACCACAACCCAATCATGGACATGGAGGTGGTCATCAGTAGAAAGGTAGATGATCTAGGTGTGGTCAGTTTCACACAGTGGAGGCATCAGTTCCAGAGGGCCCGGAGATCACATAGGTATGATCAGTTTGTTTAGTACCATTTTTTGTCCCTTGTTTGATTCAAAAGATTCACACTCCTTTGTTTCAGATACTCTATCCCAAGATTTGGGAGTATAATTAGAGAGGATTCGTTTACCCCTAGTGTTGACTATGCTAGTTAGATGGAAAAATAGCTTGTTTGATATGCACTAGGTGTAGAATGATGATGGTACCAAATCAGTCTCATGGGGATCTTTTCTTAATACAGATATAGCCATACAATGTCATCCTTGGCATAAACTAGTTGTATTCCTTATGTGCTATTATTGATTAATTTTCAAGGAGATTTGTTTTTTCAAATGTGGATGGCCAGCGTGTGGTTTTCATTTGTGAGTGGAGTCCTCCAATGGTAAATCAACGTGTGGAGACCCTTATTTCTTTGTTGTTTGAGTTGTAGGAGGAATCATTGGATGCTGAGATGGTAGAGGTTCCTACGATCATTGGGGAATTTTTGGATGTTTTTTCCAAGTAGGTTGTTACACTACCCCCTCAACATGATTTTGAGTTAAGGATATAATTGTCGCCTGGTTTTTCTCTTATTTATATGGAACTTTATCAGATGTAACCTTATAAGTTGTGGGAGTTAAGGATTTATATAGATGATCTGATATAGAAGGGTTTTATTCAGACCATTGTTTCATTGTGGGGTTCTCCAGTGTTGTTCTCTAAGAAGGAATATAACAATCTAAAGTTGTGTATAGACTACCGTAGGTTGAATCAGGTGACGATTATTAATTGTTACCCTCTTCCAAGGATAAATTATCTTTTCGACTACCTAAGAGGGTTGATCTGGTTTTCTAAGATCAATTTTTGGTCTGGATATCATTAGTTGAGCGTGAAGGAGGGATATATCCTAAAGATTGCCTTCAGCTATAGGCATGGGCACTTCAAGTTTTTGGTTATTCCATTTGATGTTATGAACTCACCAGTCGTGTTCATGGGGCTTATGAACTACGTGTTCTATGAGTTCCTGAATCTGTTCATCATCGTATTCATCGATGATATCTTAATCTACTCGAAGTTAGAGGAGGAGCAAGCCATGGATCTCTTAATTGTCTTACATGCTCTTTGATTTCACCGGCTTATGGAATATTGTCCAATTGTAAGTTCTGGATATGATATGTGCATTTCCTTGGGCATGTGGTGTCTAATAAAGGTGTATAAGTGGACCCATCTAAGTTTGAAGCGGTTGTTTCTTGGGAAGAACCCAAGAATATGGAAGAGGTTCACAGTTTCCTTAGACTCGCCAACTATTATTTGAAGTTTATGCCAGATTTATCTCGAGTTGAATCCACATTAACATCTTTGAATAGGAAGGACTCAGCTATTGTGTGGACTGATTAGTGCCAGAAAACATTCAGCTACCTAATTTAGTAAGTGCTCTAGTGCTTCAGTTGTCGGAGGAGGGTGTGTTATTTAAGGACTTCTGTGACGCTTTCCACCTAGGATTAGGATGTGAACTGATGCAGTAGTATATAGTGATCTCTTATGGGTCTAGTCAGTTATTTCCCTATGAGTGTAACTATGCCACCCATGATCTAGAGCTAACAGTGGTTGTGTTTTCACTAATTGTTTTTGCAACATTACCTCATTGGGGAGTACATTGTGGTCTTTATGGATCACAAGAGTTTTAGGTATATCTTTTCCCAATGGTATTTGAACATTATGAATTGGAGGTGGATGGATTTTCTTCAGGATTATTATTTTGAAATCTCATACACATCAAGAAAGGGGAATGTTTTGGCCGATGCTTTGAGAATAAAGTCAAAGAAGGATTTTGTTCGGGAATCTGGGGTTTCTTATAGAGCAATGGAGGAGTCGGAGGCCTTGCACTTAGATGCATGATTTTATGTTGGTAGAGGTTGTTTATTTTAGATGATAGTACATTATTCTCTAATGTAGTAGTTGGAAGAGTCTCAGTGGGTAGATGTAGAGGCAGAGGTGATGCATGATCGTGTTTTCCATGGTGATGATCCAGAGGGATGGTCAAAGGATAGTTAGAACTGGATGTTGTTTTTTGGGAGGGTGTTTTTTTCTGGTAGGGATGCGTGATGGATTCGATCATTAGTTTCAAAGATCACCTTTAGTTGTACACCTATGAATCTCCAAAATTTACCATGGATTGAGGACACAGTTTTAGTGTCTTGGGATAAAACAGGAAGTGGTGGAGTTTTGGGAAAGTGTTCGGTTTTCTAGTAAGTAAATCCTGAGCATCATGTTCCTAGTGTTTTGTTGCAGCCCTTGGTTGTTTCCAAGTGGAAATGGGATGACATCTTGATGGATTTCATCATAGTGTTACCTAGTGATCAGGGTGGCTGTGATGTTATCTGGGTGATCGTGGATCAGTTGAAGAAATTGGCCCACTTCTTAGCAATCAAGGAGTTGGGCACAGTGGATGATTTGTATAAGAGGTACATGGATGAGGTGGTGTGGTTTTTTGGAGTTATAAGGTTCATTATCTCGAATTAGGATACATGTTTTACCTAATGAGTTTGGAGATAATTGCAGCATGCTTTTGGAACTTAGTTATGCCTCAATGATGCTTTCCACCCCTAGACTGATGGGTAGATAGAAAAAACTATCTAGATGTTGAAGGATATATTTCAGGTGTGTATCTTGGACTTTAGTGTATCTTGGGTATGATTCCTACCTTTGGTAGAGTATTATTATTATAATATCTATCACTATTACATTATCATGGTTCTGATTGAAGATTTGTATGGGAGACCGTGTCATTCACTATTATGTTGTACATAGTTTGGTGAGACATTAGTTCTTGGTCTTGATGTGGTGTAGAGAATTACAGAGAAAGTTCATATTGTTTGTGAGAGGATGAAAGCAGCAAAGGAACATAATAAGTCTTATGTTGATCACAGGATGAGGCCCTTAGAGTTCTAGGTTGGATACCATGTGTTCTTGAAGGTTTCCCCTTACTGTGGGAAGAAGGGGTTTGGTAGATGGATAAAGTTTTATCCCAGGTTTGTTAGGCCCTTTTAGGTGTTGGGATGAGATGGAAAAGTGGCATACCAGTTGGCATTTCCATCGCGGTTAGATATGATCCACAACATCTTCCACATCTTTTAGCTTCATAGATATCTTCATGATGACTCTCGTATCATTGAATGGGAAGAGTTGGATATCGAGTATGACACAACATTTGTGGAGTAACCAATAGAGATCTAGGAAGATTAGGAGAAGGAATTATGTGTGAGGATCATTTCTTTGGTTTGTGTGTTGTGGGGGAATTGTGGAAAGGAGGAGAGTACTTGGGAGTGAGAGACACAAATTCATGCCCAGTACTGAAAGTTGTTTTTTGTTTTTATTTGCTCAATTTTTCTTGTAATGTGATGTTTGGATCCTTTAATTTTATGAGATGTGTTGTTTTCCTTGGTTTGTGATGTGTGTGGTGCGATGTGTGATAATGTCTCGATATAAAAAAAAGGGAGGACCATATTTCTAATCGAGACACATTATCTGTGATGTGATTAAACCCATGTGGGTAAGTCAATGCCTCCCAAAGTAGATAGTATCTTGACATGGAGTATGAAATTCTCTAATTCATGTGTTTGGGATGGTAAGGTTCATTTTTGGAGTGGTTGTTGGTTTGGGATGTGTTGAGGTTGAGAAGGTCATGTAGTGGATGTGTGGTAGTGTGGTTATGTGAGAAGAGGCAGTTCATAGTTTTGGTTTCATGAATATGAGGTTGTGCGGGATGTTTGTGGTCTTTTGGCTTAGCATTATTGGCTGGTAGTAGCGTTTTAGGTATGATGAGATCCTTGAGAGGTATCTTGTGGGGTGGTTGTTTGGACCCATTTTTATTCTGGGCTTGGTTTTGGATTCTTGAAGGAGATGATCGTTTGAGAGGTATCTTATATAATAGTTCATACCTTATCGGTCTGTTACATTTCCAGTTTTGGTTGTTAGAGGTGTTCGGAGGAGGATTCGAGGAAGCCTGTAGGAGTTCAGGTGTCGAGAGTTGGGAGAAGGGAACTTTCACAATGTGAAAGTGGGTTTCACACTATTTAGAATAATTACACAACATGAAAATTGGTTTCACTAAGTGTAATTAATCGAGGTTAGAAAAATAAAATAAAATGATGAGGCGACACATTTTTCAGTAGAAACCGAACCCCAGGTATTACATGATGTGAACAGGTATTACATGTCATGTAATACCCCGACCCAATGTAGTTTTAAAATCCTTTTTAGCTGATATTTTATTCATTCTACCGTGTTTTCTTATTCCCCTCATTTTGGGAAAACCCTAGGTGCCTCAAGGAGTCCTTCAAGCCATTTTCCTCCCTATTTGATCTGTTGATCCCAGTGGTTATTCATTGGAGATCTGTGATGGACCTGTGGTGAGCTCTTCTCCTTTTCATGGTCAGTTTTCTTCCGTTCTTATCCTAGGGAACTGCTGCCGTGGTGTTTCTTTGGTTTGGTGTGAGTTTGGGTTGTCTTTTTTACCACCCTTTGGTGTGGTGTAGGTTGATCTGCATGTTTCTTGTGCAATGGTGGTTTCCGGGCGGTTTCTTCTTCACCCTGTAATGCAGATCGAGTTGAAAATTTTATTTGAGGTAGGGATTCTCTCATTTCTCTTTATTTATGAATCATGTGGGAAGGTCTTTCTTTTTTTTATCTATGGATTATGGTTTTTCTAGATTAATCAAATATAAATAATTGGTTAATTTAATTGAAATGGGTAAGGGGTATGCTTCTCATGTTTTTGTAGCCTTGATATGGTTGTGATATTGTGGATTGTACAGGATGATGCCCTGCTAAAAATTGTGGCCATTGGGGGCTTTGTTTTCATTAGATATATTTGCTATTATTTTTTATTTGGTTGTGATTGTTTTGATATCACCCCAATTGTAAATTGGTTAATTACATATATTTTTCTAATGAAATGGTTTCCTTAAGATTTTTTTGTGTGATAACTCCCGTAAAATAAAGTGTAATCTGATAAAATCCCTTTTATAGACTTGAAAAATGATCTTCATGTGTTTTGAAATGTGTAGTTGGGGATTGCGGGGCTGATGGTTTGTTAGTTCATACTTGTGGGACGACGATGTGATGGCTGTAGGGCTGTTCTTTTGGGTTGGAAAGGTGACAACATGTTTTTATAGTTGTGAAATGTGGTTGTACTATGCTAGATGCATGGGTAGTGATGGAATAAATAAATTATTATTTAATAATGTTATAATGACTTGGTTTGGTTGGTTAATGAGATGAAAGTGGTTAATGGAATATAATGATGGGTTGTGTGATCAAAGGTGGTTGATGTTAAATAATTAAATGAATGGGTGTTAAACAGAGAGGAAATGTGAATCCACTTTTCAGGTCTCTTTACCTTCTAAAATGACTGTTACATATACTATTAAATGCATTTATAGGTAGCCATAAAAGTGACGGTGATGTGAGTTGGTTAGTTGGTTGTAAACCCATATGTTGGGATTGTGTGTGTTTTCTCTATATATATGTATACATTGTACATTCTGGTGATTTCTACACACACCCCACACACGTTGATAACTATTTGTTGAACACCCACATAGTCACATAGGGGGTGTTTTTTCCAACATCCAGTGAGGAGTTTGAATGGCCTATTACCCTCTCTTTTCCTCTTTCTCTTCTATGTGAGGTAGGTATTTCATAGGTTGTGATGGCTGGAAGTCTGTTAGTGCATTAGTTGGTGGCTGTGGTATTCTAGGTGTCTTCAGGATGAGTTGTGATGTGCAGTCTCTAGTGTCTTCGGGATGAGTTGTGATGCGATGTCTCATGTGTCTTTAGGATGAGTTGTGATGTGCTTTCCTAGGTGTCTTCGAGTTGAGATGTGATGTTTTTTTAGGCCCAGGTGTGTGTGGGTGGGATGTGTTGGGGTGATCAGGTGTGTTCGGGTGGGATGTGTTGTGAGGTTCATGTGTGTTTGGGAAGGATGTGATGTGGTATACAGAAGGGATGGGAGCGCCATGACGTATGACATTGGGAAAGAGTGACATACCATTGGGAAAGTGTTGTGGGGTAACCAATCATCGATGTGATTTACTTTATATTATATTACTTGGATTTTATTATTTAGTGAGCATGCCTTGGTGAGGTTAGGATGGTTAGCATACCTGTATTGGTGTTATTTGGTTGTACTATTTTCTCAAAGGTGCATTAGTATGATTCTTTCACATGTGCACAGGAGACTTGAGCTTTTTCTATTGAGTATACTTGAATGATCACCCTAAATATATAAAATTGTTTTCAGGTTTCCATGAGTATTTTTCAGACTGTGTTGGACCTTACTAGCTTGGATCCTTTACAGTTGTTGTGTCGCTGCTTTAACTTTACTTTTGGGTATTTGATTTGGATACTTTTTTCTATATCTTTTATATTTATACATGTGTGTGGGATGGTTTTTGTATTTCTTTTATATTATGTCTTGGGTTTTTTTGTGGTTGATTTATCTTATATCCTAATCTTATATTATTATAGAGGGTAATGTTGCCCATCTTGTGAGATTTATACACCCTTAGTGTTAGTCACCAACTTGGGGCCTATTAGAGACGGGAATCGGGGGTCATTATCTCTCTCCCCTCATTGTGGTATCTTTGGAGGGAGAGGGTCTTGAAACGTTTTACCTATGGTTGATGAGATACCTAGCATGATAAATTTCATACATTGATACCTTTATCATGCAAGCCTTAAGGCTTAGCTAATTAGGGGTGGTTGGGTATGTTGCTGATCATGTCATCGGTTGGAGCTAAACCAAGATGGTATTTTTTTCACTCATATAATGAGAAAATACATCTATCCCCTGATTTAATTAGACCAGAAAAATTCATGACCACACTAAGTTGTGTGACATGTGATGTGCTCAGCTACTTGGATGAGGGACATGTGATATGCTCATCAACTAGATGAATGTTATATCGTGTATTCATCAACCTGGTGAATATTTTTCCTAGAATCATGAATATATAATATGGATTGTACTATATTGATATATTATATTTCCATTGTTCCCTAGATTTCATGGACAAAGGGATTATATAGGTATATATATGATGTATATGACACAAATTAGGGCAGACATATTCATATGGAGATATGAGTATGTTTGAACGTTATCACACTATATCCATTTATAGCTTAAGTGGAATTGATGCTTTTCTAGAGGCCTTTCATTTCTTGTAATTATGAAATTAGGATTTCATATTTGCTATCAACGCAACAAAGACCCATAGTTTTACACAGTTATGCATGAGGATAAGGATTAAATCTTAGAGAAATTGTTTTTTCCAAAATGAATAGAGTTTGATAAATTGTATCCAAAGAAGTTTGGTTGGATACATAAATAGTTGTAGTGTTTTGAAAAAAGTTTTTATGGGATCTTAGTGAAGGGGGAATATTGTAGGAAATGCACTAAAATAGGAGATATTGTATTTTACAGCATCTCAAAATCATATCTAGCAATATGGGAATATATATTTCACTATTGTATCCTATGATCAATCTCTATCGTAGTGTATGATAGACATGAGATATGTGATATCACATGAATTCATTATTCCACATATTCTTGACTAGTTTCCTTTGGTTATGAATCAATGAGATTGATTCATTTATAGATATACATGTATAATATAATTTTTGAGGTGTTAAATGAGTATACAACACCAATTGGTCATGAATTGTCGTAACACATGTTGGTTTCCAGGAAATGGTAGGCAATTTTCCACACTCTTCATTTAATTATGAGAGTAGATATAACATATTGGATCAACCTTTTGGTTGTAATGCGATACTTGCAATCCATGTCCTATGTTTTCTACCTCCCTAACTACCACTTGCCTTTAATAAGAAGGCACAAGAACTCCTTTGTAATCAGGGGTCCTCTAATTATGAATGAGGATCCTAGGCTGGTGTACCACCCATAGAGGTGAGATCCATTTGGTTTTCACTTAGTGGTCCCTATCAAGAAAACTCCATCGCGTTCTAGAGAGATTGATCTTACAAAAATGAAGGTATGCATGTTCATTTATGTTCTTTGTTTTAGCATGTTGGTTCAATTGATGGTAGATCAGGATATTTTATAAGTTTCTTCTATTTCCAATATCATAAGATGGCCCTCTAAAACCTATCACAAATTCCTATTATCTACCTTGGTCATTGAGTTAACGCCACTTGATAACTCCACCATATAAACTTGCAAGAATGTATATCAAATTAGGGGTGAGTATATCGATGTGCTCAATAGGACATCCCCTAAGGATGCACAAACATGACAATGTCATGAATGCATAATAATAACAACCGTAAAAACATATTACATAGTTATATACTCACCAACCAATATAATCTGGGGTGATCTAGGCCAAGCCTCGGCTAATGAACTATCTAATCATCAAAGCCTCGTAAAGTAATAAACATAAGTCTATTCAATTTAGGTATTCATCACATCATAGTTACAATACTAACACATTAGTATATTTCATTCATGAGCTCACCAAAAGTATCTCTCACCAAATAAAAATATAGGTATAGTATAAAACACTCTATTAAAACATCGATGAGACCTCAAAAATCATCTCCCACCAACTAGTATCTATATTTTTAACATATAATGTCTTGTCACCTGCCCATTGTCATAACCACACAGGATACAAATCTAGGCCAAAACTGAATCACAATATAACAAATCCATATCTAGTCAATACAACTCATTAGGTTGAGGGATAGGATACTAGTTTGGAATCTAGTGGGTCCATCCACTAATTTTAATGTTGGGTGATATCTGAGAAAATCACCCTTAATTGGGGATCTCATTATGAATGGTACTCCCAATGATTAAATAACATCATAAATAAAATAAGTAGTGTACAGAACCCCATTCCTATAATTGAACCACTATCATAAGTCGTTAATGTCTATAAACCCAAAATTATCATTTGGTAAAGGTATTCCTACCAATAATCACATCAAAGACCTCTAGGGAGAACCATATACAAAACATCATCACAAGTAATCTTCATCGTCATCATAGGTAACATCTCAATGAGTATAATTTTCTAGGTCAACCTCTATGGTCAAATAAGTTGGTCTATGACACAACAAGTTAGTGTTGTTTGTGAATTTATCATTCAATCACAGTTACACAACCAACAGTAGGATTATTTTTTGACATGGTAAAGGACCACACTTCATATACAATACCCTCCTACAATAAAAAACAAAATATAGAATGAACATTGTAACTTGTATCATCACATCCTAGAAAAAAATTTGAGTACGCAATTGTGCATTGTCATGTGTTAAGGTCAAAGCATCACATCATCAATTCTATTGTTACTCACACTAACCATCTCGAATTTTGTAACAATTTTTTATCTTCTCACGATACTTGTCGAACTTCATCACTACTCACTATGGTGAAAACATACTATAAACCTCGTGTCATGCTAAATAACTGATTGATATGATTCATATTAATTATACATGTGATCTCAGATCTCACGAAGTCTCCCTATGCATTGTGGTTATTGTAATGATCGATGTACTGTTCATGTTCTCACTTACTTCAAGTCTTATTTCTAGTAATTTCACTATATGAGGTGCTACAAATAGCCCAAAAATACATTTAAAAAAATTGGGGTGAAAAAAAATTAAGATGGAAAAATATTCCCTTAAAAAAACTTTGATTGTCACGAAATTATCTCCATCACGAACTATATGAGAAATCATGGGGGATTTGACTGTTCATTTATCAAGAAAAGGACGAATTTTTTTTTCATTTTATCAAAATAAGTCACTTGATAATGTCATGAATCGTAATTTCTTATCACATATTAGTCTTAGATTGTTCATCTCAACATCACAATCACAGTGTCACTGACCTATTGTGAATACGATATCATAACAAAAAAATATTGATGATATAAGAATAATGATTAATAATAATAATAATATATTATTATCAATATATATTGACATATTATTATTATTATTATTATTATTATTATTATTATTATTATTATTTGGGTTTCCTCTTACCCAACCTCTCCCTCCACCCCGTATACTCCTCCTCTGTTTAACATCCTTATAACCCACCGTGGCAGCCCTACAAAACCAGGTTTTCTTCCTCTTACCCTTGCCTTCAACAAACCCTAAACACCCACAAATAATGCCTACATGTCTCCCCCCTTCTCCTCACTACCTGAAGCCCGAGAGGCTCCACCATCCTTCAATTACTCTTCTGGACACCACACAGATCCTCCTCCTGCTATCATATTCCTTTTTCACCATCGGGTGTCACCATCGATGTCTTCCTCTGCCCAAAAACACACCAATGCCCTCTTCCTGGCTCAACCACTCCATTGTTGAGACTTCTATGAATGACTGCTGCACACATAAGGTACACATCACTACTTATCTCATCTGAATTCACCACTCATCTCTCTGAAGACACCACCACAACATGAGGGACCTGATGTTAGAAAAATAAGTTGGTAGGAAAAGAATATGGATATAACCTTGATGTGTGAATTGAATTCACTATCCCAAAGGGTTTGATCCACCCCCATGTAGATGGTGCAGGGTTCTCGGTGGAAGTATACCTCAAGGATTTAACCAAGGTTTTGGGAAAATCGAACACCAATTTCTGATTTCCCTATTGCAACGATGTTGGGAGAACTCTAGAGAATTTCTTGGATTGAAATTAATTAAATCATAAGCGATCTCATCATTGCTCATTTATAGATTAGATATGGTGATAATTGCACCAGTTCAGTCAATGTACACATTGGTTCGACCGAAACAAAACAACTCTTGGTGAGGGACACACCGCTTCGATCTCGCCATTTCGATCAAAGAACACATTGGTTCAACCGAAAAGACACACCTCTTGGTGAGAGACACACCAGTTCAAATTTGAAAAAACACTCTAAATAATTTAAATAAAATTATAACAATAAATATTTTGAATAAAATATATAACACCTGAATTCCCCATTGAAGCATCGTCCGTGTTTATCTTAGTCCATCCTATTATAGGAAATTTCCAAACAACAGATATGAATCCATTATAATCCCTATATTTACCATGAATGCCCAGCCTGTCAAAAACAGTTGTTTTCCTGCAATACCACAGTTCATGGAGGCAGTCAATCTCATTTCCAAAAGAAGGTTCTTCATAATCATGCTCAAATCAAGAGCATGCCCTTCAAATATGCAACTATTCCAGCTCCACCAAATCAAATACCAGGCTTCACCCACAGCAGTCCTGAGAGAATTCTTGAATTGAGGAGAAGCTTCCTGCATGTTACACAAGTCCGAAAAGGCAACAGGAGAATAAAAAATTATGTGATCAATCATAAACAGGCTACAAACAATGCCCCAAACTGACTTTACAAGAGAGTAGTGGAAGAAGGCATGAGGAATTGAGTCCTCTCTAGCTATGTAAATGATAAAGCCACAATATAAGTTAAGCCCATATTTTTTTGAGAATTCCATCTATGGGATGCATGTTATTTGACTGTCAGAGAAGGATGTACCTAGAGGGGGCGATCCAGGGCTTGGAGAAGGGTAGAAGTCATGCGGCATCATCAAGGGGTTTTCCCATCCTGAAACTGCATAAGAGTTTTCTATTAAGGGTTCCATATCTATCCAGATCCCATACCAGTGTATCTTTGGAAGGCATGGAAGTGTAAGAATAGACATCATCCTTGATCAAGTTATGTTCCAGGGGTATAAAAATATTGTCTTTAATCTTGATGTCCATTTCCCCCACTTTCTCATGAATTTCCTCCCTGATAGGATCATCCAACCATTTATCCTTCTAAAAACTCAAATTATAATTCAATGAAACCAAGAACCTTATTTTCTTTAACATAGAAGAGTGAATAATTTTAATAATAGGCCATACAGAAGAGTAGAGATAGATAAATTTACCTAAAGTAAGTCTATTACAAAACCTAACCTTTAAGTATTTGTTGGAGCAGGATTCAGTGGTGAGTAGCTTCCAAAGAAACTGATCCAACATAGCACCATTAAACAAATACATATTTTTAATCCCCAACCCACCAACATTAATAGGCTTGAAACATTAACTCCCTTTACCAATGGTTTCCTTCCTCTTAAGAGCCACTCCAGATGAATTTCCTACAATATTGGTTAACTATCATAATCATAGAACCATGCCATTTATAAACCAAAAAAGTGAAAACCAGTTTAGGAATAATAATCCCCTTAACAAGAGAAAACATTCCAACTGAGGAGGGGGTTTTCCTTTTAAAGAGTTGAGGTGGTTCATGATTTTGTGAGGTAACACCCTGAAATAGATAACCTTATCCCTTCCCTAGAAAAATGGGATACCCAAATACGTGGAGAGAAAATATCCTTCACTAATGTTAAGCCCCATCTTGATAATAAACCTCATGTTGCTATTGAAATTGTGGTTAAAGAAAATGTGAGATTTTTTCTAGCTGTACTGATTGGAAATAGTGCTATAATGATCAAAAGTTCATTTATAGCCTTAATGTTATGAATACCCATGATAGGAAAAGGATTAATTCATCTTCATAGAAAAGATGAGATGGGTAATTCACCCGGCTCCTTTCCTGAATGGTCCTTAGAAGTCTATTTTCCACCATGTCAAGAATGTACTGGTTAAGATAGTCTTCAACAATTCCAAACAAAATAGTAGATAGAGTCTCCCCTTGTTTAACTCTACAAGATCATGAAAAATAGCATTGAGAGCTTCTATTAACCAAAACCAAGATTATGACAGCATCAAAAAGGAAAAAAATCATAATAATAAAGGTACCATTGAAACCTAGACTTCTGAGAGTCTCTTTAATAAATTTCCAATTGATGGTATCAAAGACCTTCCGAATATCTAATTTGAGTGCAATGCTTCCACCTCTATAAGGTTTTCAGAGAAGGTTGATTCATTTAAAAGCAGTTAGGAGAAATTCTTGAATTTTTCTCCCATGAAAAAACATGTACTGAATAGTAGAAACAACCTTGCGAATAATTATGGGGAGCCTTATCACCAAGATTTTATTCATTATTTTTTAAACAGAGTTGGCCAGAGAAATAGGTTTGAAATAATTAAGATCACCAGCCCCATCATACTTGTGAATAAGAATAATAAATTGAGAGTTAATCCCCTTGGGAATGATACCATTTTTAAAAAAAATACTAATCATCATAAAAAAGATGAAATGAATAATGTCCCAATATTCCTAAAATAATAGATTTGTGAAACTATCCAGGCTAGGGGCACTCCCTGAGTTAAGGTAGAAGGTGTCCATCTTAACTTATACAATATTCAGTTGCCTTTTTATCATATCATGGTCAATATGATCATTAATTCTAGGAATAAAAATCTTGTAATCACCGAGGTTACTAGCCAAACTGCTATTAAAAAGCTCTTTGTAATATTGTATAATGCAATTTCCTATTTCCTTTTTCCCGGTGATAGTGGTATACCCATCGTTCAAGTAGAATACATGCTTCAAATCTTTCTTAACCTTCTAAAAATTGTTGAAAAAAGTTGTGTTCCTATCCCATTATTTTAGCTATTTAATTCTAAAATTTTCCTTCATGGTTGCCTCCCTCAAAGCTATCCTTTTATCCAGTTTAGATTCCAGCTCAACCTCTTTGTCGAGGTGGTGCACATCAAGCCCCTAATCATGATTTTTTTCAGCTCTTCTAAACTCTTTTCAGGCACTACAATCTCACCATCCATAGTCTTAAAAACCTCTTTACTTCGGGCTCTCAAGTGAATTTTTCCAACTTTCAACTTTGAAACAAAAGCATGAAAATCATCGGAGCATTTAGAAGATTCTCATACCTCCCAAACAATTCTTTTTCAATCTAGATGCTTAATCCATTCATTTTTGAACTTGAAGGGAAAATGTACCTTCTCTTTTTTACTAATAATGGTTGTCAAGATGGGATAGTGGTTAGATTTACTATTAATGAGAGTACTGGAGTGGAACTTTTCCCATTTATCCAAAGCTCTGATGTTGATGAATCTTTTGTTCATCTTTCTGGTCATGACCCTATTAAGAGATCTCTGGTACCAAGTAAATTTATCCCCATATAGATTAACCTCCCCTAGATCATTAAAGTCCATGCATTCTATGAAACATCTACTAGAAATAAAAAAGTTCTTCTCACCTATTCTTTCATGTGATCCAAAAACAACATTAATGTCACTTGTTAAAACCCATGGCTCTTGGATGATTTGTTTGAGATTCCCAATATCTTTCCAAAAGTCCCTCATATCAATATAATCATTGAAAGTATATATCAAGGAGCATAAAAAACTATTCCCATCAATAGTGAGCCCAACAATAATCATTTATCGACAGTTGTAGAGTTAACTAAAGCTTTCAACTCTTCTTGAAACTAAAACCCATAGAGTTTCCATATCCGATTAGTGCTGGGTAGTCCCAACAACTTCATAGCCCAATGATATGAAACTGGAACCTTTAAACTGTATCTAATAGATATTGGGTTTCGAAATTTCAAATACCAGGGGATTTTGGTGAAGGATAAAATTCTTTAGAGTGTGGGAAGTATCTAAGTTATTTATTCCCAAAAAATTATAACAAAGGATATGTTGGAACCAATGCCTTTCACATATGGAAACAGAGTCTAGTTTTTGTTTGTTTTCAATCTACATTGGGTTGATCTCGACGTTTTCAAGGAAAGTTATCTTACAGTACAAGATGTATACAATGTTTAAGGTGAGGTCATTTCCCAGTGTTTTCCAAGTTTTTGGGCTCAAAATCAGGACGAAGGAACATGTTTTGCGAAAGGTGGTTTTCTGGGATTGTCTCATTTCACATATGGTAAATGTATGAGTTTCACGAAGACTGAGTTTTGCGAAGGTTGAGCTTCTCAAAGATATGGAGCATTTTGAACGAGATATGCGAATGCGCTATGGCATGAAAATGATCCTACGTGACTATGAGAAGCTTCGTGAATGAATGATGGATTGACATTGATTCTATGTGATTACGAGAAACTTTGCAAATGTGTGATGGCATGACAGTGATTATACATGACTACGAGAAGCTTCACCAATGGGTTACATTTATTTGGTGCTTTTTGGATTCAAGATATTCAAGAAGATGTTTTTGGAGGTTCAGTAAAAGGTCAATAGAGGCGTGGGATCTTCGGAAGGGTTGTGCCTATAAATAAACAACTACTCCAATATCATTTTATACATGGAGAATTGGAGAAAAGACTAAATCTCTCTTATTTCATGAATCTTGTGAGATTTTTGAATCTACAATTCTATGCAATCTTGAGCATCGCAAAAGGACTGGTTATGTCTTAATCAATTCCAATGTTTTTGAGTTATTAGAGTTTCGTGAAGACGGGTAGTTTTGCGAAGACATAGTGTTCCATGAATGCAATTTTTTCTGAGAAGGTAGTGAGATTCGTGAAAATAGTTTATTTTGCGAAGGCGGTGAGGTTCGTGAAGTTTGAGAGCTTCACGAAAGTGTGTAGGTTTGTGAAGGATTGTATTTCTTTGAAAGATAAAGGGGGATTCATGAAGGATTGGAGCTTCTCAAATAGTAGTGTTAAACATCAAGTATATGTGAACAAGGATTTCAAGCGTATCAACTTAGGACATTGATGTAAGAAGAGTCTCGGGCTATTCAGAGAAAAATACTTAAATGCCAATCCATTGAGGTGACCTTCAAGTCATTAAACTGAGTAATATTTCACCTAAAGCAGCGAGCTAGGGGTATTGATCAGAAGTGTTCTGAGGGAGTAATTGTGCTATCTCTAAAATATTTAAAAGGAATTGTGTCTGGAACATAGTGACTATGTATGAGCATATGTATTCTACAACTAGTGAAGATTAGTGGATTTTGGTACGACCGACACATTGTTGTCGTATGCTCCTTGGCTTAGCACTTAGAGGTGAACTAAGTAAAACTATTTTGTTGTCTCTTTGCATGTGAATGTTTAATTGTTGTATGATTCCTTCAAATAGGTTTAACATGATCCTACCAACGTGAGAATAAGATTCATTATTTTAAAAGAAAAATTTGACACCCTGATTCACCCCTCCTCTCTCAGGTTGTTCGGGGATCCTACATTGGTTTCAGAGGAAGGTTGACTCATGTTAGATTCTCTATATTAAATATATACTCTTTTGGTGATTTGAGTTTCTTTCCTGAGTTAACAATGAAGTGCAGTGTTGATGAATATTTAGTTATCTATGAGCATAAGTCTATATCCACCAAGACCATAATAAATAGGAAAAATAATATATGTCACACTAAAACCAACTTCTTTGAACTTTATGATAAACATGTATTCATTGGATGGATATTAATAATCTTCTTATCACATCATGATTGTTCTTCTGCATGACATTGTATGTGATAATGTCCTAAGAGTATCTATCGCATTAAAAGTTCATAGCAGATCCCTGCTATGATGAGAACCCAGAAGTGCCATGAAACTATTCTTGAATATATGTTCTATAGAATAATGATATCATTTGAAGGGACACAAATGATACATGCTATCAGGGGTGGATAATAATAGGACTTTGAGGTACCTTCTCATGGTATACACCCTTGGTAATGTCTAGAATGATATTATGAGAACAAAACCCACCAGTAGGAAATCCGCAATTATAAGTTTCATTGGATGTTCCTATATGCAGACATGTGTATTGGTCCTTAGAACTTAAGATTATTATTAATGGGTATTATGACTCACACACAAAGATGTATTGGAAAAAACTGTGACAACATATATTCATAGTGAGGTAGGATATGTTGGGTGTGTCACGAGTAATACTGTATTAATGAAAAATGCGAGAAAGGATTTGTCCCTTCTGTTCCATAAAGAAAGTTTCTATCTCATGCCCTATTATGGAAATTATATATCCTAAATAAATCCATGTCCATGATGTTCTATGGGAAAATTCAATTTTCAGGAAGTCAAAGAATGAGAAATCGAGCATATGGGTTGATGGAATGCATGCAACCTGCTTGATTATAGATATCGAGACAAAGGGATTATATAAAATGGTAATCATTCATATACGGTGACATGTCGTTACGAAATTAACTTATTTCTCTATGGGTGCCTTGTTGTGTTCCTTAATGATAACATTGGACATTTGGCTGTTGTTCCTAATGCCACTGAGAAAGAGGCTTAGAGGGTCACACATTAAGTGTATCCAGTATCTCAGTTAAATAATATATTATTCATTATTTATCAAGTTGAATAAATATTATTTTGAGTTGTGGTTTAATAACTATTCATGGATTCCTGATCACATTTATTTTGACACTAGTTATTCGAGAGAATATATTATGGAAAAAATAATTAATTAACATTTATTTTATATTTAGTGAATATAGTATGTATATATTTATTGGTGAATACTATAGTGATATTTATTTAATAAATAGTCATTAATCAAGGTTCAATAAATATGATAGAGGATTGGTGGACCAATTTAAGGGTCTGGTGAAAAGTAATATTATTGTATATTATTTGGTTAAATAATATTTAATTATAACTCGCAAGTTAAGAGCATGTTGGGAAATAATAATGTTTTTGTTATTATTTCACATGGGGGTTTCTTTAGGATTAATCAAATAATTAAGGCAATTGTGATAATTACTAATTATCACCCTATGGAATTAAATGCCTGGTTATATTGTTCTATTATTAGCCAAGCGCTAGCCAAGCAACACTGATAGTGTTGTGCACAACGAATTGGATAAAAGCTCTCAAGCCTAGAGAGTTCATCCCTCTCCAAAAATGCTCTCAATAATGGGAGAGATCCTCCTCCATTAGATCAAGGAGAAGGCTTTGGAAGCAGTTCTCAAGGCGATCGAAGATGGACATCACAAGCATAAGGATCTTCCATGCTAGCACCTATAGACTCCTTCAGCGACATTTAGAGATACGTGGAACACGTGAGGATCACCACTATAGGAGATCTATCCTTGACCTCTACAACACAAAGAAGGTGCACTACATATTTTTGGTCGAACACATCAATGAAGAAAGAATCATCTTGGAGACAATTCTTTAATTTAATTAAATTAATTATAAACAAAATATGTTGATCCTCTCTCTTGGTTCCAGGTTTCTATTCCTTTTTCTAAATCCTCGATTCAATTCCATGGATACTGACATTCATCTTCATATTGATCCCGTATTTTTCATTGAATATGGAAAAAACTAATTTTTGGCATCATCCCTCTCGTACTTCCACTGTGCCCGGAACCTACAAGTGGTATCAGAGCGGACATATTATTGATTATAATTATTTAATAATCATTGGTGATTTGAACATTTATAATTTTTTTTCGTATTCAAGTTTAATCATTCCCTTTTATATGAATAACGATATTTGTTTCTTCCTCTATCGTATCTCGCAAATCTAACAGAAATGATTAATTTTTTGATTAAAATTAAATCGAGGAACTCATCCAGAGGTGCCAAGGGTTTTATCTAGGTAACACAACAGTACACACTATGTAGTCAAATCTATACATCCTGTAGTTGTGTTCAATTTATCAGGAGTAGTTTGACAATTACTCAACCCATGTGCATTAATGACACACGATGTAGTTAATTCTTACACCATGTGTTGACCAGGATATACTGGCACATGGTCAGCCAGACTGCACACCATATGGCCCGCTAGGCATGACATGTAATCTCTTTTGAGTTATGGTTGGGATGTGTATTAAATATATAGGTTAGCCGACTAGAGACTGTGTAACATAGATTCAACATAGCATATTTCCCACTGGCCCCACTGTGTACTCTGAAATTTCCAAAGAACGCCTCACACGCTGAGTCCATACACGTGAACTTCAGATCGACAGTGAAGGTAGTACACACTGTGTATATCAGATCTACATGTCGTGTACTTTACCAAATTATACAGAATTAAAACTTTAATATTTTTATAATTTCCAAATATTCATATCATGTATAAGTCGTATTACAGGTTGTTACTCTAAGTGCGTTGAAGCAAAACACGTGGCTGAAAAGTCATGTAATTCATGTAATCATACGCAAAGTACACATCATGAAATTACGTGATAAGTTTTGTATGACTTATTTCACAAGAGTAAAATAGTATATGAGCATAATACACATTGGGTAGGTTTGTACAAGTATTCACTGGGTTACCTCTAAGGTACAAGTTATGTACAATGGCAATTTTAAATGAATTCTAATTTGTTTAAAATTAAAATGGGTGAGAATCTCAAGGAAATTCATAAAAAGTATTAAGATAAAAGGATTGGTTAATTAAATATAATAATTAATCGATTCAATCATGATTTATCTTAAATAAAGATGATTAAAGAATTTAATACTAGTTTTATTAAATGAATAATTTGTTTCATACATGTGGATGATCTTGTGCTAGACCAGACATTTTTTATGTGTTTGGTTTCCTTTTAATTTATTAAATTAAATAGTTGGAATGTGTGTCTTCTCTCCTCATTAATATGTAGGGCTTGTGTTCCCATGATTTCTTTTATTCAAACCCCCCTTTACCCCTCACCTACATGTGAGTAAAAGTATATGTAATGGATGTGTAAAGTACCAGAAATTCCATGTAATTTTTTTAATTATATGGGAATTTTATGAGTCCGTGAAAATTGAAGGCGCGTGATTCTGAGGCCCGGTGTGCCCATAGTGAATTTATGAACATTTTTTTGGGCATGTTTAGTAAACTTGCGAGCAGGTTTTTATAACTTATGAACCGGTGCTCGGAATTGAAATCCAAGGACACTGTTGAACTTGCAACGCTGACATTCACTTAAGAAAACCTTCACCTCAACCGCAGTAGGTTGAGGGTGAAAGTTAGTTTTCGTTTTTTACATGGAAATAAAAAATAAAATAAAATAAAAGTTTTATTTTACTTTTATTAAAACCTCTCTACATGAGTTATGGTGGTGGGGACCACCCAAACCCTCCTTAATGGGAGAAAACCTTTCAACTCCCCATTTAATTAATAAATCCAATGAAAATTTATTAAATGTGTCAACATTTAATTGTTCCAACTTAAGTTAATTTTTTAAACCTATCAAATACTAAGTAATAGTGTCGTTGAAATTTAGGAAGGTTCCTATTAAATGAACCTTCATAAATTCCATGATCATTACTTACCATCTCACTCTCCTATTTATATAGAGCTTGGGGGAGGATTTGGCATGACTTCACCAAGTGATGAAGCTCTGGTAAAGTGTCGTGACACCTGAAACTTGGAGCATGGAGCCTGTTCCGGCAGGCGGTGACGAGCGACCCCAAACCACAAAACGAAGAACGAGGAACCAACGCCGAGCCCGGGTCGAAAGCGCCTTGTGGATCTGACGAACATTGACATTATTCAACGACTTCATCTTCTTCCTCGTGCCTCCTCCTTCAGAACCTTCAAGGTAGGGGTGTGTTTTTTATTAATCTTATTTGATTTTTCTTTCATGTTGAATCTCTCCCTATGAGCCGCTTTCTACCACTCTAACACAGAGGGTGCGGGCCAAATGAGCATGGCCCAACCACTCTGCAATCCATGTGATTCTTTAGTGTGTTCTACGTGATGGAGGAGGACGAAGATTGGTATCATAAACCGACATCGGTGGGGCTCAAGAACGGTGGTAGGCCATGACAAAGGCGGTGGCGCAACCGCACCGCCGGAGAAGATCCATGACCCATCGGTCGCGGCAGAACAAGGGTAGTGTCTAGTGGCGACCAACCACATGAAGGGGCTAAAGTGAGAGTTCTTTCCACCTGGTGGAGAAGAACTGTAGCCTTTTACCATGACGACATGGGAAAGGGCGGCCGAATCGCTACCGACTGCCTTGCTGCCGGCCGCCGGCGATGGCGCAGCGCGCGACCGCACCACACAGAAGAGCGGTTGGCCATTCGGCCAGCCTGGCGAGACCAAGTGGTCTTCCCTAGCAGACTGCACCACAGGTCAGGTCCGACCTAGGGCCAGTCCCGGGTCAGGCCGGGTCGGTCCGACTAGGTCAGACCGGACCCAGACCAATTTTGACTCTTTTTTCTCTTTCGACCATATCTTGGGCTACGGGCATTCGTTTGACGAACCATCAGTGGATCCAGAAACATTGGAGCGAGAAAAACCTTTTGGTATACCGCACTTGTGTTTTGGTTAAAGTTGGGGGTATGGATGGGTTGGATCAAACACGAATCCAACTGAGCTCTCGGGACTAAAAGGCCAATAACTTATAGACCAAGAATCTGATTGACACGCCGTATGTTGTGATGAAACCTATTTTATGTGGAGGTCTTTTGGGATACTTCATCATGGGACTTAGTGGCAGTTAGATTATCGACCTGTGGCTTGAGGAGTGGATCCTCCTGAAATCAAGTGAGTTTAGTGTGGGAACCCTGTAACTGGTTGTAACATGAGAAAAGGATCCTTCGTGGGTCTGTGATCGAGGATCCCACATGGATCCACTCTAGGAATCCATGTGGGAATACTCTAGGATCTTGTGTCGGTCTGCGGTACTAAGATCATGTGTGGGTTTGATGATGTACTAGGATCATGTGTGGGTCTGCCCTACTAGGATCATGTGTGGGTCTGATGATGTACTAGGATCATGTGTGGGTCTGCCGTACTAGGATCTTATGTGGGTCTGATGATTTTGGATCCTACATTGGTCTGCCTCATAATAGAGTAAGATGATTCAGTAGTTACATCTAATCATCTCTACTACTATACCTAAGTTATACCTGGTGTGATCTAAGTCTTTACCTTTTCGGTATTCTTCTGTGTGGTGTACCTGGGTGGTACTTAAATTCGTGGTGTTAACTTTGTGGTATTATTTTTTTGGCATACCTGTGTGGTACTTACCTTCATGGAAATCTTTCCTTCGTGGAACAGTTGTAATTTAGCTAAGGAGTTAGGCCTTGTGTTTCCTCATGAATGAGATGGGTAATATTTGATAACTTAGGTATATGTATGGGAATATAACTAAGTAGGGTTTTCACAGGTTTACATGATTTGTGGTTTATAATTTTTAAATTTTGTGAGACCTTGAGGGTCTTGGGGTCCCTATTGAGTATCGTTATACTCACACCTGCACAGGCTTCACCCACACCTTGTTGTGTTTGGTGCAGACGACAGACAACGCTGATCAGGGCTGAGGTACCAGGACTGGATGGTGCCCGGAGGTGGACCATATGGCGTGTTAATACACAGAGGAGATGAGAGAACATGGAGTGATGAGGAGGTGATATATACCTATCCTTTAGGTAGGAACCTCATAGGACGACCCAGTAGCTGTCTTTCTCTTTCTTCAGTTGTATTGTATTTTCAAGTTGTACTTGTACCTTTATTGTTGGGCTTGTATTCCGGCCCCTCTTCCTTTCAGCACTCTTTTTTCTATATAGTTTACTTGTGTTCGTATCTTGTTGTGTGCTTGGTTGAGTGTGTTTACAGGATATAAAGGAAATTCCTTCCCAATTTTAGGGGATATGCCTTTCGGTGCTAGTTGCGAGCCCCTAGCCTATGGAAGGCGGGCTTTGGATAGTCACGACACGGTCCCCGAGGGATGGGTCGTGAGAAATTGGTATCAGAGTAGTCAGTTCTACCGCAGAACATTGGACTCTGATCTTTTTAACAACAATAGTTTTAAGTGTAGTGAGTGTGGTTATCAGTTTAGGGAATCTAGTGTTGGTGCGGTGGCTGACATATCCATACACTAGGACCCTAACTTCTTATTTCTTACTCAGTGCATGAAAACACTTATTGCATGTGTTCATAGAAAAGTTTTCTTTGTGATCATTTTTGAGTTCTCTCATCAAGTATAACTTATTGACTATGGAACACCTGTTTATTTTTAGGATGCCTCTACACAGACATCTGGATAGGGTTTCGGGTATAGTATGTGACAATAGACCACCGAGCGACGAGGCCTCGGTGTAGGGCCCTATTTCAGTAGAGGCACCAGCGGAGGCACCCACGGTACCTTTACCCATTGGGCCACCGATGCCACCAGCCCCAACAGTAGAGGGTGCACACCGCTTGAGCGCGTTGCATGAGTTCCAGTGCCAGAGGCCACCCAGGTTTAGGGGAGATACGAACCCACATGCGGTTGAGGATTGGCTAGAGGCCGCGGTGAGAGTCTTCCGACTAGTAGGGACACCGGATAATCCCATGGTTATCCTTAACGCCAGTCTTCAATAGGAAGAAGCAGGCCGATGGTGGAGCTTGATGATCCAAGTTCATAAAGAGGTTACACTTCTCTGGGATGACTTTGAGAGCCTATTTTAGAAAGAGTTTTTTCCAGTGACCCTTCATGCAGTGCGCATACAAGAGCTTCTTCATCTCCAGCAGGGCATCATGATTGTGGCTCAGTACTCAACAAGGTTCACCAACCTCTCGCGCTACTCTACTGATATGTTGTGGGACCCATTCTTCAGTGCCCAAACCATCGAGAATGGGCTCAGGAATAAGATTATGGCTTCGATGATTTCTCTTAGCATCCCGATGTTGGAGGGGGTGTTAGAGTGAGCCCTCTTAGTGGAGAGTTGTGTTGCTGAGCAGTCACCAGCAGTGAGATCCACCACCAGGTGTCACATAGTAGAGTCTTATACTGCTGGTAGTAGACATATGTCACAGAGGTCCAAGATGACCAGGCCTATAGGTGGACGACCGTAGGATTCAGGGTCGGTTGTGTGGGGCACCGGTGACAGAACCAGTCATGCGAGGATCAGGAAGTGTTTCACATGCGGCGTGCAGGGTCACATGGCTTGTGACTACCCGACCCACTATATAGATGATCAGCAGATGGTCAAAGGACCACCCAGGCAGTAATAGAGGTTTGACCGAGGAGGTCCATAGAGAGGAGGTGGGCATGGAAGAGGAGCAGGTCGTGCAACTGGCAATGGGTGACGATTCGAGATGTTACTGCCACCACCACTAGGTGGTCCACCCCAACCATAGGGAGTAGGTGGATAGGGGCAAGCTTAGCTCCAGGTAGCTGAGGCCTATGACCATGGCGCTCCGGAGATGATACGAGGTATGATCTATGTCTACTCCACCTTATTTGAAGTACTTATAGACACAAGTACCATTCATTCTTTATTTCCACTACCCTCGTTCAGTGCTTAGAGATTCTGGTGGAGCCGTTGGCTCGATCCGTATGTCCAGATACTCCTACGGGAGCAGATTCGACGATTACACACTAGTTCTGGCAGTGTGATCTTAATTTAGTAGGCAAGAGATTCGGTTGGGATCTCCTAGTAGCGGCGTCGAGTCCTTACGACGTCATATTGGGTACGGACTGGTTATCTACAATCCATGCCCAGATCAACTGTATTTGGAACAATGTGTGGTGTGTCCGCACGTATGGGACTAGGTTTACCTTCACTGCTGAGAAGGGAACCTTTGCAGCACATGATGGACTTACCCAGAGGAGAGTGCAGTCGATCACTCATCAGTTGGCTATCCTTACCCTCAGAGCAGTTGATGCGGAGAGTTTGAGTTATCCTATAGGGGTGGATCAGTACACAGATGTCTTCCCTGATGATGTTCTGGGTGTACCTCCACGCAGAGAGGTGTACTTTTTTATTAACTTATACCTCGGGAGGACACCGATATCTACACAAGTGTATCGAATGGCTCCTGTGGAGCTTTGTGAGCTATGGGTACAGCTGGAGGACTTGCAGGGGATGGGGTTCATCCGGCCCAGTGTTTCTCCTTGGGCAGCCCTGATTTTGTTCACCAATAAGGTGGATGAGAGCTTGAGACCTTATGTAGACTATCGGTGCCTGAATCAGGTGACTGTGAAGAACCATTACCCAATTACGAGTATTGAAGACCTCTTTGATCAGTTGAAGGGAGAACGGTGGTTCTCGAAGATAGATCTCAGATCAGGCTATCACTAGCTTAGAGTACGAGATGAGGATGTCCAGAAGACGAATTTCAGATGTCGGTATGACTATTATGACTTCTTGGTTATTCCATTCAGCATGACCAACGTTCCAGCAGTGTTCATGGGACTTATGAACAATATCTTTCAGCCATAACTTGATCACTTTGTAGTAGTCTTCATCGACGACATTTTGATCTACTCGGCTACTGAGGAGGATCATGCCTATCACTTGCAGGTAGTTCTAGACACACTCTGAGAGAACCATCTTTATGGTAAGATCTCGAAGTTCCAGTTTGGTATCTGAGAGGTTCACTTTTTGGGACATGTCATCTCAGATGCTGGAGTTGTAGTGGATCTAGTGAATATTGAGGCGGTACTTTCTTGGGAGCCACCCAGGAGTGTGAAAAAGGTACGTAGTTTCATGGGTTTTGCTGGATACTACTAAAGGTTTGTGCCAGATTTCTCCAGAGTTTCCTCACCTTTATCAGCATTGATGAAGAAGGGGAAAACCTACATGTGGTCGGAGAGATGCCAATAGAGTTTTCAGGAGCTAAGGCTGATGCAGAATAGTGCCCCCATCTTGAGGCTTCTAGAGGAGGGCGTTGGGTACGTAGTCTACTGCGAGACATTAGGGACCAGACTCAGATGGGTCCTAATGTAGGAGCGAGTAGTTATCGCATATGGTTCTCGACATCTAATACAATATGTGAAGAACTACACTACCCATGACCTGGAGTTAGCAGTAGTGGTCTTCACCTTGAATATGTGGCGACATTACTTGATGGGTGAGCGTTTTACAGTTTACTCTGATCACAAGAGTCTAATGTATATCTTCTCTCAGAAGGACTTGAACCTGAGACAACGACATTGCCTCATGTTCCTCTAGGACTATGAATTCAAGATATTCTATACTTATAGAAAGGGGAACGTTTTAGTAGATGAAATCAGCAGGAGATCTAGTATACAACTGGTTGGTGAGGTGATGGAGCAGGTGTCCGCTTTGCAGATATCCTTTGTGGATCGATATGGAGAAGATTTTCTTCAGTCTCTTACAGTCACTCCCCCACTTCTTCAGCGAGTTAGGGAGGTACAGTGTGGGGACACTGACTGCGAGGCTTGACGTGCTTAGATATCCATAAGACAGGCACCTGATGGATTTTATAAAGGTGGGGAGCACGTCATCCTTTTTAGAGGACGTACCATGGTACCAGTGTCGCTTCGAGAGGAAGTGTTGAGGGAGTTCTACACATCCCCTCTAGCGGTACATACAGGAGTGGAAAAGATGTATCAGGATCTCCGATGAAAGCATTGGTGGTCGATAATGAAGAAAGCAATAGCAAAGTTTGTCTCTCGGTGCCTCTCTTGTTAGCAAGTGAAGGCAGAACATCAGGTACTAGCAGGCTTAGTGCAGCCTTTAGAGGTTCCAGAGTAGAAGAGGGATGGTATATCCATTAACTTTGTTATAGGACTTCTACATACATCCAATAGTTTTGATTTTATCTGGGTGATCATCGACCGACTCACCATGTCGGCCCACTTCCTACCGATCAGAGAGCAGGGTTCAATGAGATCTTGGGATGCCTCTATGTGCAAGATATTGTGCAGCTACATGGAGTAATCTCAACAATTGTCTCCAATCACAATGCATGTTTCACTTCCCATCTATGGAAGGGGTTGTACGATGATTTTGGGATACAACTTCATTTGAGCACCGCCTTCCATACTCTGATGGAAGACCAGATTGAGCGGACCATTCATACCCTTGAGGAAATGTTGTGTGCTTGCATCCTCTATTTTGGTCACAACTGGGAGGAACAATTTCTCTTAGTTGAGTTTTCATAAAACAACAGATATCACTCCACCATTAGGATGACACCTTTCGAGGCTCTGTACGGCCGACCTTGCAGATCACCTTTGTGCTGGACTAACCCTTGGGATCCAGCAATAATGGGGCCAAAGATGGTACGGGCTACCATGGAGAAGGTGTAGATCATCCATGAGTGGATGAAGAATGCTCAAAGTGGGCAGAAATTATATGCCAAAATGAGATGGAGACCTCTTCAGTTCGAGGATGGTGACCACACCTTTCTATGGGTCTCACCTCGATGAGGTTTGCATAGATTTGGTCAGGGATGCAAGTTATCTCTATGGTTTATCAGACTCTTTCAGGTCCTCAGTAAATTTGGCGAGGTAGCTTACTGCCTAGAACTTCCCCCTTAGTTGCACTGGGTGCATGACGTTTTTCAGGTATCCCAGCTGAGGAGATATGTGCACGACCCATCCCACGTCATCAACCTCAATGAGCTATCCAACGATGATGGTGTGGAGTTTACGGAGGTTCCAGTGGAGATTGAGTATAGATAGGAGAGAGTCCTTTTTGGGTGATCGATACCTTTGGTGCGCGTACGTTGGTAGCACAGAAACCTCCAGGAGAGCACATGGGAGCGGGAGGCTCAGATTTGTGCTCAGTACCCCCAATTTCTTTCTTAGTTATTGTGATGTGGATTTCAGGGATACAAAGCCCTGAGGTGTGGATAATGTAAAGACTCAGAAATTACATGTAATTTTTTAAATTATATGGGAATTTTACAAGTCTGTGAAAATTGGCGGCGCGTGATTCCAAGTCCCGATGTGCCTGGAGTGAATTTCTGAACTTTTTTTTGGGTATGTTTAGTAAACGTGTGAGTAGGTTTTTGTAACTTATGAACCGGTGCTCAGAATTGAAATCCTAAGACACTGTTGAACTCATATCGTTGATATTCACCTTAGGAGACCTTCACCTCAACCACAGTTGGTCGAGGGTGAAAGTTAGTTTTCATGTTTTACGTGGAAATAAAAAATAAAATAAAGAACAAGTTTTATTTTATTTTTATTGAAACCTCTCTACATGGGTTATGGTGGTGGGGACCACCCAAACCCTCTTTAATGGGAGAAAACCTTTCAACTCCCCATTTAATATTTAGATCTAATAAAAATTTATTAAACGTGTCAACATTTAATTGTGACAATGTAAATTAATTGTTTAAACCTATCAAATACTAAGTAATAGTGTCGTTGGAATTTATGAATGTTCCTATTAAATGAACCTTCATAAATTACATGATCGTTACTTACCCTCCCCCTCTTCTATTTATATGGAGCTTAGGGGAGGATTTGGCATGGCTTCACCAAGCAACGAAGTTCTGGTAAAGTGCCACGATGCCCGACACTTGGAGGACGGAGTCGGTTTCGGCAGGCAATGGCCTGGTGCGCGACCGCGCCCCACGGAGGAGCGGCTGGCCATCCGGCCAGCCAGTCATGACCAAAAGGTCCGCCCTAGAGGACCGTACCGTGGGATGCCGCACCTCGGGCCGGGTTGGGTTCAACCCAGGGCCAAACCTGGGTCAGGCTGGGTTGGACTGGACGCAGACCAACTTCGACCCTTTTCATTCTTTCGACCATATCTTGAGCTACGAGCGTCCGTTTGATCAACCGTCAGCGGCGCCAGAAAACTTTGAGTGAGACGGACCTTTTGGTATACCCCAATTAAATTTTGGTTAATGTTGGGTTATATCCGGGTTGGATTGAACATGAATCCAACAGGGCCCTCGGGACTAAAAAGCCAATAACTTACAGAACGGGCATCTGATTGACGCACCGTCTGTTGTGATGAGACCCATTTTACGTTGTGGTTCTTTTGGATATTTCTTTGTCGGACTTCATGGATGTTGTAGTATCAACCTGTGGCTTGAGGAGCAGACCCTCCTGAAATCAAGTGAGCTTAGTGCGGGAACCCTGTAGCTGGCTGTAACATGAGACAATGATCCCTTGTGGGTTCGTGCTCGAGGATCCCACATGGATCTGCTCTGGGAATCCATGTGGGAATACTCTAGGATCATGTGTGGGTCTGCTGTACTAGGATCATGTGTGGGTCTGATGATGTACTAGTATCCTGTGTGGGTCTACCGTACTAGGATCCTGTGTGGGTCTTATGATGTACTAGGATCCTCTGTGGTTCTACTGTACTAGGATACTATGTGGGTCTGATGATGTACTAGGATCCTGTGTGGGTCTACCATACTAGGATCTGGTGTGGGTCTGATGATGTACTAGGATCCTGTGTGGGTCTGATGATTTATGATCCTATGTGGGTCTGCCTCTTAACAGAGTAAGATGATTCAGTAGTTACATCTAATCATCTCTACTACTGTACCTAAGTTATACCTGGTGTGAGCTATGTCTTTACCGTTGTTGTATTCTTCTATGTGGCATACCTGTGTAGAACTTACCTTCATGGTGTTACCTTTTTGGTATTCTTCTGTGTGGCGTACATGTGTGGTACTTACCTTCGAGGTAATCTTTCCTTCATGGAACAGTTGTACTTTAGATAAGGAGTTGGGCCTTGTGTTTTTTCATGAATGAGATGGGTAATATTTGATAACATAGGTATATGTATGGTAATATACCCAAGTAGGGTTGTCACTGGTTTACATGCTTTTTGGTTTATCCTTTGTGGATTTTGTGAGACCTTTAGGGTCTCAGGGTCCCTACGGAGTATCGTTATACTCACACCTACACGGGCTTCGCCCACAACTTGTTGTGTTTGGTGTAGATGACAAACAATGCTGATCGGGGCTGAGGTACCAGGACTGGATGGTGCCCGGAGGTGGACCATACGACATTTCAATATGTAGAGGAGACAAGCAGACATGGAGTGCTGAGTAGTCAATCTGTACCTACCCTTCGGTTAGGAACCTCGAAGGATGACCCAGTAGTTGTCTTACTCTTTCTTCAATTGTACTGTATTTTCCAGTTGTACTTGCACCTTTACTATTGATCTTGTATTCCGACCACTCTTACTTTCAGCACACTTTTTTCCATACATTTTACCTGTGTTCATATCTTGTTGTGTGCTTGGTTAAGTGTGTTTATATGATATAAAGGCAATTCCTTCCCAGTTTTAGGGGATACGTATTTCGGTGCTAGTCGTCAGCCCCTGGCCTATGGAAGGCGGGCTTGGGGTAGTCACAGCACGGGCCCCGGGGGATGGGTCATGACAGGATGGAGCTCCCAAGCTAGTGGAGGCACTTCAATTTAGGAGTTGAGGTGAAACCAATCTAAGGACATACAAAGGTGGACATGTGGAAAACTATACACAAACCTAATTGGTTTAAGGTGTTTCTCCCCTAGGTTTGCGATAAGTTTATAACTGCTATATAAACTAACCATTAGAACAAGATCATGATCATACCCTATATTGTATTCCTGTCAGTTGTATAGTTATTCATTATGGTTTTTTATCGTGATCACATAATTAATGAATTAAAAAACGTGCAAGATGGAACTAAAATGAATTGGCTTATGCGTAAATATTATTTAATACATGGTTAATCACATAATATTATCCCAATTAATATTAACAAGCATTTGGAAAGTTAATAAATGACAATTTACCCTTAAATGATAAAATCCCTTTATAAAATATTAAACCGGTATGGGTTTCCATTAATTCAGTTAGAATCGAACCATAGTTCAAAGTGCTTAACCAACCAAAGTTGGGGTGCTTTCAATCATCTGGGAATTCTAATTTGAGGTTTTGGGTTGAATTGACTTATTTTACATCAAGGGTGGATTGCCAATGTAGGACTTGGTGTAACTGAGAGGAAAAGTTTGAGGAAATCCAAAAAAAAGGATTTTGGGATTGGGGAGTCCATTAAATGGATCAAGGAGCTACAGGTTAAGCACTTTGACATTTATAATTCTTACAAAAAACCATTCAAGTTTCTTGACCAGCCAAAGTTGGGGTGATGAAAATGGAATATGGATCCTTTCCAATAGAATGTCCAAGCAATAGGATATTTCAGAGCTAATGGTGATGGCTATTGGGTTTCGACCAAATAGTGGGAGACTAATGAATATTTATTTGTCTTAATTTTATCAAATAAAGTAAAAAAAATGTTAATATTATTTGTATAAATGACATTAAAAATGACATCAATCATATAATTGTGATCCATACCCGAGAAGGAAAACCTTCTCACTGACACTAATTTCCAGGAGCAGAAAAGATGCCTTTGGGTCATCCTTCGACATGAAAGAAAACTATATGTGCTAGAAGAACCTTTATGTCATGACCCATCCCCCAGGGCCCGTGCCATGACTATCTCAATCCCACCTCTCATAGGCCAGGGGATGGAATCTAGTGATGAGTAGGCGTATCCCAAATAAACGAGAGGCATTTTTATAAGTACATGTACACACACACACAACTCTAAGACACATATGTTGGAAAGTGAAAACACTAATTAAACAAAAACAAGGTACGATAGTAGAAAACTAAAGGTAAATGGGGCCATAATACAAGCCCAAAAAAAGGAAAAGTACAAATACAAGTCTCTAGAACTCTTTCATAGAAAACCCTACCTGAAGGGTAGGTATAGAAATAGTTGTATGGTGCCGAAGAAGCATACCTTGTCTATTGGGTCACTCTAAGAACCACCTGACCCCAGTCCTCCAAGGACTCTGTCAAAGTGTCGGTCATCTACACAAGACACAACACGTGAGGGAAAAGCCCTTTTAGGGGTGAGTAAAACAATACTCAGTAGGGAACCCCAAAACACAAAGTAAAAAAACCACAAATGAAACTCCACTAAGAAGAAGCAGTCAGCTCAACATAGGTATATGTCAACAATACATATGACAAAAACATCCAGGTATACTCGTAAAGGATTTCAAAGACTCAAGGTCTCATCCACTTCCAGCCATATGGTTCCGATCATAGCATGCTCAATTATAGGAGATATCACTCCTCAAGCTATCTAAAAGTAAGAACATAGAACATGTCTACCAAAAGTATCTGAGAGAACACATGTTCTCGATATGTCATGAAGTTTCCCTGAGACATCTGGTCTCTCTAAGACACGAAGTCTTGATATCACTACCATTAGAGTCACTAGAGTCATCTCACACCAATTATAGGCCTATGGTACATACACATGATTGTCGCAAGAATCCATAGTACCCTCAAGTAATAACACACAAAGTGCCAGTAACACAAAAAGTGTAGATAACACACAAAGTGTTGGTAACAAATGGAGTGTCGTTGAATACTAGAGGACCTGCACCCCAGTGGGGCAAGGGAGTACTGACTCAGTCTAGGTAAGACACAGAGTCTAGGTAAGACACACAGTCTTGGTAATACCCAACTGTAAGATTCCATTCTTAGCACGCTCATTCTGGGAGCACCTACTCCTCGAGCCAATAGGCCATACGCCAACTTCCATAGAAACTCACATAGAGTATCTCAAAAGGGTCACCTCATCACAAGGGTCCCAACGCCACAAATTAATCTTCAAACAGACACACGGTTTTGAGAGTTTTGGGTGTTTAAGTAAAAAGGGGCCGGTTGGGTCTGGGTCTGGCCCGACTCGGTTGGTCCAACCCAGATCACTGAGTCAACCCGGCCTGCTGGGCCCAGCCCAGACCGCTGGCCCCAATATGGCCTGATGGGCTTAGCCCTGCTCGTCCAAGGCAGCACGGTTCCTCCAGCCTGACTCGCTGCATGCGGGCTGGTCCACCTACCCCGGACGTGGCCAGCTGGCTGCACTCCGTCCTGGTCTACGCGACAGTCCACATGACTAGATCCACCTGCAACAAGGTCGTGGGTCTTCCGTCCAATGCAGCTTCGGCGAGACGCGTCCCTCTACCTGACCCCCTACCATGGCCGTCTTCCGCCACCACAATCCATCTGGGCGCGACTCCCACACGCCACCCACAGTCGGGCTACCGTGGGCCCTTCCATTGTCGTCCACCTACGCCACCACCCGCGGCCACCTACGCCATCCCCCACGGCCCCTTTCCAGGGGTCACTCCATTGCTACAGTCTCGCAGGACCACAGTGTGCCACCTCTATTGGCTCCCATGCCAGCAGTAGTTCTCCTAGCCCGACCGCATTGACGGGCCGGTTTGGCTTCCGCCTGTGGCCACTCCGTCGATGACCTCATCTCATCACGTGCCTGTCATCACACCTCTGCGGGGTTACTGTGGTGTCATATTCTCAGCCTCAGGGTTTTTGCGCCACATATCAAAGGTGCAATAATCAATCCACTCAAATCCTCACAAAGAACGAAGAGAAAGTGAAGAATGATGGGGGAAGGAGAAACACAAGAACACCCAAAGAACAAATCCAGGCCTTTGTTGGTGTCGACCCAAATTCATTCTTGTTAGCAGGATCAAGAAGAAATAATTAAAAATCACAAATATATAATTCCCAAATTAATACCCGCAATAAGACACACATCCTGTAAGAATGATTTCCCCATGGATTAATCTGTTCGTGGGTTGATCCACGTTCATCGTTTGAAAGAAGAATGGGATGAAGGAAATCACATAGAAATAAAACCCATAATTCAAGTTTGGATCAGTTTTTAGTGAATAACATAGTTTCACCACTGTCGTTCATCGATCCTCGGTCATTGATCCTCAATTAGCAATCCACGATCCGTCGACATTCGTTGCCACTTGTCGTTTGCCGCTAAGATGCTTCACCAATGCCTTTTCTTTTCTAGATCTTCCAAGGGATTTCTCTAGGATTGTCAATATGATCTTGTATCCCTATCAAGTTGTTAAATGAAGAAACACATTTCAGCATCACCGTTTCTTGGTGTTACAACATCGCCACACTATTTCATTTATGAAAGGAAACAATTACTTTATTGTGGCATCGCAGTGACGCTGTGTCACTCCAAAACATTAAAAGAAATAAAAAAATATTTTTCCAAAGTTTATTTTATTACCTTTTAAAATGTCCAAAAATTATCTTTTACCCTCAACCCGCGCCGGTCAAGGTTAGGCCCCACCTAAGGAAATCACACCCTCATGAGATCAATGATTCTCTCAGGTTTTCAATCTGATTTACCATTTATGAGTTATAGAATTTGAAAATAAAATAATTTTTATTTCATTATTTTATTTATCATTGCGTCTCAAAAACCACTTTCCATAGTTGAAACGTGTTGGCCAATGTTAAATCACGCATAAGATAAACCCACCATATTGAATGTAGAAGTTCCCTTAGATTTCTGATCCAGGATCCCGTTTAATATTTATTCCAATTTTTCCATAAAACCACTCATGCGTTCTATTAAAAACTTAACATTTTTTTTTCAAACCATTCTGGGAACACTGGGCCTTGGAATCACATGTCGTCTCGATGCCTAGTCTTTTAATTTTCCCAATTAATTCCTAAAAATAAAACAAGGAAATTTTAATTCATTACATTCTCCCCACCTTAAGGATTTACATCCTCGAAAGCCAAACTGAGGGATACCCAAATAGATGAGCGTACGAACACGAACCTGAGCCCCCCGCTCCCATGTGCTCTTACAGAGATTCTCATGTTGCCACTGTGAACACGCTAAAGGAATCTAATTCCCACAAAGGTTCCTCTCCTGTTGATCCTTGATCTTCATGACCATGATGAAAAGGGAGAATATCGACCAGAAACTATCATCTAAGGGATTCCAGGGAGTCGAGCTATCTCCTTCACATAGAGGCATCCCCAAATCTATATTGAACTCTTCTCCTAAACATATAATAAGTGGCTGACATGGTGATTCGGTCAATGATCACCCAGTTGGTATTGTGTCCCATGGACGTGTGTGATAAACCCATCATGAAGTCCATCAATATCCTTTCTCACTCCCTTCATGTCACCCCAAGGAAGAAAGATAAACCCCTTCCAAGCACAAGGGCTTGACACAGTGAGTTGACAAACCCCGAAGCTGATTCAAACAAGCATTCAACTTTTATATCAATAGGTAAGCCTAGTTTCAACTTGTTCTGTCATCCATGGTGTCTGTCTTGACACCATATGCATACCCATATGCATCTCTCCACTCTAGGCATCCACTACTACTAATATGTGTCCTATTAAATGAATGATGTGCACCCCACCTTTCAAATATCCATCAAGAGCATTCCCCATAGAAAACTAAGCATGTAAAGTCTCACCGTCGATATCACCAAGATGTGCCACCCTAACTCACTATAAGAGTGGAGGGGTAACAACCACCGAATGGAGGTAAGATGCATCATCTCTATCCACGAAGGATAACTGTAACGAGGCTAACTACTTCGTTTCCTCATTCAACAACTACAAACTAGATCTAATTCTAAGAGAATCTGCTACCATGTTTCCCTTATCTGGAGTATAGACTCTCTCCAAGTCATAGTCTTAGAGGAACTCTAGCCAACGCCTCTATCTCAAGTTCAGAACCTTCTAAGAGAAGATATAATTGAGAATATTGTGGTATGAGTAAATGACAAACTTCCCACCCATCTGGTAGTGTCTCCACAGCTTCAATGCGAAGACTACCAGTGCCAACTCAAGATCACAGGTCACATAGTTCTTCTCATGAGGTCTCAACTGACGTGAACCATAGGCAATCACTACTTTCTTCTACATTAGGACACAACCATGTTCGGTCCCTGATGGATCGCAGAGCACTACGTAATTGACTTCCTCCTTTGGAAAACTCAAGAACATGATACTTTTCATACTCTGTCTTAACTAATGAAAATCATGTGATCACCTTTCTATTAATGCAAAAGGATACCCCTTTCAACTGATCTAAGTGTTCATCAACCCTTTGGTAGTGGATACTCTTTCTCCACAGTCACTTGGTTAAAATGCTAGAAATCCACAGAAAACCTCGAACACTTGGTCTTACTAAGACCTTCCTCTTCCAGTCCTTCACCTGCACCCTCAGCTTGCAAAGCTCTATGAAATCCATCTAATAAACTGATGCTGATATCAGTGTCATCTCAGGGTGTAGAACAATATATAATTCTATCTCCCTATAGGGAGGTAAACCTGGAGCGTCATCATACTCCACCACTACTACTAGGAACTAAAAACTCATAACATCCACTACCCCGAGGGTAAAGCTAGCTTACTCGAGAGTGATCAGCTGCACCATCCTATGCATGAGTCTATCCCATGTTGCTTGAGTTTTCTTTTTTTTCAACCAAGGAAAAATCCATTCCATCGCTATGTACATATCACACCCTTTTGTTCCTAAAACAGTCAATCTGAGCATGGACTATTGATAACCAATCCATACCAAGAATGACATCCTAATGCCTCGATGCTATCACCAAGAGGTTCCAACCAAATCTCTCACCACAAGGTTCAGATCACATTGTCGGCATAAGTGTGATTATAAAGTCTACTCCAAAAGGTATCTACAAACATAAGGGTCAAGTCAGTGGGTTAACCAGAAACTCTAGGTCTTGAACACAATCCGTGATAAGGAAGAATGATTAACACATGTGTCTATTAATAAAACATCTAAGAACAGACATAGACTATACCTCGAATAAATCTTGGAGCCCTTGGGTCATATTACTTGACCACATGTACCTAACCCTTCCCCTATCCTCCATATTCCTGAGCCTTGTGTGGACCACATGGGGGTGAAGGTGGTGGTAACATATCGAAATGTATACCGCATCCTGCTACTTTCTTAGTTCCTCTGCCACATTTTCTGTCCAATAGATCCATCTGTTCTTATCACTGTCTCTACCTTGGTGGCTTATCCACCATTTCCATGTTAGCAATATGATGGGATGAACAATCTATAATGATATGTCACCTTCCATCTCATACAAATCATTTCCTATCTCTAGGCTGATTAGACTCACCCTATGAGCCCTAAGTTGTAGACCCCCTATCTTGGGACCTCCTCTTGGAATGTATCACACATCCAAGTCTGTGGGACTGATGTTGGCTTCCTAAAACTGAGGTATCTGCTCATACTTCCTCACTGATGACATCCATGGGCAGTATCCATTTAGCTAAAGGGCTTTCAACCACAAAGGTTCACTCTAGCACCCTAGCATAAGTAGGAAGACACAGAGGAATAATTCTTTCTCAGATGTCCCTAAAAACACCATTCTCAATGGCCCGAGCCTTTAAGCACTGTTCGTGTCATATTCATCAAGTACCTAGAAAGGTCGTTATGCCTCGATGAATACTCAGATACTAAAACGTCATCCTATTAGAACTATATAAGCTCTTGGGTATGCATAGACCTTAGATTTTAAGGTGAGACCTCCTTCTCTGAGAAAGGTTCTCAAAATATGTCCATGGAAGAGTCACCTCATTGTAAGATCGGGTAATCTAAACCCCACCATCACCCTGCTAAGTCATGTAGAAGGCTCACCGCTAGGACTGCCATATGATCTAATGGTGTCCTGACTGGATGGAAAATTCAGTCACCACCTCAAGCCAGTCCTCAGCCACCTGAAAGTCGGTCTTGCCTCAGAACCTGAGGGGTCTCTATCTCTGAAACTCGTGAAGTGCTCTCATCCCACGCAACTCATCCAATGGTACTACGAGTACCATGTTCTACCCTAAAGGTGGTGGTATAGCTAGTACACTACCCGGAGGTTCTTTATTTGGTACAAACCCCTGTACCCATATCTCGTCACACCCACAAGTCATTCTAATGATCACATGGTAGAATCCAAGATGACTGTCTACATGGAAGCATATTGAGGAAAAACTAGATGTACCATGATAAATAGAGTATACCTGGTGAGTTGACTCAAGAAGGACATGGAAAACACAACCCATTTCTATACGATGCATGTACCATTGTTTCTTCCTGCAACTAGTGTTTTCACGTACCAAGTCGAAAAAGAAGAATTTGGGGTCCTGGTGTGTGGATAAATTGACCGCTGCACCAACACTAGATTCCCTAGCCTAAAAGCCGAACTTGAAACATTTAAAATTATTGCTCCAAACCAAACTCATAGACTCTAGGTTCTTAAGGTAGAACTGACCTCCTTTGATACCACTCTATCACGACCCATCCCCCAGGGCCCATGTCGTGACTACCCCAAGCCCGCCTCTCATAGGCCATGGGCTGGTGACTAGCGCCGAGTAGGTGTATCCTAAACAAATGGGGGGAATTTTCCTAAGTACCTATACACACACATAACTCCAAGCCATAAATGCTGAAAATTAATAATACTAAGTTAACAAAAACAAGGCGTGACAGTAGAAAACTAAAGGCAAATGGGACCCGAATACAAGCCCAACAAAAAGGATAAGTACAAGTACAAGTCTCTAGAACTCCTTTGTAGAAAACCCTACCCGAAGGGTAGTTATAGAAACAACTTTCTAGAGTTGCAGAAGCACACCTCATCTGTCGGGTCACTCTAAGCACCACCTAGCCTCGGTCCACCAACGACTCCATCAAAGCATTGACCATCTGCACAAGAAACGACATGTGCGGGAAAGGCCTATTCATGGGTGAGTAAAGCAATACTCAGTAGAGAACCCTGAAACAAAAAGTAAAATGCTACAAAGGAAACACCACTAAGAAGAAACAATCAATTCAACATAGGTATATGTCAAAAAAACATATGATAAGAACATCTAGGTATACTCATAAAGTATTTCCAAGACTCAAGGTCTCATCTACTGCCAGCCATATGGTTCTGCTCGTATCATGCCTGATTCTGGGAGATCTCTGTAACACCCGAGATTTTTATGAGTAATATTTTGTTCAAAGGAATCTTTCACTACACACTTGCTTGGCTTACTTTACACGCAATCGCGACCTTCCTCGATAGCTTGCGTTGTACGCAATACTGAGTTTCACTAAACAACGATATGCTATTAAAATATTATTAAAACTAGCCGTTATGAATAGTAATAACCACTTTTTGAAATTTTATAAATTTTATTTTTCAAAATGGACCTAATTTTTGGATTCGGAATACCGAAATTAGCCTAGGGTGAAATTTTGGTATTTTTCTGAAAACTTTCAATTTTTGATGAATAGTGAAACCACTAAGTGGTAGGTTAAAAACTGAATTTTGCATAAAACGCAATTTTACCACTTCTGTGAATGGAATTTCGAAAATTCGACAGACACGGTTGATATCAGTAAGTAAAATGTGGTTCAATGAGATAAAAATAATTTTTTGGTGAATAGTAACTTTTTACTTTTTTTTACCGCGGTTAATAGTAAATAGGGTAACTAAGGGTAAATATGATATTATTATTACCATAACACATGTCCTAATTCTATTGGACAAGTGTAATTCGACCAAAAACAAACTTAGGAATAAAATATGACCATTTAGGCCCACTTGGGTTAGATTAGGACATTTATTATTAATTTATTTAAAGAAGGGTTAAAATAGTTAAAATCAAAGTTTAATAAGTAAATCATTTTTAATATGGGGTTATAAATAAGATAAATTCGACTATAAATATTCATTAGAAATCTAAAACTATTTCCTACATAATGGTATTTTATTTATAATTTTTTGACATTAAATAATTTAATTTATTTATGACACAATGATGATGCAGTAATTATCTTATTAATAAAATATTGACATAATTGATGTTATAAACACCAAAATAAATGTAATTTGAGACTTTTTATGAATTCCACTAATTTTCGAAGTTACTATGATATATTAGTGTTGATTTAATAAACTTGTTTCGAACATATAATTCTGTTAATACTTTCACAAAAATCATATATCAAATAGTGTCAAAATTGACACAAAATAGTTTTTAAATAAAATATTATATTATTAATTGTTATTTTATTACTAAAAATCTAAGGTTCGGCCAAATGACTTATATAAGGATATATATATTAATAATAAACAATTTGGGGTTCGTTTGGCATGTTATAGTAAGTGTATTAACCATATAGTGAAAGAAAACAAAAAGCCATGGTAAAAGTTAAATTATTTAACTTAGAGTTAAATATAATTGATAAGGTTAAAATAATACCCTAAACTTGTCTAAATCCTATTGGTTGATAGGATTTAGACCCATCCCCACATTAGCATCGAAATAAGACCCTTTGGAACCATTATAAACTGATTTTGACTTTAATATAAAATAATATTTTGAGATATTCCTAAGGTGCCCCTCTCCTCCCTTATAAAAGGGCACCTCCTCCCCCTCCTCCTCACACCAATTTGAGCACTCAAGCTCGTCCAACCCCTGAAATTTTCTCCTATACACTTCCTAGAATAATCCTAGAGGTCCTGGTCTTCTTCAAAGACCAATCGTAGTTCCCTAAGTGGAGGATTCAAAGAGGCGTTCCAAAGATGAGGTAATATCCATTACCGATCTTTTCAATTTCTTTCTTCTTCAACTTATTCTTCTTTAGTTGTTTCATGATAAAGTAATAACATCAGTATTACTTAAATACTGATATGTTATTATAAATATGAAACAACCCTAATTCACCTTCTATCCATCCTATGGAAAAATGAAATCACCGCGCGTGCGTACGTACGGAATACCGTCTCCACGCCGTGGTGTAATCTATTTTCCACCATCACTTTACAAGGATGGGTATAATGGTGTAATGAGTAACTATTTATGATTATTATAAATTAATATTGATACTGAAATAATATATATATATACTCCAATATAGTTCCACGATCATAGGAACGATATCATCACTCGTGCGTACGTACGGAATATCGTCTCCACGATGTGATGCGACTCGTTCTACATGATCATCATTACATAGTAATTATATAAATGAATTGAATGAATAAATATGATATATGTTACACTAATACAATTATGGATATAAGTTATCTATAACCTTAAAAGAATAATAATAATGTATTCGGTAAAACACGCATAAGAACAAAAGGCAATAAAGACCCGAGTAACAAGTAACAATGAAATATTACTAACAAGAAGCTAAGAATATGACCATATATGATATCATATCAATATGTATGATTCTGTAACAAGTAAATAACATTATTTAAACCATTATACAGGAGCTTCGGACATGTATAAAGCAAATCGTACCTAAGGTAAGGGAAATATCACAATCTCATTTTTATCCGAGATTGTTTATTCGTAAGTATTTACTGGGGTGTATTTTATCATCCACATCCATGTTTCATCAATATGTAATATTATTTCCATCCACCTACAATTGTTTAAATCCATTTTTACCCTTCGGTGAGTTTTTAGTAATATCTATGAAAGGAATCTTTTGTCGTACGAGGTACTTTTTGACTTTTCCGACAAAAGTACGAAGAATGTTTTTTTTAACTTATATGGCATGAATGGATTTTTAAAACATTATTTCCAAGAAGCTTCCTTTACAAGTTTTCAAGTTTATTTTTAATCAAATTCTTTTATTTTAAAGTCGTATGACATGTTATGAAAGGAAAAATGTTTTTAAAGTAGAAAGGATATTTTCCTCAAGAATGGAGTTCAAGTATTTTATCAAAATTATTTTCCATCTAAGATAATAAAAGGGTTCTATTTTTATCCCTATTATTACATGGATTTGATTATGTTGTGATGGAAACATTTTTATGAATTCCTTTATCTTATATGAATTGTTTTATGATGTCATGTTGTTTAAGAATTCCATTTTTATTACATGGGTTACGCTATGATGTATGGTTTATGATTATGTGGAACACATAAGAAAGGATTCATTATAAGATGGGTGGGACCTATATCTCCCTCCAATGCATTGGGTAAAGGTTTTATATCTCATGAGATAGACATGGCTGGAACAGTAGGTTATACCGGTTCAGTGAAACAGGACTGGAATGAGGGTGACTCGGTTCAGAAAGGGACTTTGTCCACTAAGATAGTCTTGGAAATGAGTCATGACTAACAAGAAATGATTTTCCATGATTATGTGTGCATGCCACAAAGTTTCAAGTTTTATGTTATGATTATGGGGATCTCATTTTCACTTCTATGATTTATTCCATGTTAATATATTATGATCTCTTTTGCAGGTTTTGATTTTCAAAAAGATATGATATGATTTTTATTTCCTTTATTTTCCCTTGCTGAGCATTTGAGCTCACCCTTTTATGTTTTCTTTTCCCCAGGTCAGGAAGATGGATATTAAGTAGAATATGCTAAAAGGGACCCTAGATATGATGAAATAAATGGGAGACACTGTAGAAGATTTATGAACCAGTTGTTTATGTTTCCCAGTTTCTAAAGACACTATACCTATACGGTCCTTTGTGGTTTTGTCATATGTTGTAATAAGTGTGCTTCAATTTTGAAGTATTAACAATGTATGTAAAGTATGGGTCGTTATAGTTGGTATCAGAGGAAAGGTATAGTCAACCTTTGGAAACTAGGATGTGAAAGCCTTAGTAAGAATCCTAAGGATAAGTCTAAGTATAGAACACAATCTTAGTGTTTTAGAAATGGCCATGAATAACCTAGGATAAGACCTTAAGCATGAAAATTTTATTCTTGAATTATGTGGTTTTCCTATTATAATTAGTGTTGCTCACACTATTCTTCTTGGTTTAAGTCAATGGCTGGAACCCGAAGGAACCGTGTTAATGCGGAATGCGATGGCCAATGCAATGATTGTCCCCCTAAGCAACCAAACGATATGGGAGCTTGAATGCAAAATCTTGTAGCCATGCTCACACAACTTTCTCAAGCTATGAATCATGCAGGACTTCCAAATGAGCAAAGGAAGGAGCAACATTCTGTTGAATCCTTCATGAGGCAGCGTCCACCTTCTTTCAGTGGGTCTACTGATCCATTAGTTGCTGAACAATGGATTAGTACTACTAAAAAGATATTTTCAGTTCTTCAATGTTCTGAACATGATAAAGTCATCCTAGCAGTGTATCGTTTGGAAGGAGATGCTGATCAATGGTGGAATATTATTTAGAATACGAGGCAAAGGGATGAAATTGAGTCTATGGAATGGGATGAGTTCAAGAACTTATTTTTCAATAAGTACTTCCCTCGTATTCTCCGAACAAATATGGAGAAAGAGTTCCTTGAACTGAAGCAAAGGGATGATGAATCTGTTGGTACCTATGAAGCAAATTTTACAAGACTTGCAAGGTACGCTTCTGGTATTATTATCCAACCTGAGAGTAATATCGATCGATTCTTTAGTGGCTTAAAACCAAGTCTTTGAAGGGCGTTAGCCATAAGGGACTTCAATAGCTACGAGGAAATCATTCGATGTGCTCTCAAAGTCGAGATGGAGATTGGAGTAACCCATCAGTCACATGGGTTTGATAAGAAGAGGAATATGGAATTCAAAGGAAAATCTAAAGAGAACACTGAAAAGAAGATGATCTTTCCCTTATGCTCAAAGTGTGGAAAGAAACATGGAGGGAGTTGTCTTAAAGGGACAAGTAAATGTTTTAAGTTTGGAAAGGAAGGTCATCGGGCATTTGAATGCCGCGATAATGGGAAGAAGATGTCTAATGATGCAAACAAAGGAAGGGATACACAGAATGATCCTACTACACTTAAATGTTTCAAGTGCAAGGAGATGGGGCATTATACCAATCAATGCCCAAATCCAAGGGTTGATGATGATGGTCGACGTCAACAAAATCTTAATGCTAAAGACAAAGGAAATTCACATGCAATTTCTATCAGCGATGTGGAGTACGATAACGAAGTGGTGAAAGGTACACTTACCATCCACTCTAAAGTAGCAAATGTTTTATTTGATTCTAGATCCACCCACTCTTTTATTTTTGAAAAATTTTCTAAGGGTATCACCATACTACCTCGACAATTAGATGTTGAGTTAGCTGTGACAACACCTAATGGCACAACAGTCGCATCAAAAGTTTATAATTCTTCTCCGATCGAAGTTTGTGGGAAAGTGCTTCCTGCAAATCTTGTGATCCTTCCTTTAGTGGAATTTGATGTGATTCTTGGCATGGATTGTCTTTCTCTACATGGATCTCATATCAATTGCCAAAGAAGGGAAGTCACATTTCATATTCCAAATCAATCTACGATCGTCTATCAATGCAAGGATGAACATAACCTTCCAGTGGAAATTTCTTCCATCTTATGGGTATTGATTCCACTAAATGAAGGTTATTTATCTCAAATGGTTGGTGAGAAACTCATGATTAAGAATATGCCCATTGTACGGGAGTTTGATGATGTCTTTCCAGAGGAATTACCAGGTCTTCCACCAAATCGTGAAGTTGAGTTTTCAATAGAACTCGTACCAGGTGCTTTGCCAATTTCAAAGACACCTTATAGAATGGCCCCAATTGAGTTGCAGGAATTGAAGAAGCAACTCCAAGAGAATCTTGATAAGGGATTCATATGCCCTAGTGCATCACCTTGGGGAGCACCTGTTCTATTTGTTAAGAAGAAAGATGGATCAATGAGACTCTGCATTGATTATCGAGAACTTAACAAGATCACTATCAAGAACAAATATCCTCTCCCACGCATTGATGACTTATTTGACCAACTACGCGGAGCTCAATACTTTTCCAAGATTGATCTTCGTTCAGGGTATCATCAATTAAGGGTCAAAAGGGAGGATATACCAAAGACAGCTTTCCGTACAAGGTATGGACACTATGAATTTATAGTGATGCCATTTGGTCTTACTAATGCCCCTTCTATCTTCATGGATCTAATGAATAGAGTCTTTAGAGACTATCTCGATCAATTTGTGGTAGTCTTTATAGACGATATTCTTGTCTATTCAAAGAGCAAGGAAGATCATGAAGATCACTTTAGAATTATATTGAAGACCCTGAGAAAGGAGAAGCTTTATGCCAAATTTACCAAGTGTGAATTTTGGCTTCAAAAAGTTGCATTTTTGGGTCACATAATCTCAAAAGAGGGGATATCTGTGGATCCAGCAAAAACAGAGGTTATCGAAAGATGGTCAAGACCAACAACAGTAACTGAGATCCGAAGTTTTCTTGGTTTGGCTGGATATTATCGACGTTTTGTAAAGGATTTTTCACGATTATCTAATCCACTCACCAAGTTGACTTGGAAAGGAGTTAAGTTTGTCTGGACAGAGGAATGTGAAGAGAATTTCAAGGAGTTGAAAAGAAGGTTATCCAGTGCACCTATGCTCACACTGCCTTGTAGTGGAGAAAGGTTTGTGATCTACAGTGATGCATCCAAGAAGGGATTGGGGTGTGTTCTTATGCAAAATGATATGGTGATAGCTTATGCCTCACGACAGTTGAAAATCCATGAGCAAAATTACCCAACACATGATTTGGAGTTGGCTGCGGTAATATTTGCATTAAGGATTTGGAGGCATTACCTCTATGGTGAAAGGTGTGATATTTATACTGATCATAAAAGTTTAAAGTATATTTTCACACAAAAGGAGTTGAATATGCGTCAAAGAAGATGGTTGGAGCTGATTAAGGATTATGACTGCTCAATCCATTACCAAACTGGGAAAGCAAACAAGGTGGAAGATGCATTAAGTCGACAAGACCATGCTAGTTTATCCATGATGAGGATCACAAAGGATCTAATATTTATGGATTTACAAAGGATGGATATTGGAATTATAATGGAAGGGGAAAAATCTTATCTTTCTCAAATGAATGTTCAACCATATATACATGTGAAGATTAAAGAGGCACAGAAAGAAGATGTTGAGTTACAAAAGAAGGTGAGAAATGTTTCTGAATTCAACCTTGATTGTGATGGGATAATAAAGTTCAGGAATCGGGTTTGTGTTCCTTCCATCCCCGAATTAAAGAAGGAGCTGCTGGATGAGGCTCATAGTTCTTCATTCTCTATTCATCCTGGAAGCACGAAGATGTATAGGGACCTGAAAGAGTACATCTGGTGGGATGGCATGAAAAGAGATGTTGCTGAATATGTCTCTCGATGCTTGGTTTGTCAACAAGTTAAAGCTGAGAGACAGAAGTCTAAGGGTATGTTACAACCATTACCCATACCCGAATGGAAATGGGAAAACATCACTATGGACTTTGTCACAGGACTTCCTAAAACATCCAAAGGCAATAATGCTATTTGGGTCATAGTTGATCATCTTACAAAGTCTTCACACTTCATTGCTATTAGAGAGGATTTCTCACTAGATTAGCTTGCCAGGATATATGTAAAGGAAGTGGTAAGATTGCATGGAGTACCACTTTCTATTATATCTGATCGGGATCCGAGATTTACCTCAAAGTTCTGGAGAAGTCTTCAGCATACTCTGGATACAGAGTTGAGTTTCAGCACTGCTTATCATCCTCAGACAGACGGTCAGTCTGAGAGAACAATTCAAACCCTAGAAGATATGTTTAGAGCTTGCTCTATGGATTTCAAAGGAGGTTGGTATCAACACCTACCTTTGGTAGAATTTTCTTATAATAATATCTTTCACTCCAGTATTTAGATGGCTCCTTATGAAGCTCTCTATGGAAATAAATGCAGGACTCCAACTTGCTGGGATGAAGTTGGGGAAAGAAAGCTATTAGGAACTGATCTCGTTGATGAAATGGCAGAAAAGGTCAGATCTATTCAACAACACATAAGAGCAGCTCAGAGTCGACGGAAAAGTTATGCCGACAACCGAAGAAAAGACCTAGAGTTTGAAGTGGGTGATAAAGTGTTCTTACGAATATCTCCCTGGAAGAGGGTTATGAGATTTTGAAAGAAGGGGAAGTTGAGCCCTAGATATATCGGTCCTTTCGAAATACTGGATCATGTTGGGAAGGTAGCTTACCGATTGGCGCTTCCACCGAATCTCTCTCAAGTTCACGATGTGTTCCATGTATCTCTCCTGAGAAAGTACATACCAGATCCTTCACATGTACTCAGCTCAGAAGTTGTACCGCTGGAGCAAGATCTTTCTTATGAAGAATAGCCAATAGAGATTCTGGATCGTAGCGAAAAAGTCCTACGAAACAAGACCACTCGCTTGGTGAAAGTTTTATGGAGGAACCACCAATTAGAAGAAGCTACTTGGGAGCTTGAGGATATGATGAGGGAGAAGTATCCTCATCTGTTTGTTACAAAGTGATGAATTTCGAGGGCGAAATTCTTTTTAAGGGGGGTAGAATGTAACACCCGAGATTTTTATGAGTAATATTTTGTTCAAAGGAATCTTTCACTACACACTTGCTTGGCTTACTTTACACGCAATCGCGACCTTCCTCGATAGCTTGTGTCATACGCAATACCGAGTTTCACTAAACAGCGATATGCTATTAAAATATTATTAAAAGTAGCCGTTATGAATAGTAATAACCACTTTTTGAAATTTTATAAATTTTATTTTTCAAAATGGACCTAATTTTTGGATTCGGAATACCGAAATTAGCCTAGGGTGAAATTTTGGTATTTTTCTGAAAACTTTCAATTTTTGATAAATAGTGAAACCACTAAGTGGTAGGTTAAAAACTGAATTTTGCATAAAACTTAATTTTACCACTTCTGTGAATGGAATTTCGAAAATCCGACAGACACGGTTGATATCAGTAAGTAAAATGTGGTTCAATGAGATAAAAATAATTTTTTGGTGAATAGTAACTTTTTACTTTTTTTTACCGCGGTTAATAGTAAATAGGGTAACTAAGGGTAAATATGATATTATTATTACCCTAACACATGTCCTAATTCTATTGGACAAGTGTAATTCGACCAAAAACAAACTTAGGAATAAAATATGACCATTTAGTCCCACTTGGGTTAGATTAGGACATTTATTATTAATTTATTTAAAGAAGGGTTAAAATAGTTAAAATCAAAGTTTAATAAGTAAATCATTTTTAATATGGGGTTATACATAAGATAAATTCGACTATAAATATTCATTAGAAAGCTAAAAATATTTCCTACATAATGGTATTTTATTTATAATTTTTTGACATTAAATAATTTAATTTATTTATGACACAATGATGATGCAGTAATTATCTTATTAATAAAATATTGACATAATTGATGTTATAAACACCAAAATAAATGTAATTTGAGACTTTTTATGAATTCCACTAATTTTCTAAGTTACTATGATATATTATTGTTGATTTAATCAACTTGGTTAGAACATATAATTCTGTTAAGACTTTCACAAAAATCATATATCAAATAGTGTCAAAATTGACACAAAATAGTTTTTAAATCAAATATTATATTATTAATTGTTATTTTATTACTAAAAATATAAGGTTCGGCAAAATGACTTAGATAAGGATATATATATTAATAATAAACAATTTGGGGTTCGTTTGGCATGTTATAGTAAGTGTATTAACCATATAGTGAAAGAAAACAAAAAGACATGGTAAAAGTTAAATTATTTAACTTAGAGTTAAATATAATTGATAAGGTTAACATAATACCCTAAACTTGTCTAAATACTATTGGTTGATAGGCTTTAGACCCATACCCACATTATCATCGAAATAAGACCCTTTGGAACCATTATAAACCGATTTTGACTTTAATATAAAATAATATTTTGAGATATTCCTAAGGTGCCCCTCTCCTCCCTTATAAAAGGGCACCTCCTCCCCCTCCTCCTCACACCAATTTGAGCACTCAAGCTCGGCCAAACCCTGCCATTTTCTCCTCTCCACTTCCCTAGAATAATCTTAGAGGTCCTGGTCTTCTTCAAAGACCAATTGTAGTTCCCTAAGTGGAGGATTCAAAGAGGCGTTCCAAAGAAGAGGTAATATCCATTACCGATCTTTTCAATTTCTTTCTTCTTCAACTTCTTCTTCTTTAGTTGTTTCATGATAAAGTAATAACATCAGTATTACTTACATACTGATATGTTATTATAAATATTAAACAACCCTAATTCACCTTCTATCCATCCTATGGAAAAATGAAATCACCGCGCGTGCGTACGTACGGAATACCGTCTCCACGCCGTGGTGTAATCTATTTTCCACCATCACTTTACAAGGATAGGTATAATGGTGTAATGAGTAACTATTTATGATTATTATAAATTAATATTGATACTGAAATAATATATATATATACTCCAATATAGTTCCACGATCATAGGAACGATATCATCACTCGTGCGTACGTACGGAATACCGTCTCCACGATGTGATGCGACTCGTTCTACATGATCATCATTACATAGTAATTATATAAATGAATTGAATGAATAAATATGATATATGTTACACTAATACCATTATGTATATAAGGTATATATAACCTTAAAAGAAGAATAAGAATGTATTCGGTAAAACACGCATAAGAACAAAAGGCAATAAAGACATGAGTAACAAGTAACAATGAAATATTACTAACAAGAAGCTAAGAATATGACCATATATGATATCATATAAATATGTATGATTCTGTAACAAGTCAATAACATTATTTAAACCATTATACAGGAGCTTCGGACATGTACAAAGCAAATCGGACCTAAGGTAAGGGAAATATCACAATCTCATTTTTATCCGAGATTGTTTATTCGTAAGTATTTACTGGGGTGTATTTTATCATCCACATACATGTTTCATCAATATGTAATATTATTTCCATCCACCTACAATTGTTTAAATCCATTTTTACCCTTCGGTGAGTTTTTAGTAATATCTATGAAAGGAATCTTTTGTCGTATGAGGTACTTTTTGACTTTTCCGACAAAAGTACGAAGAATTTTTTTTTTAACTTATACGGCATGAATGGATTTTTAAAACATTATTTCCAAGAAGGTTACTTTACAAGTTTTCAAGTTTATTTTTAATCAACTTCTTTTATTTTAAAGTTGTATGACATGTTATGAAAGGAAAAATGTTTTTAAAGTAGAAATATATTTTCCTCAAGAATGGAGTTCAAGTATTTTATCAAAATTATTTTCCATCTAAGATAATAAAAGGGTTCTATTTTTATCCCTATTATTACATGGATTTGATTATGTTGTGATGGAAACATTTTTATGAATTCCTTTATCTTATATGAATTGTTTTATGATGTCATGTTGTTTAAGAATCCCATTTTTATTACATGGGTTACGCTATGATGTATGGTTTATGATTATATGGAACACATAAGAAAGGATTCATTATAAGATGGGTGGGACCTATATCTCCCTCCAATGCATTGGGTAAAGGTTTTATATCTCATGAGATAGACATGGTTGGAACGGTAGGTTATACCGGTTCAGTGAAACAGGACTGGAACGAGGGTGACTCGGTTCAGAAAGGGACTTTGTCCACTAAGATAGTCTTGGCAATGAGTCATGACTAACAAGAAATGATTTTCCATGATTATGTGTGCATGCCACAAAGTTTCAAGTTTTATGTTATGATTATGGGGATCTCATTTTCACTTCTATGATTTATTCCATGTTAAGATATTATGATCTCTTTTGCAGGTTTTGATTTTCAAAAAGATATGATATGATTTTTATTTCCTTTATTTGCCATTGCTGAGCATTTGAGCTCACCCTTTTATGTTTTCTTTTCCCCAGGTCAGGAAGATGGATATTAATTAGAATATGCTAAAAGTGACCCTAGATATGATGAAATAAATGGGAGACACTGTAGAAGATTTATGAACCAGTTGTTTATGTTTCCCAGTTTCTAAAGACACTATACCTATACGGTCCTTTGTGGTTTTGTCATATGTTGTAATAAGTGTGCTTCAATTTTGAAGTATTAACAATGTATGTAAAGTATGGGTCGTTATAATCTCACTCCCTGAGATATTGGAAAGTAATCACGTAGAACATGTCTAACAAAATTATTCAAAAGAATACATGTTCTCGATATGTCAAGAAGTTTCCCCGAGACATCTGGTCTCTCTAAGACACGATGTCTCGATATCACATCCATCAGAGTCACTAGAGTCATCTCACACCATGTATAGGCCTATGGTACATAAACAGGATTGTCGCAAGAATCTATAGTACCATCAAGTAGTAACAAAAAAAGTGCTGGTAACACATAGAGTGTAGATAACACACAATGTGTTGGTAACACATGAAGTGTCGCTAAACACCTGGAGTGTTTTCAAAGACTAGAGGACCCACACCTTGGTGGAATATGGGAGTGCCAAATTATTCTAATTAAGACACACATTCTAACTAAGACACACAGTCTTGGTAAGACACACAGTCTAGGTAGCAGCTAGCTGCAGGATTCCATCCTTAGCACGCTTGTTCCGGGAGAACCTACTCCTCAAACCAACAGGTCACACACCAACTTCCACGGAAACTCACTTAGAGTGTCTCAAAAGGACCTCCTTTTTGTGAGGGTTCCAACACCATAAACTACTTGTCAAACAAACACATGGTTTGAGAGTTATGAGCGTTTAGGTAAAAAGGGGCTAGTTGGGTCCGGGTTTGGCCCGACCCGATCTAGGGACCATCGACCCAAACCGCCGGGTCTAACCTGACCCACCGAGTCGACCTAGCCCATTGGGCCTCTTGATTCCTCTAGCCCGACCCACCATATGTGGTCCGGTCCACCTACACCGAATGAGGCCAGTCGACCACGCCCCGTCCTAGTTAACGCGACCAGTCCACAGTCTATGCGGTCAGTGTTCTTTAAAGCGGCCGGTTCATGTGACCAGTGCCACCCATGACAAGGCCGCAGGTCTTCCATTCGATGTGGCACTAGCGATATGCATCCCTCCACCGTGGTCGTCCACCTCCATCCATTGAGTCGGCGGCCGCCTGTTCCACAACCCGCGGCCCCCTACCACGGGTCACTCCACCATCACAACCCCACTGGACTGCGGCACGCCATCGCCGCTGGCTCCTATGTCAGCGGCCGTTCACTGGGATCGGCCGCATCATCGGGCTCTTTCCACTTTCACAGGAAACCTTTTCTCTCATTGTGCATTTCGTCATACCTCTGTGAGGTTACTATGATGTCAGATTGTCGACCTCAGGATTGTTGTGCCCCGAATTGAAGGTACAACAATCAATCTGCTCAAATCCTCACAATGTTAGAAGAGATAGTAAAGAACGATGGGGGAAGTAGAAGCACTGGAACACCAAAATAACAGATCCAAGCCTTTTTTTGTGTCATCCCAAATTCTTTCTTATTAGAAGGATCACGAAAAACAAATTAAAAATCACAAAGATCTTATTTCCAAATTAATCCCCGCAACAAGACACCCATCTCGCAAGAATGATTGACTCATGGTTCAACATATTTCTAGGTTGATACACATTCTTCATTTTAAAGAAGAATGGTAAGAATGAAATCACATAGAAATAAAACCCCTACCTCGATTTTGGATCAGTCATTAGTGAAGAACGAAGTTTCACCGCCATCATTCATTGATCCTCGATCCCCGATCCTTGATCTTCAATTCATGATCTGTGATCCTTCGATGTTTGTTTCCACTTTTTCTTTGTATCTGAGAGGCTTCATCAACACCTTTTAATTTCCAAGGCTTCTAGGGTTTTTCTCCAAGATTATCAATCTGATCTCGTATCCCTTTCAGGTTGTTAAATGAATAAATGGATTTCAGAGTTTCCATTTCACAGTGTTGCAGTGTTGCCATGCTGTTTCATTTATGAGAGGAAACAATTGCTTTGTTGTGGCGTCGCAATTTCACTACATCACTGTGAAATATTTAAAGAAATAAAATAAACTTTTTTGAAGTTTACTTTATTATCTTTTAAAAATCCAAAAATTAACTTTTACCCTCGACCCGTGCCGGTTGAGGTTAGACCCCGCCTAAGGAAAGAACAACCTCACGAGTTCAACAGTGATCTCATATTTCCAATCAGAGTTACCATTTATGAGTTATAGGATTTGAAAATAAAATAATTTTTATTTAATTAATTTATTTATAGTTATGTCCCAAAAACTACTTTCCGTAATTGACCCACACCGGCCAATGTTAAGTCACGCCTAGGGTAAGCCTGTCATACTGAATGCAATGATTCCCTTTGATTTCTGATCTGGGATCCCATTTATGAGTTATTCCACTTTTTCAGGAAAACCACTCACTAACGATATTAAAAACATAACATTTTTCATCAATCCATTCTATGCACACTGGGCCTCAGAATCGCACGTCGTCTCAACACCTGGTCTCTAAATTATACCAATTAATTTCTAAAAATAAAACTGAGAAAATACAAATCATTACACTTTACCAATTGTTCATGGAAATGAAGTGAGTGTTGATGAGTTCTCTGTGTGTGAGAAACATATGAATGATGCTACGGATGTTCAGTGCCTCATGCTATCATCTATTACCTATGATCTCTTTAAGAAACATGAAGAAATGGATGATTATAGCATGATGTATCACCTTCAGAATCTCTATCAAGATAAGGAGAGAAAAGAGAGGTATAAGATCTCTAATGCTTTGTTCACCACTAAGATTGGAGAGTCTTCTCCAGCTAGGCCACATGTAGTCAATCTTATTGGCTAATTGAGCATCTGGACAACTTAAGGATTAAATTCACAGATGAGTTGTGTATAGATATCATACTATCATCACTTTCCAATACTTTCTCTAGTTTTATTATGAATTATAATATGAGAAATAATGATAATAGTGTTTCAGAACATCTTACTTTAATTCACCAAGTGGATAAAGACATGAGGTGTCAAAAAAGCCACAGTACTTATGGTGAATAGGAAGTGGAATGAGAAGGAAAAGAGACCTAAGACTTATAAATAGTCTAAATCCCCCAAGCACCATCTAACCAAGAAGAATAATATCCAAATACAGGGTAAGAAAAAGGATGTAGTATGCTTTGGAAGTGGCAAATCAGGCCACTAGAAGAGGAATTTCACCCAGAGGCAAGGGGAGGCCTAAGGTGTGTTCATTATCAAGTGAAATATTTCCATTTATACACATTGGGTATTAGATATAGTTTGTGGTTCTCACATCTATATTCAAATATGAAAACCAAGTAGATTCTAGAAAATTTCTAGAGGAGATGTGGATCTGTGAGCTTCCATTGGTGCGAGGTTGGCTGCCCTTGCCATTGGTGACTACAACCTCACATTTCCAACTAGACTGATTTTGGTTTTACAAAGATATTATTATATACCAAGTGTTATCAAAAACATAATTTATGTATCAAGTTTGGATACAAATGGTTTTATTTTCAAGTTTATAAATAAAATTTGTTTCTTTTATAAGGAAAACTTATGTTATTGTATTAAACATTTAAATAAAGGTATGTATGTATTGAGTTATGAAAACCAAGTGTTGGAAATTGATAGTGAATCAAGCTCACATGACTCATATAACACCTAGTTGTGGCATCACCATCTCAATCATGTAAATAAGAAGCATTTGACAATGCTCTGTCAAGATGGTTATTTAGACTCTTCTTAGCTAAAACCACTTTATAGATTTAATGCTTGTTTACAATGTAAAATGACTAAACCACAATTTTGTGGATAGGGTAAAAGGGCCACATAGATTTTAGGATTGGTACACACTAGATTGTGTGGACCATTTCTAGTAGAATCTAGAGGTGAATATTCTTACTTTATAACTTTTACTGATGAATTGAGTAGATATGGCTATATTTACTTGATGATGTATAAGTCAAAGTCCTTTGAGAAATTCAAGGAACTCAAGAATTAAGTATAGAATCAGATTGGTAAGAAGATAAAGAAGATTCAATTAGATCGAGGTGGAGAATACCTTAACCAAGTGTTCATTAACTTTTTACTAGAGTTTGAAATTCTATATCAACTCACTCCACATTAAAAACACAGTGGAATGGTGTTAGTGAATGGAGGAACCATACCTTGTTGGACATGGTATAGTCAATGACAAGTCATATAGATCTTTCGTTATCCTTTTAGGGATATTCATTAAAAACTGCGGCATACACATTAATCTGAGTACCAACTAAAGCGACAAATGGAATTTCCTTTTTGAGCTATGGAGTGGAAAGAAAACCATTTTATCGCATACACGTGTATGGGGATGCGAGGAATTTGTTAAGGATTTCTCAAGAATAAAACTATCATCTAAGGGCATGAAGTGTATGTTTATAGGGTATCCTAAAAAAATAAAAGGATACTACCTATACAACCCCACAGATAATAAAGTGATTGTCACCAGACAAGCTATCCTTATTGAGAGGGAGAACATCCTCAAAAGGTATAGTGGGAGAAAGATATTTTTGATGAATTTGATGCTCAAGATACACAAGATTTGGCACATAAACAAGTTTCATAGGTCCCTGTAGAAGAAGTAGTTCCTGAAACACAAGTATTGTATAGGAGATCAAGAGAGGTAAGGGAACTAGAGATATATGGTTTTCTTTTCACTGAGGATGGTGACTCATTATTTTAGGATGAGGATGAGCCTTTATCCTACAAGGAGGTAGTAGAGATCTCAGAAGCTACAAGATGGCTAGAAGCTATGAATTCTGATATGGATTCCATGTATCAGAACCAAGGGTGGGTCCTGATCGATGCACTGGTTTATGTAAAGCCTATTAGGTGTAAATGGACATTCAAGAGAAAACTAGACATGGAAGGTAAATTAAGTACCTATAAAGCAATACTAGTGGATAAAAGTTTTAAATAGTGTTAAGGAATTGACTATGATGAATCTTTTTTTCCAGTTTCTATGTTTAAATCCATAAGAATCGTACTTTCCATAGTAGCTTACCATGACTACGAGATTTGGCAGATGGATTTCAAAACATCATTACTTAATGGGAACCTTTAGTAATATGTCTATATGAAACAACTAGAAGGTTTTTTGACACCAAGTGAATCCAAAAGGGATTGCAAGTTGTAGAGATCCATTTATGGATTGCAGAAAGCATCCAGGTCATGAAATATTCTATTCGATGAAGCCATAAAAAAATTTGGTTTCATTAAGAATGAATGTGATCCATGTGTTTACAAAAGGTTTAATGGGAATGAGGTCGTTATCCTTGTAGTATATGTTGACGAAATATTACTTATTGGAAGCGAAATACTAGTCTTACAGTCAGTTAAAGACTGGTTGAACAAGTACTTCTCCATGATGGAATTAGACTAAGCAACATACATTCTAAGGATCAAGATCATTCGAGATCGATCTAAGAGGATACTTGGACTAAGTCAAAGTACAAATATTGACTAAATAATAAATAGATTTAGTATAGAAAAATCCAAGAGGGGATTGGTTTCAGTGTCACATGGTTTACATCTTTCTATGAAAATGTGTCCCTAAACACAACAGGAGAAAGATAGAATCAGTAAGATCTCATACACTTCATCAATATGACCTATCATTTGTGCCATGTTATGTACTAGACTTGAAGTTTCCTAAGCACTAATCATGGTAGGCAGATATCAAGCACATCCAGGAGAACAATATTGGACTACTGTTAATACTCTCCTTAAGTACATGTGAAGAACTAAGGATATGTTCCTGGTGTATGGAGGAGATGAGGATCTTTTCATTAGAGGGTATGTTGATGATGGTTTTCAAACAGATCAAAATGATCTGGAGTTGAAATCAAAATATGTTTTCTATCTCAACAGAGGAGCTGTGAGCTGGAAGAGTTAAAAGAATCCAGTTATTGCTGATTCTACAGTGGATTCCGAGTATATATTAGCTTTTGATGCAGCCAAGGAAGCCATATGGATTCAGAACATTGTCCAGGAGCTTGATGTGGTACCGAGTAGTAAAGACCCTATCACATTGTATTGTGATAATACTACAATGGTGGCTCTTGAAAAAGAGCCAAGGTCACATCAATGGAAAATGTACATACTCTATAAGTATCACCTCTTGAGGGATTTCTATCAAAGGGGTGAAGTTGAAGTGAGCCGAGTATCCACATAAGAGAACGTGGAGGACCCCTTGACTAAAGGCCAATCTTAGTAGAAGCGTGAATAACATGTGAGAGCTAGTGGACTGAAGGTTATTAGCAGTTGGCTCTAGTGTAAGTGGGAGTCTATTGGAGTTGGTTCCCTAGAACCAACTTCTTTGTACTTTATTATAAACATGTATTCATTGGATGGATATTAATAAACTCTAGATCACATCATGATTTTCTTCCACATGAAATTGTGTGGGATAATGTCCTAAGATTAGTTTCTACACTAAAAGGTCATAGTGGATCCATGCTATGATGAGAACCCAGAAGTGCCATGACACTATTTTTGAATATATGTTCTATAGCCGGATGATGTCATTTGAAGGGAAACAAATGATATAGGCTATTAGGGGTGGAGAATCACAGGAATTTGAGACACCTCATGGTGTATGCCCTTGGTAATTTCTAGGAGGATATTATGAGAACAGGACCCGCCAGTAGGAAATCTACATTTATAAGTTTCGTTGGATGTTCCTATTTGCAGAAGTGTGTATTGGTCCTTAGACTTTATGATTATTATTAATGGGTATTATGACTTGCGCACATAGATTCAATGGAAAAAACCATGACGTCATATGTTCTCGGTGAGGTAGGATATGTTGGGTGCATCCTAAGTAATACTGCATTAATGAATAATGCGAGAAAAGATTTGTCCCTTATATTCCATAACAGAAGTTTATATCTCAAGACCTTTGATGTAAATGATATAGCCTAAATAAATCCATGGCCATGGTTTTCTATAAGCAAGTTCAATTTTTGGGAAGTCAAAGAATGAGAAATCGAGCATATGGGTTGATGGAACTTGCATGCAACCCACTTGATTGTAGATATCAATACAAAGAGATTATATTTCATGGTAAGCATTTGTATGAGGTGACATATCATTGTAGAATTTACTTCTTTTTCTATGGGTGCCTTGGTGTGTTGCTAGACGCTAACCTTAGACTTAAGGCTTCTCTGCATAATGCCACTAAGAAAGAGGTCTAGAGGGTCACACACTAATTGTATCTAGTATCTCAGTTAAATAATATATTGTTTATTATTTAACAAGTTGAATAAAGACTATTCTCGATTGTGGTTTAATAATTATTCATTTATTCCTGATCGTATTTATTTCGACACAAGTTATTCGAGAGACTTTATTGTGGTCATAATAATTAATAAATATTTATTTACGATTTAGTGAATATAATATTTATATATTTATTAGAGAATAATAGAGTGATATTTATTTAATAAATAATTAGTCATTATTTAATGTTCAGTAAATATGGTGGAGGATTGGTAGACTGAGTTAAGGGTCCGATGAGAATTAATAATATTGAACATTATTTGATTAAATAATATTTTATTATAACTCACAAGTTAAGAAATGGTTAGGAAATAATAATGTTGTAGTTATTATTTGACATGGGGGTTTCGCTGGGATTAATAAAATAATTAAGGAACTCTTGAAAATTATTTATTATTACCCTTGTGAATTAAATTCCCAGTTATATTATTCTCTTATTTTCCAAGAACTAGCCAAGTGATGCTGATAGTTTTGTGTAAAATAAATTGGTGAAAAACTATCAAACCTAGAGAGTTCATACCTCTTCAAGAAAAATCTCAAAAATAAGAGAGATCCTCCTCCATCGGATCAAACAGAACACTTTAGAAGTGGTTCTCAAGGAGATCGAAGACGGACATTGCAAGCACAAGGATCTTCCATACTAGCACCCGGAGACTCCTTCAGTGATATCCGGAGATACATGGAACACATGTGTATCACCTCTAGAGGAGATCTACCCTTGATCTCTACAACACAACGAAGGTGCACTGCAGATATGTGGTCAAACACATCAACAAAGAAAGAACCACCTTAGAGGCAATTCTTTAATTTAATTTAATTAATTATAAACAAAATATATTGATCCACTCTCTTGGTTCTGAGTTTCTATTAATTTGTCTAAATCCTTGATTCAATTTCGTGGATACTGTTTTTCATCATCATATTGATCCCGGATTATTCATTGAATATGGAAACATTTAAAGTTGGGCACCGTCCCTCCTGTGCTTCTTCTATGCCTGAAACCTACACATACATCACTAAAAAGTACCAGGAGCATTACATAGACCTAAAGGCATCCTTTTGTATGAAAATGTACCAAATGGATAGGAAAATGTTGTCTTTTCTAGATCCTCAGGGGCTATATAGATTTGAAAATAACCCAAATAGCCATCAATGAAACAATAATGGGACTTACCAACCAATATTTCTAAAATTTGGTCAATGAAAGGTAGAGGAAAGTGGTCCTTTCGTGTGAATTTATTTAGTCATCGGTAGTCAATATAGACTCGCCAACTTTTTTGCGCACATGTTGGAACCAATTCATTCATTTAATTTGACACTACTGTTATTCCAGTTTTTTAGGCACAATTTTCACTGGGCTAACTCATTTACTATCAGATATAAGATAGATGATCCCAAATCAAGTAATTTAATGACTTTCAATTTTACCACTTCATAGATATTGGGATTCAACCGGCGTTGAGCTTGCCTTATCGGTTTAGCCTCATCATCTAAAATTATATGGTGCATACAAATAGATGGTCAAATCCTGTGAATATCAACCAATGTACATTCTATCACCTTTTTACACTCTCTCAAAAGGTCTAGAGGTTTTTATTCCTGCTATGGAGAGGGTTTATTGGCAATAAAGATAATAAATTGGTCGATACCCTCAAGATAGACATATTTTAAATTATATGGAAGTTGTTTTTAATTCCAACACTGGTGGTTTTTGTATTGAGGGAGGGGATTTAGGGGGAGTGAGGTCTATGAAACTATCTACCTGCTCATGTTTATTCTCTAAGAGAATTAATGGAAATAAGATTTGAATAATTATCGATTGTCATTGGTATCTCATAATAAACGCACTCTTCAATTAAAGCATAAAATTTAAACTTTTCTAAACCCACACAACACTAAAAACATGAATCAAAACTCAAATCATCCAATGGTGAAGAAGAAGAAAATGAATCAAAGTATGGATCAAGGAGAGAATTTTGTGTGTGTACATGTCATTAAAGAGAACTTCCATCGAATAGATTGGAAGAGTGGATTTCTCTTAAATGGGGTGTTTCATGGAATTAAGGATATTAAAACATACCTTTTCTCCACTGAACTCCTAGGACAACGTACCATTGTGAATGTTGATGATCATCTTTTCTATTTTAAGGAATGGCCTTCCCAGTGTGAGAGGGGCGTGTCCTTGGGTTTGGGTATCTTCCATCTCAATAATTTAGAAGTTTTAGGGGAAGATGAGATTCTTCACTTTTAAGAGGACATCCACAACCACTACTGATGGGCATGTTGTGCTCCGGTTGGCGAGTTTCATGAAAATTCCCTTTGGTTGAAGCTCTCCAACCTATATAGAAGTATACACGGAGTGAGTCATTACCTTAATGGAAGCACCCTAATCAAGAATTGCATTAGAAAATAAGGGATACTCTATGGTGCAAATTATTGTGAAGGTTCCCAGATCCTTTCATTTGGTTGGAATTTTTGGTTGTATTAAGGTCGAGACTTTCATTACCAAGTTGACTATCTCATTCCCATTTAGTCAACGTCTATGGGGTCAATGCCCTTTAAGAAATTTTCTGCAGTGAGGGATCAATCTAACTACATCCAATAAAAGAATATTAACTTGTACCTTTTAAATTGTATCCATTATTTAATTATGAATCTTATTATCAAAAATTTTCTTTGATTTAGAGTCTTTAGGGGAAAGTAAGAGGAATGGATTGTTTAGGGGAATCCTCAATGATAATTTGTTTACCCTTTTTGTGTTTTTTTCTTCACTTAAAACTTTTGTGGGTAGAGAAAGAGAGTTTTCAAGAGGACGACATACCTATTGGGTATAATCATTGGAAGAAGAAACTTTACCACTATGATGTGTAATTTCAAATACATTACCTTTTTCCTTCAGATTAGCAATTGGTTGGGATGGTAGTTTTCCAGAACCTTGCATCTTAATCTCACCAATTGTGTTTGTAAATTGTCCCACTTGAGTTCTCAGGTCTTGAATAGTTAATTGAGTGGTTTGTTGGAACTAGAGGTTCTAGGTTGCCATTTTATTCACCATATCCTTGAGGCTTGGTTCAAACTTCGGACGAGACGGGTTTTTTGAGATGTTGAAGGATAATAAGGTTAAATACCTTGGCCTTGTTGATAACAGTTTTTCTTAGGGTAGCTTGAGTTTCCTCCATGTCAGTATTATGGTTATGCTTACCACTAGAGGCTTGGATTTGTCCTAAATGGTTCTTTCTTGAAAGGTGTTTCTTGTTGGAATAGACGACCAGGGAGTACTAATGAAAAAGACTCAAATGAATCTGGAATTTTCAGGCAGTGGTCAGAAAGATGAGTGTTATCATAACCAATACCATAATGTAATGGAACAAAGGGAGAGTTTGAATTACCTTATGCCTGAGCTAATTTCCTTATAATGGTACATTTCTTATCAAGTTTATTATCTAACTTTAATTCTATGGATGAATGTCTTACCTCATGAATGCCTCGAGTTGGTGCAATTTCTTGTGTACCAAATTATTGTGCATTTTGAGTCATGTTGGCTATTAATCCCCAATCAGTGGAATGCGTTTTATCAACTAGGGAACCACCAACTGCAGCATATATCATTCCATGATCTATGGGTACAATCTCCTCATAGTACTATTTAATTAATAGTTGTTCACTAATATGGTGGTGGGGGAAACTTGTGAAAAGTCTTTTGAATCTCTCCCAATATTCATAAAGGGTCTCTCCTTGTGATTTCCTAATTCCACATATTTCTTTTCTAATTGATGTTGTTCGAAAGGCAGGAAAAATATTCTATATAAAGTTTCATTTAATGTCATTCTATCCACCAATTATGTTAGAAAGATAGTATATCCATTCATTGGCTACACCATCAAGGGAAAAAGGTAAGGTCCTAAACTTTATTAGGTCATCAAATACATTTTCGGGTTTCATGGTGGAGCACACTATGTGAAACTCCTTAATATGTTTGTGAGGATCCTTATTGGGAAACCATGGAATTTAAGAAGTAGGTGGATAGGGCCTAATCTCAGCTCAAAGTTCGTTGCTTCCTCAGGATATTGGATGTACGTAGATTGGTACTCCACATCTGGGTTTATCAGTTCGTTTAAAGTTCCATTACTTACATCCATGATTTCTGGGGTTTGATTTGGTTAAATTATTGATTTTTTTAGAAAACATGAGGTTCCAAAAGGGGTTCCTAAATGTTACTTGATTTTACTACTCTAAATGAACTAATTTTTGAGTGAAGTGTTTTTTCAATTTCTGTGTCAAATTCAAGCAGTTTTTCTTTTTCTGATCGGGTCATGCAAATAGTTATGCTGTTTATTTTGTTTGTATTTTTTTATTTTTATGATTAAATATGGATAAAATAAATTCACTTAATAAGGGAGAAAGGAAAAAATAAAATATAATGTTATACTATATAATTAGAGAGAGAGATATGAAGAGAGAGATATGAAGATAGAGAGAGAGAATAAGAAACACACAAAAACAAACAAAAGAAAAAAACAAAAAAAATCAAATGGGATGGAGGATATTGAAAGGAGTACTTATTAAGAAGTAAAATAAATAAATAAAATGAAACAAAGAGAAAAAATTATCATGGATACCTGAAAATGATGCCAAAATTTGATCGCATTGTCGAGCGCATCAAATTAGATGTTTAGTTTTACTAGAATTTCTACAGTATAACAGGAACCCTAGGCCATATCTCGATAGAGCCTCAGATAATTAATTCAAAAATATGGTTTTGATTATTAAAATTAAATGGGAATGCAATTTTTGAAAACTTGGGGGTTGATAATTTAAGAATTTAACATAAAACTGAAAGTGATAAATCAAAGAGGAAATTAACAGAATTTATTAAGAGTGATCAACCTGGGGAAATATCATTATGGTCATCCTTCATCGCTTCAGGATGTAGGATTTTACTATATTAATATTTGGTTTGTAACACCCATAACTAGTTTATTACTAAGTTTATACTAAAATACCTCCTAGGGTTCAGTTGGAAATACACAATGATTCACCGGATACTGCCGATGATTAGGTGATTTGTGTTTGACTTCATAAAAAAAATCACCAAGGTAACACATGAAGAACTCAATGTGCTGTCTAAGTTTGTATGTTATTTCAATGTGTAACCATGACATGAAAGAAAATGGCCATGACAGTGTTTATGAGAGTTCAATTGACCAATATGAACCACACAAACCCCACAATTAAAAGAGGGAAGAAGAAATGATGAACAGTGTGTGAAACATCACATGAAAGGGTACCCCCAAACATGATTATATGAGTTGAACATGAAATAACAGTATATAAATCAATAAAATAAGAAGATAATATGAAGAATAAAAACATAAAAAACTATAATTAAAAATATTATTCAAATATTACAAACATGAATCTTGAGATTACATCACGTTCCTCCCCGGGTGATCACAAGGCATTTAGAACTCCATGGAAGGAGAGAAGGACAATGATGATGAAGTATAACTTCCCATGGCCTCCAGAAATTCTAGTATTGAGTATAGGAATCATTTGGGACTCCAAAATGGAAACACATTTTCTCCTAGTCTAATTCTAAAATGTGGTTCCCAAGGTGTTCTTTTATATCCAAAATGAGTGGTGGTTTTGGGCACCCTAATTTTGAGAAACCACTTGGCCCATGGTTTTCAGCCACTAGACAATATTATATTGATTTTAAGAAAATGTAAAACTTTTTTGAAACCTCATGTATATATCCATGTCAAATTTGGCAGCCAGATAATACATATAACAAGACATATTTCCAAAATACAGAGATATACTTTTGACTTCATGAATATTCATTTTATTAGACAGGTTGGTTCAGTTGGTCCTCATGATCGATGAATTGGAATTAGTATCCTTCATGAAAGTTATAGACCATAGGTTTTTGGATCATATTACAAATTTCAGCCCATTTGGATGCATGAATTTCGTGGAAAATGAAAAATAGTGGACATGTGTTCCTGAGCTTCCATGCAGTTTGGTCCGTTTTTCTCCCGTATCATCGTGGGCTCTCTGAATCACCTCCACCTTCAATGAAATCATCAAAACAAGGGAAATCTACCTTTTTAACAGTGAAAAAAAATAATGAAACATGAAATGAAATTTGTTATTATAATTGTAATTTTCTATACAAAACTAGTTTAGAATAGTGGTGTAAGGGTGGAAATAAACAACGAATCTCTATGCGATCAGCAGATAGAGATCACTCACCTGGAATAAGAAGATGATTCTTTGTAAAGGGGCCTACAATGAAAAATTATTAACGGTTTAAATCTCTCCAATTATGTTTTATCCTTTTAAGAAATAAAGAGGGAACTTGAAATAAGTTCCTCAAAATACCTCAAAGAAGTTGAAGAGAAAGAGGGAGTCAAAAAGACTCTTAAAGAGAATATATATGAACTTGAAGAGAAATTAAAAAAGAGAACTGATGTCAAAGTCTTACAATTGGTTGAAATATCCAAGAATATCAAGGAACTTGACACTTTAATTCAGAATAAAGTTAAGTGGCATGAAGATGAAGTTGTTAGAATGAAGAAGGATTGTGAAGAGAAGATGATTTTGATTGAAGATCGTAAAATCATCCTCAATATGAAATGTCTAGATTTGGAAGATCAATTGTCCAATCTTGAGATTTCACATATTGAGACTTTTTAAAATAAGGAAATAGTTTCTGCAGCTACATAATGTTCACCAAGGGATTCTAAATCTGAAAAACCTCTAACATGTGATAAGAAGATCATGAATTTTTTTGATGATATATGTCAAGTAGCTGAGAAGAAATAGGTACCGTCCATACCAACTTGTATTAATTATTCTAAAACTATTATCATGAAAAGTGAAGGTTGTAAGGAAAATATTGAACAATTATGGATGGATAAAGGTGATAATAAACCAACTACCATGACTATGGTGGATAGGAACAAGAGCATGGAAGCTGATTTCCCACAAAGAGCACAACATGTCATGAAGAAGATCCAAAAACCTTATACAGAATATATAAGGAGATCAAGATTCATTGGTCAATTTTTGTGATGAAATATATTTTGACATTTTTCATTGGATTTTTGGTACAATCCACTAAATGAAAATGCAAAAAAGGAAGCATATTTTAAGGGGTAACAAGCTAGTGAAGAAGAAAAAACATCCACAGGTCCAGAAGAATCTCTATACTGCAAGTAGATTTGTGAATATTGATAACATCTATGATATTTTCAATGTAAATGGTTACAAGGTTGGTACATGATTATCCAAAAAAGAATCCAATGTTGATAAGAAAATAAGACCACAAATTTGGCTATGTATGAAGAAGATACCTTGGGAAGATTTCACAAGAATATTGTAAAGACAAATTCTCCCAAGAAGGTCTCAAGTAAGGAAGCCGAGATGAACATGGATTATAAATCCAATAATTTGAAGGGTAGTTTAGTCAAAATAACTACTAAGAGAGATCACTCAGAAGAACTAATGTGGGAGATCCAAGCTTGCTGCAACAGTTCCTATTGACATGTTAGTTATTTGGCCAGAAGATTTGGAATGAATTAGGAAACATGAAGATATATATGCTAAGGCTAGTGAAAAAGGAAAATAAAATATTCCACATGATAAACTCAAAGTGAATAATAGTTTTCAAAAAGAAGGAAACTCTTTTGTTAAAGAAGTTCTATGTGAAGAGATGCAATAAATATGGTCACATTGAAAAAAGTTGTTTAACCTTACTATCAAAAAAGAAGAAGTCCTTAAGAGGGGGTAAGAATTTATCATTCATAAAGACTGTTAAGAATAAAAATTCTACACAAAAAGAAAAATAGAATGTGAAGAGATCCATGCTACCATAATATAAATCAAAACTGATTTTCAAATGTGCAAGAATGAAGAATGGAGAAAATGGGGCAACTTGGTTGAGAAGATCATCTCAATCATGATGTTCATATTGATGAAGCAAGGAGGATCCAACTTATTCCCTTAATCTTTGTGTATTTTATCTGTGCTTATAATGATGAGAATTGAAGGTGAATAAAGTTATTAGGGGGATAACTTGAGAAGCAGTGAGGGATACCAATTCTTAAGAGCCAAGCTGATGAAGTCACCATCTTTGAATGATTCCTCAATTTGGTATTCAAATACAAATATGATGGAGGATCATTTTTGATTATACCGAAGATGTTCTATTCTAGACAACTAGGATAAATAAGGTACCATCTTGAATTGATATTATTTCTGGTATCCTGGAAAACAATTGTTCAAGAAGATTATCCTTGGTGATGTTGTGAATGCTTTACAATATAGAAAATCATAATTTGAAGATCCATTTTTGTATATTATCCATAATGAAATTTATTTAAATCCATTAAATATGAGATCCACCATTATGAAGATGATGAAAAGTGTTTCCCTTAAGGGGGAGACAAATGAAGAATGATGAAGAATCTATCAGAATCATTGTTTTAATTGTTATGAAACATTGTTATTATAGAAATTACTTGAAGATAATGTCTTTGAAAAAGGAGTTTCAGGTTGATTTTCCTTAAAAGTATCATATCATATTAAGTATCTTCTATCTAAAATGAAATTGAATGAATCTTGAAAACCAGTATATGAGTTCTAATCTAATGAGGTATCTTTATTAGTAAGAAATGGATAAATTCAAATTCTAAAATAGTGAAAGTCTAGAAAAATATTTAGGGATCACAAAAATAAGATGATTCAAATGAATAATCAGAAGAGAAAACCATTAATGAAGAAACTTTATCAAAACCTCATAGAAGTATCTCTATGGTTTGATGAAAAAAACCCCAAGAATGGTATTCTCGACTGGATACTTATCTAAAGAAGCTTAAATTTAAAAGAGGAATCATAGATCTTTGGTTCAATAGAAGGATTATACTTTAATTTCTTAGGAGAAATATGTGATAGAGCTGCTAGAGAAATTAAACATGAATGAATCCAAACCAATGTCCACTACGATTAAGGTTGAGAAAAATCTTGGAAAGTGTGAGGATGAGACATCTATGGATCCCACCTTATATAAGAGAATCATTGGAAGCTTATTTCACTTGACTACACCACAACCAGATATCATGTTTTCAATATGCTTAACAGATCACTTTCAAAGTAATAAAAATGAAGAGAATTTTTCAACAGTTAAAAGAATCATGAGGTATATTCACGGTCCTCTAAATTTTGTCTTATACTTTACAGAAGAAAGATATAATGAATTATGAGCATTTTTTGATGCTGACTGGGCTAGAGATGTGGTGGATAGAAATTCCACTAGTGGTGTGCATTTTATATTGGAAAACAATGTGTGGGTAGATTGATTAAGAAATAGAAAAGAGCATATCTTAGTATGGTTGAAGCAGAGTATATCCTTTCTATAAAGGATTTCACTCAACTATTGTGGATAGATAAACAACTGACTCATATTGGTGACAAGGTGAAATTACTGTTGTTGATTCACTTTGACAATAAGAGCGTGATAAATCTTATGAATAATCTGGTTTAATACTCTCATACAAAATATATTGAGATCAAATATCACTTCGTAAAAGGAAAATTTTAACAAGGTGTGATTAAAATGGGTCATGTGGGAACTAATGACCAAGTGGATGACATTTTGACTAAGCCATTGGTAGCACATGTGTTCAAGAAACATCAATTGATCCTCAGTTTTCAACCTCATCCTAGTTCATGAGGAGGTTACGGTTTGTACCCTCTCTCCATTTGTGTTAACTATTTTTTGTAGAATTGATGTAGGTTTCTGGGGGAGATACGATCGAGGGGGAGTTTGTTTTGAGTACTAAATGTACACATATAGGTTCTTTGGGTTTATTTCCAAAGGGGGAGATAAGTGGAATTAAATTTGTTTTGAGTATTGGTTATTAGGATTGGTTTGTGTTCTATAGTGGCATGAAATTATCTTTTTCCATTCTTGTTTTCTACATCAATCTTTGATCATGTAGACTTAGAGTGATGGATCAGTTGTTTCCTGTCTATCAAGTTCTTTTTTGAGGCTGGCGCTTTATTGATTTTTTCTACAAATTTCCAACAAACCCAAAGGCAGAGATTGTTTGAACCAAGAACTTTCACATCTGGAAATAGAGTCTAGTTTTTGTTTATTTCTATTCACATTGGGTTGATCAGGGAGTTTGTAAGGAAAGTAATCTTGCAGTATGAGATGGATACATTGTTTAAGGTGGAATCATTTCCAAATGTTTTCCAAAATTTTTGGGTCAAAATACGGAGGAAGGAGAAAGATTCATGAAAAGTCTTTTTTTGGGGCTGTCTCATCTCAAATATGGTAAAGACATGATTTTTTTGAAGACTAGGTTTCACAAAGGTTGAGCTTCGTGAAGATATAGAGCATCATGAATGATCTCTTCAAATGCGCGATGATGTGATGGTGATTGTACATGACTACAAGAATCGTGTGAATGAATGATGGTGTGATGGTAATTCTATGCGACTATGAGAGGATTTGTGAAAGAGGAATGGTGTGACAAATATTCTATGTGACTATGAGAAGCTTCACAAATGGGTTAAATTTCTCTTGTATCTACCTCACCAGAAGGCATCAGATCAGCCATTCCCTATTCAGTAGAATCCACCCCCTTACCCTTGTGGCCATGGATGTCAGAGAAAACCATTTCAATAGGGAATGGTACTTTATTTTCTTTAATGAAGGTACTTTCCTTATCTTTTCTAGAAGACTTTAGGGGTATTATATTATGAGCATATAGCTTTTTGATCTGAATCTTTATCACTTTCCTACAATTATAAATATCATGCACCAAAAATATAAAATGGTTAGAAAATGATAGTATTACCTTATACTTAAATTCAATTTCAATATTATCACCATTGGAAATGAGAGGAGCATTGTTCGGTAATGTATTAAGTAGTTCCATATCTAAATGGATTCTTTCATAGAATCTCAATCTTCCTTGGTTCGTGTTCTCATAAATTTTTAGAGGTTCCTGATATAGGAAGTTATGCCCTTAAAAATTTGGGGGTGCCAAAACACCCAATTTAGGCCATGAATCCTTACCTAGATCCGAGAATTAGTTTGATTCTGATGATGAGGGTTGAATTTAAGGCTCCATTTTGACAATCTAAAAATTATAGGATTCAGATTTTAGAAGTTGGATTCCCAAGCTAGGGAGCACTGGACCTCCAATTGAAAGACCAGGTGATAATATCCCTTACCTATGGGTATAATTCTTCAGTTTTCGAAACCCCAAATTCAATTTAGCTTTAGTTTCAATTCCTCCATATTCATAGGTTTATCTCCCTTTATGAGTAAAATCCTTTCGATTAAAGATAATCTACATAAATTCATCCTTTCATCCAATACCTTTTTATTGAATTATATGGAGATTTTTCCATCATCATATTTAGAGATGAATGATTTAGATGCGGCCTAGAGTGAAGAAGTCCACTATGGAAGTGCCTTCTTACTCAAGACCTCCACAAAAGAAATAGTTTTTCTAAAATATTGGTGAGTTTCCTTATCAGGGTCCATAAGAATTGGATCTAATAAATTTGATTATATTAAAGAAAATATCAACTCTAGAATACACATATCTAGGGAAACCTCCTAATAGAGAGATTGACCCCCAGGGAAATAAACACCATTATTCCCATTGGCATAAAAAACAACACACTAATATTTCAGAATGGGGACAGTTTTGGCCTTAAAATAAATCTATATCATCAAATAAATTAATTTACAAATTCATTTAATATTAATCTAAAAAATATATATCTATATATTATATTAACCACAATATTTCAAAATATAGAAATTAGATTTATTGGGTTTTCAATCTTACCACAGGAGACCGCTGCATCTTTTTTCTGATATTCGCTCCTTGAAAAATGTGTGCCATTGAGGTGAATGAGTCTAAAAAAACTCTTTATAGACAAACACTTGAAAATGTAGGCTTGAATATTGATTCCAACTAATATGATCATAAAATTAAACACCACACTCTTAAATATAATGGCATAGAAAAAATATATTTGATATGTGTCTTGGAAGAAAATTAAATAAACACTTTATGCCACCAATTAATTAATTAATTAATTTTAAAAATAATAGGGAATTAAAGGTCCTTAGAATCACACCAAACATTCACACTAAACCAAACACCATGTCTTAGGATCAATGAAATTTAAAAAAATTCTTGAATTATTTTACATGGGAATTAACAAATTTTTCCAAAAATTGAAAACACATGGGTGGATTTTTAAGTAATTAGTTATTTTAATTATCAATTTCACCATGACTCAAAATTTTTCCTATACATACCAAAATATAAACCCTTGGGTAAACATCCCATTCTAGGGTCAACAAAACCATCAATTTTTTTCAGGGTCATTTTTAGGGTAAACCACTATTTTACAAATTAGGTGTAAAATTACCAAAATGCAAATAAAAATTCACTAAATCCATAACTATAATTAAAATATATTTATAATGAAAAATTTTTAACTTTAATTTAGAAATTTCATAACAACTACTTATTGCTATAACCATTACATCCCAACTCCCTGACAATAATGATAAGAGAAACAACACCTTGATTCTATTTGTGAACTCAATATATACCAAACCTAATTGGATTGTAATAATATTGAATTCATTAATGTGATCTATGATAGGTTTACCTTTATCCATATTTAGGTTTAATAGTCTCCATATCAAAAACACCTTGTTTGACACATAATGTTTTTCATACATGTTTGAAAAAGTATTCATCAATCCTGCAATAGTCTTCCCTACCTTGATGCTGAATATAAAATTTCTCTATAATTCCATATATATAATACCCATGAATTATTGATAAATCCTAATTTAGATTCAACATTGTTGTTGGTTTTCCCCCCATTAGTGATTGATGTATTTTATTTCGATACACTTAGTCTTTAATCAACATATTCCAGAAGGCAGAATCATTTCTATCAAAGATATTGATCTTCACATTTCCTTTATCCATTGACATCGTTAATGAATAATTTTTGTCCCTTGAACCTTAACCAGGGTTGGATATAAATTTTTATAAAAGTTAAAGAACAAAAAAACAAAAAAATGATAAATAGATCAAGAATAATGATTTATGTGATTTAGGTAATGCACCCTATAATACAAAGAGGGGAGAAATAATTTTACTATTTTAAAATAGAATTAAAAGGGGTTTTCTAGTAGAATTGAGTTGCATCCCTTTTAGTGAATAAATTAGAGATGAATAAACAAAAAATATTGCAATTATTATTATTTTTTTCATAAATTTTTTTTCCATATGAAATAAAATTTTCAGCATATTCGCATACACACTGACACAAATGATGATTTCCACATATTCACATGAACCAAGTATGAAAATTATTTTTGACTCTGCACGACCCAATATGAAACTGATTTTACTAACTTCACATTTATTGTAAACCCCATATGAAATTTTCTTCAACAATACCACATTCCACATGGACCTTGCATGATTTTCCAATTTTTTTCTAGAACCTTCTACCCCCAAACTCCTAGACTTCAAGAAAATTAGTGCTACCCCCTTGAATCCACCACAACCACATTGTTGAGATCAAACTACAAACATTGGGTACTCACTATATTATATAGACCACCTCAAATCAGGATTTACACATATATAAAAATTGATCAATACTCAAGATACACCTTAATTCCTATACAATATTAACACTTAATATATATAAATCCTAGCCAACCTTTATTATTGATTTTATAATTTAAAAAAATAGTATTAGTTTAATGTTACTAAATATTATATTATACCCAACATGTAACTCTTTATATTCAAAACACGACATTATAAAAAAAATTAAACCATTTAAACTAAAACATATACACATTCATAATAAAAATTTTATATTCATGAATATTTAATAAATAGAGACTAAATAAATAAATGTACAATTTAGATGTTTATCCACAGGATATGTATTTATAAAACATTTTTAAATAAATAATTCTAAACACCTTTTAATTTAGACACAGTTTTTTAGAAATTAAAAAACATTTAAATATAAAAATTTAATAATCATATCACAAAAAAATACTTTATATTTCATCATTTACATGAAATTCATATTAAATTATTCATATTAAAATATATTATTCTCTATGTAATATAAAATGTTCATATTATTTAATACATATATATATATATCATATTAATAATGTAAACAATTTACATTGTTTTAATATCATATAATTTATATTTTTTAAAACCTTTGATCAAATTTTCCAAAAACATTATTCTTTGGTTTAAATAAATTTCAAATAAAAGATATTTATTATGAACAATTCATATTAACATTTAACAAAAATTTCATAAAAAATAAAAACTTTTATATTTGACATTATTTTAAAATTCACACTTTATAAATTAATAATTTATGAAAATTCATTATAAATGTAGATTGAATCCACCAATTTTTTTGGTATGGCTTAAAGACCCACATCAATGATTTTTTTGAGAAGTTAAGAATATTTTTAATAAATCATGAAACCACATAGTATTTTTTTCACTATGACATGGTTCTTCATTTATGATAGTGATTTACAAATGAACCATGAAATTTTACTTTTATACAATCTATTTTAGGAAGAGACTTCAAAAGTGAAACTTTTGAACCACAACATGGTTTTTTTAACCGTGTGATGGATTTACATATAAAAATAAAATTTCCATATAAACCACATCTATTTTCAATTAAAATTGAAAGAACCCAATCATTATTTGAGGTATAAATACTTTTAAATTTAGTATAATATTTTTTATGAATCTAATATGGATTCCCTTTGAGGTTATAAAGGTTTTGGGGATGTCTGAGGCTTGTTCGAAGCTCATAACCCTAACTGGTGGAGAAAAACACTAGGCCTCATTGTTAGTATAAACAGTGTGACCCATCCCACATGGTCTCTTCTAGCTATGTGGTGCTAGATAGTGAGGTGAAGCAGGGTTCATGGTTTTCCCTAACTATGCGCTAGGGGATGCACGCCCATTCATAATGTTTGTAGTTTTTAGTAGAGGAGATTCACACAGTTGATGCACGGTTTCCCTAACCATGTGTCATAACTGTGCAAGTTCACTACTTAAGTAGTGTGCCATGCACAGTTGGCGCATGATTTGTCCAACTATGTGGCTAAACTTTGCACCTCTATTTTTTTGGTTAAAATTGCCAAATTAACCTTAAATCTAATTAAATTCATCCCACCTCTTCATTTTTTCTTTTCTCCAGTGGGTAATGGGTTTCTCCTCCCATTTTACCTTCTTCCCCTCTTAAGCTAGGATTCATGGAAACACTCTGATCTGATGTCCAATTAAAATTCTTTCGGTCTCATTGTATATCCATTGGTAATATCTTCATTCCTTTTGAACCATTATCTATTTTTATTTCTCTCAAAAAAGATATCGAGGTGCAATCTCATATGCCCTATTTTAAGGGTGTTCGTCCGTTCATCATATTTCATTCAACTCATGATGGAATGAAGGCCGATAATGGATGAGGAGGGTTTTATGAGTACATGGTAGGTGGTCTATTAATTATCCCTCAATTTTTGATGTTTTATAATCAGTGTCATTGTGCCGCATGCCAGTTTTACCTTGTGTTGCCCCTAAATTATATTTTACTTGAATTGGGTGCCTTGATTAGAGCCTAATGAATTATTAGAACTAAAATTCATGTTGAGTTTTAAACCTTAGATAAAGTCATCCCTTTGTGTGTGCCCTCTTATATTCCTAATTGGATTTTATGAGAATATATTCAAATTAACAAAATGAGTATTTGGTTTTAATTATAAATGGTGATATAATTTTCATATGGAATGAGTGTAGTGGCATAGCATAGCTATTTCCCTTAATTATAATTATTAATGAATTGAATCGAAGTGAGTGGTGAACCCACATCACATACTTAAACTGGACAATAGTTATTTACTTTTCATTATTAAATGTAAAATAATTATGAATTATTCCTTGGATCATATTAAAGATAATGAATATTTATACTAAGGATGTTTGGGCATGGAGACCCTCCTTAATTATAGAAATTGGGCATGATGACTCTTATGCATGTTATATATATAAATGGTCATGGTTTCCCTCCTACTTTATATCAAATTAGAATGATGTCCCTTAATAATCATACTAAATGGGCATAATGACCCTGGAATATGTTATATGATAAAAAATTTTGACCCTTATATAAATATGATACGATCTAGGCATGAATAGCCTTATATAAAGGTGATACGATATATGCATGGAGACCCTCATATAAATGTGATAATATATGGGAAGGACATCTCTTGTGATACTATATAGGCATTTCACCCCTTGTGAAACTATACTTGCATGACGACCCTTACCGTGATACTGGGCATGGCATCCCAATATGTGATAATGGGCATAAAGTCCTTATATTTTGATATTGGGAATGGAATACCTTACTACTGTGACACTGGTTATGACATCCCTTACATATGTGATACCGGACATTGCGACCCTTATTCCTTTTTCAGAGTTATACCGGCATAGGCCGAAGTAGGTAGTGTCAGCTTGGTTTCCTTTAGGAACTAGATTTGACCCATTTACAATTGTGATTACTTTTTTTCATTATTATATCTACACTTTCATACCATATAGACATGATGGATATTTATAGACTCCATTGGTTGTAGCCTAACGAGATTTATCTCAGACCCTATCTAGGATGCCTATGGTACCTAGGAAGACTACATGCTTGCGGGTGTAGATACAAGGAAGATTCCTCTTACGGATGCTTGACTTCTTACAGAACATAGGATGGAGCTGGGTAGAAGATGACCGGGCATGAGCTTAGGATTCTTGGATATACTTTTGGATTATTTTCTTATAACTTTTATAATACTACTAACTGTTGTTTGTATCCATTTTTTTCAATTTATAGACACATGAAATTATCATTCTTTTGTATATGATTCAGTTTCCAGTTATCAATTTATTATTATTACATGGTTATTTATTTATACTTTCGCTATGGAAGTTTACTAGTCTAGTGTTTATAGTGTCTTCTTCTGCTATGGAATCTGGGTATATTATGCTTCCGCTATTTATCTGTTATTACTTATCTTCTATGTTCCACTCTAGTAATGAGGTATTAGTCTCCCTACAGACACACCCTAGGCCCTCGTTGCTAGTAGAAATCCTTTGGAATTTGGGGATATTCACTTGAGGCCATATGGAAAACTGGGTTCAGGGAACCGTTTAGTGGCATCTGAGTATAGGATGTCACAAAAAACATTACATAAAAAACATGGATTTGTAATGATTTGTTATTTTGGAACATTTTCCATGGCCTATTTTTCTTAAACCACTATATGATTTTATATTTTTTTATAAACCACAACATGTTTCATAAGTTGTTGTGTGGTTTTATGAGTTTTTATACCATTTTTCTATATATGATGTCATACTTTTAAAAAAAATTATTTTTCTTGATTACCCAAATTATATAGTTATTACAAAACCACTTTAAAGGAAAGTGGAAAAACTTAGTTCTCAATACCACTATGTCCAGAAAGAGCTCATAACGAGATTAAATACAAGACTAAGAGTATTTGATTCATCCACTCTAAATAATTCCTAGGGCATAGCACCAACCTTTGTGTCTGGATCCATGCTGATAAGTTCTTCAAGGTGAGTAACCATTCTATCCATTGTTTGAATGAATTACTCTAGGATGATTTTGCCTTGGTCGAATCCTCGAGCTATGATTCAGTCTTGCTTGTCTATCCACGGTTCTTGCTTTTCGGTGGAATCAACTTGCAACTTCCTTTAAAATATTCTTAAAATCTCCTCATTTTATGCGATGGGATTAAGGAACCTTTCATTCATTTCTTCCTTGAAGTGAAGTATGAGTTTCAAACACTCCCCTTCCTCTCCTTTCACCCCACATAGATCTCTGCTTGGATCTCCATTGTCTCTATCTTGTAGTTATTTTCTTTCCTTGATTCCCCCCTTCTTGGCCAACCTGGTTTCCATTGGTTTAGGAAAATTCTAATAGTCTTTGCATCCCTTGGGTCTTTCCCCCTGGACCACAATGCATTTCCCTGGGTCTCGCTTCCCTTTTCTCCCCTTCTTTCTTCTTAGGTTGTGAGGACCTTCCCCTTGGAAACGGTATGTGCTATCCACTGAGAATTGGCTATAACTATCTTCTCCAGAATCATCCTCCTCATGATTCAATGGTTCCAATTTCTCCGCCAAGCCTTCAAAGCGGTTTTTTAATTCAAACATTGAGCCATCTTTGAGGGGCCTTTTCCGGCACAAAGAATCCACCTTGCCTTCTTTGTTCTCCAAACCAATATTATTCCTTGTACTCCAAGCCTTCTGATGGAATGATGCAATTGGGATGAGAGTGTTTGGGTCCAAAGTCCCCAAGAAACTAACCCCATATTTCCCCATTTTCTATAAAGAGATTCTGTTGCATCATGAAGAAAAGACTTCCCTAGTAGTGAAATTCTAGTTTTTTGGGCCTCTGTGCTTACCAATGAATCATCTCTACATGGGGGTACAAACAAGGCTGGACTTGTGGCCTACTCATACCCACAACCCATAAATTGAGGTTGAAAGTTTGTATCCACCCATATCTGGCCTTAGGGGTCCCCAGTGCCTTGGAAATCACTCACTAGTGATCTCATTACAGCTTCCTTTGAGATCTCCAAATCCGGTCATTGTTCCACCATGACCACCTCCAAGGAATCCTCCTTATCCAATCCATCTACCTGCACTACTTCCACTCCACTCACCTTCACTGGGATAATTCCCAGATCACACCTTAGGTGGGCTTGGACATCCACAACCAGTAGTTCTAGTGCCTTAGCCTTAGTAGCCTTCACCGAAACTAGAGCTTCATCGCTGGTATGCCCATCCACAGTCATGCCTATCAGCTCCGAAGACACCCATGCAGAGTTTGTCAACACTGGTTCTCCCAATCCCTCCAGACCCGAGACATTTCCAGCACTATATTCCACATCAACCCTCCACTACAGACTAGATTCTTTGCTGAGCCTCTCTCCCAGACATGATATCCTCCTGTTTGTGACTCCATCATGGTAGTTTGAGGCCGAATGACCTAACCAACCGCAAATCGAGCAAAAATCAATCCATGTTTCATAAACCACAGCTTGCTTCCACCTAAACTCCTCTCAAACCATAATCCACACACACTCAATCGGTGGCTTCGAGATATCCACCTCCATGAAGACTAGCAGATTGATCGGGTGGCTCACAGTAATAGTTTGTTTGAATTGAATATAAAATTAGGGACTAACATATACCTCTTTTTCTATTTTAAGTTAAACCCACTAAGATATTCCATACGACCTTGAAGGATATCTCTTTGTAGAAATCAATACTCCCACCTCCAAAGGCATCCATAGGTTGATTGAATCATTGAGAACACTACTTGGTAAGATTTTCCTTTTCTCCACAACTTTCTAGACCATCTATCAAAATAGTAAGAAGAGAATGAAAGATAAGACTTCAGAGAGTTTCATAGTGATTGAATCACTATTACTTATATCTCATCTCAAGGATTAAAACACTTTATATTGGACTCTAAGGAATCTCCTTGGATTCTCAAACATTTAATAATGGTTTTCCTATAACTCAATCATTTCACCAATGTTTATAATGTTATAAATATTTTCAGCATTTAGTTTAACCTTAAATGAAATGTTAAACTCTTTTAACATCTCATAAACTATCACAAAAATTTTTTAAACATTATCACATCATGTTATAACCAATATATGATAGCGTATAGTGGATTGTGTTCTTGATGTTTATTATATCATAATGCATGGATTATCCATTTATATAACCACAAAATAAAAATATTCACTATGACATGGTTTTCTTCAAAAAAAACATGATATGGTGACATTAATCACATTATGGTTATTATTTAGTTTATATTTCTATAAAAAATCATTATATATAAATGCTAAGAACATTCATATTATCTAATTTTAATTTTTTATGTGACTTACTAGTGTATTAAAGGGATATATAATTACAGGCCCCACCCATCACATATATCATCAAATGAAATTAAAATATATTTGAAAAGTTTTTCAAAAAAATTGGCATTATATTTAATAGTGAATAGAATTCAAATTTTTAACATAGTATTCAAAAAAATATTAGCTTACACAAATTTTCCATATTAAATAAAGGAATATACCAACATGTTAATAGTTTTCTCCAATCAACGAAAGGGTATGAATATGTAAGTTACCACTCTTCAATAAAATAATAGAGTATAGGCATTAAAAATATAGGTTACATAATAAAATTAACCCTTATTATGTTATTTAAAATTATCATAACAAAGAGTTATTAATGTAGCAATCAATGGTATCACTACGAAGAATGGTTTTATAAAGTATTTTACTTAGTGAAATACCGGGGTATGAATGAATAAATAAACTCTAATAAATTATAGTATGTAAAATATATATTTGATTATAATTAGGGATATAAAATTCTTTAAGAAAGAACTTATAGTAATGATAAAATTGATGCTGAAGTTTCACTTGTGCCAATATACACTACTATAAATTTGGTCAATAGCCATTTTCAAACCCTATCATGGAAATTAGGGGGATTTTTTCATAGGATGGGATACACATATTTTTTTACTAGAGGGGCATATAAAAAACCTATAGACGTGGTCTAGAACTGACCATGGATATAGGCTAATGAAAAAATCCCATTTCCATGATCGAGCCCTAACCTTGGGAATAAGGGGTGGAGGGGGACTAATATTATTATTGATTTCATAATAATGATAAAACATATTTATAATTTTTTTCACACAAACTAATATATATATATATATATATATATCTTGGTGTTATATATATATATATTTAATGTTGACATATTTGTGGACTAGTAAGAACTCTTGATTTTCATAAGGGAGATACGAGTTTGAAACCTGGTGGTGCACTATTTTTTTATACTATCACCATGGTCATGGTGTCCATGGATATAGGGTTTATGTGGGGTGGATCTATAACCACAATAATTTCTCATGGCTATAAAAATTTCACCTGTGGCTATAGATCATGATTTATATCTGTGACGATAGCATCCATGATCCTCTTGACTGTGGTTATATCCTATAGCCAAATTTTCCATTAGTGATAAGAAGTATTGTTTTGGGTCCTTATAATAGATGAAAAAATATATCTTACCTTGATATAAATAGATTTTACCTATATGAAATTAAATATACACAATACCACAAATACATGATGTTCTATGGATTTATACAAATAAATTTCACTAGAATTAAATATGGCTTGTAAATTTATGGATGTGTAAATGAATCATAATTGAGACGTTCTAAACTTGGATGCCACTTAAGAGGTTCCCTCAGCTTGGTGGACCACATGGCCTCAAGTCCATCTCCCCAAAATCTAGAGGTTGATGACTAGTAGCGAGGGCCTAGGGTGTGTCAGTGGGGAGACTATTCCCTCATTACCAAAGTGTATCACAACGGATGAAAGTAAATATAGGTAAATAGTGGAAGCAATATTTGTAAACAGAAGGCACAACGGAAAATAGAGTCAACAATAATAATAATAATTGAAACAAATGGAATATTATTCAACAACTGATGATGATACGTCATGTCACTATAAAACTAGAAAACATGGATACAAGATAGTAGGCATGACATATTCCACAAAAGTATAAATGAAATCAAAGACCATACCTAGCATCCCAGGAACTTGCTCGGTCATCTACTATCAAGCTCCATCCTAAACAATAAGCAATAAAGTGTTTGAATCTGTATGATTCCCTTTGTCAACACATTCAACCATGTAATCTACTTCAGGTACCAAATAGCACCTGGAGAGGGTGTGAGATAAATATCAATGGGAAACCACCAATGATGTCTATAACATCCGGCCCATGTAATGGAAATGTAACATTGTGCATACATGCATTTTTACATATATAAAGTAATGTAGTACATTGTAACTAAATAAAAAAATACCTACTTCATCCCTCTGATTGATTTTGAACATAACCAGTCCATTAATTGATTATTACTAGTTGATAAATAAGTCACATGTTAAGAATAGTGAAGGTTCCATGTTACTGCAAGGAAACCTGTAATGACATTTAATAATGAAGTTTCAAGGTAATAACCAAGGAAACATAGACCTAAAGGGTATCTAAATTAGTAATAACTATAGCCTATCAAAGGATAAGAGTGTAATCCAAGGAATATATTCCATGTAATTTCACAATAAGGCGCCTACTGAATCTAAGGTGATCGTCCAAAGTAAAACATGGATACGCAGAGACAAGGCCCCATGGGGTGTAACCATAGAACCTACTTGTCAATACTGGAACCAAGGAGTGTATACAAGTTATCCTATAATGAAATTGAATGGATCATATGATGTCATACTGAGCATCCAAAGAGTATACAAGGATTGAGATCTAGGTGGGTCTCAACTTAAGAAATCCCTTTCCTTGAATCAGAATGGGGTTTTCAAGTGATCACTGCATTCTCTGAGAAGAATCCAAGGTGAGAGTGAGTCAAGCCACTCCTGTTTAGTTGTGAAGTCATGTAATATTTAATTTAGTTCAATCCTTTCCTTTCATTAGTGGGATAAGTTCAAGTAGAATACAATGTTTTAATCAAGCCATTTGGTTCAAGCCCTGCCTTTCATTAGTGTGAAAAGTCTAAGTAGCATGGAACCATTCATGAAATCCATTTAAAACATATTAAATATTTGAGGTTCATTGCTCTACCTTCCATGAATGTGGTAAGGGGTACTACAGATATGAAACCTAATATTCATTTACATTTAAGGCCATGTCATATACTTAGTATATGTTCCAATTCACACTTCATCTTTCATTGTGAAATTGAAACACTTACCTTAGGTGGGTCAAGTGGTAATAATACATAGTACTTTCCATCATGAAAATAAAAATATAACTCAATCCATTTGATATAGAAAACATAGTCCTTAGAATGGTCAATCCAATGCACCCCCGAATGGTGGCACAAACATGTCAAAACACTAAACAACAATTATAGAATAACCTTTGACATGGAAAGGATTGATTTGTGGGTGTAACCACTAACAAGTAATCATATATTTGTAAAGAGAAAAACCATATGGTTATAATTATTATAAAAATGGCATATAAATTCTATAAATGACACTTGATGAAATTGATGGGCCCTACATGACAAATCCAAAATCGATGATCTTGAGGGATGTGTTATATACCACCCACCTCCAAATAGATTTTTTTTTGTATTTTCAAAAACTACCTTACGAATAAGTGGGAACCTGACATGAAGCATCCAACTAGGTTCAAATTAAACCTCTACCAAAATAAAAAATTCAAAAACCATGATACAAAAAAAACAATAAACCCAAATCACCCATCCCAGGACACAAAACAACAAAACCACTAAACCCAGTTTCAAATTAAAAATGATGAAGATCTGTATATCCCATCCTCGGGTCACGTAATCTCGATTTGTGGGCTACCTAGATTCATTCCCCCTAATGTCACCACCACACCGGCAATTATACTGCCAGAGAACAACCCAACACAACTACCATTACCAAAAAATCCATGCCATCGTCGCTTCACCTTCATTGACCAATGATGCTGAGAACTATCACCACACAAAAAAAATCCAAATCCAGAGATGAAAATTGACTTTATCCTCAAATGAGTATCAAACATAACAATCACACACAGAAAAACCTACAAAACCTTCATCGATTCTTTTGAGGAAGAAACACAAAATATATATAACAAACTAGTTACCATTTTCATAGAAGCGAACCGACTCAAGGATTTCCTGAAGCATCGACGACCACCAAAAAACACATCCTAAAACCACATGGTTACCTCCACACCAAGTCCAACATGGAGATACGTAGGGGAATGCGAGTTCAGAGAAGGGATCCAAACGACTGTGGACTCTGGATGACTCTAGAGACTAAGAAACAGAGAGCCAAAATCTTCTAGAAAAAGCTGATCACAGTAGCGCCAGAAAACCAATCGACCCCACAAACACTTAACCCCAAACCTCTTTTATCCCAGTGATCTAGATCTGACTTGGGGAGGTTTATTGGATCTTGAGGTTAGAGAAGGGTTCTGATGTCGAGGGATTCTCCACCACACAACCGCCGATGGTAAGGCCAAAAGAATATCAGAAGAAAACCTGTGGTAGTGAGCGCTAGAGAATAGACCCGAAGCCTTCTTTAAGAAAGAGAACACTAGAGTGAAGAAGAAGAGTGTAAAGGAGGAAGGAATAATAAGTGGTACAATAAAGGGGTAGAACCACTACCACCAAGGAGTTCCAAAACCCTAAGAGGAGAGGCGAAGTTGAGAGCGAAGAGGAGATCCACTGGGCAAGTGGGGAGCCATCCGAGGGTATAAAACACCCACCTCAGGGTTTTATGGTTCTACTCCTCTGGTATTGGCCCTTGATTTTGATTGTAACATAGTAGATCTAATAAAACGTGGAAAACACTCATACTGTGATAACTAGTTTAAGAGGAAAAGAGAAGAGTAAAGGCTTAAAAAGACTCTAGTAATTACCATTGCACATTCAACATGATGAAAAAAAGTTCGATTGGATCCCAGATGAAGGAGATGTCTTGATTCCTACCCCAGGTCTTCAAAAATCTCCAAATTGAGAGAAATGGAGGATAGTCCCATAAGTTTACAAATTAGGGAATAAGGAGGGGGATAATTAGATCATTAAGGTAAAATTTATAAAATTACCCAGAAAAATGGCATGTGCATGGTTTGTCCACATGATTTGACAAACTATGCGCAAAACATGAACGGTTACCTGGGAAGAAGATAAAATTTCATGGTTAGGTCACATAATCGTGCAAGGTGGATTTTTCTGGAAAACACCATCTTCACGGTTAGGAAAACCATGCGCCAACCATGTACCAACCATGAGACTTGGCTAGTGTCCCCAAAAAGAAGGGTTCTAAGCTCCAAAATTTCCCCAAACACCCATAGACCTTTACTAAATCATTAAGAATACATATTAGCTCAAAAATAAGGATTTAGACAAAAATTTAAAGGATCCATAACAGATTGAAAAACAGGTTTCTTATAGTCATCCCCCTTAAAAGAACTCATCCCCAAGTTCACCTTCCATGGGTGTAGACTCACTATCTGAGAATAATTAAAGCCATTGAGAACGTACGTCGGCCTCCCACTTCCAAGTATCATCATATACTCAGCCATGATACCATATAACCCATACCAGAGGGATAGACCGGCCTCAGAGAGCCTTCATGCACCATTCAAAGATGCATATTGGATACCCCTCAAAGGTAGCATCATTATCTAACTAAACTTCCCCAGGATCAAAAGTATGAGATGAATCATTATGATACTGGAGAAGCTGTGAGACATGATAGACATTAGGTGTGGAATGATACCTATGAGGTAGTAGTAACTGATAAGTTGACGACCCAACTCTCTCCAGAACTTCAAAAGGCCCTACATAATGAGGAAACAAATTTCCCTGCTTTCGTAACCATCTATGCCCTATCCTGTGTGATACCCGAAGAAAAAAATGACCCCCAACCTCAAACTCAAGAGGTATTTGACAACAATCAACACAATATTTTTTTTCTATAATGAGTAGTAGTCATATGATTTATGATCAGTTGAACCTGCTCTGAGGTCTCCTGAACGATACAAGGACCTAGTAGGGCTACCTCACCTACCTCTAGCCACCACATGGGTGAACAACACAACCTACCATATAAGGCATCAAAATGAGAGATCTGAATTGTTTCTTGAAATCTATTATTATAGGAGAACTCGATGAGAGGGATATACTTTTCTCAAGAACCACTAAAATCAAGGACTCAAACTCAGAGCATATCTTCTAGAACCTGTATTTTCCATCGATCTAAGGGTGAAAAATGTTCTTAGAAGCACCTGTGTTCCCATGTCCATATGCTAACCCTTACAGAACTATGAAGTGAAATGAAGAACCCGATATGAAATGATAGTATGAGGAACCCTATGTAGTCGTATGATCTCACAAATATACAGTTTTCCCAGCTCATTCACTAATAATGTTTCCCAAATAGGAATGAAGTGAGCTACGTTTTTTAGACTCTCAATGAAAACCCATACAACGTCGATACATTTAAGTGAGACAGGTAAAATGACTATAAAGTACATAACAACATCTTTCCATTTACAATACAAGACTATAAGTAGATGTAACAAGCTTGCAGGTCTCTGGTGCTCCACCTTCACCTAATAACAGGTGGAACACCTATTGAAAAAGCCTACTATCTAACATTTTATCCTAGGCCATCAATATTTATATCACATGTCTCGATACATCTTTGAGATTCCAGGATGAAATTACAACTAAGAAGAGTGAGAATATTTCATCAACTCATCTATCATATCTGTAGGAACCCATATATTTCCACATAGACGTAGGAAATTGTCTCTATCCATAGACCAATATGAAGGTGGGTTATCTCCTGATATACTCTCTTGGAGAACTGAGCCTTCAGGATCTAAAAACTGTCTACTCTTTACCTTCTCAAGGAGGGAAAAGTTAACTAACAAAGATGAGAGATAATACCACTCATGACTATCATGTAACTCTAGATATAGCTCAGAAAATAGGGTCATTAACATCCATTCATCACTGGCTTCTTGTACGGACTGTGCCTGAGTTTTTCGAATCAATGAATCTGCAACCACATTGCCCTTCCTGGGTATATAGGTAAGCTCAAAATCAAAGGATTGTAGATATTCAACCCATATCTACTTCCTATGGTTCATGTCATGCTGAAAGAATATATATTTTAGGCTCTTGTGGCCTGTGTACACCACAGAGAACTCACCCAAAAGAGAGTGTCACCATCATTGTAAGGCTTGGACAACTAATTCAAGATCAAGGTCATGCATCGGGTAGTTTCTCTCATGAGGTATCAACTACCAAGATATATAAGTAATGACTCTATCCTCCTACATTAGTACTGCTCCTAGGATAATGGCTGATGCATCACAGAAGATGATATAACTATGCCTGGCTCCAGAAGAGTCAGAATAGGTGCTGAAAAAATACTCCCTTTTATCTCTTGGAAGGCCTTATCACATGTTTATGACCATAGGAACATGACACCCTTCTTTTTAAGACTAGCAATAGGTGGAGAAAGGAGGTAAAAGTCCTCTATGAAACACCTATAATATATAGCCATCCCCAAGAAACTCTATATGTCAAACATTTTCTTAGGATACTCTTAGGAAACTATAACACTAACCTTTTCTATGTTAACAGATACTCTAGATTTTGATATTATATGTCCCAATAAGTGAAATTTATCGATCTATAAGTGGCACTTAGCAATATTGGCATAAATTGGATGCTCTCTCAGTGTACTCAGAACGATATGAAGATGTTTGGAATAGTTTCTTCGAGTGTGAGAATACACCAAGATGTCGTACATAAAGGCTATGAAAAAATAATACAAATAGGGGTGGAACACCCTGTTCATAAGATCCATATAAACAAAAGGCACATTCATAATACTGAATGACATAATAAGGTACTCATATAGACCATACCTCCTAAAGAAAACTGTATGAGGTATGTATGATGGTCTGAGTCGTACCTGATGATAACTCGATCTTAGGTTGATTTTGGAGAAGACCATTTCTCCTTGGAGATGGTTGAAGAGATCATCTATATGAGGAAGTGTATATTGGTTCTTGACCGCTAGCTGGTTCAACTACATGTAATCCACACAAAGATGAAAGGTTCTATCATCCTTATTGTAAAAAATAATGGGAAAACCCCAACAGGATGTACTAGTTCATATAAAACCTTTGTCCTCTAAATCCTCTCACTGTCACTTGAGATCTTGAAGCTCTGTAGGTGACATCTTGTATGGAGGAATGGAAACTAAAGCTACTCCCAGAACAAGCTTGATTGTAAACTCTACCTCTCTCTCAGGATGTAATCCATCAAAATCATCAGGAAATATGTCCCTAAAACAATCCACCACTATAGGGAAATCAATTTGTCGTAAAACCTAAACCTCTATGAAGAGATTTTCAATCTGGGTGGTCACTCTACCTATCCCATGATGCTCTGATCCAGCTCTACCATCTTAGAAATCCCACTCACCCTTTTTTAGATAACTGCTTCCCCTGGTGATGTAAATGATACCCTATAGTGGTATATGTCTACAAAATCATGATAGAAAACTAACCAATCCACCCCAAGAATGACCTTGAAGCCTATCATCTCGAGAATAAAGAGTTTTCATAAGAAAGGGTAACTGCCTACCTCAAGGGGGCATTACCTACACTGTTGTATGCCCTCTGTTTGTACCCCTAATGATGTATCTAGGGTCATTACACCATAGCGATACCAAAACTCTAGTCTGAGACTCTCCATGATAGATACAGAGATAAAAGAGTTTGAATCACCTATATCAAATAAATTAGATACTATGATAGATGTCACTAGGATAGTACCTTGTACTATAGATGGTCCCATTGCCTGATCCTTGGGTATTGGCTATAGTGCATGCAACTGTCATGATCCACAGCCCTGTGAAAAAAATGGATTACCATGATCAAAATTACTCTGTTAGTGCTGTTGGGGATTTGGGGTCTGAATTCCATGACCATGACCTCCACATCGACTAGACCTACCAGTACTGTTCCAATTTCCCACCTAATGCAGTTTAAAAGAACTCACTCCTGAAGGTGGCACTAGTGTGGATCTTTTTCCACATGAAGTTGGTGGAAAGGTTCTATAGAAACGGTGGAGATTCCCCATATGACCATAATCCCAACACTCCATTGGGTCTCTATCACATTGTGTCTTCTTGTGCCCCCATCATCTACCCTGATGACACTCTATAGAGCTATCAAAACATGCACTCATGTTTTCATTTCCATGATGAGAAACCTCAAGAGAACGTTTCCTGCCACTAGAAGAAATAATGACCTGACACAACACTGGTCCTTTATGCCCAGTATTATTACCATCTATTAGGTTATTCTCAGTTAAAAGAGACTGATTTAATATTACAGAAATGGTAGGTTCGTGAAAGACATTCACCTAAGTACGATGGAATACACAATCCCATCCTCAAAGCATCTATCACACAAAATCTCATCACTGAATATAAGTGTTGAAAAGCACTATAACTCTGTGAAACATGCTGAATATTACATAACTAACATAGAACCCTAATCTAGATGCATCAACTCTCTAGATCTGTCAGCTATTAGTGTATGAGTAATGAACTAATCATAGAAGGTAGTTTGGAAATCAACCCATTACATGCCCTGATGACGAGCAGCCTAGGTAATCACATCCCACCAATGCTTGGCCAAGTTCCAAAGCATGTAAGTGGAAAGTTTGAACCTCCTATCTAGAAGCATATCTAGATTCTCCAAGATTGAAAATCTGGCCTCTAGCCAAGATTCATCAGCCCGTGGACTGCCATCCCCTGAGAAAATTGGTGGATGCTGCTGTTGGAACTTGTGAGTCAGATCATCCATTGTAGGTGCAAGACGTGGAGCACCATTCATGGACTGCATCAGATATAGGAAATTATCACGAACATGGGCTTCAGTACCTAAATTAGGTAAAATTGGAAGTTCCTCAAGTGGAACTTCTGGAGGTAATACTGGTGGCTCAGAGCCCACCATGTCTGGAGCATAGTTGTCACCACCCTCCTGGTGTACAATACGACGATGTAATAGTGTAATTGGTCTACAAATGCCAAGAACAGACCTCAAAATAAGTTTAATCATAAAGATAACATCACCATCAAAAGATGAACATAGGAAAACTCAATACCCAAAGTATACTACCCAAACTACACGCTTAGACTACCATGTATCGATACGTTCTCAATTGTATGTTTCATTCCCTTTTACATTTAATTACCAGGTTCACTACTTTACCTTTCATAAACATGATAAGGAGGGATAATTATGTGGAACCAATTCATTTTAGGTTTCATGATTCACTTCATAATGGATAGCCATTTCCGATGAATCAATGATCATACAACTATCATTAGAAATGAAACCCATTTATTTATAGAATAACATATCGACTCGATAAATTACTCATCCCAACCCATGAGGGTATATACACCTCATGAATTGAGACATGAAATCACTCAATCACAAAAAAGAGTAATACATGAATAAGATATCTATCATAGCATCACTCGGCAATCACTGGAATATCAAGCAATGAAAAGTAGTGAAATGCATATATATGGCATGATAATGTGAATGACATGTGAATTATAAGTGCCTATAATGATGAATGTAACAATGATCCTTGCTCTTAGATCATCAAGCCATAGATGAAAGAAAATTCTCAAACAAAGTAATAATCAACAACACCACACAACAAGTGTGTCACCCAATGGTGAAATAATATCAACCATAATAAGAAAAAGAAGAATAATAATTATAATCTATGAAACATTGTTTTACCCTGAACCTAGGTTCGCAACGCACAAGTATGACTTATGAACAAGTCCCAAGGTTTTCTAGTCTCCAATATATTGTCTATAAATATTAAAGTAAGAAAGGAAACTCCTCTAATACCACTTTGTGACATCCCACACCCAGATTCCACTTTAGAGGTGCCTCGATCCTGGTGGGCCACTTGACCTCAAACACATCTCCCCAAATGCCAGAGCCTTCCAACTAACAGCGAGGGACTAGGGTGTGTTCATGGGGAGAATATGCCCTCATTACCAAAGTGTAGCGCAACAGATGAAAGTAAACATAGGTAAATAGTGGAAGCAATATAAGTAAATAGAAGGTACATCATAAAATAGAGACAACAAATAAAAATAATTGAAACAACTAGAATTGTATTCAACAACTGATGATCATATGTCATGTGACTAGAAAACTGGAAGACATGGATACAAGAAAACATGCATAACATGTTCCACAAAAGTATAAATGAAATAAAAGACTATCCCAAGAATCCCAAGTTTTACTTCGATCATCTGCTATCAAGATCCATCCTAAATAGAAATAAATCAAGTGTTTGAAGCCATATGCTTCCCTTTGTCCACACCTTCAAATATGTAATCTACTTCAGGTACCAAATTGTTCCTGAAGAGGGTGTGAGATAAAACTCAATGGGGGCACCACCAATAGTGTCCATAACATTCAGCCTGTGTAATGGAAATGTAACAATGTGAAGGCATGCATTTTTACTTATATAAATTAATGCAGTACATTGTAACTAAATACCCAAATTACTGATTTAGCCCTCGACTAGAGTCTAAACATAACCAGTCCATTAATTGATTATTACTAGTTGATAAAAAATTCACTTGTTAAAAATAGTGAAGGATCAAAGTTATGACAAGGAAACCTGTAATAAAATTGAATAATGAAGTTCAAAGATAATAACCAAGGTAACATAGACCTCAAGGGTTGAAAACTCCGTAATAAATATAGCCTAGCTAAAGATAAGAGTGTAATCCAAGGAGAATATTCCAAGGAATTATGCAATAAGGTGCCTCCTGAATTCAAAGGAAATCATCCATGGTAAAACAGGGATAAGTAGAGACATGGCCTTATGGGATGTAACCATTGAATATAAATGTCAATGATAGATCCAATGTGTACATCCAAGGAATACCATAATGATATTGAATGGATCCTATGGTGTCATATTGAGCAACTAAAGAATAGAAAAGGATCAAGATCTAGGTGGGTCTCAACCTAAGAAAGCCATGTACTTCAATCAAAATGGGGTTCCCGAGTGCTCATGGAATTCACCGATCAGAATCCAAGGTGGTCTCAAGTCAGGACACTCTTGTTTAATTATGAAGTAATGCAATATTTCATTTGGTTCAAGCCTTTCCTTTAATTAGTGCGATAAGGTAAAGTAGTATACAACCTTTTAATCAAGTCATTTGGTTCAAGGCTTGCCTTTCATTAGAGTGACCTGGTCAAGTAGCATGAAACCAATCATGTAATCCATTTAAAACATATTACATATTCAAGGTTCATTCCTCTACATTCCATGAATGTGGTAAGGGGTGCTACGAATATGTAACAAACTATTCATTTACATTTAAGGCCAAGTCATATTCTTAGTATACTTGCCAATTCACATTTCAGCATTCATTATCAAATTGAAACACTTACCTTAGGCAGGTCAAGTGGTGAGTATACATGGTACTTTCCATTGTGAAAATCACAATATAAATCAATCCATCTAATATAAAAAATATTACCCTTAGAATGGTCAATCCAAGGGACACCTTAATGGTGTCAAAAACATGTCAAAACACTAAACAACTAATATGGAATAACCTTGGACATGGAAAGGATTGAGTTGTGGGTGTAAACATTAACAACTAATCACATATTTGGAAAGATCATAACCATATGGTTCTAATGATCTTAAACATGTCATATAAATTCTATAAAAGACACTTGATGAAATCAGTGGTCCACACATGACAAATCCAAAATCAACGAACTTGAGGGATAAGTTATAGACCACCCACCTTAGGGTTGTACAACTATCCTCTGGTATTGGCCCTTGATTTGGATTGGATCATAGTAGATCTATGAAAAGGAGAAAAACTCTCATACCCTAATAACTAAGTCAAGAGAAAAAGAGAAGATTAAAGGCTTAAACAGACTCGAGTACTTATCATTGTTCATCCAATGTGAATAATGAAAGATCGATCGGATCCCAGTCATAGGAGATATCTTGATTCGTACCTTAGGTCTTAAAAAATATCAAAATTGAGAGAAATGGTGGCTAATCCCACTAGTTTATGTATTAGGGAAGAAGGATGGGGATAATTAGATCATTAAGGGAAAATTTGTAAAATTACCCTGAAAAATGGAATGTGCACGGTATGTCCACATGATTTGAAAAACCATATGAAAACTATTAACAGTTTGACAAACCATGTACAAACCATTCATGGTTACCTGAGAAATAGGAACACTTGCATGTTTAGGCCACATATACATGCACCAACCATGCAAGGTGGCTCTGTCATGAAAAACACCATCCACATAGTTTGGAAAACCATGCGCCAACCATACGACTTGGCCGGTTTCCCCAAAAAGAAGGGTTCAAAGATCCAAACATTACCATGACACCCCAGAGACCTTTTCTAACTCATTAGGCATCCATATTAGGTCCAAAGTAAGTATATAGATCGAAATTTAAAGGATCCATACTTGAGTAAAAAAATAGGTTCTTACAATAATGGAATGATATAAGGTAATTGTATATATAGTACTTGAAATGGGAAATATTATAATATAAATCAAACAATATTCATATAATAAATAAAATTTAAAACTTTTTTTACAAGGGTAATTGAAAATATGAAATATAGAGAGAGAATAAATCAACCCTTGCCATGTTTAAAACATTCATATATTTGAATCAAGCCCTCTAGGGCTTCTTAATTTTTCCAAAATAGAAGGGAGAAGCCTAGAAAGGAGTACATGAGAGAGAACTCAAAAGGAAATTTAAATTGGAAGTAATAAGAATTAATTGGGGAGGTGAGTATTTATAAGTGATGGAGGATAAATTTTTTTTATAAACAATTTGATTAAATTTATTAAAAATTTAAAAATTTATTATTTCACCTAAAAACTATGAATAATGATGATTCTGATGACTATGAATATATTTTACACCTATTTGAGTCAAACCAAGCATTATTACACCATGTATAATGCTTTTGAATAGTTAAATGACTTATTTCACCACACCCAAAATTTATCACATATCAATATTCATATATTTAAACTATTTATGAAAAAATAAAAAACATCACCATGATTTAATTTCGAATTCCTAAATCTAAATTTGAAAACCATTTTATGAAAATATGTCACTAATTATATAAAATAACTACTTTAAGTAAAACTCTATATAACTGAAAATGTTATATTTTAAGTGAACAAACTATTTTTTAATGATTAAACATATTATTTAATTACTATAGATAACTTATTAATTCCTATTTATATATAAAAATATATTATTTATAATAATTATTATGTTTTTAATGGTTACATGATTGTTTTTTATAATGATAAAACAAGGTTCAGGTAATATTCATATTCTAACTACTACATTTACCTCCTTAATCTCCCATAAATTTACTTCATTCCATATATTTATCATTTTATTAGTTTCTATAACATTCATATCACAAAACTTATAATGTTTTTTCTAATATCTATATATCTTATAACCTTGATGTTTATCTAAGAATACATTCTAGGTAAGTGTTAAATTCTAATAGTATTGTCCATTTGTATTTTTATTTTATTTTTTGTTTTATCCACTATAGTTAATATAACTCTCTAATTTGTATTTCAATAATATTAAGTAGTAAAAATATCCAATATGTGTTTAAATTAATTAAATGGATGCATTATATTTATTTATTTCATATATAAAATATTAGGCCTTACATTCTCTTTTAAGTAATTTTATACCCAAACTTTAAGTCATCTATTAATCTATGAATAAATGTGGATGAATCTACATCGTTACTTCCTTATACTCCCATGATGCCTCCCTTATTATACTATTCTTCCAAAGAACCTTACCTAACCGATTCATCATCTTTTTGAACACATTATTTCACTTATTTAGGATATGAACCAATTCTTCTTCATATGAAAAGTCTATCTATAGATGGACTTCATCAATGCTAATCACATGTGTTGGGTTTGACATGCACTATATAAAGAGTGAGGAATAAAATATGTCATGTACTTTAGAGAGGTTAGGTGACATATTCAATCAATATATAATGACTCTAATTCACATAAATATCTCAAAAGTACTAATCTATCATTGTCTTAGCTTCCCTTTATTTCTGAACCATATCAGTATCTTCTATGATGACACCTTTAAGAAGAAATGGTCTCTAATTTGAAATTACAATTACTTTATTCAACAAAAAGTTATAAAATTTCTATCAATTTTGGGTATCTTTGATGTGTTCTTAAATGAATCTTATTTTCTATGTTGTATCTTCTTCAAGTTAAAGAACCAAAATATTCCTTTAACAAATTTTATACCAAAAAATTGTGGTATTACACATTTTACAAAATAGATCTTCATCAGGTGCTATCTATATACTAGAGTGAAGATTTTTGTTTTATAAAAATTATACCAAAGGTAGATATTGGTGTACAATTCCTTGGAAGTAAAGTGATAATTATACCAAATCAGGTTTTTATGTGGGTAATTTTAGGTTTCATTTCTGCCTGATCATTTGTAATTGAGCATTTTTGAGATATCAAAGGTGTTAGTGGAAGATGGGGCCAATATTTTATGTTTCATCTTAGTTTTAGGATGAAAAAAATGTTGTATGTGGCTGGTCATGCCACAACCCATGTGTTGCACCATAATGGGTAGATGATGGAGAATGACATATTGAAATAGGTTAAAATTACAACTTTAAGCCTTTGAGTGGTGTGGGGGGGTATTTCACTGTGATGAGAAAGTTTATGCCAAAACATGACCCTAGACTGGGGAATCAGGTTCTTCACTTCATTTTTGGGGGGATGAATTGCATCACGTCCCATAAGAACACACCAAAATTTGGTCCAGTGTGAGGGAACTGAATCATGAATCTATGTTCCACACTAAAATGGATATTTATCTTGTTTTATTTAGTTTTAATTAATGGTTTTAAAATTTTGATAAATTATGTCTCAAAAATATTTCGCTCTTTGTATAGGGGATCTCACAATCTATTCTATTTATTGTTCCCTCTTCCAATAAGGTGTCATCTCATTAGTTTGTGGGGCGTTCATTGATCTATTTCTTGTAGGGATTCACCATGGGCAAGTATCTCTATCCTCAACTAACTATTTATTGTTTTTTCATCGTTAAGATGGGTTTTAAATAAAAAATTTATGAAGTTTTTTTGTAATCTTGTTTTCTTCCTCGTTGGGTCGAACTAATATGTGAAATTCAATGGGCAGACTCATGCTATTAATAGGTAGGTGGTACAAAGATATTTCCATTTGTATAATTGTGTTTAAGAATAATGGGATTTGTGGAATTGGGTAGTGTCATGTGGGAATCCATAAAATGGAAGCACTTGTAGTTTTTTGTGGTTATAGAGAGATGTTAATGGGTAGTCTCATGTGGGTATGACTTGGGATATGTTTTTTAGGGTCTATGATTGGTTGATTGCATTGAGGCTTGCTTGAAAATTTTCCTCATGCTATAGAGTGATGGTATATGAGATGTGTTGCTTGATGTAGTTCCTTGGGAATGTGACTTGTGTGACCCATGAAGCTACTAGTATATCTGCTTCACCAATATAATATGATATTGATATATTATTTACTGATAGAGAAGCAATGGTGGTTTACCAGGTTGTAATCGTAGGATTTTTTTGAAGTCCCTCACCATTAATGTTGAGGTCATTAGGGTCATGTGCACACATAGGGACCCATAGGGTGGTTTTGACCACTAGATGATTGAATATATCCTCTATAGATGAGTGTCTTAGGGGGTTGGTGTAGACCACTAAACCAGAGGAGGTATATGCTAGAGGCGGACCCTAGAAAAGTGAAGTAATTGTGATCACTGACTAAGGTGAGACTCTCATCATATGTGTGTTGATTTTTTCAAGGCTAATGAGTTGGATAGGGTAAGGGGAGCATGGTCTCATAGTTTTTTACATATACCTTATGGATTTTTATGGGTATATTTGATGATAAGTGTTAAGTGGAGGGCCTTGGGTGCCTCCATATGTGTATAGATCATGAGTGCATCACCTCACTCTGACACTCTCTGAAATAGGTAGGGTGCTCACCCATGACTGGAAGGGAATAGAGTGAAGTTGGTTATGTATATCATATTGGTTAACATACATTTCACTTTGAATACACTTATATAAATGTGCATATTATCTAGGGACACAATTGTTGGTGTCCCACTAAGTTTATAATCACACCTTTCATGGGCCCTCCCGGACACATGCAACCATTATATCTCATGATGTTAACAAGGGAAAGGGCCTTGAGACCAATTAATTTCTCATCATAGGAGCAGTGGATTCATGATCAGATTATTGATGGATTTTTTAATTGGATTGGGTGGACCCTTGATTCTATATTGGTATTGTTTTTTATCTTTTTGGGTTTTTCTATATACAATCAACCCATGAACTATCCATTTAGTTTTTTATTACTACTATGAAATTTTAGATATTCATTTTGTATAGCATGATATATGTCATCATTTTTTCCATACTTTTATGTTATATTTATTTCTTATCATTTTTTTTGCTGTTAATTATAAGTACTTATATCAGAGGCAATAGTATTCCCACTATTACCTCCTAGACCCTTGCTGCATGTGAGTAGACTCTAACATACGAGAAAGTGAACCTGACACCACATGGCGCACCCAGATCAGATACATTTATGTGATCTAAGTCATTTATCCTCACAAATTGGTATTAGATATGGTTTTTATTTTGTTATTTTGGGTATGATAGATAGAGATATAGGTATTTTTCGGGAGATGGATCATTTATCATATAGTGTGCCTTTCCATCACAAACATGAGTTGATGAAAAAGATTTTAGGAAAATATGTATTTTATTTTTAATTTCATGATTATAGTTGACTTATTTAATTTGGGTAAACTTTATTTTTTGATTTTTTTGATTTATGGATTATGAATATTATCCCAGAGAGGCAAGAGGTGTAATTCATGCATCATGTTAGACATTTAGGGATAACATAACATTCATGTGGCAAATTTTTATTTCTATTATAGTTATATAAAGGGGTTTAGACATTTAAAGTGTTAATAATAACCAAGATAATGTTTCCCCGTATAGATTCTTGGTGTAATTCTACTTAGCTAAATAAAGTTCTTGGTCCTTGGTTTCACCAGATATATGGATCTATGTGTGTGTGTGTTTTGTGTGTGATTACCAACCCTAGATAATATTGTAAGGTCCATGAGGCTAGATAGTATGGGAATTGGGTATGTATAGGGAATGTTATTGGGACATGGGATGCACTACATATTACATATTTCCCTATTTTCAATATCTTAGTTGTTATATATGTATTCAGAATGATATTTTATTTCAAGTGATATTACATTTTAATGAAATCCATTAGAGAATCAGGAGGGTAGAGATATGGTGAAACAGAGGTGTGATCTAGTTTGGGCCCTTTAGGGTAGATATGAGCATGAACAACAAGTGGAAGTGTCAAGGTAGTTGGTGAAGCTGGTGAAGCTGGTTGATCTAAGGAAACTATTTGATTATCAACCATAGGAAAGTTTGATATGGGTCATTTAGAGTATTGATTGAGAAACTTAGATAGTTGACCAGTCTATGTTATATCTGATAAATGATTTATAATGACATTATCCTCTCTCTTTTTAAGGATAGGGTGATCCCTAGGTACTCATGTTCTGGATTGAGTTGGTCCAAATTATCTTTGATTAGAATATGATGCATCTAGGGTAGAGGTTGAAGCGGGTGACTTACTTTCTCTAAGTAATAGTGAAACACTGGTGAGATTCATAGGTAAAAGTGGGCAGATGTAATAGAATATATTGTAATGAATTTGCGGTGATGTTCTTCGATCACTTTTTCCTCAAGACACTAAGAAAAGAACGATCTTGTGAATTCATGTATTCGATACACGGGTGATATCAATCATGGATTATGATTCTCTGTTCAATGTAATATTTTTTTTATATTAGTAAGATATGGGACCACCAAGGTGTGGGGATTTTAGGATTTTTCATGACATGTTGTCAGGGTACAAGTGAACATTTTTTGGTCCACCGTGTTTTTTAAATTGGTGATATATACCTTGACAGCAGATTAGAATTTGACTGATGTTGGTGGGCCTAAACATGAGGTAGGTAGTGAGGCTTTAAGCTATAAAAAACATGGATCATAGGAGACCCAATATGGTAGTCAGTGTAGAGGATAAACATTACTACCTCGGGGTGATTTTCCTTTGAAATGTTACTAATGTGGGAAGATTGTGAATATTCAGAAATAGTGTGATCGACCACCCAAGGATTGTTAGGCTTATGTCTAGATAGGATATCTAGGGAAGTTTTATTAGATGATATCCTAGTTAGCTAGAGGTTATAGATCAGTTCAGACTTGGGTATATGAAGTAGGATTGGTAGTAGTGATGAGATACATTAACTGTAGTTCATATGAACATTCATGCCATAATTGAGGATAAGATGATCAATAGTTGGGGTAGTGGATGACACAAAGTGTGACTCTATAGAAAGTTCATGCATCTAGAGGTCAAGATTCAAGGAAGTTTCTTGTGTTTGAGATGACCTTTCATGAGTTATTTAGATATCTTTTGAAGGTAATATGTATTTAATGGTCAAATTGATTCTATTTTTTCATTACGGCCCATGGTGCACTCGGTGCGTTGCGTGTGAAGTGGACTGACCAGGTGTTGGTTGAGGTTTGGGAATCGGGTATGATACTTTGTGATGGTGTACTTGATAGTTGGAATGAATTGTTTTATGATGATGGTAAGGTATGATACTATCAACTTTATGGGTAACTTAGTTATGGAGTGACAGGGTAAGTGATTCCTAAGGTGGGGAGTACCCATGTAGATTGGGCGTTTTGAGTTTGTTTATCCAAGGTGATTGGGAATCAATATATGTATTCAACATTATCATGGTGATTTAAGGATTTTATGTGTGGGATTATAAGGTATCAGTAAGGGTTTTGGTCAATGTTATAATATCCTAATATTTTAAAATAACAACTATGTTCGATAGCGTTCAAAATATACAACAATAAGAAAAAACAAACCATGAAATATTCTTATTTAAATACGATTGTTATAATATTGCTATTAAATTAATAGGTATGAATTATATTAACTAATTTTTTACATATATATAAAGGTACCAATCAATAAAAATTTATTGATTATTTTTTAAGAAATATACACTCAATTTTTAGTAAATCCATTTTATTCTTCAAAGATATGTTCTCTTAAAAAATGGGGTTTTATTGATTTTTTTTAGAAAATAATACAATTAATTTACGGAAATTTTATAAATTATATTTTATAAAATATATATTTTTTAAAATAATCACATTAAAATTATCCTACGTAGAAACTTTTAATTTTTTCTAAAAATTTGGATTTTTATAAATAGTAAAAATACTAATTTTTATTGAAAAATGAATTTTCTTTTATAGTATTTACAAAGTTAAATTCTATTTTGGATTAGTTTTATAAATTTAATTAGTTCCTTTTGTTTTAAAATAATATAATTATAGGTTTTAAATGATTTTTATAATTTAAATCTGTATAAAAACATTTTATATTTAAAAAGATGTTTCTTTTCTAAAAACCTATTTTTATTGCTTTTTGTGTGTTTGATTTTAAATAAAATTTACCCACTTCTATATTTTTAATATTAGAAAAATGATTCCATATTTTGTAACATAGGTTCAATTTTTTTTAAAGGACTTCTTTTAATTTTGATCAATATGAATAGTATCCTTATTAAATTGTTTTTCTACGATAAAGGGTAAATCAAGCAATAAAAGTTAAATATAAAATGATAAGGACTATAAAATGATCCTCACACTTGACTTAATTTAATTGTATAATTCAATTAAATCTATAATAATCCAATATTAATTTATATGGCCTTTTTTCCATTTTTATGTGATTGTGAGCTTTATAGCAATTTTTGTAATGAAAAGTCAAAAAATGCCACACTCTTGTTTTTAATAAATATAATATTCTTAACACAGGGATAACTAGAGGATATGTTTAGTTATAAATATTATTTTAAAATAAAAATTATTTATCTACATCATGGTAATTTATTTTTAAATTTTAGTGAATAAATAATTACCTTAAATGCATACACAATGCTGACATAATAATTATTCAACTAATGGAAAAATAAAATAAATGATATAAATTGAAATAATTAATGTGACAAATGAATTTTATAGATAAAAATAAATTTTTAGAGATGTTTAATAATATTTTATTTAAATTTAATTTTTTTTTTCTTGATGTTATAAATATAAAAGTAAATTAATAGTTTTATAATTGACATTATTGAAATTTTAAGAAAATATTATTTTATTAAATGATATGAAATTTTAAAAAATGATATATTCATAAAAGTGATTAAAATACGGTTTAAATATCAAAAATGGTCTATTTATGGTCTGTTTTCCCATTTATGGTAACTATATTGACCCTCAAAGAGTAAAAAACCTTATTGTCATGGTAAGTGTAAAAAGGATTAAAGGGGGGTTAAAACAAAAAGATAAGGGTAAAATTATAATTTAGTTTTATTTAGATGTTATTATATTATAGGATTTAGACTAATACTCTTCTTATATTATAACATTATAAATTTGGAGCCATTTTTACATAAGAATTAATTTATATTAATATATTATTTTTTGATATAAAAAGAGATCCCATCCCCACTCTGATAAAAGGGAATCTCTTATTCTTATTTCTACACACCTCAATGACCAAATTTTTTTCCAGAAAAGAACTACCCAAATCCCTTCCTGAAATTCCTAACCATGTTCTAGATGCCTTATTTTTTTGAATAATAATAATATTAGATGTCTTAAGGTGTAAAGAAAAAGATATTTCCTGAAGAAGAGGTATAACATTTAACAAGATGTTTTTGTTTTATTTATCATTCCACCTCCTTAAAATATTAATAAAACATAATGACATAATAACATAAGTATATAAAATATAATTAGATGTTATTTTTTATTTACACAACCTATATCCATCTCTAACCTCCACTAAATGAGAAATGAATTCATCAATCATGTGTATGGTGGACTACTGCCTCACAGATCGATGTAATTCATTTTCCATTACCACCTCTCATGGATGGTTATAATGATGGAATTAATGTTTATATATTATATTAATGAAATATATATCATAATAAAATATAAAATGTAATTTAATTCATTACCTTTCTATTCACTAAAGGATGATAACATCGTTCGTGCGTACGTGTGGACTATAACCTCCACAAAGCGATGTGATTCGTTTTTCATCACCACATCATGTAGATGATATATATGAGAATAACTAAAGAAATAAAATTATATTTATGATATAATTATCATTATATAAATATATAATAATTCTTAATTTATTTCCGTAATGATCGTTGATGAATGGAAATGTTACACATGCGTATGTATAGTCTATAATCTCCATGATTACAACACAAATCATTTTTTATAACCATTTTTCTCGATTAGTTTTAAAATTATAATTGATGTATAAAATTTATAATTATTTTATGATTATTATTTTTTAGATGACTGAATAATAAACTCTTTGAGCATAGTCAACCCACCAAAGACATTTTGGGCTTATAAACCGAATATCATCAAAACGCTCGACATGAACTTACCTGATTAAGTAATTGTATATAACATGGTAATGGATTAAATAAAAGAAACATAAAATTTTAAAATTTTATTGAGAAATTAAATTTGTAAAGACCCAGAAATTTCAAGGAAATTTTTTTCTTAATTTCTTTGGAATTTTACGAGTACGCAGTTTTTGATGGAACCTGATTCTGAGGCCCGGTGTGCCTGGAATAATTTTCTGAAGTTTTGTTAAGCTTATATTAACGCGCGTAAGCAGTTTTACTGAAAAAGTGGAATAACTCTTAAACGATTACTCGGATCAGAAATCTGAGGGCATCGTTGCGCTCAGGATGGTGGGTTTACCCTAGGCGCGACTTAAGTTTAGTCAGCGCGGGCCTCCTGTGAGAAATTCCAAAAATGGCATAACCGTAAATAAAATAATTAAATAAATTATTTTATTTTTCAAATGCTTATAACTCACAAACGGTAGCTCGGATTAAAAATCCAAGACCACTGATGAACTCGTGAGGGCATGGTTTATTTAAGTAGATACTAACATTGGCTGGCGCGGGCCACCAGAAAAAGTTAGTTTTTGGCCGCAAATAAAATAATTAAATAACAATTATTTTATTGTAAAATTCATATCTTTTAAACGGTAACTCGGATTGAAAATACAAGAGTACAGTTGGATTCTTTGGGGCGTGTTTTACTTAGGCAAAGCCTAACCTCGACCGGTGTGGGTCGAGGGTGACTGATAATAATTTTCCGAACTTTCTTTTCGGGTACGTTCAGTAAACGTACATTCGGAATTTTATAACTTTTGAAACGGTGCTCGGAATTGAAATATGAGGACACTGGTGAACTCGCAGCGCCGGTATTCGCTTAAGGGGACCTTTACCGCTGTTGTGTTTTATGCGGGCTAAAAGTTATTTTTTGGGGATTTGTAAAATAAATAAATAAAATGGTTGTGCACCATTTTATTTATTTGGGTGGTTATATCCTCTAAGAGAAAGTTAGAGGTGGGGCCCACACCCCACATAACCTCCCATGAGAGGATATTTTTGAGGTGGGGCCCACACGAGGCCTAACCCTCCACCTCCCTTAAACCCCCCTTTAACACTCCCTTGCATTTAAATGTGCCAACTCCCCCCTAATTAAGTGACCTCTTCACATTCTCCACTCCCATTAATTATGCCAACAATTTATTTAATTAAAGTGGTTTGAATTTTGAATTATATAGGTTAATAAAATAATATCCATAGTCTATTATTTTAGTTTGGGACTTTCATTGTGTTAAGAAGAGTTGGGAGAGAGCTCTTGAGAAGGAGAGAAAAGTGTTCCTCTCTTCAATGAAGAACGGATTTCTACCTCGACGAAGAACACTCTGTGATTCGAAGAACGTGAAGTCGCCAATGCCGATTCCTCCTTGGATGCACCCCGACATCCACGGAATCGACGTCCGATCTCCGCGACGCCCGACGTGCGACGACAATTATCGAGGTAGGGGAATATTGTTTGTTTCACATTTAAGTGGTTTTATCTCACGAGCATGAGTGTTTATTTATATGATGTTTGTATAATTTATTATTGAATAAATTATACCCTTGTCGTAGTTGAAAGCAAGTGTTTGATTATTGCCAATTGATAACGCCTAACGTGGAGAGCACGGGCCGAACAAACACGGCCCGACGACCCTCCGCTGGTTGTTCGTTTGTGCACGGAGTTGGGGCGGCCGATGCGAGGGTGAGGCCGAGATAACGACATGAGCAGGACATCGCAGGTAGGCGGATGGTACGGCGGTCCAGTGATATGATCGAGCGGATAGGAGGCACAGCTGTCCGGAGGCGGCGGGTGCGCAAGACCTTTGGCAGGTTGGGTTTCATCCTCGGCTGAATATTTGGGTTGAGGAGGCATGATTTTGGGGAAGGAGTTTTATTTATTTATTTTTGAGCATGAGGAATCGAGATGATTGAAATAAGATTGGAGAGAGGATAGAAAATAAGAGAAATAAATTAAAAGGAAAATAAAAAGAGAAGGAAGAAGATATGTATAAAGGGAGGCGTTACCCACATGCACCAAAACCTTAAGCGTGAATTTCAAATGAGATTGGAGAGAGAATTTCCAATCAAATGAATTAATAATAATATAATAATATTATTATTATTTATGGTTGTCAAAACCATAATTCGACTGTAACTTCTTCATGCGATCTCGGTTTCACGAACCGTCAGTGACAGTGCGACCCTGACTTCAAGACGGAATTTATGAGCTCAATATTGGAAGTCTTTTTCAGGTTTTTGGATCGGGTACCCGAAGCGCTCGGAAAATAATAGATTTAATATTATTATTAAATCTTTGACCCGCCATAACTCATGCATGCAATGTCTGATTGTCTTGCCGTCAGTGGCGATGTAATCCTGTCTTTAATATGGTCGGTTCAAGTCTAATATTGGATACTAAATTCTTGTTCATGTCTCGGGCCCACGAAACACCGAATAATAATATTATTATTATTAATACAGAATCTTGTATCAGACATATCTCTCTCATACAGTGTCGGAATGACGAACCATATGCGACGTTGCGACCCTGGAATTAAGACGGATGTTTCAAAACCAATTTTGGATATTTATGTCGAGGTCGAGGCACGGGCCCCACGAGGCCCGGTTCGCGCATGTTGTGGTGAAATGCAACCTTTTCACCGGCTATCCGTTTTGGACTAATGGGTAGTTCATCTCGTGTGTTTTTTCATATGGATCGCAATGGTGTGACTGGTTTGGTTAACTGGTGTCATTTGAAGTACGACCGGGTTGGTTCGAACTAGAAACCAACCGGGCCCTCGGAGCGGAAATGCTTATAACTGAAGGACCGGACTTCTGATTGACGTGTCTTCAACTTTGTTGGATTCCTCTTGATGATACGGTTCTTTTGGTATACTTCACCTGAGGTTTGGACGCAGTTGGAATATGGCCGGGTTGGATTGTACCTGAAATCCAACTGAGCCCCTGGAACGGAAAAAACCGATAACTTTCAGACCGGACGTCCGTTTGACGAACCGTCAGTGGCGTTGGTGATCACGTTGAGAAATAGTCCCTATGAGTATACCCTATGAGAGTTCAGGGTACAATTGAGATGTGGCCGGGTGGGTTCGTACATGAAACCAACTGGGCCTCTGGGACGAAAAGGCTAATAGCTCACAGACCAGACGTCGGATTGAAGCGCTGTCTGTTGCGTTGAGACCCCTATGATGAGGCGGTCCTTTGAGATACTTATTAATGGGACTTTGTGATATTTGGAGTATCATCCTGTAGCTCGTGGAGCGGACCCTCCCGGAGACGAGCGTACGGAGTACGGAGACAGTGTAGCTGGATGAGACCTGATGACTGCTTGTCCGATTTGATTCGGAGTGACTTGCATAGCCCAGTGGGGAGAACTAATTTGTGAGGTGGTAGACCCAAGGCAGAGGATCACTAATTTGTGAGGTGGAAGACCCGCGGTACTCGACAGGAGGAGTACCTCTGTAGGCTATGAGGGGGAGCACTACTATGTGAGGTGGCAGACCCATGGCGGAGGAGCACTACTTTGTGAGGTGGCAGACCCACGGTACTCGATAGGAGGAGTACCTCAATAGTCTTAGGTTAGTGAGCAGTACCTCGGAGTCGTGATAGGATCACTGTACTCGTCAAAGACGGAGCTCTTCAGCAGTTACAGTTTCGATAATGAAAATCCTGGTTTGAGCTGAGTCAATGACCTTTGTGTTTTCCTCATAGATGAGATGGGTTACTTGATAACTTAGGTATAAGTATGGACTTATACCTAAGTATGGATTATCTATTGAGAACTTTCTTTGTGATTATCCTTGTTGGATTTAGTGAGACCTTGAGGGTCTCGGGGTCCCTACTGTGTATCGTATACTCACCCCTGCACGGGCTATGCCCGCACCTCGTTGTGTTGGATGCTGACGACGGACAGTGCTGACTGAGATCGAGTGTTCGAGGACTGGATGGTACCCGGAGGTGGACCTCACGACGAGTCAGTACCCGGAGGTGGACTTCATGACGAGACGGTACTTGGAGGAGGTTGGCGGGTGAGAGTGTTGAGGAGGCTATCTGTACCTACCTTTCAGGTAGGGTCCGAGGTGGACACCCCAGGAGCTGCTTCTATCTTCCAGCTGTTAGTCTTTTCTGTTGTACTTTCGTTCAGGTGTAGCGGTACTTTTCAGTTGGGTTTTTATTCTGGACCATTTACTTTTCAACACTTTCTTTTGTACTTAGTGTATTACTTCTGCTTGTACTCTGGATGGATGTGTTTATGTTTTATAAAGGAAATGCCTTCCCAGTTAACGGGATTTACGCCTTAGGTGCTAGTCGCCAGCCCCTGGCCTATGGAAGACGGGCTTGGGGTAGTCACGGAACGGGCCCCGAGGATGGGTGGTGACAAATTTTTAAAAAAATATTATTATTTAGGAATATAAGGAACATACCTGATGAGTTGGACTCGAGGTAAGGGATTTTGTCTCAATTTACCTTCATTGAGGAATGTTTTATTATTATGATCATAATTTATTTTATATGGTGTATATACTTACCTTTTTCATGTTATATAATAATTCATTAATACTTAATGATATTTTATGTTTAAATTTTAATTATTTCATCCTAGGGGATTTGTCTTGAAAGTTACCAAGTGGTAAATGGTTTCTTAACTCAATTTGATTTCGTTGGGTTATAACTCCTTTTCATTGACATTTTTATGTCATGATTATGTGTGAATTTAACTATAGATTATTTTATTAAATATTTAAACTTTATTTATATGGATTTACATTTTTAAAAAATATTCACTCATTTGGATAATTCAAAATTCAATGATATGAACTTTGTATGGGTTTTCTTTGTCTCAATTTCATTTTCTTGAGACACATTTCATGTTATACACCTTGATTTCCATGTATTATGTGATTAATAACTCATGAATAAATTTTGAAATATTAATTCATATAATTCAATAAATTTAATGATACATATCATATTCTTATTTTCAATTACTTCTGATGAAAAGTTACCAAATCGGCAAAGACTTTATGTTACAATCTTCTTTCTTTTTAGGATTGTTTATGTTCAAGGTTCAATGGGGGGAAATCATATGTTATTATTTTCTTAAACCACGTATATTTTATAATCCTATTTTTATTAATGTGGTCTACATGTTTAATTTATACTTAATACCTTATTTATTAAATAACCATCAAGAAATTTGTTTGTAAGTGATACCGACCATGTATCTTCTTTTAGATCTGAAATCTTTCACTTCCATATCAATGTTTTATAAAATGTTTTAAAAAAATGTTATTTTATAAACATAAATAATTTCCTAAAGATATTTTAAATTATTATTTATATTCTTTTTAAAGGGTTTAAAAGTAAATTTCTTAACATTTTCCAAATGAGTCCCTTTTGATTCATTTTTTTCAAAAATGTTTGAAAATAATGTTTATTTTTAATGTTTACAAAATGAATGATTTATTTGACATCATGTAATTATTTTTTTTTTTGAAATTTACTTTATAAGTTTTCAAGGTTATTTTCAATGAAAATATTTTCACAATATTTTATGAATTTTTAATTTTTAAAAGTGATTTTCAAAGTGAAAGGGTTATTTTCTTCATGAAAGTTATTCATGATATTTTAATGGTATTTCCATTCATAAATGAAAAAACCCTTGATGTTACTTCTATTTTGTATTAATAATATCGTAATTATTTATCTATATAGATTATTATTGTTTAAAATAGATTTTATTGGAACCCATTTTTTTCACAAATTAATTATGTTATGAAAGGAATGTTCTATTTTAATGTATGTGGAGAAAATGACTTTTCCTATCACCACAAAAATTATTTTATGATTATATTAACTTAAAATATTTCATGTTTTCATTAATGAAAAACCATATTTCACGTGTTCTGGGTGATTTATGTTTTGAAAATGTGTTTTTAAAATTAAAGTGTATCTCAATATCCAAAAATGTTTTCTTATGGGTGAAAATATTATTTTTAAAACTGCTAGATTTTATGTGTTATGATTATATTATGGTTATTGGGAATTTTTTATGATTATATGTGGTTATATTATAAACTGAGGGTGGGTGAGGCTGATATATATCTCCAATACATTGGGTAAAGGGATAGAGTTAACTGTTTAGGTTTATCCAAAGATATTATGGGAATACATTACAATGGTTATTCCAAGTATAACCATGATAGTTATTTCATGTGTAGTTGCGATGGATAATCCAAGTAAATCCATGATGGTTATTCCACGTATAACCATGTGGGTTACTCCGTAAGTAATAATGATATGAAAAAGATGCCTCAATTTACCTACATGATTTATCTATGCTTTATATGGGTTTTTATGGAAATATTATGATTTCATAAGGTAAAATATATATGATACTTCATAAGGTTGAAAAGTATATCTTTTTGAAAAATTAATTATGAGTTTTTCATGATTTCAAAGAAATCTTTATGAGTGTTATTTTTAATTTTAATATTTCTTATGAAACATTTTATGAAAATATTTGTGTAGAGAAGTTGATTTTTTTGGAACGAAAATGTTTATTTCAAGACCAAAGTTTATTTTGAAAAAGGAAACTTTTTATAAGTATTCATGGTATAACACTTTATGTTTTTATGCCCCTTATTTATCTTTATTTGTTCATCCCATGTTTTAAAATGTTTTCATAGGTTTTTAAGGATGATTAGGGAAAATTATGAGGTTAAGATGAAAATTGTGAAAATGTTTCACAAAAAGAAAACATGTTTCATTTTAAAAGTTTTTTTTTGTGAAAAAATGCATACTAAATAGAAGTGTTCACTTTGTAATATATGGGTTTTTATGTAAGTATTATGACCCAATACTATAAAACTATATACCTAAAAGATATTTGGGAATGAAGTAAAGTGAAATCTAAATTAACATCACTAGAATATGTAATGTTTAAGGTCAAGTCTTTACAGTTGGTATCAGAGCAGGTTTTAGAAACTTTTGAGGTTATGATGTTATTTGAGGATAAGTTAAATGTCCTATATAACCATAATTGTTAGTTTGTTAGGGAGAATTATATTTATTTTGGATAAGTTGAAAATTTTAATGATATCATGGCTAAGGATATCTTAGTGTTTATCCTCTTTATAAGTTGGTTTGTTAATATTTTATTGATATGATCACACTAACATTTATGGGTTTTATAAAATGGTTGGATCTAATAGGAAACAAAGTAACAATGGATGTGAAGTAAAAATTGGTGGTTATTTGAATGAAAAACCAAATTAAATGGGTGATGTGGTGAAAACCATTATAGTTATTCTTAACTATATATCACAAGTAGTGATTAATAATTTGAACCTAGGTGAGTTTTCTAATCCATAAAATAAGAAAAAAATAAATATCCATGGAAGTTCAGGTGATTAAGATAATAAAAGTAAGAATATTAAACAACCTATGTGTCAATAATGTGGGAATAAACCCATCAAGGAATGTATTGAAGTTACAAAAATATGTTTTGTATGCAATAAAAGAGGGTATAATGTAATAATTTTATAAGGAAAAAGGAAGAATTCAATTAACACCATAAAGAGGAATAAAGCTATTCCCAACAAATCCATTGGTTTTTTTAACTATGGAGAGTATGGGAATTATAAAAATCGATGTCCTAGGGGGAAAGATTAATAATTGGATTAGCATGACCATACATATAAATGTTAACCAATGCCTAATTCCATTACAGTTGATGATGAAGAAACTGAAAATGACATATGAAAGGTATAGATTATATCTTGGATTATGTTTTGATATTATTGAATCTTAGGAAATGATTTACATTTTTTATAGGAATGAATTATTAAAGTCTAATACAATGAATCATGTTTAATGGATCAAGGGTGTATTTATGTGTAGTGTTTTCAGAATTACGATATAGTGGTATTTTTTCAATTATGAGGATCATGAAACACCTAAGGATTATTCTATAGTAGGATTTGTTTTCAATATTTTTAAACATATGTAATATGAAATTGATACCTTTGAAAAATGGTATACTGAAAAGGAGATAATTTTTGGGATAAATTTATTGAGTTTTGATAAATTCTTAAGGCATGTGTAACCCTAAAGTTTAATATGTGAAACATTTATTTTAGGAATAATGAACTTTTCATTTTGTAGAGTAAGTTTATTGGTATTATTAACCTTTAGGGTTTATAAGATCTATGACTTTGAGGTAATTATGGGTTCTTACAATTTGTGGAACATATGTTTTATTATATAGATAACCATGAGATTGATAAGTGATTTGGTGATTAAATGATTAATGTTATTTTGGAAAGAGATCAATATATTTTTTGGGAGTATTATATGGTTAAGGTAAATATAATATTATGGGATTTTATTTTAGGATTAAAGGTTAAATTATATTTTGGAATAATATATGATTTTAATGTGGCTTTATGGGGATTCAGGTCATTTATGGAAATGATTAGCATATCCTAGAGATTATATGACTATTTCATATACTTTTTTGGTATGAGATATTAATAGTGATTGATGTTATTTGGAGATAAATGTTAAATTAATTTTAGAAGACTATGTGATCAAATCCTTCTAAATCATTGAGTTCCAATATTATTCTGGAATATTTTGATGAAATTTAAGGATATTTATTTATTAAATTATCTTGGTTGAACATTGGGTAATACTGTTTCATTTTGGAGGTTGTTTTTATTTATTTTAAGGTTTATTCATTTTGGGAATTATCTTACCTTATACTAACCATTTTTGTTTGGGTTAATGTATAAATATAGGAGGAATAGTTTTTTATCCTTTTGTCGATTATATGATATATTATAAGTTAATTTTAATTCTTTAGGCATGAAAATTTCATCTTGAATACTCATTATTTGGAGAAAAAGATGAGATTATGGTGGAAATTGATTAATGGATGAAATTATTCTTATAAAGTAAGTATATTTCCTTATGTTTATCATCGATATGGTAAGGTAATTCCATAACACTAGGAAAAAGATCTCAAAATAATTTTTTTAATACTATTACCTTCATTTTTGATGAATTTTTGGACATTTTTTCATACCTCTTTGGTTTATGGTTTTGTGGTTGTTGACTTTTTTGTGATAATTCACTTTCTTATGATCAAGGATCTCTGTCACTCTCCAATATTATTTAGACATTATTATTTTCTTCCATGTCTATATTTTTAATTCCCATTAATGTTTTCATATTTTAAAACCTAGTTTTGTGTTATCCTAGATGACCAATGTACTTCCCTTTCTCTTTTTTCAAGAGGATGTTTTATTATCCCTTTTAATGATGTGAGATTTCAATAAAGGTATTTTAAAAATTAAATATACAATTACTGAGATAAATTTAAAATTTAAAGGTTGTAATTAATTAAGATGGGGGATAATGTAATATCCCAAGATTTTAAAAGGAAAACTATGTTTGATAGTGTAAAAAATATGCAAAACTGAGCATAAATGAACCACAAAATATTATTATTTAAATATGACCATTAAAACATAGTCATTAAATTGACGGGTATGAATAGGATGAAATAAATTTTTGAAATATATATAAAGTATATAATTACTAAAAATTTATTGATTAATTATTGGGAAATAAATCACTCAATTTTTAGTAAATCTATTTTATTCTTTAAAGATATGTTTTCGTTAAAAATTGTTATTATAGATTTTTTGGGAGTGAATAATATAATTAATCTTTAAAAATTTTAGAAATTGAATTTGATAAAATAATTATAATTTTTTAATCAGTATATCAAAATTATCCTATGGTGAAATTTGGAAATTTTTCTAAGAACTTTGATATTTCAATGAATAGTAAAAATATCGATTTTTATTGAAAAATGTATTTTATTTTAAAGTATTTACAAAGTTAAATTATATTATAGTTTATCTTAAAAATATAATTAGTTAATTTTATTTTAAAATAATCCAATTATTTTTTTAAATGAGTTTTATACTTTAATTTAGTATAAAAATACTTTATATTTAAAAAGGGTATTTTTCTGAAATACTGTATTTTGTCGTGTTTTTTTTTGTTTAATTTTAAATTAAATTTTGTTACTAATGAGTTTTTAATATTGAAAAATATATTCCATATTTGGAATCATGGGGTAAAAATTTAGTAAATAGATCCCTTTTTATTTTGGGTCAATATGAATAATAACCTTATTAAAATTTGTTAGCATGGTAAAGGGTAAATTGGGTAATTTAACTTAAAAATAAAATGATAAGGAATATAAAATGACCCTCACACTTTCCTTAATTTTATTTTATGAGAAATTTATTAAATAATCTAACAATATTTGGTTATATGACCTTTTTTCATTTGGATGTGATTTTGACCTTTATAATATTTTATGCGGGGAAAAGTAAAAAATGTCATATTCTAGTTTTTAATAAATATAATATTTTTAACACGAGGATAAATATAGGATATTTTCAGTTATAAATAATAATTTTAAATATAAATTATTTATATTCATAATGTTAATTTTTTTTACTAAATAAATAATTACCTTAAATTCTTACAGAATGCTGACACAATAATTATACAATTAATAGAAAAATAAAATAATTGATATTATTAATTTTAAAAGTAATATAATTTGAAATAATTAACATGACACATGAAATTTATAGATAAAAATAACATTTAATGGAAGTATTGAAATGTTATAATTAAATTTAATTTGTTTTATTGATTTCATAAAAGTCAATGTAAATGAAAAGTTCTAAAATTGAAATTATTGATATTTTATTAAAAAAATATTTTATTAAATGATATAAAATTTATAAAAACACTATATTAATAAAATTTATTATTATCTTGTTTAAAATATCAACCATGGTCTATTTATGGACATTTTTTCCATTTATGGTAACTATATTGACCCTCAAAGAGTAAAAAACATTATTGCTGCAGTAATTGTGAAAAGGATTAATGAGGGGTTAAAATAAGGGTAAAAATGTGATTTAAAATTGTTAACAATTATTTTATGAGATAATTTAGACTCATAATCATATTATATTTTAATATCATCAATTTTTATTGACTTTTACATCAAAATTAATTTATATTAATTTAATATTTTATGAAATTCAACGAGTGCCCCTCCCCTCTCTTATAAAAGAGAACCTATTCGTATCATTTATACATACTTAAAGAAACTTTTCTTAAGATAATACCTGAAACAATCCCTTAATAAAATTCATATACATGTTATAGAGTCATTATTTTGTGCATAATACCAATCTTAGAGATCTTAAGGTGTAAAGAAAATGAGATTTTCTAAAAAAGTGGTATAACATTTAAGTGATTTTATTACTTTATTTTTTCTCCCAACCCATTAAAATATTCTAAAACCACGAATATATAATAAAATAATTATCTAAAATACTTTTTTATTTTATTATGTTAATTAAATAACCTATATCAATCCCCAACCTCCGTCAAATGGGAAAGGAATTCATTATTTGTGTGTACGATGGACTACTGCCCCACAAACTGATGTAATTTGTTTTCTATAACCAACTATTATAGATGGTTATAATATTATTATTAATGATTATATATGATATTAATTACATATTTATAATTTTTAAAATATAATTTATTATTTAATTTCTTACCTTTCTATTAACTGAAGAATGATAATGTCGTTTGTGCGTACGTGTGGACTACCACCTTCAAGAAGTGATGTGAATCATTTTTCATCACCGCATCACATAAATGATATATATAAGTTTGTTTAAAGAAATAAAATTTTATTTATGATATAATTATAATTATTTAAAGATTAAATAATGCTTATGTTTTTTCCACAATGATCTTTGAAAAATGGAAATATTACTCATGCGTACGCACGACCTACCATCTCCATGATTGTAACTTTATTCATTTTTCATAACCATATTTATTGATTGGTTTTTTAATTATAATTAATTCATTATTATTATTCCTATGATGATGGAATAATGACCTCTTTGACTATAGTCGACCCACCAAAGATATTTTAGACTTATGAACTGAATATCGTCAAAACATATGATGTGAAATTAATAGATTAAGTAATTATATATGAAAGATTAATGGACAAAATAAAAGGAATAATAAAATTTAAAAATGTTCTTAATAAATTAAATAATTAAAATAATTTTATTATTCAAGAATATAAGGAACATACGTGATGAGTCATACTCAATATAAGGGATTTCATCACAATTTTCCTTCGTTGAGACATGTTTTATTGTTATGCACCTAATTTATTTTATACAGTGTTTATAATGAAATTTTACGTGTTATATCATTAATAATTAATAATTCCGGATATTATAAGTAAAATTTGAATGATTTCATCCCAATGGATTTGACTTGAAAGTTACAGAGTGGTAAAGGGTTTCTTAACTTAATTTGCTTTCATTGAGTAAAAACTTTTTTTCATTGAATTTGTTATGAAATGATTTAGTGTGAATTGTTATATAAGTTATTTTATTATATATTTAAGATTTATTTGTTTTCATTTAAATTAGTTACACATAATAAATCAATTATTTAATTTTTAATTCAACAATATGAACTTTGCAAGGGGTTTTTGTCTGAATCTCATTTTCTTGAGACATGTTTCACTTTGTACGCAATGATTTCCATATATTGTGTTATTAATACATCATGAATGAATTTTGACATTATAATTAATTTAATTCCTGATATTTATAGATCCATATCATATTCTTATATTTAGTGATTTCTGATTGAAAAGTTACCAAAGTGGAGAAGTCTTTTTGTTATGATCTCTTTTCTTTTCAGGATTGTTTATGTTCGAGGTTACATGGGGGGGAATTATGTGATATTATTTTCTTAAACTGAATATATTTTATTCTCCTATATTTAGGAATTTGGTTTACTTGTTTAATTTCCAAATACACCCTTATTTATAAAAGAAACATAAATAAATTTTTTTGTAAGTGATATTGATCTTATATCTTCTTTTAGATCAGAAATATTTCTCTTCCATATCAATATTTTAAAAAATGTTCATTTATAAACATAAATGATTTCATAAAGCTATTTTACATGATGATTAATTTTTCTGATGGTTTTAAAAAGAAATTTCTTAACATATTTCAAATGATTTATCGATGATTTTCATTTTCAAAATGTTTGGAAAGAATTTTTATTTTTAACATTTACAACATGAATAGATTTTCCTGCCACAATTACCATTATTTTTTTAAATCTAATTTATAAGTTTTAAAGTTTATTTTAAAATAAAAGGGATTTCATAATATTTTATTATTTTTTAGTTTTTAGAATTTACTTTCAAAGTGAAAAGGGTATTTTATTTGATAATGTTCTTCATCACAATTTAATTGTATTTCCATTGATAAATGTCAAAAACCCTTGATGATGCTTATATTTTGTAATAATAAAATATTCAATATTTCTCTAGAGGGGTTATTTTTTTAAAAAATAAATTTTCATGGAACCCATTTCCTTTCCATAGGTTAATCAAGTTATGAAAGTAATGATTTATTTTAATGCACGTGACAATAATAAATTTTCCTACCATTGTATGCTTTATTTCATGTTTGGATTAACTTATAAGATTTCATGTTCTTTTAAAATAAAAACATACCTACCTTTTTGGGGTGATTTATTTTTTGAAAATGGGGTTTCAAAGTTAAAGGATATTTCAATATCTGGAAATTTTTTCTTATGAGTGAAAATATTATTTTGAAAACTCCAAGCTTTTAAGTGTTATGATTATGTTGTGGTTCATGGGAATTATTTATGATGATGGGTGGTACCATTATAAACTAAGGGTGGGTGAACCAATTATTTATCTCTAAATAATTGGGTAAAGTGACATAGTTATCCTATTAGACTTATCCTAATAGATTATGGGAATATACTATGATGGTTATTCCATATATAACTATGATGGTTATTTCAAGTGAAACTATGATGGTTACTCCAAGTATATCTCTGAGGGTTATTCCATTTTTAATAATGAGGGTTAATCCTTAAGTAATAGTGATATTATAATGATTAATTAAGTTAATTAAATGATTTATATATTTTTTCAATGGGTTTTTATATAAATATTATGATTTTACAAGTTAAAGGAAAGTATATGCTTCTTTGTATGGTTGAAAAGTATAACTTTGTGAAAACATTATTATGATTTTATCATGATTTCAAAGTAATATTTATGATTTTTATTCACCTTTAATATTTCTCATGTAATATTTTATGAAAATATTTTGGAAGAAATTTATATTTCTTAGGTAAGAAGATATTTATTTTGAGACCAAAATTTATTTTGAAAAAGGATAATTTTTATAAGTATTCATAGACTAATGGTTTTTTTCTTTCTTTTTTATGTCCTTTATCGAGATTTTTATTCTCATAAAATGTTTTAAAATTTTTTCACTAGTTTTTAAGGATGATTAGGGATAAGGATGAGGTCAAGGTGAAAATTTTAAATATGCGTCATGAAAATAAAATATGTTTCTTTTTTAAAGTTTTGTTTTGTGAAAAAATACATACTGAATAGAAGTGGACACCTTTTAATATATGGATTTTTATCTAAGAGTTATGTCCAAGATCTATAAATTTATAAACCTAAAAGATATTTGGAAACCTAAAATATATTTTGAATCCTAAAATATATTTTTATTTTTAAGTGTACACCTTTTTTGTTATGTCCGAAGAGTTATGTACTAAATCTATAAATATATAAACTTAAAAGATATTTGGAAATGAAATACAGTGAATTTGAGTTTAAATTCACTAAAATATGTAATGTTTAAGACCAGGACCTTTCAAATGTTGTGGCCAAATATTTCTCAAGGATAAGTTATTCTATGGTGGGGAGGTTGTAATAGATTAGGTTTTTTGGTGGGTGATTTTGGTTCTATTTTTGGTATAATCAGGTGTAATTTGGTGTATTTGAGAAATAATATTTTTTATTGGATGTTGAGAACTAGTATTTGAGGTATTAGCATGGTGTCGAGCTAAAAATTTGGTTAAAGGTGGATGGTCACGTTACAATCCATATGTTGCATCATGATGAGTAGCCTAGGGAGAAGGAAATTCCATAATAGATGATGGTTGGGTTGTGAATCCCTAGCTAACAGGGTGTTACATTGTAATGAGATGGGTCATGACACAATGTGTCCCTGGGCTAGAGAGTTAAGTTTTTTTATTCAGATATAAGGGGATGCATTACATCATGAACCATAGGATCATGTTTCAACATGGTCCAGGATGAGGAAATTATTTCATGACCCTCTGGGCTATAAAAAATTGTCAATTTTTCATGTTTTTTTATATTTAAATAAAGGGTTTAAAATTTTGATAAATAAGGGCTTAGACTAATTTCACTCCTAACATAGGGGAGATCATGCACAATTATCCTTCTCATTCCCTCTTTCCCTATGGTAAGATATTATCCATTTTTGGGATATTCATTGATCAATGTTTCATACAGAATCATTACGGTTAAGGATCATCCTCCCCAATCATCTATTTCTAATTTTTTTATATTACAACGATTTTAGAATACAATATATATTTTAGTTATTTTTATCTGGAATCAAGGTTTTTACTCCCCAGGATAAACCATTATGTGTAATTCCATGTACATGATCCTGCTAGTACCTATTAGGTGGTGAGTAGATATTTATATTATTATATGTCTATTTATACATTCTGTGATTTTCAAGCATGAATAAGGTTATGTGCGCTACCAGAAAATAGAACCACTTAATGTTTCTATGGTTTAAGGGTGATTTAAAAAGGTACTCTCATGTGGGTATGACTTGGGATATGTTGGACAACGTCCGTGGTTGGTAGGTGTCTTCAGGACTAGCTTGTAATGTTTCCACGTATTATTGAGTGATGGTTTATGGGACATATTAATTAATATGGTTGCTAGGGAATGTAACAGGTATGACCCATATGGTCATGGGGATATGTGATCTTTATATATGGTATGATAGTGATATATCATTCACCAATAATAAGAAGAAAGTTATTTTCTGGGTTTTGGCTATAGGATATTTGCTATTCTTCTTACTACTAGGGCTAAAGACATTAGGGTTCATGCCTAAAAAGAGGGGCCCAAAGGGTGGTGTTAACCACCATATGATTAGTGGTATGATTCATAGACGAGTTTCCTTGGGTGATGGTGTTTAACATAGAACTAAAGGGGAGATACATTGTGTATTTCCATGGGGAATGAGGGGTTATTGTGATCACTGACTTGGGCCTAATGCTCGTGGAATGTGTGTGGATTTAATCAAGGATGATGAACCAAACAAGGTAACAAGAGAGTGGTATCTTGGTTGTTAATGTGTGATTTGTGTGTATTTTTGATAGTTGGATTGGTTGATCTCAGTTAAGTGGTGGGCCTTGGGCACATCTAGATGTGTACAAACCATAAGTGCTTCATCTCACTCTAGCACTGGCTGAAGCAGGTAAGGTTCTCATCCATGTCTTGATGATAATAGAGTGAAGTGGGTTATGTATATCATATTGGTTTCTATATGTTTCACTTTTCAAACCATTATGTAAATGTGGATATTATATAGGGACATCATTGGTTGAAACTTACAAAGTTTATACTCAAACCCTTTATAGGCCCTTCAAGATATGTTCAAACTTTAGTTTTATGATTTAGGCAAGTGAAAGGGATATAAAATTGGTGTATATATAGTTAAAGGTGAAATGCATGCAAAATAATATTGTTGAGTGTTTTTGGGGGTAGAAAGGGTGGAATCATGGTGCCATACAAGTTCTATTTTTGATATTTTTAAAAAAATTTGTATACGATCGACCTATGTGAAAATCATTTAATTTTTGTATGGATAGTATGATATAGTAAATATTCATTTTTTTCAAAATGGATTCAAACGCTGTGCTCCTGCCTACTTCACTTCCTACAGATCCTCCGTCATCCGCTGGTTTTGATCTGATGAATCTAGGGTTTCGGGAGCCCGGTGGTGGCTCGTCTTGTTCCCATCTTTCCTTCAAGGAGGTGCTTCTGATCCCCCCTCTTCCCTTCCAGGAAGGGGAGCCTTCGGTGCCCCTTGGGACTTCTTCGTTCCCAGAAAATGGTTGCTCCGTCCTTGCGGTTTCGGTGGCGTCTTTTGACGAGGCGGTGAAGAATCTCCAGTGGACCTTGGTTGCTCGCTTTGGCACTAAAAAACCTTCGATATCACTGTTCTTGGACTTCATCAAGTGGTGGGATCTTGACATTAATTCCGACCAAAGTGTCCATCTTAGATCGAAAGGCTTTCTGCATTGTCTTGGCCACTAGGGAAGACTTTGTCAAAGATTGGAGCAGGAGCCCTCGTTGGGTGGGTCGTTGGCGCTTCTCTCTCTCTCATTGGTCGATGGATGCTCACTCAGGGAGGGAGATCCCTCTTGCGGCGATATGGATCTCCATCCCCGTTCTCCCTCTTCCTCTAATGCAAGAATCATTTCTGAAGGCGATTGGGGACTTGTTGGGGTCTTTTTTGTATGTGGGTGTTCGGACGTCTCGTATGGAGGAATCTTCGGTTGCTCGGATCTGTGTCAAAATGGACTCTTCTTAACCAATTATGGATCTGATCATTCTCAGGATCGAGGGGATGTAGGACCGTCACCAGGATCTATTCTACCCAGTTTATCCTTGCTTTTGCTCGTTTTGTAAAATCTCAGGGAATTCTCTTCAGGTTTGTCGCAAGGTCCGGGGGAATGGTCATAATTAGCAGCCTTTCGCTCAAAATCCCTCTCCAGGGCTATCTATGTTTGTCGATCAGGGAAAAGGGGTGGTCTCCTACCCCCTTCTTGTGCTTCAGAGGCTTCGTCCTCCATGTCCAAGGATTTAGTCCCTTCTTGCAGGGATCTGGTCTGTTTCTCCCAAGGTGCGGGTGACAGTGTGGCAAGTCCCCCCTAGATGTGATGCTCTGCAACAACTTCTTCAGTTTCTATATGAGAGATCCACATGTCACTCCCCGTAGCAGCATCTCTGAAATACAACCTTTGGTACTGGGGCCCAATGTGTTGGGAGGGGATCCTTGGCCTTGGCTAGTGAGCATCGACTTCCTTCTCCGTCTTCTTCGTAGTTGTTCCCGGTTTCTTCTTCGCTGCATGTTTCAGAAGATTTGTTATCTCCTCCCTCCCTGCCTCCAGGATCTCTGATGTTATCTCCAGTGGTCTATGCACCTATGTCTCAGTCCAAGCATGTGACGGCTGACAACTTCATAGTTTCTTCAGAGGATTCTCTCCGGGATTGGCGTAGTGGAAGACTCACTCCTACATCTTCCAACAGAATCAAGATAAATGGAATATGTACTCGCTTTTAAGTGAAAATCTGGCACTTCCTCTTCCCCACAGAAGTTTCATCAATCCAAGGGCGAGGAGTCTAGGGCCAATGTCAGACGCAAACATCTCAATGTCTAGGATTTTAATCTGGAATGCCCAAGGGCTTGGGGAGAGGGCTAAATCTGATTTTATTGTTAATGAATTCGCTAATCACTTAGATTCTATGGTGGAAGTCCTGGAACCAAAAAAAGTTTTAGGAAGAATAGCTGATTTTACGCAAAGGCTTAACGTTTTTGGTTTCTTGCATGGGAACCCTCCCAACTCACACATTTGGCTCTTCTCGAAGGCAAATTTTTCGGTGGATTTGATTAATGCGACAGACCAATACCTCTTCACAAGAATAATGGTAGGATCTCAATGTTATTATTCCTCTTTTACTTATGAAAAGTGAAATTCCTAGGAGCGAGAGGTCCTTTGGAGCGACCTTGAAGGCCTTCTAGATGATAAAAACCCCTGCACTTTTGGAGGTGATTTCAACACAGTAGCATCTCCCGAGGAAAAACAGGGGGGAGGGGCTTTCCTAAGAAGTGCAAGCCAGGACTTCGTTGCTTTATTGACTGGATCTGGGCTGACCGATGTTGTGTTTAAGGGAGATCATTACACCTGGTGTAATAACCAATGTGGAGGAAGATGCACTTAGTGTCGGCTCGATCGGTGCTTAATGAACAATGCAACTCTTTCTCTCTTCCCAGATGCTAAAGTATCCCATCTAGTTTGTCGCATGTCTAATCATTATTCGTTGCGTCTTTCTCTAGGCTCCAGTACTCAGAGAGGTGAGTGCACCCAGTTTTCAAGCTCATGGATGGAAGAGCCGAGATTCCATGATGTAGTCAATGATTCATGGGACTGGCCGCTTTCTGGGAACCCATGGATATCATTCCCAATAAGTTGAGGAGGCTAAAAAATCTGCTTCAAAGGTGGTGGAAGTTGGTTCCTTCTAATGACCAGGAGCTGATCGTGATTAGTAAGGAAGTGGTACTCTTGGAGGCTTGCCTAGAACAAAGATGGGATGATTCCTTGTTTCTCGATGTCAGGGCTAAGAAGGTTCTCTTAACTGATCTCCTTTTAAAGTAGGAGAGGCTGGCGAGAGAGGGTGCCAGGGTTAAGTGGCTTCGTGAGGGGGACTGAAACACTAGTTTCTTTAATGGATGTATCAAAGAAAGGTGCTGCCCTCATAGGCCCAATATAGATCATACACCAATGATCAGGATGAAGTGGGGAATCTGGCCAATGACATTGTTAAAGACATTCTTGTAGGTCCTAAGTCTAATATGGAAAACAGTTATCCAAGTGAGGATATAGAGAATTTTGATGGCATTCCTAGTTTTGTTTCTATGGCTATCGATGATGGGTTGAGAAGGTCTTCGCATGAGGATGAAGTGAGAGAGGTGGTGTGGTCTTTGCACCCTATCAGTACTCCAGGGCTGGATGAGATACTTGGTTCTTTTTACAGGGCTTCGTGGGATACAATCATAGGGGACTTGGTGAGAGTTGTGCATGACTTCTTTCTAGGTGGTCATCTTCCGTGCATAGCCAGTGCGAACAAGGTGGTTATGATTCCGAAGGTAAAAAACCCCCACCTAGTTGATCAATACAGAACGATCAACATGTGCAACATTCCTTATAAGTTCCTAGCGAGTATTTTCAACAAAAGGCCTACAGTGCACTTAAATGACTGGTTGGCAGCAGAGCAACATGACTTTATTAAAGGGAGGTCAATTTAGAGTGCTATCAGAGTGGTGCATGAAAGGATAAGTGGGATCAACAATAATGATTTTGGAAAAAACCTAGCTATCAAGCATGACATGAGCAAGGCCTACGATGGAATAGAACGAGGTTTCATTCTAAAGGTGTTGACTTGCATGGTTTTCTCAAATAAGACCCGAGATCTTCTCTTTCGCAACTTTAGCTCGATGCGGATCTCCACTTATTTCATGGGTAAACATTTCGGCTTCTACAAGGAATGTAGAGGTTTGAGGCAGGGGGATCCCCTTTCGTCCACTCTTTTCATTTTATCCCAAAATCTGTTAAGCTTTTTTATAAAGAGGAGCCTGCGCATGGGGCGAATCCTTCTTTTTCATGATAGACATTTTATGAAGGAAATATCCCACTTAATGTTTGTAGATGATACCATTTTATTTATCAATGGTAGTAAGAGATCAGTGAATGGGTTGAATGGGGTTCTTAGAGAATACTGTAAATGGAGTGGTCACGTGGTGAATGGGGAGAAAAGATTGTGTTTCTCTGCTAAGGATCTCTCATCCAGAAGGGCTGCATCTCTGGAATTTGGTTTGCATATGAGGAGAGGCACTTTCCCCATGGATCATCTTTGTGCTCTGGTGAGTCCATACTCCCTTCGTGTTCATCCCTTTGATAAGCTTGTGGGAAAGATTATGGGTCACATTCTCAATTGGAGAAATAGGTTCCTCTCCTTTGGAGGGTGCATCACTTTGGTTAATAGTGTTCTAGTTTCTATTCCCATGCACCTCATATCCACCGTAAAGGTTCCAAAAATTGTGAATGCAAATTTGGAAAGAATAGTGGTCTCTTTCATATAGGACAACCAGATGGAAGGCAAGCACCACTAGGCCTCGAGGAAGAATTTACCGAGACCTGTGTCTGAAGGGGGCATAAATTTGAGGAGTGTATCTTGGACCATGAAAGATATGCATGTCAAGCTATCATGGGAGGAAATGGAGGGCATAACTCTATGGGGATAGCTTATTCAAGATAAATATGACTTGAATTTGGCAGTGCATAGGTTTTGGCCATCAAGATCATGGAAGATGATTCATCCTTACTTAGGGTATCTTCTTTCTCATGCGTGATGACTGGTGGGTAGAGGGGATGTGAGTTTCTGGAAGCAGGACTAGGGAGGAGGGAATCTATGGTTTCTTGGTTGTCTTGTACTGGATGTGACTTTCAGAGAAGCCAATGTGCACCTATATTTCATCCACGCCATTCTCAATTAAGATCATCCCACTGTTTTAAGGAGGTCATTACAAGTTCGGACCCTAACCGACTCATTTTCATGGGAGATACATCGGGCGAGTTTTCTATTAAATCTTTTAGCTATGTAAGGCAAGACCCTAGTTCTAACGATCCATGGGGGGTATTGTTATGGTGCAAGGGAATCTCCTGAAAGTTAAATTTTGTGCTGTGGAGAGTCTGACATAATACCATGCCCACTGATGACAATATAAAGCGCATAGGTATAAATTTGGCATCCAGATGCTGGTGCTGCATTAAACCTAAATAAGAAACAACGGATCATTTATTCTTCAATAGTGATTCGACTCGATGGAGTTGGCAAGCACATGGACAACTCTTAGGATGGAAAGCTTCAAGTGGAAGGCATGAGGTGGTTCTGAACTGGTGGTTTGATGGTGCAAGTGAGCATGGTCCATAGAGGGAAAGCTGAGCTATCATTATTGTGGTGGGTTGCTGGATTATTTGGAAAGCAAGGAATGATGCAAGGCACAAGAACTCCTCTACCACTCGTGTAAGAATCAACTTTGGAATGAGAAATACAGTGCTGGATTTAGTTAATTTATGCACAGTTTGTCATTCTTCTCCATCAATAAGATCTCTTAATCAAGGTGTGGGATTTCAATAGGGGAGGATGGGTATAAGACATTGGGTATGTTGGTATCCCCCATGTGCTGGTTTCAAACTCAATACGAACAGATCTCTCCAAGGGGGGGATGAGAGGTGGTGGTGTTATAAGAGACCAGAGGGGGTCTGTTGTGGTGGCTTTTTCGGCCTTTTATGGTAGAGGTGTGGCTCTTCAGGCCGAGCCAAAGGCAATAGCCACATGGCTGGAGGTTTGTGACCAAAGGAATATATCTTTGATGTTGGTAGAGACAGGTTCCCTGATTCTATATAATACTTTATCAGGATGTGGAATTATCCCTCAGAGAGTAGTTTATATTATCCGTAAGTGCAAGTAGATCATGGGCACCAATACGGGTATCTCCCACACATGGCATGAGGGGAATAAGGTTGCATACTTCTTGGATTCTCAGGCTTCCTCAAGCCAAAAATTTTCCCTCTATCTCAACTTAGGTTCCTTTCCTCCGGGATTCTCTCTTTTTGTTATGAACGATTCTTTGGGTCTTCACTACTTCCGTCATCCTTGATGTATCTCTTTTTTGTATATATCCTAAAGAAATAAAAATGGTAATATTTCAGTGAAATATTCATTTTTCATAGTCTGGGGTATGTTATAAGTTCTTCCCCTGTAGTTATATTTCATTTATTTCTTATAATTTTTTTTTTCAATATCATTTATAGGTATTAATAATATAGGGTATATTCTCCCCACTATCACCTCCTCAACCCACATTGCTAGTCAGTAGCCTTTGGCGTATATGGAGGCGCACCTGAGGTCACATGGTGTACCTAGGTCAAATCATTTCAAGTGATCTAGGTTAGAGAGTGTTACAATCATGTAATTGACATGATTTCAAATGTTTGAATAATCCTTTTAGACTACACATATATTTGAGGATGATATCATATATTGAGTTTTACCTCAATATTCAACGCCTTATATAGTATTCTCTAAAATTCCAACATGAATTTTAGTTCTCAATTATATATCATTGATAATGGTGCACCATGACGTCCCACTGCTTTATTAATATAAAATATTTCATGATTCTCAAGGAAAAAATACCCATGTATTGTAAGTAAATGAGAAGAATTAGATAGGTGATATATGATAATCCACATTACACAATTATTTTTGGAATTATTAGGAAAAGTAGTGAAAAATACCATTATAATATTATCCCACTTCTCTATTATTATAAAGAGAGGTTTCATAACCCCTTCGGATAATTCACTCTTTGTCTTTACGTGTTGGTACGACTAGTGTCTCATAGCGTAGTCACTAATATCTTATTTCATGTTGTCCCATTGGAATTATTCTCAGAGATCCAGAAATATATTTGTAATGAACTAACCTATATTACTCTAAGCCAAAACTAGATTTTTATTGACCTCTAATATAGTCCTCTGAATCATCAGGGGTTGATGACATGTGATAAGGGTAAAATTAGTCCCATAAAGAAATGAATTATTTCATTTTTTAAAATTAAATAAAAACGATTTCAAGGTTTTAATGAAATTAATAATCTATATGATATTCATATTTTCCATGAAAAAAATAAACACTCCAAATTATAATAAATAAAAGATGTTTAATCCTTATACTAGTACATCAAGAATAATAAATTAAAAATACAAGGATTAATTAGCTAATAAGATCCACAAATGAAAATCATCCACCACGATCTCTAAACTATAAGTGAAAGTTGAATTTTATTATTTTCCAAATACCATGGGTGATATAAAAATATTAACCTACAACAAACATGGTGCACCTACATTTTCACCAGATTAAATGTATATGGGGTGATTATTTCTATATAATCAGTAGTTTTTCCCCAAAACTTTTCTATAAAAAACACACACACAAGTAAACTAGTCCAATAAAAACCCTACCTAGCTATGACTCTACTCAAGACAACAACGAGACCCAATTATGACCCTTGAAGACCAACTTTAATAAGCCACAAAATGGTGAGAAGTACAACGGGTACATCATCACACACATATTAAACACATTTCTATTTTTGAAAGAAAGACCCACCACTACCTAAATAATTTAAATGTGTTTCCCTACTATTTGTACATGAATAATTTATTTCAAATGAATTCCATGTCATAAAAACAAATAAAAATAAGTAAAAACAACAGTAAACAAAACTCCCATATACCTCTAACAAGGTGTAATGTAATATATCATCACTGAAAAGTCTACTACATCTGAAGATAAGATCTCTCGACACTACTACCAAATCTATCCTAATAATATAAAAATGTATTTAAACTATGGTTGAGGATATAAATATACTTAATAGGTTCCTCCCTTAAAATATAATGCTCTTATGTGAATGAATCATACTAATGTATCATTGAATTCAATAAATAAAACAAAGAAATAAATCACCTATCCCCATGGCCAACCTCCAAACTATAAACATTTCATGCATCAAAATCCACCCACTACCAAAGAACACCAATACATAGCCTTTATTAAAGAAACACTTTTATTACATATTTTTAATCAATTCCATGCAACTTTCCTCCTACAAGGACCTCATTATAAGTTATAATGGTTGGTTAGCTATCCATCCATTGAGAATCTCACCATTACCGTGCATCCACCCACATGGAATATCTACACTATAACTCACCTTCTCATCCGGATCAAATTTTTCTAATGATGGTTGGGTAGATATACATCCATTGGGACTCATGTTGTTATCGGAATATCTATATGAAAATATATTTTCCACCTCAAGTGGTTCTTTATGGAATTTAATGGTTGGAAAAAAAGTCCACCTGTAGGGACTCCCATTGTTTTTAGATGTATAAATGCAATGAAACTCTCCACCTCAACTTGGATCATCTATAAAACATCATCACATCTCCACTATATTTTAATAATTAATACACTATCCACACATAGAGACTCTCAATATTACTGGGTGTCCACCCATTGAGACTCTTCCCACCTTAACCTGAGTCATCAATACCACACATCTCAAAACACTTATTCACATCACAATACACCATCACATAACTATCTACATCATCAATATCATCATCATTGATATTTAAAAATCAATTTAGACCCCCACCACCCATTAATTAACTAAATAATAAACATCACCATTATTATCAAGTATCATAAATGTATTAAGAACCCCACCATACAATTTATCTATCATATAGGGCTACCATACATAAAAAGGTATTAGGGAATATGATCAAGTTAAGTAAATATACCATGATCCCACCTACATCTACCAAAAACAAGATCATATAGATGTAATTACCACATCCTTATCATTCCCTTTATCTTGAGAACAAACAAATTCTACAACCTCTTCACTATTCACTTAACTTTAGGAATCCACAACACACATGGTCTCACTATTCACTATATCCTTCTACTCACACTACTATCCCCTTAAAAAAAATATTCTCAAATTCATATAGCTTCATATTCCATAAATATATTTCCTCACGCACAAGTGGACAAACTCATGAAAAAACTACACCACCACATGTACCTCACTACCAAAATTATATCTAAGCTAGAATATGGCATGAAGCCATGCCTAAGAGATAAAATATTTGTGCAACATACTAACACTTCATCCAACTTCATCACCTATAATTCAAGAAACATCACTAGAAAGTGACATGAACCCCATAAAAATATGACAATGATTTTTTTAAATTCTCTATTAACCCCTATTAAATTATTTTAAACAATGTATTATTATCTAGGGATAAAAATCAATACCATTACTTATCAAATAATTCATATATAATTATAAAAATAATTATCGCTAAATCTATCATAAAAACACATAAAAATAATATATCAATTTCAATATTTTTATAATTCATAATTATTATCATGATTAATATATCAAAATAATAATAAATCAATTCTATATTCATAAAATATACCATTTAATCAATTCTAATATTTTTTCCATCGATTATCATTTTCCATCCATAAACTACCATATCATATTTCATAATTATTTCAAATATTCATCTAGAATATTTATTACAACATGATATTATTTATTATACCTAGTTTAAATTTAGTATAATGATATTTATCTTTTGATTATAGAAAAATAAAACCAGGGTAGACTCAAAAGTATTATTAAAAAGACGATAATTTTGAGTCAACTACCTCAATTCCAGAATGATTTTAAAATTTCAATACTCTAATCATCATTCAAATATATCCTATTATCCATCCACCACTTTTTTTTTTGATTTACATGCCTCATGGATTTCACAACATCTCTAGAGAGAAAATAGAGAAAATCTGACAAATGATATTGGTAGAGTAATAGATAAAAAATGACTAAATCCTCCACTTCCCCATAAAAACCATGTCATGAAACCCATAAAACTTTCCACATTTGACTTTATCATTCAAATCCCATCATAAATATACTTCCTAACCATAAGTTATAATATAGTCATAAAAAATATAACCATTGATTCCACTAATCTTCCATGTCATCACCACCATATATTTTTAAATAAATTATTTATAAAAATAATATATTAAAAAATTTAAATAAATAAATAAATTCTATAAACACTCAATATTTACAACAAACTTCAATCACACCAAATGGAAAAAAGTCAACCCAATAGAAACTGTAACATCCAAAATCCAATTACTTGCTCGAAATTTCATTTAGAGACCAATAAATAGCCATTTTACCCTTCAAAATCAAAATAAAAAAAGAACATTTAAATTTTAACAACCCCCAAAAAATTAAAATTTTGGGTCTCTATAAGGCATGATAAAAAAAATTAAGGTAAATTCAATATATAATTTGAAAACATTAAATATGATTAACATATCTCACTTGTATACACCTAATGTAAAGGTAAACTGGGTGTTACCATAATTTTTTTTAAAATTAGATCACCTATATGATTTACAATTTTACATAAACATAACCTAAATTAATAGATTTACAGATCCATAAAAACGTTAAAAAACCCATTCCCCTAAAAAATATTATTTTTGAATACTCAAAATCTAAAATTTTAAAATACCCAATTTCACAATTTAAAATAATACGCAATTCTCAATGAAAATACTTTCTCATACCAATCACATGAAAATTGAATAATTTAAAGATCAAATAAGGTTCATAATGATCAAATAAAAAATTAACCTATGGTATAATTTTAAAATTACAAACACACCATTATAATTTTAAAAAATAAATTCAATAACTTTAATTTAGAAAAATATTAAATCAAAACAAGGTTTAAATAAGATAATACTTAGGTAGAAGAATCACATTCCTTAAAGGGATCCTATATATTCAATCTACGAGCCTCTAAATAATAGAGTCAATTATATATGCCTAATAAATCTACCACATTCTATTTAATAAATTATTATAATGATTAAAAAAGGAGAAAATGGTTTCAAGTCAACGAAAACATACTAGGAAGCTGTACAGTGATGGTGAATCCTCTAAAAAGGAGCATTCAGTTAGCTTGTACCTCCTCACATCCCTATAGAAAAAATCCCCAGGATAATTAGGGGTTTCTATATGTATCAATGAAAATACAAAAAATTAAATCCACAAAAGTATAAAAAACTTCATGTATATGGAAGAGAGGAATAAAAAAAGGAGAAGATAGAGAAGGAGAGTCCACCTCATCCACCTATGACCATATTCCTTGGTGAAAGAAGAAACAATGGAATAAGACGAAGGATCTTATATATTTGAGGGTTCCTTGAATTCCACTGGGGGGGGGGGGTTCTTCTCCCCTATTTACTCATTTAACCTAAAATAACAATAATAATCACTTAAAAACAACAACATCTCCCTTACAAATAATTTAAATGCATCTAAAATACTTTAGAATTCCCACAAAAAATTATTAATATAATTAATTGATCTAAAAATATTCATTTAATAAAAATAAAAATATTTTAGATATAAGAAAAAAATTATTTAATAATAGAGAGAAAAATGGTTTGTTCCATAATTCATAAAACATACAATAGACTATGATACAATTATTTTTATTCTTAATAAATTATTAATTAAATCTCACACTTTATATATTTATTATATAAAATATAAATTTAAAACATGGGGGGGGGGGGAGTTAAGTTACTCATCACTATAAAAATTTTCATTTTGGGGAAGTAATTAGAAAGATCACTTGGTTATTTACTACCTTAAGTGTGAGATTACCATTGTCCCAATGACTCTATATTTTACTCAATATAAATAATTCACTCTATTATATCAATATATGTATATCACTTAAAATCCTTTAAGTAATAATTAAATGATTAGAAATATTCATTAATGGATTTTACATCTACAATGACTTCAAAGCATAATATAAATACCTATCATTAAAGAAAAAGGGTACCACTATCTTTTATCCAACCCAGTTGTGACATAATATCATCATTTAAATCCAATGATTTTATTTAATATTAAGGTATAAAACCAGGAAACCATCCATATCAATATAATAATCCCTCCATGGTTCATCCATGAATAATATATGCATTCCCTAAATTTCTAGGTCCCATGGTCTCTAGACTATCAATATCACAAGGAGTTCCCACAATATTATAAATAAAATCAATTAAAGTTCATCTTTACAAGGATAATAGGGGTATGAACCCAAAAATATGAATCTTAGGTCCCCTTAAATATAAATTGAAACATAGAATTAATTGCACTAAAACATCAATGTATAGTAAATATTTAATTAATCTTATAATGAATGTTTTTAAGGTATTCCAGATTACTTTTGATATAAAGAAATCATGATATGGATAATATCCATAGTTATATACATAGATCATTCTATTAGGTTTGATTTTATATCATTTGGAACTAAAACAAAAACTCAAATATAATTTTATGGTCGTTTTAAGTTGAAATTCCCTTTTTAATTCAACATAAGGACTCTTACTTATCAATAGAATTACACATAACTCTGGTAATGTAATAAGGGTAAAATAAGGTTCAAAAAATTGGTTTTTTAGATATTTACCCATAATTATAGATTGTGGGATGATTTAAAAACTATATAAGAAACTACACATTTACGTTTCCATATTTTTCCCACTTAGCACACTTGGTAAATCGTGATAAAGCTACTGCCAATATATTTGAAATAATAATGGATTTTAGAATGGTTTATAAACTATCCAAATCCACTAATTCTCTTTTCACCATTCACAGTTTTTAAACCATGTTATAAATCACGCTACAATACCAAAAAACTATATATCTTCTAAAAAATATTTGGTTGGTGCCTAATTTACATAATTACTTCACAAAAATTTATAAGAAAATACCAATACCAAATTATACCTAAATATGATAAGTTATGACTATCATAACTTAATTTTGTTAAGTCATTAAATATTCACCCACATATATCTCATTTTATTTCACACTTCAATTAAAAATTCCTTACACCAATACCAAATTCCACAATTCTCAATCATTTATCATAACAATATAAATCAGTGATTATATCTAGGAATTTTTAACATGATTCATGTTTTTTCTCAATATTTAACCAAAGTGACCCATAAACTAACTAATAAACAAAATAAACTATAACACTTTCTTTCCATTTAAAAATATCTAGATTAAGGAGCTAAATTCCAAAATAACCATTGAAAATAAAAATAAATTTTTATAATTATATCAAAGTTATATATAAATAATTACTCTATTAAAAAAACTCATTACTAAATTAATACCATCCACTATACCCAATATCAAAAGTTATAATTCACAAAAAAGAAAAATTAAATAATTTTACCTCCATTCAATCCCAATATGTTTCAACCAACCAAACACATCCAAATAAAATAAAATCATTTCAAATATAGAAAAAAATAAATCTAAAATGAAAAATTTAAATTCAATTTAAAATATTACTAAGAAAATATACAACAATTTTTTTTAATGAAATAAATAAGTCAAATATCAATAAAACAACTTCAATTCAATCAAACAAACATACCTAAAAAATTAATTAGATTTAAAATATAAACCATCTTTCAAACATAAATTATTTCAAGCCAATATCAAAGAATAAATAATTCATTTTAAATAAATTTTCATCTAAACCAATACCATGTTTTCTACATCAGGCAATAATTTCAAATATATTAATTCCAGAAAAACACCCATAGAGAAAACATGAAACATTTCATTAAAAATAATACAATTAATGGAAAAATATTATGATTTAAAATTACAACATGTTTGGACTAAAATACACCCAAAAACATTTTAATTAATCATAATTAAAACCCATATTGTTTTCTTTAAAACAATACAAATTCATAAAATAAATTTCTTAAGTATTTAATCTATTTGTTTAAAAAACCCCCAAATCTTGATTTTAAATCCAAATAGTCATCATTTAATTCAAAGAGATCCATTAAAAAGAACCTTAAAGTATTTCATAATATATTTTTTAAAATTATTTTCAAAGGAAAACACTATTTCTAACACATATGGATTAAATTAAAAACAATTTTAAAAAATAAAATTTAAACAATTTAATACTTAATAGATAAATTAAATTAGATTTAAATAGTTTTCTATAAATTATTATTTAATAAAAATAAGAGTAAAAAAGCTCTATTACATGTATATCACTTTAAAAAATCTAATTAATCCAACAAATTTTTCAAAACAAATTTATTTGATGAATAAAATTCCAAAAATAACTTTTAAAATGAGATTTTTACCAATTACTAAACTACAATAAAATTTTCCTAAATCCAAACATTCCAAGAATAATATAAAACATTAAAAAATTTAAGCTATTATTTAAAAAAATTATATAAATTCAAACAAACACTTTTTAAAACTTTAAAATGTACATCAAACAATTGAAAATTTCTCTCTTTAAATGTAGTAAATAAGTAATAAAACCTAAATATTTTAATTTGAAATACCACTTAAATGATATTCACTACCAATACTAATAACGAGTTTTAATATATTCCAAAATAGAAATAAAATTCCAAAAAAATGTCACAATAACTTTGGAAATAAATTTAAAATTATATACCAAGTAGTTAAAATCAAACATCCCTTTAAAAACAAATTTTTAAATATTTCAAACATACTTAAAAACTTTTAAACGTTTAAACTCTATCATAATATAAATTAAAAGAAATTATTTCAAATATAACCTATCAAAAATTATAAAACATCACTAAATTTACCCATGATAAGAATAAATGACCCAAAAGTAACTAACCTCCATAGATTTTATAATTTAATTATTTTTTAAAACAACCCCAAAAAGTTTAAATGTTTGAAAAAAACTTATTTTCATGTGAGGATGAGTAAAAACTACAAAAAATTAACACATTATAATAAACAAACTACCTATAAATTTGTTTGAAAACCAATGGTCAATTAGATAGCCACACAGAAAAATATATAAACTTAGTTATATGTTTTTTTATTAAGTTTTAAATTATTCATTGGATTGTCCTATTTTATAGAGTCCTAATATAAATCATTTAAATTCTATACAAACAATCATAAAATTTGAAAAGTAAAACTTAACTAGGATAATAAATACTTCATTATTTAAATCAATATAGAGTAATATTTCATTTTAGTAATGTATTTAAAATAGGAACCTAAATATAATTTAAAAAAAATATTGCAAAAATATGTTAATTAATTTCGACATATAACTACAAGATTCATTCAGTACAATGCCAATATTTTCCCATCATGGTCCAAGAAACCTCACTCTTAGAAAAGATGATAGAAAATAAAATAATTGATGTACCAAGGGTTGAATAATATGTAACCCACCTATGCATCCCATGATAACTCAAGGATCACTAAAATAAATATTGGTTAATATTTTCTAATAGTATACCCCTCATGTTTAGAAGATCTTATCTCCAAAACTACCAATACTTACTAAAATACACAACCCAAAAATGTTCAAAAAAAATTTAAAATAACTTAAACATAATTATACCAAAAAAGAACTAGATCGATACTAATTTTTGATATATTTATCTAATTTATCATAGGAAATTGAAAAACAAATAGGTTAATATTAATTACCTAGGTGAACGACTTCCCTCAACATTTCTTTTTCAAATTAAAGTAATATGATTACCTGATTTTAATAAAAGTAAAAAAAACTACATGAGATTCATATCATATTTGAAAAATAAATAGTCCAAATGTTAATAAATAAAATAATTATAATATATTCACCAATAAAAAATGAAAAATACAATATAAAATTACAAACAATATGACCAGAAAGATCCAATGGAAACAATATCCCACCACTCTCTCTAAACTCCAATTGAAAGTTGCATCCCACTATCAACCAAATAATATAAGAGAAATTTATAACATATCCTATAACTCAAAAACATGTTATAAAAATATTTTTTACTAGAGGATATGCATAGTGGTGATTATATCCACATACCGATTTTTTTTAGGTTCCCCATAAAACCCATGAATAAGTAAACCAATAGAGGTCCTAAAGACTATCATTTATAAACCTAAAATCTTATACCTCTCTTAGAATCTGTCATTATACTTAAATATTTTTGGGTTTTTACACCACTTCCTCTAGTGGAGATGGCTATCCTCTATTATCACTCGATATTTATTCTATTTCCCACACTTTTGTTTTTTAATTTTTATCTCTGTAGGTTTTTTTCTCTAAGAGGTGCTATATTATATTTTCAAGAATGGATATTTTCATTTATATTCTTCATCATTGGTCTAGTATTTTCATTTATTCTTTTCATGTATTTTATTTTGGTATTCCTCCACTTCTTTCTATCTTTGATGCTCTGGCTCATTTGAATATGGTGATGTTAGTGGTGATTGAATGTTTTTTCTTAAATATTTTCTAAATTTTTTGGATTTTAAGGTTTCAAACCATGATTAATTTTCCTAATGTTTTACCTTAATATATACCCCTCATTCCTTTAATGTTTTATAGATCTTTACTATGCTTGACTCATCTCAAGATCATTGGTACTCATCTTCCTTTAGTGCATAACACTACATGGATCCTATCCCTTTAATAGGAGATCTATTTTTTTACCAAGTGACCATACTCAATGGCCACCCTCAGTATTCCTTGGTTATGATTCTTTTCATAAAATGGTATAATTATACCCTCTTTGACCCATAGTGACATTGGTCGATGCTGATGGTGTTTTTTATTATTTAGTGTTAATGGCTGTTATGGTGACGACTTAATAGAAACTCTTCATTGATGATGGGAGTTTGTGTGTACTTTAACCTTTTAGTTGAGAACTGGGATGTTATCCTCACTATGATATCCCTATATCATTGAAAACATTTACATTTAAGTTTCTTGGTAGAAAAAAATCATTTTGATAGTCCCTAGAGATCAGTGTTTGGATTTTAATCCTTAGTTGGTGGTGTGATTCCAACATCAATTTGAAGTTTCTTTCCATAATGGTGGCGGTAATATCTCCCATTTGTAGAAAATATTTTACTTCTTAGTTTTTTTTAAGGTTTCAACTTCTTTGGTATTAGGTCAAGATATATTTTTTCGGTGGGGTATCAAACCCTAATTTGATTTGGGATGCTACCCCTATGTTTTATAGTCTTCCTTTATGTAGGAACATTCTTTTATCATTTATTTTCACTGGTATTTTATTACCAAAATTTTGAATTTGGTATAAAATATAAAAATGGCTTTTTAGAGGATGACAACCTAAAAAAATATTCTTTAAAATAAATTCACCTTAAAATTAACCATTTTAAACATAAACACATTCAATGTTTTCAAACAAAAACCCCCACACCTCAGGTGAAAGTAAACATGATGTTATTATAAAACATTCATATAAAATATATCACCTTATAGATTCATATTCCAAATAATATATAATAATGGGGAGCTTATATAAATAATTCAAGGTATGAAAAAAGATTACTATGAGAACCACTAAGGGTGAAATGTTAGGCTGGGACCCTCACAAGGATACCTTGCACCCACCACAGCCTGATCCATCACTCAAAGTTATACAGTTTAGTCTACTAGTATAGAAATAAAAACCTTCACCATGATCTCCCCCCCCCTTCCTTGAGAGTAACTTCTATTAACATTTATCAGTCCTTTATCATTCTTAGTTGAATCCAAAAAATCCAGAAGTTATCATTTAACAATGAACATAACACTAAATTTTTTTTTTTGACTTATTAAAACTTCACATAAATTAACCCTATAAAAATCACCATTATTTAATACCTAAAAATATTCAATTAACAAACACCGATCTTAATAATTTAAATCAATACATTGTTTATATTCTAAATCCAAACACATAAAAATAAAACAATTTAAATGATCATACAAGGTATACAATGAAAACATAAAATTTATATATGGGAACACTCTTTAAAATTCCAAACACAACATTAAAATTTTATAAAAACCATTTAATCAATTTTTTTTGAAAAAAATATAAAAGTAAAACAAGGGTTAAACAAAATAATATGTAGAGTAAAGAGTTATAAACCTAAATGATCTCCCATAAATTCAATGAGAAATCCTCTCACCCATATAATTAATAATTTATACATAATAAATCAACCATCAACTATTCCATAATTTATTAAAAATATAAAAAATGATGAAAATTGTTACAAATCAATGAACACTTATTGGCTAACCATGCATAGATGGAGAATTCTCTAACCTCATAAGTTTTTATTGATTTCACCTCCCATAACCCCTACAACAATATCCATTTCAAAATTGGTTGTTTTACTATATATTAATGGGATCCACAAAATCAAAATATTTTGATGTATAAAAAAAATCATACCTGAGGAGGAGAGGATAAATAAGAAGAAGGAGAAGAAGTAAGGAAAGTGGAGCCCATTTTATGACCCTAACTTATGATACCACACCATAAGACTAGAATCAAGATTTTCATATAGACTCAGGTGCATTCTATAATCTCTATAGGTTAGAAACTAGTTTCAAGGGATACATAAAATCATTGTGGATTAAGTTACCCTAAAATAAATAGACAAATATATGATACAAAATAAATTTTATTTACAAACAAAGTCCAACTAAAATAAACTAAAATTAAATAAAGTGTAGTATAAATAAAATAGATACACGCCTTGACATAAAAAAACCTAGAATATGACACTCATTCCACATAAATGGTCTGAATCATCCTCCAATGCATGAACAAACACCACTATTTTCACTATGAACTCAAGTCCTATGATTTATCACTGATGAATGTCAAAGTCATACCCTTACCTACATTATGACCTAAGAAATATACACAAAATGAAATATATGGGTTAGGGTGAGTATATAAATACCCATTGGGATTCCCTAATACTCTCATGCAATTTCAGGAAAAAAATATTCCCAACCCTGTAACCCATGTCAATGAAAATAATTTATCACTTTTGTAGAAAATAAAAACTCAACATCCTTGATAAAGAAAGAAATACAACAGATGAACATAATAAAATATATCATTTTACCATAAAAGGAAACCCTTTTATGGTTAAATTCCAATATATAGTTAGTAGATAAACATAATAATCCAAGGATACCTGGGTAATAATAAAACACATAATGTAAATTCATACCAATGATCATAGAATACACTATCCATGTATTTTCACCCACATAAGTATTTTCACAAATGTCACAGCTTACTCTATTTGTATCATGTATGCAAGGGAACTTATTATCTATCTCAACTACCTTACCCTTTAATCCATACATAACACTTCTCAATCATTTATCATACCCAAAACCTTCAATAATAAAACAATTTTATTTCCAAAAATAGTTTACGCAATCAAACTATAAAAAATAAATCCTAAACTCAACCAATTTAAGATGCCTAAAAATTTTGTTTTTCCCAAAACACCATTTAAAATTCAGATTCCATGGTTTATGACAAACCCCCTAAATTACCAACTATTACCAAATCCCAGAAGTAAAAAATTTATCAAATCAACTTAAAGATACTATTTTATAAATAACTAACATAGTAAATTGATCTAAAATCACATCAATCACTCAAAATGGAATTATAATCCCATAAAGAGTTAAATGGATCCACATACCTCAGATGAATATTGTGTGATGATCGAAATCCTTGGGTCTAATATCAACAATGAAAATATGATCCCTTGAACCCTATCAACAAGAATGAGAAATCATGATTATAACAATTATGATTTTAACTATATAATTCCTATTCACTAGAGTAATCCAATAGGATTTATTTATATATAGTAAGAAAATTAAAAAATGAGAGAAGATAAAGATGTAAGATCTCATGAGAACATTTATATCAAACCTCTAATTCAAAGACCATCTAATCAATCCTATAAAAGAAGGTGTCCTAGGTCGATGGATAAATCAATATTTTTCAATAAAGAAGTCTTGGAATCATCGAACGTTAGTTGGTGGAATCTAATGGGTTTTTTGTGAGGCTAATTGAGTTTTTAAAAGAGAAATAACATAACATAAACCCGACTAGATAGTCTTCCAAGATCATACAATTATTTTACAGGCCTCATTGTCTAATAAACCTATAATTCACAATTATTATGTATGATCACCATGAATTATGAATAAATCATAAAATTCTATTTATCTTACTTTGGTAAACTACATGGTTCTGTTGTATGGTCCTCGGGATCATATGACTGACTATGAAGTATCCAATGCTCTTCCAAAAACTCAAAAAATCAACCCAAAAATCACTAAAAGTCATGGAATATTTCCTATCAAAAATTTTATGTCATAGTTCTTCGAATATGATACTTTTCTTCTATATAATGTTACTAAACCTTTCCATCCTTGAATAATACTGACCACTGCTTCTATATCCGATCCGCTCTCACCCATGTCTCCTTTTGAATCAGGTAATGCTTCTATAACACTATCACCCATGGAATGATCCATCCTTTTAATATATTATCTTTCTTATACAAAATAATCACAATAATTTTTATAAAAACCACATCTAATTCAAAATACACCATATCTTAGGGAATAATATGAGATAGGTTTGTTTGGTACTTTGTCAATTGATAGACATGAAATATATTATATACTATAACATAATTTATTGAAAACTCTATATTATACATCCTATCTAAAAATCACTCAAATATTTTAAATGGACCATATATTGAGGTACTAATATCCCATGATTCCTGATTTATCTGTTTTTCATCCATGAAGACACTATAAGAGGAATCAATCACCAATCAAAATATCTATAGATCATCGACGACGACCTGCATAAAACTGTTAAAAAGTTTGATATTTCACTAGTTAATTATAGATTAGATGAAAAAATCCATTATCTAGTACATAAATCTTGTACCTAAATGATATATATCTTTTGGTCAGAGTGGATACTCAAGAGGGGGGGTGAATTGAGTTCCAATTAAAAATTTCTGTTAAAAATAATTCTAATAAAATCCCCCAATTAAAAAAGAAGTTAAACTGTAGTGAATTTGTAAAACTATAAGGGTTTGGTTAGGTTATAAAAAGATTTATTAGGTCTCAGTTAATTTAATCAGAAGATTAAATTAGCTTTTGAAACTAACCTACTGATTTACAATAGTTACAAACACTTGCTAGATTAACTATCAAAGTAACTTTAAAACAATTTTGTATTTAAAAGTAATTATCAACGGAAAATTTAATATAGATTAAAACCAAAATGAGTAAGAACAACAATTTTTAAAACAAGAGGTTCAGTCTCAAGCCGAGACTTAGTCCTCTCAATCAATTTATATAAATTTTGATCCACACCCTGGATCGGGGTAAACAACAGTACATAGACTGTCCAGGTACTAAAACATCTACCACAGTTCTTCATAGGAAAAAAATAGTACACTGACTATCCAGGTCCTACTTGACCTCTACCACTATCCACAGTGGGATATAAGAGAGTTATAAAAGTTTTGTGTGAGGATTTAGAAATCCTCCAGTTTAGCACAGGAGACAGTGTGTGTATAAAATATACAAAGTATACACACGACTCAAAATATAAATAAAAGAATCAAAAAGAGAGTAGATCTGAGTTTTAGAATGCTCTAGTGATGTGAAGTGCAACTCTGGACTCCTTTGATTGATCAGGAATAGTTATGAGTCCTTCTCTGGTTTTTTTTCTGAAAAATAGAGGGTCGTTTTCTTCAAGTTCAGTTTGATCTGCTTGAGTGATTGAAGAGCTCGTTGTAGTTCTTCACTTCTTGGCTAAGGTGCAACTTGATTTCTCTTCTAGAATAAATGGATTCATGTATGAACAGTGTTCTTCTAGTATGTATGCAACCTTTCTTTGCTATGTGAATGCACCACTTTTCAGCCCTTATTTCGCACTTTCCTTGCACAACCATTGTCCTTCCTTTTATAGATTTTAGCTCCGGAAATAGGAATGATTACCTTTTTACAGTGTATGAGGTACGGTTCCCTAACATGCCAACAACTATCATTAAATTACATTAATTGCATTAAAATCATAAAATATGACCGTTCCTAAATAAACAAATAGAAATATGGTTTAGGGAAATTGTGACTGGTTTTTCAATCAGTAGCTCCTTATAACAGTGAGTTTGTATCGGTGGATCCTCTGTATCGGTAGATGTCTCTCCTTATAATGGTAGCTCCTTATAACAGTGAGTGTCTCATTGTATCAGTGAACTTCTATCGATAGACTTGACTTGCGGTGAGTTATTTATATCGGTGAACTTCATGGCGGTAGACTTTCTTATACCGGTAGACTTACTCTAACGGTAGCTCTGGTGTAATGATAGCTCGAATCGGTAGAATTTTGTATCAGTAGCCTGTGCATACTGGTAGCTCCGTTCTGTACCAGGGATTAAGTTCATACCTGTGGACTTATGCACACCGGTCGACTTGTTCTATCGGTAGCTCTGCTTCTGTCTGTATCAGTGGATGTTTGTATTGGTGAACTTCATACCAGTATCTCTGTATATTGGTGACCTTTTCTTATCGGTGACTATGTCTATCGGTAGACTAAGTACCAATAGGTCTGTATTAGTAGCTTTGAGCATATCAGTGACTTAACACTTATCTGTTGTATGTAAAACATTTCCAGATTGAGTTAAAATTATGTCAAAGTATGGTTAAACATAGATAAGAATTGATTTACATATTCCAACGATTATTTTGATATTCCAAATATATATATATATATAGAATTATAAGCACACATCAAGATTATCAAAACAAATTAAAGAATGATTGTGATTATCAAAACAGGTGAGTTCAATAATCTCCCCCTTTTTGATAATCACAACTCATGGTATTATAAACCAACAAAATCAATAATTTATTAGAGAGTTATAGACCAAGAGTATCAAAAATAAAAAAAATAGAAATGTATTAAATTAAAATACAAAATAAATGTATCAAAGGTAAGATAGCAATGGAACATATTATGCTCATAGTTCTCCCTTTGTGTACAACAGATGTACCCTTCCGTATTAGTGGTAGAGTTATAGCATGAAGTTTATATATGCATATATTTCCCTTTTATATTCTCCCTTTTATATTCTTCCTGTTATATACATATTCTCACCCGTGAATATATACATATTCCCCCCCTTTGTGATTATAAAAAAGGAAGGGTGAAAAGAATGTATCAGAGGAAATTAGAAATAGAGAAAAGAAAACAAGACCATAGATATATGTCATGGGGCAAAGAGTACAAGGGAAATAAAAAAGTAATACAAAGGAAATACAAATGATTCCTATAAAGGGTCCAAGACAGAAATAAATCCACCTCCTGAATGTCCACATGGGATTTTCCTTTTGGATCTGAGGTAGACTCAGACTGTTGGGAGTCAGGTGGAGGATTTGGAACACCATAAATGATCAGTGGAGGCCAAGCTACTGAAACTGTTCCTGGCCTCTACTGGGTTTCTTGCTGAGTGATCATAGAAGTAAGGTTGTGGATGGATTGGGCTGGAGTCATCTAAGCAGGAGAAGTAGTATATGTAGAGGCAGGTAAAGCTGGAGGGATAATCACTGGTCGAGCATCAACATGTAAGAAAGGAAATAAGAGATTTCTTAAATCCATAATGATTTATCCTCCCCTCTCCATAGCAGACAAAAAGTCATCTTTGTTTTCGAAAAACTTATCTAAGGCTGGAGTTAGCTCCCTGAGTTTGTTTAATTGTTCCCTGAAATCTTGATTGACTAGTGGTAGCTTCATGTTTTCTAACATAAGCTTGAAATGATTATTGAGCTGATTCTTGGTGCAAACCCTTTGGAAATAGTAATCCACTTTGTCTTTGACTTCCTTTTGAGAAGCAGTAGCCTCCTTCATAAAACTCTGAACGATTTGTCCAATATCCTTAGTGGTAGACACCACTTGACTTAGGGAAGATTAGTCCACAGAGCCATTGGTTGAAGTTGAACAAGCTCCTCCTTCATTAAATCTCTAATCTGATCCAATTCTATTGATGATTTGGAAGCAAGATAACCAATAGAAAAACTCACAGTTTTCTTGAAACTCTTAGTTATCCCATTAATAAGATTCTTTACAAGAGAATCCTGAGTACTAACATGATTCTCCACTAGCTTCTTAAAGCCCTAAAAAACTGAAACCATCTGGCTCAGAATACTTTTTACATCGGACAAATCCTTATCTGCTTGAGATTTAGAACTCATATAGGATTTTAGAGAGACAACTGATTTCTTTAGAACATCAACATCCTATCCCAAGCTAGAAACCTGATTCTAGAAAGCTGTGATTCCATCCACTATCTCAGCCACAAAGTTTGACACACAACACCCAAGAGAGAGTTCAAAATATCTTTCCAAACTGCTCAGCTCCTCAACAAAACAATTCTTTATCTCAACAAAAGAATCATTTAAAAAACTCTTTCATTTTAGCCTTCAAAGATTCTAAATCATACTTGGTTATTATATTGGTAGGCAAAACAACAGGAGATATTTAAGATACTATACTGGCTACAGAATCATTCATAATAGCCAGAATAGATGATACTAGTGAAGCTTCCATTCTCCTTACTTCTTCCACAAAACTGGCTTTAAGATCATACTTTATCTTATCCAGATCATGTTTTCTTATCACATCATCAGGTAATATCTCAAACAAAATGTCATAATTGACTTTTGGTCTTTGAAGGGATACCTCATTATCTAAATCAGGGTAATCTAATCCACAAACAAAAAAACCTGGGTCTTCTTCCCAGCCTTCAATATCATTTTCTACTGAAATAGTTCCAAGCCTAATTTTGATGTTCCCCCTCAATTACTGCATTCTCTTGTACAGTGATAGCACCCTCAGCTGCTTGGTCTTCATCATCAGAATCCTCCACAACCATCTCCTATTCTGCAACAATAGTAGGCTCCTCAGGAATAGGTACAGGTCTATCAACTTCATCAAATTCCTCAGCAGGCATTAAGGAGTGTCCAATCAGTGGACTAAGTCTCAAGCTGACAGAAACAGATGCTTCACTTGCATGAACTTCTTGTTCATTCTCTTGAGAAACCTCTTCCTAATCTGATCTCTGATCTGATCTCTGATGAAATTCCTTTTCTTGTGACACAACTTCAGGAGTTGGGCTAGGAGGAAAATCTAGATCTCCTCCATCTGCTGTAGAGGAATACTCTTGTTCTGAATCATCACTATACTGTGGCTCCTCCTCATCAGGTCCTAGACCTGGATCCCTCACATCCTTAGGCCTAGAATGATGATCCATAGGATTAAACTTATCATATAACTTCTTATCATTAGTAACCCACTCTCTTTTACATGGATTCCAATTAATCTTCATGTACTTACATACTGTGCTTGTGATACAGAAGTTGTTCTTTACCAATACTATCTCATCCTGAGACTCAGCTACTCCCTTTACTTTAATCATAATAGAAATCATCTTAGAAAATAATAAGGCATTGGTTTTTGACTTTGGCCTGGTCATATCCTCAATCTGAACCATTAACATCCCACACAAATTTATCTTAACACCATGTCTCAACAGATGCATCAAGTAAATATCCTGGTATTTAAGATTTTCAAAATCCCCTCTCCTTGGAATTAAAAAATGCTGAATGAACTTAAACAACATCCGGTTCTATCCATTCATTTCTACAACCACTACTTTTCTAGGAGTGCCATCTCCTGTTAGCTCTTCCAAAGCAGTTTCATACTTAAAGATATTACAGGTAGGAGGTACTGATATCGAGAAATATCCAAAACACCTTCATGTAGAACCTTCAGGCATTCAGCCCACTCAATAGAAGAAAAAGCTATCTCCTTTCCATTCTCAATAGATACCATCCTATTCTCGACTTCTGATTTCTCAAACCGAACATACTCATAGAAATATTTTACCATCTTCAGATAATAGGGGCCATTGTTGTTAGAGAATAATTCTATCCATTTCTGATCTTCCATAACTTCTAGAACTAATGATTCACTTGACATTAGACATTCCACACATAGCTCCATTTCAACTGCTATCTTTATTTGAATAAGATGTGGATTTGCGGGTTTTTTCACTTCACTTCCACTACTAGAATCTCCTTTGTGTCTCTTATCACTTGGTTCATCTTCCTTTCCCTTGATTGAAGGCCTCTTTACTCTTGCCATTGAATCGTGAGGCTTAGGGTTCTAAGGTTTGAGAGAGGTTTAAAGGTAAGGGGCTCGAGGTGGATTGATAGAGGCTAAGACTTGTGTTTTATCATTTAGGAATCATAAAATAAATAAATAAATAAAACATAACAAGTAAAGTATAAAAGATACAAATTATGGCGGCTAAAGATTAAAAACTTTGAAAACAACGTGACCCATCAGTAATACGTACCAGTGAGAATTCCTAACGGCAAGGTCCACTAATCAGTGAGGTATATCAGTGAGGTTCATACCGGTGAGGAATAATAGTGAGGTTCATACCGGTGACATATAATAGTGAGGTTAATACCAGTGAGGTATAACAGTGAGGTTCATGCCAGTGAGGTATAACAGTGAGGTTCATACCGGTGAGGTATAACAGTGAGATTTCTAACGGTTATCTATCATTCCTAACTCATATCTAATGTAACTTAGCCTATCCAAACTTAAAGGTTTGGTGAAAATGTTAGCTAATTGATGTTCAGTACCAATAATGTCAAGATTAATATCACCCTTTTGATAATGATCTGTTAAATAGTGGTTCCTTACATCAATATGTTTGGTCCTAGAGTGAGACACATGGTTCTTTGAAATATTAATTGCACTAGTGTTATCGCAATTAATAGATAAATGTCTAAAATGATATCCATAGTCCAAAAGAGTGTGTTTCATCCACATGATTTTTGCACAACAACTACCAACAGCTATATACTCTTCTTCAACAGTAGAAAAAGCAACATAATTCTGCTTCTTACTACACCAAGATACTAAGGAATTTCCCAATAAATGACATGTTCCAGATGTTCTCTTTCTATCTAACTTGAAACCAGCAATGTCAGCATCTGAATAACTTATTAAATCAAAAGATTTTCTTTTTGGATAAAACAAACCTAAATTTACAGTATGTTTAAGATATTTGAAAATTCTTTTAACAATAAGAAAATGAGATTCTTTTGGATTAGCTTGAAATCTTGCACACAAACACACACTAAAAATAATATCTGGTTGACTAGAAGTAAGGTAAAGTAAGCTTCCAATCATACCTCTGTAATTGGTTTGATCCACTGGTTTTCCAGTTTCGTCAGCATCCAACTTACAAAAAGTACTCATAGGTGTATCACTTTCCTTAATACTATACAAACCAAAATGTTTTCAAAGATCATTTTTATATTTGCTTTTATTCAAAAACAATACCATTTTCATTTTGAAAAACATGAAATCCAAAAAAATATTTGAGTTCTCCCATTAAAGTCATTTCAAATTCATTTTTTATACTCTTTGATAAGTCAATACATAAGGTATTTTTAGAAGATCCAAAAATAATATCATTAACATAGATTTGTACTATCAAAATATCTTTAGAAATTGTTTTAATAAAGAGAGTTGTATCATAAATTCCTTTAGTAAAACCTTTTGAAATAAGAAAATTACTAAGTCTATCATACCAAGCTCGTGGAGATTGTTTTAAACCATATAAAGCTTTAGATAGCTTGAAAACTCGATTCGGAAAATGAGGATTAGTAAATCTAGGTGGGTTTTCAACAAAAACATCTTCAATTATAAAACCATTTAAAAAATCACTTTTAACATCCATTTGATATAACTTAAAATTTAGATGGGCAACATAGGTAAGTAGGATCCTTATAGATTCTAATCTATCTACAGTGGAAAAGGTTTCCTCATAGTCTATTCCTTCATCTTGACTATAACCTTATGCAACTAACCTATCTTTGTTTCAAACTATATTTCCAGACTCATCAACTTTGTTTCTAAAAACCCATTTAGTGCCTATGGTTAAAGTGTCCTTAGGTCTGTCAACTAATTCCTATACCTTGTTTCTTTCTAATTGATTTAATTATTCTTGCATATCCATTACCCAAAATTAATCATTGATTTCATCATTGAAATTTTTAGGTTCTAACTATGAAAGAAATGCTAGATGTTCAACCCGGTTTCTTAGAGAAGCTCTAGTCTATGTCCCTCTATCAATATTACCAACAACAACTTCTAATGGAAGATTCTTTAGAATTCTAGTTGATCTAGTGAAAGTGGGACTAGAAATTTCAGGTTCATCTGTATGTTCTGGTTCAACAGAAGCGGGTTCTGGAAAGTTTCCAAAACTGGATATCTTTACAACATGTTCATTGATTTTATCATTAAGGTCCAGAACAGACAAGTCTTCTTCATGATTTTCAATGGAATATTTGGGTTCATGTGGATCAGTTTCATCAAACTTGATATGAGTAGATTCTTCCACACATTTGGTTCTTTTATTAAAGACTCTATAGGCTTTTCTAGTTAAATAATAACCATGAAAAATTCCTTCATCACTTTTAGAAGAAAACTTGAAAAGATTATCCTTTGTATTGAGAATAAAAAATTTTCATCCAAAAACTCTAAAGTAATTAACCTTAGGTTTCATATGGTTCCACAACTCATAAGGGGTCTTCTTGAGAACAGGTCTGATCAAGACTCTATTAATAATATAACAAGCTGTATTTACAGCTTCAGACCAAAAGTAAATTGGCAGGTCATACTCATTTAGCATAGTTCTTTCAATTTCTTGAAGGGTTCCATTTCTTCTTTCTACTACACCATTCTATTGAGGTGTCCTAGGGGAAGAATTTTTTTGACTATAGCCATTATGTGAGTAGTAAGATTCAAACTCATGATTTTCAAACTCACGACCATGATAACTTCCCAAAGTCTTAATCTTAAGTCCACTAAGGTTCTCTACAGACTTGGAATATTTAATAAAGTAAGAACAAGATTCACTCTTGTGAGCTCAGAAGTATACCCAAGTGAACCTAGAAAATTCATCTACTAAGACATAGACATAGTGATTCCCATTTAAATTAGAAACTCTAGAGGGTCCAAACAAGTCCATGTGAACCAACTCAAGAGGTTGAGAAGTTAAAACTTCTTTCTTTAATTTAAAAGAAACTTTATGTTGCTTTCCCTTTTGATAGGGATTACAAACTTTATCAGCTGGGAATTCATGTTTGGGAATGTCTCTAACTATGTTCTTCCTAGTTAGTTTTCTAAGTGAATAAATGTTGCAATGTCCTAATCTTATGTTCCATATCCAATACTCTTTATGAAAAGAATTTAAGAAAGTAATGTTTTGTTTAGCTAAATAATTCAAATCAATAGCATAAACATTTTCATTTCTCAAAGCAAAAAACACTAAAATATTTTTAGAATTAAAAAAATTACAACAATCATTTTCAAATTTAACATTGAAACCATAATCACACAGCTGAGAAATACTTAACAGATTATATTTAAGTCCATCAACAAATAATACTTTAGAAATCAAAACTGAATCAGTGTTACCAATCTGTCCTAGGCTGATGATCTTTCCTTTTGAATTATCACCAAATGTGACATGGCCTCCATCAACATTGATTAAACTCTTGAAGCATGAGTAATATCCAGTCATATGCCTTGAAAATACACTATCTAAGTACCATACCTTCTTATGAGAACTTTTCACGAAAGTTTCCTACAAAATATGTTTAAACAGAAAATGATTTTGGTACCCATGTATTCTTGGGTCGAGATAGGTTAGAAATCAAAGCTTTAGGTACCCAGATTTGTCTTATGGGTCTCCAATAATTTACAAAATTGATATAATTTTAAAGATCAAATTTATTAGATCTGTAACCACATGAATAACTAGTTGAAGAATATGAATTTCCAAAACTGGAACTAGCAGCATTCTGTCCAGATTTAGGAATAAATCTAGTTTTAGTAAACTATCTCTTTCTAGGCTGATAGCCTAATCCAGTGGTATATTTTAGTGCCACTTATTTTCCCTGCATTTGAGTTAGAGTATTCTTTCCATTTGTGAATTTATCTAAGTCCATCCTTAGTATCTCATTGGACAATTTCAGTTCAGTAATTTCCTTAAGTAATTGATAATTCTTTTCCTTTTCTAAATCAAGGGCAGGTTTAACAGAGCTGGTCAAAGCATGCAGTTTCTTCAAGGTCTTATACTTGTCCTTTAATTCATTACAGGTTTCTTCTAGCATATTAAAATATTCAAATAACTCTTCACTAGACATATTTTCAGATTCAGAATCAGAATCAACTCAAGAATAATAAGAATTTAAAGCAAGAGTATCCAATGTTACCTCAGATGTGTTTGTCATGAAACACATATTAGATTTGTGTGAGTCTTCATCCTTGGTAGAATCAGAATCACTCAAAGTGTCTTCTGAATCACTCAAAGTTTCTTTCATAAATTTCTTATACTTATTTTCCTTGTAGTCATATTTCTTCTTGAAATTTAATTTCGGACAGTCTTCTTTTATGTGACCTTTTCTTTTTCATTCATAGCAGAAAACTTCATCACTCTTATCAGAATTTTTCCAATCCTTCTTCCAATGACCTTTATTGTCATACTTTCCTTTATAATTTGATTTTCTGAAGAATTTCTTTTTTCCTATAGAACTTCTTAAATCTCCTAGCTATTTGATCCATTTCAGCATCACTGTCAGAATCTGAACCTTCACTTGTTGAGATTTCAGTAGATATGTGAACTTTCTCCTTATCCTTGCTCTTTAAAGCATATGTCTTGAAGAATAATTACTTCTTCCTTGGTTCATCATCTTCTTCCTTGTTTACTTTAAATTCTTCTTCATACATCGTATGCTTACCAATTAATTCCTCAACAGGTAGTTAACTTATATAACATGATTATCTTATTGAAACAGATGTGCCTCTCCATCTTTCTAGCAGACGTCTTAGTATTCTTATAATATGTTCTTTTGCAGGAAAAACTTTATAAAGAGATATCATAGTGTTGACAATCTCATTGAACCTAAGATACATGTCAGAAATGAGTTCATCAGGCTTCATTTTAAAATTATCATACTTAATAGTATAGGTATTTAATCTCATTTCCTTAACATTAGTTGTTCCCTCATGGGAAATTTCCAAAGTGTCCCAGATTTCACAAGAAGTTTTACAAGTAGATATGCGATTAAATTATTCATCCCCTAAAGCACAATATAGATCATTCATTGCTTTACAGTTATTACTGTATACAGTTTTAGTAGGTTCATCCCAAATAGTTCTTTCAGTTATTGGAATCTTATATTGAGTTTCTATAGCAGTCCCGATGTCAAATCCCATACTCTCTAAATGAAATTTCATTTTAAGTTTCCACTGGGCATAATTTGTACCATTAAAGAACGGTGGCCTGTTGGTAGCATCACCTTCTAATTTATTATCCATAATAAGATGTTAACAAATATATTTAAAGAGAGAAAATTTAGAACTAACAGAAATTTAAGATCTTTAAGATACAACTAAAATCACAGTTGAAAAATAGAGTGTTTCGAAAACCTATAATAATAAACAAACCTCTGATACCAAATATTGGTCGGAGTGGATACTCAAGAGGGGGGGGGGGGGGGGGTGAATTGAGTTACAATTAAATTTTTTTGTTAAAAATAATTCTATTAAAATCCCCTAATTAAAAACAATGTTAAACTATAGTGAATTGGTAAAACTGTAAGGGTTCGGTTAGGTTCTCAAAAGATTGATTAGGTCTCAGTTAATTTAATCAAAAGATTAAATTATTTTTTGAAACTAACATACTGATTTACAATAGTTACAAACACTTTCTAGATTAACTATAAAAGTAACTTTAAATCAATTTTATATTTCAAAGTAATTATAGTGGAAAATTCAATATAGATTAAAACCAAAATGAGTAAGCACAAAAGTTTTTAAAATAAGAGGTTCAGTCTCAATTCGAGACTTAGTCCTCTCAAACAATTTATATAAATTTTGATCCACACCCTGGATCGGGGTAAACAATAGTACATAGACTTTCCAGGTACTAAGACCTCTACCACAGTTCTTCGTGGGAAAACAAAACAACAACACACTGACTATCTAGGTCCTACTTGACCTCTAATACTATCCACAGTGGGATATAAGAGAGTTATAGAAGGTTTGTGTGAGGATTTAGAAATCCTCTAGTTTAGCACATGGGACAGTGTGAGTATAAAATATAAAGAGTATGCACACTGCTCAAAGTATAAATAAAATAATCACTAAGAGTGTATATATGAGTTTTAGAATTCTCTAGTGATGTGAAGTGCAACTCTGGACTCCTTTTATTGATCAGAAATGGTTCTGAGTCCTTCTCTAGTTTTTGTCTGAAAAACAGACGGTCATTTTCTTCAAGTTCAGTTTAATCAACTTGAGTGATTGAAGAGATCATTGTAGTTCTTCACTTCTTGGATAAGGTACAACTTATGTTCTCTTCTAGAATGAATGGATTCATGTATGAACAGTGTTATTCCAGTCTGTATGCAGCCTTTCTTTTCTGTGTGTATGCACCACTTTTCAGCCCTTATTTCACACTTTCCTTGCACAACCTTTGTCCTTCCTTTTATAGCTTTTAGCTCTAGAAATGGGAATGATTACCTTTTTACAGTTCATGAGGTACGGTTTTCTAACATGCCAATAACTATCATTAAATAACATTAATTGCATAAAAATCATCAAATATGACTGTTGCTAAATAAACAAATAGAAATATAGTTTAGGGAAATAGTGACTGGTTTTTCAATCAGTAGCTCCTTATAATAGTGAGTTTGTATCGGTGGCTCCTCTATATCAGTATCTGTATCTCCTTATAATGGTAGATCCTTATAACAGTGAGTGGATCATTGTATCAGTGAACTTCTATCGGTATACTTGACTTGAAGTGAGTTCTTTATATCGGTGAACTTCATTGCGGTAGACTTGCTTATACCTGTAGACTTACTCTAACGGTAGCTCTGGTGTAATGGTAGCTCGAATCTGTAGACTTTTGTATCGGTAGCCTATGAATACCGGTAGCTCCATTCTGTACTAGTGATTAAGTGCATACCCGTGGACTTATGCACACCGGTCGACTTGTTCTATCAGTAGCTCTACTTCTATCTGTATCAGTGGATCATTGTATTGGTGAACTTCATACCATTAGCTCTATATATCAGTGACCTTTTCTTATCAGTGACTATGTCTTTCAGTAGACTATGTACCGATAGGTCTGTATCAGTAGCTTTGATCATATTTGTGACTTAACACTTATCTATTCTATGCAATACATATCCATATTGAGTTAGAATTATGTCAAAGTATGATTAAACATAGATAAGCATTGATTTACATATTCCAAAGATTATTTTGATTTTCAGAATATATATATATATATATATATATATATATATAATTATAAGCACACATCAATATTATCAAAACAAATTAAAGCATGATTGAGATTATCAAAATAGGTGAGGTCAACAATATCTCTTGATTCCACCAAACATAATAGTGATTAGTACATTTTTCTATAGTATTCTTTGAATAGAGCCATCCAAATCCATTATTTATAGATATTATTATAGAAAACCTCCACCAAAGCCATATGATCATCCAATGATTTCCTAAAATACATCACACATGCTCAAAGTATGTCCTCCAAGGCTAGTCTAGTATGCTCCATCTGATCTTCCATCTAGGGATGATATAACATACCCATTTTGAGCTAGTTACCCATCACTCTCTATAAATCTTTACAAAATTTTAAATTTAACCAAGGATATATGTCTAACATAATAAATTAAGTAACTAAATGAAGCCTATCCACATCATACACCTATAACTTACCTAACTCTTATACCTAGAACATCTTTAAAATAGGCAAGAAGTAGGCTATCTTTGTGACTTCATCCAAAATAACCTATATCACAAAACTATTCTATGATGATATAGTAAAAATGAACATAAAATCTATTATAATGTATTCAAATTTCCAAGTTGGCATAGGTAAAAGATATTAAATTCCACCCAGTCACTGAGTTTATGACTATTTATAGACAAGTAAAGTATCTAGAGACATAATTAACCAAATATTTCTTCATCCCTACCCACTATATCTATTGTCCAATTTTATGATACATCTTTTATAATCTAGGATTATATTCCCAAATAATATTATTGAGAACACCCATAAAATCATTCTTCAAGTCCAAAGATACCATGACTCTATCTAAAAAATAGATCGTTGTGTTTTCTACTAGAGACTACCCTTCCATGGTCTCCCCCTATTTATGGTGTCACCGGTTCTCTTGCATTCAACATTAGTCTTTTTTTTATCCTATATTTTGTCTAAAATCATATAATAAATGTTGATATAATGTAATATCATATGGATTTTATCCTCACCACTGTTAAGATGAATCTAGACATCAAACCCATTATCTCCAATTTTTCATTTGAATCCTTTACCACTTGATCTTTATGACTAAAGGAATTCACTAAAAAATTGCAATTCCATGGTGTAAAAGATAAATCAAAATTGAAAGCCTGAAGATACTCCACCAACCCCTATTTCCTTAAAATAATATCTTATTGGGATAAGATATGCCTTTGAATTTTAATATTTGAATTCACCATGAATATTTTACTAAATACATAATATTATTATCTATTCAAGTGATTAATAACTTACACCAACTCCAAACCACGTGTGGGATAATTATTCTCATGAATTTATAACTAAATATCTCTATAGGTATCCACTTTATCTACTAATATGAGAACACATCCGAATTAAAATCTAGATGCATGATAATACTTAGATTAATCATCACTAAACTCTGAAAATATCTACATTGGTATAAATTCTAATAATTATTTTAGCCCATCAAATTATCCTAAGAACTTATATTCCTATTCAAAATTTACATCATTCTGAGTAAATTCCATCATTGAAGTCTTGGTCCACTCCCAATACATCACTACTTCTATTTTCTATGTATAAAATGAGATACCATTCTTTCAAATCACATTCCTTAAGAACTTCACTTATCATATCAAAAACTAAAATTTAGATAGATTTTCATATAACCCATTCTCCTATAATATATCCATCATAGTATTTAAATTAATTTCATGTTCCTCCTATGATATATAATAAAACAAAATTCCATCCACTAAGACCATGATGAATGAGTCATGGTAGTTATGGAAGATAAAATTTATCAAGGCCGGTCCCAGTGGGGCCCGTGCTGTGACTCCCCAAGTCTGACTCCAATAGGCCAGGGGATAGTGACTAGAACCGAGTATGAATATCACTAACATGGGAGGAATTTCCTTAGTACCTATACGCACACACACCTCCAATCCACAAATGATGAAAGGTAAAAACACTACGTAAACCATGCGAGGTTTCTTCGGGATGGGTTCGTAAGGGGCGGAGCACGAGCGAGAGTTGCCTCAACGTCTAGGGTTTCTCGGCCGCCGCCTCTCCTTCCTCCCTCCCTTCTCGTCTTCCTTATGGATAGGGTTTCTTCTACTCTTCTCCTTCCTCTGCTCCTCTCCTTTTCATGTTTCTTCTTTCACTGCTTTGGGTTTGGATCTTTCAGCACTCGGTTCGGCGATGCGGCCAGGATCCATGTCGGCGAGCAACCCCATTCCGCAGAGTGACGCGTGCGGTCAAGATCGACGAAGCAACGCATGCAGTCAGGAGTGATGGAGCGACACATTCTCTGTCGATGGACCCTTCGATGGATCAAGGCTTGCGGTTTCTCCTGGGGGTCATTATGAGGCAGGGGAATCGTTTCCATATTCCAGTGCATTGTTTTTGGTTGTTTCATTTAATGAATCTGTGATCTGTGATGCTTGTGTGTTTTTTGGTTCCTTCTTGATTTGGATTTGTTGATTTATCTTCTTTCAGATGGATGGAGGATGATTGAGGTTTTTTGATGCCTCATTGTGATGTTTTTATGTTTGTTTTTGACAATGGGGGCTTCGGATTTTCGATGATGCGTTGGAGATGAGGGGTGTACTATCCAACAACGTTCCTTGAGGAGGAGACTTTGAAATCTATTTTTTTGTTTTGATGTTTTGGGGTGGATTTTGGAGGTTTTTTGTGATGTTTGAAATTTGTTCTTTTGGTGTTTGAAATTTGGCATCTTGTATTGTGAGGTTCCCACTCACCCTAAAGTGGTTTATTCAGAAAATGAAAAAAAAAATTCAGGCAAAGTAAACCATGCATGAAAACTACTATCCCACAACCATAGTACAATAGAGAAAGTAAATTAAAAAAAGGTAAACCGGGCCAGAATACAATCCCACCAAAATAAATCCTGTAAAAAAGTCCTTGAAACTCATCCATAGAAAAACCTACTTGATCCAATGTGAAGGTGACGAACTGAAACTACTGTATGATGCCATAGAATTACCTCATCCTATCGAATCTCACAAAGCTCTGTCTGGTCCTGGTCCACCATAGACTTTGTTAAAAGGTCATTCATCTTCACAAGACACAAAATATGTGGGAAAATCCCCTAAAGGGGTGAGTATAACAATACCCAGTAGGACATCCTGAAACAACATAGAAATACACAAAGGAAAGGTACAGTCATCCCTACACAAGTATATGTCTATAACATATGAAAAGGGCATCGATATATACTAAAGCCATAACACACAGTCTAGGGTAAGTCATAAAAATTACATACCATTGCTAGGGATTTAGTCTGAAGAATTCCATGGAGCACACATTCGGGAGAACCCAATCCTGAGTTCGATAGCACTGATGATGTTCGTTCGATAGGTGCTGCTCATCAGGAACCGCTATGAGAGTGAGAGAGATATGATAAAATATCTGAAGAGAGTGGGAAACACAAGTAGAGGATCACATCTAGGGCCATGGCGTATACCAGCAACACCATATGGAATAAACCTCTAAGTAAAGGATTGACTTTCTAGTAGGATTGGTCGCATTAATACTAAGGATCCACCTTGGTCACAAATACTGAATAAAGGATCCCGCACTGGGCCTCTCAAGGGATTCCAACAACTCTATCTAGGAAGTCTTGAAAAAGGGATCATACTTCTATGAGTTGGAAATGATACCAACACACCTATAAGGAAATGATAAGGAGAATGATCTCTAAAAAATATCATCCAAGATACGTGGATGAGAGGAACAATTCATGCTGATGTGGAGGGTGAATGATGAGTATTAGTCACACCCACAATGTCCCTTGACCCTGGGAGCTAGTTGTTGAAATGTATCGTGTCACTGGAAAATCCGATATAAAACCCACCATTGGTCTCATAAGGACTATCTCATCACAAAGGTTCCAATGCTACAGAAAAATTGTTAATCAGATGTACGGTTTGAAAGATATGGATATTTTAGTGAAAAGGCCCGATCCAGGTCTGAACCGACCCGACCCGCTGTCTGACATGACCCGCTGGCTGACTCGACCTGGTTTAGTTGACCTAAACTGATCCAATTAAGTCTAGTTTGGCCCATTGGGCTACTAAAGTGTCCCCTCTCCCTTGTCCAGCCCACTGGTACGTGGATCGGCCTGCTGCACTGCACATGGTCTGCCCGACCATGGGCTCCCCTGGTCGATGCGAGACCACTATGTTCCAAATGGTCGGACCACCGCGTCCGCCTCCCTCATAGCCTACTACAGCCATGGGCCACCAAATTCATTCAATCAGTATTTCATGTATCCATATCTCCCTTCATGAGACACCGACGTTCCTCACCCCCGTGTGCCGACGGTCGCCACCGCCTGTGCTGGCCAATGGAGCCACACCTTCTACATGCCACTGGTGATGCTTCGATGCTCCATTTTTTTGAAATAGAGGCATGTATATGATCCTAGGGAATGTTTATCATCATCCTAGGCTTGGATCGATGTCACGATTTATCCTAAAAAATAATAACTCACATGGTGATATCTTTTGAATCACCATGATCCGTCCGTCACTGTCGTCATCAGGACTCTAGTTGGTTGTCCCGACATTGGATCTTTGATCTAAGATCATTGTGACAAGAATAAAATGTGCAAAGATCCTCCGTTCATATCCCTTGAATAATGAACAATTCAAGAAAATTGGGGAAGAGGGATAAAGGCACAATAATTCCCAAAGAACAGATCTTGGCCTTCTTCATGTTAGCCTTGATCCATTCATGTTACAATGAATAACAAATAGGAAACAATTAAAATATCTTACAAAAATCAACCTCGATAATCAACCCCTAAAAAAATACCAAATCTCATAATATGAATAAACTGTGAATCAATCCATTTTTCGATTAATTCACATTCATCATAGGAAATAAAGAAAAAGGATGAAAGCAAATTAAAACACACGCCCTACCTCGATTCAGTTCGATCGACGATGAAGAACGATCTCCACATCATTAACGTTGAAAAGACCCTTCGAAATCGAGGTTCATCATTCTTGATTCTCTAATATGTTTATTAGAGAGTGCTCTGTCTCCTTGCCTTTTAGGATTTCTAGGGTTATGGTGGTAACCCTGAATCCCATGACAAAGATTTATTTTAAAGGAAACCTCATTGCATCGAATAAAAATATTTTTAATCCCATTATGTCCTAAATATAATTTTCATAGTTGAACCATGTTGGCCAATGTTATGGGCCGCCTAAAGTAAAATCAATGCTATTAATGTAAAAGTTTCCTTAGATTTATGATTCGGGTATCCATTTGGAAGTTATTCCACTTTTTATGAAAATCCACTCGCACGTGCTATTAAAAGCTTAACATTTTTCAACGAACTGTTCCAGGCACACCGAGCCTCAGAATCACATGCTGTCTCAAGTCTTGGTCTCAGAATTTTCCAAATTAATTTATACAAATTAAATTGGAGAAATCCGAGTCATTACATTCTCCCCACCATAGGGGTTTACATCCTCAAAATCCAAAACAAAGTGTTACTAAAGTAAAATTTGAGGGTACTGAGCATGAATCTGGGCCTTCTGCTCCCATGTTCTCTCCTAGAGATTCCCATGATACCACCAGACACACACCAAGGTAATCAATCACACATAAAGCATCCTCTACTAATGATCCTCTATCTCTACTAGGTACTCTGGAAATGTTGCCCCATCGTCGATTTACAATTCACCCCAGTCAATGACTTATGATAGATCATGCACGTACCTCATCAGCTATGACACATGGAAGACAACATGCACCTGAGCAACTAAGGGGGTAGAGATAGGTTTTACACCACCACACCAAATCTACATAGAATCAGAAAAGGGTTGATGAACCTTGGATATAACTTACCACCTTGACCAAATCTATGTAACCCATGTCAAGGTGAGACCCATAGGAACACATGGTATACCTTCTAAAACTCCAAAGGTCTCCATATCCTATCGATATAACACTTCTGTTGAATCTGTGTAGTCTTCATCTGATCCAATACGATCTACACATTCTTAGTAGTAACTTGAATGAACATCGGGCTCATGAATGATGACTCTCTTGGGCCAGTCTAGCAAAGTGGTGACATGTAGGGTCACCTGTACAGAGCCTTGAATGGAACCATACCAATGGTGGAGTGGTAGATGTTTTTGTTTGGAAACTCTACCAGTGGTAGGTGGTCCTCCCAACTATGACCAATGTATAAGATGTAGGCCCGTAGCATATCCTCTAGAACTTGAATGGTCATCTCCTTCTAGACATCCATCTGTTGATGAACCTCCATGATCAAGCATAAATGAGTCCCAAACACCTCCAAAAATCCCTTCAAAAACCAGGATGTGAAATGAGAACTACGATATGAAACAATCATCGATGGAACTTTGTGAAGATGAACTATCTCCTGCATGTAGAGGTTCACCAAGCTCTCTACTAAACTCTGATCCCAGATAGGTAAAAATATAGCTGACTTGGTGAGTTAGTCAATGATCACCCATATGGTATCATGTCCCATAGACATACATGGTAATACCATCATGAAGTCCATCCCTATACCATACCAATTCCATTATGTAACTTCAAGGGATTGAGTTAAATCCACTAGAACCTGGTGCTCAATCTTCACATGTTGGCACATAAGGCCTAGAGAAATGAATTTTCCCACTACCTTATTTATTATGGGCCACCAAACCTGACATCAGAGGTCCTGGTACATCTTCTCCACACCTAGATACACCACTAAGGGTGATGTATGGAACTCCCTTAGAACCTCCTCCTGCAACACCACTGGTACAACTATGTTCCCTCAGAAAATAACAACGTGCTCCCCACCATTCAAATATCTATTAGGAACATGTCATGTGGATAAATGAGCACATAGTGTCTTGCAGTTGGTATCCCCAAGTTGTGCATCCATGACTCACTATAAGAGTTTAGGGGTAACAACCATCGAATAGAGGTAAGATCCCCCATATCCATCCATGTAGGATAACTGCAATGATGATAACTGCTCTGACAACTCATCTAACAACTTAAAACTTGACCTCTTGCTGAGAGCATCTTCCACAACATTCCCCTTCCCAGGACTGTATAAGATCTACAAGTCATAATCCTCAGGGAACTCTAGACACCACCTTTATCTCAAGTTCACATCCTTCTATGAGAAGTTATAATTGAGACTCTTGTGATCTGAGTAGATCATAAACTGCTTTCCCATAAGGTAGTGTTTCCACATCTTCAATGTGAAGACTCTACTGCCAACTCAGGATCATGGGTCACATAGTTCTGCTCATGTTATCTCAAATGGTGAGAACCATATACAATCACTGCTTTCCTCTGGATTAGGATGCAACCATGTCTGGTCCCTGATGAATTGTAGAACACTATGTACTTGATACCCTCCTACGGTAATCTCAAGACAAGAGTGCTCATCAAACTCTACCTCAACTGCTAAACAGCCTACTGAAATTTATCCATCTACATAAAAGGCTTCCACTTTTGGGTCAAAACTAACATCGATTCTAATATCTTGGAGAAGTTAGGGATGAATCTTTAGTAATAGCCTACCGGCCCAAGGAAGCTCCGCACCTCCGTCATGCTCCTAAGTGGCTCCCATTATAACACTTACTCAACCTTGGTCGGGTCCACCACAACTCCATCTACTGAGGTAACAGGTTCTATAAAGTGGATTTCCTGATTCTAAAACTGAGACTTTGAGAGATTCCTATAAATCTGGTTCTCTTGGGGTATGTCCAGAACCATCCTTAAGTATCTCAGGTGATCCTCCTCGGATGCTGAGTACATAAGGATATCATCAATGAAAACCACCAAAAATAGGTCTAGGTATGGATGGAATATCTGGTTCATGAGTCCCATGAACACTATAGGGGTATTCATCACACCTAATGAAAACAAAAACTAATCATAATGACCATAACAACATCTAAAATCCATCTTCAGTATAGCCTCATACTGTACTCACAGCAGGTGATAACCTAATTGAAGGTCAACCTTCAAGAAGCAACATGACCCTCTCAACAGATCGAAGAGATCTTCGATCCTCAGTAGTGGATAATTTTTATCCATGGTCACTTCGTTCAGGTGTTGGTAATCCACATATAACCCCAAGATCCCATACACATTATTGGAAAACAAAACCAGTGTTTCCCAAGGTGAAACCCTGGGTCTCACGAATCCATTCCTCTATAAATCCTCCAAAATCACCCTTAGATCACAAATATCTATAGTATCCATCCAATATGCTGATGAGGATATCAGTGCCATACCTGGGTGTAATTTAACGAAGAAATAAATATCCCACCTAGGAGGTAGTCATGGAACATCTTCTGGGAAGACGTCGTCACACACTACCACTACTATTGGAAACCGGAAGCTTATGAAATTTGCCACCCTGAGGGTCATGCTAGCCAAGTATCGAGTAATCGACTGCACCCTCTTATGCATGAGTCCATCCTGTGCTACCTAGGTATCCTTTTCACCGACAATGGAAAACCTCATTCCATCACTATGGACACACTGCACCCTTCACCTAAAATAGTCAAGCTGGGCATGGACTGAAGATAACCAATCCATCCCACGAATGATTTTGTAAGGCCTCGACACTACCATCAAGAGAATACAACCAAAACTATCACCTCCAAGGGTGAGATCACACTATTGGAAAAGATTTTTGATCATCAAGTGTACTCCATTAGGCATATCAAAGCATAAGGGTAGATTAAATGGTTCTACCATAATCTATAGGTATTGAAAAAAACACATGAGGTGAAAGGAATGACTATAACATGTATCTATCAGTACGATAGTTAAGGTATAAAAGGCACAGATCATACCTTGAATCATCCCTAGAGTCCCTGGTTCATAAGGCTTGACCACATACAGCTGTCCCCGCCCCTATCCTCCAGCTCCTTGAGCCTGGCATTGACCACTTGGGGGTGGTGGTGGTAACAAGTCAAAATGTCGACCACCTCCTGATATTATCCCAGCTCCTCTACCACATCTTCCACCTTACGGATCCACCTGATCCTGCCTCTGCCTATGCCTCGGTGGTCCATCCATTGTCTCCCTGTCAGCAGCATGATAGGTTGGAAAATCGTGATCTAGATGTCCCCTGCCATCACATGGGTAGCACCACCTCTACCAAGGATAGCTAGACCTACCCTGTGAACCCTGAACTAGAGATCCTCTGTCCTATGACCTCATCCTATAACATTTACCATGCTCGGAACCCTGAGGATGACGTCATCTCCCTATTGCTAAGGTCTCTTCACCTACCTATCCACTACCGACTGTCATTAGCTGTCTCTGCTCATCCAAGAAGCTCTCCATGACCAAATCCCGCTCAAGTACCCCATAATAAGTAGGAATGAACAAAGGGATAATATTGGAGTAGATATCTCAATGCAGACCATGTTTGATGGTCTGAGATTAGATGTACTAATCCCTGACCATAACCATCGAGTACTTGAAAAGGTTAGTGAACCTCAATGAATAATCAGCTAACGTCATACAACCCTACTAGAGATGAAGAATATTCTATATACACACATCTCTCAGTGTAACTAGAGAAAACTAATCTATGAAGAGGCACTTAAACTCTTTCCAAGAAAGAGTCACATCATCAGGAGTTGGGATAGCCAAACTCCACCATCACCCTATTGAGACCTATAGAAGGCTTGCCACTAGGATCACCATCTAATTGGATGGTGTCCGGAATAGTCTGAAAACTCATGTCATCGCATCTTTCTAGTCCTCAACTACCTGAGGGAAGGTCTCACCTTGGATGTTGAGGGGTCACTGTCTCTGGAACTCATGAAGCTTGCCCAGCCTCCTCTCCTCGTCTACTGGTACTGCGGGTAACACACCCTGCTCTATAGGTGGTGGTACTATTTGGTTCACCACCAGGAGGTAACATCTGGGAAATTGGTCTTTCTAATGAATCCTCATCACTGAGGGGGTTATCATCATGATCTAGATACTGAATCCTAGCTGGTATTCATAACAGATTCATCCTATAAGAAAACAAGATATACCACAATAAATGAGTATATCTAGATAATTGACTCAATAAGGACATGGAACCACAACCCATTTATATATAATACATGTACCATTATTTTACCTTAAACTATTTTTCTCATGTATCGAGTCAAAAAGTAGGTTATCAAAGTCCTGGTGTATGGATATGTTATCCACCGCACCAACACTGGAGTTCTTGTCTTGAAATCCAAACTCAAAAAACATAACACTATTTCCCTAAACCAATCTCACAGACTCCCAGTCCTAAGGTAGAACTGATCACCATTGATACCACTCTGACTTGACCCGTACTAGTAGGGCCCATTCCATGAATCCCCAAGCCCGCCTCCAATAGTCTAGGGGCTGGTGACTAGAACTGAGTAGTCCTATCACTAACATGGGAGGCATTTCCTTAGTACCTGTACGCATGAACACATATCTAAGACACAAATGCAGAAAGGTAAAAACACTAAATAAACTATGCATGAAAACCACTATCCCACAACCAAAGTACAATAGTGAAAGTAAAGTATAGAAAGGTAAACTGGGACAAAATACAAGCCCACCAAAAGAAAGCCTGTAAACAAGTTCCTGAAACTCATCCATAGAAAACCCTACCCAATTTGTCGTGACGGTGAGGAACTAAAACTAATGTATGATACCATAGGATTACCTCATCCTATCTGATGTATGGTTTTGGTATTCCCTAGACTATGTCAAAAGGTTGATTGTCTGTACAAGACACAACTTGTTCGAGAAAATCCCATGTATGGGTGATTATAGAAATACGCAGTAGGACACCATGAAACCATAAAGAAATACACAAAGGAGAAGTACAGTTATCTCCACACAATTATATATCTAGTGCTTATTACAAGGACATGCAAATATAATCAAATCATACCACACAGTCTAGGGTAAGTCATAACCATTGCATACTAACACTAGGGATTCAGTTAAAAGAATTATGAAAAGTACACATCTAGGAGAACACACTCCATAGTTCGATATCACTACTGGCATCTGTCCGAAAAGTGATACTCATCGGGAACCACCATGAGAGTGTGAGAGATACACTTAATGATCTGAAGAGAGTGCGATACATCAGTGGAGGATCACAACCATGACCACGGTGTATACAAACAAATCCATATAGAATAACCCACTGAGTATAGGATTGATGTTCCAATAGGATTGTTCATGTCAATACCAAGGACTCTACATAGGTCATGAAGACTAAATAAAGGACCCCTCACTGGGCCTCTTGGGGGATTCCAACAACTATATCCCTGAAGTCCTGTTGAAGGGATGGTACTCCTATGAGTCAAAAATGATATCTACATACCTATATAGAAATGATAAATATAACTAACTACCATGAGGATCATACATGACAAGGTGGATGAGAGGAGAAATTCATGTAGAAGAGGAGGGTGAACGGTGAGTAGTAGTAACACCCGCCATGTCCCTTGACCTCAAATGATACCCGTGAAAACCCATGTCACTGGAAAGTCCATGATAAAACCCACAATTAGTATCATAAGAACCGTCTTGTCTCAAGGGTTCCAATTCCAAAGATAGATCTTCAGTTTGACATACAGTTTGAAAGATATGTAAATTTTAGTGAAAATGCTTGATTCGGGTCCGGCCCGACCCAATGAACCCGACCCGACCTGCTGGCCAGCCCGACCCAATTTGGTCATCCCTACATGACCGAGTTCGACTAGGTCTAGCTCAAACTATACCAACCCATTGGTCCCACTAGACCACAGCCCATATCCCTTGTTCAGCCTGCTGAAACGCGTTCCATCCTGCTGCACCTTACACAGTATTCCTGATCATGTGCTCCCTTGGACAACATGATGTTGCTGTGTTCAATGCGGTAGGAATTTTGTGTCTGAATCCCCCCAAAACATGTTATAGCTATGGGCCACCAAACATAGCCGAGACACATTTCACACGGAAGGATTTCCCTCCATGTTCCACTGACGTGCCTCACCTCCGTTCATCGGCCAGCGGCGCTACACCTTTTACGGGCCACCAGTGATGCTATGGTGCTCCATTTTTCAAAATGGAGGCATGTATGCGATCCTCGGGTCATGTTATTCATCATCCTAGGATTGGATAAAAGTCACAATTCATCCTGATTAAAAATAACTCACATAGATATATCTTCAGATTCGCCATGATCTGTCCGTTGCTATCATCATTGTGCCATCAGTTGGTCATCCTGACATTGGATCTTCGATCTCAAATCACTGTTCCATGAATCGATGGTGAAAAAAAATCCTCCATTCATATCCCGAAAAGAAAAAATAACACAAGAATATCAGGGGATAGAGATAAATGCACAATAATGACCAAAGAATACATCTCAACCTTGTTAGTGTCAACCTCGATCTGTTCATGTTAGAATGGAGAACGAAGAGGAGACAATTAAAATATCTAACAAAAATCAACCTGAAAATAAAATCCCAAATCCCGAACTATGAATGACCTATGAATCAATTAGTTTGTCAATTGATTCATGTTCATCGTAGGAGAAAAATAATGGAGAAGGAAACAAATTAAAACACACTCCCTACCTTGATTCGGTTTGATTGATGATGACGAACGGTCGCCTCATCATTGCTGTGGGAAAGATCCTTCAAATCCAAGGTTCATCATTCTTGATTTTCCTATCCATCAGTGTTAATTGGAGAGAGATACATCTCCTTGCATAAGAGGATTTACAGGTTTATAGTGATAACCCTGAATGTCTTGACAAAGGTTTATTTAAAAGGAAACCTCACAACATTGAAAAAAATATTTTTATTAAAATATTTTTATTCCCGGTATATCCAAAATCTAATTTTAAGAGTTGACCCATGGCAACCAATGTTAGGCCTAAACTAAGGTAAAATTGCTACTCTAAATGAAAAAGTGCTATAGTTCCCCAAACCCAGTTACCCATATTCAGTGCATTATTACATAACATTGGCATGATCACAATGGATCAAATCTTGAAAGATTGATAAGTTTAGTAGCCTTGGAAGTACTAAATACATACATAAGTTTTACATTAAATTATGAAATGAAAAACAACAAAATTGTGTCTCATTTGAAAACATTGATCTCACTTAGACTATCCCTTTAGGTCATTCAAAATATACTTCTTCACATTCTGGAAAAAATAAAACATAGAAAGGGGTGAGATCAGATGCATAGTGAGGATAACAATATAGTGAAAAATTTCATAAATAAGCATAAACATTTAAGGAAATGCATAAGACTAAAAAATAAGCATTTTAAACTTAAACTTCAAAATAATATGGAAAATATATATCAAATAATTCCATTTACTTATTTACATGGATATTCTACTAGTTGAATAATCACATTCAATATCAGTAGCCTATTTCATATTGATGGAATGTATAATGCCAAACTTCATAACCACATAGTCAAGGCCTCATGCCAAGACTAAAAATAATATTTGGTCAAGTCCTTATTCCAAGGAACTAGTTTGTCTAATGAGACCTACTGATGCATCTAGGATCTATAGTGGGCTCCACCCGTCACTTACTAAGTCCAATGAATTCCTCATATGAAAAGGTTGAAACATAACATAATCATTAATATTAAAACTAGCATATAAAATGTCAATAATTTAACCATAAAACGTAAATGGTATAAAAATATATCATCCATAGTAAAAAATATAAAAAAACCTTCAATATAATATGGACGATTGTATCATAATAAATCAACTTCAAACAAGCGTAAAATCCAACAAAGGATGTTGACATAGATGAAATAAAAACTATTTGATAGAAATATCTCTTTTTATTTTGAAATCATTTAAAAGTCATGTAATTTTAAAAGAAAAAAATTTATTTTTAAGATATTATTAAAAGAATTTAAGGGAAGAATAAAATGTGTTATAATGGGGAAAAATATCTGCACCCACCGTATATGTAAAAAAAATATTCTTTCCTTAATTTTGTTGAAAAGGTCGTAATGGAACTTGTTTGGAAAATGACAGAAAGATTCCTTTATAAATTTTTTATAAAAAGTCAAACAAGGGTATAAATTACTATAACCCATAGTTTATTAAATATTAAAAATGTTTTGAAATACATTTTTAGGAAACACAAATGTGTATGATAAAGAGGTCCCAATAGATACTAACGTATAAACAACCTTGGATAATGAAGAGATTGTAGAATTAACCCTTACCATACAATTTTCCTTGATCGAGGGTATGTTAACCTCCTTTAAAATAGTTAAATCATTGTTATTAAATTATAAATGGACCACATACATAAATATGATATCATATATGATCTTCTAATATTTCTTTGTTAATAATATTTCAGTAGTATCATTGTTTTGAGGTGTTAAATGAATCTTTTTCCTTTATATTTTTTGTTATGTAAGTCATGTTTATTATGGATAGAATGTATTTGATTCATATACAGAATTATATTAAGTTATTAAAAATTATTTTTAATCATAAAATTAAAATTATTCTTGAATGATTACGATGGGAAATTAATCTCATCACGTTCGTGGAGACGGTAATCCATACGTACGCACGAGTGACAATATCATTATATTGATGGTGAAATCGTATGTAATTGGATGGTATAGTATATATACAGTATCCTTAACATGTTATATATATTATTTACATCAGTTATAATCATTATTATACCCATACAAATTATGAAGTGTTTGAATAACAAACTTCATCACGACGTGGAGACGGTATGTTGTACGTACGCACGTATGGTGACATGTCATTCATAGGATGGATAGAATAATGAATATGGTTGTACCATATTTATAATAAAACTATAGTATGTATAAGGTATATGAGTTCTTAATTTGGTATGGAAAAAACAAAGAAAGTGGAAGTGGAAGAAGAAAATAACTTTGAAAAAGGTGGTGAAATTATTACCTCTTCTTCGGGTGTTTCCTTTTGAGTTGATCAAAAACACTCTTTAGGTTTGTTTTCTGATCAAATTAGGGCCTCTAGGTCAATGTGAGGGTAGTTGGGAGGATTTTTGAGAAGGTTTTTTCTGATAGAAATGGATTTGTAGGCATTATTTTGAGAGAAGGGGAAGTACCATTTTAAAATAGAGGCGAGGGTCACCTTGGGAAAATATTGAAATATTATTTTATTATACAATCATATTCAGTTTATAATGGATCCAAAATTATTTATATATATTATATGGTGGGGATTGGTCTAAAAAATCTCAATCAATAGGTTTTATATAGGTTTTGGTTACTATATTAACCTTATCTTTTAGATTTAACTGTTAGTTAAATAGTTTACATTTTACTATGTATTCCTGTATTATTATAATAAATGGTTAATAAACTTACTATAAAAAGACAAGAAAACCACAAGTGGTTTATTATTAATATATATTACATTTTATATTTCCTTTGGCCTAGCCTTATATTTTTAGGAATATTATATAAATTAATAATATAGTATTTGTTTTAAAAACTCTTTTATGTCAATTTTGACACTATTCGGTATTTTGTTATTGTGAAAGTCATAAAAACATTATCAATTCGAGAAAAATTTATTTAATCAAACCTAACAAGTAATATTAACCTAGAAAATTAGTTTAATTCATCAAAAGTCTCAATTTATATTTATTTGGATATTTATAATATCAATTGTTTTAATCTGTCATTAATAAGGTAATTACTGCATCATCAATGTATCATAAATAAATTTAATTATTTAATGTCTAAAAATTATAAAAAAATACCATTGTGTAGGAAATATTTTTAGATTTATAATTAATATTTATATTCTAATTTATCATATGTATAACCCTATATTAACAATGGTTTATTTATTAAACATTGAATTTTACACTTTTAACTCTTCTTGAAATAAAATAACAATAAATGTCCCAATAGAATCAAAGTAGACCAGAAGGATCATATTTTATTCCTAAGGTTTATTATGGTCGAAAAAACTTATCTAATAGAAGTAGGACATGTGTTAGGGTTATTATAATATCATTTTTATCTTTAATTACCCTATTTACTTTTAACAGTGGTTAATAAAAGTCCAAAGTTACTATGCACCAAAAATTATTTTCATCATATTGTACCAAATTTTACTTACAAATGTAAACCGTTTCTCTCAGATTTTTAAAATTCAATTTATAGAAGTGGTAAATTTACATTTTATGCAAATTTTCAAAGGCGCCTAGAAGGTGGGTAAAAGACGATAAAAAGTTAAATAAAATTTTATATATCTAATATTATTATAAAATTAGTCCAATAAATTACATTGAAAATATATAGTTATTATGTATCAATTTTTACCTAATATAAATTTAAATAAAATAACTAATTATTTAAATAAAAATTCATTTTTAAACAATAATGCAGTGTTTTTCACTATTCATCAAAAAATGAAAGTTTTTAGAAAAATTACAACAATTCACCATAAACTAATTTTGATATTATAAATCCAAAATTGAATTCCATTTTGAAAAATAAAATTTATAAAGTTTCAAAAAGTGGGTATTACTATTCATAATAACTAGTTTGATTGGTCATGGTGTGTTAAAACTCCAAGTTTCGTACAACGCAAGCTATTGCATTATTCAAAGGGAAACGTACTGTGGAAGCTTGGGGTGTTACCTTCTCCCCTCCATAAAATTATTTCATCCTCAAAATTTATAGAATATTACTGCTTAAAATGTTTTGGGTGGTTCTTCATCATAAGTTCCTTAGGTTCCCACGTTGCCTCTTCCATCTTATGATTTCTCCATAGATATTTTACCAGACAAGTCGTCCAGTTTCTTAGAACTTGTTCTCTGGTATCAAGAATCTTGACAATCTCTTCACAATAAGACAAATTGGGTTCCAGTTCTATTTCTTCATAGGTGAGTACATGCATTGGGTCAGGCATGTATTTTCTCAACAGTGATATGTGGAATACATCATGAACATTGGAGAGAATTGGAGGCATTTCCCAACGATAAGCAATAACTAAAATTTGTTCAAGAATTTCGAAAGTTTTGATTTATCTGGGACTTAATATACCCTTCCTACTGAAACATATAACACCCTTCCATGTAGATAACTTCAAGAAAACATGACCACCTCCTTAAAATTTCAAATCCTTCCCTTAGTTATCAGCATAGGTCTTTTGACTACTTTGAGCTGCTTTGATGTGTGTTTGGATAATATTAACCTTTTCTATTGTTTCCTCTACAAGTTTTGGGCCTACAAGTTTTCTTTCACCAACATCTTCCCAACAAGTTGGTGTGCGACAAATTTTTTCTATATAACGCTTCACATGGTGCCATCTGAATACATGAATGGAAGCTATTGTTATAGGAAAATTATAACAAAGGTAAATATTGATCCCCAATACCTTGAAAGTCAAGTGAGAAAGATCTCAACATGTATTCTAATGTTTGAATAGTCTGTTCTGATTTTCCATCAGTTTGAGGGTGGTAGGTAGTGCTTAAACGAAGTTCAGTATCCAAGGCCTTCTGAAGACTTTTCCAAAATCTTGATATAAAATGGGGATCACGATTAGAAACAATCGATAGGGGTAGTCCATGAAGTCTTAAAACATCATTAATATATATTCTTGCTAGACGTTCAAGTGGTAAATCTTATCTTATAGCAAGAAAATGTGCTGGCTTGGTAAGACAATCAATAATAACCCATATTGCATCATTCCTTCTAGGAGTCTTTGGTAGTCCCATGAAAACATCCATCATAATATCATTCTATTTCCACTCAGGTATGGGAAGAGGTTGCATGAATCCTCTAGGTTGTTGTCCTCTATCTTTCACTTGTTGACAAACCATACATCTTGACACATAATCAGCAATATCTCTCTTCATGTTGTCCCACCAAAAATGTTCCATCAAATCTCTATACATATTAGTGCTACCAGGGTGTATAAAGAAATTGGAGCTTTGAGCATCATCCAATAATTCCTTTTTTAGACCAGGTATGGCAGGAACACAAAGTCTCTTCCCAAATTTCAAAATTCCATCTTCATATACAAATTCAATCAATCTCCCATCGTTCACAGCTTTAATTTTATTTTGAAACTCTTTATCATCAGTATGATACTTTTTTTCCTTTCTAGTAAAGATGGTTTATCAAGCATTTGAAAAATTATTTATGTTTCACCTTCCATGATTATTCCCATATCCATATTTACTAGATCCATGAACATAGGATCCCTTTCAACTCTCATCTTATTCGAAACTCCATTATTCTTTCTGCTCAAAGCATCTACCACCTTATTTGCCTCCCCCAGGTCATAGTATATAGTGAAATCAAAATCCTTGAGTAGGTAAAGCCATCTTCTTTGCCTCATGTTGAGTTCATTCTGTGAGAAAATATACTTCAAACACTTATGATCGGTATATATCTCACATTTTTCACCATAGAGATAGTGTCTCCATATCTTCAAAGAAAAGATTATAGCTACTGACTCAAAATCATGGGTGGGATAGTTTTTTTATTGAATTTTTAGCTATCGTGATGCATATGAAATAAATCTATGATTCTGCATAAGGACACAACCAAGTCCTTTCTTTGATGCATCACTATAAATAAAAAAACCTTCATTCCTTGATGGTAGAGTTAATATAGGAGAATTGACTAATCTTCTATTCAGTTTTTCAAAACATTCTTCACACTCTTTTTTCCAAACAAATTTAACCCCTCTACGTGTGATCTTGGTTAATGGGTTTTCCAATCGGAAAAAATTCGGGATAAAATGCCGATAATAACCTGCTAAACCAATAAAACTGCGTACCTCAGTTATAATCATCAGTGTTGGCCATTCTTGGATTGCCTTGGTATTTGAAGGATCGACATAGATTCCATCCTTAGAGACAATATGACCAAGAAAAGAAATTTCTTGAATCTAGAAAAACTTCCCATATCACTCAATTCTTCTAAGGGTTTTCAAAATAGTATGAAAGTGATTTTCATGATCTTAATATCTTTTTGAGTATACCAAGATATCGTCAATAAAAACTACTACAAAGTCATCAAGATATTCCTTGAAAACTCTATTCATTAGATCCATGAAAATTTTGGGTACATTAGTCAGTCCAAAAGGCATTGCGGTAAACTCGTAATGCCCGTACCTGGTTCAAAACATTGTTTTTTGAATGTATTCCATCTTCACACACAACTAATGTTATCCCTATTGAAGGTCAATCTTTGAAAAATATTGAGCTCCATGAAGTTTTTTGAATAAATTATCAATGAGAGGTAGGGGATACTTGTTCTTTATTGTTATAGCATTGATCTCCCTATAGTTAATGCAAAAACTCATAGATCCATCTTTTTTCTTAACAAAAAGAACAAGGGATCCACAAGGAGAAACAATAGTGTGAATAAATCTCTTATTACTCAATTCCTCTAGTTGTTTCTTTAGTTCCACTAATTACACCGTGGCCATTCTATAAGGGGTCTTTGATATGAGCCTTGAACTAGGAATTAAATCTATGGAAAACTCAATTTCTCATTCTAGAGGATATCCTGGTAAATCCTCTGGAAACACATTAACATATTCTTGTACAATAGGTACGTCCTCTATTCAGAAATTATTTTCCTCACCCATAGTTATTTAATTCTCTTCCTCCCCAATAATTGAATTTAGTAGAGCTACTGGGGGTGGATTTAGATTAGAATCAGGTGGTGATGTTTCTTCTCTAAAGAAAAGGTACTCCTTATCATCATTGAAAATTGTAACCTCATTCTTCTTATAATAAATTTTTGCATCATGGTCCGAAAACCAATCCATACTAAGGATTATATCAAATTCAATCATGGTAATGACGATGAGATCAGTAGATAAAGAACATTTATATGCCCTAATGGGAACTAATTCATAAAACTGTGTTGCAATTATACTTCCCTAAAGAGTTTTTATTAACAACTCCCTTATTATATCAAATTGGAAATATATAATTTTCTTAGAAAACTAGAATGATATGAAACAATGTGATGATCCAGAATCAAATAAATCATTGGATAAACTTGAGTAAACCATTAAATTACCTACCACCACCTCTTTAGGAGCTTCAACCTCAGTAGTAGTGATCACATAAGCTTGGCCTTTCTCCCTTGTCCATTTATAAGGTAAGTTTCCTTGGTGATTAGGAAATTTATTTTCATAATTCCCCATTTATCTACAATTGTAGAATTTATCATTGATAGCTTGTTTCTTTCCCTTGCAGTCACGAGCTTGGTGGCCTTTTTCACCACACTTGTAACAGACTCCCATTCCCTTCAGGTAAGTACTGGGGTGTTTCTTCCCACATTTACGATAGGATGGAAATTCAACTTTTCCTTTCTTCCCCTTATTTACATTTCAAGAGTGTTCAATAGATCTCTTCTTCTCTATCTTTTCTTTAAAGTCATAGGACTTAGATAATTTCTTTTCAGTCTTGATAGCACACGAGACAATATATTCGTATGATGAGAAGGATTGTGAGACTAATACTCGACATAGAAATGGTTTTAACCCATAAAATAATCAATCTATTTTACTCCTTGGGTTATGTATATAATCTTTTACATGTATTTCTAACCTTTAAAAGTTAGCCTCATACATTGCGACATTCTCATCCTCCTTTGCCTCAGACTCATAAATTGTTTTTCCATATCTGCTCAATGGTCATGAGGAATGTATTTTTCTAAGAAAATATCTTCAAACTCCCTCTATTACATATTTGAGACTTCTTCATCTTCCTTTGTGTTTTTAATTAATGACCACCATTGATTTGCATCTCTCATGAGGCGATAAAATGCTATGAAAACTTTTTCCTTTTCACTACTCCCCAAAGTATGAAATATTTTCTCTAAGGAACTTGTCTATTGCTCAACAACAAATGGATTTGCAGTCCCATTAAATGCTGGTGGTTTTTTCCTCATGAAGCATTCTAACATTGATCCTCCGCGTTGTGGATCAGGGTGTTGCATACAGGTAAGGTTATTATTCATAACCTGAGTGAGTTGTCCCAGTATGGTGATAAGATGATCATCACCAGTTGCATCACCCGATCCACTATAATTATCATAAGTGCCTACATGGATTATGTGCATTGATATGGTTTTAATTACTTCTACTAGGATCTATTTCTAAATAATGGAATACACTAGATTAGTTTTTGAATCACAATACATAATCCCAAACTTATAAAACACTTAACATAAATTGAATAGTTTATGGATATAATCCATAATCATAAAAAAATATTTTCTTTGAGGAGGTATATACTCATAAATACTTCATAATTGTTCGTAAATAAAATGTGAATTATCCTAAGAATATCCCTCGGGAGTGTTGTAACCAAGAGTGCAATAAGGCCCATTGTCGTGTACCAGGATACCCAGAGTCAAGCTCGAAACTCCTTGTCAAAGTTTTCACTCATAGGTACATATGTACTAGAGCTGCCTTTACCTACTCATATCCAAACAGGGATGAATTTCTTAGAAAATACCCAAAATATCTACATTACCAAAATTCTAGGAAGTTATTCTATACTAACCCTCAAAGTCTATCTTAGGGTAATGTTCTTTAATCATAGTTTTTCTAAATATAGCTTCCAAGGTTTGTAATAAACTTACTCTTATACCAACTTTAACACCCTGACCCCACTTACCTAGAGTTGGTGCATTATTACATAACATTGGCATGACTACAAGGGATCAAATCCCAAAATACCGATCAGTTTAGTAGCCTTGGAAGTAATAGATAAATACATAAGTTTCACTTTACATTATGAAATGAAAAACAACAAAATTTTGTATCCTTTGAACACATTAACCTCCCTTAGACTATCCCTATAGGTCAGTCAAAATATATTTGTTCAAATCTTGGGAAAAATAAAACATAGAAAGGGGTGATCTCAAATGCTCAGTAAGGACAACAATATAGTGAAAACTTTCTTAAATAAGCATAAACATTTAAGGCAATGTATAAGGAAAAAACATAATTCTTTTGAACTTGAATTTCAGAAAAATATGGAAAATATAAATCAAATAATTCCATTTACTTATTCACATGGATATTCTACTAGTCAAATAATCACATACAATATCAATTGCCAATTCCATATTGATGGAATGCATAATGCCAGACTTCATAACCACATAGTCAAGGCCTTGTGCCAAGACTACAAATAAGATTTTGTCAAGGCCTTATTCCAAGATAATAGTTTGTCTCCCGATACCTACTGATGCATCGAGGAGCAATAGCGAGCTCCATCTGTCACTTACTAAGTTCAATGCATTCCTCATATGAAAAGGTTGAAACATAACATATACATTCATATTAAAACTAGCATAAGAAATGTCAATACTTTAACTATAAACCATGAATGGTATAAAAATATCTCATCCACAGTCAAAGATATCACAAAACCTTCAATATAATATAGAAGATTGTATCATAATAAATCAACTTCAAACAAGTGTAAAATCCAACAAAGGATGTTAACATAGATGAAATCAATACTATTTGAGAGAAATATATCTTTTTATATTGAAATAATTTAAAATTCATGTAATTTTAAAAGAGAACATTTATTTTAAAAATATTATTATAATATTCTAAGGTAAGATTTGAAGGTGTTATAATAGAATAAAATAGCCACACCTACCGTATAAGTAAAAAAAATTTTTTCCTTAATTTTTTCGAAAAGGTCATAAAGGACCTTGTTTGGAAAACGATGTAAATATTCATCTATAAATATTTTATAAAAAGTAAAACAAGGATATATATGAATTTAACCCATAGTTTATTAAATCGTAAAAATGTTTTGAAATAAATTTTTAAGAAACACAAATGTGGATGATAAAGAGGTCCTAGTAGATACTCACGTATAAACAACCTCAGATAATAAAGAGATTGTAGAATTAACCATTACCTTGCACTTTTACTTGATCAAAGGTATGTTAATATTCTGTATAATAGTTAAATAATTGTAATTAAATTATACAAGAACTACATACATAAATATGATATCATATTTGATCTTCTAATATTGATTTGATAATAATATTTCAGTAGTATCATTGTTTAGGGTGTTAACTGATTCGTTTTCCTTTATATGTTTTGTTATGTAAGTCATGTTTGTTTTGGATAGGATGTATTTGATTCACATACAGAATTATATTAAGTTCTTAAACATTTTTTTAGGTATAAAATTGAAATTATTCTTGAATTATTATGATGGGGAATGAATCTCATCACGTTCATGGAGACGGTAATCCGTACGTACGCACGAGTGACAATATCATTACATTGATGGTGAAATAGTTTGTAATTGGATGGTATATCATATATACATAATACTTAACATGTTATATTTATTATTTACATCATTTATACTCATTATTATACCCATCCAAATAATTAAGTGTTTGAATAACAAACTACACCACGGTGTGGAGACGGTATGCTGTACGTACACACATATAGTGACATGTCATTCATAGGATGGATAGAATAATGTATATGGTTATACCATTTTTATAATAAAATCATAGTATGTATAAGGTAATTGATTTATTATTTTGGTATGGAAAAAACAAATAAAGTGGAAGTGGAAGAAGAAAAGAACTTTGAAAATGGTGGTGAAATTATTACCTCTTCTTTGGGTGTTTCCTTTCAGGATGATCAAAATGGATCCTTAGGTTGGATTTATGATCAAAATAAGGCCTCTTGGAAGATGTGAGGGTAGTTGGGAGGATATTTGAGTTGGGGTTCTCTGAGACATATGTATTTTGAGGTGTGATTTTGAGAGAAGGGGACATACCCTTTTATAAAAGAGGTGAGGGTCATTTTTGGAAAAGCCTGAAATATTATTTTATTATAGAATTATATTTGGTTTATAATGGATCCAAAATGATTTAATTTGAAGATAAGGTTGGGATGGGTCGATAACCGGTCAACCAATAGGTTTAGATAGGTTTAGGTCACCATATTAACCTTATCCATTAGATTTAACTCTTAGTTAAGTAGTTTAACTTTTACCATGCATTCTTGTTTTATTATAATAAATGGTTAATAAACATACTATAAAAGAGAAGAGAACCCAAAGTGGTTAATTATTAATACATATAACCATATATAAGTCCTTTGGATAAACCTTATATTTTTAAGAATATTATATCAATTATTAATATAGAATATTTTAAAAAACTCATTTATGACCATTTTGAAACTATTTGTATTTTGTATTTGTGAAAGCCATAAATACTTTATCACTTTGAAAAAAAATTATTTAATCAACCATAACATGTCATATTAACCTATAAAATTATTTTAATTAATAAAAAGTCTCAATTTACATTTATTTTGATATTTATAATATCAATTATTTTAATATTTCATTAATAAGGAAATTACTACATCATCATTGAATCATAAATAAATTTAATTATTTAATGTCTAAAAATTATAAATAAAACACCATTATGTAGGAAATATTTTTAGATTTTTAATTAATATTTATAGTCAAATTTATCTTTTCTATAACCCTATATTAAAAATGGTTTAGTTATTAAACATTGAATTTAACAGTTTTAACTCTTCTTGAAATAAAATAATAATAAATGTCCTAATCTAATCCAAGTGGAGCAAAATGATAATTTTTTATTACCAAGGTTTGTTTTGGTCCAAAAAATCATATAAAATAGAATTAGGACAAGTGTTAGGGTAATTATAATATCATTTTAACTTTAATTACCAAATTTACTTTTAACCATGGTAAATAAAAGTCAAAAGTTACTATTCACCAAAAATTATTTTCATCTTATTGAACCAAATTTTACTTAATGATTTCAACCATCTCTCTCAGATTTCTGAAATTCAACTCACAGAAGTTGTAAAATTACATTTTATGCAAATTTGCAAATGCGCCTAGAAAGTGGGTAAAAGACGGTAAAAAGTTTGACAAAATTTTATATATCTAATATTATTATAAAATTACACTCATGAATTAAATTGAACATATATAGGTATTATGTATCTATTTTTACCTAATATAAATTTAAATTAAATAACTAATTATTTGAATAAAAAGTTGGTTTTAAATAATAACACAACGTTTTCACTATTCATCAAAAATTAAAAGTTTTTAGAAAAATACCCAAAATTCACCCTAAGCTAATTTTGATATTCCAAATCCAAAAATGAAGTCCATTTTAAAAAATAAAATTTATAAAATTTCAAAAAGAGGGTATTACTATTCATAATGAATAGTTTGATTGGTCGTGGTGTGTTAAAACTCCAAGTTCTGTACAACGCAATCTATTGCATTATTCAAAGGAAAATGTACCGTAGAAGCTTGGAGTGTTACAAGTTCCACAAGATTTTTATTTGGGAACCCATTTTGAAGTCATTATACTTTTATATGAAAACAATTTCACATACTATTAAAAAAATAACATTTTTCGACGAACTGTTTTCGGAACACCGGGCCTCAAAATCACACAGCGTCTCAACACTTAGTCTCAGAATTTTCCCAATTAATTTATAAAAATAAAACTAGGGAAATCCGAGTCATTAAAAAATTCCTAAAGGTTATAAAAATAATAGGATTATTAGTAACCCCAAATGGAATCATGAATAAATCATAATACTTATACCTTCTCTAAAAGATATATTTGTAAAGCATATATTCTTCTCCCTCAAATGGTGATATCTAAAATACAAATTTATCTTCAAAAACAACCAAACTCATTTTATCAGGTCAAAATGGTCGTATATAGGTGGTAGAGTGTATTTATTCTCCAATATATCCTAATTTAGCTTCTGGTAGTTTATTCCCAACCACAAACTACAATATACCTTCTTAATTAATAGAACTAGAACTTCCCAAGGTGGAACACATAGTTGAAAAAATCCCCCTCCTCCAAATCATATAATAAAAAATATAATTATTGATGATTTATAAGAACCATGTGATATGATGAAAATAAAATCAGACTCATATCATACATAAAATTAATAGATAACTCCATGAATCTCTCTAGTGGTAGTGCAAATAATATTTGTAAGAAAAAATCCAAGAAATACTTCACCACATATAGAAACAAAAGTGGATTCCTAGATTCTATTTATCCCAAAACAAACCTAGATGACTGTCATGTTAAGATCATGATCTTTAATTTTCAGTCATTCCTAACAAGAAAATACATCATAATCCCTTTCAAAAGTGAAAACTCTCTCATCAGATGAAGTTAAAGAATCTTTTCACTCATATCCATTCACAAAATCCTTGAAATTTACTATCAAATTCATTCAAATTATGAAATCATATGTGTTCATCATAAAAACCAAGAAATCTCAGAATAAGTACACATTGTAAATCCCAATGAAATAAGATGGACATTGAAACCCCCATTACAACCTTTATCTATAACGCATGTCAATCCTAAAAGAATAATATATCAACTCAATATGAAAATTTAGCTGATCTAATACTCATATAGATATGAATTAATGAGATGAAACCATATTAGACATAACATATAACATAGTTAAGTAATAAGAAGAGTACCTATCATTATTGTTAGACTCACAACGGATTCTTTTGGCCAATGCTCCATAATAAATAACTATCCTTTATTCTTTTAAGTCTAACCCAACCAAGGATTACCACCATACCATTCTTATGATTCTGATCTGGATTAATTTAATTTATTCATAAAAATCCTTAATCCACCAGTCTAGTTTAAACCTCCTATAATTGAACCTTCTGAGAGAACATTTTATAACTTATTTAGATGTAAAATATTACCACACTAATGAGATTAATTAGGCTCATTTGGATAATCATACTTTAATTACACAATTATTTCACTTTGGTAACACCTAATCTATCTCTTCCCTTGAGAAAAACAAGTTCTTGTTGATTTCTTTTGACTACCTCTCTTCTTGGAGTCATTTTGCTTCATATTTTTCCCAACCAAAAAATACTTTCCTCCCTTATTATAGGGAATGAGATCATTTCCACCTTTCAAATACATCATATCTGCCTCAATTATATGTTCCTTATTTACCTCTGTCACATAGCTATGTAAATCAAGTAGAATCACTCTCGATAAAATCTCAGGATAAAGATTCATCTTGAATATTCATTACTTTATATTATTATAGGTGATTATCTTTGATGAAAATTAAATAAATTCTATAAATAAAGAATCATAATCTAACACATTCATATTCCCTATATCCAGTTCCCAAAACTCATGATCCTTTCATATCTTTAGCATGCCAAGATATAACTATTGAATAAAAATATTTTGAAATCTAACTTACAGTATATCCTCATATCTATTTTCTTCCTTAACCATCTCCCACTACCTATGATCCACTTATTTGATCATGTAAGTAGATAAATATACCTTTAATGCATCAAGATAAAGAAAAAATAGAAAGAATTGGTATATCATCTCCAAAAAATACTTCTCTTCTTATACACATCCATTTCACCAAAATACAAGAGGATTATTATTCTATTACTCTAATTAATGATATACTTCCTTAGGTTTATTTTGGTCCAGTAACTTCACAAGAGAATAAATAGATTGAACTGATGTGTTCAAGAGTCTCATATCTCTCACCAACTTCTTATATTCTATTTTCAAACAAACTCATTTCCCAAATTTCTATCCTCTTCCTCACGAATAGGAACTCTACACAATGGAATCTCTATAACACTATGAAATAAAATATAAAATTACAGAATAAGATAAACAAGAATTATGTACTTTTAAATCAAAAGTCCTATAACTAAGTATCTCAGCTCTGCATCTAAGTGTCTATATTTATATCATGATGATTCCTTCCCTCCTTACCAAAATTCAAAGAAGAAGGAATAAAGAGTTCAACCAATCCTTTGAAAACCAAAGTACTTTAAAAACATGTTTGAAATCACTTTTAAAACAAGGGAAACTTTTTAGAAATACAATACACATGTATGTTATCTGTATATGTTCATTCCATAATTCATGGAGTCACTCATCATCCCAACTATTACCCCTATAAGGTGCACATTTTGGATTTTTTAAAAATGAGAGCTGGTAGAAGACCCTAAAGAAGATGTCTAGGATAATTCTTGGAGAATTTTTGATAAATAGAATAAATTATATTCATGTTTTATTTTCTGAAAATGTGGAATATGGACACAAATAAGGATATGCAGAGGTAATATAGAAGTGTGATTTAATTATAAAAGGATCCTACAAGATTGAGAGAAGGGTTAAATAATTATTGGAGAATCCTAGAGAAAGATAAGCGAAGGTTATACCATAGTGCATGTAGTTTTGATAATGAGATTCCAAAAATAGGAAAAATAGAAAGTACCATGGGGTGGTGGTCACTATGGTGAACTTCCAAAGCACCTATTCTAAATGAGCAAGCCTAACCTTTTGAATTTTAGTGGTCTTAGTCAATTACATGGTAGATCTGAAGGCCAAAACAACAAGCTAAAGGTGGCCACCCATGGAGTTTGGCATGGTGGATTTCGATTCCACCTATGAGAAATGGGGAATACCAAAAAAGTATGTATAAATCCATGGTCAACTCAATTTAACTAGAAAGTGAACATTATATCCACACCATAGTGATTAGAAGTTGGGAGTTTCGATAACCATGGTGGAATCATGCATGGAGAGTTTAATTTTATATATTTGGAAGAAAAAATATCCCATGGGCTATAGATATGGGCATGCCAAAGTTATTTTTTATTTTATATACACATTCCATTACATGGTGTTTAGAAGAAATATATTTTAGAAGGAATTTTGACTAGATACATGCTAACATTAATGATGTAGACTACAATAAATCATATATGATTATTGAATGTTATATATATCATGGGATTCAATTTGAGGCTATGATTCCATCCAAAAGAAAAGGAATATTATGTCGATTCATAAGTTTATTAAATGGAATTTATTCCACACTATAAAAGAAGATAGAAATAGAGCTATCAATTAGTTATTTATTTTATTTCATGATGATGGAAATCATGGAGGAGTAAGGGGGAATTTTGAAGACCCATAATGGTGATGATAGGTGGATAATTGATTTCACCTAATCTTCTTATTTAATAAAGGTGAGATTTGAATATCCATAATAATATATATGAGATAATATACACTTACATATCCAATTTTCATAGGAGAAGATAAAGGAGTTTTAGAAGAGGGATCAGAAAGAAGATGAATACTTGACACCTATTAAAGATATACTAAAGATAGAATAATAACGATATTTTTAAAAAATTAAAAAATAATAAAGAAGTTCTAGGAATAATACTGGAAGGAGGAGTTTCAATTTCATTATGGAAGATGAAATTCCTTCTACAATGTAGGTTTTCATAGATTGTAATGAAGCAGCCGAATAGACTTCAATGGAACCAATCTACATTTGGTGAAACCATTTATGTATTGATACTAATGGGACCTATATTTATATAAACTATGTGATGATGATCCTTTCCAATGAATTGAGTAAAGGGAATGGATTTTTAGTGATTGAACCTTGGGAAGTAGTCAGTTATCCCAAAACCTTTGTAAGGGGAGTGACCCAAGGAGGGAGTGACCTAGCCTAAACCAAAATTAGTGTGATTTAGTGATTTTGGTGCATTGATAAAATAATGATTTCATACTCCATAGTGTATCCTGGTGTACGTGAACCAAGTAAAATATTCACATCCTATTTAATTTCTACATACACACAAAAAATTGTTAAGAAAATATAAAAAAATATTAAATAAAGGATGGTCAAGAGAAATTAAAAATAGATCAACATATAAGAACAGAGTAAAAAAATTGACCCTAAAGGCTAATATGGAAAGATATTATAGGTTATTCATAGGTAGTGGATATAAAATTTTAATTGGATAAGACTTGGACCCCTTTATTGATGCCCATTAGGTTATATCTCACTCAAAGGCCCTTTTTGGGACGAAGAATTAGTATCAGAGAAAGATTTATTATTTATTGGATTCATTTGATTTGAATTAATTTAAATGCCTATTAAAGTTAAAGTTTCAGCCTACTATTGTAGTCTTGGTTTACTTATAAAGTTGTGTACTTCAAAGAAGAATTTGAAATATTATTGAATTCTATATTACAGAACAATATAGGGAAAGAGTGAGATCATATTGAATGAGACTTATAACCCACCAATGGAATATATGAAGGAATTAGTTAATGATTTTATTTAATCAATAAATGATGATGTAGGAATGATTAAGGAACCCTATATACCAAGTGAAGTTGATACTTTATGATGAGAAGATTCTAAGGAGGAAAAAAGTTGAAGTTATCCACTCATCATAGGAAATGGACCAAGAATAAAAGGATGAAAAATTGAAACTTAAATAGGAAAAAAAGTATCAATACATTCAAATAAATGTTTTGGAAATTTAAGTGAACAAATTAAGAGGATTAAATAAAAGTATTTTTGAAGTTGAAATTGAACTTAGGGATACAATTGATTATCAAGTAGAATATTTGAAAATGATATCCATAGTGGTGGAAAATCTCAAAGATTATTAAAAAGAAAAAACACTAAACATAAAATATGTTTGGAATATTAATAAAAATAAGGATTATTTGGATGGATTTATGGATAAAATGTATGATGATAATAAATGGATTTAATAATAAGAGGTAATACTTAAAGTCTCAATTGATTGAATGAATAATAAAATTAAAGACAAAAGTGATATAATTGAAAAAATATCACATCCATTAGATGATTAGATTTATAGTTGGAAGGAACTCAAGGAATATTTTATTTCTAAACATGAATCAAAGAGAAAGAATATCTAATAGTTGGATGAAGAATTATACTTTTATAGACACAATTGGATTCTATGGGTAATCCTAAACTCAATAATGCTTTACCATTGTAGTTTGATCACACTTTGGCAGGTGATGATAAAATGAAGAACAAGTATTCCATCTCAGAGGAAGAATATGAAATAATTATCACGTCACAATGACCATTATCCATGAGAAAATTTGTTTTTATCTATGAATAATCTCCTCTAATAACTAGGAATAAGAGTGTTTTGGACGTTCCAAAAAGAGTATAATTTTATAGGCACATGAAATAGATTTACAAGATTCCTTATAAGAGATAATGATAATTTGATGCTCCCTAAAAGTTGGTATGAAAATAATCATTATTTTTGTGGGATGTATGGATATATTTCCAATTTTTGTTTTGATACATTGAAGTACATTAGTTATAATGAATCCAGTAATACAATTTAATGATTAAGTCCTCAAGAAACATAGAATGGGTATTGATATTATATAAAAAATACCTACCATGTAAACCATTTCTCAATTAGATTATTTAGAAGATAATAAACTAGGATTAAAGGAATAAATCAGACTATATCTAAAGACATATCAACTCCCTTTAGAAACAAGTTTTAGATGCTAAAAGAAGAATGCTCTCATTATGTAAGTGAAGTAAAGAAGAGTTCCAAATCTGATATAGAACCAAAAATGTGTTGGAAATATAATAATAATATTTTAAATAAAGAAATTAATTTACATGTTGTTGAAAATTAAAAGGATCATGTGAAAGGTGTTTTTTAAGGAAAGGCATTCATTGAAAAATTTAAAAATGCATGCATGGATAGATAAGGAGGAAAAAAGATTTGGAAAAAAAAATTAACCTAATGTGTAAATTATAATCCTTAATGATAAATATTTCTAGGGAAGTGAAGGTTTTGTCTTGGGTTGTATACTATATAACAAGCCCAAAAATTTGATAAGAAGTTATGTTTCATAAAATCATGTTCAAATCTAATGGTCAACTCTATAGGGAAAGAAGAAAGGAAATGGTGATTCATAATGACTCACCATCCTCCTCAACATATGGAATATTGATTTACCCATATCCCCATATATTAAATGTTTACTAATAGTTAATTGAATTTGTGAAGTTTTATGGAGAGAATAGATCCATGGGGTAAATATTCTCAAAATAATATATTAATGAGATGAAATTAAAATTCATTAAAGTTGGTAATTTCATGAAAATTTTAGAGTTATTTTTGGTTCAAGTCTTATTTGATATCAATATTGAATATTCACGTGTGTAGAGAATTTATATGATTAAAAGTTCATAGAAAATGAAAAAATAGGAAACAATATCATTAATGAATTTCATATTTATATCTTTTTTTATAATATTTGGTATCAACTATTTTGAAATAAAGGATACACAATGATTATAATATAGAAGAGATATTACCATAATTGGTATAAAAAAACCAGAGAAAAAACTATTGATGGAAAGAGATAAATATTCCAGGGAAGTTTATAAAAAATAAAAGGCTTCGTAGCCTTATCTTGATGTTAAAGAAGCCCGTGAATAATTGGAAGAGAATTAGTTTCAATTACTAAGGATATTTATTTCACAATTGGTATATGTTTTAATAAGTTGTTTGATCCTCACTACCATGTGTTTACTGTTTATCATATAATTTTTTGGTGTGAATGTTATAGAGATTATACGTTTCATTAATAGAATAGAAGATAAAAAGTTGCTTGATATTTAATCCTTATACATGAGTGATAAGGAAAAATTTGATGATGTTTTCATAGACAAAAGAAGCATTGGGGGAAACTGATGTATATTTAAATGAGCCTAATTAATCTCATTTTTAGTGGAATTAAAGTATGATTCTCCAAATGATCCTAATTAATACCTCAGTCTATTTTAAACCACCTATACTAGAACCTTGAGAGAGAATAGTATATAACTTCTTTAGATTTGTCACGACCCGTCCTCGGGGCCCGTGCCGTGACTACCCCAAGCCCGCCTTCCATAGGCCAGGGGCTGGCGACTAGCACCAAAGGCGTAAATCCCGATAACTGGGAAGGCATTGCCTTTATAAAAGTAACAAAACACCACAAAGTACAAGCGGAAGTAAAACACTAAGTACAAAAAGAAGTGCTGAAAAGTAAATGGGCCAGAATACAAACCCAAAAGAAAGTACAACTACAACTGAACAAAGTACAACAGAAAAAGACAACAGCTGGAGGGACGGAAGCGGCTCCTGGGTCGTCCTCCTCGGATCCTACCTGAAGGGTAGGTACAGATGGCACAACTCCTGGATCGTCCACCACGAATCCTACCTGAAGGGTAGGTACAGATAGCCTCCACAGTGCTCTCATCCGTCAACCTCCTCCGAGTGTCGTCTCGCCGTGAAGTCCACCTCCGGACACTGACTTGTCGTGTAGTCCACCTCCGGGTACCGTCCAGTCCTCGAACACTCGGCCTCCGTTAGCACTGCCTGTCGTCTGCAACCAACACAACGAGGTGCGGGCATAGCCCGTGCATGGGTGAGTATAACGATACTCAGTAGGGACCCCGAGACCCTCAAGGTCTCACTAAATCCAACAAGGATAACCACAAAGAAGATCTCAACAGATAACCTCTACTTAGGTATATGCCCATACATATACCTAAGTTATCAAGTAACCCATCTCAATCATGAGGAAACACAAAGGTCAAAAGTCTCAGCTCAAACCAGGATTTTCATTATCGAAACCGTAACTACTGAAGAGCTCCGTCTCTAGAGTGTACAATGGTCCTGTCACGACTCCGAGGTACTGCTCACTAACCTAAGACTGCTGAGGTACTCCTCCTGTCGAGTACCGCGGGCCAGCCACCCAAACACAGTAGTGCTTCCCACCGAGGTATGTCACCCAAACACAGTAGTGCACACCCCCTAGTAGCCTGCTGAGGTACTCTCCGGACGAGTACCGCGGGTCTGCACTATCACACAGGTAGTGCTCCGTCCGCCATGGGTCTGCACCCAAACAAAGTAGTGCTCCGTCCACTGGGCTAGTCGACTCACTCCAAGTCGAGTCGGTCAAGCAGTCGTCAGGTCTCAGTCGGCTACACGGTCTCCGTACTCCGCATGCTCGACTCTGGGAGGGTCCGCTCCACGAGATGCAAGTCGATACTCCAAGTATATCAAGGTCCCACTAAGAAGTAACTCAAAGTACCGCCTCGTCACAGGGGTCTCAACGCAACAGACGGCGCGTCGATCGGACGCCCGGTCTGTGAGTTATTAGCCTTTTCGTCCCAGGGGCCCGATTGGTTTCGTGAGCGAACCAAACCCAGCCGTATCTCAACTGTACCCCGAACTCTCATAGGGTATACTCATAGGGACCGTTTCTCAACGTGATCGTCAACGCCGCTGACGGTTCGTCAAACGGACGTCCTGTCTGAAAGATATCAGATTTTCCGTTCCAGGGGCCCGATTGGATTTCGGGTGCGATCCAACCCGGCCACTACCAACTGTATCCAAAACTCGGGCGAAGGATGCCAAAAGTTCCGTATCGTCAACAGGAACTCAACGCAATAGACGGCGCGTCAATCGGACGCCCGGTCTGAGAGTTATTGGCTTTTTCGTCCCAGGGGCCCGGTTGGTTTTTAAGGCAAAACCAACCCGACCGTACTCCACTTGCATCCAAACCTCGGGCGGAGTGAGATAAAAGATCCGTCTCACTAAGAGGAAACTAACAAAGCTGACAGCACGTCAATCGGACGTCCGTAGCTCAAGATATGAGCGTTTCCGCTCCGAGGGCCCGGTTGGTTTCGTGTACGAACCAACCCGGCCGAACCCAAAGTATTCCGAAACCTTGAGTGCGATAAACCGAAACGACCGTCTTGCTCCAAGGATTGCGTTGCCACTGACGGCGAGTCGTTTGGAGGCCAGTAGCTCAAGTTACGGGCGTTTGAACGAAAGTCGTCCGAAGACGGGGGTCCGGGCCCGGGCCGACCCGGGCCGACCCCCCCTGGTTGGCCCGAACCGGGTCGGGTCCGACCTGGTTGGCCAGGCCCGGCCCGGCCAGGGCCGGTCCGGCTCGGTTCGGCCGAGTGGCCGAGCGGCCGACGCGGGGGAAAGCCGCCGCCCCGCGTGACACCCCCGCGGCACTCGCGGGGTGTCGACCAGACAGCCGGACGCGCCGCGTGACAACCCCGCGGCACCCGCGGGGTGCCGCCCTGGACACCCGCGGGGTGCCGCCCTGGACACCCGCGGGGTGCCGCGTGACAACCCCGCGGCACCCGCGGGGTGTCGCCCTGGACACCCGCGGGGTGCCGCCGCCTCCGGCCGCCGGCACCGCCGCGCTGGCGACCCGCGCCACCACCGGCTTCCGCGGGCCGCCGGAGTCGCTCTGGTGGCCCGTTTTCCTTCCCATCTGCGCCGTTGTTCCTCCCGGGTTCCGTTCTTCACTGCGGGATCATCAAACATCCGTTGCGGCACGTTCCGTCGTCGCCCGCCAAATCCGCAAAACACGAAGAACGACGAAGGGTTGTCGGGCCTTGTTCGTTTGACCCGCACCCTCCGCGTTAGATAAAAACAACGGGAGAAATTGTTCAACGCATAAACCGACAATTTTAATAAAATAAAAATTGTTCATTTGAAACCGGTTCTTTAATTTTTAAAGAACGTTCACAGGAATATAAAGAGGGGTATTTCAAAATTATAAAATCCCTACCTCGGAGTCGTCGCGCGTGAGCGTTCTTCACGGAATTGTTTGTCGCGAAAGAGGGGGGATCGTCGCGTCGTCGCGGGAAGGCGTCGCGTCGTCACGGAACACGGCGTTGAGTCGTCGAACTCAACGCACCATGAAACAACAGATTTAATTTTAATTAATTAAATACGTGTTTTGGTTAAGAACCACGAAGGAGATAAAAAGGAAGGTCTGAGACTCTTACCTCAAGCAGCCGATCGAAGACCTGTCGCGGAGGAAGAGACGTCGCAGAAGAACGTTGTCGGCGTCGCGGATCACGGCGTCGCGTCGTCGATTTCCAGGTTCGGCGTTCTTCGCGTTCTTCGCGTTCTTCGCGTTCTTCGCGAAGGAGGAAGAAGATACAAGGATTCTGTCTCAACGAGAAATCCTCCAAAAAAATATAGGTTGGTCTTATTTTATTATTATGCCAACACACGAAAGGGGGGGTAAGTAACGACCCATAAATTCGTTTAATTAATTCAACGAAAGAAACAACTCGTTTAATTTACGAAAATAAACCGCCCAATTAAATGGTCTGTTAATAAATTAAGAAAACGCGTCAGTTGACTTTCATAATGACGGGTTTTCGCGGGTGCGTTACTTAGCGGAAAGAAACAGTGGGGCTCGTGCGGGCCCCACCTCACAAATATCCTACCAATAGGGTAGGATATTTCTGGATAGTATCCTATCCAGTTCAACTCAGTTTAAGCCGCTTTTAAGTGGCTTCAAGCGGCTTCAAGTGAAATGAAAAATAAAATTGTCGTCCAATTTTATTTTATTTCATAACTTAAAACCCAAAAATTAAAAACCACACCAGGGAAAACGCAACTCCGGAAGAGACGTTTCTAAGAAAATACCGGCGCTGCGATCCCATCGGTGCCCTCGGAATTCGATTCCGGGCACCAGTTCAAAAGTTAGAAAAACTCGCACGTTCGTTCACTGAACGTACCCGAGCCAAACTTCAGAAAATGATTCCGGGCACACCGGGCCTCGGAATCAGGTGCCGTCAGAAGCTGCGCTCTTGTAAAATTCCAAAGAAAATTAAGAAAAAAAGTTCCTTGAAATTTAAGGGTCTTTACATTACTCCCACCACAGGGCTTTACGTCCTCGTAAAGCTCCAACACAAACTTAGGGAAACAAAGGGGGTACTGAGCACGCATCTGAGCCTTCCACTCCCAAGTGCTCTCCTGGAGGTCCCCGAGCTGCCAAAGAAAGTGCACAAGAGGAATCGACAGTCCTCCTAGGATCCGCTCCTGTCGATCCTCGATCCCCACAGGAAACTCCGTAAAAGTCACCTCATCACCAAAGACCAGCTCCCCATGGTCAAAGATTTGTGTCGGGTCGTGCACGTATCTCCTCCGCTGAGATACGTGGAAACGTCATGCACCTAGTGCAACTGAGGTGGATGTACCAAGTGGTAAACCATCCCGCCTACCCAGCTGAGGACCTAGAAAGGTCCGTTGAACCTCGAAGATAACTTGCCGCCTTGGCCACATCTCTGTAACCCTCGTCGAGGTGAGACCCGTATAAGGACGTGATCGTCATCCTCGTACTCCAGAGGTCTCCAATTCTTGCTGGAACTGAAACTCAAAACGACTGCTGCCACGAGAGTAAGGTTGACCGACTCAAGAGTGATCGGTCACACCCTCCTATGCAAGAGTTACCCTGCACTGCCTGGGGTTTCCCTTTCTGCCGACCAAGGAAAACCCATCCCGACGTTTTCCTAAAACCGTCAATTTGAGTATGAACAGTTATTGACCACTCCATAATCAAACTAACGTCGTAAGGCCTCGACGCTGCCACCAAGAGATTCCAACCAGAACTCTCGCCTCGAGGGTCTGACCACACCGTCGGCGTAAATGTGATTATAGAGTCTCCTCTCAAGGTATCTCCAGACGTGAGGGTCAAGTCCACGGCTTACCAGAAACTCTAGGTCTGGAACAAGATTTGTGAAAGTGAGGAATGATTCATATCAACGTCTGTTACTACAGCAGCTAGTAGTGGACACAGACTGTCCCTTGAATCATTTCTAGATCCATTGGGTCACACTTCTTGACTGCATGCAGCCGCATTCTTCCACCGCCCTCCAGCTCCCTGAGCCTGGTGGGAATAACTAAGGCGGGTGGTTGTACCATGTTAGGATGTACACCACCTCATGCTGCTCTCCTAGCTGTGCCTCCACGTCTGCTTCTTTGTAGACTCATCTCTCCTTTAAGCTTCCTCTTCTTGAAACATTTAACACACCCGAGTCTCTAAGACTGACACTGGTTTCCTATTTCTTACTGCACTGTGCAGTCTTCATCCGCTCCTGGATGAACTGCACCTCCTTTGCATACGATCTGGAAGAGCTGCTAAAATTTCTCCTTTTCCGAAAAGAGAAACCCGGTCTCATCCCCTCTCTAGATGAACCACGCCCATTGCCTAATACAGTCAATCCTGGCATGAAGGATGCATTCATGCCATGGATGACGTCGTAAGGCCTCGACGTAACTACTAAGAGATCCAACTGTCACTCTCGCCTCCAAGGGTCGAGTCACACTGTCGGCATCAGTGTGAGGTCACTGGGTCTCCTCTAGTAGGAATTTCGAAAGTGAGGGTCAAGTCAACAGTCTTAACCAGGACCACTTAGTAACATCACAAAAGAGGACAGGAAAGCAAACATCACAAGATAAGTGTCTTTATTTTATTGCAGCTCATGGTACAAAGACACAAAAACAACATAAACATGGAACTAGAAGTACAAGAGACGTATCCACTAGTTCCGCTCCTGTCCACCTGCTCTAGGAGATCTACTACCTTGTCCACTGCTCTACTGTTGCTCAAGCATTCGTCGCTGCCTCTGCCTCGGTGGCTCCTCAAAAGCCTATGGATCAACTGTACGAGGAGTCGGACAGTCACGTGACAGGTGCCCCTTTCCACCGCACGAGTAACACAGTCTGCTTCTGGCACGCATGGCTCTGACCCCACCCCGGGTGCCCCACACCACTGGTCCTAAAACCCGAGATCGCCCAACTGCTGGTCTGGTCCTCCTGGACCTCTGCATCATCTGTCTACTGCCCACAGATGACTCGACTTCTGATCGAAAAACACGCGGCAAAGGCAGTAGCTCCTGAACACGCTCGGGGTGTAGAGCTACTGGCACAAACTCCACCCTGAAGAAGGTCTCGAAGTCTTCCCATGTGAAATACATCCCATCGCAAAACTGGAACAAGTGGCTCCACCACCTGCCTGCTGCTGCCTGAAGAAGGCTGGCAGCAAAGGTCACCATGAAGTCTGATGGCGTCCCCACTAGCCTGAAGACTCCCACCACAGCCTCCAGCCAATCCTCAGCCGCCTGCGGGTCCATCTCTCCCCCGAACCTGGGTGGCCTCTGGCGCTGGAACTCATGCAGTGCGCTCAAGTAGCGGGCATCGCCTACTGCTGGGGCTGGTGGCATCGGTGGCCCAACATATGGTAGTACCGCTGGCGCCTCCGCTGGTGCCTCAACTGCAAGAGGGCCCTGTACCGAAGCCTCGTCACTCGACAGGCTGTCAGCACGCACATCCCTCTGGGCTCTAGCTGGTCGTCCGAGAAAAGGCATCCTGAAAGAAACAACGTAACACGGTCAAACGATTATACCTGGGGAGCTGACCTGGTTTGAGCTGTTTTAAGGGAAAACCTTTGAAAACACACACGCAAACAGTGTTTTCGTGCACAAAGTCGAAAATCAGTTGCCAGGGTCCTGGTGTATGGATACGTCGGTCGCCCGCACCAACACTGGACTCCCTGAACTGAAAACCACACTCGGTACCCTTAAAACTATTGCTTCACAGAAAGAAAGATCAGAGTCTGCGGTAGAACCGACCACCTTTGATACCAATTTGTCACGACCCGTCCTCGGGGCCCATGCCGTGACTACCCCAAGCCCGCCTTCCATAGGTCAGGGGCTGGCGACTAGCACCAAAGGCGTAAATCCCGATAACTGGGAAGGCATTGCCTTTATAAAAGTAACAAAACACCACAGAGTACAAGCGGAAGTAAAACACTAAGTACAAAAAGAAGTGCTGAAAAGTAAATGGGCCAGAATACAAACCCAAAAGAAAGTACAACTACAACTGAACAAAGTACAACAGAAAAAGACAACAGCTGGAGGGACGGAAGCGGCTCCTGGGTCGTCCTCCTCGGATCCTACCTGAAGGGTAGGTACAGATGACGCAACTCCTGGATCGTCCACCACGAATCCTACCTGAAGGGTAGGTACAGATAGCCTCCATAGTGCTCTCATCCGTCAACCTCCTCCGAGTGTCATCTCGCCGTGCATTCCACCTCCGGACACTAACTTGTCGTGTAGTCCACCTCCGGGTACCGTCCAGTCCTCGAACACTCGGCCTCCGTCAGCACCGCCTGTCGTCTGCAACCAACACAACGAGGTGCGGGCATAGACCGTGCAGGGGTGAGTATAACGATACTCAGTAGGGACCCCGAGACCCTCAAGGTCTCACTAAATCCAACAAGGATAACCACAAAGAAGATCTCAACAGATAACCTCTACTTAGGTATATGCCCATACATATACCTAAGTTATCATGTAACCTATCTCAATAATGAGGAAACACAAAGGTCAAAAGTCTCAGCTCAAACCAGGATTTTCATTATCGAAACCGTAACTACTGAAGAGCTCCGTCTCTAGAGTGTACAGTGGTCCTGTCACGACTCCGAGGTACTGCTCACTAACCTAAGACTGCTGAGGTACTCCTCCTGTCGAGTACCGCGGGCCAGCCACCCAAACACAGTAGTGCTTCCCGCCGAGGTATGTCACCCAAACACAGTAGTGTACACCCCCTAGTAGCCTGCTGAGGTACTCTCCGTACGAGTACCGCGGGTCTGCACTATCACACAGGTAGTGCTCCGTCTGCCATGGGTCTGCACCCAAACAATGTAGTGCTCCGTCCACTGGGCTAGTCGACTCACTCCAAGTCGATTCGGTCAAGCAGTCGTCAGGTCTCAGTCGGCTACACGGTCTCCGTACTCCACACGCTCGACTCTGGGAGGGTCCGCTCCACGAGCTGCAAGTCGATACTCCAAGTATCTCAAGGTCCCACGAAGAAGTAACTCAAAGGACCGCCTCGTCACAGGGGTCTCAACGCAACAGACGGAGCGTCGATCGGACGCCCGGTCTGTGAGTTATTAGCCTTTTCGTCCCAGGGGCCCGGTTGGTTTCGTGAGCGAACCAAACCCAGCCGTATCTCAAATGTACCCCGAGCTCTCATAGGGTATACTCATAGGGACCGTTTCTCAACGTGATCGTCAACGCCGCTGACGGTTCGTCAAACGGACGTCCTGTCTGAAAGATATCAGCTTTTCCGTTCTAGGGGCCCGGTTGGATTTCGGGTGCGATCCAACCCGGCCACTACCAACTGTATCCAAAACTAGGGCGAAGGATTCCAAAAGTTCCGTATCATCAACAGGAACTCAACGCAATAGACGGCGCGTCAATCGGATGCCCGGTCTGAGAGTTATTGGCTTTTTCGTCCCAGGGGTCCGGTTGGTTTTTAAGGAAAAACCAACCCGACCGTATGCCACTTGCGTCCAAACCTCGGGCGGAGTGAGCCAAAAGATCCGTCTCACTAAGAGGAAACTAACAAAGCTGACGACACGTCAATCAGACATCCGTAGCTCAAGATATGAGCGTTTCCGCTCCGAGGGCCCGGTTGGTTTCGTGTACGAACCAACCCGGCCGAACCCAAAGTATTCTGAAACCTTGAGTGCGATAAACCAAAACGACCGTCTTGCTCCAAGGATTGCGTTGCCGCTGACGGCGAGTCGTTTGGAGGCCCGTAGCTCAAGTTACGGGCGTTTGAACGAAAGTCGTCCGAAGACGGGGGTCCGGGCCCGGGCCGACCCGGCCCGGCCCGGCCAGGGCCGGTCCGGCTCGGCTCGGCCGAGCGGCCGAGCGCCCGACGCGGGGGAAAGCCTCCGCCCCACGTGACACCCCCGCGGCACCCGCGGGGTGTCGGCCAGACAGCCGGACGCGCCGCGTGACAACCATGTGGCACCCGCAGGGTGCCGCCCTGGACACCCGCGGGGTGCCGCGTGACAACCCCGCGGCACCCGCGGGGTGTCGCCCTGGACACCCGCGGGATGCCGCGTGACAACCCCGAGGCACCCGCGGGGTGTCGCCCTGGACACCCGCGGGGTGCCGCCGCCTCCGGCCGCCGGCGACCCGCGCCACCACCGGCTTCCGCGGGCCGCCGGAGTCGCTCCGGTGGCCCGTTTTCCTTCCCGTCTGCGCCGTTGTTCCTCCCGGGTTCCGTTCTTCACTGCGGGATCATCAAACATCCGTTGCGGCACGTTCCGTCGTCGCCCGCCAAATCCGCAAAACACGAAGAACGACGGAAGGTTGTCGGGCCGTGTTCGTTTGACCCGCACCCTCCGCGTTAGATAAAAACAACGGGAGAAATTGTTCAACGCATGAACCGACAATTTTAATAAAATAAAAATTGTTCATTTGAAACCGGTTCTTTAATTTTTAAAGAACGTTCACGGGAATATAAAGAGGGTTATTTCAAAATTATAAAATCCCTACCTCGGAGTCGTCGCGCGTGAGCGTTCTTCACGGAATTGTTTGTCGCGGAAGAGGGGGGATCGTCGTGTCGTCGCGGGAAGGCGTCGCGTCGTCGCGGAACACGGCGTTGAGTCGGCGAACTCAACGCACCATGAAACAGAAGATTTAATTTTAATTAATTAAATCCGTGTTTTGGTTAAGAACCACAAAGGAGATAAAAAGGAAGGTCCGAGACTCTTACCTCAAGCAGCCGATCGAAGACCCGTCGCGGAGGAAGAGACGTCGCAGAAGAACGTTGTTGACGTCGCGGATCACGGCGTTGCGTCGTTGATTTCTGGGTTCGGCGTTCTTCGCGTTCTTCACGTTCTTCGCGTTCTTCGCGAAGGAGGAAGAAGATACAAGGATTCTGTCTCAACGAGAAATCCTCCAAAAAAAGATAGGTTGGTATTATTTTATTATTATGCCAACACACGAAAGGGGGGTAAGTAAAGACCCATCAATTCGTTGAATTAATTCAAAGAAAGAAACAGCTCGTTTAATTTACGAAAATAAACCGCCCAATTAAATGATCTGTTAAGAAATTAAGAAAACGCGTCAGTTGACTTTCATAATGACGGGTTTTCGCGGGTGTGTTACTTAGCGGAAAGAAACGGCGGGGCTTGTGCGGGCCCCACCTCACAAATATCCTACCAAGAGGGTAGGATATTTCTAGATAGTATCCTATCCGGTTCAACTCAGTTTAAGCCGCTTTTAAGTGGATTCAAGCGGCTTCAAGTGAAATGAAAAATAAAATTGTCGCACAATTTTATTTTATTTCATAACTTAAAACCCAAAAATTAAAAACCACACCAGGGAAAACGTAACTCCGGAAGAGGAGTTTCTAAGCAAATACCGGCGCTGCGATCCCATCGGTGCCCTCGGAATTCGATTCTGGGCACCAGTTCAAAAGTTAGAAAAACTCGCACGTTCGTTCACTGAACGTACCCGAGCCAAACTTCAGAAAATGATTCCGGGCACACCGGGCCTCGGAATCAGGTTCCGTCAGAAGCCGCGCTCTTGTAAAATTCCAAAGAAAATTAAGAAAAAATTTTCCTTGAAATTTATGGGTCTTTAAAAGATTCCCAAGATCCCCAAACTAATGAGATTAATTAGGCTCATTTGGATAATCATACTTTAATTTTACCATTATTTCACATTGGTAACACCTAATCTATCTCTTCCCTTGAGAAAATCAAGTTCTTGTTGATTTTTTTTGACTGCCTCCCTAATTGGATTAATTTTTCTTCATCTTTTTCCCAACCCAAAAATACTTTCCTCCCTTATTATAGGGAATAAAATCATTTCCACCATTCAATTACATCATATCTGCCTCAGTTATGGATTCCTTATTTACCTTTGTCATATAGCTAAGAAAATCAAGTAGAATAACTCTCAATAAAATATCAAGATAATGATTAATCATGAATATTCATTACTTTACATTATTATTGGTGATTATCTTTGATGAAAATTAAACTAATTTTATAAATAAATAAGCATACTCTAACACATTTATATTCCTTATTTCCAATTCTAAAAACTCATGATCCTTTCGTATCTTTAGCATGCCAGGATATAACTATTGAATAAAAATACTTTAAAATCTAACGTACATTATATCCTCATCTATATTCTCTTCCTTAACCATCTCCCACTACTTATGCACAACTTATTTTATCATGTAAGTAGATAAAGCTACCTTTAATGTATAAATATTAAGAAAAAATAGAAAGAATTTGTATATCATCTCTAAAAAATCATTATCTTATTACACACATACATTTCCCCAAAATATAATAGGATTCTTATTCTATTACATTAATGTATGATACACTTCCTTAGGTTTATTTTGGTTCATTACCTTTATAAGAGCATAAATATATTGTACTAACATGTTGAAGAGTCTAATATCTCTCACCAACTTCTTATATCCATATTTTCAAACATACTCATTTCCCAAATTTCTATCCTCTTCCTCACAAATAGGCACTCTACGCAAAAGAATATCTATAACACCATGAAATAAATTATAAAATAAAAAAATTAATTAAACAAAAATTCTATATTTTTAAATCACAAGTACTATAACTAAATATATCAACTCTATATCAAAGTGACTATATTTATATCATGATGATTCATTCCCTCACAACCAAAATTCACACATGAAGGAATAAAGAGTTCAACCAATTATTTAAAAACCAAATTTCTTCAAAAACACTTTTGAAATCACTTTTAAAACAAGGAAACCATTTCAGAAATACAATACACATGTATGTTATCCCTATATGTTCATTCCATGATGCATGATGTCCTTTATCATCCCAACAATTACACCTATAAGGTGTATGTTTTAGATATTTTAAAAATGAGGACAAGTAGAAGACCCTAAAAAATATGTCTAGGATTATTATTGGATAATTTTTGATAAATAGATTAAATTATATTCATGTTTTATTTTATAAAAATGTGGAATATGGACACAAATAAGGATTTACAGAGGTAATATACAAGTGTGATTGAATTCTAAAAGGATTCTACAAGGTTGAGAGAAGGGTTGACTAAGTATTTGGGAATCCTAGAGAAATATAGGTGAAAGTTATATCATAGTGCATAGATTTTTGTGAATGAGATTCCAAAAATAGGGAAAAGAGAAAGTACCATGGGGTGGTGGTCACTGAGGTTAATTTCTAGAGCACCTATGCTAAATGATGAAGCCTAACCTTGTGCATTTTTGTGGTCTTAGTAAATTACATGGTAGATATGAAGGCCAAAAGAACTAGCTAAAGTCGGCCACACCAGGGATTTGGGCACGGTGAGTTGCGATTCCACCTATGAGAAATGGGGAATACCAAAAAATGCATGTAGAAATCCATGGTTAACACAATTGAAATAGACAATAGATATTACCTCGAAACCATAGTGATGAGAAGTTGTCAGTTTTGAGGATCATGGTGGAATCATGCATGGAGAGTTTAATTTTATATATTTGGAAGGAAAAATCTCCCATGGACCATAAATATGGGCATGCCAAAGTAATTTTATCTTGTATATACACATTCCATTCCATGGTGTTTAGAAGAAATATATTTTGGAAGGCATTTTGACTAGATACATGTTAATGGTAATGATGTAGAGTAAAATAATGCATAAATGATTGTTTAATGTTTTATATATCATGGGATTCAATTTTAGGCTATGATTCCATCTGAAAGAAAAGGAATATTATGTTTATTCATTGGTTTATTAAATGGAATTTATTCCACACTATAAAAAGAGATATAAATAGAGCTAAAGAGTCGTTATTTATTTGATTTCATGATGATGTAAATCATGGAGGATTTAGGGGTAATTTTAAAGACCTGTGACAGAAATCATAGGTGGATAATTGATTTCAAATCATCTCTTTATTTAATAAAGGTGAGATATTAATATACATAATAATATATATGAGATAATATACACTTACATATCCAATTTTTGGAGGAGAAGAGAAAGGAGTTCCAGAAGAGGGGTTGGAAAGAAGATGAATACTTGGAACCTATTAAAGATATAATAAATATAGAATAATAAGGATAATTATATTAAATAAAAAAATAATAAAGAAGTTCTAGGAACTATACTGGAAGGAGGAGTTTCAATTTCATTCCAGAAGAAGAAATTCCTTCTATAGTTTAGGTTTTCATAGATTATAAAGAAGCAACCCAATAGACTTCAATGGAACCAATCTACAATTGGTGAAACCATTCAAGTGTTGATACTAACTGGACCTATATGTCTATAAACTATGTTATGATGATCCCTTCCAATGTAGTGAGTAAAGGGAATGTATTTTGAGTGATTGAACCTTGGGAGCCATTCAGTTATCCCTAAACATTTTTAAGGGGAGTGACCCAAGGCAGGAGTGACCTAGCCTAAACCAAAAGTAGTGTGATTTAGTGATTTTGGTGCATTAATACAATACTGATTTCATACTCCATGGTGTATCTTGGTGTAGGAGTACCATATAAAATCTTTACATACTATTTACTTTTTACATGAACACAAAAAATGGTTAAGAAACTATAAAACAATATTTTGTAAATGGTGGGTCAAGAGAAATTAAAATTAGATCAACATATAAGAACATAGTAAAAAATTGACCCTAAAGGTTAATAGGGCAAGATATTATAGGTTATTCAAAAGTAGTGGATACAATTTTTTAATTTGATAAGACTTGGACACCATTATTGATTCCCATTAGGTTATGTCTCACTCAAAGTACCTTTTTGGGACTAAGAATTAGTATTAGAGAAAGGTTTATTATTTGTTGGATTCATTTGATTTGAATTGATTTAGTTGTTTATTGAAGTTGAAGTTTTAGCCTACTATTTTAGTCTTGATTTCCTTGGTAAAGGTAAGTACTTCAAATAAGAATTAGAAATATTATAGAATTCTATATTATGGAGCAATACAAGGAAAGAGTGAGATCATATTGAATGAAAATTATAGCCCATCAATGGAAGGTATGAAGTAATTGGATAATGAGTTTATTTATTCATTAAATGATGATGTAGGAATGATCAAGGAAACATATATACTAAGTGAAGTTAACACGTTATGATGAGAATATTATAAGGAGTAAAAAAGTTTATGTTATCCACTAATCATAGGAAATGGACCAACAATTAAAGGATGAAAAATTGAAACTTAAATAGAAAAAAAAGTATCAGTACATTCAGATCAATGTTTTGGAAATTGAAGTGAAAAAATTAAGAAGCTCAAATAAAAGGCTTGTTGAAGTTGAAACTAACCTTAGGGATAATACTTATTATCTAGTAGAATATTTGAATATGATATCCATAATGGTGGAAAATATCAAATATTATTAAAAATAAAAAACACTAAACTCAAAATATGTTCAAAATCCTAATAAGAAGAAGGATGATTTAGATGGATATATGGCTAAAATGATAGATGATAATACAAGGATTTAATAAGAATAGGTAATCCTTAAAGTATCTATTGATTGAATGAATTATAAAATGAAACATAAAAGTGATATACTTGAAAAAAATATCAAATCTATTAGAATATTAGATTTATAGTTGGAAGGAACTCAAGGAATATTTTATTTCTCAACATGAATAAAGAAGAAAGAAGATCCAATAGTTGGAAGAAGAATTATACTTTTCCAAAAACAATTAGATTCCTATGGTAATCTTAAACTCAATAATTATTTACCATTTTAGTTTGATCACACTTTGTAAGGTTATGATAAAATGAAGAAGAAGTAAGCTATCTTAGAGGAGGAATATGAAATAATTATCACATCACAATGACCATAATCCATGGGAAAATTTGTTTTTATCTATGAATAATCTCCTCTAATAGCTAGGAATAAGAGAGTTTTGGAAATTCCTAAAAAAAGTAAAATTTTATAGGCACTTGAAATAGATTTACAAGAATTTCTATAAGAGATAATGAGAATTGGATTCTCCCTATAAGTTGGTATGAAAATAATCATTATTTTTGTGGGATGTATGGATATATTTTCAATTTTTGTTTTGATACATTTAAGTACATTAATTATAATGAATGTATTGAAAAAATTGAAAGATTAAGTCATCAAGAAAAATAAAATGGGCCACCAGTTACTGTATAAGATATTGTAGCAGTTACTGTATCAGGTACTGTTTGGTACTATAGAAGCCAGAACTATTCACCTTGGGCCACCAGTTTGGTCTTGGGGTCATTAAGGCCTTAGGGCCACCCATGAATTCTAGTCAGTAAGGATTTCGGGCCATCTTTAAGGCCCTCAAGCCACCTAAAGGCCTTCGGGACACCTCAAATCCTTTGGGCCACCTCAAGGCCTTCAGGGCCACTTGATATGTAGATGCCCATACAAATTCTACCAGGAACTATCTCTAGAGTAGGTTTCAAGAGTATTGTACATTCACCAGAGTAGGGTTAACAGATTTGGAAGAATGATAGGGTATGCCATTTCCATCGGTACCGGGCCTGTGCATCACTGCACATGACACCTAGTCGAACAACCAAGCAAAGGTGAAGATCTGATCATGATACAGATGTTAAAGAGGGGCGGTTTCATGTAGTTATAGTTTGTATGATTTACTTAAGACCTATGGGTTCTGTAATGTCTCCAAGTCTATGGGAAATGTAATCTCTAAGCATACATACCTTTTAATGGTTCTCCCTCATCCCTTGAAAGGCAGGTTATCAAAAATCAATAAAAAAGAAGGCCTTTGGGCCATTCAAGCATGCTCCTTGGTGTAACATAGTGTGGGTGAACCAAGTAAAATATCTGTGTCTTATTTACATTATACATGCACTTAAAAAATAGTTAAGTAGCTATTAAAGAATATCTGGTAAAAGGATGTTCAAATATAAATTTCAATTAGAACAACATCTAAGAACAAAGTGAAACAAGTGACCCTTAAGGTTAAGAGGTCAACATCATATAGAGTATTGTAATTGAATAATTCTTTCATACCATTATTAACCCACCCTATCAGGGTATGTCTCACTCTAGTTCCGTTTTTAGTACTAACACCAACATATCATGGGTGTATATTTCTAATGGGTATGGCAAACTAACATCCTACAATGGATCATTTTAATAAATGTTCTGACCTAAACTATTTTATAACTCAAGTATTCATATAAAGAGGTTAGATATGCAATTTTCATGGATCCCTAATAGGTTTTTACCACCCTAATCCCGATTACTACTATCTTCTCAAGACCCACCATTTAAAACCATAATATTATCGCATTCTATGATAACCTTGAATCGATATCTTATTACCCAAGACCCAAGTTAGGATCACCATATAGCCCCAGGTTTATTCCCTGATCACAAGAGGCTAGTAACTAGTTCCAAGGGATAAAAAAAAAATTGGGTATGGTTTTTATTCAAAAAGAAAAACCATACAAGATAAATAAAATTTCATTTAAAAACTCTAAAAAATTATAGAATCATTTAAAATATATTAAAATTTAAAAAATGAAGTGTAAATAAAGTAGGAACACATCACATAACCCAAAAACCTATAAAATGATTTCCATTCTCTGTGAATGTTTTGACTTATCCTTAAATTCATAACCAAATTCCACCACGAAATCATATCATACGATCCATCACAATTAATCATTGGAGCCTTACCTTTACCTATATTATTACATACAATATATATATGAAGACTATGATATAATGTTAGGGGTGAGTATAAAAATACCTAGAAGGATTCCTCTAGACTCTCAAAGAGTCACATGAATGATCTATTCCCAAACATGAAATCAAATTCATTGAAAGAATGTTATAAAATTTTAAAAATGATACATCTTATCGACTTTGATAAATAATGAAAAGAAGTAGATGAAAATCATATCATCTTTTATTTTTTGGTAAAAAGGTAACCGCTACTAGTTCAACCATAATATACATATATTTAATAACCATGATAAGCTAAGGAGGCATAAGAAATAAAAAATCACATAATATAAATTACATCCTATGATCATATAATACTCCCACCATTGATCATCACCCACTAAAGTATTTTCCTAAATATTACAGACTGATCAATCTATATTGAATATGTAATGGAACTTCTTAACCACTTAAACTATTGGAACCTTCCATCCACACTCTACACTTAATGACCATTTCTAATAATTAAAGTATTCCATTAAAAAATAGTTTTAATTTTTTAAATATATTACCCAATCAATATTTCCAAACTATATCCAAAACTAAACCAGTTTAAGTTTTAAAAACTTTTTATCAACCAAATCCCATGGTTTATACAAAAAACACAAAATTCCCAACTTTTTAATATATAAAAAATTCCAATTTATAAAATCAATTAAAATAAATCATTTGATAAATACCCAAAGGTGGTACACGAAATAAAATCACATCAATCGCACAACTTGGAACCATAATGCCATTGAAACGTGCCTATCATGGGTTATGGGAAAACAATTATTTACTAAGTAAAAAATGCAGTAAAGTGGTTAACCTAGTTTTTTTAGAGAGGACCACACAATAATCAAGTTTTCACTTTTAATTAGAGGGAAAATGGGGTGTTTTGAAATTTTTTAATTTTTAAAAGAAAATAAATCAACTATGAAAAATAAAGCAATTAAGAAAAATATTGAAAAAAATTGACAAGAAAGTGATTAAAAACTATTATATGAGAGAAATAATCAGACCGGGGTCAATTTTCCAATTTTAATTCTATCCTAGGTAAATTTATCCAATACTCCTCTATTAAGCCAATTAAAGTGAGATTACATGATCACTTCCTCTCACTCCCTTGGTAAAATGGTGTTGGTGAGAAAAAACATTTCCAAGATCTCATATCAGTCTAATCTCTTACCTATGTGAGATATAGTTACAACGAATACCCTTATTTGACTTAGGAAATTCCCAATCGAGTCTTTTTAATCCAAAAATAATCAAGAATATCCACTAACCCACCTACACATACTAATGATCGTGAATTAATTCACCACTAATCCCTAGTATATACAATCATAAATGAACCAAAAAATAGAGGAAGTGAATAAAGATCATTGAAAATAGAAAAATTAACAATATAATATAAAACCAAACATGATCATACTTGATAATAAAAACCTATATTTGATATTGAAATCAAATTTTCATAAGAAATAAAGGATTTTATACCATTAAGTGTAAGAACTCAAGAATTATATCAGAGAAAAACTCTCCTTCCCTAATAAAATATAAGTGTACCCCTCCATGTTAAGGGTGTCCAAGAAAAAGTGGGAAGGATGCATTAAAAAACCAATAATAAGAAAATATGGAAAAGGAAGAACATAAAATTTTCTCCTCTAGAATCTATACTCCTCAAGTTTTCATTTATTCTGCCCACTATATGGCCGAAAATTGAAAGGGTACCTTCTTAAAAGATGTTAAAAATTGTCTTTTATGTAAGATATAAAATTTTAAAAGACTTTCAAATCATATGAAATAAGTTATGACCACATTAATGAATAATAATTTTTATGGATGAAGAAACTATTCCACCTACTCCACTTTGATATATAAAAAGACTAACTAAATTAGCTCATCTCTCTATGATATTTAATGTCAACATGAACCATTGAGTCCTCTTTCTAACATAGATAGAATCAACTAATTTATATGTTAGTATCCAAATATATTCCTCATTTATTGAGGTGGGGTCTATTCATATGACAAGAAGAATTTTTCTACTTGATTGTTTTTTGGGCCCGTAAAAGTTTGAATGGGATTTGGGTCCCAAAGAAGATGTTAAATCCAAAAAAAGGAATCCTAAAAAATAATCACTATATTTGGATCAATATTGTAAAATTTATGATATAAAAACAGAAGTGATAGAAAAACGATAAAATTATAGAATCAATCAGTTCTCAAAATTTACCCAAAATTAATAAAAAATACAAAAATATTGAAAATAAACTCAAATTGTTAAATTAGAAGGGATTAGATCTTTGAAATACATATTAAAAAAAATGATATTATTATCTTTATAAATTCCTCCACAATTTGAACTTGTAATCCTGGATAAGTCCTTATCAAAATCAAATCAAATAAAATTCAAAACACATACCCATGAGACCCTTCAATTCAATATCAATAAATAAAAGTTATCATGTCTACAAAAAACATTATTTTAATTTCTCAATTCAGACCATTGAATCTATTTTCACTTCATTTATCCTCCCATACACACAAAACACTCACTTCCCCTTCATTTTATCTCATCACACAAATGTTAATTCTCAAAAAATCTGTTCTCATACAAAATCATGAATGGTTAATCATAGGCTTGATAAATTCTTATATCTCCACCCTACTTGAGTCAAGAATATATGTTTATCATGAGAAATTTTTAGGTTCGTTTAGTGGCTTCAGTTGGTAGTATAACTTCTACAAAATTGGCCTTTAACAATACTATAATGGCCTTTATCAACACTAGAAAATTTCTAACTATATGAGGGAGGTTAAAATCCCTGGTCTTTTTATCATCACTAAAAAAGCACTGATAAAGGTTCATTTATCAGTGCTTTTATGAGCACTAATAAAATATACTTTTATCAGAATTGCTATGAGCACTAATAAAACAGAATTTTATCAGTTCTTTTTATGAGCATTGAGAAAATAGACTTTTATCAATGCTTACAGAAGTGCTGATAAAGTATACCTTTATTAGTTCTTTTAAAAGTGTTAATAAATGTGGCCTTTATCAGTTCTTTTAAAAGCACAGATAGAGGGCCATACTATAGTGTGCTGTAACCACACACCATAACACCAAAAACACACCATATATAAATAAGACCATGTCCCAATAAAGGATTTAAATGAAATAAAATATACAACACAAAACAAAAAAAACTCTATATTATAAACAATTCAAACATTGGTTTATAAAATTACATAAATAAAAATTATTACATACGTTCAAAAACATCAATTTTCTTTTTTAATATTGCCCTGACTCATGTTATTTCTAAACAAATTACCCCTACTCAATCAAAATAATGCACATGTATAAGTAAAAAATTATTATTTTTGTAATAGTATAAAAAATAAATTAATAAAAAGTGTTAGTTTTACTAAAATTTATGTCAATTTTAAATAAAAATACACACGTGGAGTCATACTGGTCACACCGTGCATCAGATTGAGGTGCGAATGATTCCTACACATAAAAAATGACTTATGGATTTTTTTTTTTGAAATATTTAAACAATTTTAATGTGTTTTTTTGGTTTTGAGTAGGTCATTTTTCCTTTTTACTACAATTGATGTCAATTTTAAATAAAAACACGCACTTGGATTCATATCGGTCACACCGTGCTTCAAATTGAGGTGTGGCAGATTCATTCATGTCTCAAATCAATTATGGATCTTTTTTCCTAAAGTATCAAAACAATATAAATGTTTTTTTTTGGTTTTGAGTAGGATAGTTTTTTACATAAATAGATTTTAATTTTAAATAAAGACATACTGAATGTTATACTGGTCATAACATGCATCAGATTGAGGTGAGGATAATTCCTACATGTTTCAAATCACTTATGGATTTTTGTCATAAATAATCAAACCAATATGAATATTTTTTCTCAGTTTTGAGTAAGTCACTTATCATTTTTACTAAAATATCATTTTAAACTTAAAAAACACACTTTGACTCATAAAAATCACATCGTTTATCATTTTTATGTGAGACTGATTCCTACACATCACAAATTATTTATGAATAAATACCCTAAATTATCAAGAAAATTAGAGCGCATTTTCTCATATTAAGTGAGTAAATTTTTTTAAATTCAAATGTTTATTTTAAACTCACAGTGGACACATTGTGTCAGTTGTCTTTTTTACTAAAATTAATGTCAATTTAAAATAGAGAGAAGTACTTGGAGTCATATCGGTCACATACTCTGTCAGATTGAGGTGATACTGGTTCTTATACATCCCAATATCTCAAAAAAAATACTAACTATCAATGTTACCATGATTTCTATTGACTTTATTGGTTGAACTTCCAACACCACATGAGTAGATTCAAAAAAACCACACAAACTAAAAAAAAGAGAATCCGCCTATATAAGAAAATAATTATTTTGTGATTAATACTAAAAATAAATAAATTAAACAAAAATATTAAACAATAAATTAATTCTATAGATGATGTTTTTACTATGATAACCTAAATATTACTTCTATAATTTAGCATAGACAATGTCGTTTCTCTTCCTATAAAGGAAGTATAGGTAACTTGAAAGAAAGTGATAAATGCACCACTGTAAGGGTGAAAAGGTTTTAAGGGAGAAGAAGCATGAAGGTTTGACAGAGTACCCCAACTTGAAAAAATAAGCCACCTTTATAAGAAAATAATTATTATATGAGTAATATTAAAAATAAATAAATTACACATAAATAAGAAATAATAAATTAATTCTATGGATAGTTATTTTACTATGGAAAAATCAAGATTAAGTTTGTAATTGAGAAGAAGTAGTGTCATTGCTCTTCCTAAAAAGGAAGTGGAGGAAACTTGAAAGAAATTGATAAAAGCACCACTGTAGGGGTGAAAGAGTTTTAAGGTAGAAGAAGTGTTAAAGTTGGATAGATCAACCGAACTCGAACAAAATAATCCACCCATACAAGAAAAAATTTATTATAGGTGTAATACTAAAAAGAAATAGATTAAACATAAATATAAGAACAATACATTAATTTTATGGACAATTATTTTACTATAAAAATGTCAAGATTGCCTCTATAATTGAGTAGAGGTAGTATCGTTTCGCTTCCTATAATGGTAGTGGAGGTAACTTTAAAGAAAGTAATAAAGGATCCATTGGAGGGGGGAAAATGTTTTAAGGGATAAGAAGCATGAAAGTTGGATAGAGAACCCTAACTAGAACAAAATAATCCACCTATACAAAAAACATTTATTATATGAGAAATACTAAGAAGAATTAAATTAAACATAACTATAAAACAATACATTAATTATATGGAAAATGATTTTACTATGAAAAAATCAATATTAAATTTATAATTAAGCAGAGGAAGTGTCATTTATCTTACTACAAAGGTAGTGGAGATAACTTGAAAGAAAATGATAAATACACCACTGTATGGGTGAAAAGGTTTTAAGGGAGAAAAATAATTAATATTGGACAGATCACCCTAACTCGATCAAAATAAACCACCTATGTAAGAAAACATTTATTATGTGAGTAATACTAACAATAAATAAATTAAACAAAAAATGTAAAATAATACATTAATTCTATGGACAATGATTTTACTTTGAAAATATAAATTTTACCTCTGTGATTGAGCAGAGATAACTTCATTTCTCTTCCTAAAAAGGCATGAAACATGGATAAAAATATTCTAAAATAAAAAAACTCTGCAAGTAATAATTAAAATTTAATTTGTGTTTTATTAAATAATTGTTTGGTATAATAGAGAAAGTATATCGTAACATTACTTTTACATATTTCTATAGGGTTTACTTTATTATAGTTTATTCTTCCTTAATGTAAAGAAGACATTCTCTATATGAGTAGTCAAACATTTAATTTAGATTATGTTAATATAGTATAGAACATATAATATTATAAGGAAAACATAATATATTAAAAACCACTTTTACCTTCTCCGTGAACCCTCTTTATTTTTCAAAGGTTTCAAGGATTTGGTTCCTCTATTGATAATCCAAATCCCCTATTTGTGGTCCCCTATAACATACAAGACATTATCTACATTGGGAATAACATGAATATATTGTGGTGTCTGTTTCGGTGCAGATGTGCGTCGGGTTTCTGTTCCGACGCTGTTCCGCCAGGACGCGTTCGCGCGTGCACCCGTCAACCCGAGGGGATGGGAGTGTGGATTGTGGCCCCGCAGTCCCGCTTTCCAAAGGTGGGCGGCATCCGTCCCTTATTCAGGGACGTCTGCTCCTTGATCGAAACCGGGATGATGGGATGTCGGCTCCTCCTTCCGTGGACGTCTCCTCGGAACTCGTCGCCTAATCCGGGTCTCCCTCAAAGATTTAAGAATGTTCGTGAATCTCGTTCCCGGCGCCATATATTCATGGACACCGGTTAATTACGCTGCTTCCGCCCAGACGCTCCAAGGAGTCTGGTCGGGGCAGCAACCCACGGTGAGGAGACCGGGTAGCTCTGGGTGTTGGGGGCGTGTCTTAACACTGCGGCTCTGCATGTCTGCCTTCCGTCCCTAATAGGGCTTCTCGAAGGCGTGATGGCCTGAGGCATCCCACGCTGGGTGCGGGGAACTGCGTTACCTGAGGTTTTCCTCAGCTTCCCATGTTTAACACGGGGTATGCCGCGAGTTTAACGTCCAGCGGGGATGGCATCAGACTGATCAACACGAGGAGTGGATCAGATGACAGAACCCCTTGCGGGGAACCTCCGACGTTGGGGCCATCACATGGGTGGCTTCCCGAGTGAAGTGGAGTGGAATGAAATGGCATGACCCCACCGGGATGTGGCGGCCCGGGTAAGGATCAGGATGGATGATGGAGTGAAGAGATTGGACCCCGTAGAGGTTTCCTACGTACCGCGCGTTAGCGCGGATCAAAGTCAGCGTAGTTCGGATATACAGTTTAACGTCATGCTGGACAAAGGCAAGCCGACTCACGAGGAGGTCGAGGCTGCCGGGCGGAGGATTGAACCAAACCACCTCACACAGAGGGGGATGGAATGGCCGGGTGGATCACAGTTTCACGTCATGCTGGACGCTGGTGTTTTGGGCTTACACTCTAAGGAGGCCCATATGCGGAAAAGCTCAGTTGGAGAGGGACTTGGACCGAAGGTAAGAGACACCTCGATCCCTGTCACGCCCTCTACTGGCTTCGGTAGTGGGGAAGCACAATGGATATACACATGTGCGGTCCCCCACAAGGGCGGATTCATAGGTGAATCAACGCGAATGTGAACTCGGGAGGGGTCCACTGATGGACGAACCGATGTGAATACGACCGGGACGACCAGGTGGTGGGCTTGAACCTCAGGGAGGCTTCCTATGTACCCTGTTTAGGAGACAGGGATCAAAGTCCACGTAGTCATTATGTCAGGACTTACGCACTGAGGCAACCTGAGTGCGGCAAAGCTCAGTTGGAGAGGGACTTGGGCCGAAGGTGAGAGACCTCGATCCCTGTCACGCCCTCTACTGGCTTCGGCAGTGGGGAAGCACAATGGAGATACACATGTGCAGTCCCCCACAAGAAACTAGGGGTTTGTAATACCCTAACCCCGTGGGCGAAGGCCACTCCAATTAATCGTCCCTAAAGAGGGGCAATCCCGACATCCCTGTAGAGACGGGCGGGTGGGGGCCACATCCAAACCGGGGGAGGGGACCCTGCGTGCGAGGCACGAGATCGGATGAAGCGGACGATTTAACGTCTTGCCGGAAGTCGTGTGTTGAGGACGAAGCGGACGGTTTAACGTCTTGCTGGACTAAGTACAGTTTAACGTCGTGTTGGACGAAGCGGACGGTTTAACGTCTTGCCGGACGAAGTACAGTTTAACGTCCTGTTGGACGAAGCGGACGGTTTAACGTCTTGCCGGACGAAGTACAGTTTAACGTCGTGTTGGACGAAGCGGACGGTTTAACGTCTTGCCGGATGAAGTACAGTTTAACGTCATGTTGGACGAAGATGCTTGGCAGTTTACCGTCCTGCAGCGTGGACGAATGCTGAACAGTTTAACGTCTTGTAGCTCGGACGTGGTACAGTTTAACGTCATGTTGGACGAAGATGCTTGGCAGTTTAACGTCTTGCAGTGCGGACGTAGTACAGTTTAACGTCATGTTGGACGAAGATGCTTGGCAGTTTAACGTCTTGCAGCGTGGACGTGGTACAGTTTAACGTCATGTTGGACGAAGATGCTTGGCAGTTTAACGTCTTGCAGCACGGACGTGGTACAGTTTAACGTCATGTTGGACGAAGATTCTTGGCAGTTTAACGTCTTGCAGCGCGGACGTGGTACAGTTTAACGTCATGTTGGACGAAGATGCTTGACAGTTTAACGTCTTGCAGCGCGGACGTATGGTTGCCGCCGATGGGTCCGTGTCACTTCGCGCGAGCCTGGGAGGCCGCACAGGAAGACAACGTACGGTGCGGGCACCCGGGATGAAGATCATCGGGCGCCACGCAGGCGGGTACCCTCAGGGGGTCAAAGGGGGCGACCCTGGCGGTTTGCGCGCAAAAGAGGAGCTTGGCGCGCAATACCGCGGGTCGGCGCGCAATTGGACGGGTTAGCGCGCAATTGGGCCAGCGCTTTGCGCGCGGATGATGGAGATTGCGCGCACCGGGACTCTGATAGCGCGCGGGGGCAACGGCCCATTCTTTAACGAATGGCCACTTAGTAAGGGGGGGTGCGCGCAATCGGGCTGGATTGCGCGCACCCGGGGGGAAATTGCGCGCAAGAGGCTTCTTTTGTGCTCGAAGGCCTTTGGGTGAGGAGTTGGTCAAAGGAAAGGAGCCAAAGGGGTTGCGCGCGAAGGCGAACCCCGAGGCTTGCTTGCGCGAAATAAAGGAGGTCACCTGAAGATCAGCATTGCGCGCGGAGGGGGTGGGATTGCGCGCACGAGCGACTCTTCGAATTCTGGCAACCTTCAAAACGTTGGGGGTCACCTTGTATTTATAGGCAACTCCGGGCGCGCAATTCGGTTCGCGGGCGCGCAATTCGGCTCGGGCGCGAAATAGGGGCCCGGCGCGCAATAGGGTCGCGCAGGGACGTCGGGCGCAGAAAATTACGCGCCGACTCGCCCCATTGTGCGAATCCCGGAAGGATTGCGCGCGCAGAGCCAATATTGCGCGCGGGCCTCCGATATTTCGCGCAAGGCCTTCGGGCCTTCCGAAACATGCTTCTAACTCCAAATATGACCTCACTTTCCTCATCCGGAACTTCGTTTGAGGAGTAACGGACTTTTTCGGCATCTACAAAAGCCCCCCCTCGGAATCTGATCAGCGAGAGGTCGCAACGATCGAGTTCCGAGGGAGACGCCGGAATGCTGAAGTCCTGGGCGGCATGGGACTTGGGCGCGCAAAAAGGGCGTCAGGCGTGAAATTCGCTGCCTCGGTCGCGCAAAGTACTTTCCGCGCGGCGTGGACACCCAGCCTCGCCTATAAATAGGGGCCCTGGGTCCCGCGTGCCGTACACAGGCTTTCCGTGCGATAAGCTTCCCAGCTCTCGTGCAGGAAATTTCCATTGACGGCGCGAAATTCGCCCGTTCGGCGCGCAAACCCATCCGGATTTCGGCTCGTTTTTTGTGCGAACACCCGGGGTTTTACGCGACAGACTTCCCAATTGCGCGCCGTCCACTAGGATTGCGCGCAAACTCCCAAATTTCTCTACCAGCCTCCTCCGATTCCGCACGCCTCATCCCTTAACCCACACGACCCCCGGAGCTTCTGAGATGGCCGCGAATCAAGTGAATGAGGGGGATGCCGCCATTCGCAGAGCTGAGATGGCGGCGAACGAGGAGGTCTACGGAGCCAAGGAGATTGTTTCCAACAATCAATCCTTGTTCGATTTGTTGACACCGGCCCAGAAGACGTATCCGCTGTCGGACAACCTGCCACTCTGGAACTACGGCATCCTGGATGAGGTTCCGGTGCCAGGGTTCGAGGTTGATGCACCACAAACCTGGGTGACTCGGGAGGACGAGATTCTCCGCTACAACATCACCAACAACGGGCATCCTGCCAGGGAGACCAGGCACTTAGATGTCTATGTCCTGAACCCGAGGACGCGAACCATTACTGGGAGTGAGCCTACTGCGGAGAATTCTCCAGCCCTCTACTCGAGCACGTATCGCCAGAGTGTCACTGACGACACCAGGGGCTGGCTGAAGGACTGGGACTTGCGGTTTGGGGGCAATTTCACCAGTTAGTGGGCCTGGGCGTTCTGGGTACGCCACACCTGCGATCACTTCATGGAGGAACTGCGGTACATCGGCCTGTTTGAGGCGGTGTGGACGTCACAGTTCCACTTCTACCAGCAGCCCGAGCTCGGGCCGGAGCTGTTCACCCGATGGTCCCCGGATACCAACACCTTCCATCTTCACCATGGGGAGGTCAGTATCGGTCTCTGGGACATCCACTGCATTGGAGGTATCCCGCTGGAGGGTTACCAATACGATGAGTTCCTGCCTCCGAGGAACACCTGGGGCGACAGGTCACGAACTCCCATCCTGACATGGCATCTACTGGACCTGGCTACGCAACGGCTTGAGGTCAAGGACTTCCGCAAGGACATAGCCTACAAGGAGTGGTTAAACCAGTTCTTGGAGCATGACACAGCGGTCAAGATGCCAGGCAGGGGGAAGCGGTGCCCGACCGCGGCTCAGAGGAGCCGGAACGGGTCGTACTGGCGGGTCCTGGAGATGGGAGAATACCGCTCATGGGGGTACCGCGTCATCGAGGCCCGGGACCCAAATGTCCGGTACGCGGCGTTCCTGGCCGCCTTTCTGAGTGGGTGGCTCCTGCCAGTGCGGGACGCGAGGATGGGCGTCCGCCCGGCGACACTGGTGATGGCGGGCGCCATGGCCGCCAACAAAAGATTCAACCTCGGGGTCCCAGTGCTGGCTAAGCTGTACGCCATCCTGGGACGCATCTCGCGAGGGGGGTCTCCACGAAGGGTCTGTGGGCCCTTTCAATTCTTCCACGGCTGGGTGGCTGCTCACCTCGGTGGGTACACGTTTCTAAACGCCGTCATTCCTCCGGGCAACGGCCTGCGACCCTCCCTGATGAACATCGCGGGGGTCGCTCCGATGACCCTAAATGAGGAGGGCGTGAGGATTCGGATTGTCAATCACGCCAATTTCAACTTCAGCCCGTTCCCCACTCCCGTTGGCCAGATGATCGACAATGGGCAGGGTCTGCTGGAGCAGCACGGATACTTCCTGAGCATGCGGGGCGGGGTGCTCGTGGCTCAGATCGACGGGAAGGTGATCTGCGAGCCCTACGTGCCAACCCGGTTTGCCAGGCAGTTCGGGTGCCTTCAACAGATGCCGAAGAGGGTATTCGATACTCTCCGGGAGGAGACGAACCCTTGCGTCCTTCGCCAGATGTGGCTAATGTTCGCCGCTTTCGGCTCTGGCGATGTCATCACTCTCCCTTCTACCGGGGTCGACACAGGCTTGGAAACCGAGTACGCCGAACACTGGGCCATCGCGTACCCCGAGGGGCTTCTACGGAAGCCAGTTCGGCGGCTCGAGGTCACCCGTGCGGAGACCGGGCGTCAAGTAAGGAGGCGAAGCGCCGTTACGCGGGGGAGAACGGAGACGCGCCAAGCAGCGGAGCCGGCGCGGGTAGGGACTTCGGCGGCGGGCACATCGCAGACCGCCGACACGGCTTCAGCGCCCAGAGAGGGGGCACATGCGGTGGTCGGGGAGCGGCCCGGGAAGCAGATAAGGCGTCTGCTCGAACCCTCCCACGATGCAGTCTTCCCAGCGCTGTGGTCGGCCTGGATGACCCTGCGGCAGTCGCTGGGGACCGAAACCATCTGGAAGAAGATAACCAGAGAAGGAATCCATCTGCCAGAGGTCGGGCGCCTTCAGGTCGCCGACAGGGTGAACTTCCACCGGCGGTATGCGTATCTGATGGCCATGGACGAGTACGCCCGCCAACGTGGTCAGCACGCGGAGCCGTCCCTTCTGGTGAAGGTGATGCTCGGTCTAGAGCCTGCTCCAGAACAGATGCCGCCGGAGGAAGGTGATAGTAACGATGACTTCGAGGAAGAAGAGGAGACGGGGGATGATGAAGGCTCTGAGGGAAGGTCCCATCCGGGGAGCCCGCGGGAGAGCGGCGAGGTGGCCGGCTCTGACAATATTGATATCACTGAGCTCCTCGAGGTCCACTTCTATCCCTACTCAACCTGCTTCGTCCATTCTCTTATGCAGCTTCTAACCCATTTCTTCATCTTCCTCAGGAGTGCACAGATGTTGGTCAGGCATCCTCAGCAGGAGTAGGAGAGGCGCCAGCAGGACAGGGCGGGGGCCAGACACCCATCATTGAATTGACAAGCGCTGAGGGGTCCCCTGCTGAAATTGCTCCTGCGGCGGCCGAGACAACGGGAGATGATGCTCTGGACTCCCGTAAGTCTCCCTACTTTACTGTTGGTGCTTGCCGTTGACGATCCATGACTAACCACAGCATGCCTTGCGCAGTGATCTCAATACTGGAGGCTCGTCGGGCTGTCGAACCCGGGCCATCCACGAGTGGACCAGTGGCAGACATGCCGCCTTCTCCGGAACAGACTTCTCACACCGAGCCGGCCCCACCAACTACTGATCAGGGGACAACGGACGCCGGCAGTGCTGCCATCGGAGAGAGGTCGGGGGCTGACGAGGGTGTCAACGCCGCTGGGGCGAGAGAAGAAGGTCGCCCAGATGTTGGGGAACCTATCCCCTATGAGGACATCCCAGGGGCGGACCCCGCAGTAGACCTGCTGGCTGCCTTCCCTGCCTACCGGCCTGCCGACCCCGAGGAGATGGACGACTCAGACGTGAAGGCGGTCGAGGAGAGCCGGATAACGCGCCGCAGGGGGTGGAAGTGCATCCAGCGCTTCCTCAAGCGACCCTCATCGGAGTGGCTGGGGCGCATGGGATCGCTTCAAACCTGGCTGCGCTTCCTGTGTGCCGGGGGAGCTGATGCTCGACGCCTCCATCTGATGGTCCGTGATTTCATGGCCGAAAAGATGCGCGAGAGCCGCCGGCGTGCTGACGTCGCACAATGTCGGGACATGTCGGAGAACACGCGAGCGCTCCTCGTGGCGGAGCAGGAAGTCCGGCGCCTCGAAGGGCAGGCGGCAGAGAAGGAGGCCTTCGTCGCAGCGTGCACTGAGCTTGTGGAGAAATTGACGGCCCAGCTGGATGACGCCCAGGTACAGCTGACGGAGGCGGGCCACCATATGGTCGCACTTCAAGTCGAGCGGGAGTGTGCACAGGCTAGGATCGGCGAGCTGCGCGCTGCGACCGCCGTTGAAGAGAGGGCATGCCGAGAGAGAGAAGCAGCTTTGGAGGCTGGCAGCCAAAGGGTAGCGGCGTTGGAAAGATCCATTCAGCACGCTAATCCCTAAGGGATTTGTTTTTTCCATTCCCAGAACATTTTGCTTCCGCTACTCAATACTTCGATCCATTTGTATGAACCAACATATTTATCTGCATCTTTTGGCTTAACGTGCTCAACCACAATCCATTGTCTTGCGGGAGCGTTAACCAAGCTTCAGGCATCCACAATTGGGCCTGGATTTCTAAGGAAAAGAGGGAGGTCATTCCTAGGAAGGGAGACCTCAGACCTGATCAATGTACCACCCCCCCAACTTGTTCCGACACACGAGCGGGACAACGCTATGGGCGTTTAAGATTTTATCCGAACATAGGGAAATGAGAAAGGGTGAATCGCGTGTCCCGAATTCAGAAATCCACGATGGTCGGCCTTCCAGGAAATGCCCAAGACGGCAAGCGGACAATGGATCAATCGAACATACTACTGCAATAGACGGACCGAAGGTCATCATTCATGTTGCAGGACGCGGATCACATGTCATTATCAATACCGCTTTGGGGGTTCCTTCGGACACAAGGGTGGAAATCCGGATCAAAAGGGCATGCGAAGCATGGGGCGAAGTGATGATTTGTTCTGACAGAATCTAACACTCCCAAAATTACGCCACCGTGGGGAAAGCGTATTAGGCGGATGCACCAATCTGGCCGTGAATCACCCCAATTCTCAGACATAACCTCTTTGACGAGGAAACTGTCACTTCCCATCATTGCAATGGGGCATCCCGAGCTGAATCAGGGAGAATATCACAACCGCATCACCCTACCAGAAGCCAGGCCAGACGGCCGGCGACAAGGAGGGGCGGGACTTAGCGATCCCTGAGGCTGGACCCGAGTCGAGATGCCCGGGCATTCCTACGTACTCCATCAGGCTAGAGATCAAGCCACACGTAGTTCTGAGAGTGCAGTTTTAACGTCATGCGGGACGTAGAACCCCGATTAGGGAGATCTTAGTTTAAAGTCATAGAGCTCGGACCATAGGGGCAGATCTTAGTTTAAGGTCTTAGAGCTCAGACCATAAGAACCTCAAAGTATGCCACATCGTGGTCCTATCCCCTGGATATGGGAAGATGCACTGAGGGACAGTGTCAAGAGTGCCGAGGTTTTTCCTGGTCAGAATGGGAGGTGAAAAACATAATGTGAATCATGTGGCCATTCACTCAAGGACTGGGGGCACCGGCGTAACGATATGGGAGTATTGCCGACCGTGGCAGAAAAGCAGCATCAATATCGCACTGACCGTTGATGGAACGAGGCATCAAACGAGCATCAACCGCTCAAGCGCAGGATTCATATCGATTTGCTGCCCGAGGCCCTTGGGGGAACCAGCCCGAATCGGTGGGAGAGCACTAAGGCATTGTATCCAGACCGCTCACGGGGGTTCCACCCAGGGCGTAGGCGATGGGTCCGAATGAAGGGGAGCATGAAGCCTGAAAGTGGAAGGAACCTGACCAAGCTGAACCTGACCCTCCTGGCAATAGACCAGAGTGATCTTGACACCGATGGACCACTGCAAGGGGTCAAGGGACACGCCTTGAGGGTGACCCGAAGGCGGAGGATTCCCAAGAGAAGGGGGAATCCTTTAAGAGGTGGGGGGCTGGACCCGAAGTTTCAAACATCCGGGCGTTCCTACGTATCCCATAAGGATGGGAATCAAGCCACACGTAGTTCTTGAAGCGCGGCGCAACACAATCGGGCACCAGCACAGGGAGGGGTGCGGGTCTGGCCCTCGCACCCAAAAAGGAGCGGTATTTGATATTTCTTGTTTGTCCTTAAAGGTGGATGGTTTTTCTTTGTGCGGAGACATTCCTGTGATTAAGAAATACCTGGCGTCGCCACAATAATCAAGCCATGAAAGGCATTGATAAATGGCGTGGTTATTAACCAGCGCCCAACGTGAGTGTCCCCTGAGGAGAACATCACGATGCAGTGCCGTTTCTCGTCGGGCGGCCAAGACGATCACAATTTACGGTCGTGTGGTAAGACCAGGCAACACAGTTTAAGGTCGTGTGGCTCGGACCATGGAGGAATCCGCTTATTGCGATACGGCGGACCCAGAGGAGGTGGGGACACATCCTAGCCCTGCGGTCATGCACAATTCCAGGAGAAGGATCCTGGGATAGGGGCCTGCATATGTCTATCAACCGAGGGGAAAAGATGCTAGCCTCCAGCTATGCTGGGCCCAGAACGCGATTGTTCGGGCGACTCCTTCCTCCTCACGGGGACGAGGGTCTAGCTACACATGGCCCTTAGGGAGGACATTAGCATACATCATTGGTGCTCATATCGTGGGAGCCTCGAATGGCACTATTACCCTGGTTGGCCTGCCTAACGTGTTGAGGTGTAATGAGGGTCAGTATGAAGAGAGAGTGTCGAGTTTCCACTACAACGCACTGAGGCAGAGTGTGATAAGGACTGCGCAACCAATGTTCAGAGCCTGAAAGAGTTGAAATGGCGATCAAGAACGTTGCTGACCATATTCACAACACAACATCCGATCACGTCAGCCTAGGATGAGGCAAGAAAACGAGAATCAACTGCTCAAGTGCAGGATTCATATCGATTTGCTGCCCAGGAAGGCCCAAACAAGAGGAAGCGCGAGGCCCGACAAGTAACACAGGACTTGTCGGGATTGAATCCGACACTACAGGTCATAGACCGGAGTACCCCAAAACATGCCAACAGATCACCGGAAAGGGTGAGAGGACTCACCTTGAGAGCAACCAAAGGATGGCAGATCCCCGTGATCAACCAAGAGACGGGGCTGGACCTGGAACACAAGAATCCAGGCGGTCCTACGTATCCCATAAGGATGGGAATCAAGCCACAGGTAGTTCTTGAGATGCAGTTTAACGTCTTGCGGGACGAAGTGTAGTTTAACGTCGTGCGGGACGATGGAGCATGCAGTTTAATGTCCTGCAGCGTGGACGAATGCAGTTTAACATCATGCGGGACGATGGACGCTTGGCAGTTTAACGTCTTGCAGCGCGGACGAATGCAGTTTAACGTCGTGCGGGACGAATGCTGAACAGTTTAACGTCTTGTAGCTCGGACGTGGTGCAGTTTAGCGTCATGCAGGACGGAGTGTAGTTTAACGTCATGCGGGAAGAAGTGCAGTTTAACGTCATGCGGGACGAATGCTGAACAGTTTAACGTCTTGTAGCTCAGACGTGGTGCAGTTTAGCGTCATGTAGGACAGAGTGCATTTTAACGTCATACGGGACGAAGTGCAGTTTAACGTCATGTGGGACGAATGCTGAACAGTTTAACGTCTTGTAGCTCGGACGTGGTGCAGTTTAGCGTCATGCAGGACGGAGTGCAGTTTAACGTCATGCGGGACGAAGTGCAGTTTAACGTCATGCGGGACGAATGTTGAACAGTTTAACGTCTTGTAGCTCGGACGTGGTGCAGTTTAGCGTCATGCAGGACGGAGTGCAGTTTAACGTCATGCGGGACGAAGTGCAGTTTAACGTCATGCGGGACGAATGCTGAACAGTTTAACGTCTTGTAGCTCGGACGTGGTGCAGTTTAGCATCATGCAGGACGGAGTGCAGTTTAACGTCATGCGGGACGAAGTGCAGTTTAACATCATGCGGGACGAATGATGAACAGTTTAACGTCTTGTAGCTCAGACGTGGTGCAGTTTAGCGTCATGCAGGACGGAGTGCAGTTTAACGTCATGCGGGACGGAGTGCAGTTTAACGTCATGCAGGACGAAGTGCAGTTTAACGTCATGCAGGACGAATGCTGAACAGTTTAACGTCTTGTAGCTCGGACGTGGTGCAGTTTAGCATTATGCAGGACAGAGTGCAGTTTAACGTCATGCGGGATGATGGACACTCAGGCAAAGTACTTCTTGAGGAACCTAGCGTTGGTGGGAGGAGTGACACGCTCACCATCCATAGTCGCTAGGAAGTAGGCGCCATTGGGGTAGACCTTGTGGACGACAAAAGGTCCCTCCCACTTGGGCTCCAACTTGGGCGGCTTCCTGCCGGGGATCATTGGTGATCTTAGGGCCAGTACTAGGTCACCCTGCAGGAAGGAGCGGAGGCGAACCTTCTTATTGAAAGATCGAGCCATTCTGCTTTGATGCCTCTCCAAGTTGTGCAAAGCGCGAAGCCTATTCTCATCCAGTGCTTCCAACTCGACTAGACGGGCTTCAGCAGCTCTGTCCGGTGCTTGCTGGTCGTAGACCGCAGTGCGCAAGGACGGTAACTGGATCTCGATGGGCAGGACGGCCTCAGCTCCATACACCAGTGAATAAGGGGTCATCTGGGTGGAATTGCGAGTCGTCGTCCGATAATCCCAGAGGGCGTTGGGGAGCTTGTCCGACCAACTCTTCTTGTTCTGACCAATCATATTTTGCAGAATGTTAGAGAGGGTCTTGTTAAACGCCTCAATCTGTCCATTCGCCTGCGCATGATAGCGAGATGTATGGTTCGAGCGAATGTTGTACTTGGCGTACAACTTCTTCAACTCGGCTGCTCGAAAATTGGCTCCGTTATCCGTGAGGATAGCGTGAGGCACTCCAAATCGATAAATGATGTTGGAGGTCATGAAGTCAGCGATAGAATAGGATTTGACCTCTCTGAGCGGAATCGCCTCTGCCCATTTGGAGAAGAAGTCCGTGGTGGTCAGAATGAACCGGCACTGGCAAACCGTCACTGGCAGGTAAGGTCCCACAACGTCCAGCCCCCAGACTGCAAAGGGCCAAGAATACCTGGTGGTATGGAGAGGCTCCGGCGGCCGATGTACAAAGTTCGCATGAACCTGGCACGCATGGCACTTCCTGGCATACTCGATGCAGTCATGGATCATGGAGGGCCAGAAGTATCCCAACCTCCGAATCTGGTGGGACATCTTCGGCCCAGTCTGGTGGGCACCACATGAACCAGCATGAACCTCTTGCATGACTTGTGGGATCTCAACTCCCTGAAGGCAACAGAGGAGAACACCATCAAATCTGTGTCTATAGAGGATCTGCTCTAGGCCGGGACTGCTCTGGAGGACAAACTGCGATGCACGACGTCGAACTCGCTCACGCTCGGCCCGATCCGACGGGAGAATGCCATGTTGGAGGTACTCAACCAAAGGCGTCCTCCAATCAGGGGCTGGTTAGACTGCCATATCTGTGGTACTCGGGGCTCCAGGCACAGGGGCAACCGTGGTGAGATTACTTACCGACGGGCCGCGATCTCCCTCCGGGATAACGGGAGTGATGAGCCTGCGGTGCGTTACGCGTATGATCAGGTTGCCCTGTTCAGGCTCTGCGAGTGACGCAGCAAGGATGGCCAAAGCATCTGCTCGACCGTTCTGCGACCGGGGAATATGGACAATTTCTGGCCGAGAAGGGAACTGGGCCATCAGGAGGAGGGTGCACTCCAGCAATGGCACAAGTTCCGGCTTTCTGACAACATAGTCGCCATTGATCTGCCTAACGACCAGCTCGGAGTCCCCTTTCACACACAGATGGGGCACGTCGATCTCGAGAGCTAACTCGAGGCCAGTGATGAGGGCATGGTATTCCGCCTCATTGTTGGTACAGCCCTCTGACAACAGGAAAGAGTATGGCAGCACGACTTGCTCCGGGGTAATGAAGACGATACCCAAGCCCACTCTGTTGAGCTTAGGATTATCGAGTCTTCTACCGGTGGGGCTCCGGGAGGCACCGTCAAAGTGCATCTGCCAGCATGGATCGCCACAATCGACCGAGAGAACGGCCTCATCAGGAAAGCCTAGATCCAGCGGCTGATCCGCGGAGGTCGGGTGAGCAGCCAGAAAGTCTGCCAATGCTTGCCCTTTGATGGCCTTCTGAGACACATACCTGATGTCGAACTTCTGGAGAATCACAGCCCACCGCGCTAGACGGCCAGTCAACATAGGCCGGCTCAGGATATATTTCAACGGGTCTACCCGAGAAACCAACTGTACCTCGTGGTGCTGCAAGTAGTGCCATAATTTCTGTACGGCAAATACGAGCGCCAGGCAGCTCTTCTCGATGGGGGAATACCTAAATTCCGCATCAAGGAGCATGCGACTGAGGTAATAGAGGCTATTCTCTGTTCCCTCGTTGTTCTTCTGGGCGAGAAGGGAACCAAGGGACCGTTCCAGGGCGGTCACATAAAGGACCAGCGGCTTCCCGGATACAGGCGGCATCAGAACCAGAGGTTGAAGCAGGTACTGCTTAATTTCCTCGAAAGCGGTCTGACACTCCTTATCCCATACATAGGTGGCACCTTTCTTCATGATCCGAGAGAAGGGCTTACACTTGCCGGCCAGATTCGCGATGAATCGGCGTATATAGGCTAAGTGGCCTTGGAACCCTTGCAGTTCCCGGATGTTACCTGGGGGAGGCATCTGGCTAATCGCCCTAATCTTCTCTGGGTCGATCTCAATACCCTGGTATCTTACCACAAAGCCAAGAAACTTCCCGGAGGTGACCCCGAAGGCACACTTCAACGGGTTCATCTTCAGGCAGCGAGACCGGAGGAAGCCGAACACTTTCTCAAGATCTTTGAGATGGTCCTGACGCTGGCGCGATTTGACCACCAATTCGTCGACGTATCATTCCACCAGTGTGCCGAGGATTGGCTTGAATATGCGGTGCATCGCCCGTTGATAGGTGGCACCTGCATTCTTCAGGCTGAAGGGCATGACCTGGTAACAAAAGATACCTTGGGGGGCCCTGAAGGCAGTGAACTCCTCATCCTCAGGGGCCATCCGGATTTGGTTGTATCCGGAGTATCCATCCATGAAGGAGAGGGCTTGGAACCCTGCCGCGGCGTCAATCAATAGCTCTATCACCGGAAGGGGAAAGTCATCCTTCGGACAGTGGCGGTTGAGATTGCGGAAGTCGATACAGACTCTGATCTGCCCGTTCTTCTTCCTGACCGGCACAATGTTGGCCAGCCATCTGGGGTACTGAACTTCCCTCACGAAGTTGGATTTGATAAGCTTGTCAACTTCGGCCTCAACAATGGCACCGTGGAATGGGTGCATCTTCCTGGGAGGCTGCTTGAACCCGTGATGGTTCGCCGAGAGACCAAGGTGGTGGACGACTACCTGAGGATCTAGCCCCGACATCTCGTCATAGCCCCAAGCGAACACATCACAGTGCTGTCTGAGGAAGTCCACGTACTGCTGCCGCTCCTCAGAGGGCATGGCGGCACTGACCAACGTGGGTCTTGGATCTGCCTCGGTTCCAAGGTTCACCTGTACTAACTCATCGACCATGGCGGAGACGCCCTCCTCAAAGGCTGGGGGTGCATCTTCCACGTCCTCTACACTCGGGGAGGGATCGTCCACGGGAGAGACTACGTTGGAAACTGCATTGGGGCTACAAGATCCTACTGGGCCGCTGGTGCTGGCATGGGCGGTCGCGGTCATCTCGTCAGGAGACTCACAGGCCGTCAAGACCATGGCTAAGTCCAACCGATGGATCGGGAGGACGTAAGCGTCATCCAAACTTGCCCAGGGATCACTTCCAATAGCGACAGGCTCAACCCCACCTGTTAGGATCTGCTTATCCTTGCTCTTGTAATAGTCCGCGTCCAGATAGCGGGCTTCACATGAGGCAAAAGGAGAGGCATCTCCCTGAAGCACGCCTACTCGACCATTAAGGGAGTATTTAAGGCATTGGTGGTATGATGAGGGAACCGCCGCATGAAGGTGGAGCCATGGCCTACCCATCAATGCGTTATACGCAGTGTCCTGAGAGACCACCATAAATTCGGTGTTGGCAACCAGGTCACCGAACTGGGTCTTCAAACGTATCTTGCCGACCGGAGTTTGCTCGGTGCGGTCGTACCCCTAGATCCTGAGGTCGGAGGGAATCAATTCATCCTCAGACAACCCCAATCTCCGGAGCGTCCGAGTTGGAATCAGATTAATCCCGGACCCTGTGTCGACAAGACAATGCCGGACTTCAAGGCCATTGAACTGGCCAGTAACATACAGCGGATGAATGTGCCCCTGTATAGGAGGATCTTCATCCTTACTAGAGAACGAGATAACTGCCTGACATTCGGCGTCCTCAATCGCTTCGGCGTGAAAGGCCTCTGTAGCCGCAACCTCCATCTCAAACTGGAGGGGGCTCTTCAGGGCTTCAGCGAGCGCCTCGCGCATCTCAGGTGACAGGCGCAGAGCCTCAAGGATGGAGAGCCTTGCTGGGATGTCGGGAAAGTGCTTCAGGACATCATACGTTCTTGCCAAGCGCGAGCCCCTGGTTGCAGGAGGTTGCTCTGCGGTTGGAGGCATGACGGGCCTTGCCGGTTGGACCGGCGGCCGACTGGTGCTTGGCGCATCTCGCTGTTCACTGGTTGAAGCCCGGGAAGTAGTCACCGTACTGGGGCCAGGAGGCCGGGATGGACTCGTGGCAGGACGGAGCTGGTCGCGACGCGGATGAGGCGGTTCTGCCTGGTCCCATACCACAAACAGTGGCGGAGGCGAATCCGTCATCCCTGGATGGGGGGGCTACGCGCGCTGAGCTCGGTTTTGAGCCCGCTGCCTAGTCTCAGTGGCGTACATGACCTGGATGGAGGTACCAACTATCGTGCCCCAGTGACTCCTGTTGTTGCGGTTCCTCCGATGGTGGCGACGACTGGGGACACTAGGGAGGTCCACCTGGTGTTCTTCAACGTCAGGAACCGAAAAGGGATTTACCAGCTCGACGGTATTAATCGAAGCGTACCCAACACTGTCATCAGACGAATCATTCATCACCGGGCGGATCTGAGGAGGGAACCCCATCTCCGGGGGCATGAAATCGCCGAGAGTGCGGGATAGTGGCGGAACTGGCGGGGCGCGCTCTTCCTTCTTGCGCCGCCGCCGTTTGCTCTTCTCGGAAGAGGCAGGCGGGGACGACGATGCCGAAGCAGCACCCGCAGATTCTGGGGGCTCAGGCCGATTCAAGCGGGCACAAATGATTCCATGGGCGCGAATGATCGTCTTTCGGTCCATCCAGTTATTATACTTCTGGGATCCGCGGTCGGAGACCAGCTGCCATTCGTCCTCGTTGCCACTATCGTCATCTGATCCCACGAACACACCCGCCACTTGTGCTGGAGCTGGGCCCAACCTGATTACATTGTTGTTAATCTGGTCTTGGAGCCAGTCCTTAAACACGTAGCACCGCCGGATGGTGTGCCCCAGGGCCCGATGGTAAGGGAAGTAGCGGGGGTTATCTGTGAGATGTGCCTCCTCTGGCCTCCAACACTCAGGCAGTCGCACAATCCTCTGCTCCAGGGCGCTCCAGAAATAACCGGGGACCTGATCCTCGTGAAATGAGTAAGTCAGGTATCGCGGGGCCCTGGGAGCGTGGTCTTGACGAGGGGCTGGAGGGGCTTGCCGAGGAGGTGGACCCTGATTATCTCGCCTGGGTTGTGGCGGTACATTACGCGGAGGGGCCGGCCGGTTCTGGGGCTGCCGCTACTGGGCCGGGAACTGAGCCCGTGGAGGCGGATTCCTGTGAGGCTGTGGAGCTGGCCTCACCGGCAGCAGCTCCAACTGCCTGGGGGCCTCTATCTGGGCAACATCAGCGGGCTCAGCCCTGCTGACTCTCCTTGCCGGGATCATAGGAGGCAGCGGGTGTGCCTGACTGGCCTGTTGCAGGGCTTCCTCAAGACGTTGAGCTTTGTCTGAGAAGTCCCTGAACCCTCCAGGGTAATTCTGAGTGATCAAGGAAGGGACTAGCTCGGTCTTGATGTTCCCGACGCACATTGTCAGCAACTGCTCCTGATTCAATGGCATGTCAAGGGAATACGTGAGACCCTTCCATCGGGAGACGAAATCCGCGACTCGCTCATCAGGCCTTTGCTTGCACTTGAAGAGGTCTGCGATACTCGTCTTCCGGGTCGTGGAACTGAACTGGTAGAGGAACTATCTACGAAGGTCCTCCCAGCTAGTTATCGACCCGACGGGGAGCTGGCTGTACCAGACAAATGCTGGCCCTTCCAGTGTCTGGACAAAGCAGCGAAGCTTAGCGGCCTCCTGCTGCGCCGGAGTTCCTAACATAGGCCCGCACCTCGAGTTGAAATGGGCCAAATGTTGTGGCGGATCTCCAGTCCCGTTGAAGGGGGCGAAAGTGGGGTTCCCGAATCCCGGAGGTGCCGGCATGTCATCCACCCATGCTAGGTATGGCTTGCCGTCCGGTGGGATCACCACCTGCCGAGTCTCCAAGGCTTCCAAGTGGGTGATGAGTGCCTCCATCGGATCGTCCGGACATGGGTTCCAGTCCTGGCGAGGATCTCTAACCACGAGCGCATTGCATGGCTCTTCAATCGGGTCGTCGACCGGGTCGTCGAACTCGGCAGCTCGTGGGATGGCGGGCGGAGCGGCCCTTGGGGCAGCGGGAGGAATCCGAGCGTGGTCTCTCAGGTAGTCACGCCGGTCGGGAGGGTGTGGTGAAACATACCGCGCACTCTTGCCATAGGCAATGGTCTCTCCCCTGTCGGCAAACACGGCATAATCACGGTTGCCCGGGAGAGTCTCGTCAAGGAGTGGTTGTTCCTGTCCCTGCTGTCCTGGCCTAGGATCACCGTAGTCAGGCCGCCGCTCTGCAGTGCGCTCGGCGAGGAGCTGGTCAACTAGCTTCTTCTGCTCGGCGAGCTGTTGACGTAGTGTGGCCTTTTCGGGATCCTCCTCTGCCCTCTGCATGGAGGCAGATGGGTCGACGGGCTTTATAGCCCCACCGTGCTCTTTACCTTTGCTGACGTTTTGGCTCAACGTCAGTGCTTCAGTGGGTGCGGGGAGACCCAGGAGGCTCCTCTGGTGACGAGTAACTCTCACCGATGGATCCATCGACGGCTTGTCTTCGGGGGAAGATCCCCCGTCGAGAAGTTCCAAGCCGTCCCCCTCTCCCGACATGCCAACCATATTGACCGTTTCCGTCCCTGGGGATGTACCCTCAGGGCCACCTAGCGAGTCGGGCTGTCGGTGAATCGCACTGAAGCGTAGGGCAGCGTGCTGCCCCCATCCACAGATATACACGTGGGGGGTGGATTCCTCGATAACCTTGCGGAGTACTTGAAAACACTCAACGCATCGTTGTTGGAGGGCCTCGTGGTGCCCAAATGACCCGGGGTGCCGAACCGCGGGGAGCGTGGCCAGGTCAATCTGACAGCACTGCTCACCAATATCCTCCAGGTGCGCTTGACTCCCGGGATATGGCATTTGTAGGCGGTGAAGACGGGAGTGAGTCTCCCGGAGAGTTCGGCGGAAGCATTCGAACTCATCCGGGGTGAGCGATTCTGGTGCATCAAAGTCCGGTCCTGCGACTGGCCAAAACTTCTCAGGGAAGTGACCCTCTGCAAGGATGGTCCAGAAGCTCCACGCCTCAAACTCGGGACCCAGGTCTTCTTGGTCCCCTTCAGAAACTGGGAATGGATGGGGAACCGACAGTGGTGCCGAGGCGGGCCGCTAGGCCGGCGGGCTGGCCGGCGGTGAATACGGTGAGCAGGCCGATTGGCCTCCATATCCCGGGCCGGCCTCTGAGGGTTGCGGTGCCCCAGCTACCACATCACGGTAGGACGGGCCGGCGAGCGAACATCCTGCCGTAGCGCCGGTGCTCGCCGAGGGTGAACTAGATCGTGGCTCGACCGTTGGTCCCCAGAAAAGGTCTCCGGCTTCTCCGATCGAGGCAGAAGGCGCTTCCGGAGGGGCTGGTACCAACCGCAAGCTTGATCCTTGGGGGTCTACCAGGCCCTCGCTACCCCGGATATACCTTTAGAGAGAAGCGGGGATCACATCTATCTCGCTCTCGGGGAGTACGAGGCTGACGTGCCGCATTCCTACCCCTGCCCTTGACTGGCGGGATCGGGGGGAGGGCTCTGTCGCCGAATCATACTCCGCCTCTGAATCAGAGAAACGAACCGGATGGATCTCTGTCCGGAATTCCCTAACATTCCTCCCTCAACATCGACGCCTCGCCTTCCTGCCCCTGGGTGGTTCTTCGGGGCGTGGCTGATCTCTGTCCTGGCGTCCTTTGGCCGCACCGGTGCTGGGGCCAAGAGGACTGGAAACCAAGGTGCGAGGAGCACCGGGACAGATATTAAAGGGGACGCGGGGAGAGATGATTCTGGGCAGGCCTCCGGGCCGGGATTAGAAGGTGGGATAACCCATGCCTCTTGGATCGGCCACACGGAGTAGACCCTACTGGTGAATAGCGCTACCGCGAGGTGGTCCGCGGTGGCTATTGCCTGTACCAGCAACCGGGAGAGTCAACCCAACCTGCCTTTGGGGCGGTCGGGGCCTCGATCCAGGTCGGGCATAGAAGTGCCCCTGCTCAGGATGCGCAGGGGCCTGGTGACTGGAGCCAGCAGTGGCTTGGGCCAACGCGGCCGCTGTTTCTAGGGCCCCAAGGTGGGAATCCTCTTCCGCTCGTGCCCGACGTTGGCGTCGGGACAGACGAGTCGGGATTAGCGGCGCAGGCAGGTGGAGAGCCCGTTTTTCGACTTGAGAAGCCTGGCAGCGGTGTCGATGTGGCCTGGCAGGAGCCCTTATCGCGGATCCCTGGAGCGAATCTCAGATAGGGTGGTCCCGGACATCCTCCACCTCATCCGCATAGGGGAAGGAGCTGTCGGAGCATTCCGGAGATAAACTCCTGAAGCGGTTGGACGTCGAGGTAGGCAGCGGTGCCTCCCTGTGCGGCCCTCGGGGGCGGCGTTGGTGGTGAGGTGCAGCTTCCCCGAGGTCTAGGCGAGCCATGTCCCTGGTGGGGATGACTCCCTCTTCCTCATATCTCCACACCAAGTTGTTGATCACCCTTCGCTGGATGACCTCCGAGGGGGAGAGAGGGCGTGGTTTCCCCGCTGTTGCGGCTGCTGGGACGGCTGTGGAACGGGCGGGACCGCGCGGAGTAGCCGCGTCGGTGTTTCCCCTACCCCTGCGCCAGTGGGCGGGCGGCGATCGGGCACTGGATTGGGCGACCTGATTCCTGAAGACAGGGAGAAGAACCCATTAATATTGACAGGAAAAGGAATCGACAATCAACCATTAGTGCCACGACGCCTTCCGTGGGGGGAACCCAGGCCATCGACGTCGTGAGACGGAGTGCCCGATTTCCCTTCCCCAGCCCCTAGCGGGTTCCGTGCCCCGGTGCTGAATGCTCGGCCGGGCAACATGCTAGTCTTCCAACACCTCTGAAAGCTATCGGTCTTCGTATTGAGTAGAAGAGATTCACGTCGGGTTCACAATTTTCTGTTTCGGTGCGGATGTGCGTCGGGTTTCTGTTCCGACGCTGTTCCGCCAGGACGCGTTCGCGCGTGCGTCCGTTGACCCGAGGGGATGGGAGCGCGGCTTGTGGCCCCGCAGTCCCGATTTCCAAAGGCGGGCGGCATCCGTCCCTTATTCAGGGACGTCTGCTCCTTGATCGAAACCGGGATGATGGGATGTCGGCTCCTCCTTCCGTGGACGTTTCCTCAGAACTCGTCGCCTAATCCGGGTCTCCCTCATAGATTTAAGAATGTTCGTGAATCTCGTTCCCGGTGCCGTATCTTCATGGACACCGGTTAATTACGCTGCTTCCGCCCAGATGCTCCAAGGAGTCTGGTCGGGGCAACAACCCGCGGTGAGGAGACCGGGTAGCTCTGGGTGTTGGGGGCGTGTCTTAACACTGCGGCTCTGCATGTCTGCCTTCCGTCCGTAATAGGGCTTCTCGAAGGCGTGATGGCCTGAGGCATCCCGCGCTAGGTGCGGGGAACTGCGTTACCTGAGGTTTTCCTCAGCTTCCCATGTTTAACACGGGGTATGCCGCGAGTTTAACGTCCAGCGGGGACGGCATCGGACTGATCAACACGAGGAGTGGATCAGATGACAGAACCCCTTGCGGGGAACCTCCGACGCTGGGGCCAACACATGGGTGGCTTCCCGAGTGAAGTGGAGTGGAATGAAATGGCATGACCCCACCGGGATGTGGCGGCCCGGGTAAGGATCAGGATGGATGATGGAGTGAAGAGCTTGGACCCCGTAGAGGTTTCCTACGTACCGCGCGTTAGCGCGGATCAAAGTCAGCGTAGTTCGGATATACAGTTTAACGTCATGATAGACGATGGAAAGCCGACTCACGAGGAGGTCGAGGCTGCCGGGCGGAGGATTGAACCGAACCACCTCACACAGAGGGGGATGGAACGGCCGGGTGGATCACAGTTTCACGTCATGCTGGATGCTGGTGTTTTGGGCTTACACTCTAAGGAGGCCCATATGCGGCAAAGCTCAGTTGGAGAGGGACTTGGACCGAAGGTAAGAGACACCTCGATCCCTGTCACGCCCTCTACTGGCTTCGGTAGTGGGGAACCACAATGGATATACACATGTGCGGTCCCCTACAAGGGCGGATTCATAGGTGAATCGACGCGAATGTGAACCCGGGAGGGGTCCACTGATGGACGAACCGACGTGAATACGACCGGGACGACCAGGTGGTGGGCTTGAACCTCAGGGAGGCTTCCTACGTACCCTGTTTAGGAGACAGGGATCAAAGTCCACATAGTTCATTCTGTCAGGACTTACGCACTGAGGCAACCTGAGTGCGGCAAAGCTCAGTTGGAGAGGGACTTGGGCCGAAGGTGAGAGACCTCGATCCCTGTCACGCCCTCTACTGGCTTCGGCAGTGGGGAAGCACAATGGAGATACACATGTGCAGTCCCCCACAAGAAACTAGGGGTTTGTAATACCCTACCCTCGTGGGCGAAGGCCACTCCAATAAATCGTCCCTAAAGAGGGGAAATCCCGACATCCCTGCAGAGACGAGCGGGTGGGGGCCACATCCAAACCGGGGGAGGGGACCCTGCGTGCGAGGCACGAGATCGGATGAAGCGGATGGTTTAATGTCTTGCCGGAAGTTGTGTGTTGAGGACGAAGCAGACGGTTTAACGTCTTTCCGGACGAAGTACAGTTTAACGTCGTGTTGGATGAAGCGGACGGTTTAAAGTCTTGCCGGACGAAGTATAGTTTAACGTCATGTTGGACGAAGCGGACGGTTTAACGTCTTGCCGGACGAAGTACAGTTTAACGTCGTGTTGGACGAAGCGGACGATTTAACGTCTTGCCGGACGAAGTACAGTTTAACGTCATGTTGGACGAAGATGCTTGGCAGTTTGCCGTCCTGCAGCGCGGACGAATTCTGAACAGTTTAACGTCTTGTAGCTCGGACGTGGTACAGTTTAACGTCATGTTGGACGAAGATGCTTGGCAGTTTAACGTCTTGCAGCGCGGACGTAGTACAGTTTAACGTCATGTTGGACGAAGATGCTTGGCAGTTTAACATCTTGCAGCGCGGACGTGGTACAGTTTAACGTCATGTTGGACAAAGATGCTTGGCAGTTTAACGTCTTGCAGCGCGGACGTGGTACAGTTTAACGTCATGTTGGACGAAGATGCTTGGCAGTTTAACGTCTTGCAGCGCGGACGTGGTACAGTTTAATGTCATGTTGGACGAAGATGCTTGGCAGTTTAACGTCTTGCAGTGCGGACGTATGGTTGCCGCCGACGGGTCCGTGTCACTTCGTGCGAGCCTGGGAGGCCGCACGGGAAGACAACGTACGGTGTGGGCACCCGGGATGAAGATCATCGGGCGCCACACAGGCGGGTACCCTCAGAGGGTCAAAGGGGTAGACCCTGGCGGTTTGCGCACAAAAGAGAAGCTTGGCGCGCAATACCGCGGGTCGGCGCGCAATTGGACGGGCTGGCGCGCAATTGGGCCAACGCTTTGCGCGCGGAGGATGAAGATTGCGCGCACCGGGCCTCTGATAGCGCGCAGGGGCAACGACCCATTCTTTAACGAATGACCACTTAGTAAGGGGGGTGCGCGCAATCGGGCTGGATTGCGCGCACCCGGGGGGCAATTGCGCGCAAGAGGCTTCTTTTGCGCGCGAAGGCCTTTGGGTGAGGAGTTGGTCAAAGGAAAGGAGCCAAAGGGGTTGCGCGCGAAGGCGAACCCCGAGGCTTGCTTGCGCGAAATAAAGGAGGTTACCTGAAGATCAGCATTGCGCGCAGAGGGGGTGGGATTGCGCGAACGAGCGACTCTTCGAATTCTGGCAACCTTCAAAACGTTGGGGGTCTCCTTGTATTTATAGGCAACCCCGGGCGCGCAATTCGGTTCGTGGGCGCGCAATTCGGCTCGGGCGCGAAATAGGGGCCCGACGCGCAATAGGGTCGCGCAGGGACGTCGGGCGCGGAAAATTACGCACCGACTCGCCCCATTGCGCGAATCCCGGAAGGATTGCGCGCGCAGAGCCAATATTGCGCGCGAGCCTCCGATATTTCACGCAAGGCCTTTGGGCCTTCCGAAACATGCTTTTGACTCCAAATATGACCTCTCTTTCCTCATCCGGAACTTCGTTTGAGGAGTAACGGACTTTTCCAACGTCTACAGTGTCCCAATGAAAGGGCCATCCTTGTTTGAATTTTCATTGAACTCCACATTTTTTAGTCACCAACAAGAAAATCAATCAATTTTTGTTTGTTAGATTAGAGGAATAAAATACTTGTACTGCTTGTGATTCTATTATGAATGGATCATCCTTTCCCCCTTCTACACTGAAATTCACCTTAAAAAATCCCATTTCTTCAATTTTTATTCCATTGATATTGTTAACCCATTTTCAATGGAAAAGAGGAAATTTAAATGTAGTATAATCTAACTCGTATATCTATTCAATAATTCCAAAATATGGTATATTTTCATAAATTGGATTTCTATCCTTCGAACTAGATATGTGAATCTCTTCATCCATAAGCGTAACACCATTATTTTGAATCGTACTAAATTCATATTGTTCTTTTGTATAGAACATATAACCACATATTACAAAACCAGTGTATGATATAACATTTGAATTTGGTCCTCTTGCTAGCAATTGAAGTTTTTTGATAATTGAATTAATATTTTCATATAACTCATTATAAATTTGATCTCTGAACTATCCTATTAACTATTGATTATATGTATTTGATATCCATCCTTCATCCCTTGGTGGCTTCAAATATCTACGAATTTATTTGTGGGATTCAATGTATGGATCACCATCTTCACTATTATGTAATATGTAAAGATAAGATTTCTCCCACTCAATCAAGGTAATTGTAAAAAAATATTTTCCAGAATTCCCTTTTTTTATAATGTGTTCACTGTGAAGAGATTTGGGAGACCGATTCTTTCAATATCTAATAGGAAATTGGTACAAAATTCAATAGATTCTTCCACAATACATCATTTTTCAATAAGACATTATGTTTGATTTTTATTCTTGACACACCCTTTCAAAATCTTCATATACCTTTCAATGGGGTACCTCTATCTGTAATGGACAGGACCACATAGTTGAACCCCTATGAAAAAATTAACCATCAGGTGGACCATTATATTAAATAATTATTGTGGTAATAACATCTCTAATTCACAAAATTTGACTACAATATCCTTATTCACGATGGGAAACTTCACCGGGTCTATGAATTTTCTACATATTGATTTTAAAAAAAAGTATAGAGTGGTTAATTTATGTCCTAAATTTTTGAAAAAATTCAATGGAAAGCAACATACATTAAATATTGCATCAAAACATGATAGTCAGGTGACTTTAGTACTTTTAACTTCAAATTAGTCATTTACATGGAATTTATGATATTTTATAAATAACCCTTTGGAAGTTTTTCACTAGTAAGGATAAGGGAAAATTGAAATTTTTCCAACCTGGATAAAGTGTAAGATGCTGGAGGAAGAAAATTCGTCCTTTTACCCTTCAACGGTGCCACACACCTCCCTTATTTCCATTTCAATCAAGTCCAACCTAGCCTTGATGCCATATTTCCTTTTTCTAAGAACATTTAGAAACATGCTAATAAATACATCAAATACATTTTTTTCTACATGCATGACATCAAGATAATGTTTGACATACAAACAATTGAAATATACCAATTTAAATAAAATTTATCTCTTCTTCCAACCTAATTTTTTAAGGTTTTTTGAAAATGATTTTCCAAAAATAGTGTCAATATTTTATACTTTTTTTTACAGTTAATCACCCATTGTTGGAGATGGTGTTGTATCATGTTTGATATTCCCATCAAATATTGTCGTCTAGGATTGATATTTATGTTTTTGAGGTAAAAATTTCTGGTGTCCTAAAAGCATAGTCTCTAGGAATGTTTCAAAAAAACTGAGTATGTGAATTTTTCACAAATGGGACACCCCAATATTCCTTTAATTATATATCCTTATAAATTTCCATAAGCAAGGAAGTCATTTATAATTCCATACAACAAGGTACTCAATGTGAATTATTCACTTCTATGAGAATCATACATTTTAATACTTGTATCCCATATCAATTTTAGATATTCGATCAATGGAACCAAATAGATATCAATATCATTACCGGGTTTCTTTGGTCTAGATATAAACAGAGACAACATAATGTATTTTTACTTTATGAAAAACCATGGAAGGAAGTTATAATTTAACAACATGATGGGACATTTACTATGAGTACTACCTTGTACACAAAAAGTATTTATTACATCTGTAGAGAATGTAAGACAAAAGTTTCTTAGCTCATCTCCAAATTAAGGATATTCATAATCAATTTTCTACCACTAAGGAGAATCTATTGGATGATGTAGGTTCCCATATTTAATTATTTTATTTGAATGCCATGTTATTTGTCTCACAATTTCTTGAAATATATATAGTTTTCTAAACCATGGAATGATAGGAAAGTACCATACACATTTTTAAGGACTTGATAAATATTTATTTTATTGATCTGTGCCACACTTAGGAAATTTTATGAGTGATTCATAGTCCTTCCGAACCAATATGTAATCATTCTAACAAGGATATAATTTTTTATAGATCATTCCCATTGAATGTAACATTCATTAAACATCATATATTCAGCATGGTAGTTCATTTTCTTCTGGTAGCATATCTTTCAAAAGACCAAGTTGTTCTGTAAAGCTGGTGTCACTCCATCCATTTCCATATTTTAAATTATATAAATTTAATACAACTATCAATGTTGTGTATTTAGTACAACTAATATACAATGTTTTCTTGTAACATCTATTTAACTCCTCAAATAACTTTGGAAAATCATGAATTCCATCTTGAATTTCCATTATCATTTATTCCATGTGATCTCTATCATCATTTACAAAGGTATTCATATCAAATGATTCATAAACTGCAGTATCATCCCAATCGATATCCACATTAATATTTTCCCCATGTCTATTCCTACAATTATAACATTGATCTATTTCATGAAAAATAAAATGTTTTTCCAACTCTTCTGGACTAATTTTTCTTGAATAACAATAACATAAAGATGGAGATAGGATTTTATAGGTGTTGTCTACATGCTCTCTTGAAAACTTGATTAACTCTTTAACTACATCTTCATATTTTTTTTCAAACAACTAGCATGCATCCATTTTCGGTTTAAATCCATCATATTTGGTTTATAATAGATTATTTTTATATAATATATAAATAAATACACATAATATATTCATTATCAATAGTGATAGTTATAGAAAATTCTAATAAGGGAAAATCAACATTTGATTGTTTCAAAGAATTTTATTATGTAGAATAAAATGGGTAATTGAATTTAATAAAATAATTACTCAACATCAAACCTTTATTAAATCCTCTAAACAAATGAAAATATAATATAGGAAATTAAGGAGTAAAAAGAAACTAAAATATGATAAATAAGAATAATAAAATCTCATTCAATCAACTAGAAGATATAAAATTGTATTGGAACAAGTGATGTAGCAACCTTAGGAATTATTACATTTAAAATTAATGGCATATCAATATTTGAAAACATCTAAATACTCTTGGGATGTCATATCATCACACAGACCAATCCCAAGGAAATTCAAGGTACTCCAACTGGATGTAAAATTAGCATTTACTAATGGATTACATGAATAGAAAGTTTTCATCAAACAAGTAGATAGTTATTTCATTCTTTATTTTGAGAATAATGTTTGTAAATTGACCAAGTAGATGTATGATTTGAAAAAATAACTAAGATCTTGGTATTGATGGTTAGATGAATTATTATAGAAACTTAAATTTGAATAATAAGGAATTGATCATAATCATTACATAAAATATAATTTTACGGATAGATTGAAAGTGTTTGTCAATGTGGATGACATAATATTTAGAGTTCCAAGGGATGAATAATTAAAATAATTATCTACATTAACAATGACCAATGTTTAAATATTGATGATCGGTGAGTTGAAATTTTACTTAGTTTATATGAAACTCATGGAATTCATGGGATATTTATTTCCCAAATCCGTGTATATGAGGGAAGTGTTTTATAGATTTCAAAAGGAAGATTAAAAACCAATGTTGAAACCCATTGAAAATTGAATAATATTTTCAAATGTTGTATATGGAATGTCAATCTAAATCATGGAGTGTGGTAGATTCATTATATGTAATCTTTCATGATAGTAAAAATGTCTGACATAAAAAATTTCTACATGTCATATATCTAGCTATCAAAGTGATTACATGGAAATCCACTTGTTATTAGTTAAATAAATACTCAACTAGGGGGATAAATTCTTGAAAATCTACATTTCCAAGCAAGAAATTATAATTTCTTATAGTGGTATATAGGTCTAAAAAAGTGGTATAACTAGAAAGGGGTAATATCAGAAGTATATTTTTTTTGTACATTATTGAGAGAGGGGGAGTACGATGATGATGAAAAATGATAATGTAGTTTGAAAATAGTACATATCATCAAGGTATAATAATTCATATATTATTATTAAAAGAATTTATAAATAATGTTGGATTAATCTAAAGAGGGAGAAAAATAAAATAGATTTTTTTAAAAGTGTAGAGACATTGGAAGTTGGATTATTTAGAAAAGTTATAAAAAATTTAACAATTGATATAGTTTCCAAAACATACCCAAGAAAACCATATATGAAACACCAGATCTGGTCCATGATAGTGTCCAAGGGACATTCTTGACCCCCATCGGACTAGAAATAAGCACTACAGAATTTTAAAAAATACAGTGGGAATGATTTGACACAAAAAATAAATAAAACTAGTTGAAAGAAAATTTAAATAGAAACTACCATGATGCATCCATACATTGGATTCCCACACCAACTCAGATAAGTAGAAAAAAGAAGATATGAATGACAATAATATAAAATCTATCCTTAAACCTACCTACAACATCCTCTCACACAAAATACCCAGTTTCAATTTCTAAAATTTCACATGCATGGAATACCATTGATAAAATAAAGAATGGAAAATATGTATGATATATTTGGGAGATAAATTTGGGAAATGTAAAAAAAATAAAACAAACAACTAAACTTTATGGGACTCCATGTGTCACCATCAATTTCAGAAGAAATAAACTCTCTATGAGCGATTCAGAGTTGAATCAAAATTGGAAACTAAGAAAATAAGAATCCCCACCTTGATAGTATACAATCATCGACCCACAAATAATGACATTGTAAAATAATAAATTAAAAAAAACAAAAAATACACAATGATAATCGGAAGACCTACCTCGCTAGGATGAAGAAAATCTGAAACCCTCTATCGAAAGCCTAACTTAAATCGAAGACAAGATGTCAGACGAGATGTTTGAGAGGTAGTCGAGTGGTGTTATTTGAGGTTTGATTCACTGAGGAGGAGAACAGATAGTGAGTGGATTCTACAGAAAGCTTATATTACCATGATGGGTTCGTAGATGGCTAGGGATTTTTAATTAGATTGAAACACTTTTATATACACTTACAAATAAGCACTGATAAAGGCAGATATTTATCAGCACTAAAAAAAAACAGAAAAAATAAATATTTATCAACACTAAAATTATAGTTATGATAAATTTTCATTTTATCAGTGATCTTTTTAGCGTTGATAAATCCTAATCTTTATCAGCATGAAAAAAACACTAATAAAGATGCTTTTATCAGCTCTTATAACTTAATAAATGATAAATGATTTATAATTATAAGTATAAATAATTTTATTTTAAATAATTATTTATACTTAATAAATAAATATAAATAGAAATATAGTAAATATATTCCTTTTTTTAAATTTTATTATAATTTTATAACTATTAATTTACAATTAGAGAAATATTTTTAAAAAATAAAATTTATAAATTTATATATATTTATATAATTAAACCTATATATGTTTAATATATATATATATATATATTAAATATATTCATTACTTAAGTAAATTTATTATAAATTTAAGAATTAATTAAATATATATAATTATTTATTGATAATTATATAAATACTTTTAACATAATATTTATTTATTTGTAACTATAAATATATAATTGAATAAATATAGTAAATGTAAATTTATAAATATATTTATTTGTCAATATTTTTCAAAAAAATATTTTTTAACATTATTAATGAATATATAATTTTAAGTACATGAATATATTTTAAAAATGAGTAAAATTGAATAAATTAAGAATAAGTGCACTTTAAAAATATTGAAAAAATGGCTTTGTTTTATGTGTGTGCATTGTATATAAAAATGTATTAATTACGTACATGTGAAATCAATATAAAAAAGATTTGAACTATATATTTTAAGTTGAAAAACTAAATGACATTAAATTATATATCGAGTACTATGTGCCCCCAGGGGTGTAGCCTAGTGGTTACAACTTTGAGGGGTCTTATGGGAGGTCTCAAGATCGAGTCTCTCTGAGTACTTGTAGGTGTAATAGTTTCTTTGTAATCCCCCTCCCTGAACTATTGTAATATGTTGAGTACTATGCAATTAGTCGAATTTTTTAATTCATATTAATTTTAAATTATAAACCATTTTTCAATAAATATATGACTACTTAATGTAAAGCGAATGCATATTTTGTTATATTTAAATCATATTTACTTACATTAATATATATCTATATATATAATATATACTTTTTAATAACATTAATTATCATAATTATCTAATCAATAATTTTTTTAATATTTAATAATGTATAATTAATTTATTCATTTTTATTAATAATTATTTAATTAATAAAATTTATTATATTTCATTTAATAAACTCATTTTTTTATTTATTATTTATTTAATTATTCCATTTTATTTATTTGTACCTTTATTAGTGCTAAAAAGGTGATGATGAAAGAAATATTTATCAGCGCTAAAAATAAAGCATTGATAAAGGGTTCCCTTTCTCAACACTAAAAATAATACACTAATAAAGGATATACTTTATCAGTGAAAAAAATAAAGTGCTGATAAAGGTTCCCTTTATCAGTGCTACAAAAAAAATTTAGGATAAAAGGTTAAATTTATCAATGTTTTCCTTTGCGCTGATAAATATTCCACTTATCAACATTTTTTTCTACCACTGATAAATACCAGCACTATTAAACACTATTTTTGTAGTAGTTTATTTTGATGTCAAAAATTCTGTGGTCGAATAAGGAGGGATTGTCTCTTTTTAAACAAAAATTTCATGATTCTAATTTTCACTCAAGTTTGGTCTCCTCATCACTCACCTTAATATATAATCATCTCCCCCACCCTTAAAACTAAAGAAAAGTTCAGAAAATTTATCATTTAAACTAAAAAAATGTAAATATTCTCAAACCTAATTTTTCTTTAAATCTACAGATAGAAAAAAAATTATTTCTCCATTGGAAGCTCCCAGAAAAAAAACTTCTATTATCAAGAAAGATCTAGAAAGGAACAACTTATTTTATCATGAACGATTCAGAAAGGCACAAATTTCAAAAAAATTAATTCCTAAATAACAAAATCATCCCTTCAAAATTTCATTTTCCACCCAAAATATCTCCAAATGAGTTATCGTAACACATGACAACTTCTCCCCACACTTAATTTAAACTAGGTGATGAAATTTCAATTTCAGTATAGGTTGGATCAGAAAAATTATCTTGTAATGTGGATAACCTAATAGGATTTTAATGGATTATAAGGGTTGTAATAATTAAATATATAATGAAATCCATAATGAAAAGGATTATCTTGAAAAGGGGAATTTAAAACCAAATAAATTCTTTAATCTTTTAAAAAAGTACCTCAAAACCTCAAATTTTGATAGGATTAAATCATATTCTAGTTAAAGTAAGTGTGTTTTGGTTCTCTCAATAAGTGAGGAGAAATTAATTAATATGAAATAAAGGGTTTTGAATCCTCAAAATAATATGTTTTCAAATATAAGGATAATGATATGTGGCATGAGATTAAAAAATCAGAGGTCTTTTCATGAGATTCCCAAATATTTGAACTTGAAAAAAAGTCATTTTAGATATTCATTTTAGCCCAGGTTCATGGGATAAATTGGTTCACTCATTGACATGGTCTAAAAAAATGTAAAATATAATCATTTGAGAATATACGTTTCAAAAAAAAATGAAAAATAAACACACATAAATTTAAAAAAACACAATTTTGAAAAAATTTTTAATGATCATAAACTATAATGGATACATTACCCACACCTAATTGATGTAGTGTCCAGAATTAATTCAAGTATATTTTATATATAATAATATTTTAACTTGAATCACAATAATAAATCAAGTATCAAGGAGAGGTACGTCCTGATGTATTTAATTGATATACAGGTTGGTAGAGTGTGATACCCTCCACCAGATCAGATGGAATGGTCCTATGGAATTTCTTCAGTCAGAGTCCATTAATAGTGAATGGATCCTACTATCCATACTTAACAATCTACACAACACCCAAATCATATACATTAGAAACTATAAATAGACCTTCCCATCTGGAATGAAGTTTACCTAAAGTCAACTTGAGTCTTGAGATAAATAAAAGCATCGTGTCTCCAAGATGGACGTCTTTCAGTTGAATCATATTTTCATGATTCGAACTTTCTATTTCTTGGTAACTTCTATATTTTTTAAAATATTCAATTCTAAATTTCTTCAACTCCTATAATTGAAATATTCTCCCTCTTCCAATGCTTTCAAGATCCAAATTTATCTTTCTCACAACCTAGTAGGACTTATGTTCTAATTCCACAGGCATGTGTGAGATTTTCCCATAAATAAACCTATATAGACTCATTCTTATTGGGATTTTTATATTTTCCTATAAGCCCATAATGTGTCTTCCATCATTTGGATCCAATCATTCCTGTTCAGTTTAATAGTCTATTAAAAAATTCCTCTGATTTCCCTATTTGATACTTCATCATGATCATTAGTATATGGATGATAGGGAGTTGAGTTTTTATGATGCACCCCATAGTTTTTCATAAAATACTCCATTATCCTATTAAAAAATTGAGTCCCTTGATCACTAATGTTGGATCTAGTCACTCCAAACCTACAAAATATGTTATCCCTATCAAAATCACAAACACCTTTAGCATCATCACTCATCGTAGATTTTTCTCCCACCCATTTTGAAACATAATAATCTTTAATCATGATATAATAATTTCCAAATGAAATTGGGAAAGGGACCATTAAATATAACCCCAAAATTTAAAAATATAAAAAAAAGTAAGTAAAATTTAGGGAATTTCTTTTGTATTTGAAATATTTTTAGAAAAATGACATTTTCAAACCTCTTTTTTAAAATTCATGATAATATTTAAAAAGGGTGAGCTAATAAATTCTAGATTATAAAAACTTTCTTTCTCTCCTTTGTGGTCAAAAGTTTTCCCCACAAGATAAAGTGTGAAAAAATTCAAATACAAAATCAATTTTAATTTTAGGTAAACATCTTCTTAAAATTTGATCATTGAAAATATTCTAAGTAAATAGATCTTCCCAAAGGTAATATCTGGATTCAAATATTAGTTTTTTAATTTGGTGAAAATTTAAATGATATGGGACCTAAGATATTAATAGATAATTTACAAATTCAGCATAACAAGACACTTCTCCTCCAATAAAGTACAACTGTTCTCTAGGATGATAATCATTTAGTGGTTATTTGTCTGAAATATCAGCTTCAATAGTGTTGGGAAGTCTACTTAAGTGATCGAACACTTGGTTCTCAGCTCACTTTTTATCTTTTATTTCTAGGTTGAACACCTCCAATAGTAAAATCCATCTCACTATCCTTGGTTTATATTTATCCTTCGTCATAAATTACCTAATAGATATATAATCAAAAAATAATGTGAAGTTATTTATAAGAAGATATGGTCTAAATATTTATAAAGAAAATAAAATTGATACAAAATATTTTTCTATTGTTATGTAATTGAATTGGGCCACATTTAAGGTTCTTAAGGCATAGGCAATAACTTGGGTCCTATCTTAAATTTTCGAATAAAGGACTTCTTCAACATCTTGGTTAGAAGAATCACATAGTATCTTGATTGGTTCTTCCCAATTTGGTGGATGCTACATTGGTTGAGTAATAAATCTCTTATTAATCTCATTAAAGGATTCCATACAATCAAAATTTAAATAAAAATCCTAATATTTAAAATGAAATCTTGAGATAGGGATAGAAATATTACTGAAATATTTGACAAACCTCTTCTAGAATCCTGCATGTCCAAAAAATAATCTAACATGTTTCACACAAGTTGGGTATGGAAATTAATTAATCCCTTGAATTTTTTATTTATCCACTTCAATAAATTTTAATGAAGTGAAATTACAAAGGAAAATTCCTATGTCAACTATTAAATGGAACTTTTTAAAATTTAGTACAAGATTATTTTCAATGCAAGAATTCAATTTTTTCCTTATTTTTCAAACAATAGTCAAAAGACTTTTCAAAAACTATTAAATAATCTAATAAAATGTCTAAGAAATATTCAAGGTCATCATAAAATACACTTACCATACACCTATGAAATATACCTGGAGTAATACATAATCCAAATGAAATCATTTTATAATAAAAATTTCATAAGGGAAAAGTAATGGTTGTATTATCTTAATCCTCTGTAGAAATGGGTACCTAAAAATAACCTAAAAATTCATAAAAAAAAGAAATAATAATCCCCCCTTAAAATATCTCCAACATCTGGTCAATGAAGGGGATGTGGTAATGATCTTTTTGAGTGACCCAATTCAACTTCCTAAAATCTATGCACACTCTCTAGCTATTTTGAATACCCACAGGGATTGATTCATTATTTTCATTCTACATAGTGGTTAGGATTATTTTTTTAGAACTACATGGATTGGATAACCCATTGTGAATCTAAAATGGGATAGATGATTCTTTCTTCTAATATCTTCTTGATCCTCTTCTTCATAACCTCAGTTAAGGTGGGATTCAATCCCCCTTGGGGATATTTTATTAGTTTGTAATCTACCTCAAGAATATTTCCATGTGAGATTATATTTAGGTTTATTCCCTGGATATAACATAATATCCACAATATTTATTGTAAATTATCTCTCAAAAGATCAATAAAATATTCTTATTGGGATTTAGAAAGATTATGATCAATTATGACTGGTAATTTCTCTCCCTCTATGAGGTACACATATTTAAAATTAGTTGAGAGTGGTTTTAATTCCAAATATTGGGGAAGTGGAAGAGCTAAAATTAAAACAATGTTCCCCAATTCCAAAGTATCGACCTCTTTCATACAATAAATCATATCAACTTATTCCTCATTTAAAAAAATCATTAAATAAATCATATTTTACCTCTTCTTACCACATGAAATTAGAATCTTTAGTGTTTTTGGAATTCACATGTTCAATGAAATTTTTAATTTATAAATTCTATCATAATGACAAGAATTCATAGTAAAAACATGATTCTTCAATTGTTACTACACCAAATTCATGAGAGAGTAAAAATATTGAGTTATCATCTGATGGATGCCTCATGGAGTCAAAAATATTGAAGTGGACAACGCAATATCCAAACTCTATTGTGAGTGTACCTTCATAGAGATTGATGATAGTTTTGGCCATATTTGAGAAAGGTCCCCCAAAAATGATGGGTCAGTGTGATGGGATCCTATATTTTTCTATATTCAACACATAAAAGTCAATTGGGAATAACAAATCCTTAAGTTTATAAAGACATCCTACAGAAATCTTGTAGGAAAAAATGTCGATCGTTTTGAATGTTGGACCACCACTCAAGTGGGATTAAAGTCTCCAATATGAAAATAAATGTATACTAAGTGAGAAAATATATTAATTGAAACACCCATATCCCATAAATCATTAGATAAATTTAATGATCCAATAGTGTATTGAAAGGAAAACATCCCTGGATCTTAACATTTAGTTGGAAAATGTGGTGTGATAAGAGATGAGATACTTATTCCTAAATTTATCCTCTCATTACATTGAAGTATCCTCTTCTTGGTGTAAAAATCCTATAAAAATTTAGCATACCTTATAATTTTTTGAGTGATTTTAGAAGAGGGATATTAATTTACACTTTCTAGAAGGTTTCCAAAATTTCATTTTGAAGTTATTCTTTCTGAAATATTGTTGATTCTATTATCCTTGATGAAATGGTGTAGGTAAGTACCTATTATCCCTTTTTTTATCTACAATGGTGTTTCTTATCTCTTTATCCTTGTCCTGTCCTTCTCCTTATCCTCTTTCTTTTCTTCTTTTCAGGGTATTTTCATAGAAATGTTTTAATTCCCAAAACCATTTTCCCTTTGCACAGGTGGTCTTATTTCAGGTTTAAGGATGGTAGTGGTGGGAGTTCATTTACACTTATTGTTGTTATAATTCTCACATTATCCTTTGGGTTTGGAAATGTTTGAGTTTGAAGTTTTCCTAGTTTTTTGGAGAGTTTTTTTACAAGACATCCCACTATGTATTCCAGCTTATCAAACTTATCCTCTATCCCCTCAACCTTAGATTGTATCTATTTTATAGGAGGTTGTGTATAGAGGATGGTAAGTAATAGGTTCATTGGAAAGTGGGTGGATATTGGTAATCTAGTTGGTTATATGATTGTTTTTTTGTAATGGTGGTGGGTTTTGGAATTTTTGTTAGAATGGAGGTTGGTTTTGAAACTGGTTTTGGAATAGGGATATAGCTTGATTTTAAGGATTTCTAAATCCATATTGGACTTGGTTAGGCTTTATCAGTCATTGACCTTTTTGAAATTCCTATGGTGAAAGTCTATTACACAACCTTTCATTCCCTATATATCAGCACACTAGTCAGTGAAATTATCTGGTGATGAGCATAAACCACATACCTTAGTTGGTGCTTGTTGTTCACTCACTTTTTAGGGCCATATGTCTCACGAAACTGGTTAGATCTTCAATACTAGTTTCTAATAAGGGTGATAGATGAGAACTTCCTACCTCATGAATACCTATTGTACCTATACCTCTTATACCAAATTATTACGAGTTCATAGAAATCTTCTCAATCAGGCCCTTGGATTATTCGGGTGTCTTTTCAATCAATTCGCAACTAGTTGATGCATCCAAAAGGTTTTTAGTCACATTCTTGTAATATATGAATACATATAACAAGAAAGCGATTGTCCTCAATTTTCTAAAGTGGTTAGCTGGCATATAGCTTCATAAATCTCTTCAAGTTGACATAAAGAGTTTCTCTAGATGACTTTCTGATGGAATAAATCTTCTTTTTGATTGTTGTGCTCCTGGAGGTAGGTAATAATCTATGCATGAATCATCATTGTAATTCATTAAATTCATGCACATCCCCTAGATTTAGGCTATACCGAAATTCCTTGGGATCTCATTACAATGAAAATGGGAATGTTTTACTCTTTACATGCTATTCAGGTACTCCTAGAGGTCTGAAAGTAGAGAAGATATATGTGAACTCTTTTATATGTTAGTTTGGGTAATCCCCTACGAAACCAACAAATTTTGGAAGTAATGGGATCATGTTCAGTTTCACCTCAAAATCATTTTGTAACTCTGGCATGGCATGTTTATTGTTTTGATTAAGGAAGTGTGGTACATAGATGTCTCCAATGGTTTGGTTGTGATTTCCATCCAAGATGACAAGATTTGAGTAAACACATAAAGTTTCAATCGAGTGTAAAAGATAAAGTTCATCAAATTAATATTAAAAATTAAAGTTTCTATGTCTATTAAACAAAGTTATATTAATTTTTGGATCTATGAGAAAGGTTATTGTTAGTGTTTCTATTCATCCTATTTGAAAAATTTCATTATTGGAACCACCTATCTAGAAACGATGCAATGTTTTAACACTTTCCTATCCTGGGGTGTGGAAACAAATAATTCCAAAGTCAAAAATGTTGTAATCTGGTAAATGTAGGTTGTCTCCAAATATGAGTGCACAAAAATCATGCTGTCACCTTTAATTAGAGGAAAAGTGGGGTGTTTTTCAATTTTTTTGATTTTTAAAAGAAAATAAAACTACTAATAAAAAGAATTAAAATTAGAAAAATATTGAAAAAAATAACATGAAAGTGATTGAAAACTATTATATGAGAATATTGATCAGGTATGGTTTAGTTTCCAATTACAGTGCTATCGTAGTTTTAATTTATCTAATCCTCTTCTACTACGATGATTAAAATGATATTTCATAACCACTTCCTCTCACAACGTTGGTCAAATACTGATCATGAGTGTAAACATTTCCAATATCTCAGATCGGTCTACTCTCCTTTATATGTGTGATATATTTTCATCTAATACCCTTAGTTGACTTAGGAAATTCTCAATCATGTCTTGTTTATCCCAAACAATCAAGAATATCCACTACCCCTCCCACACATACCGATGATCCCCGATTACTTCACCACTAAGACCTAGTATATTTGATTGTATATAAAATAGAACCTAGAAGAGGTAGATAAGGATCATTTAAGAAAGAAAAATCAATAATAGAATATAAAACCAAATATGAACATATGTGATAATAAAAATCTCTATTAGAAATTAAAATCAACTACACAAAATAGATTAATTATTTTAAACCATTAAGTGTAAGAACTAAATAATTAAAAAATGGAAAAACTATCCTTACCCAATCACACATATTTTTACCCATCCATGTTAATAGTATCCATGATAAATTTTTATGAAGAAGGAATTACAAAACCAAAAAAAATAAAAGAAGGAAAATAAATAACACAAAACTTTCTCCTCTAGAATATTCATACTTTATGTTTTCTTATGTTCATCCCATTATATGGCTGGATATCACAAGGATAACTTACTAAAATATGTTTGAAATTGCCTTCACTATCTAATCTAATTTTTTTTAAAACTTTTAGCACATTTACAAGTAGTTATGGCCACATTAATAAAGTTTAATTTTTATGCCTGAAGAAACTACTCAACCTACTCCACTTTGATGCATGAAAAGAATGAATTAATGAGATCATTTCTCCAAGATATTTATTTTAAACCTTCCCCTTTTAGTCAGCTTCCTAAATATATTAGAATCCCTCATTTTGAGGTTAATATTCTGATATTTTCATCATTTATTGAGGTAGGTTCCTTTCATCCAGCTAGAATAATTTTTCAACTTGATTGATTTTTTTGTTCATATGGAAATTAGAATGGGCTCTAAGTCCTAAAGAAAACTTTGGATCAAAGAAACAAATTAATATTAAAAAAATAATCACTCCATTTGGAGAAATATTGTAAATGTTATTCTCTTAAAATAGAAGTGATTGAAAATTGTTAAAATTCCAGAATTAATCATTTTTCACATTTTTTTCCAAAATACACAAAAAATCCCAAAAAGTTGAAAATAAACACAAATTATAAAATTGGTCTGGATTAAATCATTTAAATACATATTAAAGATAATTAAAATATTATATCTATCACCCATAAAGAGTGAATAAGATTCACATACCTTATAAAATGATTGCATGATGATATGTAACCCAAGGTATGATATTAGTAATGGAGATCTGATCATGTGAACCCAATAAAAAAGAATATAAAATCAAGATAATTACATTAATGATTAAAAATATATAATTTTAGTTCCATATATATTATCCAAAATTATATATGTATATAGATAATGAGAATTATAAAAGTATATAAGAGGCAGATTAAAGAGAGTGCATGATCATCAAGATCAAACCTCTAACCCGATGATATGATTTATACTAAAGAAGAAGGCATCATTAGTTGATGTAGAAACCCTAATATTATCTCAAAAATACCAAATATAATCCAAATTTAGGCTTGGGAATCTAATATAGATTATTAGTGGCTAATAATTTTTTTAAAATATAAATTTTATAACACAAATTCAACTGAACAGTTAGGATGCATAGTCTCTTAGTACCTTGCATCAACCGTGCATGTATCACTAGATAGGAAACCCAAAATTCTTTTTTATTATATATGGTAGCTAAATACAACAAATTTACCATGAACCTATCTTTATATATCCTAATTTATTTTTCATGGACCTACTATATTTTCCCCAGGATAATGCACTATACCATGTAGTATCCACCACTCTTCCAAAAAAAATACAAGAAAAACCTCACCCAAACTAAAATGGTTACTTAACTATTAAAACCAATATGTCATAAATGAAATCATATAAAAATGAATATATCCATTTGTTTTTTAATAATATTAAGAAAAAAAAATGAAATAATAGCCCCCCATGGAAGGAATCATCAAACTTTATAAGAGGGTGGAGGGTTCCCCTATTTACTCATTTAATTTAAAATAAAAAATAATAACTTAATAATAATTATAATTATAAAAACTTTTAATATACTTTAAACTAATTTAAAATTTTATCTAAATTTATAAATGTACTTAACATTCCATCTATTTAATAAAAATACTATGACCTGAGAAGAGATTTTTTTAATTAAAAATAGGGAGAAAAATGGGTTGTGGAGTTATTTAAGAATCCTAAAAAACCATGATTTTATTTTTTAAAATTAAAAATTATTAAATTCCATTTTATGTTTTAGTTAAGAATAATAATAAATAAAAATATGGGTGTTAAAATCTTAGTGCTACTTAGGCATATAAATAAATTTTAGCTATGTTATTTAGCTATCAAGTCCTTATTTAGCTCTAATACAGATGGTTCACAGTCTCTTACCAATCCTCAAAACTGTTTCTTCAATATTAAAGTCTATAAACATCCCATATTTTATAACTTTAATCTTCTTTTTTATATTCATTTCCTCTTATTGTTCCTTTTTGATATATTCCCATAATGATGTTTCAGAAATTACTTTAAAAAGGAATATATTCCCCTTCCTTCATAATTCCTATATCCATCCTCACTTGATCATTAAGTATCATATCATAATATATTCTAATCTTTGAAATGACACTATAATAATTTATACTCAATGAATTATATACCTTATTTTCTTTTCCATGATTGTAGTGTATAAAATAGTTAGAGTCCATGAGTATTTCCGTCCCTCTTGGTCTCATGTTGATATATTTTTATGTGAATATATATTTCAAACTGTGATAGTTTGTATATATGTAACACATATCTATATAAAGATAGTTTCATATTATCTATAATACAAATATTACCCCTACCAAATCCAAATCACATGTTGAATAATTATAATCATGTGGATTTTGTTATCACAATGTATAGGCTATAAACCCTTCATGATGTCTAAATAAACTCCGTAGTCCCCTCGTCAATGCATTTATATAGATGAATTATCCCCTTCCATAATGGTAAAATAAATTATGGTTCATTAATGAATATTTATTTTTGATCTTCAAAATTTATTCACATTCTGTTGATCATGTGAATATAACACCTTTATATGTTAACATGGTTAACAAATTACATAATTTGAAAAAATGTAAAAATAAATGATATTAACCCACTAATCTAAGTGAAATATAAATTTCTATTATATTTAAAAACCTTGTCCATTCTTTGAACACCTTGGCCTTTAAAGGATCAAAACATATACCATCCTTGGTAAAAATATTGAAAAGGAAAACAAATTTTTGAATCCAAAATTTACACATACTAAAATTTTCAAATAACTATTATTCTCTCAATGTTTTTAGTAAAATCTATAAATGAGTTTCATGCTCTACATAACTCTTATATTAAATCACAATATCATTAATATATACCACTAAAAAATTTATTCTGACATTCCATGAAAAATCTATTTATTAAATCCATAAATATGGAGGGATAATTTGTTAACTAAAAAAGAATAATTTTTAATTCATAATGTTCATACCTTATATAGAAATTTATCTTTGGTATATCCTCTTACTTTATATTTGATTGATGAGACCTTACAAAAAGATAAGTTTTTGAGAAACATTGAATCTTTGAAATTGGTTAAATAATTCATCAATATGAGGTAAATGGAACCTATTACTTATGATAATAAAATTATTATCTCTATAATCAATGCACAACCTCACTGACATAACATTCCATTTTAAAAAAAATACATGTATCCCCCATGGTGAAATATCTGATTGAATAAATCCTTTATCCAAAAAATCATATAGTTGTTTCTTTATTTATACTAATTACATTGGATCTATATGTTAAAACCAAGGTTATCTAAGGTGGTTCATGATATTGAAGTTTCATTTGTTTTCAATATATTTTCAGGTTTGTTATTGAGTTTGAATTCTAAGGGATATGTTCATAGTTTTTGAAATTGGTGAAATTTCCCAATGTTTGTGAATTTTTTGGGTGTAAAGAATTGGGGGGTTTTCATCATAGCTGTGAAAAGGTTTTGAGGTAAAGGGATGTGATTGCATGGAACCAATGTGGACCAAATTATGTTTATGTTAACTTCATAGTGCCTATGAAAATTAGAGTACCTGATTCTATGAAAAAGTTCATCGACAAAATTTTTAAAAGTCAAAATTCTCACATAGTTGTTTTGTGGTTCATAAAGGTGGCGAACCACATATAAATGGTGTCATTTGTGGAGAAGGGATGATGCTTTCAAGATAATATAAAATTATTCTCCCACATAGTAATTATAAAGGGCTAATTCATGTAGAATATTCATTTTAGAAGATATATTAAGTTATTTATGTTAAGGGTATTTTTATAATCCAATATTTAATGATTTTCTCAGATGATTTTGATGATAAATATCACACAGTTCACATCATTAGTCATTGAAGAGAATATTAATAGGATTTGGATGTTTATTTGAAAATAAGAGATGTAAGGTTGTTCACTTATAAAGGAATGTTAGTGTAGAAAGTCCATACTATATAGAAATTTCCACTTACAAAAGGGGTTCCGTGATGCAGTTCATGAATTAGGGTTTAATGGTGTCATTTTGTGAAGGAGGAGTCTAAAAAGGAGCTCATGGATAAGTAGGACATGAAGGTGTTATAAAAAGTAAGTTTTTTAGGTGTTGTACCATGAAGCATGATGTTGTTCATGTAGCATACATGAAATCTCACAAAGAATAGTGCATGTTGAAAAACATACCACATAGGAATTTTACACAAGGATGTTTTAATAAAGAGAATTTATATAGAAAATTTTAGGGTTTTTTATATTGATCATGGATCATATTAGAATATCATATTCTATATTTCACGATGCAAAAAATTAAACACATTATTGACAAAAAAGAAGTGACATTCAAGTCATTAAACTAAGGAAAACTTCCTCTAGTGATTGGTGTAAGGAGGAGTCAATAGAAGTGATCAAAGAGAGGTAGTGCACTATCCTTGAATTCGTTGTAAAGGTAGTGCATCTAAAAATATTTACTAGGAAATAATAGTTGTAATAAGTAAACACAAGTAAAGCATAGTGTAGTTTGGTATGATTAAGACATCATCAATATATGATTCCTGTATTGTCCATTCACAAAGAAACAAGTAAAAATACCTATGTTATGCACTTTAATTCCAATTTATGTGATTATTGTGTTTCTGTGATTGAATACATATTGTTTTAATTGTTCCTTCTAGTTTAGGGAAATGATATTGAATTTAAAAAGAAAAAGGTGACACTCTAATTCACCCCTCTCCTCTCAAGGTGTATCTAGTTACAATAAGTGGTATCAAAGACACATGTTATAATTGTTAAACTATATAAATACTTTGAGATAGAAAATTAAGTAAATTCAAAAGGAGTTCCTTTTCTATGAAAATAACTACCTGATTAGGAAGAATAAAATGATATCAAATCTTTTATTATTTAGTTTTATAGTTATTTCTAATAATTTACATGGTATTTAATTCAATGATGTAGCAAAACTCTATATGAATTAAGAGGTAATGAAGTATCTAGATACTGATGATAAAGGTCAAAATTATTTATATGGAGCTCTATTAGATAATATCTATTTAAAATTGATGAGTTCCACTAGTTGTAATGCCATATGGGATAAATTACTTAACATAAATGAAAGTGATTGTGAAGTATAGGAGGACAAGCTATAAGTCATCCACAACAAGTTTGATGATTTGAAAATGATTCCAGATAAGAATAAGAAAAAATTATTCAACCATATCACTTATGTTTTAAGAGATTTTTAAGGACTTGTGGAAAAGATAAAGGATACCGATATTTTTAAGAATATTTTGTAATAGTTTCCACCTCTTTATAGTGGAAAAGTTACAATTCTATAATATATGGATTGGTCTCATATATCCCTAGATGACTTGTTTAGAAGTTTGGTGGCTTATAAAATGAGAGTTAAGTTAGAAGTGATATTAATTGAGGCATTTAAGGATATTTAATTGAAATTCATAGAGAATATTGACATCTCAAAAGGTGGAACTAGTGAAGAGGATTTAGATAATGAAATTATCATTATTATTTCTTGAATATTAAAGATAGGTTAGGGTATATTTGATTGAAAGATACCCTTGGATTGTTTTCAGAGCGATAAACTTGGTAATATTACTATTAAGTAAATAATAATATTTGATGATGAATAAATTGAAACAAAAGTTACACAGAATCCATGGAGAAGCTTCCCTCCTAAAAGGGACCTTAAAACATAGAGATCATCCTAAAATAAATTTCATAGGAAAATATTTGTAGGAAAGAAGAAAATGATAATGAAGACTATCCAGATGAAGTTGAATTAGAATTAAAATATAATATATAAGATTTTATGATGACTACTGTTGAGAAGGAGAGCCTAAATTGGAAGAAGTTGATGAACCTCAAAGAATGGTTGATCTCAAGGTGGAAGTTGAGGTTGCTATATAAGAGATAGATATTCAAAGAAATAAAAATTAAAAGATTAAAATACTTATAAAACAATAATCATTATATATAGATATATCAAATTATAGAATGACTAGTTTTAAAATGATTTATATAATTATCTATTGAGTTTTGTGATTTTATAAGAATTATTGATCTTAGAACTAAATATTGTAGAACATAACAAAGTGATTTATGACCATAATGCAAGATTATAGGGTGGATTTAAAAAGGTTGATTCCTTGAAAATTATTTTGCTTCATTTAGAATAAACTTTAATGTGAATTAAAATCAAGTGATCCATAGAAGAAGTTATACTTATAGTGGTTCACATATGTATAATTGATAAGAAGGATCAAGTTAGGTTCTACAATTTTCAAAAATATTATGAATGAAAAATACCAATAATTTTGGGTAAAATTTGGATTAGTTTTGATAATGAGACAACAAAATTAGAGATGAAGATATATATTAACAAGTAAAAGTAGAAGGTTGGTTATTCTATAATCAAACCCATGTTAGGAGAACTGGACTAAATAATCTCACTAAAAAAAGAAACCCAAGGTTAGAAAAAAAATCTACAATTCTAAAAAGAATTTTTAATAACAAAGGTGATATATGAAGGATGGGTAAATGTGGAGGAATCAAGTAGTGAAAATATTTTCTCAGATGAAGTGTCAATTATATGTATTTCTTGGCACCAACATGTCCTATGATGAAGAGGGAGGAGTTATTTTCATGGAGAATAATATGAAAGTGAAAAAAGGTGGATAAGGCCATATACTTCATAAAAATGAAGAAATGATTTCTATGGATATTTTTTTGTTGTTTTACTTTTGGGTATAAATCCATTTACTTTTGGAAAATAGGATGTGGACATAGTAACTATAATGCTCAGTAAAAATAAATATGGTCTAAATTAGAAAAATATATTTGAAAAATTTGTAATCACATTTGAAAGAAGAACATGAGTATAATTTCTTCACATATACTGAGGAGAAATTATAGAGGCTATCTTATGCCTGTACATGACCAGGTACTTCATGGAAGGAAAAGAAGAACATTGAGAAGTATAATATGAAATAAATTGATCTCAAATAAATAAAAAAGAATAACACATGGATTCTTGATAATGAGTTCTCATCAAAAATTATATGAAATGTAAATATATTGAAAAACATAAAATATAGATTTTACAAAACTATTTGGTTTCGAAATTATAGATCATTAAATATCAAGGGGAGTGGAAATACCCATTTTGGTTGGGGATGAGATAAAAAAGTCCAAAGTACTATTTGTGGATGTGTTACTATTTAACCTTTTAAGTGTGATTCAACTTCATATGTTTTATCTTATGGTTAAATTTTACTAGATATGGTGTTTGATCAATATAAGAGTTGTAAACACTATAATGAAAGGCTATAGGAAGAATTTTAATCTCTAAAAGTTTGACAGAAAAAACACATGTCTACTCGCAGTGAAAGAGAATTAAAACATGAGGCATTATAGGCTTTGACACATTCACCAATAGCTCATAGAGAATCTAACCAAGTGTAAAGATGATGAATTCATTCTGAATCTGAAATGTGAACATGAAATTATGTGTGGTGATTTTATGTGTGGAAATATGGTCTAGAATTTATACCTTAGAAAAAATAAAAGGATTTCCAATCTCATCGACCTGGTGCATATTGTTGTTCGTATCTAGATGAATATATTGGAAAAAAAGGGAAAAGTATTTTATTATTTTTATTGATAATTATATTAAACTTGTGTATATTATATTCATGTGGGGAAAGAGGGATGAGATAGAATCTATGAAGAGGTATAGGCATAGAGTGGAGAAAGAAATCAACAGTACAATCATGATACTATAATCTAACATTGGAACATAATACATATCAATTTAATATGAAAAATACCTTGGGAAACATGGAATTATCCATGAGGTATCCTTAGTGATAAAACCACAAAATAATGGGGTTTCTGAATAAATGAATTGGTTGGTGAATAATATAGACAAAATTATGATAATTGGAAGTGAAATTTTTTCCCACTGTTAAAATGAATTGGTACAAGCAGTGGTTTATATAAAAAACTTGCTAGTGCTTATCCCTTGAGAATAAAGGACATCAACTGGAATGTGGAATGGAAGGAATCCCTCTGTAAAATATTTTCAGGTCTTTGGAAGTATATAATACATGTGAAACAAAGAAGGAAATCATGGAAAGAAAAATGATGTTGTAGATGAAGGACTATTCTTATGATACTCAATGAAGAGTAATGCCTACAAATGTAACCAAAATTTCCATGGAAAGATTGTGGCGAGAAATGATGTCATGGTAATTGAGGGGAAATAAGTATATAATTCAAGAATATTGTATGGCTATATATTCTATAAATAAGAATAAGAAGATGTAGTGGTCAATGCTAATCTAGATGACTCATAAAAAATTTCTAATTATGAAGATTCTAATAATGGATTAGAGGAGGAAGTTATCGATGAATGGGATAAACCTATAATTTAATAAATAAATTAAAGTATGGAGGTAGACCCATCCAAAATTATTAGAGATAAAATGGATCCTACATATACATTAATGATGAGGAATATAGAGAATACTGCTCTATTAAAAATTGGGGAACCCATCTCATTTGAATAGTTTTCTAAAGATGAATCATGGGTCAAAAAAATGAGTGAATAATTACATCAAATTTATAAAAATATACCTAGGAACTTGTGAAAAATACCAAAAAAATCATAATGTTATTTGAAAAAAGTGGATCTTCAAGAACATTTTCAATGGACAAGGAAATTTGATCTAGAAGAAACCACAACTGGTATGAAAATGATATGCTAAAATTGAATGTGTTGATTTTGAAGAAACCTTTTCTCAATTGGACCGATTAGAATCGATCTGAATATTATTGGATATGGTCATCTAAAAAGGATATAAGTTTTATCTAATAGATTTTAAAATGGAATTATTTAATGGTTTATTGTAAGAAGAAGTCTATGTTGAACAACCAATGGGTATTATAATTGGAAATGATGAAACAAATTCTTATAGACTAAATAAATCCTTTTATAGATTAAAACATGGACCACATACATGATATGCATGATCAGATTTATATATAAAAATATTAAAATTCAAAATTGGTGGGGTTGGTCTTAATTTTTATGTGAAGACATCGAAGGAAGAATAATTCATGGTACATATATATAAGGACGATATCATCATCCGTGGAAGAAAGAAGGAATATGTGGAAGAGTTTTCTAATCTCATGAGCTTATAATTTGAAAAATACATGATTTGTGAACTCAAATATTTACTTGGGTTACAAGTGATTTCAAAAGTAGGATATACATTTTTATCTCAATATACGTATGTAAGATAACTGCTAAAGACGTTTTATATGAATGATTCCAAACTAATATTGAATCTAATTGTGGTTGGAACCAAGTTCAAAAAACATGATAATGGGAAATTTTTGTATCAAAAAATTTATAGAAGAACAATTGGGAGTGTTTGATATCTAACTACAACTCAACTAGATATTGTCTATGTAACATTTTTGGAATCCCTTTTTCAAATTATTCCAAAATTACAGTATCTAATAATAAAAAAATGAACCATGAGGTACATTTATGGTATAATTAATTATGTTTTGATCTATAATGATTCTAAGGATAATTATTTGTTATTTAATTATAAGGAGGGATATATCAAAGATATAAAAGTCTAAAATTCCATAAGTGGAAGTGCATTATTCATTAGAGAAAATTTATATTAGGTGGATCAGTAAGAAATAACAGAGAAAAAAAACATAGTATAGTAGAATATGAATATATCTTGGTTTTAAAGGTTTTTACATTACTCCTTTGTATGAAACAAAACTGGAGGATATTAGTGAATAATTCACGTACCTGATGGTTATATTCTATGATAACAATAGTGTGATTGAACTTATAATGATTCTGGTGAAACACTCACTTACCAAGGATATTATTATTAGGTATAACTTTATCAATGAAAAGGTTGATCAAGTAATGGACAAACTTGAGTATTTTATAAAAATTGAAATTTTTTTAGATATCATAACTAAACCATTATCCACTCCCTTGTTTGAGAATAATAGGTTGAACTATAGTGTTCAACCACCTCCCTCAACTTGAGGAGGTTTGGAAATACCTCACTTCTCATGGGGTGTATTATGCTTAAATTAGGTCATATAACTTTTTATATTTGTGTTTATTGTCCAAGGGGGAGAAAGGGTGGTGAAATTATATAGAAGAATATCAATGGGGGTGATGTATGTAGTTTTCCAACAAGTGGTGTTAGTGTCGTGACTCTCTAACTAAGGGGGAGTACATGGTCTATATATAAGGGGAGTTATAGAATGAGTAATGACACAAAGAATGAAATAATATCTTGAAATATTATTTTTTACATTGATCATTTCTCGAAAAAATTTATATTGATAGATATTATATTCAAATTATTTTTGAAGTCTTAATGGTATTGAATTTCACTATGGATTTTTAAAAAACCCAATGGGGGAGAATGTTTAAAACAAGGTTTTCTAAAGTGGTGTTTGATACTGAAGATGTATTAGTAGTTAATCTATTTTAGGTTTATTAGGGATTTCTATGTATCAGGGAAATGGTTTATAGGTTTTGAAAATAGTGACATTTCATAGTGTTTTCCAATTTTTTTGAGTAAGAAATCACAGAGTATTGTTTTAGTTGCATGAAGGATTTGAGGATAAGGGATATATCAATGCAGAGCCTATGCAGAATAGAGTATTTTATTTTGTAAAAGAAGTCATTATATAAATTTAGAAAGGTAAAAAATCTCACACAATCATTTTTCAATCCACAAAGGAGGTGTGCTATAAAAACCAAATAGGGATGTTGTTATTTTTGAATTGGGGAAGTAATTTCAAAAGGACTGTGAATAATTATTATGTATAGAATTTATATGGGGATCCTTCAAATAGAATGTTTTTGGTGGATTCTATTTGAAGTGATTTATGTTAAGGTTTTTTTATAATCTGGTGTTTGGCGAGTTTCCTAGAGGCATTTTCCTACAAATACCCCACTATTAATATCATTAGGTTTTGAAGAGAAGATTAATATTATCTATATATTTATATGAAAATTGAAGAGGTAAAGTATTTTTTAGAGAAATGCGAGTTTTCATAGTAAGGTCAGACCACACTGTGAGTTCAACTTGCAAATGAAGGTTTCATGAAGCTATTTACATTGTAGGGTTCTATGAATCCAGTTTGTGAAGGAGGAGTCTATAAAGGAGCTCAAGTAAAATTAGTATGTGAATGTGTTCAATGAAGAAAGTTAATGGAGGTAAGGTTCCAAAAATAATCAAGTCATTCACATAGTGCAGGAAGTAGCCTGCAAAGAAAAATATATAGTGAAAATTATACCACACAAGACATTCTCACAAGATTATTTTATGTAAGGGAATTTGTAAATTGTTTTTTGATGATTATTCTATTTACCACAGACCACATTGTGGAATCATATTCTATATTTCTTGATGATTTTTTATCAAATTATAAATTATGAGGGAGAGACATTCAATTTATTAAATTGGAAAAGACTTCTTATAGAGTAGTATATAATGAGGGGTCAATGAAAGTGATATGATGAAGGTAGTTGACTATCCCAAAATTCATCATAAAGTTAGTCTTCCTATCATATAGTGACCATGACAAAAAATTTGTAAAATATAGGAACTAGTGAATTATACTATATTTTGGTATGACCAACATATCATTGGTATATAATCCTTGGATTATCCCTTCATATTGAACTAAGAAAACAATCAATATGTTTTATACGTTAATTAATGCATAAGTGATTATCATGGATGAGTGACTGAATGAATTTTTTTTAATGAAATCCTAGAAATGTAGGGATATGATTTTAAATTGTAAAAGAAAATGTTTACACTCTAATTCACCCCTCCCATCTCAGGGTGTCTCGAGTTGAAACCTAATACAATATGATGACTAAAATATGAGTTTTATACTAGGAATGGGATCAATAGAGAAGTATAATTCCACATTAGGAGGAAATATAAATAATTTATTAGAATAAAAATCCATATAATCTTCATGATAAGTATATGATATATCTTAATATCCTCTTTCACCAATATAGTTTGTGAATTATTTACCATTCCACCACACATATCATTAAGATGAGATATAAGATCATTTCTTAACATGATTCAGGTGATAAAAATCTACTCCCAAAAAAGAAGTGATTTATTACTCTTTAAAAACATTATGAACCCTCATTCCAAATTGAATATATGCTTAAATCTAATACATTAAAAGTATATTAAAGTTATTTATGGGTATGATAACTATATTTGAAACTAAGGACCAAACAATCCTTGAAATTTGAATAGTATAATTATTTTTTATGATTAAGGTCTCACTTGAGGTTTTAATTTATTTTTTAAATCTATCAAAAGGTGATTCAATATTATTGAGATGAAAATTGAGTTGGAATAGTGTAAATGGTACTGTTCTGTATGGACTTAGGCCCTTTTTAACACTACTAGTTTTGTCACAATTTTCAAACAGGATAAATTTTACAAGGCTGAATAGTTTTATAAATGGACCAAGTAAGCCCAAGGGAATTTTTTTAACATTTTTGTAAATATATATTTAAATTAATTTATTAGTAAAGTAATCTCATTAGTATGGTAAAATCACTTGATGTCTAAAAAAGAGATCCTGTCTTTAATTACCAATGGTTTCTATATTTTTAGCCTAATAATTTAATTTGGATATTTAATATGGGTGGGTTTTTTATATGACATGTCGGTGGGTAGTTTACCTATAAATAATGATGTACCGGTGAAATTGTTTTGTGTTTACCACTCTAGTGAGTGTGCAGTGCACCTGAAATGATGATACATGAGTGTAATAGTATAAAAGAAATAAAAAATAAAATTATATTAATAAATAATATTATTATATGGGAATACTTGTATCCATGAATATTTACCCATAAAGATACAGGCCTTAAAGGAAAATAGTTTTTATACCTATTTTAAATATAGACAAAAAAGTTTAGGTAAAAGACATAAACATACCATGGGAATGATTGTAAATCCCATTAGTCTAGGACCATTTTTGAATGTCAATAATATTGTTTACAAATATAGAAGAAATAAAATAAGGAACATAATTAGAATAAAATAATAAATAATCTAATGTTAAATATACAACCACTTTACTTATATTGACATCATTTAAATATTTAAATTCTACCATTTTCATAAAAAACACCTGATCATGATCCTTCAACCTCTTTTCAAAGATATATCCTTATCACTTGGGACATTGATTTTATTTATGGTTCATATTATTTTAGTTTAAAAAATATACATTGGTTACTTATTTATTTCCCTTACACGTATAAAATTTTCTCTAATCTATTTACTCAAATAGGACCCATGCTGGGTCACCACATCACCTCAGGCATGCCAAACCATAAACCAGTGACTGTCTTTTGTCCAAGAGGTTCTGTTATTGCCTAAAGATCATATAAACCTACAAGGGGATGAATGTTCTTTTAAATTCATAAAGGATGTATTTCTATGTAGAAGACCACGTGCTTCATGAAGTAGATCCAATTATTTATGTATTGGAACCTATAACACCCATAGAAAAGAGAGACTTACTAGAATAAATGTTAGTACCCATGTCAACAAGGTCCACCTTTATTTTTGGGATCCTACCTAATTAGAACTCCACAGTTAAATGTGCTTGGCCTTGTTGTAATAGTGGGTTCCCGAGACCCAACTATACAATAATTTTCAATTACCATTTCACGTATATAATGAGATATGCATGATGTCTACTTACCATTATGTTATATATATTTATACTCTCACTATTTAAATGACAATTTTCATAGATTATTTCTACATGAAAATGTTATAGAAGATCCCAGACTATTAAGAGAACCTCAAGATACTATGAAATTAATAAAAAACATACTTCCTTTAGTCTATATACATTATACTGATTGAACATAGTTGATTTATGACTATTAGGTGTTGGGTTCTTATAAGCATTGAGAATTACTCTCATGAAATTTTCACTCGGTGATCTCTGGTTAGTGATATCATGTGGATAGTATCACCAATATGAGCAATACATGTTTCAGGTGTCTTTGTTTGTTCATATATAAAAACATGTGTATTGGTCTCCTGACTTGATGTCATTATCAATGTGTTCTATTTGATCACATAATTTTATTCAAGGAAAAAAACATAATAATGAAATCATGGTGAGGTAGCTTGTTTGGGGTGTGTCATTGGTGGTATGAAATTGGTAGAATGGTCAAGATAGAATTCATTTATAATGATCGAAAATATTATTAAATGGATATTACATATTTTTAGATCAATATTCATTACATTAGACAAATAAATTCCCAAGGATTTTAATAGTTTAGTACCTTTGGAAATTTGTAACACAAAATTCTAGTCTAGTTAACAATATTTAATGTTTCCCACAAAGATCTTCCCCCATTTAGTAACCCTACTTAAAAACTTTCTTCATAACCCACAGATGGGAAACATAATAAATTGGTGATATTAGTTGCTTAGTACGGTAAAAAATGGAGGATACCAATTTATTATATTATAAAAACATAATATTAGAAATATGGGTATGTGATCATGAGAAATGTTCACACCCAACCTGCCATGGATCATAAACACAAGTCATGACATAAAACATTAACATTTCAAAATTCATGAATCATAAGAATGAAACTTCAACATAACTAAACAATTAAACATATGTTAATATCATAACTATGTGTGAAGTCATTATAAGTATATATATCCATTTTATATGTCAAGGATAACTACAATGACTCTCTAATTGGGACTTATCATATGTTTTCTCTAACGGATCAAACACATCGACTTGTTTCCCATCACATATAAATAATATAGACTTGTTTCCACTAATTATCTCATGAGATATAATTCACTACAAAATTAATTGTAGAGATACATATATCTCACCCATATCTTAATTAAAACAATACATATGTGTTCCACAATACCATAAATCATTCACCATCTCAAAACCCATGTAATGAAATAATTTTTTTGAACACTTCATCATAACACTACTCATGGAAAATAAACAGGTTTCCTAAGTACAATTCCATCATATACATAAACTATTCATAGAAAGAATAATAATGGTATCCTTGGTTCATATCCTTAGTAAATCATAATAAACAACAAATAATTTCATCTTAGATGGAAAATGATTTTTTGAAAGACCACTTGAAATAATTCTTGAGAAAAAATTCCATTCCTTTTTGAAATATTTTTTTATAGAGATGAAAAATTATAAAGGAAAAAATTTTCTTTGAAAATAATCTCATATTATTGGAAAATAATAATAAAACAATTAAATTTTCATGAAAAAACAAAAATACAATCATGTCGTATAAGTTAAAATAACATTCCTTCCATATATTTGTTTCAGAAAAGTCACAAAGATCATTATTTAGAAAATGAAAAAAATACTATTTTCAAACGGTTTTATAAAAGTTAAATCATGGGTAAAAATAAATTTAAATATTAATAGGATAATATTAAAATATTTTTTAAAATAATTTTTAGAATTTATGGAAATAAAAGATAAATATTCCCCAATAGAGGCTTAAAATAAAAACATTCTCAATTAATGATGATATTGTGAAATAAAAACATACCACTTTATAATTAGTTGAATCGTTTAAATAATGAAAAAAATGGATATAAAAAATTCCATAATATTAAGGATAAGTCTCATAAAATACATTAATGATCAGTATATACACCACATAGAAGAAATAAGTAGTGTATAAGGCATATATCCCATTAAAATAAAAGTGAGACAAAAATCCCTTACCTTATGTCTCATATTTCCTTGTTTGAGTTAAAAACTAATGTATAATAAATATGGATTTATTATACATGTATTACACAAACATATATCATTCATACCATTTATTATTTTTTAAAACATCTTATCACTCATTTATTAATTATTGAAAATCACTATTCTAGGTGACATCTACTTCGTTTTCCAAGCATGTTTAGGTTCAGAAGCCTCTGTCCTTAAACTTTGGTCATGGTTTAATCATTTAAATAATAATAATTATTTTACAAATATCATATATATTCATAAAAGTTTTACTTATTTTCATCCATGTGAAATATATATGAAAAAATAATCACATCACATCGTGGAGATGGCAAGCCATACGTACACAGAGGGACATTATCATTTCCCAAAAGATTAGGTGGTAAAAGGGTAGATTTGGTATTATCATTAAAAAAGTAAAATTATGTAAAAAATATAATATATAATCATTAAACACATCATAATTACAACTCATAAAAGGTGGTGATGGAAAATGAATTGGATCACTATGTAGAGATGACAAGCTATACGTACGCACGAGCGATACATTCACTTCTTGTTCAATGGGAAAGGGGATGTATAATGGTGTGATAATAATAAAAACATTTAATTTTTTTATGATTAATTTATTATTTTATGATATATATCATAGATTTAGATGATGTTTATAAGGGTAGAAAAAGAGAGTGATTGGTTAGAGCGATTACCTATTTTTTTTGAAACAGCTACTTTAGATCTCATCTAAAAGACTCTAGAGTTGGTCTATTGGGAAGAAAAAAACCACTATTATGTAGATAAGTATGTTTATAAGATAATTTAATATATTTTTTTCTCTATATAATACTCAAAGTGGTGAAATGAGATGAGGGGGGATGTGACTTTTTATAATGAAGGTGGGGGGGGGGATTTTTGAATTTCTCAACAAATTAAATTATAATAAATTAAGTCTCAATAAAAATAGCTTAAAATGGAAAGTTATTTGAAGATAATGTGGGATAAAATTATAATACCATAAACCAATATATTTTAGACAAGTTTTTGTGTAATTTTAAACTTTATCATTTTGATTAAACCTAAGTTAATCTATTTAAATTTTAACTATGGTAATAATATTTTCAATATTCAAAGGTTAATATTTTTACTTATAAGCTATTAATTGAACCATAAATGGTAAATTTATGATATCTTAGATCATTATTTATCTTTTTATTCCTGATTTTTTATTTTTAATATTTTAAACTAATTTAATTAAAATAATATTTTCAGAAAATATCATTAGTGTCAATTTTTATATTATTCATTACATTGACATTAATAAACAAAATACAGCAAGATAACATCAAAAAAAATTAATTAATGCACCCTTAATATGTCATATTAACATATAAATTTTTTATATCACCTTATGTAATTCAAATTATTTTTTTTAAGTTTATTAATATCACTTAATTGAGTTTTCCATTAATTGAATAATTATAGTATCATCATTGTATAATTATTTATGATAATTAATTCATCACTAAAAATTAAAAATAAATTTAAATGATTTATATTAACATTTATATTTTATAACAATTTATATAGTCAAGAATATATTCTATTTAACAACATATTAAAAATATTATACTTATTAAAAGTAAGATTGTGACATTTTATCACTCTCTTTGATTTTAATAATATCCATGTAATTTTTATAGAAAAGTGTCCATTAAATAATTAAATTTATAATATTAGTTGTTGAAGGTCGAATTAACACCATAAAATAAAATTTTGATAACTTTTAGGGTTATTTTATAGTCATTATCGCATTATTTTTAACATAAATTACCCAATTTTATATTTTATTGTGGTAACAAAAATTAACACTGTTACTATTAATATTAGAAAAAAATAAAAGTGAACTATTTAATAAAATTTTACATTATTATTAAAAATATGTAATCAATTTTCTAAAAATTAAAAACATATAAGTGGCAAAAATTAATTTAACATTAATCTTGTTGATGGGGTGAGAAAAATGTTTTTAATATGAAAAAATTCAAAATATTGAAATGTTTTTATATCCAAATTCAATGTGAAATTGATTAGAATGACCTAAATCAGATTATATGACATAAAATTTATCTCATTATAATTTCAATCTTATTAAATATATAATATATTTCTATTAATTATTTGGATGAAAAAACGGTTTTCAATTAAAATTTAGTATTTTTCACTATTTAGAAAAACATGAAACTTATAAAAAAATAAAAAAAATTAAACCAATTTAAAATTTTAAGTCATTATTTAAAATAATAAGTTTATTTATTCCAATATAATTTATAAAAGTGTCAAAATCAGTTTTAAATTAAGTGCGTCATTAAAAGGTTATAAAAATGCTTTTAGAAAAAACACAGTGTTTAAGCACAAAAATGGAATTAATTTTATATCATTTCTAGAAAACACATAGGGTGAGTTTTAAATAATAGATTGAATATATATATATATATATATATATATTTATATAAATATTTAATTAATAGAATCCCAGAAGAGTGATTTTTTATATTTTATTGGTATAAAACACTTGTGTGCATTTAAATATAGTTTTTAGAATTAGTTTTCCTTTTAATTTCAAATGTATTTTACATTTATAAACCATAATTTCATAATTATTTTTGTCCTATTCATACCCATAATTCTATAATCTATGTTATAATTTAATTTTTAAAATAATTATAATAACAAAATGAAATTTTGTAGAAACATAATGTTTCATGTAACCCAAGCTAAACACGTGTTTTATGTAGCACAAAATTTAAACGTTGGGGCCTGAAATTCAAGCTATCAATAAAATAAAATTATTTAAAAATATATTTTACAAAAATATCAAGTTGTTTTATTCTATCCCTCTTGAAATGAATTTCACCCTTAAAATTCATTAGGGTCATCAATGTTTTAATTCATGAAAGTTACTTTTATAGAAACCCAGACCGTTAAAATGAATACTAAAACTTACTTTAAAAAGGGAAATTTTGAAACTTAATAGTTTCCCTAAGTAACACATAACTAGGTTTTTACATAGGATAACATATATGTAAAGTGAAAACATATACATATAATAGAAAAAAAATTATCAAGTTTTTATGGAGAGTGATAGAGAACATGTTCAAGATAATGTTAATAACCACAAAACCATAACCCAAATAGGCTTAAAAATGGTTATTGATATCATAAAAAATGATGATAATATGATTTTTTTATTTAAAGACCCTTTTTCTTAAAGTTGAATCATTTTAATGAGAATATACTTACATGATATAAGAAAAACGTCACCCTTTTTTGATCCTAGACCAATTTCCACTTCATATCTTATTCCAAGAAAAGATGAAGTTAAAATTTTAATGCCGGAAGAACCAATGGATCATAAGATCCCTAATGGGATGATAAATCATTGCTTATGTATCTAGTTAGACTCACAAATTTTTTTTAACACATGTTATCCAATATTCATATATATTCATATAATGAAATATTAATCTCGAAAACCTCTTCTAAATTTCAACGTAAACAATATCTTAAATGGTTACCCTTATGAACCTTTAAAAAACTAAAATAAAATATTCTCTAAATAAGGCCACTAAAATTATCATTTATTCCTCAAAAACATGATGTAGCTCTTAATTGTCACATACCAAACATGTGAATACCATTACCATGTATTATCTTTAAATATGTAATATATCGAATTACCATAAAACCTTAGTGAAAACACACATTCTTTGAAAAATTAATTCTTTCCTCATACCATAAATCAAAAAATTCTATAAAATCAATCTGTGATATTATAAACCATATTGAAATCATTTCAGTCCCAAGGTTATCCGTATAATCCCTTTTATTTTATCAAAATCAAATATATCTTTATTTCATTACCCTAACATCATGCACATATTAAGGGTCATCCTTTCATTAATCACATTTTTTCCAAAAAATATCACCTTACCACATTAATCAATTTTTATGTTTACCAGTATCATTCAACATATCCTCTAAAATCCTTAAGGAAAATTGCAGTTGACCAATCCTTAGATTATTCATTATTCTATAATACCATAAAAGTACTTCAATAACATTATTCTTGAATTTCAATACATAAACACTCAATAATTTTTCCACTTCATTTTCTTACTCCACATCTCCAATAATGATCGCATAAGATTTCTATTTTTCTCAATCATTAAGAGGTTTCTAATGTCGATCATCATCATTAACCCTTGTATTTGGGCCCCAATTAGCATAATTCCCATTTTTCCTACACTTGAAGCATTGAATTGTAGGGGGATCATTCTGTGAAGCCTTCTCTATATTTTTATCATTAGGTAACATTTTACCATTACTTTGAAATTAAATTTTTAGATGGCATATCTTTCAACACTTGAAACATTTACCAGCCCCCTTCAGACAATATCCACCATGATTCTTCCCACAATTTGAACATAAATAAAAACTCATATTATTTTGGCCATGGTTTTTATATGCTTCTTTAAACTCTATATTCCTTTTCTTTTCAAAACCATGAGATTGATACGTAACACCAACCTCCATTTCAACCATGATCGAACAATAGATGATTTATTCTTAGCTACTCAAGTCCCTAATGGATAACTCCCTTAGAATACTTGGTTATAATACAATAAAAAATAAATCAATATTGCTTCTAGGTTTAATGGTAATGCTTGAATCAAACCATGGAAGTCTTGTAAAATTTCCCACATAGGTACCATAGATTCATCATCCATTTTCTTAAGATTGAGGAACTCTTTCCCCATATTCATATAAAGAATACAAGGAAATTAATTTTTGAAAAATAATTTCTTGAACTCATCCCATTCTATGGAGTCAATTTCATCCCATAAATTTGTATTCTTGAAAACATTCCCCTATTGATATACTTTACCTTCCAAATGATAGACCACCAAAATGACTTTATCATGTTCTGAACATTGGAGAACCAAAAATATATTTTTAGTGGTAATAATCCATTATTCAACTACTATTGGATCAAAAGAACCAATGAAAGAAGGTCGATGCTACCTAATAAAGGACTCAATGGAATCTTGTTCCCTAATTTTCTCATTTTAAAGTCCATCATGATTCATATCTTGAAAAAGTTTTGTTATCATTGCAAAAATATTTTTCAATCTCTCACTCATACCATTTGGTTTCTTAGGAGGAAAATCATTGAATTGACTATCACATTCATCATTAATGCTATTCCTTTAGGCTCCATAAATTAACTAAAATTATAAATAATATTGTGAGAAACACTAATAATAGTGGTAGAACCATATAATCAATGGGAATTACTTATAAAATTTAAATCTATGACACCTTAGGTTTAATCCAAAGTTATTCATGATCATTACAAAAAATTGTAGGATTATAACCTATACATAGACTTATACATAGGAATGTTTCAAAGGTTTTCTCATCCTATTTTCTGTATTTTGACTCACTTAAACAAAATTGACATAAGATGGTAGTTATTTTTTGATTTGGCTGTGGTTTAAACCATAACCATTTGGTTCTGTAACAATTTCAAAAAAACACCGCTAAAGTTGGCGTCAACATTCAACTTATTCCAATTCTATCCATTTATCTGCATTTCCTAAAAACCATTATAGAACATTTGTTTAGAGGATATTTTTTTTTGGTTTTAGTGGTAGTTTTTTCTCCCAAAAAATAAATAAAGGATAACAGTAGTTTGAAATGACACATTCTTATAGTCATTTTTTGGGAGAGGAAACCATTTCTAAAACCAAAAAACCACCGCTAAAAAAATATAGACCATAAATAGAGGTTGTTTAAACCACATATAAATATTACATTGAAATATATGGTGGTAGTTTACACTATCACTATATATAAATTTAAATAAATATAGTTGTAGAACCTGCAACCGCAGAACTATAAAACAAAAATAGATATCCAACTATAACACATCAAGATATACACAATATCTATATTTTCTACACACAACCGCCACCTATTGAATTTGTATTAAATTCCCCAAATCAATGAGTTTATGATGTAATACATTTATAACATTAAGTATCTAAAGCATTTTGGACAATCCAGTCAAAAGGCCCCAAGAAATCACTCCTGAAATAGAAAATATACATGTAACAGTCAAAATTCACATGGATTGGTGTTCCATATTAACTACTCCAGGTACCATCTCAAATAACTCTACTCAACACCCTCTCCATCTTCATCTCCACTTCATACTACTAGAACATTCATTATAATTCTGTTGAAAATTAAACAGTGTTGTATATTTAAATTTAAACTCAAAATTAATAACAATTTGTGTACTATTTTTTTTAAGTTGTGTGATTTACAAGCTCACTATCATCCATCAATGAAATATAATCAGGGATAAATCCATTAATCTTATAATATAATTCAATAAACACATTTCATAGAGTGGTGACCTTTTCATCATGTATCTTTATATGATCCCCCTATTCTTGAATTATGATTTCATTACAATAAACTCCCTCTCTGCTATGGTAAAGTGGAATAACATATTTATAAAGAGATTTATTTTTAAAATATTATAATTTAGTAACATATTGATATTCAATTACACCATAATGTATTTAAATTACATATATTTCTGACTCAAAGACTCCATTTTTCTAAGACTAAGGAACATGTCTCCAATCAATATATGAAATAGGAAGGGTAACTACATCTGCCACTAGTTGGATTAGAATGTGTCCAAATAATATAGTGGCATCATCTATAGGGAACCCATAATAGTAAAATGGGACAACTGTCTTTATTCCATTCAAATTCTGAACATCTGAACTGTTTATATTTCTTAATGTCGCAATATTGTTTGCATATTTTATGAAAAAATAGTTAGTAGTATAAAAAAAGTGAAATAACTTTTTAAACATTAAAATGTGTCCCTATAATTTTCACCCTCCAAAATCATCACAAAGAAACATTAGTGATGATTTTATCCCCTACTGTTGAACCTGTTGAATGGGGAGGTGCTATCTTAGATGATTAGATTCAACTGGGATCAGTGAAATGATTCCTACTTGGAATTCCTATTATTTAATGAAATAAAATTAACTTCAGAACATATATTTAAAAATATTAAGGCATATTTTTTAAAAAATTATAACATATGCATAATACTGACAAATGAAATATATATAGATATGGAAATGAATGGATGCACATATAACATAAGTGGTTGATAAATTAATGGATGACTGCACATACAAACATTTTTTCCCATAAATCATGTTGTTTCCCTACACTATTGTCACTTAATCTACTTCATACTCCATTGAAAGACTAATATTTTCAATATAATGATGGAAGAATATGTTTAATTATTACTATTTATGGGATTTAAAACTAGAGGTAAATTATTCCACTTCACCCCCTACATCATACAATCCTCTTTATTCTATATGAACAACTACACTCCACCCTTCATCAATGAAATCATACACATAATATACCATTTTATATTAAATTATATGATATATGGATCGTATAAATCAAAGTCACCTAAATTCATCATGTGAGAGAAGTTCACAGAAGTAAATTGTAAGAAATATCTTTTAATACCCCTGGTAATATCGACCCAATTTTATTTGAATAAAATAACCAAAAAATTCCTATGGTTGTTTAATTCAAAAATATTAATCATATTTCCATATTATCTAAATTCAAGAACCGTAAATATACCACTATTCAACATTTTATAACCCTCTTCCCAATCACCTGTATGAAATTTAAATCCATTCACTTTGTAAGCATCGGACATTCTGGTCTATTTTAGAGGACTTCAACCCAAAAACATAAAAACTCATGAAAAATAATCCCAAGTATCAATATTCATGATCTAAATAAATTAATATACATTATTAGATTTAAAAAATATATGAGGAAACCTAATATTTTTATTGATTTCAATATTTATAGACTTACACAATGTAAAAACAGTTCTACAAGCACATTATTAACAACTTTTGTAATATCTGTATCATTTTGTGTTCAGCCTCTCATTCATCTCTTTATTTGTATCCTAGTATCTTCAATAAACAGATTTGATATTTTACTATTCATTAGTACATATCTATGTGCTTTTAATTATACTATTTCTTTCAGTGTAACATTTTAGATCCTCCTAACAGATCGGCTAATAGTAGAAATGATTATTAATTTCCCACATTGTTGATATTTATTCAATGTTTCTTCCACACATAAAACTCAATTTAATATTTTCTCAATATCATCCATGTATCTAGAACAAAAGTTTAGACACTCCTCTACCAAATAGCCTTCCGAAATTGAGCCTTCAGGTTGAGATTTATTTTTCTTGTATGATTTCAAATGACCAAGATATCTATGACATAAAATAATAAAATAATAATAAAGTACTTAATTAAGAAAAAATAATTGTTTAATTAATATTAGAAACATATAAATAAAGTACCTATCAATTGGATATATCCATATATAATGCATGTGGCATCCTAATTTAGTTTCCTCAACCAAATGCATATTTAAATGCATCATAACAATAAAAAATGATGAAGGAATGATTATATACACTACACAAAGTGTCAATACAAATCTCTGTTGGAGGTTGTCATGCTCAGATAGTGTAGATTTTTCGCACATTTTTTTCTGAAGAATATTCAAAATTGGAGTACGACAATAGTAACCCTTCCAGGTAATAAAGTATGCAATGCCAATGGTAGTAACTACTGTAACAAAAAATGTGAATCATGAATTTTTTATCCATGTAACCTATGATGATTTATGTCAACATACCTTGATATGTTACTTGAATAACCCTTAACTACCTTCAAATGTTTTAAAATTTGAAGGAATGTATCTTTATCCATATTTTTCATTAAAAAAATTTCCAGAGTAAACTGTCAATTAAAATTTAGCAAAGGATAATGCCTTAGGTTCATTATTTATAATTCATTCCAATCATTGAGACGATCCTTCGATTTTCCATTATCCTTAACCAATGTGAAGATAAGATTTTCAAAAAAAGTCTTCTCAATATTCATAACATCAAGACTATGCCAAATGAAATTAAATTCCCAATATAGAAGTTTGATGAATATAATTTTCTTCTTCCATTTTTGCATTTTGATTTCACTTGATGATGCACTTCAAACATGTTTCCCACTATCATTCAAATGATGAACCTTCCCATATTTTGTTTCAATATTTCCAAGTTGTGATAATATTTTAGAACCTATCAAAAACTTTAGAAGTGGTCTATGATCAGTAAAACCATTTAATTTTTACATGTTTAACTAAAATCTATGACATGCATCAAGAAATTATTGATTACACAAGAAAAACCAGTTTTTACTGTAAGGTATTCATTCGTGCTCAAAATAAATGTTACAAATAGGATATTAAAAATCCATGTAAGTGTTCTAACTAGATAAGTTCCACCGTCTAGGGAGGTCACTAATGGTATACATTAGAGCAATGTTTTTTTGAAATTTTTTCTAGAAGATGAATCATATTTCTCAACACCGTTGCTCCATAAATCATGTGATTATTCAATTATAGGATGAAAATATACATAAATATAAATTCCAAGCATTTGTTTCTAGGAATAATCCTCAAAATGATATAATACATTTCTTACATACACATCCATTGAGGCAGATTTTAAGGGATCAAAACGACCATCCAAATTCTATAACTAGTGCTCAAAGTCCTAAATGAGTTGAATCAATTGGTAGCTAATCCCAATTGCACATTCCTAGAATTAGTTGATAAATATGAATATAAGGAATCAAATGTATTCAATGATTGTGAATATATTTGATGTCATATTAACCCATTATTGTTATTATCCATATAATTCCGTTTCATGTGTTCAATGGTTTTCCATGACATGAATAATCATTACAATCAAGGATTTAAAGGGAAGTAATGAAAAACCATTGTCGGCGTGTCCTTTTTCTTCTTCTTAATAGTATTATGTTGATTCAGAATTCCAACATAAACCATTTAATCCCATCTATAAGAACATTTTTTTTAATCCTATCTACTTTAATCCTCTCTCTAATAAAGAATACAATCATTGGGACAAGCATGTATTTTTGTATAATTCAGACCACGCTTTTTAAGAAATTTTTTCATATCCTAAAAATACTCAGGGATATTAGTTTTATGAAATGAGTTATGAAAAAATTAAAATATCATAGAAATCACCTTATTTTTAACTCCTCATAGTAATTTGATATGATATAACTTTAGAAAAAAATAATGTTTTGAATATTTCAAACATCCAATATACAGTTCTTGATTTCCATTGTCAACTGAATCATGAAATGAATTTGTCTGCTCAGTGAAGTTCTCTATTACATTAGTATCCATAGAATAAAGAGGGGGATTCAATGAAATATTACAATCCTGATCTCATGGTACTATTTTCCCAAAAACCTCACATTCCATGTTACTATTTGTAGCGCCCTCAACCAGTTGTTCTGATATGTTTTGATTTTGAAGTTATTGTATTGCAATTTTGAAAGCATTATTTATAAATTTTTTTATTTAATTTTCCATTTTCTATGAGGCTAGAAGCTCATTATGTTGATTAACATTGGTTCTCAAACTTTCTGTAACATTTGATTCTCTAAACCAAATATGAAACAAATATTAAGTATGGAAATGCTTTATATCTAGTGTTCATAAACTTCATATCTCTTCAAATATCTTCTAAATTTACATTTAGGATATGTAAATCATATTTTCCAATAAATGGATCGATTGGAAATTGAAAAAATCTAAAACCCCTCTAAACCCTTAGTATATTAAGGTACATTCCTTGCTAAAATTAACCAAATTTTATCCATATATATCACAATGTGACTATACTTTACATGGTGAAACAAATAAATCAATGAATAAAAAAAATAAACATTAAAAATTAGTGGATAATATGTATGAAAAAAATTATAAAATATAAATACTAGGTATATAAAAACCAATTAATCAATTATCCATCTAGAAATAACAATATCACGTCACCCAATAACCCTTCCATTAATTTTTTTTATTACAGAGCATTTTATTCACATAAATCGTAAATATATTACTCAACTAAAATCACATCAATATTATCACTTTGAACAACACAGGATAGATAAAATTTCAATAAAAATATTAATACATCAATACATATTAAACTATATCAAGAAACATCAAGGGGAAAGAATATAACCATTACACTTACATTTTGGTTAGACACATATCCTCTGACCTAGGTTGAAAATCATAGGAAGGAAACACCTCATAACTTTTCCAGAGATAAGCTAAATTAATAGAAAAATAAATTTAAAATTAAAACAAAATTTTTTGTTAACTACTATGAAACATTATTGATATTAAACCAAAAGGACTGTGGATAATTTTCATGAAGGACCATTATAAATTACCAAAAAATTATACTTAAACCATCCTCTATTAACATTAAATTGTCCTATTTTAGAACACCCATGAATATTCAATTCCTCCTAAAATCCTTCAATATCATCCCATTATCATCATTACATCATCTTTATCATCTTACCATTCATGTCACCACATTCCTTTCACAACATCATTATGTACATTAACATCCCATAATATTCAAACATTATTCCAATCATTATTATCACATATCATCATCAATAAACCTCATTCATCTTGTATTAAGGAACATTTAATATATATTATCTATCTTAAAAATATATGAAAAACAATTCCTTCTCTAATTAGGAACTACCCCACATAAAAAGAGATAAACGTGAAGAGATAATTTTGGCACATCATCATACACATTTTTCATAAACCCAAGACAATTTACAACTACACTATATAGGATCCCATCTAAGTCTTGAAGATGTTCTAATCAAATTTTATAGAATGTGGAACATCACCAGTGTTAGTTTAGCACATAATCATATTGTTTTAGCACACCGTTGTGAACCGAAAAAAATTTATTTATGTCAAATTATTAAAAAATATTAAATATGTAAGTAGAAAAAATAAAATGTTTACAACATACATAATAAATTAGGTAATAAGATTATTCAACCTGAATTTAAAAATTTACATAGAATTATTAACCATGTTATTTAATAAAATTATACTATATTAATTCTAGACAATACTATATAATCATTAAAAAAAATTAATAATTTAAGAAACCTGTATATTTTATTAATAATTGGTTTGCAATCAAAAACTTATTTTAAAATTTATATCATATAATTTTATTTATTTAAAACATCATGAAAATATAACATATAATTAATTTCCTCCATTATATGAAATGAATTAATTATAGGAAACAATAATATGCATTATGAATTATATTCTTGACATTATAAAATTATTCACATTCTTTTATAAAATTTATATTTTAATATAATAAAATAAATACACCAAATATCCCATGTTTCATATATAACCACTTTAAACCAAAATTATTAGTTTAATTAAAATAAATATTAACTATTTTACAAATAAAATAATTATTTATGTATAAAAATTTATTAAAAAACATCTATTATCCAAATAAACTAAACTTATCATTCTACCCTTAATTTTTTTAATAAACTATGAAACCAGAATTTCTGTGTGTATCTATTAGACAACCATTAAAATCCTTGAGTCTTCAAAAATTTGACACCATATGTTAATTTGATAGAGATTAATGAAAGAAATGGTTATTGATAAAGAGGATATATATTTATAAAACCTTTAAGAGTTTCCATTCTAGAAAAATCGCTAATGAAATGAAGAGAATGATAATGATAATGGGAAAAAATTAAGAAAAAACATGTGAAAATACCAAATAACTTATGATTTAAAACAAAAAAACCCAACAAGAACATAATCTTATATTAATAGTCAAAATGTATAGTGGAAAAAATAGAAAACATTACATTACACAGAGAAAAATTACCTTCTGGCGGTGAGAATGAGGGGGCTCAGGCAAAATCGTATATCCCGAGGAGGGAGAGGGCCAGTGGGGCTCAATCACTAGTGAGGTAGATGTTTTATGGGGCTTGAGTACTCATGAGGGTGTGTGGATTGAGCACTAGAGAGGGAAAAAGCCATAGGTGCTCGAGCAGTCGAGGGGGGGGGGGGGCTTGGGGGAAAGAGGAGATCTAGTGGGGAGGGGGGAACTATAACGCGTACGAGGGGGTAGTGTCCAAGGATTGGGGTAGTGGTGATTAGGTGATATTGGGGGGGGGGGTGATTTGGGGAGATGTAGTGGGGTGGTCAAAGAGAAAGAATCGTTTTTTAATAAATTCATACTATTTAGCGGCAATTTTTTTAAAAACCACCGCTAATTTATGAATTCAGTTTAGTGACTAAACCTTTCCTCTGATACTAAATATAACAAACTAGTATTTTCATACATTGATAGTACATATTTTTATATTAATATTCATTACATTACAAAAAAACACACCCAAGGACTATAATAATTTAATACCTTTAGAATCATGGAATACAAACATATAGTCTAGTGAAAGATCTTCAATGTTTCCCATAAGGATCTTACCTATTAGCACCCCTAATTAAAACCATTATTCATAACTTTTGGTAAGTAAATAGAAGAAAAGGGTGATCTAAGATGGTCATTAAGGTAAAACATGTATTATATCAATTTATTATCGGATGAAAACATAAGATAAAAATATTGGTATGTGATCCTGAACAAAGTTCATAGCCAACCTATCATGGATCAAAAACACGAGTAATGGTATAAAATATTTACATTTCAAAAGACATGATTCATAATAATGAAACTTAATCATAAATAAATCATGAAACATAATTTAATATCATAAATTTTTGTGTAATCATCATAAGTATAGAAACCCATTTCATATGTCGAGGCTAACTACCATGACTCTAGGATCAAGACTTATCAATTGTTTCCCTTAATATATCAAGCACATCAACTTGTTTCCCATTATTGATCAAGCACATAGACTTGTTTCTATTAAATATCTCATGATATATAACTCATTACTCAATGAATTAGAGGGAGACATAGGTCCCACAAATCACTTAATGAAAAATATACAAATGTGTACCACAAGACCGTTAATTATTCTCCATCTTAGAACCCATGTAAATAAATGAGTTTCATGAACACTTAATCCTAACATAAATCATGTAAAATAATTAGGTTTTATAAGTAAAATTTCATCATAAACATAAACCATTCATTGAAATAATAAAAATGGTATCCTTTTTCATATTTATAGTAAAGAATAAGTACTAGAAAATAATTTCATCTTAGAGGGAAACTGATTTTTTTGAAAGATCCCTTGAAATAATTCTATAAAAAATATCATTTCCTTTATGAAATAATTATTTTTAAAGAGATTCACAATTATAATGGAAAAAATTTTCTTGGAAAATTACCTTGTAATATTGTAATGTAAGAATCAAATAATTAAGGTGTCATAATTGTGGAAAAATATTCTCATTCCATATAGGTTATAAAAAACCATTCCTTTAATATATTTTTGTCAGAAAAGTCGTAGATCCTTGTTTAAAAATGACAAAAAAATATTCTTTTCAAACTGTTTTAATAAAAAGTCATTAATGGGTAAAAAAATTTAAATGTTCATAAGATAATAGTAAAAACGTTTTTGAATTATTTTTATAAAACATTGACATTGAATATAAATATTCCCCAACAGATACTTAAAAAAAATTAATCACTAATAATGATGATATTGTGAAATAAACCCTTACCACTTTGTAATCAATTAAATCATATTACCAATTAAATAAACGAAATTAAATGGTTATGAAAATACCATAATATTCCGTATAAGACTCATAAAATCAATTCATGTGCTGTATCTACACCATGTAGAAAAAACAAGCAGTTTATAAGGGATGTGTCCCCCAAAAATAAAAGTGAGACAAAAATCCCTTAATTTAAGTCTCGCCTTTCCTTGTTTTCATTCAAACCTACTATATAATTAATATGGATATTTTATACATGTATTATATAACCATATATAAATCATACCATGTATGATTTTTTTATAACATCTTATCACCAATTTATTAATAATTTAAAATCAATATTTTTGAGTTATATCTACTTTGTTTTACAAGCATGTTTTGGTAAAAAAATATTGGTCCTTATACTTTGGTTATGGTTTCATCATTTCCAAAAATTTTATTATGTTATATATATAATTTATTCATAAAATTCATCCTTATTATCACCCCATGTGATATATATATATATAAAAACCAAATCACATTGTATCATGGATATGGTAATCCATACGTATGCATTAGCGACATTATAATTTCCCAAATTATTAGGTGGTAAAATGGTAGATATGATATTATCATTCAAAAAGTATAATAATATCATAAATATAATATATATAATCATTAAACCACACGTAATTTAAACTCATTAAATATGCTGATGGAAAATGAACTGATTGCTATGTAGAGACAATAAGTCGTACGTATGCACGAACCATACTTTCACTTCTTGTTTGATGGAAAAGAGGATGTATAATGGTTTGATAATAATCACAATAAAATTTTATCAAAATTATTATAATGAAGTTATTATTTTATTCTTAAACATTTCTCATTTAGATCTCCTCTAAAAGACTATATAGTTTGTCTTTTGCGAATACCAACACCTCTAGAATGTGTATAGGGAAGTAGAGAAGAGAATTTGTCAATGTTTTGTTGAGATAGAAGATTCTATGTGGTGAAATGAGATGAGGGAGGATGTTTCCTTTTATGATGAAGGTGAGGGGAACTTTTGTAATTTATCAAAAGACTAAATTTTTATAAATTAAATCTCAATCCAGATACTTATAAATAGAAATTTATTCAAAGATAATGTGGGATAGGGTGTTAATACCATAAACCAATAGACCTGAGACAAGTTTTTCTTAAATATTAAACCTTATCATTTTGATTAACCCCTAGTGAATATATTTTAATTTCAACTATGATTACAATATTTTCAATATTAAAAGGTTGATATTTTTACTTATGAGGTGTCAAATAAACCATAAATGGTTTATTTATGATATTTTAGACAATAATTTATTTCTTTGGTACTTATTTAGTATTTTTATGATTTTTAAATAATTTAATAAAAACATTATTTTCATAAAATATCATTAGTGCCAATTTTGACACAATTCATTACATTGACTTTAAGAAACTCAATACAGAAACATCACTACAAAACAATTCTATCAATACACCCCTAATATGTCATATTATCCTATAAAATTATTTTATCACCTTAGGTAATTAAAACTATAATTATTTTAATATTTTTAATATCACTTAATTGAGTTTTTAATTAATTGAATTATCACAACTTCATCATTGTGTAATTATTTATGATACTTATTTCTTCACTAAAAATTAAAAATAAATTTCCATGATTTATATAAATTTTTTTATATTTAATAATAATTTATATAGTCATGATTATATTCTATTTAACCCCATATTAAAAATATTATACTTATTAAAAGTAAGAGTGTGGCATTTTTTTACTCTTTTTGATTTTAATAATATACAAGTAATTTTAATGGAAAATCCCCAATTAAATAATTCAATTTATAATATTTGGTGTTAAAGGGGGAATTAAAATCATACAATAATATTTGGGCAAGTTTTATGGTCATTTTATAGTCCATACAACTTTATTTTTAACCAAAATTACCCAATTTTATTCTTTATCAAGGTAACAAAAATTACCAATTTTACTATTCATATTGGAAAAAAATAAAGGGTCCTATTTAATAGATTTTAGTCTTATGATTCAAAATATTGAGTCCATTTTTTCAAAATTCAAAATGTAGAAGTGGCTAAAATTAATTTAAAATTAATCTTAAAAGAGAGGTGAGAAAATGGATTTTTAAAGTGAAAGCATTCTAAAGATTGAAATATTTTTATATCTAAATTCCATGTAAAATTGATTAAAATGTCCTAAATTATAATAAATAATATAAAATTTGTCAAATTATTATTTAAACCCAATCAAAAATATAATTTATTTTTATAAATTATTTAGACAAAAAAGATTTTATCAATTAAAAATTAGTAATTTTCACTATTTATCAAAACATGAATCATATCAAAAAAATATCAACAAAAGTAAAATTTGATATAACAATTTAAAGGAATAAATTAACTTTTTCAAATATAATTTAAAAAAGTTTCAAAATTTAGTTTTAAATCTAGTGTTCCATTAAAATGTGATAAAACTACATTTAGAAAAAATACAGTTTTTAAGCAAAAAACTGGATTTATTTTTATATCATGTCTAAAAAAAACATAAGATGAAGGTTAAAAATTAGATATATTAGATATATTTATATATATATTTCATTAATATAACCTAAAAAGAGTGATTTGTTTATTTTACTGGTCTAAAACACACTTGTGAGAATTTAAATTGTTTTCTATAAAAATATTTCCTTTTAATTTCAAAAGGGGTTTTCATGTGTAATCCATAATTTCATAATTATATTAATCCTATTTATACCATAATTCTAATGAGTAGGTTATAATTTTATTGTTTAAATAATTATCATAATAAAATGATGTTTCTTCAAAACTGAGTGTTGCATGTATCACAAGCTAATCTAGTGTTGTGTGTTGCATAATAGTAACATGGTGTAGTGTTAAATTCATGATATCAAAGCAATCAGATTAATTAAAAATCTATTTAATAAAAATATTGGGGTGTTAATTTTTTTTCGGGTCGATGAAGTGATATCTCAATCGTGGTTGACCAGGATGGTGGTACCTTCATAAATACTTGGACAATGTAGTTAGGGGTATGTTCATCTAGTTAGATCAAAAAATAATAAAGCAAGAAAGGAAAATTACATAAATGTGCGTCATGTGTTATGAGATATCTAAAGAAAGAGATATTATATTACATATTGTGTGTTTATATGTTGGGTGTCATTTATATAACTATTACTTGTATCTTTAGGGTCCTTAGTGGGTTTCTATACTTTTTTCTTGGTCTGTGAATACTATTCACTACTATTGAGATAAGGGACTTAAGGGTCTTACACAATAGCATATTTAAGAATATGCCCTATTCAGGTGAATAGGTATATATATGACAACCTATGTCTTTATTATAAATTAAATAATAATTTATTATATATAAATAAACATAATACATCCTATAATATTGATAAGTGTAGTATATTTGGGTAATTAGGAACATTATATAATAACTTAAAACATGTGGTACAATGATATTATTAAAAACTCTTTTAAAATGCTCATAATTGTCGATAATTCATAAAACTGCATATGATAAACTAAGGACATACATAAGAAATGGGTGAGACATAAATACTAGTAAGGGAATACAAAACCATAATGTGAATAGATTACTACATGCTAGAAAATAGGAATTATAAATTGGCCTAAATGGGTGAGAATTATAAACTTGAAAAATAAGGAAAGATATAATAGGGTAATATAAAGGCAACATGCGAATGTGAAGACAACTTTAAACATGAAATCATAAGAATAATTAATGTTTAACGACTAATAAATCATAAAATAAGGTTCTTAAGACATAATAACTTAAACTATACATGGAATATCATGACAATAAAATATTACCCAATGCATTGGAGTGTTATCTGGGTGCACTCATCATAATCATATCATGTACATACATAAGTGTGACACATAGATCATATAAAATAACAACATATTTCATCCAATTTAATCAAAATAATAATCATTTTGGGTTACATATATGGATGTACCCAATAAATTAATTATAGGTACAACTTGGGGAATACCCTTGAGTGGAAATGGGTACGGGTATACATTACACAAATGTTTGGCATGGAAAATTGTAGTGACATTTCGGTAGCATAACGATAGTACATAAAGATTAATAAAATGGTTCAATGAGAGATAAGGGGTATCTCATAATATATAATAAAAAACCACAATATTATGTATTTTTAAGAAAATAATCCTACATATGATTTTTACAATTAATATGCATAAGATAAAGAGGGTACTTGAATAAAAACATAGCACGAAAAAATCACAGGATAATTTCAGAATCATAACAGGGGTATATTATAAATCATAGAATAGATAAATGATAGTTAAAGGGATATATATCAACTTATAAATCAATATATTAGTAATATGTTTGTGTAACATCTTATAACATCAAAATTAATTGGAAGATAAAGTGCATTACATAAATAAGGTGCTTGAGTAAAGAGGAGAAAGAGGATCCCTTACTAAATTTTGGCATTGTAACGACTTAGGTAAATGATATAATGAGAGGGGAGAAATGATATATCATTATTAAGAAATAAATTTTATTGTGGATGAATCCATATATTTTCATGACAATAGAACAAATTTAGAATCAAAAGACTAATTTCAAGGAAAGTTCTTGAACAAAAAGAAGAGTGAGAGGTCCCTTACCTTGAGAGGGTGATTCCAAAAGCTTGAGAGGAGATTCTTGAGAGATTAGGGGAACATTGGGAGGAATATAGAGATGATAGGGTAGAGTAAGGATGTTATCCAAGGTTTTCTGTGAAGATTAAGGAGAGATTGGGTGGGTTTATAACGTAAAAGAGTGGGTTGTTTTTATTATTTCCAAAACATAGTTTTTCAACTCTATACAATAAAATAAAAAAACCACAAACATTACCTTATATTTTCCCATTTTTTATAAAAAATAGGATTGGTTTTTATTATTTTATAAGTCTAATGTATTAAATCATTAAAATATTACCCTTGGAAATGTGTAAGTGAGTTATGTTTATAATGAAATGATTTTAAAACCTTAAAATATAATATAGGTTTTAAAGTATTCATAAAGGATTTATAAAATTAATCAAATAATAATAAAATAATATTATTTTAAATAGTATACATATATTTTTTCTTTTATACCCATTATATTATTTATTTAAATTCTTTTTGGGTCATTATGATGTCATAGTACATATTTTTTATTTATACCGTATTTAAATTTTTACTCAAAGATTTGACTTTCATAGAAAATTAAGAAAAATTCACCACTGGATAATTTCTCCACAATTATTCCATAAATAAAATTTATTTTATCAATTTTGTTTTATATGTTAATTTTTACTTTTAAAATAAGAGTGTATATTTATTGAAAAATTCTGGTTTTTTTAACAATAACACCTTTTGAACCCTTATAACAGTTACAATTGACTTCATAAAATTTATAGTATCATTTAAATTTAATAAAAATTATTTAATAGTATTATTTTTTTAAAATATAATTTATTTCCAGTTTTAATTAATTCACCAAAAATGAATGTCTTAAGTGAATTTTCTCCTTAAAAAAAATATAATCCTCAATTTATCGTATCAAAATATAATTTTTAATAAAACAATTTTTTATTTACTTATAAAGAGGAAAAAAAATATAATTAGTATTATATTGAAATAAAAATATAAATTTTTATAATATTAGGTTTACTTTGTTTTTACTCCTTGTAAATTTATTTTTACCCTTAATTAACCAGTTTTCCTTTTATCGTGGTAATAAATATTTATTATAGTTACTATTCATATAGTCTAAAAAAATATGTTGGAATTATTACCTAATATTAATTATGATTATTAAAAATATGGAATAAAATTTATAAATACTATTCAAATATGTGGAATAATTTAATTTAAAATAAAACCTGTAAGCACAATGAAAAGTGGTTTTTCTGAAAAATGCATTTTTCAAGGAAAAAATGAGACTACTTTAACTCTATAACTAATAATATTCATTATATGAATTTAGATCCATAATTATAGATATATTATACACTAATTTAATTCAAATCATTCCCTATTAGGGGTCATATTTAATTAATTAAAATGGAGAAACATTATACATTTTGAAATAGTTTTCAGAATTTTTTTTTCAAGCCTAAAAGTAAATTTGTACTAAAATATGGTATAAAGATAATTTAAATTTTATTAATTGTGTTAAATATTTCTAAAGAATACTTGTGTTACCATTAAATAAAATAAAAATAATAACAAAACATTACAATTACTTAATTTATCACAAGAAATGAAAACTTTACATAGAAGACGATATTTTTCAGTTTTAATTGAAAAAATCCATATATTTCAAAAAATCCCAAAATTTAACAATAAATTAATTTTGATATGATTATTTTAAAAATAGAGTTAATTTTATCAAATTAATTTTCTAAATTTTATATAAATTATTTATAATATTAGTTCATAAGAAGAAATAAAAACCATTTTTGAAGAAAACATGTTTCAAAAGAATAAAATGTCATTATTAGAAATTGAGTGATTATTTAGTAAGATTTTATCATCACATTTATGTTTCATAATAAATTTACAGATATTTGATACATTAGTTAATATTATCCATTCTATACAATTTAATGACTAGGTAATAACAGTCATATTTAAAAAATCATGGTTTTTTTGGGTTTGATACTGCATGTCACATATGATATGAAACATAATTTTATATTTTAAAAAACTCAGGGAATTATATTATTCCACCTTTAATAAATTGGTTACTTTCAATTTGATCTTGATTTTGGAATGAAACTTTTTAAAACTTGAAAATATCTTTATTGTAAACCCACAATGTAAAAAGGGTCAATAAAATATTCACTTAAAAAGAGGGAAAGGGAAGTATGAAGGTCATCACATAATGAGGTTTCCAAGTAGGAGAATGTTGGTGGGAATTGAAAATATATAAATAGAATAAAAACAACTAACTCCCAATAACTAAGAGAATGTGATTGAAAACATGGTTAGTAGAACGTTAATGACCACAAAACCTTAAATCTAAGATGGGTGAAAAGACCAGCAATTCATCAGAAATGATCATAATATGACAATATTTTTTAATTAAGATTATTTTCCAAGATTAAATTAATTACCTTATGATTTAGAATAAGAAAATAAGTAAATATAAATTCTTGACAAGTATAATTTTATCCTTTAATCAATTAGAACTACATTCTCATTTTTTTTAAAATGATGAGTACTAATTTTGATTTTTTATGCCTGGATCACTTGAAAAATATTCAAACAGATCACATAATCCACTAAAGAATAACAAGTTATTACTACTATATTTACTAAATCCAAAATGGTTAGAATAATGTAAGATAATAATTGAATTGAATAAACCTTTGTACATTAATCTGTAAAACAACTCCAAAAATAAAAATAAAAAAGCTTCATCATAGATCATTCCTTAAATAAATACCCATATATCCAAAATAACACAAATAACCTCAAGATTAAATAATTTTTTAAAAACAAAGGTTGTCTCATACACTTCATATTACAAATCCAAAAACATAATATAATTATTATAAAATAATCCTTTATATTAGACCAGATGGGAATTTATACCTCAACCTAATAAACTATCTCCCTAAATATCAGTAATCACCTAAAAATTAAATATATTTTATCTTATAATATGTTTCCGAAAATATCATTAATCGTGCTTAACTTCCATCACATAAATCTACAAAAGCAGTATCAATTATTTTAAACATAAGAATAGACTTATAAATATTATCTCAAGACTCTTTATATTTATACCAACATCAAACACATATTAAGGGTTATCAATCCCCAACTCATATGTTTACCTTATTTATAAACCACGTTTATAGGTTATTAATACCATTAAACATATGTTTTAAATACTTTAGAAAGAAAAATACTATGGAATAATACTTATATGTATCATGATTCTTATATCTATAATGTCAATTATATACTACTTCTAAAATATAATTCTCAAATAATAATACATAAAAACTTAAATCCTTACACTTAACCAATTTACATAGCATATGTCCTTCCATAGTCCATGATTTAACCATTGGATTAGGGACTTGACTCGAATAATTCCCATATTATCCACACATAACACATTAAACAAAAAAGGGTTCTATAGTATGTTATATAATACCTTTCACAATAAACCTTTTTTATGGATACTAGTTAGTTTATGATAAATATTTCCATATTTACAACACCTTATACTTCCATTATGGAATTTACTTGGGTTCCGCTTTCCACTTTTTTTGACATGTAGGAAATTGAATCTTTTTTTCAATATCACTTTTGTCATACGAACTTTTTTGAGACTTCATCCTCAACTTATTTGATATAAGTGGACATTAAATTATGTGCTAGTTGTTATTTTTTATTTTTGAGTAATGATCTTTCAAAATAAAAAGATATATTACTTGAGATTCCATCATGTTAGGTATCTCGTTTGAGAATTCATCAAACTTCCCATGACATTGGGTTTTAACTTAGTTCCTCATATTTATAGCCATTGACTAGAATAAAGGGAAAATTAGTGATGATTAATTTTAAACAATTAAACACACAAACATGGATCCAATAACATCAAAGGGAAAACTTATAAATGAAATCTATTTCCTTAAAGTATGAATTTATAGGCTTCAATCAAAGTTATCCACGATCTATTTCCTAATATATACTCTTATGGGAATTATTTGTTACCATAATAATGGTTTTTAATAATCTTGTGACATTACCAAAGAATACCCCCATGAACTTTCACACTATGTGTGTAGCAAGACCCCTTGTCGTACATTAGTTCCCGATTAATTTTAGATCAATATGGTGTTTTCAGTGTTTTCACCCCTAGGTACATATGTTCCAGAGTCACATCCACTTCTTGTACCTTGACAGAGATATATTTTCATGGAATCCAACTAATCTATACTTTACCAAAATCTTGGGATGTTTTCATATACTTATCGATATCCTTAATTCTTTTACTAGAGTTTACAAATCCTAATCCCAAAATAACTAGGCTTTCCTTTGATACCAACTATGACATCCAGTGTATTTATTACACATTAAATCATGATTTATTACATAATAATACACATAATTCAACCCAAAATATCAATAAGTATAGTGTCTTTGGGTAATTACATACATTACATAACAACTTAAAATATGAGGTACATCAGAATTATTGAATACTTCCTTGAGATGCCCATAATTTTTATCACTCTTAAAACTGCATGGGATAACATGGGGACATGCATAAGAAAGGGTTGATCTATAAGGCCTAGTAAGAGAATAAAAAAACATAAAATGAATAAATTATTACATGTTAGGCAATAATAATTCCAAGGTTTCATAAAAGGAAATAGAATTATAAACATGTACACTAAGTCATGATATCACATGGTAACATAATGACAATATGGGAATTCGATGAAAAATTTAAACATGCCATCATAAGATTAAGTCAAGGTTAACCACCAATACAAAACAACATAATATTATTAGGATAACCTCACATAAACTATAAATTACATCTAATAAGACTAAAATATCACCCAATGCATTGGAGCACAATCTATATGCAACCATCATAATCATATCTTGTACATGCATAAGTGTACCACATAAATTATATAACATAAGGGAATATTTCATCAAAATTAATATCGAGAATAAGTATTGTGGGTTACATACATGGAATTCACCATTAAATTATGTATTGTAAAACTGGTTGAATATACTTTTGTGGAAATGAGTATGGGTATGCACTTCAAAAATGTTTTGGCATGGGAAATCATACTCACAATTTAGTAGCCTAATAAAAGTACTTAAAGATTTCTAAAATCGTTCAAAGAGAGGGAAGTGGCCTATCATCACTTAAAATTAAAAATCACTTTATTGGGGAAATGAAAGAATATAATAAAAAATTAAAATTTGTAAATTAATAGGCATAAGATAAGAAGAGTTATTGAATAAAAACTTGGTATGGAAAAATCAAAGGATAATTTCTGTAGTATAATGGTGGTACACTATGAATCATGGAAGGGATTAATGAGAGAGAAAATAATAAATAATCACTAGGAAATAATAAGGTCATTAAGAGTGATGTGTAAATCATATTCCATCAATAGTAATTGGAATACAATCTGAATTACAAAAATAATATGCTTGAATAAAGAAGAGAAGGAGAGGACCCCTTACCAAATTTCCACATAGAAACAACTTAGGTAAATGATATAATGAGAGGGAATAAATTAAATATCATTATTAAGAAATAAATTGTAAATTAGTGATATATTTTTAGATCTATGACAATATAACCAATTGATATTCAGAAGGCTAATTTCAAAGATGGTGCTTGAATTGAAAAAAAGAAGTATTGGTCTCTTACCTTGAGAGGGTGACTGCAAAAGCTTAGGAGGAGCTTCTTGAGAGCTTGGTGGAACCATGTGAGGAATATAGAGGTGGGAGGGAATAGTAAGGATGTTCTCAAATGTGTTTTAGTGATGAGTAATGGGACAATATGTTGTTTTATATAGGAAGAGAGATGGAAGTTATTTATTATTTCCCAAACATAGGTTTTAGACTCTACAAAATTAAATAATCAAAAAAAAAAACATTTCCATGATTTTTGCCCATGGTTTCTTATAAAGAATATTTTTTTCATTATTTTATAATTCAATGGTCTTAACTCATTAAAACATTACCCTTGGTGATGTGGAAGTGAGTCATGTTCATAAATAAATGATTTTAAAACCATAAAATATAATATAGGTTTGGAGGATTCATAAAGGCTTTATAAAATTAATAAAATAACTAAATAATCAAATTATTTTAATTTTAAACATATATTTTATCTTGGATACCATTTATAGAATTTATTACATCACTTTTGGGTAATTATGATCTCATAATACACACTGTATATTTATATTATATTCAATTTTTTACTCAAAAATTCGACTATATTATAAAATTTTGAAAAATTTACCGTTGGTTACTTTTGATTTTATGATTCTTGATATAATATTTATTTTATCAAAATAATTTTATAAATTTTTAAATTTTCAATTCTATAACAAGAGTCGGCATTTATTGAGAAATATTTGGATTTTTCGACAATAATAATTTTCAAACCCTTATAATAATTTCAGTTGACTTCACAAAATTAAAATATTCATTTAAATTTAATAAAAATTAATTAATAGTATTATTTTATTAAAATATCATTTATTTTTAAAATACATGAATTTTTCAAAAAGGAATTCCTTAATTGAAATTTCTTATTAAGCACAAATACAATTTGGGTTTTATCGTATCAAAATCTAATTTTTATCAATATCATTTCTGAATTATTTATAAATAAACAAAAACATTAATAATTATTTTACTTAAATGAAAATATAAATATTAATACTATTAGGGTTACTTTTTTTCTCATCCTTGTTAAATTATTTTTACACTTAATCGACCTATTTTCCTTTTACTATGGTAATAAATATTTACTGTAGTTAATACTCATATTGTCCAAAAATTCTGTTGGAATTATTACCTAATATTAATTATGATTTTTTCAAATATTGAAACGATGTTATAAAAATCAATTCCCAGAGGTGGAATAATTTAATTTAAAATAAAACTCCCAAGAATGATGGAAAATAATTTTTTGGAAAAATTTATTTTTCAAGGAGAAGATGATTTTACATTAATTCTATAAATAGAAATCTACACTATATGGATTTTAAATAACAATTATAAATATATGATAAATAAATTTAATTTAAATCATTCGTAATTATGGGTTATTCTTAATTAATTAAAATGGAGAAAAATTATGCATTTTAAAAGTGTTTTTAGAAAAATATGTTTTAAAGCCTAAATTTAAACTTATACAAAAATCTGGAATAAATATGATTTAAATGTAATTAGTTGAATTAAATATATCAATATAATAATTATTTTACATTCAGATAAAATTTAAATAATAATTGGGAACTAAAATTAATTAATTTATCAATATAAATGATGAATTTACGAAGAAAACGATATATTTCACTTTTCATGGAATATACATATTTTTTGAAAAATCCCAAAATTTCACCCAAATTTTATTTTTATATGATTATTTTAAAAATGGAGTTCATTTTATCAAATAAATTTTATGATTTTTCTAGAAACTAATTATAATATTTTCTCACAAGAAGCAATAAAAATCATTTACAAAGCAAACATGTTTTGATGAATAAAATGACATTATTATAATGTGAGTGATTATTTGAGAAGATTTTATCAAAATATTTAATTTTCATAAGACATTTATAAATATTTCACAAATTAGTTAACCCTATTTATTCCCACAAATTTAACATATATGTTTAATAGTAATATTAAAATAATCACTATTTGTCTGGGTTCAGTGTTGTGTATATCATACGATATCAAAAAGAAATTTATCTTTTAAAAAACTTGGGGAATTAGAATATAGTGTATGCTGTAAACCACCCTAGGGTCTGAGAGTTGCCCAATTTTTTTAGATCATCGGTAAATAAATAAATTCATTATTATTTGAATATAGAATAACTAAGTTGATTTTATTTATTAAGTGTATTTACATGTATTAAAGTAAAAAATAATAATTTATTATTCAAGGTTAATTTAATATTTGTGGGAATGAAGATTTGAGTTACTGACTATCTTTTATTTCCACACCCTAAGGATTTGAAAATAAATTTAATTTTAAATTCATAAAACACCAAGTCTCTACAAAACAAAACTTTTTTATAATGTAGCCAATTAACATAATTTTTCCACTTCTGTGTTTTGAATTTTGAAGATCTGACATACACAGTTTCCTTCAGGGTAATTTTTAGAGTCTAATAAAACTAACCTAATTTTTAGTGAATAGTAACCTACCCTTATGAATAGATACCTACCCTTACGAATAGTAACATACCCTTTTGAATAGTAATATGACCCTTATTAATAGTAAATTTTCCAAAAGAATAGTAATCTCACCCATGAGGGTATAAATAAAATATAGGCATCATATAAGTAACAACATGACCATAGTAAAAGTATTAGAATAATTAATTATAATCAATTAATTAATTTAAATTATAATGTATTATCCTAAAATGTGTTCTTAAATTAAAAATTTTATGTCTTATGGTTTTAAAATAATTTTATAAGACCTTATGTAAAGTTTGAAAACATTATAAAATCAGTTTAATTTAAACCTCTGAATTTTTCGAGTAAATAATGATTTTAATTAAAAATTAAAATTTTCATATTTAGAAAATTATTTTTATTAAATTTATACCATTATTGGTTTTTACACATCAAAAAATGGTGATGGTAAATTTTTGGGATCTTTCTGAAATATTTAAATTTTTAGTGAATAGTGAAATACGACAATTTACCGTATATATACATTATGAGTTAAATAAACTATTAATAGCATCATCGCTGATGTAATCACCCTTGTTTATAAATCACATGCACTTATTACTTTTTTGGTCATGTATTCATCACTATTTCTTGTCTTGAAGGAAATTAATAAACTAATGAATTACGTATTGAGAAAATCCTCCACTCCTCCACTATAAATACCACCCCTATTTTCCTCTTCTATTCACCCCTCTCAAGATTTTTTACTAGTACAAATTCTACCAAATATCCTCCCAAGATCCTCCACCAAGTCCATCAGCCATTTAATTCTTCAAAAAACCAAATCCTCTCCCCTAAATAGGTAGTCAAGGAAGATTAATTCAAGTGGTAAATTCCTCTTTTCAATTATTTTACTTTCTTTTCATGTTCCTTTGTTTTCTTTTCTATCCTCACCTATCCTCATCCAAATTTTATGAAAACTCCAGTACCCTACATGAAATTTAATGTTGTTATGATGACAGAATAATTTATTATCATCTCTCCTTTTCCCTTCTTTTGTGCTAGTAGGAAAAAACACCATCAGAGATGTACTAATTTACCACATTCAAGGATGATGAGTTTTCAATTTGTATTTCCATATTAAATTATGGTCATGAAACCATTATTTTGGTTGAACCAGAATATAATATATTTATTATTTCTCATCCATAGTTCTGGAATCTTTTTTTCACACATGGTTTTTATTTATAAAGCCAAATGAGTTCATTGTGTTCAAAAACCACCAATTAACTCAAACAGTTATCATTAAATAATTTATATACTGATTCATCTTCAATACAAGTAACCAAATGAATTTAAACTAAATAACCTTCTGTTTTTTCAGTAATAACATATCACTTCAATTCTGGACAACCATCCTCATTTTACATGATTCTCCATTAATGTATATAAGTATACCGATCATGAAACAAACATACCTGTACAATCAAATTGAACCTCTTAATCTATCAAAAAGACCATGAATGAAATTAATAAGGTTATAATAAATTAACTAAATGGAGAGGATTTTATTTAATTATTAATTAATGAACCTAAATTTTATTATTCAGGTTATTAAGGTCAAGTGGAGAACACCTTCAAACTTAAGGTAAGGGTTTCCTCATCCCACTTACTTTTTTGTGAGATATTTTGTATTCACTAATATTACTTGTGTATGGTGTATTTATACTAAACATTGATGTTTCATATCATTGATCTATTTAATTTTATTATATTTAATGTTTCATTTTATGATTATTAATTTTGGGGCATACAATTCAATTGATTACAAAATTGATAGTATTTTCTACCCAAACCTCTATTTTCATTCGGGTTGCCATTATTCTCTACCATACTCAATGAAATTCTTACATATTTTTATATACTTATCATGAATTCTGTTTTAATGTTCTATACATTTTTAACAATCAGAATCTTTCTTTATTTTATATTTATTTACATGTTTTAAAAGAATCTTTCAAAAATTATTCTGAAATGCATGCCCGATTCAAGGAACTTCTCGAATTCTTTCATATTTTGAAGTTCACTGTATAATCATTATAAGCCATATTTAACACTATAAAATCACACATTTTAGGATGAAAAATATAATTTAGTTCATTTTTGGTTTTATGTTAGTAAACATGCCTTTTCTCTTTAAAATATCTTCAATGAATTCCGTAAACCGCACTAAAATGTTATAATTCTAAAGCTTCTTTAAAAACACTTTTTACATGATTTCACTTCAGCGGGACATAATTTATGCCTAAAATGTAATCTCAATGTCATTATATTTTCTTTTCTAGGATATTCATTTTTAAAAATAGATTTATAAAAAATACAAATGATTTTCCAAAAGAACTCTTCTTTCCAATGTAAAATAGATTTTTCTCACCTCACTTTAACATTTATGAGATATATGACTTGTTCACAACTTATTCCTTTTATTTTATGTATATAATTCCACTTATTATATCATATCAAGAGTCTTATTATTATGATTAAATTCTATGGTGTTATGATTTGAATGGTTCATGGTGGTAGGCGACACTTGGTAATGTTTAAGGATTATTTGCTAAAGAATTTCTCAATGGTATCATTTAAAATTATCTTTATTTATGTCAAAATACATTAATGAATCTTGTATTTCATAGATTTTTATATCATATGATATCATCTACAATATGTTATTGAAGTTTTTCTAATTAGTTTGAATGTGGATGTTCTATCTTGATACCATTCACCAATTTACATCGAATGGTTAGTGTTTATGTTTAATATATGGAGATAGTAATTTACATTTCAAATGTTAGTTTCAATATGAATGTAAATGTTGTTTATGTTTACCCCTATTAATTAGAGGAATTTATTGCACTTTTTACGTGTTAGGTGGGCCCCAATATATCCTCTTGGTGCATCAGTAAGTCTCATGAGACAAACTATGGTCTTGACACGAGGCCTTGCCAAAATAGATATTTATGGTATTGGCATGATGCCCTGATGACATGGTTATGATGTCATGCATTATGCTTTCCATCATTATGAAAATAGTAATTTAATGTTCATGTGGTTATTAAAATAGTATAATACCCATGATTATGCTTCATTATGGAATTATTTTGTCATCTTTTATTCCTACCATAATGTGTTCAATTTTTTTTAAAGGAATGTGTTTTTAGTTATTCACCATGCCAAATGTTTATGTTTTTTATATCTTCCAGTGTATTGCATAACCTTACTAAACATCTGATCTCACCCCTTTCTTATGATTCATTTTCTCAAGGCATGAAAAAGTTTATTATGAATCAACTATAAGGATAAACGTAGAGTTGTGGATGTTACCAATAAAACTTATTTATTGTATATATTTTGAAGTTTTAATGTTGAAACTATGTATATATATGGTTTTCAATAACTACTAAAATACTCAATCCTTCAAGATATGACTTTATTGTAAGGATGACAATGTAATGAAATAATGTATCGGATCCGTGCAACTGGGGTCGGGGCATTAAATTTATCATGTTATATATTTTATATATTACAAGTAAGTGATAAATATTTAAATAATATTTATGAATCAGCCAGTTAGTCATAATATATCTTTTATAGTTTATACAGTGAGTACTAAAATATTTGGGGGTTTAGGGAGCATTTTTTGGGTAATTTCATAACTCACTATATATATAGGAGGAGATATGCACTCACATGATAACTATTCACTTCAAGTTCTTAAGAGCCTCTCTCTCATATCTTTACTCTAGAGAGAGAAGTTTTTGATCTGAGTGATCATATCGAGATCATATTTTAACATCGAAGGAATGTCAATGTAGTGATCATTGGGACATATAAGAAATCATCAGATTTATACACTATAACTCAAAATTCAAAGATCGATGCTCCTTTAGATTTTTGAAGCACATGTCAATGATGTAGAGGGCTTCATATTTGGATCCTTCGAGCATTGCGCACCAGCAAAAAGAAGATGTTGAGCACAAATTCAGATCAAAAGAGGTATTTTTTGTTTATATTTTGGTTCTTAGAAAAATCCAAGTGAAATCTTTATACTATACTTGGGATAAGATCATAAGAGATGAAGATTTCCATCTCTCCAGTGATTAAAATTCTAAATCCCCACCCACTAGTTTCTGTTTCACCGCCACAATACCAAGAATTGGTATTATATGGATCTTGTGAATTTTATGATCAAATAAAACTAAAATAGATTTAAATTTATGTTTAGGGTTTTAAATTATTCCCAACAAAAAAATTGTGCATCAATCTGATATTGGATGACCAAGTTTTATTCATTATAATTCTTTGTTATGGATTGTAATTGGTTTTTTGGATATTCATATTGCGAACATTATATTTGTTTTTTTATCCAAATCAGTAAATGGAACCATTATTCAGCTATTTCATCCAAGAACCAGCTGAAATATGGCCACCAAAGCTCGTCTAGTAGGAGACCTAATTTTTTCATCGGAAAAAAATATAAAATTATTACATCATTTTATTTTTTTAATTAGACTAAGTCTTAGGATGTGGAAACCCAGAACAATATAAAGTCTTGTGTATTATTTTTAAATAAAAAAAATAAAACAAAGGTTTGGGTTGTTTTTTTCAAAAATACTAACATTAGGTATAAAAAAGGATTAAGACCCATGGGTTTTCTTTTTTGTACACATGTCATCACCCTATCTCCCTCATGTCATCCACACTTAGCCCGCAATTCACAGTGCCACCTCTTCCCTCCCCAGTAAGACCACTACCTTCACCAGCCTCCTCCTCCATGATGGAGTTTGTTGTCTACCATAAGTGACTATAAGCCGTAGCCTTCAGATTTTCCCGCATCACCACGATCCTTCATCCAATATAAGACCCCAAGGAACCTACTTCACCTAGATTGGGATGTTGCACCACCCTTTTCCATTGGATCTATATCCCACCGCCCGCCTCTTTTTTGTTGTCCAGATGCCAGCAGGGCCTACGCCACCCGCTGGGTGTAGTGCACTCGCCTCCCACAGGCTTTGTGTAATGACCCAACTTTTCAACAGACATATGGTTTGTTAGTTTTTAATTGGAATACTTTAAATGACCCTAATAAATATTCACAGTCAATCCAAACAGGTCATGTGAGTTTATGAGGCTCATTCAGAGCCTGGACCTCTGAAATGGGAAAAAAAAGAATGGGCCACATGGTCTCTCTACAACCGTACGACCTAGGGTGCATGACCATATGACTTATAGAATACTTAGTATTGATCCTTTTATCATGGTATGCACACAATTAGTCAAAACATACTCTTAACTATGTGGGGTTCCCCTTCTCTACACACAACCATGCATGGTTGGCGGACAGTTTGGACACTCTGCACCTAAACTATGTGCTTAAATATTTTGGGATGAATTTATTATTTTCCCCACATTTTACTATTATCCCATTTTTCCTTTTCTCCTTCTCCCTATAGATACCAGAACCCATTCTATTCCTCCTTTGAGGATAATTTCATCTCAACCTAGGCATTGAAGTATATTATCCATCTAGTGTCTGTTATTATATCCGTTGGAAGCACTGAATCAATATTGATAAGCTCCCATAGTCTCTCAACCCCTATAAAAGTCAATCTTCAAATAATTTCATCTATTTAGGTGTAGGTTCATATGAACTATTTTCAGAGCATTATATCTTTTATGAAATCTCTTCCAACCTACTCCAAATATTACGCTGATATTGAGTGAGGAGTCATCTATGACCTTGAGGTAGGTGGTCACAACATTTTCCTATAAAGATTTGATGTTTTTTAATTAAGTTGTTGTGACACATGCCAATTTTTTCTGAGTACACAAATTATATTGATTCCTTCATGTTTAATTGAACCTTTCATCTTGATACATGTGTATTGATTCTTGTATGGTGGTTTAGTGGTTTCACTTACCATATATAGTCATCCCATGGGTGTTCCAAGTATAATTTGACATTATGACTGATTGGTTCAATATTATCAAAACTCTTAATGAGATATCAGATTAGTTTTTAAATGAAATTACCCTTGATAAATTTTTATTAAATGTAGACCAAGTCACCTCTTAGGTGATTTTCCCTCTTACAGTTTGAATTTCCAAAGTGGGAAATTTCCTTAATAATCATGTCAAATTCTAAATGAGTCGTTGAGATTTATAAATAGTTTTCCATGTTTTGGTAAATTTAGTTGGTTGATTTAAATGAGATAGTAGCATTCTATAAGTGAATTAAACATGGAACCTTCCAATTGACACTTGAGTCTTAGAAGTGGAACTCCCATTTTTTAATGAATCAAATGGAATTGACCCTGTGGTATGGCATATTCAAGATGGTATGAACTTCGTTAAACTAAATGAATTGATTGGTTAAATTAAAAATACTTCAAAGGATGGTAATCCCAAGCCTTTTTTGATGAATTTTCAAAATTCTTATTTTGAATTGTAATTATTTGAATTGAATTGGACTTGACTTAAGGGATATATGGAAGGTAATTCTTTATGTATTAAATTATGAACATGACTATGCCTCATTTACGTGTACATGGGATGGATGAGAATATAGCATGTGAGGTAATTCCCCATTCCTTTTATAAATATGAATATGTCTTTACATAGGCTGTGATATGAGGGTAAGGGATATTTGAGCATGGTGGTATCACACCCCCTTACATTGGGTGTTGAGCATGATGTCTCGCAAGAGTGATAATATATGGGTGTGGGTATTTACATGCCACATTCCATTATTATAGTGTTTCCATGATGGATCACTCACCATCCCGAGTGTTGTTTAATGTCTTATCTCACTCTATTGGGATGTAGGGAATGTATCCTATTTCTTTATCTTATAAGCTCATTAGAGTGGTAATAGATGTCTGAGTTACAACCTGGTCCAACCATCACTAGAATTCCAGGTTTATGGAAACTTATTCCCATACTTAGTTGGTTCATATAGGTGAATGCAATATATATAATTAATATATATATATATATATATATATATATTACTACTATATATGCAGTTACTGTTCATACATTCCTTACGACAATGAGGTAAAGTAGGTAGAGCCATTATGTGTCCCTTTAGAACATGAGTGGCATGATTACTTATTTTAGCATTTCTTTCCTCATTCTGTTATACCTACAAACTGTTTAGTTACATGTACTTTTTGGATTACACATAGACACTATTAGTGGTAGCCTTTTGAGATTTTATCTCACACCCTACTCGGGATGACTTTGGTACCCAAGAAGATTATTTTTCTGTAGGTATAGATAATTTCAAGATACTTTCTATAGGTCGATGATATTTGTTACTTTTGATTGGATCTTAAAAGGATAGGATTGGGAATAGGCTTGAGATTCTTGGTGCTATTTTTTTCCGTCTTTAATTTTTTTTACTATTTTATAAAATGCATGTATCTACCTATTTTATTTCTGTTTTACAACATGCCATGAATTCAAGTACTATACACTTCTATAGAGGATTTTGATATTATTATAAATTGTTTAGTTTATTATCTTCTGCTACTTACTTATTCAGTTATCTATTTATGCTTCCACATTTGTTTATTAATATCATATATTAATATTATGATTTCTTTTTTGATTGTATATGATTGTATTTGTTGTGATAGTCTAACATGATGGTATAGTCTCCCCACTGTGCCACCATTACACCCTCACTACTAGTCCATAGCCTCTGGTGTTTGGGGAGGATCTCTTGAGGCCATGTGACCCAACAGATTAGGGAACAAGTTATGTGGACCCTGGTTCAGGATGTTACAAAGTGGTATTAAAGCAGTTCCTTTTTTGACTTACTATTTGGAGATAATAGATTGGATATTAGGAATTCATGGAACTTGGTAATAATCCATGCTTGGTCATCATGAAACCATGTTTAGGGTAACGTTTGAGTTGCCTAAATTATATTTATTATTATATTTATAAACTTTAATTATTGATATTATTTCACCATTGGGTGACACACATGCTATGTTGTGATTATTATTATTTTTATGATTAAGTTTTTATTTCATCATTGGCCAGATGATATGATGGAAATGAGAATTATTACCCACATCATGAACAGACACAATAGGACTAATATGTCATGCATTTTTCCATGTCATGTTTATTTTTATCATCCATTTCCCTGTCACATATTATTAGTGCCTTAACTATATTTAATTATGCTAACAATTCTTAAAGGGATTGGAAAACATAACTGAAACATAAAGTGTATTCCTTAACCAAATAGTGTTATCCTAAATAGCTTAAAGCATACACCTTAATTAGTCAATTATGGCATGTTGAGATATGGAACATTGTTCGCATGAGTTAGAACAAGTTATGGTGTGGGTCAAGAGGATTACATGTTTTGATTCATAAGGAGTATGGTCCCTAATGGATCAAAAAATGGTAAACCATCTGATTCAACCATTCTAAGTGATTTAGATGGTTAAACTGGCACATATTCAAAATTAAAATGATTTTTAAATTAAAAAAAACCATATTATATATGTTAGATATAGAGACTTGGACCTTATCCCAACCATAATAGTGGTTAGTGGGCATCTCTTATGTTCATATGGCCTGTTATTGTATCTTTATACCATCTAATCCATGATTTTTAAGCATTTAGAGGGGTGTGATAATTTTTAATGGAATGTTTTATAACTATAACATATTCTTAAATGAAATAATCTAAATTTATTAAATATCTTCTGATGTGTGTATTTGGTATTGTAGTTTCATGCTGCCATGACGTCCTCCTATCGTACGCCCTGAAGGCGGAGATGACCATGCTCTTGAGGTGGAAAGCTCTAAGCTGCCACTGATTCTTCCTGTAGTGCCACCTAGGGAACCGATTACTATTTCTGATATGGGAACTGTTTCTTAGTTTTGAGAGGACTTATTATGTATGTTTCAGTCGATACAAGGTGAAGTTCTACCAAACCTGAGTATGGTAGAGTTGACTCAGGAGTTTCAATAGTAACATTCTCCCACCTTCTCGGAGGATAGCAGGACACATGTTGTGAAGACCTGGATTGAGTCTATCTTGTATATATTCAAGCATCAAGATATGCCTACATAATGAAGGGTCAATCTATATACAAACATACATTATGATTCAGCTAAGAGTTGGTGGGATGTTATCTCCTAGGTGGATCAACATTGTGATATTGTATTGGTGTATTTTCAAACCATCTTCTATTACTACATCTTTCCCTAGACATTGAGGGCTAACAGAGCTAGATAATTCATGAACCTACAGTAGGGAATCTTGTATGTCAAGGAGAATTCTTCTCAATTCACAAAGTTGTAGCAGTTCTCTCCTACTCTTGCTACTTATTATCTTATGACTTCCATGCGATTCAAGGATGGACTGGTTTATGACATTCAATCACAGGTCGACATTTTTAAGTAAAAGACCATTTCGGAAATCATCAATCGGGACCTTATTACATAGAGGAACTTAGGGTAAGTTGATGGAGCGAGTCAGGGCAGTTTGGAACCTAGAGCTATCGATTGTTCTTCTTTTGGAAAAAATAGGTGCATTGAGGTTTCTCGTAGAGGTAGCGACAATAAGGCTCCTCGTACAGATAACATTAAGATATGTTACCTGTAACGACCCAAAACCTTTATCAATGAAATTCCATTATTATAATTATTTCATATAGTAAAATCACATAAAATCATATTAATAACACAATAAACACTTTATAAATGAATAATTAATTAAATAAAAGTCATTTCTAGAAGTTAAGTAACATATACTGAAGGAATAGTAACATGACATTTGGAATAATAACATGACCCTTATGAATAGTAAACCAGAAAATAGAATAGTAATCTCCCCAATGAAAGTATAAATAAAATTTATCAATCTTATAAGTGAAAATATGATATAATTATATCATAGTATATGTAAATAAATATTTTAAAATTTATTAATTAAGTGTTGGTATTTTTGTAAGTCATAAATATTTAATTACAGTTTTTGAATAATTTAATAATTTAAAAGAATAATTATTTTCATAAATTTTATTCATAAATTATTATTCTTATATCATATGATTATAATATAAATTTATGAGACCTTAATTAATTTTTCAGAGTGTTAGAAAATAGTTTTAATTTTAAAATAAGTATTTCCCATGTAAATGAGGATTTTAATTAAAATTAAAATTTCTCATATTTATAAAATTATTTTCATAAAATTGAGTTTAATTTTTAATTTTAAATGTATAAAAATTGTTAAGGTGATTTTTTTTAATTTTTCATAAATACTTGAATTTTTAGTGAATAGTAACATAAAATAATTTTCGATAAATGCTAGATACATGAATTATGGAGTCATAGATTATTTACAGCTGATTTAAACCCAAAATATCAAAAACTTCCTTCATTATTTTATTTTAATTTATTATAATTATAATACTATTCATATTATTGGTCGAAAATAATAAACTAATGAATTAAATAATGAGAACCCCCCTCTCCTCCACTATAAATACCACTCCTCACCACATATTCTCCTCACACCTCTCAAGACTTTATACTTGTAAAAATTATTCCTAATAAACTTTCCAAACCTATCCCCCATGTTCAAGTTCTTTTGTTCTAAAGAAAAGACCAAAACCACCCCCTAAGGAGTTTCTCTAGAAGAAGGAATCAAGAGGTAAAACCCTCTTCTATTATCTTTCGATTTTTTAAGTTCTTTTCTTTTTATATCTTCTTATCACTTCCCCCTACAAAGGTGGTATGAAAAATCCATTATATTATATATACTAGAATATTATAATTTTTATGGAATAATTATTTAATAAATATCTTATCCTCACTTTTATTTTAAGAATGAAAACATTGTCTGTGAGGTGCCAATTTACCACCTTCTTGGAGGACGTGCTTTCATCATTCAATGTCATCTTCAATTATATACATAAAAACATTTTTATGGTTGAACCAGATTTTAATATATTTATTATATATTATTTAATGATCTATAATCATTTGGTACACATTATATTAATTTATAGAAAAAAATGAGTTCGTTGTGATCAAAAACCACAAAATAAACCAAATAATTGTAATTAACTATTTATCCAATGATTAATACCCATGTCATAAAAACAAATAATATATAGTACCAATTTTACCTTTGTATTATCACTAATAACATATAAGTTTAATTCAAGATAATTACCCCCACTTCATATGACCTTTCATACATGCATACAAGTAAAACGATCATGAAAACTAAGGAAACAAACACTCCTAAATGATGAAATCGAATCTATTAACCCATCAAAAAAGACATAAATGAACTTAATAAAGATATAATAAATAAAATAAATGTATAAAGGGTTCTTAAATTATCAATTAATGATTCTAATTTTATTATACATGACATTAATATCAAGTGTTGAACACCTTCATACTTAATGTAAGGGATTCTACCGAAACCTCCATTATTCCTTCAAGTTACTCTTTCTCTCTATTTACCGAAATGAAATTCTCTTTAATTTATATGTAAATATTCTAAATTCTATTCATATTTTCCAAAATAATGTAAAAATATCCATTAATCCTTATTTTTCATGGATATACATGTTTTAAAAAGGTTTCTTACTCAATTATTTATGATATGCAAGCCTGATTTAAGGGAACTTCCTGAATTATTACCCAATTTCATGTGCACTATATAATATGTATGAAGAAACTATTTTTTTTCCTAAAATCACACAATTAATTCTTAAAACTCTCTTGTTTCACGTCGGGAATTATAAAAAATATTATTCCATTTTCTACTTTAAATGCTCTTTAATATTTTCTTTAAGTCACACTAAAATATTTTAATTCTAAAGGTTCTTAAATAATCTTCTATAGAACTTATCACTTAAGTTTTAAATAAATAATAATGATCTATTCTTATTATCATTTATTAATTTCCATTTATGATTTTATTCCTTTATTTCATGGAAAATTTTATTATACACCCATTTATTATGCTTTTGACATGATTATGATACCCAATTCTTTCCATGGGTAATCCCTAAACTTATGTTTAATTTCTTATGTATGATTATTTTGTGGAATATTCATGAACATGTTATGATAGGTGGGCCCGAATATCTCTGTAATGTATTTTTAATGTTTAGTCTCATGAGACATTATGTGAAATAGTCTTGGTGGTTAGCCTTGACTCGTGCTCATCTATGTGCACTGAGTCTTGACTCATGATCCCCTATGTCCAATGTACCTTGAATTATTCTAAAGTCATATTTTATGTTTCTACAACATTAATACGATTCCATGAATATATGGTCTCATGTTCTATATGTTATTATACCTAATGTTTAATCATGTTCCATGACTTTTTATATCATTATGTTATGCCTTCTAACCCATGTACTAAGCTTTATTTTAATGTTTATTCCATTACTGGGATTTTTAGCTCACCCATTTGTTCATGTTACCCCAGGTTATCCTATAAAGAATTAAGGGATAAATGGAAGTTAGGATCTCTTTATGAATATTAAATAAAATATGTTCTTATTTTGGAATCATATATTTAATTACGTACCTAATATCCAAGACACTAGAATTTATGATCCTTGTTTTGAGATTTGATGTTTAATTATGATTAAAATCATGTAATGATATGTGAAAAATGTTAGGGTCGTTGTAGATTGTATCATATATAAAATTTAGTTATTTTTCGAGATTAGGACTATATACTTTAGTAAGAACCATAGGGATAAGACTACGTAGTAGAAAACATCCATAAATTTTGGTAAGTATAGATTAAGTGATTTATCAAGAGAATAAATCCATGTTTGGATACTAAAAGTGGATGTGGTTCTATCACATATGTACCTAGGAGTAAAAACTCCGACAAAGTGTTTTGGGACTAACACCAGGTTACATGGTACATGACAATGGGCCTTACAACACATCTAGTTTGACACTCCTAGGGGATATGATTCGGTAAATTCATAAGCACATTAAAAACGATCATTAAGGGAAAAAATAAAATGCACATAATAATATAAGATAGGAAATAGATCATGGATAACCCAGATTGAAACCTATAGAATCAGAAGTTAAGATATAATTTTCCATGAAGAGTTTATCCTTTTGTGTTTAAAGTTTCCTTATTAATATTATTAGCTAAGTATTCATGCCCCCTTAATTAAAATTTATTTTTCATAATTATTGGAGGGAAATAGAAGAATACATTTCAACAATCAATGTGGTAGGAAATGTAATTATTTTCTAAATGATATTCCAAATATAATGGAAATAGATGATCAAAACATAATGCAAATACTTTCTTAGCTGGCTCAAGTTATGAACAATAAATTAAATCATGTGGAACACCCTATTTCTCTAAGGAAAGAGAAAGGTGACATCAAATTGTTTATATGGAAAAGGAATCCCATGTTTAGTGGATCTTCCAGTCCCCTCCTCTTATAATAGTGGATTAAGTCCATTGAAAATATATTATCTATCATCCAGTGCTCAGAATATGAAAACGTTGTGTTGGTGGTCGATCATTCTTATAAGGAAGCTAATTAGTGGTAGAAACTGATCAAAAATAAAAAGTCCAATGAGGAAATTGATTGGAAATAATTAAAGAAAATGTTTTTCATTAAATATTTTCCCCAAACCATCCATCTCATGATGAAAACAGAGTTCCTCAGACTTAAGCAGAAGGAATATGACTTTATCAAGGCATATGAAGAAAAATTTACAAGTCTTGAAAGATACATCTCTAGATTTTTCATGGAAATTTAAAGAAAGGTTGATCGCTTCCTTAGTGGACTAAATCCAAGTCTATAAAAAGCATTGTAAATTCAAGACTTTGAAAGATATGAGAATATTGTCTATTTTTCCCTCAAGGTTGAAATGGAGATTGGAGACTCTCAATGGTCTCGTGGGCCTGGTGAAAAAAAGTGGAAAATTGAGTCTAATATGGGTGGATCAGCAAATAAATCCCATGATGGAAAGAAGGCTGAAGATCCCACATGTAAAAATTATGGGAAAAAGAATCTTGGGAACTCTATAAAGAGAACCACTAAATTCTTAAAATGTGGAAGAATGAGGCATCTATCTAAGAACTACCAAAGGGATATGAAGAATTCCACTAACGTGGAAGAAGAAAAGATGGTTCATATCAATTCTCATCCTATAGTTTAGTGTATCCAATGTAAGGAACATGGTTATTTAGTGAACCAATTTCATAAGGCCAAGGTTGTTATAGGGAATAAAAAAACCTCCAAGGAAACAAGTAAGGGAATATTTTATAACTACTACTGAGTTGGAGTCAAAAAACAATGTGGTGATAGGTATGCTGGTTATTCATTCAAGAATAGTGAACATACTATTTGATTCTAGTTCTATGCATTATTTCATATTTTACAAGTTTAGTATAACTATTCGAACACCACATCGAAATATGTATGTTGGGTTATATATGAGAATAGCATATGAGAATATTATTTCATCCAAAGTACATAATTCCTCCCTGTTAATTTTTTGTGGACTAAACCTCCCAGAAAATCTTTTCTTACTTCCTATGGTGGAGTTTAATGCTATTTTGAGAATTGATTGGCTGTCTTTATAAAAATACAACAGTAGTTTTCGGGAAAGGTATTTCAATCTTCACATCCTAAAGTATCCTCCAATTATTTACAAGCATCCGGAGGAAGATGAATTTCATTCAGAATCACCATCTCACATGTGAATATTACTTCCTTATGAGAAATCATATCTCTCTCAACGCTAGAGATAAAAGAAATGATCTTGATCAAATCCAAGACCATCAAGAGTGATAACACTGATGTATTCATGGAATAATTTATTGGTCATACTCCAAACTGAGAGTTTGAGTTCTCAATTAAACTTATTCCAGGATCTCTTCCTATATCAATGACACCTTATAGAATAGACACCATTCTGCTGGAATAACTAAAGAAGTTGTTATAGGAGAATCTGGACAAGGGTTTTATATGATCGAGTGCGTCACCATGGGGTGTACCAGTATTCTTTTTCAAGAATAATTATAGAATAATGAACCTATACATTGAGTATCATGAGTTCAATAAAAGAATGATAAAGAACATGTATAACCTTCCTTGGATAGATGACTTGTTTGATCAGCTCTGTGGATCCAATTATTTTTCTAAGGTGGAACTTCCATCAGGATATCACCGATTAGAGGTGAAGAAAGAATATATTCCCATGAATGTCTTTAGAATAGGGTATTGATACTATGAGCTCATTGTTATTCCCTTTGAACTCAATAATTCTCCCACAACATTCATGGATTTAGTGAATAGAGTCTTTAGGGATTCCCTCAAAAAACATGTGGTACTCTTTATTGATGATATTTTGATATACTATAAGAGTAAGGAGGAATGTGAGAAGTATTTGAATACTATGCTGAATACTTTTCAATGGGAAAAAATATATTTAAAGTATAGTAAATTAATGTTCTGGATGGAGGAAGTATCATTCTGGGGGTATGTAATCACCAGAAAATAGATATCTTCCGACCCCTCCAAGATAAAGGCAATCGAAGAGTGTCCTAGGAAAACATCTTTAATGAAGATCCATAGCTTACCAGGCATAGTAGGGAATTACCGATTATTTTTGAAGAACTTATCATGATTTTCAAACCCAATAACTAAGATGACATAAATGGAAGTGAAATTTTTCTAGACTCAAGAATGTGAGGAAATATTAAAGGAGATCAAAAAGAGGATTATCATTGTGCCAATACTCACACTCCCAAAAAGTAGACAAATCTTTATTATGTATATAAATTCTTCAAATAAAGTATTAGGATGTGTACTTATACAAAATGATAAAGTGATAGCCTACGCCTCAAGTTAATTGAAAATTCATGATCAAAACTATACTATTTATGATCTGGAGTTGGTGGCTATGATCTTCACATTGAAAATATGGCGGAATTATCTCTATGGGGAGAAGTGTGTGATATATACTGATAACAAGAGTCTCAAATATATATTCCTATAGAAGAAGATTAATTTTTCTATAGAAGATGGCTAGATATCCTTAAGGATTATGATTGATCAATACATTACCACTCTTGTAAGGCAATTAAGGTGGAAAAGGATCTAATTAGAAAGAATCCTTCATCATTATCGATGATGAGAATTGAGAAGGATCCAATATTGTTAGACTTACAATTTATGGACATGGGAATCATTAAGGGAGGAACATAATAAATCATTTCTCAAATGATTTCTCAACCATATCTTATATAGAAAATAAAGGATGCTCAAAGAAATGATGTGAAAATTTAGAAAAGGGTTTAAGCTATCAAGAATGAGAAAACCTCTAAGTTCAAGATCGATGAGGATGGAGTCATAAGATTTGGGTCCCAAATATGTGTACCATCAAATCAAGAGATAAATAAAGCTCTTATGAATGATGCACATAACTCAACCTTCTATACTCCCTTAGTGAGAACAATGATTTATCAAGATATACAAGTGAACTATTAGGGTGACAATATGAAAAAGAATATTAATAAATATAAAACAATGTGCTTGGCATGTCCGCAAGTGAAGGGTGAAATAAAAAAATTCTAAAGGGATGATTCAACCATTATCCATACCAACTTGAAAATGGGAAAACATTACCAATTAAATTTTTACTATAATTCCAAATAAATCCAAAGGAAACAATGCTATATGGGTTATTGTGGATCACCTTATAAAGAAAACTCACTTTATCGCAATTTGAGAGGACTTCTCACAGGATAAACATGAATATATATATATATATATATATATTAAAGAAGTGGTAAGGCCGCATAGAGTACCACAATTAATTGTATCAGATCGAGATATGAGATTAACCTCAAAGTTCTAGAAAAGTCTCTAATATTCTCTAAGCACTAAGATGAATTTCAGTTTGTCCTATAAACCTCAAACTATTTTCTAATCCGAGTGGACTATTCAGACACTAGAAGACATGTTGAGAGCATCTTTTATAAACATAAAAAGAGGACGAGACCAACATTTTCCTCTAGTTGAGTTCTGTTACAACAATAGTTATCACTCAAGTATCCAAATGGATCAATATGAATCCCTTTATGGGAAAAGGTGAAGAACACTGACATGTTCGGTGAAGTCGGTGAACATAAGCTACTAGGAACTGAAATGGTTGAAGAAATGGTGGAGAAGTTGAAAACCATTCAGCAGTACATCAAGGAAGCCGAAATTCAACAAAATAACTATGTTGAAAACCATCGATGGGACCTTGAGTTTAAGGTTGTAGACAAGGTATTCCTCTACATGTCTTTGAATAAGAGTATCATGAGATTTTGTAAGAAAGGGAATCTAAGTCTTAGGTACATTGACCATTTAAAGTTCCTTGATTATGTCGAAGTTGTGGCCCATTGACTAAAATTATACCAACCATGTCTCTAGTACATGATGTATTCCATGTATCCCTATTAAGTAAGTATATATTGTATCCCTCAAATACACTGAATTTAGAGGTGGTACAGTTAGAGAATGGTCTTTCTTACAAGGAGCGGCCAGTGAAGATCTTGAATCATAGGGATAATGTTCTACACAACAAGGCTACTCACCTGGTCAAAGTAATATGGAGGAACCACAAGTATGAAGAGAAAATATGGGAAGCATGGAAAGTTACAAAGGTAAGGAACCAACACCTATTTTCAACGTAGCATGTAAAACAAAATTTCAAGGTTGAAATTTCTTAAGGGGGGAGAATGTAATGACCCAAAAAATTTAACAATGAAATTACCTTCTTAAACTTATATCATATAGTATAATCACATAAAATCACATTAAAAAAACAATACAAACTTTATAAATGAATAATTAATGAAATTAAAGGCATTTCTAAAAGTTAAGGAACATATACTAAAGGAATATTAACATGACCTTGAAATAGTAACATGACTTTTATGAATAGTAAAATAAACAATTGAATAGTAACCTCACCAATTAATGTATAAATAAAAGTTATCTGACTTATAAGTCACAATATGATACAATTATATCATAGTATAAGTTAATAAATATTTTAAAAATTATTAAATAAGTGTTGATATTTTTGTATGTTAGAAATATTTAATTAAAATTTTATGAATAGTTTAATAATTTGAAAGAAAGATTATTTTAAAAAATTTTATTCATAAATTATTATTTTTCTATCATATGATTATAATATAATTTTATGAGACCTTAATTAAATTTTCAAAGTGTTAGGAAAGTAATTTTAATTTTAAAATCATTATTTTCCAAGTAAATGATGATTTTAATTAAAATTAAAATTTCTCATATATAGAAATTGATTTTCATAAATTTTATTTCATTTTTTAATTCTACACATCAAAAAATCTTTATGGTGATTTTTTGGTATTTTTCTAAAATACTTGAATTTTTTATGAATAGTAAAATACGATAACTTATGATAAATGATAAATAAATGAATTACAGAGTCATATATGATTTATGGCTGATGTAAACCCAAAATATTGAACCATACTTAATGATTTAATTATATTTTATTATAATCCTCCAACAATTCATTATCTTGATCCAAAATAATAAACTAATGAATTAAATAATGAGAAAACACCACACTTCATTACTATAAATACCACCCATTACCACCTTTTATAATCACACCTCTCAACCCTTGAGACTTGTCCAAATTCTTCCAAATAATATTTCCAAAACCCCCCATGTCTAGGATTTTTTCTCTCTCTTAACAATAGACCCAAACCAAACCCATAAAGAGGTTCTCAAGAAGAAGGAATCAAGATGTAAAACCCTCTTTCACTTTCTTTCGATTTCTTTTCAGGTTATTTTTCTTTTCTTATCTCCTCCTCACTTCCCACAACCCAAGTGGAATGAAAACTAAAGTATCTTATATATACTGGAATTTTATCTTATTTATGGAAAAATTCTTCAAAAAAGGTCTTCTCCTCTCTCTTATTTTAAGAATGAAAACATTACCCGTGAGGTGCCAATTTACCACATTCATGGACGAAGCGCTTTCATATTTCAGTTTAAACGTCAAGGAAGGTCATGAAACAATTTTTATGGTTAAATTAGATTATAAAATATTTATTATATCTTATTTAATATTTTGGAATATTTTTTTACACATTATATTAGTTTACAAAACAAAATGAGTTCGTTGTGATCGAAAACCTCCAAAGTAAACCCAAACGATTATCATTAACTATTTATCTAATTATTCATTCTAATTCCATAAAACCAAATGATATATAAGACCAATTTAACCTCTGGAAGATTATTAATAACATATAGGTTCAATTATTGATAATTACCCCCACTTTATATGACCTTCTGTACATGTATACAAGTAAACTGATCATGAAAACCAAGGAAACCAATGCTCCTAAACGATTAAATTGAATCTCTTAACCCAGAAAATGGCCATAAATAAACTTAATAAAGTTATAATAAATAAATTAAATGTATAAATGGTTCTTTAATTATTAATTTATGAATCTAATTTGATTATCTAGGATATGAAGATCAAGTGAAAAACACATTCATACTTAAGGTAAGGGATTATACCTGAACCTCTATTATTCTTTGAGGTTACTCTTTCCCTCTCTTTACCCAAATTAAATTCACTTTTATTTTTATTTAAATATAATAAATTATGGGTATATGTTCCAAAATAATGTATCAATATCCATTCATTATTTTTTTTGGGATATACATGTTTTTAAAAGGCTCCATACTCAATTCTTTCTGATATGCAAGCCCAATTTAAGGGAACTTCCAGAATTCTTACCTAATTTTTATGTGAACTATATAATATGTTTTAATACACAATTATTTTTTCTAAAATTCATAATTTTGTTATGAAAAATTTCTTGTTTAATTTATGGTTTTATATAAACTATTATTCTATTTTCTACTTTAAATTCCCTTTAATATTTTCGATAAACTACACTAAAATGTTTTAATTAAAAAGTTTCTTAAATAAACTTTTTAGATGTTATCACATCAGTTTGAAATAAATAATGATGATATATGTGTATTATCTTTTATGAATGTCCATGTATGATTTAATTCCTTTATTTCATGGAAACTTTTATGATACACCCATTTATTATGCTACCGATATGATTATGATACCCACTTCTTTCCATGGGTAACTCTTATGATTATTTTTGATTTCTTATGTATAATTAATTACATGGAAAAAATATTCATGAACATGTTATTATGGGTGCATCCAGATATCGCTCCAATACATTAGATAATGTTTAGTCTCCTGAGACATTATGTCCAACAGTCTTGGTGGTTAGCCTTGACTCATGATCCTCTGTGAAAGAAGACTTAACACATGATCCTCTATGTGAAACAATCCTTGAATCATGCTAAAGTCATGTTTTATGTTGCTTCCACAATAATATGATTCCATGATTATATAGTCCTATTTTCTATATGTTATGATTCCTTATTTTTAATCATGTTCCATGCATTTTTATATCATTAGGTGATTCCTTCTAACCTATGCGCTACGCTTTATTTTATTTATTATTATCTTACTGGGATTTTTAGCTCATCCCTTTGTTCACGTTATCCATAGGTTATCCTATGCATATGTAAGGGATCAAAAAAAGTTAGAATCACTTTATAAAGATTAAATAAAAAATGTACTTATTTTGGAATCAAGATGTTTAATTATATACCTAATATCTAATACACTAGACTTTATGATCCTAGTCATGTAATTTTATGTTTATTTATGTTTAAAATCATGCAATGATATATGAAAAAGCTTACGATTTCTATATCACCAGTGAAAGAAGCTAATTCATATGAAACCTCAGTTCCCGTGTGAACCAATCAAGTGCAGAGGCTGCGAAAGGATGGTCCATATTTATTAGATTTTAATTATACAAATACAATAAAAGAGGGGGGGGGGGTGAATTGTGTGTTTTCTAAAATCTTGACAGATTTTGGTTTGAAAATATCTTAGAAACTTATATAGATATGAAAAATTCTCTTCTCTAATGAGTATGAGTAGTGGATAAAAGTAAAAAACTAACACACAAATTTTATAGTGGTTCGGGACACAAATATCTCCTATTTCCCTCCACCAACGCACTCTCTACGAGCTTGGTGAATTTCAATATAAAGGTCCTCCTATCACATGACCTTAAAATACACAACTGAGTGAAAATAGTTGAAACCATTACAAAAAGGATAAAAAAATCCTTATCGTTATTTTACAAGGAACCAATTGTCCATATCTTAGTACAAGAAGCTCATACATAAATCAAAATTGAGTATGAGAAATTGATACTCCCAAATCAAAAGAGTTTTATTTGATGATGGTTTGGGTTGATCTTCACAGTTGTAGTAAAAACGGACATTTGATGGATCTTCTTCTTATGAAATTAAAGTCTTTGACAAAGAATAACTCTGAAGTGATCTGGGTTTCAAATTAACTTCAAAATTAATATAAGAAAAGTAGTAGTGCTCTTACAATATTACGTGGTTGAAATATGAATGTCACCAAAGAGTATCTTCTTTTTTAGATAACAGAGTCCATCATTCATTGTAGCAGACCAATAGAAGATATCCACAAGATTACAGTTGTATGTATTAATTTTTTAACACCCATATTTTTAAAAGATACACTAGTAGAATATATAGAGGATATTGGTTGATATGGTATTCTATATCTAAGAAAATATCATGAAAGAACTCAAAAATTTGAATTCAAATTGACCAAGGAAGTCATAACGTCCCTTAATAATATGAGTTATTTTATTGGATTAATATGTTTCTTTGAATTGATTGTAATGATCTTTGAATAAATTGTAGAGAAGTTTTCAATCAGCCTATAATTATATCAAGACTGTTTCAATAATATATGATTATATCGGAGTATAAAAATCTCCATTATTTAATAGTCAAAGGTAGATTTCAACTGTGTGGTGTAGGGTTCCTTTTCATACCATTTGGTTTCTTTAAGTAGCACATGGTTCCTTTGTGTAGCGTACACTTACTTTTCGTAGCATATGGTTCCTTTTCATAGCACATGGTTCCTTCCAACGTATGGTTTCTTAACCATACTTTTATATTAAAACTCCCGAATATAGGAAAATAAAAATGATTCCATTTTCTAACATAGGGTTGATATTCCGTACATTTTTTGATTCTCCAAATTTTGGGTTTTCAATCCATATGCTAGATGTTCAACAAATCATAGGGAAGATTAACCATACATTTATTAACCAAATGTAGGGTATTAAAAATGTTTCCATAACACATATCGTAGATTTTCATTCCAAAAAATATACAAAAAATCATGTTATTTATTCATGAAACATACTTACCAAAAATTTATTAGAAAAAAACAAGGGTATTTGTGTGTATAAAAATAAAGATTTAACATAAAGTATTTCTGAGACAATATATGCCCAAAAATCTCCCAATTTTTGATGATCAGAAAACCCATATAATAATTAACAGAAAGTATAGGATATTTTTAAAATAAAATATTTTGATTTCACAATATCATTTCTGTGATGAAATATATACTTGTAAATTGAAAACATTTAACCCAAAATTCTATTAGTTGTCTCCAAAAAATGTGTAATATTTATGGTTCGTGAATAATATGCCCCTTTTAATGATATAAAAATGAATTATTGAAAGAAAAAATGATATAAACCATAGTTAATATAGAATTGAATTGTAAATGAATTTTATAATTTACTAGGTAAAAAAATAAGATATGTGATATGGTTGTGTTAAGTTGAACATAAATAACATAGTAATAAAATTATACAATAATATAAAACAAACAAAAATAAATAGTCAAGTAAACTAAAATGCAGATCAAATGTTGTTGAAAAACTAACAATACATCCCACAATAAATGTTAGATGTCTTTAAAATGAGGGGTTTTGGTTAGAATGGTTTTCTGCATCATAATCTCGATGGGAAGAAGGGGTATCAGGATAAGGAATGGTCTAAAAAACACCTTGAATTTCAAGCATCTTCACTAACATGCTCTAAAAATGATTCTTGAATACTTCTATCCACTATTGAAACATTTTATTTGAATCCTGACTAAACTTCAATATTTACACTAAATTGACCTTAATAAACTCATTCAATATTTCTTAAAATTGAATAAAAGTAGTCAATATATCTATAACTTGATGAATGACTGGTCTTAACTAGGATTTATTAGAGGTCAGCTGAATAATTAAATATCATTGATTATCGAGAAGAACATTCAAAGGTGTACTATCACACTGGAGAGATTGAAGTCTATTATTGAACTTAGCCAATTCTAAAGTAATAGCTTAAAATATTCTTATCAAATCAGGCAGACTATATTGAAGAGTAAAGGTTGAAGCTTGACGACTTTCTATGACATATTGAAACTAGCTTACCAAAATTTGTTTCATCTCATCAAAATCATAATTTTTCATAGATTTATCTTTCAAAGATCGTAATTCTCTACCTAAATATCTAATAAAATCATCAAGATCTCCCACATAAATCAAATTTTCTTTAACTTCTCTTAATTGTGCTTGAAGTGCCTCAAACTCAGCCCTAGTAACCATTGAACTTATGAGTGATTCAACTTTACTACTCTCAGACACTAATTCTTGTCTTAGAGTCAGATTCTGAGTGTTTACTTGAGTGAAACTTTGAACTATCTCTTCAATATATCTTTCCAATGAGTCATAAGACTCAGTATATTGTGCTCTAGTTTTTCCATCATCCACCAAATCCAAACATGTCTCTTCCTACTCTTTTAATTTAGGTACTACTACATCAACCTAATAATAAATAACTAAATAACGATTTATTGGGTAATTCTAATCATCATTATGATCTATTTCTTTGGTTTGATTAGCCCCTTGAGAAACTTCATCAACATTTTCAGTTACTTGAACCTCCTACTCAGCTACTTATTCTTCACCAGCTTGGCCAGCTTCCACTACTGAATAAATATTTATTGTAATTATTCTTCTTAGATAAAGAATTTCCTCATCAATTCTTAATTCTACTCCTTTATTGGGATTTAGTATCATATAACCAATAATAGGTAGTTTCTCCCCCATAGAACTAGAAATAAAGCCTTCTTGTTCTTCAATGCCAACTGAAATAATATGATTTCAAGATTAACACTAGAAAAATAATAGTTTCATAAAAATTACAACATTGATAATATTTTTGTGATGACATATCTGACCAAAAGATATGTCTCTTATCTTTTCTATCCATATAAACAGTAGGGATAGAATCCTTCCATTGAAGGTAAAAACCCATCTTTGCATCCTTTTGACAACAATGATTCTGATACCATAACATATATCGATTACAGTTCAGCTTAATATTGTTCAAGAGAAAAAATAGAATATACATATCTTGATAAATAACTTTATCTTACTCAATTATCCATGATAGTATTCTATACTGAATGAATTCCATCAAGACTCTTTTATTGACATTAAGATATCTTCTCGTCATTTTCTTGATAGTTCCAGTTCCAAAGAGAGAAAACATGATATGCCTTGATCAATATTTTTTTAACAAATAATTCTCAGTAAAAAAAAAATTCCCCCTCATGGGTACAATCTAAGATCTTTAAATTTGAATCAGAGTGATAGAAAACTCATCTTGATGAATCTTAGACAGAACTGAGTATTCATCCTTTCTAAAACTAAATGAGGCATTTTGGCAGAACTCTTTTTCCTCTATATTAAAAACAGAAGGTGTATTTTTATCTCCAAAAATAAATTCCAAACCTTGAAATCTTAAAATATTATTTGAAAAGATATTTATTTGATTCAGCCATCAAAATTAATTACCTTCCCCTAAATAAATTTATGATATTTTAACTGACTAACAGTTTTGTTTGGGCCAACATCTTTAACTTTGCGAGAAGTTTCCATTTCTAAATGCTCAAGTTTTTAGGGTTTGAAAGTTTAGGGTTTTGGAATATTGGAATGATAAGATCTCTATAATTTGAAAGTATGTGAAGGAGTATGAATATCATGAGAAAGAAAACAGTTTTCTCACATCGATTTATAATGTACTCATTATTTTTTAATTTGAAAAAATGAATAAAAAGAAATTGAAACGAAATTATTTTTTAAATCCAATTAATTAGTAAAAAAATAAAGAGAAAATTAAATAAATAAACAATAAATTAAGTTTACTAAAAAATAGAGAGACTATGAATAAATTAATAAAAATTCATTTAAAATTAAATAATCCCAACTCCCCCTTAGTAAAATCAAAACTTGTAGTGGGAAGTGGTTTATTAAAAATATCTGGTAATTTTTATTCAGTATTTAAAGTTTTCTAAAGATATATCATTTCTAAGAACATAATCTCTTAGAAAATGATTCATAATATCAATATACATAGTCCTAGAAAGACTTATATGGTTTTCTAAAATATTAATAGCACTAGTATTATCACATAAAATAGGTATATTAATAAAATTTAGTACAAAGTCTATCAGAGTGTTTTTCAACCACAATACTTTTTCACAACAAAAGTCAGCAAAAACATATCCTGCCTCAGCTGTTGATAGACCAACTAAGTGTTGTTACTTACTTGAACATTATACTAAAGACTTTACTAAAAAGTGATAGGTTATATAATAAGGTTTTATATCTAATATACAACTTCCAAAATCAGTATTTGGATATGAAATTAAATTAAAATAAAATTTTTTTGGATAATGAAGAGATTAAAAAACAATTACTTTTAAATATCAACAAATTATTTGAACAATAGTAACATGGAATTATTTTGGATTTTAATTAAATCTTTCATATAAAAAAATTATTATGTCTTGTCTTCTAGCTATATGTCATAATAAACTACCAATCTTACCTCTATATAACTTTTTGTCAACTTGTTTCCAGCTTCATCCAAATCAAGTTTTATATTGGGACACATAGGAGTTTCATAATTCTTTCTATTTTCAACTCCAATTTTTTTTAATAAATCAATAATATATTTACTTTGATTTAAAACCATTCCAATATCTTTTTGATAAATTTGAAATCCTAGAAAAATGATTTCTCCCATAATACTCATTTCAAATTCTTATTGAATTATATTTTAAAACTCATTCCAATGATTTTTATAATTAAACAAAAGATAAAATAATCCTCATATATTTTTAATAATAAAATATTAAAACAAATAGTTTTCTTAAAATGTGTTTGATCTTCCAATCCAACAGTAAATCTATTTTTCAATGGAGAAGAACTTAATATTTCATAGGAAGATCTATGTGCTTATTTAAGGTCATAAAGAGCTTTGGTAAGTATAAAAATAGAATTTGTATTATGAGGGTTTTTAAAACTTGAAGTTTGTTCAACATAAAAATCATCCATTAAATATTCATTTTAAAAGGCATATTTAACATCCATATGATAAAATTTAAAATTCATATGAGATGAATAAAATAAATAGATTCTAATAGCTTCTAATATAGCTAAAAGGGAAAAGGTTTCCTCATAATATATAACTTCATCAGGATTATATCATTTTACCACTAATCTAATTTTTTTTCTAGTTGTGATTCCTTGATCATCCTATTTTATTCTAAAGATCCACTTCGTTCCTATTACCAGATAATTTGATGGTCTTTCAACTAAATCCTAAAAATTCATTTCTTTTGAATTGGTTTAGTTCTTATTTTATTTAAAATTGCCAATTCACATCTTCTAAATATTCTTAAATAGATTTTGGTTCTAACAGAGACAAAATGGAAGAGAATTGAGCTATGTTTCTTATATTTATTGTAGTTATAATTCATATGTCAACGTATACTATGGATGTTTCTAAAGGATGGGCCTTTGAGTTTTTAGACTGTCTAGGTAAGAAACATTATGGTTCTTTCGTTTCATGTTCATATGAACTGGAATGAATTTTATTTATATCATTTTCATAATTAGTTTTAGGAGTTTCAAGTATTATGTTGTCAAAAGAGTCAGTAATATCATCTTCTTGATATATCTTTTTATTGAAAGGGTTAGTTTCATCAAACTCCACATGAACTGATTCTTTAAAAATCCTTGAATTTTTATTAGATAATCTATAGGCTTTAGAAGTAGAAAAGTATTCCATAAATATTCCTTAATCAACTTTTAGATCTAATTTACAAAGTTATACTTAGTATTCAAGATATATACCTTACATCCAAATACTTTTAAGTACATCGAGTTATCTCTAATTCTAATGTTTATAGGGTGTGTTTTTATTTATAGGTTTAATTAAAACCTTATTCATTATATAGCATGAAGTGCTTATAGATTCTACCCAAAAATAGGTAGGAAGAAACTATTCATTCATCATAGTCTTTACCATTTCTTTAATAGTTTTATTTCATCATTCAATAATACCATTTTGTTGAGGTGTTCTTGGTGAAGAGAAGTTGTGTCTAATACCAATATTTGAGAAAAAAGAATTAAATTTTTGATTCTAAAATTCTTCACCATGATCACTTCTCAATGAAATTATTTTAAAACTCTTTTCATTTTGAACAATTTTTCAAAAACATTCAAAAACAGTAAATACTTCACTTTTTAGTTTTATAAAATATACCCATGTAAATCAATAATGATCATCTTCTAAAACATAAACATGTAATTTAACAGCCAAACATGATACCCTAGATGCTCCAAAAAAATCCATGTGGATAATTTCTATAGGTTTATATGTAGCAATTTTTTTAATATATTTGAAAGTTGATTTGTGTTTTTTTCCAATTTGACATGCATCATAGAATTTATCATTTACAAACTTAAGACAGAGAAAATAATAAACTAATTGTTTCATAGATAATTTATTAAAAGAATATATATTTAAATGTGAAAGTATTCTATGAAAAATCCGTGATTCATTTTTATTAGCAAAAAAACAATTAAATTTTTGTTTACAGAACGAATTAAGATCCAACAAATAAACATTTTTAGTTCTAGGTGATCCAAATTTCAGCAGTTTATATTTGAAAATAGATTAGGATTCGTTATAAAAATAAACTTAAAACCCCTCATCACAAAGTTTATAAATACTTATCAATTTGTGTTTTATCCCTTGCAATACAATACATTGTTGATAGAGATAGTATTTGGATCTCTAATAGTTCCAACTCAAAAAATCATTCATTTTTCATTGTCACCAAAAGTGACTAGACCACCATCTATTAGAGTCAATGTGTGGAAATTTGACAATTCTCCAATGAAGTATCAGTAATGAAAGATTTATATATACTATATAGAATTTTTTTCCTGTTTCCTTTATCCTAGAAAATAATTTAAACACATGTTTGTTTTGGTACCCATATTTTCTTGCGTCTAACAGTGTTAGTGAGAAAAGATCTGGGAATCCATATTTTCCTTATCTTTACACAATTTATATAAATTTATTTAGACATAATTTAATAAATAAAAATATTTTTAATACCACTAATTTCAGGATTTCTCAAGTAATAGTTATTAGTGAAATGACATTGTATTATAAAAAATGGAAGGTATCATTTTTTGAATTGGGAAAAAAAGAATTCTTATATAATTCTGATTTTCACCCTTGATTTCTATTCCAAATCTTTCTCTTTTAATAACATTATTTCGAAGAATCTCATTCAATTTTTTTTATAATTTAGAAAAAATAAGGCCAATAATCTTATAATATTATAATACAATATGTAATTCTTTTATCCTATTTTTATGAAAAAAAATTTGACGCAGATAAATTAAATTTTTTAATTAATTATTGATATTATTTTATCATGTTTCCTTTTCACCTAAAAAAACATTGTGAATATTATTCAATGATTTATGTTTCATTAATAAAGAATCATATTTCTATTCTAACATTGTACAATAGGTATCTAATTTACCATTTGAGTAACTACCAGTTTCAGAATCAAAATACTAATAGGATTGTACCTCTTCTAATTCCTTAGACATAAATCACATATTGGATTCTAGTTTTGTGGCTCTTTATCTGAATTGGATTTTAAATAACTGCTGGTGTCTTTAGATATACTCCACATATATTTCATGTCTCCCTTTATACTCAAAATCAACATTCTTATGATTCTTCCTTTTTGTCCTTCTTATTTTATCTTTTAGCTAGGGGAAATCAGGTCAAATGTGACCCAATTTTTTTCATTCATAGCATCATAATTATCTTGTTTTTATCATCCTTATTAACGTATTATCTAAATCCTCTTTTCTTATTATAAAATCTACAAAATTTTATGGCTAGCTGTTCCAGTTTGATTTCAAAATTTTAGGAGTTTTATTTTTTTTAATTTTTGAAATCTTGATTTTTTTAATTATGCTTTCGAGATTTCACTTTGAGGGTAGTATTTTCCCTTTTTACTATTATATTATGATATTTAGCTTCATATTGAATTTATACTTCATACATCATCAATGTTCCAATCAGATCATTCTTTATCAAATTCTTAAAAGGTGATGATTGATGAAAAACTCCAAATATGCCATTACACTTAGAGGGAATTACTCCCAATTATTTTAGCACAAGATATGATCGGCAGATGGGATATCCCAAGGAAGTAATATTTATGAAAATATATATCAATCATCTATTCACCTGTGTGATTATTTCACCATCAAATATTCTAAACATTTCAAATTTTAGCTTTGTTGTGGAATATCTCATCTGTATGATTTTTTATGTACCTTCATATGCAACTGTTATTGTTTTCCACATTTCATAGGTATTAGGAAACTATGATACATGATTAAATTCATATGATCCAAGGTCAAAGATAATAGAATTAAGTGCTTTGGAATTAATTTCATATATATTTTCTATTTCAATAGTCCAAGTCTCTGGTTTTTAAGGAATCACATAAGGAGTGATGATCTTTGAATAGACATCGAATCCCAGATTTTTTAGATAAATGGTCATATGTTGTTTACAACATATGTAGTTTTTACCATTAATGTAGGGATCATGAACCATACTCATTTCTTCTTTTGGATAATCCATTTCCATCTTCTTTTTATAGGCCTTATTATCTTTAATCTTGTTATATTTTTATTCCAAAAAATAATATTTGATACAGATTGTTAGGTCGGAATAATAAAAATATAAAAGGGGGGGGGGTGAATTGTGTCTTTTAGAAAATCATGAAAATTATGGTTTGTAAATTTCATACTAACTTATGTATTTTTTCAAAATTATCTTTTATAATGAGTATGATTAGTAGATAAATAGAATAATTAACACAATATCTTTATAGTAGTTCGAGGAATAAAGATCTCCTAGTCCACTCCACCAACACACTCTCTATGATCTTGGTGAATTTAAATTGAAATATAATCTTTTCATAGGACCTTGAAATCCATAATTGAGTGCAGGGAGTTAAAACCTTTTCAAAACGGATAAACACAACCCTATTGTTATTTTACAAGGAAACGATTATCCACATCTTAGTACAAGACGCTAATAATTATATCATAATTGAGTATGAGCCGTTGATACTCCAAAATCAAAAGAGTTTGATTTGATGATGGTTCAGGTTGATCTTCATAGTTGTAGTAGAAACTAACATTAGAAGTATATTCTTCTTCAGAAATGAAATTATTCAAGAGAGAATAACTTTAAAGTGATCTTGGTTGAAAATGAAATTTAATATAAATATCAAAAAATAAAATCTGTAACCTTAATGCAGTATGAGGTTGAAATATGAATGTCACCAAAGAGTAACTTATTTTCAAAGTAATAGAGCCGATAATTCATTGAAGAAGACCAATAAATGATATCCACAAGATTAAAGTCTCATTTTTTAATGTTATAACACTCATATTTTTAAAAGATACAATGGAAGAATATATAGAGAATATAACATGATACAATATCACATATACAAGAAAATTTCCTAAAAGAATATGGAAATTCAAATTCAAATTGACTAGGGAAGTCATAATTTCTATTAACAATATGAGTGATTTTATTTAATGAATACGGTTGTTTGAATCGATCATAATGAGTTTTTGAATCTAGCATAGAGAATCTTTCAACTATCCAATAATTTTATTAAGACTGTTGTAATAATCTCAGAATAAATCATGGCTTAAAAAGATCCATAGTTTAATAGTCAAACATAGAGTTCAACTATATAGTATAGGGTTCATTTTCATAGTGTAGGGTTTCTTCCATCATATGGTTCCTTAACCATAATTTCATATTCAAACTCCTAAACATAGGGTATGAATAGTGATTCCAGTTTCCAATGTAGGGTTGATATTCCATATGTTTGTTGATTTTCTGGACATAGGTTTATTGATCCATATACAAACTATTCAGCGTAGCGTAGGGAAGATGAACCATACATTCGTGTACCAAATAGAGGGTATGAATAATGATTCCACAACACATCCCATATCTTTTAATTCAATGAAGTATAAATAAAATGATAATATTTATTCCTAAAACATACTTAATGCAACTTTATTAGAAAACAAACAACGGTATTTTTGAGCATCAAAATAAACTTTTAACTCAAAGTATTGTTGAGAAATACCTATCGAAAAATATTTGTCATTTATACATGAATTTTCCCCTAGTAACTAGTGAGTGGGGATCTGCACCTACTTCTTGGTCAAGAGATGGACCAGTAAGATCACATCCAGAAGGTAGTTGGGATACCACCGACCAATCTTGTTGAGGTGGCAGTCGGGGTAGAGGTAGTCAGACATATGATTCTCAACACCAAAAGAGTGGGATTTCTCAGGGTATTCTAGAAGTGACTTAGGGCTGTGGTACAATACTGTTACATACATTCCAACCTATGCCTGCTGGGTAGAGCACCAGACCCTCTACTATACGAGGTAATATTCTAGTAGCCTCAACTTTAGTGTGTGATTTATTTGACATAGGTGGGTCTCACTCATTTATATTTGAGGCTGTTATGGAAAGTATGTGCCTCTTGATTGAACACTTTCATGGTGTTGTGACACTATACACACTGTTGGGTATCATTTAAGAGGATGTTCACCATTGTAAGGAATTCCCCTTGAGATATGCGGTTACCTCTTCATTTAGAATCTCTTCATCCTCAAAATGTCGATAATTGATTTAATTATTGGGATGGATTGGTTAACTCACCATTAAGACCATATTTACTGATATTGTCAGAGGGTGATGTTTACATCACAAGAGGGCATTATGCACATGCATAAGGGTGAATGGGATGTCAGTGTGACTCGAGCTGGACCCAAGCAGAAGAGGCTGGGAAGTGTGACACCTCAAACCAGCAACCTTTTACTAGAGTAATAGGGGTTATAACCCACTATTTTTCCTCCTATAGTGGATCATTATAGAGAAGTCTTTTTATATGACTTCGTTATTCTACCTCTATTTTGATAGGTAGAGTTTACTATTGATCTTTTTTTTATAGCATTACTAATGACCATTCCTCCTTATAGGATTGTACCTAAGGAGCATCTATAGATGAAGAATTAGTTAAAGGATTTGGAGGATAAAGGATTTATACCCTCTAAAACTTCTCTATAGGGTTCACCAGTATATTTTTCCAATAAAGTGGATGGTACCCTCAAGCTCTATAGAGATTACTTCCATTTCAATCATCTCACAATTATGAATCGGTATCCACTTCCTAGAATAGATGACCTCTTTGATCATATCTATGGACCAAAAGTGTTTTCAAAGATAAATATGATGTAAATATATCATTACATGTGCTTCAGAACTTTGGACATAAATCACAAAACTTTCAGGAGTAGGTATGGTTTATAAGAGTACATGGTTATGAAATTCGGACTCACGAACACACCTATAGTTTTCAAGGATCTTATGAATTAGGTTTTCCACCGATATCTGGATTCATATGTAGTTGTCCTTATTGAAGATATATTGGTGTATTCACACTCCAAAAAAAACCATGAAACCCATATTGAAATCATGTTGAATAAAATGTGATATCCCCATATCTATGATAAGATCAATAAATTCAACTTTTAGATAGAAAAAGTCCACTTCTTGGGTTACATTATCTCAGAGTTAAGAGTTTCAGTAGACCGAGTGAAAGTGAGAGATGTAGTTTCCTAGGAGAAGACTAAGAATGTATTTGTCATTAGGAATTTCTTGGGGTGAGCTAGATATGACAGATTATTCACCCAGGATATCTCACACCTTGTAGCACCAGTTATGAGCATGAAAAAGAAGAGTGTGAAATTCATTTGATCAGAATCTTTTGAAAGATCCTTTCTAAAATTGAGGAGAAGATTGACTTCGACATTGATAATAATATTTAAAGAGTTAGGAAAGAGCAATTCTCTATACTGTGATGCATCAGGTATCAGTCTTGGAGCTCTTCTGATGTTGGATGAGCAAGTCGTCACATACAGGTCTCGTCAGATGAGGCCTCATGAATAGAATTACACGATGCATGACCTCAATATCACTACTATTTCCCATGTCCTACACTAATGGATACACTATCTACTGGGAGAGAGTATTTTGGTATTAAATGATCACAAAGTACTCAAGTAAATCTTCACACAACGAGACATAAATATCATGAAATGTAGGTGGGTTTAGTACCTATAGTTGTTGGATTTTGAGCTTTCTTATACACCTAGTAAGTGCAATTCGGTAGCTGATTATCTGAGCTAGAAGACTAAAAAATAGGTGGTTCATGAATATGGTGGAAAATGGAAGCTTATAGACTTATTATCATAGATGCACATTGAGGTTAAGAAGGATCATGATCAAACAATCCTCACAACCTTAGCAGTGACGTATACTCTTCTAGAATTGGTAAAAATGAGGCAGATTTGAAATACTGAAGGCCTTGTCCTCAGGGAAAGAGTTTTAGATGATGACAAATTATAAGGTTGGAATATAGATGAGGATGATACCTTTATTATTCCATGGGTGAGTATTCATATCGATAGGCATCAGAGAGGATCTTCTGTGGGAATTTCATGCCTTAACATGGGAAGTTCACCCCGGTGTCACCAAAATGTATCAGGATCTATGATGCTAGTATTTGGGGCCTAGTATGAAATGAAAGATTTATGGATTTATCACTAGTTGTTCCACCTATCTATTGGTGAAGGTAGAACATCAGTGTATGTTAGGGATTTTATAGCCATTTTTCATTCCTGATTGGCAATGGGATGATTTTTTTGGTGGATTTCATGACTGGTCTATCCAGATCACCTCATGGAAATAATACATTATGGGTTTTTTTGATCATTTGATGAAGGTTTCAAAATTCCTACCAGTGAATGAAACCTTCTTAGTATATGAGATAGGAAGGCTATACGTAATAGAACTTATATGTTTTCATTGTGCTTCTCGTTCTATCATTTCTGATAGTGATTCTCATTTCACATCACATTTTTGTAAGGGGATACAGAATTCCTTGGGTATGCAGGTACTTCCGAGCACGACCTATTGACAGAAAACTGATGGAAAGAGAGTTTACTATTAAGGTTCTAGAGGACATGATCTATGCATGTGTCCTTGATCTTAGAGGTTCTTAGGGGAAACAAATTCTTCTTATAGATTTCTCTTATAATAACCGCTTTCAGGATACCATTGAGATGAATCCTTATGAATCCTTATATAGAAGGCCCTTAGACTCACCTATGTCTTGGCTAGAGGTAGGGGAATAAACTATTCTTGGACCACATATCATGATGGATACTACATAGTAGTTCCAACTAATAAAAATGCATATGGTGACATCTTAGTCCAGACAATAGTCGTATGTTAATATACACCAACGAACTCTTGATTTCGAGGTCAAGGAGTGGGTTTTATTGTAAGTATCACCTAGCTTGTGCCATATATGTATTAGAAGCATAGTAAGCTCTCACCAAGGTTCATTGGACCCTTTTAGGTTGTGAAATGGATCAGAATAGTATCTTACAAGTTTAAAATTCCTCAGACATATTAGTCTATGTTTGATGTCTTCTATGTATCTCATCTTCGCTGATACTATCCAGAATCTTCACATGTCTTTCATCCTAATGAGGTTGAATTGTTTATGGATTTTTCTTTCTAAGAGTATCTTGTGCGTATAGTGGATCTGAGCATGATGAAAATTTGAGGAAGGTTAGATCCTATGTTATGGGTTATATGGAAGCATGAATGAGTACAAGATAATACCAAGGATTTAGAAGTAGATATACATTATCAATGGTTAAAAACTATTTTATGACAATACCTATTTACCCTTAGAAGGCCAACCCAGGTACGAGTTTCTTTAAAGAGGGTAGGTTTTAATGACCCCTCTTTCCAATGGAGGTATAGATTGTTATTTTTTAAATTTTAATACCTTAAACAACCCTAATAAAGATGTCTAATCATGCCATGGAAGTAACTGAAGCATTAGAGGCTCATTTAGATCCTAGATCTTTGAAAGGGGAAAAATATTGGGCTGAACGATTTGTCTGCAATAGTGTGAACTAGGAAGAAAAAGTGAGAAACTTGTTGTAGACTTGGGATAGATCCTTTTTATATGGTCTATTCATGGTTAGTCAAAATATTTACCTAACTATGAGGGTTTCCCTTATCTAAAGACAAATGTGCACCTAAACTATGCACTTTGATATTTTGGGGTGATTTTACTATTTTCTACCTTATTTAACTATTAATACTTTTCCCCTTTTCTTCTTCCCCCTCCAACAACCAAAACCCCTTCTCTTCATCCATTATGTGTAATTTCATCTCAACCACAGCATTAATGTAACTTCTCTATCTGATTTCTATTCTTTGATCCGTCAAAAGCAATGCATCCATCTCAGTAAACTCCCCTATTCTCGCAACTCCTATCAAAGTTAATATTCAAATACATTGTTCAATTTTTGTGCAGGTTCATATACTTTATTTTCAGATCATTGGATAGTTTCTCATATCTCTTCCAACCTACTCTGAACCCGATGTCGATATTGTGAGAGGAACTGTATATGACCTTGAGGTAGGTGGTCACATTATTTTCCCATAATGTTTCGATGTTTTGTAATTACACCACTATGTTTCATGCCATATTTTTTGGCATGCAACAATTATGTTGATTCCTTCTTGTATAATTTACTCTTGAACTTATATACATGTGTATTGATTCTCGTTTAGTGGTTTAGAGGTTGCACATACCATATATGGTCACCCTGTGGGTGTGCCAAGTAGAATTGGCCATTATGGACAATTGGTTCAAATTTTTTGAAACTCTTAATGAGTTAATTACTTAGTTTCTGAATTAAATTACCCTTGATACATATGTATTAAATCCAGACCAAGGAACATATTATGTTGTTGGAACTCTTATAGTTTGAATTTCCCAAGTGGGAAATTGCCTTAATGATCATGTCATCTTCTAAATGACCTGTGGAGATTTATAAATGGTTTTACCATGTTTTGGTAAATTTAGTTGGTTGATTTAAATTAGATATTGGAATACATTAAATGAATTGACCATGTCACCTTCTAATTGAAACTTGATTCTTAGAAGTGTAACTCCCATTTCATAATGAATTAAATTGAATTGATCTTATGGTATAGAATATTCAAGATGGTATTCCATTATTTAAAGTAAATCAATCGATTGATTTAATTGGAAATACTTAAAAGGATGGTAATCCCATGACTTTTGTGATGCTTTTCAAAATTCTTATTTCGAATTGTAATGCTTTGAATAGAATAGAACTTGACCTAAAGGATATATGATATGTAATGCCTTAGGTATTAAATTATGAACATGACATTGCCTCATTTACTTGTATATTGGTTGGATAAAAATTTATTCATGGGTGGTTATGCCTCATACCTTTTATAAATATGAATATTCCTTTATGTAGGCTATGATATGATCGAAAGGGATCATTGAGCATTGAAGGTATCATGCTATTTACATCGGTTTTTGAGCATGATGTCTCACACTAGTGATACTCTATGGGTATCAGGCTTTACACACCACATTTCATGATTGGAGTGTTTCCATAAAAACTCACTCTCCATCTCTAGTGTTGTTCCATGGTGTCTCTCACTCTTTTGGGATGCAGGGAATATTCCCAATTTCTTGAGCTTATAGGCTCATTATACTGGTAATGGATGTCTGAGTTATGCCCTAGTTCATCCAGTGTATGTATTCCATATACATAGACACTTATGCCAGTGCACACTTGGTTTATATATGTGTATGAAATATATACAATTATAATATATATATATATATATATTACTACTATATAATTATACAATATATATATATACATATTACTACTACATATATAGTGAATGTTCAAACATTCCTTCCAACAATGAATGAAAGTAGGTAGAGCTGTCAGGTGTCCCTTATGAACTGGGGTGAATATGTTATTTATTTCAACATTGCATTCCTTATTCTGTTATACCCACAAACTATTTAGTTAGGACCACTTCTTGGATTACATGTAGACACTGTTGGTGGATGCCTACTAAGATTTTATCTCACACCTTACTTAGGCTTCCTTTGGTAGCCAAGAATATTATATATCTATAAGTATTGATAAGGGAAAGAACCCTTCTTTAAGTTAAGGGAATGTATTGATTTATTTTGGAGTTTATAAGTAGAGGATTGGGCATAGTTTCGAGATTCTTGGAGATGTTTTTGTCTTTTTTTATTAATTTTTTCAATATTTTATAGCTTACATGTATATGCCTATTTTTTTTCTATATTACAGCATGTCATGAATTCAAGTACCATACACCACCATAGATTATTTTGATATTATTATCCATTGTTCAGTTTATTATCTTCTACTGCTTACTTATTTAGTTATCTTTTTACACTTCTGATTTTTTTATTAATGATGTTTGTTTATATTATGCTTATATTATTGATTATATCTGATTGTATTCACTGTGATACTCTGAAATGAGGGTATAATATCCCCAAAATACAACCTTTACACCACTAATGCTAGTCGGAAGCCTCTGGATTATGGGGTGGCACGCTTGAGTTTATGTGGCCAACTGGCTCGGGGCATGGGTTAAGTGGTGCATTGGTGAAGATGTTACACTCCGATGACTACCTTCTCAACATGGGACACCACTGGGGAGGTCTCCAGACACTTTCGGCTAAACCGCACTACCACAGTAGGAACCTGCTACACAGTAGCCACCTTCCCCTCCCCGATGACCAGATCCAACGCCCCGCACTTCCACCTTCCATGCTGCCTTGGTTCGGACCGTGCTACCATATCATCCCACCACCGAACGATCCATGAGCCCACTGTGCGACACCCAGCTGATAGGTAACCTCATTCTATAGGTTTTTCTTGATCTGATTCACCCCGTAGTGGGTCAGGGCATGTCTTCCCGACCCAGAATGGGTCTGGATGGGCTTGCTTGGCCGAAAATAGCTCTATATGAGGTCTGTTTGGCTCAAAATGCCTACGGGGTAATGTCCCATCTCACAATTGGCTAGGTCAGTGTTTTGAGGCCCAGGTTAAATTTATATAATAAAAAATTAATTAATTTAATTTCTTTAATTTTAGTATTAAATTAAATTAATTAAAATTAATTTTTGGTTTGTAATTATAATATTTTAATATTCTAAAAATTGAATTAAATTAATTTTTTTATTAAATTAAATAAGTTTATTTATTTATTTTTTGGAATAAAAATTAAATTAATATCAATACTGAATAAGAATAAAATATTGGAATAAAATATTTGAATTTAATTAATTCACTTAATTTTTTAAATTCCCTCATACTTGAAATTTATTTTCAATTTAAATTTATCACATGTATATTTGCTATACTGATTGGTCTTATAAAATTGAGAAAACCTATGTATGTTTGGATGATATATTTAATTATTACTTGTGTGTGATGATTGTAATAAGTAGTTAATCATATGATGGTATGTGTATCATCTTCTTTAAATTCAACATGTAAAAGGGTCCATGCATCAAATTTATCTGTTGTATATTGCACCCCTAGAATCCCTCACCTCTATTTAGTTATACTGGTACATTTGATGATGATTCTATAAGGAATGGGTCCCTCCACAATGAGGTGAAATCCAAATGAGAAGTGGATACATTGGATGAGGGACAAGCTACATCACGATCCAAGCTATGACTCAAGTATGATACCCCGGGGTCATGGTTGATCCATTGAGTTTAAATGGATTAACCAATATTATATTGTCAACCCCAGTCAGCTATTTTATTTCCATTATGAATTTTTTTAGTTAATGAATTTGAATGACAACATGAAAAAAATAAAATAATAAACAATAAAATGCATAAAGACGAGATGTTTTTTTAATTCTATTGATGTTATGTTGTGAGATCTACAAAATAGAATGAAAAAATTAATATAAATGGATTTCATTCATTGAAAAAAATATTAAAAACCCTAAAATAAATATTAAGTTACAAATTCCTTACTTAATTTGAATTTAAACACGAACAGGTGTTCAGGGTGCTCAATCATCCATAGTTGAGCGTGCCTCCTACTACTGGGGAGTTCTTATGAGAATAATAAGTTAACATAAATGAATTTGGTAGAAAAGGAGTAGCAATATCTATCTTATTGAAACATCAGAGGAAAGAATTGAGTAAATCATTTTTGTGATTTTAAAAGCTGAGAATTCATTCAATAGATCAAAAACCCACGAGTTAATGTGGTTGGCCAGTCAAATTCCTACCTTGAACTCTCCAAGTATTGGTGCAACCCTAACTTTTAGACTACGAGGATAGGTTCAAGGATCCTCAACACTAGAATACTCAAGTAGAAGATTATTCTAAATCTATTATAGAGAATTACAAGAGTTCAATAAAATAGTGGGGGACATTTAATTATTTAATTAATTAATCAGTAAATTCTAAATAGGAAATCAAGATAAAATGTACTAATCTACCTGATTTTATTTTTGTAATAAATGGCATGAAATATCACAAGTACGCCATGATAATTATTGGAAAATGAGAATTTCTAACTGGCATGTGTTTCTAAAGATTAGTACATGTTCTTTTGAAAATCACTACAACATTGGAAATTCAAGGTATTGGTATCCCCAATACCTGATAAAATACTCCATGAAGCGAGGACATAAAATTGCTTACATGAGACTCATGTAAGGCACATATGATGGGGTTTTTCATAATAATATCATCAAATTTAGATGTGAGTTGTGTAAAATACATTTGGACATAGATGATATTACATGTAGACTCTTCTTTGATAAGTATAAGAGAAGAAAGAGAATCTCATATATGAATAGGTGACAATTACACTAGATACGTGTAAATTGAAAGACAGTTCACGATATTTCAATGGATCCCTTTATCATATTCTTTTCACCCATTTAATCTAGTTTCATTAAATATTATAAAAATTAACATTATGAAGAAAACGATTTGTTACCTACTAGGTATGTTTTTCCAATAAATAAGAACAATAAAGAAATACTCATATTTTGTTCTTATGAAGAACAACTTTAAAGACAGTCTGAAAAGTACAATAGAAAGAGTGATTCCAAATGAACCTTATCAATATTATTTACATAAAATTCATATTAAAAAGGATGTTATTTTCTTTGTATATCATGAAATAAATCTATATAAGTTTAAACACAACGAACTAAATAGAAGGAAGAAGTGGTCTCTTCTTCTTCCAGTATATTCATCAATTATTTGTAATGTTTCTATAATATTTTTTGGTTATTGAATAAAAAATTAAAATAAAATATTTGAAGTTGTATATAGTTACCAATTATGTATATAAACATTACAATAAGTAAGGTGTGTTCTCCAAATGGGTGATAAAGGTTGGTTCCTACATCAATGATGAGAAGTACACAACTTCTTATTTCCATGTTTATTGATTCTAGTTAAAAATTAGGATTATCACTTAAAAATTAATCTCATGTGCCTAATGGAATAAAGGTTAAAATATTCCAGTTTAAGAATGAATGTTGCATATGGTGTATTATAATCAACCAATAATTTAGTGATACATGGATTATACACAATACATGTTGAACATAAAATATAAGACTCATATACCTAATTGTGGAAAAAAATACTTGTCAAAAACACAACGTGGATATCAAGGATATACCAAGTATAGTATTTAGACTCTTTTTATTTAAATAACTTAGGTATTATTGATATATTTAGTTATGGAAAAAGAATCCTTTAGAAATAAAGGTAATCTAAAAAAATTTCAGAACTAGTTCTGATAGAGGGAAATATTCCATAGGTAATATAGTGGTAAGTAAACTTCATAAGATTAATTTAAGTTTTAAGTAATGAGAAAGTTAAGTATATTATATGAATGTTTAGAAGATATATGTTTTTCTATGATGTTGTGCCGAAAAATATCTTAACCAAACATTCATCAATCAATAAAATGTGGTGTGGATAAATTTTTAAAAGAATATTAACTTATCCATATCCAGACTATGACGATAATAAGTAGGATCAATGATGAGTTTTACATGTCAATATTGATCAAAAAAATTTGGAGTGAAGTAATCTCTAAATTCTCATTTCATTATACACATTAGAGTCATGATGTTTGTAAAATGAGAATCAATGTTGAGACTCATATCCAATGCAGAAACATCCATTATTTTCAAGACATGCATAGAAAATAATGATATTATCCCATAACCATATGCTAACTTCTATGAATAATTGATATCATATGAGTTAAAATATAATCTAAATCCATTAGGTTATAAGAACATGTGTTTATATGTAAAGAGTTTGTTAGGATATAAATAAACTTGCATCATGATAAACATAATGTACAGACAAATTAATTACCCTAAATGTTTCTTTGGACATTTAATAAAACCTTAAGATAGAAATTTTTCATCAAATGATATACTAAATTTCAATAAAATGGTGAAAATATCTACTTGATATAGTGATAGAAAGGATGAATTGTGTTTATTCAATGACAGAGATGCACAAAAAGTTGACATAGGAAAACATTTCACAAGACCTTGTGAAAAAGGAATGTTCCAAAGACACATAATATGTTGGAAGGATGAAACCATAGTGGTGGTTTTATATTTACTATGGATGGTGATAAATTATTTATAAATAATAACAATTCCTACAAGTATAACGTATATAGAAATTTAATAAAATTGAAAATATCAATTAAAATTGATAATGGATTCCATGTATCAATGTTCAGGGGGATTATTATTTTGAATACTATGGTGGGTATTCAAGTGAGATTATAAATGGATAGTATACATTTGGTAACAATAAGGATCGATTGGTAATACCATGTCATTATTCATAAATCCATTAGAATTTTACTTACCATATATAATTTCTACGATCATTTTATTGATCATTGGATATAAATACCACCAATCATAGAAGTTTTCTATACGACACAACTATAAAGGGATGATGACATCATAGAATCCAAACAAGGGTGCATGTTACTAAAATCCAATTCAGGATTAAATTATGCAACTAGATCATAGAATATTAATTTATAATTAATCTTTCCCATGTGTCTATGAGAGGTTTGTGGGAGAACAATAATTTTCAATGTAAAATATGTTTTTCAAAATATGAAAAATAGTTATTGGTCCTACAGTTAGTTAATAATAGGATAAAAGTAACTCTCTAATGATTAACTTAAAGTAGAATCCAAAGTTATAGGGAATTCAATCTAATAAGGTAGACCTAATCATTTCTTATACCAAGTAAATAATATATTTTCTGACATGGTATTGAAAAATACAAGTTGGAAAAATTTGTGAGTGAATTTTTTCCAAAGTTACATGGCATAAATATCTCAAAGAAGACATGAATGGGAATAAGATGAGATTAATGTAGTGAGTTTAACTCCATAGGATTCTATGATGGATCAATCACATAAGCCATGATATGCATAAGATATGATATTTCCAATATATAATTTATTGTATGAAAACATTAGATATATCTTATAGAACTATAAGGGAAGAAATGAGAACTATTCAATTGCACATGAATAAGTAAAAAGGATATGTACCTGGTATGTGGATAAAAAGGGATACTAGTTTTGAGGGGATACAAACAAGTCTCCCTTGGATTAATGTGATCTAGTATCATAGCCAGAGTAAGGTAATGAGAAATAAAATCACATTAAAACTAATGGTAGACACATATACAAATTTAAAGTATTTTTTGGATTATAAGGAACTTAAAGAAGCTATGTAAAACATGAAAAAATTTTGTTCCAGTTCTTTTATTTTCATATAGTATGTAAATTTTAATCAAGATGATAATTCTATTACTGGTACTAGCCAAGATGTCATGTTTGGATAGTTGAAAAAAGGTATTCATATAGGGATTACATCTCTAGAGGTGTTTTACTCAATGATCTGAGGTTAAACATAGAATAATAGACACACAAAAAATATGTGGCCAACCCAGCAACTAAATCCATGGATCAATAGAAACATGATCTTAATCATGTGGGAACTAATAAGGATGGTTAGAAAGTTGGCTCTAGTGAAAGTGGGAGTGTTGTTATATTGGTTTCCCTACCACAAGCTATATAGTACTTTTCAATTACTATTTTACTTATATAGAGAGATATGCAGGATGTATACTTACCATTATAATGTAGATATTTCAACATCTACTATTTAAATGGTAATATACATATATTATTTTTGTATCTAAATGTTATATAAGATCCCATGCTATAATGAGAACCTTGAGGGACTATGAAACTAATCTTAAACATATGTCCTATGGTCAAGATAAATTATATTAACTGGACATAGTTTATTTTTGACTACAAGGTGCTAGAGAATCATAAGTATTGAGACTTCTTATCATGAATTTTTCACTTCGTGATCCATGGTAGGTGATATCATGAGGGAAGAACACCAATAAGAGGACCACACATTTCAGGTGTTATTGGTTGTTCCTATCTATGTACATGTGTATTGGTCTTATGACTTAAGATAATTATCAATATGTGCCATTTGATCACGTACTTTAATGTAAGGTAAAAACCATGATAATAAAATCTGGGTGAGGTATCTTGTTTTGGGTGGGTCATTGGTGGTATGAAACTGGTTGAATGATCAAGATATATATTTTTTCTTCCAAGTTTAGGAGGTAATATCTCAGGCCTAGTTGATCAGGATGGTAGTACCTTCATAAATACTTTGACAAGGTAGTCCTAGGTATTTATATCCTGTTAGAACAGAAAATTATAACGTATGAAAGGATGATGAAACAAGTGTAAATATAATACTAGATATCTAAACATAAAGAGATTATATTACACAGTTCATGTTCATATGTTAGTCTTCATCACTATGACTATACCATTTCTCTTTTGGGGTCTTAATGGGTTTCTAGAATATACTCTTGGTCTATGAATACTATTCACTGTTATTGAGATAAGGTATTAGAGGGTCACACATCATATCATATTAAATAATCTTCCCTATTCAGGTGAATAGGTATACATGACATGGTGGTCCCCACCTTGGGGTCCGAGAGTTTTCCAGGTTTTATCAATCACCGATAAAAAAGAAGTTAATTATTTTTAATGTATAGAATAATTGGGTGCATTTTTTATTAAATGTATTTAATAGTATTAAAGTAAATACATGGGAAATACTATATAAATGTGTATTATTTTAATATTCAAGGTTCATTTAATATTTGTGGGAATGATGAGTTGAGATAATGACTCAATATTATCATGTAATATATTTATTTTATTACAAGTAAGTGATATATATACAAATGGTATTTATGAATCATCCATTAATTAATAATATATCATTTGTATTTTATATTTTTAGAACTAAATATTTGGGGGGGTCAGGGATCCTTTTCTGGAAAATTTCATAACACACAATATAAATAGGTGGACAAAGGATCTCACATGATGAAAATCCACTATGAGTTCTTCATATCCTCTCTCTCCCATCCTATTCTCTAGAGATAGAATCTCTCAATCCAAGTGATCAGATAGATCTCATATTCTTTCATATAAGGAATGCCATGCGATGATCATCGGAACATTGAAGGCATCATCGGATCATTGTGCTAGCACCCAAAATTCGACGATCGATGCTCTTTTAGATTTTTAAGCTTGTGGGGATCATCTAGAAGGATTTATATTTGGATAATTTGAGCAGTAATCACTGACAACAATAAGATGTGGAACATGAATTCAGATCAAAAGAAGTATTTTTTGGTTTATATTTTTGTAATTATAATAATCTACACGAGATCCTAGGACCGTACCGGTACTCATATTGCTAGAGATGAAAAGTTTTATAGATCCAATGATTAAAACATTAATCCTAGACCCAATGGATTCAATTGTATGAAACCAGAACAAATATTCCTATAGTAGTGTCCAGAAGGGTTTCCCCATGGGAAGTTTCATTGGGCTTGTGTGAGTGAGAAAGAAACAATATGAAAGAACTTGTGTTGTCCAATGGGGAAAATCATTATCTGGATAAGTGACCTTGATGGGTAATAGTATGTGGTGTGTTTGGAAGGAAACAAGGGTATTATAGGAGATTTATATGGTTAGATGACTAGGTTCATATCCAAAGAATGTTCCAGTCATGAAAATGGTATTATATCCAATACTCATCTAGAAGTGTAGAGGTGCTACCTAGGTTTGAGGTTTGTAGACCATAATGATGGCATTGTGATTTAATGGTATGGAGAGTGAAACACCCCTGTAAATGTTAGACTCAATAGACTAAATGATACTGCCCATTTCAACAAGGTGTAACTTTATTTTCAAGTGTCAAACTGATTAGAACTTGAAAGTAAAGCATGCTTGTCTTGGAGTAGTGTCAGGCTGGGTGACCTCCAAGGAATTTTCCTAGGGTGTGTGTGAGTAATGAAACAACACACTGAAAAAACACATGTTGTCATGTGGGGAGATAAGTCACCAAGATGGGTAATAAATTGTGGTGTGCCAGGAAGGAAACCAAGGTATTTTAGAAGACCCATGGTGTCACATGATCAGGTTTGTGACCTAGTAAAGGATGAGTCGTGACATCACCTACTTTTAAAATCATACTTCCAAAAACCATCACCCTAGAGGATCACAAATAAGTATGTTAATTTCTAACTAGATCATCTAAAAATCACTTGAATAATTCATAAGGAACAATCACTATCTAACTGACGATGTCATTTTCGATAATAGTATAGAGAAACTAAACCAATCATATATCTGGTTCACCAGCCTATTTATTTTTGATCATGGGATGGGTATTTCTTGATTGATTCAAAGAACCACCCTTGAATGTAAACCATATTGAATGATTTGAAAAGATGATAATAAATAAGGCTCTGAGGTAGTAGTTTTTAAAACCATTGTGTACTTCCATTGTGAAGCCTTAATAATTTATAAATTCATTATGAAACAATATTCATTCTACATGGATGACTAATACGGGAAATATGTTATCTATGGTTGACTATAAATACCCTATACCCTTCCCAAAATGGAAATATGAGAAACCCATAGGAAAGAAGGATAATTCCCTGGTGTCTCACAAATCAGTATGTGATTTTATAACTAGATAATTTTCAAATCACTTAATTCATTCACATGACACAATGACTATCTGATTGAACATTTTTTCTATGATGTTAATATAGAGACATCAATCCCATCAAATAGCTGGTTCATAAGCCTCTTAAATTTTGATCATGGATGTGGATTCTATGACCGATGCAAAGAAACTCACTTGGTTGTGAACCTTAGTGACTAATTATCAAAGATGATACCAAATGAGACTCTGAGAAAATAGTTTTAAACCCATAAATTACTCTCTTCATGAAGCCTTCATTGTTTGAATATACACTATGAAAAAATGTACTTACTACATAGCTCGTTAATATGGGAAAGTTGTTATTCAGGGTTTCCTATAAATACCCCAAACCCATCCCAAAATGGAATGATGGGAAACCCATAGGCAAGAAGGATAATTCCCGAGAAGAAGGTTAAAAACTATGGGAAGATCTGAAAGGAATTAAATATTCTATTAATGAGAGAATCCCCTTGTAATTAGGGAACAAAAGAAATAGAAAGGAAAAAAACCATAGTCCTTTGTGAAATATATTGCCTTCTGTATAACCCTTCATGAATAAGGTTTCCCTTGATGAATGTGTGGCCCTACATGAAGATGGATATACTTTATAAATAGTACCCCCAATGTCGAACCATTTGTTGAAGTAATTCTCTAAAAAAACTCATCCCCTCCACATAACAATACACCTACATGAGTTGGAGGCCCCCCAAGATGTTTATTTCCCTTCTTTATATTTACTTATCCCATATAACATTTTGTTCCCTCATGAATTCTTCATGAGGATCCCAAATAATAGGAAAAAATAAATCCCTTACATCCTATACTTCACATGGGACTTCCATAAATTTCATGAAAACTAAAATAAAATTTTGGTCTCCCTTTTCTAAGGTGAATACCTTGAAAAGGTCTAGTTAATACCTTCTCCTACAAGGATTTTAAATATACATGATTAGGTTATTAGGCTCAATAGAGATCCCCCTTTCTATCATATATTCCCTTGAATAAATTAGACTATATAATTATCATCCAAGATATATATAATCCATAAGAGAATCAAAATCATTTATTCCCTTGACAATGATAGTCATTATCAGGAGGACATTGGTGAAGTCTCTCTTAGCACAATATACTCCTCTTGGATATCAATTCCAATCAATGAGCTATATGGAACTAGAATTATTTATAATGAATAATCCCCATCAAAGTTTTCATTAATAATTTCACCACTAAGATATGTCAATAATCCATAAACATCAACACATGGGTAGCACATATTCATTCATAATCCCAACTCATGATCTCTATGTTTTCAAGTAGAACTATGGGCTTCCTTTTGATAGGTGTAAGTACCAACTCATTATCAATGGTCTATATTCCTTGAGATACCTTACTTTGGAGGTCCATATTTCTGATTAAGAACCTTAGGCAATCCCTTATACACAATCCTCACTCAATTTTCTATTGTCTCCCATTCTGGGACACAAACATCCTTACCTCATGATGTTAAAATACATGGAACGGTTCTTTCACATGAGATTAAACTATGAAACCCAAACTAAATGGAATTTTATTATTGTTAAGAAAGATATATATGATTTCAATTTGAGATTCAAACACAATATCATCAAACTTATTTACCTATCCTTATGAGGTAATATTCCTCATCAATTCACCTACATCCTTCCTCACCGAACTATATTCCTCACAAGCCGAGATATCCATTCATTGATCCTTGATCCTAGTGAAAGCATAACATTCACATGAAGATATTCCTTATGAACCATATTCATGGGACTATAATCCTCATTAGATCATACATTTCAATCCATCAGTCCATATTCCAGATGATTTGTATAACTTCCATTCATAAAAGTACATATTCCATGAGATCCAATCATCCTAAAAGGGAAATATTCCCTTAAAGAATAACCATAAATGGAATATCGTGCATAAGTCCCACACCAACCATTATTTGGAATCTTCAAACTAGTAATTCATAGTTCATGGATGCATGAACTTAAGAGACACTTCATCTGATCATGGTTGTGTGACCTTAAAAGGAAACATAATTTTCCTTGTCACATGTCTGTAAAAGTTACAACATTTTCTATTAAGGGTCATCGAAATATTTGAGTTTTGATTTTCTTCATAGGGTTATGTAGAAATCCCCTCTCATGGGCCCGATCCCAGTATCACAATGCCTACCACAACCTTAGATGATGATAAACTCTAGAGTGAAAAAATTTATGTTTTTAAACTTTAATTTAATTTAAGAACATATAACAAAAAGGTACATAACTTCTTATATAAATATATGTTAACATCAATTCACATTAATGTTTGACAACTAACACAATGGTAACTAGTCCAATGTTAGGATTTTGGAAGGATACATAAATATGTATTAAATATATAAAATAGTATTGATGTATGAAATAATCCCCATAAAAAGGATGTTGTGAGCCTGACCTCCCATATTCTCAACCAATTTGAATTCCCAAACATTATAGGTAAAGTCTCATTGACTGACTACCTTTATAAATCAGGATAATGACTATGTGTAATAAACCATCCCAGGTCAACTAGACAAGTGACTCAAATTGGTCTATCACAATGTGGTGAGGTGAAACAAGATAATGGAAACAAGTATTGTATATAAAAAATAAGACAAAAAACCAGAGTAGAATTTGGAAGAAGATACCAAACATCCAAGAGATATACAATTTATGCCAGATTAGATAAACTAGAAAAATATGTCAAGAAAAGAACAAAAATCCTCGATGTGAAAACATTTCACCTCTATACCATCCCACTAAGAAGGAAATGAAAACAAGAGAAACTAATATGCAATATGATTCCATTTCCTTTACTTAAATCATGAAAAACAATGTCTACAACAATCAAAAGGAAAAAGTAGATTGCGAGCAAAAATCACAATAGGATTCCACCATGGAATCTATACAAAGTATAATATCAATAATGAAGTAGTAATTTCTTTAAAACAAATATATTTTTACAAATCATTTTCATAAATCAAAACCATTTTCAAATCTACCTTTGGTTTTCATAAAATAATTTTATATTCATAAGACAAGAGATATGAAAAGTGTAAGATCCCAGATTTTCTTAATGTATGTTTTTTAAGTTTTGGTTAGGCCTCTTATTTTTGGATACATAAGTTTCTCTCTATGTTTATGTGAAGTATCATGGGTGTTCCATGGGTTGGGTACATGAAAGAGGAATAAAAGGGATTTCATGTTCATGTTGCACGGTTTGCGCATGGTTATTGGAAATCGTGCTGGAATCCTAGGTAACCATGAATCTATAGACAGAGGCTTAATCATAGTTAAGAAAACCATGTGGAATCCATATGAAACCATGTGAATGGGTATTTTTTGAAAAGTGTCTCACACAGGGTTTGCGCATAGTTTTGAAAATTGTACGGGAAAATCGTGCGGCCCAAAAAATTTGAGAAATTTACAAAAATTCTATTACGAGATTTTATACCTAGCTCAGGATTCCCCTCCATTCCACCCCCTACAAACCCATTGATGATATTGTACAAATCATGCTTCCCTAGGGTGGTTCTCCTTATATTATTGGCTATTTAGAGCATCGTTGGTTACAGATTGAAGCCTTAGGTAAGTCTAACACTCCTCTTGATTCTCTTTTTCGGATTAGGGTTTGTATTTTCTTCTATATACATTCGAAGACCTAAAATCCCCATTTTATATTGAAACCTAGGTTACTGATTCAAGGGGTTTTTGAATCTGGATTTAAGGCCACAATTAAGAGTATTTTCATTATCAGATTCAAGGTAGGTGGTCTACAAGTATTATACCATAGTTCTTTTTAAGATTTGTGCATGGAATATTATGTTCTTTATTTTCCTAATTGTGTTTTTTGGTTTTTTTGGAGTGATTGATAAAAAGGGTTGTATAAGTGACCAATTGAAACCCTCACAATCCCCATGGGATGCATAGAGGATGAATTGACCAATTTAAGGCCACCCATGGGGTACGTCGGTTTTTCTGGACCGAGAAAATGGTATAGTTAAATGAAGGGTAGTAGAGTGATACAGTGAAACCCATTTACAACATGTCTGAATAGTTGATATAGTTATAAATGGAATATTTATGTTTGTGCGTTGGTTTTAATGTAATTTCTTAAAGGGTTGTTTTGTATGAATTGGATGTTGTTTTATTGGGTTAAATGGAATTATGTCCAATGGTATACAAATTATGTTGAAATGCCAAAAATGACTTGTATATTTGAAATGTTAATCAAGTTAAATCGGAAATAGAGTGTTAATTAAGAAAATGTAAATGGTTTCACAAGGGAATTGATGAATATGGAATGAGTTATTACATGGTAAATCATGGGGCATACCTAATGTGTTGAATGTGATAAAGTGATTGTTCAATGTATTATAAGAGTCGAACCTAAAATGAATAAAGGGGTAAATTGTTGTGAAATGGTGAATGGGATAAGCAGGGTTGTACATGGTAATTGATGAATATTGGCTAAAAATGGGTATTTTTTAACACATTTAATGGGTTAAAGCACGAGAATGTGAATTAGGATAAAATTATTTAAATTGTAAATGGAAAATGTATTAATGGGTTATGACATTTTATTAATTCCCTTGTTGTTTGTTATGTATTTTGAACTCCAATGAAATTGTTTATGCTTGGTTGTGTTATGGTATGGTTGTTGTTATTGGATAAATAAGAACGTGCACATAGATTGGTAGATTAGGGTATTGACATGAGGTAATATTACCATAGGTTGAGTTAGACTAAGGATCTAAACTCCACCTCATAAATCCACGAGTTAGGGAATAGAACATATGATCCGTTCCCCTAATGGTTTCATTCCACCCAGACTTATGCTTCGAGGTGAGGATAATGTGTTGATGTGATATGTGTATCTCTAGTGAGATAGGGACTTAACTTATTTCCCATATATATAATTATTGATTTCCTTAGACCCATGAAGAGTTGATGTATATTCCTAACCCAAAGAACATGAGATAAGAATGGACTATGTAGTGAAAAATTGTATAAGAAATGGAATTGGGATAAGAACTAGTCTTTAATTAAATGAACTATTTTAAAAAATCGAATCTGAATTGTCCCTTGTTTACTTACCATTAATTTTTTACATGAATGCACCATTTATTATACTGGATATTCTGTAGACACCATTGGTGTGGCCTACTGAGTATTGTACTCACACACTGCTCGGGCCGCCATTGGGTACCCGAGCAGATTTATTAGTTGCAGGTCAGGATAAGGGTAAAGGCCCTACCCTGGGATGTTGAGTTGGGCTTAGGATATACATTGATAAGGATATGAAATTATAGTTGGGAACCAATTTAAGATTATCCATTTGACTTAATTTTGGGTTTTATTCACTTTCACTACTAGTATGTCATGACATTGTTAATGTTGAATTATGGTTTTTACCTAGTTGGGAGATGTTTGTATTGTATGTTTATTAGTTGTTAATATATTTTTCACTATTTATATTTTTTCCTCCTGTGGATTACTCTGGTAAAGAGGGTATAGTCTCCCCATGTGACTCATTAGAGCCTCACCGCTAGCCGACAACCTTTGGCACATGGGGATGTGTGCTTGAAGTTATGTGACAACTCAGATCTGGGCACCATTTCAGTGGCTTCTAGGACAAGGATGCTAAAAAGTGTTATTAAACTAGTTATTTTCTTTTTATTACTATTTTGGGATGGTAGATAGTATATTAGGACTATGTCAGGAATTGGTAATGATCTCTTTCTTGGGAGTAGCTGACCAATGTATGAGGAACAATACAAGTCATCCTGGGTGGGAATTATTATTCTTGATGTGTGTTGTTATATTTGAATGATATTTCACCATTGAGAGATGCACATGTTTTATGATCTGATTGATTTATGATATTTTTTTGATTGCCGAAATGACATGAGGTTTTTCATTCATGCATCATTTTAGGCACCTAAGGATATAGGTGGAATTCATAATTATTAGAACACACACAGGATGGGTGTGTGAGGAATAGAGAGTAGAATGCTTTTCTCATCCATGAAAATTTTGAAGAAAATGATGCCTAATAAGGGTAATTCAATTGGGGGAATGAAAATAATTGTTATTAATAGTTAAGGAATATCATTTATAAAGAAATTTTATGTACGAGTTCAAATTTCTGGTTGTGATAAATTGCAAATATTATTTGGTTTCTAAAAGAAAAAGATTTCATAATGATAGTAAAAATTGTTATTGAATTTTTCTTAATGAAAGATGTGAATTACTTAAAATGATGATTATGACAAGTTGTGAAATGGGAAATGTTCCTAATAAGAAAGGATCATTTTGTAAAAGAGGAAGTGGATTGAAAAGGTGTTGATGAAATACTTGTGATTAGGTAAACTGGTTACCCCATGTTGACCATGACCCATAGTAGGTATGGTAGAGGGCAGTGTTCAAAGTGCGATGATGACCGTTGGGATAGAGTATAAAGAATGGTCTGTTTAATGTAGATAGTGTGATATCATTCCATCTATGGTTAAATCCTATCAGTCATTCTTCAAAGCACTGGGTGAATGAAAATTTTAAAATGAGAATGAATGAGTTTAATGGTGGGTATCCTTTGTGTTGTCAGTTTGACCCTTTTATGTGTGTGTTGGGGTAGTTAGAGTGTTCTAGTTTGAGACTTTGGATTTGGATTGTGATGTGTTTCCAGTTATGATATGGTCTAGGTGGTGTGTTTAGAAAACCCTTGGTAGGGTTATGACTGTTGGCTTGTGAGGCCTTATTCAGTAATGAGAGTGTGGAAACCATTGTGGTTTGTGACCATACAGAGAGCATAATGGACCCTAAGGATAGTTCCTAGGTCTTATTGAGCTTATGAGTAGAGACCTTGCGAGTTTTGTTTTGAATCTTGGTGAAGATTTTTTTATCGTAGTGTTGATGCATGTGTACACCTTTGGTGTGTAACCTAGAGTAAATGGTTATTTGGTGTGCTAGGAACAATCTGAATTAGAACTGGGAAGAGAGTGCAATTAATGAGCACTGCTTCATCTGTGTAATGATATGAAAGGTTTTGAGAGAGGAACAATGGTTTTTCAAGGTTATGACTCCAGTCTAGGTAGTTGGTGTCATTAAACATTCATGGTGACCTATAAGAGAGGCCAGATAGGGTTTATAGTGATTTTGGGTTTGTGTCACACGTGAAGATGTTTTGGACGTTAATAGTGGGACTCAGAGTGTTTCATGGCGTGGGATTGGCCTAGAGGGTTAAGTGGGAATGTTGATGGATGGTGGTGAAACTTGAGTAGTATTCATATGATGATAGTTTCCTAAAATCAAGGCTGACCTTGTGGGAGGTTAGACCAATAGTGCAGGTACCTTGGAATAAGATGTGCAGAAGATGCTTCAAAGGTGGTGTCGATGTATACTAAGTTCCACCAAGTTTTAATAAATGGAATAGTTGTGCCTGGTTCTTTCATAGGGACACCCTAGTGTTTATGATATGAGACAAGGTTTGTTTCTAATGGTTGTAACATATGGATGCTTGAATCACCTGTTGGATGATGATTAATAGAGGTCTTGAAGTTGTTTTAGAGAAGAAAATACAAGGGTGGATGAAGTGTGGTTATATGATTTTTCTTGATGGTGAAACCTGAGGCGAGGGTGGTCATGTGGATGAAATTGTTTTTATGAATGGTATTGGATGTTGGGTGAGATACAGAGGCCACCTCAAGGATTATGAAGCTAACTAACCAAGATTCATGGTTAGGTAAGTAAGCGAGTGATGGGATACACATAGATAAAGGTTGATTTGTGAGAGACCATTGGGTTGATTGGTGTGGTAGACCATTGTTCTTTGGTTGTTAGCTATCCATGAAACATCATAATAACTTTAGCAGTGTGGTGGAAGTAGTTCCACATGAAATTTTGGTTCACGACTTCTTGGTGTTTTTTTTGGGGAGAGATGGTGAGAAAAGGTTGGAAATCACACCAAAGCGATGTTGGTTAAGTGTTGATGAGATGTGTTCGGAAGAGGGATGAGATAACTGGAAGGTCATGGTGTCCCATAGTTTGATAAAAAATGGATGAGTATATGGTGGTTTTCTTTTACAACTGCTTAGCATACCTCAGTTAGTGACGATCTTTCCCAATATCATGATATCATCCTAGGTACATTGAGAAGCTCTGGATCTATTCCAAGAGGATTGAGGGTGTTTGGTTGGGTGAGGGACATAATAGAATTTATGCTAATGGAAATGGTATATTTGGATCTTGATGATGGTATGTACACCCCCGATGGATTTGGGTGAGGTCATCATGATGGAATGAGTGTCTATAAAGACCATGGGTATCGTTCACGGAAGTCAGGAATAGGCATTGGGTGATGTTCATTTTCTGGTTTTGGGAAAAATCTAGATAGACATATCTATGTTTTGGGGTTTGGATTGTGATCGAGTGAAAGATGCGATGGTTGGAATCCCTCACAGAGAGAAATGGTAAATACAATCCTAAGGTGGGGAGTGATAAGTCAGTCTTGAATGTGGAGAGGAGAACATATAGTTAATGTAATAGAACCAGGATACTAATGAGGAACTTGTGAGGCACATGTTAGGTTACTCATAGAGGGAATATGGGACATGGATGTGCTGATTGATGAGCCAAGTGTTGGCTTCGAACTCAAGGTGGTCCCATATAAAGACTGTGATGTCTGTGCTGAAGTCATAGAAGGGTGTGGTTGTATATGACAATAGATTGTGGCAAGAGAGGTTGGGTTCCATAACTCCAATGAATCGGGGTTAGAATCAGGTAATTTTTCCATGGGTGGTTTTAAAACATCTTGAAGTTGAGTGAATCTTGGCCATGTGACTGGTGTCATATCAAGGGTGAAGCCCGATGATGGTCTAGAGGGTGTTAATACAGTGATGATGGAATTCTACTAGAATTTAGGGAACAACCATAGTGGGTGCATGGGATGATAATGATAGGATTCAAGTTAGTAAGAACCTTGGGAATGTGATAAAGGGGTAGCATGACATTAGTGGAAGGTGGGTTCTCTGGGATAAGACAGTCAGGTGTGGTCCAAACTGAGATGGTAAACATTAATGTGTGTGGTGAGACTAACCCACCTCTAGGTTCATGTTGTGGCAATAAGTGAAATTTTGGAAATGATGTTTTACCTATGTGAGTTCATGTTGATCTTAGTCCATGAATGTATAGTGTAGGAGTGTCCACCCAAATGGTTTTGATGTTGGGGCTGGAAGCCAATGCAGGGTAATTCCCCTATGGATGTTCAGGCATGTAAATTTAGGACATTTTAGGTGATGTGAAAGTTGAGTTGAGATTCAGGTGACCATTCCTCAATAGTGGTGAATCGATGATGTTGGGAAATGTGTTTGAAAGGACCATATGTTCTCCTTTGTTATATATTGAGTTTGGTCACCATTAGAGTTGGAGAAAAATGGAGGAAAATGACTCCAAGTGATTTGGGTCTTGAGTTGTGTAGAGGATCATACTAAGGGGGAGTTGATTGGTTTCTCCAAGATGATGGGATGCTGTGTACGATGTTTCCATGTGTAGTAATTTAGGAACTATTTTTTATGTTTTCTCTGTGAAGTTCTAGTGGTTGGGTATGGTTGATGTTGATGCATCCTTGAGGATTTTTTAGTTTGTGTTGTGGTTGTGGTGAGGAATAATTGTGGGGAAAGTCCATTACCCTGATCCATGTTTGATAGGCATTGCAATGTGAAACAAGAAACATAGAAAAAGGGAATGGCTAGGTAGGACTAGTGGAATGATCTCAACTTACAGAAACATAGTTAATCCTTGAAGAGTTTCTTGAGGATGATCCGTTATAACGTAAGGAGGTTGTAAGATCCTAGATTTTTTTAAAGTTTTGGTTTGGCCTCTTCTTTTTGTCTAGATAATTGTCTCCTCATGTTTATGTGAAGGCTTGGGGGTGTTCTCAGGGTTCGGGACACAAAACAGGAAGAAAAGGGACATCTTGTGCATGTTGCACGGTTTGTGCACAGTTAGTGAAAATCATGTGGGATTCCCAGGAAAATGTGCATCCATAGATAGAGGCATCTGCATGGTTGGAACACGGTTAAGAAAACCATCCAAAATACCTATGAAACTATGTGAAGGGGTGTTTTTTGAACAGTGGCTCACATAAGGTTTGTGCATGGTTTAGAAAACTGTGCGGGTAAACCGTACGACCCAGAAACCTGGAGTAAATTACAAAATTGACATTATGAGATTTTATACCCATCTCGATATTCTACTATAGTCTACTCCCTGTTACCCTAGTGAAGAGATTGGAAGAATAAATCTTCTAAAGGGTGGGTCTTCTTCGATTCTTGGCCATTTTGAGCATTGTTGGTTGCAGGTTGAAGCCCCGGGTATGTCCAACGCTCCTCTTGCTTCTCTTTTTCAGATTAGGGTTTGTAGTTTCTTCCATCTCCTTAAAAATACCTAGAAACCACATTTTCTTGTGAAACCTAGGTTTAGGATTCAAGTGGATTTTGAATCCAGATCCAAGCCCACGATTAAGATAGCATTCATCATTGGATTTGAGGTAGGTGGTTTATAAGTATTATCCCATAGTTTTATTTCAGAAATGTGCATGGAACCTTATGTTCTTATTTTCCCTAATTGTGTTTTTTGGTTATATTGGTGTGTTTGATAAAAATGGGTTTCTATGTGACCAATTTATACCCTCATGATCCTCATGGGATGTGTAAGTGATGACTCGACCATTTTATGGCCACCCATGGGGTGCACCATCTTTTCTGAACCTAGAAAATGGTAGGGTTAAATGAATGGTTGCAGAGTGATAATGTTAATCCCATAAAGAACATGTATAAGTAGTTTATTTATTTGTAAATATAATATTTATGTTTGTACCTAGGTTTTTGGGTAATTTCATAAAGGGTTGTTTAGCATGAATTGAAAGTGGCTTAATTGGGTTAAATGGAATTGCGTCAAATGGTATATGAATTAGGTTAAAATTCCAAATAGGACTAGTACATATGAAATGTCGAGCATGATAAATTAGAAATGGCATGTGAATCGAGAACATGTAAATGGTTTTATAAGGTAATTGATGAATATTGAATGGGTTAATACATGGGAAATCATGGGGCATACCTAATGGGATGAATGTGATAAAGTGATTGTGTTATGTATTATAAGAGTTGAACCTCAAATGCATAAGGAGTAAATACATGTCAAATGGTTAATGGGATAAGTGAGTTAGTACATGGTAATTAATGAATATGGGATAAGTGTGGAGGTTTCTTAACACACTTAATGGGTTAAGGCACAAGAATGGGAATTTGGCTAAATTAATATAAATTGTAAATGGTAAATGTATTAATGGGTTATGGAATAATATTAATTCCCATGTTTTTTGTTATTAATTGCGAACTCCAATGGAAATTTTTATGCTTGGTTATGTTATGGTATGTTTATGGTGATTGGATAACTAATAATGTGCACATGGCTTGGTAGAGTGGGGTATTGACATGAGGTTCTATGCCCATGGGCCAAGTTAAACTGAGGCTCTAAACTCCACCCTATAAATGCATGGGTTAGGGATGGGGATGGAGGATCTATTCTCCTAATGGTTGCATTCCACCCAAACTGAGGCTTCAAGGTGATGATAATGTGTTGATGTGATATGTGTATCCCTAGTGAGATAGGTACTTGATTTATTTACCCTATTCATACTGATTGATTTCCTTATACCCATGTAGAGATGATTTATATGCCTAACACAATGAACATGTGACAAGAACAAAATATATAGTAAAAATGGTATAAGATGTGGAATTGGTATAAATAATAGTGATTAATTAAATGAACCATGTTAACAAATGGAAACCCAAACTGTCCCTTGTTTACTTACCATTTATTTTGTACTTTCATAGACTATTTATTAGAATGGATATTTTTTAGACACCGTTGGTGGTGGCCTGGTGAGTTTTTTAATCACACCATACTCAGGCCATCATTGGGTACCCGAGAAGATTTCTTGGTTGTAGGCCAGGACAATGGTAAATGCCCTACCCTAGGATGTTGAGTTGGACTTAGGATGTACATGGATAATGATCCAAAATTAGAGTCGGGACCCATTTTTGGATTGGATGTTTTTCTTATTTTCTGGTTTTATTCACTTGCACTCATAGTATTTCATGACATTATTAATGTTGAGTTTTTTTTTGTACCTAGTTCAGAGATGTTTTTCTTATATGTTTATTGGTTCTTCATATTGTTTTAACTATTTATAATGAGTTATATTTTGGATTAATATGGTAAAGAGTGTATATTTTCCCCACGTGACTCATTATACTCTCATCTCTAGTCGGTTACCTCTGGTGGAGGGGTAGGCACGCTTGAGGTCATGTGGTGACTCAGCTCGGGGCACCGGTTCAGGGGATTCCGGGTTGGGGACATTACAAAAAGTTCATGTGATAAGCATGAAATCACTATCAATAAAATTCATGGGTACTCTATAATATAATTATGTCAGGAATATATCCATGTCACAATCCATCATGTGAATTAATGTTATAAAATAACCATGACATAATCTATCATGTGATAATCCAATCATAAATGAAAATGAAAACCATATGGGCTCTAACCAATATGTATAAATAATAGAAAATAAATAAAATACCCAATTTAGGCCTAAAGTGGATCCAACAGGTCTAAATTTAGTGGAATTACACACACTAAAGTGAAAGAAAACATCAAGTTGAATGACACACACTATGAGAGACATGTCTATTTTCGAGACACCCAAGGTTATCCAATGTGTTAATTTGGTCCAAAAACATTTAAAAATAAATGATAACAATTTATAAAAACCTTAAATGAAAATAAAATACACTCTAGTGCTTGAAAACCATTTCTAAACCAAAAACACCATTTAATCATTTTATAAAACACTTGGTGTGCACAAACTGTTTTTAAAGAAAAAACACTTTAAAAACAAGAATTATTTTCAAAAAATAGATTGTAATCACAAATCAAATTTATTCAATGAATAATATAAAGGAAATTATACAAATAATAAGAAATTAATAGATTTAAAACATTTTATAGAGGCACCTACCTCAATAACGTAGTTTGAACTAATCACATTTGAAAATTGAGATCAGGGAAGAGTAGATATGGTTTTCATGATTCTAGATCCTTAATAAATACATAAATACTCTATGAAACCCATTATATTAAGCATAAAAAACCCCCATGGGTTTCAAAATAGGATATTATAGTAGATTTAGTGAGGATCTATGAATAAAATGAAACAACTTATTAAGAATGAAACCTACCTTGTGAGATCCATCAATAATAAAGGTAAATCACTAAGAATACAAAGGAAGATGTCTCTAGAGAACTGGGAAAGGATTGGGTCAAGGTAAAAATGAGATTATGGGTTGATTAAGAATAGAAAAATACCATGGTAAAAGGGTAGAAACAAAATTTTAAAGTAAATGAGTTTCGTACACGGTTATACCACATGATTAGACAAATCGTGTACCAACCATGTGTGGTTACTATCACAAATCACATGGATTCTTGGGACAATACACATGGTTTTTTAAAACCACGAAACCCCATTAAGCAGAAAAATATACCTCAAACATTCTTCCTTTGTGATCTTCATGGTTTGAATAACCATGCTCAAACCATGAAAGACACATCTAGTAAAATATAGAGCCACCCCACATGGTTACCGCACTGTTAGTACAAATCATGTACTAACCGTGCACTTATCCTGGCTTCTCTAAAAATATCCTCTTTACCAAAGTTATCCCAAAACCTCTAGAACAAATTTAATGACAAACTAGGGTTAAATTAAATCATACTTAAGTTATGAAGGCTGTTATAATTATCCCCACCATGAAAGCTTTATGTCGCCAGAAAGTCCTCAAGATCCTAAAATGGAAAAAAGAGGAGGCCACTACTGCCTCATAAATGAATCTTACTCCCACATCTCATGGATATACGGTAGGTATTTCCATAGTAATCATACCAAATGAATCGTTTTACAATGTAGTACATTATCCTAACGATCCATAATCCGAACTCGTTGCTCAATAATGGTGGTTTTGAGCTAAATATCCACATACGCCCATTCAATCACATGGGAAGGGTCTAGATGATACATCCTCAGATGAGAAATATGAAACAAATTATGGATCAAATTCAAATGGTATGGTAAGTGTAAGAAATATTCTTCCTTTCCAAGTCACTCCCTGATCTCAAAGGGGCCCATAAATCTCAATGAGAACATACCCTGCTTACCCAACCAATGACATACCAAGAATGTTAAAACTCTTAGAAAAAACTGACTACCAACGTCAAACTCTTGTGGATAATGATGGTGGTCCATATATTATTTATGAAGACTATGGGGTGTTAACAACCTATTTCAGATCAACTACACCTTTTGCGTCATCTCTTGAATGAGACTTGGCCCAAATAAGGACCGCTCTCCCAAATTTTCCCAGCATAAGGTATATCTACATAGACACCCATGAAATACTTCAAAGGGAACCATCTTAATCGATGGTTGATAACTATTGTTATAGGAAAATTTGACCAGAGGAAAATGATTTTCCCAAGATCTACCAAAATCATGTATTCAAGCTCGAAGAATATCCTTTCGATCCTAGATACCACTCTCTCTATTTTTCCATATGTCTATGGATAATATGTTATGCTTAATTTTAACTAGAAAGCCATCAACTCTTGAATAAATTTCCAGAATCTAGATTTGAAATTCAGATCCCTATAAGAAATGGTCATATAGGGAACCCCATGAAGTCTCACAATCTCTCAGACATACAATTATCTGAGTTGTACACTTTTTTTAACCTTTATATGTAAGAAATGAGATTATTTCATAATTCTCTCAGTTATCAACTAAATATAATAATTTCCACTATGATTATATGGAAAACTAATAATTAATTCTATGGAAATCTCATCCTATTTATATTTATGAATGGGTAAAGTTTGCAAAAACATAGTAGGTATCTGGTGTTCCACCTTAATTTTTTGACAATTGAGACTATGTGATACAAAATGTATGACTGATAGACTCATACCAAGAAACCATTACCAAAATATCAAGTCATGATATATCTTGGTAACCCCAAGTTGCATATACCAATAATATTGGTGTCCTCTATCCATTAACTCTGACCTCAAAGAAATCATAACAACCAACCTACTATGGAAGCACAATGCTTCACTAAGAGATCGAGACCAATCACCCAAGGTCTCTCGACCATGAAAGATTTTACTAAATCATTGGCACTAATTTTTTGTCATCTTTTTAAGCCAAACCCATTCATCAAAAGACGAGTCAACTTTCATCAAATCTAACAACACCTATAGACCAACCTATTTCACTCCACTAATCATCTCAATTAAACAAATCATCAAATACCACTCCTAAAATGATTAATTAATGACTTAGGTCATTAATGTTTTACTAAAGGAATCAACAACAACATTACCTTTTCTGGGAGTATATGTAATATCAAAAATCAATGGTCTAAAGTTACTAAACCCAATATATCTATTTCATGTTTTGATCACTCTAAGTAAAAATATATTTTTGGATAATATGATTATAATACACTATAAAACACTCCAAAATATAATGTGTTTCTATATTTTGAGAGCATTCATAACTGCTACCAACTCAAGATCATAGTCATGGTATTTCTTCTCATGACGGGATAAGTGGATTGAGCCATATGTTACTACATGTTTCCCCTACATCAAGACACATCCCAAACCCAGACCAAAAGTATTCTAGAAAACATCATAACCTATATCTGGTTCAAAATGAATTAATAATATTACTAATGTCAACCATACCTTCAATTCCTCTAAATATCTCTAACATTTTTCATTCCACTCGAACTCACTCCCATACAGGTTAATGCAGTAAAATGAGATGCAGGCTTTGGGAAATAATAAAAAACATCTATAGTAACCATCCAATCCTAAGAATATCTAGATATCAAAAAAATTTATAGTATACTCACAAGACATAACTTCATGTATATTCTCAGGATCCACTGAGAAAACCATATCATATTTGATATACCCCAGGAATTTCACTTTCTGAATCCAAAAATCACATTAGGAAAGATTTCTATACAGATGATTTTCCCTGATGGGTTTAAGAATGACATCCAAATAGTATATTTTTTCCTCCTATGACTTGTATTATACCAAAATATCTTCCATGAATACAAAAACAAAATAGTCCAAGAATCTATAAAATATCTAGTTCGTCAATTCCATAAGTACAATATGATCATTATTGAGACTGAATGGAATAACCAGAAATTAAAAATTCCCATAATGACTCATAAAAAAAGTCTTAGTTATATTCGATTCTCAAAATCTCAAATGGTCGTACCCTAACCAAAGGAAAATCTTTGAACACCAAAAATACCCCTATTATGATCAAATAAATCATCAATACTGGTAAATGGATATTTTTTCTTGACAGTCACCTGATTTAACTTTTGATAATCCACTTAATGTAAAAGTATACCATCATAATTATTAGAAAATAGGATAGGTGATTCCCTTAGTGACATTATTGGAAGAAGAAATACCTTATCCTCAAGGTCTTCATGATATAATTTAATCTCCATAAACTCAATAGGTTCTATATAATCTATTAGAAAAGAATTGGGCATCATACTTGGGAGGGGGTCAATGGTAAATTCAACATCTCTTCATAGTAGTAAACTTGAAAAATCATCTATAAAGACCATAGGGTATGCACATTCCACTATAGTAAGAATACTCCTAGACAAGGGTAAATGGTATCTAGAAAAAAATCTAACACTTGGCATGGGATTTCCCCAACATAAAGAACAATGAGCCCAACCTTTCCCAATCTAGAGTCCCTCTCACCCTAAAAAAATGGGTGATCCCTTAAAAAAATAAAAAATGATCTTATGATTATAAAAATCTATTTTTTTTCTTTAACACTGATCATAAAATCCATGTACAATGTCAAGCCAAATATTTCATTACTAATAACCATGATGTCCAACACTAACTCGAAATCAGTTATCGTCACCCAACACAGAAGACACTTGAAACCTTGTTCCGACTTCTTTCCCAAAGGTGTGGAATGATCCAACTAGAGAAAAATAAGATAAAAATTCAATCCTAACATATATACTAACATTGATGATATAAAATAATTGAGGATTACCTATATGAAAAAAAATATTACACCATTGAAGATGAAATAAACATTTTACCACTAAGAGCATATGTCCTTGCTTTAGATTCCTTTGGCTCGAACTCCATTACATAAATATTTCCAATATAAAATCCTCCTCAAGCTTTATTAGCTACATGAATATCACCCTTTTCCCGAGGATTAGACCCAAAACCTTTTTGAGCATCAGTATGAACCTATGAACCCTTGGTGAGAGTGAATCCATCCTTACATCCCTAAGAAATACTTTTACAAAAACTCCTTAGATGGATGATTAGTTCATAATAATGACAATTCGTAGGAGTTTCGGTATAGTTAGGCTTGTTATGATCCTAAATTAAACGTTTTATAGTATAAAACCTTCTCTTGTCAAGATGAATCCCATGAAATTGGTTCTAAAGAAAAATGGTTACATTTTCACTTTATTTTCTATCTAGAATACACACCTTGGCTAATAGCTGCACCAAAGGAACCTCTACCCAAACCATTATTTTCAAATATGTATTCCTATACCAAAGATTCCTTGTCAACTACATCAAAAAATGTTAGAAGGAACATGAGAATCGAAATTTATAGATATCAACCCTTAGTCCCAACTCAAATATTCAGCCTTTAGGTACTCATTGGTGACTAGCTCTGGTGATAGTTATACCTACTGAAAAAATAGGGAAAATACTCTAGAATGGTACAATACAATTTATCCAAGGTTAGAAACTCAAAGGAATTCATTTCATGTAACATATCAGGTTAATTTTTTTTGTTGATGATCTTCTTTAATGATTTCCAGCTAAGATCCTCATGCAACTTAGCTTTCACAATCGATTCAAACTATCTCTTTCCCAGTCCACTGAGTATGTATTTAGAAAAACCAACATTAGATTCCTCAAGAGTCTTTAATAAGGTTGAGATCCTCTCAATAATCTTAATAAAATCCTCAGATTTATAAGTTCCTTTATCAAAATATAAGATGTTTAGATGATGCTTAATTATTTCCAATCCATTATCCACCACATGTACAAGGTTCTCGACAACCTCTCAACACAAATTTTCAATTTTTTGAACTATAAATTCAACCAAAGAAGGGTCCACCTGAATATTTTCATGTGAAAATTGTCTTTTATAATCCCCACTTGGATTCATAAGATATCTTCTTAGAGGAATTTTCTATTAAACACAAGACAATAACCAACCAGATTTAGAGAAAATTCTAGAATCATCAGACCAACTTCAAGAATTAATGTCAATTCCTTCCAAAAACTATAATTTAAAGCATTATTAATTCTATTGAAGAAATTTAGCACTTTAAGAATTAATAAGTATATTTAAATAAACTCCACCACAAATTTCATTTATATTACCTTAAACTCCAACTATCAAACTTGGTAAAAAATTTCCAACCACCCATGGAAACTCAAGTTTAGACATGGAAGTGAGGTGGATAGGCACCCTCCCTCACTTATTACCTTCATCCCAAAGGTACTAACTCCTATATACTAAAGTCACAGAACCAAAACTAGGATGTTTTATCACACGTTAGATATGATATTCCCTATGATACCATTATTTGATGAAGTATCTATGGTCAATTAGACAAGACACCCAAACCATCCCATCATAATGTAGTGATGTGCAACATGATAATGTAAATGAGTCTTGTATATAAAAAAATAAGAAAAATGATGAGAATATATCACATAATAAGGGATAAAACATCCAAGTGACATATGATCCTAGCCAAACTAGCTAAACTAGAAACAAATGTCAAGATAAGACAAAAAATCTTCATGTAACCAATCATCACCTCCAAACCATCCCACTATAAAGGAAAAGACAACAAGAATATACAACATATTATACATTTCCCTTCCCTTTACATGAATCCCACAAGAAAACATCTAAAACTTCCAAAATGAATAAGTAGGGTGTGATCACAAATCCAAGTAGGATTACAAAAAAAAATCTATATGAATACTAATATCAAGAAAACATTAATTCTATCTTTAAAAAATAAGGTTTTAAGAATAAATTTCATCAATCAAAACCATTCGTAAATAATCCTTTTTTTTCATAAAAACCATTAATATTCAAAAGGAAAAGAATATGAAAAGTATATGTGATAATAATGAAATCACAATCAATAGAATACCTAGGTACACTATAAGATAAGCATGTAAGAAATATGTCCATTAAATAATACATTATGTGAAAAATTGTGAGAAAATAACCATGACACTATCCATTATGTGATAGTCAAATCATAAAGGAAAAATAACATTGTTTTGGATCTAACCTATAGGTATAAATACTAAACATAGAAATAAATCCCCAATCCATGACTATGGTGAATCCAATCAGATTAACCTTTAGTGGCATTCGATGCACTAAAGTGAAAGAACACCTCAAGTGGAATTACACACTAAAAGTGATATGAATATTCCAAATGTACCCAAGGCATTTGGGGTCTTACCTAGTGGAAATAGGAACCCCGTTATATCGCATGAGGCCCCATATCAAATTAGGGACAGACCCCAATATTTGGGGTAGGGGAATTTATTTCCCATGACGGAGTAGGCGGTCTTGATGGATAGAGGAATAATGTCGATGGGGAAGTCTACAATAAAGATCTTCTGGGTGAGGGAGACAGGGGGCATGGAAGTGGCAATCTACCATGGTAGCAAGGGAGGATTCATGCGGTGGGAGTGTTGGGTCGGTAACCAACCATCGGTAGGGGTCTGTGAGGTGGCCCATTCAGCGGTGTCATCGGTGTTGGGTTAGATGACGTGGGAAATGGTAGAAGATATGGGATAGTTCAGTCATACATGGAGGATAGAGATAGGCTCCGTGGTGATGTCCTCAGTGATTGCGGCTAGGTACAGTGGTGGTAAATGGTGAAAACAATCGGTGATACAGAGGGGCAACACCACCCACAACAGAAGATTTGGAATACCAGTGATATATATATATATATATATATATATATATATATATATTTAGGATCTCTCCATAGTGTAGGTATAAATATTTTTAGTGACTGTACAATATTTATAGGGATCCCATATCAGATAATTGATAGGGTATGGCCTCATCCATCGGGACCAGGCACTGTGCATATTTATATTGGGCATTACAAGCTCTACAACCATGAAAGGGTTGGGATCATGATCAATGTATCATTCACTAGGGGAGAGACTATTTTGTTCTTTCAGGTCCTTGGGGCCTTTTGGTTCATGTACTTAGGATTTTTGACTTTGGGCTTATGGGTCATTTAAGGGTTCCCCCTAAACTCAATTAAAAAATGGTGATATTTAATAAAAAAATAATATCCTTCAGGCTTGGTGGCAATGAATCCAAGGTTACCCAATGTTTTATGTTTACCAGATTTTTTTAAAAACTATGTTAACAATTTATAAAACATTTTCAATGAAAATAATGTCTTCTTCAGTGCTTAAAAACCCATTTTTAAACCAAAACCACCATTCATGCATTTTATCAAACACTTAGTGTGCATACATTTTTTTAAAGAAAAAATATATTTAAAAGCATAATTTATTTAAAAAAACTATTTTAATAAAAAAATAAATTCAATTAAATGAATAAAAAAAATTAATTTACAAGAATAATAAGAAATTAATAGAATCAACCCTTTGTATATAGACACCTACCTGAAGTGTAGAGTTAGAACTAACAACCATCTTAAATAGAGATTGGGGAAGAGTGGAACGAGTCCTCTAGATCCTAGATCCATAAGAAACACATAAATCATTTTCAAAGTCCCTTATATCTAACATAAACATCCCCTTGGTTTCTATAAGATTTGAGGAGAATAGGTATATTGAGGATCTTGGAAGATAACACAAAAAAGAAAAGATAAAAAATGAAACACAACATGATGAAATACATCAATAATGAAGGTAAATTTCCAAGAATATCAAGGAAGAAGTATATAGAGAACTGTGGAGGGATTATGTAATGAAAAAAATGAGAATAAGGGTGATTAATTATAAATAAACTAAGAAAAAATGGTAAAAACCATGTTTTTAAAGACTTGGAGTGTCGTGCATGGTTAGATCGTATGGTTAGATAAACTGTGTGCCAACAGTGAGTGGTTACGATCTAAAGCAACATGGCTTCCTAGTAAAAACCATACAATCTTTTCAAATCATATAAGCCCTTTTTGAAATCATGTAGACCAAAATCTATATTCCTTTGTGATTCACACAATTTGAGTAATCATTCTCAAACCATTAAAAACACCTCTGTTAAAAAACAGAGTCATCCTACATGGTTACTACATAGTTAGTAATAACCGTGCGCCAACCGTGCACCTATCATTCCTTCTAAAAAAATATCTATTTTCAAAACACATTCCCCTGAAACATCTAGAATGAATTTAATGGAAAACCAAAATTAAATTAAATAATACCTGAAATTTTGTGGGCATTAAACTATGGTCAAGAATGCTTTTAGTGTTTATATCAAAAATAAAAATTATGAAACTAATTTGAATACTTTACCCCTAAAAGTGATCGACCGACTATACTTCTAATTATGATATATGTCTAATGAGTTTTCTTATTCATGTTCTCAAATCATCAAAAAACATCCAACATAATAAGATCCATCAATCAAAAATTATATGGTTTCATCAAGATGTTAGACATATACCTCATTATCTACAAAGGATATGGCACTGGTTAATTGGGGGAAACTCTCATTAACCCATCATCTCTAGTATAAATTCATAAATGATTTAGTGAGGTAGTACCAACTAAATGGTGTTGTCCCAACCCTGGAAAAATCATATGATATCCTATATACTATTAAGCCCAATATAACACATCAATAGAAAAAAAGTCTATGAAGAATCTAATGGTGCCTATTTCCACCTTAAATAGATTTTGGGGACTCTTCCTAGAGATAAAAAACATGTACCTCCCTTAACTTAGGGATATAAAGGAGGAGGTTTATTGAGAACTCAATGAAACCCAGGAGCCACCTAGGAGGTATCCTACTAACTAATACAATTTTCAGCATCATGCGAAAACAACACCTCAAGAGTCCACTATGGATTCCACCCAGGAGATATCAACCTCAACCATTATGCCCAGAACACCTAACAATAGATATCACCCTATAAGAAAATATACTAGATCCATGGAGTAGTCCCACCCCCTGATATTTCTGATTAATCTTACCAATACACTTTGGTATCATTGGAAGGAACATTCCCACATATTCTAATAAAACTAGAAGAAATCAAATTTTATTTCCCCTATATATCAAGAAAATAAGTATATATTGATATAAAGTAAAGGACTATAGTGGGATCATATGATCAATCCCATGGAAGAGCGAGCCTATATCCCTATTCCTATGGAAGAATCCTATCACCCCATCTTAGAGATAATCAAAAGGCATACTTATATCCCCACCCATGCATTTTAGAACTATTATCATATCTTATAAGTAGTCTTAAAATTCCTTCATCAGCATATCCCAATGGTTAATTATGGGTAGAACACATATCCCTACACCTATCATTGGATCATCTCATCAGTATAATTCAGGATCTACTTAGGAGAGGGAACATGTTTCTTATCCCATTCTGGAGGATCATCAACATGCCCTAACAAAGGATGAAGAAACATATTGGGCTTATATACTCATTCTAACTAAATTCCATCAATATATATCATATAGAACTCTAGTTGAAGCTCATACACAAAACTAACATATAATATCTCATCAAAATATTTTGGTTGTTGCATAGTAATAGTATAGAATCCCGTCTTTTTATAACATAAACTTTCATTACATTATACAGAACTGAGGATCTTTAAGGTTTAGTGTCTTAGAAACCAGAAACATAATACATGAAAACAACAAAAAACATTATTCTTAAACACTTGAAAGGATTCTACTTAAGTTCATCCTAGGTTTATTACTGCATCTCATAACCTGGGGATATACATCAAAAGGAAAGGTGAGAAGAAGGCCCAGTAAGGGAAACAAGAGGAACATTTTACAAGTGAACTTGAGATACTTCAATAAGGTCATGAAAAGAACTTTAAGGCATGAGAAAGAAATCATGAGATATATCATAATAAAAATAAATTTTATCATAACTTGAAGATGTGGCTGCAACATTTATTATTGACAATCATTTCGTTTCACCAAGGTCCATCCCCAAGGTGTCATTAAAAATTACCAAGGTTATTCACCAAGGTATCAGTCTAAATGGTCATCACTAGAGATTAAGTCTTTACACAATGCATTGGAGTGCTATCTGGGCGCACCCTTGACATGTCTTTATTATCATGTGAGACACATATATCATCACCAATAATTTCATAAACAACCCATATAGTATAAAAGAAATGGGTTTCATTTCATAATCATAACGTTTTAAAACTGCTTTAAAGATATGATCTTTATGTCCCTTTAAACCCACGGAAAGGGAAAGAGGGTTTCATGTATGTAAATCCCATAATTTAAAATAGAAAATTTTAATATATATATGTGAATACCCCTATATAAATAATATCTTTGAGTATTCATGTAATAACATAAAATAATTTTGAGAAAAAGAGAGAGGCATTTTGAGACGAAAATTCTGTAGCATAACAGCTACGTTACAGGGTTTTAGAAAATGTTGAAAAGAGAGGGGACATGGGTCACCCACTCATAAATGATCTATAAAAATAGTATAGGGACAGAATATAAAGGATATGAATCATGGTAATGAAATTTGAAGGACATACCATTTGAAATAAAACACATTGAAGTAAGACAAAAATAAGATTTCTCTTACAAAAATTCGGCAGCCTAACGACGTCACTTAAACTTCAATAAAGATGAATTGAAAAGATAAAATAGGGTATATCATTATATGATCATAAAATATCAGTATGATATATATAGAGATCATACCCCAACATAATAAAAAGGAACTTGAAAGACTTGACATGAAAATAGAACTTGAAAAATGAGAAGGGTGAAAGAATCCCTTAAAAATTCAGCAGCCTAACGGCGCCAATTAAACATTCATAAAACAAAATGATGAGAGTAAGAGGGGATCTATAATCATACGAACATGAAAAGGGTATTAAGGTAAATATAAAAGAACATCCTCCCACATAAGAACATGGAGCATAAAAGGAATGACATAAAAGAGATTACTTGAAAAGAAAGAGAGAGGTCAGATTCCTTATCTTAAACGTAACTCTTAAAACTCAAAGGTTGGGACTTTGAGAGGCTTGAGGGAACCTTGGGAGGACTCTTTGGGAGGTAAGGAGACCATAACTTCGTTGAGAATGATTTTGGAGTCCAAAGGATGAGAGAATGGTTCGGTATTTATAGGGAAAGTGAGGGGACAAGGCATTAATGGCCAAGGGACACCTCATTGGTGGTTTTGAAAAAACCATGGGCTTGCCCATGGTATTTTCCCATGGAATTGGCCACTTGGGACACCTCATACCTTATCTTACTATTCATAAGTCTACCATATTGATTACATACTTAATACATCATTTAATGATGTCATTAAACACCCGTAACTTAAAAACTGTATGTTCACTATTCACTGAAAAATTATCTTTCTCAGAAAAATCCCAAAATTTCACCTTAACCAAATATCGAAACTCTGATTACAAATATGAACTCCATTTTATAAAAATAATTTTCTAAATATTTTTAATTTAATTTTTAAATAAAAAAACTATTCATCGAAAATCCATTTTTCAGAAAAAACCCCAAAAATTACCATAACATAATATCGGTGCTCTGAGTTCAAAAATAAAGTCCGTTTTATAAAAATAATTTTCTAAATATTTTTAATTTAATTTTTAATTAAAAAACAATATTCACCCCAAAAAAATAATACTTGACTAATAATTTATGAAACCGTTATTTACCCATTTTATTGAATCACATTACTTAATCTAGGTGTCTAAATTATATTAAAACTTTCTTTGAGTGAAATTAATAATCAATTTGGTCACATTACTAATCCAAAGCGTAAAATCACTATTCATAATTTACTATTCATCAAAAATTAAGTTGATCTTATTAGACTCCAAATTCCTTATTGAACACTTTTGCAGAAGACCTTTTTTTTGAAAATCATTACACATCATTAATTATTTAAGGTTTACATAAATATTTTAAAATCTCATTTTTTCAAAATTCATCAATAAATACATCCTAAAATTATCCAGACATTTGAAATTTCACAAACTTCGCTAAAGGAAGAAATCTCAATTTATTCATCCCAAAGGATTACACAAAGAAGCTAGGGTCTCATCACATAGCCCCTTATAACACCCGCATATGACCTAAGTGTAAGGTGTGCTATGGTGAGAGAATCTGAAGGAGGCTCAGATAACATTGCCCTAGTAGTGATCTCTACTAACTTGACCTTCTCCCGTAGGTGTTTCCGTTCAAGCTTGACACGCTAGAGTTCGGCTTGGGCTTGGTCCAAAGTGAATCCCAAAGATACCACCTCCTTCCTAAGCTCTGATAAGTGGGCTTCATAAGGTTCGAGTCTACTGGATGAAGCCATCGACTCCTCTTTCTGCATTAACCATTAACATCTCTATTAAATCATTAAGAGTAAGTTAATATACTACTCAAAAAGTTTGGGTTGTTACATTCTTCCCCCCTTAAGAAATTTCATCCCAGAAATTTATACTTAAGGCCTAGTCGAAAAGGTGAGGGTACTTTTGTTTCATCATTTCCTCAGGCCCCCATGTCGCTTCTTCATATTTATGATTCCTCCACAACACTTTCACAAGGTGGGTAGTCTTGTTTCGTAGAACCTTGTCTCTACAGTCTAAGATCTTCACTGGCTGCTCCTCATAAGAGAGGTCATGTTCCAGTTGTACCAACTCTGGGTTTAGTACATGCGAAGGGTCGGGTATGTACTTCCTCAAGAGAGATACATGGAAGACATTGCGAACTTGATCTAGGTTCGGTGGAGGTGCTAGACGATAGGACACTACTCCTATGTGATCAAGGATTTCATAGGGGCCAATGTACCTAGGGATGAGCTTCCCTTTCTTCCCAAACCGCATGACTCTCTTTCATGGTGAAATTCAAAGGAAGACTTTGTCGCCAACACCAAACTCCAAGTCCCTTCGACGATTGTCAGCATAGCTCTTCTGCCGACTCTGAGCAGCCTTTATATGTTGTTGGATGGCATGAACCTGTTCTGTCATCTCCTGCACGAGATCAGGCCCAAGAAGATTTCTCTCACCAGTTTCATCCCAACAAATAGGAGTTCTACATCGTTTTCCATACAGAGCTTCATAGGGTGCCATCTGAATACTCGAATGGAAGCTATTGTTATAGGAGAACTCAACTAATGGGAGGTGTTGATCCCATCCACCTTTAAATTCCATTGAGCATAATCTCAGCATGTCTTCTAGTGTATGAATAGTCCTTTCAGATTGGCCATCAGTTTGAGGATGATAGGACGTACTAAAATTCAATTCAGTATTCAGAGCATGTTGAAGACTTCTCCAGAATTTTGATGTGAATCTTGGATCACGATTAGACATGATGGATAGTGGTACCCCATGCAGCCTCACCACTTCCTTTACGTATATCTTGGCAAGTTGATCTAGAGAGAAATCTTCCCGAATAGAGATAAAATGGGCGGTCTTGCTGAGACGGTCCACAATAACCCATATCACATTGTTTCCTTTGGATGTTTTTGGGAGACCAGTTACAAAGTCCATAGTGATATTATCCCACTTCCATACTGGTATGGGTAGCAGTTGTAATACCCCCTTAGGAATTTTTCATTCTGCCTTTACTTGTTGACACACCAGGCACCTTGTAGTGTAATCAACAATCTCCCTCTTCATGTTATCCCACCAATAATGATAACGAAGGTCTCTATACATTTTAGTGGTTCCTGGATGTATAGATGAAGTAGAGCTATGAGGTTCACCCATCAGTTCTTTCTTTATCTCCGGAATAGATGGAACACATTGTCTTGTATGAAATTTAAATACACCTTCTTGATCAATATTGAAATCAGGGAACTTCCCAACTTTTACAGCCTCCAACTTCTCCTACAGTAAAGGATCTTCTTTTTGAGCCTTCTTGATCTTCTCTAGTAATGAAGGTTGAGAAATCATTTGGGATGGGGTTGATGATGTCCATTTCCTTATAATTCCCATGTCCAGTTTTACTAGATCTTTAATCAAGGGATCTCCTAGGATCCTCATTGTTTCCAGAACAACATGGTCTTTCCTGCTTAACGCATCCGTGACTTTGTTTGCTCTTCCAGGGTGATAATGAATTGAACAATCATAGTCTTTAATAAGCTCCAACCATCTCCTTTGTCTCATGTTCAATTCTTTCTATGTGAAAATATACTTTAGACTTTGGTGGTCAGTGTATTTATCACATTTCTCCCCATAAATATAGTGCCTCCATATCTTTAGAGAAAAAAAAACCGCCGCTAGGTCTAGATCATGCGTAGGATAATTCTTCTCATGAATCTTCAATTGTCGAGATGCATAAGCAATTACCTTGTCATTTTTCATGAGGACGCACCCAAGCCCTTTCAGATATGCATTTCTAAAAATAACGAATCCTTCTCTGATAGAGGGTAGTGTTAACACAGGTGCAGTAACCAATCTCTTCTTCAGCTCTTGGAATCTTTCCTCGCATTCCTTTGTCCAGATGAACTTAACCCCTTTTCGAGTCAACTTGGTTAGTGGAATAGAAAGCCATGAAAAGTTTTTCACAAAACTCCTATAATATCCCGCTAAACCAAGGAAACTACGAAGCTTGGTTACTGTTGTGGGTTGAGGCCACTCCTCCACAACCATTGTCTTTGCAGGGTCAACCGAGATTCCTTCATTGGTTACGATGTTCCCCAAGAAAGACACTTGTTGTAACCAAAACTCACACTTTCTGAACTTTCCAAAGAGCCTCTCCTTCCGTAGAGTTTTCAAAATAACCCTCAGATGATCTTCATGCTCCTCACAAATTTTTGAATATATCAAAATATCATCAATAAAAACTACCACAAAGTTATCAAGGTAGTCCTTAAAGACTCTATTCATCGAATCCATGAAAATAGAAGGATCATTAGTCAAGACGAAGGGCATAACAGTAAACTCATAATGCCCATATCTTGATCGGAAGGCAGTCTTTGGAATATCTTCCTTCTTCACCCTCAGTTGATGATAACCAGATAGAAGGTCAATCTTAGAGAAGAATTGAGCCCCGCGAAGTTGGTCAAATAAATCATCAATTCTTGGAAGAGGGTATCTATTCTTCCCTGTGATCCCATTCAGTTCTCTATAATCAATGCATATCCGCATTGATCCATCCTTCTTCTTCACAAAGAGAACTGGTGCTCCCCAAGAAGACACACTCGGTTAGATAAACCCCTTCTCCAATAAGTCTTGGAGTTGTTTCATTAACTCTTCTAGATCCACATTTTCCATTCTATACGGGGACTTTGATATCGGTTGAGATCCAGGTATGAGTTCAATGTATAACTCTACCTCTCTTTCTGGGGGTGGCCCAGGTAACTCCCCATGAAATACATCCATGTATTCCTGAACAATTGGAACATCTTCTACTTGTATGCTCCCTTTTCCTTCTTCATCATCACTGATTAACTCTATAAAGAATGCTATAGGAGGTTCTTCTAGATAGGGATCAGTTCGGGATATCTCTCATTAGAAGATAACTATAGGTTGTTTATTCAAGACTACTGAGATTTCCTTACTTCTGCATTTGATCTTAGCATTATACTTTGAGAGCCAGTCCATCCCTAGTATAACGTCGAATTCCAACATGGGAATGACTACTAGATTTGCGATAAGATTGTGCTCACTAAAGTAAACACTAGAGTCTCTAAACACTGTTGATGCATGGATAATCCCACTTAGAGTCTTGACTGACAACTCTACCACAAGAAGTTTGGGGATTGATTCTATATTCTTTGCAAACTTCGAGGAAATAAAGGAATGCGTAGAACCAGAATCAAACAAAGTAGTTGCTACTTTTGAGAGGACAACAAGAGTACCTGCTACCACTTCATTCAGAGCTTCAACTTCAGTTGTAGTGATAGAAAAAGCACGACCTTGCTCCCCTGGCCTTTGCTGAGGTTGATGGTGATTCCCCTCCACTACCCTTGGATTTGGACAGAGATTAGCATAGTGCCTAAGCTGTCCACACTTGAAGAAATGGACTTTGGGTAAGGCCAGAACCATCTTTCCTCTGTCGTTAGTGTTGGGGAGTTGAGGCTTCACCTCACTACGACAATTTCGAGCAATATGGCCTCCTCTTCCACACTTGTAGCACTTTCCACATCCGATCAAGCAGTTCCCCGAATGCTTCTTCCCACATTTATTGCATGTGGTAAGTTGCATTTTCTTTCCACCTCTTCCCTGATCAAAAGTATTCCCTAAAATGGGCTCCAACAATCTCTTCTTGTCATTTTATTTATGAGACCACTGTGTCTCACCAAAATATAGCTCGACTTTCATTACACTCCGCATGATCTCCTCATAGCTATCGTAGTCCTGGTTGGCTAAATTCATCCGCAGATGAGGTCTCAGTCCACCAAAAAATCTATCAACCTTCCCACTTGGATCCAAGACAAAGATAGAGGTATATCGTGATAGTCGGGTGAAGTTCATCTCATATCATCCGACAAATTCTTTCTCCTTCTGCTTCAGATCGAAAAACTCTTTCTCCATTCTCGTTCTCATGGAACGAGGGAAATACTTATTAAAGAATATTCCCCAGAACTCTTCCCACTCCATAGCTTCCATCTCTCCTCTAGGCTTCATGTTTTTGAACAGTGACCACCACTAATCAGCTTCTACCTCTAGGTGGTAAAAAACAAGGGTGATTTTTTTTTGTTCCGAACAAAGGAGTATAGAAAAGATCTTTTCAATGGAGCTTATTCATTGTTTCGCAACCAATGGGTCAGTAGATCCACTGAATGATGGTGGTCGTTGACGCATGAAAAACTCAACAGAATGTTGTTCCCTTCATGGTGAGATCGGCCTCTCAGCTTTATTCAAGTTATTACTCATAACTTGAGTCAGTTGGTTCATCATTCGCATGAATGTTTCCATTCCTACTTCCATCGGAGGGCCGTCAGCACATGGTGCATTGCGGTCACCATCGGCATGGTTCCTCCTATTGCCGGACATTTTCTAAAATAATAAAACCTTAGTGAGAAAATTATTTCATTTATGAATCTTTTAACTAAGACTTCATTCTTAGACAATTACATTTCTCTATAATTCCTTCATAATGATTCATAAAAAGCTTGTGATTAACCAAAAATATCCCCCGGGAGTGTCGTAACCAAGAGTGCAGCAAGGCCCGTTATCGTGCACCAGTTCCCGTTCGAGTCTAGCTCAAAGCGGTGTTTTCGGGTTTTACCCCTATGTACATCTGTGCCAGAGCCGTCTCTACCTACTCGTATCCAGACATGGATGTATTTGTTTGATAAACCACTTACTCAATACTTAACAAAATACCAGGAAGTTTTCCTATATTTAAAATTTTCTATAGGGTTATTCCTAAAGTTTTTATATCCTAATTTCCACAAATAACTAAACCATCCTTTGATACCAACTATAGAATCCCATCTTTTTATAACATAAACTTTCATTACATTATACAGAACTGAGGATCTTTAAGGTTTAGTGTCTTGGAAACCAGGAACATAATACATGAAAACAACAAAAAACATTCTTCTTAAACAATTTAAAGGCTTCTCTTTAAGTTCATCCTAGGTTCATTACTGCATCTCATAACCTGGGGACATACATCAAAAGGAAGGGTGAGCAAAAGGCCCAGTAAGGGAAACAAGAGGAACATTTTACAAGTGAACTTGAGATACTTCAATAAGGTCATGAAAATAACTTTAAGGCATGAGAAAGAAATCATGAGATATATCATAATAAAAATAAATTTTTTCATAACTTTAAGATGTGGCTGCAACATTTAATATTGACAATCATTTCGTTTCACCAAGGTCCATCCCCAAGGGGTCATTAAAAATTACCAAGGTTATTCACCAAGGTATCAGTCTAAATGGTCATCTCTAGAGATTAAGTCTTTACCCAATGCATTGGAGCGCTATCTAGGAGCACCCTTGACATGTATTTATTATCATGTTATCCACATATATCATCATCAATCATATCATAAACAACCCATATAGAATAAAAGAAATGGGTTTCATTTCATAATCATAACGTTTTAAAACTGCTTTAAAGACATGATCTTTATGTCACTTTAAACCCACAGAAAGGGAAAGCGGGTTTCATGTATGTAAATCCCAGAATTTAAAATAGAACATTTTGATATATATATGTGAATACCCCTGTAGAAATAAGATCTTTGAGTATTCACGTAATAACATAAAATAATTTTGAGAAAAAGAGAGAGGCATTTTGAGACGAAAATTCTGTAGCATAACGGCTACGTTACAGGGTTTTTGAAAATGTTGAAAAGAGAGGGGACATGGGTCACCCACTCATAAATGATATATAAAAATAGTATAGGAACAGAATATAAAGGATATTAATCATGGTAATGAAATTTGAAGGACTTTCCATTTGAAATGAAAAACATGGAAGTAAGACAAAAATAAGATTTCTCTTATAAAAATTCGGCAGCCTAACGGCGTCACTTAAACATCAATAAAAATGAATTGACAAGATAAAATAGGGTCTATCATAATATGATCATAAAATATCAGTATTATAGATATATAGATCATACCCCAACATAATAAAAAGGAACTTGAAAGACTTGACATGAAAATAGAACTTGAAAAATGAGAAGGGTGAAAGAATCCCTTAAAAATTCACCAGCCTAACGACACCACTTAAACATTCATAAAACAAAATGATGAGAGTAAGAGGGGATCTCTCATCATATGAAAATTAAAAGGGTAGTAAGGTAAATATAAAAGAACATCCTCCCACATAAGAACATAGAGCATAAAAGGAATGACATAAAAGAGATTACTTGAAAAGAAAGAGAGAGGTCAGATCCCTTACCTTAAACTTAACTCTTAAAAATCAAAGGTTGGGACCTTGAGAAGCTTGCAAGAACCTTGGGAGGAATCCTTGGGAGGTAAGGAGACCATAACTTCGTTGAGAATGATTTTGGAGTCCAAAGGATGAGATAATGGCTTGGTATTTATAGGGAAAGTGAGGGGACAAGGCATTAATGGCCAAGGGACACCTCATTGGTTGTTTTGGCAAAACCATGGGCTTGCACATGGTATTTGCGCATGGTATTGGACACTTGAGACACCTTATACCTTATCTTACTATTCATAAGTCGACCATATTGATTATATACTTAATACATCATTTAATGATGTCATTAAACACCCGTAACTTAAAAACTGTATTTTCACTATTCCCTGAAAATTTATATTTCTTAGAAAAATCCAAAAATTTCACCTTAACCGAATATCAACGCTCTGATTACAAATATGAAATCCATTTTATAAAAATAATTTTCCGAATTTTTTTAATTTAATTTTTAAATAAAAACACTATTCACCGAAAATTCATTTTTTCAGAAAAAACCCCAAAAATTACCATAACATAATATCGGTGCTCTGAGTTAAAAAATAAAGTCCATTTTATAAAAATACTTTTCTAAATATTTTTAATTTTATTTTTAATTAAAAAACACTATTCATCCCAAAAAACTAATACTTGACCAATAATTTATGAAACCGTTATTTACCCATTTTATTGAATAACATTACATAATCTAGGTGTCTAAATTATATTAAAACTTTCTTTGAGTGAAATTACGAATCCATTTGGTCACATTACTAATCCTAAGCGTAAAATCACTATTCATAATTTACTATTCATAAAAAATTAAGTTGATCTTATTAGACTCCAAATTCTTTACTGAACACTTTTGCAGAGTAACTTTTTCTGAAAATCATTACACATCATAAATTATTTAAGGTTTACATAAATATTTTAAAATATCCTTTTTTTCAAAATTCATCAACAAATACATCCTAAAATTATCCGGACATTTGAAATTTCACAAACTTCGCTAAAGGAAGAAATCTCAATTTATTCATCCCAAAGGATTACAGAAAGAATCTACGGTCTCATCACATAACCCCTTATAACACCCGCATATGACCTAAGTGTAAGGTGTGCTATGGTGAGAGAATCTGAGGGAGGCTCAGATAACATTGCCCTAGTAGTGATCTCTACTAACTTGAACTTCTCCCGTAGGTGTTTCCATTCAAGCTTGACACACTAGAGTTTGGCTTGGGCTTGGTCTAAAGCGAAGCCCAAAGATGCCACCTCCTTCCCAAGCTCTGATAAGCGGGCTTCATAAGGTTTGAGTCTACTGGATGAAGACATCAACTCCTCTTTCTGCATTAACCATTAACATCTCTATTAAATCATTAAGAGTAAGTTAATATACTACTCAAAAAGTTTGGGTTGTTACAAATAGGTACACATTCCCAATCCCCATTAGTCGAAGGAAGACGAACAACATATCTTAGTGGCTACTAAAAGGAGAGTGCACATGCATGCCCATTCTGAATGGACCCCTCAATATATTCTTGTAACCAAGATAGGTTATTCCCATATTCTGGTCTAACCTCAAAGAATTCATTGGATATATTTAATAATGACATGGAATCCACCTTGGAAGGCACCCACCCAAGATGTTCATTATTCAACCCCACAAAGATCATCCAAAATGAGATCTCACAAAATAAAACAAAATACCCAATAGTAATTTTAAATTTCTTTACTAATCAGTGCTAATGTTCTTGAGACCTCATAAAATTTTTATATGGTAGCCTAATATTTTACCAAATCATCATGACCCAGAGCCTAGGTAGTTGACTATGCTATGTAAAATTTTTTTAAACCTTATTCCAAACCAGTAAAGGGGTGTGATGATTTCTATCCATAGAGAGGTAATTAAATATATTTAGTGAATAAATATAAAAACAAAAAAATAAAGAAAAAAAAATAATTCTGAAAATGAGAACATTTAGAAACCAGAAAAAGGTAGATCCTAGAAATTGGGTCTGATTAATGGGATAAAAATTTGTGGGAATTTTTATTTTCTAGTGTCTATTAAATCTCCTCAATCTAATTGTACTAGAAAAAATCCATAAGAATGGGATACATAATAACTTTTTCAAGTAGAATTATAGAGCAAGATGAACTAGAAACTAGTCGGTTATGAGGTTCAACTCAACTAGATGAGTGTGTGGATGGAATTATCTTGGATTAACTACCGCTTAGACTAAGTGTGATTCCTTTACTTATTTTAAATATTTTTTTTAGATGATTTCCAAAAAATTTATTGACAGTTTTTTAAAATACCAGTCCAGACCAACCATCATTGAGTCTGATACTTTTGAAAAAATAATGCAAGGATGAAGGTAAGAAGGAAGTAGTCTTGTTTATTAGTTTAATATGACTATGGGGTGAAAGAAATATCCAATTCAATCTAATTCAACCTAGAAAATTTAGCCTATTAATATTTTATAAATAAAAAAATATTAAAATAAAATTTCATTCCAACTATAAAACACATAGTTGATATAATATTCATGTAAAATAGATGATCAGGGATAGGAATTAAGTATCTTCCATTGATTATATAATCATGTTGTTTGAGCTTACTCTCCATAAATATGTTCTCTTGGTACTAATGATGTTGAGATGAGATTGATGATCCATTAATCAATCATGGATTCACCCCTATCTATTTAATGAAGTGTATTTATACTTTTAAGTATCATCCAATCCTTTTGATAATTATTATAACCCTTTTTACCTCTTATATTTTTCCACATGGCATATGTGTCATTCAATATTCATTGCCTTGATCATCTAGAAACATCCAAAGATCCCAAAAGGAATTTGTTTCTACTTAGTTTCCATACTCAGTAGTGAGCTCAATATTTGATATGGATGGTTTCCATGTGGATATGGATTTACAAGGATCTTATTTTTCCCCGAATGATCCATACCATAGGAAATATAGGAACAATTGACCTTGAAATGAGAAAATATGATTTGGTAATGAATATCTCGATGAATTTTCAGGGCACTCATGAAATTCTCCATCATCGAGTGACATAATAGAAATATGTGACATAAAACCCCTATATTTATTTTTTTTCTATCAATTACTCTTTTAAATTTGTGTACACATATTTGGGTAGGGTGAAATTTTTAATACATGGGAAATTAACTTCATCAACAATTTTTATATGTAGAAAATTCAGCAACATGATATATCTGAGTGTTATTTTGGCTATGTGACTAATCAAGTATGTGTATTTCACCTACATAGATGTCCATATCCATGGATTTGGTTATCTAGTAACTAAATTTATAATAATTTATAAATGTAGAAATTATCCATTTTGAAATTTGTGTATGTCAAGTTCAATTCAACTACATCACTCTCCCAAATAGAAATGTAGTTTCATTACCAACCCTTTATAGAAATTCACCAAAATTTGAACCTTCAATCAATTTTTTTTGAATGATATAAAAAATTAACAATTAAAAAATAAACAATTATTTAAAAATAATAGAGAATAAAATCATGAATAATTCGGAAAATAAATCACTAAAAAACATTTTATTTTTTCATATAATTTAATGACTGGAATATTTTTTTACCAAATTAAATAAAACTAAATAATTTCACTATTAAAACAATTTTCATCATTCAAAAAACACTAGTTAATCAAAAAAGGTGTAGAAAAATGAAATAAAATGAGATTGTATCAAATTCAAACACACTTAAACCATTTCACTCTTGAAAAGTAACATGTATTTTAATTATTTAGAAAGACTCATATCATAAATTGATTATCCTTACAATGAGAAAATTCATATAAGAAGATTAAATAAAATAACAAATTATTATATTTTAAAAAAAATTCATACCTCCTATGTGATTCCACTTCACTAGCCTACTTCAATTCAAATCTTGGTTCATGTTCTAGGAGTTCAGACTAATTAAATTTTAGTAGAATTAAAACTTCAACAAGAAGAACATTGATTTATCACCTTCCTAGGTTCCTCAACCAAAGATCTAATTTCTAATTCATTGAAAAAACTCAAAATATTTTTTATAAGTTAATTTTCACTTTATTATTATGGTTTAATATTACCCTCACCTAAATGAATTAAATTTTGATAATTAGTTACTTTATTATAATTTTTACCATCCATGAATATAAAAAAAAGTTATTGAATTTACAAATGGAATTATTTATCTACAAACACACACCCAGTGAGTATTTTATTATAGAATCATCGTGGGATCCAAATTTCCCATGTTACTCATGTTTTTTAATATTAAATATCTTATGGGATGAAAAAATCCTCTTAAAGAAGTCTTAAACCCATGTAAATTATGGGGTTTTATGTTTTACAAGGGTTAAGAGTGACCTGAGGGTAGTTATGAGTGACTCGGATAGCCAAAGGGAGAAAAGGATACAGACAATATCCATTTAAACTATAAATATATTATTTATGATGTAAATTTGGAGGACATGGGTGAGCCTCTCTGTCCTAGTATTTTAGGGTTTAAACTACATGTTTATGGAATAAATATATTTTCTCATGGTTTTAATGCTATAAACCAGTGTTTTATGCCATAAACCTATTTTGTAGGAAATAAAAGAGAAATATAAGTGAAGGGAATGGGGGAGAAATGCTATTTGGACAGAGGCATAGTGTGCACCCTTCTCATTTTGTGTTTAGGGATCCAAGGAGGTTTTTACCTCATACGAGCTCTGATTCAATACCCATGGATCACATTGTATCTACCTCAATAAATCTATGATTACTTCAACCTCTTTCCTTAGTTTATCTCACTATATCAGATGTTATTTCTATGTGAGATCATATACATTATTTTTATGGTGTCAGTAAAGTTATTTGACTTCTATTTTTTCAAACCGAATCAAAGGTCTGTACTGGATGATTGAGGCTTACTGAGCATGATTTAGAATCTCAATACCTTATCCCTAAAATTTTTATGTGTTTATAAATTATCTTTATTATTCCACATGCCATACCATCCATGCATTTCACCTAAAATATGAAATACTTTAAATTGAACACCTAGTCCTTGATTAGACTTGATATTGAACCCTAATGCATGGTTAGACTTTTAATAACTCAACTAAAACCACCATTTAAGGTGGTTTTGATTTAATAATAATAAATATAATTCATTCCTTATAAATAAACCACCCCTTGGGTGTGATGTGTTTTATTCTTGTCAGTCAAGTGTTTAAATGAAGTAATTGAATTATTTTTGGCATGGATATTTCTCATGTCTTATTACATACCTTATTATATGGTTCTTAGTGATAATGTGACCAAACAACCTTTTGGGATAGTCTTTAAAAAGAGAAAAGGGTATTAATGACATAAATGAAATATGAATGGTAAGACCTTATCACACGACTCTTGTTAAATGATGTAATGTAAAGATGATTACACTTTTACATTATTATATAAATAACAATAGTGTATCTTATAAATGAATTGAATTGATGTGAAATGAATGTGATTATATCATTCTTACATTATTAAATTAATATAGAGATCCTATTGGTTTATTTGATTATTATCGAACATGATATTCCACCATGTTTATTTGATTGTTAATATACATGAAGTTCCACATGGTTTAGTTGATAATAATTTGACACGATGCTCCTCATTTCTTAACTAATCCCTTAAAAACATGATTACCCTTTTTGTTCATTTGAATACTATAGGACATGATGCTCAACCTTTATTACTTGGTTGTTATTGGAAACAATGTTCCATGCTTTTTTAACTGATAATTATGGGATAGAGTGTTCCTCATTTTTTGGGAGTTATTAGATAGGATGTTTCACATCGCTTAATTTAATATTTTTGATATGATTCCCCACTTCTTGTATTGTGATTTTTGGATATGCCTATTCAAATCACCAGTTTAAAATTCTTAGGTCGATGACACTTTTTTTGATACGATGCCCTTATGACATTTTACATGGATACCTTGGTATTATGCCTTAATTCCTCAACATACTCATACAAACACACACACACATAGATATATATATATATATGTATGGTTATATATATATATATTATGGATTATGTTAATCAAAATTCTATCTTAGACCAAAGAAGGTGTGGTCGGTCAAGTATCCCATGGGTAACCTAATCTTGACACAAGTTATAGTTATTTATTTAGTTATTCAATATTATTTCTTCACACTACTTCATCTTATATTCACAAACTTGATTAGTTATAGACACCATTGGTGGTGTAAAACTAAGATTCACTCACACGTTGTTCAGTCCACCTCATGGCACTCATACATACCTCATTGTTTCAGGTCTGGATAAAGAAAGTACTCATCTTTGGATGTTTTCTTCTCTATACTAGGATGTAGTAAGTGAGAAGAGTACTAAGATAGTTCTCATGATTATAGTGGAGATAGAATTGAGATCTTTTGTATGTTTGGGTTTAGTATGTATTGTATGTTTGTATGATCCCATGTATGCCTGTTTATTTTCTACAATCATATGGAATTATCAATGTTTCATACTAACACTGCCTTATGTCAGTTATTGTTATTTGATGATTTAATTACGATGTTCCATTATTATGTTTCTTCCAATTATTTATCTATTATATCATCACTACGTGTTACTCAAATAAAGAGGGTATAATCTCCCCACAATACCATTATATACCCTCACTTATATTCAACATCACCTAGCATATGAGGAGGTGCGATTAAGGCCATATGGACCATAGGTTCATATACTTATAAGTGAACCAGGTTCAAGATATCACAAAGTTTTATCATTGACCTTATTTTTCCTATATCTTACTATTCAGGACTGGTAGACATGAGACTTGAAATGGATCAAAACATGGTACATAGCTTATGTATGGGAATAACTAACCCACACATGAGAAAAAGATCAAGATTATAGGAATAATATTGTTGTTCATGTGGTTCATTATTACAATTTATTATTATTACTCTTTGATTGAATTTGACATATTTATACTTCATAATAATTTATGGGATTTATCTCTTGGCCTCATATGGAAATAAATGATTTTTTGACATGAATAATTTTAGGTACATAGGATTAACATTCCATTAGAATGATTATTTTTATACCATTATTGTGTGATTTATTGCCTTGTATTTTAGTATTCTTTTCTCATGTAGTATTCTTACATCTTTAATTGTACTCATTGCCTTATGATAGAATCTTATTATAGTTATGATACCTGGATAGTCAAATAAAATGTCTATATTAACTTAAATGGTGTTTTATTATATAGATTGATGGAATCATTTTATTTAACCATCCTGAATTTTTTAAAATAAATGAAATGGTTTTAAAATGGTTAATGAGTTTACATAAAAGGAATATTTAAATTTTTGGAAAATTGGATTTTCTGTTGTTAAAATTCAATTCATTTCCTTTGGATTCCAGTTAATGGGTGTCAATTTTAACTTATAATGGATTTTACCTTTATAACATGGGAATGATGACCCATATAACTGGATCCTTATATGTTAACTGAACTATTGTAGGTATTTTTTTAGCATTTCATGGTTATAAGAGGAACTCAGTAATCGGATTTTGGAAGCTCAGTAAATAAACTATTAATGGGTGCACTTAAATGGGATGAAAATTTAAATTTATAGAGCATTGACTCTATAAATTGGGAATGGATACCCATATTACTAAACCCATATTGATATGAAATGAACCTTGATGGTCACCATTAGCTTTATATTCATTGGTAATAAACACCTTGGGGGTTTGATTATGTTACATGGAATAGTTATTTTAGGTTTCAACAACCACTTATATAGCGTAATGTATAAATGTTTGTTGTAAACTTACTTAATCAATTCCTTTAAATTGATAAAAGCCCTGTGGTATTATTTTTTTTATTATCTTAATAGGAATTAGTTAATTAAAATTCCAATTATAATCTAATGGGTTTTACCTCTATATATCGTGAGTGTCATTTTATTTAACTGAGCCTATATATGAGAATTTATAGGAAAATTATGGTCTAATAAGAAATTATGAGATAATTTTCCTAGAATGTTATGTCGATTCAGTGGAATAAAGTGTGAAGTATAGTTCCCTTTATAACTAATACTTTAATTTTCATATATCCAAGCATATTAATGCTATTGTAAATATGAATCAATGTTAAAGGATGACTTAAAATATCATTGTAGTGTTAATAGTTTGGAACATTGTTTAAGGGTTAGTTTTAAATGTTTCCTTGAGAGATGTCTTGAAAAAGAACATGGATGTTTATTATTAGTATGAGTTATCCTATTTTCATTAGTTGTGTTGGGTATAGAGGTTAGGAAAGTGATCCAAGTGAATTTTAAGTATGGACCTATTTTAAGGTTGATGCATTGTTAAATGAGGGGCTATCCCCATTGTAGTGGCATCCTCCGAAGTAAACACTTTGATAAATTCTTGTGATAAGTTTTGGGCATGAGAGACACTGTTTTGGTGTTGTTTGACTCTAGTAGGACTATTAGTTGATGAAATGCAACACCAGGTAGGTAGGAGGTTTTTTGGTAAGTTGAAAATTGAGGGGATGTAACATATACAGATATCTGGGGAATTTGATATATGAAACCTTGTAGGTAGACATTGTAACCCTCCAGGGAGCATACCCTTATGAGGATTCTTGGAGAGGATAAGGGTTTGGTAGGCCTATTCTATTATACTTGTACTGATAGGTTTGGACCCTTATGGTTCAATGAATTCCTTACCTACCATGTATTTAACTCTTTAGATAGAGTTGTTAGACACATTAGGTATCATGTAATTGAGGTCCTTAAATGGGATATGGTTCTTGTGAGAGAGGTGTTAGGGCTAAGTGGATGGACGTAGTGTCTATTTTTGGCACTTTCTTAGTAGGGATTGGTTGAATACCTAAACCTTTTGAGTCAATGATGTTTTATTTGATCAAGGTAAACTTGTGAGAGGGGTTTGGACAAGGTTTAAAATTCCATTTTTGATGATGATATTGGATGTATTCTCGGGATAATATTGATGCATGAGAGGTGATAAGAGTTTTCAATATAGGTTTTATATTTCTTAGGATTGTAAGGAATAACTTAGGGTTCTTGGATATGAATATTGGATTTGATAAGAAGGATTTTTTGGGTTCCTAGCCCAGTTGACCAATGGTTTTTTTGTTGATTCTTTTCTTTCTGAAATGATGCTATTAGGTAGGTAGTTGTTTAATAAATCATGGTGAAAGTGGGTGACTGATTTTAAAATGTAATTCTAATGGAAATTTTGATGCATTAATACTTACATCGTTAGCCTATATTTAGTAATGAATGACTCATGGGAGTTTATGTTGGGTCTTGTACTGAGTGGTATGGGATTTAAAACTATTTCATATGGTAAGTTTAAATTTTTATTGGTTTCATGTGTTAACTAGTTGATTCATAATGTCTGTGTGTAGCCAGGTGTGGGATGAGGATTGATGGTTTCAAATTTTGATTCTTTTGGGAATGGATACTTGGATATTTGGTTAGTTAAATGAAGTTTCTTGATGAAGGGTATCTTGGAAATAAACTGGGACCCATGAGACGGTTGAGCCATGGGTGGACCTTGAAACACTTTATCAAGAGGAATGGTGTTGAGATTTTGTTAAGGAAAGTGTAGGCTGGTTTGATGTGAGAATGGAAAAAGAACATAAACATACACATATCGATGGAATCTTAGTGTACTCTTAGCTTAGAGATGATAATTCCCAATATAATGGCATCATATTCTCTATGTTGAGAGAGAATTGACTATATTTTGGGAAATTAAATTAGATATCTTTTATAGATTATAGATGAACTCATTGGGGGTTTTGATTGAGAAGTGGTGTAAGGTAATCCATATTGTTGGGAGTGTATCATTTTTTAATGAGGATAGTGACCCTCATTAATATCTGAATGTCAAAAATTCCTTTGGAAACCATTATTAGGAAGTGGGAATAGGTGAGGTTTTGATATTGCAAGTTGACACTCAGGAATGAGTGAGTTTTTATCCATGTATGTTCTTATGTATATAAATGGATGAGGCATAGGCTTTGAGGACCAATTTTTCATTTTAATTGGTATGTGATGACAAGGTTTCTTCTAAGGTGGTAAGAGGTTTGTCATGTGAGGTTGATACCTATTTTCACCATAGGGCTATTTTATTTTGGTTTGGATTCCATGTGTTAGAGTTTGGTTTAATGTTATGGGATACCATAATAGAGAGAGTTGGATATGACATTCCATATACATGATTTAGAATGGTGGAAATGATGTTCTACTATCTTTTTGAGTTACTATACTAAGATTTTAGGTATAATTAGAGATGCAATGACATAAGAAATTTGATAATTTACCAATGATCCTCATCTTTTGTCAAGTTCCATATTGATGATCTCGACACCCTGATGATGATTGTTAGTTTAGTGTTGGATTAATGATCTATGCACAATCATTTGAAATACATGGAATAAGAAATAGGTCAGGTTCACATGGATGGGGGGGGGGGGTGTTTCTATTTGGAGATGTCGTTGGAATTCAGTTATGGGATTCAATGAGTGTTCTCAAGTTGATCTCGGTCATTAAGACTTGATTCTTGAAGTGTTAGTCATTGAGGATGAGTGTTTTTCATATATAGTAGTAAAAAGTATGTTTAAATTGTTTTCTCTTGAGTTTTAGAATATTGTTAGTGATGAAATACATTGGGAACACCATTGGAATGATATAAGTGCATTGCAAGGGTTGGTCATGACCGTTAAATGAAAATCCTATGCGACTAGGTTGAGATTGGTCAATTTGAATTCAATCATCTAGATCAAATTGAGGACTGAGAGAAGGGCTCATGTGTGTGATTGAATGTTGTGAGTTTGAAATCATTTCATGGGAATTTTTATAATTTTAAGAGCATGATCCATATGAAACTCTAATTTTGGAAGTGAAATGGCTCAAAATTGTGTATTGAAAGTTATAACCTATAATTGGGATTTTCCATTGGCTGGTTAATGAAAGAGAAAACATAATGATCATGTATTAAGTTATACAGGCTTGAGTAAGAATTTACTATATTTGTTTTATTAGTTATGAGTGTGGGATTGAGTTTAAATGGTTTAAGCTCCATATGTTTAAAATAGTCCTTATAGATGAGTTAGGAATTTGAAAATGAAACATGGTCATTTGAATCAGAATTCCTAACCTAGGTAGGTTTGGTAGTTTGTTTTTATCACCCCAAGACTTATTGGGGACAAGAAGTTTTAAGGTGTAGAGGTTATAATATCTCAGATCTTTTGGGATGAGTGAATCCACATAAAGGAATATTAAACCCATGTATCATAATTGTTTTGTCTATTTTAGGGGTTGGGAGTGTGTCGAGGGTGGTTTTGGGTGACTCAAACAGTAAAAGGACTAAATGTATATAGATATAAACCATTTACACCATAAATATATTATTTATAGTTTAAATATGGTGGATAGGGGTGAGGACCTTTGTCTTTGGGTTTTATGGAATAAACCAAAATTTTAAACCATAAATCTATTGGACTGATGTTTTTAATGAATAAACCTATAGTTTTTTCTGTAAACCAATTTTCAATTGAAAAAGGAGATAAATAAATGACTAAGGAGTGAGGAAAATATTCCATTTGACCATAGGCATAGAGAACACCCTTATTCTTCAGTGTTTAAGAATCTAAGGAGGGTTCTCCCTTTTTTGAGATCGAATTCAATTTACATAGGTCACATTGGACCCCTGTGGAAGGTCTATAATTCCTCCTACATATTTCCTTAGTTTTTCTCAATGTCTTAGATGTTATCTCCATGTGATATAATATGCCCTATTTTTAGGGAATTCATCTAGTTCTTTGATTTCTCTCATTCCATAATGAATTAGAGGATGCTATTGGATAATATAAAAATACTAATAAAGATTTATGTGGTATATACCTTTTACCAATAATTTTTAGGTTTTTATAAATTTTCTCTATTATGACGCACACCGAACATTCTATGTATTAGTCCCAAAATATGAAATACCTTAAATTAAACTCATATACCCTGAGTAGACTTTTATGTAACCCTAACACATGGTTGAAGGGTGAAAAACTCAACCCAAACCACTATATAAGGTGGGTTTGATTAAATTCTTCTAAATATCATTATTTCCTTGTGAATAAACTACCCCTTTGGTGTGAGGGATTTGACTCTTTTCAAAAATGAATTTAAATTAACTAATTGAATTTTACTTGGCATGTATATTTTTCAAGGGATTATAACATAAAGTTTTTGTATAGTTCCATATTCTTATGTGACCAAACCACCTCTTTTGTGGGTTTTGGCTACTCTTTTATAAATATTAAATAGGCATAATGACTTAAATGAAACATTAATAGTATGACCTTGTCACATTTATCTTATTAAATGATGTAATAGAAAGTTTATTGTGCTTTGAATTTATTATTTACTTACCAATCATGGGTATTATAAATAAATGGAATTTATGTGATAGGGATTTGATTACATCATTATTACATTTTGTACCAAACACCAATCTCCTCTTTGTGTATTTGACAATTTTTAGACATGACATTATAAAATGTTTATTCGATTTCTAATGGACACAATGTTCAAATTTTTTTTATCTAATAATCATTGGACATGAAGGTACTCATTTCTTAACTGGTCACTAATGGAAATGATGATCTGTATTTTATATTTGATTACTATTTGACATGAAATTTCACATTGATTACATGGTTGTTATTGGACATGAGGTTCCACACTTGTTTTACTGGTTATCTTTGGATATAGTGTTCCTCACTTTTTTGGGAGTTTTTTGATAGGAAGTTTCACATTCATTAATTTAGGATGTCGCACATGATTCCACACTTGGGTTGTGAAATTTAGACATTCCACTGAGAATCCTAAATATAAAATTCATGGGCTAGTGTCCCTTCTTATGATACAATACAATTAGGAAATTTTAGATGGAGGCCTTGTTCTTTTTCCTCCAGTCCTTTCCATAATCTCTCACACACAAACATATATATATGGATATATATTATGTCACATGTTCAGATACATTCTAGTTTATTCAGAAGCATGTATGGTCGGTCAGGTATTCGATGGGGAATATGATCTCAACCCATATTACAATTATTTATTTACTTCATTCATTATTATTACATGAACAATATTTCATCTTATATTCATAGACTAGATTAGTTATAAAAAATGTTGGTGGTGGCCTTTTTAGTTTTAATCACACCATGTTTGGGCCATTGTTTGGTTCCCAGACAGACCTTATGGTCACTGGTTTGGATAAAGGAAAGTGTTCATATTTTGATGCTTTCTTCTATGTACTTGGAAAGAGTATGGGAGAAGAGGATTGAGATATTGCTCATTATGATATTGTATATATCTTTTGGGTATTTTTATATTTTTTTGTGACATGTATTGTATTTCTTCTTGTTTCAATGTATGCCTGTTTATTTTTTGTACTCATATGATATCATCTATATTTGATACAGATACTACCTTATGTGAGCTATTTATATTGGATTATTTACTCATGTTATTCCATTATTATGTTTATTTTTACAATTTATCTGTTATATCACTACTATGTTTTACTATGAAAAATAGGTTATAATATCCTCACAGTACCATCATTAACTATCACTACTAGTTGGAAGCCTCTAACATATGGGGAGTTGTTCTTAAGGACATGTGGCCTATAGGTTAAACTACTTATGAGTGATTTAGGTCTGAGATGACACAAATTTCAAAGGGATTTTATGATTATCCTTGGTGTTTTCTCCCTGAGGTGTTCTATTTCACAATTTCCATGCAACTAGTTTCAAGTTAAAACATCCAGTTCCCTCAAAATATAACCTCAAACATCCAGTTACCTCATTGTCAATGTTGAGAGTGGATCTAAAACTAGAATCTTCTCGGGATTTGTTGATGTGGTTCAGGGTGTTCAGAATGACCCCACTAAGGAGGAAGATCTGGATGTAATTTTTCAATCTGACCTGGAAACATGTCCAGAACAGAATACATCCTTGTTGGATGCTAATAAAAAATCTGATCAAATTGAGGAAGAATTCATAAAATCAAGCTCTAGAAAAGGGAAAATGAAAATAGTGGATAATATGGATTCATTACTCCCAATCCCAAAAAATCAAGGAAATATAGTGACTACTGTCACCTATAATGAACAATTTTCATGAGGTCACATGATACTTATAAAAAGGAAAACACTACAACTACAACATCAATGAATTTGGTTGACCAAAGTTAAAACATATTTGGATCTTTCAGAATAATGCCTATAGATGCTCCTTCAAAAATTGAGGTCGATCCTCCTATTGCACATACTAATGATAAACTAAACGAATTCTCTGACCCAATGGTGAACTATGTAGACTAGGATGCTGAGGAGGTGAATGAAGAATTGAAATCTCGATTGGAACAACGAGAATAATCGCCTTATCAAAGGATAAAAGTTAGTGAAATTTATACAAAACATATATTAATATAAAACACCAACTGTTTAATAAGAGGTTGGTGCAAGAGTATAGTCAAACTCCCTGATTTTCTTTGACCAGTGTTACTCTGCTCTCTTGTCATGACACACTTCTCTTATTTCATGACCATTTTAGAATGTCCCCTACCTTGGAGCTTTCTTGGAGTGGCCGCAATTGTTGCATGATGTGTTTCAGCTTGTTTGTTATATCTCAATGTTCATCTCTCACTTTTGGGTTGGTGTAAACTCACTACACCTCGAGATTGTATTGTAATACTTTTGTTTTAATAAATTTACATGTTTCATGAATTGGGTGACCAATTCATGCCTCCGTTTGTGTTAAATAAACACTCATTTTCAAAGTTCCTTAATAGAATTTCTATAACAATTGTAGACATATCACACAAAAATCATGAAATTATTTTAATTTTAGAATTAGTGAAATAACCTTAAACTATCATGGGAATTTTACCTTAAGTAAGACACATTGAAATTTATTTTCCTATCCTAAAACATACTAAAAATATGCTTTCATTTACCAATAATTATAATAGGATAATCCTAAAAGGGGAAAATTTGTTTCTATTTTTTGGGTTTTTTGATGTTCACAAAATTAAAGAATAGTTAAGGAATAATTTAATACTCTTCTCCCCAACACTAAAAACCAAATATTAACCCTAATGTCAATTTTAAGGTGGGAGAAAAACTTAGTTCAATTGTATTTTCATTTCAGTAGTTTTGATAATATGAAAATAATTCAAGAAAGTTAATAGAAAATTAGCCTCATTAACCAAAAAATACTTTAAGGTTTCATTATTTTTATCTTATTTTAGAATATTTGAATAAAAAAATCCCAATTAAACTCAAATAATATCATGATAAAAAATGATTTATAATAAAAAAAGTGAATTTAAAGTCAATGTGTGATTCCCCAATACTTATTATAAACATCATGAAATAAAAAAATTTATAAATAGAATCATAATAATACTCCCATGAATTTGTAATATTTTATCATTGAAAATAGTCTAAAAATACACCCTTTATCTGAAGATCTTAGGTTGCTCAGTTGTGGATAAAAAAATCCGATAAATATTCATAAGAAACTAGAATTTGAATATTGAAAATAAAATGTAACCATAGTTAAGTTTACAATATTTTTTATCATGTTAGTTCTAGTATCTAGATCCTCTTTGTCCTTTAAAATTTTAATTATGTCATTTTTAGTTAGAAATTTAACTCTGAGCATATTGTAGTTAAGTCATAGAGTGACCACAAAAAGTGACCAGAAGGAGGTAATTTTAGATCCTTTCATGGACACAACAGGGTTTATTCAAATAAAAATGTAACAAAGACAAAGTTCCATAAGTTATCTCCCAAGAAGCATTGATTTTAGAGTCTCTAGTTACAATTCGAGAATTATAAAGAATTATGGACAACAACTCCATCCAAATCCCTTGGCTATAACTTGAAATAAATATTAATTAGTTTTCCATTGACCATGAAGGGTATCTTATCCAATTATATTAACTATAAAACTCCATTTAAAAAAACATGACATGTTAAAGGGTCCTAAATATTTATAATTCATCTTTCTAGGGAGGATTTTAAGCCATGAATTTAAAAATAAGACCTTTTTCCATCCTTAAAGTTTCTTTTTTGAACAAAGGAGTTATGGAAACCTTTGGTAATATTCTTATAAATTATATCGTTTTCATAATAATACATTCTTATTTATTCCATCTAAATCAATTCAAGTACTATACTTTCTCTAGTAGCTTTAAAACCAAGATTCAAATCCTTCAGAACGCATAAAAATTTGCAGTGAAGTTCCACAGGTAAGTAACATGTTTTCCAAAAAATAAGGTTGTAAGGATACTTCCCTAAAGGGGTTTTTAATACAGTTCTATAATCCAACAAATATTCATCAATATTTAAAGGCCAATCCATCATTGAGCTATAAAACATCTTCACTACAATTTTCTGAATTTCTATATTGGTCAACTCAGCTTGTCCACTTAACTATGAGGGTTATAAAATTCCAGTTTTCTGAAAATAGACATACTTTTCCATTAAATATTAGAATTAAACATTTTTAAAATGTGTTCCATTTTTTTCAATGAAAGTTATAGGAACTCCTAATTGAGAAAAACGTTCTTACTGATTAATCTCAAAAAATTAGTAGCAAGGTTGTTAGGAAGTTCCACCACCTCAACCCTATTTGAAACAACGTCCATAGAAAAAATTATATACTCATATCCATGAGAATATGGAAATGGTAACTTGAAATGAAAACCCCATACATAAATAATTTACACCACTTGAATTACTTTTTGTGTAATCTCTTGATTTCATCCTAAATTTCATAACCATTGGCACATATCACAAGTAATCACAAAAATCATAGCATCTTTGAAAATGGTAATCAAATAGACACTTCTTGATGAACTTTCTGGTAAATCGTTCCTCCATAGTGACCTCACTATGGTCAAGAATGAGAACTCTCAAGAATAGGTGTCATTTATTCCTCTGGCACACATCATATCAAAACTCCATTAGACCATCTCCTAAAAAGTATATGATCATCCCAAAAGTTATATTTAATATCTAAGATAAATTTCATTACTTGATTTAATTTAATATATTTGGGGAAAATTACCATATCCAAAAAATTTACGTAATTAGTAAACTATAAACCTTGAAAAGAGACCACACCTAGTGGTTTCTCATTTTGGAATGAATAAATAATTTACCTTAGGTACTTAGTTTGAGTATTGGGTAATTTTGATAGTTCATTGATGAAAAAATTCTCATTAAACTGTTAATCTATATTCTCTAAGTCAAGTTCTTATAGAAGGAGTATAAATCTATTGAGTCTTGGCATAACATCCTTCTTATCCAACAGAAGCACTAAGTCCAAGTGATCAATAAAGAAAATGAAATTTTACCCAATGATATATTTTTACATTTATCGAGAGTAAACACAATAGTAATTAGTTCCTTTTTAGTATTGTTTTAATTCTTTTGAGCCTCATCTCGTAAAAAATTAACACAATACACTACTTGTAGATTATTCTCTTCCTCTTTTCCTAATAATGCCCCCAAATCCATATCACTCACACCACAAATTATCTAAAAAGGTAACTTATAATTAAGGGAAATGATTATGGAGGATTGTATGAGTTTTTTATTGAGAATATTAAAGGATTCCAAACACCAATCATAAAAAATAGGGTATCCTAGAGTAGTAATGAGAATAAGGATTATTTGATTTTAGATAAATACTTAAAGAACATCCAATAGAAACTGAAATTAACCAAGAAGCTTATTATACCCTTCATATCCTCAATAGGGGTTTGATTTTGAATAATCTCAATCTTAGTATTGTTATCCTCATATCCTCTTTATGAAACCTTATGTCGAAGAACTATACCTAATGTGACCATAAAATGACATTTTTCCAATTAAAAACTAGGTTTTCCTCATGTTATCTTCCCCAAACTAACTCTAGATTGAGAAAAAGTTCTCAAATGTGTTTCAAATAATTTAGAAATCAAATACTTCAATTATCTTTCAATCATATTAGAGAAAGTATCCATCAAATACCTTTGAAAAGTGTTCATTTCACAACATAAGCCAAAGGGAATTTGATGGTATGAAAATATCCCGAATGGATAATTAAAATTGGTTTTTATGGGTCTTAAGGATCCACTATAATTTTGTTTTAACCAAAAAACCCATCAAGGAAACCAAATAATTCCTTTCTGACCGGCCTCTATATCATTTTATTACGGAATGGAATTTAAAAGTGATCCATTCTAGTAGCAGTATTGAGTTTTATATTGTATATAAAGACTCTCAATTTGGATATTCATTTAATTTTAACTTATTCATTTTTATTATTTAATACAACTATGAATTCTATGTTTTAAGGAATAACTCAAACAAGGATCACCCAAGCTCTATCTAAAATGGATAATATGATTTCATCATGTAACAACATTATGATTCAATCTCTAAATACCTTATTCTTTTTAGGTTTAATCCTCCTTTGGCCTTCTAACCTTGATTTTTTATTTTTCACCTTAGGTATCTTATGTATTCAATAGTAAAGGATGTTGTCTTTAATATCAGATATAATCAATACTAAGGTATATTTTTTCTTTTATAAAATAGTCAACAACCATCCCTTATTATTTTCTTGAAGCTCAATAAAAATGATTATAGGAAAAGTGGAATTATCACCTAAAAATGAATATTTCAAATGACTTAAAAGTGGTTTAAGATCAAAATTGGTGCTTCATTACTAAAAGGGAGAATAATATGCCCAATTGAACCCTTTGTTAAGGAGTATTTTGAAAAATTAATGAGTTATGGTTAAAAATTATTCCTCAATGATGTCCAATAGGGGAAAAATTTGCATTCATGGTCCAAATTTCAAGGAATGATGTGTTTATCACTAAATTCCTCAAAATTATCTATAATATAACCCTATCCTACATTAAAATGGTCCTAATTTTCATTATAAAATCAAAACATATTTCCTAAAATAATTTTTTTCTTAAAAACTCATCTATAATAACTTTGATTTTTTTTCCAGCATATCAAAATGATCCCCAAGACTCAACAGTTCAACATTAGAATAATTATCCTCAATGGTGTATTCATTCTAATTTTTAAAAACATCAAACTCCATGTTTTTCTAAGAAAATAAAATACTAATTTCCTCTTTTAAACATTAATTATACCTCCTTCTATGGAAAGGAAAGGACAACCAAGAATGATAAGAACATCCTAGTCACACTCTATGCCCATAATGAGAAAATATATGGGTAATAATTTTTTTAACTCCTACAAGAAGATCATATACCCTACCTATAGGGTGTGTGATGGAAGGATCACAAAAGTGCAGGATAATAGTGGTAGGCTACAAATCACTGAATCTCAACTATTAGAACAATTAGTAGGAGATTATATTGATACTTTCCCCAATATGACATAAACAATTATGTTGGACACTATTTACTAAATTTAAAATAATGAAAAATAATCTAGGATCATTTTATTTAGGTTTTATTTAATTTTTAAGGACAAAACTACACTCCTTAGTGAGGCTATAAGGGGAAAATTATTCAAGATATTTGTTTTTTGAAACTTTTTTTGAGAATTTAGATATGATTTAATTTATATCAAATCTTGAATGAATGGAATTTTCACGTACATATTATTGAAAATTATAAGGAACCTCATAAGTTTATGTTTTTTTATTTTTTTTATTTTAGTTTTTGATGGAATAAGATGAGTGGAGTATATTTTTTCAAAACACTAGGTATGCCTTTAGCTTCCACTTGAATATTGTCCTTCCCTTTACGCAAATTAAATTTATACTCTCTTTAATTTTTATTTTCATGTGATACATGTGGATTTAAGTGAAATATATTGTTTTGTTTCTTTTCCATATTTATTAAATTCCATGTTTATGATTCAATTTAATTTTAGAATGTTTGATAAAATAATCTTCAGGATTTTTATAGGTACTTCCACAGTTTTGGGACCACTTCTTGGTGTTACTACCATGAAATTTTGTCTCGGGTTGACCTCAGTTGTTCTAGGAAATTTATATATTTCCTTTCCTCTAATCACTCTATCTATTCTACTTATATGATTTTAAGATGGTTCATGTCATTTTTGAAATAGTTTCTTTAATACTTTATTTAATAATTTTTACTTTCATATTCAATATATATCTTATATAGAACTTTATGTGAAATCCTTTTCTATTTTATAATTTTAATTGGATGATTTAGCTCTACCATGATTTTTAGAACTATTTTTTGAGTTGTGGTTGAAAATATAAGGATGTGTTTGGTCTAAACCAATTTTACTCTTTATAGAAAAGATTATAATATTTTTTAAAGCCTTGATTATAATTTTTAGAAAATTTATCATCCTTTAGTTACATTTTAAGGCCATAGATAACAAATTTAGCATCCTCAAGGAGCTAAGAAGACATATCCAATTTATAATTGAAGGTATTTTCATGGATGAAAATAACATATTGGTGGAATTAATACCTAAGTGAGTTCACATTTGAAATGATATCATCTTGTGTATAATTCTACTGGGAACCAAGTGTGTCTCTCCTATGTATGTTTATTATTCTTAAGAGATTTTTTTGAATAAATATTGATTTTTTCATTTCTTCAATAGACTTATATGAAAATAATTCTCGTCAAAACTGGTAAATAATTATTTAATTATAAGGTGTGTGTATATTATAAAATTTTGGGGAAATTGACGATTAAGACATTGTATAAGAATAATTATAATCCAATACTATGTTTCATGGAATAACCCACCTTCATCAAGGAAAAAAAATTATTTTGTGTTTAATTTTAGATTAAATTTTACTGGGTGAAAATTTCATGAAAAATCCATCTAAAATCCATTTATAATTATTAAAAATATCATCATATAACTAATGAAACCGTGTTCAAGAATTTTATTTTTTAATGATCATAAATGTCCCAATTTTCAGATCTTTTTTACTAGTTACGCCTAAGGTAAACGACTACACCACATTATAAAAGTATAAAGACCCCGACCCCAGTAGCCCATAGTTGGTGTTTACTTTATTACATTAGTGCTAGATACAAGTGATCACATCTCAAAGGACTGGATAGTTTAGTAGTATTGGAAAACTAGATAATTTTTTTATTTCAAATGTAATTTGATATATAATATAAAACATAAAAATTACTTAGAGAAAAACAATATTCCCTAAATCATATCCCTGGATATTAATCACAAAACGCTTCCTATAATCTTAGGGAAAAGAAACATAAGAAATGGAAGAGCTATAATTCTTAGTAAGGGCATGAATACAACAAAATAAATCATGAATAAATATGTTTTAATCAATATGGAATGTTAAATAATTGAAATAGTTTCCATTTAATCAATAACTTGAACAAGAATAAGAACATGGTATCAATAAATGAAGATCAAAATAATTCTATATAAATAATCACATGAGCATGAAACTTGTCCATAGACATTCCAACTAATTTAATAATCACATGGAAATAAATAACTAATCTCATAATGAGAGAATGCATAAAGTTAGGCATCATAAACACATTGTCATGGCCTCATTCCAAGAAATATTATATAAATGGGTATTGCCTCTTGAAAATACCCATGTTAGTTTGTCTTATGAGACATACTCATGCATAGAGGGGAAATAAAGGGCTATGCCCATCACATACTAAGTCCAATTCATTCATTATATGAAAGGGGAGAAACACAGTCAACGTAATCATTAATATTGGAAAAATAGAATATGAAATAATTTCCCCAATAAATAAACACAATCAATATAAACATTTGTATTTTAAAACTAGTATATTAATGTTAATAATTTCCCCAATCAATAAACATAATCAATATAAACATTCTTATTAGAAAATTGGAATATAAATGTTAATACATTTCCTTATAAAACTTATCATAGACCATCTAGAAAAATAATTATGATGGTATCATAACATTATGTCCCCATTGGAGTATAATTAAAATTAGGGTCTTAGATTTTGATGAATAGAAATAACATAAAAATGTCATTAAAACATTCATGAGGGAAATATCATTTTCAATTTGAAAAATCGCTTTTAAAAACTAAAAGTTTCCAAATATTATGCAAACCAATTATGTGAAAATAACCTTATAAAATTTTGATGGAAGATTCGAATAATTGATCAGTCATGAGGGTATCTAATTTCATACATTCCGTTTTGGTTTAAAAAAACATTCCTTTCACAATTTTTTAAATGGTTAAAAATTTCATCAATCATAAAATGAAAAGAATATTACTTTAAAGATATTTCAAAAAAAAATCAGACACTGGTCAAAATTTCGTTAATAAATTATTTGGATAATTTTTAAAATTTTTTTGAAAACATTTCTAGAAAAAATGGATTTTGAAGAAAAATAATTTTTGACTGTAGAGATAAATAAATTAAACTTTTATTAAAAACATTTTTTAATTAATTATAAGCACCAAATAGAAAAAATCTTACTATTACTTGAAAAATCATGAATAACTAGATTATAATAAAATAAATTTATTTTAATGTAGAAATATCAAAAAAATTCTCCCAAAGGAGACTTAAACATAAACAATCCTAAATAATGACGAGATTGTGAAATAAACCCTTATCACTTTGGTAAAATTTGATTCATATGCCCCATGAAAGAAATAATATTAAAAGTAAACTTTTAATAAAATGAATATAAATATATTCATGAGATAATATATAAAAGAGTTAGTATATACACCCCATAATATAAATAACTGGTGAATTTTACGTATGTCTCATAAAAATAAAAGTTAGACGAGAAACCTTTACCTCGGGTTTTACTTCCTTTCTATGTGTCTGAAATTTTTTTATAACAGTTTAATAATGTTATTAATTTATAAAATAACCATATTAATATTTATAATATCATATATTATCCTCTTATAATATCTTACCAACCATTATTTAATAAAATTCTATTATTACTATAGTTTTGGTTGCCATCTGCTTTATTTTCTCTTGCATGTTTTTTCATAGAAGCTATAGTTCTTAGGAATATGATATAGATTCCAAACCTAAAGAAATATATTAATGTTATAAATATCATATTTATTCATTAAATACCTTTTTATATCAATTCTTGAATGTTTGACATGGAAAATGAATTGCATTTCTTCGTGGAGACGATAGGTCGTACGTAAGCACGAGCGATGATATCGTTACCTTAATAGGTGAAAGGATAAGATAGTAGATGATATATTAATATTATTGAAAAAGTATATTATTAAATGTATCATATATATTCATTATTTCCATCTGTATTACTATTCATGTTACATGGTGATGGAAAACAAATTACATTAGTTCTCTAGTTGGTAGTCTTCCTTACACATGAGTGATGGATTTGTTTCCCATTTGATGGAGAAGTTGTGGGATAAATATTATAAAATGAACACAATTAAATATCAGTATATGGTATACAATTATGCTATTATATTTTAATTTTTATGACATCATTTACTGTGATAAAATAAGAAGTAAAAAATAAAGAGTTTGGTGAAAATAATTACCATTGCTTAGAGAAACCTCTTTGGAACTCTTATTAAGGAACATAGGATTGGTACTTTGGTGAGACCAACATCCCCTGAATGTGGTTAAGGATTTTTAGAAGATATTTTTATGGTTTTTTAGATATATTTCTTAATAGGTTTGAAAAAGTTAGGGTAAGTTGTTCCTTTTCATAATTGAGGAGGATTGTAATTCTAAGAAACCACATGGAAATATCTGAAATCAATAAAACATGATAAATTAATTCAAAATAAAATGATTCAAAATGTCTATGGATTAAAACTTTTGCTATTATAAGGTTCATATATGTCTATAAAACATCTATTTATATGTTTAATTGGAAAACAAACCCTTATCTTTTGGTTTTACATCCCATGTAAACCTGTTTTAACCTGAACCACAATAATTAAGTTTTTTCTATTTTACTATTCATTTTGATAAAAAATTAATCTAAACATATTATATAAAATTAATTATTTCCATTAAAAATACTAAATCCATTTCTCCAAATTCAATTCACATAATTGATAGAATTTAATTTAAAATTAAACTCTTAGACAAAATGAAGTGATTTTCCAAAGAAACATTATCATAAGTATAAAAATATTTATATAAAAAATATACATAAAATTGATTCAAATCACCTAAATTTGATTAATAATAATACAATTTATCGAATTTTACCTTTAAATCAATTTTAAAACAAAATTAAACTTGTAAATGATTTAAATGAAAAGCGAGTTTCAATAAAAATTAATTTTCTTCACTATTTACAAAAAAGTAATCGTATTATAAAATTTGGAAGAACTAATTCTAACATATTTTTTACATGACTATTTCAAAAAATAGATCTTATTTTATCATAAATTTTTTCTAAAACTGGTAAAAATTAATATTACCATAAGTTATCAAAATGACATCAAACATTTTTTAGAAAAATATATTTTTCCATATAAACATTTACTTTACTTTCAAATGATTTTATATTCCTTATAAATTAATAAATAATTAAATTATTTAAAAAAATTTAATCCATATATATTTAATAATTTAGTTATCCCTATTTATACCTTCCAATTTAATTGTTAGGTTATAAAAGTATATTATTTTATAGTTCTTTTAGATTTGAGGTTAGCATGTACCAAAATCTATTGAAGAGATTAAATTTTTCTAAAAATAAATTTATTATAAATCATTAGGGAGTATCCTTATGTAAAAAAATTACATTCTCTAAATTTATGAAATTTCACCTTTAGAATATATTTTGTAGTTCTTTATTTTAGTTTTCTTAGGTTTGAAAATCACCTCTTCTATCATTTGATTTCTAAAAAGTACCTTTACCAGCTGAGTCATATGATTTCTTAGAAAATATTATCTAGTGTCTAGAATATGGACAAAATCTTCACATTAAGCTAGATCAGGTTCCAATTCTATTTATTCATTGGTGAGCACATGCGTTGGTTCTAGAATGTAGTTCCTTAACAATGATATATAGAACACATTATGTACATTAGAGAGATGTAGTGGAATTTCCAAATGTTAATAAACATTACCAATTATTTATTGTTTTTAAAAAGGTTAAATGTACCAAGGAATCATTTTATCCTTTTTATTGAACCTCATAAAACCCTTTCAGGGAGATACCGTCAATAAAACATGATCTCCAACTTGAAATTTCCAATCTTTCCTCTAGTTATAGACATTGATATTTTTCTTTAATTGAGAAACATTAATATCAGTTTGAATAGTATTTACCTTTGACATTGTATCATCCATATGTTTTGGGCCTACAATATTCCTTTCACCATCTTCACCCCAACAAGTCAGAGTATGAAATCTATTTCCATATAATGCTTTATACAACACCATTTGAATACATGAACGGAATCAATTATTATAAGAGAAATCTACCAAAGGTAAATACTGATCCCACATACCTTGAAAGTCAAGATATCATGACCTTAACATGCATTAAACTATTTTATTATTACTTTATGTCTATCATTAATTTAAAGGTGATAAGTAGTGCTCAAATGAATAACAATTTTAAGAGACTTATTAAGGTTCTTCAAATTTTTTAATGTGAAACAAGGGTCATGATCAGACAAAATTTAAATAGGTTCACTATAAAGTATTAAAACATAATTAATATAGTGCTTTGAAAGGAACTACTGAGGTAGATCTTCAATTATAGTGACGAAATGTTTCAGTCCAAATTACATTGTTCTTTTAAGAACTCTTAGATAACCCAGTGAAAAATTCCATTGCAATGTCATACCATTTCCACATTTGATTAGGTTAGAGGTTTTATGACTCCTCTAGGATGTTTCCTCTTATCCTACAACTATTAGCACTCCAAACATTCTGAAACGTAATAAACAATTTCCCTCTTTATATTATCCCACAAAAAATGTTCCTTTAAATCCCTAAACATCTTTGTGCAACTAGGGTGTATTGTGAAATTAAATCTATGAGAATAGACCAATAATTACAACTTCATATGAGGTATATATGGACCACATAGTCTCATTACAAATTTCAAAATTTTATTTTCCCAAATAAAATTTTCTAATTTACCCTCATTCATAACTTTGATATTCTTTTGAAAATTCTCGTCATGAGGTTGTGAAATTTTTATCCTCTTTAAAGAATATGTTTAGAAATTATTTGTAAAAGGAGTGATTTTTACCCTTCCTTAATAATTATCATATCCATATTTACTTGGTCAATGAACATAGGATTCTTGAGAATCCACATTTTGGCCAGGACTCCATGATCATTCCAACTCAATGCATCTACTACCCTATTTTCCTTCCTAGTTTGTTGTGTATTGTGAAATCAAAGTACTTGAGTATATTAAGCTATCATATTTTCCTTATGTTAATATATTTATATGAAAATATGCATCTCATACTGTTATGTTCTTTTTATATATCACATTTTACAACATATAGATAATGCCTCTATATTTTACAAGAAATTATTATAGTTGACAACTAAAGATCATGGGTTGGATAGTTTTTTCAATAAAATTTAGAAAACATGATGATTATTGACGAAGCGTTGTCGTGTTCGCTCTCAAAAATATTTATACTAAGTGAAGCACAGTGGCTGACCTAGGTCGTTCTCTTGAGGAGATTTTGTGGTTAATAAATCACTACTTCTAGTCCACCTAATCTAATTATTTTTGTTGTTTAATATTTTATGAAATAAATGTAATTTAATAAAATAAATGAAATTCATAAATCAGAAGAAACTAAAATTTAATTCTAAATTACCATGCAATTCTAAACAGAATGTAATTAGGGAAGAAAGGAAGTTCTCCCGAGAGAATATTCAGGGAGCACCTTCATTGGCCAATTTCAAATATTCTTAGTGTACACACTCCATCGTATGTGTGCACACCTTATTCTACACCAGTTATGAATGAAAAGTCTACTTAGCGATCGCCAAGCACACCTTCCATCCACCTCCTCAATCGAGGGAAAATGGTTGTAGATTAAGAAGTTAATCTTTAGATAACCACAGTGAGGATTACACCCACTATAAATTATCCTTAGAATTAATTCAAAAAATATTAAAAACATGGTCTTGGGTTCAAAACCTGAATACTCCCTTGGGATATTCCTCTTATTAGTTACTCATGATCATGAGTATTATATGTCACAATGGCAAGATGAGAAGAATAAAAGAGGGTGAATCGGTGGACAGAAAAATAAAAACAATGCATGAATTTATTAGAAATATAAATTACAATTGAAAAATAAAAATAAATAAAATAAATAAAATAAAAAGAAAGGGGGAAGATTTGCGGCCGGCCTCCCTTGGTGGAGATCTCCTCCTTGGTGCCTTGAAGGAATGGATGGAGAATGGGATGCTTTGGGAAGGAGGTGAGGGCCTCCTTTTATAGGCAGAATTTGTCCCTAAAATGTCGACGCGTTGTAGACCACTTTAATGACATCTTCATGCGTTCCACCTTTCATTAATTTTGTTCATAAATATCTTGGCCGTCTCTCCTCAAAATGTCAGCTAAATTGGAAACCGTATGGAGGAGGTATGAATTTTTCATTCTCGGTTTCTCTTTTTGGACAAAGCTTCCAGGATGGTTCCTCCAAAATAATGTCGTTAAATATCCTCCTTAATTACCTACAAAATCCACCAAATTTATTTTAGAGACGTCCCTATATGTACTCATGGTATCCCAGGTGGAAAGATATCATTTAGATATTTTTAGACCGAGTTTGATGTTTGTTACGTTGGGTAGGTCCACGCTGTCCGCCTGAAAAAATTCCCAACTTCAATGAATTTTTGGAGCCTTTAGATGACCGAATCAGCTCCTGGTCCAGAAGACAAAAATGAAGTAAATAAAATACGGATTCTAGAAAAATTTGAATCAGAAAATTTGGAATTTTATTTTTCCTGGAATGACAAAAATACCCCTGATGTAAAATTTTGTCAAAAATCTAGAATTAGTCATTTTTCACATTTGGGTTCAAAATAACACTAAAACCTAAAAACATGACAATTACCCATTGAATAAAACTATGGTGGGATTATAAACAATGATTTATAGTATAAAATATATGAAAATATGATATTCATCACTCCCCCACACTTAAACATTGCTCTCCTGGGCAATCATCTTACATCCAAATCAAAATCCACACAACAATAAAAAATGAGAAAATATCAATGATCTTATCCAAAATAGAATTCCATCATGTATCATATATGAATAATAATTCTCTAATTTTAATTTCAATCATTAAAATTTGTTCAACCTCATAAATCAATCCATGGCCCAATCACAACCTACCTCACATTGTTTTTTATGTCACTCTTCACTCAAGAGAAATTGAATCTAGAGTTATACTCATACTTGAAAATCGTATGTAACACCATAGGTTTGTGAAAATTATCATTTCTCCACATCGTGAAACATGAATATGAATTTAATCACGGGGGATTTAATTAAAGTTTCTAATGATTCTATGGCTTAGGGTTGGTGGGAAAATGATTGAAAACGTTTCAGGCTAGAAAGAGGAGGTTAGACTTTTAAGTACAATGCATGATTAAATCAAGGGAAAACACAGGTAATTCCTCTCTCAATCCCACTTGAAAATGTGAAAAAAAAACTTCACCACCCCATTTTATGTCATGGTACATGAGCCAATAAGTGATTATAACGAATGATATCATCTAAGTTCTCCTCCTTTTTTTTCAAAGCTCTAGAAAGGCACAACTTTATTTTATTTTTTTCTTTTTTTTTCATGGAGGATGAGCTGAAAATTGAACACAATGAATGAATTACAATTCATTCCCTTGATTTTTGAGAGGGACATGAGTCATAAAAGAATTTTCAATGAGTAATTCAAACTCTTCTCCATTTTTTTCTTTTTTTTGAAGGAGAAATGGATGAAACAAATAAAGCACAATGAAATGACGACACATGCCCAATTCTCTTATCCACAACCCAAAGTATTGACACAAAACTCACACCACCCATAAATGATACACATCCCAAGGAACACACATGAAAGGGCCTTCCCCCACACTCAAACTTGAAATAACCATGCAAAAATACTAAAAGTGCGGGTAGGTAAGGAAAAATTGGCTTGTAATGTGGCTTAAACCTATAAGGCAATTCATGGAATCTAAGGGATTACGAAGGATAAATGTTAAGGTGGGTCTCAAGAGAAAATTTGGCTATCCAAAGAGATGCCTCATTCATTTTAAATACATTCCATGAAATCCAATGCTTCAAAAGAGAATATTCACAAATTCTGGTTCTCACACAAAATTCAAGTTTCCCTCAAGAAAGTGTGGGTATTATGAAGAATATATAAAAGTGGTTTAGAATACCTCATAGGATTGGAAAATTATTTTGAGTCAGTGTTTCATGGGCATGGATTTCAAAAATCAGTCAAACTCATAAAAATGATTGATAATCCAATTCAATAAAAATGATTTCACATCAAGAATCATTTAAAATAAATTCTTTCAAAAATCATTTTAACTCTTTCAAAATAAATTGATGTGTGAAAAGTGATAAGAATATTCAATAAAGCTCAAAAATCCTAAAAATATAATAAACCAAAATGAAAAGCACACAAGAAGAACTAAGCAGTTTGACACTCCCCCACACTTAAATTTAACTACCCCTTATTTCAACTCAACAAAATATAAATATAGAGGTAGAAATTCAAAGGGAAGGAAAGATACAACCTGGCATTATTTTAGAGGTGGATACCTTGAGTTAAGCTCCTAGAAGTAGCCACTTTAATACTGAAAGAAAGTAATGACAATACATAATAAAAATAAATAAAAAGAATGATAAAGGGAAAAGAAAAGAGATAATGCTTGGTTTAGACCCCCAAGCGGGTGCTAGGTTTTTACTGCCCCTAGTCAGGAAGTTTCAGTAGCTTATCCCCAATCAGAAGGTGGGTGTGGTTTCATTGAGATGAACCACCACATGTGAGTTTTCCCAATATCCATGAGTAAAACCTGAAAGTAGATAACCCCAAATAAGTTTAGAATGTTCCCAACCCCTGACAAATAATAAAGAAGAAATTTGAGGTTCGAATTGGGAGGGAATAAAAGATATGGGTGCTCCTTGATAACTTCGGTGGTGTCCTCCTCCATATGGTATGCAAATATTTGTTGAGGAGGTAGTCGCACCACCGCCACCTTCTCCATATCTTCTTCCATGATCACCACTACTTCAGTGGTATCTTTTATATCATCCATGGTCTTCTCCATTTGTGCTGTATCAGAAATTTCAAAGGAAGAGATGTCAGAAAAAAATTTATCTTGAATAATATTAAAACATGACGAATCAATAAAGAAATCTTCCCTTTCAAGTAAGTCATCTTGGAAATTGATTTCTTCTGACAGGACCATTGGAAACTTCATCTCAGCAAGTTCATCTTCTTCTTCATCTTCCAAAGCAAGATTGAGGTCAAAAGGTACATATTGTTCAATATAAAGTATGGGAGGATCATGTTTCATGTTATCTTCGACAAAGTTATTCCAAGATTCTTCCAAAAAATGTTGACCTCCCATTAGTGCATCAGTTGTAATGTGTACTTCTGGGACCTCCTCGAGAAATGGTTGAGTGCGGGATGATGTGATAAGTTCCTTCAGAAGTTTTTTCTCACCCGCCTCAGGTTCTTTAACATAAAATGTGATTGGTGAAATCTCTTCCACCACTCGTTCTGGTTCAGGTTCCAGCTCAGGTTCAGATTGCTCTTGGGATGTGCATACATATTCAGCAATCCATTCTATTTGGCCCTCCAGTTTTTGAACTTTATCACTAATCCTATGAAATTGAGCATCAAGTTCATTGCAAACATTTTCTGGCACATGATATTGTTCAGTCCATGAATAAAAATTTGAATTGAAAGACATCATGAACAAAGAAGAGTTTTTTTTAGTTTTTGAAATTTATGATTTTATTTGGTGTTTTTTTAATGAAAGAAAAATTATTTACACAATGTGAATAAAAAATAGTGAATTAAAACCACTTGGCTCCCCGGAAACATCACCAATTTGATGAAGCGTTGTCGTGTGCGCTCTCAAAAATATTTATACTAAGTGCAACACAGTGGCTGACCTAGGTCGTTCTCTTGAGGAGCTTTTGTGGTTAATAAATCACTAATTCTAGTCCAACTAATCTAATTCTTTTTATTGTTTAATATTTTATGAAATAAATGTAATTTAATAAAATAAATTAGATTCATAAATCAGAAGAAACTAAAATTTAATTCTAAATTACCATGCAATTCTAAATAGAATGTAATTAGGGAAGAAAGGAAGTTCTCCCGAGAGAATATTCAGGGATCACCTTCATTGGACAATTTCAAATATTCTTAGTGTAAACACTCCATCGTATGTGTGCACACCTTATTCTACACCTATTATGAATGAAAAGTCTACTTAGAGATCGCCAAGCACACCTTCCATCAACCTCCTCAATCAAGGGAAAATGCTTGTAGATTAAGAAGTTAATCTTTAGACAACCACAGTGAGGATTACACCCACTATAAATTATCCTTAGAATTAAATAAAAGAATATTAAAAACATGTTCTTGTGTTCAAGAACCTGAATACTCCATTGGGATATTCCTCTTATTAGTTACTCATGATCATGAGTATTATTGTTCACGATGGTAAGATGAGAAGAATAAAAGAGGGTGAATCGGTGGAAACAAAAATAAAAACAATGCATGAATTTATTAGAAATCTAAATTACAATTGAAAACAAAAAATAAAGAAAAGAAATAAAATAAAAATAAAGGGGTAAGATTTGCGGCCGGCCTCCCTCGGTAGAGATCTCCACCTTGTTTCCTTGAAGGAATGGATGGAGAATGGGATGCTTTGGGAAAGAGGTGAGGGCCTCCTTTTATAGGCAGAATTTGTCCCTAAAATGTCGACGCATTGTAGACCACTTTAATGACATCTTCACGCATTCCACCTTTCATGAATGTTGTTCATAAATATCTTTTCCACCTCTCCTAAAAATGTCAGCTAAATTGGAAACCGGATGGAGGAGGTATGAATTTTGCATTCTCGGTTTCTCTTTCTGGATGAAGCTTCCAGGATGGTTCCTCCAAAAGTGTGTCGTTAAATATCCTCCTTAATAACCTCCAAAATACACCAAATTTATTTTAGAGACGTCCCTATCTGTACTCGTGGTATCCCATGTGTAAAGATATCATTTAGATATTTTTAGGCCGAGTTTAATGTCCGGTACTTTGGGTGGGTCCATGCTGTCCGCCCGGAAATATTCCTAACTTCAATGAATTTTTAGACCCTTTAGATGACCGAATCAGCTCCTGGTCCAGAAGAGAAAAATTAAGGAAATAAAATACGGATTCTAGAAAAATTTAAATCAGAAAAGTTGGAATTTTATTTTTTCTTGGAATGACAAAAATACCCCTGATGTAAAATTCTGTCAAAAATCCAGAATTAGTCGTTTTTCACATTTGGGTTCAAAATAACACTAAAACCTAAAAACATGACAATTAACCATTCAATAACACTATGGTGGGATTATAAACAATTATTTATAGTATAAAATATATGAAAATATGATATTCATCAATTATGGAATACATTTATCATTCAACAGAATTACACAAAAAAATACCTTCTTTTATGCATCACTACATATAAAATATCCATCATTTTCTGATAGTAGTGTCAAAATTGATGAATTTTGCCAATATCCACTATAATTTCTGAAAACAATTCCACATTCATTTTTCCATATGAATTTAACCCCTGTATGAGTAATCATGGAAAATAGTTTAACCAATATAGTGATTTATTTTTATAAGCCACTGAAATTAATCTTTCAAACCAATGAGAATTCATTTCTTGGTTGTTCTTCTTAGTGAGGGCCATTATTGTACTGCTATTGTATTCATAGGATCAACTAGTATTCCATTCTTAGAAACTATAAGGAAAAGAAAATAAACTTTATAAAGACATAATTTACACTTTATAAATTTTCCATATAAATATTTTATTTTATGTGTCACTAGAATGAGTTTTATGTGATTATCATGGTACTCATAGCTCTTATAATACACCAAGATATAATCAATAAATACCACACAAATTCATCTAGATATTCCATGAATAATCTATTCATTAGGTACAAAATAATATAAGTCTTACTAGTCAATCCAAATGGCATTACTATAAAATCATCATATCCATACCTCATATAAAAATATGTCTTCAGAATGTGTTCCCTATTTACTCTCAAGTGATGATACCAATAATGAAGGTGAATCTTCGAAAAATTTTGATCTCCATAAAGTTTATTGAATAAATCATCAATGTGAGGTATATGATACTTATTCATTATTATAATAGCATTGAATTACCTATAATCAATGCATATCCTCATGGACTCATATTTTTTTAAATTAATAGAACATGGGATCCCCAAGAAAAAACATTAAGGAGTATAAATCCCTTATAAAAAAACTACTATAGTTTTTTCATCAACTCCACTACTTTAACCGTGGAAATTATATTGAGAGTCTTTTATATTGGTCCTGCATCAAGGACTAAATTAATATAAAACCCAAATTGATGATCTGGTAGATGTCTAGGTAATTACCTTATAAATAAATCAATGTATTTATGTACAATAGGTACATCCTCAATTTGATTATTACCTTTTCCTTCCATATATTGTGTCTACTCTTCCTCCATATTAATCTCATTTATAAGAGCTATTGGGGGTGGATCTAGACCTAACTCAAATGATGACCTCTCAAATTTAAAGAAATGGAATTCCAAATCTACAAGACGAATCATAATTTCATTCAGTTTTCAATAAATTTATTCACCATATTTTAAAATTCAGTCCATAATTAGTATTACATTAAAATTGACCATAGGTATAATAACGAAGTCATAAAATAAGGCATGCCATTATGGGAATTGATTGAAACATCCTTAATGTGGTGAGACTTCCACTATAATTTTTGACTGACAAATCCCTTATTAGGTATTAGGGTAATATATAACTTTTTTTCCGAATTTGGACGACATAAAAGAGTGTGATGATCCAAAATAAAATATATAATTAACAAAATTTAATGATATTATTAAAGTACCTTCCATCACATCATTAGGGACTGCAACCTTAACTACTGTGATTATAAAATCTTAACATTTATACCTTGTACCTATCTTGGAAAAATTCCCTTAACACATGATAAACTTATTTTCATAGTGTCCCATATCCTTATAGTTAAAGTATTGAATATTGGGGGATTATGTCTTTCCCTTTTAATCACGAACATGGTGGAATTTCTCTCCACACTTGTAGAAAACACACATTACTAGAAAGCATGACCTATAATGTTTTTCTCCATATTTATTAAAAGATGGAAACTACACTCTTCCCTTCTTCATTTTTTTTTATATTTTCATTTCTAGAGTGATCAAACAAACTTTTATTATATTTCTTCCCATCAAATCCATAAGTCATGGAGAATTATTTCTATTTCTTGATAGAACATGATACTATATCCTTGTAAGATGAGATTCTTTGGGAGATTACTTCCCATATAAGGATTAGATTAATCCCATCAAAGAAAGTATCAATCATTCTGTTTGGATTATGTACATAGTCCAAAATCTAAATTACAAGCCTTGTAAATTGTATTGATACATATTAACATTTTCATCTTCCTTTTGTCTTAGACTCAAATATTTTCTATTTATGTCCCCTCATTTCTCACGAGGAAAATATTTTTCTAGGAAGAGTATCTTAATATACATTAACTCAATGATTGATATATCTTCATTATACTTAGTTATTTGAATTAATGACCACCATTGATCTACATATCTCAAGAGATGAAAAAATTCAATGACAAACATCTCTCTTTCTTTATATACAAAAGCAAGAAATATCTTTTTTAATAAACATATCCCTTTCTTGTCTATAAATGGATTTCTATTCCCATTCAATGATTGAGGTTGCTAACACATGAAGTAGTCTAACGTTTTTACACCAAATTGCATATTTTTTGGATAATCCATACGGTCCAGGTTATTATTAATAACTTATGTCATCTACCCCAACATAGTTGTAATTTGTTCAGCTCCAGTTTCAGCTCCAACTCTAGCATCATTATCTTTCCCAGGAGGGAAATTCCTACATGGACTGCATGCATTGATATAGTTCCTATTCCTTCCAAAAGTTTCCATTTCTAAATAATGGATTAAACTAGATTAGACCATACCAATATAAAACATAATGTATAGTCCCAAAAATAGTAAATAATTTTACATAAATTGAAAACACTTACATATAGCCAATCTCAAAATCATAAACATAGTATCCTTAAGAATATTAATTTTTCATACAAATAATTTCAGGTTCGTTATAATGTTTTTAATTAAAATGTACATTAACCCAAACAAATACCCATGGAGTATCAAACTAGTTGTGTAGTTGGGCCCTTTTTTGTGTACTAAGTGATGATTGAGTCAAATACCATTACACCCTTTTTAGAGTTATCAGGCCTAGGTACTACTGGGCTAGAACCAAATCTTCTTTTAGTATATAGACATGGATGTATTTATAGGAAAAACCACATAATATATACCTTACTGAAACTTTAGGATATTATTTTATACTTATACATATCCTCAATGTCATTCATAGGGATATATTCCATAATCTAGGTTTTCCTAAATCTTGTTCCCAGGGTTTCTAAAAATCATACTATGATTCCAACAGTAAATACCCTAATAATAATAGCCTATAGTTGGTGGTTATTATATTAAATTAGTCCTAGTTACAATTGATCACATTCTAAATGACTTATAGTTATTTCATGTTGGAAAAATAGATAGAAAATTGAATTTAAAATTACATTTGAAACTTAAAATAAAACATTATAATTCCTTTGAGGACACCATTATTCTATTTAATATATCCCTACATATCAATCATAAAACACTTCTTAGCATCCCGAGGAGGGAAATATAAGAAAGGGGTGATCTCTAATTCCCATAAAGGTTATGAATACAATAGAAGATATCATTAATAAATAAATAATAATCAAAATGGAAAGGTAAATAACTGAACCATATTCCATTTAATCAATAAATTGAACTTAAGGAATTAAATGGAAAGAAAAATAATGGCCAAGTTAATTTCATTAAAACAGTCACATAATATTAAAACTTATCCATGGATATTATAACACATCGAATAATCACATAAAAATAAATAACTAATTTATTAATGAGGGAATTCATAATTTCAGATATCACAATCATAATTTCAAGGCCTTATATGAAGAAATATTACATAAATGGGTAAGGCCTTAGCCAAATTACCAAACAGGTTTGTCATGTGAGACATATTTATGCATGAAGAGTTTATAGAGGACCCTCACATCACATACTATGTCCCATTCATTCCACATATAAAAGGTGTGAAATATAATCAATATAAACATTCATATTGAAAATATATAATATGAAATAATTTCCCTAGTAAATAAACATAGTCAACATGAACATTTGTATTGGAAAACAATAACATTAATGTTAATAATTTTCCCAATAAATAAACATAGTCAACATAAACATTTGTATTATAAAACTAGCATACCAATTTTAATACATTCCCTAGGAAATCTTATCATAGATTATCTAAAGAAAGAATAAGGATGACATCATAACAACATATCCACAATAGGGATTAAGTAAAATAAGGGTTTATGATATTTATTAATGGAAATACCATAAAAATTTAAATAAAACATTAATGAGGTAAGTACCCTTTTAAATTTGAAAAATAACTTTTTTTTAAAAAAAATTCTACAATGGACATGTTTTTTTTGATGGAAATAATCCTTGTAGACTATAAAGGGAGCTTTAAATAATTGAGTGGTCATGGTGGTGGGTAAATTCATATATGTTTTATAGGTTAAAAAAATTAAATTCACACTTTTGTAAATAGGATAAAAAGATCCTCATTCAGAAAATGACAAGAAGATTCCTTTCAAACTATTTTGTAGAAACTCAAACATGGGAAAAGATCTATTTGATAAATCATTTGGGGAATGTTAAAAACATTATTGAAAACATTTTTAGAAACATGTATTTTAATGAAATTTGATTTTTGATCAAAGAGATAAATGAAATTATCTTTTCTTAGAAAAATTTTCTCAATCATTTTAAATACAAAATATAGGAAAATGGTACTATTACATGAAAATATCATGAATAACTAGACAAGAATAAAATATATTGGTTTTAAGATAGAAATATATTGGTTCCTTGTTATATAAAAAAATATACATAAACTTGATTCAAATGACCTAAATTGGATTAATTATATTATAATTTAACTAATTTTACTTTTAAATCAATTTTAAAACCAAATGGAACTCATAAACACTTTAAATGAAAAGGTAGTTTCAATAAAAATCAGTATTCTTCACTATTCACCAAAAAAATAATTTTAATATAAAATTATAAAAAAATAATTCTTACGTAATTTTTAATTGATGATTTCAAAAATAATGCTCATTTTGTCCAATAAATATTCTAAAAGTCATAAAAATTAATTTTACCTATGTTCTCAAAATAACATGAAACCGCTTTTTTTAAAAAAATATAGTTTTTTAGAAAAACATTTCTTTTACATTCAAATGAATTTTTATTCCAAATAAATCAATAACTAATGAATTTATTTATAAAATTTTAAACCATATACTTTTATTAATTTAGTTATCCTTATTCATACCGTCTAATTTAATGGACATGATATAAAAGTATACTATTTTATGGTTCTTTTAGATTTGAGTCTGCAAGTTTTGAAAGATATTGAAGATATTAACTTTATTTAAAAATAAATGTTTTATAAAGACATAGGGAGTTAGATTTTTCACTATTTCAAAAAATTTCATCTTCTAAATTTATAAAATGTCACCCTGTGAATAGATTTGGGTAGTTCTTCATCATAGTTTTCTTAGGTTCCCACATCTCCTCTTATATCTTATGATTTCTAAAAATTACCTTTACTAGCTGAGTAATATGATTTATTAAAAAATATTCTCTAATGTCTAGAATCTGTATAAGCTATTCCCAGTAAGATAGATCAGTTTCCAATTATATTTCTTCAAAGGTTAGCACGTGCCTTGGGTCTAGAATGTACTTCCTTAACAATGATATATGGAACACATCATGTACTTTAGAAAGACTTGGTGGCATTTACAAAGAGTAAGAAAAATTTTAAATTCATTATTGGTTTTTAGAAGGTTAGATATACAGATGCATCAATTAACCCTTCTTGCTAAACCTTATAAAACCCTTCCATAGAGATATTGTCAATAAATCATAATCTCTAAATTGAAATTTGAAATCATTACTCTGGTTATCAGCATTTATATTTTTTTGCTTTGAAATAATTTGATATGGGTGTGAATAGTATTTCTCATTGACATTGTTTCCTCTACATTTTTTTGGCCCACAAGATTATTCTCACCATGTTCACGGCCATCATGATGGAGTACAACATCTCTTTCCATATAATTCTTTATAATACACCATTTGAATACTTTAATAGAAGTAATTATTATAAGAGAACTATACCAAGGTAAATACTGATCATACATACCTTGAAAGTCAAGATAGAATAACCTAAACATGTCTTCTAATGTTTTATTAGTACTTTCAGACTATCTTAAATTTGAGGGTGATAAGCAGTTCTCAAATAAAGATAAATATCAAGAGACATATGAAGGAACTTCCATTTTTTCTGTGAAACATGGGTCATGATCAGAAAATTGAAAGAGGTTCACTATAAAGTACTACAACATCATTAATATAGAGTCATGAAAGGTACTATAGAGGTAAATATTATCTTATATGTATGAAATGTTCTACTCTATATTGCATTGTTCTTTTTAGGAGTCTTCAATAATCCAGTGAAAAATTCAATTTTAATGTCATACCATTTTCAAATAGGATTAGGTATAGGTTACATGACTCATCTAGGATGCTGACTCTTAGCCTTTAGCTATTGGAACACCAAATGGCTTGACACATAATCCTGAATTTTCCACTTTATGTTATACCACCAAAAATATTATTTTAAATCCCTAAACATCATGGTGCGACCAGGGTGTATTGTGAAATTTGAGCTATGATAATCATCTAATAATTACCACTTTACATTAGGTATTTATGGAACATAGAGTCTCATTATAAATTTCACAATTCAATTTTCACAAATATAGTTTTATAATTTACCCTCATTTATAGCTTTGATCTTTTTTTGAAAATTCTCATCATCAGGTTGAGAACTTTTTATCGTATTTATAAAATATAGTTTATCAATTATTTGTAAAATTATTGATTTATACCCTTCCTTAATAATTCCCATGTCCATATTTACTAGTTCTATGAACATTTAATCCTTAAAACCCCTCATTTTGTCCAAAAATCTATGATCATTCCTACTCAATGCATATGATGTTTGATTATCCTTCTCTTGATGGTAGTGTATTGAGAAATCACAGTCCTTGAGTATATTAAGATATCATCTTTTTCTCATGTTAATATATTTCTATAAAAATATTAATCTTATACTCTTATGATATATGTATATCTCACATCATCTAAAATAAAGATAATGTCTCCATATCTTCCAAAAAAATATTATGGCCACCGACTAAAGATCATGGGTTGGATAGTTTTTTTTAGGAATATTTAGATACCTTGATACAAATGAAATAAATTTTTTATTCTACATAACGACATGACTAAGTCCCTTATTTTATGCATCTATATGTATTAAAAATCCATCATTTCCTAATAGTAGTGTCAAGATCACTGAAATGACCAATATCTATTTTAATTTCTAAAAATAAATTGACATTCCATTTTCCAATAGAATTTAACCCCTTTATGAGTAATATTGGTATACAGTTTGACCAATCTGGTTATTTGTTTTATAAATCACTAATAGTGACCTTTAAAACCAATTAAAATTCATATCCTGGTTATTCTCATTGATTTAGGACATTCTTGGATTTCCTTTTTCTTTATAGGATCAATTGAGATTCCATCCTTAGAGATAATATTGATAAAAAAACAAACTTTCAAAAACCACAATTCAAACTTTCTAAATTATCCATATAAATATTTTATTCTAAGTGTCTCTAAAATTATTTGTATGTGATTATCATGGTACTAATATCTCTGAGAAGACACCAAGATATCATTAATAAATACCACCCAAACTCATCAAGTTGTTCCTTCAATAATCTATTCATTAGGTCCATAAAAATAGAGGTATCATTAGTAGATCCAAAAGACATTACAAGATAATTTTAATATCCATACCTCATATAAAAATACATCTTTACAATATGTTCCCTCTTTACTCTCAATTTATGTTACCCCAAATGATGGTTAATCTTTGAAAAATATTTATCTCCAAGAATTTTATCGAATAAATCATCAATGTGCAGTACATGATACATGTTATTTATTTTAATATAATTTATTTACCTATAATCAATGCATAGACTCATAGACTCATATTTTTCTTAACAAAGAGAATTGGGGATCCCTAAGAAATAAACTAGGGAGTATAAATCCCTTATAACACAACTCCTCTAGTTGTTTATTCAAATACACTAAATACATAATAGAAATTATATAGTGATCTTTTGATATTGGTCTTGCGTCAAGGATTAAATTAATGGAAAACCCAACTTCACGCTCTGGTGGATGTCTATGTAAGTCCTAAGGAAATAAATCAATGTATTCTTGTACAATAGGAACATCCTCAATTTTATGATTACCTATTCCATCCATATATTATGTCTACTCTTCCTCCCCAAGAATCTTATTTAGAAGTGATACTGGGGGACGATATAGACTTGAATTAATTGATGAAATATCCTATTTAAAGTATAATAATTTCATATCTTCATGATAAATCATAATTTTTACAACTTTTCAATAAAATTATGCACTATATTTTGAAATCGAGTCCATACTAAGGATTAAATTAAAATTAAACATATGTATAATAACGAAGTCAATAAATAGATCATGTCATTATGACGACTGATTGATACATCCTTAATGTTTTGAGACTTCCACTATAATTATTTAATGGTAAATCCATTATTATGTTTTAGGGAAATATATTATTTTATTTTCAAATGTGGATGATATAAAAGAGTGTGATGATCTAAAATCAAATATATAATTAACTAAATTTAATGATACTATTAAATTACCTTTCACTACATTATTTGGGACTTCAACTTTAAATGTTGTGATTGCGTAATCTCGATTTTTCTCCCTTGGTCTTTCCTAGGGAAAATTCACTTAATGAATGGGAAAATTATTTTTATAGTGTCCGAAATCATTATAGTTGAAGCATTGAATATTGGTGGCTTATTTCATTCCCTTTTAATCATTACCATTGTGGAATTTATCTCCACACTTGTCACAAAATCCCATTCCTAGAAAGCATGTTCCACAGTGTTTCTCTACATATTTATTACAAGATGGAAACTGCACTCTTACCTTATCCCTTTTTTGCTACATTTTATTTTCCAGAGTGATCAAACACCGTTTTATTATCTTTCATTCCATAAAATCCATAAGTATTGGAGAATTATTTCTCTGTCTTGATAGAATATGATACTATTTCCTCATATGATGAGAATGTTTGGGATACTAGTTCCCTTATAAGGCTTGGATTAATCCCATCAAAGAAACTATAAATCATTATCTTTTTAGTATGAACATAGTCCAAAATATGCCATGTAATCCTTGTATATTTGGATTGATACTTATTAACATTTTCATATTACTTTTGTCATAGACATAAGAATTTTCTTTCCATATCCACCCATTACTCACAAGGAAAATATTTTTCCAAGAAGAGTACCATTATATTTTTCAACTAAATTATTAATATTTCTTCATTATACTTATTATTTTGAATCAATTACCACCATTGATCATTATCTATTGTGATATGATAAACTTCAATGACAACCTTATCTCTTTCATTACTTCCCAAAGCAAGAAATATCTTCTCTAAGGAACTTATCCCTTTCTTAGCTATAAATTTATTTGTAGTCCCACTAAATGATGGAGGTTTTTTACACATGAAGTGGTCAAAAATTTTCACACCACATTACAAATTTTTAGGACAATCCATATGAGCTAGGGTGTTGGTCATAACCTATATCATTTACCCCAACATAGTTATAATTTGTTCAGCTCTAGTTGTAGATCCAACTCCGCATCATTTTCTTTCCCATGAGGGAAATTTATACAATGATTGTAGGTATTGACATAGTTCCCATTCCTTCTACAATGTTCCATTTGTAAATAATGGAATACATAATATTAGATCAGAACATTATGAAACATAATGTGTAGTCCCAAAACTAGTAAAAATCATAACAAAAATTGAAAAAATATGTATATCCAATCTCATAATCATAAAAATAGTACCATTGAGAGTATTATTAATCCATAAAAATAATTCCAAATCAATCATAATGTTTTTAAAGAAAATTCACATTAACCCAAAAATATCCCCCAGCATGTCAAACTAGGTGTGTAGTTAGGCTCATTAATGTGCACCAAGTAATGATAGAGTCAGATCCCATCACACCATTTTCTGAGTTATCACACCAAGGTGCAACTATGCCTGAACCAAATCAACTTGTAGTATCCAGAAATGGATGTATTTATAGGAAAACCACATAATATCTACCATATCAAAACTTTAGGAATTTATCCTATACTTATACTTACCATCAAAGTTATTCATAGGACTATATTACATAATATTGGTTTTACTAAATATATTTCCCAATGATTCTAGAAATCTTACTCTGATTCCAACTGTAAAGACCCTGATCCTAATGTCCAATAGTGGGTGGTTACTTAATTGCATTGGTTCTAGATACAAGTGATCACATTCCAAGGGACTTAATAGTTAATTCATATTTAAAAAATATATAGATAATTGAATTTCAAATTATATTTGAAACTTAAAATACAACATTATAATTCCTTTTATAACACCAATATTCCCTTTACTATATCACCACATATAAATCATAAAACACTTCTTGGCATCCTAGGGAAGGTAAATATTAGAATGGGGTGAGCTATAGTGCCCAGTAAGTTTATGAATAAAATAGAAGCTATCACTAATATATAAATAATAATCAATATAGAAAGGTAAATAACTGAAACACATCTCATTTAATCAATAAAATGAAAATAAATAATAATATGGAAGGAAAAATAATGATCAAATTAATTCCATATAAACAATAACATGAGATTTAATCTTATCCACATATATTATAACATATCAAATAATCACATAAAAATTAATAACTAATTTCACAATGATGGAATTTATAATTTCAGACATCATAAACATACCTTAAGACTTATATGAAGATATCTTACATAAATGGGTAAGGCCTCATCCAAATACCCAAGATCGTTTGTGACATGATACATATCAATGCATCTAAGGTCTATAGAGGGCCCCTACCATCACTTAATAAGTCCAATTAATTCATTATATAAAAGGGGATACATATAATCAATATAAACATTCATATTGAGAAACTAGAATATGAAATAATTTCCCTAGTAAATAAATATAATCCTCATAAAAATTTGTGTTAGAAAATTAGAACATGAATGTTAATAATTAACCTAATAGATAAACATAATTAACATAAACATTTGTATTGTAAAACTAGAAAACAAATTTTAATACATTCCCCAGTAAAACATATCAATGATTATCCAGAGAAATAATAAGGATGATATCATAACAACATATCCCCATTACAGTAGAAGTAAAATAAGGGTTATTGATTTTGATAAATAAAAATACAATAAAAATGTCACTATAACATTATTAAGGGAAGTACCCTTTTAAATTTGAAAAATAACTTTTAAAAAATAAAAATTTTCAGAATACTAAGATTTTTTTGTTTGAAACAAACCATGTAAACTTTTTGCAGAATATTTAAATCATTGAGGGGTTATGATGGTGGGTAATTTCATACATGTTGTATAGGTTAAAAACATACCTTTCATAATTTTTTAAAATGGTTAAAAATAAACTCATTTAGAAAATGAAAAGAATATTCATTTCAATTTTTTTTTAAAATTAAAACATGGGTAAAAATTTATTTAATAAACCATTTAGAGAATATTAAAAACATTATTGAAAACATTTTTATAAACATGTATTTTGAAGAAAATGGATTTTTATTGAAGAAAGAGATGAAATATCGTTTTCTAAAGAACATTTTATCAACCATTTTAATCTCATTTTTTCAAATAAAGTTTCTAAATTTGGTAAAAATTAATTTTAATATAAGTTCACAAAACGTGATGAAACTGTTTTTTTAGAAAAAACATTTTTTAGAAAAACATTTATTTCTTACATTCAAATATTTTATTTTCATTTCTAATTAATTTATAAATAATGAATTTATTTGTAAATGTGTAAAATATATAATTTTTATAATTTATTTATTCATGTTCATATATACTAGTTTAATAATTAGCTTATAGAAAAATATATTATTTTATAGTTATTTTAGATTCAGGGTTGTGTGTACTATAATCCATCAAAGAGAATTAATTTATTTCAATATAAATGTATTTTAAAGAGACCAAGTGTTACAAAAAGTCCCAAATGGAGTAAAAATTATATTATTTTGAAAATATATTTATGGATGGAAACATGGAAAACATAGATTACATAATCTCATAATTTTAAGAGTGATGCATGAGCCTAATGCAATATGAGTTACTAAATAGAATGTAAAATTGAAATTATCTATGCTTTACTACCTCAATTATTTGATTTCTAGGTTGAATAGGACCAAAATCTACATTTTAATTTACAGATGTCAGGTTCTCAATTTTATAAACTTTTTTTCCATTTTATTTTTGATTGATCTCTAATATCATTCAATATAAATAATTAAGGGATCTATGTTTTCCAAATTTGACCTTGTTTATATGAATATTTTTTTTATGGAATTTGAAAAAATAACAGACATAAGATAAAAAATATTTATATTTTTTTAATTAGTATATTTTTACACATCCTTAGAGATGGATCTAAAAATTATGACAGGAATCCTAGGTTATTAACTAGTATGATTAAATTTTTTTATTTTTAAACCCTATTACCAACTAGTAAAGTGGTGAGTAGGGTGAATCCATAGGGTGGGCGTACTATATATCAAGTGAAAAAAATAGAAAATAAAAAAATTGGGAATATTAAAATACTGAAAATAAGAATCAATTGGATCCTAAAAATTGGTTTTGATCATTTGGAGAAAGACTGGGGTAACATCGATTGGATGGTGTCTATTGAATCTCTTCAATTAGATTGATCTAGAAAAAAACCATAAGAAATGGAATCCTACTTACTTTATTGAGGAGAAGGAATGTGAAATTTAGACTTTGAGGTTGTTGGTTATGAGGATCAAACCATACAGATTAGTGTTTTTGGATGAAATCACCCTTGATTAAACATCACTTATACTAGTATTTTTTCACTTCTTTGGTTTCAAAATTATTGTAAAATGGTTTAAAAAATGCATTAAAATTCAATAAAATTATATTCCAAACTAAATATCATTTATTTTGTAATTATTTGGAAAATAATGCAAGGATAAAGGTAATAAGGATGTAGTTTTTTAGCCGTTTTATCATTATTAAGGGGAGGAAAGAAAAACCAGATCAATCTAATTCTCTCAGAATGATTTATCCAATAACCATTATGGAAATAAAAAATTATTCAAATAAACATTCATTCCATATATAAAACACTCATTGTATATAATATTTATGTAAAACAAAGTGTTAAGGAAATAAATCATGTTTATTCCATTGAATTTATAATCATCCAATCAAAGATTACTCATTACATCTATGTTCACCGGGTAACAATGATGTCGAGTTGATCATGACGATCCAACAATCAATTATCCCTTCACCCCCTCTCTCTTGGAAGAAGTGTATTTCTCCCTTTAAGAATATTTCAAGAATTTAGGTTATAGTCATTGCCATGTACACCTATCATTTTCTTCCACATGGTGAACCCTTCTCTATACATCATCCTTATTACATGAATCCCATCCATGCTCACAAATAGAATTCGTTCTCCTTGGTCTCTATACTCCGCAACAAGAAAAATCTCAGCTTTAGATGGATAAAACATGGATAGGGATTAGTAAATATCATATTCTCTCCAAATTCATCTAAGACTTATTAATAAGAGAAAAAATTAAAATTAAAACTAGTGCCTATAATTTGGGAATGAATTTACCCATTATTGTTTTGGGGTACCCATGAGCATATCTGGCATCAAATGACATCATCAGTATGTGAAACAGATAAACCATCCACTAATTGTTTCATTGATAAATTCATATTGAAAATTTCCACATGTGGTTTTGGGTAGGGTTAACTATCAAATATTTTGGAAATTATCTACATTGAGAATATATATAAGTATTAAATTTGGCTTCATGGCCAACCTGCCTGATAATTCATCTATGTGAATAAACCATGTTGTGGATTTCGATTCTATATAAGTTTTACTCCATGGATTTGGTTATATATAAAGTTTCATTTTGTAAATATATATATATATATATGGTTATGTATAAATTTGGGTATTTTAAGCTCAATTTATCTATATATATATATCCAGGATAAAAATTTGGTTATGAGTCCAACCCCTTTATATAAATTTTCCTATTTTAGCACCTTTAAGAAAAAATTAAACCAGGAACGATATCAACAATTAATAATCAAAGAGAGATTATTATTTAAAATGAATATAGAATCACATCAAGAATAATTGGGTAAATAAATCACTTAAAACATTTTATTTTTTCATGGATTTCAATGACTTGAAGATTTTGCACTGAATTAAAGAAAACTAAATAATATGACCATTAAAGAAAATTCAATCATTCAAAACACACTAATTAACCAAAATAGTTTTGAAAAATGAAATAGAATGAGGTCAAATCTGATTTATAGAATTTGATAAAATCTTCATCCACAAATATTCCCTCCATGATATTATGACCAGTTTTTCTAGAGGTCCTCCTTAAAGTATATTCCATATGGGTTATCCTTGAGAGAAAAAAGTACATTAATCATGGAAACTCTTTCCATGATGATAGTTGTGTAATTATTCCCCCAGTGAGAAGATCAATTGGTAAAGAGGTCCTCCCCTTGTAATTGATACTTTAATAACACCCATATACCAAGTATCACTTCAAGGGCCAAGGATGGTTACACCTTCGACCACAGTTACCACATGTGATATTTGTTCCTAAAAAATGGGTGGTTAGGGGAAATTATTATTGGTAGAACTGCCCCACCCAAAAAATACTTAGGTTTGGCCAAAGGGTCTCTTATAATTTCTCTCTCTCTTGATAAAATAACTGAAAATATAAATTTTGGTTAGATATGGTGGAAAACTTCTCTACCACAAATGATGAGGATGACATGGAAATGTGGATGTAATTATCAAGGGATTATCTCTTGGTGATATTCTAGCCCTTTTATACTCCCCAAAATAACATAAAAAAGGAATTAAAAGATGAGTATATAGATTTATTATCCCAAATTTATGGGTAAATCTCCATCAACTGAAATCCAAGAATATTAACTACCAAGAGTATGCAAATTTTCTAAAGTAAATAAGTATAATTTTTCAAAATATAAATCTTTATAACATTATCAGTAGATTATAACCCATGATTGGAGAAGCATTTATATGACCTCCATCATAACTATCTCTATAGTTGGAAGGTAATTCAACTAATAACCATTGATTCCCCAACCAATGTGCATATCATGGGATAAGGTGAGTATAGAACATTTTGATTTACTCCATCCACAAGATTTAAGATCCTAGAAAAAACATTCATTGTATTTCATTGTCATAGGTGAGGTCTCAGATCTAGATTTTTTAAATTCTATTTATTTTTCTAATGAAACCATACCACATCTAAAGCACACAAGTGGTGTGATTGGAGGAAGAATTCAATCAACATACTCCTATAAAAATATTACAAAAATTTCACATGAGATTATTAATTGTGAAAGAATAAGTACTTTTCTTTAAGAAATCCATTTGTAGTGGGTAAACCAGATTTTAAATATGCATTACACCCAACTTGTTTTTGAGTAAAATATTTTAAATTAGAAACTCTATGTAGAAATGGTCTAGGGAATCCATCCAGGAGTAGTCTTAATCAATAGGGTTGGGGGAATTTTTACCACCACCACTACCCTTGGGATCATTGAATCCAAAACTTGTATAAGGGGTCATGGTGGAAGAATCAAGCCAAAGACATCCCTCAGATCTAAGGGAATTTTTACCCCTCCTCCACCTCTAATAAGAATTTTAGTATTTTCTAAAAATATAGACAAATATTCTAAATCTAACACCACCAACATTACTACCACTATGTGACATGAAATTATCATTTATGTTATACTCAGTAAGGACATTTAGGGGCTCTTTAATAATTACCATACACATGTTACTCCTAGGGGAACACCAAGAAAGTAGGATTAAACCCTACATTGGTAAGAATATAAAGTAGTCCACTAATTTAGGGGAAAATAAAGAATATCTTAACATATATCTTGAAGATATAATAAGATATGAAGACCCATGCTATCACTCTGGTGGTGATGATGATTTTATTCTCATTACCCAATATGAATCTATAATTTTTATTAGTGATAATCCTTTAGAGGTCACTATTTAAGACATAATTTTAGATGGGACATGATGAAGAATCACTTTCCCAAAACTCAATTCAAACTGAAATGAATTATGAAGGTGTTCCCACATAAAAATAGAGGTTGTATTATAACTTCGTAGCTTCAAATGAGAAATTTCCACCCACTTGACACAATTTATTTAAAGGGAAATGGAGAAGAGTGTCTATATCCTACTAATCACTTGAAGTGGTTAATATTATCTCTACTAAATATAATTTTGGAAAATATGATACTATGATAGAAGATCTAATGTGGATCAATGTCAAATTACTAAAGGGATATATTCCTATCGAGTACTACCTTAATGCATAGATGAATGTTTCTCCTCCCCAAAACAACCTTCAATAATAGGCGATACCCAAATAATCAATTTTTATAAACCTATGCTAAAACTTGTTATCAAATAATAATACCTATGGTTCTCCTTAATTCAATTGAGTCTCCATCCGCTTGAATTTCATATATAGAAGGGTTGAATGTCCTAGTGAAACCTAAGAGAAAAGCATATCTCTAATGGGTGGATGCTACTCCTCTTCTTCCTAACTTTGGGAATCTCACATTCCATACCTTCAAAGGAACAAGATATCCAACGAAATACTTGATACATTTTTTGTACTGATGTGGACCTATTATGGGGACCCTTGATCAATAGTAGGAAATGAAACTCATATGATTTGTGAAAACCCTAGAGGGGATAAAATTAAACTAGTATCAAAATTTACTAGTTGGATCCATTAAAGGATGCTAAGAACTCCATTGTTAGTTATTCTAAAAATTACACTATATGGAAAATAATATGATGATACTGGTCCTCTCAGATTGCAAGAAGTGTGAAAATATAAAAGTCTCAGGTTTCATCACCACATGGAAGGTTTTAATACACTAATTAAAAATAATTATCCCACAGTAGAAATTATTGGAGATTTTTCTAAAGAATATTGAGGACGAGTTACAAATGATATTAACCACTCTAAAATATACAGGTAGGTTACAAGATATTATAGCTGGAGAATAATTAATTGAGGATTCCATTCATTAAAACATGGAAATATATTTACCTATACCTACTGATCTGGGAAAGAGGACTAATAAAGAGGAAACTTCCACTATCATTCATAAACCAACATTAAAAAATACTACAGAACCCAAATAATCTACTTATAACCTAGTGAATGTCACAGAACACCATTAAAAAGAACACCAAACTCATATAAAGGTAATAAAAGATCATGTATTCTCAGGATATGATGAACAAAGAAACAAAATCTACTATTTTGGAAAAGATCAGGTCTCGGGATACTTCAACGCAGCCATGGAAAATACTATACTTAGGATTCCTATGGATAGAAAACTCAATGAAATTATTCTCCATGACCATCCCAACTATTTTTCTTTCCACAAAATATATGTACACAACATTAAATATTACTTCCTTTATAAATAAATCATCTATAATGTGGTCACATATGTGCAAGTGAATTTTGGAAAACCCCCAACCCAAGTGTCCTATGTTTCCACCACCCAACCATGGGAAGAAGAAGATTAACTGGAGGTCCTATCCAAGAGTGAATGAATGTTTGATAAATATATGACTCAAAAGATAGATGATTGGGCTCATTCCCTTCATAGGGAATATCTAAATCAATAATTTGTAACCCCAATATCCATTTTATCATCCAAATAGATGCATACCATTACCTCCAATTTCAAAGGTAACCATAATCAACAAAAGGAAAAATATGTCAATATGAGGAATTTTGAAAAAAAAATTAAACTACTACAGAAATTCATGGATTTTATACCCCCATTATTAGGATTATGGAAAACACTACATCAAATGGAACCCTCATCAGATAAAGAATCACATTTAAACTTTATTAAACATTATTCACTTGATATACCCCTTCTCTAATAAAGAAGATACATATGAATTTACACCTCCCATGTATAATCAAGGAGAAGACTATGGAGTCTGAGGGAACTTGGGAAGACATTAACATAGTGGATATAAATTATTTGGAACAATATCTTATTAATTTATATATATATTTGAAACTCAAATTCAAGTATTTCAGTGAGCCCAATAGAAACAATGAGGCACCTGTGAATCTTCCAGAAGTTGCTAAAATCTGGTTTTTTATATGATAATTTTGAAATTGTACCAACATTTGATTAATCAAAGAATGTGGGTAGGCTATATTGACCCAAATTTATGGTGATGGAAGTGTCCTTGAGTTATGGTTAGACATAAGAATCAGTAACACCTAACGCCTCAACCTCAAATCCCAATATTTGAAAGCCTTGACCCCTGGTGTAGAAGTATGATATATTGAAGTAGTTTTCCACAATCCCATCCAAAATATAGATCTTAAATTAATAGAAATTCTCAAAGGATATTATCAAATCTCTTTTCAAGTTCCTTCAGAGCACCGAGGATTTTGAGGCTAAAGATGTTGTGGTCGAGGTGTATTGCACTGAGACTACCATAGTGGAATGACACACAATCATCTCATTCACTGAGAAGGATTAAGTGATCCCATTCCATGAATTCATAATAACCCTATACATTTTATTTAATATTGAGGATGAGGATATTTTTCAATATTTTATTGATTATGGTTTTTGAATCAATCTTATACTAGATTGGGCCCTCCCACGCTTGGGTTATATTAAGAATGGTCTATGTCCCTCAAAATTGACCATTTAAGGGTAAGAAAAAGCATGAAAAAACATGTAAGAGTCAAGGAATGAACCCACATTGTGGAACTGATATTGGGATTCAAATTTAGGTTGTTTGGTAGGATACAACAATTAATGCTCTATCGATAAGACTATGGATCTACATACATATGGAAATATCATATTTATATTACTAATGCCTAAAGTACCCTATAAATGGATAAGTTAGAGTACTATGTAGAAAAAGTATACCCTTTGAGCCTTTTGAATCCCAATACATTGATTTATAATTTCTTAAGAGATAAGGAAACAAACTAGTGACAATATATGGAATTTCGGTCACTACTCCGAATAGTTTGTGAATTTCTCCAGAAATCCCCTAGAATATTATCAATGGTGATTATGTATATCCTATTAAAATGATTTAAAATTTTTTCCTAGCACTGGGGAACCACTATTGTTTAAATAATTCAATTTACCCTTTTTTCATGGTAATAGTTATGATAGTTGAGGCAGGAATATCCGATGGAAATGAAACCATAGACATCAATGCTCCAAATGATGACCCCATTGCATAAGTATCAGTAAAATCTATATAAATAAATGTTTATATCCTAAATATATAGATATTGGCACTTCCTTTTCCTCTGATGATGGTAGAGAGGAAGGAGAAGGTATATAGGATTCCCCCAATAGTGATTCCCCCACATCGACACCTTGATGGTCTAGAGACACCACTTAATCATTAATAGGATATGAAAATTTCTCATCGTATTCATCATGATATAGATATTACTCTTTATAACTTAGTTATGAAACCATTTAGGTGGAAGAAGAGGAGGAGTTTATCATAAATATCCCTCTAGGATTTGAGGATGGCATCTACACTACTATCAATGAGCTCATGTAGGTGAATAACAATACATAAAATGATCCATGACATATACCCATTAGTGTAGCCATGAACCACATGGATCAACAAGATCATATTTTATTCCTCTAATAGAATCAAGAAGTTTTTTCCAAAAACTTCACTGAAATCATAGGATTGACTCCAAAGTGTCCACCAATCACCCAAACCTTACATATGACCCCTATGAATATAATAAAGTGGTAAAAAAGATACATCCAAATCCTTTCACCATAGTAGATGATAATATTAACAAACATAAGAAATAAAAATTCATCTGAGAATTTTAGTATCCAAATTATTTATAAAACATAATCCTTATCAAGGAGACGAGTATAAATATTCAAGACTGTATCAAATTCAGGTACCTACACACACATTTCTAGAAATATGACTTCCCAATTACAATAAAAAAATTACTGATCGAAGTGATGGCTGAATTTCAAGACTTATTATTCGTGGATGGGTACTCTAGTTATAACTATATTCAAATGGACCCAAATGATGAGTAATCCACTATTTTCTAGGCACCCTAAGGTGTATATTTCTATCAGGTAATTCAAATTTGTTTAAATAATTTTGGTGCTACATATCAATGTACTTTGCATATATATTTAATTTATTCTAGGTGAAAACCTTGAAATGCTCCACGGATTACCAGGTAATCAAATATAGAAAAAACTATGAACATTTTTTGATCCTTGCGGTAGTCTTTAGAAATATTTTGAAACAAAACCTAAAAATGAATCCTATATTTTTTTTTTAATTTTAGGGTTAGTTCAGAAAATTTTTAGCTTAATTGTGCATCATCACAACATTGAATTCTACCCAAAAAGAGTAAATAAATTTTAAATATTGTTTCACCCCTAAAAACTCAAGGACTTTATAAAAACCTAGATCTATATTTCCTACACGAGGAGTATCATTTTCAATCTTGTTGATAACTACCTAAACTTTACCAAATTAATGAAATAAGGATTTTTCTACCAGGGGGATGAGAGTTGGCAGAGATACCTTTATTAAAATAAGTAGTACCATTTCAATCCCCCAATTTTGATTCCACATTTTGAAGGAAAGATACATATCTTGTATGTGGAAACTGTAGAGTGTTCACTTGGTGCACTCTTAGCTCATATAAATGGTATGAATAGAGATAATAGTTTATATTACCTCAGATATATGATGTTAGATAGAAAATATCTATATTCTATCATAGAGTATAATTTTTTAGCATTGGACTTTGTGGAATAAAAGATAAGGAACTGTCTTTAGTATCACAAAATTCATTTAAAATATTAAATATATGTGATAAAATATAACATTATCCACCCAAATTATACCAAATTTTGGTGTGATGAGAATTTATCTAGTAATAATTTGAAAACTAATTAATGCCCCCAAAGTGGGTCAAGGGAAAAAAATATATTTTATTATGCAACAACCTACTCTTGAGATCATTCCACTAAGTATAGTTCTACCAGATAAGGAGGTATTCTTTGTATATGACACATATCAAGCCTGAGATATGTTCTTTTAAATTGATTCTAAAATCCCTACATGCATGATAATGGAAAACCCAACGTATAATAAATTTGGTTTAGGGACTGTATTAATCTCCCTATACAAGTATGTATTTCCTTATTCCATACCACTATTAGAAGGATGAACTGACACTAAGGCATAGTATCAAGTCCCCATCATCATTTTGGTGTTAGCCTTACAAATACCTGTGGCTCAACTCAACATCAAAGGTCATTCAAAATTGTAAATTAAGAAAATCAATGAAAAATATTTCATAAAAATGGAGTACCTAATCCCTCTAATGGATAGTGTTCGGGTGATGATGGATGAGTCCCCCTTATGTTCAATCTAAACTGTTTTCCACATTAAAAGAATGTCTATACTAAAGGATTGTATCATTTAACTATCTCTCTAATAGACCTAAACTAGGATAACATGGTTATTCATGTTTCATATCATAGGTTAGTCTCCAAATTGATTAGTAATAGTATATAATAGATCAGTAAACCCAATACAAATTCTAATCAAGAAAACTGAATTTACTGGACAATTGATTTTTCCAGTAGATGGAAGTCCCCAATTGTGGTTTACCTCTATGATGGGGTATTTTGGGAAAATAAATCCACGAGAGAGTAGATTCATCACTAGGTAGTGAACATGAACCTATATAGTGATACATACTTCTAAAAGGTTCTTTGAATATAAATTTTTATAGAATTATCCTCTAATGTATTGAGGGAGGGGAAACCCTCACTATAATTCTAGATGTTCATTTTGGATCCTTCAGTGCTCAATAGTTAGGGGAATATATCTACCATTATATTATAAGCCTTTTATATTTCTTGCATTATATGAATCATCATTTATTGTATTTCACTTATTGGTGACTTTATTTCCCTGAAAATTTCAATTTCATCCACCAACCTTTGGAGTTACTACACATGACCAAATACTCATGTCCATTTTTTATGTAAGGAATTAATGCATTTTATCCATATCTTCTAGATATAATTTGGTTTTTAATGTTTATTCATATCACCAAATACTTATTCTCTAAATGGGAAGAGTTTATCTCCATCAAGTAAGTCATTACAATGTCTATAATTAACATTGTTAATTCTAACATCATTACTAGATTTGGTATCCCCTAGAAAATATCGAAAAAGTGGTGTAAAATTTTATGCCTCTAGGTTGAAGAGACAACACCAATAATAATAAATATATTTCACCCATTATCCCTTCTATAATTTAGTAGAAAATTTATATATAGAGTATTTTAACATTATTTATTCCAAAATTATTTAGAAGATGATGAAAAAATATAAAAAAGTCGAGGCTGAAAAAACTGTTATATGCTTTGTGGTCTCATCACAACACAATCTACACAGCCACATAGGTAACCCCATATTCACATGTGTATGGGATAGAAGCTGTACTACCCATTGAGGTTCATTTTCTTTTTCTTCATTATTCCATATACAGTTAGCTTATTAAGGATTAACACTCACAAAAGTAACTCGATGAACTAGAGTGGCATGACAAGAAAAGTTTTGGCACACTGTAAAATCTTAATATTCATTAGAATCAAATAGATCATGATTTCCTCATGATATAATATATTCATTCAAGTTTCCAAATAGAATTGACGTTGGACCTTAAAAATCACTCGATACCTAAAAGGAATCCTCCAAAACATGAACCAAACTGGGAGGGACCTCCAACTATACACATGTTAAATTATAATTAGACATATTCCATAATCATGAGGGATGGTGAGTACATATTGTTTCCTACTAATTTAAGGTTTCTCAAAAAGTTATTTTTATAATTTCATGGGGGCTCTTACATCTTGGTCACATGATGTTAACCAATATGCCACTCTTTCATCATCACATGATGTAAAACTACAAGTCAAAATACTTAGTAAAATATATTGAACTACACAGTCATGGTCCTCTTCAAAAGTCTATAGACTACATGAAAGATCACTCCAAGAATCATGAACATAATCTAAATACCCTAAAAAATCTATTCTAAAAGTCTTTTAGCTGCTTGTAGTTTTCCATTTTCTATAGCTTTATCTCTTAGTATAGAAAACAACATCGAAATTCCTTGTGTGTGATTTATTCTTTTTATTGTCTTGAAATAAAGAAAATGATTCCACCACATAAATAAAGTCCTGACCTATGTAGTTATCCTTTAATAAGTACTATGTGGGTCTTGATTCCTGTTATCACAAGATACATAATGATTATCATATATTCTATCTTGGTCCCAAATATAATTCCCCAGTATTCAACTACCTGTCAATATATGATCTCTTCATTTATATTGGGAAATTTTATATCAAAATCTATACTAATATGGAATATCTATTTTTATCCCAATAACTACATGATACGTCATTCTTAATGATTTAGGATACATAGTGATTCTTGGATATTTTTTCATGGGCCCAACAAAAAATCCCTATTATTGTAAATAAATTTCTCCTCACAATGGAACCAGATCTCATGGGAGCACTTGATACAATATTCCCCATATTCTAATTCTCCTAAAATAAAAATTACCAATTAATTCCTCATCACAAGACCTTAAACTGTAACGTCCCGGTTCCGGGTGCCACTCAACGGGTGCCCTGAACCCAGTTCGCCACGTGACCTCAAGCGCGTTTCCCCAAACACCAGAGGCTGCCGACTAGCAGCGAGGGCCAGGTCTGATAGTGGGGAAACTATGCCCTCATTTTTCAAAGTGTAGCGCAACAGATTTCAAAATAAAACATACATCAACAGCAGAAGAACTAAATCATACACAACTGAGATAAACAACAGCAAAGGATATAACCAACAGTATATAAATGATGATTCTACCGGTATCAAGTTCTAAGAAAATAGCCAGAACATGTTATACATCAATACAGTTCAAAAAAGCAGAGTACAACCAAATAGAGTAAAACAGCTGGCAACGGCATCACGAGCCTAGGCTCGGTCCCATGCCCTCCTACTCCTCAGCCGAAATAGTCAAGTACCTGTATAGGGACTCTTCCCCTATCCACACCTACAAAAACATAATCTGTTTGGGCCAAAAAGCATGACCCAAATAGGGTGTGAGAAATATATCTCAGTAGGAACCCACCAAAGGCCCGTGCCCAACGGCGTGTAAGCATTCAACAATAGTGTGCAGTAGTAAAATGCAATAAAGTAACCAGTACTAAAAATTAACTAATTACCAGTTATATTTCCATTTTACTATTTATTAAATCCATTAAATATTAGAAATCACCACAGTACATTTCTAAGTAAACAATCCACGTCCCCAGACAAGCAAAACCTTACCCTCAGGTAAGCAGAATCCAACCCGCAGGTATAGCCCTCCGGCGTAACTGAATTTTCCCTCAGGCATAGGATGTGTCACCCTCAGGCACAAAAGTCAATCCCTCAGGCACGAAAGGTTTCCCTCAGGCGAAATAACTACTGCCCTCAGGCTAAACAGTGTAGTTCCCACAGGATAATCACAACAATGCCCTCATGCTAAACAGGTAGCCGGGCCATGCCCAACATGTAAACAAGCAGTAAAAAAGAAATTCCACTTCAGGGAATTCTACAATTACTACTTTTAAGGCATACCCTCGGGTATCTTTTCCAAACAACTAAATAGTGGAACACACCCCTGGGATGGTTATGGATCTAAGAAACGATCCCAAAAAATAGTTTTAATATCATAATTAAATACCTAAACAATTCTAGGTGTTTAATATAGCAACGACCTTAGCCACACGACAACCCAACATGGGTTCGTGGCACAAAAACGCACAAAACACACGAAAATTGGAAAACTCAACACCAAGCCACCTACCTTATACGCCAACGAACGATATACCCGAACGCTGACTCCAAAAAGGCCCAACAATGGCGTATATCAGACAAAGAATGTGTAACACCCCAAGAATTCATAATGTGTTATTTCTTCAAAATAATTCAATAACTTGCACTACACGCAACACAGAGTTAAATTGCACCATGACTTACCAAAAATACATTCAAAAGAGGTTATGAATAGTATTAACTAAATGTTAAACTTTATATAATCCTTATAATTTTTCCATATTATGAGTATCTTAGACATAATGCAAGAACAAATTCATTTTCAGTATTGAACTTTTATCAACTTTTAATAGTGAACCCTTTTTAAATACAATATTTTAAACTTTTTGACTAAATGGGGACATCAAAAATTTAAAATGAAACATCCCAAGCTTCCACGATACGCTTTCTTTGAATAATACAGTAGCGTGTGTTGTACACAACCTTGAGTTTTAACACACACCATAACCAATCAAACTAGCCGTTATGAATAGCAATACCTACTTTTCGAAATTATATATATTTTATATTTTAAAATGGACATTACTTCTGGATTCGGAATATCGAATTTAGCCTAAGGTTAATTTTTGGTACTTTTCAGATAACTTGCATATTTTGACGAATAGTGAAAATTACTAAATTTTAATTAAAAACAACTTTTTTAATCAAAATAATTAATAGTGATAAATTATGAATTTGAGTGGTTTTAAAGTATATTTAGAATATATTTTTACAATTTAATATAATGTTGGTCATTGGACATAATTTTACAATTAAACCGAACATTAACAAGTGTCAATCTTTTGATAGTTATTATCTCTTAAAAACACGCTTTTTGTTTTGACAGCGGGAATTAATTTTAAATTAATTTCTTCCACTTCTGTGTTTTGAATTTAGAAAAATGGATTCCATATTTGGAATCAGGATTTCCAAATTGTGTAAATAGGTAACTTTTATTTTTAGACATTTTGAATAATTACTGTGGTAAATATTTTATTTACCATGGTTAAGGGTAAATATGGTAAATAAGGGTTAAAAAATAATATTATAATAATACTAAATTATCCTAAAACGTGTCCTAGCATTATTTGTTGATACATGTTCGACCATAGGCATCTTTGGGTCGATTTGGGGACCCCATGGTGCCACTTGTAGGTGATAGGGACAGTTTATTTTAATTAAGTTAAAATGAATACAAAAATGACACAAGCATATATCTTTTAGAAAAACAATTATTAAATAGGGTTATATATGTTGGATTTTAGATTATAAATATTCCTTATAAAGATAAAAGAATTTCCTACATAATGATATTTTATTTATAATTTTTAGACATTAAATAATTTATTTTATTTATGATACAATGATGATGCAGTAATTACTAAAATAGTGAAAAATTAAATTAATTGATATTATAAATACCCAAATAAATATAATATGAAACTTTTAATGAATTAAAATAATTTTATAGAATAATATGATATATTAGGATTGATTTAATTTACTTTGTTCGAAGTAATGAATCTGTTATGAGTTTCAAAAAAATCAACTATTGAATAGTGTCAAAATTGACATAAAAGAGTTCTTAAAACAAATATTATATTATTAATTGATATTAAATTCCTAAAAAACTAAGGTTCGGCCAAGAGACTTATATCATGATAGGTTCATCATTAATGGACCACTTGGGGGTCTCTTGGATGTATATAGTAAGTTTATTAACCATATTATATAAAAATACAAAGAGACATTGTAAAAGCGAAACTAATTAACTTAGAGTTAATACTTAAAGATAAGGTTAATATAAGTACCAAAACCTGTCTAAATTCTATTGGTTGAGTTTTTTTCGACCCATCCCCACCTTAACCTTTTAATAGTCAACTTTGGAGCCATTTGAAACCGATTATGAATTTATTATAAACTAATATCTCTAGCTTTTCCAAAGGTGCCCCTCACCCCTCTTATAAAAGGGCACTCCTCCTTCTCATTTCTTCACACCTTCAAAGCCTTTTGGTTCGGCCAAACTCTACCCAAATACTCTCCCAAAATCCCTCACTACAACCTAGAGGACTTAGTTTGATCAGAAATCCAACATAAGGATCCCTTTTGATCAAATCAAAAGGAAGAACCCGAAGAAGAGGTAATGATTTCACCACCCTTTTCCAAGTTCCTTTCTTCTTCCACTTCTTCTTTCTTTGTTATTACCATTATAAAATAATAACTCCAGTATCTTATATATACTGTGATGTTATTATAAATATGGTACAACCATATTCAGTATTCTATCCACCCTTTGAATAACATGTCACCATACGTGCGTACGTACGGCTTACCGTCTCCACGTCGTGGTGTAATTGTTATTCAATATATTATTATTTGGATGGGTATAATAATGATATGTAACTCATGAAAATAATAAATATAACATTTTAATGATTCTGTATATATTATATACCATCTATTTATATATTATTTTAATATCAAAAGAATGATATTGTCGCTCGTGCGTACGTACGGACTACCGTCTCCACGAACGTGATGAGATTCATTCTCCATCGTATCCATTCAAGTATAATTATCATTTGATGATTTAAAAATGAGGTTTAAGGACTTGATATCATTCTGGATATAAATAATATACCACCTATCCATTACAAACATGGATTACATAACAAAACATATAAAAGAAAACAAGTAAGTTAACACCCGAAACAACGATAATATTAAGATATTATTATCAAATCAATATTAAAAGATCATATATGATATAATAATTATGTATATGATTCTTGTATAATCTAAAAAAAATTATTTCACCATTATACAGGAGGTTAGCCTACCCCAACCAAGGAAAAGTACAAGGTAAGGGGTTTTCATCTCACTCCTTATTCCCGTGAGATTCATGCCATATTACCACCATTACCTTTTGTGTGGTGTATGTACTACCCATAATTATATTCTTTGTGTAATACACTCTAATTTATGTGTATTTACATATTCATTGTATGATAACTCTTTCATGGGTTGTATGTTTCATAAGTTACCAAATTGGTAAAGGTTATTTCACAATCTCTTCATTATCCGAGGATGTTTATACGTAATAATCTACTGGGATCTCTTTATCATCCACATCCATGTTTTTCAAAATGTATTTCAAAACATTTTTATTATTTACAAGAATATGGGTTAAAGTCATTTATACCCTTGTTTGACTTTTTATAAGAGGAATCTTTTCGTTGTTTTCAAAACAAGGTCCTTTTTAACCTTTTCGATAGAATTAAGGTAAGAATGTTTTTTTTAACTTATACGGAGGGTGCGGTTATTTTCTGCCGTTATAAAATCTTCAAAGCTTTCCTTAAAGATTATAATAATATTTTCAAGAAAATGTTTTATTTTATATGGCTCTTAAATGATTTCAAAAATAGAAAGAGATATTTCTCCAAAAAGTGTTTTGATTTCATCTATGTCAACATCCTTTGATGGATTTTACGCTTATTTGAAGTTGATTTATTATGATACAAAACTTCTATATTTTATTGAAGGTTTTGTGATATGTTTGACTGTGGATGTGCAATTTTTATACCATTCATAGTTTATGGTTAGATTATTGACATTTCGTATGCTAGTTTTAATACGAATGTTTTTGTTATGTTTAAACCTTTTCATATGGGAATGCATTGGACTTAATATGTGACGGGTGGAGCCCGCTATAGCTCCTCGATGCATCGGTAGGTCTCATGAGACAAACTAGTGTCTTGGCACAAGGCCTTGTAAAAATCTTATTTGTAGTCTTGGCATGAGGCTTTGGCTATGTGGTTATGATAGTCTGTCATTATGCATTCCAACATTATGAAAGTGGTTATTGATATTGCATGTGATTATTCGATTAGTAGAATATCCATGTGAACAAGTGAATGGCATTATTTCATTCTACTTTTTCCATACTATGTTGAAGTTCAATTTTAAAAGGTTTTTGTTTTAGTTATACATAGCCTTAAATGTTTATTCTTATTTATGAAAGTTTCCGGTATATTGTTATCCTTACTGGGCATTTGAGCTCACCCCTTTTCTATGTTTTATTTTTCCCAGGAAGTGAAGAAGTAAATTATGAATAACCTAGAGGGATATTATGTGGGGATATGAGTGTGGTTTATGGAGACATTATGTTGTTGTAGTAGTTTTTCAATTTATGATGTAATGTAAAACTTATGAATATATCTAGTGTTTTCAAGGCTACTAAACCAATCGGTCTTTCGAGATTTGATCTTTCTTGTGATCATGCCAATGTTATGTAATAATGCACTGACTCTGGGTAACTAGGGTCGGGGCGTTACAGTTGGTATCAGAGGAAGTTTAGTACAAACTTTGGAAACTAGATTTAGATAAACTCTGATTAGAGCACGTAGACCTAAGATGAACTTTGAGGATTAGTATAGAAGAACTTCCTAGAATTTTGGTATTGTAGTGATTTTGTGAGTTTTCCGAGCAATACATCCCTGTCTGGATACGAGCAGGTAGAGGCGGATCTGGCACAGATGTACCTAGGGGTAAAACCCGAAAACACCGCTTTGAGCTAGACTCGAACGGGAACTGGTGCACGACAACGGGCCTTGCTGCACTCTTGGTTACAACACTCCCGGGGGATATGCTTAGGATAACTCTCATTTTCTTTACAAATCATTATGAAGGATTTATGAGTATATACTTCCTCAAAGAAAATATTTTTTATGATTATGGATTATATCCATAAATAGTTCAATTTATGTTAAGTTTTTTATAAGTATGAGATTATGTATTTTGATTCATAAACTAATCTAGTGTATGCCATTGTTTAGAAATGGTGCCTAGTAGAAGGAATGAGAACTCTAACAATGCACATGATCCAAAGAGAAGGAAGGATCATATCTTTCATGGTCTTAAGCTAGAATTTATAAGAGAAATAGTCTCCCATGTATTATCATCATATGAAGAAATAATATCATGTGTTGATAAGATAAGTAAAGAGTTTACTGAGTCCTATGGCTTTGAAGGGAAGCAAGAGAAGAAAAGGATGGAAGAGGGAAAGATGGATAAAGGGAAGAGGGAAAAGAAGAATTTTCCCATATGTGGTAACTGTGGAAAGAAACACCCTGGAACTTGCCTGAAAGTAATGGGAGTTTTTTATAAGTGTGGAGGAAAAGGGAACAACGTACGTGACTGCAAGGGTAAGAAAATGGTTTCAAATGTACAATGCTTAATTTGCAAGGAGTTTGGACACTGCGCGAACCTATGTCCCAGTCATCAGACTATGCCGCAAATGATGTTATTGGATAATAATCAAGTTATGATACTACCACAGATGAAGAGGAATGATTAGAGTTCTTATGTTGATTATGTCAATTGAGTGTTGTATCAACAATGTACTTGTTATAATAATTATGGAGTATATAAGGATTGTACTGCAGTACTATTTCATTAAGGACTTGAGATTGTGTGGAATAAAGAAAAGTGACTCAATAACAGGATAAAATTTTTGGAAAATATATGGTTGAGAGAATGATAAATCATAATATAGTTCTGATACTGAAGTAGTGATTTTGGAATAATATGTGATTTTTTTGGATAAATTATATTGGATATTCTTGACTACCTTGGAACTGATTAATGATTTGTATATTCCATCATTGTTGAGGTTTAAAACATTTCTGGATTAATGAAGTATATCCAACATTCTATATGGAATAAGGAAGCATGCATGTAATCAATAAGGAATATGGTAATACATGATGAAGGTATTCATATGCTATTACGGGGTAAAATGATCTATATTATGTTTACCTTCCTTATAAATGATGGACTGTGAGTTTGGACAGAAGTATTTTGGATAGTTCTAGTTTGGATTATTTTGGATTTCCATAAAAGGACAACCCGGAGGTCGGGCGGCAACCCGTCGCGTCCGGCAAGGCTGCGAGACTTGAACCCACAACTGAAGGGCGACAAGGGTGTATCACCTACCACTGGCCCACGAGATGTCCTGGATTAAATAATGTATTTTTTATTAAAATATCTTGTAGATGAATTATAAATTCGTTTATTTTGGAACCCTATACGAATAGTGTAAATAGAATTTTTTACATTCTATTATCTTTTAGAGTGAAAGATGAGTTTGTGGTGGAAATTTATTGATGGATAAAACTCTAATTATAATGTAAGTATATCTCCTTATGATCTTAGCCAATCTCATAAATAAAATCCTCAACATTAAGAAAAGAAACTTAGAACAAAAATGTTTTCCTAGATGGTACCTTAAATCATCACTAATTTATGGCTTTGGGATTGTTGGCCTTTTCATAGCCATGTTCTCTACCACTCTCCATCAGATAATTGATGGTTAGATTTTTCTTCCATATCTATATTTTCCTACATGGAACCCTAGTATGTGTTATTTTCGGTAATCTTCATACTTTCGACTCTTTATTTTAAATAGAGGCCTCATTAATTCATTTTTCGATGTGGGATTTCAACTAAGATATTTTGAAACGTCAAAAATGTGTTATCCTAATACCCTATGTTTTGTTGAACCGATGGTATTTAAAATCATCATAGATTGATGAATTTAAGGACCTCAATTTTACACTTGTTTGTGAATGATGACCTCAATCACTACCTCTAAATATTTACGTTTTTCCTCCAATTATATGTCTTTAATTGCCACCAATGTTCTTTTAATCGAGATCATAATTTGGTGGTGACCCTTTGATTTCTCTTTTAATCATATTAAGACTAAATTTTAGTAACCCAATATCCAATGTGGGTTTTCCCACAAATATATTTTCTACTTTCAACCTTTTATTTTCGAAGAACAATTTCAAATTGCGAGGACGCAATTTATTGAAGGAGGGGAGAATGTAACACCCCAAGAATTCATAATGTGTTATTTCTTCAAAATAATTCAATAACTTGCATTACATGCAACACCGAGTTAAATTTCACCATGACTTACCAAAAAGTCATTCAAAAGAGGTTATGAATAGTATTAACTAAATTTTAAACTTTATATAATCCTTATAATTTTTCCATATTATGAGTATCTTAGACATAATGCAAGAACAAATTCATTTTCAGTATTGCACTTTTATCAACTTTTAATAGTGAACCCTTTTTAAATACAATATTTTAAACTTTTTGACTAAATGGGGACATCAAAAATTTAAAATGAAACATCCCAATCTTCCACGGTACGCTTTCTTTGAATAATACAGTAGCGTGTGTTGTACACAACCTTGAGTTTTAACACACACCATAACCAATCAAACTAGCCGTTATGAATAGTAATACATACTTTTCGAAATTATATATATTTTATATTTTAAAATGGACTTCATTTCTGGATTCGGAATATTGAATTTAACCTAAGGTGAAATTTTGGTACTTTTCGGATAACTTTCATATTTTGATGAATAGTGAAAATTACTAAATCTTAATTAAAAACAACTTTTTTAATCAAAATAATTAATAGTGATAAATTATGGATTTTAGTGGTTTTAAAGTATATTTAGAAAATATTTTTACCATTTAATATAATTTTGGTCATTGGACATAATTTTACAATTAAACCGAACATTAACAAGTGTCAATCTTTTGATAGTTATTATCTCTTAAAAACACGCTTTTTGTTTTGACAGTGGGAATTAATTTTAAATTAATTTCTGCCACTTCTTTGTTTTGAATTTAGAAAAATGGATTCCATATTTGGAATCAGGATGTCCAAATTGTGTAAATAGGTAACTTTTATTTTTAGACATTTTGAATAATTACTGTGGTAAATATTTTATTTACCATGGTTAAGGGTAAATCTGGTAAATAAGGGTTAAAAAATAATATTATAATAATACTAAATTACCCTAAAACGTGTCCTAGCTTTATTGGTTGATACATGTTCGACCATAGGCATCTTTGGGTCGATTTGGGGACCCATGGTGCCACTTGTAGGTGATAGGGACACTTTATTTTAATTAAGTTAAAATGAATACAAAAATGACACAAGCATATATCTTTTAGAAACACAATTATTACATAGGGTTATATATGTTGGATTTTATATTATAAATATTAATTAGAAATATAAAAATATTTCCTACATAATGATATTTTATTTATAATTTTTAGACATTAAATAATTTACTTTATTTATGAAACAATGATGATGCAGTAATTACTAAAATAGTGCAAAATTAAATTAATTGATATTATAAATACCCAAATAAATATAATATGAAACTTTTAATGAATTAAACTAATTTTCTAGAATAATATGATATATTAGGATTGATTTAATTAACTTTGTTTGAAGTAATAAATCTTTTATGAGTTTCAAAAAAATCAACTATTGAATAGTGTCAAAATTGACATAAAAGAGTTCTTAAAACAAATATTATATTATTAATTGATATTAAATTCTTAAAAAACTAAGGTTCGGCCAAGAGACTTATATCATGATAGGTTCATAATTAATGGACCACTTGGGGGTCGCTTGGATGTATATAGTAAGTTTATTAACCATATTATATAAAAATACAAAGAGACATTGTAAAAGTGAAACTAATTAACTTAGAATTAATAATTAAAGATAAGGTTAATATAAGTACCCAAACCTATCTAAATTCTATTGGTTGATTTGTTTTCGACCCATCCCCACCTTAACCTTTTAATAGTAAACTTTGGAGCCATTGGAAACCGATTATGAATTTATTATAAACTAATATCTCTAGCTTTTCCAAAGGTGCCCCTCACCCCTCTTATAAAAGGGCACTCCTCCTTCTCATTTCTTCACACCTTCAAAGCCTTTTGGTTCCGCCAAAATCTGCCCAAATACTCTCCCAACATACCTCACTACAACCTAGAGGACTTAGTTTGATCAGAAATCCAACATAAGGAGCCCTTTTGATCAAATCAAAAGGAAGAACCCGAAGAAGAGGTAATGATTTCACCACCCTTTTCCAAGTTCCTTTCTTCTTCCACTTATTCTTTCTTTGTTATTACCATTATAAAATAATAACTCCAGTATATTATATATACTGTGATGTTATTATAAATATGGTACAACCATATTCAGTATTCTATCCACCCTTTGAATAACATGTCACCATACGTGCGTACGTACGACTTACCGTCTCCACGTCGTGGTGTAATTGTTATTCAATATATTATTATTTGGATGGGTATAATAATGATATGTAACTCATGAAAATAATAAATATAACATTTTAATGATTCTTTATATATGATATACCATCTATTTATATGTTATTTTAATATCAAAAGAATGATATTGTCGCTCGTGCGTACGTACGGACTACCGTCTCCACGAACGCGATGAGATTCATTCTCCATCGTATCCATTCAAGTATAATTATCATTTGATGATTTAAAATTGATGTTTAAGGACTTGATATCATTATGGATATGAATAATATACCACATATCCATTACAAACATGGCTTACATAACAAAACATATAAAAGAAAAAAGTAAGTTAACACCCGAAACAACGATAATATTAAGATATTATTATCAAATCAATATTAAAAGATCATATATGATATAATAATTATGTATATGATTCTTGTATAATTTAATAAAAATTATTTCACCATTATACAGGAGGTTAGCCTACCCCAACCAAGGAAAAGTACAAGGTAAGGGGTTTTCATATCACTCCTTATTCCCGTGAGATTCATGCCATATTACCACCATTACCTTTTGTGTGGTGTATGTACTGCCCATAATTATATTCTTTGTGTAATACACTCTAATTTATGTGTATTTACATATTCATTGTATGATACCTCTTTCATGGGTTGTATGTTTCATAAGTTACCAAACTGGTAAGGGTTATTTCACAATCTCTTCATTATCCGAGTTTGTTTATACGTAATAATCTACTGGGATATCTTTATCATCCACATCCATGTTTCTTAAAAATGTATTTCAAAACATTTTTATTATTTACAAGAATATGGGTTAAAGTCATTTATACCCTTGTTTGACTTTTTATAAGAGGAATCTTTCCGTTGTTTTCAAAACAAGGTCCTTTTTAACCTTTTCGACAGAATTAAGGTAAGAATGTTTTTTTAACTTATACGGCGGGTGCGGTTATTTTCTGCCGTTATAAAATCATCAAAGCTTTCCTTACAAGCTTATAAGAATATTTTCAAGAAATTTTTTTATTTTATATGGCTCTTAAATTATTTCAAAAATAGAAAGAGATATTTCTCCAAAAAGTGTTTTGATTTCATCTATGTCAACATCCTTTGATGGATTTTATGCTTATTTGAAGTTGATTTATTATGATACAAAACTTCATATATTGTATTGAAGGTTTTGTGATATGTTTGACTATGGATGTGATATTTTAATACCATTCATAGTTTATGGTGAGATTATTGACATTTTGTATGCTAGTTTTAATACGAATGTTTATGTTATGTTTAAACCTTTTCATATGGGAATGCATTGGACTTAATATGTGACGGGTAGAGCCCGCTATAGCTCCTCGATGCATCGGTAGGTCTCATGAGACAAACTAGTGTCTTGGCACAAGGCCTTGGCAAAATCTTATTTGTAGTCTTGGCACGAGGCCTTGGCTATGTGGTTATGATAGTCTGGCATTATGCATTCCAAAATTATGAAAGTGGTTATTGATATTGCATGTGATTATTCAATTAGTAGAATATCCATGTGAACAAGTGAATGGCATTATTTCATTTTACTTTTTCCATACTATGTTGAAGTTCAATTTTAAAAGGCTTTTGTTTTAGTTATACATAGCCTTAAATGTTTATTCTTATTTATGAAAGTTTTCGGTATATTGTTATCCTTACTGGGAATTTGATGTCACCCCTTTTCTATGTTTTATTTTTCCCAGGAAGTGAAGAAGTAAATTATGAATGACTTGCAGGGATATTATGTGGGGATATGAGTGTGGTTTATGGAGACATTATGTTGTTGTAGTAGTTTTTCAATTTATGATGTAATGTAAAACTTATGAATATATCTAGTGTTTCCAAGGCTACTAAACCAATCGGTCTTTCGAGATTTTATCTTTCTTGTGATCATGCCAATGTTATGTAATAATGCACCGACTCTGGGTAACTAGGGTCGGGGCGTTACAGAATGAAACCCACTCAATAGTAAATAACTTACGTTAGGATAAGAATTGGTAAGCAACACGCAAGGAGAAGAGAGGGCTTACCCACGCAGTTCAAATGAGATCATCCAAGGAAGAAACCGATTCCAGACGAACACCCAGCAGATCTTCAAAGGTCCGGCCTCCTCCCTTGGCTCCAAAACAGATCAAATGCCTCCTCTTCCAAATGAGGAGTCTACTGCCTGTTTTAAGCCTAAAAAATAAAGTACACGGTGTGTACTTCCAAGTACACGGCGTGTACTCCTTTCATTTAACTTTTCACCTGGAGGATGTCCACCAACGCGGCACTGTTCACCTACCGACAAGAGTACACGGCATGTACTCCTGAGTACACGGCGTGTACTGCCGCCCAGCTGGCGGATGCTCCACTGCCTTACTATTTTGGCCTACTGCCTAACTATACGGCGTGTAAAGGACCACTAAACGACGTGTAGTCGGTTCCTACACCCTTTGTCACCGGCAAGGCTACACGCCTCGTGTACTCATCCCTACACGACCAGAAGTACACGACGTGTAGTTACAAAATTTAGGATTTTTCCCCATTTTCCATATTTTATTAAAAACACTTAAGGAAAAGGAAAAAGAAGAAGCCCGTACTTCAAAGAGAATAACCGGGTTCTTACAAACTTCCCCCCTTATAGCAATTCGTCCCTGAATTTCCCTTCCAATGGTGGAGAAGATATAGCCAGGAACAACTCCAGCCACTGAGCACGTACGTCAGACTCCCGCTCCCAGGTCTCGTCCTGCACCCGTCCATGCTTCCATAGCACTCGTATGAGAGGAACTGACTTGCCTCAGAGAACCTTCATGCTCCTGTCAATGATACGAATCAGATTCTCCTCAAAGGACGCATCTGCCTCCAGCTCAAACTCCCCTGGATGAAAGGTGTGATATGGGTTTGAATGATAGCGACACAACTGAGATATGTGGAAGACGTCGTGCATGGCTCAGTACCGCTACGGTAACCGCAACCGATAAGCAACCATCCCAACTCTCTCCAGAATCTCAAATGTCCCCACATACCGCGGTGAAAGTTTACCCTGTCTTCTGATCTGCTTGTGTCCCAGCCTTGGCAAAACACGCAAGAAAACCTGATCCCTGACCACGAACTCCAAAGGTCTTCTGCGGTGATCATCATATGATTTCTGACAAGACTGCGCGATAGCCATCCACTTCTGAATCAACTGGACATGCTCAGAAGTCTCCTGAACGAGACGTGGTCCTAGCAAAGCTGCCTCACTTGCCTCTAACCAGCACAAGGGTGATTGGCACGACCTACCATATAAATCCTCGAAAGGTGCCATCTCAATAGTCGCCAGGAATCTATTGTTGTAGGGAAACTAGACTAAGGGTATATGATTCTCCCAAGAGCCCCCAAAGTCTAGGACGCACGCACGCAGCATGTCCTCTAGCACTTGTGTCGTCCACTCTGACTGGCCATCGGTCTGAGGGTGGTATGCTGTGCTCAGAAGCACCTGTGTACCCAATGCCCTCTGAAAACTCTGCCAGAAATGAGACGTAAAGCGGGTATCCCTATCTGAAACAATAGAATGAGGGACCCCATGAAGACGTACAATCTCTCGTATATATAGCCTTCCGAGATCTTCAACACTGAAGGTCTCCTTGATCAGCAATAAGTGAGCTACCTTCGTGAGTCTGTCCACAACAACCCACATGAAATCATTGCGATAAGGTGACCTCGGAAAACCAGTCAAGAAATCCATTGTGACATCATCCCATTTCCACTCCGGAATGGGTAACTGCTGTAACAGTCCAGCTGGTCTCTGATGCTCCACCATCACCTACTGACAGGTGGAACATCTCATAACAAAACCAGCTACATCTCTCTTCATACCCGACCACCAGTACTGACCTCTCAAGTCATGGTACATCTTGGTAACCCTGGGATGAACTACCCAAGATAAAGCATGAAACTCTCACATAATATCCTCGCGTATATCCCCTGGAACCCATACTCATCCATGGAAATGCAAAACCTCATCATCACCTATCGTCCAACCAGGAGGAGGGTCCTCACGTTCCACCGACTCCCGTAGAACTAGGCCTTCTGAATCAGATAGCTATCTCATCCTCACTCTATCCAGGAGGGTAGAAGTCAGAGCTAAATAGGAAGGATAAGTCTGCCCCTGACTGTCGTGCACCTCCAGATGAATTTTAGAGAACAAGGCCATGATCTCCCACTCACCACTAGCCTCCTTCACTGCATGTATCTGAGTCTTCCTGCTCAGTGCATCAGCTACTGCATTACCTTTACCAGGTGTATAGGCATGCTCAAAATTGATGGATTATAGGTATTCGACCCACCTTCGCTGCCTCAGATTCAAGTCACGCTGAGTAAAGATATACTTGTGGATTTTGTGGTCCGTGAAAACCACAAAATTCTCCCCCAATATATAATGTCTCCAACAGCGCAACGCATGAACAACTGAAATTAACTCGAGATCATGCGTCGGGTAATTCCTCTCATGTGGCCTCAACTACCGAGACCCGTACATAGCAACTTGATCGCCCTGCATCAACACTGCTCCCAGCCCAATACCTGATGCATCACAGTAAACTGTATAGCTATTCCTCTGATCTAGGAGTATCAGGATCGATGTTGATTTCAACCTTCCCTTCAGGTCCTGAAAGGCTGCCTCATAAGCTTCCGACCAAAAAAACTTTACACCCTTCTTAGTCAATACCGTCAACGGCGCTGCTAAGCGGGAGAAGTCATGTATAAAACACCTATAGAAACCAGCTATCCCTAAGAAACTCCGTATCTCAAACATGTTATTAGGATGCTCCCAAGAAACCACTGCTCTCACCTTCTCTGGGTCTACTGAAACTCCTTCCTCTGAGATGACATGACCTAGGAAGTGAATCTGGTCCATCCAAAAGTTGCACTTTGAGAGCTTAGCATATAGCTGATGCTCCCTCAGTGTACTCAATACGATCTCAAGATGGGTGGCATGGTCATGTCGAGTGTGAGATTACACCAAGATGTCATCCACGAATACTACCACAAAAGAATACAGATAATGATAGAACACACGATTCATCAGATCCATGAAAACCACTGACACATTCGTGAGTCCAAACGGAATAACCGTATACTCATATAGACCATACCTACTCTTAAAAGCTGTGAGAGGTATATCAGATGGTCTAACACGCAGATGATGATATCCTGATCTCAGGTCAATCTTCAAGAACACTCGTGCTCCACGAAGCTGATAAAAAAGATCATCAATCCCTAGTAAGGGATATCGGTTATTAACCGTCAACTGGTTCAGCTTCCGATAATCCACGCAAAGTCTAAGGGTGCCATCCGCCTTCTTTTCAAAAAGGACTGGAGAACCCCAAGGAGAAGTACTGGGTCGTATAAAGCCCTTTTCCTGCTACTCCTCCAACTACCTCTTGAGCTCCTGAAACTCAGGTGTAGACATCCTATATGGAGGAATGGACACTGGTGCTTCTCTCGGCACAAGCTCAATAGATAAATCCAGCTCTCGCTCTGGAGGAAGACCTGGAAAGTCATCCGGGAAGAAATCACTGAAACGATCAACAACAGGTGGGAAATCTTCCTGACAAGTCCCCTGGTCATCTAGATATAAGCTCGCAATCTGGGCTGTGACTCCACCTCACCCACGATGCTCTAGTCCAGCTCGACTCACCTGAACATCCCATTCGCCCTTGTATAAAAACTCTCTGCCCTCTGGTGTCATGAAACTCACCCTATGATGATAGTAGTCTACAAAGGAACGAAAGGAAACCAACTAGTACATCCCGAGAATGACTTCATAGCTCGTCATCTCTAGGAAATAGAGGTCCCAAAGGAAGTGACACCCACCAACCTCAAGGGGGCACTCCTTGCACTGACGCACACCAGCCGTTCTAGTCCCCAACGGAGTGTCTAGCATCACGATTTAAGAAGAAGGAGAAACACAGAGCCCGATGATCTCTACAATGGCTATTGATATGAAACTATGTGTAGCACCCGTATCGAAAAGTACTGAAGATAAGACAAAAGCTACTAAAATAGTACCTCCGACTGTAGAAGGTCCGAGATCCTGCTCCTGCTGGGTCTGTTGCATTGCATATGCCTGCCCAATGTCGCGGCCCTGCGACACAGCCTGGCTACCCTAAGCTATCCCGCCCTGCTGCCTCTGAGATCTGGGTGTCTGGATACCATGACCACATCCAAAATCTCTACCTGCATGCCCTGACGTATTCCTGTTCCCCAACTGGTAAGAATCCACTGGTCCCGCTCCCGCATGCGGAGTCTACACAGAACTCCTCTCACTAACCATCAGTGGAAACGCCCCGCAAAAGCACTGCAGATGACCCAACTTGCTGCAAGCTCAGCACTCCACTGGGTCTTGTGGACACTGTGGTCTCTTGTGCCCCTCTCTGCCACACTGGTAGCACCTGACCGGACCACCTGAAGAAGCTGCCTGGATGGTACTGCCACCCTGAGGGAAGTCTATCTGTATCTTCCTCTTGCCAGCAGAAATAGTACCAGTAAATGGTGGTAAACCACCTTGGCCCACACCACCAGATTCCCGCAGGTTCCTCTCCATAATCAGCGCCTGGTTCACAAAGGCGTGTACAGTAGGAAACCTAATGACATTCACCAGTGCTTGGATGTCATACAGAAGACCATCCTCAAAACGTCTGGCTCTCAGCGTCTCATCACCCACCAACACGGGTGCAAAGCGCTGAAGCTCCGTAAAATGAGCAGAATAGTCCATCACTGACATAGAGCCCTACTGCAGATTCATGAACTCTCGAGCTCTATCTGCTCTCAGCATCTCGGGAAAGAAGAAGTCATAGAAGACTGCCTGAAAATCCTCCCACGCCATGTCCCCGTGATGCTCTGACTGGGTGGTAACATCCCAACACCTCTTTGCGGAATCACACAGCATGTAAGTCGCGAGCTTGACCCTCTGCCCTAGAGGCATCTCAAGATGCTCGAAAATTGTCTGCATCGACCCCAACCAAGACTTCCCAGCCTATGGTCTACCATCCCCTGAAAACGTAGGTGGATGCTACTGTTAGAAGATATGTGTAAGCTCGGCCATAGATGTGGCAGCCTGCAGTGCTCCCTGAAAGGTCTGCATGAACCGCAATAAGCCTTCACAGAACTGCGCCTCCACGCCTGTGTTCGGTATAGCATCTTGTGCCGCATCTGGCTCTGCTAGAGGATCCACTGGTAGCCCATGGCCCACCATCTCCAGAGTAAAGTCATCCCTGCTCTCCTGGCGAATAACGCACAATCATCTAGGCAGCATGACAATACAAGGTCAAAAGCATGCGTTAGATTCAAGGATATTAAGGCTGAAATGATGAAACCAAAAAGGGAACATGACGAAGAAGGCATCTCAAAATTTTCAAAAAAATACTACACGGCGTGTACACTGACTACACAATGTGTAATTGACTTCCCTTCCCCTGCTCGGGTCCTTCCACACGACTCCCGTTAAACAAAACTACAAGACATGTACTTAATCTACACGGCGTGTATGGTGTTATTTTCCAACTGTCCGTGTCGCTTGTAACACGGCCGACTACTCGACTTGAAACTACATGGCATGTTACACCAACACACGGCGTTTATATCACCCCGTTTCCCCAGCCACCTGTCTAAGTCCACACGGTCTGTCCTCGGACAAGACTACACGATGTGTCCCCAAAGGTACACGGCGTGTTCACGGAACGGTGACATCGACTCGTGTTGTTAGTTACATGGCCGAGTCCCCAGGTCATACTACACGGCGTGTTCAGTATTGAAACGGCGTGTTCTGTGCAAGAGTTCACCAACCCGTGTTTTTAGTTACATGGCTGGACTCCACGTCAATACTACACGGCGTGTATATCTGGTACATGGCGTGTTTTACCCAAGCACTTCCCTACCTCGTGTCGCCACCCACACGGTTTGTGACATGGGAAAAGACTACACGGCATGTACTTAAAAAGTTCATTTTTATTCCTAAACAGAAGGCCATACACGGCGTGTGTAAAACTACTACACGATGTGTATATTGGGTTTCCAGACAGTATGCCTCAAGAACTTCCCCAGAACCCAGAAAATACCGAAAAACAACACCTAAGTGTCAAATTTCGATCCGTGAGGGCCCAATGAATCAAAGTTTGACATCTTATCTGTGTTATAACTAATAAACAGTCAATGATCCACCAAATTCCGATCAAAGGGGGCCTATACTCCCCAAAAACCAATGTTTGGAGTCCATTCTATGAACATCTCACACAAAAATTACCCTATCAAATTGCAGGTATTTATCAAGAAACTTTCACAACAACATGCTTTTCTAGCACAACAACTATCACAAAACATGAAATTTTCTAATGCACCTACATGTCATGGAAACTATGCATGGCATGTGATTCTAGCATGTGACTAATGATGCATGAGATGGCATACTGTCATCTCATCAGGTTGAAACTAAATAAAACCCATAGATAAAATATAAACAGCCTAATACAAGTGCGTCACCCAATGTTGAAATCATATCAACTGTAAAATTTGCAAAATCAGAAGAATTGAAAAATACAAGGTAGACTGGCTTTTCCCTGTACACGGGTTAGCTACGCCCGAGCATAGCTTATTACCAACTACCGGTCCGTCCTATCCCTGACTAAGGCTCCAAATAGTAAGTCAAAGAAAAGAACCCCTTTGATACCACTTTGTAACGTCCTGGTTCCAGGTGCCACTCAACGAGTGCCCCAAACCCAGTTCGCCACGAGACCTCAAGCGCGTTTCCCCAAATTCCAGAGGCTACCGACTAGTATCAAGGGCCCAGGTCTGATAGTGGGGAAACTATGCCCTCATTTGTCAAAGTGTAGCGCAACGAATTTAAAAATAAAACATACATCAACAGAAGAAGTAGTAAATAATACACAACTGAAATAAACAACAGGAGTGTATATAACAAAAAATATATAAATGATGATGCTACCCGTCTCATGTTCTAAGAAAATAGCCAGAACATGTTATACATCAATAAAGTACAACAAAAGTAGAGTACAGAAAAACAGAGTAAAACAGCTGGAAGCTGCATTGCGTGTAGAGACCCGTATCTTGACGTACATGGACATTACATTACATTTTCGGAATACTTAGTACATAACAAAAACACACACACAAAGACCGTAATAGTTTAGTGTCTTTGGAAACTCGGAATATAATCTTCTAATCGTGGTGAAAGATCTTCAACATCTCCCATAAAGATCTTTTTTTTATACCTAAAACCTTTCTTTATATCCTGGGGAAAAGAAAACATAAAAGGGGGAGCTCAAATGCTCAGTAAGGGTAAACAAAAGAAATATCAATCACATCATATACATAAGCACATAACTTTTGAAAATCTTAACCTGCAAAAGAGATCATAATTTCATAACATGGGGTAAATCATGGCAGTGAAATGTAATCACAATAATCATGACATAAAACATGAAACTTTGTGGCATTCACACATAATCATAGAGAATCATTTCTTGTTAGTCAAGACTCATTGCCAAGACTATCTTAGTGGACAAAGTCCCTTTCTGAATCGAGTAACCCTCGTTTCAGTCCTGTTTCACTGAACCGGTATAACCTACCATTCCAGCCATGTCTATCTCATGAGATATAAAATTATTACCCAATGTATTGGAGGGAGATATAGGTCCCAACCATATTATAATGAATCCTTTCTTATGTGTGCCACATAATCATAAAACATACATCATCGCATAACACATGTAACAAAAATGGGATTCTTGAAACATCATGACATCATAAATCAATTCATATAAGATAAAGGAATTCATAAACATAATTCCATCACAACATAGTCAAATCAATGTAAAAATATGGATAGAAACAGAACCCTTTATTATCTTAGATGGAAAATAATTTTGATAAAACACTTGAATTGAATTCTTGAGGAAAATATCCTTTCTTCCTCAAAATAAATTTCTTTTCAAAAAACATCATGCAATTTTAAAAGAAAGAGATTTTATTGAAAATAGTCATGAAATCTTTTAGAGTAAGCTTCATGAAAATAAGGCTTTATAAAATAGTAAAAATCCGTTCGTGCCGTATAAGTTAAAAAAACATTCTTCATACTTTTGTCAGAAAAGTCAAAAAGTACCTCGTATGACAAAAGATTCCTTTCATAGATATTACTAAAAACTCACCGAAGGGTAAAAATGGATTTAAACAATTGTAGGTGGATGGAAATAATATTACATATTGATGAAACATGGATGTGGATGATAAAATACACCCCAGTAAATACTTATGAATAAACAATCTCGGATAAAAATGAGATTGTGATATTTCCCTTACCTTAGGTCCGATTTGCTTTGTTCGTGTCCGAAGCTCCTGTATAATGGTTTAAATAATGTTATTGAATTATTCCAGAATCATACATATTGACATGATATCATATATGGTCATATTATTAGCTTCTTGTTAGTAATATTTCATTGTTACTTGTTACTCGGGTCTTTATAACTTTTTGTTCTTATGCGTGTTTTGTCGAATAAATTCTTATTCTTATCTTTAGGTTATAGATAATTCATTTACAGAATGGTATTAGTGTAGTATATACCATATTCATTCATTCAATTCATTTATATAATCATTATGAAATGAAGATCATGTAGAACGAGTCACATCACATCGTGGAGATGGTATTCCGTACGTACGCACGAGTGATGATATCCTTCCTATGATCATGGAATTGTATTGGAGTATATATATATATTATTTCAGTATCAATATTACTTCATAATAATCATATATAGTTACTCATTACACCATTATACCCATCCTTGTAAGGTGATGGTGGAAAAATAGATTACACCACGGCGTGGAGACGGTATTCCGTACGTACGCACGCGCGGTGATTTCATTTTTCCGTAGGATGGATAGAAGGTGAATTAGGGTTGTTTCATATTTATAATAACATATCAGTATGTAAGTAATACTGATGTTATTACTTTATCATGAAACAACTAAAGAAGAAGAAGTTGAAGAAGAAAGAAATTGAAAAGATCGGTAATGGATATTACCTCTTCTTTGGAACGCCTCTTTGAATCCTCCACTTAAGGAACTAAGATTGGTCTTTGGAGAAGACCCGGACCTCTAGGATTATTCTAGGGAAGTGTAGAGGAGAAAATGGCAGGGGTTGGCCGAGCTTGAGTGCTCAAATTGGTGTGAGGAGGAGGGGGAGGAGGTGCCCTTTTATAAGGGAGGAGAGGGGCACCTTAGGAATATCTCAAAATATTATTTTATATTAAAGTCAAAATCGGTTTATAATGGTTCCAAAGGGTCTTATTTCGAAGCTAAAGTGGGGATGGGTCGAAATCCTATCAACCAATAGGATTTAGACAAGTTTAGGGTATTATTTTAACCTTATCAATTAGATTTAACTCTAAGTTAATTAATTTAACTTTTACCGTGTCTTTTTGTTTTCTTTCACTATATGGTTAATACACTTACTATAACATGCCAAACGAACCCCAAATTGTTTATTATTAATATATATATCCTTATCTAAGTCATTTGGCTGAACCTTAGATTTTTAGGAATACAATAACAATTAATAATATAATATTTGATTTAAAAACTATTTTGTGTCAATTTTGACACTATTTGATATATGATTTTTGTGAAAGTCATAAAAGAATTATATGTTCGAACCAAGTTGATTAAATCAACATTAATATATCATAGTAACCTAGAAAATTAGTGGAATTCATAAAAAGTCTCAAATTACATTCATTTTAGCATTTATAACATCAATTATGTTAATATTTCCTTAAAAGGGTAATTACTGCATCATCGTTGTGTCATAAATAAATTAATTTATTTAAAGTCTAAAAATTATAAATAAAATATAATTATGTAGGAAATTTTTTTATCTTTCTAATGAATATTTATAGTCGAATTTATCTTATGTATAACCCCATATTAAAAATGTTTTAGTTATTAAACTTTGATTTTAACTATTTTAACTATTCATTAAATAATATAATATTAAATGTCATAATCTAATCCAAGTGGACCTAAATGGTCATATTATATTCATAAGGTTGTTTTTGGTCGAATTACACTTATCCAATAGAATTAGGACATGTTTTAGGGTAATAGTAATATCATATTTACCCTTAGTTACCCTATTTACTATTAACCGTGGTAAAAAAAAAGTAAAAAGTTACTATTCACCAAAAATTATTTTCATCTCATTGAACCACATTTTACTTACTGACATCAACTGTGTCTCTCGGATTTTTGAAATTCCATTCACAGAAGCGGTAAAATTAAGATTTATGAAGAAATTAATTTTTTTAACTACCACTTAGTAGTTTCACTATTCATCAAAAATTGATGTTTTTCAGAACAATGCCAAAATTTCATCCTAAGCTATATTTCATATTCCGAATTCAAAAATGAAGTCTATTTTACCAAATTCATATCATAGAATTTTCATTAATTAATTTTATAATTAAATCCCGCTGTTAAAACAAATAGCGTGTTTTTAAGAAACAATATCTATCAAAAGATTGACACTTGATTATGTCTGGTTTAAATGTGAAATTACATCCAATGACCAACATTGTATTAAATTGTAAAAATATATTCTAAATATACTTTAAAACCACTCAAATTAATAATTTATCACTATTAATTATTTCGATTAAAAAAAGTTGTTTTTAATTATAATTTAGTAATTTTCACTATTCATCAGAATATGAAAGTTATCCGAAAAGTACCAAAATTTCACCTTAGGCTAAATTCGATACTCCGAATCCAAAAATGAAGTTTATTTTGAAAAATAAGATTTACAGAGTTTTAAAAAATGGTTATTACTATTCATAATGGCTAGTTTTAATAATATTTTAATAGCATATCGTTGTTTAGTGAAACTCGGTATTGCGTATTACACACGCTATCGAGGAAGGTCATGATTGCGTGTAATGCAAGGCAAGTCAAGGATGCGTGTTGTGAAAGCTCCTTTTGGTGTAGCGTACAACACAAGACTTTAATAAAATTAAAAAGAATATTTTTTTATAAAATCTTGGGCTGTTACATTCTACCCCCCTTAAAATAAATTTCGCCCTCGAAATTCGTCGGGGTTATAAATGGTTTAATATTCGAAAGTTTCTTTAATAGAAACCCACATCGTAAAAAGGAATATCAAAACCAATCTTTAAAAACAAAAGTATGAAACGTAACGGTTACCCAAATAAACTAATCATTGGGTTTCCACATAGGTGAAAATATGGATATGGAAGAGAAATCTAACCATCATGTTCTGATGGAGAGTGGTAGAGAACATGGCTATGGAAAAGCTAGTAATCACAAATCCATAGATTTGTGATGATATAAGGTACCATCTGATTCATCAGGTATAAGATCACTAGGACAACATTTTTGGTTTTCAAGATCATTTCCCTAAAGTTGAAAATTTGAATTAGAATAAATACTTACTTTATTTTGGTACAATCTCACTGTTGTTCGTGCCTTGAACAATTTCCACTTCATCTCTTAAATAAATGAAGTTGAATTTGTTATTCATGAAGTGTTAGCAGATCATGTGATAGAATGACGGGTCATTCCATCTGTCTCAAACAAAAGGTTAGCAAAAATTATATGCATAAGTCGATCTATAGTGAGATTAATCATATATGGTTCCTAAAATGGACTTATACTTCATATATCATACTGCTTAATATAATAAAACTAGTTTCTACTAAACAGGGACTTCCTGTAGGCCATTGGTAGGCGATAAAGGCCAGTCGCACTTCGGTTGTGGGTTCGATTCCCACAGCCTTGTCCGAAGCGATGGGCTGTCGCCCGTCCTGCAAGTTGTCCTTTTTCCAAAACTATATAACATCCCATCAATAATATCGAAAAAACAAACAATACTAACTTATGTCCAACATAATCCATTCCAATCTTTTAGGCTTATCCATAATACTGCAGTCGACTCTCATAATATAGTGAAAATGATTACCAGAGATTTAACACCATCATCGATCCCCATATATCATAAGATATGTTTTGTTGGTCACATTCCAAACATTCAAAGTCCTTAATCGTGTATTCTCTTGAATACCTTAGTGAAAACATGAATGCAGTTAAAAGTTAACACCTTCCACATACTAAAATCCTCAAAATTCTATATACTCAAACCATGATATCACTTAGTCCTTATATCAATCATGAGCTCATGAATACTGTTAAACATTTCATTTTCTCGTTTTCCCTTCATTATGCGCATAATATCTCAATCACTTTGAATACCACATTAGACCAATACATAAATATTCCAATATTCCAAGATACAACATTATTTTGGAATCCCATTACATAAACACTTAATCATTCCACCACATCGTTGTCATATTCAACATTGCCAATAGTGATCGCATGTGACTTCCCTTTGTCCTTTGCCTTAAGCGGTTTCTCATGTCGATCATCACTAACCCTTGGATTAGGGCATTTATTAGCATAATGCCCCATTTCCTTGAACTTGAAGCATTGAAGTGTTGGTTGTACGTTCTCTGCAGTGTTTGCTTTATTCACTTCATTAGAATCCCATTTTCCATTACTTCGACACTCAGCTGCTCGATGACCTTCTTTTCCACACTTAAAACATTTTCTAGTCCCTTTAAGACAATCTCCACCATGCTTCTTTCCACACTTTGTGCATAAGGAAACATTCATCTTCTTTTCACCATTATTCTGAGTTTTCTCCTTGAACTCCATCTTTCGTTTTTTGTCAAACCCATGAGATGGATATGTAACACCAACTTCCATTTCTACCTTGATAGCACAATGCACAATTTCTTCATAGCTACTGAAGTCTCTTATAGCTAATGCCCTTCGAAGACTTGGTTTTAAGCCACCGAAAAATCGATCAACTTTACTTTCAGGTTGGATGATAATACCAGAAGCATACCTTGCAAGTCTTGTAAAATTCGCTTCATAGGTACCAACAGATTCATCATCCCTTTGCTTCAGTTCAAGAAACTCTTTCTCCATCTTTGTTCGGAGAATACGAGGGAAGTACTTATTGAAAAATAAGTTCTTGAACTCGTCCCATTCCATAGACTCAATTTCATCCCTTTGCCTCATATTCTTAATAAGATTCCACCATTGATCAGCATCTCCTTCCAAACGATACACTGCTAGGATGACTTTATCATGTTCAGAACATTGAAGAACTGAAAATATATTTTCAGTAGTACTAATCCATTGTTCAGCAACTAATGGATCAGTAGACCCACTGAAAGAAGGTGGACACTGCCTCATGAAGGATTCAACAGAATGTTTCTCCTTCCTTTGCTCGTTTGGAAGTCTTGCATGATTCATAGCTTTAGAAAGTTGTGTGAGCATGGCTACAAGATTTTTCATTCCGGCTCCCATATCGTTTGGTTGCTCAGGGGGACAATCATTGCATTGCCCATCACATTCCGCATTAACACGGTTCCTTCGGGTTCCAGCCATCGTCTAAAACCCCAAAAGAATAGTATGAGAGGCAAAAATCATGCTAGGGAAAACAACATAATAAAGGGGTAGTACCCTCAATATCTAACATCTTAGGTTAAATTCGAAGATCGTTAGCGCAATTCTAGGACTATAACCTATACGTATACTTAACCTTAGAGATATCCCTAGACATACCTTAGAAATATCTCTAGGGATCTCACTAACGTTTTCGCATCCTAGTTTCCAAAGGTTGACTAAACCTTTCCTCTGATACAAACTGTAGAGACCCGTATCTTGACGTACATGGAAATTACATTACATTTGCGGAATACTTAGTACATAACAAAAACACACACACAAGGACCGTAATAGTTTAGTGTCTTTGGAAACTCGGAATATAATCTTCTAATCGTGGTGAAAGATCTTCAACATCTCCCATAAAGATCTTCTTTTTTTTATACCTAAAACCTTTCTTTATATCCTGCGGAAAAGAAAACATAAAAGGGTGAGCTCAAATTCTCAGTAAGGGTAAACAAAAGAAATATCAATCACATCATATACATAAGCACATAACTTTTGGAAATCTTAACCTGCAAAAGAGATCATAATTTCATAACATGGGGTAAATCATGGTAGTGAAATGTAATCACAATAATCATAACATAAAACATGAAACTTTGTGGCATTCACACATAATCATAGAGAATCATTTCTTGTTAGTCAAGACTCATTTCCAAGACTATCTTAGTGGACAAAGTCCCTTTCTGAATTGAGTAACCCTTGTTTCAGTCCTGTTTCACTGAACCGGTATAACCTACCATTCCAGCCATGTCTATCTCATGAGATATAAAATCATTACCCAATGCATTGGAGGGAGATATAGGTCCCACCCATCTTATAATGAATCCTTTCTTATGTGTGCCACATAATCATAAAACATACATCATCGCATAACACATGTAACAAAAATGGGATTCTTGAAACATCATGACATCATAAATCAATTCATATAAGATAAAGGAATTCATAAACATAATTCCATCACAACATAGTCAAATCAATGTAAAAATATGGATAGAAACAGAACCCTTTATTATCTTAGATGGAAAATAATTTTGATAAAACACTTGAATTGAATTCTTGAGGAAAATATCCTTTCTTCTTCAAAATCAATTTCTTTTCACAAAACATCATGAAATTTTAAAAGAAAGAGATTTTATTGAAAATAGTCATGAAATATTTTATAGGAAGCTTCATGAAAATAAGGCTTTATAAAACAGTAAAAATCCGTTCGTGCCGTATAAGTAAAAAAAACATTCTTCGTACTTTTGTCGGAAAAGTCAAAAAGTACCTCGTATGACAAAAGATTCCTTTCATAGATATTACTAAAAACTCACCGAAGGGTAAAAATGGATTTAAACAATTGTAGGTGGATGGAAATAATATTACATATTGATGAAACATGGATGTGGATGACAAAATACACCCCAGTAAATACTTATTAATAAACAATCTCGGATAAAAATGAGATTGTGATATTTCCCTTACCTTAGGTCCGATTTGCTTTGTTCGTGTCCGAAGCTCCTGTATAATGGTTTAAATAATGTTATTTACTTATTCCAGAATCATACATATTGATATGATATCATATATGTTCATATTATTAGCTTCTTGTTAGTAATATTTCATTGTTACTTGTTACTCGGGTCTTTATAACTTTTTGTTCTTATGCGTGTTTTGTCGAATAAATTCTTATTCTTATCTTTAGGTTATAGATAATTCATTTACAGAATGGTATTAGTGTAGTATATACCATATTAATTCATTCAATTCATTTATATAATCATTATGAAATGAAGATCATGTAGAACGAGTCGCATCACATCGTGGAGACGGTATTCCGTACGTACGCACGAGTGATGATATCGTTCCTATGATCGTGGAATTGTATTGGAGTATATATATATATTATTTCAGTATCAATATTACTTCATAATAATCATATATAGTTACTCATTACACCATTATACCCATCCTTGTAAGGTGATGGTGGAAAAATAGATTACACCACGGCGTGGAGACGGTATTCCGTACGTACGCACGCGCGGTGATTTCATTTTTCCGTAGGATGGATAGAAGGTGAATTAGGGTTGTTTCATATTTATAATAACATATCAGTATGTAAGTAATACTTATGTTATTACTTTATCATGAAACAACTAAAGAAGAAGAAGTTGAAGAAGAAAGAAATTGAAAAGATCGGTAATGGATATTACCTCTTCTTTGGAACGCCTCTTTGAATCCTCCACTTAAGGAACTAAGATTGGTCTTTGGAGAAGACCCGGACCTCTAGGATTATTCTAGGGAAGTGGAGAGGAGAAAATGGAAGGGGTTGGACGAGCTTGAGTGCTCAAATTGGTGTGAGGAGGAGGGGGAGGAGGTGCCCTTTTATAAGGGAGGAGAGGGGCACCTTAGGAATATCTCAAAATATTATTTTATATTAAAGTCAAAATCGGTTTATAATGGTTCCAAAGGGTCTTATTTAGAAGCTAAAGTGGGGATGGGTCGAAATCCTATCAACAAATAGGATTTAGACAAGTTTAGGGTATTATTTTAACCTTATCAATTAGATTTAACTCTAAGTTAATTAATTTAACTTTTACCGTGTCTTTTTGTTTTCTTTCACTATATGGTTAATACACTTACTATAACATGCCAAACGAACCCCAAATTGTTTATTATTAATATATATATCTTTATCTATGTCATTTGGATGAACCTTAGATTTTTAGGAATACAATAACAATTAATAATATAATATTTGATTTAAAAACTATTTTGTGTCAATTTTGACACTATTTGATATATGATTTTTGTGAAAGTCATAACAGAATTATATGTTCGAAAAAAGTTGATTAAATCAACATTAATATATCATAGTAACCTAGAAAATTAGTGGAATTCATAAAAAGTCTCAAATTACATTCATTTGAGCATTTATAACATCAATTATGTTAATATTTCCTTAAAAGGGTAATTACTGCATCATCGTTGTGTCATAAATAAATTAATTTATTTAAAGTCTAAAAATTATAAATAAAATATCATTATGTAGGAAATTGTTTTAGCTTTATAATGAATATTTATAGTCGAATTTATCTTATGTATAACCCCATATTAAAAATGTTTTAGTTATTAAACTTTGATTTTAACTATTTTAACTATTCATTAAATAATATAATATTAAATGTCATAATATAATCCAAGTGGACCTAAATGGTCATATTATATTCATAAGGTTGTTTTTGGTCGAATTACACTTATCCAATCGAATTAGGACATGTGTTAGGGTAATAGTAATATCATATTTACCCTTAGTTACCCTATTTACTATTAACCGTGGTAAAAAAAAGGTAAAAAGTTACTATTCACCAAAAATTATTTTCATCTCATTGAACCACATTTTACTTACTGACATCAACCGTGTTTCTCGGATTTTTGAAATTCCATTCACAGAAGCGGTAAAATTAAGATTTATGAAGAAATTAATTTTTTTAACTACCACTTAGTAGTTTCACTATTCATCAAAAATTGATGTTTTTCAGAACAATGCCAAAATTTCATCCTAAGCTATATTTCATATTCCGAATTCAAAAATGAAGTCTATTTTACCAAATTCATATCATAGAATTTTCATTAATTAATTTTATAATTAAATCCCGCTGTTAAAACAAATAGCGTGTTTTTAAGAAACAATATCTATCAAAAGATTGACACTTGATTATGTCTGGTTTAAATGTGAAATTACATCCAATGACCAACATTGTATTAAATTGTAAAAATATATTCTAAATATACTTTAAAACCACTAAAATTAATAATTTATCACTATTAATTATTTCGATTAAAAAAAGTTGTTTTTAATTATAATTTAGTAATTTTCACTATTCATCAGAATATGAAAGTTATCCGAAAAGTACCAAAATTTCACCTTAGGCTAAATTCGATACTCCGAATCCAAAAATGAAGTTCATTTTGAAAAATAAGATTTACAGAGTTTTAAAAAGTGGTTATTACTATTCATAACGGCTAGTTTTAATAATATTTTAATAGCATATCGTTGTTTAGTGAAACTCGGTATTGCGTATTACACACGCTATCGAGGAAGGTCGTGATTGCGTGTAATGCAAGGCAAGTCAAGGATGCGTGTTGTGTAGGCTCCTTTTGGTGTAGCGTACAACACAAGACTTTAATAAAATTAAAAAGAATATTTTTTTTATAAAATCTTGGGCTGTTACATTGCGGGCCTAGGCTCGGTCCCATGCCCTCATACTCTTTAGCAGCAACAGTCAAGTACCTGTATAAGGACTCTTTCCCCTATCCACACCTGTAGAAACATAATCTGTTTGGGCCGAAAAGCATGACCCAAATAGGGTGTGAGAAATATATCTCAGTAGGCACCCACCAAAGGCCCGTGCCCAACTGTGTGTAAGCATGAAATAATAGTGTGCAGTAGTAAAATTCAATAAAGTAAGAATTACTCAAAAGTAACTAATTACCAGTTATATTTCCATTTTATTGTTTATTTAATCCATTAAATATTAGAAATCACCACAGTGCATTTCTAAGTAAACAGTCCACGTCCTCATACACGCAAAACTTTACCCTCAGGTAAGCAGAATCCGACCCGCAGGTATAGCCCTCAGGCGTAAATGAATTTTCCCTCAGGCGTAGGAAGTGTCGCCCTCAGGCACATAAGTCAATCCCTTCGGTACGAAAGGTTTCCCTCAGGAGAAATAACTACTTCCCTTAGGCTAAACAGTGCAGTGCCCACATGCTAATCACAACAATTCCCTCAGGCTAAATAGGTAGCCGGGCCATGCCCAACATGTAAACAAGAAGTAAACAAGAAATTACTCTCAAGGAAATTCTACAATTAAAACTTTTAAGGCATACCCTCGGGTATCCTTCCCAAATGTCTAAACAGTGGAACACACCCCTGATATGGATTCAGATCCAAGAAACGATCCCAAACAACAGTTTTAATATCATAATTAAATACCTAATCAATTATAGGTGTTTAATATAGCAATGGCCTCATCCACACGACACCCCAACATGGGTTCGTGGCACAAAAATGCAGAAAACAAATGACAGTTGGAAAAATCAACACCAAGACACCTAACTTATACGCCAACGGATGATATACCTGAATGCCGACTCCAGAAACTCCCAAGAACGGTGTAGATCTGACGAAGAATAAAACCCACTCAAACATCAATAAATTACGTTAGTAGAAAAATTGGTAAGAAATAAAATAGGATAAGAGAGGGATTACCCACCCGGTTCCAACAAGATCGTCCTAGGTAGAAACCGATTCTAGGTGAACACCCGGCGGATCTTCAAAGGTCCGACCTCCTCCCTTGGATCCAAAATTACTCAAATTCCTCCTCTGCCAAATGAGGAGGCTACTTCCTATTTTAATCCGAAAAAACAAAGTACATAGCATGTACTTCCAAGTACATGGAATGTACTCCTTTCATTTAACTGTTCACCTAGCGGCTTTCTGCTAGCGCGACTCTATTCACCTGCTGATAAGAGTACAGGACATGTACTCTTGAGTACATGGCGTGTACTGCTGCCCAACTGGCAGCTGCTCCACCGCCTTACTATTTTGGACTTCCGACTGACTACACGGCGTGTAAAGGACCACTACACGACGTGTAGTTAGTTCCTACACCCTTTGTCACCGGCAAGGCTACACGCCCCGTGTACTCATCCCTACACGACCAGATGTACACGACATGTGGAAAAGTACACGGCGTGTAGTTCAAAAATTTAGGATTTTTCCCCATTTTCCATATTTTATTAAAAACACTTAAGGAAAAGGAAAAAGAAGAAGCGCGTACCTCAAAGAGAAGAACCGGGTTCTTATATAAAGTACATTAAAATTTCCTTTCTATAAAATTTAAACAACACTATTAGCATCTATCCCTTGAAGGTGATCTTGTAATACATGATTAATCCTCTGCTCACCTCTTGTTTCTCAAATAGATCATGACTCACATGATATTAGGTATTTTTGATTAATTATCTTGGTTATGTAGTTGAGGGTTCTCATGTTTGAGAGTAGGGAAATAATTTCATCTTCACCACATGAAATTAAATTACATTAAATTTGGTCCACATTATGATACCATGAACTTATTAAAATAACCCATCTATAAATAATTAATTAATTTGATGAGATCCATATCTATGTAACATTCCATTAGATTAAAAACCCTTATTAATGTAAAATTCACTTATGTATAAGATAAAAATATAAAAAGATTAATATTACTATAATATACATATTGATTCTTAGATCTCTCACCCTAGGCCCAACTATTAATTTTATAAAAAACACCCCTCTTTACCTTACTTTGTAGGCCTCCTTGAGTCATCTCAATGGACCTATATTAAGGGGAACCCAATTTTATTCTACTAGACATGAGTTTGATTAGTGAAAAAGAGTATTTACTAGAACTACATGTGGTTTAATTCCAATTACTACAAGATATATCATGATTCCCAAATCAGTTATCCTATTCCCAACCACAAATACTTCTCAATTCTCTACTCTTCCTTTATGGTTTCACCCATAAAATCATGATACGCTTCACCATAAATGAACCAAAATTGAGATGATACCACTTTATTCTATGAACGAGCTAGATTGATGTACAACCACTAACAATAAGCCTTTTTCATATGAAGTTAAAATGCATGGAATATTCTATATCTTTATCAAACTTAATTTTTTAGAGTATCTTAAACTATGTGTCCTTACACAAGAGCCAGATCCATGAAACACTTCTCTAACACATAGATCCCTATTAGTAATTCCATGAAAAAATGAAAATAAACCTCTCCTACATATGAGACAAATATAAATAGGATCCTCCAAAATGGATCCATACATAGACATATACTGAGAAAGAATTCCCCTATATACAATAGATCTCCCCACCTAGTATCTCTCCCTCAATTGAGAACAATACAACATTATTTGAATTCAACCATATTTGTATCCTTGTTCAACAAGACTATGAATAAAAAATTACCCCATCTTAGTGTTTCAATCATCTTCAATGGAATCTTACACTAGGTCTTGAATAAGAATTACATGTGGATTTATTTCTTATTTTTTAGGATACCTAGTGACACAAGGATCCCTTATCCTAGTCTCAACTACAAATTCAAATTTCAATGATTGTGAATTGGTCATAAAACATTTCCTCACTCAAACTGGGTTTTCATATTTTCTCCTCACATCAATCCACCCACATAATGCCGTAAATTTTTAATCGTTCTATCCATGTATAAAACCCACTAATTTTTTATTAGGTCCTCCTTTATGGGTTCAGTGCTACAATGAAACTATTAAATTCTACATAAGAGTCATTTCTATGTGGAAATTACTTTATAAAGGTCCTTTTTGAATGAATTTAAACTATTGAACACTGATGGTTTAGTTTTATGATGTTAAAGTACATAAACTTAAGTCCTCTTTTCGGGAAATTATACTATAGAAAAATTGAGTCCTTATAGCACGATATTAATTTGTATAACATTAAGTCCTCATCACATGGACTTAAACCACATAACAATTGATTATTGGTCACATGATGTTCAACTATAAGAAATTTATTCTACTCTTCATGATTATAAACTACTCATATTGATCAATTCCACACAATATGAATGCCCTAAATAGGAGCCCAATTTATGTAGGAGTTCAGGATGCATGAAACTATATTCTAAGATAAAATTATTTTTATCCTAATAATTCCTAGTGTTTAGATTCTCTTATTTATGTTTATGGTATGCACTGGATATTTTCCTTGGAACTAACTATGAATCTAATTTTGTTTCCAATATTATGTTGAGATAAAATGTATCCCATCTTCATAAATTCAGATCTATATAGAGATTTTATAAGAACTATGTGTTTCTTGATTGAAATTATTTTTGGATATGTTTTGATTTATAGACCATATATTCTATAATTTATGTCAACTCAACATTCACAATCACACCTTCTTATCAAATCATAGAAAACTTGACATGGAAATATAAGGACCATAATTCCTGCCTCACCTTTTTAGAGAATCCATTTTCTATAAATCAAACTTCACACGTTAAATTTTTTGAATTACAATAAAACCTCCATGGTTATCACTAACAAGTACATCATGATCTAACTGGCACTTTTATTTAGTTATTCATGCACAACCCCCATATAGATTTATATACACACCCTGATATATCCTTTCAACAATAGGCATGTCTTATTCCTAAGGAGAAGGTACTCTAATCTTTGTAATCCCTATATGAATTGTAGAAAAAAATTTATTCAAATGTGGTCAGTGGCCATCCCTTTCATATCTATCCCATACTATCATTTATGATACAAAAACCGCAATTCATTTTTCCTAGTTTCATCGTTAAATATTCAAAAGGCTTTGTAATATTTTTAGTGCTCAAGCCCCATTTGGGGTTTCATTTCCTTTACCTTTAACATAATGGTCCAAGAAGTATGATCATAAACTATGTGCACTAACCCATGTGATAATCCATACAAGCATTGATCTATTCATTTAAATCGAGTTTTTTCTTTATATTGATAGATAAATTATAGAACCCTCTTAGTGAAAGAATAATGGTCATAAAATATGTACCCTCCTTCTCTAAGACATTATATACTGGCAGTATTCTTCCATTTAATTTGAGTCAACATTTTCCTCACTGTTATTATGGATTCCTCAACATTTGGGAAAAAATTGTAGTAAAAGAAACTTCCATAGAGGTTATTCAATGTTTTATGAACATAAAATCTTCCTATGAACTAGTCTTTATTTACTGATGTTAAATTGGAATTCACGGAGTTAAAAACTCATCAGGTTGAAAACCCATAAAGGATGGATTAATAAAAAGTTGATTTCCACTCAATGATTCATTCCCTTTCATGAATTAGGAAAAGAAACTAGAGTAAAAAGTAAAATACACAAATAACCTAGGACCCATCATACAGATCTAGGAAAATCCAGGTCATGCTCATAGGACTCACTAGTCAATAAAAAAGTTATAGTAAGGACATGTCATATCTCTTTGATCGGAACATGTGTTTCTATGTATAAACAAGATAAAAATACATAAATAATACATTGATACCTTGGTTTAATTAATAAATATCAAAAATATTTTCAAAACATAAGGAACTAATGGTTTAGTGTCTTGGAGACTAGATATAAAACATCTTATTCTAAAATACTTGTGAATATTTCTCCAAAATAATTCTCCTCTATACCCTCTTCTTGATATCTCATTTTATATAGTCATATTAAAAATATGGGGAAATAAAATATAACAAATAAGTGATAAAAATTCTTATTAATAAAAACTTATCTTCCAGTTATGACCATTATATCATAAACATACAAGATAATTTGAGAAATTATTAAAGATCATATAAATATATATTAGGATCATAAGTGACAATCATAAAAATTAATTTATAATTAAGGATCCTTGCATGGAAACATAAGACCGAATAAAGGTCATAAATACATGGATTATAAACCATTAATAGAAATAAAAAAACTTCAAATTAGAATATAAGAAAGTAGAATATATTTTTAACATATAATATCATAAATATTTGGAATAACATTTAAATAAATATCAATTTACAAAAAATAAGTGGAACTAACATGATAATAGATAAAAATAACATAGTGGAGTACGATTCTGTTAGAAAAAATACCTCAAGGAAACTATATAGTGTTTTTTGGTTGATTGTGTTTGTTGAAAAATAAGGTTAAAAATTTTAGTTTTGGAGTTCCAACATGATTTTTTTTCAATTATATTAAAAAATATTAAATATCTTGGTATGGAAACTCTAGATGAGGTATATAAAATTACATGCACAAGGCAGTGTCATTTCCTAGGGTTTACCACATTTTTGGGTCCAATATTTGGATGAAGGGGCATGTTTCATGAAAGATGAATTAATACGAATTTCTCATGAAAATATGGGAAATCCATGTAACTTGTGAAAGTTTAGTGTCACAATGGTTTGGATAGTCACACAATAAATTTTCTCAAATGATAACTAAGGTTCAAAGGAAAAGGTTTTAAAGAAATCAATTATGATATGTTTAGTGAATGGAAAATTTATATGAAGTTCCATGAAAAAATGTGTTTCATGAATATGAATATAGAGTTTCATGAAAATGAATTAGCGAGGTTGAATGTTTTGTGAAGGGTAGTAAATGTTTATAAAAAGATGGATATTCCCTCAGTTGGAGAGAGTAAAAATTAATGAAGATCTAAAGTCATTGAATTTGAGAAAGTGTTTCATGAAGGATTTTTCTTGAATGATGATTTCTATAACCATCAGTTTCCAGAATAAATGATGTTTCATTAAGGTTTTATGAGATTCATGAAAATTTTGGGTATTACGAAAGTTGTAGGTTTCATGAAAGAAGAAATTATTTCAAATAGTTAATAAGTTTCACAAAATTTAGGTTAGAGTTTCATGGATGTGAATATTACATAAATATGAATGATTTTAGTAGTAGTTATATGGTAAAGGTGTATTCATAAAGTGAATGAAAGTAGAGATTAATGATGAACTAAATAATGTTTAAACAATATTGATTCAGGTAATCAAAAGAAGAATATTTTGAAGGAACAATGAGTACACTCAATTGAGAGAGTAGTGTGATTTAAAATTGTGAAAGATAGTGAAATAGGAGGGACAATGAGTCCCCTCTAAACTTTGAAAAAATAGATTAGTTTAGTGGATTTTATACATTATCACATTGCCTTTTTATGATCCTTGGATATATCATAGTGTGGGTGAACCATTTAAACTTTTCCTATCTCATGCATTGTTTCATTTCTGCTCAAAAATTGTAATGGTAAAGGGAGAGAATAATGTTCTTTTTAATGAAGAATCAATATCCTAAGGGGATTTTATTTTCATTTATCTTACCCTAATTCACCCCTCTTAAGGTATTTAACATATTTGGTCTAACAATTGGTATCATAAAGAAATGTTAATATTAGTATTTCTCATTCAATTATTTCAATGGAGGTTGTTAATAACAAAGGGATTATGATACTCGATGGAAACCATTTTCATTTTTAGAAGATTCATATGAAACACCAATTCCAAACATTAGGTATGTGTAACATCCTGTTACCTTATTTAATGTAATTTGATTTTATTTACTTGTTTTCCTATTTTATAGGGTGCATTTTGGGACTCCTGAGGATGGAGAGATTTGGTTTGTGGAAAATGACCAAATGTTTAGGTTTATATGTTTGTTTTAATTAATGTAGTTTAGGTATAAATGTGTAATATATTTGTGGGGTTCTCCCTAAGTTCAGAAAATGCCTGAGGCGGATAGGGGTTTCATGTAAGAATATTTTGTTTTTGTAGTCTTATGTGAATTTACATGCTATGTAATGAGAGTATAATATGTGTAATGTTATCCTGGATCATGTCAATAGCTGAGTACACAGTGTGAAATATTAAACATCATGTAACAATTACATGTCATGTAATGTTAAAAATTAGTTTTTTAATAAAAAATTGGCAGGTTTCATGGAATAAGAGGGATTTTGGATTACATGACATATAAAGGTATTAAACATTGTGTATGTTTTTTGGATAAGTATTTTAGGGTTCTGTATGAGTGACTTGTTTATTCATTCAATGTGAATCCCCCTTAAGCTCTACCCCGAGGTATCCTTCATGGATTTTGAGAACCTCTATTAATTTTTGGATCGATTCGTTCAACATTGGATCATCAGGGTTATGCGTGGTGTATCTCAAGGTGAGTAATCCTTTATAATTTTTCATTAACTTTGATTGTAGTTTCACTGTTTCCTTTTTTTATTATATTTTTTTACCTATGGTAATGATTCTCTTGATCCCTTTCTAGATCTATTGGTTGGTCTTGTTAAGGGGGATGATTCTTTGTCAGGTGTGGTGCGACGGGGGTTCATTCTTGAGGTATGTTGTGATCTTTCCTCATTACAGAAACTTTTTTTTAAATTTAATCAATTATAAGATGTTTATATTGATTCTAGGGCCTCCATTTTTATTATCGTGTTCTTCCTATTGGTGGACCCCATTACGGTCATGTGGGACCCCAGTTTTGAGGATGGTGGTTCTATCTCTAGCCTATGTTAGAGAACTGCATTGCATTAATTTTTGATAAGTTGTTTATTAAATGAAATTTCATGATATATTGATTGGATTTGTCTAAGTGGAAATGAGTTTCTATAAAAATGGTTTCCCTAGTTTTTCTAAATGAAAAAGGGTTTTGAAAGAATTGTGAAATGGTTCTATGAGATGGTTTTCAAAGAGTGGTATGAAAAAATGGTTTGTTGGAATAGTTTTTAAAATAGAGCACATGTTACGACATGGGTACTTAGGTGGAAGGTGTAGTGATAGGAATTGTCCACTATCTAGAGTGGGTCCTCTCATGGGGATTTCATCTTCTCCCTTGGCCTATTATTCTAGGGACTTGTTAGATTTGTTGGAGAGGTTCACTTTATGGGTGTTCTTATTCTATCTAGACTCAATGAATATATCTAGAGGATTGATGTGCACATGATTTTCTATATTTAGGTATAATTGTTTTAGATCTCTTGACATAGTGTGATCCATGGTGTGATGTTACATGTTATTTTTTATGATTTAGAGTGCTTGTCTTGTACAATTTGGTTTATAATTCCATGGATTTGATATGATATGTGATGAGTGATTTGGATTTATTTGATATATCTATTTTGATATATGTATAATAAATTCTTGGAAAATGATTTACCTAATTTTTTTGGAAATGTTGAAAATGGGGGAATCAAATTTCTTTCCATTATTACGAGATAAAAAATACTAAACTATATATAATGACTTTTTTTCTTTAAAGTTGATCATGCTTGGATTAATTTATAGACACATGTTATAGAACTCTTAGGTGGGACCCTAACAAGAATGTTATCTCACTCCTCGTGCACACCTTTGATAGTGTGTAGACACAGTTATGTATTTATATGAAGGGAATGGAAAGGAACCAGAGTGAGATGGCGTGGTTTCCATTTAGTTGGGTTTAGGTAGCTGGATTCTGAGATGGTGGGGGTTTCCCCCCGCTATCACATGGATACTGTTGGAGTATCTATTTTTTATTTGACATCCATTATAGTTGGACTTTTTTCTTAGAGATTTTTTTTCTACCTTTTATGGTGTATCACTTCTATTGTTCTATTTAAATTATGAAATATATACATTCATCTTTCCTTCCACTATTTCTTTCAATACATGTATATAAATTTAATGTTTTCTACTTTAGGTTGGGAGAAATCATTCCCTCTCTTTATTGTTATTGTCCGAGTACTGGACACCAGCCCATGGGGATCAAAAATACCCTTCAGATATGGGTAAATTTTGGTAGGGTACCATTTTGAGAGGGTATCCAGGATGATTTCTTCATAGTTTTTTCATCATAGTTAGTATTTACTCAAGACTCCTTACCCTGATATGTTTCGTAGACTAGGGATAAGATTTTCGGGGCATGAGAGCTATATTTCGGTGAGTGTCTGTCCAAATCTGGTCCTGCTTAGACTCATGTTACCATGGGATATTGGGATATGTGTATCCTATTTTCAGTTCTCGATGTTAATCTTAGTTTCTGATTATGGGTTTTGTTGTGAAAACTATGATTATTCTATTTTATGATCATTTTTTTTATTTTGGTGTGCAACAATATACCTCTGAGACATGTTCTATGAGTTCCTTAAGAGGGTGAAACTGAAACTCCTCAAGGTAATACATATATGGATCAAAATATTATTGAAGATATTGTGTAGGTAGTTTGTGTTATTGATCATAATGTACTATAAGTTCATAATAATGTTTTGGAAGTACATCCATGTCCTGTAGAAGATAAGGATCGATCATGAGAGTTATTGCATGAGAATTCACCTTGCTTTAAAGGTATGAATTAACATCAATATGAAGAGGACTGGATAGAAAATATTTATTAGATATTCAGATTCTTTGATACACCTAAGAGTATCAAGGTGAAGTGTGAGGTGTTCAAACTTGAGGGTCCTAGTAAGTGATGGAAAGATTCCATAGTATAGGTGGATAGACATGTGGGATTGGGATGGAAGGGTTTCAAGAATATCTTCTCCCAGTAGTTTGGTCTATAGTCACTAATGATGGGTTTTTTTATGGAGTTCCTCTCTTTGATGTAGAGAGAGCATTCAATGTTTTCATACCCCAATCAGTTTTTGGAGAAGGTTTATTTTTCACCAGATGTTCTAAAGAATGACCAGAAAAAATATCAGAAGTACCTACATGGTTTGTGAATGGATATAAATCATACTTATTTATGATTAAGATTTGAACTTATATGAATAAAATGGATATACCTATTATGGAAGAAATTAATATGGTAGTAAAGGTTGGATATTCTTCCCCTTCTCTTCCTCTTAGAGGAAACTTCAGTGTCATGCCATGGAAGAAGAGAAACTGACAAGATCATAACAGGAGTGGTGGAGGTGGTTCTCAGTAGTAGGCCTCTATAGAACCTCCAATTGTACCTAGTGGTGTTCCTATGAATTTATATCTATGTAGAAAGGTAGGACACAAAAAAAATTATTGTCCTTCACCTGTAAATATGTGAAACAGTTGTAAACATTTTTATCATCTGCAATGTTTCTGTTAGGCTTTGTCTCCACCTTGATATAGGAATGGATCTTCATATCTAAAGGCTACTTAGGCATATTAAAATTATTTAAATACTATATGAATCTATCCACATGCCTCAATAGTGAAGAAAAATAACACATTATATGAGTTTTTGATAGAGGTAGATTTGGGTCCAGTGATAGTGAGAGGTAACATCTTTATTGTATCTTCTATAGAAATTTCATTATTTGATACTGGTGGCTCTTACTTGTTTATATGTGGATATTTTTTTAATATTCTTAAACTTCCAACATATCCGAGGTTCTTTGTGAAAGTGTTCATGTCACCTCTTCTAAAGTGTAAATAGTTGGGTTTTTATTGTATATTTTTTGCACTATTGATAGCTAATGCAGAGTTAGTCTGAGATTTTTTTCTCAATCTAGATATGTCTTAAATCATAATTAAAATGGTTTATGTTATTTCTTATCATTTAAGGATGATTTTTATCATTAGTGTGTATCATTTCTTGATGAAGATGGTAGATCATTGGTGTTTTTGGGAGAGTGATATTTGAGGTCTGGTCATACATGTCCTTCCCTTCCAGAGCTCAAAAGATTTTTTTCTACTATATCAGTTGAGACCGATGATGTTTCTTCTGTTGTTGATCTTCACACTGTTGTTCGATATTATCCTGAAATTCTTGTTGATTTATTTGGGCTTCCTCTAGAGAGGGAGGTAGAGTTTACGATTGAACTGGTTCTAGATACATAGTTGGTTTTGATACCTTCATGTCACATGGAATCACTATAAATGAAAGAGATCAAGATTCAATTGGATGATTTGATGGAAATGGGTTTTGATCACCCTAGTGATTCTCCTTGGGTAGACCCATGCTCTTTTCCAAGAAGGAAGACGGTTCACTATTATTATGTGTGGACTATAAGAAGTTGAACTGGGTAATATTTACTAATGATCATAATTTTCCTCATTTAGATGATTTGATTGATCTGTTAAAGTGGAAAATGTGGTTTTAGATGATTGATCATTGTTTGGGGTATCATCATCTCAGAGTTTAGAAGTCTAATATACCGAATGCGACTTTGAAGATCATGTATGGCCATTAAAAATATCTTTTTATTCCACTTTATTGGACTAAAACTCCTTTGGTTTTCATGGTTTTGATGAATTGGATTGTCTATTACTATCTTGAAACTTTTTTGGTAGTTTTTATGGATAATATTTTGGTTTATTCAAGATTTGAGAATAAGCATGGGAACCATTTGAGTTTGGTTTCAGAAACCCTAAGAAGTCTCTATTTGTATGGAATGATTACAAAATGCAACATTTTAATTTAGGATGTAAAGTTATTGGGGGAAATGATTTCTGATAACGGATTTTCAGTTGACCCAGAGATGTTGAAGGATGTCATTTCATGGGAAGAACCACAAAATTTCATTGATATTTAAATCTTCATTGTTCTTGTTGGACATTATCAATGGTTCATAAATGATTTCTCAATGTTGGAATTACCATTGACTGATCTTACCAGGAAAGGGGTGAAATTCATATGAGATGAAAAGTTTCAACCTTCTTTTGACATGTTGAAATGACTTCTAACATCAGCTCCTATTTTGATCTTACCTACCCCTGATAAGGGGTTTGTAGTTTTTGTGATGATTTTAGCACTATCCTGGGTTGTTTGACCATATAGATTAATCATGTGGAAACTTATGGATATTTTCAACTTCAAACACATGAGAATAATTAAACCATTCATGATTTAGAGATTTCCATAGTTATGCATGCACTTAATTATTGTGGGCACTCTATTTTTGTGAAAAGGTTCACAATTTTTTTGATCATAAGAGTTTGAGCTATATCTTCTCTTAGAAAGAAATTAATGTCAGATAGATTTGGTGGGTGGAATACATTAATACATTTGGATTTGATATTTTTTACACCTTGATGAAGGTGAATGTTTTTGAAGATTCTCTTAGAAGGAAGGTGTCATCACAATATGTTTTTGAATCGATGGAAGAGTGGAACCTTTTAGGGATTTTCACTCAGTTTCATCTAGATGCTCAGGAGGATGTTTTAGGTATGATGCTGAATAGTGTTTAGTTATCATCATCAATCCATGAGTCTATTCTAAAAGTTCAGCACCATGACGATGAGTTTAGAGGAATTTGATAAACCCTATATGGAGGGGAGACTATTTCTAGTTGGTATCTCTCTTTAGAATGAATTATCAGTTTTGGGGATCTGTTTTCATCCTACAATCTGTTAGAAACATGATATTTTTTATTTTCATAATTCATAACGGTCCATTAATATGATCACTATAATGTTGTATTATGACATGAGATGATGATTATGGTGGCCTGGTATGAAGATGGAAATTGTTGATTATGTTTCTCACTATTACACCCTCTAATAGATAAAGGTCGAGTATCCAAAACCATTGAGTTTACTCCATCCTCTCATGATGGAAATTTGGAAATGGGAAGAGGTATCCACATACTTTTTATTTGTATTTCCATGGATTCCATAAGTAAATAACACTATTTGTGTGGTTATTGATCAGTTGAAAAAGTCAACTCCTTTCATTCTGATAAAGGACACCACTAAAGTTGAAGATCTAGGTAAGCTGCATGTGTATGATATTGTGAGGTTAAATGAGGGTTGTTCTACTATGTTTTAGATAGGTATCCTATGATTACTTCAAGGTTCTAGAGGATTATCCAAGAGGTGATGGGGACTCAATTTCGCTTGAGTATATCTTATCATCCATAGATAGACGTTTAGATGGAGCTTGATATTTAGGTCCTAGAAGATATTCTTTACACTTGTGTCTTGGATTTTTGGTGGATATTGGGATTTCCATATGGGACTTGATGAGATTTCTTATAACAATAGTTATCAGTTATCTATTAGAATGGATCCTTTCTTGGATATATATGGTCTCCCATGTAGGTCACCCCTTTTTGGGAAGAGGTAGGAGAAGGTTCTTTGATGGGATCAAGTTTGTATTAGTATACATCTATATGGATTGACGATATATGTCGCTTACTAGTTATAACTCTTATTTGACATAAATATTATGTGGATCAATGTTGTATTCCTTTGTAGTTTTCTATAGGTGATTGGGTTTTCTTAACGGTTTATCCTTAGTTGGGTCACTGTTAGATAGAAAAACAAAGGAAGTTTTCTCCAAGGTATGTCACAATATTTAAGTTCACTGAGCGACTTGGAAAGTTTCTTATTGGTTGAAATTTTTCATTTGGTTGATACGAATTTATGATGTTTTCCACATATTTCATCTCATGATATGATATGAACCTATTCTCAGGTATATAAAAAATTTATTTTCTAAGGGAAAATTAAGTATAGTAGTCAACCTAGGTTGTCTTCATAGAGGACAACACAATAATAAAGTTTTCACCTTAAAATTAGATAATGAAGTGGGGTTGTTTTTGATTTTTTTTATTTGAAAAGAAACTAAAGCAATGAAACAAAGGAAAATAATTAAGTAAAATAATGAAAAAAAATTGAAAAATCTTGTGATTTAAAACAATGAGATGAATTGGGTGATCAGGGTTGGTTCAGTTTTCCAATAACAATGCAATCATAGATCCAGTTTGTACAATCCTCTTTTGGTAAGCCAATTTGAGTGAGATTTAACAATCACTTCCTCTCAATCCGCAAGTCAATGGTGATGGTGAGAGTAAACCTTACAAAGATATTAGATTATCCAAATATCCTTCCAATGTGTGATAGAGTTATTAAGAATACCCTAAATTTACATAGGCCATTATCAAGCAGGTCTTTTTTATCCCAAACAATCAAGAATATGCACTACCCCTCCCATAGGTACTGATGATTTCAGAGTAACTTACCCCCAACCCCTGATCTATTCCATCGTATATAGACTAAAACCTAGTGGAATGATATAATAATCATTTACCAAACCAATAATAAAAACTTAATATAAAATCAAATACAATCTCACATGATAATAAAAACCGCTTTTTAGAATTTGAAACCAACATCACAAAAGAGAGAAAGATTTTATAACAATAAGTGCATGAACTCAAACATTAAAAAGGGAAAACCACTCCTTCTAAAATCACTCATAGGATTACCATTACATGGGAAGGTAATCTATGAATAAGGGGGAAGAATAATACATTAAAAATATAAAATTAAATGAAAGAGGGAAAAATAAGAACAAAACAATTTCTTCTAGAATCTATCGTCCAGAAGATAAATTTTTTTTATACCCACCAGATGGAAAAACCATGAAAAGGTACATTCTTATAAGATGTTAATAATTGAGTTGGATATCTAAAATTTAAATTTAAAATATTTTGGAGTTGTTTACAAGAAATTGTGGATAAATTAATAGAACTAACTTTTCCTAGCTAGCGAATACTATTGAATATATTCCAATTTAACTGGTTCAAGGGTGGGCATAATGAAAGACTTTATCCATGAAATTTATTTTTTATCTTTCCCTTAGAGTTATATTTCTCAACCATATATAATCATTTCATTCAGAGGTTTCTATCCTGAGATATACCTCATTTAATGAGGTTAGTTCCATTCTACAGACCATAATAAGTTTTCAACTTCATAGATTTGGTTGGTCTTGGGAAAATTAGAATGGGATCTAGGCCCAAAAGAAGAATTTGCATCCCAAAAACCATGGAATCCTAAAAAAATGAATTAATTAAATTGGAGAAAAAATTTACAATTTATTATTGAAAAAGTAATGCAAAAGAAAACTGCTAAATTTCTAGAATTAACCAATTTTCACATTTTATCTCAAAACTCAACAAAAATAATAAATTGATGCAAATAATCACTAATTATTTAATTATCAGGGATTAAATCATTGAAAAACATATGTAGAAATATGAAAATATTACATTTATCAATCCCCCCACACTTATCACTTGGACTCCTAGACTAGTAGACATCAATATCAAATCAAAGAAAATTTTAAACACATACTCAAGGGATCCAAAAACCTAAAACAAGAAACAGAAGATTTCATGCCTTATGAAAAGATATTATTTCAATTTCTTCATTCTTATTATTCAATATATTTCCATTCAATTTCTACTCCAATGCACACAAAACACTTACGTCACTTATATTTTCTCTTCTCTCACAAAATTCAATTTTCAACAATGTATTTATCATCCCAACTCATGCGAGGGTCACCATTGGATTGTTAAATTACTAAATCCCCACCAGATGTGAGTCAAGGATATGTGTTTATCATGAGGATTTTTTAGGTTTGTTCAATGTATTTATATTTTTAGGATTTATATGCAAAAAATTATGAGGTCGAATGAGGGGACCTTGGAATTTTTTGAAGCAATATTCCAAGATTCAAAATTTCAATCAAGTATGGTCTCCTCATCACTTCCCTTAGTAGAAAATGAGATCCAAAATATCTTTGAAAATTCAAGGAATGTTAACACTATTCAACATTTCATCATAAAAAATGTTAATAATCTAAATTTTTTTTATTGAAAGCTATAGATAGAAAGATCTTTCTTTCTCCATTAGAAGCTCCAGAAAAGCATAACTTATTTTATCAAGAATGCTCGATAAAAGGGCACAACATTCAATAGATTGAATTTTTCAATAGAAAAATCATCTACTAAACATATTATTTTCCATACAAAATTTCACTAAATGGGGTAGCACAACACAAGACAGCTTCCCCCTCACTTTATTTCAACTAGATCACATAATTCCAATTCAAGAGAAGGTTGGATAGGGAAAATTGTCTTGAAATATGGATAACATAACAGGATGTTGATGGATTATAAGGTATTAAAGGAATAAATATACAAAAAATGAAATAATTAGAAGTTTTCTTTTGAAAATATGTCTTTGAAACCAAAGAAACACCTCAATCATTTAAAACACACGTACATCAATATGTCATATTTTGAAAGGAATAAATCAAATTTAGGTTAAATAAAGAATGTTTCAGTTATATCATAATGTGTGGTGAATGAAAAGAATAATTAAACTAGGTTCATAAGAATCACAGTAAGTTCATTTCAAAGATAAAGATAGTGAGATGTGGCATGGGATTCTAAAGTCAAAGTACTTTACATGAAATTTCAAATATTTGAACTTGAAACAAAGTCATTTTTAGTATACATTTAATCTTGTTTTCAAGGAATAAATTGTTTCACTCATAGAATTGTGTTTCAAAAAAAGAAATGATAATTATTTCAATTAAAATGATTCAAAGTCAAACAAAACTTTAAAAATAAACACACAAAAATTTGAAAAATAGATTTTTAAAAAATGAAAAATTGAAATTTAAAATTTCTAAATAAAAAGGTTCCATTACCTACAATTAAATGATGTTGTGTACGAAATGCATTAAATTTGATTTGACATGTAATTATATTTTGAATTGAATAAAAACCGGAAAGAAAGTGTAAAGGAGAGGTACAACCAGACTTATTGGTAGTGCAGAGTATAATTAAGCTCTTGAGTGCTGTACACATGAAAACATACAACCAAAATGTAGAGAAAATAAAATAATTGATTTATTTAAAGAAAATTAAAATATCAATATAGTGAGAAAAGAAGGATAGATCTTGGGTTAGCCCCACAAGTGAGACCTTAGTTTTGACTTCCTCTATATGGCCAGTTTCATTTGGTTATCCCAAAACTGATTGTGGGTGAAGTTTATTCTTCATGAACCAAAAAGATTTATTATTTATAGATTTAACTTCTTCCTTTTTATTAACTAATCCACAGATATAGTACAAAAAATACAAACCCATAAAAACGAGATACATCTTTAATGGTGGGGTTAAGACAAATAACGAGTCCTTTTTCTTGTTTTCCATGTTCATAACCTCTTATATATTCTCTGTTGTTTTTTAAAGGTAGTATACAACAATTGAATACTAAAATAAAATGTCAGAGTGTAATTATATTTGAGAAAAATTAAATAATGAATAATTAGTATCAAATTCTTCACTTTCAAAGTAAGAACATTTTTTCTATTTTTCATTAAGAAATTTCACTTTGGTTTCCTCTTGAACTCCCTCAAATAAGTGTTCATCTTGTTTTGGGAGTCCATATGTTCCTTATCAGATACATATTTTTTTTCTTCCTCATCTAACAAGGAAATACAATTATTGTTCAAATATGAAAATTTAAAATAAGGGGAGGTAATACTCAATTAAGATTTAATAAAATCAAAATGAAATGTCTTTATGAAACCATTATCTCCTTGAGTTTTTTTGGATTAAATTACTTCATTAGTGGGTGGTGCCTCTTATAGTAGAATTTCACTAGATGGAGTTAGGTAGTCAGGATCCTCCATCTTTTTTTTTCAAATCACAATGCTTTGGTGTTTTATTCCTTTAATAGTTTTGGATCTTCCACATCATAAAGAATAAGGGGGGGGGGGAAATTAGTTATTCAAATTCATCCCAGAATTCATATAGATCTTACTGATCTCCCACACATAATAAGTAGAAAATTATTCCATTTTCACTTCCTCAGGTTCATGTTTAGGTTCTAGTTTCTCCATTAATGCACCGATATATTCAAATGCAAGATTTAAATTTCTATCTAGTTGTTCTATGTCTTTTTGAGGTTATTTCATCTAAAATATATCATAAATAGCATCATATTCTTGTTAAAAATGTTGTTAATTGTTCTATGAATTAAAGAAATAATCATTTTAAAACATCATGATGAAATATTTTTTACGATTTTTTTAAATTCGAAAAGTGTCAAATATTTACAGTTATGTTATTGGCACTGTCGCCCTAGAAATGACACCATGTTTTGAAAAAATCTTGTCATCACGTGTGGAAAACAATTATTTCCAAAGATAAAATGAAGTATATTAGTCAACCTAGTATGTATCCAGAGTGGAGTTCAAAATAATCAATATGTCCCACTTAAAATTCAATAAATAAGTGTCTTGTTTTGGAAATTGTTTTATTTTAAAAAAAAACTAATAAAATGAAACATATGAAATAAATTAAGTAAAACATTGAAAATAATTTTAAAAAAAAATTGGTTGAAAGTAGTAATATGAATTGTTTGATTAGGGTAGGTTAATTATTCCAATTTCAATGCTATCATAGTTCCTATTTATACAATCTTTTTTTGCTAAGCCGATTTAAGAGAGATTTCATCATCACTTCCTCTCACTCCCTTGGTCAATGGTGATGGTGAGAGTAAACCATACCAAGATATAAAATAATTTTACTCTTATTTCAAAGTGTGATAGAGTTATAATGAATACCATCAATTGACATAGGCAAATTTCTGATCTGGTCTTGTTTATCCCAAATAATCAAAAACATGCACTACGCCTCCCACACGTACTTATGATCGCCGAGTAATTCACCATTATGACCCGGTGTATTCCATCATATATAGACCAAAACATAATATATAGAGATAATAATTATTTAAAAAATAAATAATAAAAATATAATATAAAATCAAATATGATCTCCTAAGATATTAAAAACCACTTATTATAATTTGAAACCAACTTCATAGAATAAGAAAAGATTCCATACCATTAAGTGCATGAAATAAAAAAATTAAAAAGGTAAAACCTATCCTTCCCCAATAACATAAGATATTTACCCTCCATGTGAATGTAATACATGAAGAAGGGGGAAGAATAATACATTAAAAAACTAAAATTAAAGGAAATAGGGAAAAAGAAGAACATAAAAATTTCTTCCAGAGTCTGTCCTTTAGAAGATCGCTTCTGATCTGCCAACCAGATGACTGAAACATGGAAATTTAGAATATTATAAGATGTTATGAATTTATTTGGGTATATAACCATTAAATTAAAAATATTTTGGAGCCATTTTCAAGAATCTATGTCCAAATTAATAAAATGGACTTCTCCAAGCTGTAAAATTATATTCCACATACCCCACATTGACTAGTTCAAATGAGGCATAAATGAAATAATTTCTCTATGAAATTAATTTAGAATCTTCCCCTTAGAGTCATATTTATTACCCATTTGGAATCATATCATTTGGAGTTAGGTATCGCAATATATTCCTCATTTAATGTGGTAGGGTCCATTCTGTCGACCAGTATAAGTTTTCCACATCATAGATTTGTTTGGGCTTCTAGGATTTAGAATGGGCTCTTGGTCCAGAAGAATAATTTGTAGCACCAAAAAAATTTAATACCAAAATTATTAATCAATTATATTATATTAAAATTTTAAATGTTATACTTGAAATATTTAAACTACAAAAAACTGCTAAATTTCTAGAATTAACCAATTTTCACATTTTGGCTCCAAACTCACCAAAAATCATAAAATGATGCAAATAAGGTCTAATTGATTAATTTGTAGGGATTATGTTTTTAAAAAACAAAAGTATAAATATGAAAATATTATCTTTATCATATCCCCCACACTTAGCACTTGGACTCCTCGACAAGTAAACATCAATATCAAATCAATGAAAATTTAAAACACATATCCACGAGATCCAAAAAATTAGCACAAAAAAGATATAATGCCTTATAAAAAACCATTATTTAATTTTATTAATTCATATAATTCAAGATATTTACACTTCATTCATCCCTGTATGAGCGTTTCCCACACATGTCATGTCTTGTGCATATGTGTGTCCTTTTGACAGAGTCCAGGGTAGACCATGACCAAACAAAGACTTCTGGTATTAGAAAAACTATAGGGTTCCTAAGACATTATATAGTAGCACAAGTACCTTTACTTTAGGTAGTGTATTATATGAATGAGTTTTAGGAACATGTTTACAGACTTTATTTTTGGTTGGCTTGTATTCTGGCCTTATTTACTTTCCACCACTTTCACTATTGTACTCTGGTTGTGGGTAATAATAGTAGTCCTGCATTTCTTATTAGTTTTTTTTTTAAATTTGAGATTTTTTGGGATTTGAGTTGTGTGAGTCCATATATGTACTAAGGAAATTCCTCCCATAATAGTGATATGTATACTCGGTGCTATTCTCTAGCCCATGGCCTGTTGGGGGTGGTCTCGGGGAGTCGCAGCTTGGGCCCCTCAGGGATGTATTGTGATAGAGTGGTATCAGAGATGGTCAGTTCTATCTTAGGACTGAGAGTTTGTGATATTGGTTTGGGGAAACCTTGTTAAGTGTTTCATGTTCAACTTTTAGGCTAGTTATTCAAGTGTTGGTATAGTGGTTTACATATCCATTCACTAAGGATCTGATAACTAACAGTTTAACTTAGTAAATGAGAACTCTAGTTGCAAGGAAAATAATGGTACACGCATTATATAGGAATGAGTTTTGGTTTTCATTTCCTTTTTGAGTCCGTTATCCAAATATACTCATTGACCATGGAACATCTTATTTCATTACAAGATGAATTCACAATGTATACCATCAAGGATTCAGTAGATCGATCTTGATGATGGCCCCTTTAGCGATGAGCCTTAGTACATGGACCAGCTTCCTAGATGTTACTTCCAGGTGGGCCACCAACTGTACTTCCACCTATGGAGCTACCCATGGTACCTGATGCACCAGAAGGCGAGGATCACAGGTTGAGTGCACTTCATGATTTCCAGAGATAGAGACCCCTCAGGTTTTGATGCGAGTCTGACCCTCAGGCGGTTGAGGACTGGCTTGAGGTGGTGACTCATGTTTTCCATATAATTAGTACAACATCTGATGAAGTGGAGGTCCTGGTAGGGAGCCTTCTATAGGGATCAATTGGGTGATGGTAGAGTCAAGCTATTCATAATCACGATGAGTTGACTCTCTCATGGACAAAGTTCAAGTGCCTATTCACAGATGAGTTTTCTCTAGTCATGCAGAGAGATTGGTGTATAAAATAGCTTCTTTATATCAATAAAGGTAGTAGGATAGTAGTTTATTATTTATCAAGGTTCACTAAACATTAAAGGTAATCTAAGGATATTGTTTAGGATCAGTACTTCTATGATTATACCTTAGAAAGTGGTATGTGTAGATACATCTGATCCAGTATTATCCCTATGCTAATTCCTAATTATGATGGGGGAGCATGAGTTGGTTTTGGTTGTGGAGATATTCTTGTATTAATAGAGGTAATCAGTGACAGTCAATAGAGGATATGAAGGTTCATAAACCTCAATAGCAGGGACACGACATCCGTCTCATGGATCAAAATATGGGATACATTTCAGGAGGGGTTCATAGGATAGAGGATCTATAGTTCATGGTTCATAGGGTGGATCCATTCATCCTAGAGAGAGGTGACACTACACATGTGATGGCAGGGGACATCTCACTCAAGATTGTTTGAACAGTCGTGCTACTAACAAGAAGATAGTGGATGCACCACTGAGGAAGAGGAAAAGGTAAAAATAGGTAGATCTGAAAGGTGATGGGTGTGGAAGAGGACATGGGAGAGTATAGGGAGGTGGTTGACATTAAAACATGCTACCACCACCATCCCCAGATGGTCCACACCAGGCTCAAGGAGTTAGAGGACAAGGGTGGGGATAGTTGCATGTGGTTGAGGCTTATAACCTATGGGATATCAGGATGATTTGAGGTACGATCTATGTCTTTTATACTGTAGATTCTATTCTTATTGGCACATGTTCTATTCATTCCTTTCTCTCCATGTATCTTGTTCAAAACCTTGAGATTTCGGTAGAACCAATGACATTACCCTTATGCATGGTGACACCTTCTGGGGGAGACTCAATTATCACATATCTATGCCAATAGTGTTACCATAACCATGTAGGTGAGAGTCTCGGTTGGAACCTCTTTGTGGAAGCATTGGGAAATTATGAAATAATAATCGGTATGGATTGGTTATCTTTAGTCCATGCCCAGATTGAATGCTTTAGGTGAAGGCAATGGTGTGTCCATAGTGATGGAACAAGTTTTGAATTTGTTGGTAAAAAGAAAACCTAAACAACACATGTTGTACTCATGCATAGGAGGGTGCATATGATCACTCATCCCTTGGCGAGCCTGACCCTTGATGTAGAGGATGTTATGAGTTTCTAGTTCCCAACAAAAGTGGTAGAGTATGAGGATATTTTCCTTTAAGATGTTTTGGGATCAACTCATCTTCAAGACATATACTTATTCATTGACATACACCTTAGGACGACAACAACATCCTCACCAGCATATCAGATAGCTCCCATAGTGCTTCTTGAGATATGGGTGCAATTGGAGGACTTATAGTGGAAGGGCTTTATGAGACCCAATGTTTCACCATGGGAAACCCTAGTGTAGTTTTCCAAAAAGGAAGATGGAAGATTGAGGTTATGTGGGGACTAACAGTGCCTAAACAAGGTGACCATGATGAAAAAGTATCTACTATCAATGTTCGATGGAATATTAGATTAGTCAAGGGGGGGACAATAGTTCTTAAAGGCTGAAATTCCATCAAGATATCACCAATAGTGATTACGGGATGAGGATATACTAGAGATGGATTTTGGATGTATGTACAGTCATTATGAGTACTTTTTGATACCCTTTAGGGTGAAGAAATCCCTAGTAGTGTTCATGGGACTCCGGAACCTAATCTTCAATCCCAAATTAGACCAGTTCATGGTTCTTCATTGATGATATCCTTGTGTACTCAGCATCTGAGGAGGAGCACACAAGACACTTAAAGATGGTTTTGGACATACTCTGAGAGCACCATTTTTATGGGAAACTCTTGAAGTGCCTATTCTAGATTCAGACAGTCCACTTTCTGGGAAATTTTATCTTAGAAGATGGAGTGGAAGTTAACCCAAACAAGGATGAGGTAGTGTTAGCATGGTAGCCACCTCGAAGCATGATGGAGGTGTGGAGATTCCTTAGGCTGGAAAGGTATTATCAAAGATTCAAACCTAATTACTCCAGGATATCCAGACCCAAGACCAATTTAACCAGAAATAGTAATCCTTTCATGTGAAAAAGATTTCTCATAACGCCTTATATTAGTTGAGGTAGAGTTTGATGAGCGCTTTGATATTGAGATTTCTATAGGACCGTGTGAAGTAGGTTGTGTTATGTGATGCATCATAAATTGAGCTTGGTTGTGTTATGATGTTAAAGGAATATGTGGTTTCCTATGGTTCATGTCAGTTGTGACCACATGAGGAGAACTATGGAACCCATGATTTTCAGTTGGTAGTGGCAGTCTTCACGTTGAAGATGTAGAGACACTACCTGATTAAAGAGACATTTATCATCTACTATGATCACTATAGTCTCATGTATATAATATCTCAAAAGGGTATGAACTTCAGACAGACACGGTGGCAAGAGTTCCTCTGAAATTAAGACTTTGATATTGTCTATACTCTTGGGAAGGAGAACGTGATGGCAGATGCTCATATCTGGAGATAGAGTTCTCATTTTCGGGATGAGGTGTCAGACAAGTTGGCCTCATTGCAGTTATCATTTTTTTATGGATATATTGGAACTTACATCTAGTCAATGGTTGTTACCCATAAAATTTTACATCTTTTTAGGGAGGAACATATTTTCAATATTGATTGTGAGACTATATGTTCTCAATTATCCATATGGAATGCTCATGATGTATATTCGAAAGGTGGGGAGAACATTTTTCCTTTCAAAGGACGAACAATTCTGCCAGTGGTGTTGCAGGAGGAGGTTTTTAAGGAGTTTCATGCATACCATTTAGTTGTACATACTATTTTGAATAAGACATAACAAAACTTTAAATGTCTGTTTTGGTGGTCAAGGATGAAGAATATAGTCATAGAGTTTTATTTCTTGATGAGTTACGTGACATTAGGTGAAGAATGAGCACTAGGATCCCACAGGCTTAGCTCAACCCCTTGAGGTGATGCCATGAAAGTGTGATGGGATATTGATGGACTTCGTGAAGGGTTTAACACACACATCTAGGGGAAATGATACTCTCTGGGTAATTTTTTACTGTCTCACCAAGTTGGTCCACTTCCTACCTATCTAGGAGGAGATTTCAGTAGAGAGATTGTGGTGCCTCTATGTGTAGGAGATAGTTACCCATCATAGTGTGCCATCGATGATTGTTTCAGATCATGGTGCTCAGTGGACATCCCAGTTATGGAATAGATTACATGAGGTGTTGGGGACTTAGTTATGCTTGATCACAACATTTCATCCCCATAATTATGTACACAAGGAGAGGAACTTTTAGGTTATTGGGGACATGTCAAAGGCCTGTATCACTGACATTGGTCTTAGTTGGGAGGATCACCTACCACTCATGGAATTTGAATACAATAACATATACCACACCACCATTGGTATGACACTATTCAAGGCTCTTTATGGGTGACCTGGCAGGTCACCACTTTGCTGGAATGACCCAGGAGGGTCAATACTCATGGGATCGGAGTTGGTACGAGCTACTATTGAGAAGATGTAGATAATCCCAGAGTGGATTAAGAATATGAAAAGCCGATATAATTAATATTCTTTTAGGAGATGGGGGCCTATAGAGTTTGAGGAGGGATACCATGTGTTCAGTCAGGTCTCACCACGATGTTAGTTATGTAGATTTTTTATGTAGGGGTAAGTTATCTCTGAGGTTCATCAGACCTTTTTAGATATTGTGTAGAGTAATAAGATGGCGTATTTCTTAGATATATCATCGCAGTTGCATCGAGTATATGATGTCTTCCACATTTCACAACTGAGGAAGTACGTGCCTGATCCGTCTCATGCCATCGACTGGGGCGAGCTGGACATCGAGGATAGAGTGACTTTTGCTAAGTACCTGATGGAGATCAACGATCATCAAGAGATGGTGCTTTGTGGGAAAGAGATTCCCTTGGTGCGTGTTAGGTGGTAGTATGAAAATCACAAGGAGAACACGTGGGGGTGGGAGGCTTAGATTCATGCGCATTACCCACATCTTTATGAGTCGTCTTCTTTTTCGATTTTCGAGGAAAAAATCCCCAAGGTGGGGAGAATGTAATGTCTCAGATTTTTTGTGTATTATTTTAAATATTATATGGTATTATTTTGACTCTAGGTTTATAGAGAATGGGTGATTCCAAGGGTAGGTTTTCCCAGAATAAGTGTTTGAAAAATGGTATACTTTAAATAGCACTTGTGAGAAGTTTTCCTAAAAAAGTGGAATAACTTCTAAAAGGGAAACCAAATCAGAAATCAGAGATCACCATTGTTTCTAGAGAATTATGTTTACCCTAGGCACAATATAGAAATGGACGATGCCGGTTGAAAATTAAAAGTAGTTTCCAGATGTAACAAGAATAATTATATTTCAATAATTATATTTTTATTTGATGTAATGATTTCCTTTATTAAAGGCTTGTCAGCATTCCAGGGTTATCATAGTAAAACTATAATTCCTATATGATGCTGGAGAGAGAAAATTTAGAGGATCCATCCAACGAATGAAAAACAAAACATGGATCGAAGATTGAAAGATTGACTCAAATTTGAATGTGCTGGATCAAGGATTGATGAACAATGACGACACAACTTTTCTCTCTTTCAATGAACGTTACAGATTTAGTTAGGGAATGTGATTTAATTTGATTTCATCCCCATTATTTATTCCCACAATAAACGTGAATCAATTGATGAGCAAAATGAGTCACTAGTTAGGCATATTGTGGGTTGGGATTATATTTGCGGAATTTATTATCGAGGTTTATTTATTTAGAGATTCAATTTGATTTTTTGATCGTTATTAAGGAATGGATCGAGGAAGGAATGAACAACAGGAATGGTTTATTCATTGGGTTGTTCAATGTGCTTTCCCCCCACTATTCTTCACATTCTTTTTATTCATTGTTCTTTTGAAACAAACTATCATTGCACCTTTGTTATATGACGCAATGATCGAAGATTTAAGATCCACACTCACGATGAAGCGACAAAGGTGTGATGGAAATGGTGTGGTGAGTTTTGGCTAGGACAATGGTGCATGACGTTGTAGGTGGAGGATCACAACAGTGGCCTAGGTGGTGAATATGGTTGGTCCAGGTGAGTGGAGGCATGGTCCTGGCGGACGACAAGGCAGATGGTGAGCCACTAGCGGGGCTATCGACGGAGGAGAAACGCTACCCCACCGGGCTGTGTGGGATCTTGATATAGTGGTGTGGCCATGAGAATATGAAGTGTATGGGGCGCACATATGTAGATGTTTGGCCACGTGGGATGTGACATGACACCGTAGGGGAACAAGTGGGCATGTGGTCCTAGTGGACCGTGTGTGGAAACAACCAACCCATGTGCATGTGGGCCAAACCAGAAGAATCGGGCCATGCCAAGTGGACCAACAAGCTAGGAAAGGCTTTCTAACCTGTCGGTCCAGACTGAGTCCAGAAAGTCAGATTGGGTTCAGCTAGGTCTGGTGGGTCAGATCGTACCGGGACTAGACTCAGGTCGGACCTCTTCTCAAAAACGACCATAAATTTTAAATCATACGTTCGATTGATGCGCCGTTAGTGGAATTGGGACCCTTAGGATGAAATGGTCCTTATGAAATAAATGGTGGGTTTTAACATGAACATATTTCTAGTGAAATAGTCCATTTACATAGGTAATACTCGAGGTCAAGGGACACGATGGGTGTGACTAATAATCACCATGCACCCTCTATTTTCTACGTGAATTGATCCCCTCATCCACCATATCTAGGAAAAAGTTCATTATAGTTTGTTCCCTTTATCATTTCCCTGATGGTTTTTTGTTATTTTTTCCTACTCATAAGAGTATGATCCCTTTAGCAGGACTTCCAGTATAGAGTTGTTGGAATCCCTCGATAGGCCCGAAGCAGATCTTATATTCCCTCTTCATTCCCTAGGTAGTCTTTAGTATTGATATGAACAAACTCACCAAGCATTGATCCACTACTTTGAAGTTAAATATATATGGATTTGTTGGTATCACCCCATGACCATGGTTGTGATCCTCATCTGATGTATCATATATCTCTTCAGATAATTTAGTGTATCACTCTCTTTTGATGGTTCCCGACAAACATTACTTCTTCAATGAACGTCATTAGTGATATCAGACTCAAGAGCATGTTCTCCCAGATGAGTGCTTCGTGGAATCTTTGAACTGAATCCTTATTGGTGGTATGCTGTGGTTATAAATTACCCTAGACTATTTGGTATGGTTTGATTAGATCTAGATATTCTTGTTATAGAATAATGATATATACTTGTACAGAGATAAATGTAATTTTATTTGTGTACAACTTTTTGGTTTTGGGGTTTCCTACTGAGTATTATAATACTCACCCTTGAATAGGATTTTTCTACATGTGTCATGTCTTGTGAATACATGTGAACTTTTGATTGAGTCTAGGGGTCAGCATGAATAAACAAAGCCATGTGAGACCAGACAGACTGTGGTCTTCCTATGAATTTATATAGTAGCTCCAATACCTTTCCTTTAGGTAGGGTTTTATGTCGATGAGTTTCAAGAATATGTTTAAAAACTATCTTTTTGGTGGGATTGTTTTCTGGCCCTATTAATATTCCAGCACGTTCACTGATGTACTCTTGTTGTGGGTTATATTGATTTTCATGCATTATTTAATTAGTGTTTTTACATTTCAACATTTGTGGGAATGGATATGTGTGCATGAATATAGGTACTATAGAAATTCCACCCACTATAGTGATATTCTTACTTGGTGCTAGTCACCAGCCCCTGGCCTATTGGATGTCAGATTGTGGAATTGTGGCACTAGCCCCTCTAGAACGTGTCGTGACATTGTGACACATTATTGACCCGATATTCATAACTCATGGTCCATTAGTGAATAAAAAATCATAAATAATGATCCATTATTGACTGTATTATCAAATTTCTTATTTCATTATTGAATTGAGTATCACAACTGACAATCCATTATTGACTCGATTATCACAACTTGTGAACCATTATTGACTCAAGTATTATAACATGCAATGCATTATTTTATTATGAGATATAAAACCATAACCATTTTAATAGAGGGTGATATAAGCACCCAAACATAAATCATATATACATATTTTTTCAATTGAAAATAATCATTCATCACAACATTAATAACCTATGGAAATAAAATGGGTTTCAAAATATTTCTAGATGGTATCTCCAAAATTGACCTCTTAAATGTAAATGATCGATACCCAAACTTAATTCACCCTATATGAGTATGTTATAAAAATATTTATATGTTGATTCATGAAAAATAATTTCCATAGAAATAAATCATATAGATATAATGATTAAAATGGATGAAAAATCATAAAATAGATTTTAGAATATACAGTTATCAATGGTATAAAAGTTGAAGTTATGGGCACATTGATTTTTTTTGGAATTGTTGAGTGATTTTTTTTGAATTAATTAATTTTGAAAATAACATTAGAAATTGGTTTCGTAAAAAATAGACAATTATTTTTATAAAGTGGAGTGTAAACTTCTTGATTTTTTTAAAAAATTAGTAATGGTCCCTTAAAAAATACATATAGTTTTCAAAAAAGTGTAGTGAATGAATTTTTAAAACGTTTAATTTTAAAATTTGAAAAATAATAAAGGATTAATAGTTATAATGTGGTGTGGAAGTTATATTTTTTAATTTTTAATGGATGGAAATGCTTTTTAATATTTTAAAATATTATTACTGAAAACTGAAATTATAAAAAATAGTGTAATTTACCTTTAAAAAGTGGTAATATAAAATAATTAGGTCATATGATTAAAAAAATCTGGACTTCAAAATAATAAAGGAATATTTTTTTATAATAATGAACATTGAAATGAAGGGAACCCCATGTTTTATGGAGGAGTGTTTTCTTAAAAACATTTAACCTTCGTGAGAAAGGATTTAATTCTGAAAGAATTATTGTGTTCAAATTTTCATATTACCCCTATAGAAAATATTAAATATCTTATAAAATTTTAAATAGAATAATTTATCAAACATATAATAATGATACTTAATGTAAATTAATTTAACTCAATGAATGAAATTTGAGTTAACAAAATCTCTTACGGATGTCATAATTCATGAAACAAGAAACATTTATAAAAGGGATTATGTTGTAGAAATGTAAATATAGAGTAATAAAATTGGAAATAATAATTAATAAATTCAAATAGAATAAATTTTACAAATTATAAGAAATTGGTTCATTAATAAAAATCATAACTCAATAAATAAGAATTGAGTTTTCCAAAAAACACTTATGATAATGGTAACAAAAGAATAATAGTGTTACCAACAAATGAACATTAAAATATCATGAAATGAAATATTTTTATTATAAATGAAGTAAATGAGATATTTAATACACCATAAAAAAAATTATGTCGTGTAATATGAAACATGTCTATTGGATTTGAAAATGAGATAAATAATCACTTACCTTAATTCATGACTTCCACCAAATCACTTGTATATACTGTTTAAAAAACATAAATATCCTAATCACTTATTTTAGAACCTTATTCATATATATATATTATTATAAACTTCATTTATAATTATTATCTATCTTTTTATTATCTACTTATTATCAATTTTCAATATTGGGTGAGTGATCTTGATCGTTTTGAACTAGTTTCAAAAGAACTGTGTTGTTCTTAATTCTTATCCAAAAGTTCATCATACCAAGATAATAAAAGGTATTATAATTAATGATTTATAAATATTTATAATGATATAATTTCATATATGGTAGCTTTTTTATGATCTTTAATGATGAAATCTATGATGAGCATGTTTCAATGATTTTTAACGAATAAATGCTGGTATATTAATTAATGAGTTTAATATTAATGTTTCAATTCCATAACCAAAATAAAATCATTATTTAATTATTTATATAATATATTATTAGTAATTAAATTATCTTAGTCATACAAGATATTATTTTATTTATCCTTGTTCAAGTAGGTGGTTTGAACGACCCAAACATGAATATATGATAATGAATGGGTATTTTTATAAAACTGGGTTATTTTTTAGTAATATATTTATTGCATAGTCATAATTATATTATTTAGATAATTTTTTTATTTTGAATAATATTTCAAAATATTTTAACAAATAATAATTAAAATGTATTAAAAATGAGATACGTTACTTCGTGGATATGGTAGTCTGCAAAAACACATGAATATAATTTTCATTTTTCTTAATTAAAAATGGGAAAGTTGGTTAATGGTTACTACCAAAATATAACAACATTTAGTGTAATATTAGTACATAACTCTACAGATAATATTGGGGAAACATATTTTAATGGGAAATAAAAGAAAAAACATTAAGGAAATGTTTGTACTTACATTGAGAACTTTTATTTTCTATTGGAGAACTACTTAGATGTAGAGGGATTAGTCTAACATATTGTGATTAGAAGCTAATGGAAGTGGAAAAGGATTATAGGGGAAGAAAAAATGTCATATTTTTAAGAGGAAACAAAATTTTTGGAGTGTTCATTAAGAGGTGGTGAGAGGCCCATTTTATATATTGTAAGATTGACATTATTGTAAATATTAAATATTAATAAAAAGAAAGAATATGTTTTATATGTCAAGAAGAATATAAAATATAAAATAAATCAGTTGAGATAATGTTTTTTTTAAGAAACACCTCATATAATATATTATAATTTTATAAATTATTAGGCCCTTTACCCCTTTGGTTAACCCTTATTACCCTTCAAGAGTTTACCACAATAACTATTTTTTACTTAAGTAATTCATTTCTTATTCCTAAATAGAAAATAAAAATTATTACATAATTTATACCTAATAATTCCAAATATAAAATCCATTTTAGATGATAAAATTTATTTTTGTATGAAAAATTAATTTTGATATAACCGCCTCTAATGTGTAAAAACCCATATTTAAAAAAAGTTTATTTTTATGTTTAAAATTTATATATTGTATAGAATCATACATTTATTTTATTTTCATGATATAAATTTATTTATTATAAAATAAATAAAAATTATGTTGTTTTAAAATAAATCCAAAATCTAATTTAACAAAAAAAATTATTTAAATGAAAAGGAAATAACAACTTCTTTTATTGGAAAATATTAATTAAGATAATAAAATTTTAAACATAGGTTTTATAAATTCATAATAGTATTTATAAATATACTATTACACTACTTAAATATATATTTTATCACTATTATTTTTTATAATTTTTACATTATACTCACTTCTTAATATTTTCATAAACCCTTTGATTTTAGAAAAAGTTGAATTTTAACTATTCACCAAAAATAAAATTATTTCTAAAAAATTTCAAAAAATCATCCTAGATCATTTGGAAATATCGAATTAAAAACTGAAGTCCATTTTTCAAATTCAAATTATAAATTTATAATTTTTTCCTTTAAGTGAAAATACAATATATAAAGAAATATTCTTTTATTGAAAAATTCCATGATTAACACTTTATGTTCTCTTAATCATATTTTTATGAATTTATAACTGAAATATTCTTTTATTAAATATTCTTTTTTTCAATATTTTTATTTACTAGATGTTTTATTATTCTAAAATTTTCATAATAATAAATATTTCATGGATCGTTTTAGTTCTATTTTGCATGTGGAGAAAGCAAGAACAATTTTTTTTACATAAACTAGAATTATATAGTAAAATCTTAGGGTGTAAAATTCTCTATCCATTAAATAAATTGCATCCTCATGATTTTAATTATCACTTAAAATTAATAATATTTAAGGGTATCTAAAGATAATAATGACCTAAGATATATCTTCTAATTGATACCAACTAGTCTATACTCAGAAAATCAAGGTAATTAATATTTCCATCATAATAGGGATTTATTAAGATTATAAAACATTTATTAGAAATATTAATCTATATCTAAGTCTTATGAGTTTCTTGAGAAAAACCTACCATAAATTTATTTTCAATATCCTGAATCTCAAAAAATATTAAAACTAAAATGATTTTAATAAAATTAATTAAAATCAAAGTTAATGATCATATTAATATGAAATATCAATCCAAAAATGTCTTCTCTAATGAAACATTAATTTCAAATTGTGATACTTTTATTTAAGTTGTGTAACACTTAGTTCCTCCTATAAGTCTCTTAGTTCAACCTTGGTTACTTTGTGTTTTTTCTCTCATAATTACTAAACTAACCCCTTAATGTAATTTATAAATAAATCCTTTATAGTATATTGTAAATAGAGTGTGATTAACCTAAGAACACCCCCATGTGTTCCTAGACAGGTACATGGTATTAGGTACACTCATTATACAACAAAGTGAAGATTAAATTGATACTCAACCAGCTGTTTTTACTATGATTAGACCTAAGGGAATATGTGTCACAACTGAATCAAATTTATAGTACCCATACGTGGATGTAGTTACCAGATGAAAAGAAAAATCTATATTTTACCAAAATAACGATATGTTTATCCATACCAAGTCTTATACCTTAGACAAAAACCATAAGGGTTCAATAAAGTTATCTTATCCTACACCAAAAAATCACTTAGATAATCCTCAAAAATATCTAAACACTATTTTGATACCCACTATAATGATCGAATAAAAACAAATATTTATTTTAAATCATTTAAACAATTTAATCATTACATCTTAGAAATAATCACACAATACGAATAACATAAGTTTATGTGTCTTTAAGGATTGGATTTATAAATGAATAATTATATTATACTTGTAAACATTTCTCTATAATTGATCCACATTATAATCCTATCTAGATTTCTCATAGGTTTTACTCATTTTAATAACTAAGGGATATGATACATAAGAAAGGGGTGAGGACAAATGATCAATAAGAGAAAAATATCATCTATATGGAATTAAGGGTTAGTGTATAATCATATGAGAAAACATGAGAAATTGAGAAATATATTATTAAAAAGGACATAAAGAAATATGTGTTACCCATAAATCATGGTAGAAGGACATGCAATCTCAAATGACCAAACATATACTATAGAAAAAAGGTATTGGAAAATGAGATAATAAATATGAAGTAGGGGGAATAATAATAGAAATATGACCTAAATATCTGGAAAAACAAAATAAAGTACCGTGGAACAAACAAATTGAAATCATTACGTAGTGGTTAGGTATCCAAATACCATGAACCACACTATGAAAAACCATGAAACTAGTGAATCGTTTTTTAGTTGGTAGTTGTTTAAATTTCCACAAAATGTTTACTTGACAGTTTTCATAAAAATACTATTGATGTTGGAATCATGAATCTTGTCTTCTCATTTTCACCCATTTAGAAGGAGTTTCTAGGAAATGATGTAATTTTTTTTAATGGTGGTTATTATAGTTTTTAGCATTGATTTTAGTCTACCAGATATTATTGAATTGTACTAGTGGTTTAAACCACAAATGTAATTAATAAAATATAATGGATATTTAAACTGCTACTATATATATCATACCATATATTAGAAGTTTAAACTAACACTATATATTATACCAAATATAAAGTGATGGTTTAAATAGCCACTAAATATAGATATTTAAAAAATTAAAATTAAAAACATAGAAGTGGTTATAAAAAAAAATCATATAAAAAATTGAAAAAATAAATAGAAATAAAAATAGATAATAATGAACACATAAATATTGAGAAAACAAAATATTTATGTAATTATTATATATATATATATAATTAAATACATTAATTTATAAATAATTATTTTCTTTATACAACATCATAGAGTCCAAAGTCAATTCTCATCACTACTTGATGAACTAAGATCATCTATGTCTATATCTCTAATCCCTTATCACAAAACCTATATGAAAAATTATTTAAAAATTTAATAGTAATGTTTATTTTAATTTCAAATAAAAATTTATAACTTTTTTTTACTAAATGATTATGTAATTTTTTGATTCTCTAGATAACTCAAACCATCTATGGATGAAATTTCATCAAAGAAACATCAATTAATCTTATGATATAATTAAAACAAAAATTTCTATGAATTAATGAACTTATCATCTAACAACTATATATGAGTTCCCTATTGATGGATTGTGTTATCTTATTTCTGAAATGGGGTTTTCCTCAAAACAAACTGCCTATGCACATCTAGAGTTTGGGAGTAACTGTAACTCGGAGTAGATACTACTACAATCCCTGGTGACCCACTAAAGACCCCATACAATAATGTTCTATAACCCATCCCAGAAACAAGATCAATATTCTTCTTCCAAAGGACTTTATATAATATTACAAATATTTTTGATTAACTACATTTTTAAGATTTAAAATTAAAATTAGCATTGATATTTTTCTCATAAAATATTATAGTATTACAGATGTTTGTGTGAACCATTAAAATAAAAATGGAATTCACACACCAAAATATTTAGTTGGATAATTCACATAACTCCCATCATATTTCTTATGAACATCCAAAAAATTTTATCCTGGGAGACATGGTGCCCTAAATTATTTTTCTACATTAAAAAATTATAAAAAATCATTTTAATATATATAATAATATTATCATATAAATATTTGAACTAATGAAAATATTATCATAGTGTATTTTTTTCTTGGAATAAACTTTGAATCGACTTTGTGGGGGTTGATTTGTATCACTCAGATTGATATATTAGTTCTTGAAAATTAAAAAAATATGTAATAGTTAATTTAATAGTGATCTATACAATATAATCTATTGGTCATATGAATTCAAATTTTTAAAATGATATCAATATAATATTATATTCTTCAATACCATGATCTTTTTATAGTGATGGATATCAATAAACACTTTCAACTACTCCCAAGGCACCCCTCTAGTGACTTTATTATACGTATTCTAAGTGTTCAATGATGTATCATTGAATTCATTGGACAATCTCCATTTAAAATCACTCAATTTCATTCCCAAAATATTTAATTTCCACTAACATGTAAAAAATTCAGTGATTTAAATGTTGAAGAACATATATATAATGGCATTTATTTTTAAAATATTATATTTTAATCAAATAATGAAATTTAATTACTGTATAATGTATTAAAATTACCTTTCTGTATGAATAAATTACCTCATTCTTCCATGAATAAGGCATATACCTATAATCATAATATGTAATCTGAAGTCTCATCAGATTATCCACCAAATATCCTAGAATCAGACCAAATATTCCCACAACAACATTTATGGGAACCCCATAAAAATCAAATGGGACAAATATTTTCAGTCAATTCATATTACATACATCTGAACTGTAAATTTTTATATCAATTATAAAATTTCATCTATCTTTTATGAAAATTATTTTTTTAGTATAAAAATTTGAAATATCATTATTCACATTTAAATTTATACATAAAACTCTGACCCTCAAATATCCTTATGAAGAAATATTAGTGACAATTTGTTCCTTCCCAATTGGGTCGTCGCATGCTATACCCATTGAATTGCGAAGAAGTGTGAAAGATGTTGATGGGAGAGAGATGGGGGGAGTATAAGTTGATTAAGGGAGGGATACATAGTGAATCCGAGATTCTATAAGCAAGGATCATAATGGATCATTAGTCAATACTAAGGCCGTCTACATGTTCGGAGGAACATCAACTGGCCATCATCGTAATCATTATATCACTTATTCATTGTCATTTCTATCATATAAATAAGTCAAAATAATATAGTAGAATATATTTCAAAATATTCATGTATAAAAAGAAATTTATAATTGATAATAGATGTAAAGTACTTATAAACAAAACATAAATAGGTATCTTAATGAATGACCCAACATACAGACAAATATATCATTTACATTTTATTAACTAAAAAACTAATTTATAAAGTAAATTTATTATAATAAAAGAACCAAAATAAATATAAAGAATAACATATAACAAAGGTAGTTGATAAGTTAATGGATGACTGCACATATATTCATTTTTTCCTAAAATCATGTCATTGTCCCACCCCATAATTACTTCTTGTACTTTACCCACCCTAGGAAGGAAAATATTTTTTATATCATGAAAGAAAAATAATTCATTTTCTTGATATTAAATGGATTAAATTTCAATGGGAAAATATTCCAATTCATCACCCATATCATGAAATCCACTTTGTTATATCTGAACAACTACATTCTACCTTTCATCCAAGACATCTTACAAATAATATACCATTTTCTACTTTGATGAAAAGATATATGGATCATGTAATTCATTATCATTGACATTCATCAAGTGAGATAATTTCATATAAGTAAATTACATGGAATATATTTTAATACCCATGGTAATATTTACCCACATGTATTTGAATAAAACAATTAAAAAATGACCACGGTAGTTTAATTTTATAATATCTGTGAACTTTCCATAGTATCCAAATTTATAAACTATAAATATAAAACTACTCAATGTATTTAATCCTTTTCTTGATTAAGTGTATGAAATTTAAATCCATTAATATTTTATGAGTAAAATATTCTAGCCCACTTTAGAGGACCCGAATCCATAAATTTCTAATATTCGGACAACTCAGCTTGAGTATCAGTATTCCTGATCTACAAAAATAAATTTATAGTATTATATTAAATATATATATATATATATATATGAACCAAATATCTATGTTGATTATAGTATTAATGAACCAACACATTGTGAAAACCAAACATCATTCTCTTTATTAATATATTTTTTCTATCTTTCGGATTTTGTGTTAAACTTCTATTACATCCCATTATTTATATCTATGGATCATTAATAAATAAATATAAAATTTCATTATTTAGTAAAAGTTATATATGTGGTTGAAATAATTCTATTTCTATCAATTTAATTTTTGATATCCCCCCAACATGTTATCCAATAGAAGAAAATATTTTTTATTTCCCATGTAGTTGATATTGTGTAGATAACTCATCAACACATCCAACTCATTTGAATCATGTATCAATATCAACCATGTATCATGAAAAAGTCAATACACTCCCCTACCAAGTATCCTTTAGATATAGATCCTTCAGGTTGATGTTTATTTTTAACATATGATTTCAAAAGACCAAGGAATTTATAATATTAAATTAATAAAACAAATATATTTAATTAATAAAGTGTAAATAATAGTTCACTTTAGATGAAAAAATATAAATAAAGTACCTCTAAATTGGATAATTCCATCTATAATGTATGGGACCTCCTAATTTTGATTCCTTTTCCAAATTTATATTTAAATGAACCATTATATTAAAAATATTGGAGTAAATATCATCTCCATTTCACATTTTTTAATAAAAATATATCCTGATTCTTTTCAAGCTCAGTAGGTTATAATGTTTTCAAAAGTAGTTTTATAAAGAGTTTGAAGAATTGGATTATAAATACATTATGATTTTTAGTTAATAATTATTTCAATACTAATGGTAGTAAATTCTACTATAGAATATGTGAATCATGATTTTTTAATCCATGTAAACAATGATACTTTAAGCTGACATACCATGAGACGTCGATTGAATAACCATTATATACTTAAAGATTTTTTAAAATACAATGGAATATATCTTTCTCAATAATTTTCATTTCAAAAATTAATAGAGAATAATTTCCATTTTTACCTATCCATAGATCATGATTTATTTTCATATTTTGGTAAGTCCTTCGAATTTAGATGGTCCTACAAATTTTTAATTCTCATTAAGTAATGTGAAGATCAAATTTTCAAAAATATTATTCTTAATATGCATAAAACCAATAATATAAGGAAAAAAATTAAATTCCTCATCATAAGTTTGAAGAATACATGTGTTTTCTTCTATTGTTGTGTTCTGATTTCAACTGATTATTCACTTTGAAATTGTTCCCACAATCATTCAAATTATGTATCTTCCCAGATTCTATTTCAATATTTACTAGTAGTTCCAATATTATAAAGCCTTTCAATAACTTGGAGGTGTTATATGATCAATGTATCGATTTAATTTTTACATTTTCAAATTAAATTAATGAGATGCATTAATAAATCTATTATGATAAAACAAACACCGTTTTTTTACGACAATATATTTATTAATGCTCAAAAAATTTACAAATAAGACAAGATGAAACCGTGTATGTTTTCTAAATTGATAACTTCCCATGTTTTGGGATGTCATTCGTGGTCAACATTAGATAAGTTTGTATTTAGAACATTTTTATAGAAGCTACTTCATAGGTCTCAACACTTCTCTCCATAACTCATACAATTCTTTAATTAGATGCTTAAAGTATACATCAATATAATTTATAGGAATTTTTATTATAGGAATAATTATTGTAATAATAAAGGATGTTTGTTTCATACACATAAATAGAGTTAGATAATAATGGATCAAAATAAGTGGACAAATTTTACAACTAGTACTCAAAGTCCCAAAAGTGTCGAAACCATTTACAACCAATCACAATCACATAATGCTATGATTGGTTGATAAAATGTTATATAATTAATAAAATGTCTTCAAAAAATTTGAATCAATTATATGTTACATAAACCAATAATTTTATTATATATTTAAGTCTAATTCATTTTTTTTGGTTTTTGATGACATGAATAATATTTTCTAGCAAGATTTCATAGGGAAGTAATGATAAAACTTTGCAGGTGTGTTTTTTCTACTTATTCATAGTAGTATGTAAATTCCTAAATCCATCATTACCCATTGAATTCCACATATAATATGAACATTTGTTCACTCCTTTATACCTAAATACTATCATAAATAAACCATTCAATCATTGGTACGTGCATGTATTTTTTATCAACACAGACAAACCTTGTTAACAATATATTTCATATCACAAAAAAATCATGGATCATAGAATCATAAAATATGACACTTGACAATTCCAATATCATGGATAATACCTTATTTATATTTTTATAGTCATTTGATATAATAAAAATTCATTAGAAAATAAGGTTTTTACTATTTTATAAATCCACCATACAGCTCCTAATTTCTATTATTAACTAAAACATGAAACACATTTTTCTTCTCATTATTGGTGTCTCTTACATTAGTCACTACAAAATAAAGAGGATGATCCAATGTTATGTTATAATTTTGATTTGGGATTTTTGGTCTAAAAAAATCATGTATCAAGATAATATTTTTAGCACCCTCTTCTAGCAGTATTGATATGTTTTGAGGGTGAAAATGTTTCCCTATAATTCCATGAGCATCATTTATAAGGATTATAATTTATTTTCTATTTCTGATGAAGTTGGGATGTCATTATATTGACAAATATTAGTGATCAAATTTTCTATAACATTAATTTCTCCATACCAAATACAAAACACATATTGAGAATATAATTTCTTCAATATCAAGTTCTCTTGAACTTTATGTCTCTTCAATCATCTTTTAAATTTACATTTTGGTCCTGGGAATCTTATTTTCCTATAAACAGATTGATTTGAAATTGAAATATGCAAAGCTCCACTAAAACCATTGCATATTGAGGTGTAATTCTCGATAATATGATCTATATTTTATCCATATATCAAAAATTTCTTACCCATCATTAAATAAAATTAAATCAAAAAAGAAATATTATGTCATTTAAAGGAAAATTAGAAATTTATTCAAAAAAAAAACAATGAAACAATTATTGTTATTTGGGTATTTAAGATAAAAATAAATTTGACCACATATGAGTTATCCTACTTATTCATAGGCATAACCAATAACATGACATTAAATTTTGTTAGGGAACTTCTTATACGCATGAGATAGAGATAAATAGCTACATAATTTTGTAAGGGACTCATTTCGAGGACAACCTCAAGAAAACCTTTATCACAACACCAATTTTTATGGAACTCTGTTGGTTATGAAATATATATTTCATCATACCAATATTAGTAGATATAATAACATCATAATTTTTAATTCAATCCATCATAGTGATTTTTTGATAGACTATGGTATATCTGCATGGTGTCTAACCATTTTCATAGTGATGGAATAATAAATCCATTGTTTTCTAGTATTTTATCATATAAATATATATCATTTTTCTATATTTAATTTTTTTAATGTGTTTTGAGTTATTTTCAATGATTTATATTGAGAACATGTGTTAATAGACATTTTATCTCAAAATTCTATCGATGCCTCGGACCCTGGAGTATTGGATTCTCATAACTAGCGTGAATCACCATTATGTTTTTTATAAATGGAATCAATGACCATTAGCCCATGGGTCTCCTATATCTTCCTAAAAATAGAAATAATTATATTTTTGATGTTACTTTTACTTCTATATGACTCTCTATGAAATAATTTTTTTTTTTGGAAATCAATGTTGATCGACTCATCTACTATTTCTAATGATGCTAGAATTAGGGAAAATTTATGTGAAGTTTCTTCTGAAATGTAATATAAAGTAATATTTGTTAAAACATAAATTATCTTTATTTATAATTCAATATAATTCCATTACATCACATTTTTAAAGAATATTCCATCTCATCTTATAAAAACATCTAAACATTAACGATTATACCTACATTGAAAAATGTGCTAAATGTAATCTCAGTTTTCATTTAAAAAAATGATTAAATAAAAATAAATAAAAAATATTTCAAAAATATTTTAATTTATAACACAAGATGGTTTTTAATTTGGTGTAATAAGTTTATATTTTTTTAAAGAAAACATTCAAACACTAATTGAAAACTTAACACAACAATTATCACATATGTTGTGTTAATTATTTATTCTTGACAAAAACCTCCAGATAACAAAAATATACAAGTTTATCTATGAAAAAAAAAATATGATTTATTTTTATTGATTTAATAAGTTATTCTTAATATAAACATAAAAATCACAACAATTGAAAATAACATGTAATGATTACCATATATGATTAATTAATTGAGTATATATTTATAATACACCTCAAAATACTAAAAACATTATCCAAGAAGAAGTTATCAAAAAATAATATAAATAATTTTAATTGAAATTTCATTTCATATGGGAGAGGGATATACCTTATTACATGAATTTTGGGGGATGCTCAGTGACAGTTGGGGGAAAGGAGGGTGAAGGGTTGATGTGATAGTAGGGGGTGAGGAATCTATTGGGATATAGATAGGTGAGTGGTGTAATGAAATATGAACAGAGGTGAGACCAATGTGAAAAAAGGGGAAAGGGGGCTGATGGAGTAGTGTGACGTCAATGGATTAGGGTTTTCAGGGGAAATGGGATCTAGGTTGACCAAAGGGTTTGTGGATATGGTGAGAATGGTGATGATGAGGGCTTAGGGAAATGATATCTGGAAATGTGTCTGGGTGGGGGAAGGAGAGAGAGGGTTTAGATAATTAGAAATGAATTTAGGGGAGGGGAAAAGAGTGTTTTATTAATTTTAGTAAAAATTTATCAACACCTTTTAAAAATACCTCACAAAAATATTTAAATTCTATTTAGTATTGGTTTATCAAATCATTATAAAAGTAACCATTACTAAACTCTGATTTTTGTTTAGTCCCATTAAATAGATGCTCAGTCATTACTACATAGGAAAAAAATACTAAATAAAGAACAAAAAATCATGGCATAATAGTTACAAAAGTGACATAACTCATGTTCTATTACTGACTAATGTATCATAACTTGCGGTCCATTATTTACATGAGTACCACAACTCACAGTCCATTATTGACATGAGTATCACAACTCATGGTCTATTATTGAATTGATAAACACAAATCATGGTCCATTATTATCTCATGACATATAAACCATGAACAATGCATTGTATGTTGATATAGAACCCCATCCATGAATCATCTATCCATATATATGCTAATTGAAAATAATCATTCTTCATAACACAAATAACCCATGGAATGAAAGTTGGGTTCCACAATATTTCAAGATGATATGTACAAAATTTACCCCATGAATATAAATATATGATACACAAAACACAATCACCCTAAAATATAATTTCATAAGAATATTTAGAGGGTGATTCATGAAATATAGTTTCAAAAAATTTATAGATATAAAGAGACAAATGAAAGCAAAATCATACAAGATTTTTTAAAAAATGATTTTATATTTGGCATAAAAGATAATTTTATGTTCAAATTGATATTCAAAATTTAAAAATATAAGGTGAATAATTTTAAAATCACTTAATTTAGAAATAAATTTCAATTTAATATCCTTACAAAATACATAATGTTTGAAAACGGGGAAGTGAATACATTTTGAAAACTATTATTTTTAGAAAAAATAATTTATAATATATCCTTGAAAAGACATAACTCATTAAAAATGGTGAAATATATTTTTTAAAAATTTTAATTTAAAAAAATCAATAATGGATATTAAAAAATTTATAAAATATTGATAATGAGAATACGGGGTGTAAAATAAAAAAATTTATTTTTAAAGGGTAAAAACATTTTTAATATTTTAAAATAACTTTTTTGAAAACCTACATCATAGAAAGAGATAGTGAAGCTTCACTTTGAAAAGTGGTATTGGAAAATAGAATGGTTACATGAGTAAACACAATTTGTTATTTTCAAATAATAAAGTATAATATTTTTTTGAATAATTAACATTAAAATGGTGGGAAATGTTTTTTAAATGTGGGGACATTTTTTCATAAAAAAATATAACATTTAAGAGTGAGGAATTAATCTAGAAAAACATGGGTATTAAGGGCATCATTTTAACTATATATAGATGATGAATTATATTATGAAATATAAAATATTATAATTAATTAAACATAGAAGAATGATGATCATGAAATAATATTTTTACTCAAAGAATGAAATATTAGTTAACCAATTTCATGACCGATGTCATAATTCATGAATCCAGATATATATAGAAATATTTTTATGTGGTAAAAATGTAAATAGAATGTATTAAAAGAGAACATAAAACACAATGAAATCAAATTGAAATTTGTTTCTAACAATATTGAATAAATTTCGAGAAGAATAATCATAACTCCATGAATGTGAATTGATTTTTCCAAAAACTCTTAAGGTAATAGTAATGTAATAATAAGCGGGTGAAAAATATATGGACATTAAAATGTTATAAAATGAAATAAATTCATTATACTAGAAGGAAATGTGTTTGTGAATACATGATATAAAATACACGATGTTCCACAATATCAAACATGTCTCATAGATTTGAAAATAAGAAAAAGAAACCCTTAACTTAATTCTTAACTTCCACTAAGGTGCTTGAATCTCCAGTACAAAAAATAAATATATTAATAACCTATTTAATAATGTTATTAATATATATAAACTTTTATGAAAAATATTTATAATAATTCTTCATATTTTTATTAGTTAGTTATTATCTATTTTTAATATCAGGTTTGGGTAATCTTAATCGTATGAACTGGTTTCATAATAGCAGTTCCGTTATTCATTTTCCTCCCAAATTTCATCATTACTATATCATAAAAGGTACAATAATTTATTATTTATAATTTCATTATATGGAATTTTTTCTTATGAATGTTTTATATGAAATCAATGATGAGAATGTTTCACTGATTTTTAATGAACAATCATTAGAATCTTAATTAATGTGTTCAATATTAGGGTTACCATTACATAATGCAAATAAAATAATCATTTATTTATTTATATCATATATTATCATTAATTAAGTTATCATAGTCATCATTGATATTATTTTATATCATTTTTTATGTATTTATCTAGACCAACCAAAACATGAACATACTATAATTAATTAATGCATATGATTATGAAAGTGGTTCATTTTTGAATAATAATAAAATTATTGAATAATAATTATATAATTTTGATATTTTTTATGTTCTGAAAAATATTTAAAAATATTTAAAATAATAATAAGAAAACCAGATGAAAATTTTTGTGCATTACATCATTGAGGCGGTAGTCTGCACAAATGCACAAATGACATTTTCATTTTTTTAAATGGAAAAGGGGAAATTTGATTAATGGTTATTACCATAATAAAAAATATTATTTATTATATATGTATTAAATTCATCATATAATATTAGAAAAAAATAAATTAAAGGTAATGTTAGAAAATAAACCATATTAAAGAAAATTTAGTACTTATTTTGATAACTTGACTTTTCTCTTAGAGAACTACTTGTAAATGGAGGGATGAAGATAAATTATTGAGAAAAAGATAACATAAGTGGAAAAGTATTATATGGTAAGTAAAAATGGCACATTATTAATAGGAAACAAAAATTAAAGAGCGGTCTTAAATGGGTGGTGAGAGGACCCTTTTAAAAGTGGTGAGAATAACATTTTTGGTAAATATTTTGTCTCATTATAAAGAGATAACATGTTTCACATGTAAAGAAGAATCCAAAAATTAAATCTGCATAATTTATAAAATTTTGGGAATATACATGCCTCAAAAACTAAATTAGAAACAATTTTGGTCATTTACCCCATTGCCTAACCCTTTTTACACTTTTGAATTTTATTTTCACACCTAGTTTTTACCCAAGTAATTCAATTTTTTCTTATATATAAAATTGAACTTATTAAATAATATATAAATAAAAATTAAAAATATGAAATAAATTTTCACAGATAAAATTTATCTTAGTGATAAAAATTAATTTTAACATTAGTTCAAGTTACGTATAAAAATCCATTTTTAAAAAGTGTAGTTTAAGCATATTTTTATGTATAGAAAAAAATTAAAAATATATTTGATATTCAAGATATAAATTAGTTTATTATAAAAAAATAAAATTAATGTTCCTTTAAAAGAAATCCAAAAATTAATTTTATTAAAATAAAATTTAATTGAATTAAATGAAGAAAACAATTTTCGTTTTTCGAAAATATTAACTAAGTTAATAAAATTTTAAATATAGGTTCTATAAATTCATAATACTTTTTATAATTGTATATATTTATTTATTAAATATATATTTTATCATGAATTTTTTTTATACATTTTTATATTATAATTACTTCTTGATATACTCACGAACACTACGATTTTAGTAAAAACTGTATTTTTTTATTATTCAACTAAAAAACAATTATTTAAAAAAAAATCCAAAGAATTCATCTGAAGAAAATTTATAAATTTTTATTGAAAAAATAATTTAATTTTAAAAAATTTAAATTATAAAATTTATAAACATATCCTTTAAGTGAAAATACAATATATAAATAAAATATATTTTATTGAAAAATTATTATTTTTAAAAATGAAGTGTTTTTAATTATATTTTACCACATTTATAATTATTTAAAATACTTTTATTTACTAGGGGTTTTATTATACATAAACTCTCATAATTATAAATATGACAGAAAACATTTTGGTTCAGTTTTAGGTATAGTGCAAACAACTGACATGGTGTTTATTTAAAGTAATATTATATAATAAAATAATGGGGTGTTGTACTTAATGGTTTTTGTATCCTTAAGAATTTATAAATAAATTTTAATAAAAATCATTTCATTAAAATATAATACAATAAATTATGAACATTATATATAATTTATGTTTTATGATTTTCATATCCTCGTACAAAAATTAATTAGTATTCAAAAGCCTTGAACAAATCAATGTTAATGTTTAATAAAAAAATTAATTATTAATTTAAATGAGGATATTTTAAAAAAAATTAATTTATAATTACAAATAACACATAAAATGTTTTTTATTTCTCTTATATATATATTCATTGAAATTTGATAAAATAATTAACATTTATATTCACCAATTTTCCTTCTATTATGTTACTTATCAATACCAAAAAAATTAGACCTAAAATAAGGAAAATTTTAAATATTTAAAAATAAGTTCAAATTTTTTTTCGAAGTTACACTAATAAAAAAAATTAATTAGCACCATCAATTTTTTCCAATGGCTATTATTATAGTTATTATCAAAAAGAAGGAAGGTTTACCTGTTACAGATTAAGATATGGTAATTTCATTCTTTTTCAACCCTAATTTTATGCATATTTTTATTTTTCAATTATTTAAAAAAATTATATATATATATATATATATTTTAAGGATATATTTAAACTTGTTAAGTACTATCCTTTATTCAAATTACTCTGAGTAATTTATATTATTATTAATAATATTAAGAAATAATTTACTAAATTAAAATTATAAAATCACCCTTATTTAAATCAAATCTTGGTTTATTTGAATAAATAATGTGTGATTAATTTATTAAACATTTAGTATTTATTTACTTTGATTAATCAATTTATTTTTTATCTTTTCATAAATATAAAATAATATAAAAAATAAAATATCTCATAAACAAATGTTTCCAATTAAATATTTCATATGTTTCTCCGTAAGCCCACCACACTTATAGATAAAATTTACCACAATGTTTAACTTAGTGATAAATATAAAAAATTGATTTTATTAAACACGTTTAAGGAAAATTTATTATAAATAATTGTTCTGAGAAATATTTCATGGTTAAACTGATCATTTATTCCATATACTTTGTATTGGTGCCCTTTTGTTCCTAATGTTTCTTATAACTTTTCCATTTCATTGAATTATTCATGATTTTAAAAGATAATTATATCAAATAAAATAGTTAACATTGATAATCATATTCCATAAATTGACAAATCTTTTATTATTTTCATTCATTTAATATTTTGTACAATATATTCATAAAATTATTGAAAATACATGGAGAGACAATTACAAATTATATAAATACTAAGGAATCATAAAAATCATTAAGAATATCCTTATAAAATATCTCTATTATCCTTCTCTTAATCCTCATGGGAACCTAGATGATTTTCATGACCCACCCTCATTGAAACCCCTTTTGGAATTGTAATAACGATAAGTGTAATCCCTAATGCCTATCTCTAATTTTCCATCAGTTGATAATTAACACTGTGGTTATAAAACACTTATATGAGAGGCATTACCCTTATAAATCCCAAAAATATAATATACAACCACTAATCATGCCAATATGATATAAATTAAACCAATTACAAAATGTATATAATGTCATACACAAGTAATGTACTCTAAAAATGAATACCAAAGGAAGCTCTTTTGGATGAAACTCCAACACTGATCATGAACTACATAAGATATTAATGTCCATTCTGATCCCTATCATCATATTGTAAATTTTTAGAAAAAATATATATATTTAAGGGTATGATCATAAAATAATAACCAAGATGTTCCCCTAAAAACTCTCTTGTGAAAATGTGAAAGAATCATACTAATGAAACCATGAATAAAGATAAAAACCAAATCATTACATATAATAGGTCATCTACCTCATAATATTAATAGGGATCAATCATAAAAGCCACAAACAATACAATAACATATCAAAGAAAAGAATAAAATAAGAAAGGTACCACATATACACTTACCCACTGAACTAGTATCCCTCATGCCCCAATGACTTACATCTTGACATTACCATACCTTACATATAACATAACAACAACCTCATAATTCATCATAACCTAAACCATATAACTATAACCATATTCCTTATCATCATAAAAAATGACATATCTCATAAATACCCCATGATAACAACCCCATTTTATATATCGCATTACAAAGGTGAAGTTAAACATAAAAGACATCATACTCACTTTCTTCTCCCAATGTACTCCTCAACCACTTATCCAAATCACTATCTCCTTATGATCACATCATAATCAAATAAAAAATTATCATAACCTTTGTAAAAAATCTGATATTTTCTATATTATAGATAGAGGGTAAGGGATATTAATCAAACATATGTATCATCTTCATCAAGGATGTTGTGAAAAACACCAAAATCCTAAAAACCCATATGAGAATAAATTTTATTACATGGATTAGAATGTGGTATGGAATAATTAACATCATAAAAAAGGAATATATAATAGTACACAAAACCGTACTAGCAGTCAATTCATATATGGAATTATTTTCTTAGTACAATTAACAAATATCACTTCATCATCTCTATGTCACATCAATGTATATTTCCAACTTTAATGAAAACATGCACTAGCCCCACAAACATCTCAAGATATAGACATAACAACCAAACAACCCCTATTTTTAAATTCATCCCCAATTTTCATTCATCATTTTAAAGAAACATTAAATTCATTACGAAACATTTAATTCAATAAAAATACCACTAATAACACAAAATTTAATTTAGACCTTCATAAATTAATCATTTACTACTTTATGAATAAAAATTTAATTAAATTATTAAATACTACCATCTAATACATATTATCACATCCAATTCATATTTTTTTGATTAAATATCTTACATTCTTGGTGACTAGAATTCAATTCCACATTAACCTCTCCATGTCATATTAAAAATACAAGACCACAAACATATCATTATCTTTTACCACAATAATCTAACCACAAAAGCCTAATACCATATCCACAATGTATATTTCAGAAAAAAAACACCACAACAAAAAAATGACAAAGAGTCAACATAATAACACAAAGGAATAATAATTATAGATTCTATTTATTAATTTTAATTTCCACATTTAATTTTCTTATTATTTTTATCATACATAGACACACTAATGAAAACCAAAATCATTGAAGCATATATATCATAATTTATTTGAAGAAAACAATTAACCACTGACTATAACAGTGGAAAAAATGGAAAAGCATGAAAAATTATATAACTTCCAATTTTATATCATTTAATTATTCCTGATTATTATCTTCATCATGTATTTAGATATAGACAAGCAAAGAATGATAATTCCACATTTTGATAGTAAATAAAAATGTGAAATTTGGAATCCCCTACCTCAATTATTGATTTAAGGAACACATAAAATGAATAAATAAGAATAGATGATCCAAAACTACCAAACATGAAAGGATTTAGCATATGAACATTTCAAATCGTACCCCCCAAAATACTTAAGAAAACACCATTGAATCTAATGAAAAAATACCATAATATCTAAAAATATAAATACCAAGAATTAATATAAGGAAAGGGTAAGAAGGATCACATTATATTAAAATAGATTGAACTCTTAAGGCCAATGTTTAAGACCCTAAATGGATGAAAAATGATATCCAAAAATGAATCAAGGAGTATAAAGGGTTTAAATGTGGATGGGTATATTGAAGAGATTTAAAGTAATCAATAGAATATATAATCAAAAAACAACGAAATGAAATCAGGATATGACATGGGTTGTCCTGAAATAGTGAGGGTCTGATCCAATAATCATGGAATGATCTCCCTAATTCATAGGGGTAAAAAAAATTTAAAAATGGATATTAACCAAGAAGATCACAACATATCAAGGCCCTACATTCTTTAATAATTTAACATATGAAAATCATGATGAAACAAATATTCTTCCACATTAAAACCAACATTATCTAAACCAAAAACATCTATGAAAAAATATTGAACAAATAGACCCAAATATTTTATATCCAATACTACAACGATGTGATTATATACTCCAAAAAATTACTAATACTATATATTGAAAAATTATTCCCTCATAAAGACAAAAAACACTAAAATATAATGAACCAACCATCATGGTTCAATAAAAATATTTTTACCATAGTATATGAAATTGTGGAAAAACCAAACAAATTGTCTTCTCTAGCTCTCCTAACCAACCAAATCATGACACCACTTGACCCTTCACATTATGAGTTTAGCTTCTACCTGAAATTTTAGATAAAAAACTTATGTCTATCTAAATTCATTTTATTTTCCTCCCAACATCTTAAAAAATTCAAATGCACAAAGTAGAGGTCTATGGTGAATCTAATCATCGACATTAGATAGCTCTCAAATGATTATCTAAATTGACCCCATATCCAGTAGCCATAATCCAATGGTTAATTTATTGAATCGACATAATATATAAGAGATTTCATCCCAAGGTACACAATATATTAGTAGTCTTGGTAAAATAGATACATGAGTGATTCCCAAATTATGTTGGAAATAAAATAAACAACATATTGAAATTAAATATTATAAATAATTGAACTCATTTAATGATTCTTTCTTCATATCCTGGGGAAAGGAAACTAAATAAGGGTGACATCAGATTCATAGTATGGGTTTCATACAATGGAAACTATTATAGGTAAATAAGGAATAATCAATATTGCAAGGTAAATAAAAAAATTGCATTTAGTCAATAAATTGAACAAGAATAATAATATGGAAGGAATAAATGCTATTCTAGTAAATCCATATAAATAATCACATGATATTAGATCTTATCCATGGATATCATAAATAATAAAACAATCACATGGACATAAATTACTAATTTCATAGTTATGAAATTCATAATTAAATAAACATTAATCATACCATCGATGTAACATCCACATTTTCCTTTTAAGTATTTGGAATATATTAAGAATTTTTATAGATATAGGTGCTTAGAGGATGTGAGATTCTACGGCCCAATTAACCTCTGTTTTGATATAATAAAAATATTAAATATATTATATCTTGTGTGTTTAGTTTTCTTGAAATAATGTAATAACCCACAAATGGATTCTTAGTTTACAAATTTGAGACAACCGTTGAGTCTATATTTTAGGGTTTACCCTAGTAATGATATAACCTTGGTGCGCATTGGGAACTTGGGTTTAGCATGATCATGGTAAGAATAATAAATTAATAAATTTATTTATTGATTATTAATTCCCATAAACAAAATATCTTCTAAAAAATATGTTTATATCCAAATCATAGGGTTATCTATATTACCCTAGGGATAGTATAGAAGTGTGTATAAGAGTGTTGGTAGAAGTTAGGATCATGGATCAATGATCATATTATTACAAGGTTAACCAATTAAAATGGAGCTCTCAAATACGGACAATGACAATGAAGGAGGACTATTATTTGTTAGTGATTGATTTCATCTCAAGGTTGGATTTCGTTTTTTGCATATTTTCCCATTTTCAATTATCCCTCATCAAATGAAAATAAATTATTATAAAATTTTTCATTTCCAGTTTTAAAAATTCTATACGGTTGATGCAATTATCTTCCTAAAACATAAGAATTAATATTATTTAATTATTCTTATTCATTATTAATTCCCATGATAATGTATTGATTCTAATATGAAAATTGTTCAAGGTTTATTCCTCACCTTTGGGGTTTATGTTTTACACCCCTCATTCTTCATGTGATCATCAATGATATTCCCTTGGCTGGTGGTTCTAAAAATACCTAGTGGACATATGTTTCACAATCACTCCATTTCATAATGGCTCATCCCCATGGGTACATGTTCCTGATTGATAGGGAAATCAAGGTGTGATGATGATGGTGGATGATCTAAGGTGAACCAGGGCCAGATTGATGTTTTCAGTTTCATGGTTTGGCCTGTAGATATGGCATGGAGTGATGGGAATGGATTTCAAAGTATTTTGGATGGCTGAAATCTGGCCATCGGTAAAGGGAAGAATCATTAAACATAAATATGAAAATCATGTGTGAGATTTGAGAGAAAATACACGGAGATAGTGTTGTGAGAGTATGTTTTCAAAACCTGTGGGTTCTGGAAAATTTCCAACTAAATGGTGTATAGTCCAAAGAACACACATGGTGTAGTACCCTTCTACGATGCAAGGTTTTACACACATAATCAAATATCACACACCATGGGACACATGTCTCAGTCCTTGTGACCTGTGGATGGAAGATTCATGAGTACACTTGGGGATGATGGGAATATAAATGGGCATAAAAATGGCCAGGTACACGAGCTTGGACAAAGTACATGAGAACAACCCTTTACTTAGGCACAACTAGGTATATGGGTAAAACCAAAGTACGTGGTCAATTCCAAAAGTACACGATCATGGCCTGAAGCACACGTGTATATCAAGGGAAAGAAAGATATAATGTGTACTCCAAATATAATCCATGTATATACTAAATTGTATATTGATGCCCTTTTTCTTTTAATCATGGACCAATTTACTTAGGGTGTGTTCCATCATTCCATCACCATGAAGGTAGAGTGTTGCATATTGTCATAAGAAAATGATGTGACCAACTATGTGGGATTAATCTTAGATAGAGTTTTATAAATACCCCACAAGGACTAGGGTGGGGGCCTATATCACATCTTCCATAGGTGGTGTTTGAGGAATTGGAATGACTAACATAGGCATGCGTTGATTCCCTACTTTGTAGGTAAATCTAGTTAGGGTTTTCAGGGTCCCCCAGGGCCCTGGGTGTGGTAAACTATCTATGTATCTTGATCAGTTGGCTTCTATAATGTAATTATTCATATCATGGCATGAAGATCATGAGCACCATCAACATTATTATAATCATGGAGTGATTTTTCTAGGATGAGTGTTTACTTGAAGATTAGAGAATAATATTAGGATGGATTTGTGGTTGTGACCTTATGATGAGACATATTTTCTTAACTGAGTATATATGGGTATTATTATTATATGTCACATATTATGATTGGCATGCCTATGTGATTATGAGTTGTCTACTTTATTGATTCTTTATGTTTTGTTATTGAGGGGTGTCCTTCTGGGTATTTTTATACTCACCACTACATGGTCTCTGCCCAAACATATAATGTATTATGTAGACCACTTGCTGTTCGATACAGTCATGGGTGGAATATGAGTAGATGATGCATATCGAGAAAAGATGACCATGGTTCATAACCAACGTCACATTTGACTATAGTACCCTCATTCTTAAAGGATGGAATTATTTTATTGTTTTTGTGGGATTTTATTTTTCCCTTCATACTTTCCATACTATGTGGTACTTTGATGGAGGGTATTAGATGTGTCCATGAATTATGGTATTTGTTGTGTTGTCTAACCTTTTTGGATTGTATGATTTTCAAGAGATGTGTCTGTTCATTTTGAAAATTTTGGATAATGCCTCCCATTTGTGTGTTTTTTTGACTCAATTCATGTTGCTAGACCCATGCCTATTGGAGTTAGGATTGAGGTTTAACACTCAACTTATCACTAGATAGGTGGGCTGTAATTGGCTAGGTCATGATAGAGTCGAATTAAAGTGGTTTCATCTTAGGACCATAGTTTTTAGCTTGTATAGATGCGAGTCATGGTATGGTAATTAAGGAAATAGTTGTATAGTATCTCAAGTCTATCTATTAGGCCATGGACTCTTGTGTCGGGGTAGAATCCAACATGTCATTTCATCATCACATTAATAACCACATTATGGAATCAGTACATATAGGAACTAGTTTTAGGGAAAATATTGTTTTATGCATCATATAAGAATAGGTTATGGTTCCATTATCATTGAGTAATCTCCCTATATATATTCTTAACAATAGTATATTGTGTCTATTTTTGGATGCCTCCATGACTATTTGAAAGTAGGATTCTATAGTAGGATCAGAGGGATGAAACACATATAGATGAGTCTTTTATATAGAGACCTATTCTGAAGGTGGTAGATTCCCGAGGTTTTCATGTATTTCCAGCACCCCTCAATTAGTAGGATGTGTTAGTAGTACCCATGGTTGTTGTTCAAAAAATGATCACACTTCACGTGTTTAAGTGGTAGTGACCCCTCATGTTTTTGGTAAATCACAACCCCTATGATTCTAAGAACGTTATTGAGGAATTTATGAGAGTTATTTACCTCATTTGTACACCTTCAAGTCATATGGTGGTCTTAGTGGTGATCATTTCTCATGGTTTAGTAGAGAGATAGTGGATTTTAATGACTCTATCAAATGGAGAGATATTTCCTTCATGTATAGAGTTTGAATGTCTTTTTTGAGAGGATTTCTCTCCAACTATGTCATGAGTAGTGAACATACAAGAGATATTATAGATTTAGAAGGGTAGAATGACCATACAGTAGTATTAATCAAGGTTCACCAACCTCTCATGATACACCATGAATATGGTTTGGGATGTGTTATTTTTAGAAAACAATTTTGAGCATGGTCTCCATAGATTTATCTATGTGAGTGTGAAACCTCTTTGAATTCCCACCACTATTGGTGTATTAGAGTGTTCTTTTGTAGTAGTGAGATTTCTCTAAATGCAGACATGGATAGTTATTTATTGTATTGGGAATATAGGTGTTAAGACCTCGACAATGGTTATCCGATGAAAGGCATTGGGATCCAGGTATGTGATATGCTTTAGGAGGCAATCTCAATATATAGGGTTTGTAGTTCAGCGCTCTTAGGATGGTTCCAGTCATCCTAGATCGAATAAGTGATACTATTATGATGGTTGGTGGCATCTCACATGGGATTTTGAAATACATCATGTGACTTGCAATGATATTGTTGATAGACCACATTGGAAGAGATAATAGTTTGGGTAGAGAGGGTTGTATAGTGATAGACACAGAAGATAAGTTAGGAGAGAATAATGAGGTTCAAGGTGATTTTATCTATTTCCACCACCACCCCTAGGTGGTCTATTCTAGGTTCAAGGAGCTATTTGGATGCGATGAGGACAACTACATGTAATGGAGGCCTATGAACCAGAGGCTCCAGAAATGATTATATGTACGAACTGTGTCTTCTATACCATAGATGTAGTACTGATAGACTTATCTTCAAGACTATCTTTTCTTACTACATCTTTATTTTAAGTTATCACACACTTATGATGATAGTGTGACCCTAATATTGGGGGAGTGAGATTCCTTTGGGATAAATTTATAGAAGTGATGATGAATTATGATGTCATACATAGTATGTAATGACTATATATAGTTCATGTATAGATTTACTTCATTAGGTATAGGATGGGGGTCTTTATAAATAGCTTTAGGATTTCCTTTATCACTAAGAAATAGATTAAGGAATAGTTGGATGGGGTCATATAAAGAAGGATTTGATTGATTACTCATTAGTCGGTTAGTATGAACCTTAGAGTAGTGTACTCAATGAGATATCAGTTTCTTGTAATGGTTTTGGAGAATGATTAAATCTTTCTTGAAGATGATCTAGGACAACCTCCTCGTTAAGAGAGAGACTTATTAATAATCATGGACCTAGGGACTTCCCCGATATCCACACCAACATTTCGGATGGCTACCAATGAGCTTATAGAAATGAATATGTAGTTGGAGGATTTGTATTAGAAGGGAATTTCCAATCCTAGTGTGTCACATTTGGAAGCCCAAGTGTTTTTTAAGAAGGTGAAGACAAGATTTAGGTTTTGTGTGAATTTCTATCGCCCAATCTAGGTGACTATGTAGTGTAATTATTAAATATGAAGGATTGATGATCTCTCAGACCAATTGAGAGGGGAGAGATAGTTCCTGAATTCTATCCTCAGATCTAGATATCATATGATCTAAGTACAATATGAGGATATACCAAATAAAAAATTTCTATTTGTCTTTGTCATTTTGAGTACTTGTTAATGTAATTCAAAACAAAAAACTCTCCAGTAGTGTTAAAGGGACTCATAAACCAGATATTTCAAATCACTTTGTGGTGGTATTAATTGGATAAATTCTAGTTCACTCTATATCCAAAGGAGGATCATGAAATAAAATTTATGATGGTCCAATATATACTCTAATAGAACTAGATTTATGGGAAACTCTTGATGTTTAGATAGGGACTTGAGACGAACACATTGTAGGACATTCTATCTCAATTGAGGGTTTGGTAGTATACCTACTGAAAGATGATGTAGTGGTATATTGGGAGCCTTATTAGATAATGATGGAGGGGAATAAATTAACTGGATTATAAAGATACTATATAATATTATATCCAAATTTCTAGTGGATATTGACACCCATTATTTGATAACATCCCATCTCTTTATTACACACATAAACATGATTTATTACATATAATTACACTTAAGACAACTCCAAGGATTGAGGGATCTAGTGTATTTGGAATTTATGAACATTACATCACCACTTATGACATAAAATACAACTTCTTTATTGAAAAATTCTTTTACATGACCACAACATCCTCTGTACATAACATTACATGGGATAACATGAGGACATATATAAGAAAAGGGTGAGATATAAAGCCCAGTAAGGGAGTAAAAAAGGCATAAAATGAAGAATATAAAACATGTTAGTCAGTAGCCATATCAATGGAGCATAAGAGAAACACAGACATAAATGCATGATATAGAATGATTATCATAATATGGATATGTAGAAACAACATTTAACATGATATTTGCACGAACCAAGGCTCATTGCACATGGAACATGAGTAACCCTCATTGAACATAAATTATCATGAGTAAAACCTCATTTCACATGAATTATGATGATTCAACACTCATTTCAGATGATATATCATGATACTAGTCTTTACCCAAAGCATTGGACCGCTATTATGGCGCACCCATGATAAACATTTCATTTCATGCATAAGTGTGCCACATGGATAATATTACATGGATTCATTAAAAATCATAATTTATTCCATGATAATGGAATGTGGAATTCATAAATGAAATTATATAATCAATAATAATATTTTCATAAAGGTGAATAACCTAGATAGAGAAATGGGCACAATATTCACTACACAATGATTTTGGCATTGAAATTTGCGGTGCAATTTCAGAAGCCTAACAACATGAAATAATATTCATAAAAATGGTTTATGAGAGAGAAATTGGTATATCATAATATGTGCAAAAAATTAAAATTAATTGGGTCATATAGATACATGACCTAACACATGTTATTATGTAACATAATAATGAAACATGAAGAAAGAGGGGAAATGAAATAACTCTTACGAAATTTTGGAATGGTAATAGGTGTACATGGGAGGGATAAATGAGATAGAAAGAGGTCTCCAATAATTAAAAAATAAGTAGTTAAGTATGTGGGAGGTGAAAAATCATACTCCAATATTTGGAATTGAAAATAAAAGGGTATAACAATATAATAAAACTTGGACAAAAATTAGAAATGAAGGAATCCCTTAAAACATTTTGGCAAGGGAAGAGTGTACTTGGGAGGGATAAATGAGAGATAAAGTGGTATATAATCATTCAAAGATAAGGAGTTAAGTATGGGGGAGGTGAGAAATCATACCCCAACATTCTTAATTTAATATAGAAGGCAATAACAATATAAGTAAACTTGGACATAAATATGGAAGAAGGAAAGTGAGGATCCCTTACTTGAGCGTGCGACTTCAAGATCTTGAAGAGGGGCTTCTTGAGACCTTGGTGTTCCTTGGGAGGATTATATAGAGATGAAAGAAGAGTAGGAACATTATAAAATTGTTTTTGGATAAGATAAGTGGGATCATGGGCGAGATTATATAGGAAAACAGAGGGGAAATCTTTAATATTTCACAAACTTAGGTTTTGAAATATATATAATTAAATATTAAAAACCTCAAAAACCATGGTTTTTCCCATGTTGTTTTCCAAAGCGGAGTGGAAAAAAATATTTTATAAGGCCAATGGAAAAAAATATTATTGTATTAGGATTTTTTATGTGGAGGTCAGTCACACTCTTAAGGAAATAATTTTAAAAAGTTAAAATATTTTATAAGTCTTAGAGGGTACACTAAGGCATAATAAAATTAATAAAACAAATATAAAATCATAAAATTTTAAATTTAAAACATATATTTTCCTAATAAAACTTTTATAGTATTTTATTACATCACTATTGGGTCAATATGATTTCATAAAACACATTATATTCTTATAAGGTATATAATTTTTACCCAAAAATTCGATTATCTCAGAAAATTTAAAAAAAATTACCATTGGATAATTTCGATGTCCTGATTCCCAAAATAATATTCATTTTATATAAATACTTTTATAAATATGTAAATTTTTACTTTTAAAAAATTTTTAACACTTATTGAAAATTTATTGGTTTTGACAAAAATTGTTTTCAAACCTTAATAAAAATTATAATTGTAATTAGAAAAATTTTACGATCATTTATATTTAATAAAAATTCATTTAGTAATAATATTTTATTAAAATATTATTTAATTCAAAAATCCATTAATTCATCAAAAATAAATTTCTTTATTGAATATTAACTAAAAATACTATTTGTGCTTTAAAAACCATTTACAAAGTAACAATAATAAAATGAATGAATATTCATTATAAAAAATAATGCACAAATTATTGTACTAGGGTATTTTTACATAACCCCTTATAACACCCGCATAAGACATAAGGTTAAGGTGTTGGATGGTTTTAGATTCTTGGGAAAAATCAGATAACATCGCTCTGGTGGTAATATCTATTAACATCCACTTCTCCCACATGAGGTTCCATTCAAGTTTAACGCATTGAAGCTTAGCTTGGGATTATTCAAGTACGAAGCCAAGTGATGACACCTCTTATCCGATATATGAAAAATGGGCTTAATATGGAGAAATTCAACTATATGTGTCCATCACTTCCTTTATCTGAGTATGTTGGATTTGTTAAAAACCTTTATTTATACTAATCATGTGATCACTATTCAACAACTATATTATTAATGATAAATATTTTACACGGTATCTTAAAATAAAAAAACATAAAACCAGAAAAGTGCATATGTTTTATATAACCATTTTACGTAATAAGAAATTTAATTAGATCAATATTAATTTTTGTTAATAAATGTTTGGGTCGTTACAATCTTCCTCCCTTAAGAAATTTTTCCCTCAAAATTTATTCTTCCAACACTAAAATAGATGAGGGTAACTCTTCTTCATCCCTTCCTCTAATTATGACGTTTCTTCCTCAAACTTGTTGTTTCATCAAAAAACCTTGACAAAGGGCATTGTTTTATTTTTTTGATCTGTTTTCCTACGATCTAAGATCTTTACCGACTTCTATTCATAGGAGAGGTCATTTTCAAATGCAACCAGCTATAGATTGAGTAAATTTTATGGTTTAGGTATATACATCTGCAAGAGTGATACATGGAATACTTAATGTACTTGAGACAAGTTCGGTGGGAGTTCTAGTCGATAGGACACCACTCCAATGTGATCAAGGATCTCAAAAGGGCTGTAGTACCTTGGATTAGCTTTCCCTTATTCCTGAATCACATAAATCCCTTCCAAAGTGATTTTCAAAGGAATACCATGTCTCCCACATCAAACACTATATCTCATCGATGAATATCTACATAGATCTTTTACTGACTCTAAGCAGCATTAATGTGCTGCTGGATGTCCATAACCTTCTCCACGATTTCTTCGGCCATTTCTGTACCTAGATTTTTTTTCTCCCCAAATTCAACTCAACATGTTGTTGTTCCACACCTCTTACCATAAAGGGATTCATAAGGATCCATTTGGTTGCTTCATTGGAAACAATTAATGTAAAAGAACGCAACTAGAAGAATATGTTGATCACATCCCCCTTTGAAGACAATTGAAAATTGTCTCAATATTTACTCATGTTTTTGGATAGTCCACTCAGATTGTCCATCAGTTTGAGGTTTATATGCCATACCAAAATTCAGCTCAATATTCAAAGCGATTCAGAGACTCTTCCAGAACATATAGGTGAATCATGGATCTCGATCAGATACAATTGATAGTAGTACTCCATGCAGCTTTACCACTTATCTAATGTATATCCATGATAGTTTATCTAATGAGAAATCCTATCGAATTACAATGAACTGTGCAATCCATGTAAGATGATCCACAGCAAGCCATATAGTATTGTTTCCTTTGGATGTATTTGGATATCTGGTGACAAATTCCATGGTGATGTTATCCCATTTCCATGTTGGTATAGTTAATGGTTTCATCATCCCCCTAAACTTCTACCTCTCATTCCATCATTTGATGACATACCAGAAACATTGATGTATACTCAGAAATAAACTTCTTCATGTTATACCACCAATAATATTCTTGGATATCTCGATACATCATTTTGTTTCTTGGGTGAATGGAGAAATTCTAACTATGTGCATCATCCAAATGTTCTTTCTTTAAATCTGGACTTGATGAAACACATAGTCCTGTACCAAATATCACAATTCATTCTTCATTAACATTGAATTCTGAATATTTCCCTTTTCTGTTAGTTTCTACATTTTTCTGAATTCCCACAACATCCTTTTAAGCATCCTTCAACCTATACAAAAGAGATGTTAGAGCAATAAATTTTTAAAAGAATTGATGATGTTCCATTCTTTATAATTCCCAAGTTAATCCTAATAAAATCAAAGAAGATTGGGTCCTTTTCAATTTTCATCAATGATAGACTCACTGGGTCCTTTCAACTTAGAGCATCTTCCACCTTGTTCACTTTCCATAGATAGAAGTTAATTGAGTAGTCATAGTCTTTGATCATCTCTAACCATATTCGTTGGTTCATATTCATCTATTTCTATGTGAATATATACTTTATGATTTTGTGATATGTATATATATTCACACTTCTCCCCAAAGTGGTAATCTCACAAAATTTTTAATGCGAGTATTACTATAGCCTACTCCAGATCATGTGTTGGATAGTTATTCTAATGAACTTTCAATTGCCTTGAAGTATAGGCAATGGATGTTTCATTTTGCATCAACACACATCCAAGGCCCTTCTTCAAAGCATCACTGTATACCATGAAAAGAACTATACTTATGGGTAGTGTGAGCACATACATAGTGATAAGCCTCGTTTTCAACTCCTTGAAACTCTCTTCGCATTCATCACTCCAAAGAAACTTGACTCTCTATCGAGTTAGATTGGTAAGAGGATTTTACAATCGTGAGAAATTTCTAACAAATCAGCGATAATATCCCTCTACCCCCAGGAATCTACAGATATCTATCACCAATGTTTGCCTCACACATCCCTCAGTTGCATTTTTCTTAGATTGATCAACAGATATCACATTCCTTGTGATGATATGACCTAAGAATGAGACTTCATTCAAGTAGAACTCATACTTGTTGTACATTACATAGAGATTCTTAATTCTCAAGGTCTCTAGGATCATGCTTAGATGCTCCTCATACCCCTCCTTGGTTTTGGATATATTACAATATAATCTATAAATACTACCACAAATTTTTCTAGGTAATATCTATAGACTCTATTCATCAAGTCCATAAAAATTTATGGAGCATTAGTGAGTCCAAAATTCATTACTATGAATTCATAATGCATGTATCTTATAGAAAAAGCATTCTGGGGGATATCCACCTTCTTAACTGCTACTTGGTAATATCCTGACCGTAGATCCACCTTGTAGAACTGTTGTGCTCTACCTAGCTTATAGAACAAGTCATCATTTTTTGGCAGATGATACTTTTTCTTTATTGTGATTTTGTTGAGCTCACAATAACCAATGAAAATGCACATTGACCCATCCTTCATCTAGATGGGGAGGACTAGTTTACCCCATGGTGGAGCGCTTGAGAATATAAACACTTTATCTGTATTATCATTTATTTATTTCTTTATCTCATCCATCTCCACAATAGACATTCAATACGAAGACTTGAATATTTGTAATTCCCCAGGTATATGATCGATCGATAATTCAACATATATTCTAAGAGGAATACTAGGCAATTCCTTAGCAGACAATTCAGCCTGTTTTCTCACAATAGGAATGTCCTCAAGGGTGGTTTCTTCCTTAGACTCAATCATATGAGAACGATACTTGTTATCAAAGGGCTTTTATATCCACACTTGATATGATGGTGCTAAATAAGATTCATCCCCTTCCTTGAATGTGTATAGAATCAAGGGTCGATTCACCATATGGAGAGTGATTTCCCTCTCATTGTAATTTATGTTGGCTCTATATAAGGAAATCTAATCCATGCCAATAATTACATCAAATTACACTATAGGGAGTATGAAGAGGTTCATTGAGAAGTTCAACCCACAAACTGAGATAGGGGAGGAGTTATATTCATTGGATGCAATGATTTCCCCATGTTTCATTCTCATCGACATCTCTACTTCCATGATTTGTGGTGGTGTTGGGATTGATCTACTAAACTTTCGGGATATAATGGAATGTGTAGAATAAGAATCAAAAAGTACATTCACTATTTTTGAATGAAAAACTAGAATACCTGTCACCACTTTATTTTCAGGATTTCATTCAGTGGTAGTGATGAAAAAATATTTCTCTTTCTACCTTAGAGGTTGATGGTTGCCTCTAAAAACCCTTTGCTTAGGGAACTGGTTTGAAAAGTGCCATGATTATTTACAGTTAAAGAAATGAACAATGTGTTGAGGTTAGAATGGATAATTACTCTCCTCCGTCACAACAATAAGTTTTTTCTTGTATGAAATTAATGGTCATGTTCTCTTTTCATCCACACCTAAAGCATTTCCTCATCCCCTTCAAGAAATTTCTTGGGTGCTTATTTCCACACCTTTGGAAAGTGGGGTATGGGAATATCATAGCACCATTGGATTTGTTCAACAGACATCCAATATTAAATTCCACATTCCACTTCTTATCCACATGATACCCCTAATATTCACTGATCTCCATTTTGAATTTGAGGGCACATCAGACAATTTCTTCATAGCTATTAAAGTCACAGATTGCTAGGGATTTCTGTAGGTTTGGTTTTATCCCACCAAAGAAGATTTCAACCTAAAATAATGGGGTAACAATAATGTCAGAGGCATATCGTGCAATCATTGTGATGTTTTCCTTACACACTTGAATGCATTCATCATATTTATTCTTAAGGCAAATAAAAACCCTTTACATATTAAGTTAGAGGGTTCGAGGAAAATATTTATCGATTTTTTTTCTATAAAGCCTTTCATTGCAATGCCTCAATATATTCCTCAAATTTGTTTTTTTGATCAATTTCCAACATTGATCACCATCACCCTTCATACGATAAGAATCTAGAAGAACCTTCTCTTGTTAATAACATTGGAGGATGAAGTAGATATTCTTAATGGACTTGATCCATTGTTTGGAAATTGAGGGATTAGATGATCTATTAAAAGTAGGATGCCTTGTTCTCATGAATCTCTCAATTGGAGCTTCTTCTTTCGGGGGGGGGGGGGGTGGATGTTCTTCTTGACCCATGTTTCTATTCAAAACATTAGTTAACTGAGAGAGTATCGTGACAAAGTTTGTGATTCCTGTTCCCATCAGATTAAGTATCTCATTAGAACTGTCATCACATTGATCATTGAATCAGTTGTTTGCTCGAGTCCTCCTATTACCGGCCATTGGAAGAAATAAAAGGAAAGTAAGAGGTAACACATAAAGGAGAATCCAATGACAAAAATGGATATCTTATAAATTACATTTACTTCCTTAACTTATGAATTTATAGGAATTAATATATGTTATACCTGATCTACTTCCCATGTTATATTCTGAGTGGAAGTTTTTTATTCCCTTAGTAATGGTTCATACTAATCTTATTAATTTACCAAAGCATATCCCATGGGAGTGTCAAACCAAGAGTGCAGCAAGGCCCATTGTCATGCACCAGTTCCCATTCGAGTCTTGCTCAAATCGGTGTTTTCAGGTTTTACCCCTATATACATTTGTGCCAAAGCCACCTCTACATATTTTTATCCAAACATGGATATATTTTATTGATAACCCACTTCCTCTATACTCACAAAAATTTAAGGATTTATTTATTATATTTAGTCCTATCCCTAAGGATTTCACCAGAGTTTTCTAATCCTAATCCTAGAAATAACTAAACCTATCATTTGATACCAACTATAACAACCATTCTCTTTATTACACACATAAATATGATTTATTAGATAAACTTGTGCTTAAGATAGCTTTGAGGATATAGAGGTCTCATTTATTTGGAAATTATGAACATTTCATGACAACTTAAGACATAAAATAAAAAATCTTTATTGAAAACTTCTTTTACATGACCACAACATTCATTCATACTTTGAATTTAATGGGATAACCGGAAGACATATATAAGAAAAGGGTGAGCTATAAATCCCATTATGGGTGTAAAGAAGGCATAAAATAAAGAATAAAATACATGTTTGGGAACAAAAATATCAATGGATCATAAGAGAAACACGAACATAAAGTCATGGTATAGAAAGATTATCATAACATTGAGATGTGGAAACAACATTTAAAATGATATTAACATGAGACAAGGATCATTGCACATAGAGAATGAGTAACCCTCATTAAGAATGAATTATAATGGGTAAAACATCATTTAACTTGAATTATAATGAGTCAAAACTCATTACACATGACGTATCATGATACTATTCTATACCCAATGCATTGGATCACTATATGGGTTCACCCTTTATAAACATTTCATTTAATACATAAGTGTGCTCAATGGATCATATAACCCGAAATCATTCAACATAATAGTTTATTCCACGATAATGGAATGTGGAGTACATATATAAAATTATATAATAAATAAGTATATATGAATAAAGGTGAATAACCTTGATAGAGAAATTGGCATGGTATTCACTACATGATGATTTTTGGCATGGAAAATCACGATGCAGTTTCGGAAGCCCAATGACATGACATAAAATTCAAAAAAATTCAAGATGGGACAAAAAGGGGTATATGATCATATGTAAATTAAATGAACTGTAAGGGTGTAATATATATAAATTTACCAACACATGGAATATGGAAATAGAAGGCGTAACCTAATAATGAAACTAGATGAAAGGGGGGAAATGAAATAACTCTTAAGAAATTTCGGCATGGAAACGGGTGTACATGAGAGGGAGTAATGAGAGGGATTAATGAGAGGGAATGAGGTCTCAAATTATTAAAAAATAAGGATGAATGTATTGGGGTTGTGTGAAATCATACCGCAACATTTTTAATTGAAAATAAAAGGGTAAAACAGTATAAATAAACTTTGATAAAAATGATAAAGGAAGGAATCACTGACGGAATTTTGGCATGATAACAGGTGTACATGGGAGGGATTAATGAGAGATAAATAGGTCTATAATCATTCAAACATAAGGAGGGAAGTATGGGGGAGGTTCTAAATCATACCCCAATATTTGTAATTGAAGATAAAATGGAATAACAATATACAGAATCTTGGACATAAATTAGGAAGGGAGGAAAATGAGGATCCCTTACTTTAGTGTGTGTCTTCAAGAGCTTGAGGAGGGTCTTCTTAAGAGCTTGGGGATACTTAAAACAATAAAAAATAGATTAGGGAAGAGTAGGTATGTTATACAAGGTGTTTTCGGTAAGATAAGTGGGATATTGGGTGGGGTTGTATAGGAAAAGTTAGCGGAATTATTTAATATGCCACAAACATAGGTTTTGTAATCTATATAATTAAATATTCGAAACCAAAAACAAACCCATGGTTTTTCCATTATTTTTTAAAAAATGGGAGTAAAAATAATTATTTTATATATCCAATTCTCTAAATTATTAATATATTAGGCTTCCTTATGTTGAGGTGAGCCACACTCTCAAAGAAATTATTTTAAAATGTTAAAATATTTTATAAGTATTGGAGGGTTTACTAAGGCACAATAAAATTAATCAAACAAATATAAAATCACATTATTTTAAAGTTAAAACATATACTAGCCAAATAAACATTTTATAGTACTTTATTTCATTACTATTGGGTCATTATAATGTCATAGAACACATTATATATTTATAAGTTATATAATTTTTACCCAAAAATTTTATTATCTCAGAAAATTATGAAAACTTCACCATAAGAAAACTTTGACATCCGGATTCTAAAAATAATATTCATTTTATCAAAATATTTTTTAAAATATGTGAATTTTCACATTTAAAACAAAAACCAATATTTATTGAAAATTCATGGCTTTTGAAAAAATTAGTTTTCAAACCCTAATGAAAATTACCATTGTATTCATAAAAATTATACTATCATTTATATTTAATAAAAATTAATTTAGTAATAATATTTAATTTAAAAATATATTAATTCACGAAAGATAAATTTATTAATTTAATATTAACTTAAAATTCTATATGTTCTTTAAAAACCATTTACAATGTAAAAATAATAAAATGAATGCATATTATTTATACAAATATAATTCATATAATCACAATGAAAGGGTCTTGTTACATAACAGCTTATAACACCCACATAAGACCTAAGGGTAAGGTGTGCAATGGTGACATACTCTTAGTGCAACTCGGATAACATATCTTGGGTGGTAATCTCTATTAACATCCACTTCTCTCATAGGCGGTTCCATTAAATCTTAACATGTTGAATATCAGCTTGGTCTTGGTCTAGAGTGAATCCCAGTGATGCAACCTCTTTTATGAGCTCAGAAAAATGGGCTTCGTATAGAGAAATTCTACTGGATGAGGCCATTGATTCCTTTGTCTGAGTATATTGGATTTTTTAAAGACCTTTATTTATAATAATCATGTGATAACAATTCAATGACTATATTAGAAATAGTAACAATTCTTAATTTTATTTTAAAATCCAAAAACATAAAATAAAGAAAGTTCATATGTTTTATATAACCATTTTACATAATAAGATATTTAATTAGATTAAGAGAAATTTTCATTAATAAAAGTTTGGGTCTTTACAATTTCTCCGACTTAAGTGGGATAGCATTTAATTTGGATGGAGAGGTGCCCATCGATTTTTCATGAGTTGTAGTGGAGATTCATGTGATTTTCAATTTTGAGAATATCAGAGGAGGGTATTTGGAATGCAGTTTTATGATATGGCTCTAGAGTTGGTCTTGGTGGTATCCTAATGTTGAGGTACGTTGTGATCACATATGGGTCACAAAAGTTGATAGAAAATGAGTAGTACTATATAACCCATGATTTAGAGTTGGCAGTGGTAGTCTTCTTCTAGAATGTGTGATGAAACTACCTTACATGTGAGGACTTTATCATCTATTATTACCAAAATACTCTGAAATATATCATTCCCTATAGGGATCTTAAATTGAGATAAAGTCATTGGTTATAGATCATCCCTGATTTTGACTTTGAGATAGTCTATAATCCTGATAATGGGAATGTGGTGGAAGATGCTCTTATTAGGAGATCTTGTTCAAAGTTACTAAGTCAGGTGTAAGATCAGTCGGCCTCATTGAATTTTTCCTTAGTGGATAAGGATTGTTAAACTTAACTCCATTTTATGGTTTTTACACCACCACTTCTACATAATGTCAGGGTATATCTTCTTGGAGACACCAACTATGAGATCTTTCATATTTAGATATATAATGGATGCACTCTTAATGGATTTTCTAAAGGTGGAGATCACTTAATCCTTTTTATAGGGAAAACTATTATACCAGTGATTTTGTGAGTAGGGGTTTTGATGGAGTTTCACACATCCCCCTTGGTGGTATATACAAGTGTGGAAAATCAATACCAAGATCTTAAATTTGGATAATAGTGGATTGGAATGAAGAAGTTTGTACTAGAGTTTTCCTCTCAATTCCTCAATTGAAAATTGGTTAAGGATGAGCACCAGGTTCTAGTGGGTTTATCCCAAGACCATGAGGCGCAAGACTGAAAGTGACATAATATATCTATTAAATTAATGATTAGAATACACAATCATCTATAAGTCTTGATTCCATCTAGGTGATATTAGACTATCTCAACAAGTCATCTGACTTCCTAGAAATCTTAGAGAAGAGTTCATTTGATATCTTGGAATGTAATTATGTGTAAAAGATAGTACAAATTCTTAGAGTTCCCACAACAATAATTTAAGAACCTAATTCTCTCTTCGCACCATAATTTTGGTGAGGATTACATGAGGATTTTGGGACTCTATAACATTTGAACATAGAGTTTCACCATCAGACTGATAGCTAGAATGAGTGGACCATTTGGGTTTTGTAGGAAATTCTATGGGAGAGAATGTTGGATTTCAAATATAGTTGGGTGGATCAACTACCCTTACTGGAGTGGTGGAGTTTGTTTATAAAAAAAGTTACTAATACACTCTCAGAATGGCACCAATTATGGACATATACAAGATACCCTATAGTTTACTACTATTTTGGACTAATGTAATGCACTCTATGATTATGGGCCTAGAGTTTTCATGAGGGACAATAGAGAAGGTGTAGATAATCTATGAGTTGATTAAGACTACACAGATCCATCTAAAGTCTTATATGGAATTCTGATATAGGACTTTGGAGTTTGAGGAGGGATACCATGTGTACCTAAAGGTCTCACATTGATAAGTATAAGATAGATTTGGTGTGTCTGGCATGATATCTATGAGATTAATTAGACCTTTCTAGATATTATGTTTGGTTGGGGAGGTGGTGTAGCACTTATCCCTACCACATTAGTTAAACCAGGTGCACTATGTATTCCATGTGTTGTAGTTGAGGAGGTATGTACATGAACCACCACATGTTATCGACTAGGGAGAGAGGCAAATTGAGGATGGAGCTACCAATATAGAGTACCTATTAGAGTTTGTGGACTAATAGGAGAATACTTTTCCTAGGCGAGTGATTCCTTTAGTACATATCCAGTGGCAACACAGAATCATTATTAGAGCACCTGAGAGTGGGAGAACCATATGAGAACCCAATAACCTAATACTTTTGAGTTGTTTTTTATTTTTAGGAATAAAATACTTAATGCAAGGAGAATTTAACATCCCCATTATTTATTTATATTACTTTGTAATATATTAAATAATATTTAAAGATTTTGTTGCTGAGACGTAAAAAGCTTCTGAGGCCTTGTGAGATTTGGTATTGATATAGTAAAATATTAATAATATTATACCATGTGCATATTGTTTTATTAAAATAAAGGAAAAACCCTTAATGGACCCTCAGAATAAAAATCTATGATATTTTTTCAGTCTGGAATGTGGGTTTTAATCTAGGAGTAACATAACCTTGTAGCTTGTCGGGGGATTGGGATGAGCACAATCATGGGTGGAATAATAAATAAATAAATAAATTGATTGATTTCTTTGCTAATAATTCCCATAAAAATAATCTATTATATAAATACATTTTTATATTTAATAATAGTTTTAGATGCATAACAATTATTATTTTGGAGGAGATGAGACTGGAGCATTGGTGGATATAAGGATTATGAATCAACAATCAGATTACTGCAAGTATTTCCAATGGTAAAATAGTTCATGGATCTTACCAATTATAATGAATGTGGGCTATTATTCATTAGGGATTAATGAAAACATGAGGTATGTTTTTTTTGTTTATTCTATCCCATTTTATATATTTCCTGTAGTGATCTCAAATCAATTCTTCTAACATATTGGTTTTTTGGTTGATAATTGATTTACTTCTCATGAAATCACCTTCCTAGTATATAGTAATAGATATTTTTTTAATTATTATTATTCATTATAAATTCCCATGAAAAATAATTAGGGCCAATACAAACATTATATGAGGTTTTTCCCACACATTTTTAGGCATTTATCCCTTAATTGTTCATAAAATCATCACAACAATTCCCTTTACTAGTGGTTCGAAAAATATTTGGTAGATGATCATTATACGATCATTCATCAATGAAAACGATCATCACCATAGGATCAGGATCAAGATTGATAGAGAGATTGAAGTACAATGATAATGGTGGATGATAAAATGGGAACTGATGTTGAATAGTTTTTTTATTTCATGGTTAAGCATGGAACAATGGTGTAGAGTGAAGGGAGTGAATTGTCAAGTGGATTGGATGGGAAAATTCACCCACTGGAAATTTCAAGGTTTAGTTAACTTAGATAAAAAATTGATGGGAGATATTCGTGGAAAATGAAAGTTGGAAGCAAAATGAGGAGAAAAATGAAGAACCAATGGGTTCTAGAAAACTCTTATCTACATGGTGTTAAGTCAAAATAACACATGTTGTGTAGTCCACCTCTAGGGCACTAAAGGGTTAACACATAGAGAAAAATATCACACATTGTGTGACACATGTCACACACCATATGATATGTGGCTAGTGGCTCAACATGTACCCTTAGGGTACAATGGAATATATATATCTAGTTACAAAGGAATGAATATAATATACATGAATTTCATGACATTTAGACCCATCTAGGTACACGAGCATGACCAAATTACCTTAGAATGTCTTGAAGTACATGAGAATGAGCTAGAGTACATTGGAATACATCGGTCAAGAAAGTCATGTCGTGTACCTCCATTACATGTTGTGTACTTACTCTATGGTAGTTTTAGACCCTTTTTCTATTTTGTGTGGACCATTTTCTTAGTATTCATTCCCCTAATCCAGCCCAATAAAACTATAACATTTGATTAAAAGAAACACCAATTCTTCAGACAACCACCATTTACTTACACCTTAATCACTCAATGGTTTATAATATAAAAAAAATAAGAAATATATAATATGGTTAGGGATGTTAATAAGGTATTTTAGTTATTATTGTGTGTGCCAAATGATTCTAGATATTTGAAGAAAATAGGAGAGGGGGTTCCCTTTAATAACGAGGGGAGGAAAATTACTAGACTTGATTAGAGTATTAAATTAATGTTAATTAATTTTCATGTTAAAATAGATTCAAATTGATATAATTAGAAGATAAAAATTTGTATGAGTTAAAATACTCCCTTTCGATAAAAATTTGGATAGGTTTGGGTGATTTTTTCACCCATATCGTTTTAACCCTCTATTAGTCCTTTTGACAATTACAATGATAATAAGTATTTTTAATCTTCAGGGAAAAGATAATATATATAAAAAGAAATTATCCCCATAAATTCACCATGGTTGATATTTTAAACTATATCTGAATCAATTGGTTTGAGGAAGGTTTTTGGGAATTTTAAATCATTTAAAAAAATATTATTTTTATAAAATATCATTATGTCTATTTTGGAACTATTAATTTAATTTGGGTTAGAAAATATCATGAGTGTAAAGGAATTATAACATAATCCTTTCAAAAAAAAAGAACAAGTTATATTTATATAAAAATTTAATGGAATATAATAATTTTTTAAAATTATATAACTTTAATTTTATTTGATTCATTTTTTTCTATTAGTTGAATAAATATTGTGTCAGCATTGTATAAGAATTTATGGTAAATATTTCATCAGTCAAAATTAAAAATAAATTACCCTAATAAAAAATAATATATATTTACAAGAAATATTGATATTCAAAAATAATTTTTTTATCCAATAAAAAAATTATAGATATTAAAATCATGAAATTGACATTTTGGACTTTATATTTTACATAAATATTATAATGTAAAAAACTTTATAGAACCATGTGGCCATAATTTCTAAACATGGATGGACTAGGCCAAGCATAAATCATAAAATAGGATGAAAGATTATGTGATGGTCATTTTTTAAATCTCATCATGTAATTTTTAAAATTAATTTACCAATTTACCCTTACCATGTGAAAAATTATTCACTAGGGTTATTATTCATAATGAAAAAATATAAAAGGGGAGAAAATGTATTTTTATAAATAAAATGACTTTGCTAAAAATTGAGTTCTTATTTCTTAAGAATTAATAAATACATTAATATTGATTTGGAGCTTTATATATTTTTTATAATATGGTTAGTCCTATTCATTCCCCCAAATTCAACAGCTAGGTTATAACTGAAGCCTTTAAACAATAATATTTTGTTTTTCATTTAGGCTCAGTTTTGCGTGTTGTATATTCCATCAAACATAGTGTTCTTTTAAAATTTAGAGATGTTACATTTTCATCCTCAAGAATCAAAACCAAACCTTTAAGAGGAAAAACACAACCATGAAACCACAAATCAAGTGTAATTCCTCATAAAAATGATTTCAAAATCTACAGAATATAATAAAAATGTGTACATATGAAAAAACAATATTTGTTATATCAATATAAAACATAAAATCTGAAAATCACAAAAAATGATGAAAACAAATCAAGAAACAATGTTTGAATCTAGAATTAATGCTTCCATGCACAATCCTCTAAGACACCATGACTCTGCAAGATACAAACTATGGAAAATATGTGCATATGAAACACCTTCTCCTGATGATCCTAAATCCCAATATATTACTCCACAAATGTTGCATCATCCTCAATATCTAACTCTTCCCAATTAATTATATAAAAGTCCTCATTAAGATACTAATGAAGTTGGGACACATATAAAATGTCTTGAATCTAATCCAACTGATTTTCCACCTCACCAATGTGCTTCAATAGCTCAAAGTTTCCAATAAATCAAGGAGTAATATTACTCCCATTATGATAATTCTACATTCTATGAAGAAGAAAAACCACTAGAAACACACCATAATCAACCTCAAACAAAAAAGGTATCCTTCTCTAATCATCATTTTACAGATGAAAATCTTGTGTAAACTTTATATTCTCACAAATAATCCGGAACTTCTCTATCATGATCTATACAAAATCATGTCTAGGAATCCCAAAATCTCGAACATCACTAAGAAATAATGGATATTTGAGGTGTAACAAATATAATGCATTGAATATAGACATACCAATGGAACCATGATAACTATAATTATAATAAAACTCAACCAAGGGTGGTGATTCATTTAAAAATCTATAAAAATAAGAAAATATACACTCAATATGTCCTATATAATTTGGATCCTATATTTGTTTTAAATGTATACTAGATATTGGAAAATAGTGCTATGGAATAATTGGGAGCCAAAATCATGTTATTGACCTTTAAAAATCATGAGTTAAAATTAGGGTCTTATTGAAATATGATTATCCTTATAACCCCTATAATACACACAATATACTATACATAAATCATCAATGAAGAATTTATCACAACCAACTCCATGGTAACTATAAAAGGATCCAAATTTATTAACTTCTCTATAATCACTAAGATAACATCACATCCTCCATGAGGTCATGGAAAAAAATTACAAAATCTATCAAAATTTTCAATTTGATTGATTGAGAAATATCTCATGGATATATAAGAAAATCATGAATGTGATTACCATCCTTCACCCACTAACACTAAAAAATTTGAGACATAAACCCAAACATATTCTATTTCATCTATGGACACCATAAATTTATCTTCAATGTATGATATATTATAAAAATACCATGATTCACTACCGTGGGTAATTAATGAAACTTATTGATAACCCCATCATGCATCATTGATGTATAAAAGGGGTTCCCATGGAACACCACTTCATATTGATCATCCATCAAACATCTATCAAAATTATATCCCAATAGAATGATATCTCACTGAACCATCATTTTATGATCTCTCAGCTATGAATTTTAAACATTTTATAAAAATGAATTTCTTACTTCTTTATGATATAATAATGTTCTATGAATATCTTCTATCTCATCAATATTGAAGTATATATGATCTTTCATTATCTTATATGAATCCCCAGAAATTTGAACAACATGTAACACAGATAAGAAAGTAGACATAAAGAGAATAAATGTTACTAATCATGATAATAACGTGAATCAATATTTTTGGGATACCTTATGATTAAAAATGCTTAATGATGTATTATTTTCATGGGTTAGTGTCAAGATAGTGACCTCTTAGGAGGTTTCTTACGGTGTTTGTGAATAAAGAAAAGGAACACTAGAAGAATATGTGTTGTTATATTAGGATAGTCATTATTAGGTTAACAGACCCTAATGGGTAATAACATGTGGTGTGTTGAGATAGAAAAAAAGGTATTACTAGAGACCCATGGGGTTAGATATCTTAGTTCATGGACTAAAATGTATTTCTTATGAAAAATGGTATTAAAGACAATACCCTGCTTGATGCGCCAAGGCATTTCTTGCGTTTGAGTATTTCAGTCCATGATGATGATGTTTTTCTTGGGTGGGGGTGGAGAGTGTAACACCGCTGGTTAGATAATTCTTTTTGGAATCCCAACTGATTAGAAATCTATAATAAACATGCTTCTCTTGGAGTATTTTCATGACGGTTAACCTCCTCGGATGTTTTCCAAGGCGTGTGTGAGTGAGGAAAAAATACTAAAAACATGTTTTGGACTATGGGGACAATCATTAGTCTAATAAGAGACCCAACTAGGTAAAATGAGAAAAAATAATTTTAGGGGAACAAAAATAATAGAGACAAAAATTTCAGGACGAAACACCATAAATTGAGATAAAAAGCATTATAGGAAAAAGAAAAAATATAACTCCCTCTATCCATATATTATGAACATGATCACAGAATAGATTCTCTATCAGGTACTCAAAATGACTCTTCATATTGATCTACTCATAAAAAGAATATATCCTTCATAGTAAAGGTTTTTATAGGGGATACAATCCATGACAAATCATATATAAACCTATGATAATAGCCTGCAATACCAAGAAAACTATAATCATATATAATAATATTTATAGAAAATGAAGAAATAACAACATTAATATTTTAAGGACTCATTACTTCTTCTTATTAAGGTAAGAAATATCTCTTTAAATTCAACTCATATATCTAAAACATTCATTCAAAAAAGTTTCCATACAACCAATGTCTCTAGAGAACTTTTTGAAAATTCCTCAAATACTCAATATTATTGTAGCGACCTGACCCCAGAAATCCGAGAGCCAGTGTATACTATCAATTACATTGTAATTATTACAAGGATTCAAATTCTGAAGTACTGAGGAGTTTAGTAGTCTACGAATCCTAGATACATAAATGAGTCTTGTATTACAAATGAATACACTAATTGCAACATAATTTTTTTCTCTTTAAATAAATAAATTCAATGATAACTCTAATACAGCTAGTAAATACCATTGTTTTTTTCATAGTATGATTCTTGGATTTTGTGGGAAATAAAAATAACAAGGATGAAATCAAATTCTCATTAAGAATAAAATATAGACGAAACAATAACAAATCACTGAGAGTAATAATTACGGCTTGGTAAAATAACTGAAAACACATACCTTGTTATCAAAAAACTAAGAAGGAAGTCAATAAACAATATTTAAAGTTAATAATATGAATGAAATTTCATTAAAATAACTAGATAAGGAAAAATAAAGGTTGAATGGTAAGAAACTGAAACACAAGACATTTAATCAATGAAATGAAGATAAATTGTATCCATAGATATATCAATGAAAAATCTCATGGATGAATAACAACTAAATCTAAATAAAGTAAATTCTTGATTATTGTATGAAATGTGTCCTTGGTACATGGTACATTTACTATCAAGACCTTTCACAAGAAGGTTTCCTTGGTACATGGTACATTTACTATCAAGACCTTTCACAAGAAGGTTTACAACATATTGGGAAAAAAATCCATCTATGTCGGCTAGGCAAATGACTCATCCCACGAGACTACAAACACATTAGGGGGATATCTATAACCAACCCCCACCCATGTCGTATCATTCAAAAAAATTCACCATATATCGAATAATAAATTTAACAAAATGCCTTAAAAATACCCATATGGAGTAAGAGATATAGATTTATCAACATTTACCCAAATAATCAAATTACATTCAAAGTAAACACCATATAAAAATGATATACAGTTTCGGAAATGAATATATATTCATGATAAATTGTAATGACCCGTCCCCAAAAGACTAGAACCAGTGAATTATTTTAATACATTGGCATGATTATAAGGATTCAAATCCCAAAGGACCGAGTAGTTTAGTAATTTTGGAAATCGAGATACATAAATAGGTTTAACATTATAACTTTAAAAGAAATACACCATATAAGTTTTATTGGGAACATCCACAACTATAAGTTTATCCCTACATGTCATTTATAATAAACTTCTTCATGTCCGGAGAAAATGAAACATAGGAAAGGGGTGAGCTCAAATGCTCCGTAAGGGTATGGAATTTATAGGAAGATATCATAAACATAAACATTAGCCATGGTGAATAATTAAGAACAAATAATTTTACGAAATTAACTTGAATGCATTATGGTAGAAATAAGTGTTGAATAAATAATTCCATAATAAAGAATAATAATGGGTATTATACTAGTGTAATAACCACATGAATCATCAATACAATTTTAATAATTAGGGAATGCATAATGCGGGACATCATAACCATACCGTCAAGGCCTCGTTCCAAGACCATGAGTAATCATTTGTTTAAGGCCTTATGCTAAGACCGTAGTTTGTCTCTTGAGACCTACCGATGTAGCAAGGGGATATAGCGGTCCCCACCCGACACATACCAAGTCCATTGAATTCCTCTTATGAATATGGATAAATATAAACAACATACACATTCATATTAAAACTAACATATGAAATGAAAATAACTTTCCCTAATCATTCATCAAAAACAAAAACTATTCAGAATAATATGGTGAATGCTATCAACATAGCACATCCATAGTCAAACTAATCATAAAAACTTTAAAATATTATTTTAGATGATTTAATAATAGAAAATACTCTATGAAATTCAAGATTCATCAATGGATTTTGACACAAATAAAGATACATTTAAATCAGGCCATTGAAAAAATTTTGTGGAAAAAATCCTTAAACATTCAAAAGTTTCCCATACCCCCTTGAAACATTCAAATAACAATACCTTAGAATATCAGGAACATAAAGAGAATCATGATTTGGTATACCAAAGGTCAGTACATACACCAAATGCATGGAATAAGTGGTGAAAAAGGAATATACTTCATAAATGTTAAAGTACGGAGAGAAAAATCTATTTTACTTAGGAAAGAATAGTTCTTTTGGAAAATAATTTGATTTTTTCATAAATAAAGTTTTAAACATGTATATCATAGAAAATAAAATGTACGCACATTAAGATTTCATTTGAGGCATAAATTATGTCTCACTTAAGTGAAATCATGTAAAAAGTGTTTTAAAGAAACTTTATAATTAAATCATTTTGTGTGGTTTATGGAATTCATTAAGGAGATTTTAAAGCACAAAGGAATGTTTGATTTCATAAAACTAGAAATGAACCAAAAAAGATTTTATTGTTAAAATTTGTGATTTTATAATGATAAATCTGGCGGAAAACAGATTATAGAGTGTACTTCAAAATAGTTAAGAATTCGAGAAGTTCCTTGAATCGGCGTTCCATTTCAGAAGAATTATTAAAAGTTTCTTTTAAAAAATATAACTCCACATAAATTAAGGTATTATTATGGTTGGAAAATATATATAGAAAATTCTCATATAAATTATTAGGAGTACATATTAATGAATATGAATTTAATTGAGGTAAGTATATTATAGTAGTAACCTGAATGAAAATGGAGGTTCTGGTGTAAAACCGTTAAAACTTTGTAATAAATTGAATCATATGACCAAAAATTAATAATAATAAAATGATACATTAAATATAATGAAGATAAATAGATTCATGATATTAAACATCAATGTGAAGAATACATAAACCATACACAAGCAATAGTAGTGAATACATAATATCTCACAAAAATGGATGTGAGATGAAGAAACCCTTACCTTAAGTCCGTTGGTGTTCTTAACATGATCATCGTGTCCCAGATAACCAAATTAAGTTAATTAATTAATATTTTTAGAACCTATTATATATGTAATTGATTTATTATAACCTTATTATGTTCATTCATGGCCTTTTTTTGGGTTAAGAGGTTCGATTTCATTGTTCGGGTCTGTTTGTTTCATGATCGGTATACTTATTTACATGAATGTAGAATCATGTAAACTAAGGAGTGATGTCCAAGATTGAATTTATATGTTATTATAGAACATAAATAATATTACATGGTTCTAAATTTAATTTTTCCCCTTGGAGTGAACATGAATCATCATTTAAATTTTTTAATGATAACTGTTTGGGTTAATTTGTGGTTTTGAACACCACAAACTCATTTTGATTTATAAATAAAAACCAGGAGATGAAAAAGATTCCAGAATGATAGATGATACATAATAAATATATTATAGTCTGTTTCAACCAAAATAATGGTTTCATGACAATAATTGAATACAGTAATAGAAATTGAAAACTGATCTTCCTTGAATGTGGTAAATTAGCACATCTCGAATACTGTATTCATTTTTAGTATAAAAGAATGGGAAAGGACAGATGATGAAAAATTATTCCTTTATCATGAAATAATTCAAGTACATGTAAGATACTGTATTCATTAAAACATTTGGAATAAAGGAGGATAGGAAATAAAGGTAAAGGAACTCAAAATAAAAGAAAAGTTGAGAATTCTCTTACAAAAATCCGGCATTCTAACGACGTCTCTTAAAAATTAATAAAATATATTGATGTGAGGAAAAGGGTATATCATCACAATTACATAATATATACAGTAAGGGGGATATGTAATTACATATCTCAACATAAGACAATTTAAATTAAAATTTAATTACATAATAAGAGTGCTTGAAAAAGAGAAAGATTTTGAGATGAAAATTCGGCAGCATAACAACTATGCAACATGGTTTTAAAAAAACATTGAAAAGAGGAAGGAAATGGGTCAACCATTCATAGAATTATAATAAAATATAATTTTAACAAATTAAAATAGAAACAAGAACATGGTATGAAAACTTTAAATACATACCACATAAAAGAGGACTTGAAATAAATGAAAGGAAAAGAGGAATTTACCTCTTGAATCCACTCCCTTGAGAATCTCTTTAAGGGAAGGGGTTTTAGTCATTTGGAAAGACCAAGAGGTTATTGGATATGGGTAGTGACCATGGGAGGGTATTTGGACTGAATGTTTAGGAGCTTAAAGGTTTAGAGGAGTGATAAGAAGAGGGAGTGAGGGGGGGTTTTTATAGTGGAGGAGAGGAGTGAATTTTGAATATTTTATTCATTATTTTATTATTTCCACCATAAAAACCAATTTTTTTGTTTCATGTGACCTATACTAGTAATAATTGATTGTGAGTTCGAAACAAGTGGCTTTACATCACTCATGATGTCATAAATAGTGTATTTAATTGATAATTTGTATACATAGTATTTTACCATATTTCACTATTCATAAAAAAATCAAGTTTTTAAGAAAATACAAAAAATTAACACTAACCATTATTTTGCCTAAAGAATTTAAAAATAAACTCCATTTTTTGAAAAAAACTTTATAAATATTTTCTATTTAATTTTTAAATAAAATCATAATTTATTCAAAAAAAGCTACATTAAAACTATATATCGTTTTATAACACCTTGAAAAATTAATCAATGTCCCACTAAATTATTTTATAACCAAAAGAAAATAAAATAATAATTTATGAATACATTTTAAGAAATAAATTTCCATTTTAAATTATTAAATTTAATAATAAAATTATAATTAAAATATTTACAACATGCAAAAATACAAATACTTATACTATGATCATTTTCACTTTTATGATGTCTAAATTGTATTTATACATTCATGAGTGAAGTTATTATTTTTTAGCTGATTTACTATTCATAACTATTCATAAGGGTATTTTTCTCTTTTTAAGGGTTTGTTACTATTCACCAAAAATTATTTTTGTCTTATCATACTCTAAATATCTTACTGAACGCAACCATGTATATTAGTTTTTCGAAATTAAAATCACAAAGGTTGAAAAATTATGTTTACATGGCTAGGTAATAACAAAGTGTTGTTTTTTAAAGACTCAATGTTTAATGCATTCTATATTAATTAAATTTGTAAATTTTCGAGGTGTTACATTATCCCCTCCTTACAAAAATTTCTTCATTGAAATTTTAAATTGAACTTCGAAAGTTAATGATTGATACTTGGAAATTCCCTTATGGGAAAACCACGTCATGAATATGGTTAAAATATCCTATTAATAGGATAAAAGTTTAATTAATCGGTTACTACAAAATAATGCATTCTAATTGGACAACATGGTCATGAAAAAACAATCAAACCATCATGTAGTGACATTAAAATCTAAAACCCCATACAAGGATCAACTTAAACCATTTCTAAAATGGTAAAAACATTCCAAAATATAATAATTCAAAACATTATCATGAAGGAATGTAAATTTCTATGATGAACTTATCCTTAACCGTTAATAAAAAATAAGTATCTCTCAAATTTTAATTCCAAACATGTGAATAATGTCATCATGTATCCTCTTGAAATATGGTAATAACTTGAATTACCATAAAAACCATATTGGAAACATGCATTCTTTTGTACTTATTAAGTAAGAAACATGGTATTGTATATATTACTTAAATCCCAAAGTGCTATAATCTTCATTGATGATAGCATAGACCACTTCTTGACAAGTCAATAATCAGTTCCAAGGTAGTAAGTACTTATACGAATCAATATTTTCTTCACCATTATATCAAAATTATATATATATTAAGGGTTTTATTTCACTCAATCATGTTTTTCAAAAAAAAAAATTACTTTCTACAAAATCAATTTTACTATATACCATTCATCATACAACCAAAAATCCTTATTAAAATAGTAGTCCAGTACAATCCTTATATAATTCATGATTCTTACAACCAATACATTACTGACAAAATATTCAAATGACATGATTCTTGAATAAGAATATTAATAATTATATTTCTTCTGTGCTAGCATCATAACTCGATCATTATCCAAAATCATCATTTGGGGTATATTCCTTTGACTCTTGGGACATTGATTTTCATAGTGTCCCATCTCCTTGCAGCTGAAGCATTGAATATAGGAAATTTATTTCCTTGTCTTGCAATTATTGGCATGGTGGCATTTTTCTCCACACATGAAGAAAACTTCTTTTCCTCTCAAACATATACCAAGGTGTTTCCTTCAACAATTATCACACATGGGAAATACATCTTTTCCTTATTCTATTTATCCATGATTCTCCCTACCATCCTATTCTTCTTTGGCTTCCCTTCAAAGCCATATGACTTAGTGAAGTCATCTCATAGCTTTTCAACACATGTTACAATTTCCTCCTATGATGAGGATACATGAGAAAAAATCTTCTTTTAAAATGACAGATTAATACCGTCAGATATATGATCCTTCTTACTCTTCACATATCATGCATTAGAGAAGTTCACATTTCGTTTGTTAGTCACCATTTCTAATCAATTTAATATTATATATTAGCACCTAAAATTATGAACTCTCTATATCTCTAAACATGGTATAACACATAACATAAACGTGTTCATCGTAAATCCTATAACCATATACTTTGGTTACTTTTTCTACATAATTATTAAATAATAGTTTTTAATATTCTTATAAACTTACCAAAGAATATCCCCAGGGAGTGTGAAACCAAGAGTCCAACAAGGCCTATTGTCATGCACTAGTTCCCATTTGAGTCTATCTCAATAAGAGGTTTTCAGGTTTTACCCCTAGATATATTTGTGAAAGAGCCACCTATAATTGTTTTTATCTAGATATGGATGTATTTTCTTGATAAACCCCATAATATATTCCTTAAAAAAAATTCTAGTATGTCTTTGTCTTCTTATCCCAAATGTCCATCTTAGGGTTTTGTTCACTAATCTACTTTTACTTTAACTAGTTTCCATAGTTTATACTAAACTTCATTTAATAACAATTGTAACGCCCCATCCCCTGAATCCCAGAGATGGTTCATTGTTTTAATACATTAGAATGATTACAATGAATCAAATACTGAAGGAATGAAGAGTTTATTAGTTTTGGAAAACCAGATACATACATAAGTTCAACATTACAACTTAAAATAAAATACAACATATAAGTTTTATTGGTAACATCCACAACTCTAAGTTTATCCTTGCAGTTCATTCCAAATAAACTTATTCATGTATTTATAAAATGAAACATAAGAAAGGGGTGAGATCAAACACTCCATAAGGCTAAGAAATTAATTATAAGATATCGTAGACATAAACATCTGGCATGGTGAATAACTGAAAACACATGCCTTTTAAAAAAGGAACATGAATACATTATGGTCAGAATAAGAGATAAATAAATAATGCCATAATAAAGCATAATCATGGGTATTTTACTAGTCAAATAACCACATGAATCATCAACACAATTTTCATAACAAGGGAATTTGTAATGTGGTACATCATAACCATACCGTTAATGCCACGTGTGAAGACCCTAAATAATCATTTTGTCAAGGCCTTGTGCCAAGACCGTAGTTTGTCTCTTGAGACCTACCAATGCACTGAGGGGCTATAGAAGGCCTCTCCTGACACCTAATAAGTATAATTCATTCCTATTATGAACATGAATAAACATAAACATCCAACACATTCATATTAAACCTAAAATTTGAAATGAAGATAACTTTCCCCTATCATTAATCATAAACACTAACAATTCAGAATAATATGGTGAATGGTATCAAGATAGCACATCCACAGTCATACTAATCATAAACCATTCAACAAAATATTATAGATGTATCATAATATATAATCCTATATGAAATACAAGATTCATTCAGGGATTTTTAGATAAATAAAGATACATTTAAATGATACCACTGAGAAATTCTTGAGGAAATAATGCTTAAATATTCCAAAGTGTCCCATACCACCTTGAAACAATCAAATCATAATTCATTATATTATCATGAGAATAATGATAATCTTGGTATGATATAAAAAATGGAAGTACCTACACCACAAGCATAGAATAAGTGGTGAAGAAGGCATATACTTCATAAAAGTTAAAGTGAGTTGAAAAAAATTATTTTACTTTGCAAAGAAGAGTTTTTAATGATAATTATTTGTATTTTTCATAAATATTGTTTTAAACATGTATATCCTAGAAAAGAAAATGGAATTACATTTATATTACATTTGATTAATAAATTATGTCCCACTGAAGTGAAGTCATTCAAAAAGTGTTTTTAATGAAGCTTTAAAATTAAATCATTTTAGTTTTGTTTAATGAATTCATAAAAGTTATTTTAAAGTGAAAGGAATGCTGGATTTAATAAAACTAGAAATGAACAAAAATATATTATGATTTTTAAATGTGTGATTTAATAAAGATAAATATGGCTTAGAACATATTATTTAGTGAACTTCCAAATAGGTAAGAAATCAATAAGTTCCTTGAATCAAGGTTGCATTTCAGAATTTTTTTTGAAAGATTATTTTAAAACATATAAATACCCATAAATGAAGGATTGATTATGGTTGTAACACATATATTGAAAATTAACATTGAGATTATGAAGATTAAATTTGAATGAATAAGAATTTAATTTAAGTATGTAGATAATAAAAGTAACTTGATTGAAAATGGAGGTTCATGTGTAAAACCCTTACAACTTTGTAATCAATTGATTCATATAACCCAGAATTAACAATCATCAAATAATAAATTGAATATCATTAAAACAAAGATATTCATGATATGAAGCATCAATTTTCAGTATAAAAACACCATACACAAGTAATAGAAGTGAATATAGAATATCTCACAAAAAATGGAAGTGAGATTAAAAAACCTTTACCTTAAGTCCATTGGAGTTCTTAACATGATATTAGTGTCCTGGATAACCAAATTAAATTAATTAATTAATATTTCAAGAGACTCTTATATATTTAATTTATTTATTACAACCTTACTATGTTCATTAATGGCTATTTTTATGGGTTAAGAGGTTCGATTTCATTGTTCGAGTCTCTTAGTTTCATGATCGATATACTTATATACATGAATGAATAATCATGTAAAATGAGGATTTTCTTCCAGGATTGAAGTTATATGTTATTAAATAAATTCTAGAAGGTTACATGGTTGTAAATTTCATTTTGTTACTTGTATTGAAGATGAATCATTATATAAGTTATTTAATGATAACTGTTTTGGTTAATTGGTGATTTTGAACACCACAGACACATTTTTATATATAAATAAAAACCACATGTACAAAAAGATTTCAGAACTATTGATGAGACATAATAAATAAGTTATAGTCTTTTCAACCATAATAATGGTTTCGTGTCTTGAATTTAAGACAATAATAGAAATTTAAAACTCATCTTCCTTGAAAGTGGAAAATTAGCACATCTCAGATGGTGATTTCATTTTTAGTATAGAAGAATGGGAAAAGAGAGATGATGAAAAATTATTCATTTATCATGAAAAAATTACAGTACATGTAATATAATCGAGTCATCAAAACATTTTGATGAAATGGGAAGAGGAAATAAAAATAAAGGATCTAAAAATAAAAGAAATGTTCGGCAATCCCTTACGAAAATCTGACAGCCTAACAACGTCACATAAATATTCATAAAATATATTGATGAGAGAAAAGGGTATCTCATAATTATTACATAATATATATAGTAATGGGATATTTATTAACATATCTCAACATAATAAAATTTAAATTAAAATAAAATAACATAATAAGAGTGCTTGAAAAAGAGAGATATTTTGATACAAAAAATTCTACAGCATAACGACTATGAAACATGGTTTCAAAAAACATTGAAAGGAGAGAGTAAAGGGGTAAAAAATTCATAGAAGACTCATAAAATAGTAGTTTAACATAATAAAATGGAAATAATTACATGGTAAGAAAACTATAAATACATACAACATAAAAGAGAACTTGAAATAAATGAAATGAAAAAAGCAATTTACCTCTTGAATCCACCTGCTTCATAATCTCTTTAAGGGAAGGGGTTTTAGTCTTTTGGAAAGGCCAAGAGATTTTTGTATGTGGGGGTGACTAGGGGAGGGTATTTTAGTATAACTATTAGTGTATTCAAGGTTTAGATTAGTATGGAGAAGAGGGAGTGAGGGGGGTTTTATAGTGGAGGAGAGGAGTGAATTTTTAATATTTTATTCATTATTTTATTATTTTAGTCAATAAATTCAATAGTGTTGTTTAATGTGACCCATAATAGTAATAATTGTATGTGAGTTTGAACCAAGTGTCCTTAAATAAATAATTATGTCATAAATAGTGTATTTAACTGATAATTTGTATATATGGTATTTCACCTTATTTCACTATTCATCAAAAATTCATTTTTTCCAGAAAAGTACCAAAAATTCACCCTAAACATTATTCAATGTGTATAATTCAAAAATTAACTCCATTTTTATAAAATAATTTTATTATTATTTTTAATTTTTATTTTTAATAAAATCATAATTTGTTGGAAAAAACAACATTAAAACTATAACTCATTTTATAACACCTTGAAAAATTAAACAAGGTCCTATAAAATAATTTTATAACCATAAGAAAATTATATAAAAATTCATGAATACATTTCATGAAAATAAATTTCCATTTTATGTTATTAAATTTAATCATAAAATTTTAATTAAAATATTTATGACATGCCAAAATACAAATACTTATACTATGATCATTTTTCACTTTTACGATGTCTAAAATGTATTTATACATTCATTGGTGACGTTTCTATTTTTTAGCTGATTTACTATTCATTAATATTAATTAATATTCATAAGGGTGTGCTAATATTCATAATAGTATGTTACTATTCACCAAAACTGATGTTTATCTTATCAGACTCTAAATATCTTACTGAATGAAACTGTGTTTGTCAGTTTTTCGATACTAAAATCATAGAGGTGGAAAATTTTTGTGTACAAGATAGGTTATAACAAAGTGGTTTTTTTAAAGACCCAATGTTTCAATTATTCTATATTGAATCAATTTTTAAATTCTTGGGGTGTTACATTAATGAAATGGATAATTAGGGGAAATTAAATGTTCAGTAATCATAAGAAATTGAATATTTCAAGGGGACTAACAAAGAAATCAAGGAGATGAATATGAATAATATCATTGGACAAATCAATAATAAACCATACAGAAGATTATTAAGAATCTTATAAATATAATATACATCAAGTGGTGTAAATTAAATGGTTTTTTTTATGAATGGAAATATAATAAAAAGATCTTTCAAAAAAAATCTTGAGGAAAATATCAATTTCTTTTGAAAAACCATTTCTTTAAAAAACAATTTTTTAAAAAATTTATTTAAAAATTAACCATTTTAACATTTTATGGAAACATCAACAGAATGAAGGAGGGAAAATCCATACATACCATATGAGGTTAAAAGAAGATTCCTTTTACATGTAAAAAGGTTAGAAAAATTCCTTGTTCGGAAAGAGACAAGAAGATCCAGTTGAAATGTATCACTAAAATATAAAAAGGGTAAAAATTTCTTTAAAAAATAATTTTAAAAACATTTTCCAAAATATTTTTATAAAAAATGGTTTTTAGAAGAAAATAGGTTCTCCAACTAAAGAGAGAAATGGAGGTGGGTTTTCTAAAAAAACATTTTCTAATACACATTGAGTACCAAAATGCGTAAAATAGTACTAATAATTGAAAGATTTTATTAATATATATAGGATAAAAATGAAATGGTATATTGAATAATGGTTATACAATTTTCTTTGAATGGAAATACCATTTAAATATCATTAATTTTATTGTAGAGGTAAATAATATTTAAAAATTACAAAGTGTCCCATACCACATTCAAACATTTTAAATCAAAAACCTCATGAAGTAATAATGTTTCATGAATGTTTTAAATAAAATAAAGATAAATTAATCCATCATATAATATATAAAAATGGTTTATAGATACACCACACAAAATAAGTAAGCAGAGAACATGACATTTATCGCAAAGAAGTAAAAAGTGAGATGAAAAATCCCTTACCTTGTGTTTCCTTTTAGGTGAATTTAACTTTCCTTCCAGTTCAATAAAATCATATTAATTATATAATTTTTGATTACCTTTTTCATGTTTATAATTACTTTTATTTTAATTATTATCTTGTTTTATACTACTACTAAAACAATTATGTTCACATCGGGTGTTTTGACCAAATTTGGCTTATCTATCAAAACCAACACTGGTAGGTCAACTATGGTCAAGGGGTCATTATATAACACCTATTGAATAATAATCATGACATAATTATAATATTTATATTTTACTGATGCATATATACAACCTACCATCTCGATGATCATAATAATGATTCATTTTTCATAAATTGCATGTTAACAACATGGGAACATTATATGAGTATGTTTTATGATGAAATGAGGAATACATACACACTGAGGTGTTTATGTAAGGTGTGTGCTAAACATTCCTAGTAGTATTAGACAAAAAAGTTGAAGGGATTATTTTTATAAGATATTTCTTTAAAATTATTAATAAATACATTTTAAAAATATTTTTTACCACACGAGGGAGTGTAATGAAAACAAGTAACATGAATTAATCATTTAAAGAAAATAATACCCTTTTTTGTAAACCAAAAGTGATGATACTATTTAAAAAATGCATTAAAATATTGAAAATTGATTCTAGTGGATTTATAAAAATAAAAACAAGGGTTATCATTACCCATTTTATATATTTATTTTAAAAAAAATTTATAAACTAGTTGAAATATAAAATAAACTATAAATAGTAGAAAACACCAAAAAAAGGAAATAAGAAACAAAAACTAAGTAAACATGGTTTGAGAAAAAAATTATTTTTAAACTTTGAATTTAAAAAAATACAATCAACATCATAAATGGGTATATGATCATCACCACTATCAAAAGAGGAACAAGAAATACCATGAAATCACTATTGAAGTAATGAAATAAGAAAAAGTCATAATATATGAATCATCACAAAGAGAATATTATTTACCATAATAATCATAATGGGAAACTCACTTGGTTTTAATGGGGTGATCCAATACATAATTATGTGGAACATAATACATTCGTATGTTATGTTCATAAAAAATAACCTCATTAAGGACTCTCAACTAGCTTCTATAGGGATGTACCCTAGATGATGTGAATTCATAATGAGGGGAAACTTTCAAGTGTGTAATCCAAACAAGTGTTACACCTTTCATTGATACCCCACATAGTTACACTAGGTTCCCTAAAAAACTAAATAGATGTGAGGAAATATACAATCCTAATTTAAACATGTACCAACATTATAATATATCATGTGATCCCTCTCCCCACCTCCAAAAACCATTAAAATAAACAAACATTTTAATATTTATTCATATATCATTTAAAATGAAATTCCTATCAAATATTGCGAATAATATATATAAACCATTACAAAATGGTGAAAAAAAATTAGTATTACATGTGGCATGGAAATATTATATCAAGTTCCAAACAAGGAATTAGTATAAAACATGAATCAAAGATACAAATATTTTATTAAATAATGTATATTAAACTCGGCTATGATAGAATTCATTAAAACTCTTTAATAATATAACTTCAGTCAATAAGCTATTTAAGTTAGTACGATTTCCTAATAAAACATAAATGTCTAAAACTCACAATAAATGAGTAATAAAACTCAATAGAAACTCAACACATTCCATGTAAAACCATACATTATAAAACCGTTATAGAAAACTTCAATAACATCCTTAAAATATATTTATATGTGAAAATACACATATTTTCATCAATTTATTTGGAAAAGTCCTCTTAAAAATTTTTATAAATATTTTGTAGACATAAAAAATTATTTTATAAATCAAGAACCAGGATACCATTTAAACCCTATTTTTTCAAAAATAGAAACCATATAATATAAAAAAAATCTTTATATTTTCGTCAAAGATATCACATTTAGGAATATCCTAGATGGAAAAGTGTTTTAAAACTCATGAATTATGGTACATGAAAAATAAATGGTATTTTAAAGTAAATCCTATATTATGTTGAATAAATCAATACACAATTAGTAATTACTTGGATATCTTAGAAGTAAATGACCTAAAAAATACCTAAATAATTAAAAAAGTATTATAAAAACCCTATCCTTAGATTTAGATACCATGGTCATTAGATTTAGAGTGACACTTGAAAGAATTTTGGAATGGGATAAGGTAGAAGTTATGAAGATGTGTTGAAATTAATCTAATATCAAACCCTATAGAAGAGGTAAATAGATAAGGAAAATAATTTATTGAGATTACCCAGAGATCCTCTAGGACACTTTGATAAAAATGAGTGTGGGATAAATGATATCCCACTTAAAATAAGAAATCGAAAAACCAAAAAATTACAGACCACATAGTTTCTTCTCATAGTTTAGGAGACCAAAAAATATATTCTAATCTTGATATTGTATCCAATATGGTTAGTCTAGAAGGATCCAAAAACTATATACCAAACATGAACCATCCATTGTGTAAGGAATTTAAACTATTCATAGTTATCCTACATATTTAGTTCTAACTATGTTCCAACTGTGAGAACTATAAAAATCATAAAATGTTCTTAATCCAGGATCAAATATTTTTTTAAAAATAAAGTAAAATAGATAATAAAATACAAAAATACAAAAATTTTACTTTGGGGTGTCAAAATCAACACCATTATTCCACTTTCAATCCCTATAAATTCATTAGTGAATTAAAAAAAGGATCTGAACCACCTCCTCTGAATTATGGGTTATGGTCAATTCGAAAATGATTCATTAGGGTATTTATAATATGAATATTTTATATCATGAGGGATAGTTATATATGATTATAAAACTATTAGTTGATATAGATGATAATACTATATGATTATCCCTAAAACAGATAAACTAAGGAGAAAACACATGTGGGTATGGTGAAAATGGAATGAAAAAGTATTTCTGAGTTCAAAAAACATTATACAATTGGGTATTCTTGTATATCATAACACATTTTTAATTCACCATAGAAAATAAGTGTCGATGGAACTAATCTCCAAATGACAAAAGGAGTTTCTACATAACTATAAAAGTTCATGTATATATTTCACTCGAAAATTGAATGAAAAATTTAATATGTTATCTTATCTATAAATTTTTTAGAAAGGGTCAAATGAAATAAATAAAAATACAAAATAAGGAATTAACTTTATTGAATAGGGAAAAAATTATTATGAACATGACCTATCTCATCAAAGGACACCAATAATAATGCATAATACCATGTTATATACTAGTAGAATCGAATAGAATTATGTCACACATAGAATGACTACACATGGTAGTTATTGAATAGTATTTTGATACACTATATAAATCTCCCACCTTATAGTACACCTTATAATGAAGAAATAGATGATGTGATAACACTTTAAAAATATCACTATTAGATAGAATGCATCCCCAAAATAAAAGAGTCAAAGTGTGTGATAAAACATGCCATCACCATGCAAAACCACAAAAATGATGAATTCACAACTAAATAGTGATAACAATATAAGGTAACTATAAAATTTAAATGATACTCGATAAAATAGGATAATAAAATTTTTCAAAAAAAATATTTGGAGAGATACATTCATCAATAAGGAAATAACAAAAAGCGAAACATCAGTAATGATGTTCTTATAGTAGGATCTGACCAGATTCAGTATTATTGAGAAAAAGACTCATTATAGACTAGTAGACAAATATAAGCTATGTTAAAGATTTATTCTGTCATAGGAGATTAGGTTTATTAAATGTTTTATGATCACTAAATTATCCACACTGATGACAGGTGTTCATAGATCTTGATTGAGAGGGCTTAGAGTTCCATGTTTGACCACATGGGAATCATTTAAGAACCTATGTTTTTTTGAGATACAAAAAATTTAGTTTTCAATTTAATTCCTTTTTTGGAATAATGTAAATTCTTGATGGGTTTATAGAAGAAATAAGGGTATTTGAGACTTTTCCAGAGCCCGAAGCCCTGGCTTTTGGAGGAAACAACTCAGTGACTCTATTAGTATAAATCATGACACCTAATCTTCATAGTTAAAAAGACTGTGTGGGGTGTACATGGCATTATAGATTAAATATAATAGGCTGAACATAGTTTTTCTAACCATGCACTACATGTTGTTCATGGTGTACACCCTGGATAGAGTGGGGTGTATGGGAAGAGTATGGTAAAAAAACCATTCTCCCAAACTGCACGGGCCATTTTACATGGATATTAGCTAGCACACAGTTTGGTCAATCATGTATCCAAACTATGCACGTCATTATCTTTTTGGTGAAAAAACAAATGTGACCATATATATTTAAAAACATCATCCCTCCGTCTTTTATCTCTCATGCATAACAATAACTCCACTCTTCTCTGGTGAAGATATCCTCCCCCCTTCTATGAATGTTTCTTGGATATCTCTTCTATAAAAACTTTTAATGAAGATACATGTATCTCATTGGATCTCCACCATTGTGCTCTCCAACCATTTAACTCCCTCCATCATCCTTTTTCCCATTGACTGAGTTATTTTGGTGTGATTTATTATGATCGTTTTTTGGGAATTCTTTTATTCTTTTATTTTCATATTATCTAGACCAAAATAAGGACTGATACTAGAGGAGGTATCTATTACCTGAATAAGGTATGTGGTCTAAGAATATTATTAAAAATTCTCACTTTATAAATTTTCACCATTGTGTGTTTTTTAGTTTCATCATGATTTTCTCCACTAAATTAATATGATTTAATTAATATTGTATACATGGTATTGTAGAGATTTATTTCATCTAATGGACATCATTGGGTGTTGTGACCACAATGCGGACCACAAATAATTTGGTTCATTCTTTGTTATTTATTGATTTTCCAATATTTAAAATACTTGAGACAAAATTACAGTAAATTTTACTTGACCTTTGGTAAGGTAAGTGTTCTATCATGATAAATGAATCTTAAAAAATTAAATGGAAATTATATATAAATTGGTATCACATAGACTTAGAAAATGTAATTTAATTATCAATTAGTTTCATTTATTTATTTCATCTGGTAACATATGATGAAAGGTAATGGAATGAACCTCATGAATTGTATTTTTCATGAATATTTCATTGCCTAAAATGACATATGATATACTAAATTTATAAGCTTCCTATTGTAATTGGATTGTTTTCATCTTTATAGAAATGGTCACACTTGACCCAACATTGGATTGCCAAGGGATTCCTTGAGCACTCATAGAATTCCAAATTGATTCATTATGATGATTTCCAGGGGAGATACCCACCATGGAATCTAATCATTATCTTATTATGTGAATGCCTAAATAATGTACTGATGATCATAGAAAACTTTTCCAAATTTTATAATTCATTGGATATACTCCTTGGATTCATCTTGATGTCTTTAGACATGTGGTGCCATGGATTCACCGTAGTGGGCCATGTCCTGATTATGCTAAGATTACTAGACACGAGATCCTTGAACTCAGTTAGGATCTTTAGAAAAAAAATCATTGGTATTACCCATTAGATTATACTCAAAACCTTATAGAATGACTACATGATATACTAATATGAGTTGGCTTGACCCCTGAGGTCAAGGATGCATTCGTTTCTCCTTGGATCCTATTTTTCATTATCATTATCACTCCATGATTACCAATATATTATAATTATTATATATTGATTAATAATTTAATGAATACATGGTTAGAGACATCCTTCATAGGATGAAGTAGGTATGGTACACAAGTTATCCCACGAGGAACTTGAGTTAGGCATGGGTTGTATTAATTTTCTTGTTTTACTTTTATATACATGCACATTGTTAAAGAATTTATATTCACATAATAGATTATTTATATACATCATTGGTGGTGGAATACTGAGTTTATCTAATACACTATCTGATGCACCATTAGTACTCGGGGAAATTATATGATCGTAGGTGCGGTCAAAGGTAAGCATCCTATTTTGGACAACTAAACTTCTTGGTTTTAGATGAGAGATTTATAGAAGACGAATGAGCTAGTTATCAGGATTACTGGATAGTATTCCACTTTTCTATTCTTTTTTATATCATGTATTGAACATTATTCCTTCTTCCGTGTATGCCTTTTACCCCTTTTTTGTAGAGGCATACCCACATCTTTTATATACAATACAGTCTATAGGTTTTGATGATTATTTATCACTTGAATGATTATTATTGTTTCCACTACCTTATTTAATATTATTAAATATCTATTGTTTATTTATATTTCACACTAAAATTCTCTACTATGACCTAAGGTAACAGTCTCCCCATAAACACGCTCAAGGCCATTACTTCAAGTCAGTAGCCTTCAGTGTGTAGGGAGGAATACTTGAGGCCATGTGTTCAATCATGTTTGATTACTATAGAGTGAACCGAATCCCAAATTTTACAAAGTGGTATTATAGGGTTTTCATTTCTTTTCTTATTTTTTGGGAAATTTTTATAGGAAATTTAGTAATTTTAGGAAAATTTTTATAAGTTGTTTATGAGAGTAGATAACTCATATTTGGGGTAAAAACATTCCTAGGAATAAAAAACTTTTGTTCTATATTTGTCATATTTTAGTTTATATATTTTAAATATTTTCTGATGCACATGAATTTTGGTATTTGTTATTCTTATGAATATTCTCCCTTTTCTTGGTATGGTAAAGAGAATTCCTAAATTCATCATCATAGTATCTTAGTGATTCACAAGACATGCCATATTGGTGAATCTTATTTCTATAATTTCATGTGTTCCCTTGGATTTTTTAGAGTTCTATGATTGATATATATTCATGTGCTATTGATGAATTCTATAAGAAATAAGAATTTGTTTTTTAACATGTCATCATCCACCTAAATGGTGTTTTATCATATAGATTTATGGTGGCATATTAAATAGCCAATTCTGACCCATGTAAGATATGTAACCATAATTGCATGATATTGCCTTTGGCTATAATTACATGACTATGAATTTAAATTTATAATTCTTTTGGTAATTTATAAATAATAAAGGGAAATTCATTAAATTGATCCCACATATTTTACTCATTACATTATGAGACCAAAAATAAAGTGAGATGGTTGTAATTAAGTGAGTATCAATTTTAATTTATAATGTGTATGGGACTTTAGTGTCTAGGAATGAAAATTCATTTAGTTGAGCATTATTATATATATATATATATGAACTTATGGAAATAAACTATAAAATATATGTTATAAGAGAAGTGGTTTCCTATAAATGGGATGCTCAAGTGAAATTTAAAGAATGTTTTCATCATTTAATGTCAATTGAGCCTCCCAATATACCAAAACCCATGTAAAAAAAAATAATTATTACCAATACAAAGAACATTGAATGGGATAGTTGGGGAAGTATATTGGGTAGTGATCCCTTTTAGTTGATCTCGATACAATTTTTGATCCAATCTGGTTTGGTTTCTTGTTATATAGTTTTTTCTTCATATTTGTACAGTTATGCCACCAAAACATCCTCGAGTTGTGCTCCATGACTGTAGAAACAACCCTGATTTTCAGGAGGTGGGACATGTGCCACCAGTGTTACCTCTAATAGTGCGACTAATAACACCAACTGTGATTCCCAAACTATGAACTGATTCCCTAATTTGAAGAAATTTCCTACGCTTTATGCAATCTATATAGGGTGCTTTGTGGCCTATACATACGATGTATTCTCTTACTCATGAGTTACAATAACAACATCCTCTCATATTCTCATGGTATAGAGGCCCTCAGGCTGCTGAGTGATAGATAAAATCCATTTTATCTAACTTCAAGCATCTAAATACACCTATAGAGAGGAGGGCCAATCTCACCACCTACATACTATGAGATTCTTCTAAGTTCTAGTGGGATGTGAATAATTATGATCGTTTTCATTTGGGAATAGTTTGGGAGGACTTCCAGACTACCTTATATGATTAATATTTTTATGATATTATAAAGAATGAACATTCTAGGGAGTTCATACACTTGGAGTAGGTTTTTCCTATCTACCATTTCTAATATCATGCACCAAGATCTTATCACCAATAACAATATGGTAAAATATAATAGTACAAGGAATAGAGGGTCAACAATGAGATGAGGTAGTAGTTCTTTTAGTATAAGGAAGAATAATATTGAGGTTTCCTATAAGAAAAGTGGTGTCCAATGTATCTACATTGGTAGCTCAGTTATATTCCCTCAGTATGGATGACATAAGAAAATAAATTCACAGTGGGATAGAGACCCGTAGGAGTACCATGCTTGCAGTCAAATATGTCAACTTCAATGTTTTCTTATAGACCTTTCTACATGTTTCTAGTGGAAGATAGAACCCTCCTGCTCCAACATCAGGAATAGGATTAGTGACTCTACATTAGGTAGGATGTTGATGCTTCACCGAATGAACATTCCAAGGAGGAGGTTGTGGATGAGGTAGCCATACTTATGATTTTCAAAGCCAGTAGAGAAGACTTTCAAAGGGTATTTTAACTATAGATCAGGTCCTTGGATCATTATAGTTTCACAAATTATAGCAGATAATCAAGGAGAAGAGTGAATGGATGTCTACTATATGCTGAACTATTCTAGTAGCCTATACTATTGTATCTATTTTTTTTGATACAAGTGGATCACACTCTTTTATCTTTTCTATCGATCAAAGAAACTAATGGGATTAAAATTCATTACTTTTTAGGGGTGATGAACCTGGACACACCATTGGGTGAACATTTAGAGGGTATACACCAATTCAAGGACTGTCCTATTGATTTTTATAGTTATCATTTCTTGTGGAATTTCCTTGTCCCTACGATTATATGGTTAGATTTCATAATTGGGATCGATTAGGTTATGCCTTATCATGAAAACATTGATTTTTTTACTGAAGGGTGACTTTTACCTTGCCTGAGGGTGGTAGATATGTACATAAGGGCATGTGGGATGTCCATGGTGGTCGATCTGGGCCAGATCATTGTGGTATGGGAGGAGTGAAAACCCAGATTTCTAACATTTTCATGGATGCTTGGATGGTTCATCTGATAGATTATCCTCCTATAGTGGATAATTTATTAGAATTATTCCATGTTGCTTTTTCTAGGATACCTTATAAGAGAGAGGTGGTGTTATCTATGATCTTGTTCGGGGAGAAACACCTGAATCCATTCTTCCTTATAGGATTGCTACAGATGAGTTGTTGGAGCTCAAGAGGGAGTTAGAGGGCTTGGAATCTTATTGATTTATATTACCTAGTACTTTACCATGGCATTAACTAGTTCTTTTATCCATTAAAGTGTATGGGACCCTTAGGTTGTTTGTATATTAAAAATTATTGATCCATTATACTGTTATGAATTGATATCCATTTCATTACAGAGATGTTCTCTTCGACCAGCTCTGAGGAGCTCATGTTTTCATGAAGATCAATATGATTTTATGTTAACATAATGTAAATTATATAACTTTAGACGTACCTCATACAAAATTCCATAGATGTTATGATCTTTTTAAGAACCCATTTATGTTTTTATTCTTACAAACACACCTACTGTTTTCATGGCCTTGATGATTAAGGTTTCCCACCCCTATCTGGATTCCTTTATCATTGTTTTTGCGAATTCCATCATGGTGTATTCTTATACTCTAAGAGATCATGAAAATCATACTACTATCATATTGAATATAATGAGTTAGAATCAATTATATACTAAGATCTTGAAGTTCCACTTATAGATCGACAAGGTTCACTTTTTAGGTCATATTATCTCAGAATCAAGAATATCAGTTTTACCAAAGGAGGTGAGTGCTATTATTTACTTGGGGAATCCAAAAATGAGTTTTTATATGAATATTCTTGGGACTATATTTTCATTATAAGAAATTTATATAGGAATTATTAATCCTTATAGAACCTATTACTTGTATGACTACGAAGGGTTTGAATTTATTGTGGTTTGAAGCATCTGAGAAGGCCTTTTAGGAGATGAAAGGAAGACTTAATTCCACACCGATATTGATTATTCCAGAGCCTGGAAGAGGTTACATAGTTTTTTATGATGAATCAAGTACCATTCTGGGTGAAATACTAATGCAATGGGATAACTTCATTTCATACGGGTCCCACCAGTTGAGACCATATGATAATAATAACCTAATTCACAACCTAAAAAATGTAGCTCTCATTGATGCATTGAGTTTTTATAAGCATTATATAATGCAAGATAATTTTATGGTCTTTACTAACCACAAGAGCCCTGAATATATCATTATTCATTATGACTTGAACCTTAAAAAATGGATATTGGTACTATTCTAGTAGTTTTTTGACATTGTGGTTTCCAATATTATTGGGAATTAAAATGTGGTAGCTGGTGTGATGATCTGAAAAAACTCAGGCACATTCCAGTCTAGAATCCCATGATGAATGTATATTGATGGTAATCTTTTCTAAATTGAACCCATGGTTTCAAGAGTTCCACACATATCCTTTTATTTAATATTAAGTAGTTATCTATTCACTACTGGACAGGGTTAACAAAATGTAGTTTTCAGAACCTAAAGGTTTTTTCATAAAAGAGAGTATTTAAGGTGAGGACCAACCTTTGGATTGGTTGGTAAATTATAATAACATATTTCCTATAAATGGGAATAAGGTAGGTGGTTTATTAATTTTCCTGCAAAGTCTCACTAGTTTTAAATATTCACCATTTTTCACACAGTAGTTTCATTGGGGGGGGGGATTCTGTTCTAAATTCATATGCTTTAATTTAAATTAAGTACATGGTGTTCAAAATATTTTTTGACCAATAAACATCATTTGAGGTGGTGACCTTAACTATGTGGCCTCCCTCAAGAATCTTTTTTCCTTTGGTCATCACTCCATTACTGAAGGCATTGAAGGAGGGATCTTGCAAGTCTCCAGTCATTCTGGCCTCATCCTTTGCGGATGCCACGACATGCCTCTGATGGACACTGGTGGTGATATTCGGTGGTGTGAAGCAGCCTCTTCAGATGTTATTATGGTTCATTCTCTATTGGGATTTGAATTCTCTGGTTTACATCTCCTCTATGCATTAGAATTCTTTCTTCTTGGTCTTTGACTCGGATGATTATTTCATCAGTGCTTGGTGTAAATCCCCCCACTCATAGGTTCATTGGAATTTTAACCTCTCACACTGGTCTATGGAGGTTCTCATGGGTAAGGAGATCCCCCTTGTAGTCATCTGTTTATCTCTTACAGGCCTTCCGTTGCCTTTCCAAAATGAGTTATTCTTTAAGGAAATCAGTGATGGCCATGGAGGATTTCTTTGCACAGATGACAGAACCTGTTAGGGTGAGGACCTCTCTATGGACCACATTTGCGTGGATGCGGATACATCTCTCCCTCATCTAGATAAGCTCTCACTTCATGGGGATGATTCCTAATACTAGTACCATCCCATTTTCTACCCATTTATTCCAAGGTAATGGTCCCACTATTTGATCTTGGGCCACTCCTTGGAGATTTTTCAAAAGATTCACCACAATTGTTGCTGTTGGCATCCCTAAGAGGCTATCAAATCTTATATTAGGCCCTCCCCAATGCCATATTCTTTTTATGACTTCCAAGAGTCTCTTACTATTATGTCATAAGGTCCTAGGGTGGATGAGCTAGTAGTGGGTGGTTCCAATCCTTGCTTGTCCATAGTCCCGCTTTTACCAGTAGGCTCATTGCTCCCTCTATTGTTTATCTCATTCCTTTGTTCTCTCACCTTTAGAGATAAGAAATTATTGATAATTTTAATGGGTTTATTGGGGTGTATGTATTACAGTCACTTCCTCAGTTTTAAGGATACCAGCTCTTCCATTCCCCATAGTTTCTCAATTCCCACCTGATCCTAAAGGGAATTCTCTCTATAAGGATCTTTCCTACAACCCCCGAACAGAGACCCTGCTAAATCCAAACCTTCACGATGATCTATTTTTATCCACATATGATAATATAAGAAAATATCCCCCACCTCATATTGTGTCTTGGGATTCGAACATGATTCCCTCTCGAGATATGAGCAGTTAGACTCCTTCTCCCTAGGTTATTTTAATGTCAAATTCATGGTTATATATGAGATCCAAATCCAGGAAGATTAGGGAATGCACCTCCTCCCATTTCATCAAGGTAGGGACCCTTGGCACCACTACCAGGGCTATTTTGTTCTATTGGTATGAGTGGTCATTTTCAATGCTCAAGATCTTGGTGGTTGGGGGAAGTTTGATTTGATTTTCACATTGTATAGCAGTCATAAGTTTTCCATTATTTATGTTCTTGAATGTGAGGAGAAATCTGCTAAATCATTTTTTTTCTAGAAGACTCAAATTTCAAGGTTTTATGCATGATGATATATTCAAACCCGATATCTAGATGTTCAAGAATAAGAGAATCTTAGTGGATAAAATTTGGGATGATGATTAATATATCACCATGATAGTTTTTGAGGGAAACAAATTATTCTTCGTTTCTTTTATCTATGGGAGTTGTGGAACCCAAAAAAGATAATCCCTATTGAGTTTTCTTGATTCTTTTGACCTTGAAAACCTCCCCGGGATTTTTGAGGGGGGAATTAACATTATTTCAATCCCAAAAGAGAGGAAGGGCCGAGGCCATTTTCCTACAAGGGGAAACCTAGATTTTCTAAATTTCATGGAAGGTAAAGGGATTATGAATATGGGATTCTCCGACGACTATTTCACAAGGTGTAATAACCAAATGGGGATCCATCGCTCATGGATCCATTTATATTGTTTCTTTTCTAACATGGAGGACATCTTTATGTTTGATAATTCCAAGGTTGATTGTTTGTCTTGGGAGATTTCCATTCACTTCCCTTTATTGGTATCTCATTCCTCTAGATAGGATAATCATCCTGGTTTTTGATTCAATCAACATTGGATCTCCCAAATAGGATTTCATCAATTGGTTAGCGAGGTTTGGTGTTTTCCTCAACAACGACAACCATGGATTGTGCTTCACACCAAACTTATAAGGCTGAAACATGCACTTTAGTTTTGGGATGCTTCTTTGCCTCCATGGACATGGACCCAAAGGGGCTCATGGATGCAATTAACTAGCTCGAATTCATCCTTAAAGAGGATTAGAATGAGCATGCCTTTGAGGATTTAGCTATCAAGAAGGATTCCTTCTCTGATCTTATTCTTGTGAAGGAATGAATGGAGAGGCATGACTCCAGAATCAAGTGGATAAGAGAGGTGGATAGGAACACTACATTTTTTCACACGTGTGTCAAGGAATATAAATTCCACATGAATCCCAGCATAGTGCTTCAATATGGTACCACAAATGATGATAGGGATGTGGTAGGAGCCTAAGACCATGATTATTTTTTTGATTTCACTATAGGTCCTAATACACGCATGCATAATGGATATATCGGGAACAATGATGACATCTTGATTATTATTCCCACCATAGCTTCTCCCCACTCCAATGATAAATTGGGTTCTATCCTTTATGAGGCCGATATTCAAGAGGCTATGTTGAAAATGAACTTGGAAAGTGGAATGGCCTCAGATGTTTTCCCAGACTTGATTTATAGAAGTTTAGGGCATGTGATCAAATCAGTTGTTATTAACTCTGTCCAAAATTTATTTAGGGGAGGGAGCCTTCCATGGATCATGTTAGCTAATACTTTGGCCCTCATTACTAAGATCAGTTATCCCTTTACCCTTATTCGCTTCAGACTAGTATGTTTTTGAAACATGCATTATAACTTTATATCCAATGTTTTCAATTCATGGATTTCTCCTCATATGCTGGGATGGGTGTCCTTGGAACTACACGGATTTGTGCTGGGTAGGTGAATTCAAGAGGCCATTACTCTGGTAGATGAAAATTTCAAGGACATTGACACAAACAATCATGGATCCAACATGTCCATTAAGATTGACATGAAAAAGGTGTATGACATGATTGAGTGGAGTTTCATCAACATGGTTTTGACAAGCATGAGGTTCTCTTCCCGGTCTACAGATATATTTTTCAGGAATTTTAGTTCTTCCTGGTGGGAAGTTTCTCACTCGGGGAAAACCCACTGATTCTTCAAAGCCTCCCATGTATTAAGAAAAGGGTACTATCTCTCCCTTAGCCTCTTCATCCTCTCATAGGTTGTTCTGAGCCGACATATCAACAAGAGTGTGTCCAATTGTGGGATTATTCCTTTTCGTAGGTGGATGAGTTTCCTCTATGTTTCACATCTCATGTTTGTAGATGACACCATGGTTTTCCTTAATGCTAGAAGAAGATTGGTTTGGGGTTTTACCAAATATTTGGGGTCTAGTTCCATTGGAGTGGTCAGATTGTCAATAATGAAAAGAGAAACTAGTTTATCTCCAAAAGATGCACTACTTGGTGGCCTACTCCTTGTACAATAGCATCGACATGCAAAGGGGCCATTTTAGGATGGATTACCTATGTGATACAATTTCCTCAGGAAGGCATAGGATTTGGTGTTTTTATCATATTGTGAGAAAGATCACAGATAGAATTCTCAACTAGAAGAACTGGTTTCTATCCTTTGGGTGCCAGATCACTTTAGTGAACAATATATTGATGGACATCCTTGTTCATGATTTATCCTCTGTCTATGTTCCTAAGGGATTCATATAAAGGATTGATATTATTTTTTCATGCTTCATATAGTACTCCCTCTCAGAGGGAAAGCGACATTGGGATTCATGGAGTAAACTAACTTGTCCCATCAAACAAGGTGTTATCAACGTCAGGATCCTGGTTGACCGTCTCTGCTGAATGAACGCTATGTTTTCATGGGAGGTCTTAGATAAATGCACAATTTGGGGGAGGGATATGGGAGGATGATGGTAAGGGAGCAAGGATCGAGATGTTCACTGTTCTTACCCCTTATGTCCCTCTATCTTCATTCTTATCCCAACCTTTCAGCCCCTTACTCAGTGGATTGTGGGGAATAAAGACTTATCATTTTGGAACCTGAACTAAGCCAGTGAGACCATCATCTTTCCAAGATTCCATGTGTCTAAAATCTTGTTCAAGGAGGCTTCCATGCTTCTGTCTTTCATTTCATATTTTCTTGATGAGAAATTGAAGGCTTTTTTTGACCACATTATCACCAATAAGGATCCAGACAGAAGTGTTTTAGTTATTTATTGTTTGTGGAACTTCTTAGTAATGGATTTTAGATGGGCCTCGTCTTCTCAGTCTTATTCCAATGGATAAGATGACATCCTTTTGTGAAAAAGGATTCCTATGAATTTTAACATCCTTATCTAGGATATTAAGAACAATTTAATACCCTCAGATTAAATCATCAAACAATATGGTATCATCTTGGCATCTAGATGCTATTACTGTAAATAACATCATGAATGAAAAGTGGATCATATTTTCTTTTAATTATATTGGGCTTCTAGGTATAGAATTTTTTGAAAGTTTACTGATGTCTATTCACATCATATGCATGATTCTTCTTTTCTGGACAGATGGTTTAGCGACCTGGGTATGTTGGGTTCAGAGAAGATGGCTCTTATGATTGTGCTCCTCAAGGGCTGCAGGTGTCTCAGACAAGCATGTAATAAGTCATGTTTTGAGGGAGTCTAGACCTTGGTTAGAACCATTATTGTGGGAATCCTAAATATACATCTCGGTATATTTAGACTCTTTAAGGAGTGTTGTGAGGCCCATGATTTTCAGAATTTTCTTCTCAATGTTTTAGTAGCACGTTCAGAAAAAAGTATTCCAAGGCCCCTTTTGGTGAGATGGATTCCTCCTACATGTTGTATGAGACTGAACACAGATTGATCCTATCGTTCAAGTGTTATTAGTGGCTATGGGGTTTCGTAGGACTCTAGAGGCTTGGTCATATTTTATTTCTCAGCTTACCTAGGAAGTGGATCCTCTATTGAGGAGGAAGCCAAAGCCACTCTTAATAGGATTTCTCTTTACGAATAGGCTAATATCACTCTTTCTAAAGTGGAGACATATTCCCTGATCTTTCAAAACTACTTGTAGGGAATTGGTGAAGTCCCATGTTTAATATCCTACACCATCAGAAAGTGTCGGGTCATGCTCAACAACAATAACATAAAAGTGCTTCACACATGGTGTGAAGGGAACAAAGTGGTAGACCAACTAGCCTCTCTAGCTGAGTAAGGCTCCTATATTTACGGCGACTCAAATTTAAACCTCTTAAAACTCGAGGAGGTGTATTTTATTAGGGTGGATTACCATGGCCTTCATTACATTAATACTCCTTAGATTCGTTCTTTCTATTTATTTGGCTTTGCTCTTTGGTGTGTTGGTACTTTTTATATCCATTATTTTTATAATAAATATATATATGACGATGATGAGATGCCTTTAATGTGAATTTTACATGACCTTTCGTAATGCATGTATTTTATAATTATAAATGAGTATATAAATTATTAAATTGAATGTACACACACACATATATATAAATCACATGGCCTTGGAAAATGTAATTTAATTGTCAATTAGATGCATGTCCTTATTTCACATTATCACATTTGATTAATGGAAATTGAATGAACCGATTTAATTATATTTGGAATGATTATTACATGGCCTAAAATGAACTGTGATTTACTAAATTTATAAGGTGCCTATTTTTTACTAAATTTTTTCATATTTATACAAATGGTCAGACTTAATCTGGGCTCAGATTCATGAAAAAATTCTTTGATAACTTAGAGGATTCCATCATGATTTATTGATCTGATTACCATGGGAGATACCCACTATGGAATCCAGTACATGTCTTATTAAATGAATCCCCTAGAGATGTTCGAATGATTCACTTGACTCTTTTCTAGATATTATAATGGCTTTGACTCACTCAACGGATTCAGCTTGATGTCTAGGGACACGCAGCACCCTAGATTCCCCAAATCGGTCCCATACATGCTTAGAACACAATTACTATGGATGAGCTCCATGGACTTTGTTAGACTCTTTTATAGTATAATACCTTGGGTGGAATCCTTTTATTACACTCACACACCTATATCCACACTACATGAGTTACTACTATTAGTTGGATCGACCCCTGAGGTCAAGGATTCCTTCATTTATCATTGGATATTCATTTACTATTATAATATTAATTTCTCATTGATTACAAGTATATTAAAATAATAATCCATTGATTAATAATTATATGGATACATTCTCAGATACATCTAGTATAGGATGAATCCGACATGGTTTGCAAGTTGTCCCACGAGGAACCTGAGTTTGACATGGGTTGTATTTATTTTCCTGATTTATTTTTTTATATCTAGAAATTATTACATTTTATATTCACAGACTGAATTATTTGGAGACACTATTAGTGGTGGCCTATTGATTTTTTATATCACACCATATCTATCCCACCATTGGTACCCAAGAATATTATATGATCGTTGGTGTCGACAAAGGGAAGTGCCCCGTTTTGGACACCTAACTTCTTACTTTAGGATGATAAAAAGGTGGTATATGATTGATCAAATTCTTAGGATTCTTGGATAGTTTTTATATTTTTTAATCTTTTTTATATCTTGTATTGTACTATTATAATTCAATTATATATTCTTATTTTTTCAGTTTTGTTGAGACATGCCATCATATTTTGTATATGATACAATTTATATCTTTTTATGATTATTTATCGCTTGATTTATTTTTATTATTTTTGTTGTATTATTCACTAATATTATTCTTTCTTTTTATTCATTTTTCATACGTATGTTCTCCCCTATGACCTAAGGGCATAGTCTCCCTTTTGACACACCCTAGGAACTCTCTTTTATTCAGCAACCTCTTGAATATGAGGAGGTGTGGTTGAAGAAATGTGGCCAACCGAGTTTAGTTAATTATGTGTTAAATGGGTCCTAGATGTCCCAAAACTCATGAGAGATTTTATATTTTAGGAGGAATGTTAGATCAATGAAAATAATGAACAATACCAATTAAAATTTTCTTATCTACCGTACCATGCCTATTCTTATCTTGATATAGAGTACCCATGATCATACTTGATGGAATAGAAGTGCCACCAATCATTAGATTTCTATGTTTATTTAACTACACCATCATGTACTTGTTGAATACTTCCTCGTATGATGTCACTTAAAATTTAAAAACATCTTTTCCATGGTTCAAAAAATATCTACTTTGAAAAATTAATCATTTAGGGAGTTACTAATTACTATATTGGGAGAGAAAGAAAATGTCTTAGAGAAATGGTTAGTGTACTCTTTCACTATTTGATCACCCCACTGTAGATTCATAAATTCCATTTTTTATCAACTTTCTCATTTTTAGGATAATTCCATTATAGTGAAATTTTATTGAAGAATTATCAATATCTTTTTTCATGTATCAACAATGGAAGGAATACCTCCCAACATTCATGAATTGGTTCTTCAAATATTCTTATGAAAATATTCACTTTCGAGGTTTCAAGAGTTCACAAATAAACAACAATTCATTCGATTTTTCCCATACACACCATGTCTTCTTTCATACCTTAATCACTATAAAATATTAGTGTATTTTGATTTTAAAAAACCATGGATGTGGTATAATATTAAATAAGAACATAAATAAGACAATATGTATGTTTGGAAAGAGTTCACAACCAAAAATATCATACTCATTCTATGATAGATACAATTATAAGAAGCATCCAATGAAACAAAATTTTCTTGATTTATTAATATAATTTATGTAGGAATACTATAAATTAATCTAAATATAAATCTCATTTAAAAAATCTTATGATTTAAATGAGACAAACAAAATAATATTCAAAATATAAAACATAAAAACAATAATTTACCAAAATAAATCATATAAATGTCACATAGAAAACATTTTATTTACACAATAGGAATTAAGTAAGATTCATAAAATTCATTTTATACCAAATCAAAAACATTTAAAACACTCAATATTTTTTAGATAATTAGGAAAATATATTTTATTCCAACTCCCCAATAGAGGATTAACAAAATAATTAAAATATTTTAAAAACTACGAAGAGTATTTTTTTAAAATTAGTTAAAAAATAAAATTTATCTTTTATTCCAAACTAATAAAAATAAAATTCGAATATATATTTTAACACATTTAATGTACCATAAAATGATTAATAGACTTTCAAATTCATCACATGAAAATCAATTATGAAATTGAAATTTTATTTGAAAAATATGTTATAAAATCTATCATAAAACAAAAAATTTTATTAAAATTCTCTTTTACACTAAATGATTGGAGTTTATAATATATATTTATGTAGAGTAACAATAAATATAAAATATGTATTAATTAAATAAATTAAATTAATAATAACCCCCCCTTTAGTTTATCATAAATAGACGAGAACCACATTAGACAAGATTTGGAAATCAAAAGAAGTAAAAAAATGAGTTAGGGGGTTTTATGACTATGAATAGTTTGGCTACATGTTTAGGCAGGCTATGTTCGAACTGTGTGTGAATCAATAGAAGGTTTCCATAACAATATAAATGATCTGAGTATCATTTTTGAAATAGTTAATAGTAAATGTGTGACTTTGGTTCTCCATCTTTTTCTACCACAAAACATATAAAATCACAAAAATAATGATAATTGATATGGAAACACAAATAATCATAATTTAGATCAAAATATAAAAAGAATAACTAGAAATTAAAACCAAATTCAATTCCCATATCTCAAATACCCATGGAAACCCATGTCTCATCCTAAATTTTTTTGATCAATCACTTATCCTTGAGATAAATGTTGGGTTCCAACAAACCTATCTATAGACTACCATTAATCCCAAAACAAAAAAAGGGATATAATATTTTTTAATAATATAACCTTGGTACACCTATTATCGAAACATAATTCACTACTCTATTCTAACTTTTTAATATTGTGTTTAACTGTTTTTATATAGAAATTTATGAATTTTATAATAAATTGAACTTCTCATTAAATTCAATTAGTTAATTCTAAATACTATTAAAAATAAAAATCTCAATTTTTTATGTTTAAATAATAAGAGGAGGTGATTTGGAGGTACAAAGATGAAGGTGATTAAAACATGGAAAAGGATTATGGAATCTCAAGAGAATATGTTATTTGACTTTCACCATATGAAATATCTATTAATCAAATTAGGATGATTTTTTTGTTGGATTATTAAATAAGTGGGATAAAATTCATAAGAAGAAACATAATCCCAATTAATTCGTTTGGTGGCCCAAATGATGTGATTTTTATAGAATACCAAAATTGATTGATGTTAAGACTACATATTAGTATTTTGAAAATTTCTATAATTTTAATACTCTAATGATTTACATATATTTTACATGGAAGAAATAAAAATTATATCTAAAAAATTATCAACTTTTGAATGTTTTAAAAATGGGTTTTCCTTGTGAAGTCATAGAAAAAATTAGTATTGTGAAATCTGGGAGAAGAATCTACTATCCCTCATTACCTATAAATTATAACCTTGGAGGTCTAAACAGTGGGTGATCATTGTAAGGGAGTTATAAAATCCAAAGTAATGAATAATTATTAATAAAATAAGGATTGAAACAAGATCATGGATGCATGAATTAGTGAAGACTGGGAGAATATACATGAAAAATAATTACAAACACTGGAGTATGGGATACCATGTTATAAAATACAATATTTGGGTTCTCCTCAGTACCGTTTGAAACTAGGTAGTCTGTAACTTTATTCCATTCATGCCAATTGTGCATCAGCTATGATAGATTGATGTTATTATTTCTTCATATAATATGGTAGATGATGGATCAAGGAATTTTATACTTGTCTTTGAGATTGTTAAGATCTTAGAGAGTCTTGGATCCCTCCTAAATTTATAGAAGATCTGGAAAATTATGAAGTGAGTGTTACTCAATGTTTTGAATCTAAGTGCATTAGTTCAATTGATAAGAGGATAATTGAGATCTTTGTTTGGCCTCAACTATGAAAATGAGCTAAATCAATTGAATTTAATATAGAAAGTAAATTATCATAATGTGTCCTAACATTTTTTAAATAACATTTATATAACCTCTTTAAACCATCCTTAAAATTTAAAATAACTTATACTTTGTTTTATTCCTTGGGCTTCATTATTTTACTTCAAATAAATTTAAAACCATCCATTATTTTTCAGTTACTTTTGATATAACTTATCTAAAATTCACTCTTCAAAACCATTAATTCACTTTAAAAAATATCTTAGGTTCATATCTTTGTAAAAAATCATCATTAAGAACCTAATTAATTTTATGTGTCATAATGAAACAGTAAAAATTCTATCATTGTTACCAGGGAATACCATCATTTATAGTTTATTTTCAATAACATTACATAATATTTCAATTTTTTTCTCTCATTAAATTTTTCATATAAATTTTTATTGTAGCATATATGATCTTCATATGTGGCATGTTCATCGTTAAAGTGAGCCACCTTAACCACACTTTTTTGTTTCTTCTTTTTTCACTCAGTTATTTTCTAATTAACGTTTTATTTCTTTCAATATTAAATTTATCATGTACTAAAATTTATTATGAATTTTATGGATTAATTTTAAAACTCCACATATCATTATAATTTCTAATTTTTTAAATTACAATGATCGATTATCCATTGATAATTTTTTTCTAGCTTATGAATGTTGAATCATCATCTGGGGATGATTACCCTAATTATATTGGTGAGTTCATGGACCTCCCTTTTCTTTTCTTTTCATTTTAATCCAAAAAACTATCTTTAGGATGAAAATTAAGACCAAATATATTTTTATAATTAAACCACTAACAATAAATATTTTTGATTCCTTAACCATATATGGGAGTACAGAAAAGTATTTAGATGATAACTCATTTATATTTCTGGTAGTATCCCAACAAGAAATTCCCCAATTTTATTAACTATTGGGGATAACCTAGAAATGTTGGCACCTCCACCTAGAAATATAATGCTGAAAATTTATTATATAGTTAATTAAATAATTATATAATTATATGGAGTACAACAAGAGTGTATGACATCGTGAAATATTATATTCCTAAAACTATATATATATAATAAATATTTTTATCTAATAATAAAATGATTATATCACACATATATATATATAAATATAAATATTTTATTTAAAATAAATATAAGAAAAAACATTATGTTAATATATATATAAATATTAAAAACTTTTAATGATGTATCTGTCGATGGCTGAATAACATTTCTGGAAGTGGCTGGTCATCTGTCGAATCCCAACTCAGTTATCAGTGCAAGATTCATTATTTTTTCCATTTTGGTTTCTTTACACGGTTTGTAAAATGTGAATTTTATTTCAATTTTTATTTAATTAGATGTTTTATTTTAATAAATATTATAATTATATTAACATAAATATATAAAAAATTATGGCATTGAACCTACTTTTGGGGTCACTATGCAGAGTCCAAAAAAACTGGGTTCGAGTCCACCTAGCCGACTCAATTATATAAACTTCTTAAAAAACAATGAATCATGTGTTTTTTTACATTTATAATAATAATAATATATAAAATAAAAATATTTTATAAAAATGTACTATGAATAATTTTTTTGTAACACCCTGAGATTTTGAGAATTTTTTTTGAATTAATTTATCTTTTCAATGTTTTTTTTTCATTTCACATGAAACTATAAGTAGTTATATATATATATATACAGATATATTTATATATATATTAAAACACGAATTAAAACATTAATTTCACTTGTTATACCAAATTTCCTTGCGCTACATGTAATACCAACTTGGATTGCACTACAAACAACACTGACTTGGCATACGATGCACACAACACTGAGTTTCTATGAAACATATTTTTTTAATTATTTGACTCAAAAAATTATAATCCATTGAAATCATTAATATGAATAGTAATAAATAGTTTTAAAATATTCTTTTTAATTGTATTATATTAATAAAACATATTTACAATGAAAGAAAATATTTTTAGTAAAGTCATTTTATGTTAAAAAAATTTCTTTCTTGAATGAATCACTTTTAATAATTAAAGTATTTTTAGACACATTTATAAATTGAATTGGGAAAAATAAAATTCATTTTTTAATTTAGAGCATCAAAATTATCCTATAGTTAATTTTTTGTATTTTTATGAGAAACTTCATTTTTTTTATAAAGAGTGAAGAATGCCGCTTTTTAGTTAAAAACTACATTTTTGTATAATTAATTATTAATGATAAATGATATTATAAATATTTTTAAGGTCAAATTAGATTAATATTACATATATTAAAACAATTTAATTCATTATAATAAATTTCACTTGGAAACTGAATATAAAACCATAAATTGTTTTTCAACATTTTCATACTTTAAAACCCCATTATTTCATCCCGTCAGTAGGATTAACACTAATCTGAATTTTACTACTTCTATGATTGGAATTTAAAAATAAAACATAAAACACTATATTCAGTTTAAATTTTATATTAAAATAAGACCATGATTATTTTTGACCAAAATGAATAGTAAAAGTTATTAAAATTAATCACATTGGTTAAGGCCAAATTAAGAGTAATTATGGACTAATCCTTAAAATTAAGGGCCCCAATGACGTATAAACTTGTATAAAACCCATTTTATCTACATAATATGGAAATAAACCTTCTATTATTGAGTTTATTTGGGGTTTAATTCCTTTTTAGGTAATAACACGTGCACACCTAATTTGTTTCTTAAAATTCCATGTGAGTCCTTTTCCTTCCCTATAAAAGGTTGCCACCTATACCCATTCCTCACTCCTCTAAAGCCTTTAAATTTGGTCCAATATTTTCCAAATTAGCCTCTAAAAATCCTCCCTTTTACCTTGAATCATCCATTTAATAATATACCCTCTCAAATAATCCTTTTGGCACAAACCAAAAGGAGTTACCCTATTTAGAGGCAATGTCTTCTCTCAAGATCATTTTCTTTATTTTACCTCTCCACTAATAAAATCTCTGTATACCCTAATTTTATGATGAAACTTGTATTGTAGAGACCCAAAGCTTGAAGTACATGGACATTACATTACTTTTGCAGAATACCTAATACATAACAGAAACAGACACACAAGGACCGTAATAGTTTAGTGTCTTTGGAAACTCGGAATATAAACTTCTAATCATGTTGAAATATCTTCAACAACTCCCATAACGATCTTCCCCTTTTTGTTTCCTTACCTAAAACCTTTATTTATTTCCTGGGGCAAATAAAACATAAAAAGGGTGAGCTCAAATGCTCAGTAAGGGCAAACATAGATAACATAAAACAATCCATAAACATTTGAATGCAAAAACTTGAACATAAAATCTAAACATCAAAATCTTGAGTAAAGACATGAATCTTGGAAGTACATAAGGAATATATCATAAGGGAACATCAATCATGATAAAATAGAATGGGAATAAAACATGTAATTGTGGAATACATTAAGAACATGTAATGATTTCCATAGTAGCCAAGGCATTGCTGCCAAGACCATCTTAGTGGACAAAGTCCCATTCTGAAACGAGTTCACTCCTCATTTTAGTCCTGTAACACTGAACCAGATTAACTTACCGTTCCAGCCATGTCTATCTCATGAGATATAAAATCTTTACCCAATGCATTGGAGGGAGATATAGGTCCCACCCATCTCATAATGAAATCATTCTTTTGTGTGCCACAAAATCATAAATCATACATCATAGCATAACCCAATAAATAAAATGGGTTTCATAAACATCATCCCATCATCACATAATCCATATAAAAGAAATGGATATAATTTCATAATAAGAAAAGTGAAACCATTTAAATCATAGATACATGATACTTGAAACATAAACATGTGAAATAATGATATCTTAGATGAAAATGGTTTTGATAAAATAATTGAAATGAATTCTTGAGAAAAATATCCTTTTTTCTTCATAATCATTTTCTTTTAACAAAATGTCATGAAATTTTAAAATAAAATTATTTTGTTGAAAATAGTCATGATATATTTTGTAGGAAGCTTCATGAAAATAAGGCTTTATAAAACTATAAAAATCCTTTCATGCCGTATACGTTAAAAAACATTCTTCTCGTACTTTTGTCAGAAAAGTCAAAAAGTACCTTGTAGGGTAAATAAAGGAAAGATTCCTTCCATACCATGGGGTAAAAGTAAAAATGGGTAAAAAGTACTATAAACATACATGAATACACTTTTATAAAACATGGACATGGATGATAGCAATAACCATAGTAAATACTTATGAATAAGCAATCTCGGATAAAAATGAAATTTGAAAAATTATCCCTTACCTTAGGTAAGATATGCTTCATACATATCCGAACCTCCTTTATAATGATTTAAATAATTTAATTTACTTATTAAAGAATCATATTCATTGTTATGATATCATATATGTTTCACTTATGACTTTATATTACCCGTTTTTTGTAAATTCCATGTTAAAGCAGCATTTTGGGTAAAATCATTTTATTTATCGTATGTGTTTCCACTTGTACTTCTTAATATTATTACTTATATCCTGATTTACATAATTTCATAATGTAAAACATGATTTATATATAATATATATTCATTATATACATATATATTATAGATCGATAAAAGGAATGAAATGCATCATTCATGGAGACGGTAGACCGTACGTACGCATGAACGCTGTTTTCGTTTTCCTTTTGAATTGAATGGAATTAAGTAAATGACATAAATATATATATACATAAATCCAGTATCATTATTATGTCATATATTTCATTATTATTCATTATATATACTTTATAATCATTCATGAATGGTTAACATGGAGAGTGAATCTCATCGCGTCGTGGAGACGGTAGTCCGTACGTACGCACGAGCGATGATATCATTCCCAAGATCGTGGAATTGTATTAAAGTGTATGTATAATATTAAAGAATCAATATAACTTTACAATAATCATATATATTCATTAATTTCACCATTATACCCATCCATGTAAGGTGGTGGTGGAAAATAGATTACACCACGGCGTGGAGACGGTATTCCGTACGTACGCACGTGCGGTGATTTCATTTTCCGTTGGATGGATAGATGGAGAAATATGATTGTTTTATACTTATAATAACATATCAGTATATGAGTGATACTGATGTTATTACTTCATAATGAAACAACTATCGAAGAATAAGTGGAAGAAGAAATAAAGATGAAAAATCGGTAACGAGCATTACCTCTTCTTTGAAACGCCTCTTTGATACCTCCTATTAGGGCACTAAAATTGGTCTGTGAAGAATAAAAGGACCTCTAGGATGTTTCTAGGGAAGTGTAGAAGATAATTTGGCAGTGGTTGGCCGAGCTTGAAGGCTCAAAGTGGTGTGAGGAAGAGAGGGAGGAGGTTCCCATTTATAAGGGAGGAGAGGGGCACCTTTGGAAAACTAAAAATATTATTTTATTATAAAGTCATATTCGGTTTTAAATAGCTCCAAATTGATTTATTTCGAATCTAAGGTGGAGATGGGTCGAAATAATCTCATCCAATAGAATTTAGACAAGTTTAGGTTCCTATTGTAACCTTATCATTTAGATTTAACTTTAAGTAAGACAATTTTACTTTTACCGTGTCTTTTTGTGTTCTTACACTATAAGGTTAATAAACTTACTATAACAAGCCACACGAACCCCAAGTTGTTTATTATTAATATATATAACTTTATATAAGTCATTTGGCCGAACCTTATATTTTTATGAATAAAATAACGATTAATAATGTAATATTTGTTTTAAAAACTATTTTTTGTCAATTTTGATACTATTTGGTAATTCATTTTTGTGAAACTCATAACAGAAATATTAGTTCTAACAAAGTAAATTAAATCAATACTAACATGTCATATTGACATATAAAATTATTTTAATTCATAAAAAGTCTCAAATTACAATTATTTGGGTATTTATAGTATCAATTATGTCAATATTTCATTAATAAAATAATTACTGCATCATCATTGTGTCATAAATAAATTAAATTATTTAAATTCTAAAAATTACAAATAAAATATCATTATGTAGGAAATCTTTTTATATTTCTAATGAATATTTATAGTCGATTTTATCTTATGAATAACCATATATTAAAAATTATTTACTTATTAAACTTTGATTTTAACTATTGTAACCCTTCATTAAATAAATTAATAATAAATGTCCTAATCTAATCCAAGTGGGCCTAAATGGTCATATTTTATTCCTAAGGTTGTTTTTGGTCGAATTAAACTTATCCAATTGAATTAGGACATGTGTTAGGGTAATAATAATATCATTTTTACCCTTAATTACCCTATTTACTTTTAACTGTGGTAAAAAAAAGTAAAAAGTTACTATTCACCAAAAATTATTTTTATCTCATTGAACCACATTTTACTTACTGGCATCAACTGTGTCTCTTGGATTTTTGAAATTATATTCACATAAGCGGTAAAATTATGTTTTATGAAAAATTCATTTTTTTTAACTACCACTTAGTGGTTTCACTATTCATCAAAAAATGAAAGTTTCCAGAAAAATACAAAAAATTAGGCCTAAGCTATATTTGATATTATGAACTCAAAAATGATGTCTATTTTACCAAATTCAAAACATATCAGTTGCATTAATTAATTTAAAAATTAATTCCCGTCGTCAAAAAAAAATAGCGTGTTCTTAAGAGATAATAACTATTAAAATATTGACACTTGTTTATGTCTGGTTTAAATGTGAAATTACATCCAATGAACAACATTGTATTAAATTGTAAAAATATATTCTAATTATACTTTAAAACCACTCAAATTAATAATTTATCCCTATTAATTATTTCGATTAAAAAGTTTGTTTTTAATTAAAATTTAGTAATTTTCACTATTCATCAGAAAATGAAAGTTATCCGAAAAGTACCAAAATTTCACCCTAAGATAATTACGATATTCCGAATCCAAAAATGAAGTCCATTTTGAAAAATAAAATTTACAAAATTTCAAAAAGTGGTTATTACTATTCATAACGGCTAGTTTTAATAATATTTTAATTGCATATCGTTGTTTAGTTAAACTCGGTATTGCGTACTATACACGCAATCGAGGAAGGTCATGATTGCATGTAATGCAAGGAAAGTCAAGGATGCGTGTTTTGCAAGCTCCTTTTGGTGTAGCGTACAACACAAGACATTAATGAAATTAAAAGAATATTTTTCATAAAATCTCGGGGTGTTACATTCTACCCCCCTTAAAATGAATTTCGCCCTCGAAATTCGTCGGGGTTATAAAGGGTTTACTACTCTAAAGTTTCTTTAATAGAAACCCACATCTTAAAAAGGAATACCAAAACCAATCTTTAAAAACAAAAGTATGAAACATAACGGTTACCCAAATAAACTAATCACTGGGTTTCCACCAAGGTGAAAATATGGATATGGAAGAGAAATCTAACCATCATGTTCTGATGGAGAGTGGTAGAGAACATGGCTATGGAAAATCCAGCAATAACAAATCCATAGATTTGTGATGATCTAAGGTACCATCTGATTCATTGGATATAAGAGCACTAGGGCAACATTTTTGGTTTTCAGGATCATTTCTCTAGTGTTGAATAATTTTCGAATCAAAAGAAATACTTACTTGATTTTTGTACAATCTCACCGTTGTTCGTTCCTTGAACAATTTCCACTTCATATCTTAAAGAAATGAAGTTTAATTTTCCATTCATGATGTGTTAGCAGATCATTTGAAAGAATGATGGGTCATTCCATCTGTCTCAAACAAAAGGTTAGAAAAGTTATCAAAAAATACATAAGTCTATCTATAGTGAGATTAATCATATATGGCTCCTAAAATGGACTTATACTTCTTATATCATACTACTTAATATAATAAAACTATTTTCTACTAAACAGGGACTTCCTGCAGGCCAGTGGTAGGTGATAAAGGCCAATTGCACTTCGGTTGTGGGTTTGATTCCCACAGCCTTGTCCGACGCGATGGGCTATCGCCCATCCTGCAGGTTGTCCTTTTTCTAAAATTACATTACTATAACATCTCATAAATAATATCAAAAAAACTTCTATCCTTAAACAATACTAACTTATGTCCAATATAATCCATTCCAGTCTTTAGGCTTATCTAAAATACTTCGGTCCAAGCTCATAGTATAAAGAAAACGATTACTTGAAATGTCATCAACCATGCATGTGAATACCATCATTTATCCCCCATATATCTTGTTGGTCAAATTCCAATCATGTGAATACATTAATCATGTATTCTCTTTAAAAATGAATACCCATTAAATCTTAGTGAAAACATGAATGCTTTCAAAAGTTAACTCTTTCCACATACCAAAATCCAAAAATTCTATATACTCAAACCATGATATAACCTTCTCTTTATAGCAGTCATGAGCTCATGAATACTATCAAACATTTAATTTTATCCTTATCCATTCATTATGCGCATATCATCTAAAATCCAAAAATATCTGAATAACCTTTCATTGATACTGGTACCATTAATCATACACTTTCAATACTCAAGGAAAGACAACAGTGTAACAATCCTTAGATGTCTCTTTATTCCATAGTAACATGAGATTACTTATACAACATTACACTTGATAAACATTTAATCATTCCACTACCTTCTTAAACCATTGACCGAGCTTCAACAATTATTTTATCTCACATATCATTTGTATTCTCTTCATCATCATCAACATAAACACTACCCATACGATCGTACTGATTCTCTTCATGATACTTGCTCTTAGGGAATTGGTTTGCATAATGCCCGTACATTCCACATTTAAAACATTTAACCATTGTTGATGTCGTAGAAATACCATTATACTCATCCCTGGTGTTAACTGAACCTTTTCCTTTGCACTTACTGGCTTTGTGTCCTTCTTTTCCACACCCAAATCATCTTCCAGTTCCTTTGAAACAATATCCTCGATGCCTCTTCCCATATGATTTACATGAGGGAAATTGAAATTTCTTTCCTCTATGATTATCATGAAACTCCATCTTTCTCTTATTATCTGAGTCGAGAAACTTACCAAAGTTGAGATTATTGATCATATTATGAGATTGCTGATTTCCAAATCCCGTTTCATTTGGTTTCTAATGAATAATATCATTCCATTGTCCATCATATCCTCCATTATCATGAATCTTCCTGTTTCCAGCCATTTTCTAAAACCCAACACTACTGGAAATGCTGTTTTTCCCAATGGGTGTTTACCAACGGTTTGCTAAAACCATTGGGCTTGAAGGATTAAGAAAGCCTTTCCCAACGGTTCATTGAAACTGTTGGGAAAAGCCACCCCTTTGCCAACGGTTTGAAGAAACCGTTGGTAAAGGGGTGTGTTAATCACCTTTTGCTAACGGTTCTGTTGAACCGTTGGGAAAGGGTCACCCCTTTGCCAACAATTTCCTCAAACCGTTGGTAAAGGGGTCCTTAGCATCTCTTTCCCAACGGTTCTTAAAAACCGTTGGGAATTATTTCCCCCAAATCCAGCCGCGGGGTTGCTCTCCCCCATTCGCACAGAAACCTAATTTCATCCACTCCACCGCTCTCCTCTCACGAAATCCCCTATCCGAAGAGGTAAAAACCATCTAAAATCAGATATCTTTTCATTTATACACATATACTTCTTTATTTTTATTGTTATTGCTTTAGTATTTTAGTTTTAAGTTATCAATCCACCTCCAGCTCTCTGCTACTCTCCAAATCCCCCATCCGAATAGGTGAAAACCCATTTAAATCATCTCAAATCAAGTAATTTTTTCTTTATACACATATGGTACCTTGTTTTTTTTGTTATTGATCTAATATTTTAGTTTTAAGTTTGGATTTTGATGTGATTTCACCGTGTAAAATAGGGAAATGAATAAATATTTTGTTAATTAATTAGTTTCCCCTGGAATATTAGTTGTGTTATAATGTCCATGCTAAATAAAGGTGTAATGTAATAAAAGACCTTGAATAAATAAATTGTGGAAGTTGGGGTACGTTGCCTCTATGAGAGGTTTTTTGTTGTGTTTCATTGTATGTTGTAGGCTGTTTTATGGGGATTGAGGTGACCAGTTGGGCTTTGTGATATGTGGGGTTGTAATGTGATGGTTAGTGGGCATGGATGCGTCATGTGAAGTTGTATGATAGTGATGATGTGTGGTGGTGTTGTGTCGTGTGGAGGTGTTGTGTGATGAAGTTGTGGTGTATAATGTGGTGAGGTGGTTTTGGTTGTGCGGTGGTTTGTGATGTGCAATATTTTTATTGTGATATGTGGTTGTTTTGGTGAGATGGTTGGTCGATGTAACATGGTGTCGATGGTTATTGTGAGATGGTGAGTTGTTGTGTGGTGGTTTTATTAGTTTCCTGGTTATCTATGGAATAAATTATACTGTTAAAACAAAAAAACAAGATATTAAATAAATGAGATGGAATAGAAATGGATGTGTGGTAAATGGATTTAATTAATTTAACATTAAATGAATGGACAATGTAAGTGTGAATGAATTGGCTTATAAATGAATGTGAGAAATGCTATGCGTCTTGTGTGGTGGTGGTGTGGTTTATGTGTTTTATGGTAGTAGTTAAGTGTGTGATTATGTAGTTAATGTGAACCCATAGGTTGAGTATTTTGTGCTATCTATATATCATGGATTTTTATGTTATTTCTACACATTCCAGGGGGGTGGTATTTCTAGGTGGTGGTGGTGGGGTTGCAGGGGAGGGGGGTGTGGGCTATTTGGGAGGGTGGGCGGGTTGTCCACAAGGGTGGACGAGCTATCCACGGGGGTGGTCGGGCTGTCAAGGAGGGGTGGGTGGGCTGTCCAGGGGGGGTGGGTGGGCTGGCCACGAGGGGTAGGGGTGTCCAGGGTGGTGGGCGGGCTATCCAAGGGGGTGGGGGGATGTCCATAGGGAGAAGGGGTGTCGAGGGGGGTGGGTGGGCTGTCCACGGGGGTGGTTGGGCTGTCTAGGGGGTAGGGGGTGTCCACGGGGGTGGGCGGGGCTGTCCAGGGGGTGTGGGCTGTCCTGGGGGTCTGGGTGGGGTGTCCTGGTGGGGGAGGGGTGTGTGGGGTGTCCAGGTGGGGTGGTATGTCTAGGTGGTGGTGGTGGGGTTGCAGGGAAGGGGGGTGTGGGCTATTTGGGAGGGTGGGCGGGGCTATCCAGGGGGGGTACGGGGTGTCCAGGGGGGTACGGGGGGGGGGGGGGGGGGGCTGTCCACAAGGGTGGACGGGCTGTCCACGGGGGTGACCGGGCTATCAAGGAGGGGTGGGCGGGCTGTCCAGGGGGGGTGGGTGGGCTGTCCACAGGGGGTAGGGGTGTCCAGGGGGGTGGGCGGGCTATCCAAGGGGGTGGGGGGCTGTCCATAGGGAGAAGGGGTGTCGAGGGGGGTGGGTGGGCTGTCCACGGGGGTGGTTGGGCTGTCTAGGGGGTAGGGGGCGTCCACAGGGGTGGGTGGGTTGTCCACGGGGGTGGGTGGGGCTGTCCACGGGGGTGGGAAAGGCTGTCCACGGGGGTGGGCGGGGCTGTCCAGGGGGTGTGGGCTGTCCTGGGGGTCTGGGTGGGGTGTCCTGGTGGGGGAGGGGTGTGTGGGGTGTCCAGGGGGGTTGGTATGTCTAGGTGGTGGTGGTGGGGTTGCAGTAGAGGGGGGTGTCGGATGTTTGGGAGGGTGGGCGGGGCTATCCCGAGGGGGGGGGGGGTACGGGTGTCCAGGGGGGTACGTGGGTGGGCGGGCTGTCCACAAGGGTGGACGGGCTGTCCACGGGGGTGGCCGGGCTGTCAAGGAGGGGTGGGCGGGCTATCCAGGGGGGGTGGGTGGGCTGGCCACAGGGGGTAGGGGTGTCGAGGGGGGTGGGCGGGTAATCCAAGGGGGTGGGGGGCTGTCCATAGGGAGAAGGGGTGTCGAGGGGGGTGGGTGGGCTTTCCACAGGGGTGGTTGGGCTGTCTAGGGGGTAGGGGGTGTCCACGGGGGTGGGTGGGTTGTCCACAGGGGTGGGCGGGGCTGTCCACGAGGGTACCCTACTAATATAGTTATGGGATGAGGCATGCTCTGATGTGATAACACATTAAGTTCTTGTTGGTTTTACATTTTTTCAATAACACATTATTATGTTTTTTCACATGTGTAGTTGATACCATGATTATTTTCTTCCTTTATCGTTTACTTAAATGTTTTTTCTATTAAAGTTCAATCCTATTGAATTGTTTATGACAAAATGACTTATATGAATTCTTTTTACAGAATGGACAGAAGTTGGATGTATGAAACCGATCGTATCTCAAGCGATTTTCAAAACAATTTGGAGAGCTTTATAGATTTTCCATTTCAAAATGCTTTAGATAGTGGTCGCATACACTACCCATGTTCCAATTGTGTTGGTAAACCTTGGTTGAGTCGTGAAGAAGTCAGCTACCACATAACCAAAAATGGTTTTCAAGCAAACTACTTTGTGTGGTATCACAATGGGGAGAAAATGAAATCTCAAATTGGTGATGATCGAAATGAAAGGACTGGAATGGAGAATTTGTTAGATGATCGGTTTCCGTTTATTCGTCATCATGAAAAAGAAAGGATTTCGACCAAGAAGACGTCGATATAAGGACTACTGATGCATCTAGTGAAAATGATGATATTGATAGGGTGAAAAAATTGAATGATGATGCCACGACTCTAGTATATCAACAATGCGATAAAATGAAAAAGCTGGAATTTTTAATCCGATTGTTTCATGGAAAAACTATGTATGAGGTTTCTAATACAACAATCGATTACATTCTTACCCTCTTGAAGGATTTACTTCCAGATGATGCAGATATTCCCTCAAACCACTATATGGCATGAAAGTTAGTTGAAGAACTTGGATTTTCTAGAAACAAAATTCATGCTTGCCCGAAAGATTGCAGTTTATTCTGGGAAGAAACCGCTAAATGAAATGAATGTATAAAATGTGGCACATCCCGCTGGAAGTCAAAATCTGATGGAACACCATCCCGCGTTCCACAGAAAGTAATGTGGCACTTTCCATTGATCCACAGACTCCAGAATCTTTTTATGTCTGATGACATATCAATAAAAATGAGATGGCATGATACCGAGATAAAGAAGACTAATGATGAGTTGGTTCATCCTGCAGATGGATTTTCATGGCAGAGATTTGATGCTCGACATCCTGATTTTGCAGCTGACGTGCGTACTGTGAGGCTGGGTCTTTCATGCGACGGTTTTAATCCGTTTGGGCAGATTCTTACTTCGCACAACACATGGCTAGTTTTTATACACATTTATAATCTACCCCCATGGTTGTGTATGAAGAAATCTTTCACTTTCATGAGTATACTCATATCTGGTCCTTCTGATCCCGACATTGATATTGATGTATACATGCAACCTTTAATAAAAGAGTTAAAACTTATTTGGGATGTGGGTGTGTTCACATACGATGCATGTTCGAAAGACATATTTCAGATGCGTGCTGCGCTTATGTGGACGATCAATGATTTTCCGGCTTATGCAATGATGTCTGGATGGAGCATGAAGGGAAAACTGTCATGTCCAGTTTTTATGAAGAATACACGATCCAGAAGACTGAAACATCATTGTAGTTTTAGTTTTATGGGACATCGACGATTTTTGCCAAATGATCATCCATATAGAATGAATCGTCGAAGATTTGATAATACTATAGAGACTGATGATCCACCTCAGCGTATGTCTGGAACTGATGTGCTTAATGAATTGAAAGATTTCAGTTTTTCGTTTGGGAAGGGTCAAATGAAATATGGAAAGAGAAAGAATGTTTCCACAGAAACCTGTTACAATTGGAGGAAGAGGAGTATCTTTTTTGATTTGCCTTATTGGTCAACCAATTTGCTACGTCATTGCTTATACGTAATGCATATTGAAAAGAATATATGTGAAATGTTGCTTTCAGTTCTTCTAAATGTCAAGGGGAAGAAAAAAGATGATTTACGATCTCGACGTGACTTGGTGGATTGGGGCATCAGAACAGAATTGCATCCTGTGCGTATCAGTGAAAATAAATGCAACTTCCATGTGCTTCTTATGTGATGACACCTACTGAAAAAAAAACAATTTTTGGAAGTATTAGAGACTATTAGAGATCCTGATGGCTATTCAAGCAACATATCTAAACGGGTCAACAGAAGAGAGTTGAAGCTAAAATCTTTGAAGACTCATGATTATCACGTTCTACTGCATGAGTTGCTTCCAATAGCAATCCATCATCTTTTGTCCAATAATGTAAGGGTGGGTGTTATTCGGTTGCGCCATTTGTTTAGAGATCTTTATGCTAAGAAGTTTTCCAAGTCTTTCTTGCAAAAAATGTTGACAGATTCCCCATTAATTTTGTGTGAGTTGGAGAAAATATTTCCCCCATCATTTTTCACATGCATGCTGCATCTGACTGTCCATATTCCAACTGAAATACTTCTCTGAGGACCTGTTTATTTTCGTTGGATGTATCCAACTGAAGGAAATATGTTCACATTAAAGTATTATGTTCGAAACAAGAATCATCCCGAAGGTTCTATAGTGAACGGTTACTTAGCTCAAGAATGTATGGATTTCTGTTCAATGTATTTGTCTGATCTTAATACAAGAATGAACAGACCAATGAGAAATGAAGAAGAACAATATGAGCAAATTGAACCCAGTTTTCCATCTCTTCCTCAAACAGGAGGAATTCCTGGATCATATACATTGAAGACATTAAGCCATGAAGAGCGGGAGATGGCACATCGCACAGTTTTGTTCAACTGTGATTTGTTCGATGACTATATCAGGTAACAAAATTGAATATGTATATCTTACATATATATCTGTTAAACTATTCATGTTTTTTTATCTACAGGGAACATAAAACAATGATAAATAGGAATCATCGTTCTTTATCTTTGAGAAGGAGAGAGACTTTTCATAGAAAAGAGTTTTCTGCTTGGTTAAAATTTAAGGTAAAAATATTACTGTTTAAATTAATTATATCAATATTTACTTAAGTTTAACTGTCATTTATATTGCAGGTATTGAGTTTGTCTGCTGACTCTGTCTCTGAGGAAATAAGAGCTTTGGATTTTGGTCCTAATACTGTGGTTCGTGACTGTAAATCAATTGTTATCAATGGGTACATATTTTTTGTCACTGAACGATCCAAAAACCTGAGAACACAACATGATGGTATTATGGTTACTGCCACAACAGATTGTTATGCCAGTGCATCAGATAGTAGACCGCGACTTGAAAATGTGGGTTATTATGGAGTCATTGAGAAAATAATAATATTGGATTATTACTCTCATGGACGAGTCACAATGATGAAATGCCATTGGTTTGATTCGATGACGAGAGATGGCACATTTATTGATGATTGTGGATTTTGAGTAATTAATATGACCCGCACTCTTGCTACCGAAGAACCATATGTGTTGGCATCAATGGCTAAACATGTTTTTTATGTCAAATATCAACTTCAACCTGAATTTGGTGTCATAGTTGAAGTAATTCCAAGACATATTTTTGATGATGCTGATGATGGAATTGACACTGTCCCTATTGCCATTGGAACCAATCCATTTATTTCTTTTGATGACTCCAATAGCTCAATTTTCAGAGTTGATTGTGAACCTGAAGTTGTGGTTGGAAATATATAGAATCATTCATCCATGTTCTCAATTTTTTTGGTTTACCTTGAGTTGGGTTGTTAAGGTTGGTAATATTCATATTTATTTAGTATTGATCACAAATATGTTTTAGCTGACTTGACCGTTATGTGAATTTTCAATGTTTATTGGTTGCTGTTTTATTTGAATTGCATTTTCTAATTTGGAATTGAACTGTATTCAAACCAAATCAAACAATATTTCTAACTTGGTGAACATTACAACTTGTATGTTTTATTAAATTCATTCAAGCTCTTCTAAAAAAATTGATAGCTAAATTACCAATGAATCCCCTCATTCCCTCATATATTTAGTTTTTTGGTTTAAACATTAATTTTCGTTTTCTAATTAATTACATATTTGTTTTCAAATGCAGGAAATGCAGCCAATTGAAGAGAGACGAAGAAAAAAAATGGCGGAGAACAATCGTCGGATGGAGGAGATGGGCATTCCACCATTAGTGCCTACAGTGATTACTTTATTTCAAATATATATATATATATATATATATTTACAGAATATATAATGTCATGTGATTAATTTTTTTTGTAAACTTCTTTGTAGGATCCACCATTACGTCGACAGTTATTCGACGAGGAGCCTAGTACTGGTCCTAGTACTCAGGCCGGTGGTACGATGAGGGTTCGTACCAGAGGTGGACGTAGAGCTGCGCGTGCCCGACTAGACCCTACCCCTCCCACTGACATTTCAGCCTTCCCACATTCTGATCCCGGTGTGTCGTTAGGGACACACAGGGTATTTAGGCCTCCCATGTTTTTGCTACCTTCTACTTCTTCTGCCCCATCATTTTCACATCCCATGATGATTCCCACTCCCCAGTCAGTATCAGGTCATACAACTGTTCCATCTTCTTTTCCTTCTACTTCTGTCTCTCAGAGCTTTTATATTTCATCGTCTTCGACTCCTGTTCCACAAGAGGGTGTTCCATCAGGTTCTGTGGATCCGACGCCACTCATTGATCAGACTAGCGCATGTATATTTATAAAACCCTAACAAATTTTTATAGCAATATTTATTTTCATTATAAAATGTTTTGATAAAATATTTGTTTTTCTTTCATGACAGATACATCTACTGACAGGAGGTGGGGGCGGGGCCGTACACGCATGCGTTCGGTGTGGAACCATCACACACAGGTTATGGTGGAATATAATGAAGACAATCAGATGGTTGAGAAAACAGGGTAGCAATGTCGGAGTTTTCTGGCGATGCTTGCCAAATACTCCAAAATCATTCCCGTCAGCCCGCTATCGTGGAGACATTTGCCACATGAGGTCAAAGATAGAGCTTGGGCATAGATATGGGTAAAAAATTCTGTTGTATTTATTTCCATGAATTATTTTTTTATTTATATGAATTAATATTTTGATTTCAGCTTCGATTTAATTTTCCTGATGGTTAGGGTGCACGACTGGAACGTATAAAGGATTTAGGCGAGATTTGGAGAGCCTACAAGCATGAGATGTATATTGGTTGGCGTGCTAGAGTTGGCACTGAGTTAGAGGCGGTACCAGTCGTGGATGATTGTCCTATAGTGCAGTATCGTTAGATGATTACTCATTGGACGAGTACCCAGTTTAAGGTATGAATTACATTTGAGGTATTTAAATAATAACTTTCAAGTTTTGCATTAATATTATCCTTTGCATTATCGAATTTTATTTAGGAATCATCTGGAAAAAATAAAAAAAACATTTATGAAAAAAAATACCTCCATACACTAGGACGCACGACGATGTCGGATCATGAGAGGCAATAGGTATGACAATTGTTTATAAGTTTTCTTTACGACTTACATTTTCTTTTGTTTCCTCAATTATTTAATCATTTGCTAAAGTTTTTATATAACTTTTGTTTTCAATGTCATTGTAGAGGCAAGTACAAAATATTGAAGGATGTGTGCCTCGAGCAAAATTGTTTTGCTCGAGTAGACGAAAAAAGGATGGAAGTGCTGTCAACGAAGCGACTCAGCAGCAGATTGTAAGTTTTAATCTGTTGATTTTATATTTTAATATCTATTTCGAAACTTAATAATATATTTATATTTGTAACAGGATGCTTTAGAGGCCCTCAATGCCCATGAAGCGGACAATTTTGGGCCATCTGATCACTTACATCAGGTGTTGGGAGAGGATCATTCTGGCAGAGTACGCTGCCGACCTATGATAGCCCCGACGAGGTATTGGCCTACCTCAGGTACGAGTTGTAGTGCCACCGAGCTGCAGCAAGTTAGGGCACAGGCAGAACAGGCTGAGAAAAGGGCCACAGAGACGGCAGAACAGTCTGCTAGGGAAAATAGTGTATTTATGAAATTTATTGAAGTTCTACGTCCAACACTTCCAGCAGAGGCCAGCCCAGCGATTGATGAATACATGTTGTCGATACATTCTATATATGGTGCACCAGGTGGCAGTTACAGTGGTGGTCAGGCCGATGTCCAGCTTGAAGATGATGATGGCGAGGAGTCTGATGCGGAAGAGGAGGGAGATGAGGAGGGAGAGGAGGAGGGCGAAGGTGAGGAGGAAGGCGATGTGGAGGGTGAGGACGATGAGGAGGACGATAACGAGGGTGATGATGATGATAATGATGGTGATGGTGATGCTGATGTGGGACATATTGATCCGTTACATTTTTGACTTATATTACTGAGATTTGATGTTTAATCTATTCTAGTTGTTAGTTTTATTTAGACTCGTAGTATAGTATTGGAGTTGAGTTATTTTTATATATTGTCTGTTTTTATGGATGTTGTTGTCTTTTAGTGGTTGTGTGTTTGAGAACTCCCTGGACAACCCCCCCTCATTCTTGGACCCTGGACAACCCCCCCTCCACCTTGGACCCCGAACACCCCCCAAACACCCCCCGGACAGCCCCGCGGACAACCCCCTGGACAACCCCCCGTACAACCCCCAACCCTCCACCCCGGACCCCTGATAGCCCCCCGGACCGCCCCCCGGACAACCCCCCACCCTCCCCCTTGGACCCCGGACAACCCCCCAAACACCCCCCAGACAGCCCCCTGAACAACCCTAGACAACCCCCTGAACAACCCCTGAACAACCCCTGAACAACCCCTGAACAACCCCCTGAACAACCCCCGGATAGCCCCCTGAACAACCTTGGACAACCCCCTGAACAACCCCCAAACACCCCCCGGACAGACCCCGCACATCCCCCCCACCCTCCTCCTTGGTCCCCGGACAGCCCCCCGGACACCCACCGGACAGCCCCCCCGGACAGCCCCCGTGGACAGCCCCCTGGACAGCCCCCCGTACAGCCCCCAACCCTCAACCCTGGACCCCGGACAGCCCCCCGGACAACCCCCCACCCTCCCCCTTGGACCACGGACAACCCCCCAAACACCCCCCGGACAGCCCCCTGAACAACCCCGGACAACCCCCTGAACAACCCCTGAACAACCCCTGAACAACCCCCTGAACAACCCCCGGACAGCCCCCTGAACAACCCTGGAAAACCCCTGAACACCCCCCAAACACCCCCCGGACAGACCCCGCACAGCCCCCCACCCTCCTCCTTGGTCCCCGGACAGCCCCCCGGACCCCCACCGGACAGCCCCCCCGGACATCACCTCCACCTTCCTTAATTTCATTAGCTCTGAAATGTTTCATAGCACGATCAACTAAAATCTAATCCATACTAAATATGATATAAAAATATTCTATATGAATTTCCATAAGATTTTAAGTGAAAACAAAAAATGACATACGAAAAACTGACCAAACGCATTCGAAATGTGTTGATGCTTTAGGAAAACGATCCATGGGTCATATGTGACATGTACAAATCAACCCCGCCTCAATCCGAGGCGCGGTGTGGTCAGAACAACTCAAAGTGTATGTCTTTTGTTTCAAAAGGACATCATTTTAAGTGAAAAACATCAACTGGCATACGGAAAACCGGCCAAACGCATTCAGATTGTGTTGATACTTTAAGAAAACGATCCATGGGTCATTTGAGATGTGTAAGAGTCAACCTCGCCTAAATCCGAGATGCGGTGTGGTCGGGACCACTCTAAGTGACTTTCTTTTGTTTAAAATGGACAGTATTTTAAGTACATACGGAAAACCGAACAAACGCATTCAGTTTCTGTTGAAACTTTAGGAGAATGATCCATGGGTCATATGTGTCGTGTACGAGTCAACGCCACCTCAATCCGAGGTGCGGTGTGGCCGACACCACTAAAGGTGTCTCTATTTTGTTTAAAATGGACTTCATTTTTAGTGAAAACAAAAAATGACATATGGAAAACCGACCAAACGCATTCAGTTTCTGTTGAAACTTTAGGAGAACGATCCATGGGTCATATGTGACGTGTACGAGTCAACTCCACCTCAATCCGAGGCGCGGTGTGGCCGACACCACTCAAAGTGTCTCTATTTTGTTTAAAATGGACAGTATTTTGGCCGTTTATGACACCAGAACTGCGTTGTCGGTCACCACGGGCACATGGAACGTCCGATTGATGTGCCGTATGCGCGTACACGTCATGAATAATAATTAGAATGTTGCGCGGTGGTTTCAGGTCAATCCGAGGTCGTCCGCTATGAATTTGACCGTTTGACGCCCGTTTTGGCCGTTTATGACACCAGAACTGCGTTGTCCATCACCGCGGGCACACGGCTTGTCCGATTGACGTGACGTATGCTCTAACACTTCATAAATCACTCACCCGTATTTGTCGTCTGATTTCAGGCCATTCTGACTTCGTTCGGCCCGTTTGGACCCCCCTCACGCGCATTTACGAAGCGCATGCATCACTTAAAATATCAATATTGAGCCGTACCACGCAAACCGCACGTCCGATTGACGTTCCGTCTACGCGTACAAGTCATGAATAAAAATTAGAATGTTTCACGGTGATTTTAGCTCAATCCGAGGTCGTCCGCTATGAATTTGACCGTTTGACGCCCGTTTTGGCCGTTTATGACACCAGAATTGTGTTGTCAGTCACCGCGGGCACATGGCACGTCCAATTGACGTGCCGTCTGCTCGACCACCTCAGAAATCACTCACCCATATTTTTCGTCTGATTTCAGGTCATTCCGACTTCGTTCGGCCCATTTGGACCCCCCTCACGCGCGTTTACGAAGCGCGTGCATCACTTAAAATACGAATATTGAGACGTATCGTGCAAACCGCACGTCCGATTGACGTTCCGTCTGCGCGTAAACGTCACGAATAATAATTATAATGTTTCACGGTGGTTTCAGCTCAATACGCGGTCATACGCTATGAATTTGATCGTTTGACGCCCGTTTTGGCCGTTTCTGACACCAGAACTGCGTTGTCGGTCACAGCGGGCACATGGCACGTCCAATTGACGTGCCGTCTGCTCGACCACTTCAGAAATCACTCACCCGTATTTTTTGTCTGATTTCAGGTCATTCCGACTTCGTTCGGCCCATTTGGACCCCCCTCACGCGCGCTTACGAAGCGCGTGCATCACTTAAAAGACGAATATTAAGCCGTACCGCGCAAACTGCACGTCCGATTGACGTGCCATCTGCGCATACACGTCACGAATAATAATTAGAATGTTTCACGGTGGTTTCAGCTCAATCCGAGGTTGTCCGCTATGAATTTGACCGTATGACGCCCGTTTTGGCCGTTTATGACACCAGAACTGCGTTGTCGGTCACCGCGGGCACACGGCACGTCGGATTGACGTGCCGTCTACTCGACCACTTCATAAATCACTCACCCGTTTTTTTCGTCTGATTTCAGGCCATTCCGAAATCGTTCGGCTCCTTTGGACCACCCTCACGCGCGTTTACGAAGCACGCACATCACTTAAAACACGAATATTGAGCCGTACCGCGCAAACCGCACGTCCGATTGACGTGCCGTCTATGCGTACACGTCAAGAATAATAATTAGAATGTTTCACGGTGGTTTCAGGTCAATCCGCGGTCGTCCTCTATGAATTTGACCGTTGGACGCCCGTTTTGGCCGTTTATGACACCAGAACTGCGTTGTCGGTCACCGCGGGCACACGGCACGTCCGATTGACGTGCCGTCTGCTCGAACACTTCATAAATCACTCACCCCTATTTTTCGTCTGATGTCAGGCCATTTCGAAATCGTTCAGCCCGTTTGGACCACCCTCACGCGCGTTTACGAAGCGCACACATCACTTAAAACACGAATATTGAGCCGTACCGCGCAAACCGCACGTCCGATTGACGTTCCGTCTACGCGTACACGTCACGAATAATAATTAGAACGTTGCACGGTGGTTTCAGCTCAATCCGAGGTCATCCTCTATGAATTTGACCGTTTGACGCCCATTTTGGCCGTTTATGACACCAGAACTGCGTTGTCGGTCACCGCGGGCACACTGCACGTCCGATTGACGTGCCGTCTGCTCGAACACTTCATAAATCACTCACCCGTATTTGTCGTCTGATTTCAGGCCATTCCGAAATCGTTCGGCCCATTTGGACCACCCTCACGCTCGTTTACGAAGCACGCCCATCACTTTAAACACAAATATTGAGCCGTATCGTGCAAACCGCACGTCCGATTGACGTGCCGTCTGCGCGTACATGTCATGAATAATAATTAGAATGCTTCACGGTGGTTTCAGCTCAATCCGAGGTCGTCCGCTATGAATTTGACCGTTTGATGCCCGTTTTGGCCGTTTATGACACCAGAACTGCGTTGTCGGTCACCGCGGGCACACGGCACGTCCGAATGACGTGCCGTCTACTCGAACACTTCATAAATCACTCTCCCGTATTTCTCATCTGATTTCAGGCCATTCCGACTTCGTTCGGCTCGTTTGGACCCCCCTCACGCGCGTTTACGAAGCGCGCGCATCACTTAAAACACGAATATTGAGTTGTACCGCGCAAAATGCACGTCTGATTGACGTTCCGTCTACGTGTACACATCACGAATACTAATTAGAATGTTGCACGGTGGTTTCAGCTCAATCCGAGGTCATCCTCTATGAATTTGACCGTTTGACGCCCGTTTTGGCCGTTTATGACACCAGAACTGCGTTGTCGGTCACCGCGGGCACACGTCACGTCCAATTGACATGCCGTCTGCTCGAACACTTCATAAATCACTCTCCCGTATTTTTTGTCTGATTTCAGGCCATTCCGACTTCGTTCGGCCCGTTTGGACCTCCCTCACGCGCGTTTACGAAGCTCGCGCATCACTTAAAACACGAATATTGAGCCGTACCGTGCAAACCGCACGTCCGATTGACGTGCCATCTGCGCGTACACGTCACGAATAATAATTAGAATGTTGCACTATGGTTTCAACTCAATCCGTGGTCGTCTGCTATGAATTTGATTGTTTGACGCCCGTTTTGGCCGTTTATGACACCAGAACTGCGTTGTCGGTCACCGCGGGCAAACGGCACGTCCGATTGACGTGCCGTCTACTCGACCACTTCATAAATCACTCACCCGTATTTTTCGTCTGATTTCAGGCCATTCCGAAATCGTTCGGCCCATTTGGACCACCCTCATGCACGTTTACGAAGTGCGCGCATCACTTAGAACACGAATATTGAGCCGTACCGCGCAAACCGCACGTCCGATTGACGTGCCGTCTACGCGTAAACATCATGAATAATAATTAGAATGTTTCACGGTGGTTTCAGGTCCATCCGAGTTCGTCTGCTATGAATTTGACCGTTTGACGCCCGTTTTGGCCGTTTATGACACCAGAACTGTGTTGTCAGTCACCGCGGGCACACGACACGTCCGATTGACGTACCGTCTGCTCGACCACTTCATAAATCACTCTCCCGTATTTGTAGTCTGATTTCAGGCCATTCCGACTTCGTTCGGCCCGTTTGGACCCCCCTCACGCGCGTTTACGAAGCGCGCGCATCACATAAAACACGAATATTGAGTCGTACCGCGCAAACCGCACGTCCGATTGACGTGCCGTCTGCGCGTACACGTCACGAATAATAATTATAATGTTTCACGGTGGTTTCAGCTCAATCCGGAGACGTGGTGTGGCCGGCACCACTCAAAGTGTCCGTCTTTTGTTTCAAAAGGACGTCATTTTAAGTGAAAAGCATCAACTGACATACGGAAAACCGACCAAACGCATTCCGAATCTGTTGATAATTTATCCCAAAAATCCATGGGTCATATGTGCCGTGTACGAGCCAACCCGGGATGGACTTGAGTCGCGGTGTGGCTAGGATAAGTCTAAGTGACTATCTTTTGTTTAAAATGGACACCATTTTAAGTACATACGGAAAAACGACCAAACTGATTCGGTTTTCATTGAAACTTTAGGAGAACGATCCATGGGTCATATGTGACGTGTACGAATCATCCCCGCCTTAATCCGACATGCGGTGCGGCTGACACCACTCAAAGTGTCCGTCTTTTGTTTCAAAAGGACGTGATTTTAAGTGAAAGGCATCAACTGACATACGGAAGAACGACCAAACACATTCGGATTCTATCGATACATTATCACAACGATCCATGAGTCATGTGTGACGTGTACAAGTCAACCCCGTCTTAATCCGAGACGCAGTGTGGCCGACACCACTCTAACTCTGTCTCTTTTGTTTAAAATGGACATGATTATAAATGAAAAGAACAACTGGCATACGCAAAACTGACCAAACGCATTCGTAATCTTTTGATAATTTATCACAACGATCCATGGGTCATATGTGACATGTACGAGCCATCCCGGGATGAATCTGAGTCACGGTGTGGTCACGATTAGTCTAAGTGTCACTCTTTTGTTTAAAATGGACTACATTTTAAGTACATATGGAAAACCGACCAATCGCATTCAGTTTCCATTTAAACTTTAGGAGAACGATCCATGTGTCATATGTGACGTGTACGAATCAACCCCTCCTCAATTGGAGATGCGGTGTGGTCGGCACCACTCATAGTGTCCGTCTTTTGTTTCAAAAGGACGTCATTTTAAGTGAGAAACATCAACTGGCATACGAAAAACTGACCAAACGCATTAGGATTGTGTCGATACTTTAGAACAACGATCCATGGGTCAAATGTGACGTGTATGAGTCAACCCTGCCTCAATCTGAGTCGCGGTTTGGTAGAGACCACTCTAAGTGTATCTCTTTTCTTTAAAATGGACTACATTTTAAATTCATACAGAAAACCAACCAAACACATTCTGATTGTGTTTATATTTTAGCACAACAATCCATGGGTCATTTGTGATGTGTACGAGTTAACCCCGCCTCAATACGAGGCGTGGTGTGGCCGACACCATTCAAAGTGTCTCTCTTTTATTTAAAAAACACATCATTTTAAGTGAAAACAACAACTGACATACGGAAAACTGACCAAACGATTTCGGAATATGTTGATACTTTAGGACAACGATCAATGAATCATTTGTGACGTGTACGAGTTAACCTCGCATCAATCCGAGGCACGGTGTGACCGGTATCATTTCAGATGTATGTATTTTGTTTAAAATGGATATCATTTCTATTAAAAATATATATATGAAAAACCAATCAAATTATGAATTGAATTCCGGATTCCACATATGATTGTCATCTAAATTTTAAAATGAATTCTAAATGAATTATGTATGTTTATAATTATGTTATGAATTCTACTTTAATTATGGATGTGTATATTTTCAGGATGCATTATATGTGTTGGTTGGTTGGGTTGCATTATTTGTATGTGTTGGTTTGTTCTCAATATGTATGCATTATATGTGTTACACGTACAATAATTGGATTGAAAAATGAATTTAAAACGAGGGAATAATTGGATTAAAAATTGAATTGAAACCAAGGGTGAATGCCCAAAAACCAGACCTGCTGTGCAAATTGCAGGCTTCTGTGCAATTTGCACAGCAAAGCCTATGCCAACGGTTTGAAAACCGTTGGCATAGGCTCTATGTAGATGTTTTTACCAACGGTTCAAGAAACCGTTGGGATATCATGTTGAATTGTTGTTTTTACCAATGGTTCTATGAACCGTTGGTAAAAACCTTTCCCAACGGTTTGCAAACCGTTGGGAAATAAATTCTCTGTTGATTTCCCAATGGGCCAAACCGTTGGGATAGGTTGATTTTTTCTAACCTATCCCAACGGTTCTCTGTAAACCGTTGGGAAAAGCCTTTCCCAACGGCTTACTTCCCCACGGTTTGCAGAACCGTTGGTATAACATATACCAATGGTTCTGTAGCCTTTCCCAATGGTTCTAAACCGTTGGGAAATGCTGGATTTCCAGTAGTGCAAAAAGAATAGTGTGAGAGGAAAAAATCATGCTAGGGAAAACAACATTGTAAAGGGGGAGCACCCTCAAAATCTAACATCTTAGGTTAAATTCTAAGATCGTTACTATAGTTCTAGGACTATATCATATACGTATACTTATCCTTAGGTACATACTTAGACATACCTTGGAAATATCTCTAGGGATCTCACTAACATGTTCGCATCCTAGTTTCCAAAGGTTGACTAAACCTTTCCTCTGATACCAACTGTAGAGACCCAAAGCTTGACGTACATGGAAATTACATTACTTTTGCGGAATACTTAATACATAACTGAAACAGATACACAAGGACCATAATAGTTTAGTGTCTTTGGAAACTCGGAATATAAACTTCTAATCGTGATGAAATATCTTCAACAACTCCCATAACGATCTTCCCCTTTTTGTTTCCTTACCTAAAACCTTTGTTTATTTCTTGGGGAAAATAAAACATAAAAAGAGTGAGCTCAAATTCTTAGTAAGGGTAAACATAGATAACATAAAACAATCCATAAACATTTGAATGCAAAAACATGAACATAAAATCTAAACATCAAAATATTGAGCAAAGACATGAATCTTGGAAGTACATAATGCATATATCATAAGGGAACATCAATCATGATAAAATAGAATGGGGATAAAACATGTATTTGTGGAATCCATTAAGAACATGTAATGATTTCCATAGTAGCAAAGGCATTTCTGCCAAGACCATCTTAGTGGACAAAGTCCCATTCTGAATCGAGGTCACTCCTCGTTTCAGTCCTGTAACACTGAACCAGATCAACTTACCGTTCCAGCCATGTCTATCTCATGAGATATAAAATCTTTACCCAATGCATTGGAGGGAGATATAGGTCCCACCCATCTCATAATGAAATCATTCTTTTGTGTGCCACAAAATCATAAATCATACATCATAGCATAACCCTATAAATAAAATGGGTTTCATAAACATCATCCCATCGTCACATAATCCATATAAAAGAAATGGATATCATTTCATAATAAGAAAAGTGAAACCATGTAAATCATAGAGACATGATACTTGAAACATACACATGTGAAATAATGTCATCTAAGATGAAAATGGTTTTGATAAAATACATGAAATGAATTCTTGAGAAAAATATCCTTTTTTCTTCAAAATCATTTTCTTTTAACAAAATGTCATGAAATTTTAAAAGAAAATGATTTTGTTGAAAATAGTCATGAAATATTTTGTAGTAAGCTTCATCAAAATAAGGCTTTATAAAACTATAAAAATCCTTTCATGCCGTATACATTAAAAAAAACATTCTTCTCGTACTTTTGTCGGAAAAGTCAAAAAGTACCTTGTAGGGTAAATAAAAGAAAGATTCCTTCCATACCATGGGGTAAAATTCAAAATGGGTAAAAATGAATTTAAACATAAATGAATATGCTTTTATAAAACATGGACATGGATGATAACAATAACCCCAGTAAATACTTACGAATAAGCAATCTCAGATAAAAATGAGATTTGCAAAATTATCCGTTACCTTAGGTCCGATATATTTCGTACGTATCCGAAACTCCTGTATAATGATTTAAATAATGTCATTTACTTATTAAAGAATCATATTCATTGTTAGGATATCATATATGTTTCACTTATGACTTTATATTACCCGTTTGTTTGTAATTTCCATGTTAAAGCAGCGTTTTGGGTAAAATCATATTATTTATCGTATGTGTTTCAACCTGTAGTTCTTGATATTATTAATTATATCCTGATTTACATAATTATATAATGTAAAACATGATTTATATAAAATATATATTCATCATATACATATATATTATAGATCGATAAAAGGAATGAAATACACCGTTCATGGAGACGGCAGGCCGTACGTACGCATGAACGCTGTTTTCGTTTCCCTTTTCAATTGAATGGAATTAAGTAAATGACATACATATATATATATATATATAAATCCAGTATCATTATTATGTCATATATTTTATTATTATTCATTATATATACTTTATAATCATTTATGAATGGTTAACATGGAGAGTGAATCTCATCGCGTCGTGGAGACGGTAGTCCGTACGTACGCATGAGCGATGATATCATTCCCAAGATCGTGTAATTGTATTAAAGTGTATGTATAATATTAAAGAATAAATATCACTTTACAATAATCATATATATTCATTACTCTCACCATTATACCCATCCATGTAAGGTGGTGGTGGAAAATAGATTATACCACGACGTGGAGACGGTATTCCGTACGTACGCACGCGCGGTGATTTCGTTTTCCGTGGGATGGATAGATGGTGAAATATGGTTTTTTAATACTTATAATAACATATCAGTATATGAGTGATACTGATGTTATTACTTCATAATGAAACAACTAAGGAAGAATAGTGGAAGAAGAAATAAAATGAAAGAATCAGTAACAGGCATTACCTCTTCTTTGAAACGCCTCTTTGAGACCTTCTATTAGGGCACTAAAATTGGTCTTTGAAGAAGACCAGGACCTCTAGGATGTTTCTAGGGAAGTGGAGAAGAGAATTTGGCAGGGTTTGGCCGATCTTGAAGGCTCAAAGTGGTGTGAGGAAGAGAGGGAGGAGGTGCCCTTTTATAAGGGAGGAGAGGGGCACCTTTGGAAAACTAAAAATATTATTCTATTATAAAGTCATATTCGGTTTTAAATAGCTCCAAATTGATTTATTTAGAATCTAAGGTGGGGATGGGTCGAAATAATCTCATCCAATATAATTTAGACAAGTTTAGGTTAATATTTTAACCTTATCATTTAGATTTAACTTTAAGTTAGATAATTTTACTTTTACCGTGTCTTTTTGTGTTCTTACACTATAAGGTTAATAAACTTACTATAACCAGCCAAAAGAACCCGAAGTTGTTTATTATTAATATATATAACCTTATATATGTCATTTGGGCGAACCTTAGATTTTTAGGAATAAAATAACGATTAATAATATAATATTTCTTTTAAAAACTATTTTATGTCAATTTTGATACTATTTGGTAATTGATTTTTGTGAAACTCATAACTGAAATATTAGTTATAAAAAAGTAAATTAAATCAATAATAACATGTCTTATTGACATATAAAATTATTGGAATTCATAAAAAGTCTCAAATTACAATTATTTGGGTATTTATAGCATCAATTATGTCAATATTTCATCAATAAAATAATTACTGCATCATCATTGTGTCATAAATAATTTAAATTATTTAAAGTCTAAAAATTAAAAATAAAATATAATTATGTAGGAAATATTTTTATCTTTCTAATGAATATTTATAGTCGAATTTATATTATGTATAACTCTATATTAAAAATAACATACTTATTAAACGTTGATTTTAACTATTTTAACCCTTCTTTAAATAAATTAATAATAAATGTCCTAATCTAATCCAAGTTGGCCTAAATGGTCATATTTTATTCCTAAGGTTGTTTTTGGTCGAATTACACTTATCCAATAGAATTAGGACATGTGTTAGGGTAATAATAATATCATTTTTACCCTTAATTACCCTATTTACTTTTAACCGTGGTAAAAAAAGTAAAAAGTTACTATTCACCAAAAATTATTTTCATCTCATTGAACCACATTTTACTTAATGACATCAACCATGTCTCTTGGATTTTTGAAATTCCATTCACAGAAGCGGTAAAATTATGTTTTATGAAAAATTCATTTTTTTAACTACCACTTAGTGGTTTCAATATTCATCAAAAAATGAAAGTTTCCAGAAAAATACCAAAAATTAGGCCTAAGCTATATTTGATATTATGAACTAAAAAATGATGTCTATTTTACCAAATTCAAAACATATCAGTTGCATTAATTAATTTAAACATTAATTCCCGTCGTCAAAATAAATAGCGTGTTCTTAAGAGATAATAACTATCAAAATATTGACACTTGTTTATGTCTGGTTTAAATGTGAAATTACATACAATGACCAACATTGTATTAAATTGTAAAAATATATTCTAAATATAATTTAAAACCACTCAAATTAATAATTTATCACTATTAATTATTTTGATTAAAAAGGATGTTTTTAATTAAAATTTAGTAATTTTCACTATTCATCAGAAAATGAATGTTATCCGAAAAGTACCAAAATTTCACCCTAAGCTAATTTCGATATTCCGAATCCAAAAATGAAGTCCATTTTGAAAAATAAAATTTAAAAAATTTCAAAAAGTGGTTATTACTATTCATAATGGCTAGTTTTAATATTATTTTAATATCATATCATTGTTTAGTGAAACTCGGTATTGCGTACTACACACGCTATCGAGGAAGGTCGTGATTGCATGTAACGCAAGGCAAGTCAAGGATGCGTGTTGTGCAAGATCCTTTTGGTGTAGCGTACAACAGAAGACATTAATGAAATTAAAATAATATTTTTCATAAAATCGCGGGGTGTTACATGTATCCTACATATACTAGAATGTTGTTATTTAAAGGGTCTGACCTACATTTACACACACCTCCCTCTAAAGGGTGCTGAAAATACTATTTATGTGTACAGAAAACTGCGGCCTCACGAAATGATGATTGTTAATTTCTCCTTTACGACAAATCATAGAGGCCATTGGAAGGAAAATATATTTATATATGTTTTATATTACATTTTTATTTATTTATGCTTATTTATTTATTTTTCAACACACATCTTCTGACCTTCCATTTGGTGTTAATACGATAATCTCTTTTGGGGATGTGTGGAATACCACCCCCACAAAGCGATGTGATTCATTCACACACCACATAGAATGCATTAAGGATGAGTTTAGTGGAATTATATGATATATATGATATATTAATGTTAAATTAATAATGATATATATACAAATATATATGTTTATATATCATTTAGTTATGTTCTTTTAAATTGAAAATAAAAACATAAAACATTGTTCATGCGTATATACGACTTACTGTCTCTATAAACGGTGCATTCCATTACGTAATTACTTAAGATATAGATTATTATAATATACATATACTGAATATACTTTATTTTTTTATCATGTTATACATTCTTTAATCATGATATATGTATAAGTATCGACAACATAACAAATTAAGACACATGTAAAGAACAAAGCAAATATTACCCATAGTGAAACTTTAATATAGGATCGTTAACAAGATAGTATTATATGGTTATAATAAAACCATATATGGTAATATATATATGAATATGTTTCTGTAAAGTAATTATAATAATCTTATATTTATTATACATAAATATTGTATGAGTACGAAGGGATTTAAGACACAAGGTAAGAGGATTTCATCTCACTTTTAATTTTCATAAGATAAATGTTATGTTCACCACTCTTCCCGTTTGTGTGTTATATGTAATGACTATAATTTTATTTTATGTACATTATAAATAAATTTATGGCTATTCACATTCAAATTTTTTGATCCTTCTTCCGTGCAGTTTAATTTTCAAAAGTTACCAAATTAGTAAAAATGTTATGTCTCAATTTTCCTTTTTGAGACACATGTTTTGTTATGCACATAAACTATTTTTAAAGGTGTATATAATTCATTTTTTACATTACATATCAATAATATAAGAATTTTCATGATATTATATGCTTAATTTAAGTTCTATTCCTTGCATGGAGAGCATGATCCCAAGATTCCATGTTATAAATGTTTTTTGAGACTATCTAATTTCATTTTCGAGATTGTTTTTCTTTATACTTCCGTTAATGAAATCATAGCGTAAATATCTCAATATTATTCATGAGTTTAGTTAACCTATATTATTTAATTAAATAATTAGGTATTTTTACCATTTTATACTCTTTGGTAAATGTTTTATTTAAGAATGTGTTTTTAGGAAATCCCAACATTACCCTCTCTTCTGTCAGAAATCAATGTTTTCTAAAAGAAGTTTCTAAGAATATTATAAAATTTCCCTATAATATCTAAATTTAATTTTTACCTTTTTTTAATTTTCCAATATCTTCAAGGTAATCTATTGGTTTCTTTCGGCACATGGAACTTTTCTATCATTTTTACAGTACAAAAAGAATGTTGTTTTCACCTCGTATGAAATGTATGGATCTACCCACCATCATTTCATCGAGGATACCTTTAATGATTTAAAAGGATAATCATTAATAAAATGTTTTAAAATATATTTACAAAGAAAATGGTTTTAAAATTTTTTTTCAAGGCTTATTTACATGTTTTCAATGTGTTTTCCTAGAAATGGGTATCAAAATGTTTTCAAGCTTCTTTTATAAGATTTCATGAAAAATGATTATCAATAAATGTTCAAATTTTTTTTATATGTTTTCAAAGTATTTACAAAGAAAATTTTTCCAACCAATTTCAATATTTCTTTAATTTTTTTCTTGTGCTTTCAAAGAAAAAGTTTTTTAAATGGTTTTGAATCATATTTTAAAATTCTTTAAGGAAAAATGTTTTTTTAAATTATTTATTGTATTAATTATATTTTTTCAAGGTAATTTATAAGAAAGTGGTTTTCAAATGGTTTTATTCATTAAATATCAATTTTCAAACAAGAAAATATATTTACTTCCTGAAACCATTTTAGAGGATATTTCAAAATTATTTTCCATCTAAGATGACATCTAGTGATGTTACTCATACCTTCAAGGAAATTATCTAAATGTTCTGTTCATATAGTTTCTAGGAATGAGTTATTCTTATTGTCCTGGTCGTTATGAAACCTATTTTTCATCAATGGTTAATATGTTTATAAAACCCATTTCTCTTTCACAGGTTATATTATTTTGAATCCTACTTCTTTTCATGGGTTATGTATATGATTAAATGATTATGAAACCTGTATATTTCCACATGTTATGATATGTTTACAGGTTTATGACACCCATTTCATTTCATGAGTTATGATATTTTTATTTTTGATATTGTGGAACAAATATGTATGATTTCATTCTGTGATGGGTGAGACTTTTATGTCCCTACAATGCATTAGGTAAAGATTAATATCTCATGAGATATACAAGGCTGGTATGAGGGTTTACCAGGTTTAGTAATATAGGGATGGAATGAGGGTTTAATTGGTTCAGTAATACAGGGATGGAATATAGGTTTACTTGGTTCAATAATACATGGATGGAATGGGTGTTTACTCGATTCAATATTACAGGGTTGGAATGAGGCTTTACTCAGTTCAGTAATACATGGTTAGAATGAGGGTTTAATCAGTTCTGTAATATAGGACTGGAACGAGGGTTTACTCGGTTCAGTAATACATGTCTGGATTGAGGGTTTACTCGGTTCAGTAATACAAGACTGGAATGGGGGTTCACCCAGTTCTATAAAAGACTTTTTTAACTAATATGGTATTCACATTGATGCCTTGGATACAATGGAAGCTATTATATGATTATGTGTTTCAACAATTCCATTTCTTACTCTTATACTATGATTTCATGGCTTGTGTCCTTTTCATTCTTTTAATTCAAGTCATATGAACGTCGAATATATATTCCATGAATCATGTATATGATCTATAAAATGTAGTGTATGATCTTCTATTTTCATGATCATGTTCTAATACCCATATGTTCATGTTTATGCTTACATGTCTCCCTTGTTTACCCTTATTGAGTATTTGAGCTCACCACTTTTTTATGTTTCCTTCCCTAGGTTATGAAGATATGTATTATGTTTGATGTGTCAAAGAAGGGTGTTAGTCATTAAGAACTTAGTGGCAGATAATTTAGATCACGTATGTACCAATGATTATTTTTCCATGTTTCCAAAGAAAATATAACAACTATGATCTTTCATAATCTTTATTTATAATGTTTATGTATTCCAAAAATGTTATGTAAAGTCTATGACTATAAAGAGAGGGTATCTATAGTTGGTATCAGAGAAAAGGTACAAATAACCTCTAAAAACTAGGATGCGAAAACTTTAATAGGATCCCAAGGTTTATTTCTAAGGATATGTATTGGTATTTTCCTAGGTATAAGTATAAGGGTGAGTTATTATTGAGGATAATGTCTTGGAATTTTGGTAAATGAGAGAGTGGGTGGTTTCCAAGAATCCCTTTCTAGATATTACTAGTTGATGTGGCTCTGGAATAGATGTTGGTAGGGGTAACAACTCCAACAAGATGTTCTGAGCTTGACTAGGGGTAATCTGGTACATGATAATGGGGCTTGCTTCATACTCGGTTTGACACTCCCCATAATTTTTTTTGGAATTCATAGACTCTTCATGAACCATAATGAAGGATTTTTATATATGTTAGTTATGAATAACCTAGGATAAACTCAAGGTGTTATAGATTATGGAACATGTCTTGATTTATACATCCTATAAGCAATTCCTCTCAGGACGATGTGGTTTTCTTCTCTGATAAGTACTGTTCACACTATTCTTTCAGTTTTAGTCAATAGCGGGAACTGGAAGGAACTGAATTAATGTTGAATGTGATGGAAGATTCTCTAATGAGAAGTATAGTGGGATGATCACTGGAATGAAATATATAGTGATCATGCCTAACTGGTTTTCATGGAAAATAACTAAAAATGTTTACTTTAACCAACTCTCATACTCACCAAGGAAGAGAAAGAAGGAGTTCGCTGAGATTTTGGGTAATGGAGACTATAGAGGAAAGAAGATTCGGTATCCTTTGTGTCACAAACTGAATATTTTCTCCATAAAAACTGGAACCCTAAATGTTCCTTGACAATCCCAAAGGGTGTTCCCTATCCCCATGGGCAAAAACAAGATCCCGAGTATCATTTATTTTGGTTTCGGAATGATTTACCCAAATATGGATACATAAAACCTCAAAAACATTTGATAAACCGAATCAAAAAAATTCATATCAATCAATGTTTATAAAAAATACCGAACTAAATACATATGTCTAATAATTGTACAGGAGTTCCAAGTACACATAAAAACAATATAGAAACATCCTTAAGGACTTCACACGACAAGGGGTCATCACCCACAAGCCATCTCCACAACTCCACACCTATAATGTAAACTAACACCCCAAACCGCCATCACACAAAGCCTATCCTTTACCCATGTCATTCAAGGTCACATTTACTTACACCCAAGGGGTGTAAGTAGGGTATGATCCTAAGACCAATATGATACCACCCAATATTCTAAAGAGTATTCAATACAAGGTGAAAATAACACAGTTTTAATATGTAAGGAAAAGCGGTGATAAATTCCATGAAATAAAACAATCAAATGTAAATAGTTTTCAAAATAAAACATTCAGAATGTTAAAAAATTTGAATAATACATGTTATCTATGGTAATGTAAAAACAAAAACTCCACAAGATAAGGGTAAATATCACAAATACAATGAGCACCAAAACCGAGAACACACCTAGGCACTAGATAATACTGGTCACTATGTACCTCGTACCTCAGTGTAAAATATACAGGTCATAGTACTTTACTGTCCACGAGCCACTAGTAGAAAACATACTCATAACCCGGTGGTCCCCAAAAATCATCCATATAGTTAGTTAGAGTATTATTTATCCAAAATGCTAAGGGAAACAGGGACAAAACCCATCCAGATCACTAGCGTACTAGTACATATCCGCCCACCTAGGTACCCAGGCTTCCCCCTTTGTGCTAAAAATATTTTTTCATGCTACAGACTTCCCTTTAAATTTAAAAAAACCACTACTGGTCACATATAAACAATATAATATCTATACACTCTTAATAGAACTTAAAACACACAATAAAACATTTTGATTTTCAATAAAACAACTTCTCAAATAATGCATTGTTTTACCCCCAAAACTCCTTGAAATCCCCACTTTTCACACCATGTTCACACTTATAAGCTACCAAAATAAAATGGAACCCCAATATCTTTCACTGAAACCAAAAAAAATAAGTTTTAGGGCATCCCCATATGAACCGAGAAGTTATATCTTTGTAAAACCTCCATTTTCACACAAACATGGCACTTAAAGTTCATATGCTTCACAAATACTATTAAAACAAATTTTTGAAGCAACAACCAAAGGATAAAAAAAATTAAAAACAGGATTTTCAACCCTAATAGATTTCAATAAAATTAAATAAGTAGTGATAGGATGACCCTAAATGAACTAATAAAAGATTTCTATGAAAAACCCCCAATTTCACATAAAAATGACACTTAAACATCATTTGCTTTAAAATTCCTCTAAAAAAATTTCTACACCAGTAATCAAATGAGATAAACATGAAAATGTTATAAACACATCAAGATAAGTCCCAAGGATTTCATACACATGTAATCACCTACCAATAATTATTAAAAATTTGAATCTATTGTGAAAAAAATCAATCGCACCACCGCCGCACATCAAGGAAGGTAGATCGAGCCTAAAACTAAAAGTATAGACCACGAAACCAAGGATAAAACCCTAGGTTTGAAACCCTACATTTTGGACACAAGGAAACTCAAGGATAGGGGTTCAAACCCAAAATAAAAGAGATAAATCAAAGTTATAACTACTTATAAGAAGGGAACATGATGTTTCCCCATCAAAAACCCATTAAAAAATGAGTTTCATGCAAGGTTAAGGGAGATTGGGAGGATTCCATGGAAAAAACGGTCAAATGGGGGAATATAGGGGTGAGTCTGGATAAATCCCGAGAGGGAAAAATTGGAATTTCAAGATTATTATTAATGATCTGGACACCCTACAAGGTTTGGCAGCTCAATTTTGTAAACTGTGCTGCCAAACCATGGGGCCTTTTATAGCCACCCAAAATGTGATTCTTTTCTACCAATTTCTGGGGGTACCAGGGGAGACCAAGGGGGAACGATAGTACATGGATAATGGGAAATAATACCCAAAATAAAACCACCTTTCCACCCCAAGAATCATCCAACTCAAGGGTATAAACCACCCCAACAACTTACCCCACATGGGGTGCCACTAGGAGTGTCACAAATCCAACTCCAAAAAAAATCAACCCTAACAATCCCTTTAAAGAAAGTGGAGGACAATTACCAAACAATACCCCCAAGACTAAGGTCATATATCAAAAACACAATAGATGCCAAAAAATTAAACTTGATACACCTAGAAACTGAGAGAATGATAAGAACCAAAAGAGGATTTGAAACAAATCATGGAATTCAAATTCTGGGTGTGACAATTCTCCCCCCATATAGTTTTCCACCCCCAGAAAGCCAGAACAACACCAAATGTAAAAAAAATCCCATATGATAGACCAAGACAGAATCCATTTCCACGTTTTCACCTACCTTCAAAATTCCAAAAAAATCCAGTTGATCAAACAAAGGAAGAGAATACTCTCACTAAGAAAAACTTACCCCACTTACATGACACAGTAAAACATATTAAAAAAAATCAGAAAACAAAACATGTCAAACACTAACATACAATGCTCAATAAATATAACTTAAACAAATAATAAACCTAAATAATGCTACCACAACCTTACTTAAACAGAACCATTGGGCGTGCTTTAATCTCACATTTATCCAAGTATGAAATTGGTGGCTAGATAGCCTCGAACGAGACTACCTCCAACCAAGAAAATGCTATGGAGAAAAAAAAGTCACTGATACAGGGTGACACAAATAGACTTCCCACCCTAAGGAACAAATTAATTTCTGAGACAGAATTAGGACCCAAATTGGGGGTGGCCCGAATGGTCTCCCCAACATAATTGGAAAACTAACACTATAATTTTTACAAGAGAACTTACATGAGATCCATGATGGGTCTACCCATCATAAGAACTAACCATATTAATTCACCAGCACAAGCTGACATGAAAAGACCCCAAAATTTAAAGAGTTGAGATGACCACACTATTAGTACGCACGGTATAGGAAATCGTGCGCTAACCTTGAAAATAATTCTATATATAGGGGAAGCTTTGCATGGTTACATGGGCCAAGGCACATTGCTGTGCAGAGACTGTGTGGTAGCTTATGTCTCTTATCGCATAGTTTTCTAGAATGGAGCACAATTACTACTAACCATTAGAAAAATTTGTTCTTCGATATTCCTATACCGAAATTTATCCTTTTTAATAAAAAATCAAAGGAAACCTATGGGAATAACATGAACTAAGGCTATAACATGGAAACAAGGTCCCCCCACCTCTACCACTGAATGATAAAAACTGGAACATGATGAAGACACCAGATGTTCAATGTATTCCCATATTTCATACTAAGAATATGAATTTGACTAAAGGTTTGAACGAATCCATGATTTCCCTGACAACACATAAGCTTCTCTCTCAGAACCTCTAGCTGGAGCTCAGAGGATTGAAGAATCTTTGGCCTCATAGTTAGGCTTTGGAAACCCCTAGATGAAAATTCTTCTTCCACTGCCATGAACAATTACACTGTCATCTAAGATGGTCTCAATGAGACATGGAACACTTCAAGCCCACTTTACCACAACCCACAATTTCACCAGCACAAGGGCTTAGAGGATACACACATGTTAACCCTTGTTTTTTTCGTATGGGAAACAATAGAATAAAAGGACACATAGAAACACCTTCCTCTTGAAAATTGGATTCTGAAATTCTCAGAAGGGAGACACACATACAACAAAATAGAGACTCTCATAAGATTACACAACCTTAACCCTTATAGTAAAACAAACACACAACATCGCAAGGTGTCACTGAACATGACCATTTCAAAAAAACACATGTGGAGGGACCTTATACTGAGTCCCAAACAACACACGATTCCATCCAGAAAATATAACAACCACTATTGGACATATTTTACACACTAGTGGACAAACATGAACTCTTTCATCGATGAGACTAACAAAAGACCCAAAATCCTTTTAGGACATCATTATGCACTAAAACCCTGAACTACATTTACCATTGACGTATTAGGAAACATAAGAAACGTTGGCCTTTTTAAACCTCCCACAACCACTCTCCTTCTATAAGGGGATCCACATTATCAAAAAAACAAGAGGGGTAAACTGAATCTCCAATGATTAAGAAGAAAGTCCTTATATTGATCAACTGAGGGATCATACGATTCACCATGGGCCACACATGAATCATACATTAACTATTTATTAGAGGGTACCATTTCCAATAAAAAAACCCAAAGACCCCACCAATCTGGCCATTTGGTCACAAAATTCCACAAACTTAAACCGAACACATGAGGGGAGACACCACATTTTCCTCCCAAACATTTCTTAAAAAGAGACCACTATCTAACACTTTATTCCAACTTATCGATGAAACACCAACCCAAAACATCATTTAAACAAGAGGGGTTACTGAACTTGAAACATCACACAATAAAAATCCTAAAAACACATAAGCCACACCTCCTAACCACACATTATAAAAACACAACACTTTCCTTCCAAATCATTCTATAAAAATAGTGATGGTTAGTTGCGCATTTACCAATGGTATCTCATGAGCCTTACACATGCATGTTTACATGCCACACCAGGAACCCACCTCATATACATCATGGAACTCATCCATTCATGCCACTAAACATACATATTCTCATCTAAACCCATGCATGTGGTTACGCTTGAGAACACCAAATTCCAAAACCAGACCTTTCCTCTTTTCAAAATCAAATCCTTTTTAACCAGACTTTCCCTTTCTCAAAACTGCTAACTATAAAATCAAAACCCAATTTAAATCTTATAAACCAATATAGAAAATCACCCATAATTCAAAAAAATCCACTTTTATTCCATGAATAACCATTTAAAAAAATTTCAACCCATTTTAAAACACTTCTAATTTAAAGAAATACCCCATTTCATAAATCTTTATTTAATTAAGAACTCATCTCTTGTCATTTCAAAACAAGGTTCTAAGATTTCATAAAACATTTCAAAAGATCAAAAGTTACCAAATAAAAATTCATATTCAAAAACCACACATAAATTTTAGTGCACCCAATTCAATTCAAAATACGTTTCCATGGTTTAGAAAATTTTACTAGAAACACATTTTCAAAATCCACTTTAACATAGTTCCTACTTTAAAAAGAGGTGTAAACACAAAATTTACCCTTTTGAAATAATTCTAGGATTTTATTTCTATACTTTTAGAAATAAAACCATTTTAAATATACTATAAACTCACTTCCCAAAAAAAAATAAACTCTTTAAAATCAAGTCATTTTTTCTTTACAAACCAAGTTTCCATGATTCCAAAACAAAGAGACACAAGACAATGTGAGAGGAAACTAGTGTCTATGGCTGACTTGGACATATGTTTGGAAGCCATATTTCAATAAATTCACTATCACATAGAGTGTTTTTTGGGTAATATCTATGGCTCCACATGGATTTCTAGGCCCTGTGAGCTCACATAGACCATTAAACCCACTGTCTTTTCATTTTCTCAAATCATCAATGAACAATGAGAAACAATGAACTCAGATAAAACCAAAACTCCCCATTGAAAAGTGAATCCCTTCCTAACGTGTGATGTCCAGGAATAGTACCCTTTACTAGAATGTCAAGTCTCGACAATCCTAGCTTCATACTATCCTAACTCTTCTCCAAATAACATGCCATAAAGAGTGAACTTTGTCAGATACCATTTTGTAACGAACAAAATCTTGTCTTCCTCAAAACCGGCACCCGACCTGGTACATGAAAAATAAAAAAGGGAGTTCCCTATACCCAAGGACTGGAATAAGTGACCATGTATTGTTTATTTTGTTTTGGTAATGATTTACTAGAATATGGTTACATAAAACATAGAAAACATTTGATAAACTGAATATGAAAAATTCATACCAAACATGGTTTATAAAAATTCCATAATTGATTAAATATGTATAATAATAGTAAAAGAGGTCCAATTACAAATAAAAAAATCAGAAAAATAACCCCAAGTACTCCACATGACAAGGGGTCATCACCCACAACCCGTCTCCACAACTCCTTACCAAGGATGAGAACTAACACCCCGAACAACCATCACCCAAATCTTTTACTTTACCTCTACCAGACATGACCAATTCTAATTACACCCATGGGGTGTATGTAGTATTTGATCATAAGCCTAATATAATACCAACCAAATATTTCAAAGAGTATGCATTACAAGGTGAAAAAACCACAATGTTTTAATATGTTAGAAAAATAGTGATAAATTCCGAGAAATGAAACTTTGGATTGTAAATAGTTTTCAAAATAAAATAATCAGAATGTTAAAAAATTTGAATAAGACATGTTAGATAATATAATTTAAATCCAAACACACCTAAAGATAAGGTTAAATACCACTAATACAATAACCATAAAAACCGGGAACACCCCTAGGCACTAGATAGTCTCGGGCCCTATGTACCTCGCACCTCAGTGTAAAATATCCCTGTCACAATATATTACTATGCATGATCCACTAGTATTGAACATAAAGATAACCTATTTTTCCCAAAATATAATCCATATAGTTTAGTTATAGTTGATGTTATCAAAAATGCTAAGTGAAACAGTATCAAAACCCATCCAGATCACTAGCGCACTAGTACATATCCTCCCACCCAGGTACCCGGGCTTCCCCCTTTGTGCTCAAACAATTTCATCATGATACATACAACCATTTTCATATAAAAAACCACTAATGGTCACATACAAACAATAAAGTAGCTATACACAATTTATACCACTTAAAACACCAAACAAAACATTATGATTTTCAATAAAACAATTTCTCAAATCAAGCATTATTTTGCACCCAAAACTCCTTGAAATCCCCAATTTTCACACCATGTGAACACTTATAAGTCACCAAAAACAATACCAAAGCCAATATCTTTCACTGAATACAAAAAACTAGTTATAGGGTAGACCTATATGAACCAAGAAATGATATCTTTTTAAAACCTCAATTTTCACACAAACATGGCACTTAAAGTTCATATGCTTTACAGACACCATTAAAAAAATTCACAGAAAGAAAAAAGAAGATAAAAATTTAAAACATTATTTTTATCCCAAATACCTATCAATAAAATCAACTAAATAGTTATAGGGAAACCAATAATTAACAAAAACATATTTCTATGAAACCCCCAATTTCATATAAAAATGGCACTTAAACTTCATCTGCTTTACAAATACCACTAAAACCAATTTTTTCACTAGTAATCAAATAAGATAAATATTAAAATGTTATAAAAACATAATTCTATGTCACAAAAATTTCATACACATGGAATCACCTACAAAAAATTGTTACAACATTTAATCCTTTGTGCTAAAATTCAATCGCACCACCGCCACACCTCAAGGTAGGTAGATTGAGCGTAAAACTAGTAGAATAGACCAAGAAATCAAGGATCAATCCCTAGGTTAGAAATCCTACATTTTGGACACAAGTAACCTCAAGGATAGGGAATGAAACCCTAAATAATGGAGAGAAATCCAAGATAGAATCACTTATTTGAAGAGAACTTGATGTTTCCCCATCAAAAACACAATCAAAAATGAATTACAAGGAATGTTCTGGGAGAATGGGAGTATGTCTTGGATGAAATGGTCAAATGGGGAAGTGAGAGGCGAGTTTGGATAAATTCTGGGATGGAAAACATGGAATTTCAAGATGATTTTTAATGAGCTGGACACCTTGCACAGTTTGGATGCACAATTTATTAAACCGTGTAGCCAAACCATGCGGCCTAATAGGTCCACCCAAAATGTGATGTTTTTACTCCAATTTTAGGGTTTTTTCTAGGTTAAGACCAAGGGGGAAATATATTCCAAGGATAGTGGGAAATAATACCGAAAATAAAACCACACATCCACCCCAAGATTCATCCAACTGAAGGGTATAAACCACCCCAACAACTCACCCCACAAGGAGTGCCACTAAGAGTGTCACAAATCTTATTCCCACCCACCTAAACCTCATACCATCCCTTTGAAAAATGTTGACGCAATGTACCATAAGAGACCCCCAATACTAATTTCATAAATCGAAACCACATGAGACGCTATAAAATAAAACCCGAAACACCGGAAAACAGAGAGAAAGCTATGAACCAAAAGAGGATTTGAAACAAAGTATGTAATTAAAATTCAGGGTGTGACACTTTTTGTCAAGAATGTGGGAATAATCAACTTAGTGTCTTTATTAGAGGAAAAAGATGTTGTTTTTTATATAGAAAATATTGAAACAAATCAAGTGACTGCAAGGTAAAAATGAATAGTTCGGCTAATGAAATGCATGGGAATTTTAGACTCCCTAAGTTGTCATCAATGTTTAGGTGCTTTAAGTGTTGAGAAAATGGTTATTATGTAACCCAATATCCCAAGAGGTAAGTTTATAAAGAGAATAAACAAGGTGGTGTGAGTAATGGTTACATTTATGATGATGAAGATACAACATATGAAATGTTAAGGAAAAAAGTATTGTGTAATAGGATGAGGTAGCATTATTAATTGATTAAGGATAAAGTAATCAAAGTATTTATGTATTTGGATTCCATAATTATGAATATAGAGTTATATATGGATTGTTCAGATTATGTTTTTTCTAAGTATTTATAGGAATATGTTTAATGTCCACAATGTACTAGAAATGTAATCTCAGGAAAGTTTACATTTTGACTAAGAGAAGTTATCCCCTAACATGTTCATTATGTTAAGATAATGTTGTACGGATAAAAATACAAGGGATATGAATAAGTAAATTGAATAGTACTGGTTACCCTGGAACAAAGTAAGGACTGGTTTATATGTGCTTTATTCTACAAAAAATGATGTTTACTTTATTTTGGTATCTAAAGAGTAAATCCAATATACTTTGGAATGAGAAATAATGCATGTTTCCAAAAGGATTTTTGGTAATTTAAGTTGTTACCATGTTTCAAGAGAATATATGATGAAGTTATTCGCATGATAGGAATGTTAAAACCAATAGATAATTTTTGATATTGGGAAATCAATTTGAAAATATATTTTCATGAATCTCTTTATATGGTTTTCAATGTTCATCTTTCTGAAAGGTTATAAGGTTATCTGTTCATGAAAAGTTTAAGTGAAACAGTGGGGGAAGTATTTGTGAATTGATTTTGTGATGAAAACCATGTTTTAAAATGATAATCAGAGATTAATATTATTTCATTCATTTCCATCTAATATATTATATTTGTGTGGTTTAAAAAAATGAAATCATGTAAGTTGGGTGACAAAAAATCAAGCCCGGAAAGGCTGTGGGTCTTGGACCCATGAATAAAGGAAGATAAGGGTTCCATGCCTACCACTGGCCTACACAATGTCCTCTTTAATGTGTATTTATTTTAAATGAATAAATATTTATGATGAAATATTAGTGTCACTTTTTATTTTTATTGATTAATGAATGTTGTTTTTTTGAGAAAAATAGTTAGACATCATATTCTTTATATGAATTAAGATCCATTAAAAGTGTGTTTTAGTCCTTTAATCATCAAAGTTGATTTATTTAAATTAAATTCATGAGGTAATAGATGTATTATAATTTTTTCAAAGTATAACCCATGAATAAAATTTTATAGAAATTTATCTTGAATTACCCAATAATCTGAAAGTGATAAAAAAATTATTTCCATAATATGTTAATTTTTGTTGAGATTGCAACCTCTTAAATAATTATTGATTTATAAATATGAGGCCCTAAACATTCCTTTGATCATTCACCGGTTTTTGATTTATGACCTCAATCACTTCCTATAAATTTTTATTCTTTTGCTCCATGTCTAATCCTCACTCCAATCTTATGTTCTCCTATGTGGAACTCCAGTTAAACGTTACTTTGGGTAACTATTATGTTCTAAATTTCCATTTTTAAGGAAAGTTTTAGTATAAATTTTTATGATTTGGGTTTCTATGAATGAAATTTTAAAGTATTAAACTTTTTATACCCTATAAAAAGTTTGAGGGAGAAATTAATTTTTAATGGGGTATAATGTAACACCCTGAAATTTTAAGAATTTAATTTCGAATTAATTTACCTTTTCAATGTTTATTTTCATTTCACATGAAACTAGAAATAGTTTTCTCTCTATCTCTCTAAATATATATATTAAACACTAATTTAAAAATTTCTTTCATAGGTAATAACAACTTGTATTTTGCTACATGCAATACCAACTTGGCTTCTACTACAAGCAGTACCGACTTAGCATACGATGCACGCAACACTACGTTTCTATGAAACATCACTTTTTGTTGTATTAATTTTATAAATAATACAATTATAAACATGATGTTAAAATTAGTATTATTAATAGTAATAAATACTATGAAAATATTTTTTATAATTGTTTTATATAAAGAAAACATATTGAAAATGAAAGAAAATATTTTTGGTAAAGTCCTTTTATCTTAAAAATATTGTTTTCTTAAATTAATCGCTTTTTATAATTAATTTAATTTTAGAAATATTTAGAAATTGAATTGGGAAAAAAATTCATTTTTTTAATTTAGATCTTAGAAATTATCCAAGAGTAGTTTTTTGGAATTTTTCTGGGAAACTACATTTTTTGACGAATAGTAAAAAATACTGCTTTGTAGCTAAAAACTTTTTTTTGTCTAATTAATTATTAAGGATTATGATATTATAAATATTTTTAATGTAAAATTAGATTAATTTTAAATATATTAATATAATTTGATTCATTATAATAAATTTCACTTTGAAACTGAATATAAAATCTTTAAAAACTTTTGAAATTTTTCATACTTTAAAACCCTATTATTTTGTCCAGTCTACATGATTCGTACTAATATTAATTATTACACTTATGTGATTATAATTTAAAAAAATATGAAATAAACCACTATATTAAGTATACTTTTTATATTCTAACAATACAATGTTAATTTTTTTACCAAAATGATTAGTAAAAGTGATTAAAATTAATCCCCACGGTTAAGTCCAAATTAATCTTAATTAGGGACTAAAACTTAAACTTAATGACCCAAATTAACTAGACACATCCCTAAAACCCATTTTCTATCCATAATTATACAATAAACCTTCCATTATTTATTTTTATTTTTTTTAATACTATCTTTAGGTATGAACGTCTGCACACCTAATTTGTTTCTAAAATTTCCATGTTAGTTCTTTTCCTTCCCTATAAAAGGCCACGACCTATACCCATTCCTCACACCCCTAACCTATTTTAATTTAATACAAGATCTACCCAAGTATCTTTAAAAAATTCCACTCTTATACCTTTAATCAAATATTTACACATAAACCCTCTCAAGGAATCCTTTTGGACCAAACCCAAAGGAGTTACCCGATTTAGAGGAAACAACTTCTCTCAAGATCCTTTCTTTACTTTATTTCTCCACCCATACACTATTTTTATACCATTATTGTGTGATGAAAACAATATAATCCATATAATAGTATATTTTTAGGAAAATGGCCTGACATAAATTTACACACACCTCCATCTAATGGGTGTTTAATATATTGTTTCTGTATATGATGTACTACTATATCACAAAACGATGATTGTTCATTTCTCCCTTACCAAAAATCATGGTGGCCATTGTGATGGAACAAATATTTATATATGTAATATATTATATTTTTAATTTCTTTAAGCTTGTGTATTTCTATTTTAACACACATCTTTTTACCTTCCATTTTTGGGTTAATACGATAATCTTGTTTGAGGAAGTGTGGACTACCGCCTCCTCAAAACAATGTGATTCATTCACACACCACATGGAATATATTAAGGTTGGTTTTAATGAAATTATATGATATATATGATATAATAATTATACTTGAATATATATATATATATAAATATATATATATATATATATATTTCATTTACATACTTTCTTTCCATGTTACAATAAAAAGGGAAAACAATGTTCACACATATGTACAACTTACTGGATCCATGAACCGTGTATTCAATTATGTACCTAATTATTGTATAAATTATTATAATTTAATTATAATGGATAAACCTGATATTTTTTTCATGGTATTTATTTTTGAATCATGATATATGAATAAGGATCAATGGCATAAAAAATTAAGACATGTTTGAAGAACAAAGCGAATATTACACGAAGTGAAACTTTAATATAAGATCTCTAAAAAGAAGGTAATATATAATTATAATTAAAAAATATATTTTAATATATATAATAATATTATTTTATAAAATATGTGTAATAAAATTATATTTTTCATATATGAATCTTTTATGAGTACAAAGAGAGTTAAGAAACAAGGTAAGTGGATTTGATCACACTTTTAATTTTTGTGAGTAAATGTTACGTTCATCACTCTTTCCTTTTGTGTGGTGTATATACTGAATATGATTTTATTCTATGAATATTTTACATAAATTTATGGTTATTCACATTACCATTTTACTATCCTTATTTCATGGGGTTTATGTTTCAAAAGATACCAAATCAGTAAAATTATTATGTCGCAATTTTCCTTCTTTTAGAATCATGTTTTGTTAGGAACTTAAAATCTATTTTGAGGTGAATATACTTCCATTTTACATGAAATATCATGAATATAATTATTTTAATGATATTATATGCTTCATTTAATTTCCTTTCCTTTCATGGATAACATGATCCCCAGATTACAAGTTATAAGAGCTTATTAAGACAATATCATTGCTTTTTCAAGATTGCTTATGTTTATGATTCCTTTGATGAAATCTTTTAATCCACATTTCCAAAATATTAATTATTTTCATTCTCATATATTATTTCGTGATATAATTATGTATGGGTAGCATTTTCTACTCATTGTTACATATGTTAATTAAGAATGCGTTTTTAGGAAAGCCCAATTATACCTTCTATTTGGTCGGAAATCTATGTTTCCTAAAAAGAGTTTCAATGAATATTATAACACTCCACAATAAAATCTAAAATTAATTTTTACCCTTTTTTTATTTTTCCAATATCATCAACGGAATCTTATTGATTCTTTTCATAAAAGGCACTTTTCTATTCTTTTTACCGTGCAAGGGGAATGTTCTTTTAACATCATATGACATGTACGGATTTACACACCATCATTTCTTCTAAGCTCCATTTACATTTTTTTAAATGTTAATAATTAAGAATTTTTTTAAAATATATTTCAAATGAAAATGGTTTAAAAAATGTTTTCATGAATTTTTAATATGTTTTTAATGTATTTTCAAAGAAATGGTTTTCAAAATGTATTAAAGATTCTTTTATAAGTTTTCATGAAAAATGATTTTCAAAAAATGATAATATTTCATTATATTTTTCCAAAGTATTTTCAAATAATTGGTTTTCAAATTTTTTATAATTTATTTAAATGTTTTCAAGCGTTTTCAAAGATAAATGTTTTTAAAAGGTTTTGAAGATTATTTTAAAAATTTCCAAGGAAAAACTTTTTTTAAAAAAATATTTCATGTATTCTTTTTAAGTTATCATGGTATTTTCTAATAAAATGGTTTTAAAATGGTTTTATGTATTAAAAATCCTTTTTCAAATAAGAATGAATATTTTCCTCAAGAAATTTTTTTTGAGAATATTTTCAAATTATTTTCCTTCAAAGATGGCATCTATTTATATTACTCATACCTTTTAGGAAATGATCTAAAAGTTCCATTCATATCCTTTCTGTGAATGAGTTATGATTAATGTCCTAGCCTTTATGAAACCCATTTATTCTTCATGGGTAATATTTTTATAAAACCCATTTCTTTTTTATGGGTTATATTCTTTTGAAACCCACTTCTTTTCACGGGTTATCTTTATAATGAAATGATTATGAAACATGTATCTTTCCACAAGTTATGATATATTTACATGTTTATGATACCCATTTCATTTCATGGGTTACGATATGTTTATTTATGATCTTGTGGTACATGTATATATGACTTTATTATTTGAGAGCTGGGACCTATATCTCTCTCCCATGCATTGGGTAATAATTTAAATCTCATGAGATAGATAAGGATGGAATGAGGGGTCACACAATTTAGTAATAGAGAGATTGAATGAGGGTTTAAATTGTTCAGTAATATAGGAATGGAATAAGGGTTTACTTAGTTCAGCAATACAGTGCTAGAACGAGGGTTCACTCAGTTCATTAATACAGGGATGGAACAAGGGTTTACTCAGTTCAATAATACTATGATGGAATGAGGGTTTAATTGTTTTTGTAAAAATGGGTTGGAATGAGGGTTTACTCAGTTCAGTAATACAGGGTAGGAAGGAGGGTTTACTCCATTTAGTAATACGAGGCTGGAACGAGAGTTCACCCAATTCAGTAAAGGACTTTTTCCACTAATATGGTCTTGAAATTGATGCCTTGGATAGTATGGATGTCAATATATGCTTATGTACATCCAAAATTCCATGTATCATTCCTATGTAATGCTTTCATGGATTATGTCCTTTATATTCTTTTAATTAATTCCTTATAAACTACTAATCTTTATGGCATGATTCATGTATATGAACTTTGATATAAGGGTATGATATTCTATTTTCATGGTCACGTTTTCATACCCTTATGCTTAGGTTTATTCTTACTTGTCTCCCTTGTTTACATTTACTGAACATTTGAGCTCACTCATTTTTATGTATCCTTCCCCAGGCTATGAAGATATGTATTATGTTTGATGTGTCTAAGAAGGGTTCTAGTCATGAAGAAACTAGTGGGAGATAATGTAGTTCACTTATGTACAAGTGTTTTTGTTTCCATGTTTCCAAAGGCACTACACCATCTATGATATTTCAGAATATTTATGTATAATGTTTTTTTATTCAGAAAAAGTTATGTAATATATGTGATTGTAAAGCAAGGGTTGCGACAGTTTTCCCCTATAACAGCAATTTTATATGGGATTGGATTAGTTGAAGGTTAAAATCTCACTGAAAGCATTAAAAAAAGGTTTATTCCTTAAATATTTATTTAACAAGTACATGTTGTGTATATTTTTTTAATTATATAATTTTTTCAATTTTTATTTCTTTATAAGATAAAATCGAATAAAAAATAAAATCAAAATTAAAAAATGACAAATAAAGGCCAGGAATTTCACTTATTTTAGTTTTTTTTTGGTTTTTTTAAATAATAAAACATATATTAAATAAATAAATAAACAAGTATATAAATCATATTTCCTTCCTTAAAACCATGTATATAATTACGATTAGGATACAAAAAAATTATAGGTGTGTGTTTGTGGGTGGGGGGGTGAATATTTTCTTAAGTTAGTTGGGACTTCTATCATCATTCTTATTTTTCGATATTTTTTCTTATTATATGATAATTTTATGTATTTCCCTTATTAATTTTTTTATCTTTTATTCAAGAATACTCATATTAAATTCTTATCTCATAATTGAGTGTATTTAAAATGCTTCTCACATTTACCTTTTTCAAGTGTTTTAACATTTCTAAATATTTATTCCACTAATAGCATGCAATTTTGGGAAATAATTTAATATTAATGGGTAATTTTAGGAATTTTTTTATTTTTTAAATGAAATGATCAATTATATCTCTATAACACAATTAAGTTGTGGATAACCTCATTGTGATTAATTTAATGGTTTATTATGTCATTTCACATGTCCACACATCCTTTCACACAACCAAGAAGCACAAATATTTGTTACATAATTAATGGTATAGATAAGTTTTTAATGTAAATATGCTTCCAAAAAATTATTTTTCCAAAAATTAGTTTTATATATAATCAATTTAACTATTATAATCATTTGAACTATGTGTGTGTACCAATTAAATGACTAATGTATTCTCTCAGAAACAAAAAATAAAAAAAAAATTCGGGACTTGTAAAATGTATAAAATAGGTATGGCTCTTAATTTGATTTCATTTTTACTATGAATTGATTTTACTTGAAATATTGAATATATATGAATAATGGAATATATTTATGCATCTATTCTGAAAATGTGACTTTTCCTAGAAGTGAAAATGTTCAATTGTGGTAGTGTGATCACATATTGATTTACTATTCTATTCTACCCTTATACCACTACGTTAAACTTTTTTTATTGTAATTTATGAATTTAATAATAAATTGAACTTTTGTTTTAGTTCAATTAGTTATTTTTAAATAAATTTAAAAAATGAAAATTTCAACTTTTTTGAAGTTTAAATTTTAGGTGAATGTGATATGGATATCCCAATAGGATTTTATGTAAAATGATTCATACTACATCGAATCCCAAGCATACACGTGCAATAATTTTCACTATTAAAAATATATATCCATTCAATTGGGTTGATTTTTTTAGAAGAATTAATAATAATCTGTTATAAAACTAATAAGGTAAAACAAAATACTAGTTTATCTATCTAGTTCCCCAAATGATGTGATTTTTCTAAAGAACTAAAATTACACTATGCCAAGAGTATAACTCATTATTTGGTAATTTCTATAATTAAATAACTATAATTACTATTACTGTTTACTTGGACACATTAAAATGTAATTAAAATATATTTTTTCAATCTTTAGATTTGGACGTGTATTTATAAAAATCTAACAATCAATCGGTATTGTAAAATCATTGAGAGAAAACCACTGCCTCTCATGTATTATGATTGGAAACCTTGGGAACCTCATTTGAACTTTATAAAAAAGAGTCGAAATCTACCAATTTGGAGATACAAGGGATTATTATCATCAACTAAGAACTTATTTATCTCCCTATCCATATAGGGAGAGATAAAATGAATAATCAGATCTTCTTAAGACTCATCCTCTTGAGGGGTAGCTAAATAGTGGGTAATTATTGTAAGTGATCTCCATGCTTGGAATGGGAGTTCCAAAACATCATGTGACAAATGTTTTGACCGATGAAATGAGCCCGTAAGGGGCTCCACGACGCTAGGGTTTATCCCTATCATCACCTTCATCTTCTCCATCCCATGTCGGTGGCGTTCTCCCCTTGGCTAGCTTGGCAGCTCGTGACGCGTGACTCGCGACATTGCAGACTCGATCATGTCGGCGCCTTCACTGTTGCCTTACTCCTTGCTCTATCCACAAATATGATGGGGATTTTATCGGCGACGTGGTGAAGGTTCTTAGTGGAGCCCCATTTTTTTGGATTATAGCCTCGTTTTAGTGTCTCTGGGGGCATGTTGGGAAATTCGTTGTGGTCTTTGAGTATGTTTTTGGAGGCGGCGATGGGATTTCAGATCTGGATTGTGATGGGACCATCTTTTCGGTGGGTTGGCGTTTGTGTGACTGGTTAAGGTGATGGTTTCTACCCATTTGATCTTGAATCAAGTTACGATGTTAGATTCTATTTTCTGTGTGTATTGCAGTTTTCTCCGTGATTCATCTTCTTTGAATTTTCTTTCCTTGAACCTGTTCGATTATTGATTTCATTCTGGTTGATGCATTTTTTGTGCATCTACGTTTACTGCTCCGAATAGCTTGTGTTTTGGGAAGTTTGTTATGTGTTTATTGAATCTCCGGTATTGGATGAATCCAGTGAATCTTTTCTGACGATTATCTGTAGAAATGGAAAACTGGAGGGAACTTTAAAAGGATGATGGTTTTATGTCTCTTGGACATATTTTCTAGAAGCTATGAATTAACCAAGGGAGACTGCAATTTGAGGCTGCATTTATGTTCTTGGTTGATTGTTTTATCTTGGATATGTTTTTAACCAGCACACTATATAGATCTGCATCAGATGAGGATCAGAGCAGGAAGCTTTCTGCTGGGAATTCCATTCGGATTTGGAAGTTCGAGAGGGTATGGCTTTGCCATCGGTCGTAGGCCCGTGCAACTTTTCACGTGACAGTTAGCCGAGTGGTCATGCGATGGTGAAAGATTTTTATCATGATATAGTCTCTAGGGATGGGTGGATCCTGTAGTATTGATATGGGTTATCATCTTTCTTGTTTTTAATTGTTGTAATGTTTGAATTCGGCAGTTTCTCACTTTTTCCTCAAAAGTTTTTCGATAAGAAAAAAAGTTAATTATCAGTCAGTATTTTATTTTTTTTAAATTATTTAGGTATTATTAGGGAAATATATATTGATACTTCAATGAAAATTCAATCTTTTTCCTAACCGATTAGTTTATGACATTTGAGTGGAAAAAATTGATTTATTTTGATTAGAAATTAAAAGAATATGTTATTGTATTATTCATTAAATATATTAGAGTGTCTCTGAGTGGTGAAATTATAACAACAACAAGGTTTGAATATATGTGCATCATATCAATAAATAAGAGGATAATTAAGATCTCAATTCTATATCAATTGAGGAAATACACTAAATGAATTGAATTTTAGAGAAAAATGAATTTTTAATAGTCTATATAAATATCATAATGGCCAATTTACTATAATAATTTGAAATATTCTTCTAGGGGATACTAGAAAGTGTATAATCCTAAATTAATATAGCATTATCTACTTATCCCATTATTATATTTGAGTTTCTATAAAATAAACTAAACATAGGTGAGGAAGTATTAAATATTGATATCAACACATAACAACAATAATATATATCTTGTAATCACTCATCTCTCCAATAAACACCCTTTAATTAAATATCCATTTTCACATTTTCACATGCATCTAATACCAATCAATTTATCTCACAATCATACACACACTTACCTAAATCATACATTAAAGGTGATTAAAAACAAAAGGTGTTATGTGTGTCATGAATACATTTAATAAACTACCAAACAAGATGTTAATGTAACAAATAGATCAAAGATTTAAATATCCCTTTAAATTATATATTGAAAACAAGCCTTGAAATTATTATTTATAACCCTTCAAGAATCAAACTTCAATATATTCATCATTGAAATCTACATGACATCTATATAAAATATAAATGTGTCAATGTCATAGTAAATGAGTAATAAAACAGTATAGTAACTAAAAACATGCTAAGTAAAATTATATTTATAAAACCATGTTTGAAAACATTAAATTCTTCCTTAGAATGAATTTATAAGTGAAAAAATCCTTTTCTAACAATTTATTTTAAAAAGTTATATATTCAATGATTACACACATAGAATTAATATGATATTATTATAGATTATGGTTATTTATCTTATTGTAATACTTTGAAATTTTATACAAAATTAAATTTATCATTTTTTAATGTAAAATACTGATTATTAGACATTATAGTTTTATTGATCTTAAATTTAAATAACTATTTTCTCCAATCTCTGAATCCATAAACAACAAGATTCATAATATTCGTCCACTAGAGTATTTTAGAGGAAAGGATCCTCAAACACTCTCCTAATAGTCCAAGATATATATACTCCAGTACTATAAGAGTTTCAAGATACTATTTTCTCTATCAAAGTACATTATCTTGTAGTTCCTTGATTTATTAAGTGGAGTCTAATATCCCACAATGAATATCTTTGATTTAATCAATGATTTTCTTCGAAAGATTAAAAATCATAGTTATGAATACTTATTCGATGTAGAATTTATTTTATTAGACCCCCCACATTCCTAATAATTTTATAGTTGTAAGAGAAAACATGAAATTCAGATTAGTAGAACCCCAAACATACAGTTTAGTTAAAATTCAACTAAATGAATATGTTAATGGATTAATATTTTATTTGAGGGTTTTTATAGTTTTCTTAAAGACTAAAATCCATTTTTATTTATTATGATTTTCTTATGGGAGTAAAATAATAAATTATCCATGATCAAATAGAAAAAACTCACCACACATGCTTATTTTATTTGTTCATTCTTGTTTATTTTTTTGTGATCCTAACTATACTACACAAACATCAAAAATAAAAAAATTAATTCATAAATAAATAAATATACGATGTGATCATAAGATCTTATAATGTTTTATTCATCAAAACATTTATGGATTAAATGAGACCCTAGGGTTTCACTTAATTCATTATTTAATCATATTTTAGTGCTTTTCAAAATCTCAGACATTTCACTTTTTTTGGTTTCAAAGTGGTTTCCTACATGAAGTATATCATTGGGAACAAACCCAATATTTACAATATATTCACTTGCATTGTGGAGGGGGAACTCGGGATACAAGAATACATATTTATAAATCAATAAGTGAACAAAAAGAACCTTATATATTTAAATATCGAGGGATTATACACAGATCCTCTAAATATAATATATAATGATTAATAATTTGAAAAAAAATACCATTATAATAATTTAAATAAAAATAAACATAAATCCAACATACATATATTGGTATCATCTCATGATCCATCATGATGTCATTAATTATCATGATAAACCTAAAAATTGAAAAATACAACTATGTTATATTTCTTAATATTTAAAACCACATTAAAATAATTTTTATTAATTATGGATATTTTCTGTGACACCCAATATAATTTTATTAAATTATTTAAAATTATATTCAGTTTAATATTACTTTATAATTTTTTGAGTTATTTTACACCTTAAATGCAACCAAAAATAATTAATAGATCCTAAATTGGGACTTAATTGTTGGGCAAGTCTAATCTACATCAACCCAATCTAGATTGGATATGATGATCTTGCTAGATTCCTAGAATAGTGCGCATCATGCATCCCTTAAGTGTGATGCATGTAGGTGGTGAAAGTGGTTCCCCTATAGGGTTACAAATTGATAATATATATATATATATATATATATATTAAAAATTTAGTACACCCACATATGCGTTTACCTTCTATCCAGTCACCCCCAATTAATGGGGGCGGGGGTGGAAATTTATAAATGTGGGTGGAAACTATCGACTACCAAATGATTTTTTTTTTCATTTTTGTTGTTGCAATCAATGTGAAAAGAACATTGACCCCCCAATTACACTACCAAACTATGCCCCACCCCATTTAGTAGCACACACACACAATATTTTTTATTATTATTTTAATTTGAAAATCTAATCAATCATCAATAAATCATAATTTTATCTTACAACCATTGATTAATGTCGCATCAGTGGTGTTGGGACCATATCAAAACTCTCTTTGTTAATACTTGTAAATTTAATTTTAATTTTGACTTTAATTATGAAATGATTTGACTCACACAAATTAAAGGAACGTTGGTTCTATGGAAGAATGTAATAATGGTATTTAAAAACAATAATTGAATTAGTGTTGTAACACCTAAATTGGAATACCGGTGCATAGATTATCCATTAAATCATGTGAATTAAATTTAACCATGAATAAAAATAAAAATAAAACCCTAAATGGTATCATCTTTACTCATTGATTTCAATTTTATCTTATCATTGTCAATTTGTCATAGATTAAAGGAACCAAAAGAGGTGTCCTCTGGATCATCTATATTTTAAAAAAAACACTTATATCATCATTATTTAATTGTTTAGTTATACCCTTAGAATATTAAGTTCTTTAGGATGTCCCTTTAATCATGTAATGAATTTTTAATTGCTACATTAGATAGAATCAATCAAAACTTGTTCTTAGTTCATTCTATATCTCTCTATAAACATTGATAGAACATTGTAGGAGTGAAAATATAAGTAATACTCTCCGTAATTAATTTTAGGGGATTAAAATGGTTTACATGTCTAGGTTTTACTCTATAAAAATTTCATTTTGTCCCCGTAAAAATATTTGGATGAAAAACCAACCCGTAACAATAATAATATCTTAGGAAATGTGTCATAATTGTGAAACATATTTCATAAATCATTTATAAAAATATAAAATGACACATAAAGAGTAATTATCCATTATCATGACATGATCCTCCTATATTTATTTTGAAAATGACAAACATAGAAATTTCATTCAAAAGATAACATTTTTCTCATATTCACCATTATACTTAAATAAATTGTGAATACCTTGAGAAATAAATTTTTGTTTTTTATTATTATAAACTAAAATTATATAATTATATTATATTAGTTGTGATAAATCACACTTGGGAATTCATAGACCCCCAAATTTGTGTCCCACTTCATCCTAAACTCTTATTTATTATAATAGGTGGAACTTCTGGATAAAATTTCTATGTAACCCTATATGTCCTTATCTCGATAACAATGATTAATAAAAATTGAAAAAACGTTGTATCAAAAAAAAATTTCACGCTCGTAAGAAGATAAGGATGAGTCATATGTATGATACTTCTAGTGAACATGCTTTGTGTAATAAAATATATTTACCTTCTAACATCTCATAAAGTGGGATGGAAACATTGTGTCATTATCTTTATATTATTTATTTATTCTTTTAATGACCAGTCTAAATGGTATTATCATAGTATAACATATAAATTTATATAACAAGGTAATTCCATCCTGGTCAACTGGTCTTGAGATATCTCTTCTTTTTGGAAGTGACATGTCCTCTCAAAACCATTTGGTCAATATCATACCACCAATGATTCACCCAACATAGAAAAACTCACCACAACATAAATTTTATGGTTTATATCATATATCAAAGTATGTAACTAAATGGTACACATTGATTGTTATTTAATGTTGAGAGACCAATATATATGCTCATAAATAGGAACAACTAATGACACTCCAAAAATGTTTTGTTCCTATTTGTAGGTAAGTACCCATGATGTCCTTTAACTGATACCACCAAGTGTAAAATTAATTAGAAGAATACTCAATGGTTATAAGTCCCCAATAAGAAATAGTTAGACATCCTCTATGTCCTGTCTGTATGTTGTATCTAACCACAATACATTAGTTTTTATGATTAGTATCATAATATCTCAGAGTTTTTATTATAGTTATAAAATACAGTAAACATTTGAAATGATAAATAATCTAAAGACATTACCTTGGAAATACTTGAGTTATAAGTATCAATAGTATTTTTATAAGAAAATATCTTGAAAAAGTATTTGTATACATGATAAGGTAATCAATATTACATTATAAGTTGGGTCTAGGGAACTAACTTTCAAAACAACCCCACTTTATATTAGATAAAAATTACCAACAATTAACCAATTATCCACTACATAAAATTATCACGTTTCTTTTGAGTTATAGATTTAGTCATTGGGCCTAACACATGTTCATACATGGCTATTCTGCTATCTAAAACATTACATCATTGGGTAAAAATACTCAAATAATTATATACCTTAGTGGTTCTATTTTTTACTATATTGTAAACTTGAATTCTAGTCTTGTACCAATGATATAAACTTTTCATAATTTGTATAATGATAATCATTTAATGTTAAGGTACAATTCAATGAATTATATCCAATCATTTTTTATTTTATACTACATCATTATCCACATCAGAAGCTTAAACATACTCAGTATTTGTAGATAAATCTACGAATAGATTAAATAATCATATCATGAACATTTCCTTAGTATAATAATGGTATATTATCATTTGATCTATATATTTACTAGTTTTATAATTCATTTTTAATTATAATTTCTTCCTCTCAACACACCAGGTTCAAATCTATTATACATTCTCACGAACTATATGATATTGTTGATTTTTGTTCTCTTGGACTTAATTTTATATTTTTTTACCATAATATATGAGTTAGAAAAATTATATTTAGTATATATCATGAAATACGTGATAAATCCATTATAGAAGTGTATAAAATTATAACCCCTATTTTAATAACCTCTTATATCTTATACATGTCTCCTAAGAGAGATGTATTCCATGTGACATTATAAGAATCCTCTATCAAAAAGTTCCAACCAGTATTTTTCTATATTATGGAAATATAAGTACTTTGGATTGGTCTATGTAACCCCTCAGTTCGACCTCATTAGAGCATATTACCAAGACCCTGAGTTACAACTTTAAGAAAATATTTGTTGTGCCACTTCCAATCTAGTATTAAATAAAAATAATATTAAAAACCATTTTTTTATATATGATCAATATATTTTACATGGAATAATATTATTCTCCCACTAACCTCTTGTAGATATATGAAAATATATCATTCTTAATGAATTTTATATTATCACTATCCTCAAATTAATAAATGAATGTTTATCTATAACTTGTATTCCTTATTAGTATTCTTTGATGAGACCACGATATTTTCTAGGCATCTTATAGACTCTTTCATAGGATGGTGGTCTTGACATCCAATTCCCAATATGATGATTATAAAACATTTTCATTAAAAGTATAATTATAATGGATTTAAGTATGGATATTTGGTTTATCTGATAAAATCTTATTATTACCATTTTTATTACACCCATGTATAGTTTTTCATGAATACCCAACAACTAATTTCCATATACTGAAGAAACTACCAAAATAAATACATTATTTTAGTATTTAGAATCCATTTTTATGAATTCATATAAGATTTTAAATCATATATTTTTCTATTTTCTAATTTTTTAGTATGAATTTTAAATATTCTTAATGAATAATATATCACATAGACTTGGTGATCATAAAATCATTACAATTTGGTTTTATCTTTACTACACATCACATTTCATTACAACATCCACTTTCCTCAAGATCTTATGGAACTTTTTCGTATACCAACTAATGTTTCATCTCTTGTATTAAATTTTTATTAGTAAATATATCTACCACTGTCTTAAATATATATTGTAACCCTTTTGTTAAATTATAGTCGATCACTTTACTATAACCATTCAACCATATGGTTTTATGTAATATCATATAGAAACATTAGGATAATTAAAAATATGCATTTTTTTCTTGTTCAAATTCTATTTATTAACTTATCTGTAAGAAACCCTTTTTATGTAAATAATTGTTTTGTGACATAATTGATCTTTTTCATACTATAACTTATATGATATCAATTTTTTGTTATTTTTTCCATATAACTATATTTGATGCCACTTTTTTAAAAACATGTCTTAGGTAGATGGTAGAACTCTTTCAAGACTATTAAGACTTATCTTTGACAAAATTTATACATACTAAGGTTTATGTGTATACGATAATGTGATTTTTGGAATAAATAAACTCTACATTTTCATGATCAATGAATTCTTGGTTTAGATATTTTTCATATCACTATCACAATGTTACTCGTATCTTCTAACCCAGTATATTATTCTATTAACATTTATATTCCTTAAATTTAATAAAGGAATCTTATAAATATTTTTTTTCTATTTATATATTTCTAGAAATAATTTAATGTATTAAATTTAACTAGTTATGGAAGCATTATGTCTTTATCATCATTATTGTTAAATGGTGTCTTGGTCAATTTGTAACCAAACAATAAATCATGATGGATACCTAATAATTTTATCTCATGAAGATTATAACATTGTTCTTGGTATTATATTACAATTTTATTCTATATTTACTTATCCAAAAATAAATTTTCCATAACTAGATATTATCAATTGAAACTTTTTTTATAGAACATTCATTTTAGATAATAGATATCTTAGAATCATATATAGTTTAAAAATTAATTAATTATTATTTTTGATAATAAATTTATTTTAAACATGAAATAAAACCACATTATGTCTAAAAATTACATTGAATTAATGCTATTGGGACCACAAATTACATTAAAAAGGTTTGAAATACAACAATCTAACAGATTGTAATTATTAAGATTTGATATTCTCTATCTGATGTTGGAGTTAAGATCTATTAAAAATTTGAAGATCCACTTCATTGTTTTGATATCTATATAATTCCTTGGTTCCTATATTTAGAAAATAAAGACACTTTGGTTTTATTTAATTTCATTATCTTATTTATTGTAAACATTTTATATAAAAAAAATATATTTTTTGTTTTAGGTAAAATATAGTTTCTTCTTTTTATAAGAAGATTAAGTTAGTGATTTTACCAAGCCTGATGATGATAATTTATTTCTCAATATATCTAACATCATGATTACTAAATGTTATCATGGTTCATGTTGAGTTCAGAAATGATGTTTTTGTATATATAAATTAATTACAAATATGAAGTTATAAAATGATAAAGAATTAGACTTTAAATTTTTTTTTGTAATGAATAGATGTTGGTGTGGATATATTAAGTTTGATAAATGAATTCAGGATCAAACATAGAATGATTATAAATAGGCTTTAAGACTCCATCAAAAGAATAATAAGTCATTATATTTAACAAATACATCTATCTTGTCCTAAAAGAAAAATAAATTAATGAAGTAAACTAGGAAAATAGAAATATTAAGTCCATCAGTTGGAGAAAGATAATGTGAATTAGATAGAGGTGAATCAAAAATAGGAACATCTGATAGAGTTTTATCAAAAATAGGTTCATCAAAAAAATGTGTATAAGATAGAGGCGCATTAGATAAATGTATATCAAAAAAATGTTCATCAAATAGAGTTGTATCATACATAGGTGCATCCAACTGAGGTCAACCTTTCAGAGGTTTATTAAATAGAGATTTATCTGATATATGTGGATCAGATAGAGGTGTATTTGATAGATATGATTAGAAAGACTCTCTAACAATCATCATTAAAAAATATCATACATACTATAGAATGTCCATCAGATGGATAAAAAAAAGATGAAATCATATGAGTTTATTGGAACAACATTCTTAAATACCTCAGATCAATAAAGCTACAAATATTTCTAAATGGAGTTGTTATTATAATGATCTAATGCATGAATCATTAATGGAATAAGGAATTATTATCATTAAGAAATATAAATAGACTTGAGAAACCTTACATAAACTTTTTAAAGTTATAAATTATGATGAAGTTGATTTGTAATTTAGAAATTTTTAAATTTATTTTATATTTAAAGAAGATTTAAAATATTTCATTGTAATCAATGTTTGATAAAAAAATTAATGAAAAATGTTGACACTGAAATTTCAATGGCAATGATGGTGGTCAAATGAAGAATATTTAGAGGGAAAAGTTTAAATATGGAGCCTATATGTCTTCCAATATTTACTAAGAAATTATGGGTATATACAGGGAAACCTGATCACTGTGAACAACTTCTATTAATATAGAGATTTATGATCATTCGAGATGGCCCACATGAAGGAAGAAAATTGAGATGACCACAAAATTATGTTTTGAGAAAATTTTGGGAGAGTTAAAAATGAAATGGATCATCTGGAGTAGAACTAGAAGGATAGGTACAATAAAAATAGATACTGGATGAGGAAGAACTAGATTGAGGATTTATAAATGGAGAGACACTAAATAATGAAATTAAAGATAGGGTTCATAGTGAGAAGTTTTCAATGTAACAATTTTATGGATTTTAAGATGAAGAAAACTTTTTAACTTGTGGGAATAAATAAAATTTATTATTAAGATATTGTTTGATCTTGATGGGAGTTAGCTATTTTTTATTAAATTTATCCTTAGATTAATTATAGTTAATATAGAAAAAAATAAGTACTCATATTGGGACCAGACCCTGTAAAACCAAATATTCTTTGAATTATTTTACTATATTTTCATATGTTTGAGGTTGAGTTATAATGTTGATAAGATTTAATATTTTACAAGTTGTAGAGGTAAATTTTAGGAGAAAAAAAATTATAAAGTATCACCACTGATTCCACCCCACATTACAATGGTCTACATATTCCTCAAACTATAAATTAATATTAGAGCACTGAGTTCCCTCTATAAGATCCTTATATTCTTTATCATGGGTAATATCAACTCATTTATTATTACATTAATTCCTTTATTCAATGGAAAAAATTACCTTGGATGGTATAATATAACGATACCCTATATTATATCTTGTGTATTGGAAGATATTGATGCAACTATAGTAGGGTTTCCACCAATGAAGAAATTTTTACCAAAACCATTTATTGAAAAAAGAAATATTGAGGATAATGGAAATTCATGAAATGATACGCTTATTTCCTTTTTATAAAATTCGTACAGGAAGGTTATGTGATTCAAAACAATGAAGGGAACTTATTGAAATCTTAAAAATATATTTGAGTGAAATGTGAATGTAAAGAAAGAAAAGATTACAATATAGGGAAGAAAAATCGAAGATATCCAGATATTGAATGAAGAAACTATTAATGATTACATTACCCACATAAATGATTTTTCCCACACTATAGGGTTCATAAATATTTTGGAAGATTTAAATATTATTTAAAAAGTCCCAAGGAACTTCCCAAACATGTTTAATATTAAAATATAAATATTATAAGATAGAGATAATTTATCTCCCAATTAATTGCATAACATTATTTGTTCATATGAAATGAGGAAATATCATTAACTCAAAAATAAAATTAATGAGGAGATAGATTTGTAAGATATAGGGAAGCTGATGTAAGATTTAAATAGTATATGTAGATGTTTAAATACATGAGTGGGGGGGAGGGGGGGTGAATTGATAGTTTAAAAACATATGTTTTTAACCTTAAGGAAAACAATGTTTAATAAAGTTATACAAGGTAAATTTACAAGACCTCTTTTAGTTCTACTAAAAAACTTTCTAGGTTCTGGAAATATAGTTCCAGAAAACAAACTTATGGATGGTTTACAAGGAAATTATTCTCACTTAATGCATATATAATCTTACTTATTAGAGTATAAAAAAGTTCATGAATGTATAAGAAGGATATAATTTCTTTCTTTATCAACTGACAATGGAAATAAACTAAAAACAAAACAAGTAACAAGTAACATGAATAAAATATTTTAACATAAATAGCAGGGTATCCAATAACCATGGATAAAGTTCCCTTGATTTATACTTTTATGAAAGTCCATCTTACCCACACTAGGTTAAGCCCTCGATATGATTATTGGAATATGTATTCCTATCCCCACAAGCCCTCGAAATTTATGGTAGTTAGAAATATTGTCTTCTTTTCCCTGAAAGTCCACGAACATTAAGGTAGTAGGCTCCTTGGTCATCCTATCCTTGGAAACCCTCGATTGTAATCAGTGATAATCAGAGTCACATGAAGCTATCCGAACAAGATTTTCAGAATCACACAAATCATTTGTAACATCCCGGATCTGGGTGCCACTCAATGGGGGCCCCGAACCCAGTTGGTCACATTACCTCAAGCACATTTCCGCAAACACCAGAGGCTGCCGACTAGAAGTGAGGGCCTGGGTCTGATAGTGGGGATACTATTCCATCATTTTGCAAAGTGTAGCAGAGTAGAGAAAATACAAACATACTAAAAGAAGAAGCAGTAAACAATACCAAGCTGAAATGGACAATAGTACAGAAGTAAAAGATAGAAAAAATCATATATATGATGATGCAATTTGTCCCTAAGTCTAAGAAAGCAACAAAAATAGGATACACTTCAATATAAAAGAATAAAGTACAAGGTACAAGTACACTCGGGAAAAACAAAACAATGCTGCCGGAACTCAGCAGCATCGCAAGCCTATGCTCGTTCCCTTACTCTCCTACTCCTCTACAACAATCAAGTAACTTTATAGGTACTCTTTCGCTCATCAGCACCTACAATAATATAATCTATTTGGGACCAAGAAATGACCTGAACAGGGTGTGAGAAATAAATCCTAGTAGGCAACCACCAAAGGCCCGTGCCTAACTATCAGTGAAAAATGTGCAACAAAATCATGTGATAATTAAATGTTGTAATCTAGGAAGTACTCAAAATCAGCTACTCCTACCAGTTACATTACCATTTAATTAGTATTTAATAATTCATTATAATTGAATTATAAGTTCCCAAGACCCAGCCTCGACTGAAAATCTCCATTATAGTGCCACAACAAAAACCACCATATGATATCTAACATGTAGAAGGTAATAAAAATACCAAGACTTTGCTTTATCCTAGAATGTACAACATAAGAAATCACCATAGTGAATATGAAAAGTAAAAAGTGTCACGAGATATGCAAAAACTTACCCTTAGGTAATCAGAATCGAAACCCAAAGGTGACTTCCCACAAGCATAACAAATATAGCCTACATGCATATGAGATACTTCCCTCTGGCATGGATTCTACAACCCACATGCATAAGAAAAGTTTCCCTTAGGTTAAAAGAAACACTGCCCTCAGGCTAAGAAAAACAATGTGCTTAGGCTAAGCAAGAAACCGGGCCGATCCCAACACCTAAACAAGAAAATTATATTCATTTCCTATCAAGAAATCTCATAACATTCTTATAATCATGGCATACCCATGGGTATCCTGGCGAAATGGCTAAATAGGTGAAACGCACCCACGGGGTGGCCATAGATCATGGAAAGGATCCCAAACAGTATTTTATACATCTTCCTTAAAATACCTATGAAATTATAGGTATTTTATCTATCAAGGCCTCAGCCATACGACACCCCAAACATGGGTGTATAGTACAATGGTACAAAAAAACATGATAGTTGGAAATAAACACCATACCACCAACCTCGATCTCCACTGATCGATATACGTGAACGATGCCTCCCGAGACACCCAATATCGATGTAGATCTAAGAATAATGATAACAAATTTAAACCGAAAAAAATTCCCCTCGAGAAATAATTGGAAGGAAACACTCAAAGAGAGGTAAGGGATTACCCGTGCGGTCCAAACGTGATCAATAGTAGAAGAATCCGAGTTCCAGTGTGCGATCAAGAGCTCCTCCAAGCTCCAGCCTCCTCTCTCAATGATCTAAATAAACCCACTACCTGTTCTACCGAATGAGGAGGCTACTGCCCGTTTATAACAAAAAAACATAACTACACGACGTGTACTCTCAATTACATGATGTGTACTTTTCATTTTTAACTATTCCTATGGCGGCCACTTTCCACCGCCTCACCTTTCATTAGTCAACTCGGTTACACAACGTGTAATTCTAAGTTCACAGCATTTACTATTGCTCCACTGGTGGCTAATCCCACTACCTTACTGTTTACCTGCCAACTAATTACATGGCATGTATATACTTAGTACACAACTTGTAGTCAGTTTTTACTCCCCTCTTCATCGACAGGTCTACACGCCCTGTATTCTCATCCAACATGACAAAAGTACAAGGCATGTGGAAACGTACATGAAGTGTACCCAAAATTTTTGGGATTTTCCCCATTTTCCTTATTTTCTAAAAAACACTTAATGAATAATGAATGGAAGAAACCCATACCTCAAGAATAAGAACCTAGTTCTTAGAAACATCCCCCCTTAAAGAAAATAGTCCCTGAATTTCACTTCCAAGGGTGGTGCAGATAAAGATGAGAACAACTCTAGCCACTGAGTACATACATCAGTCTCCCGCTCCTAGGTATTGTCCTGCAATCAGCCATGCTTTCATAGCACCAGTACGAGAGGAACTGACCGACCTTAGAGAACCTTCGTGCTCCTATAAACAATAAGAATCAGATTCTTCTCAAAGGATGCATCAACTTGAAGTTCAACCTACTCGGGATGGAATACGTGAGATGGGTCTGAGTGATAACGGGATAGCTGAGATACGTAGAAGATTTCGGGCATGGCCTGGTACCTCTGCAGTAATTGAAACTGATAAAAAACCAACCCGATTCTCTCTAGAATCCCAAACGTCCCCACATACCTCGGTTAAAGATTACCCCGTCTCCTAATCCACATGTGTCCCAACATAAATGAAACAAGAATGAAAATATGATCCCTGAACATTAACTCTAAGGGTCGTCTACGGCGATCAAAATAATATTTCAGATGAGACTATGCAATAGCCATCTGATTCTGAATCAATTGGACCAGCTCTAAAGTCTCCTGCATGAGACATAGTCCCAGTAAAGCTGCCTCACCTGCCTCCAACCAGCACTAAGGTGATTGGAATGGACTACCATAAAAAGCATCATAAGGTTCCATCTCAATAGTTTCCTGAGAACTATTATTGTATGAAAACTCGACCAGGGTTATGTGATTCTCCTAGAGCCCCCAAAGTCTAGGATGCATGCATGCAGCATGTCCTCATGCACCTCTATCGTACACTCTAATTGGCCATCAGTATGGGGGTTGTAAGATGTGCTATGTAGCACCTGTGTACCTAGTGCCCTATGAAAACTCTGCTAGAAACAAGACATAAAACAGGTGTCCCTATCTAAAATGATAGAATGAGGGACCCCATGTAGACATACTACCTCTCGAATAAAAAACTTCTCGAGTTCATCAACACCGAAGGTCTCCTTGATCAGAAAAAAGTGATCTACCTTTGTTAATCTGTCCACAACAACCCATATGGCATCACAGCCTCAAGGGGACCTCGGCAACCCGGTCACGAAGTCCATCACAACAACATCCCATTTTCAATCAATAATAGGTAACTGTTGTAACAGTTCGGCTGGACTCTGATGCTCCGCCTTCACTTGGTGACAGGTGGAACATCTCATAACAAAACCAGCTACCCCTGTTTTCAAACCTGGACACCAATACTGACGTCTCAAGTCACAGTACATTTTGGTACCCCCAGGATGAACTGCCCAAACTGAAGCATGAAACTCCCACATCAACTCCTCGCGTATATCCCCTAAAACCCACACTCATCCTTGGATACATAGTATCTCATCATCGCATATCGTCCAACCAGGAAGAGGGTCCTCACTTTCCACCAACTCCTATAGAACTAGGCCTTCTGAATATGATAGATGTCTCATCTTCACTCTATCTGGGATGGTAGAATTCACAACTACTTAAGAAAGATAGGCTCTCCCCTGTCTATCGTGCACCTCAAAATGAATCCTAGGTAACAAAGCCATATGCTTCCACTCATCACTAGCCTCCTGCACTGTCTATAACCGAGTCCTCCTACTCAGTGCATTAGCTACAGTGTTACCCTTACCAGGTGTATAGGAAAGATCATAGTTTAAGGACTAAAGGTATTCAACCCACCTTCGCTGTCTCAAATTCAAGTCACATTGGGTAATGGTGTATTTAAGACTTTTGTTGTCTGTAAACACCACAAAATATTCTCCCAAGAGATAATGTCTCCAACAACATAACACATGAACAACTGCAGCCAAATCGTGATCACGCGTTGGGTAATTCCTCTCATGTGGCCTCAACTATCGAGGCCCGTACACAACTACTCGATCGACCAGTATCAACACTACTCCCATCCCAATTCCTGATGTATCACAATATACTGTATAGCTCTTCCCTTGCTTTGGAAGTATCAAGACGGGTGCTGATGTCAACCTTCCCTTCAGCTCCTGAAAGCTGTATCACAAGCTTCTTACCAAAAAAACATCACACCCTTCTTAGTCAAACCAGTCAACTGTGTATCCAAGTGGGAGAAGTCCCGTATAAAGCTCCTTTAGTAACAAGCCATCCCCAAGAAACTTTGTATTTCAAACACGTTCTTAGGATGATCACAGGAAACTACTCCTCTCACTTTCTCTGGGTCCACTGTAACTCCTACCTCATAGATAATATGACCAAGGAAGGGTATCTGGTCTATCCAAAAGTGACACTTTGAGAGCTTAGCATATAGATGATTCTCTCTCAGTGTACACAAAATGATCTCAAGATGTGTGGCTTGGTCGTGTCGAGTGTGCGATTACACCAAGATATCGTCCATGAAGACTACAAAAAAAAAGAATCTAGATATTGGTGGAACACACAATTCATCAGATCCATGAAAACTACTCATGCGTTCGTGAGTCTGAACAGCATTACTATGTACACGTATAGACCATATCTGCTCTGAAAGGCTGTAAGCGGTATGTTCGATGGTCTAAAATGCAAATTATGATCTCCGGATCTCAAGTCAATATTTGAGAACACTCATGCTCCTATAATTTGATAAAAAAGATCATCAATCCTTGGCAAGAGATATCGGTTCGTGACCATCAACTGGTTCAACATCCAATAATCCACACAGAGTCTGAGGGAACCATCTGCCTTCTTTGCAAATAGGATAGGCGAACCCCAAGGAGAAGTACTGGGTTGGATTAAACCCTTTGCCTGTAACTCCTCCAACTTCCTCTTGAGCTCCTTCAATTATGGTGTAGCCATCCTATAAGGAGAAATGGACACCAGTGCCACTCTTAGCACAAGATCAATAAAGAAATCCACCTCTCGCTCCAGAGGTAGACATGAAAAGTCGTTCAAGAAGTCATCCCTAAAATGATCAACTACTGGAGGGAAATCTTTCTGATGTGTTCCCTTGTCATCCAAGTATAAACTCGCAATATGGGCTGTCACTCCACCTCGCCCATGATGCTCGGGTCCATCTCGACTCGCCTGAACATCCCATTATCCATTTTATAGAAACTCTCCACCCTCTGGTGATGGGAAACTCACCCCATGAATATAGAAATCCACAAAGGCTCGAAAGGGTACCAACCAGTCCATCCCAAGAATGAAATCATAGGTTGTCATCTCTAAGACATAGAGGTCCCATATAAAGTGACACCCACCAACCTCTAGGGGGACTCCCTGCCCTGACGCACACTAGCCATTATAATTCCCAACAGAGTTTCTAGTTTCATAATATCAGAAGAAGAAGAAGAAACACATAGCCCAAGGCTCTCCACAATGAGCATAGATATAAAGCTATGCATAGCACCAGTATTGAAAAGTACTAAAGACAAAATAGAAGCAGATAGAATAGTACCTCTGAAAATGGAAGGTCCAGGATCCTACCCATGTTGGGTTTGTTGCACTACATATTCCTGCCAAGTTCTGCGGCCCTATGACATAGCCTGGCTACCATGAGCTGACCCGCCCTATAGTCTCTGAGATCCTGGTCTCTGGCTACCATGGACAAGACCACCAACTCATCCTGAATGTTCTGATGTATTCCAATTCCCCGACTAGTAAGAAGCTACGGACCCTGCTCCTACATGCGATGTCTGCACATAACCCCTCTCACTAGTCACTGGTGGAAACGCCCAGCAAAATTGCTGAAGATGATCTGTCATGCAGCAAGCTCAACACTCCATTGGGTCACATGGACACTGAGTTATCTCGTGACACTCTTTTCCATACTGGTAGCACATGAACTAGACACCTATATAATTCTTCTAGATAGTACTTCCTCCATGAGAGAAATCCATATGTCTCTTCCTCTTACCGATAGAAATAGTACGATAAACTGGTACCAAACCACCCTGGCCTACACCACTTGCTTCCTGTAGGTTCCGCTAAGTAATCAACACCTGGTTCACAATAGCATGCACTTTAGGCAACCTAAAAACATTAACCAGTGCTCAGATGTCATATCAAAGACCATCCTAAAAGCTTCTCGCACTCAACATCTCATCACCCATTAGAACAAGTGAAAAATGCTATTGCTTGGTGAAGTGGGCAGAATAGTCCATCACTGACATGGAACCCTGATGTAGATTTATGAACTCTCGAGATCGATCTACCCTTAGTGTATCTAGAAAAAAAAGTCATAGAAGACTGCCTGAGAATATTCCCATACCATGTCTCTGTGATGCTCAGTCTAGGTGGTAACATCTCACCATCTCTTGGCGGAATCACGCAGCATGTATGTAGCGAGCTTGACCCTCCTCCTAGGAGGCGTCTCTAGAACCTTGAAGAACATCTGTTTAAAACCCATCCATGAATCTACGTCCTGTGATCCACCATCCCCTAAAATCATTGGAAGATGCTGCTGTTGGAATATACGTGTCAGCTCTGCCATAGATGTGGCAGCCAGTGGTGCTCCCTGAATGGTCCGCATGAACCCCATGAAGCCTTCACAGAACTGTGTATCTAGACCGGTGTCCACTATAATGGCATGCACCACAGATGGCACTATTGGTGGATCCATCGGTTGCCTATGGCCTACCATCATTGGAGTATAATCGTTTCCTCTCTCTTGGAGTACAACTCGAGGTCGTCTTGACAACATGACTCTATAAAGTCAAACACACGCCTGAGATTAAGATCATCAAGGAGTGAAAACAAGGAGTGTAAGAAGGGAACATGATAATGAAAACATTCATGTTTTACAAAACAAGATTACATGGCTTATATAATAACTACACAACGTGTTCCCTTAAGTCTTTTACATGGGTGTCTACTCTTCCAGCACTGGTCGTGTAACACCCCAAACCCACGACGTGTTGTCCTTACACAAAACATGTACTTGAATTTTCTTCCTCTACCCGAGTCCTTTTAAATGGCTTAGCCACACAACTCTCTTATGAACAAGACTACATGGTGTGTATAAGGTCTACACGGTGTGTACTAGAAGAGCTTGACTGACCCATATTATTCATGACACTTCCATGTACACAGCTCACACTACACGACGTGCTCCAGATAGACATGGCATGTACAGCTTAGATTCCAACTGCTCGTACTGTTAGTGACATGACCGGATACACGGCTAACACTACACGACATGTTACACCTGCACACAGCGTGTACACCAACCCATTTCCCAAACAACAAGGCCAAGTCTACATAGACATTCACCGGTCACGACTACATGGCATGTCCCAAAGGCACACGTCATGTACTAGACGAGCTTCGCCAACCCATGTTATTCAAGACACAACCGGATACACGGCTCACACTACACAACATGTTCCGGATGGGCACGAAGTGTACTAGAAAGGATAACACTAACCCCTGTTGTTAGTTACACAGTCGGATTCCCAGACAACACTACACAACATGTTAGAAAGTGACATGACGTGTTTAAGTGAAGATTTCTCTATCCATTTTGTTGGTCCCACGACGGACACAAGGTCAACACGACTCGGCGTGTACAACCGATACATGGCATGTTCCCTCAATAGTTTTCCCAATCCCCATGTTTCTGTCTACATGGCCTATGAAATGGTTCGAAACTACACGGCGTGTACTTAAATTTTTTAAATCTCTTCCCAAACGGATGTGTACAAGGCATATGTTCATATAACCACACATCGTGTTGTTTTGGTTTCCGGACAGTAGACCTCAGAAACTACACTAGAGCCCCATTTTCCTTAAATTTCAAGCATCGGTATGCCAAATTCCGATCAGTGGGGTCCATACTCCCCGCGAACCAATGTTTCACACCCAACCTTTTACATTATAGCACAAAAAGAAACAAAGGACTGGATCATGATCCGCTAAATTCCGGTCCAAGAGAGCCCATATTTCTCCGGAACCAACGTTTAGCATCCATAAACCCAACTGTAACATGTACCAATACCCTATAAAATAGTAGGTATTTTATCAAGGCATCTATCACAACAACATGAATTTTCTAGCACAACATCTATCAGAACAAAATGCTATTTCTAATGCACCTACATGGAATGGAAACAATGCATGGCATGTGATTCTAACATGTGCATAAATGATGCATGAGATGGCATACCCTAATCTCATTGGGTTGCAACTAAATAGATCCCAGTTATAAAAATATAAACCGCACACCATAAGTGTGTCACCCAACAATGAAAATCAAATCAATTTTAAAAATCATAAACAAAAAATGACAATTTCATTCTAGGCAATCTGACATTTAACTGTACACGAGGTAGCTACTCCCGGGAACACTTATTACTGAATCCCTTAGAAATCTATCTCTTTCTATTATTTCCAAAAAATAATATAACTGAGAGAAAAGAAAAATACTCTGATACCACATTGTAACTTCATAGATTAGGGTGCCACTCAATGGGTGCCCCGAACCCGGTTGGTCACATGACCTCAAGCGCATTTCCCCAAATGCCAGAGGCTGCCGACTAGCAGCGAGGTCCATGGTCTGATAGTGGGGAAACTATGACATCATTTTTCAATGTGTAGCATAGCAGAGAAAATACAAACATAATAAATGTAGAAGCAGTAAAAAATACCAAGGTGAAATGGAAAAAAATACAGAAGTAAAAGATGACAACAATCATATATATAACGATGCAATATGTCCCTAAGTGCAACAAAGCAACCAAAATAAGATACACTGCAATCTAAAACAATATCGTACAAGGTAAAAGTACATCAGGTAAAAACAAAATTGTGCATCAGGAACTCAGTAGAATCGCAAGCCTAATATTGGTCCCATGATCTCCTACTCCTCTACAACAATTAGGTACCTGTATAGGGACTCTTTCCCTTATCAACACCTGCACCAATATAATCTGTTTGGGCCCAAGAAATGACCCAAATAGGGTGGGACAAATAAATCCCAGTAGGCAACCACCAATGTCCCATGCCCAAATGTCAGTGAAAAATGTGCAACAACATCATGCAATAAAGAAATTCAGTAAGCTAGGAAGTACTCAAAAGTAGCTACTCCTACTAGTTTGATTACCATTTAATTATTATTTAACAATTCAATATAATTGAATTATAAGTTCTCGAGACTCATCCTCGACCAAAAATCTCCTATATAGTGCCATAGAACAAACCAAAAAGGCTATCTAACAAGTAGATGGTAATACCAATAATAAGCCTATGCTTTAACCTGGAAGGTACAACATAAGAAATAACCATAGTGAACATGAAAAGTAAACAGAGTCCTCAAACATGAAAAACCATACCCTCAGGTAATCAGAATCAAAACCCGCAGGTGACTGGTCACATGCATAATGAATATAGCCCACATGCAGATGAGATATTTCCCTTAGGCACGAAAGCTACGACCCACAGGAATAAGAAATGTTTCCTTCACGTTAAATGAAACACTTCCCTCAGGCTAAGAAAAAAACTGCCCTCATGCATAAAAAAAAACAGGGACGAGCCCAACACATAAACAAGCAAATTATATACATTTCCTATCAAGAAAACTCAGAACATGCTTATAATCCTGGAATACCCATGGCTAACCTGCACAAATAGCTAAATAAGGTAAACACACCCACGGGGTGGCCTTGGATGAAGGCAATGATCCCAAATAGTAGTTCATACATATTCATTAAATGAACTATGCAATTCTATGTATTTTATCATTCAAGGGCTCAGCCATACAACACCCCAAACATGGGTGTGTTGCACAACAGTACACAAAAAAAACTCGACATTTGGAAATCAACACCAGACCACCTACCTCAATCTCCACTGATCGATATACGTGAATGACGCCTCCTGAGACACCCAATAATGACATAGATCTAGGAATAATGATAACACATTAACAACCCAAATAACTTATCCTCGGGAAATAATTTAGAGGAAACACTCATTGAGAAGGAAGGGCTTATCTGCATGGTCCAAACGTGATCACCGGCAGAAGAATCCATGTTCTGGCGTGTGGTCGGGAGCTCCTCCAAGCTTCGACCTCCTCTCCCATTGCTCAAAATGAATCCACTGCCTCTTCTACCAAAGGAGGAGTACTGCCAATTTATTACCAAAATAACATAACTACATGGCATGTACACTCAAGTACACATCATGTACTTTTCATTTTTAACTGTTCCTATGACGAGCACTTTCTACCGCCTCACTTTTCATCAGCTGACTTGGTTACATGGTGTTTAATTCTAATTACACGGAGTATACTATTGCTCTACTGGAAGATACACTCACTGACTTACTATTCACATTCCGACTAATTACACGGTGTGTATATACATAGTACACGACGTGTAGCCAGTTTTTACACCCTTCATCACCGATAGGCCTACACGCCCTGTATACTCATCCCACACGGCCAAAGTACATGATGTTTGGAAAAGTACATGGAGTATGCCAAAAAAATTTGGGATTTTTCCCATTTTTATTATTTTCTCAAAAACACATAGGGAAAAAGTAAAGGAAAAAACCTATACCTCAAGAATAAGAATTGTGTTCTTACAGCATAATAGTCTCTCTCTCTCTTGAAATAACCTTAGTAGCATGTAATATCTAGAGTGATGGAACTACTATTGAGGTCATTCAAATGAGATCCAATTTATAGTAACTTCTTCAACGATCGACTCCCTCCTCCAACAGTTAAAAGTTTCCCTAAATCTCAGAGGGTCTTGTATATGTGTCTCTCAAACAACGGTTAGTTAGAAATAGATTGTAATACATCGTTACATAACAAGTGTAAAGAAAAAAATATACATAACTATATATATTTTTTAGACTCTAAGGAAAAAAATATAATACGGTGTCTAACCAAATAAACATTAAATGTATATAAGACTAGGACATTCAGATTCTATTTTAAAAAGAATTTAGAATCTGAAATCTAAATATTCTAGAGTTTGAATTGAAATGAATATAGAATCTGAATTCAGAGGAATTCAGAGTATGAATTTAATAGACTTTTAGGTTTGAATTTCAATGAATTTGGAGTCTTAATTTTAGATAATTCAGAATCTGAATTCGAGAGAATTCAGAGTCTGAATTTTAGAGCATTCAAAATTTGAATTTTAGAGAATTTGGAGTTTGAATTTCAAATAATTCCGAATATGTATTTCAGATAATTCAGAGTCTGAATTTCAATTAATTCAGAACCTAAAAACAAAATACTCTATATTTGAGGAATTATATGATTTTGAGGTTTTTAGATATGAAACCGAATTATGACTTAGTTATAAAATGAGTTAGATTTAGAGAGACTATAAAATGAACAATGAAATCATAGGTAAGAAAAAAAATTCCTCAGAGAAGGTAAATCTTCCTTATAGAAATAATACTTAGGGAAAATATAATTTTCCTTGAGATAAAGTGTTTGTGATTTTCAAAACATAAAGGAATGGAAAAGTCATAATAAGACATTTTTGACTCAATAATCTCCCCCTTTTTGGAAAACACAAACATCCTTATGAAAATGAATATAAGGAATAAGAATTTTTCTTCATGAACATAGAAGAAAAACTTATTTCCCTTTACTTATAGATCATGGTGAATAAAACTAACTCCCCTTTAGGTTTGGAAATCCCTAAGGATTGTATTCTTGACTTTATTAAAGAGATTTTAATTTTTTATGCATAAGGAAATATTATTAGATAAAACTTCCCCTTAGATAGACCCCCCCTTACATAGGGAATTATATTCTTTACTTAGCATTATTTTTATCATTCCTTTTTCCCCCTTTGTGATTTTTAAAAAGGAATAGAGAGAATAGATAAAATATGGTACCTGAAATAATAGTACTATACAAAATAACACATCAATAATGACCAAAATTTTCATTATGATTAGAAACATTAATACGAGGAATGTAATACAAAAAAAGATTGGAGATAAGGGAAAAAATAATACTTCTTTTTTCCATCATCATAAGATCGTTAATAATGATCTTAATATTTTTAATATCTTTATAATCCTATCCAAAAAGATTAAGTATTTGATCATAATCTTCGTTTTTTTAGAGTATTGATCTTTTCTTCTTGAGCCCTAAGAATTTTTTCCAGAGTTTTCAAAATCTCGTCTTGCTTACTCAGCTTTTCTTTGACCTCGATTATCAGATCTCTTTCCCTATTCAGATTGAAAGTAACTAAATTATGTATCCCCATCAGATCCATGTCTTCCTATTTTCGAGCTATTTGTTCAATATTGAGCTTCTCGTTGAACCTTGTAGTAAGGTCATTGATCTTGTTACCTTCAGTATCAAAATCATCCTTCACATTATCCTGAAATTCATAAAATATTCTCATCTCTTCAATTGTCTTCATGGACCACTTAGTGATTTACCTTCCCAACCTCTTATGAGAATCATTCCTGATGTAGAAAGATTTAATATCGGCCTCAAGCCTGATTGATTTGTCCATAACCATGGGAATAGAATCAGATTTCTGATTAAATGAATGCTGAAGCATCTGACATCTCAAGTCAATACTTGGAAATAGAGGAATTGTATAAGCCAATTTCTTTAGGGATTGGACCATGAAATCATGACCCATAGAAGATGATTCTGAATCAGATTCTCTTTAAGTGAGGATTCTTTCTCAATCACATTAATCATTCTTTTAAAAGATCCACCAACTTCCTTATTAGCCACCATGGCCCTCTTAGGTGTATCAGCTATCACTTGTTTTCCTTTATCAGCTCTTGGTATGATTTGAGCAGCCTTGAGTGATTCATATTCACTATTAGATAGTTGGACTATCTTATCTTCCTCAGTGTTTTCCTTTTTTTCATCTTCCACCATGTCTGCTGGTTAAACAAATTCATGGTTGTAGTTGTCTTATTTTGATGGTTTGTTTACTTCATAATGCCCCCCCTGTTCTTTTCCTAGGGTAGCATGTTTAGAAGATTCAGCCTGGGAGGTTCAAATCGACTATTTCTTAGAAGTAATATCCTTTATATGATATTATTCATCTTGACTTATCATATAATCTGTGTCATCACTTCCTTCTTCTTCTCTTTCCACTTACACTTCCAGCACAATCTATTCTTGTTAATCAGGTTCCAGAATAACCATTTTCTTTCCCAGAGTCATTGGTATAGAGTCTTGAAAAAATTATTTCAGTGCCTATATTTGTTCAGATGATTTTTCGGTTTCTATGAGATGATCTTGAACTATTTCAGCCTTAGAAAACTTCTTCTTTGGCTTCTTCTCTTTTTTCATGCTTCTCATACTCCTCAACAAACGTAATCCTCAATTGTTTTTCCTAAATAGGGTCTAAGACAAACCTAGTATCTCCTTCCTTATTATTCTTTTTATCTTCAATCCACTTAGAAACAACTTCATCCAGATAGTTTATTTGCTTCTTAGATTTTGGGGGTGATGATTGGGTTTCCTAAACTGCATGAATTTTGTCCTCAGATTCTGGTTCTTTATGATTTTTTTCCTCTGACCCTTCTTGGAAGTCTTAGCCACTTCTAGATTCTTAGATAAGGCTTTGATTTCAATTTCAAATAAGTCATAAAACTCTCCATACTTGTTGTTAAATCCATCCTTCATCCTTCTGAGTGCATCATCACTCCACAACATAACCTTGATTTTTTTGCCTTAGAACTGCATGGGATTTTGAACAAATCTAGACAAAGGAAAATGTTCTTGGAAATAATAACTAGATACATAATGATATGAGATTTTAGTATCCCAATTTTGATATTCATAATTGTAAGAAATCCATACTTCACTGAATTAATCTTTTTTATATTCACCTGAAAATCCGAAATATAAATTTCACTCTTATTCATGGAGTTGTTATCCCATTTTATTGGAATGATAAATCCTTGAACCCATAACTCTAAAGTCCGGAAATTTGTTGAGAGATGATTAATATTTGGAGTGCTCACTTCAGTCAAACCAAGGAACTCTAAATCCATATCCTTATCAAAATTTCTTTATATATCCAGTAGCTTTTTGGTAAAAAATGACTTCACCCTCATGCAGAATTATTATAATGCTTGCTGCCAAACTAAAGGAAATGAAATAAGTTTTCCCATTACTCTTAAAAGAAAATTTATCTTTCCCTCCTTCATTAAATAAACTTATAGACTAATAAAATTCTACCAGAAACTCTAGATACACTAGATCCTGGTCCTTGGTTTGGATACACACAGACTCTCCCAGCCATTTATCACGACATTCTTCGAAATAAGAGAATCATACTTAGTGAAGAACAGAAGATCTACTAAATTCTCTCTATAGATCTACCATTCATAAATTTCCTTAACTGATGAAATTTTCTTCTACAGGGACACTTCAAAAAAACATTCGGATATGAGCAGACAAGAAAATTTAGAACAACCCTTAAGTTGAGTGGCAAAGCTTCGACATGCATGAGCCTGAAAACCGATGTGGGACAACTATTAGGGGGGACTTTATATAATAGAGAGTTCATACTCTCAGATTGATCCAATGGTTGAAAGAAAATATTTTTGATCAGATGGTCGAGATGAGATCTAAAGAAGGATTTTGGTAGGTTGTGATATTTTGAGTATTTTAAGATAAAAATTTATCTTTAATGAAAATGAATCTGAAATTGTTTCTTAAAATAATATAAAAAGACCAACATGTAAAATGTTTATTATGAAAATATAAGAAAGGAAACATACCTTCCAGATTTCTAGGAAAATTATTAGTAATGAGGAAAAATTTTCTTGATGAAATTTTGATTCCAGAAAAATTTTCATAGGTAAGGAAAATATTCAGATTCTAAAATTTTGCTATGGAAAGGATATTCTTGAATCAGTTTTTTTTGAGTTCCAGAATTTTATTTCTGAATTTTTTTTTGTTAAAATAGAAAAAATTTGGTTACAAAAATAAATTTAACAAACCACAATTTTCTGAAGAGAATTTTGAATTTGAAAACAAATTGAATAGACATACAAATGTACTCCCACTATAAAAATGTGTTTCTTAATTTAAAGAGATAGGTTAAAAAAATATCATATGGAAGATTACCCTATTGATATCATTAATAACATTTGTTTAATGTATTTGAATCTATCATAAGGGAAAGATTTTTTAAAAATATCAGTATGTTGATCTAGAATTCTGATAAACTGAAGAATGATATCTCTTATGAGTATGATATCCTTAAGAAAGTGATTCCTAATATCTATGAGTTTTTTCATGTGATTGTTGTGCAGGGTTTTTGGTTAGGGAAATGTATCTATTATTATCACACAATATATCTGTTTTAGTAATATTTATACCATATTCTATGAGTGTGGGTTGTATCCACAACACTTGAGCATGACTACTTCCAACTACTATATATTCATCTTCAGTGGTAGAAACTACCATTGAGTGTTTCTTTTTTCATGAACAGGAGACTAATAAATCTCTTACGAAATGAAATATCCTGGATAACCTTTTCTATCCATTCTACATCCATGAAAATCAGATAACTGAATTTTTTTTAAAACAAAAACATTTCTCGAAGTATAAAAGAGTCTTAAATCCAAGGTTCCCTTTAAATAGCGAAAAATTATTTTCTCTAATTTTAAATGAGATTCCATAGGATTGGATTTATATCTTTCACATAATCATACCGAAAACATTAAGTCTGGAAGACTAGCTATCATGTTTAGTAAACTTCTTATCATACCTCTAAATAATGTTTGATCTACTAGTTTCTCAACTTCATCTAGATCAGGATAATTTGATGTATTGATTAGAGTGGTTATACTTTTTTGTGTTGTCATATCCATACTTTTTGTGAATATCTTTATTATATACATGTTTAGATGTATAAGTTCCTTCTGGTTTTTGATAAATTTAAAATTCTAGGAAAAATGTTAACTCACCCATCATACTCATTTCAAACTCAAATTTCATTAGGTTGGATAACGAATTAGTTAAACATTGATGAGATGAACCAAATATAGTGTCATAATCATAAATTTGAATAAACAAAATAGTTTTCTTATATTCATTTATTAAATGGTTTGGATCAGTAGTTCCCTTAACATAATTGTTTTGGAACAAAAATCATGTAAGTCTATCATTTCCAGGCTCTAGGGACTTGTGCGATTCTATATAAATATTTGGTAAGTTTTAAAACATGTTCATGATGTTTTGTTACTTCAAAACTAGATGGTTGTTCAATATAAAAATTACCCTGAACATATCCATTAATGAAGTCACATTTTACATCAATTTGAAAAAGATTAAAATTATAGAATGCTTTAAAGGAATGTAAAATGTGAATAGATTCAAGTCTAGCTACTGGAGCATAGGTTTTTTCATAGTATATTCCTTTTTGTTGATTATAGCCTTTAGAAAATAATCTAGATGTATTTCTCACAATGATTCCATTTTCATCACACTTATTTCTAAAGACCCATTTTACTCCCATTATAGATGTTTCCTTAGGTATTTCAACCATTGTCCATAAATTGTTCCTTTCAAATTCATCTAGTTCATCTTGAATGGTTTTTATACAATCATCATCACCTAAAGCTTCATCAGTTCTTTTTGGTTCTAATTGGGAAAGGAATGAAAGATTTTCTACTTCATTTATTAAATAAATTCTAGTCCTTAAATGTCGTTTGAGGTCACCAATGATATTATCACCGAGATGATTCTTGGAAAACAACTGAATTGGGTTCTGTAAAACCCGTTCATTAATATATTGTAGGAAACCTTATGGGGAAAATGTTTCAAAAACATTTTATTGAGCATTTTCTTTATTAGAATGTTCTTATATCAGGGGTTGATATTCAATTTTTTAAAACACATCCAATGATGTAGGTTGGGGTTGTATAAAAACAAAAGGATTAGTTTCATCAAATTTAAGATGTACTGTTTCTTCAGTAGTACAATTTTTATTTATTAAAGAATCTATTAGGATTAGAAGTTATGGAGTTTCCTTGGAAAATTAGATAATCATATTTGGGTACGAATTTATGTAAATTATCTTTTTTATTCAGAATGAATAATTTGCAACCAAATACCTTAAAGTAGTAAAGTCTAGGTTTTCTACCATTCTACAATTCGTAAGGAGTTTTATTAAGAAAAAGTATAATCAAAACTCAATTTATAGTATGGAAAGAAGTATTTATAGCTTCAAACCAAAAGTGTTTAGCAGTAGAACATCCACTCAACATGGTTCTAGTTATCTCTTGAAGAATTCAATTTCATCTTTCAACAACACCATTTTTTAGGAGTTTTTGGAGCTCAGAAGTAATAAGTAATACATTTTATACTACAAAAAGTTTAAAAATATGAATTTTCAAATTCTTATACATGATCACTATGAGTAGTTATTAATGGAAGGTTTTTCTTATTTTTCACTTGGGATCTATAATTTTTGAATTAATAAAAATATTCAGACTTCATTGCTAGAAAGTTGACCCCGGTAAATCTAATGTAATCATCAACTAAGATAATTACATAATATATGAATCTAATACATCCAATTTTTATTAGACCAAAAAGATCCATATTCACTAATTGTAAGGAATTATATGTTGAGACCCCACTGACTAATTTAAAACTTTATTTTTGAAGCTTAAAAAATTGATAAGGATCACAAACACTTCATCAATCAAATCTAAGCTCCAGATGATCCTTAACAAGTCTTTTATTTTAGAGTTTTCATAGATTCCAAAGGTTACAATGTCCTAAAATTCATTTCCATAACCAAGATTGATATTCAATTTCACTAAGGCAAGGTAGATCTTGGCTCCTATGATCTTCTAAGTTTAATGTGTATACATTCTCTTGCCTATAGGCAGATATAATAAAATCTTCCATGGAATTATGAACTAAGGAATTATCTTTCCAAAAACTCGCAAGGTAACATTTAAAACATAATTGAACTATGCTAATGAGGTTGTTATTAAGACCTTTAAAAAATAAAACATTTTAAATAAAATAATTTTCAAAAAGAACAATGTTACCGATACCAACAATTTCTCCCTGATCATTATCTTTGAAAGTTACTTTTCCTTTTTTCTTCTTGATAATCCTTTCAAAGAAGTTTTTTTACCAGTCATATGCTAGGAACATCAACTATCCATGTACCACATATTTCTTTTGGTAAATTCCTTTTTTTCATTAAAATAAAAGAGTTAGACTTTCAAAATCCATACATTCTTGGATACAGAAATTTTATAAAATAAAATTGTTGGAATCCACATTTCTGTAGAAAAATAAGCTTTATGAAAACCAAAATATTGAGCTTTGTTTAAAGAATTTTTTCCCAATATACACTACTCAGACATTTAGTGCAATGTGGATCACTTTGGAGAACAAAATAGTTATTACTAAAAACTGGTTTAGAATAGTTATAACCAAAACCAGAACAATTTCTTAAAGGATGAATTTTGGAATACATCTGGTCATAATTTTCCTTACTATAGGTAAAGTTTGACAGGAATTTCCTTAAGGAAAATATTTTTGACTATAGTTTAATAACCATGTTTTTATACTAAAAAACATTAATTTTATCACTAGAGTTAGCCTCTAAAATATTTTTATTAGAAATGCAATTTTCAAGATCCTTAGAATGTTTATCCTTATCTGAAATTTCTTCCTAAAGGTTTTGGACATACTTTTAAAATAAAAATATTTCTTATCAATATATTTAAAAAGATAAGATAATTATTTGGTTAAAATAGGTAATCTATAATTTTCCTTATCAAGATTTTTCTTGAGTTTAGAATTTTCATTCTTAAGAATATTAGCAAACCTAGACACTTTGTCATAAGAAGTTAATGTATTATCTTTTGATGAGGAGGATTCATCATGTGAAGATTCATAGTATTTATCATCAGTATAGTTTTCATTCAATGATATATTGGTTATAGATTCAAAATTGTGTACCTTGGCTATACGACAATGATTTTCAATGGGTAGCTTAGATAGTAGACCAATATTATTCTGACCTGAAGATTCAAAATATGATAATTCATCTGAAGAGCCACCACCACATGCACTCCAGGTTTCATTAGCTTTCAAGACTTTCTTAGCCTTAGTCTTGTAATAATTATTTTTTTATATCATAATGATTTTCTTTCTTATCTTATATTTTGACAATTGGAAAACATGGCCTTATATGCCATTCTCTATTTCATTCATAGAAAGTGACTTCAAATTCTTTCTTTTCTTTTCTTTATTTCTTCTTATATATATACTAAAAGAATTTATTTCCAAATATCTTGTTCATAATTCTCTCAGTATTAGCTAACTCATTTTTAGAATTATCACTTTCACTAGATTCAGACGGAACATTGACTTTCTTCGACTTGGTTCATGTAACCCTTTTAGGAGTCTTGAATTTAGTGGTAGTAAAGGATACACTACCATTTCCATTATTCTTCCTATTCATATCAGAATTTCTTTGCATTCATGTCTCATGTTGAAGAAGAGTTCCAAAAATCTCATCAAGAGTGATTTGAGATACTTTTATATTCTCATCAATAGCTGTTCTCTTAGATTCCCACTCATTAGGCACAATATCAATAATCTTGTCAACAAGAGCTTCATCATCAAGAAATTTCTCTCCCATATATTGTAAACTATTGACCACAATAATAAATCTTTGGTGAACCTTGCATACTGGTTCTCCATAAAGAAATAAAAAACCATGATATTTAGCTATAATCATAGATCTTCTAGTCTATATTACTTTGGATATACCAAAATATATAACTTCAGGTTTCTTCTAGATAAAAGTTTCCACTTCACATAAAGAAATCTAACTATATATATATTCCTGGTCATGGAATAGTACAAAGTATTACGTACCTTGTATTTTTGTTGATATTCTGATTTTTCATGATTGTTAAAGGTTTTGACTTCCTTGTCCAGAAACTTGTAATCTACCATAATCATGAAAAGGTTTTACACTATAGTATTAATAACAAAAGTCCTCATAAGATCTCTCTAGTAATAATAATCATTCCTATCAAATATATCTAGTCTAATAGGATTTAGATTTTCAATCAAACTGGCTTTCATTCCTTCCATTCTATAAGAAAATATATTTCCCCAAAACTTGTGAAAAGAATTTTTGTGAGCAACGATAAATATCTCTTAGAAAATATTAAGAAAGAAAAGATATGAAATAAAAATCTAGAACAATGAAATATTTAGGAAGAAAACTTATATGTGAATATAAGTATTTTAGAGACCTTCTCTGATACCAATTATAGGATCAAAATAGTATGTCTAGATGCTCAATTACAAGTGGGGGGGGGGGGGGGGGTTAATTGTAAGTTTAAAAACATTCATTTTGAACCTAAAGGAAAATATGTTTAACAAATTTAAACAAGGTAAATTCAAAATACCTCTTTTAGTTATGCTAAAAAATAAGAATGGTTCTGGGAATATAGTTCCAGAAAAATAATTTTATACTTTCATCCTTTATAAAATTACAGTAGAAATAAACTTGAAACAAAACCAGTAACAAGTAACACATATGAAATATTTTAACCCAAAGAGTAGGGTTTTAGAAAAACTTGGATAAATTCCCTTGATTTATAATTTCAAGAACGTATATCTTACCCACACTTGGGTAAACCCTCGATTGGAATATAAGAATATATCTTGCTATCCCCACATGCCCTCAAACATTAAATTAGTCAGCACCTCTTTCATCCTATCCTTGGAAGACCTCAAACATTAATCTAGTCAGTACCTCTGTATTCTTATACTCATAATCCCTCGATTGTACCCTGCAATAACTAGAGTCACATGATTCTATCTAAATAAGGGGTTCAGAACTGTACAATGCATGAGACTCTATATCTCTAGAAATCACATCAGCAACATGCAATATCTAGAGTGATGGATCACGTATTGAGCTCTTTCAAATGAGATCCTATTTATAGGCACTTCTCTAATAGTCAGATCCCACCTCCAATGGTAATATTTTTCATTTAATCTTAGAGGTTCTTGTACATGTGTCACTCAAACCATGATTAGTTAGAAATAGATGGAATGAAATCGTTTCATAAAAAGTGTAAGGAAAATAAATATACTTAACCAAATCTATTTTTCATAGTATAAGGAAAAATATAATACTAAGTTAAAACAAATAAACATTCAAAGTCTATATGAAAATTACATTTGGATTCTATTTTACAAACAATTCAGAATCTGAAATCTAAAGATCCAGGAGTCTAAATTCCAAGGAATTTAGAATTTGAATTCTAAGGAATTTGGAGTCTGAATACAATGTAATTCATAGTTGGAATTCAGAGTCCAAATTCTGAGGAATTCGGAGTTCGAATTTTTAGGAATTCAGATTCCAAATTAGGAGAAATTCATAGTCCGAATTCAAATGAATTCGGAGTCTGAATTTCATAGAATTTCGAGTATAAATTTCAGAGAATTCGGGGTCTAAATTTCATAGAATCTGGAATTTGAATTTCATAGAATTTGGAATCTAAATTTTAGATAATTCAGAATATTTTTTTTATTGAATTCGGAATCTAAATTTTAGAGAATTCGTAATTTGAATTTCATAGAATTCTTAGTCTGAATTTCAGAGAATTCAGAATATGAAAATAGAATACTCTATATCCAAGGAATTATAATATTCTTATGTTTTCAGACATGAAACCAATTTTTTTACTTAGTCATTAAATAACTCATATTTATAGAGACTATAAAATGAACAATGAAAATATAGGTAAGGATAAAAATTTTCTTAGAGAAGGGAAATTTTCCTTATGAAAATAATCCTTTGGGAAAATAAAATTTTCCTTGAGATAATGTGTTTGTAATTTTTTAAACATAGAGGAATGGAAAAGTCCTAATAAAACCTAATTGACTCAATAGATGAAAATACTAGAATATGAACATGAGGTAATGGACCACAGTAAATTAGAAGATGGAGAATATGATACAAAAGATAAAAAGATTATTATTTACCTTATCTCTAATAATTTCTAAAATTTTAGAGGTATGTATAGAAGAAAACTCCCACATATATGTTTTTAGTTTTTTGGGATCATACATTCCTAAAAAAACAAGCCAAATAGTAAAGGTGGATAATACAATAATGGCATTTATGATGAAAAAATTTAGACGAAGAGTTAGGGTAAAAAATCCATGTAAGTTAATCAATACACCAAAAGTATGAAAAATTTCACAGAAATAAAAAAAATAATTTTGTTTAGTAAGAGGGAAGAATATAAATCTACTAAAAATATTTCATTATAAGATGATATTGAAGGGATGTTTGGAACCTTTCTGAATGATGACAAATGAAAGTAAGAAACTTAAAATACTAATGAATATGAAGGTGTTTATTATTAATTAGAACATCTATTGATATCATAAAATGATGCATTTCATAAAAAAAATTTGAAAGGAAGACAAATTATCAAAGAAATAAAAGTTAATATAGTAATTCCTAAAGAGAATAATTTTCTGAAAAGGATATTTTATATATTTAAGAAATTAAAAAAATCAATATGGAAATTATAGAACAAATAAAAATACTGAATAAACATGATAATAAAATTAATATTAAGGAAGAATAGATATATAATCCAAAATCAAGATATATTAAGGTTATAAGTTCCATGATAAAAATGAATGATAATTTCCAAAAATAATTTGAGGAAAAGGATGGAATATCTCAAGATTCTAGAAAAAATCAACTAAAAAATCAAGTGAAATATACATCTAATAAACCTAGAATTTCATATTATTATACTAACTATACAGGTCTAAGAATTAAAAATAGTGTAGATTATTTTAATAAAGTTAATGAGAAATGCATCACATCAACAAAAGTTAGAAATAATATCTGGATGAATGATTCCCCATGCTAATAGATATCAGATACTATAAGATTTATGAATATCAAAAAACTCATCATCTGGAAAATCCATACTTCTTCAGAAGATCACAGATCAACAGATATTGTTGGTGTTTTGGGATATTTAGAAACAAAACATGTAATTACAGGTAGAATATGTCCCTCCCAATGAGTAGGCAGTCATTTATGGGGATCAATAATGAAATAAAATGAGGTAAATGAATATTTTTAAATGAATACCTAAAATAAAAGTGATGAGAAGTTAAAAATATCTCATGGGAAAACTAATTTGACTTATTATAAGAGATTTTAAGAAGGTTTGACCTTATTGGTCACTATACTAGAGATTGTATGAAAACACTTCTTGGGTAAATTAATTTTACAAAAAAAGAAAAGTAATTCAAGAAAATTATTAGTGAGGAAATGAATTTATTATTGATTATTCACTAAAATATAGAAAAAAAAGAATAAACTATGTATTATTGATTGATTTTGTTCCTTATAATTTAAAGGCGATGAACAAATATTTAATAGCATTGCATAACTTGAATGAGGATCAATCAAATTTGGAAATGGTAGTTCCATAAAAATAAGAGGAACTAGAATGGTTGAAATTGAATATCACAAGTTAAAGTCCAAAAGATTTATATTTATTGATATTCATAAACACAACATACCGAGTGTTATCCAAATATGTGAACATGGTAATGACATTATATTCTATAAAAGATACATTTTTTATTCAATTTTTGAAAGATATAAAATATTTCTCCAAGTAAGAAGGAACCATCAAATATCTATTCTGTATTAGGGATACATGTAATTATTTATATTTATGTTTTTAGGAAGAGAAAAACATGTGCCACTAAAGGAATATGAATATTGGCTATAAATGTATGACCATAATTTCAAAGTAATATTTTTTAATAGATCTAACAAAACTGAAGAGGAAAGATGATACAATTTGTAAAACTTTCTATAAATGAATTATGGTTAGTGGATGTGTTGAGAAAGCTAAAATTTAATATACTAGACCACTTTATATTATACAATCTGGTCTATATTGGCTGTTGAGACATCGGAAAAAAAATTGATTTTCAGTTTATTTATTCCATTAATGATTTCACTTGGATGACCCACTTGATGTTCATAAAACATAGATCAGAGACTAAAGAGTTATTTAGTAGTTTTAAATAGGAAGTTTAGAGGGATTTAGGTGTATATATATTGATGTTAGGAATAGATAATGAAATGGAATACAAAATTAACAATTTAAATTACTATATAGATAAAAATGAAATTAAACACCAATATAGTGCTCCCTAAAATCTTTAATTAAATAGGCTAGTGTAAAGGAAAAACAAAAGTATAATTAATATGAGAATATGAATTCTCAATTAATATAATCTTTCAAAATTCTTAAGGATAAAATATGTAATTATAACATTAAATTTTCAAAAAACATTTTTTCTTCAACTAGAAAAAATTACTCTATATGAGACATGGTATAAGAAAAATCTTATAATTAGATAATTATGCTTTTTGAGACTCCATTCATAATAAAAATTAGAAATCCAATTTTATGATTTTTTATGAAAATGAATAAGAAATTTTTTTCAGGGGATATTAATCCCACAAAAGAATCTAAATCTGGTGGAATATAAAACTTTATATGTTTGATGATTTCCTTGATGTGAAATTCAATTAAAACTATTCCATATTAATAGAATATTCTAGAGGTGAAATAGAAAGTGTAATGAAAGATTTAATGATAACATCCATAGAAGTTTACAATTATGAAGATGGTTGTGAACATAAACATATAAAAGTTGATACAAATTAGTCCAATGTTGAAGAAAGTATGAATAGATAATAAACCCAAAATTCAATACTTTAAAAAAATTGAGACTAATAATACTATCAGAAATCAAGATGTTCAAGTTCAGAAAACATGAAAATAGTGGTTTAAAACTCAAACATCACTTATCTAACAAGTGGAACCAAAATTGTTTTTGAAAGATGTTCAGAAATAATAATGGCTAAATATAATGCATGTAGAGTTAGATCATGCAACGAAAAGTAATAGTTGGGATCTCATTCCCTGACTGAAAGGAAATAATATTATTGGAACAAAATGGGTATTCGAAAACAAGATCAATGAAAAGGAAAAATTTTCAATAAATAAGGAATAATTAGTTTGCAATGACTATTCAGAGAAGGAAGGTGTCAATTTTGATGAATATTTTTACCATATTGCAAGAAATGAGGATATAAGAATGGTTTTGTCTACTGCTTTTCATTGAAATTTCAATTTTTATTAGAATGATGTTAAAATAACATTATTGAATAGAGAAATTGAATAATTATTTTATACTGATAAACCAAATTTGTTAATACTAATAAACCCAATGGGTGAAAACATAATATTAATTGAACCATAGTGTTTAAACTAATGAAAGACTTGAATGGATTTAAACAAGACATTTGTTCTTGGTATTAAAAACATGATAGTTTCGATAATTAGTTGAAATTTTATAATTTAGAATTACATATAAACATGTATGTAAAATAGATGAGTTCAGGTACCATGATGGTAATTGTTAACATTGATGACATAATTTTTTTTCTGGTGACTTGGATGATGATTTTGAATTATATTCTGAACAAATGAAGAGAAAATTTTACATTTCATGGCTCATAGAGTTGATTTTTTTCTACTATTACATATTCGATGGAAATGAAGATTCATATTAACACATGCTGGTAGAAAACATATTCCTCGAGTATGATAGAGAAACACAATATTATGACAAGATATATAGATGGAGTAAGAAGTTATCCTTTCTTGATTTCATGAATTCTGATTGGTCTGAAGATTTTAATGATGAAAAAACATCATTAGGAGGGTCTTTTTTCTCAAAAAAAAGTTTTCTGAGTTGGAATAATATAGAAAAGAATTAAATTACTTTCAATATAAAAGAAGAATAATATATTTCACAACCCATGAACAAATAAAAACAGTGTGGAAATAACTTAACTTGGATGTTTTTTGGATGAATGTTAAAAACCCACCGAATATTAGTGATGATAATCATAGTTCCATTAATCTCTCTAGAAACCCCATAGAACAAAATATAGCTAAACAATTTGATATTACATATCATTTCATTACAAATATTGTCGTTAGTGGAGATGAAAATCTTGGGTGTATTTCAACCAAAGATCAAACAGATGAATCTTTTAGAAAATATTTTCTATGTGATTGATTTTATGAATTGAGGCTGAAGGTACATGATTAGTCTCCACCACTATCATAATAAATCTCTTAAGTTAACCCCTGTGTTACTTTTCATTCTTTTGTCAATAGGGGATAAGAAGTGTAAATATTTAATCTATATTTTGTGAATATGAATGCAGTGTTATAATATAAATGGGGTGGCAAAAGGTCACGAAGTTACAATTATGGAAAGTGAGATGATTGAGGTGGATTTTACGAATATTATAGAGACAAAATTTATTGTCTTCGAGAGATGTAATTATTTAAAGAATTTATTTTTCTATAAGTTTATTGTCAAGAAACTTATCTATGAGAATGTATATGGTTTAATAAAATCATAGAAAAGTGTTATTGGTAACATTGTAATAAAATATTAAAGGGGAGATTCAAGATCTTATATGTTGCTTTTTTTAAAGATTATAGTATTTTTTCCAACATTTTATTATTGAATGTTATTTTTTTTGGGTGAAAATGAGTTAATTCTAATTAGATGATGTTTGAGTTAATTCATTTACCAATTCAAATGATTTTTTCTATTCCTCAATGTTTCTAACATCATGATTACTAATGTTTCTCTTGTTTTAAGATGAGTTCACTCATGATGTTTCTAGATAGAAATAGTTTTTAAATATTAGAAGATATAAATTGATACAGTTGAATACTATACAATTATCTTTCTTATGTAGAAATAATATTTTGGATGTATGAAATTTCATAATTGATGTTTTTAACAGACATATAATAATTAGACATAGACTTTATAAATCTAGAAAAAAATAAGACTTCATTAGTCTACCATGTGGCTAAATATATGTAGTTATACTTGGGAGTGATATTTATTATGTATACCATATATTGATAAATATGAATTCCATATAATTGATAAACATGTTGTTCATTAGAAAAAGGTGAATCTGAAAAAAAAATCACATCAGGAAGAGGTGCGTTAGGAATAGGTGCATCAGACAAAGCTAAATAAAAAAAGGTGTACTGGATAGAGGTGCATAATACATAGTTGAATCAGACACATGTTTATTAGGTGGAGGTGTATCAGATAGAGGTACATCAAATATATGTGCATCAGATAATGGTATATCACACACAACTGTGTCAAACATACCTGTAATAGATAGAAGCATACAGAATTAGGTGAACCAAACATAGATATATCAGATAGATAAGATCATAAAGACTCTCTAAATGTCATCAGAAAAATAATATCAGACATACTCTCCAAATAAATGATACTTAGAAAATTGGACTAATGAAATATTTTGAACTTGTCTGAAAAAATTATAGAATCCATTAGAAAAATAAAAATAAAAATACTATTATATGAAGTAGTTTTTATTGAAAAACAGAATAAAAAGAATTAATAGAAGGATAAATTCTTATAAAGAAGATAAATATGCTTCAGATCAACTTTTTATATGATGGAATGATACAATTTAAGATCTAGGTATGTGTACAATCAATACCAAACTTGGAGAAGTAACTATTGGAAGAAGCTTATTGGTCATCATTCATTATTCATCCTAGAAGTAAAATAATATGTATAGTGATCTAAAAGGGTGTTTCTAGTTGTAAAACATGATGATAGATATTTTAATTTATATATATTATTCATGGAAAATTGAAAATTTTAGATCAAGAGATATTGGTTAAATGGGATATTAAAACAATTACCCATACTAAAATGTAAATGAGAAAACATTACAGTTGATTACATCATTTTAGTCCCCAAACGATCAAAATGAAATAATGTTATTTTGGTTGTAGTTGATCAAAATAAAAATTAAATACACCTAATTTCTATTAGATAGTATTTATCTCTTGTTTTTATTTCAATGATATAAATTAAGGAAGTGATAAGGTTTATTGGAGCGCCACTTTCAATTGGATCTGATTGCGATCCAGGATTTTCCTTGAAGTTCTGGGGAAGTAAGTAACATGATGTAGACATAAATTTATATTTATATACTACCTATATTCCTTATATATAATTTTATTATTATTGGACCATTCAATACCTATAAAAAATTTTGAGATCATTTACTATATATTTCAATGTTGGCTGGGATCAACACCTTCCTCTAGTTAAGTTTTCTTACAACTGTATCTTTCACTTGGGAATTCAAATAGACCCCAATAAATCCATATAGGGAAATAATATTATATTTTGGTATGAATATAGAGTGAAAATTCTGTTGAGAACTGATATATTTGAGTAAATGGTTGAGGTGGTTTTATCCACTTAACAACACATTAAGGTAGGTCACAAACGATGAAAGTGTTATGCTTAAAATCATCGAGAGATGTTGAATTTGAAATTAGTCACAAGGTATTCATATAAATTTTTGCATTTAATAATTTTTTGATATTTTGAAAAAAGTTAAATATGATCCCTAGTTATATTGGAATCATTGATATTCTTAATCAGATTGGGTTGGTTTCTTAACCCTTGTCACTCCCACCAAACCAATTTCAAGTTCACAATGAGTTCCATGTCCCTCTCCTGAGAAAGTACATAACTGATCCTTAATATGTAATGAAATAATAGGTTATAACATTAGATGATGGTTTTTATTATGAATAAAAATAAGTATAATTCTTGGATCATAGAGATTAATTGATATGAAACAAGACTACTTTCATGGTTAAAGTTATTTGGAGGAATAAAAAATTCATGGAATCTATATATGAACCTGAAGACGCAATGAAGTTGATGTATCCTCATTTTTTTTTATTAAAGTGTTGAAATTTAAAGGTTGAAATTAATTTTAAAGGGGATATAATGCAACAACCCAATATTTTATTATTTTTCCTTTGAAATAAATATGATGTTTTTGATATATTTCAATACATGAAAGCTTGAGTCAAAATGAATCATGATATAATAATACATTATAAAATAAATATTGAATTGGAAAGAATTAGTAATTATAAATACATTATTATAAATATTTATAAAAATATTAAGTAGTGAAATTTTATTTTTTAATTAAAATTAAATTAGTACTCAAATTTTAATAAAGTTGTTTTAAGATTCAAAAATAAGTTTTCTTTAAAAATAGGTTTTTTCAAATTTTTTACATATAAAAATTTTAATTAATTTATAAATTATTTAGAAATATTATATTAGTAGTTTAATATTTTATTTGAATTCATAATGTCAATATTATCTTATGGTCAATTATTGTATTTTTTAAAAGATATATTTTTCAGTGAATAATGAAAATATTATTTTTTATAAAAAAATGTATTTTCTTTTCAATTACTTTTTTTATTTAATTAAATTAATATTAGAGTAAATAAATTCTCTATTATTTTCTATATTCTAATTAATAACATTGTAATCATCATTATACTCTATTTTGGAATTAGTTTATTTTGTGGCAAAAAACACATTTTCTATGAAAATTGCTTTTATGAATAGAATGTATTTTTATCATAATAAATTAAATTAATATATATTTATTAATGTTTATAATGATATTTATATATTATATCTTAAATTTAATAGTTTAAAATTCATTTTACGGTTTTTACAAGGTAAGGAACTGAAGTAAAATTAGTTCTATTCTTAAAATCCATTTATCTTAAATGATTTTAATTGTGGCTTTCACACATATTTAAAATTAAATTATTCCACTTACATAAAAATAATCTTTTAAAATGGAATTCATAAATGGAATAATAATAATTAATATAATTTAATTGGGTCAAATTAATTGTTCTTCATGGTGAATAGTAAATATAATAACTTTATTACCAGAGTTCAGGTAAAAAGAAGTTTTCTAGGGTGGATAAACCAAGATATAAGGGTAGTATTTCACCCAAAAACTTATAATACATATTATATGATGATATATGGAAATTATCTTATCCTTAATTTAATCCCTAGACATTTGGAGCCAAATTCCCATGAAATAAACCTTTTATAGTTGAAATAAATTAAGAAATTCCATGTGTGTCCCTCTCCTCACTTGTAAGAGGGAACCTCTTATCCTTACTTATTCATACCATTTGAGACTTATATATTAGAGAAATCCATAATTGGTAAACTTCCAATATTACTCCCCATAATATTAGATCTTTTGGTATTGTCATAGTACCAATCCTTCAAGGCTTATAGAGTAAGTTGAGGGGGGTATCTCAAAGAAGAGGTATAAATATTAACTGAGCTCATTTAATTTTATTTATTTTTATACTTACTATAAAATTTGTGTATCCAAAAAAATAATTAGTATAGTATAATAAATATAATAATTTTTTATTTAGGGGATGGACGAACCACTTACCACTTCTTCTCCATAAAATTAGAGATGAATGTACCGCTCAGTTGTAAGTGTGGACCATCACATCTACTTAACAATATGATTCATTTTTCATCCTCATAATTAATGGTTGTTAATTATGTTATATTTAATGTATATATATATATATATGATATTTATGAAATAATAATTTTTCTAGAAAGATTAATTGTTATTTAACTTTCTTTTGTTCTATCCATCAAAAAATGGAAAGATCACTCATGCGTATGTATAGACTACCATGTCCATATAGCGATGTAATTAATTTTTCATCCTTTTATTATATGAATGGTTATAATTTTTTATATAATGAATATATATAGTATTTATATCTTAATTACCATTATGTATAGGAAGTAACTATGATCAAAGTGAAAGGACCCTAATAGATGAACCAAAACATACTTTTAAATGATGTAGATAACACATGAAATGATGATGTTAATGAATGACTGTTTACAAAATAAATATATGATGTGATAAGTAAAATATGTATGGTATTTTAGGTATGATTATGGTTCTAGTATAAAATTTTAATAAAATTAAATTTATTACAAAAGATGTTAGAGTTATTACAAAGCAAGTTAGACTTGAGGTAATGGTTTTATGTAACTATATCATTTTTAGCCGGATTTCTTATACATAAATTTATGATGAAGAAATTATATGATATTTCTCAAGATGATATTATATCATTTAATATCATATATTTATTTCTCAAAATTAAATTTTTTTATTTCTTTTCTCGTTATTTAATTACTCAATAAATCGAATTTTTTTAAGTAAATCCCCCCATATTTCTTTCTTCAGCTGATAATATTTTCTTACATTCCCATATTTTCATACAAATGTTATAATTTTTTTTATTCCCCAAATATTTATTAAATTTATTATTCCCATGTTTCAATTTCAACAAAAATTAATTAAAGGACTCTTGATATCATTTTTTGAAGGCGGTGGTTTTGACTTCCTATCAAAAATGTGAAAAGAATTTTTTTTTAATTTGAACTGAATGAAAGACATTACCCACCACCATGAATAATATTTTATAGAAATATTAAATTATAATTTTTATTGATTCTATTTAAATAAAAAAAGTCATTAATATTTTTAAGTGTTTATATTTAAAATCTGTTTTTTCAAAATGAAAAGGGTATTTTCCTCAAGTAATGTTATAGTGATCTTAAAAGGGGAATTTTTATCTACATAACAACATAATTTTATATTTCTTATGATTTATTGGGGATATGAACCAGTTTTAACACCTTTATTATTTATATACATGGTTTATGATTATGATGAAGAAATGTTAATGGAACCTATATCATTTTGATGGGTTATGATATGATGATGCATGGATGTTTTATGATATTACAGAACACATATGTATGGTTCTAATTTTGTGATGGGTGGGGCCATAATTCAATAGACCTTAAATGCATTGGTGAAACATGGGTACCTCATGAGATTATAAGGACTGGGATGGAGAGTGAACATAGTCTAGTAGGTGACATTTTCTAATAATATTGTCTTGTTCATGAACATTAACTAAGAAAATGATTGAATATGGAGTGACCCCAATCCATTATGATTGTATTGGAAGTGATCCTTGACTAAGGACGTTATTTAATATACTTTTATATATTCCATAAACCTATTCCTTATTTCTAGGATATTTTCCCATGGATTATTATTTATTATTGATGATTCCACACTCTTATGTCTTATTTCTTTTGATTGAAGAAACATTCTATAATGATTTATGATTAATGATATTTTACCATTTAAGTATTATTACTATATGTTTTTATAATGTTATAATAACCATATGCTTATATTATGATAACTAATAATAATTTATTGAGATATATTTGTTTAACCTTACTGATCATTTAAGCTCACCCTTTCTTATAATTACCTTCCCTAGGTTTTGAAAAAATGTTTTAAGTAAGATCTGTCTAATAAGGGTGGTAGTCTTAAAGAAAATAATGGGAAATAATGTAGATATTTTGTGTTCTAATTGTTTATGTATTCATGTTCCCAAAGAATCTAAACCATTGTACTTATAGTGTGTATGTATTTATATATAATGAAAATTCCTCAAATAATATTTAGTATTTATGTATGAATATTTTGGGTCTCAATATCCTTTTTTAGAAAAACATTAATGGGGATGATCCATTCACTGTCACATATGGAAGCTATGATCCCTACATCGAACTATTTTAACACCTCTTTCTAGATTAATTAATTCATCAGTGGTTAGAATCTCTTTTATTGTTGATGATTTATTTTTTCTCCTTCTTCTAATAGTATTTGTTTTGTGAAAATAGTAGGGGTAAAACCATTGATTTCAGAAAATCCACAAGAAATTTCTTATCTTATTTTCATTAAAATAGTTAATTATTTTTGTACTCATTTTTAAAACATGAATTTATCATTGTTGGTATGGTTTCCATATTTCCCAAAAATAAGTAACCAAGTAATCTTGGATGTGATTTTAACTTAATCATCATGGGATTTATTATTGACTGAGTGAACAATGGATAACAGTTCTTTTACATAGGTTTTTTCCACATAAAAAATATCAAAAAATGTTCTATATTCATCAATTAACTCCTCATGTATATACTCTTACATGATATCAATGAGACTAATCATGTTTTCCTTCTCTTATTCTTGTAATATCAAAATTTAATATGATTATTCAATAATGACTTTAATATTAAATCCTTCTTAAATTGTTATATGTTATACTATTTTAATTTGGTCAAAGAAAATTTCTCCGCACCAAATCTAATATTAATTTTTCCTAAATTTACACCAATTAGTGAATTCCTACTTGGGAGGATTGGTCTTACCAAAATTATCCGAAAAAATCCTTATTATTCTATCTCAATAATCCAGAAACCTGTGATAAAAATAAATTGCTCAACCTCAAAAAGTATATCCTCTAGAATCCATCTTGGTTATTTGACTAAAAATTATACAACCTAATGTGAATCATTGGCCAAATTTGACTCATCCAATCCAAAATTCCAGAACAATATTAATGGAATGGGATTGAAGAGTACCCCTAAATTGATACATACACACAAATAATCAATCACCAATCTAAAGGCACACAATCCAATGGTACATGGCATTAAAAATCTCTTTAGATCAAGCATATTTAGTAGATTCATACATTGAATAACCTCAAATAATTCCTCACTAAGGATGATAACTCCACATACTAAATATTATATTCATTTGATAACTATTCCTCAAGAAATTTTTTATAATCATATATTTGTGAAATTGAATTTGTAAATGAAATATTAATGTTATTTTTTTAAATATATCAAAATATTTCTTACACTAATATTTTATTTCCCCTAAATACATTCTATTTGGGAATGGGAGAGGGATTAATATGGTTCTATTTTTTTATTTTCATTTTTATAGCTTATGAAATCGAATTTATAACTTAGACTTCCATATCATATTATTTTTCCTCTTTATTATCATCATGTTTCTCCTCCATGTCCTATTCAAAATTAGTATCAACTTATTTATTATCACTTATTATTTATTATTTATTCCTATCCACTTCTTTCTCAATATCATGTGAATTCTTTACTTCTATTTCTCAACTGCTTCACTATAGCATAAATTTTTCTTCTTCCCTTGAGTGTATATCTATATTACCCATTAGTGTATCCAATAACCAATCTAATTAAATTTTAGAAATATAAGATATATGATCATCAAGGTTCCAAAGAGTGAATATTTATTCATCATGATAGTTTTATGAGTATTAATCCAAAAAATCTACTTCTTTATTTAAAATCTTAAAGAAAATATTCCAAGATGGTTTTTTTGGCAAGGAATGTTGTTTTGGTATTGAATATAATTGCTGCTATTGTTGGAATTATTGGGATATTGGGGGTGGGAATGATTTAAATAGTATTTAGGGTTGTGGATAAGGTAGGTATCCAAGTGGCCCTAGGTTTAGTTTTTGATTTATCCTCCTTGTTGTTGGCTCTTCCATTTATTTTATTAAGGTTGTGTCCGCACTGATCTCTCTAGATAAAAAGTGTTTTGATATTGTTATTATCATTAATGGTTACTATAATAGTTAAAATCTAAGTGATTAATATCATTTTCTCATGCATGATATATCTAATAATCATGTCATCCACCATAAATATCATAAGACTAAACTTCTAGTGTTTGACCATGTGACGATGGATGAAGCATTTGGAATTGGAAATTATCCAACTCTTTTATAAGATATTTCACACTAGTATCCAAATATATGGCCTCATCCACCTGATGTGTAACCCACCTTGGTGATACACTGTCGTAATACATGAAACAATAATTGAGGAATATTTCATCAAGGAGGTTTTATAGGACTTTGAGGGTGTTTATCATGATCCCATTGTCCACTAAAGCATATACCAAGACCAGAGTTATCAGTTGCAACCTATAGTATAATTTCTTCTTATGAATCCAAAAATTGAGTCATTGATTAGAGAAATTATTGAAAGTATCATTGAATTTATCCCATGCATCACAATCTTTATCCCTTTCTAGATTATAAATGTTTTGGATTTCTCTCATTAGTTACCATTTTTTAGAAGGTGATAAGAATTTATTAAAAAATAGTTTATCTAGATAATCATTATAAGTAATTGATCCAATTAGCTGACTCTTCAACCATTACTTATCTATATACCAGATTCATAATGAAAAAAATACATAGTTGTATAGAACCTTATTATACACCATTTTTTATAAAGGATTATAATATATCTAAAATCCTATACTGATGATTGTGTAGGACCTCAATCTAATCTCTTATAAACGACACTATATTCTATTTCATTTGGATCAAAGAAGGATTTATTCATAATTTTGTCACTTAAATTAGTGGTTAAAAAATTATCAGGGTATCCCCATCAGTGTAGGGAATTACTTATTAAATGATTGTTTTCTATTGAGGCCTTAATATCACCCTCCTCAATAGGTCCACATGGGTAAATGAGTGTAATATTCATTGTATGAATTGGGGTTGTGGTGTTCTTCCATGTAAATAGGTCAATGTGAAAAGAGGGATTGTTAGACTTCTAAGTCTTATTTCAATGTGTCTCGAGTGTCCATAAACCATGAATGAGTAGTTTGTGACCTTATAATTCCTTGATCAACTAAAAGAGATAAAAATTCCATTCCTCATATAAAAAAATTAAAAAAAAATAAAAAATTGTAAAAAAAGAATGTGTTAATCAATAAATTTTTTTTAAAAAAATTTATTACTATTATTCAATAAAAATATCTCCGAAATTTATTTATCATACCTTAGAGGAACTAATTATTGTGGTGTTTTATGAGTTTATATATCTATAAACTTATCAATACTTCACGGCAATGAAAATGTTGAATAATGTAGTAGTATGTCATCCTATGAGGAGGTATTTTGAGACTTTAGAGATGTTGAATTAAGTAGTTAACTCAATTATTGACATTCTTTTGATCAAGAAAAAATGAAACTTAATTTATTATGGTGAAATAAAAATACTTAAGCTAGGGATCCTGATTAGTTTTTAGGGATTTATTTACTAAATATTACCTCTCTCAAATATAGCTTGTTTAAATTGATTGGTTGAATGTTATTAAAATTTAGAAACAATTTATTATCAAGTTCATTGATTCTATTTTATGTAGTAAATATATATATTTTTATAGAAATTCAATACCCCCAACACATTAATTTTGACACTTATAGGAAAATGTTAATTTCAATCCATTTATTATAACTCGATTCACTTGATTTAATTGGGGTTTCTTTCTCTAAACGTCTCTATATCAATGTCATGTGATGTAATATTATAAATGAAATTACGAAATAAATTTCTAAAAAAACCACATCACATGAGTTTGACTATCAATTCATTAATTATCACGTCCTTATAGTCTTAATCATTCACACCATAAAAAACAATCCATGACTGACAGGAGTGAATCCCATCACATGGGAATTATTCTTCATAAGAAGTGATGTAGAGAAAAGAATAATTAATACTAAATTTATAACGATTAAGAAATAAATGAAAATACATGAATTAAAAGTTTCAATAACGTAATTAATGTATTGGAATTAAAGAAACCATTATTTATTAATGTTAAAAGTTGGTAATAATAAAGAAAAAATAATTTTGTTTCTATCTCCCCAATGCAATTCCCTGAAATTCTAAAGTAAGACCATTGTATGTGATAGGATTAATGATACAAAACCCCCATTGCATAAGATAATACAATATCTTGAGTCATTAATATTTAATTAATATATAAAATAAATTAAATATATGATATATAGTTTATTTATTTCAAAATTAAGTTATCATGTGTCGTATGGAACAATGATTTTCTTTGAAATCTTTCATTACGTGAAAAACCTAGTTTTACCGAATGAAAATATATTATTAAAATATGATTATTTAATATAATAATAATTTAAATAGCCATAAAATTACTAGAAATTAATATTATAAACTAACTTATCAAATTATATAATTTAAAAAAATATGAAATGAATACATAGGTTGAGAATCAATTAGAAATTAATTTTAAAACCAATATAAATGAAATATTCTTATGCACCCAAAGGTCGCTTATTATTATAAATTCATATAATTACTGTTAGTGAATTATATTAATGAAAAATATATACAATAAATTCTATAAAATATTTTTTATATTCATCCAATAGGTTTGATAAGCATAAGAAAAGAATAAATCTATTTTTATACTTAAAATTTGTATTTTTTGAAAAGGCAATTTTACAGCAATTTAATAGAGACCCTATTTTAAATCTAATTTTTTGGAACTTGTATAAATCTATTTTTAAAAAATAAAATAAAATTTTTAAATAAAAATATACAAATTAGTTTATGGTGTTTTTTTGGATTTTTTTTGTGAGGTTTTATTTTTTGATGATTAATGAAAAAAATGAATTTTAATTCAATGATGCGTTTTCATTTAATTTATTTAAAATGTTAAATTATACTATTGATTATTTTTAAAATTAATTTGATAAAAATTATATTTATTACTCCAATTTATTTCAGTGGAATCATTTTCACTTTTATAGTTAATATAAAAACATATCAAACTTTTGAACATATTACTATAAAAACCCGCTTTGTCCTCCCGTTTGCGAGATTAAATTTAAATTAATTCCGGACAATTCTATTAATGGAATTTGAAAAAAAATGGATTAAATATTTTCAAACTCTATAATTATTTTTAATAAATGATTGTTCGTTTTTGACAATAATGTATTAGCGAATGTGATAAAAATTAATTACATTAATTAGGAGAAAAATTAGCTTTATAAGGGACTAAAACTTAATCATGGGGTCCAAAATTTCCTAGAAACATTTAAAAATTCATTGGATGTTCATATTTTGACCATATCCTCCCATGGCTCTAATTTGGACCATTATTAGAGAATCTTATTTTAAAATCCCAGAAATTTTAGTATATAAATAAGTGTTTTGTTTAATTTAAATTAAAATTAACTATATGTAAAATTAAAATATTTGAAATTATAATAATATTTAAAAATATATTTGAAATAAAATTACTTTATATTATATTTCAAAAAAATTAATTTTTTATTAAATAATTATATATTTAAATAGTTTTTCAATATTAAATTTATGAAAAATATATATTCCACACATTATTTATGATATTTTTTTTAAAAAAATTATTTTTTTTATAAAAATATGATTGATCCATTACTATTTTTATAATTTTGGTATCTCTTTAAAAGATTATTTTAATGAAAATATATTTATTTTATTAAATATTATTATTATCAAAATTAACTAATAAATAACAAATGACATTCTATAATTAGAATGCAAGTAAAACTTTAAAATCGATAAAATGATAATATATTATTATTTTTTTTACAAAATTTTGGATTATAAATATATTAATAAATAACATTATGATGATTCTAAATGAGTATTATTATCATTATTATCATTATATATTGTTTTATAAAATATTGAAATTATAAATTAAATTAGATTATTATTATAAAAAATTTCTTAGATTTTAAAAAATTGGAAAAACAATAAAAAATGATAAAATCATGTGTTTGGGTGGGTTGTATTTTCCCTAGGAAAAGAAATCTGAGCTGTTCTTTTTAGACAAGACCCATCTAGGCTTCCTATTTCCCTTTATTAATTGATATGTTCAATTCCAATTATTTAAATCCATAGGCTGAATTCCCAATTGACTGATCATTCAAAGACGACATGAACCGTTCATCCAAATCATTATCCAACTCTCCCCTACCTCAAGATGAGTTTATTACCAACAATCCAATATATCAAGATTTTACCTCTACACTCCTTTCAAATTGTGACTGGTTTCGCCCTTGAATACCCGATCACGTATCACCAGTAGGTGAAGCACCTTAGATCTCCTCCACCATCGAAGTCCTTCTCGATCCATATCCCTAACTTACTTCGTTTTGCACACCAATGGAATAAATAGTTTTATTTTAGATCATATCCTTATCTCCACACATTGGATTACCCTATAAGAGTTTAAATATATATATATATATATACATATATATATATAATTTTAATTTTTCTCTAATTAACACCTTTATTTTATTTCCAATTGGGCCCCTTTTTCCATTTTTTCATTATTCAATGTTTGACCTGAGAAAATTGAACCAATGGTTCCAAAACAATGACCAATTTGTAAAAAGGAGTTTATTATTTTTGAAAAAATATTTTATTTAAACCACCTTATATAAAAAATGAAACATCAGGATTTCACCACTATCTTATTTTCCTTGAGCCTGACATTGCCCTCTATTTCAGAAAATTAAGGTAAGATTTAGTCTTTTTTTATTAATTTATGTTTGATTTATAAAACACACACACACACATATATATATACATATATATACATATATGTACATAAAAATTATTTATATAATTTATAGGTTTTTTTACTTTTAAAAATACATATGTATATATTAAACTATCTATCTATCTATTGTTTTAGGAATTTATTTTCTTATTTCTGATAAATTTGAAAAGATATATTTATATATATCTAGTTATTTTCGTTTATTTCAAGGATTCAAATATCTTCTAATACAATAATTTTATAAGGGTTTAATTTTATTATGTTAGTTTTAAATATATTTACAAATTATATGTATATATTTTCAATACTACAAAGATGATACATATTTCCTCATGTTTTCTTTTTATAAAAACAAGTTACATCTTTATTTTTAAACATTTATTTGGATTTAAAAAACATTTTATGAATTTGATATACTTTCTAAACTTAGGAATTTTATTATTACACATATTTATATATATATTCACATATATATATTACCAAGTCTTACTTCAAAACCCTTCAAAATATTGGTTTTATTTAAAAATCCAACTTTCATATGCGATTTTGTTTTCTGATCTGTAATGGAAAACAACAACAAAGCCCTATTTTTTGTAATATGCTTTAAATTTTTTGAATGGAAATTTAATTTTAATATAATGTTTATGATATTATATTATGTGTATATAATCTAATATTTTATGTGTAAATACTTAATGACAATATTATTTAATATATGGAATCATGTTATGACTATAATATTTTGTGTATGTATTATTTAAAAATACTAAGTGATATAATTTTATTATAAAATATAAATAGTATCTATAAATTTCATTCATAAATTGGATATGGCCTTCATCTAAATTATAACTGAAATTCAAAGCATTTAAATCCAACATACATTTATTTTATTATGTATTTTTAATTATGAATTTCAAATATAAAAATTTAAAAATAATAGGTTTATCTTAATAATTTTTCTAGAAATTCACAAGGGAATTTTTATATAAAATTATATGAAATGTTATTTTATTTTGAATAAAATAATTTTTATGTATGTATGTTGAAATATTTGGTGTTATGATTGAGAAAGATAGGTCCATTAAAAGTTTTTTCTAAAATTGGCCCTAGTATAATGAATGTTAACTTATTTTATGAGGAGTGAACCCAAAAATGTTAACTTGAGTTCTTCCCTGATGAGGTATGACTAGAAGCCTTATGTTTTTATTACTGTCTACCAAGTATTATAAATGATGTACCAAAACTTAATAATTTAAAAGGAGAAATCCCAAATATTTTTTAAAATGTAATTATTTGGAGAATTTTACTCTTTCTAAATTATATGTTCATAATTAGATTTCAATGATATAGAAATGTACTATTAATTATATGTTTTTATATTTATTCAAATAAAATATTGTTAATGTATCCAGTGGGGTTTTTAAAACCCCTTATGTGGCATATTAAATGTTCACCCCATGTTTTAAATTCATTTTTGTAGAGGTTTAGAAGAATTACTTATGATGTATTTTTCTATGAGGATAAAGTGTACTAATGAATTATTTGTTTATTTAATTTCTTTTTGTTCAATTTGGATTAAATGTATTAATTGAATCCAATTCTATAGACCATAGACTAGAGAAGATCATAGAAATGTAAATTTTATTTCTATTTTTAGTTATACTTTATAAAAATATATACCAAATATTTTTTAAGTTCTAAACCTTTAAGTGTGGGTTCGGGTCCTTATAGTTGGTATTAGAGCAACAGTCTAGATAACTTTTGAAAATTATAACAAAATAATAATTTAAGTATGCATCATGCATAAAATTATTTTTCCCGTTTGAATGGATGAATTGTGAGGGAAATGTTCATTTAAGGGAGGGGGGGATGAAACATCCTAGAAATTTTAATATATAAATAAGTGTTTAATTTAATTGAAATAAAATGTATATGTATCTTAATGTAGAATGTTTAAAATTACAATAATATTTTAAAAGAATATTTAAAATAGTATTACTTTATATTATTTTTTTTAAAAAAATTTTGTTAAATAATCATTCGTTGAATTTTTATATAAATAATAAGTCTATGAAAGAGATAGATTCCAAAAATTATGTTATGATATTTTTAAAATAAATTTAAATATTTTAATAAAAAATAGTTTTAATTAACAACTAATTTTATAAATATGGTATCTTTTTAAAATATAATTTATTTAAATAAATTTATTTTATTAAAAATTTTAATAAAAAAATTTACTTATAAAAAAACCAAAGACATAAAATAATTATGATTCTAGTAAAAATTTAACTTCAATAAAAGGAAATAAATTATTAATTTTTTTATAAATCATTGAATTATAAATATATTAATAAATGATATAATATTAATTTTATATGAGTATCATTATTATTTTTATATTTATAATTATATATATTTTATAAAATTCATAAATTTTAAATTTAATTACATTATTATTATTACAATTTCATATATGTTTTAAAATTGGTAAAATGATTAAAGAAATGATAAAATTGTGTTTCTGGTTGGGATGGGTTTTTTCCAAGAAAAGTAATCTGAGCTGTTAATTTTCAACTAGACCCAACTAGGACACCTATTCCACTTCACCAATCGAGCTCTTTAATTTATGTTCCTTAAAATTCCTAGCTCAATTCCCAACTGAACGATCATTTACAGATAATCTAAACCAATTTTCAAAATCCTGATCGAATTATCCCTTCATTCATGATGTGTTTATTAGTAGCCACCCAATCTTTCTAGATACAATCTCAACCATCTATTAGAATTTTTGTTTTATTATCTATTGGATAGCTGATCACACCACAACAATTGGCTTATCTACTTAAATCTCCTCCACCATAGAATTCCTTCTCAATCTATGGCCTCTGCTTGCTTCATTTTCTATAGAAATTATACAAATGATTTTATTTTAAACTAAAGCCTTATCTCCATGCATTAGCTTCCCTGAAAAGTCTTGAACATAAAAAATAAATATATATGTATATATAATATATTTTTCTATAATTAATACATTTTATTTAATTAGAATTGGAATTTTTACCATTATTTTGGACTATTCAAGGTTTGATCTGAGAAAATTGGCCAAATGGGTCCAAACCTCTAACTAATTTTTCAAAAGGGTTGTATTATTTGATAAAACATATTTTATTTAAACTCACTAATACACACCACAAAACAGCAAGAGTGCACCACTCTCTTATTTTCTTTAATGCCAATATTTCACTCTCTTTCTCAAAATCAAGGCACAATTTATTCGTATTTTTATTTATTTGTGTTGTATTTACCAAAATTATATATATATATATATGATTATATATATATACATCTAACAATTATTTATAGAATGTATTGGTTTTAGTTTATGTTTTACAATGATATATGTATATTTTTAACTGTCCATCTATCTTTTGTTTTAGGAATTTATTTTCTTATTTATGTTAAATTTAAATGATATGTGTATATGCATCTAGTTATTTTCTTCTATTTTAAGGATTCAAAAATGATACAAACCTATAATATTATAAGGGTTTAATTTTATTCTATCAGTTTAAAATTAATTTAGAAATTATATAAAAATATTTTCAATACTACAACAATGTAAAATATTTCATCATGTTTTGTTTTTATAAGTCTATGTTATATATTTATTTTTAAAGATTTATTTGAATTTATAACACTTTCCAATAATTCAATCTATTATTTTTTTCAATAATTATCTTTGTATGAGTATGAATATATTTATATCAATATAAATATTACAATGTATTACTTTATAACCCTTAAAAATATTGGTTTTAATTAAAAATCCAATTTGCATACGTGATTTAATTTTCTAATCTATTTCAAAAAACAGTAACAAAACAATGTTTTTTTATTTTATGCCTTAAAAGTTTTAAATAAGTATTTAATTTTAATTCTATTTCATAGATATTATTTCATGTTTATTTAAGATATTATTTTATGTGTAAATACATAATTATAATAAGTTTTAATAAATTTCATCATGTCATGACTATCATTTTATGTGGATCTCTTATTTAAGATTCCAAAATGGAATTATTTTATGGTCTAACGCTATTATTTCACGTGAAAAATATTTATTCTCATTCATACATGTCATCAATAAATTTTATGGTGCTTTAATATAAATTATAAATGAAATTACATTAATTTTAATAAATCATTCATTTTTTTATTATGAACTTTTAATTACTACTTTCAAAAAGAAAAAACTGTTTAAAAAGTATGGGTTTTCCCTATAAATGGTCTTAGAAATTCTCAAGGAAATTATTATGAAAAAATATATGAAATGATATTTAATTAATGAAAATAACTTTTATGTATGTATTTTGAAATTTTTTGGTTTATCAATGAGAAATAAATATCCATAAAATTTGTTTTCTAAAATGGGAACTAGTCTAATGAATGTCAAGTTATGTTATGGGTAGTGAAACCCTAAATATTAATGGGACTTTTTCCCATATGAGTTATTGACAGAGGCATTATATTATTATTATGTTATTCCAAATATCATAAATAAAACAAATAATTATTAATATAATGAAAAAAATCCCAAATATCTTTTCAAATGTAATAATTTTTTGATTTTATTGTTTTTAATGTATATGTACCTAAATAGATTTAAATATTTTTAGAATATATTTTTAGTTATATGAATATATATTTATTCCATAAAATATTTTTAATGTATTTAGTAGTATTTTCCAAACCCCTTAATGGACATATTAAATTCTCACCCCTTGTTTTAAATTCATTTTTCTAAAGAATTAGTAGAATTACTTGGGATATATTTTTCTATAATGAGGGAAAACACTTAATAAATTTTTTTTATTTAATTTCATATCATAGAGTTTTTTAAAAATGTATTATTTGAATCCAATTCTAAAAAACCTAGATCAAAAATTTCACTGGAAATGTAAATTCTATGTGTATTTTTAGTCATATTTTATAAACAAATATACAAAACATTTTTATATTTTGAACCTGAAAGTGTATGTTCAGGTATCTATAGTTGATATTAGAGCAATAGTCTAGATAATTTTGGAGAATTAGAATAATATAATAATTCATGTATTCTTCCTGTGTAAAAATCATTTTTCATATGTGTATGGGAGAATTGCGAGGGTGAAATTAATTTATGGGGAGGGGGGAGAATGAGACATACCATAAATTTATGTATATAAATATGTTTTTTATTTAATTAAATTAAAATTTTAGTGTATGATAAAGTATAATGTTTGAAATTATTATAATATTTCAAAAAATGATTTGAAATAATATTACTTTATATTATTTTTTAATAAATATTATTTTTTAAAATAATGATTTATTGAATTAGTTTATCAATAATAAATTTATGAAAATGAAAAATTACAGATAGTATGTTATAATATTTTAAAAATAAATATATTTTTTTAAAAATAAAAGTTTGAATTAATAAAAATTTTTATAAATATTGACTCGTTTTAAAGGAAAAATTAATAAAAATATATAAATTTTATTAATGACATGAATAAAAAATAATTTCTTATAAAAAACCAATGACATACTATAATTATGATTCTAGTAAAATTTTAAAAACAAGAAAATATAATATATTATTATTTTGTTTATGACATTTTTAATTATAAATATATTAATAAACGGTATTGTGATGATTATATATGAGTATCATTATTATAATTATCTTGATATATTGATCAAAAAAATTTATAAATTATAAATTGAATTACATTATTATTATAAAAATTTCATACATGTTTAAGAATTAGTAAAACAATTTAAAATATATAAAACCATGTTTTTGGGTGGGATGAGTTTTTTCCAAGAAAAAAAATATGAGACATTCATTATTGACTGGAACCATCTAGGATACATATTTCCATTCACCAATGAAGCTATTTAATTCCCATTATTTAAAATTATAGGCTCAATTCCCAACTGAAAGATCATTCATAGACGATATGAACTATTTGTCCAAATACTGATCGAGCTCTACCATCTGTCACACTGAGTTTATAACCCAGCGTCCGATTTTTTCAGACACGATCTAAATCCTCCATTTGAATAACCTTTTCCATCTCCATTGGATACCCTATTTCACAACACTAGTATGTCAAGCCCATCAAATTTCCCTGACCATTGAAGTCCTTCTCGAAAAATTGCCACATCTTACATGATTCTCCACAGTGACTACACAAATGGTTTTATTTTAAACTAAATCCGTCTCTCTATGATTTGAATTACCCTATAATACTTTAATAATATATATATATATATAATTTTAATATTTATATAATTAATACCTTTATTTTAATTCAAATTGTGTCCCTTTTTTCATTTTCTAAGATTATTCAATGTCATATCTGAGCAAACATGCCTAAGGGGTCCAAACCCGTGGCCAAATTATGAAAAGGAGTGTATTATTTTAGCAAACAGGTTTTTATTAAAACTATCTTATGATCAATATGAAACACTAATACTAAACCACTATTTTATTTTTCTCGAGTTTGGGATTTCACCCTCTTTCTCAAAATCAAGGTAAGAGTTAGTCTTATTTTTAATGATTTGTAACTAATTTAACAAAATTATATATCTATAAAAATATAAATATATTTCTAACCATTATTTTTAAGAATTTATAGGTTTTAGTTTATGTTTTTAAAAGATATTTGTAAATATTTAACTATTTATCTATTTATCTTTTCTTTAAGGAATTTTTTATTGAAGTTAAATTCTCAAAGATATGTGTACGTGTATCAAGTAATTTTCTTTTATTTCAAGGGTTCAAAAATCTTCTAAACCTATAATTTCATAAGGGTTTAATTTTATTTAGTTAAGATTAAATTTAATTAAAAAAAATATATATATTTTCCATATAATAAGAATTTTAGATAATTCATCAGATTTGGTTTTTATAAATATAAGTTATATCATTAATTTTAAGCATTCATTTGAATTCAAAACACTTTTAAAGAATTTAATATACTATCATATTTCAGGAATTATCTTGGTAAATTTATGTATATATGTATATTCACATATATATCACAATTTCCTAATTTATGAACGTTGAAAATACTGGTTTTAATTAAAAATCCAATTTTCATATGTGATTTTATTTTCTGAATTGCAACGAAAAACCATAAAAAAACCCTATTTTATTATTATATACCTTAAAAATTTTAATGGTATTTTTAATTTTAAACAAATGATATAGATATTATTTCCTGTGAATATAATATATTATTTTATTTGTAGATAAATAAAATAAGTTTTAATAAATGGAATCATAATATGAATATAATTTTATATGAATATCTTATTTACAATTAAAAAATGTTAACATTTAATGTGCTAATTCTATTATTTCATGTGAGAAAGTGTTCCTAATCATCCATACATGTAACTCATAAATTGGATATGTCCACCATATAAATTATAACTGAAATTCCAGGAATTTTAATAAAGAATGAATTTATTTTATTATGAAATTATACTTATGACATTTAAATTGAAATAGCTATTTATGAAGTATTTGTTTCTAAAAAAATGGTTTTAATATTTCTCAAAGAAATTTTTATGAAAAATTATAATATTGTTTATTTTCTTTTGAAGAAATTAATTTTTATGTATGTGTTTTTAAATTTTTGGGGTTATGATTAAGAATGGTAGGTCTATTAATAGTGTTTTCAAAAACTGGCACTAGTATAATGAATGTTATTTTCTTTTAGGGAAAATGAACACATAAATCATAAGGGGAATTTTTCCCATATGAGATATTACTAGTGACCATACATTTTTATTTTGGTCTTCTATGTATCATAAATGGCCCACCAAAAAATTATAAATTGAAATGAAGAAATCCCAAAGATCTTTTAAAATATATTTTTCTAATTTAATATTTTTTAAATTATATGTACCTAATTATATTTCAATGTTGTCTAAATCTACTTTAAATTATATTTATATATATTTATTCCATGAAAATATTTTTAAATTATATATTGACATTTTCAAAACCCTATTCTGGGAATATTAAATTATCACCACATGTTTTAAATTAATTTTTTTAATGGTTTAGTAGAATTACTTGTGATTTATATTTCTATGAAGAGGAAACACACTAAAGTATTTTCTATTTATTTATTTTCATTTTTTATAGTTGGGTTGAAATGTATTATTTGAATCTAATTCTCTAGAATAGAGACTATAAGAGTTCATGGAAATGTAAATTCAATGTTCATTTTTTGTTTTATTTTATATAAAAGAATATAAATACCATTTATATGTCCTAAACCTAGATGTGTAGGTTCAGGTATTAATAATTTTCATTGGAAAAACATTGGTGGAATTCCCTTTTTAAAACTTACAAGAATGCCACTCCTCCTTTACTATAAAAAGGAACTCACCCCTCCCACATATTCACACCTCTCAAACCCTTTGACTTTCCCAACCTCATCCTAGATGCCTGAACACAGGCATAAATCTATCCAAGGAAGTCTTTAATTATAAAACAAATGTAGTTAACTAAATAAGAGGTAACATATCTCTTCAATATCTTTTGATTTATAATTATTATCCACCCATACAATATTATTATTAAATACTTACCTAATAACTTCAGTATCACAAATATACTAATTTGTTTTTCTATTAATAGTTATATCTAAAATTACACACACATCTATCAAATGAGTGATGAACTTACTGTTCATGTGTATGGTGAATTAACACCTCACAAAACTATGTCGTTCACTTTTCCTTACCATCTTTCATGGTTGGAAAATATGATGGAAACATTTTTTCTGCATGCTATATGCGATATTTGTTATGTATTTATGCTAATGAACGTTTTATATAATACATAACTTTATTTTGTTTCTAGAAATATGATAACATCGTTTGTGGATGTGTGCACTACCCTCTCTTCAAGGTGATGTGATTTATTCGGACTATACTTGGAATATAAAAATGATGGATTTATTAAAAATATGTGACATATAGGGTATAAATGTGATAATATAATTATAATATACATATAAAAATATATCATTTACTTTTCATTCTTTTAAATACAATAATCAAATGAATGTAGCATTAATGCGTACATACGAACTACTATCTTCATAAATGGTGCATTTTATTTTATATCTATAAATTTTATAGATTACTTTAAATACATATATATTTAATAAAAGTGATATTTTAATCATGTTTTACAGTACAGAGATGATGAAATCATAATCTATGTAATAGTAACAATAAATAAAAAGTCAAAACATACTCAATAAACTATGCAATTAACATTTGAAACAATAAAAATAATGAAATATTAACAACAAATAGGTAATAATATTTTTAATATAATGATATATGATTTCATAAATATTATTTTTGTTAAGTTATAAGTTATTCACATTTTTTAAACAGTATATATGTTGTTAAATACCAAAAAAGAAAAGTTAATCATAAGGTAAAATATTCTTGTCTTTGTTTTCTTTCCTTGTGGAATTCACCACATTCACTAATTACTTCTTTTGTATAGTGTTTCTACTGACCATATTGATATATTTTATAATAATATATTCATTGATTGATTCTCACATCAAATATTAGGGTCTTTTCAAGGTTTTACTTCATAATATCATTTTATTTAGTATTTTTTACACATGAATGTACATTAGAGGAAATTATTTGATCGTTGTTTAATAAAACCTTCAATTTTAGTCTCATCTTGTTATTCATGATCATTTTCATATAATAGTTCCATTTTTTTACACTTTGGTACTCAAAATGATTATGAAACATTTTTAATAAAACTCTACTTCATTTATCTCTTTAGTCGAAGAACATATTTTCTTCTAAAAAACATTTTCTAAAAAATATTAGAAAAATTATTTAACCATCAAGAAATGAATCATTAATGTCATTTTTACCCTTTTTGTCTTTTGAAATTTTTTTCAAAGGAATATTCTTGTTGGTTTTTGAATAAGTAACTTTTCTAACCATTTATTATGAAAAGGGAATGTTCTTTTTACGCTGTACAACATGAAATAATTTTTCCACTATAACATGTTCAATGCTTTGTTTTCATTCTTAAAAGGATAGTTTTTAAATAAAATATATTCAAAAGTTATTTTTAAAGAATGTGATTTTTAGAATGTTTTTCTAATGGAAGATGATATTTTCCTCAAGAATGTTTTTAAAAGACATATTCGTAGTATTTATATTCATCAACAACAACACCAATTTATTCAACTCCACTTGGGATATGTTGTATTAAAACTATCTATATTATTCCTGTAGATGGTTTATGACTCTTTGAACAAGGATAGTATAGAAATTCACTGTAATGATTTCTTTGTTACTCTCTTGAAATATTCAATTTACAATGATCATTGAACATTAAATTTCCCCGAAATATAAATTTCATTTATCATGGATATGATTATTTCATAAACTATATAACATTTTTACAAATGGTGTTTAGTTTGAGAGTTATTTAAGATATGGTAAAATATTGATATATTTGTATATTTTACTCAAAATAGATATTTTTTTGGGATGTTGTTAATGAAGTAAAACGATTATTCAATATATTAGGAAGGATTTGGATAGTTAAAACACTTGTGGGTTCTGGTTATAGATATCCCATCAATGTATTGTTAGACTCATCAGATGAATCTGTTGGTTAGCCTAAGCTAATTGGGTTTTCTACTAGTAGGTTATAAATCATCCAGTGAAAGGTCTTGATGGTAAAGGTACCATGTACATAGGAAACATGGATTTAAATAATTAATCATTGCCTTCATTTTGTTTCATTTATTATTATCCTTGATATTTTTAACCCATATATAAGTAGATGTATTTCATTCTCATATTATTGATTAAATAACACATGTTTTCAGTTTCATACCTTTCCATATTGATTCTACCATATCCAATTATTTAAATGTAAATTATTTTATGTTATTTACTTTAATATATTTTTATGATATTCCTTATTAGTTTATTGGTTACATGGCATGTGTCTTTAGTTAACACCTTTACATATTCACTATTATCATTGATTCATTATTTCTTCCTTATTAGTTTTTGGAGTTATTACCCCTAGACAAAAATTCTAGGATTTTTGGGGTCATTTTGAAATAGTTTTTATTAGAGGATGTTTAGTAGAAACCTTGTGAAATAGATATAGAAAAACACACACCAGAGAACATAACCCTAATATACAATTTTTGTATAAGTTGGAAGAACATCAAAAAAGTTTGGTAAGTTTGAGATTATGTGGGTATTCCAAGGAATACATACCTATATAGATACTACAAGTGGATGTAGTTCTAGAACATATGTATCTAGGGGTAATAACTCCAAAAACTTGCATTGGGCCTGACTAAAGCATAACGTGATACACAACATAATGCCTTACTACAAAACTAGTTGTACACCCTAGGAGATATGCTGAGGATAAACCACATTTTCATTAAAAACCATGATGAAGGAGCTGAATAGATGATGATAATGAATATATAATATTAAAATTAAGGTGATTTTGATTTAAAATAAGGTCAACAACTAATACATCTTTTTAGTATTTATGTAATGGTAGTCCACCATGATTAAATGAATTTTTGAGAAACTTATATAATGTATTAGTTTTAGTAGAAACATTACTTGATGAATAATCCATTTACATATAATAGACATATATTTATATGTATTATTCACCATTAGGGTTAATATGGTCATTAATATAATTAAAATAATATTCAACCAAGATTATTTAACTTTATTGAAAAAAAGAATGTATTTATAACCCTAGTAAAAATGTCATGATTAATTTAATTTCAAGGATTTCCATCATAATTTTTTGGAAACATTATATAAATTATAATAATTTAGTTTAGAAAAAGTAAAACATGTATTTAAGTGAAAACTCATAATGTATGACAAGGCTGTAGGTTTTGAACTCATTACTGATGGATGATAAAGGTTTCACATCAAGCACTAAATGTTTTTATGCTCACAGAGTTTTTTATCATAATAAAATAAATAAATTACAATTAGTGAATGATATTAATGAAATATATATATATTATATATTCAATAAAATGTTTTTTATATTCATCTAACAGGTGTGATATGCAGTAGATAAGAATAAATATAGTTTTATGCTTAAAAGTTGTATTTTTCTAAAAAGGTAATTTTCCACCTTTTAGTGGAGACCCTATTTGAAATTAAAAAATTTCAATTTTAATAGATTTAATATGAAAAAAAATTTATTTTTGAATGAGATACAGTGAAATTATTTTAGGGTGAATTATTGGTATTTTTCTAGGAGGTAGTAATTTTTGACGGATAGTGAAAAATATTGAATTTTAATTCAAAGGTGCCATTTCACTTAATTTATTTATAAAGTTAAATTATATTTTCAGGCGATTATAAATATTATTTAGATCATTTTTTTATCCATTATTCTAATTTATGTCATTTTAATCAATTTCACTTTGAAATTTAAAATAATAACATAGAAAACTTTTGAACATCTTACTTTAAAGAACTACTTTGTCGTCTTGTCTACAAGATTAAATTTAAATTAATTTTTTCCACTTATATGATTGGAATATGTAATAATGGATTAAATATTTATAATAAAAATAATTTCTAATTTCTAATTTATAATAATTTCATCTTAGTTTTTGACCAAAAATATTACTAAATGTTTTGAAAAGTAATTATAGTGAATAATAGAATAGTTAGCTCAACAAGGTGCTGAACATTAAACATAACGGATAAAACAGACTGAAAAATTGTAGAAACTAAATTTGATGTTACTATTAAGAACCTATATTACCATTATTCTAATTTGGACTATTATTAGAGTCAATTTTCATAGGAAAAATGTGGGTGGAATTCCATTTCAAAAAATTTATCAGAATGCCACTCCTCCTCCACTATAAAAGACACAAATCCTACCACTTATTCACACCAATGAATCCCTTTGGATCACCCAAAATATAATAAAATAATCTTCTAACATCCATTAACTCATCCTAGAATTCTAATATTGGTCAAAAATCCAATAAAAGAATTATTTTGGTATAAACCAAAAGGAGTTACCCAAAGAAGAGGTAACATCATTCCTCAAGTTCATTTGTTTTATTTTAATTCTCCACTGCCTAAAATATTGTTATTAGATGCATAAATAATAAAATATTAACCATAAATAAAATTATATAATTCAATATTAATGTTTATAACTAAAAATACACACACTTCCATCCAATGGGTAACGAACATACCGTTCATGTGTACGTTGAACTACGACCTCACGAAACAATGTAGTTCGTTTTTTTCCTTTACCACCTCTCATGGATGGAAAGTTTGATCAAAATATTGTTTATATATGATATATAAGTTATTAATAATGTAATTATGCTTCAATAAGTTTTATATAACTCTTTATTCTATGCTTTCCATTTTATGGGAATATGATAACATCATTTGGGGAAGGGTGGACTACCGCCTCCTCAAAGTGATGTGATTCGTTCACACTATACACAGAACATATAAAGAATGGATTTATTAGACCTATGATACATATATGACATTAATATGATAAATTAATTATAATATACACTTACATATATAAAATTTACTTTTCATTCTTTTAAATACAAAAAAATGGAAGTAGCGTTTATGCGTATGTACGACCCACTGTCTCCATGAACAGTGCATTTCATTTCCAACTCCAAATTTTATAGATTATTCTAAATGAATAAATATTAAATATATATTATATTTACATCATTTTCTGAATTCATTATATGATAAAATAATTATATGTGTAATAGGATAAAAAAACCACAAGTAGACCCATTCTTGAGAAACTAGACAATTAATACCCAAAACAGTTAAAATAATGAGATATTACTAACAATTGATTATTAAGATATTATATGTATATAATATATGATATTATATATATGCATATGGTTTTGGTATAATTTATTATCTTTTTTTAAACCACTACACAGAATCTTAAGGACCACACATGAAAAAGGAAGGATAATGTAAGAGATTCTTATCTCACTTTTCTTTCTGCGAGGAATACTCTAATTTCAGAAAATACTTCTTTTGGGTGGTGTATCTACTTTCCATTTGGTATATAATATAAAGATTTAATTTATATTCATGTTATTTTGAGTTTAAATTTTAATTATTTCATCTAAGGGGATTTGAAATTAAAATTACCACGTGGTAAATAGTTTCATAACACATTTCCTTTTCATGGGGTTATATTACTTCCTCATTATCATTAAAATTATAAGATTTTATTTATAATAAATTTTTTATATATATTGTTAAAATGACAATTTTTTATGTGAATTTCCATTTTAGAAACATAATCTCTTTATTTATTGATTCTCATGTCAATGCTATGGTCTTTTGAAGTGTTTACTTCATAATCTCATTTTATCCAGGATTGTTTACAATTCAATTTACTTTAGAGGAAATTATTTAATAATTGCTTAATAAACCCTTTAATTTTTTTTCTCTTATGGTAACTCATGATATTTTTCTTTTAACAGTACAATTTTCCTCCTCTTTGGACCCACAATGTTTTACAGAATTTTTTTAAAAAAAACAAACATCGTATATTTATTTAGATAGATAACTTATTTTCTTCTAAAAAATTGTAATCTATAAATGTTTTAAAAAATTTATTAACCTTAAAAAACGATACATTAAATATAATTATACTCATTTATTATTATAAAAACTTTTTCAAAGGAATCATCTTATCTGTTTTTGACCAGTGGAATTTTACAACCTTATACTGTGGAAAATTAATTTTATTTTTACCTTGAATGGCATGTATGAATATACCTGAAGTCAAATATTTGAATCGTTAATGGAATGTTTAAATTGTTATTTTTAAAAATAAATAATTTCAATGGTTATTTTCAATGAAAAAGATTTTCGAAACATTTTTCAAAATAAAAATTATATTTTCTGTAAGAATGTTTTTAAAAGAACCTTTTATAGTATTTCTATTCATAAACAACAACTACACTTTATTTTACTCCAAATGGGATATATTTTATTTATACCATAAATATCCTTCCTCTATATGGTTTATGAATCATTGGAAGAAGGATATTATTCACATTCACTCCTTTGATTTCTTTGGCAGTCCCTAGAAATATTCGATTTCCTATAATATTTGAACAACAAATTGCCTCTAAATATCCATATCATTTATTATGGATATGATTATTTCCTAGGTTGTATACCATTTTTATATACTATGTTCACTTTAAATGGTATTTAATATTTAGGGAAGTATTGATAAATTAGTACCATTTAATAAATACAGATATTTGACAAGGCACATTTTTCATTAATTGAATCTACTATTTGATATATGAGGAATTATTTGGATAGGTAAAACCCATGTGGTTCCCAATTATAGATATCCCATTCATGAATCGGTAGTATCCGAGGAAATATCTTTCGGTTAGCCTATGCTAATGGTTTTTTCACCTAGTATGTTATAAACCATCTTGTGAAAGGTCTTGACAGCAAAAGTACCATGTACATAGGAAAAATAGCTAGCAATAATTAAAAATTTCCTTCATTTTGATTTATTTATTATTATCCATTATATTTTTCATCAATATATCAATGGTGTATTTTAGTCTCATTTTATTACTTAAATAGAATATTTTTTTATTTTTTTATTTTCCATATTGATTCTTATTTATCTAGTTATTTAAAGAGAATGTGTTTCATGTTATTTTCCTTGTCATATTTTTTATGAACTAAATTATTAGTTTATTGATTACGTGGAACGTCTCTTAAGTTACTACCATTCCATATTTAATATTCTCATTGATTGATTATTGATTCCACTAAACCTAACACTTACCGAGCATTTGACATCACCCATATTTTTTTTCTTTCCTTAGGATTCCATGAATTGTACTAAGAAATATATTCAAGGAAATAATAAAAAGAATAAATTTATCCTCAAAAAGGGAAAAACTTTATGTTGTAATTAGTGTATTCATTTGTAATACAAGACTCATGTATATATCTGGTTTACCATTGTTATTTCCCAAACCGAAAAGCCCATATCTAGTGCATTATTTTATTACATTTACTTGGTGACAAGGAATCAAATCCCAATGTACCAATCAATTTAGTAGTTTTGAGATACCAGATTACATATATGATACTCATAACACATTGGGATAAGAAAAATAAAGCATAACACATGTTAAAACACCAAATAATTGAAACAAAATAAAAGGATTATGATTTATAACTTGGGGAAAAGAAACAAAATAAGTGTGAGCTCAAATACTCAGTAAGGGTAAGTATAACAGAAGCAATAATGGATTGATTAGAGTAAATTAACAAGAAAAGGTAAATAAATGATAAAAAATTCCATTCAAATAAATAGATAAGGAACAATCAATAAAGAAAGGTAAATAAACAAAACACCTTCCATTTAATCAACAAAATGATAATGAATTGCATGTATAGATTTTATCATATGAAAATATCTTGGATAATAATAACAATAACTGAAATAATTATATTGGAAATGATTAATTACTGGTATTCATGCATAAGGATCATAAAAACTGATACTATAATAAACTTTAACAATATGGTTTAAAACTACATGTAGACACCCATTTAATTTTTCCAACTTATTTTTCTCATTATAACCTATCGTTGCATTGAGGGGCTATATATAGTCTATGCCTCAATCATCACTGCAAGTCCAAATAATTCCTCATATTGAGTAATTTATTTAATTAATAATTAAAATTATTTATAAAATATCAGTATTGAATAAAGAATATATATCTTTTAATAATTCCCCATCCGTTTGATAAAAAAACAAGAGTTTTTGATGTTGATAAATAGAAATACTATAGAAACATCACTAAAAAAATTCTTAATGAAAATAGGCATTTAAAATTACAAAGTGTCCCATGTCACTTTGAAACATTTCAATCATAATTAAAATGAATTAATAACATTAAATTAAACATATAATATCATAAAAATAAGGATATTCATGATATAAATATTAAAAGGTATTATATACACCATATAAAATAAACCAGGTGCATAACATTACCACATGCCCCAATGAAATTAAATTGAGATGAAATCCATTACCACTTTGTAAAAATTTATTTAAAATACTATACATTTACAAAATAAAATATTTTATTTTAAATAACATTTTAAAATTATAAATTAATCTTCAAAACATTAGTGTTTCAGGATGGAGGGAAATTATGTTTATGTCGTATATGTAGAAAAAAATTCCTTTTTATTTTTGTAAGAAAAATCTTTAAGTAACTTGTTTTGGAAAACAATAGGAATATTATATTTACATAATTTTTTAAAATTAAGAAAATGGAAAAAGTGAAAATAAACAATCACTGGAGAATAATAAAAAAAATGAAAATATTTCTATAAAAAACTAAAATGGAGGAGAAATATTCCCCAATAGAGAAAAAAACAATCCTAAGTAATTATGAGATTTTGAGATAACTCCTTACAACTTTATAATTAGAATAATCATTTGACCATGAAAGAAATATAATTCTTGGGATATAAAAATAATATAATCTTTAATATAATGCTCATAAAATTAATTCATGGGTGTTTTATACACCACAAAGATGAAATAAGTAGTGTGTAAGGAAAAATAATATAATCTTCAAAATAATGCTCATAAAATTAATTCATGTGTGTTTTATACACCACAAATATGACATAAGTAGTGTGTAAGGCATGTGTTTCATAGAAATAAAAGCAATTCAATGATACCTTTCCGCATGATAAATTTTGGGTGACAGTCATTTAAACTCAAGTATAATGGTTTTAACCATGTTATTAACTCATACCAAAATGATATTATTATTTATAATATCATATATTATCTTCTATATAATATATTAATACCCATTTTTCAATATTCTTTTATTGATTTCTCTATTTCAGGGGTTAATTTCCTTGTTTGCTAAGTATGTTTTGGAAATTTACTTATAAATACCATTAATTTGAAAATAATTTAATCATATCCATAATATAAACCATGTCCTAATTTTCATATATATCCAATATATATGTATTTAAAATAATACATAATATTTGGATATAATAAATCAAATGCACCATTCATGGAGATGGTAGGTCGTACGTACTCATGAAATTTATTTGCATTTATTTATTGTATTAAAATATTTAAAATTAAATGATATATATGTATATTATAGTTATTGTATCATATATATGTCATATATATAATACATTTTTATTGAAACTAAATATTATATATTACATGTATAGTGTGAACGAATCATGTCACTTTGAGGAGGCGGTAGTCCATATTTCCACAAGCAATATTATCATATTTACAAAAATGGAAATCATATATGTATGTGTTACAAATTAATTATATAAGAATAAATAAACAAATATCATATATATATATATCATATAAAAATAGCATGTTCATTATAATTATCAACCATGATAGGTGGTTAAGGAAAATGAACAACATCATTTCACGTGGTGGTAGTTCCCCTTACAGAATAATGGTAAGTTTATTTACCATTAGATATATGTGTGTCTAAGTGTGCGGAGGAAACATAAGATAAAAACATATCAGTATATTTTGGATACATTTTTTATTATATACTCATGAAATTAAAATAATTTAATAGGCATAAGTAATAATTAAACAAATATTTTCATTGATGAGCATTACCTCTTCTTCGGGTATTTACCTTTGATTTGAGTAAAAAGACATAATTGGTTGGATTTATTCCTTAATTAAGGATTATAATATTAGGGTAGGGATTTTGGGAGGATATTTGATAGGGTTTCGATGATCACAATAGATTCTGATGTGTTAAAAAATAATAAAAAGAGGTGCCCTTTTATACGAGAGGGGAGGGGCACTCTTGGAAAACCTAAAAATATAAAATATAAAATTAAAAGTAATTGATTTTATAATAAAAATAAATAAAAGGTGATTAGTTTAAATAAAGATAATTATGGGATATAATAATCTCATAAAATAACTTTTAGACGAGTTTAGGTCACATTCATACCCTTATTATTTAGCTTCACCCCATAGATAAACCCTTTAATTTTTACCATGAATCCTACGATTTTAACGTTTTAAGGGTTAATATAGTTACAATAAAATGAAAAAGAACCACCAATGAGTCATGTATGTCATGTTAAACTTTATCCCAATAATTTTGTTGAATTTTATATTTTTATGAATTCTATATCATTTTATTAAATATTGTTTATTTTTAATCGTCATTAATGTTAATTTTGACACTCTTCATTTCATGATTTTTAAAAAAATATCAAAAAAAAATAAATAAGGAAAAAGTATTTAATACCACATAATATTTTTATTAAATATTTAAAATTTATTTATGACATTAATTGTATCAAATTATTTTTATTTTAATATTTTAAATAACATTTATTTGATGTGTCAATTAAGTAAGCAATTGCTGCATCATCACAGAAAAAGCCTTTAAAATAATTATATATTCCATAAAACATAAAAATAAATTATCATGATGAATATAAAAATTTTATCTATCTAATTAATTATTATAGGCCAACATATCCCATATATAACCCCATACTAAAATTATTTAACTTGATAAAAACAAAAGTATGACAAAACTGGCTTTTCATTGAATAAAATTCTATAAATCTATTAACTTCATCCAATTGAATCAAATAGCTCCTAAAATAATAAAAAGAATTATTTAATCTAGAAAAAATTCAACAAAATAAATTATTACGTGTTATAGGATAATTTAATAATGTTTATAATGTAATTTTTACCTTTAATTACTCGACATACCGTTAACTATTTTAATATAAAAATATTACTAATGTTACTATTCATATTATCAAAAACTAAATGGGTCATATTTATATAATTTTTAACTTATGATTCCAAATAAGGAATCCATTTTTTCACATTAAAAACAGATAGTTGGAAGAAATTAATTAAAAAGTAATGACATTGACGAAACGAGAAAACAAGGTTTTTAAGTAAAAGCGTTCAAAAGAATGAAATGTATTAATATCTAAATAAAATTTGAAATTGATTAAAATGGAATAAAATTTATTAAATGATAATTATTTGAGATAATTATAATTTTAAACCAATCAAGAAAATAATTTAACTCTATAAATTATTTATATGAAAAATCAGTTTTCCAATAAAATGCTTTATTTTATAACTATTCAAAAAAACATAAAACATAGTAGAAAAATAAAAAAATTAAAGCCAATGTAAATTTTATATTATAATTTAAAATAATAATTTTATTTTTTAAAATGAATTACATATAGGTCTTAAAACTGTTTTTCAAATAGGTTCTCCATTAAAAGGTTGTGAAACTATATTTATAAAAAATATTAAATTTTTATGTGTAATATTTTGTTTGTTCATAAATTATTCTTATAATATATACTGGATGAATATAAAAATTATTTTATTAAATATATAATATATAGTTTACATAAATTTTATTCACTAATTGTAATTAATTTAATTTATTAATATAAAACAATTTTATGAGCATTTAAAGAGTTATTTATAAAAATATTTTTCTATATATTCAGTTGGTAACAATATTTATTTCTTACTAATTTTTAACCAAGGAATTAAATAATATATTATCATAATGTTATTTAATATAATTAATAACTTTTAACTTAACAGGCATGTTATATATTATTATATTAAATAATAATATTTTAATAATATATTGGTGTTCGATAAAACTCAGCCTTATGTATAATTGACGGCAACTGATTGTGTGTTTCATATGCTAAACAAAGTGTTTTGTATCAATAAATCAACAAAAAATAATTAAATTTATTAAAAAATGAAAATATTTTAAAGTCAAAGGGTGTTACATTCTACAAAGCATAATTAAATTAAATCATTGTAATATAAACTTGAACTCAGTATTCTACTGTTTGATAGTTGAAAATAAATAGTTTCTGAAAAACAAACATCTAAAAGAGGGTTAATAACATATCATCATAGTTAGAGGGAAAATGAAATTCAAAGGTTGTCGCAAAACTAGGCTTTTAAATAAGGTAAAATTATTGAAGACATATACATAGATGAAAAATATAACCATCATGTTCTGATGGAGAGTGATAGAGAAAATGTTCAACAAATCGTTGATGACCAAAAATCCTTAAAAAAAAGTTATGAAAATAGTCATTGATATAAAAAAATGAGGATAATAGGACAACATTTTTTATGATCATTTTTATAGAGTTTAGAAATTATTTCTCTGTATGGATATTAGTAAATATACATGATTGATATATTTATTTAAGCACAATATTATCTTTGTGCCTCAAAATACTTCTACTTCTTTTTTTATCACATGATTTAAAAAATAGTGAAGTTATACATTAACAACTAAAACCTCACCCAATTTTAAATTTAAACTATTTCATAAATGGTTAACCATATAACCCTTCAAAGTAATATGTTCCAAAACATTAGAATTAGTTTGAAAGAATTTAGTAGTATGAAATTTAGTTTACCCAAATCAATCTTCTCCAAATCCAAAAAACACTATATCATAATCAAATAATGTTTGTATTTCCCTAAATCATATTTTTTCCTAAAAAATTACTTTCTACTGAATAAGTTTTCTTTGTACTATTGAGAATATGATCTCAAATACATAATTAAAATGTACTGGAGTACAATCCTCAAATATTTCATTATTTTTATAACTAGTAAGTCATTGATAAATGTATCAAATGAAATAATTGTTCCATCCAAAAATAAACTAAAAAATCATTCCTCTACATCAATGGTAGTATCATAATCTTGATTGTGATCCATTGGAATATTTTGGGGTATATTCCTTTGAAAATTGAGACATTTATTTGTGTAATTTTACATATCCTTACAATGGTATCATTTCACATTTAAATTTCCTTTCATTACCTTGAAATCAACAATTTTGTGACTTTTTTCCCTGCAATTCTAAAAAACACATATTACCTTGAAATACGCATTGGGGTGTTTATTTCAACAATTATCACATGTTGGAAAATACTTAATTACCTTCTTCCCTTTATACATATTTTGAACTACTATATTTTTATTTTACTTCTTTCCTTCCAATCCATATGACATGGGGAATTCATTACCCATGTCATTATCACATTATAGTATGTCCTCATATTATGAGAATGTTTTGGGGACACTTTCCCTTTGAAATATTATCCTAATAACCTAAATTATGTTACCCTTGTTATATTTTGGAACATGTAAAATGGTGAGGTTCACATTCCATATTATAGGTGAAATTTAAAAATGATTAAACACACTAAATTAGTTCATATCGTTATAAAATATTATGTATAATCCCAAAAATATTAAAATATTTAACTTAAATTGGGAAATTTATGCCTAGATAATTATATAATCTTAATCAGTGGTTGTTTGGGGTTGTCTTCACCTATAAAAAATTCGTGATTATTTTTAAATAAAATGTTAATTATTCTATGTGTATCCCCTGGAAGTGTCAAAATTGGTGTGTATTAAGGCCCTTTGTTGTGTACTAGGTTACACCGAGTTAGGCCCGACATACTTTGTCTAGGTTTATACCCCTAGGTATATCTGTTTCATAAACACATAAACTTATAGTATCTAGAGAGAGATATATCCCTAGAATACCCATATAATCTCTACGTTATCAAAATTACATAATGTTCTTCTATACATATATTAAAATACTATCTTAGGGTAATATTACCTAATCTTTTTTTTCTAAATCTAGTTTCCATGGATTATTCTTAGGTTTTTTTGATAGGAACTATAATGTGCCTACCCCTGAATCCTAGATCCAATTCATTATTTTATTACATTTTCATGATTAAAAAAAAATAAAATTATGAATTATTTATTTGTTTAGTAGTTTTTCAATTCCATATTACACACAAATTTCTGATAATACATTTGGAAAATAAAAGTAAATCTTTACATTAGAAAAAACTCATAATCCATGAATCTCATTCAAAGGATTCAAATTTATAACCAAGGGAAAGGAAATATAATAAGAGTGAGTTCAAAATATAAGTAAGGGTAAATAATTTGGAAGCAATAATGAATTTATGAGATTAAATAAACATTAAAAGGAGAATAAATTATATAAAATTCCCATAAAATAACTAGATTAGTCATAATAATTATGGAAATGTAAATTACTTAATCATATTCTAATAAATCAATTAACTGAGAATGAATTTCAGAAATTTATTGAATCCTATGAAAATCTCATGGATAATAATAATAACAAGAATAATTTTTAATTAAATATTTAATTTTTGGATGTAATGTCTAGGGCACATGAAACCAATAACATCATGAAAATTCACAAGATAATTTAAAATAATATGTAGAAACCAATTTAATTTTTCCATCTTATTTTTCTTATGAGAACATGTTGATAGATCAAGGGGCTATATAATGTCCAAGCCCCACCGGCCAATTTTATTCCAAAGAATTCATCATATTGAGTAATAAATTTAATTTATAATTAATATTCCTTATCAAATTTCAGTATTCAATAAAGAATACATATTTATCAGTAATTCACTAGTGTATGATAGTTAACAAAAGGGATTGTTGTTGTTGATGAATGGAAATACTATTGAAATATAACTAAAACAATTCTTAGGAAAACAATATTTAAACATTCCAAAGTGTCCTATTACACTTTTATAAATTTGAATCATAATTACCGAGAAAGAATTACATTAAATGAAAATTATAATGTCATAAAAATAATCAGATTATTGATATAAATGTCAAAAGTAAGTATATAAACCATATAAAATAAACTAGGTTCATAATATTACATTATTCCTCAATGAAATGAAATTGAGATAAAATCCCTTACCATTTTATAATAATTTTTTTAAAAGGCCACAAATTTATAAAAGAAAATATTTTATTTTAAGATTGAATTGTAAAATTGTAAAGTATGCTTCAAAAAATTAGGGCATCATGATGGTGGGATGTTTCATTCATGCCATATATGTTAAAAAACATTCCTTTTTTACTATTGCATGAAAAGTCATAAAATACCCTATTTTGGAAAATGATAGGAAGATTCCATTTAAAGAATTTTCTAAAAATTAAAAAAAGGATAAAAATAAATTTAAAAAATTATTGGATAATAATAAAAACATTTTTGAATTTTTTTATGAAATACTAACATGGAATAGAAAAATTCCCTAGTGGTGACATAAACATAACAAATCCCGAATAACTATGTGATTTTGAGATAACTCCTTGCCACTTTATAATCAGTAGAATCATATGAATAAGGAAGAAAGAAAATTATTTTTATATAAAGTTACTACAATATTTAGAATAACACTCATAATAGAAATTCAGGAGAGATTTATACATGACACAATAGAAACAAGCAGTGTATAAGGAATGTGTCCTACATAAATAAAAGTGAGAGAAAGATCTATTAACTGGCATTTTCTTTTGGGTAAGAATCCTTTAAAATCATGTATAAGGATTTTAATAATGTTATTAACTTATACCAAAACCATAATTATATTTATAATATAATATATTATCTTTTAATAATATCTTCTTACATTTTAGTTAGTAATATTTTATTATTTTCACTATTTTAGGTGTTAATTGCCTTGTTTTTCGAGTATGTTTTGACATGTTACATGTTGATACAATTAATTAGATCATTATTATATATTATATATAATTTAAAATATAGTTTAATTATCATATACATTTTGTAAATATATATTTGTAATAATCCATAATATTTTGAGATAAGAAATGAAATGCTCTGTTCGTGGAAATAATAGGTCATATGTATGCATGAATGATACTTCTATTTCTTTTTCATATTAATATAATGAAATGTAAATGATCTATATGTATATTATAATTCAATACTTATATCTATTTCACATATATCACATACGTTTATTTAAACCATCCTTTATATTTTCCATTTATAGTTGCTTTGAGGAGGCGGTAGTCCACATTTCCACAAACGATGTTATCATGTTTACACAAAATGGAAATTAAAATGGCATGTGTTATAAAATAATTATAAAATAACAAAGAAATAAATATCCTATATATATATATCATATAAAAATAGAGTGTCCATCATAATTTTCAACCATGATAGGTGTAAAGGAAAAAATGAATGCCATCATTCTGTGAGGTGGTAGTTCCCCATACTCAAGAACCGCAAGTTCATTACCCATTTGATGAAAGTATGTGTAAGTATAGGTATAAAAAATAAAACAAAGAATAAAAGTTTATTTAGTGTATTATATTTATTATATAAACCAGAAATAACAGTAATTTAAGGGGCTTAAGGAATATTTAAAACAAAAACATTTGTTGATGAACATTACCCACACTTTGGTTATCTTCTTTTTATTTTCACAAAAGAACTTCATTGGTAAGATTTATGCATAAATTACAGATTTTAGTATGAGAGAAGCGATCTTGGAATGATATTAAATTAGGTTTTTTCTTTTCAAAATATTATTTTAGGTGTCAATAAAGTAGATTAAGAGGTTCCCTTTTAAATAAGAGGGGAGGGGAACTCTTGAAATACTCAAAATATTAAATTAATATAAATTATTTTTATAATAAAAATGGATGAAAATGGAGTTAATTATAATAAAATAATAGTATAGGATGAAATAATATTATTAAATAAATTTTAGAAACTTTTACGCCATATTTGTACCCTTATCTTTTGGATTTAACACTTAGTTAAACCCTTTGATTCTTGGCTTGACAACTTGGATTTTTACATATTACGTGTCAATAAAGTTACTATGAAATGTTAAAAGAACCATAAATGAGTCATGAATGAAATTTTAATCTTTATACAAATTAGTTTCCATAATTTTATTTTTTTATGAATTCTATATCATTTAATAAAATATTATTTATTTTAAAATATCATTAATATCAATTTTATCGCTATTCGTATATTAACTTTTTTAAAAAATATAAAAAACCAAGATAAATTAGAAAAATCTTTAATATATACCTAATATGTTTTATTAATCTATAAATTTTTTTGATGGCATTAATTATTTCAAATTATAAAAATTTAATATTTTTAATTTTTTTTTATGTTTCCATTAAATAAATAATTTATGCATCATCAATGTGAAAGCCTTTAACATGATTATATGTTCTTTAAAAATTAAAAATAATTTTTCATGATTAATATATAAATTTTAAATTTTAAATTGACATTTATAGTTTTACATATCCCCCATATAACCCTGTATTAAAAATATTTAACTTATTAAAAACAAATCTATGATAAAATTGAATTTTCATTGAATAAAATACTATAAATGGATTAAAGTCATCCAAGTTTCTCTAAGAGATCCTAAAAGCATCCCAGTAATTTTTTTTTGAAAATAAGTCATCAAATGAAATTAGGATAAGTTTTAGGGTAATGTTAAAATATTTATAATATATTTTTACCTTTAATTACCCGATTCACCATTAATAGTGGTGATAAAAAAACATTACTAATGTTACTATTCATATTGTCGAAAAATAAAATGGAACAATTTAATAAATTCAGAACATATTAATAATAATATGGAATCTATCTTTCCAAATTAAAAACATATAATTTAAAGGAATTAATTTGAATTATATCCCATTGACGAAACAAGAAAACAACTTTCAAAAGAGAAAAAAATCAAAAGATTGAAATGTTTTTATATAAAAATTCCATGTAAAAATGATTTCAATAAACTAAATTGAATTAATTGATTCAAATTTTTTCTTATTATAGTTTAAAACTAATTGAAATTATACTTTTTTACTATATGTTATTTAGATGAAAAATATGTTTTCAATTAAAAGGAAATACTTTATCACTATTTATAAAAACCTGAATTTATTGGGAAAATATCAAAATTTAAAACAAAGGAAAAATTTATATTAATATTTTGAATAATGAGATTATTGTCTGAAAAAATATTTAAAAATTTCAAAAATTGGATTTAAAATAGGGTTTTTATTAACAAGTGGTAAACATACCTTAAAAAATATTGATTTTTATATGTAATACTCAGTTTGTTCTATTATTTGGCTTATAAAATCTACTGAATTCTTGTAAATATTATTTTATTTAATAAATAATATATATATTAAATTAATATTGTACACTAACTGTAATTAATTTATTTTTTTAGTATAAAATGACTTTGTGAGCCTAAAAATAGATCTTTATAAGAAAACATTTCATATATTTCAGTTGGTACCCATATTAATTTCTAATTATTTTTAAACTAATAAATTAAAACATATATTTTCATATGTTATGTAAAAATATTCATAACTTCCAAATTAACAGATAGGTTATATCTTTTTATATTAAATAATTATATTTTAAAAACAAATTTTTGTTTGGTAAAATGTTGTCTTTTATGTAACACATGCCAACTCATTGTGTTGTGTAGCATAAGAATAACATGGTGTTGAATATAAATAAAGAAAAAAAAATTATTCAAAATTCAAAATGTTTTATATTCTTGGGCTATCACATTCTCCCCACCATAAATAAATTTCATCCTCAGAATTGAAAATAGATCTTAGCAGTCTAGGGTATGATATTTTAAAATAATTTTTTTTTGAAACAACACACATCATATAAAGGGTTAATAAAAAATCATCTTTATAAGAGGGAAATGGAAATGGGAAGCTCAAAAAATACTAGGCATTCAAATAGGTGAAAATTAGAGAAAACATAAACATGGAAGAAAACACTAACCATTTTGTTTTGATGGAGAGTGATAGAGAACTAGTTCAACTGAATTATGATTACAACAAATCCTCAAATCATAGTTATGAAATTGGTCGTTGATATCATCTAAAATAACGGTAACACGACAACATGTTTTTTAATGTTTTTTTCCAATATATGAGAAATTATTTCTCTCCAAGGATATAAATAAATATATATACACGATACATTTATATAAGTAAAATCTTATCATTATTCCTTGAACTATTTATACTTTTTTTAAGTGCATGTTTTATAACATGGCGATGTAATAAATTAACCTCTAAACCCCATTTAAAGTTCAATATAAACCATTTCATAAATGGTTAACCATATAAACCATCTAAGTAATATGATCCAAAACATTAGAATCAGTTACAAGTAAGCTAGTATTATCCAATTTACTTCACTCATTTCAATCATATCTTTATCCAAAAATCATTATATCCTAAGCATAATAAGTATTGTATTTCCCTAAATCTTATGTTTTACCAACGGAAATTACTTTCTACTCAATAAATTTTCTTGGTACAATTCATTATATAAAGTCAAATCCTTAATGAAAGAGTACTATAGTATACTCCCAATATATTCCAAAATTATTATAACCATTGTATCATTGATAAAATAATCAAATTAAATAATTCCTAAATAAAAATATAATCACATTAATCATTCATCTTAGTCTATAGTAGTAGCATATTCCAGACCATGATCCATGAGTTGAAATTTTAGTATATTCCTTTGATACATGAGACTTTGATTTGTATAGTGTCCCAAATACTTATAGTGGAAGAATTAAACATTTGAATTTTCTTTATTTCCCTTGAAATCAAGAACATGGTATACTTTTTCTCCACACTTATAACAAACTCTAATTCCATTCAAAAAAGTACCAGGTATTTCTTTCCAGAATTATCACATGTGGGAAAATACTTCTTTTCCCTTATTTCCATTGTAAATAGTTAGACCATCCATCCTTATCTTTTATTTTTTCTTTGAATCCATATGATATGTGGAATTTGTTACACATCTCATTATCACTTGACATTATGTCCTCATAGGATGAGAATTCTTGAGAGACAATTCTCTATGAAATATTTTCCTAAAACCATAAAATATTTTATCCTTCTTATTTTTTGTATCATATACATTGGTGTGGTTGACATTAATTCTTCTAGGTGATAATATTAATTGAGGAAATACAGTAAATTAGTTTATAACATTACAAAACATTATGTATAATCCCAAATCTTGAAAAATAATTAACATAAATTGAAACATTTCTTCATAGACAATCACATAATCATAAAAATTATTTAATTATTTCTTTAATTACAAATCCTTCATAGGAATTTTTTATAGAAATTGTTAATTATCCTAAGTATATCGCATAAGAGTGTCAAACTAGGTGAGTAGTAAATACCATTATCAAGTACCAGGTTACATAGAGTCAGGATCGATGCACCTTGTCAAAGTTGTTACACATAAGAAAAATAACCCTAAAACCACATCCAATTATTGTATCCAGATATGGATATATCATAATGAATACCCACTTAATATATACATTACCAAAAGTTTAATATGTTATTCAATACTTATCCCCAAATTCTATCTTTGGTTTATGTTCCCCAATGTATCTTATTATAAATTCACTTCCCAAGGTTGCTGGTAAACTTGTTTTGATGAAAAATATAATGCCCTAACCCTAGAATCCTAGAGCTGGTGTGTTATTTTATTACATTGGCCTGATTACAAGGAATTAAATTTTTATGGAGTAATCAGTTCACCAGTATTGAAATTCCAATATTTATGTAGGATACCCATAATATATTGAGAAAATAAACAAAATCAGAAAACAATTTTAAAAAATTCCTTGAAACTCGTTCATTGATTTCCACATCATAACCCGGGGAAAATAAAAATAATAAGGGTGATATAAAAAAATAGTAAGGGTAATAAAATATTAAGAAATAATTAATTGACGAGATTAAATCAATATGGAAATGTAAATAATGGATAACTATTTCCATTCAAATAACATGACCAGGCCTAATCAATATAACAAGGTAAATAACTGAAACAAATTCCATTTAATATATAAAATTATAATGAACGACATCAATATAATTTTTCATATGAAAATATCATGGATAATAATAATAACAACTGAAAAAGTTATGAAAGAGAGTCTTAATTATTGGACCTCTTGTCTGAGGAACTTGAAAACCTATACCGTAAAGAACTTTCACAAGACGGTTTAAAACCATATGTAGAAAAACATTTAATTTGGCCAAATTATTTGTCTCCTGAGAACCTCTCGATTCATTTAGGGGTTATATAATGCCCAAAATCAACCTGACACTTATAGTCCACAACATTCACCATACAGAGCAATCGACTTAATTATTAATTTTTATTCCACCTCAAATATCCATTTTGAATATAGAATCATATTTATCAAAATTTAATCAGTGGAAGATAAGTAACAAAATGGTTTTTATTTTGATTAATTTAAATGCAATACATATATCATTGAAATCATTCTTAAGTAAAATAATCTTTTAATATTACAAAATCTTCCATAACTCTTTGAAACATTTGAATCGTAATTCCCATGAAAGAATAACATTAAATTAAACATATAATACCATGAAAATAATTTTATACATGATATAATTATAAAAATGAATTATATACACCAAATAAAATTAAATAAGTGTATAACATTAATATATGCCTCAATTAAATGAAATTGAGATGAAATACCTTACCACTTTGTAATAATTTATTTAAAAGGATGAAGAATTGTAAAAGATAATATTTTATTTGAAAATAATATTTTAAACAAGTAAATTATGCTTAAAAAATTAGGGATTCAAAATGGAAAGAAATTCCATTTTTTCCGTATAAGTTAAAAAACATTCCTTTTTTTCTTTTTTAATTAATGTCATAAAGTAAGTTGTTTTGGAAAATGAAAAGAAGATTATTTTTAAATAATATTTCAAAAATTAAATAAAAATATTAGAAATTAATTTAATTGATCATTGTAGAATAGTAAAATCTTTTTGAACAAAATTTTAACGGCACTTACATGGAATAGAAATATTCCCCAGTGGATACTTAAACAAAAACAATACCGAATAATGATAAGATTGTGAGATTACACTATAACAAATTTTAAAAACTAGAATTATATGAACCTGAAAGAAATAAAATAATTTGGATATAAAAATACCATAATATTAATAAAAATACTCATTAAATGAATTCATGGGTGGCCTATATACCACAAAAAAGAAAAAATTATTATATAATACATGTATCACATATACATAAAAGTGAGATGAAGTTCCCTTACCCTGCCTTTCCTTTTGAGTGAACATACATTAAATAATTTATAATGTCTTTAAGTATGTTATTATCTTATTATTAAACCATAATCATATTTATAATATCATATATTATCTTCTCATAATATCTTATTAGCTGTCAGTAATCATTCACTATTTTCACTATTTCTGGTGTTAATTGCCCAGTTTTACATGTATGTTTTGACATGATACTTTTTTGTCCCATTAATTAGACCATAATGTCATCATATATAGAATTTAAATAATTTTTTAAATAGGATATGTAAATATTATATATTTATGTATAATAATCCATAATATTTGGAGATAAGAAATTAAATGCAATGTTCTTTGAGATGGTAGGTCAAACGTACACATGAATGCTACATCCATTTCTTTTTCATATTAAAATAATGATAATTAAATGACATATATATATTATAATTATATTTTCATATATATATATCATATATATCACATATGTTTTTTAAAACCATCCATTATATATTCATGTATAGTGTTAATGAATCATGTCATTTTGAAGAGGCGGTAGTCCACATTTCCACAAATGATGTTATCACATTTAAAAAAAATTGAAAGTATAAAGCTATGTATTATAAAATAATTAAATAAGAATAAATACATAAATAATATATATATATATATATATATATCATATAAAAAAAGTGTTTTCCTCATAATTCCCAACTATGAGTGGTGGTAAAAGAAAAATGTACGACATCGTTCTGCGAGGCGGTAGTTCACCATACACAAGAACAGAAAGCCTGTTACCCATTAGATGAATGCGTGTGGAAGTGTTGATATAAAACATAACATAAATAAAATAAATTTATTTATGATTAATTTTTTATTATATAAATATCAAATGAAAACAATTCCAGGTTCTGAAGGAGTAAATAAAAAATGTTCGTTGATGACTGTTACCTCTTTTTGGGTATATTCCTTTGATTTAAAAATAATAACTTATTTGGTTATATTTTTTCCCATTGGAAGTCTTCCTGTATTAGGGGAGGTTTATTTGGTGGATATTTTGATAGGTTGTTTTCATTCCAAAAAGGTTATGAAGTGTGAATAAAATAGAATTAGAGGTTACCTTTTATAGGAGAGGGGAGGGTTACTCTTAGAAATCATCACAATATTAAACTAATATAAATTAATTGTATTATAAAATTAGATCCATAGTTATTTATATAGAATATAATATTATTTTTTTTATAATCTCATAAAATAATTATCATACAATTCTAGGTCACCATATTTACCTTCTATTTTGTATTTATTCCTTAGTTAAATCCTTTAACTCTTCCCTTGAAAACATGAATTTTTACTCTTTAAGGGTAAATATAGTTGCAATAAAATTCCAAATGAACCTTAAATTATTAATAAATGAAATTTAAATCTTTATCCAAATATTTTCTTTGATGTTTATATTTTTATGTAATATATATCATTTTAAAAAATATTAACTTTTTTAAAATACAATTAATGTAAATTTTGACACTATCCATTTATTGAGTTTTTCAAAAATTTAAAAACAAAATATAACTTCCAAAAAACCATTAATAAGTACCTAATATGCCTATTTAATATATATAATTTATTTATCACATTAATTATATAAAATTATATTTATTTTAATATTTCTAATAACATTTATTTAATATGTCAATTAATTAAATAGTTACCGCACCATCACTTTGAAAGACATTAAATCAACTATATATTCCCTAAAAATTAAAAATAAATTACCATTATAAAAAAATTATAATTCAAAATAAAATTTACTATAAAAAATATACCCTATATTATCCCATATAAAAAATACGTGACTTGTTAAAAGAAAATGTATAACTATATAGTATATTCTTTGAATATAATACTATAAATTTATTAAAGTCACACATGTGGCCCCAAGGGCTCAAAAATAGTCTTGTGGATTATTTACCTCTAAAATCAATAAAATAATTAAATTATGAAAGGTTTTAGAGTAATTATATAATATTTTTAATATAATATTTACCTATAATTGCGCGACTTACCCTTAACTATGGTATTAATTTTTTTTACTAATGTTGCTATTAATATTGTCCAAAAATAGATGTTACATATTTAAATTACGTTAACCTTATTATTCCAAATATGGAATCCATTTTCAAAATTAAAAACAAGGAATTGTAAAAAAGTTAATTACAAATTGGTCTTGTTGACCGAATGAGAAAATGAGGTTTCAAATAAAAAAAGTTCAAAATGATGAAATGTTTTTATATCCATATTTATTTTGAAATTAATTCTAATGAACTAAATAAAATTAAATGAAAAAATACATCTCATTATAATTTGAAAACAAATAAAAATATAAAATAAACCACTCTAAATTGTTTACCTGAAAAATGTATTTTCAATTAAAATGTAATATTTTGTCATTATTCATTGAAGCAGGAAACTTATCAGAAAATACCAAAATATAAAACAAAGTAATTTTATTTATTAATATTTAAAATAAAATTTTTATTTTTTTCAAACAAAATACATAAAAGTGAGAAAAATTGGATTTAAAATAGGTTCTTTATTAAAAGGCGTTAAAAATTATGTTAGAAAAATATTTATTTTTATGTGTAATATTGTATTAGATCTTATCTTTTTCTAATAAAATCTCTTGAAATAACATGAATTTTTTTATTGAATATATAATATATATTATATTATTATAATTCACTAATTGTAATTAATTTAATTTTTAAGGATAAAATAAATTTTCAAGAATTAAAAAAGTTCTATATAAAAAACATTTCATATATGTTCAGTTGATTCCTATATTCATTTCTACTTAACCTTTCACCAATTAATTGAACTATATATATTTATATGTTAGTTAATATTATTAATAACTACCTACTTAATGGCCTGTTTATATCTTATTATATTAAAAAATAATATTTTAATAATATATTATTGTTTGGTAAAACATTGCCTTATGTGTAACAAAATCCAACTTATTGTTCTATGTTGTATATGCTTAACATGACGTTCAATATAAATAAAAATATAATCAAAATTAATTTTTTTTCCAAAATGAATATATTATACTGTCTTAGCTTATTACAGACAATACTACCAAACCCTCTATTCCTTTTTGGTTTGATTCCTTATAATCATGCCAATGTAATTGTATTAGACATCGGCTTAGGGATTTTTAAGGACGGGTTAATACACCCAGAAATCTATAAATACCCATTATTTATAGTTAAATGGATATAATGTAGTAAAATTAGCTAATTTTACTTGGTTAAACATAGCTCACATTAAATATTCCACCATTATATTCTCTTTCAAACATATCATGGCATTAAACAAACCTCTGTGGAATGACAGATATATTCTCCTCTTGTGAGATTGCTCTGATGAGATCGGAGGATGGTGCGGTGAGGGTGGACCGTTGCGTCGCTGCGAAACCTCCGCCTGGGAATTCCGTTAACCAGTCTGCTTGGGATTCTTCGAGGTCCAAGGTAAAGGAGGTCTTGAAGTTTGCCTCTTCCGATGTCAATATTGGTCAGTTTCAGGAATCTATGAGGGTTCCTGTTGGTGCCGCATCATGTGGACAACGTTCATTTGTTGATGTGATGAAGGACTCGTTATCGGATCAGAAAAAGATTGAGAATTCCTGCTTTCGAAGGATTCTCCGAAAGGGATCTTTGGCTCACGTTGAGGCGAACCCCGGTGTGATTGCTGAAAGGTTGGCATTGGGTGAGAACTCATTGATTGCTCGCATTGTTCTTCCTAAAGGTGCGCAACCCTGGAAATGTGAAGATTTATTCCGCAGAATTTTGATGTTGTGGGGATTTGCTAGCTGGAAATGTGTCTCCCTTGGGCGGGGATTCTTTCACTGCTTGTTTCCATCGGCGGATCTCAAGATTAGGGCATGGAGTTCTGGTTCTATGTTTCTAAAACCGGGATGGATTCATCTGCACGAATGGTTACTTGACTTTAATGTCTCGAATGCAAAAAATGTCTTCGCTCAGGTATAGGTGCGTCTTCATGGTCTTAATTGGGTTCTTTGGCATCCAGAGATCCTACATGATATTGGAACGGCAATTGGAACTCCCATCCGCCTTGACAAGGAAACAACTGATGTCCGATTTGGGCACTTCGCTAGAATGCTGGTGGAAGTTGATCTCAGATCCACTCTCATTGATACGGTAACTCTTTCTATTCCGTCTGATCAAATTCAAATTGATGTTGAATATGAAAAGATGCCTCTTTTCTGCACTAAATGCATGACTGTGGGGAACTCTCTGGAGTTGTGTTGTAAAAACAACTCTTGTAAAGAGTGTGGGATGCGAGGACACCCCTCCAATCTATGTCGAAAAAAGGGTACTTTGAAGGAATCATCCTCTCCAAAGCATGTCACCAAGGACATCGACCCTCCTATGAAGGCAGTCCCTGATGTGCCGACTCCTTCAAAGGGCAAAGAGTTGATTGTTGATTCTACTCCGAAAAGATCTTATAGCGGCCCTTCTAGAGATCATGAGGTTATCATTTCTGATAATTTGATCCCTGACTCTCACCAGGTTCAGGGTGATGTGCAATTACATGTTTATTATCATCATGAAATCCAGAAGCAATTTCAGATATCTGAGTTTCATGAGAAATGGGGGAACATTTCTGTAGATGAACAGGGGAAGGTGTGTACACCGATCAGGGTCTCGGGCAATGGTGACAAGTCAAAGACTACTAAGAAAGGAAGGGCGGAGGAACCCACTCCTGGAGTTGGGGACCTAACCCTCTGCGAAGGGGGTGCCTCTCATGTTGAGACCAAGGGAAGAGGTTTGGATGCAACTATGATATCATATAGTGATATTGTCCGAGGAGAAAAGAAAAGAGGCTCTGACAATGAGGGTGTCAGATCTGCCCCTGTTTCAAGGAAACCAAGGAAGGACTACTCTGCAGTTACGAGGACCGTGACCACTAGGGCATATGCCAAGAAGGAGATTGAGAAGCTATCAAAGGAGCAGATGGACAAACGGAAGTTCTATAAGAAGCTTCTTCAACAATACGAGACCCAATCAGAATGGGAATCAGCTGATGCTAATGACACGACCGGTTATGGGGGTGGTGACTATAAATGTTTTGACTTGTAATCTCTCTCTCTTCCTTCTCATGTTTCTGCACTTTTATTTTATTAATAAATTTGGTGGTCCAAGATTGCTTGGATCGGACTTTCGGGTAATATTGACTTTTAACATGATTGTATACTTAAAAATCTTTCCCAATATATAACTTAAGTTACGAAATTAATATACATTAATTATCTATCTCCAAATCTGTCTTCACCCCACTCACACCATGAAGACTCCTCTAATAGCATAAAATGTCTATAATTTTCCAAAATTAATAAAAAGTATACAACAACTCTTATTATCCCCAATAATTAAATAAATTTTCTTTCAACATTTATTTAATAAGTATTAGTAAAAAATAAATGTAAGTAAAAAAAATCTTAGAAAACATCAATATCATGAGAATATATTACATGAATATCTCAAAACAAACTTGACATACCCATTGAATGAACAATTCAAAAACACAATTCATCACTAATTTACTAATGAAAACTATGAAATATTGGAATATATATACACCAGTTAATTTATCTCAATATCCAACCAAAATGTTCCTCACTATCCAAATACACCCATTTCATTAAAAACTAACTTGAAACACCAATAAATCATAGATTTCCACATCTAGGTAACTCCTAATAAAAATAATGAAATATCATTGGCTCAATTCACACGCATTCTAGTTTTATAAGAAATCATCATTAAAAATTCTCCATCAATAAAAAATATATTTAGATTAAAAAACATCCATTTTCATCCAATGGTTTTCCACTAAAACTAGAAACTTACAAATATGTAGACTAGTGGATATCTTTCCCGAAAACCAATCATATATTCAAAATACACTTTAAAACTTAGATTTCAAAAACATTTTATATTTCCATATTATCCATAAAAATAAATCTAGAACCATTTTAATATCACTAGATCTATGAGAAATTTCATGTAAAATAGACTTATACAATCATTTTACACCCATATTTTTCTACCACTTGTTTTTTATTTTCAAAAAAATGTTTTTGTAAAAACCAAACATTCAAATAATCATTTACTCCTGGATACTAGAAAACAAAATCATAGTAAATAATACAACCCCCTTTAATCCATATTTATATAATGAACCCTTATAATATATTTGAGAAAAAAATTAAATTTTTTATATGGTGATTATATTAATTATGGGTTTTTAAAAGAAAAATTGTCCAAAAAAATTACCTAGAAGAATGTGTATTATATAAAAATAATGACAATATAATGATTCTTTAAAAACTCTCATCTCTTAGTTAAGCTCATGAATCATCCTGAGAATCATCCATTATGCATCGAGATTCAAGGACTAATACCTCAATCATCCTTGAGTTCCTAGTCCCAATAATGGACATCACTTAACACCTTGGGTTTTTACCAAATCCATGATGGTAAGGATTGATACCGACCAACCTATAATGTGATGAAACCTTTATTAACATATAACTTCAACTATCCCATCTAAAAATATGCTTTGATATCTTATAAATCCCTAAATCAAGTCAGATAAATAAAACCTGAGTGAGGACACTATAGAAGATTAAGAACACTTTCTTACATGTTAGAGACTATCGACTGGTGGAACGTTCCAAAAATATTCATGGGGAGACTATGATATTGAAAAAACATACCTAGGGTGATACATGATTCTACTAGAAATTGGAGTTTTACTTTCTATATAACTAATCTTAAATAACAGGAAAATAATAAAATGGAAGCCAAGAGGGACCCCAATATCCAAATTAAAAGTCAAGAAAATAATCTATACGATGCATCAAAACATAATAGATAAGTAGAAAAAATATGCATGTATAAGGGAAATATTTATATAAATACAATTATGGTACACTGGCTATACATATGAAGAACACTTACTGATAAGTAACAATATTAACCTCTTTCACAACTCATATAATAATATTACTAAATCCTCGTACTCTACAACCCAATATGCCCAAACCGCATGTCTATATCCATGAAATACATATGGTTAAGATAAAAAATTAATATTAACCCATTTATATTAAAACCCATGCAATGTATGTGTGAAAGAGTTAATTCCATTGACCTAGTACAGATCCTAACTCCTAAATACACTGAATGTTTTTAATCAAGTGTATATACATTAAATACAAAGAATGGTTCTAGTAGTTCTTTTTATAAAAACCCACCCATACAAAGAACATAAAATCCACATATAATATAATGTTTCATTTCATTATATGCAAACTAGGCCACCATAGAACCTAACCATACCTACATTAGCTCTATTCTTGAAGGAAGTGTAAAGTTTTTCCATCAACCCATCAATAATGACTATTTTGTGTAATGTGGTGGGAATATTAATATCCTTCCTCTCATATAATCCCCACCACACACTCCAGGCATAGTCATATGGACGAGCATCATATCCACTAACATTCACTGATTTTACATAATGAAGGTAACACAATATCCAACCTCTCATGTACGAAAAAATAACCCTATGGAATATTTTTAGGGATGGTTCCATATCCACCAATCATCGTGAAATAGATTCGAGAAAAACATCATAATAACTGATCTATCACACATTCCATACCATCTACTTAGGAAATGGTTCCATGGATGGGTAAATCTATACCATTCGTCACTAAAGCGATGAGAGGAAATATTCCAAATAACCAACCTATCTCATAAGATGAACCATATCCTCAGGGAATGGTCCCATGGATGATTCCATTCCCACTGACCATTATTGATGTGATCAAAGGAAGGCATCAAAATTTCCAGCATCTCACTTAATCCATACCATACCCTCAGGGTATGGTCCTATGGCTACGTTCATATCCATTTATAATTTTTAATGAGAATGAAATAATGAACAAAAATAAACAACATATCATTTAAATTCAACCATACCCCTAGTTGGTTTCCCCAGGAATAATCATATCATATCCCTCACCATACCCTCTCACTTTGTGTTAGGAATCATACACATTAATCTCCACAAATATTATAACATGTAGTAAAACAATTAAATATAGTTATGTGAATAAGAATACACTATCTCCAAAATACATCCTAATATAAAACAACATAGGGAGATACAATGGATTTTCCCTTTCCAACTATTAAAGGATACTCATATTAACCATATTTAAGAACCCTACTTATTTAAAATTGAAGGATTAATTACATAGAACATATAATGGATCACTAGGTAAACCAAGCCTCATATGTGTTTGAAGCGATCATTATCATAACACGAATGATAAGAGGATAATAAAATTCATGAGATCTATTGAGTTATGTATCATAATATTTCATTAATGGAAGCATAATCATAAAAAATCCCGATAATTGATTAGATTGTTTCCATAGACTCTTACCACTTATTAACTTTGAATCTTACTCCCCATGTAAGAAAATGAAATTACATAAAACATAATATATCATGAATAGATTTATCTTCATGATATAACCGTTCAAATAGTAATTTATAGACCTCTGAGAATAACATTGGTGTATATTAATTCATGTGTCTCAATGATGGAAAATCAAGATTATACTACTTAATTGAGTTGGAAACTTTTGATACAAAAACCTCATTAATGATAGATCAAAAAATTGATAGGTAAATTACCATAAATATAAGTATAATAATCATAGTATAAATTCATGGGAATTATTTAAACCACATAAAATTAATGGGTGGTGTGAATATGGCATAAGTGTCACAGAAATATAGGTGAGATGAGAAAATTGTTACTTCATGTCTTGACTCTCACTGTACTCGTTAAAACCATAGGTATAACAATTATTAGTTTTATAAAAATGTATAATATAATCTTATTCATATATATTATAAAATATATTATTTAATTATTACATTATAATACTCGTTCATTAATAACTTCATGCTAATGCTACATTTCGGGTGATAACCGCTATGTTTTTCATACATGTTTTGAATTATTATGAATGGTACTCTTACCTATCACATGATTTAATTACTTATGGAATGTAAAACATTATATAAATATAATATATAGTCAGTATATCTATATTTTTAATAATCTATAAAATATATAAATATTAAGTGAAATACATCGTTCATGGTGACGGTAGGTCGTACATAAGTAAGAACATTGCTTCATTTTATAGTTGTACTTAAAAAAAGAATGTAAATGAAATATATATATATATATATATTAAAATTATATTATATTTCTTCTATATATATCATATAAATTTACTAAAATTATACTTTATATGTTTCATGTAAATTTTAAGTGAATCACAACAGTTTTGTGATGTGGTAGTCCACATGTCCACCAAAAAGTTATCAAATTTAAAAAAATTGAGAGCATGAAGGTATGATTCATATAATAAATAAATGGGAATAAATAAATCATTAATATATTATGTATCAAATTAAAATATAGTTTCCAACATGATTTGAAACTATGAGAGCTAGTAAAGGAAAAATTAACAGCATCGTTTCGTGAGTCAGTAGTTCACCATACACAAAAACGATATGTTCATCACCCATTAGATAAAGGAATTTAATTGCGGGTAATACTATTATATTATCATATAATAATAATTATGATACTATGGTTAATTTATAATGATTTGAAGGTATGATTTGAGGGGGTGTAGAATGAAAATAAAACAAAGGATCTTGAGGAAGGTCATTACCACTTATTTGAGTAACTCATTTGGGGTTTCACCAAAAGGGTTCATTGGATGGATTACTACTCAAAGGGAGGCTTCTAATGTTAAGGTAGGTATGTTGGGAGGATATCTAGGAAGAGTTTCTGAGCCAAATGGCTTTAGGGGTGTGGACAGTTGGTAGGGTTGAGAGTATTTTTATAGTAGAGGATGAGTGACATTCATGAAATTTTTTTAAAAGGGAATTACAACCAAGTTTTTCTCATGTGATGTGTCATAAATAATGATAAAAAGAGAAAATGTTGTATAGGGTATAAATAAGAACATAAAATATATTTTGGCCAAGTGTATAGGTCATTTGGGGCCTTATGTTTATGGTTTAGTCTTTTGTTAAGCTAATTTTTCTCTTAAATATTTTAAGTAATTTGAAACACTTTCATTAATATTTATTTCCAAAATCTATGTTAACCGTATTGGAAATTTTAAATTATGATGATTCTAAATATTTAATTATTCTTTTTAAATTGTAAACACATAAGTGTACCAAAATTATTTAAAATTAATTCCTCCAAAGTGTCACAATGATCGGGTTTTAAGTGAAAATGTTTAAACATTTGAAATATTTTTATATAAAGATCCAAAGGGAAATCATTTATAATGACATATATTGGATTAATTTATGTAATAATTATCTAATGAAACTTAAAACAAAATTAAAATTTTATTTCACTATACAAATTAATTATACAAAAAGTAGTTTTGAATTAAAAATCTATATTTGTTAGTATTTATCAAAAAAAATATTGTTTTTTTTTCAGAAAAGCCCAAATATTCCCCCTTGGAAAAATATGAAATTCCTAATTCAAAAATGATGTTTATTTAACCCAATTAAATTTATAAAATTTTCTAAAATTTATTTTCATATTGTTCAAAGAATGACGTAAAAAGTAATTCCTTTAAGAAAATAGTATTTTCAAATGTATAAAGACATTACTAAAAATATTATGTTTTATTAAAAATATTTATTATTTATGTAAAACCAATATAAATAATAATTATAAAGTAGTATTAATATTCATATTAATAATTTTAACAATTAATATTTTACAATCTCACTTAAATAAATATAATAATAAAATGATGTCTCGTAGATACTCAGTGTTGCGTGTAACTCAAGGAAAGGTGTTGTTAGGTGTAGTGAAATATTAACTTGTTTTAATATATAATAAATTATTAAATTGATAAAGAATGAAACAAAAATAATCAATGAAACTTAATATATTCAAAAAAACAAAGGTTCCTAAACACTCAGGGGGCTAGATTCTACCCCCCTTAAAATGAATTTCTCCCTCAAAATTCATCACTCTAAAATAATCAAATGATGATACTTATATATAATCCTATAATGAAGTTTTAATTTTTCTTGATAGAACTAGTGATTTCTCCAAAAAAACATTGACTAGGTGAGTGCTCTTGTTTCGTATAACATTATCTGTATGATCTATAATTTCAATCAGTTGTTCCTTGTAAGAGAGATCCTACTCTATCTGTAAGAACTCAAAGTTAATTAAATGTGAAGGGTTAGGTATGTACATACATTGTAGATATACATGAAACAAATAAAGGAAAATAGATATATTTTGAGGAAGTGTAATGTAATAGGCTATTATCCCCATATGATCAATAATTTCAATGGGACCAAAATACAAAGTGATTAGTTTCCTGTTTTTCTTGAATCTAATAACCTTTTTATAGTGAGGTATTAATATAGAATCCTTCACACCAACATAGGAAGCAAGAAAAAACTGACAGTTATTAGTATAAATTTTGTTAGGACTTTGATCTTCTTTGATATACTGTTGAATGGGCCTGACCTTCTCAACAATTTCCTTATCTATCTCAAGGACCAATATATTTATATCTCCAAAATTTTCCCAGCATGTTGGAGCTCTAAATTTATTAACATATGGATTCATATGAAACCATTTGATTTATTGAATAAATGATATTTTTTTATGAAAATTCAAATTAAGGAAGGTGTTGATCAAATCACCTTTGAAATATAATGAACAAGATATCAAAATATCCTCTAGGGTTTGAATTGTTATTTAATACTGGCCATCCTCATGAGGCTGATAAGAAATGTTGAAACTCAATTCTATATCATGTGATTTCTGAAGACTTCTCCAAATCATTGATTTAAACCTCATATCTAAATTAGATAGTTTAGAGTGTGGAACTCCATGCAACATTAAAACATCTTCAATATATATCAGGGAAAGATGATCCCGAGATAATTGTAATCTGACAGCAATGAAGTGTGAAAACATAGTTCGGAAACAAACTATCACCCATAGATAATTAAAACCTTTAGTTGTTTTGGGGAGTCCATTGGAAAATGCAATAGAGATTTACTCCAATTTATATTATGGTTTTGGTAATGGATTCAACACCCCTTATACTTTTTTCTTTAAACATTAAGTTTTTTTTATAATAAAAATTTAGATACAAACTCTATGATATCCCTCTTCATACCATCCCACCAGAAGTAGTATTTCAAGTCTCTATAAATCTTTTGAATTCCTGGATGAATAGATAATGAAGAACTATTAGATTCCTCTAATAGAACATTCTTAAAATACAGTATGTACAGAACACATACACAGTTCATGAACATTATCATTCCATCTAAATCAAGGATAAACATAGGAACATTTGTAACTATTTTTTTTATCTCTACATCAACCTTCCTTGCCTTTTTAATTTTTACATGGATAAAGGCTTTTACATTCAATTGGAAATGATAAGAATTTTCCCATTCATGAATTATAGATCAATCCTTTGAAAATCATGAAATATTGGATAATTATTTATCCTCATTATGGATAAACTGGCATGATTGTTTTGACTCAATGTTTTATCCACCATGATCACTTTTCTAGGGTGGTAATGTGTTGAGCATCCATATTCTTTTTTTCAGCTCTTACCATCTACTCTAGTACATGTTTAACTCCTTCTATGTGTATATGTATTTCAGAATTTTATGATTTGTATATTTATCAAACTTTTCTCTATAAGGATAATGACTCCATATCATTAATGAATAAAAATCTCAACTAACTCCAAATGAAGAGTTGTGTAATATTTCCCATGAATCATGAAATTTCATGATACATTGGATATAAAATTGTTATTTTTCATAAGAACCCATCCCCTTACCCTATTGGATTCATCAATATAGATTAAATATCCATCTCCACTACGTGGTAGTGTAATCACAGGTGCACTGACTAACCTTATCTTCTGTTCCTTGAATTTTTCCTCATATTAATCTTTCCGTAGGATCTTGGAACAATTATGTGTTAACTTGGTCATAGGATTATATAGTGTAGATAAATTATCTACAAAACATCAATAATTTCTACTAGACCAAGAAAAATATGGATCTCAGTTACTATGGTTGTCCTAGTCCAATGATAAATGGCCATGATCTTGCAAAGATATAGTGCTATACCACTTATAGAGATTATGTGACCCAAAAATGAATCATTTTTATCCAAAATTCACAATTTGTAAAATTTTCTTATAGGTTATCCTTCCTTAGGGTCTTCAGTACAATTATAAAGTGGTCTTCATGCTCTCTATAACCTTTGAAAAGATGGTAATATTATTTATAAAGACTACCTTACCTAATAAATATAATATCTAAAGACTATATAAATCAAATCCATGAAGATTGAGGGGGAATTAGTAAGACCTAAAGGCATCAAAATATATATTCAAAGTGTATATACCACGTATGGAATCCCATCTTGGATAGTTCTTCTTTCTTGACCCTCAATATATGACTTCCCAAATAATGGTCAACCATGAAATAGATGTGGCACTAGGTATGAGCCCTATCAAGAACTCACCTTTACATTTAAGTGGAAGGCATAGAAACTCTTTTAGAGATACACGAAAAAACCCTAGATGAATATGCATATCATCTATGTCATTTATATGCCCAACCATTTGATATTAATAGTCCTTCGAAATGGGAATTATGAACTATACACAAGATACAATACATATAAAAAGGTTCATACATATATGCAAATTGATAGATGATCATAGGTTGGTTGGAAAAATAAAATATAACTTCTATTACATAAAAATTAATGAGGGATTTATGAAGATAAATCCAACCCATTTTTAATATGACATGAAATTCAACAATAGGATGAATGACAAGATTTGTAGGAAGCACATTCCCAAAAACAAAAACTGGAGGGGATTCATACACTTGAGATAGAATCATCATACCATTAAGGGTTTTCAGTAATAATACCACATATAATCATTTGTGGGGAATATTAATACCCTTATCAAATTATATATATATATATATTAAAGATTGGGAGATCCAAAATAAAATAAGACATTAGAATTTCTAGAGTTGATTGTAAGAGTACCTTTCACCACATCATTATTGTACCCTTCATTAGAGATAATGATTTCATGTGATTTCCACTTTTCCCTCAGTTTATGAGGTTTGTGATGAAAATCATGATCACCAACCCTCTGGTTTGAGAAGTCATTATCATAATTACCATTCTCCATACACTTTTAGCACTAAAGCATGGGAGGTTCTTTATGTGTAGTTTTCTCTCTATTCGCATTGTTAGTGGACATCTTCCCATCACTTAGGTAATAAAATTATCTAATAAAAACCTTTAACACTTAAAACATTTATTAAAACAATTAATAAAATTTACACTATTATTCTTTCCACATGTAGAGTTTAAAAGAATTATCAAATTCTTCTATTCGTGTTTTTTAGATTTTTCTTTAAACTCCATAATTATTTATTGTATAAACCAGGAGACTGATATGTAACTCCAAACTCCATTTCAACCATGATTCCACAATGAACAATCTCTTCACTGCTACTAAATTATCTTATTCCCAATTCCCTAAAAAGACTTGACTTTAAACAACCGAACAATCGACCAATCATACATTCTGGTTGGACGATAATACTAGAAGCATACCACTCAAGTCTTATGAAATTATCATAGTAGGTACCTATAGATCCATCATCTATTTTCTTTAAATCAAGGAATTATTTATCCATTTTTGTACAATTTCTTTTAAAGAACTTATTGAAAAACAATTTACTCAAGACATCTAAATCGAAGGATTCAATTTAGTTTTACAGCCTCATATTCATGAATAGATTCCATTACTGGTCTTCGTCACCTTCTAACCAACAAACAAGCAGAATGAAATTATCATGTTCCAAGAACTAGAGAATGGTGAAGACCTATTTAGTAGTAATGATCAATTATTCAGAAAAAAGTGGATTAAATGACCCACTGATCAATGGTGGACATTTATTCATGAAGGACTCAATATCAATTTGTTCCCTCCTTTTCTCATTTAGATTTCCATCATGATTCATATCTTGAGAAGGTTGAGTGAGAACAATAATGCTATTCTGACTTCCATCTCCCGTAGAATTCATATGATTAGGAGAACAATCATTGAATTTTCCATCACTCAAATCATTGATTTTGTTCCTTTAGTTTCTATACATTGAATGAAAATTCACCTAGTAAGAAAAATAATCATAGAAGGAAACCAAATTATCTTAAAAACCCACATATAAGATTCCTAAATTATGAAAACATATTTAATATATGAAACCTTTGGTTTATCCTATGTTATTCATAGAAAAAACTTATTTAAATCCATCATGATGGTTCATGATGTGTTTTCGAATTTAAAAAGAATATCCCTAGGGAGTGTCAGACCTAGTATATAGCAAGGCCTATTTTCATGTACCAGGTTACACTTGAGTCATCACTAACACACGTTTTCAGAGTTGTTACCCCATAGTAAATATGTTAAAGAGACATGTCCACTTTCAGTATTCTGATAGGGATGTTTTTCTATGAAATCACCCACTCTATCCTTTAGTAAAATTCTAGGACATTTTCCTATAATTTTCTTTATCTTTATACTTATCTATAGACATTTTTTTTTGTATTTCCACTAAGGATTTATCCTCCTAGTTTCTAAAGGTTAACTAAAATTTTAATCTTATAAAATCAATAATGAACCTCACAAGATATACATTAACATTAAATCATTTATTTTGAATACTTAATACATTATAAAAATGGATGTTCAAAGACTGTATTAGTCTACAACATTTGGAAACATGGAAAAAATAAAAAATGGCACATAAGTGAGCTATATTACCTACCCCTATGTTCTACCTGAATAGAATAATTCTTATAAATATCATAAAAAATAAATATCTTCATAACCTTTTGAAAGTAAATATCAAAACGGGTGATCTCAGAATCTCAATAAGGGTAAAACATGAGATATGTAAGAATAAACATGAACATAATGTTACGAGAATATGATCATGAAATTATATGATCATACCAGCCATAAATAAGTTCCTAAACATGATTCATGAAATAACTATTGGTAGTTTATAAGACATGAATCATAAGGGGATCAAGAGCACAAGACATGAAATCATACCATTGGAATATGATATAGAATTTTTGGAAGACACATAAGCATATAAAATTATTTCCATCGTAGTCAAGTAATCTCTTCCAAGGACATATTAGTATCATATTTTCACTCCCCATTCTATATTGGTAGTCATGATTCACTTATGTGAGCATCTTAGTAGACATGGTTCTATCTCAATATCATCTAAGCAGACAAAGTCCTTTATTGAAATGAGTTTACTCCTCGTTCCAGCCATATCAGTCTAATGAGATATAAATATTTACCCAATGAGTTGGAGGTATATATAGGACCCACAAATATAATAAATAAAACATACATCTGTGATCTAAAATATCATAAAAAATCATATCATAACCCATGAAATGAAATTGGTATCATAAATATGTAATAATATCATAACTTGTGAAAATATAGGTAGGTTTCATAATCGTTTCATCAATGAATATACCATTAAAGGATGAATGTTTCAAAAGAATATAACCTGTTATTGAGAAACATGTATCATAGATATACAAAATGTGAATGAAAAAATGAGTTTCATAAAAATCATGCCAAAAATAACCTAGATCATTTAGAGAGAATATGAATGGAACAATTGGATCATTTTCATATAAATGATGGTGTAAAAATGTTTAATGACTTATTATATGGAAAATAATTTCGAAAGATCATTAAATACCATTTCATGTGGAAAAAAACTTTTATTATTTTAATAATTACTATTAAAATAGAAATCCTTTTGAAAACATTTTTTTTAAGATAATATAATAAAGAAACATGAAAACATTTTGAAAATGTTTTTTATAAAAATAGTTTGGTAAACGTATAAAAAAACTTTAAAATCACTTTTCATTTAATATGGGATATAAATATCATTTTAAAAGAATATTTTAAACACATGTTTGAAAACATTGTTTTTGAAATAAACTGATTTCCAACCAAAAGGAGAAGTGAGATTAGGTTTTCTTAAAAACATTTCTTAATTATATTATGTTCCCAAGAGTGCCAATATATGATGATATCATGAATGGCCATCAAAGAAGAAAATTAATGATGGCTCTTAAGATATGGAACATAATATTTCCATAAAGGATGCATAATCATAAACAAGCATGATAACTGATTATATTATTTCAATAGACTCTTACAACTTGGTAACATTGAATCATAATCTCTATGTAAGAAGATGAAATTAAATGAAGATTAATATATAATGAAAAGAATGATATTCATGACATAACATTTCAAAGAGCAGTGTATAAACCACATATAAAAACATATGTACATATCATGGAATGTGTCTCGAAGAAGGAAAATTGAGACCAAACTACTTAAATGATTTGGTAACATTTCAAACATAAAACCCCTGGTAGAGAGATCATAAAGTGGATATTTAAATACCCATAGGCCAAAAATCCACTTAAGATCTCCAAAACACAAATGTTTTCAACATGAACTTAAGTTAAACCTAAAAAAATAATACAATTCAGGAAAAGGTTAACTCAAAATAAAAACCTTGGATGGGGTGTGACATAATAATATTTTTTTATGAAAATTATGATGTTGGTTTGTTGTTCTTTATGTAGGTTGTTGAACATGCCCAAACCAGAACATGTTCTACTAATGAACTAAGTGAGAATATAGAGCTATATAATAGTAATATAATTCTATATAAGAATAAAAATTTAAATATAACATAATTATAATGGATAATTTTATTTAGAAATAGTTTGGATTAGAATTTAATTGTAAAATATTAAAAAAAAATACGTATTTTGATGAATTATATCCTTCCTGAAAAGGGTTCCTTTGGAATGAACAATTTAATCTTCTTTATTGGAACCAGTAGATACTAAATGAATGATAAGTATCTAAAGATTATAATTTTGTATGGATTCAATAAATATTTGATGAAAAAATGTGGTTTTTGAGGGGATTAGGAGTATTACTTTTATCGGAGGGTATTGAGTGGAATTTTCACAAATTTCCATTTCATAATGTATATTGTTGTAATTTGCAAAGTAAAGTGGATACAAAATAGAAAAATAATGGATGTGGAATATGTTTTGGTAGATAAATACCAAATATAAAATCAATTAGATAGATATTCTACAATTTTATGTCTTTAACACTCAATTTATAATATTTAAAAATTTTTCTTTTAATATAGAAACTCAAATTTTTACAATAGTAACATATTTTTATGCCTAAAAAAATTTATGTCATTTTAAAATTTTGATTTGTTGAATAAGATTTTTTACTTAATAAAATCTAATTCAAGTTCTAAATATGATATAAATTAATTTAAAATGAAAAAAATATATATATAAAATTTAATAGAAAAATTTATCTTAAAACATAACATGTTCTAAATAATATTTCAAATAAAATAATAATTAAATTTCTGTTAGTATATTTTATTATGAATTTCAAATTTACATTATATACATCATTTAATATTTGAATATTTAATTCCCTAAGATAAAAATAATTTTTTTAAGCATATCTCTTTGAAAAATATCCATTTAACATTAAAATATTTTAGCCATATCCCATTAAAATAAATTATTTATCTTCTTATAATGTAATTTTATCTATAATTAATATTAAAAAAATTTTTTTATTTAATAAATACAGTAAATCATATTTTAATAATAATAATAATAATATGTAACAAATAAAAATATAATTTCATAATAAGAATTTATAATATATTATTTTATTATTATTTTATTCTAGAATTATTTGTTATATGTGAATTATTTTCAATTTGATACTATAAATTAAAAAACATCAATATACATTTTGGAAACATTTATACCCATTGAACAACTATTCAATAATAATAATTCCAATGCCCATATATCCATTGATAATATTTATAATCTTCATACATATAACGATCATAATTCATTACATTACATAACCTTACAAAAATCTCAAAAATTATTCATAATATTTACTTCTCTCTCAATATGTATATTATATTTATAAATTTTTACATCATTCATGAGTTATTATTTGGGGTATGATCATAATGTAAACTCACATCAATAATGATTTCATGTTCAAGGTAATTTATTTAGTTATGGATTTTATTATACTATTACATTTATTAATGATATTTCATATTTTATTTCGACATTTTATTAACATTTTTCATTCATTTTAATATTTTATCTAAAAAATATATATCATGGTTTATTTTAGATTTTTTTGTAATTGAATGAATATATTCAACATATTTTTTATTTAAAGGGGAATTCATACTAAAAACATGGGGTGTTACATGACCATCTTGTACTACTATATTGCAAGGAATAATCATACCTTATATGAAAATAGAGAGTAGTAATTTTCTAATTCATTGTCTCAATATTTTTATGATTAATGATACTACTCAAGGATATTTATAGGGAAGAACAACCCATATTGATTTCAAGAATCAAGATGAATCACTCAATTAATTGCAACTATGAAAAACACATCACTAAATGTTTGAAAATGTAATAAGTTTTCTTAGATCTTATGAACATATTTTAATGACACATGGTTCAAATTAAAAAATGTTGATGTTATTTCTCAAGAAAATCCGTTGAAACATTTATCAAATTGTTGAATGACTCATCTTGGATCACAGTCATTAAATACTTTGATGGTACTATATTGATGGTAAAACCGAGAATCATCATATTTGTTTTGTGGAATCTATTTTGATCTCTATCAACATGGAATTATATTAGAACTTCAACCAGTTCCTTATAATTTCATAACTTAATATAGATTCTTGTTAATGATTGACACCATCTACGATGGCTCAAAAAACCTTATGGAATTCTTGGTGAATCCTCCTTGGATATAATATAATATAATCTCACATTAAGGATCAATCATATGTTATATGTGAAGCATGAACTATAGTAGTGTGGAGTTGAATCACATGAATGAAAAAAAAGAAATTTTTTATTGAGTATAAACATATATGTCTACCTTTAAATTATAACACATTCACTTTTAAATGATTTATATTTCCCATAAAGTATTTCTATTAAATTATTTTTCTCCAGGGATCCCCTTATATTCCATATCAAGAATTATACACACATCTCAATTCCCTCCCATGGAACTACTCTGTACCACTACCATGAATCCTCTATGCAACCTCCCATTATGGATTTACCCTAGAATCACCCTATGATAGATCTATGTAGTTCCATGGATACTATAGGATTAACTATGGTGGAGATTGATACTTTGTACATCCATGGGGATGGTAAAATTTTTAGTATTCCTATTCATTTTACATTACTACTACTAAACAATAGTCCTTTAATAGTGCTAGAATATTCTATTATCAGTGATAAAAAATCACTTACTACTGAATAGAGGTTAAACTCACTAGAATTTTGTCACTGATAGAAAAGTTCTCATAAATGGATATTTTAACAAAAATAAAAAAGTATTAACAAATCAACCCTTTCTCAGATCTTTTTTAGAGCTATTTAAGGTCCCTTTCAACAACACTTTTTACCCTTGTAAAAGGGCCCATTAAAAATAACTTTTTTTGAGCTGATAAAGTTCTCCTTTAGCAGCACTAAAAAAAGAATCGTTAAAGGGGTAAAATTATATTTTTTTCAAACACCTATGGGACTGAACGCCTTTATCTGCACTTCCATGACCCCTTTAACAATACTCCACCCACCCCTTTATCAAAAATTTTCACCTAACCACCACTTTATTAGTTTTTTTTTGATCTTCTAGCCTCCTGCACCTACCTATATTTGAACCCTGCGCCTTTCCTTTGAAGATGGAAGGCCCTTACCACTACACCATGTTGTTTTCTTGATTAATTAATGATATTTCTCTATATATATATTTATTTATCTACAAATTTATTTTGTAGTATTATATTTATAGAATAATTTTTAAATACGGTTATAAAATATATGTGTGTGTTATATAAATATATACTTATATTTATTTAAATTTTGTTTATATAATATTTATTTACATATACTATACTATAATACAAATATATATCTCTTTATTAATACAGACATATATGTATATATAAATATTATATATTTATTTATATTTATAATGTATAAAATGGTTAGATATTGTTTTAAATAATTTTTTATAATATGTATTGATTTACATATATTAGTGTGTATACATATATATTTGTTAATTATTGACCCATACATGTTTATACATAAATATTAATTATATTGGTATATATATACATATGAATTCATTTTTATAAGGTAAATAGAATGAATTTTTTTCATTCAATAAAATTAATAATAAATATTTATTTAAAATATTTAAAAATAAATATATATGTAAATATGTTGATATATATATTTATACAATTTATTTATTAAAAGTAAATAAAAAATTTGTATATATTTGATTATAAATAAAACTATATTATAGAAAATGATAAAATTTAAAAAACAGAATACCCATATAAATTAAATTTTTGGAAATAAATTCATTCTCTACTAAGAAAGGGAAAAAAATACCCCCTTAAATGAAGCTAAAATTCCATCAAATGTTAAAATATTGGGGTACCGTAACAAAAAACTAGATTTTGGATGGCTTTTGGGACTTTTTTCCTCACAAACCATGATATGGGTTTCTTGAAAGTCACTTGGGAATTGATATCATCATCATATTCAATTTTATATGTGTTAGAGGCTAAACTTACACCCAAGTCAATCATTATGGCTGTTTAAAGTTTGAGTTATTTTTTCCACTAATGGTAGCTACCTTATTATAGTTTTTTTTCTGTGAATTATTATTAAAATACTATTACTCAATAATAATTAGAAAATTAGTAATTATTATTTTATTATTATTTTATATACCATTTTCACTAAATATCTTATATATTAAGTGTAAATTCCTTTTTAAACTTCCCTAAAGAATATTTAAAAAGTTTATATTATATTTATAACAATATAAATATCTTTATATAATGATATATTAATTTTAATAAAATAATTTATTTAAAAATATACCCTTTAATAGTGATTTTTTACTACTGATATTAATGGTATGGGGCTTTGTCATTTCTTTTTTACAAGCGCTAATAAAGGGGCCCATTAAACATTGCTTTTTTAGTGCTGTTTAAAACCTCCCATTAATAGTGATTTTTATCGCATTGAAAATGGGATGTTTTATAGTAATTTTAGATAGAAATGTCAAAACCCTAGCATGGGATAAACCTGATTTTTTAGTATAGTTCCGAAATAAGAAAAAAATTATTTCTTCCTTATGATAAATTCTATGGATAGTGAAACTACTATTAAATGACATTGGAGAACATAGATTCAATTAAAAAGGACTTCCAATTGATTATTATAATAAAATAGCATATAATTACTCATTATTGAATATTTTAATTAGTTCCACTATAATTGAACTTAAAAGTACTATTTCACAATCCCATTCCAAAACTATAAAAGATAATGATTTTGACATAAAAATAAAATGTTGAATATTTCAAAAAAATCATTTATCCAATCATATTATGTAAGTTCTTATTTTGTAGAAACTATCTAGTTATATATAACATGTCGGTAATTTCTATCCCATTTTCCTATATTTTCTTTGGAAGTATCTTTCATTATTTCTTTTATTTATTGGTCTCTTCCACATGACCCAAAAATTATTATATAATGAATTTATTTATTATGCTACAATCATAATTAATACAACACTCTTCTTCATCATTTTTTAACAACCTCTTGGGATATAAAATAACCTCCGTTGATTTTTTTTTCAATATCAGAACACTTTATAAAGTAATTTGTTTGTCCCCCTAACTGAAAATAATATAAAAGTCATGTGTAATGGAAGTAATTACTCTTCTTCTATCAACATTTGTTATTTTCATATAAACATATTCACCTGATTTTATTAAGAATCCCAACCTATTAGAGTAATTTTAGTGATAGATGAAATTACATGTATCTTACTAATGTAATATTAGTTAATAAACTCCATGTATACAAGGGTTAACCCAGTGTAGACAATAATAGTATTTTCCTTAGACAAAAAAACAGTCCTTAAACATTCTAGCATATGACAGAATCTCAAAATTCAATATCTAGTAGTTATACACTATTTTTTTAATAACATATAAATTATACTCATGTTTAAGAAAAAAATTTAAATTTTTTTTTTCTATAATTACCCCTATGAATATAACAATCACACCTTTAATGAATCAGATTTGATAGAATTAATGATATAATATGAAAGTGATTATCATACATAAAATTTAATTTTCATTAAGTAGAATTAATAATTCTATATTCACATGAAATACTAATAGTATATATTGTTTTTTATTTAATTATCTCTCATTAAGGGATGCTCATAAATATACTTCATCATTTCTAGTACCAACTAAGATGTTGTGATTAATACCAATTGAAGTGTGACAAGGTGGATCCATGATCCTAATAGAAATTAAATACCCTATAATTGATTCTTTCAAAATAAAATTATATTTTCACAACATTTATTTCTATAGGCATCCCTTTGAATACATAGTTGACCTTAAATTACATATATAATAAGACAAACAAAATATATACTTAGGAATATGGTGATTTATCCTCTATTATTATTTTTCACAACTTTAATGTGATTTATTTACAAACCCATAGAATTTTTTCTTTTTTCTTCTTTTATTCTTGCATACTCTTTATTTTAATTTTCTAAAAAGATCATTCGTAGCCTTCATGGATTTATTTTATTCTTTATATTTATTTTTAGTATGAATATTATTTGTAACATAAGAAAACAAAGGACTTTAATTATTAAGAGGTTGTTATAGATTTTTATCCAATTAAATCTACTAAAAATAATAGTTATGAATTGTTTCATAACATTGTTAACATTCTTTTTTTGTAGACTTCTTTATTATAGTGAAAATTTTATCCTGTGAATTTATTGATGCCTTCATTTTATTTCAAAACAACTCTTTTTTACAAGAAAAACATTTCATATAACATGTTAGAGGAATTCACAATCATTTCCACCTTCCACACTTTATTACCAGCTTTAGGATTAACATTTTTAGTTAATATATTGGATTATTCAACTAGAATATTTTCTAAAAAAACCAACCCACTTAATTTTTTATTTTATTTATTATTCTTTTAGTTTTTCCTTTCTCTTTTAATATTTTATTTTCAGTGATAGTTTGAAATTTTCCATGATTTGTTCCTTTAATAATGTAGAATAAGATTCTATTCATTGGGTATGTGACATCCTATGAAATATCAATCACTAATTTCATTGTAGTAGTTTGTTCCAGAATAATTAAATTTTATTTATACTTAGTGGATGACTTAAATTATTCTGTCACTTGATTAATTTTTTGGTGGTTTAATATCAATAATTCAAAGTAAAAGTTTTACAAAATTTGTACATATCAACACTCATCATAACTTTTCACTCATCTTTTATAGTTTTCACAAGAATGATTAATGATAATCTAATTTTTTATTTGTAATTAGATTATTTTTATTCAATGTAATCTACTTCAAAAGAATTGTTTTTCTTTTGACTTGTGATATTGTGAATTAAATATACTTATAATATAACTTTTATTCATTTAAAAACTATACCATAATTAAATAGACTAATTCCCATGCTACTATAGAAAAAAAAACTACAAATAATTTTTCATTCTTTTCTTACAAATGTAGTATGAATAGATTTATCATCTTAATATTTTTAGACATAAATTGTTTTATTTGTTTCAGGAAGTTAGGAAAAAACATTATTTATCTTATTCTCAACCCTCACTATTTTGTTGGTGCATTTTTTATAAATTTTTCACACATTTTGGTTTCCTAAATTTTATTTTTAACCTGCATTTGCAGAAAAAACTATATTAGTGAAAATAGATTTATTAGGAAAGTGAATTACTTATCTATATAATCATGAAGTATAATGATCATTAGATTTTATAAAGATCTTATTTTTTATGTATGAGTCTTATTATATAAAATTATGACATCCAAATATTTTAGAAATTATTTAACTTTAAATAATTTTATTTCTTCGATAACGTGTGCTATAAGAGACACCTATTTAAAACGAACCACAATATATTATTAAAAACTATTATTTTTTGTAGTACAAACTACCTGTTAAATTTACAGGTATTCATGGGATTATATAATTTATTAAATCTATATGAATTTCCAACTCAATATAAATGTATTTCAAAATTCTTAGAAAATAATGACTCACTTTTTAGTAAAGTTATACTATTCTTCAAAAATGTGTTTTGTTTAAAAAATTATTTTTAATGCTCTTATGAGAAACTGTTATGATGAAATTAAGGAAATTTTAGATAATTAATTTTTAAAATTATACTTATATTTTTAATCATCATATTGAAATTATATTTTAATGAATTTTTTAGAATTTTTTGAAAATATTTATTTACCAATGAATAGTTAAAAATAATAATGTATATTGAAATGAATATTTATGTTTGGGGCACGTAAAAATGTCCATTTTAAAATGGATTAAAAGTAATATAAGTTCTACTATGTTTTAAAAAATCCAATTATCTTTACATTATTAATTTTTTTTTGATTTTTGGATAAAAAAAATTTATATGTAAAATGTCATTTTCTTTAGGAACAATTTTTAGGTGCTCAATTTTTTTAATCATAAAAATTAAAATTTAATAGTATTTTTAAATAATTTAAATTAATTTTAAATATTATATATTTAATATAATGTTCTAAAATTCTTATAATCTTTTTCTAGGCATGTGATATGAATGAATTTGATTTTATGCTTAACAAATATATTTTTCTAAAGAATGAATTTCATCACATTTTTTTCACATATTTTGAATTTAAATGATTACACTTATAGGTATTTAATTTCATAAAATATATTTCATTTATGAAATAAAGAGGGTCAAATTTTTTATATATAAAACTTTTATTTTTGGTCAATATGAATAGTAACTGCGGTAATATTTATGACATCATGAAAGGGTAGATTAGGATAATCTATATTAAAAAGAAGTGATAGGGACAGATTTTTTCATTATAATTATTATTGGATTAATGAAATTAGAACTTTATCACTATATTATCTATATTTATTATTTTAAATAACACATGTCCATGAAAATTACCTGTATAATATTTAAATCATTGAAAGTTACAAAATATCACTCTCTTAATTTTAAATACCTCTTACGCGTCTATATATGGAAAAGACATGTTATGTAAGGATATAAGTGTATTATTAAGAATTATTAAATTATTTTCATTTTTTATAATTATTTTTACTATTTAGAAATTATATAATGACCTTAAATGCTTGTGCAACTCTAATATTGTATTTATTTAGTTAAATATTAATTAAAAATAATAATTTTAAAAATATTAAAAGTGATATAATTTAAATTATTTAGTTTTACCAATAATTTTAATGATCTATCTCACATACTAGTGAGTCATGGAATCAATTTATTATATTTCCACCATTTTCTCTATGTATTTAATGTCGAATTAATCAAATAGTGTTAAAAATGACATTAATGATATTAAATTCATTAAAATACTTTATTTGGCCGAATTAATGGTATATGGTTTTCCAAATAATTTATGGCACATTTATGGGGTTTTTTCATTATACAATAACACTATTTACCATCAAAGTAAAGGAAACCATAATTTTACGATAAATGTCAAATGGGATGAAGAAGAGTTAAAACAAAAAGATAAGGGAAAATTTTATCAAATTTGTTCAAATTTTAATTGATCAGAGGATTTAAACTCATACTAATACTATCTTCTTATATTATCATTTTTAAAAATTTGTATATCTAAATTAATAAATATTAGTTTATTATTTTATGAAATTAGGAGGTTACCCCTCCCCTCAATTATAAAACGTCACCCACCCTTAATTTTATTAATCCCACATTGATCATTATAGGTAAAAAAATTTATATTGTCTCTTTAAAACTCCCCTTTTAAAATTATAGAGGTTGTGATATTTACAAAATATCATCTATTAACCCTTTAAGAGGATATCATAGAGTTATTTCAAGGAAGATGAAATCACTTTAACTGATCACTTTCTTTTTTAATAATTATTTTAAATTCTATAAATATTTTTTATTTTTTTAAAAAAATAAAAAATTTATTATCCTTAATATATGTAATTATTATTATAATTAAGAAACAAATTTTATTCACACTCTTTCCATGAAATGGGAAGTGAAAATATCGCTAGTACGTATACATGGCTTATCATCTCCACACACCTTTACAAATTATTTCTCATCAAAATATCTTATGGATGGGTATTTAGATGGGTTTAATGTTTATATATCATACTTATTAAATAATTATACTTCTTTAATGATAATATTATACCCACCTTCTTACCTTCCATCTAGTTAAAAAAATAATTTCGCTCGTGCGTATGTGTGGACTATAACCTCCACATAGTGATGCAATACATTTGTTACTTTTTTTCTTGGATTATTATAAGTATATAATTAATGAATATATATTTTTATATTATAAAATAATTATTATTTAATGTGGATTTATTATTTACTTTTTATTTCCATCCGTCAAAAATTGTAAATACTGTTTATGCATACAAATGACCAACCCTCTCCAGGAACGGTGTAATTCATTATTCAATCGAAAAATTATATGAATGAATTAAAACATGTATATAATGAATATTATACATATATATATATAATTTTTAAAAATATATATATGATGTAACCATGATAAAAATAAGAGGACCCATACTACTAAACAAGAATATTCATGGAAAATGAAGTTGATACCACCCAGAATAGTGATTTTAATAAAGTGTTATAAAAGAGAGATAGAAGGTTATATGTAAATTATATAATTTATGAGATATATGAATATGGTTATTTAATATATATAGTAAATATATATTTATTATACAATAACTTCCAATTCATATGAAGGATGTAAGACTTAAGGTAAGGGATTTTCAAGTCACTTTTATTTCTGTCGGACACATGATTTATACACCACTTATTTTATTTTATTTAGTATATATAATACCTAAGAATATATTTTATTATTATTATCTTGAAAATTATGATAAATTCATATACATTTAATTTTATTTATTTAATGGGAATTAGGATTCCAATTTTACCAAAGTGGTAAGGATTTGATCACGCAATCCCATTATTATGCGAGATAGTTTAAGATTATGATTTTGATGATGAAATGTTATTATCTACCTCTCAATAAACTTGTTAATTTTATTATCATATTTTTATTTATTTATAATATATTTCTTTCATTCAATTATTTTCACCATAAGTTTTGAATAGAACAAAAATGTGTTTTTAAGGAAAATCAACTTTATTTCACACTTCATTCAAAAATCTTTTTTATTTTATATGTTTTTTTTTCTAAAAATGTTGTATGGAAGTTTATACTATTATCCTATGATTTTTTAAAACTATTTTTAAACATTTTTTAAATTTTAAAAAAAATTTATAGAAGGAATCTATTTTTCCTTTTCCAAATGAGGTACTTTTTGACTTTTTCTACAAAAGTAAGAAAGGAAGGTTATATTTTAATGTATAAGGAATAATTTTTTCTACCAATATCATGAATGATTTGTGTTTTGAATATTCTATAACTTGATTTCAAGATTATATTCAATGAAATTTGTTCCATAATAATTACCAGAAAAGCCGTCAGAGGATAACCCTCTGACCATTTATTAAAAAGAGAAAGAAAACCGGTTTAAGGGTTGCCGATACCCATTACAAAACATCCCCACACCATACATTTCAAAACAAATTTCAAAATTCAAACTCAAAAAACCATCCAACTATCCTCGATCAGCATGCCATCACCGCACACCTTTCCATGCCTCCTCGGGCCACTCACATCTCGAAACTCACCCAGCCATCAAACCCATCAGCTTCACCGTCACCAACCAGACTGTTCATCGTCGGCGAGACCCCCACTGGCTTCACCGCGAATCTGAGATACTCACCGCCTTACGAATATCGCCAGAGAGACACGCCGGGACAACGACAGACTGCCATCTTCATCACATCCCACCATAAAAAAAATCAAAGCATAAACCAACCACAGTCGACATCAAGCTCCACGATCCACCAAAATTCCCGATCTACGACGTCAAACCACAGTTAGCCACAAATCGAACGACCTCATCCACATCAACTAGCATGCCCTTGAAATTGACACAAACAACCAACAGGTACACAGTTGCAACACCTCTATTAAACTGCAGAAAATCGCAAAACCATCCATCATGCTCCACCATTTTCGGAATACATACATGTGGTTTTTATTATGTGAAAGTGGTTAGGTTATAACCTGTCACACCCTCCTATTTTACTTTATTTTTTTATTAATTATTTTTGGGCATCAGGTAGTCTGAGTTGAAGCCCGAATTAAAATTTTATGTTCTTATTTATGAAATAACATTTTCTCCTTGACAGCATTCTGTGTGCCACTTTTGAAGCCACACAACCTTGCTAGGATCACCGGGTGGCCTCACTCATTTCCCCGCATGCCTTCCTAATGTGAAAATAATTAAATAAACCAAATTAATAATAAATAATTAACATTTAATGAGTGGTAATATAAAAATAAAATAAAATTGAAAAATGTGAAAAAATTTAATCAATTTTCTTTTAATAATAATATTATTAATAATAACAATATTATTATTTTAGGATATTAATATTATTATTGTTAGTGTTTTAATTAATTTATTAGTTATTATTAATATTATTATTACAATTAATATTATAAATATTGTTAATATTCTATTATAACATGATGATTATTATTAGTATATTAATTATCTTAGTTTATAAGGGGGATTCATTTTCATTTTTTCTCTTCTCTTTTTTCCATTTAATCTTTCTTCCCCCCTTCTTTGCACTGAAACCTTGACCCTTACCCTACATACCTTCTTCCTTTCGCAACCCCCTTTCCCTCCTATCTTCATGTCATGCTCTGCATCCCTACCTCATTGCTAGCCCTTTCTCCCCTTAGCCGACCTCTATCCGGTGGCACCAGATCATGCCACACATCCCCATCTCCAGCCATGGTCCTACCTCCTCTCATCTTGAACCCCGCACTCATTTCCGACCACCTCCCTCACACCGCTATCTCTCCTCCCCATGGCCTGCCAGATTCCTCCCCATCTCACACCTCCATCCACAGAAATCCCGTCGAGCCCCTGCTCCCTCTCCTGTCCATCCCTATTCTAGCACCTCCCTCTTTTCCCCATGGGTCTCGACAGACCCCCCCTCTTCTGAAACCCCTTCTCACTGGACCTCCTCTTCTCCCCTCAGGATCCAGAACCCTACCGCTTCCCCCACACCCTTGTCCCACCACTCACTTTGGTTTGTAGGGATTTATATTTCATTATTTATTTATTTTATTTATTTATTTCCTTTCTTTATTTTAGGCTGTGTTTATGGGGTTTAATCTTTGTTCATTAGGGGTTTTATCCTCTGGATTAGGGTTATATGTTGGTTTCTTGTGGTGTGAATGAATATTTGCACCAAACTCACAGGTTTTATTCACGTGAGGTAGGTATTTCCAAACCATAACATCATTATATAAACTTAATTTTTTTTCTTAAATTTATTAATGTATTCTTTGGTTTTATAATGTGGTGAGTTTGGTGTTTTTAAGTGTTTTGGGTTTTTAACTGTTAGAATTTGTTTTTTAATATAGTTATTGGTTGTATTTTATGTGTGTGCCTTGACATAATGTCTCTAGAATGTGTTATAAGGGTTGGTTGGATGATGAGAAATCATTTTCATCAATTGATGTAATGATTTATTAAATTATATGAAAGTTGGAATGTTATATAAATGAGTTTCATAATAAAAATTGGGTTCCCTTGGCATGTCAAACATGTTGTTCATCATTGAAATTGAATTGAGAACTGTTTGTGTGGTGGAAAACTTGTTTGGAATGGTCATGTTATGTACTTGGTTTTAATTTGTCATTTGCACAAGGAATCAAATTGTTTTTTCTATAAAGTATTGTTGTTTTTTTCATGAACTGATCTAGTAATTTGTTTAATGATTTATTGGTTTCTCTTTTTTGATGGCTCAAAAGTAATTTTTTAAAGGGTTAAATATGCGTTTGTTTTAAAGTAGTATGTTTATATAAAATAATATATGTTTTTGGTGTAAATCCTCTTTTTGCCGATTGGTGGTGTTTTATAAATCGCCAAAACAATTCATTTAATTATGCAAGTGGTGAAAAACTATTTTTCAGGATAATTTGTTAAGAAAGTGGGTTGCAATGAATTTCTGAATTGGAATTGGATATGTTTATTTTTCTCAACCCATGTTGTGTTATTTAAATAATGTTTTTTATGTTGTGAAAATTTTTTATGTTCTTTTTTGATTGTTTCTAAATGGGTATTTTTGAAATGTTTAAGAAAAGGAAAATATATTTTGGAATGTTATTTTGGTGTTCTTGTGTTTTTGAAATGATGTTTTCATATAAAAGTGGTTACTTTTGTGTGTAAGATATTTTCTGGTGTTTTGATATTTGGAGGTGATATATTATTTGAATTTGGAAATTGATTGAGTACAAGGGAAAACCTTGGGTACTAAGGTGGGTGGATTAGGACTAGTACACTAAATGACATGTAAGTGATTCATCCCTGTTTCATCTAGATGGATTGATGTTACAACACTAACTATACTTTTTTTGATGATTGGAGACCACTTGGTTAAGAATGTGTTTCCATACTAGTGGATTGTGCAAAAGATTGTTGATTATTATGGTTCTTATTCCATGTTTACACTAAGGTATTATGTCTCTAGCATCCCATGCATTCTAGCTACCTTAGGGGATTTACCCACAGTGCTATACTATTTATGAAGTGGTTCCTTCTGTCAGTATATAGAGGAACACTTGAGTATATGTGTGTTATGTATTATATTTTCTCTTCTATTTTAAAGTAGTATTTTTGAAATGGTTTTCCTTCCACTAATATTTTCATTTTTTACTTTTATCCTTTAAATGGTTTCTTTAAAACCAATTTAAAAGCATGATTTTAAATAATCATGTTAAATTATATTTTTTATGTTGTGGAATGGAACATTTTTATTGGGTTATATCCTACTAAGAATTTTTCTGACAACATACATACACCATTTAGTGTATTAAGATCATTTTATTTGTGTAACCTGGGTTGGGGAATTATGCTTAGTGATAGTGGTTTGGGTTATCGATGGTCTTCTTGTGCAGTTCTGATGATGGTTTCTTGAGTAGTTGGCCTCTCATGTTGCATGAAGGTTTGAATAGATGTGTTAGTTTTCCTTTGGTTTTAGTATTCTTGGTGTTCTTGGTTGAATTGTAAACTTTACGTTTGGTGCAATGTTCAGGGTTTCTTGGGATATGTTTTCCAGCATTTTTTTATTTACCCTACTAGTTTTATTTCAATATCTTATTTTAGGTAAACCATTCCCACACGTTACTCATGATACCAGAGCTCTTGTGCAAGCCCGTGGGGATTTGAAACACCCTTTGGCCCACGTCGTGGACTGGGTCGGTTGTTGGGTCGGATGGTGACCCAGCTTGGTTCGTGACATAACCAAGTAAGGTGGCCAATTTATAACCAAGGAAAATGGTTAAATTATAACCATGGATGGTGGTTTAATTATAACCAAGGATAGTAAGTTAAATAATAACTAGGGATGGTGATAATGTTATAACTATGTATGGTTGGGACATGTGTCTCCCTAAAATGGATTGGGTAAATACTAATATCTCAATAGATAAACCAGTTATCAATGGGTAGTGAACCTTGTTCTGTTATAACTTTATCCCCTATGATAGTATTGTGTGTGAACCATGACTACTATAATAGTTTTGGGAGTGAACCCATTCCACTATGATATTCTGGAAAATAAGCATTGACTACTAATGTAATGATTTTCTAGGCATGTGTATGAAAAAACTTATTTATTATGCCATCATTATACTCTCATGGAACATGATCTATGATTCCATTATGCTTCTTGTATTATTAAATAAAACGTTTTATAGCATGCTTCAAGATTATGATCAATGATATACATGGTGTGGTTGTCAAATATTATTATCAAATTATCATACCCTTATGTTTATGTTACACTTAATTGATCATTGATATCACCCTTTTACCCTTTCTAATTATCTTATCCCACCCTTTATTATGTTTCCTTTCTAATTTTTATAAAGAAAAGTACTAAGTTTGATATTTCTATGAAGGGTGATATTGTTGTAGTACTTAGTGGGAGATGATATAGATCTTTTACGAAGTAGTTTTTTATGTGTATAAGTTTCCAAAGTTTGTACACATATACTATTCTAGCATGGATCATTATATAATGTTATTAATATTCACCTAAAATGATGTCATATCAATGTTTGAAAACAATGAGTTACTATAGTTGGTATGAGTGGAAGGTTTAGTTAAACATTGGAAACTAGGATTAGAAATTTTTTATAATAACCCTAGGGACAATATATGTATATGATATAATCCTAATATTTTTATAATGATCATGGATGAACTTCGTTAAACCTATGGATTTATAAAATATGGTGTCAAAATTTATAGATCCATTAAATGATTCTTCATGATTATGTGGTTTCCCACTATGATTATTGTTTCTCACACTTTCCTTTTCCGTTTCAAACAATGGATTGAATGAAAAGTAATCATGGTAATGTTGAATGTGAATGTCAATGAAAAGAATTTCCTCATGATAAAATAAAATTAAATAAGATATGGAATGTGAAATTGTGTGATTATGTCTAATTAGCTACTTTATATGATTAAAAATATCAAATTTTATGAGTTTCCTAACAAAACTAGTAAGAGAAATATGGAGTTTCATAAATACATTTGAGGAAAAAAGATTCAAATTAAAAGTTTTTGGAATATGGGAAGCAACAATAAAATTAATGTCTTAGAGGAACATGAAGATATTTTAGTTTGAAAAGGAACGATATAATGTATGTAATTACTGATGAAAAATTAAATGTTTGGTTGATGAAATTGATGTGAATAATGGGCTCCCTAAGGTAAATTAGATGGTGAAATATATTAAATCTGGAATTTATGGGAATTATGAAAAAAAAAATTCTTGGGTAAAATATTGTTAATAGAATTAAAAAGGTTGTATGCGTAGTGGTCTTAACAATGATGATGAAGAGAGTAAAAATAACATCTAAATGGTATGAGATATTGTAATAGTATTATTTATAAAAAAGTATGAAGCATGATTAAATTATTGTTGATGAGACACAATACATGACTCATATTTCATATTTAAGAAAAGAGTTATTGAGGAGTAATATGGTGAATCTCAGCTAGTTGTTTAAGATCAATGTGATACTATTTAAGTGCTTATAAGTGTCATACTTTGATATTTTTATTATAAAATCCTGAAATATAAATGGATTGTTCTATAGTATATTTTAATTAAGGATTCAAAAATCATATTTTAAATTATACTAAAAACCAGGTTAAGTTATTTAGTGGAAAGGGTATATTTTTGGAGAAAACGTGATTAAGGGAAAATATAAAACTTAATATGTGTCTGATGTTGAGTTTATAATGATTAGTTTGTATAAATAGATAATTGACATCGATTTAATTGGTAAAATTGAAATTGGATTGTGGTTTGATAAAAAGGATTTAGGTTATCTCTGATGGATTTTATTTCATTTCGGGATCTATGGAAAGTATTTACTATTTCCGAACATAATGGATGTGGATTGTATTAATTTTGGAAGTATATATGTTTTCCTGTGAGGATATATTAAATTTTATGAATTATATCATGGGTTTATAAGTTTTAGGTAGATATCAAGTTAAAAAGAATCAACACCCCTTTTAATGTTTTATGTGACGAGATTTTGTAACTCTATTGAGAATTAAATACCATTTGGATTTGATGTATGATTTTCTGATAATTTAATTATGTACAACTGGATAGTGGGGATATATATAATATTAGTGGTTGAAAACTAATTAATTAAAAATATTATATTTTTATATATATTTATTTCCAAGATATGTATTACATTTTTGGTCAGTATGTAAATTTTATTTATGATGTTTTGGTGACATTCATAATGTTACATGAGTATATAGTAATTTATCAGAGTGATTAATGATAATTGGTAGAGGTTTAATTGGGTTGAGTTGTAGTTAACCCTTAGGTTTAACAGTTTATTAAACAAACAAGATTATTTTAGAACAATTAAATTATATTTTTTATGATCAAGCAAAATAAAGTGATATATAAATTGAGGTTAAAACATTCTTTAATGTTGAGTTTTTTGAGGTAATTGGGGTTTTGAAGATTAATATCTTATTTCTTTATATAAGGTTTTATTGATTTTCAGTATTATCTTGTAATATCCATTTTGGTTTGTTTTATGCTAAAATATATGAGCAATATCTTGATATACTATTTTTTAAGAGTTTATTATAGTGCTTTAGTAATAAAAAATTCACATAAAAAACATAGTGATGGGAGAAATAGATTATATTGTGTTGGAAATTAATTAATGGATGAAAGTATACTTGAAACGTATGTAAAATTCCTTTTTTATATATGTATATGATAATGTAATGACTCAAATCATGAAAAATGATCATCATATTTTTTTTTTCTACACCTCTTATTTTTTATGAAATGATGTTCTTTTTACCCCTCACATATTCATGGTTTTGTTATAGTTATATTTCTACAAAAAATGTTCTATATCACTATTTTTTTCTCCTTGGGAATTAATTTTCTCTTATATTTCAATATTTTCATATTCCACTAATGATATCGTATTTGAAACCAATTTTTTTAACATTTGAACATACCTCTACCTATTTTAAGGGGAATTTTGACAAATAATTTTTTTGATGTGGGTTTTCAAAAGAGGATTTTTTAAATATGAAACATTTTATTATCTAGATCAAGTTAATGTTGTGATGATGAAATTATTAATGTTGGGGGAATAATGTAACTCCCTTATATATTATAAAATATTTTTCTTTTAAAATTTTTATTTCATTGATAACTTGCGCTACAAATAATACATAGTTTAAATGATCAGCAATATACTATTAATATATTATTATTATTGTGAGTTATAACATATAAATTAAATTTAAGGGTATGAGTAAGAATTACTAATTTTTAAATAATATATAATTTTCGTATATAATATTAATTTATTTCTAAATTCTTAGAAAATAATAACTCAATTGTTATTTACAGTTCTCTTATTTATTAAAAATTAACTTTATTGCCTTTTTGAGAAAATAATATGATTTATTTTTTGAATTTTTTAAAATTTATTTTAAAAAATGAAGATAATTTTTTAAATGATCATAATAAAAATATCAGTTGTTAAAATTTTTCATGAAATTTTTAAAAATATTTAATTTCTAGTGAATAGTGATATATATATTTTTTATTAAAAATTGTAATTTTGTTTCAGGAATGTAAAAAGTTAATTTTTATAAATGGGTGGAATTTAAAAATATTTCTATTAAATTTATAATAATTCTACTATATTAATTTTAAAAAATATTATTTTTCAATTGAAGAGAAAATTATTTTTTATACGTAAAAATGAATTTTCTTCAAAAAAAAGTTTTTATATAAGCAATATGTTTTTATCAAAAAAATAAATTGATCACAATTGGTGATTTTTTTTAATGAAATTTATATATTTTATAATAAATAAAATGTTTTTAAATTCTTATGAAATTTTTCCTAGTGTTAGAGAGAAATAAATTTGTTTTAATGATTAAAACAGTATTCATCTAAATTGAGTGTTTTGTTGCTTTTTGCAGACATATTTTAAAATAATTGACTTCTAATTATAGGTATTTAATTTTATTAAATGGATTCCATATTTTTAATAAGGGGTTTAGAATTTGGAATGTATACAAAATTTGGTTTTTGTTAATATGAATTGTAATCGTGAAGAAATTTATCACTTCGGTAAAAAATAAATAAGATTAATCATAGATAAAAATAATTCATAAGTCCATTTTTTTAATATTAATTATTATTAGATAAATTTAATTATACCCTTATCAACATAGTCTAGAAATTGTGTAATTTAGGGTTCAATTTTCTATGAAAATGACCTATATATTATTTAAATAAAATAAAGTTTCAAAATGTAACTATCTTAGTTTTATATATCTCTTATGTGTCTACAAATGGAAAAAATAATTTTATGAAATAATATAAGTTTCTATATTGATATTAATGAAATTATTTTCCAGATAAAAATTTACTTATAATTTTTATAATTAATATAATGTCATTAAAATATTGTATAATTCTAATATAATATTTATTAAATTAAGAAAACATTAAAATCAAAGATACTATTAAAAATAAAAGTCATATAATTTGATTAATGAATTGTGTCCCACTAATTTTATAGATCAATATGACAATATATGTAGGTTTTGAAACATTATATTCCAATTAATCCTTTTTTATTTTTGTATTTATATTCAAGTTAAATGAATTTCTTTAAAAATGACATTAATGATATTTTATAATAAAATACATTTTATTAAATGATTAAAAATTCCTAAAAATATTATATTCATAAAAATAATGTTACTCGTTTTTAAAAATCCTAAATTGAATATTTATGTATTTTTATTTTTATATAAAATTTATTAACACTTAAAGGGTAGAAAAAATTAACAATATCGTCATTTTCAAAAAGGTTAATAATGAGTTAAAATAATAATAAAAGTGTGAAATGATATTACCTAACTTGTCTAAATTTTACTGGATGAGATTTTTTAAAGTATAATAATATTATATTTGATTATTATCAATTTGGATTCACTTTTAGTTAAATATTAATTTATATTAATTTAATATTATAAGAAATTCCAAGAGTCTCCCTCCCCTCAATTATTAAAGGGAACCACTTCATTTTATTATTCAAAAAAATTTCAGTCCTATAGATCAAATAAAATTTTCTATTTTCTCTTCCCACTCCTCTATAAAAATCATATATGTTTTTATCATTCAAAAATACCAACCCTAGTGGCATTAATAGGAGATCTAAATGAGTTATATCAAATAAGATGTAATCTCCTTAATCGGTCACCTTATTTTTAAGTGTACTTTTATGTCTTATAAGTCCATTATATTCTAAAGTAAAATAATAAATTAATTTTCCTAAATATAAATATATTTTATTTTAATTATGAACCCACTTTTAATCACCCTCTTTCCATCCAATGGGAAGAGAAAATATCACATGTCTAAATGTACGACTTACCTTCTCCACATTGCGATTCAATTCATTTCTTTTCACCATATTTTATGGATGATTATTATCAGTTGTTTATAGTTTATATATGATAGTAATGAAATAATTATATTTCTGTAATTTTAATATCATACCTAACTTCCTAACTTTCAAACCATTGGAAAACGATAAATCTGATCATGTGTACGTGTGGACCACAACCTCCATAAGGAGATGTAATTTATTTTTCAATTTAGTTATAAATAGATGGTAATATGGATGGATTTAATGAATATATATATTTTATATAAGATATAGTAATAATTATTTAATGGTTATTTATTATTTACCTCTATTTTGTTTCATCAATACAAAAATTGAAATAGTCTTCATGCGCACGTACGATATACCATCTCCCTAAACTTGTAATTCATTTTTCTGTCTCTTTATATTAAGTAGGAATATATAATTTTATATAATTAATATATATGTTATTTAAATGTGGAATAAAATTATTATTATTATGTAAGCATGATTAAAATAAATGTACTGAAACTACTCAACTAGAATATACATGAAAAATGAAGTAGATATCATAAGGTACAACGATTTTAATAAATAATTGTTAACCAACGAGAGATAAAATGATATAAATAAATGATATATGGTATCTTATATATATTTATGGTTTTATAATACATGTATAAGGAATATATATCTATTATATTGTAGGTTCCAATGCATATGATGGAAGCCAGACCTAATGTAAGATATTTTCATCTTAGTTTTATTATTTGAAGGACAAGTGCCTTATACAACACTTTCTTTGTGTGGTATATATATTTCTCATGAATGTATTTTATTATTTTATAATGGAAATTATTGGATATAAATATCTATAAATTTTATTTCATTTATGGGGATTATGATTCCAAAATTTCCAATGTGGTAATGGTTTTATGATACATTCTCATTTTTTATCAGGATTGTTTATTATTATATTTATGATGATGAAATATTAATATATACCTCTCAAGAAACTCATGTATTTCCTTATAATATGTTAATTTATTAAAAATACATGATTCCTTTCATTTTTCACATATTATTTACTCAAGATATTAAATTTTTTTCATAAAAATAAATGTTATTTCTCTCTTTAGTCGAAATAACATTTCCTCCCATATCCATGTATTTTAAAAATGTATTAAAGAAGGTTTTTTTATTCTTATATTATTGTTTAAATTAATTTTAACATTGTTTTAATACCTAAAATATGGTTTAAATGGATTCTATTTTTTCATTTTCTCATTGACGTACTTTTTTTACTCTTTTTTGAAAAATTGTTAAGGGATGATTTTTTAAAAGGATACAAAATGAACGAATTTCCCTCCTTCGGGACTAATGAATATTTTAAAGACAATAAAAATTTAATGAATGGTTTCTTTAATATTTTTGAAATATGTATGACTAAAAAATGTTATTTCCAAGTGGAAATTATATTTTCCTCAGGAAATTCTCCATGTGGTCTTTCAAAATCATTTTCCGTATAAGATTATATCTTTGATGTTAATTATTTTTTATTTGACATTTGATCTTATTTTACCATTCATATTATTTCACTGGATTTTTAACTAGTATGTTGATGCTATGTTTATGAAATCCATTTGTTTTCCTCTATTTATCTTATTATGAAATTATGAAATGTTTATGAAACTCAGTCCTTTTACATGGGTTATACTATAATGAAATGTTTATGAATCAAATATATTTTAAATGGGTTTTATAAAAAGAATAATTAATAATCTTATGTCTCTGATATATATGATTTTAATTATTTAATAGTGGTAACATTATAACTATGGATGGTGGATATGTTATAACTAATGCTGATGGTTACGTAATAACCAAGGATGATGTCTACATTATAATCAATTATGGTTGTTATGTTATAACCAAGAATAATGGTCACATTTTAACCAAGTATCAGTTAGACCAATATCTCCCTCCAATTCATTGGGTAAAGAATTATATCTCAGGAGATAAATTAGACTAGAATGGAGAGTGAACCCAGTTTTAGTAAGGAATTTTCCCAAAAATAATAACATGAAAAAATTTATTTTTTCTGTTCATAGTCTCAACCAAAAAATCAATAAACTAAAAATGAAAAAAAACCCTGAAAAATCATAATAAGTTAATTATTTTCCTGTTTTAAATAGAATACTTGGTTAACCTAAAAGTTAAATTATATTTAAAATATAAATTTTGAAATTCTTTTCTTTCATTAATTAAATCCATTAAATGAGCACAAAAATATTTATAATTATTGAAGAAAATATTTTTCTATAGTCCATTTATCATAAAAGATTATTTATGCCATATATTGATCATAATAGTTAGATGATGGTTTTAGCACATCATCATAATGTTTTGTGACCAATACTAATTTAATTTATTTTAATGTGATTAAAATTGTATGTTAAACAGTAGGATATTTTTTGTAGGGGTAAACTCAACTCTATTAATTTTATGATAATGCTATTTATTTTTATTATTATTATAGATCACAAAATTTTTGTACGTGTCACTCATGATCTTATCATGATAATAAAACGATAAAATTAATTAACTCCAACATTTATTTATATAAATGTTAATTGTTTTGATAGCCTATAATTATTTTTTATTTAAATTAATTGTTTTGTATGAAATTTTACCATGCATGAAATAAAACATTGACAGGATAGTGGGTGTTTTAAATTCCACACCCTAATTTTATAATCATGATTTTTGCACTAATCATTTTCATTTGATGTTATAAACATTTTCATGATTAAATTTATATATTTCTTGTATAACATAATTTTTATAATAGTTTTTGGATGATGTGGATTTCTAGTGTTATATCACAATCCATTTCCATCCATAAATCATCTTAATATATGATTTATAATTTTTTTACTTGTCCAATATTAAGTAGTTTATGAATTGTAAAATGATCAATGATATTAAATTTATGTAATTTTATTCTGAATATTATTATATAGGCTATGGATTATTTGAATTATACGTATTTAGGAACATAATAAATAAATACATGGATATATGTGTTGTCTAATAATTTTGAAAATGGGACTATAAAGTCCATTACCCATACATTTAACACTTAAATCTCAATTATTTACTGTTGCATCATATCAATCAGTTTCTAGTGGTACAAAACCATTATAAATAAATCCTTATTCATAGGTATGTATCTTAGTGGAAATTTATATAAAAGAATTACATTTTAAGAATATTATCCAAGATATTGTTTGATGTATGGTTTCTACTGGTAGATTTTGAATGACAATAGTTCAAAATGAATCACACCTAAGATGACATAGCTCACACTTTTAGATTTGGTTCAATAAATACATTAATTGTTTTATATAAAATGATATAAAACTAACACCTAGGAATTTAAAGTGATTATCATGTATAACACTAATCATAATGTAGGAGAAATATAAGGAATAATATTTGAATATTACAATGCAATTTTAAAATTATATTAATTTGAAATACATTTAAATTGTTAGGAAATAAAACAATTAGAGAAATATAAAACATATTATTGGAATACTATGATAATTAGAATGTGAAATACTTGGATATCATATGTAAAACATACCATTAGAGTGATATGAGGTAAAATAAAGAAAAATGGAATATAAATTTAAAAATTACAATAACATGGATTAAAGATAACAATGATATTAAATAAAAACATGGATCACATCCAAGATGAAATAACATTGTTGGGTTATGCTCACATATTTTCCCTGATGATATGTATGATTCTAGGACCACCTTCTACATAATGATATGTTAAAACTCATGTTTTTTATATAACAAATAAATTATACAATGATAATTTATAATTTAATGTAGAAACCCTTGCATTTCGACATAACATTACATGAATTTAAGCATAATTATACATCAAAGTATAATCCAAGAATCGTTATGTCTATTAACTTGGAAGACTAAGTACATGGATCATAAAACATGGTGCTAAAAAACACTTCGTTATTTAATAACCATAACGAGCTTTTATCTTCCTTTGAGAACTTAAAACTGTATAGGGTACCCTGGGGAACACATGAACAATGGGATGATCCAAAAAGACCAGTAAGGGAAATAAAATAAGGATACATCTTATGAACATGAGTTAGGAGGAATGAAAAAATGATATCCAAAGCATTGAACATATAAAATCATATCATATAAGCATAGATTCATATAAAAATGGAATCATATAAATGTTTTAGGATTATAAAACAATTTTTTAGTTCGGGTCAAGTCTATCTACCAATTCCATTTCCCAATTTAGTAGGGATCAGGGATAACTCCCAATCCCATTTCCCATTTTAGTACGGGTCAAGGATAACCGCCAATCCCATTCAGATCACATATCATGAGACTTAAATTTACCCAATGCATTGGATAACTATCTAGGTTCACCCATCTCCACATTTTCATGAATATTCTTTCTAAATAAATATTCATACATAATTAACCATACAAAAACATAAGGGTACCCATGGAAAGAATTGGGAACCACAATCACGACATAAAACATAATCAATGGGTGTATCATGAAATTGTACATGAAAGAAACGCCTTAGTACATTCATGGACGTTCTTAACGTAAAATAAGAATATAAAATGGTAATTAGAGTCAAAATTTATTGAAAACATATAATAATTGTATTTGAGAAACATTAACATTAAAAAACATTTGTACAGTTGTATGGAAAATACTATAGAGCCTTTTAAATTGAAAAGAGGACTATATTTTATATAAAACCAAAATTGAACTAAGATATTTTTAATAATAAAAATAATAATTTTATAAATAAAATGGTTGCTTAAAAAAAAGGATACATTGCACTTCAAATTGGGTATAAAATCGGGAAATAGCCTAAAAACAGGTTTTTTTATTAGAAAGTTATTTGGAGGAAATATTTTAAAAAAATGTATATCACTAAAATAGAGTGATGAATGGGTACTCATAAATAAATTTAATAACAAATAAACAGAAATTATAATATCTAAAAAATAGATAAGACAACTCCATTTTGATATAAAGATAAGGCAACCTGAAATAACAAAGGAGGGTTAGGTAGAATTCGTTATGGATTATCGGTATGGTGTCAGATGTACCTAAGACGAATTTATGGGAGATAAAAGGGATTTCTAGTCACCTATAAATCATGAGGGAAGTGTGGGGAGGATGTGTAATTTTACCCATTTATTAGGCATTTTACATAAAATGGCATGGCTTAGAGGACATCTTAATTAATGGTGAAATAGAGAGGATCCCCTACCTTAAGACTAATGGTGTTCTCCACTTGTTATTATTAACCTGAATAAACAAATTAGATTCATTAATTAAAAATTCAAGAACCTATTATAAATTTAATTGATTTAGTATAACCTCATTTAGTTTATTCATGATCTTTTGGATTAGTTATAATGTACAATTTCATTATTCGAGTCAGTTTTCTTGCTTCGTTTTTAACGATTGTTCTCTTATATCCATATTCAGATAAAAATTTAAGATAATATAGGTTGTACATAATTGAATTTATATTCTATTAATGAATGGACATGTGATTACATGGTTTAAAAATTAATTTTTTTTACTTATAGTGAAGTCGAATTATTTTATAAAACCTTAGTGACAACCATTTTTGTTAAATGATGGGTTTGATTACAATGAACATTTTTTATTTATAACATACTACCACTTTTACAAAATTATTATAGAACCAAAACATGGATATATTACAAATATAATAATCTATTTCAACCATAACAAAAATGTTTTCATGACCAGAAGTAAATATGATATTTGAAAATGATAAATCATTAACCTTGAATGTGCTAAATTAGCACATCTCGAACAATGATTTCATTTAATTCAAATAAAATATGGGGAAAGAAGAGATGATAATGAAATATCACATTTTCCTAAAACAAATTCCAGTACATTTATTTTACATGATTTATCATACTATTATGGTGAAGGGAGGTGAGGAAAGAAACAAGAATAGAAAATAACTTAAAAGAAATAAATGAATTTCGAAGAGGAATTTACCTCTTGAGTTTATCTCCGTTGGGGACCTTTTAAAGCTTGAGGTTTTGGTATTTAGAATAGTCTAGGGGATATTGGATGTGGGGGAGGATATTGAGGAGATATTTGTGTAGAATATTGGCAAGGCACAAGTCTTGAGAGTAATGAAGAGAAGAGGGGCTGGGGGGTTATAGTGGAGGAGATGATGGTTTTCGTAATTTTTTAATCATTAGTTTATTAATTTACCTCAATACTATAAAAAGTGATTATTAAATGTCCCAGGCTAGTAATAAATGAATTTAATTTCGAACCAATTGGGCTTACATCATCATATCATCATCAATGACTAAATAAATCCATTATTTAGCATTTATTGTAAATTGTCGTATTTTACTATTCATAAAAATTCAAATATTTTACAAAAATCCATAAAAAATTACCATACCATTTCATGACATGTAGAGTCCAAAAATGAAGTCTATTTTTCAAAAATATTATTCTAAATATGATTAATTTATTATTTAGTTAAAATCCTAATTTATTATTAAAAACCCAGTTTTAAAACATTCATTTACTCATTCTAAAATATAAATACATCATAATTTCACTTGAATGTTATTTTAATACAATAATGGGATAGGTTACTATTCATTATGGTATATCACTATTTCTATGGTTATGTTACTATTCATAAGGGTAGATTACTATTCACCAAAAATTAAGTTTTCGTTATCGGACTCCAAAAACTAACTGATTGCAACCATGTATTTCAGATTTTCGAACTTCCAAACATTGAGTTGAAAAACATATGTTTAAATGTAACATAGAACATAGTAGTTCATTATTTTGTGATTTCATGACATATTTATAGGAAAGGGAATTCCGTTTATAAAACATTGGGTCATTACTTTCTACCCCCATTAAGAAATTTCGCACTCGAAATTTCATATTATATAGTAGGCAATAAAATGATTCATGTAATTTTCTTTCATTCCCTCCTGTAATTCACATGTTGCCTCTTCGTACTAGTAGTTCCACCATAGTAATTTGAAAAGGTGAGTAGTCTTGTAACATATAACTTTATCTCTACGATCCAAGATCTTCAACGACTGCTTCTTGTAATGAAGATCACCCTCCAACTATACAACCTCTGAAGAGAGTACATTTGAAGGGACTGTTATGTAATTCCTTAAAAGGGATACTTTTAAGACATCATGTACATTCAACATGGTAGGTGGATGTGCCAGTCGATAGGCCACAACTATGACTCGATCAAGAATCTCGAAGGGGATGATGTACCGGGGACTTAACATACCTTTCTTCCCAAATCTCATGACCTTATTCCATGGTGATATGCATTGAAATACTATGTATCCAAATTTAAACTCATGGTATCATCAAGCATTGTATACATAATGTTTCATGTCGACTTTGGTCTACCTTAATATGCTAAAGAATGGTTTTCAACTTCTCCACCATTTCTTTGACCATTTTAGGTCATATCAGCTTACACTCATCGACTTCAACCCAACACACCAGTGTTCTACACCTTTTCCCATAAAGGGCATCATACAGTTCCATTTGTATGCTCAAGTGGAAACTGTTGTGGTTGGAGAATTCAACCACTGGAAGTTATTCGTCCCATCCTCCATTGAATTCTATAGAGCTTGCTCACAACATATCTTTTAGTGTCTAAATAGTTCACTCATATTGACCATCGGTTTGAGGATAATAGGTCGTACTAAAGTTTAGTTCAGTGCTTAGAGCATATTGGAGAGTTTTCCAGAACTTCTGGTGAATCTCAGATCACGATTGAATATAATAGATAGTGGTACTCGATGCATCCTTACCAATTCTTTGAGGTAAATCTGTGCAAGTTGATGCAATGAGAAGTCCTCTCGAATCACGATAATGTGAGTTGTCTTCGTAAGATGGTCCAGAATGACCCATATAGCATTTTTTCCTCTACAAGTCCATATATATCAAGTGGAAAAGTATATGGTAATGTTCTACCACTTCTATGTTAGTATGGGTAGTGGTCGCATCATCCCATTAGAATATTTCCTCTCAACCTTCATTTGATGGAATACCAAGAACTTTCTTGTATATTCAACAATCTCCCTTTTCATATTGTCCCACCCGATGTTTTCTCAGAGATCCCAAAACATCATTGTGCGCCCTGGGTGGATAGAGAAGGTTAAGCTATGTGCATTATTCAGATGCACCTTCTCAATCTCTGTATCATATTGTAAACATAATCGTGACCCAAATAATTCATCTCCTTTCCCATAAATCATGAACTCTAAGGATTTCCCATTTTTTAAGCTTCTACTATTTTCATAATTTCCACATCCATTCTTTGAGAATCCATTATTTTCTCCAAGAGTGACAGTTGATCAATCATTTGAGAAAGGAATGAAGATTTTAGTCCTTTAATTATTCCAATGTAAATCCTTTTCAAATCTAAGAATATCAGATCTTTTATAATTCTGATCATTGATAGAGATGCAAGATCATTTCTACTTAGAGAATCTACCACCTTGTTTGCCTTACCAAGATGGAATTTGATTGAGAATTAATAATCCTTGATGAGCTCTATATATATTTATAGGAACATATTATGATATTTTTTTGTGAATATATATTTGAGACTCTTGTGGTCAGTATATATCTCACACTTCTCCACATAATGATAATGTCATCTGATTTTCAATTCAAATATTCTACCTACAAAATCTAAATTATGCGTAGGATAGTTTTTCTCATGGATTTTGAGATTCCTTGAGGAATATTCAATACCTTTATCATTTTCCATCATTATACATCCTAATACCATAATTGAAGCATCATTATACACCACAAAGAGTTCTCCAATCATTGGGAGTGTGAGTACTAGCGCAGTGATATGCCTTTTTTTAAACTCAATGAAACAGTCTTCACATTATAGAGTGTTGAAAAACATTACCCCTTCTGTGTCAGATTGGTTATTAGATTTGAAAATTGTGCAATTTCATCACAAATCGTCGATAATACCTAGCTAGACCCAAAAAGCTAGGGATCTCCGTTATAGAAGTTAGTCGGGGCCACTCTTCAATTGCCGTTGTCTGGGAAGGGTCCACAGATATACCTATTCTGGTGATGACATGTCCCAAGAATAATAATTCCTCCATCTAGAACACACATTTACTATACATTTCATATAAATTCTCTCTTTGAAAAGTCATTAACATAGTATTCAAATGGTCCTCATGTTCCTCCTTTCTCATTGAGTATATCAGAATATCGTCAACAAACACTTCCACAAATTTGTCGAGGTAATCACTAAAGAATCTATTCATTAAATCCATGTAAATTTCTAGAGCATTAGTGATTATGAAGGGAATCACTATGAACATATAGTGTCCATAACTAATTTGAAATACGGTCTTGGGAATATCTTCATTCCACACCTTTAGTTGGTTATATCCTCATCGAAGGTCCTCCTTAGAGAAATAATAGGCCCTACGAAGATGATCAAACAAGTCATCTATCCGATGCAGGGGATTCTTTTTCTTTATCGTGATTTCATTTAGCTCACGATAATCAATGAAGAGGCATATTGATCCATCCTTCTTCTTGAGTAAGAGGACTAGCGCACTCCAAGGTGAGGCACTCGGGTGTATAAAACCCTTCTCCATATTCTCCTGTAACTACTTTTTCAGCTCTTCCTGCTCTACGGTGGCCATTCTATAAGGTTTCGTTCATATAGGTAGTGATCCATGAATACGTTAAACAGAGAAATAAACCTCTTAGTCAAGAGGAAGACTAGAAAACTCTTCAGAGTATACATCAGTGTAACCCCTCATGATGAGAATGTCTCCAAGCATGATTCTCTTCTTTTCCTCAATCATTTGAGAATGATATTCTTTATAATAAGGCAATAATATCCACACCTGAGACAATGATTCAAAAAGAGATTCATCTTCCTCCTTACAATTGTGTATAATTGTAGGATGCTTCAGGATGTGGAGAGTGATCTTTCTTTCCCAAAAATTGATGTTGGATTTGTATAAAGATGGCCAATCCAATCCTAATATAACGTCAAAATCCAATAAAGGATGTATGATTAGATTTTTCGGGAGGTCCAGTTCACAAATGTTAACTAGGGAAGAGTTATAAACCATGGACGCAATGATTTAACCATTCACTGTTCTCATAGATAAATTTTCCTTCAAATTTTGAGGTGGCGTTTGAATAGTCCTACTAAACATTAAAGATATGAAAGAATGCACATACACAAAATTAAATATTACATTCTCTATTCATGTATGAATAAAAAGTGTACCTATCATCACATCATTTTCCGGCTCCACCTCAGCAATATTGATAGCATAAGACCTTCCTTTTTTCCTTGGTGGTAGTTGCTGATTGCCTCTGAAAACCCTCAGATAGAGAAATTTCCTGCATAATGCCCATGCTCCTTGTAGTTGTAACACTGCACTACAGGCTGAGTGTTAATCTGAACCTTCCTTTATTCTTCTGTATTAGTAGGATTCATCATATGCCGTTGGCAGTTTTTAGCTAGATGACCAAACATTCCCCATTTTAAGCAATTATTGCTTCTTTTCAGACAATTTCAAAGATAATTTTTCTCAGAAATTTTACAAGGGGAAATGTCAGGCTTCTTTCCATCATGGGTTTTGTTTGTTGAACCACCCATGTTGTTGTCCATTTTTTCTTCTTTTCCCAAGGCCCATGAGACCAATGAGATTCTCCAATTTCCAATTCAACCATGATGGAACAACATAAAATCTCCTCATTACTGTCGAAGTATCAAATCACCAATTCTTTTTATAGACTCAACATTAGTCTGCAAAAGAAGCGATCCACCATTCTTTCGGTGTTCCTAAAAAAGACTAAGGCATACCATCAAATCCTTGTAAAGTTTTCTTAATACACCATGATGGACTCATCTTCCTTTTGATTGAGTCTAAGGAACTCTCTTTCCATCTTGAGATGGAGGGTTCAAGGAAAATATTATTTGAAAAACATACTCTTGAATTCCTCAAAATCCATGGAATAAATTTCCTATGGGGACTTTTTATTCTTGATTAGTATCCACCACTGATCAGATTTTCCATCAAAAAAATATACCGCCAGTACAAATTTCTCTTCTTCTAAGAACTGGATGGTAATGAATATATTTTCAAGGGAGTTAATCCAGTTTTCCTAGTAGAGGGGATCAAAAGAACCCTAAACATAGGAGGCCTTTTCCACATAAGGAATTATATGACAACTTTCTCTTTCCTTAGAGGAGGATGGAATTACGCATGATTCATGTTAGTATTCCTAAGTCAAGCCAGGTTAGAAAGTATTTTGATGATGTTTCAAACATCCGCTCTAGTCATATCATGCATATCATTAGGGGAATCTTCACATTTCCCACCACATTGGTTGTGGGAACATTTTTTTATTTTTCTCTCCACTAACTAAGAAAAATAACATATAATTAGAGGGATTGAATACATATATATAGAGCATAAAAAGATAACATTGAACATAAAAGGATAATCTTATAAAGAATATGTATATCTTAACTTATGATTCCATAGGTCTAAATCTAGGTTATCCTCAATTTATTTCATAACTTATATTCTAGTGGGATTTCTTTTGTCCCTTAATGATGGTATGTATTAAGCTTCTGAATCTACAAAATCAAATCCCTCGGGAGTGTCGTAATCAAGAGTACAGCAGTGCCCATTTTCATTCACCGGTTCCCATTATAGTCAAGTTCAAATTGGCGTTTTCAAGTTTTCCCATAGATACATCAGTGCCAGAGCCGCCTCTACCTGATCGAATCCAAACAATGATTTATTTTCATGATAAACCACTAACTCAATACTCACCAAAATTTAAGAGTGATTTCTTATACTTAGTCTCATCCTTAAGGTTCACACTAGGGTTCTATATTACAAATCTTCAAAAATAATTTGACCATAGTCTCATACCAACTATAGAAACCCTAGCCTTTTTCACATAACATTTCATGATTTTAAGGATAATTATACATCTGAGTACAAGCTAAGGATCGTTAAGTCAACTGAATTGGATTACTTGGTACATTGAATATAAAACATGGGGCTTAAAAACACTTTATTATTTAATCTCCATAACGAGCTCTAAACTTCCTTTGATCCCTTACATCTATATAGGGTACCTAGGGAAACACAAGAACAAAGGGATGAGATAAAAATCCCAGTAAGGGAAACAACATAAGGATACATCTTAAGCACATGACTTAAGAGGTAGGACATAATGATATCAAAAGCACAGAACATATAAAATCATATAATATAAGCATGAAATCATATAAACATGGAATCATATAAATATAACATGATCATAAAACATTTATTTAGTATGATTCAAGGATAACTACCAATCCCATTTCCCATTTTATTATGGGTCAAGGATAACCACCCATCCCGTTTCTCATTTTAGTATGGGTCAAGGATAACTGGATATCGTGTTTCACATCACATCGAATGAGACAAAACATTAACCTATTCATTCGAGCGCTATCTAGGTGTTACCATATCAAAATTTTCATGAATCTTCTTTCTAAATAAATAATCGTACTTAATCAACCATACACAAACATAAGGGTACCCATGGAAAAAACTGTGTACTATAATCAGGACATAAAGCATATCCAATGGGCATATCATGAATGTGTCCATGAAATAATGGATTTAGAACATACATGGACATTAATAAGGTAAAATAGGAATATAACATGGTAAGTGGTGTCAATCATAAGTGAAAACATATAAAAAATTTATTTGAGAAACATTAGCATTAAAACATTTTTGTACAATTTTAAGGAAAATACAACAGAGCCTTTAAAATAGAAAAGAGGACAATATTTTATATAAAACCAGAATTGAACCAATATTTTTTTCATTATAAAAATACTTATGTTATAAATACAATGTTTTCTTAAAAAATATGATAGAGTTCAGTTGAAATAGGGAAACAATTTGGCTAATTCCCTTAAAACATGTTTTTTTATCGGAATGTTCTAAGGAGAGGATATTTTTTAAAAATGTATACCCTCAAAAGAGCGTGTTGAAAGGGTCCTCTTAAATAAATTTTTTAAAATAATCATAATTTATAATATTTTAAAAATAGATATACGCTAACTATATTTTGATATAAAGAAAGATAAGGCAACCTGATTGAACAAAGGAGGTTCGGGTAGAATTCATTATGGATTATTGGCATGGTGTCGAGTGCACCTAAGAAGGATTTATGAGAGTAAAAATGGGTTTATCATCACTTATAAATCATGAGGGATGTATGGGGAAGGTTCGTAATCATACCCCATCAATAGGCATTACACATAAAGTTTCATTGCATAGTGGACATCGTGATTAAGAGTTTAATGGAGAGGATTTCTTACCTTAAGATAGGTGGGGTTCTCCACTTTTTAATAATTAGCTGAATAATAAAATAAGGTTCATTAATTAATAATTAAAGAACATATTATACATGTAATTTATTTATTATAACCTTTTTTAGTTCATTCAAAACCTTTTTTATTGATTATAAGGTTCAATTTCATTGCTTGGGTTCATTTTCTTGCTTGGGTTTTAATGAACATTTCGCTTATATCCATGTTCGGATAAACATGTAAGATGAAAGTAGTTTTCCAGAATAGAAGTTATATGATATTTATGAACATCCAGGAGATTACATGGTTTAAAAATTAATTTGGTTTCTTATATTGATGTCGAATTATTATATAAAGCCTTAGCGACAAACATTTCTATTAAACGGTGGGTTTGATTGCAATGAACATGTTTTGATTTATAACATAGTACCATATATACAAATGTATTATAGAACCAAAAAAAGGATACATAACATATATAATAATCTGGTTAAACCATAACCCAAATGGATTCATTACCCTAATTAAAGATGATAAATGAAATTGATAAACTGTTGTCTTTGAGTGTGCCAAATTAGCAGATCTCAAATGGTGCTTTTATTTCATTAAAATAAAATATGGGGAAAGGAGAGATGATAATGAAATATCCAATTATCATAAAAATAGTCCAGTTCATATATGTTACTTGAGTTATCATAATATTTGGGTTAAGGGAGGCGAGGAAGGAAACAAGAAAAAAAAGAACTTAAATGAAATAAAATAATTTGAAAGAGGAATTTACCTCTTGAGTTTATCTCCTTTGAGAACCTCTTTATGGGAGAGATTTTGGTACTTTGAAGAGTCTAGGTGATGTTAGATGTTATGTCGGAGCTTGGGAAGAGATTTTGGTAGAATATTGGCAGGGCACAAGGCTTTAGAGTAGTGACGAGAAGAGGGAGTGAGGGGGGGGGGTTATATTGAAGGAGAGGAGGGTTTTCATAATTTTCTAGTCATTAGCATATTAATTTACCGCAAGACAAGAAATAGTGATGATTCTAAAACCAAAAATTGTAATAAATTCCTATGATTTCGAACAAATGGGTCTTACATCAGCACATCATCATCAATGACTCAATAAATCCATTATTTAGCATTTATTGTAAATTGTCATATTTTACTATTCATAAAAAATTCAAGTATTTTAGAAAAATCCTAAAAATTCAGCCTAACCATTTTTGACCTCTAGAATCCAAAATAGAATTCCATTTTAAAAAAAATTTATAAATATTATTACTTAAAATTTTAATTAAAATCACAATTTATTATTAAAAAACCAGTTTTAAAACATTAATTAACTTATTCTAAAATATAGGTACATCATAATTTCACTTGAATATTATTTTAATACTATCATTGGTAAGGTTAATATTCATTAGGGTATATCAATATTCATAAGGTTATGTTACAATTCATAAGGTTAGGTAATTTTTTAGAAAAAATTATGTTTTTTATCGAACTCTAAAAACTAACTGACTGCAACCGTGTGTGTCAGATTTTTAAAATTCTAGACACAATAGTGAAAAACATATGTTTAATGGTCAAATATCACTTATTAGTTTATTATGTAATGATATTATGATATATTTATATGAAAGGAATTCCCATTTATAAAACAATGGGTCGTTAAAGTTTACATGCATAACATGGATAATCCAAGATGAAATAGAAATGAGTTGAATAAAAATATCATTCATCATAGAATATCTTCAATATTGATGAAATGGGTAGAAATAGAGCTATGTATAAAAAAGGATAAATATAAAGGCATTAATATATTTTCATGTTAGAGTTAATTTTATTAGAATCGTTTATAATTTAAATAGACCCTAATAAGGGATTTATAGGTAATCAATAAGGGGATCAATTAAAGACAATTTCATTAATATCATAGGGTATTTAGAAATAATTAAATGAAAGAGGGAATAATGAAATGACATGTTAATATACACAAAAACTATAATGGATGAAATGTTTGAATTAAAAAAAATATTTTTCAATAGATTAATAAATAATTTTTAATATAATTTTATGTCAAAATAAAACAATTATTGAAGTGAATTAAAACTCTATATGTAGAAGAATTTTTTTAATTAAAAAATTTTATTGTAGAATATAATATATAAAATAAGTAAGGGAAATAAAAAAGTAAAACTCAAGGAGATAAAATCAGAATAGTGACCCAATATAGATTATGTAATATATAATGTATGAGTCTATAAAAGAGAAAATATTAAAAGTACATATGTGTTTAAATAAATGTTGAGTAATGGTGTGCGTCACTTTCAAAAAATAGTGTAATAAAATATAGGAAATGATAAGATGAAGGAAGATAATTGAAAAATGTAAAATTATGACAAAAATATATTTACTGGATTCCTCAATTTCATTTAATGTTCCTTAACTACATGAATAATAAAATTAATTTTTTTAAAAAAAATTTATTCATAAACTAATTCATATATATTTAAACACTATAATTCCTTTACATTAGTTTATTATTCACTCACCAGCCTTATATTGTTCAAGATAATATTTTAAATATTTTTATTTCATGATTATTACCTTACATAAGTATACCAATGTAAATTATAGTTCATTTCTTAATTAGTGCAAAAAATACAGAATAATTAGAGTATTAAGGCAAAAAGTACAATATGTTGCTTAATTGTTAATAATTTATACAATTATAGATCATAAATGAATATGATTCATTGTATATCTTTTTAGGATACTTTACCACTAATTGTGAATTAATTTATTTTATTTACTCTAATATAAATTTTATTATTATAAAACATTAATAATAAAATAATGTAATTATTAATTATATATTTAATCCTAACTAAAAAAATAAAATCAATCATTAATGTAATTATTTTTTTAATAATATTATTTACATAGGTGTTTAAGATGGTGATGAAAGAAATTTTTTTAAAACAACTGCATAATAATGTGGATTATTTTTCTAATTTTTATATTATTTTAATAAAACTATAATAAAATTTACTTTATTTAATAATATTTTATTACCATTTTTCTGAAGAGATGGAATATTAAATGATAAAAAAATGAATAATATATTATATATATAATCATTACCTCTTTATGGAGAAGACCGCTTTGATATGTGGCTTAGGACATAACATATTTTATTTTTGTTAAGAAAAGGTCTTACCTAAAATTTATAATAGGTTTTTATGAGATATTTTAGTTGATATTTGGTAATATATGATATTTTTTAATTGATAATAAATGACTGATGAATGGTGAAATTTGAGACTAAATGGGGGTGTCGTTTTTGAATAAAATTTGGAATAATTTATAACTTTTAATCAAGAATTTGAATAATACTAATTTATATTACTAATAATAGTATTTTTTGAGAAAATATATTTATTTTACTTTTAAACACTTCCAAATATTAGTGTAATCTTTGGAATAAATTACAAAATAAAAATTAATTTAAATTATTTTTTTTGAAATATAAAATAATTTAAAAATTAAAAATATTTATATTAGTTTATTAATTAAATTTATTATTTTTAAATGAATTATTTAAATAATTAAATAATGTTTATATCATTGAATATATATTTACTGGGTATTGATTCAAATTTACATAAAATAAAGCCCATAAAATATATAATATGTGAATTTTTTTAATATTCACCTCCAAATTTATTATTTTAATAAAAATACATAAATAGTACTATTAAAAATTAAATTACAAAAAAACATCGAATTTTACCAAAAAAATCTAAATTAGGTAATTCTAAAATTTAAATCTTATAGAAAAATTAGTATTTTATCTAAAAAATCTCAGATATACTTTATTTAATATATAGTTGTACTTCTTCTGAGTTACATGATTTAAAAATTCATTTTATGTTATTACAATTAATATGTTCACTTATTTTTTCATGCTATTTGTTTACTTCTTCATTTACCATAACAGTCACATTACTATTCTAATAGTGAGACAACTATTCAAATAGCCATGGTACATTTCAAAATCTTATATTTGAACTCACCACTTTGACAATTGAAAAAGTTTATATTCCCAATTTAATTTCTATAGATAACGCTTATTAATTTATTTCATAATTAACTTAGTTTTTCTATCAAGCTTCATTACAATTATTTTCAACAATTTTTATCATTCTTCTCTTATTTTTTCCTAGTGGAATATTTTTCAATGTTATTGTTTTTCTAGAAGATTATAAGCTATAATAATTCAAACAAATGTTTATTTTATTTACATGTGTTTATTTCCCCATGGTACTTGTATTAATCTTTTATCATATATTCACCATTTATTTTTAAAGTCTCTATTATGAAATATAAGAATTCTTTCATCATTACATGGTGCATACAATTTATTAATAGTACAACTATTTTCTCAAATTTACTTTTTTTAAACAGATATTTAATCAAGAAATGAAAAATAATTAATGGATAAATAAATATTTAAAATCGAGGTTAATATCATTGATAATAAAATAATTAAAAGAATCTAATGTTTTAAAATTTTATTTCAAGTATGGAAACTTGTAAAAATTTATATATATAATTTGAGATATTAACTAACAAAAATTTAGGCACGTTAATTGGAATTAGTCCATCTCAAATGAATTTTTGAAAATAAAACATCATCCCAAAACTAGTTAATTGCTTTAAATTATAATATTCTCTTTTTTTGGTATGTGAAGTGATAATAAATCATCCCATTTTATAATTAACTCTTTCTTAAATAAATATATCATCAATTTTCTATAAAAACATGAAATAATTACTATTCTAGGACCTCATCATTAGTCTGTGTATATTTATTAACGTCTTTACACTATATATATAGTCATTATATGTAAAACATTTACACATTCACATATACATTTTTATTTTCTATCTTAATTTGAAACATTAAAAAAAGTTGATCAATCCTAGCATGTAATATTTATTTTTAATAGTTATTAATGCTTTATGTGATCTATATTGAGAACAACTTGGGATAGTGTGAGATAGGTCATGAAGTTATCAAAAGAAAATAAGACAACCAATACCTCATTATTAATATTTTTTATATTTGTTATGAATATTTAATAATTTAGGTTTCATTTCATATGGGTCAAAAGTCATAATATATTCAATTATTTTGAGCTTCATCCATTTCATAGTTAATCATTTTATAAATCAACTCAAAGTAATTTTATCAATTGAGAGATATCATCATTTTAGAGACCACTAAATTATTCATAAACATTTTAAAATGTATTTATATAATTTATTGAATGAAAATATATATTTATTAAATAATTGTAATGTAATAAATTGACAATAGTTTGGGAAATATATTATAAATATCGAATGAAACCCAATGAAATAATAAATATTTTTATTACTACAAAAAAAATTTGAATTGATTTAAACTTCAATGAATTTTTTATTTTTTGGATTCACTCTAATCCCCTATTTTAATATACAATAAAAGATAATAATCCTATCGTTGGCCATGATATGTAATTTTTATTAATTAAGATCAATGCATTTTTCTTAATATCACTTGAGAACTATTTTGAGATATTTGGAGCACAACTTTATAAAAAATAAATAGAATAGAAAATCATTAATACATACTGCAAGAAACTCCTCTTCGATGTTATATTTTATTCGAGGAATTACCTATTGAATGTTGATGGTGTAGTGCCCATATTTACTAAAACATATCGATAGAAATTGATTCCTTATGGATATGCGAATGCACCTTTATTGAGTCTTACTAGTTCGCTAATATTTTTTAATATGCGGAGTTACATTCAAGAGGGAAATAATATTCTTTTGTTGGAAATATCTATGTTATTTTTACTAATATAGGTAAATAAAAGCGATCGTACCATATCAATGAATGAAACTTCCAGTAGTCTATGAAAAATATCTATTGTATTACTATATGAGTTATAACTATCTCATTGTCATTTTCTACTATAACACATCATTTTTTAGCAACAACTTGAAATGAAATTAACCATTCATTAATAGAGATATAATATATGATTAGAATATTCAATAGTTTGAGGAACATTTTATTAATTATTCTTTTATGAGATGTTTCTATTATTTTTTAGTTATCAATATTTTTTTAGATCTTTGTAATAAAACATAAAATTCTAAAAATATTAAATATTATACCTTTTATGTTAAACCTACCCTGTACTGTATATTTAATCCAAATTATCATTATTTGGAGTAGTTTTAGTACTTTTTCAATTTTTTAAATATTTATTTATGATTATTATTCATGTCTACTCAATTCAAAATAATTAATAACTTAGTATGATTGATTTCTTACTTAATAACCGACTTAGATGGATTGAAATTGAATTTACTAACACAAGGTGGATTCAATTAAAAAATATTCATGGACAAATCCTACTTGTTGTAATCAATTTGGTTAATGATATTGAATTTAATATTCCATAGGTTTAGTATCTATTATAAATAAAAAATGGTAAATAATCTGGGAATTATGGAATAAAATAGACATTTATAGTTTCATTATAATGAATTCATAAATACATTTAATCTTGTTTCAAGGATTAAAACCTTAATGATTTTTCTTTCTATCAGTTCTTAATATAGATTTAACAATTTCCAAAATGATATTAAGATGAACGTTCTCATTGGTGAACTTTAATAGGAGACCTATGTTGATAAACCTAAAGGCATTGTATATGGAGTTAAGGAAATATGTGTTTTTAGGAAGAGGAAGGATCAATGTAGGATAAAAATTACTCCAAGGGATTGGTATTAGATACTCAACCCCATATTGAATTTACTAAAATTAAAATAAGGAAGAGCACAATATAACCTCTATATCATATAAACCAAGGATACATATCTAATTTTTATTGTATATGTTGATTATATTACTATTAAATAAAATGAAGAAGTTGTATCCCTAGAATTATCTACTCAAATAATGTATATGTTTGATATGATGATGTTGGGTGTGGTAAAGTACTTAGTATGGTTTAGAATTTATAAAAATATTATTTACTTATTCTTTATATAGATATGTTTATTTTATAGTTGTCATGAAATCTTGGAATTAGGTATTCTAAGATGGTTTCAACCATAATTTTATTGGTAACCATGATTTAGAATGATGATGTCCGAAAGTGGGACTATTGAAAAGATTATGGAGAACATATTTCTCTATATTTAATAGCATTGAATCAATATGTTTTCTATAATATTCCATTCCATGTTTTGTATCAGAATTCATATAATTAATCTTAATTTCTAGACTACTAAAGAATCATAAATAATATTCTCACATGAAACCATTTAAGTAACATTATAAATAATAACCATCTTTATAAACTAGAGAATAGAATACTAAGAAAGGGGTGAGATTTAATGCTTAATAAGGGTAGATATATGGGATAATAATTAGAGATAATAAGTGAGAGAAAGGTAAAAATGAGGGTTGGATAACATAATCATTGTTTACGAAAAAACAAAATAGAATCATACAAAATAATAAGAGATAATAAAATCATGTTTCGTGGAATAAAGACTCATTTTTAACATAATAAACGAGACATATAAATGTAAAAAAATTAGTTGATAATCATTATCCATAGAATATAAAATCATCATGAGGCATAACATAGTTATGTGGTTTATATATTATAAATCCTAACATAGTGATAAAAATCAATCATGTCCACGTATTTGGTTGTGAGAAAAAATAATAGCTCATGTGAATTTAGTTTTATGAAAATAAAATTATTCCTACAAATTATTTTTTAAGAAAAAAATCATACACATTCATTTAGTTTGGAGAAAACCTACTAAATACAATTCACTAATATTTGAGAAGTCATAATTATTCCCAAACATTATCTAGTGTGAAAACTAATTATTAAAAAAACAATTATGTTTTAAGTAGTCCCAATAATTTCCAAGCATTATAACATGATATATAACCCTCTAAAAATGTATTTTATGGATATAATTGATTGATATACCTTAGTATGATAAGCCATATATATGTTTCAAATTTGAACATAAAGAATTCATAATTTCATGATAACTTATTTACCAATGAAAAAGAAATGCATTTCCTACAAATTTATATATGACATGATCAAAATACATCTACAAAATATGTTTGATGTTATAATTATAACATATACCTAGTAAATTAAAATAAACAATGAATTAGTTTGACACATATTAAAATCCTTTTATAATGTCATTGATAAATTTCATTGAAAAATAAGGAGAGAATTCATGCAATTTAGAGAACACATATTTTTTTAAATAATTTATAAAATAATGTAAAGGTAAATTAATTGGGAAAACATTGAAAACATGGAAAGGAATATTTTTATAGAAAATATAAAAGTATGGAAGAAAAATTCATTAATTTTGAAAATATTTAATGAGGATATTATTTTCACAGTTTTTATAGAATGTCAAATCAAAGAAAATGAATCATAAAAAAATGTTTTGAAAATATCCTATAAAACCTTGGTGATGAATGATAAAACAAAAATAAATTGAACTTAGTAAATCATCTATTTTTAGATAACGAAATTTATAAAATAATATACAGAATATGAAAATGGAGGACAATGGTTCCCAACTAAAAAAGAGGTAAGGGAGGCTCCACAAACAAATATCCTTTTCGTTAAATTGTTATCCAATTGGAGGTAAAATGGTATCAATTCATATAAATCCTTTAAATAACTAGATTATAAATGAATTGACTACAATTCCCACTATAATAATAAAAAATTATCTCCAATGGGAATTTATTTTTAGATAGTATTTCTTTCAAATAGAGATTCGAATGATACCCTTATGGACTTGGCAACATTGGAATCAAATGAACTTGGATGAGAAAAAAATATGATTTACTTGTAAATACATTTTATTCCATGAAAGTTTTTATGAAACTAATTCACTGGTAGTATATACTCCAATAATAGAATTTAGGCTGTGAATGTAGAAAATATATCAATGGAAGAAAATTGAGAAGGGAAACCATTACATTTCCCCCGAACATCACAAAAGTTCTTTAACATCTAGTTTAAAAATCATAAACATATTAATAGATTTTTTAATAACCTTATTCATATATATTAAATTTTATACACTTCAATTATAATAATTAAATAGATATAAATTTGTTAATTATTTTTTATTTTCATCATTAGATGTAAGTGATTTTGATTATTCGATACGATTTTTATTAATGAAGATGTAGATCTTTGTTATTTGACACCAATTTAGTCATTACATGAATATTAAAGGTATTAGAACAATTTATTTATAAATATTTATTCAATTACATATTCATTGAATGTAAATTATACGAATGGTACACAAGAACATATTCTATGATGGGCACAATGTAAGTAATTTTCTAATAACAAAAATTAAATTTATTATAAAAAATATTTTTTCATTATTGTATAATAATATTACATATATAAATAACTAATTAATTTCATATAAAACCATTAACTATGTAATTAAAATTAATCATTATTAAAATCATGATATTGGTATAACATTTTTTATATAAGTGGTTGAATCTTCCTAAATAATAAAATGCTATAAAAAAGGATTGAGTAAGAATATATATTTATATAATAGTAATATAATTTTCATAGTTTCATAAATACATTAATATGACATCATAATAGTGGATAATTATATTTATAAAATGTTTATATGAAAAGGTAAATTAAAAATATTTTGAAGAATGAGGTATTTACATTGATGAATTCACTCATTCTCAAAATAGGTTCCCTCAGAATGAAGGATTTAGGCTTCCTTACTACATCTGAAAGCTACCAAAAGAATAATAATTATTTGGGAGAGTAAAAATTTTATAGTATTAAAAAAATAGTATATATTAAGCACTAGTTTGGGAAGTGTATATGAGGGGTTATTTTATAGGTTAGTTTTGACTTGAATTTCCACAAATTCGCTTTCATTAAAGAACAAGGTTTTCATTTTAAAAGCAATGTGGATAGAAAGTGAAAAAAATTGACGAGGAATAAGGTTTTTTTAATAAATACCTCATCCAAAAATTGAGATATAGTAATTTATTATATTTGATGTCTTTACCACTTATCTTATCCATTGTTTATATCATTTCCACATTATTGTGGCAACTCTATTTTTACATAAAAAATTTATTTGATTTCTTAAAATGAAATCGTAATAATTATAAAAAATCAATGCGATGATTATAATTTTAGGCTCATTAAATCTAATTCAATTTTCAGATATGATAAATTTAACTTTTAAATAGAAACAATATATATATATATATATAAACTATAGTATAGAAAAAACTTTTTTATCATGAATTGTTCCTGATTTTAATTCATATCAATTACTAATTAAATGAATGTTAATATATATTTTTATACATTGAGACATTGTATAATAATAATAATTTAATGGTGATAAATGTAATTATTTAATATATAAATAAGAAACATATAAAAAAGAGTTATTCAAAGAATATCCTTCTTTTAACATTAAATGATTTTAACTATTTACCAGGAAAATTATTTATGTATCTTATTATAATGTATTTTTATGAAAAATTGATATTAAAATATTTCATTTAATTTTATAAATACATAAATTAATTAATTAGTAATAATAATATATATTTCATAAAAATATAATTTTATAATAAATATTTTAATTAAATATTATTTTTTTATTTTATTCTACAATTATTTACTATTCGTGATTTTTTTTTCAATTTATTACTAGAAAATATACAACTTTAATATAACTATTCCACTAATTTGAACCATAAAACCATATATCCAATGACCAAATACTTATTGTCCAAATTTATAATAATAACATCTCATTACTATATATAACCCAAAAAATCATCGCTAAAACAATTAATCATATTTATCAATATCTCAATATGGAAATTGTATTTCTAATGATTTTTCCATTTTTCCACAGTTATAAATAGGTGTATGATATTCATGGAAAACCATGATGATAAATATATCTTATTTTTGTTATTATTATTTCTTACTGATCTATTGGAATTATTTTTTTGATGATGTTTAATGTTTTATAATGAAAATGTGTAAATTTTATCCTAAATTATAATATTTTTCTCGATAAAACACATTAGGATTTATTTTACTTTTATTATAAATTTTATATAACATATTAAACAAAGTATTCATTTAAATTTAAATTCATATTGAAATATCAGGGAGTTAAATTCTCCCCCTTTAAATAAATTGCATCATTACAAATTTAAATTTCTCTTGCAGATGAAACGAATTAGGGGAATGAAAAATATTGGAAGTAATGTAATGATATAACAACTTTAATATATCGTGAAATAATATCGAACATATCATTGGCCTCATAGTAGGCATATCCATAAAAAATATTTCTACCCCAATAATTTTGATCTAAATACCTTCAAGGATTGGGTATTAAGACCAAAAAAATGGAAGTAATTTTAATAGGGAGTTCATAGTAAACCTTGCACTAATAGATAAACATGGGTTAGTTTATGATATGGGAAAAAATTTATATCTCAATAATTAATGTGGTACCTATGTATGAAGATCGAACCCATGACCAATATTAAATTAAATTCAAGTAACGGGAATATAAAACTATTTAATTGGAGCACATCCCCAACAACATATATTGAAGTGGAGTTATAAACATTGGGATTAGTCATCATACAACTATGATTTTTAATCGATAATTCAATATATAATTATTGGCATTGTTATCTTATGTTCTTAGAGTAATTCCCAGACATTTTTATTATTATATAATTGGTATTGTAAAGGATTTTCCATTATTCCTTGGTTTATGAGATCTCTGATGTAAATTCTTCTTAGTAACCCTTGTATTGGCACACATAGTTGTAATAAGTATCATAAATCATGCAACTAAATCATTGGAGTGTGGGTGATATATTAGGTAGATCATTCTATTTATTTTTAATATCTCTTCAAAACTTTTGTTCTTGATGGACTTCTCACCCATACATATTGAATTTACCACATATTTTAATGAAATAGCTTATGATTTTCCAACATAATATACATATAAAAATATTTATTTTGTTTCCAGCATTGGTCTTAATATTTTATTTTCCTTTAATCACAAATTTTATATTCTTATACCCATGAATACCAGAATAATATGAATATCCAATATCCATTTTAACCTTGATATCATATAGATAAATTTATTTATATTATTAAAATACCATTTTTCCCATAAACTTTTGTGAAATGGTTTTAATCTAGTAACAAGATAGTATATTTTTAGTTCAGGCTTAATGATAAATGTTGATGCATACCATACAAGGTTTATAATTTTTGATTTATAATTTAAAAGAGATTTGTGCTCATTTTTATTCAACTCCATGAATTCTTTCTCCATTTTAGAATGCAGATTTCATGGAAAATATTAATTGAAAAATACATCCCTTAACTCAATTGATGGAATAGTGTTAATTTTTTCCATTAGACTCATATTTTTTAAACACATACTCTCTTATTCTAGTTTCCCCTCTAATCAATAAAAAACAAATATTAATTTATTTATTACACTGATCATTAAAAAATATAAAATGAATTTTCCCTCTTGTTAAAAAATTTATCAATAATTAGTGGATCATAAGATCTACTAAATTTTAGTTGTATTTGACACATTATATAATCAATAGCATATTTCTTCTTCTTTTGTGTGTTCATATGATCATAACATGAGACAAAATTTCAATATAATATTTCAATCCAAATTCAAACCCATTTTCCTTATTATTGGGTCAATCACACCATTTTGCATCACACTTATTGTTATCTTAGTCCCTCATAGTTTTATCCATGGGCTAAAAACAAAAATGTTAGTTTTAGTTTCATGTAACAATAATTATAGGATACAATTATTGAATAAGGTAAATCTAAATTAAGAAGTCATAACTTTTGACACCATCATTAATAACTAGAAAATTTTATGTTCATAATACATCTTTTTTGGTTAATCATAGGCTATTTTAGTGTAAGTTTTATTTTTCATCCTAAAATAATCATAAAAAATATGTAAACCCCACTCTGATACCAATTGAGATTCCATATAACCACACTCTTATGTTTTGTTTTAGAATAAAATCATTACACGAATTATTTGATACTATCTCATATGACACAAGCATAAAACACATATATTTTACCTCATTCCAATAATTTAAAAGTTATTTATAAAAAATCACAAAATCCTTGAACCATATGTTTTAGTTTCATTTTTTATTAGATACATGATATTTTTATTCCATAATAAGTGTTCAATATTTCCCAAAAAAAATCTTAACTTGTGATACACTTTTAAACCCAAAATTTATAATACCCCACTTCATAACCTATGTAATAGACACATAATAATGGGGTGAGATATGATGAACAATATGGTTAAACATTAGAGGCATAAATGAAAGATCATAAGTGAGCATAAGATGAACATGTGGGTATAAGAACATAATCTTGGTGGATGAAAATAAAAAAACATAAAGTATGAAAAATAAATATAGATAATAAAATCCAAGTTCGTGACTTAAATACTTTGGTATAACATAAAAAATGAGATATATATATATATATATGTGGAATCCTGAGTCAATAATCATGATCTATAGAGAATAGCATAGTCATGGGGCATAACATAGAGATGTTGTATAAAAATAAAAAATCATAACAATATGAGGTAACCCAGTCCTGATCATACATTTAGTTATGATAAAACCTAATGACTCCCATAGATGTTGTTAGGTTGATACCCACTAATTATCAAACAATAATTTGTTAGATAACAGAATCATTCCTACACATTTATTTATAACCAAACCTAATTAATTTGTGAGATAACCTAACGATTCACATAAGTTTAGTTCTTACCAAACCAAACAATACCCAAACATTAAGATGTGAGAAAAATAGATGAGTCCCATATACTAGCTCATGATATATAACACATTAACTAATGAATTAGATGTATATAATGTACCCACCCATCTTATTATGTTAATTTACACATATGTGTTCTAGTTGACCATAAAAAGCATCAGTGTATATCAAAACATATTTACCCATGAGAATAAAACGTGTTTCAGGAAAATTTATGACATTAATGATAATAGTACATCCATAAAAATAATGTTGACGAAATAATTAGATAGTATCCCAAAATAATTAAAAAATATATTAAAGGTTTTCTGTATATATGGAAACCAATTTTATAAGAGTATTACAAATTTTATTGAAAAATATAGGGAAATACCCTTTACTTTTGATATAATTTTTTAAAATGAAAATAATTTATAATATAGTGGGAATAAAATTTAATATAGAAAAAAATATAAACTTATAAAGTAATATTTGGAAATAAAAAATAAAAATAAGTGTAGAAATGTCATGAATTAAGTTTATTTTTTTAAAATGAGATTCTTTTGACACTTTTGTAATGAAAGAAAATCAATAGAAAATTATTTATAAATAAAATATTTAAAAATATTCCATTATAACCCATATAAATAAAGTAAAAGTTAATATAAAGTTGACTGAATAAATAATTAAAACATATATATGTAAATCCACTAAACAATATGGATAATATGGACACAGAAAAGAAAGAATCCCAACTAAAAAGAAGAGATCATGTTAGCTCCACTAAGAGACATCCTTTTGGATGAATTGTGAATGAAAAGGATGTGAAATGGTAATAGTATGTGTAAAAACTATAAATAACCATTTTATTAAAAATATATTGGTTTTTAGAGTGAAAAAATATATAATTTACTATAAATGAAATTTCATCATAAACATTATTGATTTCAAAGTGAGTTTGAAATGAAACCCTTACAACTGTAGTGAAGTTTGAATCAAAAAAAAAATTAAAAGAAAAACCTACCATAAATATTTAAATACATTACATTTCATGAAAATTATGATAAATCAAATCAATGAAATGAATATACACCAAAAAAATATTGGCGAGGAAGATGGAATATATCTTAGTGTATGAAAAATTGAAATAAAAACCCTTACATTTACATTCAACATCCCTGAAAGTGATTTAACCACCATTATAATAATAATAACCATAAAAATAACATATTTAGGAACCATATAAAATTATACTATCATTTATACTCATCTATTACAATCATTGATTACACACATATAAATTAGTTATTCTCTATTTTTATCATTCAAAGTTATTGAGTTTTATTATTTCATAAATGTTTTATATTGGAGATGTATAGATTAATTATTTCATACCATGTTCATCATTTAAATATGAGATATTTCAGTGTAATAATTTTATTATAATTTTTTATTTATTATCATGTTAATTTTATTATTTTTTTGGTATTTTTGACGATATTGGAATCCCATAACAATATAATTCAGGTAACTTAATGATAATAATATATTACATTATAACGATTATTTTTGTAATTTTTATAGAATAATATTGCAGAAATATATAAATAATTTATATGATATAATATCATAATTAATTTCTTAATATTTTAAGAACCAATCTAGGATACTATCATACATTACACCCATCTTGGTCTGTGATAAGCCCCGAGAGATATTCCATATCTTCTTAAGATGTTGACTGACTCAATGAATCAAATTTAATCTAAGGGAGAATGATTTATCCCATTAAAAAACCATGATAAAATAATAAAAACATAACAACTACAAAACCACTAAGACTGAGAATCAATATATAAACAAATGATCCAAAAACAACATTTAAAGAATAAAATTGAATCTACAAACAAAACTATGCTAATCCATAATGACAGGATATCTCTATGACCCATTAGTCATAACCAACCATGTAGAAAAGACTTCTCTATATGAAAAATACAACAAAAAACTTAAACCTAAAAAATATCTTGGATTTTCTAATGCCGAGTAGGACAAGTAGGATGTGAGAAAATACAACTCAGTAGGTAAGCACCACAAATTCCATAAATTTACTCCCTAAAAAGTTCCCATAAAAACTGGTTTGAAATAATTATATAAAAAATGTTATAACATTTTAAATATCCAAATATAAATTTCCCTTTTCTAAATATTTTTACATATACTAAACCCATTTTAAAAAACCAATTACAAAAAGTATCTAAATAGGTTATCAAAAGAAATACCCCAAAACAATGGAGAGAGTGAAATAAAGTAGAAATTAACTGAGTAGGAAAAAAATGTAACCAAATAATATAGAACAAACAATTAATAATCATTTATATATCTTAAATATATGTACAATATTTCCATTGGTATACTTATTCCAGACACAATTTTTAGATAGCAGTGTAGCTTTATAGTCAATAATGAACTAGCCTATCTAAACCACTCAATCAATTGGCACGTCCAACCTAGATTGTTAAAAAATATAGGGGTACCAACCCATCTAATCAATTTTGATAAAAAACCATCACTCATACCTCTATATTATTCTTTATAATCTCATTATTATTGTATGCATTGAAATATGAGGTCTTCACATGCGTGTATCAAACCAATAAACCATAACCATCTTTATTTTTTAGTCAAAACACAAAAACCATCTATGATATGTTCTTCTCCTCAAATGGACCACCATATATGTTCTGATCCCAATCGAGTCAAACAGATGTTCCAATTGGGGCTTCATGCCACATATGTTTCAAAACCCAATTCCTCAAGAATTAAACAATACCAACTAAGACTTATTATTTCAAAATCTAAGTCTACTTTCCAAAAACATTCAAAGACTATGTTGAAAACACAAAACATGATCATAAAATCCTGAATGGGCCATTACATTATACATAAACCAACAAAAATTAAAAGATGGAAAATTATACCATATTTTGGAAATACATTTGAAAACCAAATTAGGACTATTTGTGAACCATGCAAATACTTAGAATAATATAGGGGGTGGTTAAAAGAACCATTTAGGAGAATAATGGATGAATAAAAGAAGTAATCGAAAAGTAATGTTGTTTTGAAATATGAGGTTTTAGGTGAAAACATCAATAGAAAAAAATTATAATTTCTGTTCCTATCTATTTGTTCACCCTTTTAACATATTGATATACCCACATTGAATGTAACATCTAGGATAATTTTTCTCCCAAAAATCAAATTAGAAGATTACAAATATCATTCCTAAAAATCAAAACAACTTGCACATAGGAACAACACAATAAAAAGGCATCATAACCATTCATATAACTTAATTCATAGTTGAAATCCTAATCACTAATTCCCAAACAAGGAAAAACCCAAACCAAACATTACCAATTTCATTTATAAATTCCAAGAGGCATTTTATCAAACACTTTTCATGCATATACATATAGGTATAACAAAGGAATTCCATCTGAAAACTATTTTCATCAAATATTCAACATTTAAATACCATAAAAAGTAACAATAACACAATATAAAAAAGATTATATAATTTTAAAATAAATAAAGGAAATCGAAAGAATCAAGGGAATGTGATGGAATGTAAATGCCTAGAAACACCTAAATTAACAACGTATGCACGCAAAAAAACATTAGGATAAGGATGAACGTGGACTATGGAATTATACTCACACCCTAACATAAATAGAACAACCCATAAATCAAACCAATCCTCTAGGGTTCATTCCATAGAGAACCCCCCCAATGGAAAACCAATAAATAAAGAGAGGTGAACAATAGGAGGAGAAAATTGGCCAAAAAATCCAAGAAATAGAACTTAAAACCATAGAGGAGCTTAAATGGAGGAAAGAGTGAAAGGTAAGAGGTTATAAAAAGATAAAATGGTGAACCTAGGTGAAAAATGGAGGAAAATATTAAGTTGAGTATAAAAATAAAGAGTGAGAAAAGAGGGAATTAAACTTTTTAAAAATCTGGTAAATTCCCATGGTTTGGCCACACCGTTTTCCAAAATGTGGGCCAACCATATGCACCGTATTGTAAAATGGGGAAACAAAACACTAGTTTGATGCACTATTTGGGAAATTGTTCTCCTACCAAGAAAAATGGATCTATTAAATTTCATTGCCTCCCCCACACACTTTCTGTATGGTTTCCTTTAATTTTGTGCAAGCTGTGATCCTTAGCCCCTGAAACCAAAATAAAGCTACGTGGTTTCTTATTATCCTCTCATAGATTGTCCCAAAACATTCTAGGAAAACTAAGCATGAAGAAAACAAACTATAAATTCCGTCATCATTCACATGCCACACAGTTAACCACCAAACCATGCACAAAATATGTTCATAGGCTAAAAAGCCACCTGAGAACTACAAAAATCAATATTTGTCACCAAAACTCAACCAAATCATCTACCAAAAAACTAAATCCTAGAAATTGTTAAAATGAAATAAAATTCACGGTTGGGGTGTGACAATTATCACCACCACAAAAACATTCTACTCCCAGAAAGTCACCCAGCCTCATGGGGATCAAAGGTAAAGCAAAAAAATAGAAGAGAACGTATGAATAAATGGTCTATAGTATGAAATCTCAATTCATAGGCCACACTCAACCAAAAATAACGAAAAACAAAACATGAAGAAAAATTGAAGAAAAAGAGTGGGTTATCCCAATATAATAATCCTACAAGTACTAACCCATATTGGGACCAAGAACTCCCAACACAAGAAAAAACACAAAATCAAGGGGACGCCCCCAAAATAAAATCAAACCAAACACCAAACCCCACATATATTTCATCACTTCTAAAACACAAAATATATCCAAAGTGAGCACAATCAGAAAACAAAACCAATACAAAAAATTCCAGGCACACATAAGAATGGAAAAATAATCAAATATTCCTATTTAGAAAGGCATAAATACTCTAATTACAATGGATCAAGACCACCCATATTTTATGAAAAAAATGAACATACGGTAGTGGAGAAAACAAAAATATAGAAACATCAATCATATCCACTCCAAAACTAGAGAAAAAAGATGACCCAGGGTTCCCCACACCCCTGGATAACCCTAATACTGTGAAAATATTCACTATGGGCATGTAGATAGAACCCTATTGTCCTGAATCACATACTACCCTATAGTTTGGAGATGACATCCTCTCCATAGAAATTACTTTTCTGGAAAATCCTCTTGTAGAATGTCTCTATATGACCCAAATGACCACATCAATGAAAATCCTTTAGAATATTATAACTGGACGACTTTGAAAAACCTAAAATAGCACATTTAAAGAGCCTAAGTGAATTTTATAATGAATGAGAAATTTGAAATAATGAAGTAGGATCCTGAGGAATTAGTTCCTCAGGCATATGCCGCTCTCTATATGGGGAACCTACAACAACGATGAGAAATATTGGTTCATAAACCACCACAAAATTCATTCTAAGAACCAACTCATATAGGAACACCTCATCGACTAAATTATAAAATTTAATATCCCCATATGAGAAGATCCACTTCATGATCATTGGATAAAGACCTTAGATTAAAAGAAGAGTTTTTAGCTAATCATCAAATGCTACCTCTAGAGAGAAAGAAACCAGATCCACTTTACTCACCTTCACCTCCTCATGCATAAACCATTGGATAAAACTGCTATCAAACACCTCCCACATCATCCAAAATTAAAACTATGATGGGACGATAACCTTAAACTGATACAATTATATACCTTTAAATGAACCCAAAATGGAATGCACATTCACAACTTCAGGAGTTACCAACCACATAAAAACACCTTTGACTACCTCAAGCATCTCCACATCGACTAACAGACCTCAATCACTATATAAAATAGAAAAAACTAAGAGGATCCTAGAATTTTGGCTCCAATAGGATTCTGACTAGGGATAACAACTAGACAAAACTCTCTAGAAACCATAAGGAATTTTTTATGAAACATACTCTAAATAACACACAAACAGGACAACCAAAATTATTACCCACTCAAAATTTTACAAAATTGAGAATCTCAAACATACAAATGAACTAAAAATCCAAAAATAAAAAAATTGAAACCAAAATAATCTTCTAAAAAAATGATCCCCATTTCAAATTCAAAAAAATAATTCACACTAAAGACACGTTTCGAAATCCAAAACACCATCCATTTCATACACAACCAAACCCCAAAACTATCATAACTTTTGAAAACCCATTTTCCCAAAAAAACAAATTGCATTTCAAAATCCAACCACACTACCCAAATCCTATATAAAAACTGATTCACACCAATATAATAGAATAGATAACTAGTGATTGTGTGAAACCAAACCACATGGTTCTATAGAACAATGCCCTAGGAAATCACCAACTAGAAGAAGGTCCTTGAAATGCCAACATGGTGTCCACATGGGTCACTAATCCATTAAATCCTACCAAACATAATAGATTCCCCTTCATTTTCCTTCCCCATCCACACACCCAAAACCAAAACAAAAGAATCAGATCCCAAAATACCTCTTGAAACATGAGGTTCATAATGAGTAAGAGTTCTCAAAATTCTTCCCGTACATAAATATCGTGTCCCGACATTTGTAATATAAAGTCTACTTGAAATCCCATATAAAAAAGGGTTCCTCTAATAGGTCTTTTTTATGAACCAGAATAGGGTTTCATCCATCTTGATACCCAAACCATTTTGATACAAGGACTAAGAGGAATTCCCGACCCTCATCGTCTATCAAATATTAGTGGACATCAATGTTAAATTGGGTGGGAATTATTTCTCACAAAAAACAACTAGGATCAATTAACCAAAATAGAGAATGTAGAAAAAAATAAGTCTGATAATAAATAAATAATAAACAGATCTAGATACGACAACAGAAGAAAAAAATGATACTAGAAACAAAACAAAACAATTCCAGAACTACACGATCTCCACGTGACCTCTTGGTCAACACCAACCAGTATAACCATATCACTCTATATGAAAACTAGTAATATAAACCCAAACCTACAAAACAGATTAGGTCTAATGATGTTGAGTGGTTCAATTAGGGTGTGATAAAGAAAGTCAGTATGTAAGAACTATTGATTCTATATATTTCCTTTCTTGAAGAAGACCATAAACATTAGTTTCAAATACATTTGAAAAATATGTTTTTATCATTTTATATATCCAAAAAATTGTTTTAACAATTCCAAAATACTTTTCCATATAATAAAACTAGTTTAAAAAACCTAATTCAATAAAATGGAACTATGTAGGGGTTCAAAATAAATAAAATATAATAAAGGACCCATTATAGGAATGAAACAAATAATAGAGTAGGAAAATAAGTAAATTATAATAAATATGAATATATAGATATTAATCATGGTAATTTACAAAACACATATAGAATAAATCCAATGATGTACTTTTTTAGGACTCAACTTTCATCATAGGGTGGAGCTCCATAGTTAATAACAAACTGGACACTCTAAACTATTCTATCTAGTGACATGTCCCACCTGCATTCTATGAAAAACTAGGGGGTACCAACACATATAATTGAGGTTGATAAAAAATAGTCGCTTGACTATGAAAATGATTCCCATTAATCTCATGGTAATAGTACATGGTGAATGAAGAGGAGCTCATATGGATGGATCAAACAAATAACCCATACCCACCATGTTTTCCAAGCCCAAAGACCTACACCACCTATACAATGTCCCTCTCCTAAAAGGAAACAATATAGTGGTTCCCATCCCCATCTTGTCAAGCACAAGTACCCATTAGGACTTCACATCCAATATGTTTCAAAAACCAATTACAAAAGAATTAAAAATACCAACTCTCACACACTAATTTAAAATCTATTTAAACTTTCTAAAACATTTCCAATATTGAATTAAAAACAAAAAACATGCTCAAAAATTTCCAAATGGGTGTTTAAATTATTTAGAAACCAAACATCATTTTAAATATACCAAATAGCCCAATATTTGGGATATACATTTTAAATCCACATTGTGACCATTTTGGAATCATATAACTATTTATAAAAACATACAGTGTTTGGAAGAACCATTTGGTGAAAAAAGGGATATAGAAGAGAAGAAAGGGGATGAGAAGGATCATCTGAAATCTGGAGTTTTAATGAAAACTTCAATAGAAATCCATTATCATTTTTGGTCCTGTCTATATATACACGTTGTTCACATAGGGATATTCCCACATCCAATGGAATATCACAGATAAACCATAAAATTTCCCAAAAAAATTTTAACTATGGCTATCATTCCTAGAAATCACAATAAATCACACATAGGCACAAAATTATAACAAGACATAAAAACCAGTCAAATAACCCAATTCAATGTGTAAATACAAATCACCAACACCCAAAATAGGTAAAAAACAAACCAAAAATTTCCAATTTCATTTATAAAGCGCATGATAAATTTTATCAAATATATTTCATGCAGATACATTTTATAATAAGTAATGAAATCAATTTGGAAACCATATTCATGAAATTTATAACATTAAAATCCCCAAAAACTCACACTAACAACCCATAAGTAATATTATAGAGTTTTAAAATCATTAATGGAAATCTCAAACATCAATAGAATGTTTTGGATAGGGTATTCTTAGAATCAACTACCTAAACAACGTGTGCATGCAATGAAACATTCTAAGAAGTAAGAATGAAGTCCAAGAAACAATACTCACACACAATATCAGAGGGGAAACCCCACACACAAAAACATGCCTCTAGGTTTTTTCCAAGAGGGAATCCCCCCAATAAAAAACCATGAAATCAATAGTGGAAAGAAGCAGAGGTGGAAATTTGACAAAAACTCAATAATACACACATTAGAACCTTAGATAAGCTTCAATGTAGGTATTATAACATGAAAAGAGGGTACATGGAGCTACCATTATCTAAATATGTAAAATAGAGAGGAAAACCCAAAATTGGGTTTAATAATAAAATGAGGATAAAGAAAAAATTCAATATTTTAATGATCTGGGAAGGTGACACAGTTTGGCCGCATTATTTTCCAAACCATGCGCAAACCATGAAAACCCTACTAGAGAGGAGGGAAACCCGACACGAGCTAGCTTCATGATTTGGGAAACCATGATTCATCCATGAAAATTGATCTTTTAAATATTAGAGTATGTACGTGTTCTTTTCACACAGTTTCCTCTAACTCTGTTGTAGTAATGCACTCTAGTCCCTAACATGAAAATAAGGTTGCATGGTTTCTACTTTCCTCGCACGGTTTGAACCACACCATGCTAAAACCACTAAAGAAAAACCATGTAAGAATTAAAATAACTATAAACCCACTCATCCTTTTGAGGCCCCATTATTAACCCTCATATATTGAACACAAACTATATATTGCCCAAAAATCCACTTAAAAACTCCAAAACACAATTTTTCTCACCATGAAATCAACATGAACCAAAAAACTACAAATTCAGGAAGAGGATAAAATAAAATAAAAGACATGGTCTGGGTGTGATATATTAATTATTAATTATGAAAATTATGATGCTTGTATATCATTGTATATGTAGATTTCCGAACATTCCCAAAAAAGAACATGTTATACTAATGAACCAAGTGATAATATATAGTAATATAATATCAATATCATTATAAAAAAAGAATAATAATGTTAATATAACATAATTATATTTTATAATGATATTTAAAGAGTATGTACGAGATATTAATAGGAAACTATTTAAACAAATTGTGAATTTAATGAATTATATCCTTTCAAAAATGGGTTCCTTAAGAACAAACAATTTATTCTTTATTAATGGAACCGAAAGCTACTAAATATAAAATAAGTATTTAATGATTATAAATTTGTATGGATTTAATAAATAGTTTATGGAAAAGTGTGGATTTTGAGGGGTTGAGGAGTATTACTTTTATCAGTAGTTTTTTTACTGCAACATTAACAAATATCCACTCCATAATTTATATGGTTGTTATTTGAAATGGAAAGTGGATACAAATTGGTAAAATAAAGGAAGTTGTATATGTTTTTTTTGATAAATACCCTATAAAAAAATTAGGTAGGTTTCTATGCTATTATGTGTCTTTAACACCGAGTTTAACCCTTTTTAATAATTTTTCCTTTAATACAACAACTCAATTTTTACCATAGTAAATTATTTTTATGCCTAAAAATTAAATTTTTCTCCTTAATAATATTTTATTTGGTAACTAAAAACTTTCACTTGATTTAATAAAATTTAATTTATAAACATGATAAAAATCAACTCTAAATAGAAACAAAAAATAGATATATATATATATATGATTTTATTGAAAAATGGATTCTTAAATTAATGTATTCTATATGTTATTTCAAATAAAATAATAATTAAACAACTATAAGTATATTTTATTATAAATTCAAATGTTAAATTACATGCATCATTTAAAATTGTTATATTTAATTCTATATGATAAAAATACAAAACATCTAAAAAAAGTTCTTTGAAAAATATCCCATTTAAACATTAAATTATTTTGGCCATATCCCATTAAAGTCAATTTTGTATTTGCTTATAATGTTGTTTAATAATTAATTAATATTAAAACATGTTTTTTTAATTTTATAAATACATAAAAATCATAGTTTAATAATAATAATAATAATAACATGTAACAAAAAATATATATTTTTATAATGTGATTTTCTAATAATATATATATTTTTTGTTATTCAAGAATTATTTATTATATGTAAATTATTTTCAGTTTGATACTAAAAATTACAAAACATCAATATACATTTCAGAAACATGTATACCCAATGGAAAAATATTCAATATTAATAATTACAGTGCCCATATATCTAATGATCATATTTCCAATGTTCATATATATAATGATCATAATTCTGTCTTTTATATAGCATTACAAAAGTCACTTAAATTATTCATAATATTTACTTCTCTCTTAACTTGTATTTTATATTTAGAATTTTCCCCATAATTCTGTAGTTACAATTTTGGTTATGATCTTAATGGAAAATCACATCAATAATGATTTCACGTTCAAGGTAATTTATTTTGTTATGGATTTTATTATGCTATTACATTTATTAATGATTTTTCATATTTAATTCCAAGATTTTATTGAAATTATTCATTCATTTTAATATTTTATCTCAATAAAATTTATTGTTGTTCATTCATGTATTTTTGTATTCGAAAAAATTTATTCAACATAGTATTTATTTAAATAGGAATTCATACTAAAATATTGGTGTGTTACAGAACCATCATGTAATACTGTATTGCATGGGGTTATCTTATCTTATATTAAAATAGAGAGTATTAATTTTCAAATTCTATCTCTGAATCTATCTATGATTAATTATACTGCTAAGGGATATTTATAGGCAAGAACATCCCTCAGTGCTTTCAAGAATCATGGAGGACCACTCAATTCTTTGCAACCATAAAAAAATAACTATAAGTTTGATAATTTAATAAGTTTTATTAGATCATATATAGTTCTTTCAATGAACCTTGGATCGAGTTACAAAAAATGGTGCCTATATTTCTCAAGAAAATCCTTTGATACTTTTATCGAATTGGTGAATGACTCATCTTGGATCACAATCTCTAAATATTATGATGGTACTATAATGAAGGTTAAACCATGAATAATCATATTCGTTTTTGGACACTATTATAATCACTATAATCATATAATTATATTATAACATCAACTAGTTCCACAAGAATTCATACCATAATATAAATTCTCATTAATTACGTACACCATCTACGATGGCACGCATATCCTTTTTGAAGTCTTTGTGAATCCTACTTGGATGCAACATAATCTCATCTCACATAGAGGATCAATAATCTGTTATAAGTGAAGCGTGAACTATAGTAGTGTGGAGTGGAATCACATGTATGAAAAACAATTAATTTTATATAAAAGAATAAGATAGATGTCTACCTTTCAATTAAATCACATTCACTTTCAAAATATGAATAGTTCCCTTAAAAAACATTCCATTAATTTTTTTTCTCTAGAGAGCCTATTATATATCATGTCAATCATGATACACTCCTCTTATTTTTTCATAGAACTGATTTTTACGCCTACCATGACACCTTCATTCACCCTCCCATGAGGTATTTTCTATATAATCCCTTTATAATAGCTCTATGCAGTTCCATGGGCACTATTGGAGTAAATATGGTTAAGATTGTTATTTTGTCCATCCTTATGGATGGTAAGATATTTATTGTCCCTATTAAATCTCCATTACCACTAACAAAAAAGGAGTCCTTTAATAATGATAGAATATGACATTATCAGCACTAAAACATCACTAACTACCAGAGAAATGATAAACTCCATTGAATTATATTAGTGACAAACAATTGATCATAAATGGATCCTTGAAAAACTCTAAAAAAATGCAGATAAATCACCCACTTATCATTGATTTTTTAACACTATTAAAGGTCCATTTAAACAACACATTTTAGCCCTATTAATGGAACCATTTAACAACACTTTTTTCTTACAGAAATTTTTTCCCTTTAACAGCTATAAAAACATTGTTAAAGGGGGTAAAATTATATTTTTTTTTTTCAAAAACCTATGAGAATGAACCCCTTTATCAGTGCTTCTATGACCACTTTAACAACACTCCTCCCTACCCCTTTATCAGAACTTTTCACCTAACCACCCCTTTATGTGCGCTTTGTGAATTTAGATCCTCCTACATCCACATAGATTTGAACCATGCACGTTTCCTTTGAAGATGAAACACCTTTACAACTACACCATGTTGTTTTGTTGTCTATTTAATGATATATATATATATATTCAAACATATTATTTAGTCATATATTTATAGAATAATTTTAAAATTATTTTTAAAATATATGTGTTTGTGATATATAGATACATATATTTATTTAAATATTGTTTATATTATATTCATTTACATATATTATACTATAATATAAATAAATATTAGTTTATTAATACAATGATTTGTATATATATAAACAATATATATATCTTTTATAATGTAAACAATGGTAAGATATTGTTTTAAATAAATTTTTAAAATATGTTTTGATTTACATATATTAAAATATACATCTACATATATATTTGTTAATTATTGAGACACACATGTTTTTACATAAATATTAATAATATGTATATATATATATGCATATAAATTCATTTTTATATGGTCAATAGAATGGAATTTTTTTCATTAAATAAAATTTATAAGAAATATTTATTTTATATATTTGAAAATAAATTTCTTCATAAATATGTTGACATATGTATTTATACATGTGATTTATTATAAGTAAATATAAAATTTGCATATATTTAATTATAAATAATACTACATTGTGAAAAATGATAAAATTTAAAAACCATAATACTAATATGAATGTAATCCTTGGGAATAAATTCAATCCGCACTAAAAATGGGAAAAAATAACCCCTTAAATGAAGCTAAAATTCCATCGAATGTTAAAAAATTGGGGTACACTAACAAAAAAATCATTTTGTGAGGGCTTATGAGTCTTTTTTGTTCTTTAAAAACGTGATAGGGGGTTCTCAAAAGTCACTTGGGAATAAGTCACCTCATAGAATTCAATTTAATATGTCGTAGAGCCTAAAAAGACCCCCATGTCAAAACATATTTCAGTGTAAAGTTTGAGTTATTTTTTCCAAAAATTTTAGCTATTTAATTATTATTTTGAATTTTTTATCTTTAAATTTTTGGTAAATTAAAATTACTCGATAATATTTATAAAACTTGTAATTATTATTATTTAATTATTTTATAACACATGTTCAATAAATATCTTATATATTAAGTGTAAAATCATTTTTAACCTTACCTAATGAATATTTGAAAAACTTATATTATATTTTTATCAATATAAATATATTTATATTAGAATATATTAGTTTTAATGAAATATTTTATTATAAAATGATAACTTTATCAGTGCTTGTTTACCAGCACTATTACATATAATGGCAACATCTTTTCTTTTTTACAAGAAATGATAACATGGGCCCTTTAAAATCACTTTTTTAGTGCTGTTGAATACCCCCATTAACAGTTATTTTTTATAGCATTAAAAAATGATGTCTTTAATAGTTATTTTGGATAGTTCTGTTAAAACCCTAGCATTGGATAAACCCAATTTTGTAGTAATCTACCAAAATAAGAAAAAAATTATTTATTCACTATAATAAATTCTATGGATAATCAATTGACTATTAAATGACATTGGAAAATATATAATCATTTAAAAAGTTCTTCAAATTTATTCCTATAATCATGTAGCATATAATTACTCAAAATTGAATATTTCAATTAGTTACACTACCATTGAAATTAAATGTAAAATTACTCAATCCCATTCCAAAATAATAGAAGATAATGATTTCAACATACAAATATAGCTTTGTATATTTTGAAAAAATCATTTATCAAATCATCATATGTAAGTACTTATTTCATATAACCTCTCTAGAAAGATTTTATAGGTTAGTAATGTTAGTCCCATTTGCTTATATTTTCATTGGAAACACCTTATTTTATTCCTTTTTTGTTTATTGGGCTCCTTCACATCTCCCAAACATCATTATATAATGAATTTATTTATCATGATACATTGATAATAAATAAAACACTCTTCTCTATTAAATTTAAATGCCCCCATGGGATCTTCACTATCCACATTTTTATATTTTTTCAATATCACAACAATTTATAATGTAAATTTTTTCTCTTCCTAATTGAAAATAATTTAAAAGGTAAGTGTAAGGGGTGATATTACTCATCTTCTATCGATATCTAGGATTTTCAAAACAACATCTTCTCTCAATTTAAATTAGAATCATAACCTATTAACATAATTTTAGAGATATATTTCATCACATGTCTCTTATAAATGTAATATTGGTTAATAGAGTCCATGCATACATAGGTTAACTAGGTGTAGACAATAATTTTATTTTACATAGATAAAAATACAGTCTATAAACATTCTAGGATGTGACACAATTTCAAAATTCCCTATCTAGTATTTATACATTTTATTATTTAAGAAACATATAAATTATACACATGTTTAATAAAATCTTTAAAAAATGAGTTTTTAATAATTACCCCCTTAAATTTAACAATCACTCCTTTAATTCATCGCATTTGACAAAATTAATGACAGAATATAAAAGTGATTATCATATAAATAAATTATTTTTATTATGTCCAATTAAAAATTTTACACTCACATGAAATAACAATAATATAGATTGTTTTTCATTTTATTATCTCCCCATCTAGGAATTTTCATCAGTAGAATTCATAATTTATGGTACCAACTATGATGGTGTTGTTGACACCGATTAAAGTCTTCGAAGGTAGAACCATGATCCCAATTGAAATAAAATACTCTATGATTGAGTTTTTCTTAATAAAATTTTATTTTAAGAACATTTATTTCGTTAGGTATCCCTTTTAATACATACTTGAACTTAAATTAAAAATATAATAAGATTAAAAATATATATAATTGAGAATATGGTGATTTATCCTATGTTTTTATTTTATCACAACATCGATGTGAGTAATTTCCAAACATAGAGACTTTTTTCTTTTTATATTTAGTTTTCTTCTTTCTTACCTCTTAATTGACTTTCGCAAAAATATCATTCACATCATTCATGGATTTATATTCCACTCCGGATTTATTTTTAGTATTAGTCGGCTTAGTACGATAAGAAAACCAAGGACTTTAATTGATATGTGGTTATTCTAGATTCTTATCCAATTTAATATATTACTAACATATGGTTTAAAAATGTTTTAGAAAAAGTTCAAAATTATTATTTTTGGACTCCTTCATTATATTAATCTTTTTAGCACAAGAATTTATAGATGCCTACCCTTTATTTGAAATCAACTCTTTCTGAAAAGAAAAACATTTCCTGAACTTGATAGCAGAATTCACAATCATTTTTTACCATCCATATAATTTTTTAAAGCTTTAGGATTACCATTTTTAGTTAATATATTGGATTATTCACCTAGAATGTTTTCTAATGAAACCCTACAATCTTATTTTTTTCTCTTTCATTGATTCTTATTTTATATTTTCCTATCTCCATTTATATTTTATTTTCACTGATAGTTTGAAATTTTCTATGATTTGGCCTTTACTAATGTAGTATAAAATTCTATTAATTATGAATGTCACATCCTATGTAACATCATTCACCAATTTCTTCGTAGTAGATTGTTCATGAATCATTTTTATTTTTTTCACACGATGAATGACTTAACTTATTTTCTCACATACTTTATTTTGTGGTGGTTTAATATCATTAATTAAACATAGGAGTTTTACCAAAGGGGTATATACCAAAAATCCTCATAAATTTTAACTCATCTATTGTAGTTCTCACAAAAATGTTTTTGGATAATCTAATCTCTAATTAGTAACTAGATTACTTTTATTCAATGAAATATACTTCAAAAAAACATGTTTCCTTTTAACATCAAATATTATCCATTGAATATATATATAATATATTCATTATTAATTAAAAAAATATTCAATAATTAAATAGACCAATTCCCAAGCTTCTATGAACAACAAAACTTCCAATAAATTTTCATTATTGGCAGATGTAGTATGAATAGACTTATCTTCTTAATATTTTTGTGACGTTAATTATTTTATTTTTTTCATGAATTTATCAAACTGTCTTATTTATCTTATAATAAACCCCCACATATGAGTTTCTACATTTTATATAAATGTTTCACCTATTTTTTTTCCAAAACATTATTTTTAACAAGAATTTTTTGTAAAAGCTACATCAATGCAAATAGATTTATCAAGAATGTTAACTACCTACCACAATGATATTATAGTGGATTGATTAGTGGATGTTATAAAGTTATTATTTTCATATGTATGAGTCTTATTATAATAAACTATAACATACAAATATTTTAGAAAATATTTCTCTTGAAATAATTTTTTTCTACGATAAGTTGTGCTATAAAAAACACTGATTTTAGATGAACCACAATATACTATTAAAATATTATTATTTTTGGTAGTTATAACCAACCCATTAAATTGATTTGTATTAAGGGGAATAACAAATTTATGAAATATATATAAATTTCCTACTCAATATAAATGTATCTCAATTTTTTTTGTAAATGATAACTCAGTTTTTAGTAAATATATCTTATTCTTCAAAAATGTGTTTTATTTAAAAAATATTTCTATTTCTATTGTAAGAAAATTATACTATGAACTGATAGAAATTTTATATATTATAATTTTTTAAAAAATTATGAGGATTTTTTAATAATAAAACAAATTATATTTTAATTTATTTTTTAGAATTTTTTAAAATGATTTATTTTCCAGTGAATTGTAAAAATTAGTAATGTTTGATAAAAACTATATTTTTTTTTAAGAATGTAAAAAAGATCCATTTTAAAATGGATTAAACGTAAAATATCTTCAACTATATTTTAAAAATTACAATTATATTCACTTTATTAAATAATATATTTTAATTTTGGATAAAAACATTTTTGTATGGAAAAAATCATTTTCCATAGAAATATTTTTTCTACACGCAATGTGCTTTTCTATGAATAAATTTCATTTATAAATATTTGATAATTTTTATAAATAATTGTAATTATTATATATTTATTTAATTTTTTAACATTCATGCTATCTTTTTCTATGCATGTGATCAGAATAAATCCAATTTTATAATTAAAAAATACATTTTTCTAAAGAACCTATTTCATCACATTTTACGAACTTCTTTTAAATTTAATATATTCCACTTATTGGTATCTAACTTCATAAAATATATTAAATTTATAGAATAAAGGGGTTAAAATTTTATATATAGGACACTTTGATTTTTTGGTCAATATGATTAGCAACTGTTGTAAAATTTATGACCCCATCAAAGGGTAAATTAGGTAAATCAATCTTAAAATGAAAAGATAAGGAACTATTTGTTCATTATAATTATTCTTGGAATAATGAAATTAGAACATTATCACCATATTCTCTATATTTATTATTTTATTAGCAACATATCCTTGGAAATGACGAGTATAATATTTAAATCAATGAAATTTACAAAATGTCAATCTCTTAGTTTTAAATACCTTTTAACTGTTCAGAAATTGAAAAAAGAATGTTATGCTAGAATATAAGTGTATTAGTAATAATAATGAAATTAATTTAATTTTTTAAATTTATTTGTAATTTTTAGAAATTTTATAAATAACATAAATTATTTTGAAACTCTAGCACTGTATTTATTTAATTGTAATTAAATTAAAATAAATGATTTAAAAAATATTAAATGTTATATAATATAAATTATTTAACATTACCACAAAATTTAAAGATCTATTTTACGTACTAATGAGTCATTGAATAATTTTATTATAATTATCGTGTTTTCTCTATATATTTAATGTCGAATTAACTAAATAGTGTTCAAAATGGAATTAATAATATTTTATAATAAAAAAATATTTTGTAAAATGTTTTTAAATTAATTAAAATATTATATTTGGCCTAATTAATGGTATATGGGCTTACACATAATCCATTTTCCATTTATACATTTTTTTCATTTTATAATAACATTATTCACCCCCAATGTATAGAAAACATTTATATTATGGTAAATGTCAAATTGGTTGAAGAAGAGTTAAAAAAAATGATAAGGAATTTTTTTATAAAACATGTTCAAATATTAATTTATTATAGTATTTAAACTCATACTAATATTACATTATAATATTCTCATTTTCATCTATTTAGACACTTAAATTAATTTATATTAATTTAATATATTAAGAAAATTAGAAATTACCCCTCCCCTCAATTATAACATGTCACTGGTCATTTATTTTATTCACACCACATTGATGAAGAGCCAATAAGTTTTCCTTATGACTTTTCCATTTTTCTATGTTTTGAAAATCATGAATACTCTATCTTAAGGAAAATTTTATTTCCCTGAAGTTTTTCCATAATAAGGAAAAATTTTCTTCCCCAAGGAAATTTATCCATACCGATTTTTCATTGTTCATATTTCAGTCTCTCTAAATCTAAATATTTTTACTCCTACGTGAAAATTCAGGATTCACATCTAAAACCTCAAAATTTAATAAATACTTAGATATAGAGTATTCTGTTTTCAAGATCTGAATTCAAACTCTGAATTCTCTGAAATTATGACTCTGAATTCTCTAAAATTAAGACTCCAAATTCTCTGAGATTCAGCCTCTGAATTCTTTGAAATTCACACTCCAAATTCTCTGAAATTCAGACTCCGAATTCTCTGAAATTTAGACACTTAATTATCTAAAATTCAGAATCCAAATTCTTTTAAATTTAGTCTCTGAATCCTCTGAAATTCAGTTTCTGAATTCCATACAATTAAAAATATAGATTCCTTATAATTTAGACTCCAAATTCCATAGAATTTAGGTTCCTAATTCCTTATAATTTGAACTCTGAATTCCTTATAATTCATATTCTAAATTCCATAGAATTTAGACTCCAAACTCTTGAGAATTCAGGCTCTGAATTCCTTAGAATTCAGACTCTGATGTCTATAAAATTCTTATTCCGAATTCATTGGAAAATAAAATCTGAATATCCATGTAATATAGACTCCAATACTCTTCTTTAGACTCCAAACATTATTTTTTCCTTAGACTCTGAAAAATTAATTTGGTTGAGAAACCTTATTTTACTTAATATTGTTGTAGTTATAAAATGATTTTGTCCATTCTGTTTCTAACTAACCATTTTTTTGAGTGACATATGTCTAGGTCCCTCTGAAATTCAAGGAAAAAATGAACATTGGAGGAGGGAGCTGACTGTTGGAGATGTGCCTATAAATAGGATCTCATTTGAAGGAGTTCAACATTGTTCTACGAATCTAGGGATTACATGCTGCTGAAGTGATTTCTAGAGAGAGACTCTCATTATTTGTGTGTACTAAACAACTTGTTCAAATTTCATCGTGCAACACCTATTTTTGTTGTGTACAATCAAGGGATTCTGGGAATAGGAAGACAGGGGTGCCTACTCCCTTAATGTCTGAGGACTTCCTTGATAAGGAAGATAAAGGTGCTGACTACCATGAAGTTCAAGGGAATACGGGGATAGCAAGACAGACATCGATGTTCATATCAAGGGCTTACCCTGGTGTGGGTAAGAGAGAATTTCTTAATAGTATAAATCAAGGGACATTTATCCAAGGTTGTTGGATACCCTATTCTTTGGGTTAAAAAATATCTTACCTGCTACTTGTATTGATTCACGTTTTTCCACTGTATTTTGATTAAAAAAGAAATTTTTAACTATCTTATACTTTCTGGTACTTTTATACTTTGATTTGTTTGATTATATATGATTTAAGATAGAATCATTTTCCGTGTAAACTTTTCTTAAGATTCATTGTCAGAACCATATTTCTGGAATCTAGAAAATTATTGAACTAATAGGTCTTGTGAATTTACCTTTTTTTAACTTTGTTAAACAATAAATTTTTTTAACCAACGTTAAAGGTTCCAAAGGAATTTTTAAATTATATAATTCACCACCTCTTGTATATTGAGCATCTACATCATATTTCTATCCTATAATTAGTATCAGAGAAATTCTATGAAATAATTATATTAACATATAAATTTTCTTGCCCAATTTTCCTTTTCTCTATTTTTCCTTATTATTTTTATCCTATAGTTTACAAACTTTTATTACTAATAGGATTATGTGGAAACATATTTTCTTTTATATGGTAGGAAGGAATGTTGGTTCAGTTGAAAATATTAATCCTACTAGACCACATATATTTGATGGGAATGATTCTGAATATTGGAGAGATCTTATAAAGACTTTGGTCATTAACACTGAGTGGAAAACTTTTTCATGCTTACTGGAGATTACAAGATTTCTGATAAGGAAGTAAAAACTTTTACTAATCAATAAAAGTCAGAATATCAACATAACTATACGATATGCAATACTTTTTTGTGTTCCATGACCAGTCATATATATAGCCATATTTCTTCTTACGAAGCTGCAAATTGTATTTGGAAAGAATTTGAGGTTACACATTTTGTTTCTTCCAAAGTTATCGAGACTAGAAGAGCTATGCTCAGAGCCGAGTATCATGGTTTCTTCTTTCCTTATAGAGAACCAGTTTGTAAGGTACAACAATGATTCATGGCTATTGTAAACTATTTACAATCCATGGGTGAAAAGGTTTTTGATAATGAGGCACCTATTGCCAAGATTATTCATATCATGCCTAATGATTGCGAATCAAAAAAATAGATGTTAATGAGAATAGTAAAGTATCACAGATTACTCTTGAAAAGATTTTATGGAACTCTTCATCAGCATGAGACAATAATGAAAGCAGATTCTGATCTAAATAAGAAGAAGAATGGAAATGGAAGGGTTCCTCTTATAACTACTTCAAATCATATGAAAGTCATGACTCCTGAGAGAGTTACAAGATCTAAATCTAAGATGGTCACTGTTTTATCTGAATCAAGGGAAAGTGAACATTATGAGAATAAAATAGCTAATCTTGATCGAAGGATGAAAAAGATATTTGGGAAGAAACACATTCAGTATAGATATAAGAAGAAATAACGAAAGGACATGAAAGGCTTAGAAGTCACTTGCAATGAATGGAAAAGAGCAGGTCATAATGGAGTGTTCTCTATCATGTAAAAAACTTATGATTTGAGGAAATAGATGATGATATATGTTTTCATTTCATTTAAAACATTTGTTTTTATATGATGGTCATTTTTCATATAGAAAACATCCCATATTGATTTTTTATGGGCTAGCAACATGAATTTCATGCCAAGCCTACAACACTTAGCTTTTCTCCTTCTCATGGTACCACTTCATACCATATCCATGGCATTTCCTTGATACCCCATATAATTAATCTTCCATAGCACATCCTTGTGATGGCTCCATATATCTACATGGCTACAACTTACCTAAATGTGGTCGAGATTTCTCTTATGGACATCTATTTAGGTAAAATATTTTTTTGTATCTCTGTTTAATTTAATTTTTATTAAAAAATGAAAAAAAAATATTTCTTCACAGTGGATAATTCCCTAGATACTCAAATGACAATAAAATAGATTTTTTAAATATATAAACACATTAAAATTTATTTAAAATAATTTATAAAATATAATAATGTATAAATACCATATTTTGATCATTTTAAGTAGTTAAAAATACTTTTTAACTCCAAAAATAATTCCTCAATCTCATTATAAAACTATTTAAGATATTTATTTAAACATAAAATATGAAACTATCAAATTAATATAGAAATGATCTCTATAATCATATGGTGTAAGAGAAAATTTTAGAGAACCTATCTATAAATATATTATAGGACAACAAAATTATTTCCATTTTCCTACTTATTTACAAGAAAAAACATACATTAATCATTCATTATTTATAAAGATCTTTCCTATCATAAATTTAATTTAATTCTCATGATACATTTACAAAATAAAAAATAGTATTCTTAATAATTATTTAATATCAATATAGGGTCATCAATAGGTATATTGTATAGAACACAAGGAAGGACAATTCTATTAACCACAAAACAACAAAATTAGAATATTTTAATTCCATCTAAGATGAAAATCAACCAATGTGAATAACAAATAGAAATATTTTAATGTGAAATATAATTTTCATTTTATGACAGGTAGTGATAATAAAAGTGATATACATATTTTTACGAAATATGATTCAATATTATTTAGGAAAATAAATTTATATAAATTACCATTTTTTCAATTAAAATATGGGAATAGGATTCATCATTATTTAGTATGTAAAGACCCAAAAATTTCTATGGATTTTTTTTTGAAATACATGGGAATTTTACGAGTACAAAAAAATTTATGGCACTTGATTCTGACGACCGGTGTGCCCGAAATCAATTTCTGATGTTTTGTTCGGGTATGTTCAGTAAGCGTATGAGCGAACTTTTATAACTTCTGAACAGGTGCTCAAAACTAAAATCTGAGGGCACCGTTGAACTCACATCTTCAGTGATTACTTAGTGAGACCTTCACCACAGTTGCGTTCTGTCGAAAATGGAAGAACGTTTTTTGGGTTTTTTTAAATAAAATTAAATAAAAATAAGGTGTGCTTATTTTTTATTTGTTGGTGGTTAAAACCTCCAAGTAGAGGTTAGAGGTAGGGCCCACCCACACATAACTACCCTTGGGTGGATATTATTTGGTGGGGCCCACCTGAAGTTTAACACCTAATATAATCAAAGAGGTGGGGCCCGCACTGGCTTTGAACCCCCTTTAACCCCCCATTTATGTATGGGGATTTGAGTTATTTTATGTATGAGATATACCCTTGTTTTCTCGTCGTATGTTGTGCTCCTTATAGCCGATTGATATCATCTTAATGAGGAGGGATCAGACCGCACAGACACGACCCGACCCTCCCCCTTTGATTAATCTCATTTGATGATGATGGAGGAGGAGCAACGCGACCAGCGTCAGACCGCCCACGATGAAACTGGCGGCGCAAGGCCGCCAGGTATCAAAGAGAGCGCGACACCATCACATCGTGCGAAAGTAAAGTTGTGGCCATGCCGGGAAGCAGCAGAGGCGCGCGACACCGTCACGCCGCGCGGAGGGCAGCAGGGAGCCGCGACCATGCTGGGCCACGGCGGAGGCGTCACAACACCGTCATGCTGCGCAAAGGATCTGGATGCAGCAGCCACGCCAGGCCGTGGTAGAGGAGGCGCGACGCAGTCATTCTACGCGGTTGAACAGGATCACGGCACCGTCGCGCTGCAGCGGTGGAGCTGAGGTGCCCGGTTGGGCAGGCCGCCGATGGAGCCGAACGACTGGCCGCTTGGACAGCCGGGAGGAGCGGGACCCTCAAGGTCCCACGTGACCAGGACAGGCACCACCTGGCACAGGTTAGGGTCTCCACCTGAATGGCTAAGCCGTTCATGAGCCAGGGGCATGCCTCCCCCTAGGTACGGCTAGGGTAGGCCGCCGGGCTGCCTTCTACCGGGCCACCCTCGGTCGGGCCGCCTTCTGCCGGGCCGCCATCGGCCGGGCCTCCATCGACTAGGTCGCTGTCGGCTGGGCCGCCCTCGTGCCGGGTCGTCTTCGACTGGGCCACCCATGGGTGGGGCCGCCGTCGGCCGGGCCACCCTAGGGTCAGGACCCCCTCGGGCCATGCCGCCCTCAGGTCCGGCCGCCCTCGGGCCGGGCCACCCGCCCTTGGGTCGGGCCGCCACCTCAGTCCGAACCACTTCCTCGAACCGGGTTGGACCCAAAGACCGGGTCGGCCCCCGGTTCGGACTTGGGTCGGGTCGGGTCAGTCCAACTGAGTGGGACCAAACCTGGACCTGCTATGGCCAGTTTACACCTTTTTCCCCATATCCTGGGCTACTGGTGTCCGATCGATGAACTGTTTACAGAAACAAAAAGCATAGAGCGAGAAGGTTCTATTGACATACCCCACTTTAGGTTTGGACACAGTTGGAGTACATTCGGGTTGGTTTGAGTCTAAAACCAACCGGGCCCCTGGAACGGAAATGCCAATAACTCACAGACCGAGCGTTCTATTGACGCACCGTTTGTCACATTGCAACCCTTACGACATGGCAGACCTTTGGGTTCCTCCTTTTTGGAGTTTAGTGGCAGTCGAGGTACGACCTATATCTCAGGGGCAGATTCCACAGAAATCGAGCACACTCGGTGTGAGGAATACAATGGCTGATAGTGAGAAAGAGGTTGGGGACAGATCATACGGAGGTCAACGCTCAGTTATCCGGTGTGGGTCATCGTATACCGATCCTGTGTGGGTCACCGCTCAGTGATCCTGTGTGGGTCAGCACATACCAATCATGTGTGGGTCATTTCGGGGGTTAGTACCTACCGATCCTATGTCGGTCAGAATCTGTATGGTCAGAAGCAGTGCCTCTTGACAGAATAAGATGATTAGGTTCGCGACTAATCATCTGTACTTCTATACTTAACTGAAATCTTGGTTTGAGATGAGACACTGAATTTCATTTTTTCCTCATGATTGAGATGGGTTACTAAATAACCTAGGTATATTTATGGGTATATACTTAACTAAGGGTTATCCATTGATTCCATAAATTGTGGTTATCCTTTTTTAATTTTGTGAGACCTTCAGGGTCTCGGGGTCCTTACTGAGTATCGTTATACTCACCCATGCGCTGGATATGCATGCACCTCGGTGTGTTGGTTTTAGATGATGGATAACGCTAATCGGTGTAGAGATTAGCAGAACTGGACTGTACCCAGAGGTGGACCACTCGACAAGACGTACATGGAGTGGATGGATGGACTTGTGGTGTTGTGGTGTCCATCTGTACCCACCCTTCATGTGGGAATTCTAGAGGACGACCCAGAAGCTTCTTTATGTCTTTTCTTCAATAGTACAAGCTTTTCATTCGTGTTGTTATTAACTGTTGGGATTGTATTTCCAACCCCTTTACATTCAACACACTATTTTGTATACAATTTTACTTAGTGTTTTACTTCTAGTTTCATACTCTGTTATGTTTTTTTTTACTGTTATAAAGGCAATCCCTTCCTAGTATAGGGATTTATTCCTTTAGTGCTAGTTTTCATCCCCTGGCCTATGGAAGGCAGGATTGGGTAGTCACGATATGGGCCCCGGGGAACGTGTCTTGACAAATTTATATCAGAGGATTTGGTTCTACCATAGAACATGGAATCTGATTATTTTAACAACAATATTTTTAAGTGTTTTGGTTGTGGTTATCAGTTTAGGGAAATCGATGTTGGTGTAATGGTCGACGTATCAATAAACTAGGACTCTAACTTCTAATTTCTGACTCAGTGCACGAAATCACTGATTACCTGTGTGTTTATTTTGATATTATTCTTGTGATTACCTTGACTCAGCTCATCAGGAATACTATTGATTGTGGAACACCAGTTTCTTTTCAGGATTCCTTCACTTAGTCAGTCGGTGCGGGTTCCGAGTGGAGAGCACAAAGGTAGCCCACAAAGCGACGAGGCCTCGGTGCACGGACCCATCGTAGCGGAGGCTCCAGCAGTACCACTACTCGGTAGGCTACCATTTCCACCATCCCCAACAGCAGAGGGTACAATCCACTTGAGAAAATTTCACGAGTTCTTGCGATAGAGGCCTCTGAGGTTTCGAGGCGAGATAGATTCTCAAACGGATGGGCACTGGCTGGAGTGTGTAGCACGAGTTTTCCACATTGTTAGGACACCTACTGACTTGATGGTGCACCTAGTCATTAGTCTCTTTTAGGGAGGAATTGAGAGGTGGTGGAGTATGATGCTCTAGTTTTACAACAAGGTGACCCTCACCTGAGGAAACTTCACGGGTTTTTTCAGGGTGGAGTTTATACCAATGACTCTATGCTCTGTGCGTGCTCTGGAGCTACTGCACTTGCTGTAAGGTATTCCGATAGTAGTTGAGTCATCTGTAGAAGGTGGTAGACAGATGACACAGGGGGCACAAGTGGTTTAGATCTACTATTAGATGACCCCAAGATTTGGCATCGGGGGTGCGGGTCACCTAATGCCGAGGGAGATTTGAATGGAGGATGGTCTATTTTTCCTGCAGGGGACTGGGTCACAGAGTGTGTGACTATCCGACTCCCTGCACAGTTGATCAGCATGCATTAGAGGAGCCACCGAGATAGAGGAAGTGGCAGGAGCTTGAGCATCAGCCGAGCGGTGGACGAGGCAATGGAGTTAGTCCTTCAGCGGATGGTGGTAAGAGTCATCGAGCACTACCGCCACCACCCTTAGACGGTTCACCTCGAGCTCTAGGAGTAGGTGGATAGGAGCGGGACTAGATCCAGGCATATAGGCCTCTGTTCATGATGCTTCTAGCTTCATTGACATCATTGTTTGTGGATTCTTTGTGTCTTTGTACTTTGAGTTGTAGTAATAAAAGATACTTGTCCTTGTGACATTTTCTTTCCTGCCTTTTTGTGTGGTTGATACTTAGTGGTTCCGGTTAAAACTGTTGATTTTACCATCACATTCATGATTCCTACTAGAGGAGACCCAGTGACTACACGTTGATGCCGATAGTGTGACTCAACCCTTGGAGGTGAGAGTAACAGTTGGATCTCTTGGTAATAGATTTGAGGCCTTACAGCGTCGTCCATGGCATGAATTAGTACCATTAATGTCAGGATTGACTATATTAGGAAAAGGACATGGTTCATCCAGGCGATGAGACCAGATTTGTCTTTTCGGAAAAAGATAAATCTTTGCATCTCTTCTAGGATGTAAGAAAAGAAGGAAGTAGTCGAGTTATTCACAATTGGCTAGTCTCACCCATAGTTCATTGAGCGAATGGTTTACGGTTTACTCTAATCTCAATAGTCTCAGGTGTGTCTTATCATTGAAGAACTTGAACATGAGACAGTGGTGTTGGCTTGAGTTCCTCCAGGACTATGACATCGAGATAGTCTATACTCTTGGGAAGGGGAACGTTGTAGAAGTTTCTCTCAGCTGGAGATCAAGCATTCGGCTACTAGGAGAGGTGACAGAGTAGTTGGCCGTGTTTAAGTTATCCATTGTAGATCGGGATGGAGCAGCCTTTCTGCAGTCTCTTATAGACACACCTCTACTTCTTCAGAGAGTCAGGGAGACGTTGTCTAGGGATGTTTACTATGAGGCTCAACATGCACAGATATCCACAGGGCAGGCACCTGATGGATTTTTTTGTACGTGGGGAGCACTTCATTCTCTTCAGAGGACGTACAATGGTACCAGTATAACTTCAGGATGAAGTGTTGAGGTAGTTCCACACATCTCCTCTAGCAGTACATCCAGGTGTGGCGATGATGTATCAGGACCTCCGATGATAGCACTGGTGGCCAGGAATGGAGAAGGCAATAGGAGAGTTTGTCTCAGGATGTCTCACTTGTCAGCAAGTGAAGGCAGAGCACCAGGTTCTAGTATGTTTACTTCATCTTTTAGAGGTCCCGGAGTGGAAGTGGGATGGGATATCCATAGATTTCATGATGGTACTTCCACGTACATCTAGAGGGAACGAATCTATATGGGTGATCATTGACTGAATCACCAAGTTGGACAACTTCTTATCGATCAGAGAGCAGGGTTCAGCAGAGATAATCGGATGCATCTACGTATGGGAGATCGTACGGCTTCATGCTGGGCCATAGACGATCATCTCTGACCGTGAAACAAAATTTACTTCACGGCTATGGAAGGGGTTGAAGGAGGCTTTCGGGACGCAGCTACGTCTGAGCACTGCCTTCCATCCTCAGATGGATATCTAGACTAAGAGGACCATCTAGACCATCAAGGACATGCTCCGTGCATGTGTTATCGACTTTGGTCACAGTTGGGAGGATCAATTTCCTTTGGTGGAGTTTTCCTACAACAACAGATATCACTCCACCATCGGTATGGAACCTTTTGAGGACTTGTATCGTTGACCTTACAGATCATCACTATGCGGGACAGACCCAGGGGAGTCAACACTAGTGGGATCATAGATGGTACGGGCTGTCACTGAGAAGGTATAGATTATCCAAAATAGATGATGACTGCACAGAGTAGATAGAAGTCCTATTCCAACAGGAGAAAAGGGCATCTGGAGTTCGAGGATAGTGACCACGTCTTCCTGTGGGTCTCACCTCGATGAGGTCTATGAATATTTGGCTGAGGTGGAAAGTTATCTCCGTGATTCATCAGACCTTTCCAGGTCCTCAGCTGAGTAGGAAAGGTGGCTTACCACATAGCTCTTCCACCTCAGTTGCACTGGGTGCACGATGTCTTCCGCATATCTTAGTTGAGGAGATACGTGCACGACCCTTCCCACATCATCGACCATGGAGATGTAGAAATCGATGAAGGGGAACCTTTCATGGAGGTTCTAGTGGATATTGAGGATTGATAGGAGCGCATCCTTCATGGATGGTCGATAGCTCTGGTGTGGGTTTTCTGGCAGCACGGGAACCTCCAGGAGAGCCTATGGGAGTGGGAGGCTCATATGAATGCTCAGTACCCCGATTTGTTCCCTTATTGTGAGTTGAAGCTTATGGGGACATAAAGACCTGAGGTGGGAAGAATGTAAAGAACATGAAATTGATGTGGAATTTTTTTCCTAAAATACATGGGAATTTTACAAGTCCACAAAAATTTACGGCGATTGATTCTGAGACCCGATGTGCCCAAAATCAATTTTGAAGTTTTTTTCGTGTACGTTCAGTAAGCATATAAGAGGTATTTTATATCTTTTAAATCGGTGCACGGAAATGAAATCTGATGGGATCGTTGAACTCACAACGTCGGTAATTACTTAGTGATACCTTCACCGTAGTTGCGTTCTGTCAAGAATGGAAGATAGTTTTGGGGGGGTTTTAAATATAATTAAATAAAAATAAGGTGTGCTTATTTTTTATTTGTTGGTGGTTAAAACCTCCATATGGAGGTTAGAGGTAGGGCCCACCCACACATAACCTCCCTTGGGAGGATATTATCTGGTGGGTCCCACCTGAAGTTTAACACCTCTTGCAATGAAAGAGGTGGGGCCCACATAGACTTTGAACCCTCTTTAACCCCACATTTATTTAGGGGGTTTGAGTTATTTTATGTATGAGATATACCCTCCATTCCTCGTCGTATGTTATGATCCTTGTTGCCGATTGATATCATCTTAACGAGGATGGCTCGGACCACAAGAAAAAGGCCTGACCCACCCCCTTTGATTAATCACATTCGATGGCGATAGAGGCGTAACAACGTGACCGACTTTGGACCAGCCGTGAAGAAACCTATAGCGCAAGGCTGCCGGGTCGCCATGATGGAGCACCACCATCATGCCGCGCAGAAGTAGAGTCACGGCCATGATGGGCCACGATGGTGGCACGCGATGTCGTCATACAGTGCAGAGGGTAGCAGGGGGTTGCAGTGGAGGAGGCGTGGTGTCGTCGCGCCACGTAGATGAGGTGGAGGCTGCGGCCAGGCTGGGCCATGGCGAAGGAGGTGCGATGCCATCACGCCGCGCGGTGGAGCTGGATTGTAGCGTAGTCGCGCTACGGAGGAGGGGTTGGGTCGGCCGGCTGGGTCGGCCTCTGGGGGTTCCAAATGGCTGGCCGCATGTCCATCTGGGTGGAACAGGACCCTCAGGGTTTCCACCCAAACATCTAAGCCATTCGGGTTCCAGGGGGCGCAGGCCTCCCCCTCGGTGCGGCTAGGGCAAGCCGCCGGGCTGCCTATGGCCGAGCCGCTATCGGCCGGGCCACCCTCGGGCTGAGCCCTCGTTGGCCAGGCTATACTCAGGTCGGGTTTCCCTCAGGTTGGGCTACTTCATTGAACCGGGTCAGACCCACGGACCGGTCGGACCCCGGACCAGACATGGGTCGGGCCGGGTCAGTCCGACTGAGTCGAACTGGACCCAGACCAGCTATGGCCAGTTTACACCTTTTTACCCATATCTTGAGCTACTGGTGTCCGATCAACTAACCGTTTTTGGAAACTATAATCATAGAGTGGGATGGTTCTATTGGCATACCCCACGTGATGTTTTGACACAGTTGGAGTACGGTTGGTTTGGTTTGATTCTTAAAACCTACCGGGCCTCTTGAACAGAAATGCCAATAACTCAGAGACCGTGCATCTGATTGAAGCACCGTCTGTCGCGTTGGAACCCTTAAAACAAGGTTGACCTTTGGGTTACTCCTTTGTGGAGTTTAGTGGAGGTTGAGGTATGAACAATATCTGAAGGGCAGATTCTATGGAACTCGAGCGCACTGGGTGCGAATAATCCAGTGACTGATAGTGAGGCGGAGGTTGGAGACAGATCATATGGAGGTCACCACTCAGTGATCCTATGTGGGTCAGCACATACCGATCCTGTGTGGATCAGCACTCAGTTATCCTGTGTGGGTCAGCGCATACTGATCCTATGTGGGTCAGATCGTGTGTGGGTCATTGCGGTGGTTAGTACCTATCGATCCTATGTGGGTCAGACTCTGTATGGTCATAAGTAGTGCCTCTTAATAGAATAAAATGATCTAGCTTCGTGACTAATCATCTATACTTCTATACTTCACTGAAATCCTTGTTTGAGCTGAGATAATGACTTTCGTGTTTTTCTCCTGATTGAGATGGTTTACTAAATAAATTAGGTATATGTATGGGCATATACCTAAGTAAGGGATATCCTTTGATTCAGTAATTTTTGGTTATCCTTTTTGGATTTTGTGAGACCATGAGGGACTTGGGGTCCCTAATAAGTATCGTTATACTCACCCCTACATGGGCTATGCCCTCACCTTGTTGTTTTGGTTGCAGACGATGGACTACGCTGATCGGGGCAGAGAGTAGCAGAACTGGACGGTACCCGGAGGTGGACCACTTGGCGAGATGTAAATGGAGCGGACGGACGGACATGGGGTGTTGTGGTGTACATCTATACCCACCCTTCATCTGGGAATTCTGGAGGATGACCTAGTAGCTGCATTACTTCTTTTATTCAGTTGTACTAGCTTTTAAGTTGTATTGTTCTTTACTGTTGGCTTGTATTTCCGGCCCCTTTACTTTCAGAACACTCTTTTGTATACAATTTTAGTTAGTGTTTTACTTCCAATTGCATACTATGTTGTGTTTTTTTACTATTATAAATGAAATGCCTTCCCAGTACAGGGATTTACGCATTTGGTGCTAGTCTCCAGCCCTAGGCCTATGGATGGTAGGCTTGGGGTAGTCACGATACAGGCCCCAGGTGACGGTTCATGACATAGTATTTTCTTATAAATGGGGAAATGATGGTTTTTTTACCAGACCACATCATAAGGATGAATTTATAAAATTTAAGTTGATGATTAGAGTTAAAAATTAACATTTTTAAGGCTATGGTATGGTATTCAATCCCATATCAAAGTTTCTCTTTTGATGTTTTTTTCAATGATGGATAACGGTAAAATAATAAATGAAAATATGTATATATATTATGCCTCATGTAATAGAAATATGTTATTAAGGGATATTATATAATTAGGGGGATTTTTTTAAAAATGAAAGAAGTATGTTAAACATACACATGTGGATGTGTGCAAATAAAGCCTTACTTTAATTTTGTGATTATGGATTAGATATGTGTAGACTATTTTAGTTTTAATATTTAGTATGTGTTTGGAAGGTGTTCTTGGAAGATGTAAAATAATATATTTTTGAGACTAAAATGAATATCTTAGAAGTAGAATTTATTGTTAGGAAGTTAATGCGAGTTACTTTTATTGTTAAATTTGACACTATTATTCATATTTCATATTTCCTATACTTAGTTCACTCACATAGTCCTACTGTAATTGAAAAAAACTATTTCTATGTAGTAAAGTGACTCGTGTTTGATTCCTGATAACAAAATCAAAATAGAGGGATTGAAGGGACTATTAAGATGTTTAAGAGTGTGATGATTCTCTAAAAAATATTTATATTAAAACAGAGATATTTTTGTTTTAATGAAAAGTGAGGTGGATGTGATTAATGTTTGTTGGATTTTTTATTATTTTCAAAACATAAATTAAATTTAAAATCATATGAATTATTTTGTTTTTGATAATGAAATAGTTATTTTTAGGTTTTGAATTATTCTAAATATTATTGATGTTGATGTCTGGTGTACTTCTTAGAGTGAAGTGAAGATAAACACACCATGGTGATGTAATAACAACAACATTATAGGGTTATTCAAATAAATATTGAGACATGAGATTATAAATAGTTTTTGTTTACTTCATGGTTTATATATGTTTTTTAAATCACTAAGCACCATGGGTAAGCTAAATATGAATTTTTGAGGTCAAGTTATTATATTTAGTAGATAAATTTAATTTAGACCACATAATAGAATGATTTATAATGAGTGATCAAGGTTCGAAGACTAAAAACCTTATTCTTGTTCCAAGGTGATTTAAAATATGGATTGGTCATGGTCTTTGGTTATTAGATTTGGAAGTTGAAGAAAAAATTTAATATATAGGAAACACAGGTCTTTATATCATGTTGTATCAAGTAGTGTGGCATGACTGATAGTATAATAGTGGAAAATCATGAAGAAGATAACCCCTGTAAGAAGTTTATCAATTTTTTATCATTGATTCTTAGGAAAGATATTCTCAAATAATTATGATATATGGCCTATTTTGATGAACATGGATTATAGTTGTTTCAAATTTTGTTAATATGGGTTTTCTAGTTATTTAAAAATAATTAATATTTCCATAGATTCGAATATATTAGTTGATAATGGAATATGTTGGGTATTTTATAGAGAGTGGTTTAAACCAACATTAATAATTTTTGGTGATTAAAGTGAGGAAGGTGTTTTTTTCTTTTTGACAACAAATTTAGATATTATTATTAGTGATAGAATATCCTTGTTTCTATTTCATTAAATAGATATATTATTTATGTATAAAATAATATTATAAATATCCATTAACATTTCCATACATAATAATTTCAATGACAAACCATTCTCATTATAATCCATTTATTAATTTTATTGGATGATGTTGAAATGGATATTACCACACAATACTAGGTATATGACCTCTTTTGGAATAGTGAACCGCATATATCTTCAAATTATTTATGGCTGACTGGATGTTTTAATTTAATCATTAAATTAATAGATTTATTTAAAAATTGGTTTTAAAGAATCACTTCTGAAGAAAACATTATTTTTTCTACCTTAATTGATGAAAATGGTTGATTAGTAAAGTGTTATAAAATATATGTATTCATTGATTAACTCCCACATTGAATAATCCTATGAGACCTCACTAATATTAAAGATATTGTGTTTTATTTTATATTCAAAACTTATTCTATATGTTTTGAAATAGTTCTTTCTTCTCCCTTATTCACATTGGAATTATATTCCTTTAACTCTCATTTTTCATCCTCCAGTTGTTTTCCAAAATATATCCAAGGAATTTTTATTCTACTACTTGAAATCCTATATATATTTTTTATAGTGAAGAGTCACAAAAATTATCTCCATTATTGGGTTATTTTCTATGTTAACATATATTATATTGGTAAATATCCTTGATAATTATTTTTCATTCCAACCATTTAATGCTCTAGGTTGTTTATAGTAATTCTTGATTTATCATCAAGGTACCTTGGTTTTGTATCCTTTGATTAGACGTGGATATGAATATAGTATTAAAATTGACTAATGGTGTAATTTCTTTTTACAATTTTTATTGAACATATAGCGAGTCTTTACTATAATAATGACTTAAAGGTTGATAGATTTATCGATAAATGTATTGAAATTTTTATGAGATGTTACACCAAGGTAGTAATTTAATCTTATTAAAGCTTTTATTATTAATGGGTTGATTCTACATCATGTTTTGATTATTAAATATCCCTGACCGAATATTGATAATCTAGAATTGAGATTATAGCCTATTATATGAAATAATATTTGATTAAATATTTTTAGTTTCCTTCAATCATGATTAATACTATTAGAAATTACTTAAACCTATATACATTAAATATTATTTTTATAGTGTTAGTATATGATATTATAATTTTACTATGTGGATGAAATTAATATTTTATATAGACTCATATTTTTTTTCAAATGGATTTCTTCTTTTATTTGATAAATAGATATTTTTTGTGGACATTATGTTCTTTTTGATATGTTAACATTGTTGTAGATATTTTTATTTATATATCAAGATTTGGTTTTTGTTTTCAGCATCAATTATCGACACAAAAATGTTCCATCACGACTCTTGTATTTATATTTGATTTATATTCTAGTGTTTTTATTCAGAGATAAATGTCTATGATATGATTTGGGACCCTTTGCGGAATGGGAATGATTTGTTTTAATTTTAAAAAATATTTATCCCTATTTTATTAATTATAATATTAGACATTATTATATAGTTCCACAATATATATGGGTGGGCTATAATTTTTGATATATTAATTTGACAATAACTCCAAATTCACAATGGTTATACAGAATGATCTCTTTAAACAGTCCTTGGACTAAACATTATTTGAAAATAAATTCTCTTAACCTTATAACATAATTGGTTACATTATTTTCCTTGAAAGTATCACAAATTTCTATAAAATTATATATATGTCCATGGGGATCATCATGTTGAATTCAAAAAAATCATCCTAAGATCATTATAATTTTAATTAGATTTGGTTGTATATTTTTTTTAAAATATTGTTAAAAAATTTACAAAATAATATCATTTATAGATAGAAATCCATAATCCAAGAGAGTAATCTTCCTTTATTGAGGTTTATCCAGTCACCGAGGAATGCAATTAGACAGTAACCTATAAATCAAAAATTTAGCTTAGGCATATTAATTTGTTTCTTTATGATCACCATATACTAAAAATTTATCTCTCGTACTTGGGGTTATAGAAAATGAATTAAATTATTTTACCTCTCCTTTATCACGTGATAGGTTTTTTCATACACATGAAATAATTAAAGGAAATGAAAAAAAATTAACATGATAAAAGAAAATAATAAAAAGTAAAATTGAAAATGAAAACATTAGAAATGACTTAATGAGTTAGTTAATTCTATGTATTTAATTTATCTTTGTTTTTTATTCATAATGAAAAAAAAAATATTACAAATCCATTGGCATTTTCAGATCCCACAAATGAAATGAATTTTTGAAAAATTATGTTTCAATATTTTCATAATCAAATTAAAATATATATCTAAGTTATTATCTTGAGATCGATATTATAAGAGCATAGTTAAAATCCTAAAACATGTAATTCATTATATTATAAATCTACTAAATTTATTTATTGGTATAATTTAGACTCAATCAAAACACAGTAATATTTATTAAATAGATTATTAAAATTTAAGTAGTAAAATAAAATATACTATTTTTCAAAAATATAAAAAAAAATATTTTAATTATGAATTATTTTTTTAATTAGTTGTGATATATTTTTTATAAGAAGTTAAATTATATAAAATCATCCAATACACCCAAATAATTTCAATTCTCTTATCTAAATAGTAGTATTAAATAAATTTCAATGGAAGTTTAAATATATATTTTGAAAAAAAAATTGTGTAATTTCCGATATATTTATTTTCTCTATTATATTGTATTTTCTCTTGATAATCGTAATTGATAAAATATTAACAGTAAATTGAATCAATCGTTTTATATTATGAAAAAATAATTAGGATAATCCATTATGACTTAAATTATGATTTAAAATTTTTAAACCCTTCTTTTTAATCTTAATCTCATAAATTTTAAATGATTTACTAGCTTATGATTTAATAAACCCCAAATATTGTGTGATTTATTTTAATAGTAATGATATTATCAAATGTAGAATGTTACTTGAAATTATGTTGAGTAATAAAAAACTTAATGTTATAATCTCGGATTAATTTAACTATAATATGGTTAAAACATTATATTAAAAATTAAAAGAAAACAAATTAAAATTTGAACACTAAAAAATCACAATAATTTGATAAATTTCTTATCCTCAAAAAAATTAGAAATTTCGAAAGTTGTACTTATCACCATTCAATGCATACTTTATCTCTCTATCGAACATGTACAATATATTCCTTTTCCTAAAAATGGATAATTAACAACATTTTAAACATAGTCATTTACCATGTGCTAGACCTCAACGTTTCATTAGTATCATGGATATTTTCCTCCCATTATAAGAGATGTTTTTTATGCCATTTTACTTGTTAAAATTATTATTGTTTCTTTGGGGTTTCATTACTGTGAATTATAAAAATGAATTCAACTTCCAAAACATGGTATTCCCATTCCTAAAACTTCCCAATCCATTTCATTATAAAAAACACCATATTTATTTCCTATTTCATAGTCATGTCATCCTTTATATATTTTAGATAATCTATGATGAGACCAATACCCCTATCATGTGGAGGTTTTAACATTTTGATTTATATTCTTTCTAACTTGTTTTTTTCAACAATAATGATACCAAATTATAAAAAATAGTTAAAACTAAATTATTTTTTAGCCTAAAGATTATATATCATTTAAATATATATAGAAAATTAGGTATAAATACAATGTATCAGTTCTATTTTGAAATAAATCCTCAATGTAACAACTGAGCATTCCCCCCTTTGATAAATTGAATACATATCCTATATTTTCCTTTACTTTAAAAATAATTTTTTAAACATTTCATAGGTGGGAATGTTCATTAAAATTTTAAGAAAGGAAATGTTAATTTGATGTTTTTATTTGGAAAATTTATAGAAAATCAATACTATTTCCCTGAACTTTACCTTTCCTTGGTCATATAAGGAATGGTAATTTTAGATTGAAATTTTGTGTTAGTTATTCTATTACCTTTTTCTAACAACCACTTATATCATCTCTTTTTTAGATTATAATTCGTGATGTATTCAGACTACTTTAACACTTTATTATTCTATACATAAACTCTTTAAGAGGATATACTTCACCTCAAACCTTGGTTTAACATCTATGTCATATAAAAGTTAATATTTTTTTATTTCTCCACAAATTATTTAAATGTTTTTCAACCAAAACCTCCAAATTTATAATTTGTATTTGTTAATTATTTAGATTAATATTAGTCAACATAATGACCATTTTAAATATTTCTGAATATTTTTTTTGAAAAAGATACCCTCTTTATTAGAATTAGGGTGCATCATCTCATTACTATACATTTTTTCCATTATGTCTGTTGTTTGTTTTGGTCTTCATCATAGAAAATTATACATTATATTAAAATTAATATAATATAGATGGAAATTTTATATAGCACCATTCATCTATGATATTTTTATTGGTTTAGAAATTATATTCAAAAGATCATGAACTATTAAAACTATTTATATATCAATATGAATCATGTTTACTCATATTATTTCTTTCACACTATCCAAATTTCATTACTAACTTTTAATTGATATTTTTGATAAAACCTCATAGGATTCTTTGACCAATTTTATCATAAAATATTATCTATTAAGAATGCATATGAATGAAAAATTATATTGACACATAAATATTATGAAATATTGAAATAACAATAACCCCTCATCACTATAATGAAAAACCATTCTTAATAATACCTTATATAACTTAAATGATACCTAAATTTAATCTGTATCATTTCGATTAAAATTTAAGATATCACGATGGAAATTCATAAATATTTAGTGATGAAATAATCATTTAACAAAATTTCTTTCCATAACATTGGATATAAGGGTAAAATCTTCTGTTAAAATTTGAATGCATTATTTTACCTTATATCTTAAGGAAAATTAAACAATGAAATCCTTTCCACATTATCTAAAATTAAATTCAGTTGCATAATTTCTCAAATATTAAGAAGGATTTAAAAATATATAATTGTTTCATTATAATTTATTCTAGTATATTAAATTAAATTTTTAATACTTTTAATTATCATAGGATTTACCCCTATATTGTTTTTAGATGATACTACGATTCTGATACATACCATCGCACATGAAGGTAAACAACTTCTTTAATATTCATTATTTTTTGTACTCCATTTTTTACCAATTCCATTTATTTATTTTAATAAACTATATTTTTTTCTTATTTTATTAATTTAACACAAAATTTCTAGGTTTCATAATTGTAGTTAAAGTGTTTCCTCATCAATATAAGGATATTCTACTATGTTAAATGTATGTACATAAAAAACTCTATACATGGAATTACGAGCATGAATAATCCAAGAAAAATAAAAATAATAAAAAAATATTAGGGGTAAAAACAAAACTATAAATTTATCAAATCTATGATTATTTTATGTTTTTCAGTTCCCTAAATACAATGAAAATAATTTGGCATGACAAAAAAATTCATTAATTATTTTAATTGATTTTTTCAGAAGAGTTATATTTTTAAAAATTTATGAACTAAACTATAAGAGTGTATTATATGTTTTAATCTAGAATAGAACTCATAAATAAAAGGCAAATTCATATAATGTTATGATAATTTAATAGTCAAGATGATTATATTTAATTGAATATTAACAATACAAAATAATAGAGCTAACTAAAAGAATAAACATTTGAAGATAAAAAATGTTTACTATTATAATATTTGGAAACATTAATTAAATAATCATATTATATATTTTATAATTAATTATTTATTTTCAAAAGTAATTATAAAAAAAACAATGGTCTAATATATTTTAATTAATTAAAAAAAATAGTTTCTGATGATATTATTCCCTAATTAATTTAATATTTGTGGTAACATAAAACTATGATATTCCTAACCAACCCAACAAATATTAATCGATAAAGAATAATATCTAATCATTTAGTTTAAACATTAAATTTCCATTCTTTAATTATCACTTATATATATTAAAAGAAAAATTAAAAAATGTTATAGAAAAAAATATAAAAATATAAATAAAAAATTACCATTATAATAAAATAACTTTGTAAAATGATAACCCTTACATTACAGTCCCAAAACATCCTAACTATATTTTTAAAAATTTTCAATATGCATGGAATTATAAAAAAACAAAAAAAAACAAAAAATACTTTACAATGGAGTAAATGTATTCCCAACTCCTTGGTACTCCACACGTCAATTATTGTTTTTATTTTCTTCTAATTTTTCTGTTTATTAAAAATAAATCACGTTTATTTCTAGAAAATTTTTTATATTATTAAAATTTCCATATATATTATTTTTATAATCATCAGTTAATTCTTGTTTTATACATGAATTTATTTTATTTTTGAAAATATTCTTCAAAATTATTCTGGGGTTATCATAAAAAGATGACAAATTTTTTAAATCCAAATTTATATACCAAAACATCATGTCATGGTTATATATTTTTTATAGTGTGACCAATGTTATATCGATCCGAGATTTTCTTTTAAACTTTTTACCATGGAATAGAAATATCTAAAACATCAATATGTTTATATTTATTTTATTATATCACTACCACCAATGACATCACCACTCTCTATGATGAGTTCATATATCATTTTATGAAATATTACATATAAAAATAGTCCATTTGTTTTTAAAATGATATTTGTATCATCTCATATATATCAAGGTTCTATTATTCCATGGAATTTATAAGGAACCAGATCATGGTCTACATTTTATTGGTTATAATATGATACCAAGAAATATTACCTTGAGAAAACCAAATTTTGGAACTATTAATCAACTTCTTACATGATGATCATAACATAGTTATATTCACTCTTTTTTTATTTCTTCCCAAAAATAAATCCTCTCATTACAGCAGAATCTACCCATGGAATGAATTATTCTCATACACATTAATTTCTTGTACAAAAATTCATTCTCACTTCCTGAGGAGTGATATTTTTAGAAACCCACCAACATTATATTTATTCATAATATCGATACCATTTTACTATGAGTTTCCAACACCATTTTTTAATTATTATATTTTTGTTGATTCAAATACTACAAAACCTTAATAATTATTATCCAACTCTCATAATGTGTAAAATGTTACCCTTAATGAATCCATTGATTCAACATTTAGTACATATTGTATAGAATATTGTGCCCAATAATATAGCTTAGTTACTTCATACGATAGAGCCTTTTCCAAAAAATAAATTAGTTAATGTATTAAACTAAAATTGGGAATATAAAAGTTAAAATATTATTAAAAATTATTAACTAAAATACCAAAATTGAAACAAATATAGTCATTATAAATTATAAATTTACATATACATATACATATACATATATATATGTAATGAAATTTTTCTTTTAACTATTGATTTTTAGTATATAAAACAATATTAATAATTAAAATTATATATAAAAAAAATAATTCAAATAACATTAAATATATCTCATTATATTAATGGTTTTATTTAACAACCAAGATTCAAAATGGATAAAAGTACTAGTATGTATGGATTATAATAAACGAATACATTTAACAAAAATACAATCTTTTCTACAAATCATTATGAATGTCTTACTCAAATTAAATTTTTATTATGTAAATGAAATTTGATTATTTTTCTTTAAATTATTCTCCAAATCATTATGATCACAAAATATATTCCAAAACTCATTCCATACAATTAAATTCAATAAAAATAATAAACATAATATTCAAATAGTATAATTTTAAATGATGGGGTTATCATTAAATAGAACATAAACTCATGAAAATAAGACTTTTGTAACAACCCAATCTATACTAACACATTAGTGGTGTCTTATTTATTACTTTATCACATTATTCAAGGTATCACATACAAAAAAATTAATTAATATTAGTAACATAGATAAAAATTTTAAAATCAGAATATATTTTTAAAATACAAAATTATATATAATATTTTATTTGAGAACATCAATTCAATATAAATATACAGTTTTTAATAAAAAAATTCATCTGTAGGAAAAAATGAAACTAAAGAATAAAATTTAAATGACATTTCATTAAAGAGTTTTATTTATAAAACAATCTAATACATATAGTACAATCAAAATAGAATAAAATAGTTATGGTGGTGGTAAAATCTGTTAATGTGTACTACATTAATATGAAACATTACTTTTGACATATTGTAATAAAATTTGAAAATGAACCTTTGAGAAAAAATTAGAATAATTCTTTATAAAAATATAAAAAATGTTAAGGATACCCTAAAATATCCTTGATAAAATCATTTCAGTTATTAAATAGTTATTTTGTAAGAATATTTTGAAAAAAATGACCTGAAATATTTATGTACCTGATTAGAAGATAAATAAGATTGGGTTTTTAAATTATTAATCATGACTTAAGTGACGAACAATGTAAAATTTGGAATAAAATATATAATATCATTGAATATAAATACAATGATAATATATATGTAGTTTATAAATGATATATTATAATATTATTTTAAAGGAAATATAATAAATCATAAAAATGTTATTGTGAAAAAAATTCATACTTTGTAGTTAACTTTACAATTTCAACACCTTTTAATAATAGACATGAATTGAAACATTAATAATCATGAATAAATATATATTCTTGTTGAATAAATAAAAGGGGCATTATATACACCATATATAATTAAATAGGTACATAATAAAAATTTTGTTTTAATAGAGTAAGGATTGAGACAAAAATCTCTTACAATGATCAAAACATTTATGTGAGAATTAATAAATGAAGTGATTATGTAGATAAAATTTAAATCCACCTAAAAATAAAAAAAATAAATAACAAAATAATAAAAGATATTTATACAAATAATCTGAACATATTAATGACAATGAGGATAAAATATATCCAAATGAAAAGAAATTGAGTTCTGAAATCCATTATACAAAACATACACTTAGTTGATCTCAATTTAACATCATTTATAATAAATTTAAATTTAATATAATTCAATATTAGAAACATATACATACTTATATTATCATATATGATCCACTTATAACATTTCAATACCTATTTATTAGAAATTATTTATTTAAATCCTTATTTTACACTTTTAACCCACTCATTTTTCCTCTATGTTTCAGTTCATTAGTTTTAATTATTACATATTTATAAAGATTAAATAAACTATATGATTTTATTTATTGAAGTAATATCATATATATTTATTATCATCTAAATTTGAGAGATATAAAATAATTAATTGCATCTTTCATGGAGATGGTATGTCGTACATACACATGAACACAATTTTCACTTTTTGATAGATAGAATGAAACAAAGGTAAATAAAATTGAACATTTAAAAAAGAAAAATTATATAACATTTATCATTTATAATTATTAACTCCATCATCCTAACCATCAGTATAAAGTGGTGACTAAAAATAAAATGCATTACTCTAGGGATGTAATAGTCTACATATACCCATAATCTTTGTTTTCATTTCCCATATGATTAAAAGGAGGTGAAAAAATTGGTGTTCAATTCTCATAATAATAATTAAAAATGTTTAATTTAATTAATTTATTATTTTATAATGGATACCATTTAATTAGAGGAGTTATAAGAATAAATAAAATTTAAAAATCTATTTTAATAGTTATACCTCTTCGTTTAGAGACCTCTTTTGTGTTACACCTTAAACCATAAAAGGATTATATTTTTGAAGGACTAGATGATCTATTTTGTGTTTAAGGAATATAATATTAAACTATGAAAATTTTTATATTTTATATAGGGATAAATAATTACAAATAATTGTGGAGTGGAGGATCCCTTAAATATGTGAGGGGAGGGGTACCCTTGGAATTACACAAAGTATTAAATTAATATTATTAAATTTTTATAATCATTTGGATATAAGTTTATAAATTTCATATATAGGTTAATATACATTTATATATTATAGTAAAATAATATTTGGACATGTTTTGGTTATATTTCACCCTTATCACTTATTTACAACCCCTCATTAACCCTTTTGATGATTACTATGATATCATGGTTTTTTTCCTTTTCAGGGTCATTAAATTTAATATAAAAGGATAAGTTACACAAAAATTTAATAAAATTTATATTATAAACCATATACCATTGACATGGATTATTATGATATTTTTATGAATTTCAAATCAATTAATAAATTATTTTTTATTAAAAAATATCATTTATGTAATTTTTGAAACTAAATGAAATATTATAATATAATAAGTGTCTAAATAATGTCTAATGGTTCCAAAAAGGCATATATTAAAATATAAGGAATATATGGTATTAATATATTAATGAAATTAAAATTTTAAAGGTTTAAATATCATTGAAAACCTTATATTTTGGATAAACCAATTGGTTAACCAACAATAATATTAACCATGGTAATAAATTTTTCAATAATAGTGGGTTATAATTTCATTTATAAGGTGAAATTTCAACCATAAATAGAAAAAGAATGAAATTTTAGACCATGTATGAATCTAATTTCCACAAAAAAGTTATTAATTATTTTTAGATAATTTAATAAAATTTATTTTACATGAAATACAATTGATGTAATTTTAATAATTATTAACATAATGTTAATTTTAAAACTATAGGGATAACATTGGAATTAAATTTTAATTATTAAAAAAACTAAAAAATAAAAAATAAAAAATTTATTTTAAAAATTAACTGGACTCTTTAACTCCCACAAAAAATATTACTTTTGGTTTTTCTAAATATTTTACTAGATTATTTACTACTTGCACATGAAATATTTTGGCATTGAATATGTATTTTAGGTAATTATTTTTTAAATTAAAAATAAAATAAAATAAACATATTAAAAACTAATTAACTAATTAAAAAATATACTCTTATATTCATTAAAATTATATTTTTATGCACCTCAATGTCATGAAAAATTATTTAATATGTTATTTTTAATTTTCCAACATTATAGATGAATAAAGAAGCATTTGGATAAGTAACTTTTTATATAAACATAAAATGTATATAATTCCATATAAATCATAAATAAATAATAATATTTAAAAAATATTGATTAAATAATTCATCCTTCAAAGATATTAACACCAAATTTGACTTTTCTAGTACAGTAGAAGCACTGTATCAATACTAAAAATGATTTTAATTTTTATTATGAAAAAAATTATAATTGAAATATATTTATTTTTATTTTTAATATATTTTCATTCTTGATTTTTTACTTAAGTTTATTAAAATTTTATATAATATGTATATATTGGAAATATCATAAAAGATTCTGTATTTCATAAACATGTAATTTACTATTATTCACCAAAAATTTAAATTCATTAAGAAAATAAAAAAAGATAATCCTATGCTAAATTTTAAATTATTAATCCAAAATTAAATTCCATATAATAAAGTTAAATTATTATTATTTTCATAAATCAGTTTTAATACAAACGAAACAAAAATTAGTTTTTAGAAAAATTATTTTTTATGATAAAAAAAACTCAATTCAAAATTAAAAATATTTATGATTAAAAAGAAATTAACTAGATTATTATAAATTAAATGGATAATAGTTCACAATAATAAAAAATAAAATAATTAATAAAAAATTTAAATTTCTTGATTTAATGAAATGAAATGAGTGTATTTAGAAAATCTATATTTTAAACTGATCACTGAAAATTTATTATTTTAAGAAAAATCACTTAATTAGAACATAAATAAGTTTATATATAAAATTTTAAAAAAAATATATGTTAAGAATATAAAATAAATTTTTTTTATAATTGGAGGAAATTAATTCAAAATTTTCTCTCACAATAGGAAAACAACCATATATGAAGAAAATGTATGTTTGAAGCATGAAATTAATTCACTAATGATTGAGGGATTATTTCATAATAATTCATTAATAAATTTTCATTTAGTAAGGCCATTATAAAAACATTTAATAATATGGTTAATAATATTTATACATGCCTCGGTTGTAATGGTTTCATTTAAATAATGGTTATTTTATAATATATCTCAATTCACTTAAATCTCGAAGTTATGTATTAAGCTTGATATTGAGTTTATAATTCTTTTAAATAAAATTTTTAGGGTGTTAAATTCTACCACCTTATATCAATATCTCAGTTTCAATTTTTTATCAATCATAAAAAGATCAATATTTTAGAATACCATGATTTAAAACCCACATTATAAAGAGGGATAAAAACATAGTTGGATAAAAAGGGAATTCATAAACGTAAATCCTACATAAAATATCATATATTCTGGTTACCATATGTAGAGAAAATTGGTAGGTTATTAAAATACATATATGTAGGGGGAAACTAATATCCAAGGAATAATAGAGATTGATGTAGTACATGGTAATTAAAAAGTTAATAAACACAAAACCATAAATAGTTAAGAGGTTAAAAGGACATAAATTAACCTAAAATGAAGGAAAAATGATATTTGTTTTTTATTTTAATACATTTTTTTATAATTTTGAGTGATTATTTTACTTTAAATATAGATAACACAAGTAAATTTACATACAAGATATATTTTCATTTCCAAAGTGCAATTTCATCATATGGTTACTCCTTGATTAATTATACTTTATCTCTTACTCTTAAAAATTAATATTCAAGATGAATTTTTTCATTCCATAATAACTAAAATTAAAATTTAAAAGATCATAAGATACGTAAAAAATGATATGTGATTCCCTCTTTCACTAAATATTTACCAAATATATTATGGTAATCATAAGTTATCTAATATGGGTAAATTTGATACATTAATCACTAAAAACTATACTATAACCCATAAAGATCAAATTAATCCATTCCATTAATAGATAACCTGAAGACTCACCTAAAATATTTTTGACCAAATTAGAAATCCAAAAATTAAAAATAGTTGAATTTGTTTTAAGATCAACTGTGTCATTTATCACAAGAATCATAATGTAGAGCATAATGTTGCATACCAAACATGTGAATACCACGATCATTTATTCACTTATAACATACCAATAACTAAATGATAATAAAACTAAATGGAATAATAAATGAATCAAAAGATTAACTCAATCATTATTCCAAAAATTAATTCATATACTATTGAATATATTATATTAATATAAAAATGTATTCAACCACATTCTTATAGAATAATGTTGAATTCCATGGTCATCATTACTATCCCATTTAATTTTTTTATTTCAAATCATCTCTTTATCACAACAAAAAATGATTAGCTCAGCATTAGGAACATATTTTGGGTTATCAGTCCCTTAATCATGTGTCCACTATGAAGTTAATCATACCACATAATCATTTTCTTGGATTTGTATACCATTCAAAATATTTCTTCAATTACTTAATGAAAAACTAATCAAAAAGAATAAATAGAAGTTTTATGATTTTTATAACTATAATATTAGTGATATAAAAATATATAGAACAAAATTATTGATCCTAATATAAAAATTAATCAATCCATTCACTTCAATGATATAACACAATTCCATCCTTGGAATTGGAGTTAACCCTTGGATTTTGGGACTGACTCAGTTAATTCATATATTCCCCTAACATAATACATTGAAATATAAATGGAACCTTATGATGAAATTCATATTCATCCTTATAGCTCTTTATTTTTCCTTTTTAATAACATACACTATAGACTTTTTGCAGCACATAAAACATTCTCTCATTCCTATAAATGATTTCTATAATTTCTTCTTCCCAAATTCTTGAACCGTTTAATGATAAATCTTATTCTATCTATAGTCTTCATAAAACATCTGTTTTTATATTATTAGGTGTGTAATGAAGATCAACATATGTGAGAATTTAAATTATATAGTGTGATATCTCAATATGAATAATCAAAAGGTTTAACCATTCTACTAACAATTAATTTGGTTGTTCTTGAGGAAATTCCTTCCATTATCTATCACATTCAACATATATATGATTCCTATTGGTTCCATCCATTGAATAAAACTAAAAATAATAGCGTCAGAAGTAGTAATTATAGTGAGTAACCATGTAATCGTGAAAATCATTTATAGGATGTCAGTATCATGACAAATTATTTTAAACTGAATACAAATTAGTTTTAACCTATTTTATTAAGGGTAATTATTTACTCAAATACTTTATAAAAGATCTTAAATTAAATGTGAATTAACCCATGAATATCCCCCAAATATTTCCAAACTAGGTGCACGGTAAGGGCACACTCAATGTGAACTAAAATGATGTCAGATATATATTTTACTAACTCTTATCAGAGATATTAACCATATTTTTATTTGTTCTCAAACCTTTTTACCTTGTACTATTTAGATAGGTATGTATTTATAGGAAAATAAAATAATCTCTACATTTCTTATAATTTAAGATATTAATATATAATTTTAAATATCTTAAAACTAATTCATAGTGTTATGTTCCCAAATCAATGTTTTCCTAAATATAGATCCCTACTCTAGTAACCAAAAGGTAGTGTCTTATTTGTTACCTTGCCACTAGAATAGAGAAATTTCAACAAAAAGGATTATATAGTTTATTAGTCTTGGTAAACTAGATAACTACATGAATCTCATATCACATCTTAAAATATAAAACACAACACATTATATTCTACGAGAACATCAATTCACCAAAAATATATGTTTTCTAATAAAATTATCTCCATTATAGAAATAAATAAAATATATGAAAAAATTAACAGTCTCTCACTAATGTATTTTAGTTGTAAAACCATTGAAATCCTGTAGAAGAATCAAAAATTCCTAAAATTAATATGGCGATGAAAAAATCTGTAAATTTTCTATACTTTATAAAGAAACCACCTTTTTGAATTGTAATTTAAAATTTAAAAGTAACATTTTTGTAAAAATTAAAAATATTACTTTCAAACCAAGTAAAATTTCAACACTAATATAAAATATTCCTAATAAATATTTATATAAAATATAATTCTATTTTGTAATTTCTTTTGAAATATATGGACAGGAATGAGAAATATACCAAATCAAAAGAAATTAGATTAAATTTTATTTTAAATATTTGTTTTTGTATTAAATGTTCCAAGGGATGAAAAATATGGAATTAAATATGAAATCACATTAAAAATAAATAGGTCAAAAAAAATATAGAGTTTATAAATTATATATTATAATATTTTATGAATGAAATTATGAAAAATCCTAAAAAACATAGATTGCAAAATAAATTTTTATATCTTTGGAAAAATTCAAATTCTAACCCATTGAAAGAATAAACAAAAATTGAAATATTAATCATTATAATTAAATACTTATCGATTATAAATATATCAAATGATTATTATATACACCATAGAGAAATAGATAAGTTTATAATAAAAAATATATCTTAATTTAGTGAAAATTGAGATGAAATCCCTTATAATGATCATAATAATGAAGAGAAAATAAATTAATGATGTTATTATGTGTATGAAATTTAAATCCACATAATATAAATGGAAATAAAATATAAAATAACAAATGGTCATTACACACATAATATTATCATATCAATGACAATTAAGAATTAAAATAACAAAATTAAAAGAAATTGGGTTATGAAATCCCTCACCATATGCTTCCACTTAGTAGAATTTTTTTTATCCTCATGTATAAGAAATTTAAATTTATTATAACTATATTAATGAAACATATACATACTTATATCATCATAAATGAATCACTTATAACATTTCAATACCTGTGTATTGATAATTATTTATTAAAATCATTGTTTTAGAGTATTAGTTATCTTGTTTATCATGTATGTTTACATTTGGTAGTTTCGATAGTTACATGATACTCATTATTACATAATATAAAGAATATTACATATAATATAAATAATATCTATATATATATATATATACTATATATAAATTTAACCTTGAATCATAGAGATAGAAAAATGAATTACTGACTTTATAGAAACGGTTGGTCGTATGTAGCATTAACGATGTTTTCATGTTTTGAAATATGTAATGAAATAAATTTAAATAATAATTTACCATTACATAACCATGATAATATCATATAAATCATATATATTTAGTAATTTCAACGTCATAACCAATGATGTTATGTGGTGATGAAAAACAAAATACATCACATCGTGGAAGTGGTGGTCCACACACACGCATGAACAATGTTTTCTTCTCACAGATAGTTGAAACGAGGAGTATAATAAATGTTCAATTACCATAAAAAAAATTAAAAATATTAAAAATAATTAATTAGTTATTTTATAATGGATACCATAGATTTTGAGGGTGTATAATAAGAAATAAAATAAAAAATTCTTAGTAAAGAGTAATACCTCTTTATTGAGAAGCCTCTTTTGGATTACACCTTAATTCATAAAAGGATGGGGTTTTGGAAATAATAGAAAATGTAGGATATGGTTATGTAATATAATATGATATTAATATATGTGATGGTAAATATATAATTTCAATCATTTTTAATAATTAAGTAGTATAGGTTCCCTTTAATAAGTGAGTAGAGGGGAACCTTTTGAATTACAAAAGGTGTTAAATAAATATTAATTATTTTTTAGAGTCAAGTGGATCTAAATTGATATATTTAAAAAAATATTATGATTATATTTATAAATACCCTCATAAAAAATATTTGTACATGTTTTGGTTAATGCTTCACCTTTATCTCTAAGTTTTAACACCCGTTAATTTTTTTGACGATTACTATGATGACATTATTTTTTTACTCTTTGGGGGTCAATAATGTTGGTATAAAAGGAATTGTGACCCATAAATAGAATATGGTTAATAGTATAAACCACGAACCATTATATATGCTGAATGTAATATTTTTATGAAATCTAAATCATGTAATAATATATTGGTTATTATAAAATATAATTAATATCATTTTTTGAAATATATGGAATATTATAATATAATACATTTATATATCATGTAAAATGGCTCTAAAATGACATTTATTATAATATTAGGAATATATGGTCTTAATATAACTATTCAATTTTTTTACTACTTTATATATCATTGTAAACCTTTTATTTTTTAACCCCATAGTAAACTAATTTTAACCTTGCCCAAGGTAATGACTTTTTCAATATAAAGGGCTATAATTTTACTTATATGTTTTAAATTGGATCATAAATTTTTGGTTAATGAAATTTACAACCAATTATTATCATAATTTTTTTATTTCATGTTTTTTATAATTTTTAAATAATTCAATAACTTATATTTAACCTAAAATATTATTAATGTCATTTTAACAACTATTAAAATAATTTGACTTTAAAAAACACATGACCACAATGGAATTATAATTTAATATTTTATATTTAATTTAAAAATTAATTTCATTCATTAAATAATTGACAAATTATTGCTTTTAGAGAATTTAAAATCGTTTATTTAATTTTTTACTCCTTTTACATGAACTATGTGGGCATTGCATAAGCATTTAAGGTAATTATTTCATCAATAAAAAATTCATAATCATAAAAATAAAAAAATTAATTTAAAAATAAAATGTTATATTAATTAAAATTGAATATTTTATCTAATCATGGCCCAAAAATATTCTTTAATATGTTATTTTTTTTGTTTCTAGACTTGGGAAAAAATACACAAGATTTTGGATAATTCACATTATATATAATATTAAAATTCATATATATAGATAAAAATCACCAAGAATATTTTATATTTTATAAAAATGTTGAAAAAATACTTCCTCTATATAAAATATTATCTTTAAGGCACCAAATGTGACTTTTATAGTGGTTTATAAGCAATAGACATCAGTAAAATTGATTTTCATTTTTATAATGAAATAAAATATAATTTAGTTGTTTTGATTTATTTGTGTATGATATTTTTGTTATATTATCATTTATTATTTAGTATATATGTTTAATAAATTTTAATATCATATTTATATCTTGGAGATTTCATTAAATATAGTATAATTAATAAAAATATAAAATTTTAATTTTACACCACAGAATTAACTTGTTTAAAAAAAATTTAAAAAATTAATCCTATGTTAAATTTGACGAGATGAATCTAAAAATTAATTACATTTAAACCAATTTAATTATATTATGTTTGATAAATAAATTTTAATATAAACATAATGACAAATATTTTTTTCATAAAAATGTTTTTAAGAAAAATTAATAAATTATATCAAATTCATGAATATTGTTGATTCAATGGGAATCAAATTAATTATTATAAATCAAATAGATAACAATTCACATCAATAAAAAATCCCAAATAAAATGATACTTTTAAATTACTTTATTTAATGAAATGAAATATAGTTTTGAAAAAATTAATTGTTTTCACTGTTCATTGAAAAAGAAATATTTTAAGAAAAATACCCAAATTTTACCCTAAAATAACATTGATATGGTAATTTAAAAAATTATGTAAATTTTGTTAAATAAAATCTATAAGAGTGGTATAAATTATTTATAATTTTCACACACAAATTATAATAAAATATTTTTTGAATAGAATTAATTTTTTGTTGTAGGAAATGACATTCATAAAAATTGAGTGTTTATTTAATAAGTATACATTAATAAATTTTTAACATGTAGGATAATTATATATATTTATATTTCATAATGTAGTTACTCATATTCATATGTAGAAAAGTTATTATGGACACATTTAAATAATATTATTTTTATAATATATCTCAATTCCCATTGTGATCATTGTTCCAGGTTAAGAAAGTTATCGAGCTTATTATTATTTTAAACTAAATGTTTAGGGTGTACAAAATTTATACTCATAGTGGATTAGAATGTTATACTATGAGGTGGGGGTGAATTAGAGTAATTTTTTTTATTTAATTCTTATAACATTACTTTTACTCTTCTTATTATTCAAATATTTACACGAGTTAGGATATGTAAATATAATATAAAATAAGAAATACATTCATTCTAAATGAAAAATAGAATGTAAAGAGATGATGAAACATGATATTTTTAATAGGTTCAATCAAAATATGTTAATCTACTCCTTGTTATAATTTTATCTAATTTAATACATATTTTTTATTACTATTGTATTGAAGTCATCATTAATAGTGAAAAGGTATCACCCTTGACTCAATAGTTACACGGGTTGGGATGGTATCATGCTTAACCATTGGAATGGAATTGTCTATAACCCACTGTTATATCCAAATAGTAGACCATCTTCTAAATGTTCTTTATAATGTCCCCCCACCAATCTCCCAAGATTCACACTCAAATTTTAAGTCCAATATATTTTATAAAAATGAAGACATCACTAAATCTAAATGAGTGTTCTACTTTCAAATTAGTAGTTAATATAATGATAATGAATTTATGAATGAATTATTATGTCACATCAAATAAATTGGGTTTAAATGATTTTATGTAGTCTATGTAAGACCCTTTTTTCCTCTTCTAAATAGATATGGATGTTTAGTATATGAAGGATAAATATGTGTTTCAAAAGGAAAAATAAATGGGGGTGAGTGATGCTCAAAAATAAAATCGATTAATTTAAAGAGTTTAATATTGGAAATAGTGAGTTTTGAGAGAAATTTAATAAGGTGATCATTAAAAGTTCACTATAAAACAAGTTTTTTTATATTACATACAAGTTCATTTAGGCTTGGTGTAAGCCTTTGGTTGAGGTTAAAAAAAATCTTGGTTACCCTCTAAGCCCTTGTTTCTACCCGAGGTGAGTGTTTAGGGAGAAGACCAAAAGGTCTGATAAGAATCATCAAACATCTAATACTATAGAGAGAGTTAGACATCAGGTTCATAATTTTTGTTTCAAACTGATTTTCATCGTCATCATTTAAAAGTGTTTTGGATTGAACCCGCAGGGACTGGGTGGTTTATCCTTTCTATATTGTGAAAGAAGGTTCCATATGCAAATGGTCCCAGTGGGAAATTTCATGGGTTTAAGTACTTGTGCAATCATTCGTCTCTGGATATAATTTCCTCATATGGTTTCAAACGTGTTTTCTAAGAGAGCCAGAAACACCCAACAGCCACGGTATCCATGATTCATAGACCTTCTGTCCAAAGGAAGGCACTTTCTGGATGATTGTTTGGCCAAAAAAACCTAAATACTTCATTGGTTGAGAGGATGGGAAGTTGGGCTCACCACACCATTGGGGGTGCTCCCAGTTCAAGAAAAAAGTATGTCCATTCCATCTAGAAATGAAGTCTGAAACTCTTTCATTCTCTCATTGCTTGTAGTTCATGGGATCACTAGCTTTTTTTTAGGTAATGTCAAACTGAACTCAAAGAGAAACTATCACTAGAGGTCCTTTTAGTGGGTGATTGAGTTAGCTGGAAAGCTAGTATTCCATACGAATGCCTATCCCTATAGGGTTAGCACGAATCATCTGAGTTTTACTGATTCTTGCTAAATAGAAATAACCATCATGGGGTCAATTTAAGTGGTTTAGTACATTTGATGTTGTTTTCTGTCTCTCGAGTCATTGAACACCAGGAATATAGAGTTTCCAATGTTTTGAAGTGACAGAACATTGCTCACCCAATCAGGGTAGAGATTGTTCTCTAGTTGTATCATAGTGTGCCACTACACCATGGATTTTAGTCAAGTTATTATTTTATTTATGGTATTCAATATTCCTTGATGCATATCTTTCTGAACATTATCTTGGGATGGGGCAATAGGGGACAATGTTGGGTGTGCTAGTTCTCCAAGAATTTGGGGTGAGAACCCAGCCAGGGTAATCCTTTATGGGTTTACCTAAATATGCTCTGGCTTCTTACTTAGAAGGGGGGAGGCTTTATGTCCTTCCAAGGCCTGATTTAATTAGGTTGATGGTCCTAATGTTGGTTTGTATGAGCATCTATGATTTACTTCATTCCCTGAGTTGATTTCTTGTGGAAAGGGAACCTATTTTGAGAATACCCATTGACATTCCATAAGGGGAATACATCTATAAAGATACCTCCCTCTACACAAGTCGACGTTAATTTGCCTGATCTATTTAATTTTCTCCTCCTTCCCAGTGAATCATTGTTCCAATGCATGGGAAAAATTATCTGGGAGAATAGGATGTGGTTCAAAGATGACTTGAGATCTATTATTCTCTATTTTTGGGATTGACGAGGGAGGTAATGATGAATTAATTAAAGGGGTCCCCAAATTTAGGACCACTCTATAGTTCTGGGTATAACCACCATCAGGATCAATGTGGGATGCCTCAGGGAAGGAACCGTATTTCCTTGCTTCCTCACTCTTTGTATCATATCCTATGAGATCTGTGGGGTTGACATTTACCACATCCACAGATGCATACTTCATTTGGCTATTGTACCTAGAACTGAATGGTAAGAAGGTTTGAGACATCCTCTATTGGACTTTCACCATCCATTTTGCAGTATTATTCAGTTATCATGGAAAATATTGACTTGTTGGGAGCCAGGATCTGACCTCATAATGCGCCTTCTTATCATTGGCTGTGAGCCACAAGATAGGTGGAATGGGTGACTTCTCTAATTATCGTTTTTCCTAGAATAGATAATACAAACGTCTCTTATGTGGGAACTTGAGGTAAAAATGACCCCAACCATATGTTTAGAGGTTATTCGCGTTCTTTCATTGATTCACTCTGACCTGGATTTGTTGGACTTAAATGGGAATTTAATTTTAAAAATTCTCGCAGCCCTGCGAGTTGGGGTGTTCCAACATTGCAGTGGTAGTCACCGTGTTTTTCAACATTGTTAATTTAACATAATCCCACGAAGGTGTGAGCGGAGTATGTCATCTGACCTATATGAGATTTATGGGATTTTGAAGACATGAGAACTACTTTCCAGTTGTAATCCCATTTGTGGGAAGCCTGGTGGATGTTTATTGTTTTCTAGATCAGAATCTTTTCGATGGCTTGATCTCTATGGTCCTGACACTTTTTAGACTTACTTTGGGCTGACTTTTTTTAAGTATCTGATCTTTCTTGATAAGGTATTTTATTTGATTTTTTCCTCTGGGTAATAAAGTTGCAAGATGTCATTTTGAATGAGGTTTGCTACATGTGTTGTGCTGTGTAGTGTAGAGCTTCATGTTCTCCCCATCCCCAAATATTAACTCTTGTCAGGGCACTTCCAATGAGGCAACAGAACATATGTAGTGAAAAGGGGAAAGATGGTTCAAGGTTTCACTTTTTTCCTTTCTGATCACAGCTACCATGTTGTCCGGATGGATTCCAAGTCGATTAGACATTGAAGCTCCCCTAAAATGTTGACATTATCCCCATACCCTTCATAGAGAAAGTAATTTTATTTTAACTAGAAAAGAGTCGTCCATTTGTTGAGGCGAATTTCATCCATAGATTACCTATGAAAATCCCTTGGTATGTCATAGTGATAAGTGTCCATAGGCCAATACATCACCGGTATATTATCCTATTCTAGTTCTCTTATCCTAAGAAACACATCATACTATTGTTCTTATGCAGACTCCTCTATATGATATTCCCATCTTGAATGATTCTTAATAATTTCATTCCAAACAACTTGGCTGTTTCTATCCTCATAGATATATGAAAGAAACATGGGTGTCTTAGATGATAAGCGTTGCCCCGGACCATACTCAAGTCGAGAAAGGATATCACTCGTCATAGTTGAAGTGCATGATATGGCTGACCCCATCTTTCTGAGCACCTAAACATAGGAATGATTTCTCACATTTGTTTGATCAATGGAATGCACTTCTTTCCAGTAATAATTTTTATTGTGGAGAGGACCTCCACATTCGGTGCTGCAATAGTGAGGGCTACCATTGAAACTTGATTCCCGAATGTGGATTATGTCTTTACTGCTTATAACCTGTGGAGGACCATTATAGAGGGCTATAGTGAGGGGAGGACCTTCTTTCTTCTTGATGACACTGAGGGGAGGACCTTCTAAATGACTGCTATGATAGAGAGGACTACTATCACAGCTTGATACTGAGCTCTAGAGAGAATGTATGCGGTGTATATCCTTGGGAGGGCCATGAGGATGTACTGTAATGAGGGGAGGAGCTTCTCATTGACTGATGTTACTATGGGGAGGGCCTTCACAGCAACAACCATTACGGGAGGGACTTCACAATTAATTTCATACTGGTGATGTCTACCATCATGACTTGATGTCCATGTATAGGGAGAATCATATCTATAGTTTATACCCTAGGGAGGACCATTAAAGTGGATGACTGCAAGGGGAGGTCCTTCTTGTCATCTGATCTTCTGGTCAAGGGGAGGGATTCCCTAACATTCATCAAAAGATAGACTCTCGTGAATGATCATTCCTGGCCCACAGAGTATGCCCCTGTGTGGGCTCTAGGGAGGACCTTCAGAGCTGCTAGTAGTGACATTGCTGGGAGGGCCTTCACATATGCTACTACCACATCCATAATTTGGTGATAGACTAACATTGTAAAGAGCCTTTATTGATATATATTCGAGGGTTTCATGAACCACAACTTCCTAAAGAGAATGATCATGTATGTTCCCTTCATTTTCTATTTTCGTTTGGTTCATTTCATTTTTTAGCTCTCTCTTGTATGTAATTGAGGCCACCTTCTCTTGGTAGAGGCTATCATATACAGGTCCCTATCATGTTGGGTCCCGTGATGACTCCGAGTTATGACAAAAGTCATCTTCAGTTTTGGCAGGGATATATGGCTACCTTGGAGTGGCCACCACATTGGACTAACATCCCCCAGTTGGAACAAGAATTTTTTTCATATCACGTTGGCTGTGTATCATGGGATATTGTAGTCAACTATACAATTATAGAGCATGGATGCATAACTACACTAGAGTGAGTGAACCATTTTTCATGTAATTCATTCCATTCGAGGAAGCTCGGTCATGTGCCTAGTTTCTTTTCTTTGATGTTGATGCAATGATATCGTGGCATGATTAGAGAATATAGTCCGTAATTGATATCTGATCTTCCATCATTATGAGGATGTGCTGAGATACATATTTTCTGAGAATGGGTTTGAATAAAAATTATGATGACATAGAAAGAGTTTGTTCTTGCTCTAGTCTCCCATGGCTTGATAATAGATATTAGTTGTTCTCCTATGTCGAGATAGAGGAACAGGTCTACCACATGTTGTTTTCTGTGGTTTTCATTGTATTTTACTAGTGGGATTCATATTCATTAGCTGGTATTTTCATCGGCTCTTTTTCAATTGTATTTGTCTCACAGGATTTGTATGCATCCACATTCATTTGAATCTACTGAAATTTTATTTCCGTCCTATTTGGATGGAGGTCGTGATATGCCTTAGCCGGTATTTGTGCCTTTGTATAGCTGGTTTTCATCCTATTTCAAAGACAGGATTGATACACGTTTGTAGGTATCTGTGCCTATGTGTAGAATATTTCCATTCTATTTGGATGATGAGATACTTGTGCATTGGTAGATATCTGCATCTGCCAGTATTTTCCTATTCTGTCTGCATGGAAAGACTAGAGATCACTAGGAGGGACGTTCATATTCTCATATAGTGCCACCGAATTTCTGCGGTGGGATTGAGTAGAGGGGGTAGAGTTGTATGTATACCCATTTAATGCTTCCATGTTAGTATGACATAGATTCTCTTAAAGAACTAGGGTAATAGCGTGTTCGAAATTATATATTCGCCACCCATGGTCGGCAGCCAGAGGGGCCTAGTTCTTCTAGACTTGAGTAAGATCCCTTAGTATATGGTCTAATTCAGTGTGAGGAGACTTGGTTTCCCAGTTTTAGTAGCAACACTATCTGGCAGGGGCCCATGAGTAGGACCCCTGTGTAGTTGAGATGAATTTGTCAACATCTACTTCAGCTACCCCCTATGATAATGGAGGTACTCATTTTCAAGTTCCGGTGATAGGCTCCATAAATGTTTTGAGATGACCTCTAGGGTAGCCTTCTGATGGGGCATCAGCCACTGTTGAGGGGGAAAATGGTGAGACTTTGTATATTCGACGTCTTGTCTCACAGCCTCCACCATGGGGGGAGTACCATTTCAGTGGTTCCCCTTGATCAACATGTTTGATACCCAGTGTTGAAGACACTGGGTAGGTGAGGGGATCCTACTCTTCATCAGGGCCCAAGCTGCCTATTGGATCACTGAGGCATATGTATTCATTTGTTGTTAGGATGTTATTTTGATCGAAGGCTGCTCTATGGGAACTTGAAATATATAAATATGACATAAATACTACAAAATTCTATCAAAGTAGTATTCTATTGAACATATTCATATTTTACAATTCCTCCTGACATCCTTCCACCTATTTTTTTGTTGTGAGGAGAAGGGGATTGAGTGGGGTAAGACTATGACCTTGGTTAAGGATTCATGTTGGGTTAACCATTTTTGTTTCGACCCTAGGTGAGTGTTTGGGGAGAAGAACAAGTGGTCACACGAGAATAATCAAACATTTATTACTATAGAGAGTGTTTCAGGTCAAGTTCACAATTAGTTTTTTCACCTAAGGTCAGCGTTTAGGGAGAAGACCTAATGGTTCGACGTGAATCATCACACATCTATTACTGTAGATAGAGTTTCACATTGGGTTCACCATTCTTTTCAACCCTATTTGCATCATCATCTTTTGAGGGAGGATTGGATGGATCCTTCAAGGACTGGGTAGTTTATCTCTTCTATATAGTGAAGGGGGTGCCATAGTAAAATGATCTTAGTAGGCAATTTCATTGAGTCTAGTACTTGTAGAATCAGTCCCCTCAATATATAACTTCTTCGTATGGTCTCCGATGGGTTTATTCAAAAAACCAAAAACACCCAACTAACCTGTTCTCCATGATTCATTGACCTTTATTCCAAAGGCTCATTGGATGATTATTTGGCCAACGACACTCAATGACTCTATCGGTCGAGAGGATGAGAAGTCAAGCTCACTGCACCCTTTGGGGGGATTACGGTTTATTTCAGGACTCTATTATATATTGAATATGTGTTCATATGTTCAGGAATCCTTGGTTCATTCCCATTGAGTGCATCCCTGGGCTTCCCCTTGTTCGTAGGATCATCATAGGAATTCATGGATTTGATGATACGAAGGTAATGCTAACTTGAGACATACAATAAGGCACTCTAAAGATTATTGTCATCCAGGGGGATGGAAGGTGACATGACGTTGGGATTGACCCCATAATATAAGATTATTATTTATCCTCAAGAGAGGAATCATAGATGACATAGTTTGGGAAACAAGTGGATTATGAATGGAAGCTGCCGATTTTAAGGGACACGATTGGGTGGACCTTTTTGGAAGGGAACCCTCTTGAGCTTGGGCCTTTATGTAGGTGTCCTACATATCCTGGTATGACTCAGAATTAGATTTCTCATAGTTTAGAATTTTGTGGATGTTGTAATCATCACCAATTTCTAAGATCATGTGATTCATGATCGGTGCAAGAAACAATAATATGTGAGAGATCCAAACAACCAGACACTTCCTCTCCTTCTGATTGGAGAGTGTGGGCCTATGACAGAAGTGGATGGGGATACCATGGGTGAGGGCATGGAGCGATGTAATTTTCAATGTGGGATGAAATTAGAGGTCATGAATCACAACCTTTGTATGATTGTGGTCTTAGCTTAGTTGGAGTGCCCCAGAACAAATTATGAGAAAGGGGATGAATGTAGAATCTCATCAAATGGAGAAGAAATCATAACTCTTTTGACTTTTCACTATTCCTCATTGACTGGAGAAGTATGTGATCAGCGTTAATCCCTAGAATGGGGAGGTTCATGTCAACAACGCAAAGTTGGACTCTGGGTTACCATGGTAATGTAGAATTACAAACATCCCTGGAGTCCAAACTATTGTTAAGAGAGACTTCATGACTCCACATACAATGGTTATGTAGACTAAAAGGGGCATGCTGATGCGCTCGATGATCTGATCATACAGGTCTAGTGGCATTGGAGGAGGCTTTGGCCTGATGATGGGGGACTAGTTCACAGAGGGGCTATAAAGGACTAGACAGTAATATAGGGTAGATATTGGAGCCAGAAGAAAGAATACCTTACGACACCCCATTCAACTTATTGTTTTCTTATACTGGATGGGGGGAGCTCATCAAACCATAGTGGTATGTTGGTGGATGATTCATCTATGTAACGAAATAGTGTGAAGGCATGGGAATAGACCACCATGCACCAAAGTGGTATGCGTCTTGTAATGGAGTCTATCCTGCCACTTCAGGTTGCATGTGTGTGCTGATGAAATACAGAACGCAAGGATAAATCTACATGGCGTTATACTAATCGAAGCACCATATCGAAGGAGGGTCCTGGGGACCATCATTCATGGAGAGTTCATATATGAGGAATATGTGGTTCACAATTTAACCAATTTGGTTCACATTTCACCCATTAATATTAACATATTTTGTTTAATGGTTTGTGGCTAGTTATACATACGGAAACGTGCTTTGCAATTCATGATTTTCTGATGATTTGAGACTGAAGCTGGAATATTCTTCGAATTATTCCATTTAACCCTAAGGGTCTCCTCCGTTCTTTCTCAATCCATCCTCCTAAATTCCTTCTCTAGTCATTTTATAGAGAATTGGGGCAATCATATCTATGGGCATGCATCACCATTTGCAGAATCCTGTGAATAGATATCTTCACCCACAGAAGAATCAGTCAACCGGGGTTTACAGAGGCTGTGGTTTGTGATTTATGGTTTGTAGAATATATCCAATTTTCTTCTTCCGCAAACTTCTGAGTTTGTAAGACGGTATTTGGATATTCTTCGCACAGTTGATTCCCTTAGTGATGTGGTTCGTGGGTGCCTGGGTTCCCCGAACATCACTCTGCGAGCCAGTGCCTCACGAGTCATTCTGGGTATTGGTGGTTCACAGTTCATTGGATCAGTGGACCCTTCACTGTGATAATACATGGGTTACTTAAAATCTCCTTGAGAAATTTAATTTCTTCATGTTTCGCAGGATTTTTTCAACTCAATTTGAGTCCATTCACTTTGTTAGACTTGTAGTAATGCTTTCTTTATTTATAGGAAGCGATTGTTGGAGTATTTTCTACCCTTGTTGATGTTTTCAGGACCCTACATCCCTAATATCAGTGTAAGTAGAACCAAACCATTAAATAATAGTCATTTTTCATTAATTTATCCCTTATACATGGCATACATGATTCAAAAAAATATTAAAATCTCAATTTTGTATAAATAAAAAATGATTATTGTGTTTTCCAATCATAACATCTTATATCAAATAGTCAAAATCTGACACTTATCATTTATAAATGAAGGGAATTTCATTCACATGAAAAAAGGATTCAAATATGAAATAATGTAAGATACATAAGATGAAATGTTTTTAAAACTAAGTTACACTAAACCAGAAGCTAATATGGGTGATGGAACTCTATTTTCATGTGTATAGATCCATCAAAATAATTACACACTATTTATCTTACCCTCGATATGAGGATGTGTCTCAAGTGGAACTCTGTCGTCATCATTTATCTCCCTATGAAGACAAAGAGCTCTATAAATTCCATGATAATGAGAGTGAAGGTTTTGGGCGCTACATAAGTTTTGTATTTGGTATGTATACCTCAAATTGTGATCATTATCAATGATTAATCATAGATTTACATTAAAATTTAAGTCCTCTACTACAAAATACGTAATATAAAGAGCTATCTAATTTCAATGCTAGAAAAATAACTGATAAATGAAGCCTTTTTCATTTTTAAAAAAGTGATGGCAAAGGGTACACTTTTCGACACTTTTTTCCTAAAATTGATAAAGGGCACCCTTTATCAGTTCTTTTTTAGCGCTGATAAAGGACTTGATACCTATTGTGAGTCCCACATCAAAATAGCACAAGTACAACAACTTCTTTATACATGATTCTGCAACATGCCATGCTCAGAAGCCTGATGTGGGGATGAGATACCACATACACTATTCATAAACACTCATATACGCTTATGTGCCCACACAAGGCCTGGCTCACTCTTTACTTACCATAGTTTTTCCAACCCTAATACGTCCGGGTTGGCTCACCTACCCCAACATCCAAGCTTATCCAGAGTTCGAACCACTATTTTTCATATCTACAAATTAGAAAATTAAATTATTAGTATTAAAAATGTAAAAAATTTGAATTAGTTAAACAAATGAAATTTTTAAATGAATAAATTTTAAAAGTATTAAAAAATGTATTAGTTAAATAGATTTTAATAAATTTAATATATAAAAATAAATTATTAATATTAATAAATTGTATACATTACATATATATATATATATATACAATTAATATATATAAATAATTAAAAATATAAAGAATAAAGTGATTAAATTTAAAAAAATATTAAATTTTTTATTATATAAATAATTATTAACAAAACTGAATAAATTTAATATACAAAATATAAATTATAAATATTAATACATATATATATATATATATATATAATAAACTAAAATTATTAATCAGAAAAATTAAAAATAATAAATTTAAAAATTATTAGATAAATTATTAATTAAATAATTATTAATAACTATTTCTAAATTTAATATATATATATATATATATGAAGAAAATAATTATAAATATTAATTAATAATATATATTAAATATAAAGTTAAAAATTGTATAAAATGTTACAATTAAAAACATATTAATGACGTGTTTATTTTTAATGGTTTTTATACATAATAATTCATTTATACATTTATTATTTTTAATAAATATATATACATATATATACATATCAATATATATATATATATATCAATATATTTAATATTTCATAAAAATGTTATATATTATGAAAAATATTTATTCTTTCATTAAATGAGTCATATATTTAGTGTATAATTGTTTTTAAATAAAAATAAATATTAAGCAGAAATATTGACTATTTTCGTTGAGTAATAGACATTTAATTTAACGTTTGTTTTTTAATTTAACATTTATCAATTGTGTGTTACATTAATTTCCAACATAGATATACATAATTAATATATTTCTATATAAAATGCACCCACAACATTATTTACTTAATTAATGACATTTAATTTAAAAACACATGCTCATAATATTTATATAATTTATTCAAAAAAATAATACTAGTTTTAGAATTTCATATAGAAATAAGATATATTGAATATATTATATTATTAATTGTTAAATTTTCTCTCTTTATTTATTTTTAATATTATTACATTTAGTATGATTTTTATGATTTTTATTTTTTCCTAATTTTTTAGAATTTAATAATTATTAAATATTTATTTTCATATATTTTTTTAATATTTTTTTAATATTTTCAATATGTATGAATCTTTATTATAATGTATATCCAAATTTTTGCATAATTTTTGTTTAAATTAATTAAACTTATACATTTTTCATTATTTTTAAATTGTACTCATATTTAATCATTCAATTCCACTCATTTTTAACAGTCATATATTAAGATTATATATTCATTAATATTGTTAAATACATATTTGTATATACATTTATATATATATATATTTATAAAACTATATATATTATATTTATAACATTTTATAATAATCATTATAAATAAACAAATATTATTTTAAAAAAAATTAGTTATATAATTATAAATTAATAATTATATATTTAAATAATTAAAAATTATAATAAATATATTAACAAAAAAGAATATATTTACTACATTAAAATTTATATGATATACTTTTATTTATATTTATATTTATTTATTAAATATATATATATATATATATATTGATATATATAATGATATAAATATATTTAAAGTTACAAAATTATAATACATATATTTAAATAAGGAATATATTTACTATGTTTTTTATATTTTTATATATTTATAGTATATATATATATATAATTGTATTAGAAAATATATAATGATATAAATATATTTACAATTGTAAATAAATAATTATAAATATATTTACAGATATTTTTATCTATAAATATATATATACTATGTTTATAACTTTATATATTTATAATTTTAAATAAATATATATAATTTTTTAAAACCTAATAATATAATTAGAAATAAATATTAATATTGTAAAATTATTATAAAAATTTAATAAATTTATTTAAATAATTAATATATTTAAATATTTATAATTATAATTATACATATTTATTATATATATATAATTATATAATTATATATAATGATATGAATACATTTATAATTATATAAAAAAATATGTAAATATATTTACAAATATAATTATTTATAATTAAAATTTTAAATATTTACCACATTTTTATCCGCACTAAACCTTTAGCACTGATAATAACTTCTTTTTCCAGATTTTTGGAAGTGTTGATAAAACACTACCTAATATTTCATAAAAAAAAACCCTAAACAAACCTTATTTCATCACACTGCTCAAGTTCTCAAATAAGTCCAATGCTACCACAACTCTCCCTCAACCATCTCTAAGATGAACCAAGCCTCAAATCTAATCTATGTTGTTTTCCCCCTCCTCTCTCATGGAATTCTTGTCCGGGTTCAGAAATGTGAAATATTGTAGAGTTATCTTGGCTCTGTGGTCTTGTGGTTCCATGTTTTGGGTATTTACTCCTCCTTTATTTTATCCTCTTTCAATGTCCTCCTATCTCTTCCCTCACTACAACATTTTATTTTCTATGGTCTAGTTGGGTTCAGGTTAAAAAAATTTATATCTCTATCCATTGGGTGTTAAGGTTCTATTTGGTCATATTTTTTTTGTTAGTTGTTGGTATTTTTTTTCTTTATTGTGGTTTTATGGTTACAAATTATGGAAAAATGTTTCATTTTAATGGTATAGTTATCGATGTCCAAATTTTGTGGTATTTATTGATTTTGGTCAGTTCCAGGGGTTATGAATTAGAAAAAATATGAATAGTCTGTGGGAAAATTCCTAGTGTGTTTTTTTATTTATGTATTCACCATATGGTTATGGGTTGATTATTTGGGATCTAGTATTTGTGGGATTTGGTGAAATGTGTTTGATTTTTATGTTTGTGTCACATGTTTAGTGGGTGCTTTAATGTTAGGATTTTACAATTAGTGGTTATCTAAATCGAAGTATATATCTCCAAAAAATTCTAATGGATGAGAATTCATAATATGGGGAGGATCTTACAGTTATTATGTGATTTCCATGATTATTAATTCATTATGGCCTTATTCATGGAATTTATATGTTTATGGTTTGATTTTATAATATTTTTTAGTTTCACTTATGGGGAGTATTTCATTTTATGATTCAGAATTGTTAATGAGTATTTTTGGTTGAATCATAAAGTATTTTTGCACTGTGTTGAGTCTCAGTAGGGTTTTTGGAGATCAAGATACCTATGAAGGGTTGACATATATATTTTACAACTATTGGTGAATCTAGTTATATGGTTGGAGTCCATCCGGTACCCGCAATCCATAATAGTGGCTTGGGTAGCATGAGGGTTCCATTGGAAAACTCGGTGTCCCTAGAAATGGTACATAATATCTTGAATAATAGCCTTTTTAATGTTGTATTTATGTCCATTTTACATACTCACCATTTTAAAATATTCTCTTCTCCCACTTGATTCTAATATCCAACTAGCCTAATGTATCCCTTTCATGGACTCCATTTTGTCTCTTTTTCCTCCTTCTATCGACTATATTAATGGTGAAACCAATGGGATATTTCCAATCTAATTATAAATGTATTCTCCGCTCATCCTATTTAATTATCTATTCTCTATTTTATTCTAATTTTACATTCTATAGTTAGGGGTTGTTTATTAAATTTTACTAGAACATGATGAAATTAACCATAGATCATGATTCTTATTTGTTTTTTACTTCAAGGAGGTTTTGATGGTTTTATTACTATTCATTCATTAAAATTTTAGTGAATGGAAATTAAAAAAAATTATTCACTATGGATTACAAGATTTATGGACGGATTTATGGGATTACTTCTATATTGTTTTTTGGATCTTACGGATAATATATTGTGGGTGGTATTTATTTTGTAAACACCTTTAATTTTCAATGGTATTTTTTATCATCGATTGTAGTGAATTTTTAATTTGGTTACTTTTGTTATGAAATTGAATTTTCATGGTTTTAGGGGTTTTAAGGGTAATTTATAATTTTAAAATATCTCTATAAATATTTATTGGTGTTCTCAACTCACAATGTGATTCTCATTCTTTTCCTATAACTTGTTTTTCCCTAGTTTTCAAAATGTTTTTATAAAACTCATATTACATTTTAAAATATTATTAGATAGTTTCAAATTATATATTTATATAATGGAATAAATTTATTAAATGGTTATATAGGAATGTATGTAGATATAATCACACTTCTTTTCATAATTGGTGTTATCCTTACTTTACAAATTCAACATTAGTGATCCCCTATGATCTTATTTCATAATATTTTTAGAATATTTCATGATATTCAAATCTGGCAACACATATTAGAACATGTTACATAAATACATACTCTTTAAGTGTAACAAAATGTTTCTTGACATATACTTGGGTTAAAATGGATCCTTTGGGTATGTTTATAAGTTATTATATATTATAGACAACCTCTAGCTAAGGGCCTCCACTAGACTTATCACCATTGTTAATTTTGATATAACTAGAGTGTAATTATTTTAAACTCATCCATATTATATAATTGGGGTCACTTATTCCCACATAAACTTGAATAATCTATATATAAAAAAACCGCACTAGAACTAAGGAAATGACTATTATAATGAGGATTTAGAATTTGGGATTAATAGGTAATAAGTAATGATTTACTCTAAAAACCAAAAAAATTAATATATATAACAAAAAATCAAAATTGGAAACTATAATAGTTTTATAAGAGTTAATGTGAGTATCTTTTATGAATCATTTATTGTAGAAATGGATTATCTTAAGAAATTATTCATATTATTTTTTCTCATTTCCATATTTAATTCTTCTTTAAAAGTTTTTATACAATTTTTCTAGATACTAATCATATTTCCCCTGTATTAAATGGCCATTAAAATGAATTTGGGTTATATTTTGTGTCAATTGTAAGTATTTTGGTTGTTTATGAGTTATGAAGTATAACATTGAACCTAAATAACCTAAAATAATAATAACATAATTCTATTTTAAACATTAACATTGTTTTGAATTTTTGATTTACCATTTCTCCTAAGGACTACCACTATAATGACAATTTTTAAAACCATGGTACATTTACATAAACCCATCCAGATAAATTGTAAGTAACTTTATACTACCTCATATAGTGTTCTCCTAGTGTTTAATTGGAGTAAATTATAACACACCTTAGTGGCTCGATTGGGAATGGAAAAGATTTATTGGTATATTTCATGTCAAAATATAACAATTGAATCACATGTGTATTTCATTAATTCTTGTAACTCTATTTATTGATTCCACACATGTGTGACTCATTTGAGTATGAAATCAATTTATTATTGAAATGACTACCTATCAATGGTAAGATGAAATAATTAAAATAGATGATCAAGGGCTGAATAATAATTTCCAGAGGTCAAATGTACTATATGATTTGAACATCTCACTGCTTTTTCTGTATATTAGAGTTAATCATACGTGACAATTGTCAACTAACATGCGATGGTCACCTGAAATTTATTACTCTTTTTAAGCTCCACTCAGACTCAACGAAACACCACACAGACCACTACATAAAAAGGGAAGAAATGAATATACATCAAATCCTCCAAATTGTTTGACTCCCACTTAATAAGGTTATTGAAACAGTCCTAGAATTTCCCCATTTTTGTCATGGAAATCTATGAACATCTAAAATTCATTACTCTGACAAAATTCAAATTCCATTTCAATAATTAATTGAATTATTTCTATGAATAATAAAACTGTAATGACTAACTTAGCGTGATTGTGTGTAAGACCATCCAACTGATCATTCTCACAGTGACAATAATCAAGGAGACCCTTGTAGGGATTAGACTTATAATGATTCTTTTTTATGATTTAGGAAATGAATAATGGAAATTTTTTCAGTGCATCTTCAACTCTAATCTAGGTAACATTCATATTTATTGATAAAAACATCATCCTCATCTACATAATCTCTTGAATAGTTGTTATTTTATATTTTATTTTCCAGACCCATACACCATCTCTTCTAGGAATGCAAATATATTTATTGAACTACTTTCACTAGTAGTCATCCCATACTAGTTACCAGTGATCATTTTGGATGAATTCATAGGGAAACCTATACCAAAATGATAGTATTTATTTTTAAAATTTTGATAACCCATATTGTTCAAATAAAACTAAAATTATTTTAAAAAAATAAAATATTTGGTTCCCCTTATTAGTATTATTTATAAAATTCTCATTTCATTAAAAATATTTTATTTGTATTTATTTATTTTTTGTAAAAAATTATTATTTTATGAACCTAATATGATGGATTTGAATTGAAAATTAATATATGTGAATCTTATGATAAAATGGTATTAAGATACATTTAAAGTGTTCATTATGTTTTCAATAGTGCAAGAAAACAATCCTTCTCAAATCCATTTCTATTTTTACATTATTATTATTCCAAAAAATATTCCAGAAGAGTTGGAAAGACATTTCATTAGACATGGAATACATTATATACATAAATTTTGAAACAAATTGGATGAAACTGAATGTTCACACCAATTGGAATGAAACTATAATTCTTGGGTCATTTGATATGAATTATAGTGTAAATGATGTTGTAGTTATTTTAGAAGATGTGACAATGGAAGTTTATGAGAAATTGTTAGATTTATTAATATATTTGAGAAGTTAAATATATATTCTAATAGTCCTTTTTATACCAGTTGTAAAATATACACAACAGTATCAGCTGTATTGAAGTTATATAATTTGTATGCCTCCACTGGATAGAGAAACACCATCTCTACAAACTAATTGGTTTTCTGGAAGATTTTATTCCAAAAGAAAATGTACTTCCTTTTTCAATAGATGATGCTAAAAAATTCTATGATTAACGGTAATGATCCCTAATAAAATCATTCTTTTCCAAGTGATTTTGTATTGTTTCTCAAGGGACATGAATCACTCATAAAATGCCTTAAGTGCGGTGTACACTGATACAAGAAAGATGAATCAAGTACTTAAAATGAAATTTTATACTTTCCTACCATTCAATTGTTTATAAGAGAATATAAAATTCAGTAATCCTTGAATAAATTAACAAGAAATTCATATTCAATAATTAATGGGTTGAAACTATGTCATCTAACAGAATCTAATCCGTAGAAGAAAATTTATTATGAGTGTCTAGAATTTAGAAATGAGCAAATAAGCTTCCATATTTCAGTATTTAAGGTTGTAATAAATCCTTCTGTTGTATAGAGTAGTACCAAAAATTTGACCATAATGTTGGAAAATTATAACATTACTCCTAGGTTATACATGAAGCACAAATAAATTATTTTGTATCTTCTTAAATCTGGACCAAATAAACCGGGTAATGATATTTATGTCTATTGGGATCAATTGATCAAATATATGAAATGGATGTGGGATACAAGTGCTATAATTTATGATTCTCATAGAAGTGAAAAATTCCCATTGAGTGCTACAGTGTATGAGATGATTAATAACATTCCTTCTTATAGAAAATTTTCATGTTATAATATAAATGTAATATTTGGGTGTCCCATTTGTGAAGAATGAACACACTTGGCTATTTTAAAACATTTCTCAAAGAATTTTTTTGGATATAAGAAACTTTTTCCTCAATGACATAAATATAGATCATGGAAAAAATCTTTCATGGGGAATATAGAATGACGTATAACAATATCTCTACTAATGGGTGATAAACTATTAAATAAATTCAGCGATATTGAAACATTTTTCAATAATTAATTTTTGATTAAAAATATAAAATTATATTGAAAATAATATCAACTTTCTTTGAAATACTATATTATAATTTATTTCACGTCAAACATTTTCATGATACATTGCATGTAGAAAAAAAATATTCAATAGTGTTATTGTCTTGTTAATACATTATCCTGAAGAAATAATAATCCATGAAGGAATGGTTAGACCTGATTGTCATGTGGACAAGGGAAATGTTAGAACTGGTGATGTGTAAAGTGAATAATTCTCTTCTTCCATCCCCTTACACTCTAACCCGAAAGGAAAAAATGCAATTTTTCATTTTTCATATTTTAGTAAAAGTTCTAGAGGGTTATTCCTCAAATAAAAATATAGTAATTTCAATGAGTAATTTGAATTTATAGGGACTCAAATCATGTGACTATCTTGTTTTGATGTTTGATTTTAAGACAATCACATTATGTTGAATTCATCTTAAAAATCTATGTAATATATTGACAATAAAATTCCTCTTTTACAACTCCATATGCAGAAAAGTTATAGACCTAATGAAGTATCCTATAAAAAATACAGTGGATATTGAGTTCAGAACTAATTACATATCAAGTGATAAAAGAATTAGTCAACCAAATTCTTGTTACTACTTACACATTAAGGGAGAAGGGATTTTCAGAAGAGATATTTTTAGAATTACCACCATAGAGTAATATTAAGTGAATCTTTACATTTTACATAATAGTGATGATGTTATCCATATATATAATCCGAAAAAATAAATTTTTAGATATTTTATTCCATCAAGGAATAATTTATATATATCAAATACTCATAATAAATACATAAAAGTTTGGTTCTAATATCATATTTATAATGATTTATATGAAAGTATGAATTCAGTTACTAAATGAGTTTGATATCAATCCAAGAGACCAATTGATAATTTTATATCTTATGTTTTGTGTTCTATTTGTATTAAAAATCCATAAAAATGTTAGTTTTCATTCATTCATATGGGTTGAAAAAATTATTATAGTGAAAGTTGAAAAATGGAAGTTATGAAGGTGAATTTCAATATGGAAGGGGAATAATATTATTTATTCAAAATATAATAAAAAATAGTTTATGTATCTTATATATTAGATCAATCAAAATAGTTTTGGTCGATTTTCATACTCATGAAAAAAAACTATTGGATCAGATGAAAATTCTATTGAGGATGACCCGTTCATTAGGAGATAATAATGAATTCATGGTGGTCCCAATATAGAAAATTCCTTTTATATTAGAGGGGAAACGGTGTGGGGATTTGGATTTGTAGACCCTGGAAAACGCATTCCCAAAATTTTCCAAATTCTTTTTTAAAAGACCCAAGATCGTAGCCCATTTCTCAAGCTTCGATTTGGTAGGTCGTAGGGCCCAAACGGAGTTACGGATTAGGAGTTATGGACAATTGAAGTTGGGCTGGAAAAAAACGTTTGTGAAGCCTGTTCGCGAAGCCTCCTCCAAGAGCGCGGAGCACCGCCATGAAGCAAGGAGGTGGGATGCTACATGAACCTGTTCAGCATTCGTGATGCTCGACGAAGCAAGGAGGCGGGACGCTCCGCGACCACGTTTGACGTTCACAATGCACCGTGAAGACCCACCATGAAGCATGGAGGTGGGACGCCCCGCGAACGCATTTGATGTTCGTGATCGGCCGCAGATCAAGCTCCGTCTTCGTGCCGAGTGAGAATTGCGTCATGGTGCCCCTTGCCTATAAATACCCAGCTCACCCCCTTTTATGGACAACCACTTCGCCCCTTGGGCAGCCGATCTCCCGGTCCGCGGAGCTCCGCTTTGCCACTCCATAAGGCCATGCTCCGCGAGCAGCTTCCTTCGCGTTGATGCTCCACGAGCTGATGCTGTATGAGTCCATGCTCTATGAACCAATGCTCCGTGATGCTGCTCCGTGTGTCCACGCTCCGCGAGCCAATTCTCAGCGATGCTGCTCCGCGAGTCCATGCTCCCTGAGCCAATGCTCCTTGATGCTGCTCCGTGAGTCCATGCTCTTTGAGTACTCCATGAGAGACCTTTGCTCCACGAGCCATCTTTGCTCCGTGAGATCCCTTTGCTCCGCGAGCCGCCTCTGCTCCGCAAGATCCCTTTGCTCCGCGATACCTTTGCTCCATGAATCTCCTTCGTGAAGACCTATCCTTCACGAGCATCCTACCTTCGCACCAACTGGTCTATACTGCGGGGCTGCGCCCCCGAACCCCCGCTTGGGGTCAGTGTCGTGCTCCAGTCTCGGGCCTCCGGGCCGGTCCCTTTGCTACCATCACAGAACCCCATGAAAATTGGAGAGTCGCACCATGAACTTTTCAGGTCGAGACATTGGGTATTTCCATTGTTCCCTTATGCACACCCACCTTCCACCTATGGAATACCATGATTTGAGAGACTCCTCCGAACACCGTGAAACACCTTGAGTCGACATATTCCTCTTGGTTTCATTCCCATGTTGTGAGTTGAGATCCTCATCATCAATTCCCCGAGTACTTTGAGTCGAACCATTCCTCAGGCAATTCCTCCAAACCTCATCACTTGGCTCCTATGCTAGGTTGAACCAGAAATGGCCTCCCTTGCGTAAGTCCCCACACCAACCATTGCTAGGCGCCTTATGACTAGCAGTCCCATCTATACGACTCTAAACTGTAGTACACCCTATGTGCCAAACATAGGATTCCTCTTAATCCAATTATGAGATGCCTTATTCTCCAAGAATGATATGCCAACAGTCCTCTCTACATGAATATAATATGTAGTAATCCCTATGTCCCAATCATAGGATGCCTCTTGCTCCCAACAAGAAAATCCTTATGCTCCAATAATGACATGCCAATAGTCCTCTCTACATGGCTATAAACTATAGTACTCCATATGTTCCAATCATAGGATGCCTCTTGCTCCCAAAAAGAGATTCCTTATGCTCCAAGAATGATATGCTAACAGTCCTATCTACAAGACTATAATCTGTACTACTCTCTATCTAACAAATGATAGGATGCCTCTTGCTCCCAACAAGAGATGTATCATGCTCTAAGCATGAGATGCCAATCGTCATCTCTACATGACTCTAAACTGTAGTACTCCCTATGTTCCAATCCTAGGATGCCTCTTGCTCCCAACAAGAGATGCCTTATGATCCATGCATGAGATGCCAATAGTCCTCTCTACATGACTATAAACTATAGTACTTCCTATGTTCCAATCATAGAATGCCTCCTGCTCCCAACAAGATATTCCTTATGCTCCAAGCATGAGATGCCTAATTTCATGATTACAGTGGCGTAATTTCAAGAGTGTTGGAATCCGTTCAAAAATTCCATCACTCCAACTCATGCTTTGTGTGTCCTTCATTCGGATCCACATCCACTTCCATGTCTGGAGGGACCCCCTAATGGCCTGGTCCAATGCCGTATCGCCTCACCTACTGTCCTAGGACAACACCCCAGAAGACTTCTTACAACACTTCGAGTCAGGTCCTGTGTTTCGAACACGGTCAGCAGTCGACCCTCATTAGTTTGTCCCCAGTTCAGGAAAACACAATATGGATGATGTGTTTCAAACACACTCAATAATTATCCCCCATCGTGACGCCACCCTCACCGCGGTCCGAATGTCGGGCATGTGATTCATACTTTTCATCTCCCTTTGTTCAGAGAAATTCAACGCCCCTTGGCATTATCCCTCTTGTGCGCTAGTGCATAGGTGAAGACCTCAATCCACCAGTGGGTTGAGATGCCCTCATGGAGAGACATGAGGAAGAAATTACGGGCAGCTTCCTAGCATAATCCCCATCCACCAGTGCCGGTCCAAAGCAGCGCCCAGGCAGCTTCCTAGCATAAGCCCAATCCACCACTGTCGCTCCATAGCGGCGCCCAGGCAGCTTCCTAGCATAAGCCCCATCCACCAGTGCCGCTCCATAGCGGCGCCCAGGCATCTTCCTAGCGTAAGCCCCACCCACCAGTGTCGCTCCATAGCGGCGCTCGGGCAGCTTCCTAGCGTAAGCCCCACCCACCAGTGCCGCTCTATAGCGGTGCCCGAGCAGCTTCCTAGCATAAGACTCATCCACCAGTTCCGCTCCTTCGCGCCGGCCTCGCAGCTTCCTAGCGTAAGCCCCATCCACCAGTGCCCCTCCATTGTAACGCCTGGGCAGCTTCCTTGCGTAAGCCCCATCCACCAGTTCCGCTCCATAGCGGTGTCCGGGCAGCTTCCTCGCATAAGCCCCATCCACCAGTGTTGCACTGTAGTAGTGCCCGTGTAGCTTCCTTGCATAAGAACCATCTAGGAATGTCGCTCCATACCAGCACCTGGGCAGCTTTCTTGCTTAAGCCCCATCCACAATTGTCGCTCCATAGCGGCACCCGAGCAACTTCCTTGCATAAGACCAATCCATGATTGCCGCTCCATAGTAGCACCTAGGAAACTTCTTTGCATAAGCCCCATCCAACATTGCATCTCCATAGCAGCACCCGGGCATCTTCCATGCGTAAGCCCCATCCATGATTTCCTCTCTATAGCGGCACCCAGGTAGCTTCCTTGCGTAATCCCCATCTAGGATTTCCGCTCTATAGTGGCACCTGGGCATCTTCCTTGCGTAAGCCCCATCCAGGATTGCCTCTCCATAGCGGCACCCAGACATCTTCCATGCATAAGCCCCATCCAAAATTGCCGCTCCATAGTGGCACCCAGGCAGGTACCTTGTGTAAGCCCCATCCACGATTGCCGCTCCATAGCGACACCCGAGCAACATCCTAACGTAAGCCCCATCCACCAGTTCTACTCCATAGTGGCACCCTGGAAGATTCCTATAATAAGCCCCATCCACCAGTGCCGCTCCATAGTAGCGCCCGAGCAGCTTCCTAGCATAAGCCCCATCCACCAATGCCGCTCCATAGTGGTGCCCAGGAAGCTTCCTTGCGTAAGCCCCATCTCGAGTAGCTTCCTTGCGTAAGCCCCATCCACCAGTGTCATTCCATAGCGGTGCCCAGGAAGCTTCCTTGTATAAGCACCATCCACCAGTGCCGCCCCATAGCGGAGCCCGAGCATCGTCCTAGAGTAATCCCCATCCACTAGTTCTGCTCTATAGCGATGCCCGGGCAGCTTCCTTACGTAATCCTTATCCAGGATTGTTGTTCCATAACGGCACCCGGATAGCTTCCTTGCATATTCCCCATCCACTATTTTCGTTCCATAGCAGTACCTAGACTGCTTTCTTGCATAATCCCCATCCAAGATTGCCGCTCCATAGAGGCACCCCGGCAGCTTCTTTTGGTAAACCCCATCCACGATTGCCAATCCATAGCGGCACCCGGAAGCTTCCTTGTGTAATCCCCATCCACGATTGCTGCTCCAAAGCAGCACCTGGGAAGGTTCCTTGCGTAAGCCCCATCAAGGATTGTCGCTCCATAGCGGCACCCGAGAAGCTTCCTTGCGTAAGCCCCATCCATGATTTCCTCTCCATAGTGGCACCCGAGCACCTTCCTTGCATAAGCCCCATCTAGGATTGACACTCCATAGTAGCACCGGGGCAGCTTCCTTGTGTAAGCCCCATCCACGATTGCGGCTCCATAGCGGCACCCAGGATGCTTCCTTCCGTAAGCCCCATCCATGATTTCCGCTCCATAGCGGCACCTGAGCATCTTTCTTGCATAAGCCCCATCAAGGATTTCCGCTCCATACCGGCACTCAGGAAGCTTCCTTGCGTAAGCCCCATCCACAATTGCCGCTCCATAGCAGCACCCGGGTAGCTTCCTTGCGTAAGCCCCTTTCGCGATTGCCACTCCATAGCGGCACCCGGGAAGCTTCCTTGCATAAGCCCCATCCAGGATTGCTACTGCATAGCGGCACCCGGGCAGCTTCCTTGCGTAAACCCCATCCATGATTGCCTCTCCATAGTGGCACCCAGGCAGCTTCCTTGCGTAAGCCCCATCCAGGATTACCGCTATATAGCGGCACTCGGGAAGCTTCCTTGCGTAAGCCCCATCTATGATTGTCGCTCTATAGCGGCACCCGGGAAACTTCCTTGCATGAGCCCCATCCAGGATTGCCGCTTCATAGCAGCACCCATGCAAATTCCTTGCATAAGCCCCATCCACAATTCTCACTTCATAGCATAACCCGAGCAGCTTCCTTGCATAATCCCCATTCATCGTTTCCACTCCACAGCTGCACACCTGCCTCGATCGTGGAGTAAGTACTAGCACCTTGGGAAGCCTAGAGTGTAATCCCCACACCATTCTGAACTACTTGGTCTATGATCCTTACAAATGTAGGGTACGTAGACAGCCTTACACGGTTCACGACCACCATATATTGGACCAAGGTCCATCTTCACTTTGGCCCTCCGACACACACCATTTTGAACTACGTGGACATTGATCAATGTCAAGGCATGGTACGTAGAAAGCCTCGCGAGGTTCAAGCCCATCACTCGGTCGTTCCAAAATCATTCACGTCAGTTCACCCACCACCTTGGGTAGCCTAGAGTGTAAGCCCAACTCTATTCTAAACTACGTGGTCTTTGATCCCTGCTAAGGTAGGGTACGTAGGAACCCTCACGAGGTTCAAGCCCATGATCCATTGGACCAAGGTCTATCTTTACGTCGGCCCTCCATACACACCATTCTGAACTATGTGGACTTTGATCCATGTTAAGGCATGGTACATAAAAAGCCTCACGATGTTCAAGCCCATCACCCGGTCGTTCCGACCTCATTCACGTCGGTTCACCCACCACCTTGGGCATCATAGAGTGTACGCCCCACACCATTCTAAACTATGTGGTCTTTGATCCTTGCTAAGGTAGGGTATGTTGGAAGCCTCACGATGTTCAAGACCACCATCCATTGGACCAAGGACCATCTTCACGTCGGCCCTCCGAAACACAGCATTCCGAACTACGTGGACTTTGATCCATGTCATGGTATGTTATGTAGGAATCCTTGTGAGGTTCAAGCCCATCACCCGATCATTTCGACCTCATTAACTTTGGTTCACCCACCACCTTGGGCAGCCAAGAGTGTAAGCCCCGTACCATACCGAACTATAGGGACTTCGATCCATGTCAATGCATGGTATGTAGGAAGCCTCGTGAGGTTCAAACCCATCACCCGGTCGTTCTAACCTCATTCACGTTGGTTCACCCACCACTATGGGAATCATAGAGTGTAATCCTCACACCATACCGAACTATGGGGACTTTTATCCATGTCAATGCATGGTACGTAGGAAGCCTCCCTGAGGTTCAATCCCACCACTTGGTCGTTCCGACCTCATTCATGTCGGTTCACCCACCACCTTGGGAAGCCAAGAGTGTAAACCCCACACCATACCAAAAAATGAAGAGTTTGATCCATTTCAAGGCATGGTACATAGGAAACCTCATGAGGTTCAATCCCAACACCCATCGGACCAAGGTCCACCTTCATGTCGGTCCTCCGGTGCACTATCCTGAACTACGAGGACTTTGATCCACGTCAAGGCATGGTATGTAGGAAACCTCACGAGGATCAAGACCAACATTCATCGAACCAAGGTCCACCTTCACATCGGTTCACCAGCACCACCCCGAACTATGCGGACTTTGATTCCCTGCCACAGGGAAACGTATGAGGTCTCTTCGAGGCTCAAGACCAACTTCACTGTCGCCCTTGCGATGGTCCCATTTTATTCCCCCTCTACTTCATTCATCCATCCATCATCCATCCTAATTCTCACCCAGGCCCCCACATTCCAGTGGGATCATGTCTTCCACACTCCTCGCTACTCATAATTGTACCTGGGCCGCTATCCATGCGTAGGCCCCATCATGTCTCCTAATTTTTGTCCTCTGGGTACACCCTGATTCATCAACCCTTTGAACTACGTGGGTCTTGATCCCTATTGTCTACATGGGGTAGGTAGGAAACCTCAATGAGGTTTAATCACAACAAATGATAAACCTTGGTGGTTCCCCATTCTGTGGTGCACATTCCCTGATCCTCCCTCAGTGGTATTCAGATAATACATTATGATGTGACATCTCTCCTCCTTGGGGCGCACCACCTCAGATCCATCCTTATTAGGCGTTTTGATCCATCCATCTTCAAGGTGTTCCCTCCTTGAGATATACCAATATGATTTGTCTCTATAGGGAATTCTGATCACTCTCATACCATCTCCCCAAGACGTTAAACTCACGACCTACCTCGTGATTAACATGAGATCCCTAAAGAAAACCTCAGATGACACGCCTTTGGGGTAACCATGTCTGAAAGAAGTTAAAATCACGGCCTACCTCGTGATAAACATGAGATTCCTGAGGAAAACCTCGGATGACATTCCTTTGGCATAACTGTCTCTGCAAGACTTTAAACTCGTGACCTACCTCATGATAAACATGAGATGCCTAAGGAAAACCTCAGACGACACTCATTTGGTGTAACCGTCTCCGCAAGATATTAAACTCGCAGCCAACCCCGTGTTAAAAATGGGAAGCTGAGAAAAACCTCAAATGCATGCATATGGATTATGATTCCCCTCTTCTGACGGGGGATTCCTCGAGTTCTGTACCATTGAGATCCCCTCTTATGAAGAAGAATACTGGTTCCCCAATGTCCACGCACCTAGAGATTCCTCGACATGCCTGATGTTGTCATCTACTCTGACCTAAGGTTGCCACAATGTCAAGACCCCGTCGAATGTCCTGAAAGAAGTAGTGTAATTAACTGGAATCCATGAAGATATGGAACCGGGGATAAGATTCATGAACCATGACTTAAATCTTTGAGGGAGACCCGGACTAGGTGACGAGTTCTGAGGAGGAATCCACAGAAGGAAGAACCGACATCCCATCATCTCGTTTTGATCAAGGAGAAGACATACCTAGACAAGGAGAGAATGATGCCCACCTTTGGAAAGCAAGAATGATGGGCAATAGTAGCACGTCCTCCACAGACGGATGCGCGCACCCCAGCAAAAGCCTCGAAAACAGAAATGGTGAACCCGCTGTGAAACTCTTCTCCTTCAACAGAGAGTAGACCAAATGTGTTTGGAAAATTGAGGCACCACCCATGTGAATCCCCTATCCTTTATATGTTTGAGGATTAGTACCATCGAGTTTGTGAATACTATGGTCCATCAGCTCCTCGCCTATCCCGCCGCATCAAGAGGGCACGCAGGTGGCATCAGCCACCCCACTCCTTCATCTCCTCGCTAATTCTGCCACCTCATGAGGCCGCACAGGTGGAATCAGCTACCCCACTCTTTCAGCTCCTCGCCGAATCCGCCGCCTCAAGAGGCCACGTCGGTGGCATCTGCCACTCCACTCCTTCGGCTCCTCGCCGATTCCGCCACCTCAAGAGGCCGCGCAGGTGGAATTCACCACCCCACTCCTTCAGCTCTTCGCTGATCTCATCGCCTAAAGAGGCCATGCGGGTGGAATCTGCCACCCCACTCCTTCAAATCCTCGCCGATTACACCCCCTCAAGAGGCCGCATAGGTGGAATCCGCCACCCAACTTCTTCGGCTCCTTGTCGATTCCGTTGCCTCAAGAGTCCCCGCAGGTGGCATCCCCCACCCCACTCCTTCGGCTCCTCACCGATTCTGCCATCTCAAGAGGCCGTGCAGGTGGCATCCGCCAACCCACTACTTTGGCTCCTCTCCGACCCCGTCTCCTCAAGAGGTCGCACAGGTGGCATTCGCCACCCCACTTCTTCAGCTCCTCGCCAATTCCACTGCCTCAAGTGGCCACGTAGGTGGCATCGCCCACCCCAATCCTTCAGTTCCTCGCTGATTTCACCGCCTCCAGAGGCCGCGCAGGTGGCATATGCCACTCTACTCCTTTGGCTCTTCACTAATCTCGTTGCCTCGAGAGGCAACGCAGGTGGTATCCACCACCCCACTCTTTCGGCTCCTCACCGACTATGCCTCCTCAAGAGGCCGCAGAGGTGGCATCCGCCACCCCACTCCTTTGTCTCCTCGACGACTCCGCCGCCTCAAGGGGCTGCGCACGTGGAATCCGCCTCCCCACTCCATCAGCTCCTCACCGATTCGGCCACCTCAAGAGGCCGCACAGGTGGCATCCGCCACCCCACTCCTTCAGCTCCTCACCGATTCTTCCGCCTCAAGAGGCCATGCATGTGGCATCCGACACCCCACTCCGCTGTCTTCTCTCTGATTTCGCCACATCATGAGGCCGCACAGGTAGCATCCCCCACCCCAATCCTTCGGCTCCTCACTGATTCTGCCACCTCAAGAGGGCACGCAGGTGGCATTGACCACCCCACTCCATCAGCTCCTCGCCGATTTTGTCACCTCAAGAGGCCACATAGGTGGACTCCACCACCCCACTACTTCAGATCCTCGCCGATCCCATCTCCTCAAGAGGCCACGCAGGTGGAATCTTCCACCCTACTCCATCGGCTCCTCGTTGACTCCGCCACCCCAGGAGGCCGCACAAGTGGCGTCAGCCACCCCAACTCCATCATCTCCTCACTGAATCCACCGCATCAAGAGGCCAAGCAGGTGGCGTCTACCACTCCAATCCTTCGGCTCCTTTTCGACTCCGCCACCTCAAGAGGCCGCGCAGGTGGACTCCGCCACTCCGCTCCTTCGATTCCTCACCGACTCCGCCGCCTCAAGAGGTCGCGCAGGTGGCATCCGCCACCCCACTCCATCAGCTCCTTACTGACTCCGCTGCCTCACGAGGCCGTGCATGTGGAATCAGCCACCCAAATTCATCATCTCTTCGCCGACTCCGTCGCCTCAGGAGGCTGCACAGATGGCATCCGCCACCCCACTCCATCGGCTCCTCGTCGACTCCGCCGCCTCAAGAGGTCACGTAGGTGGCATCTGCCATCACACCCCATAGACTCCTCACTAACTCTTCCCCCTAAAGAGGCTACACATGTATAATCCACTACCACACTCCATTGTCTCCTCACTGACCCCACCGCCTCATGAGGCCGCACAGGTGGCATCCGTCACCCGACTCCATCGGCTCCTCACCGCCCCACTGCCTCAAGAGACCGCACATGGGGCATCATTCCCCAACTCTATTGGAGATTTTTCAACCCTGCACCATTTTCACCAGCCACTATGGTGGTGCTCTCCATACTTCTACAGTTCGGCACAAAGGCTTCCACACCTTTCGGGCTCCTTCTCCCCATCGTCACTACTGGAAAATGGGCCTATACCCACGGTTTTTCAACAAACAGTGGGTATAGGGATAATATAGGGACCTATACCCATGGTTTTGTCCAAACCGTGGGCATAGAGTTTTTTCGGATGACCTATACCCACGGTTTTTTAAATCCGTGGGTATAGGGGTATTTTTTTTGAAGACCTATACCCACGGTTTTAAAGAACCGTGGGTATAGCTTTCCCGGAGGGGAAAAACATTACGTGGCACAATGAAAAAATTAGGTGGGAATACATTTTTTCATGGATAATATTAATATATACACGCAGATGAATGTCTATATATAAATTAAAAAATTTAGCTCGGTTGGTTCCTCAGTGAATAGCGGCGCTGAGTTGCACTGTGAGACCCGAGTTCGAATCCCCATGGCCACGAATTTTGAATTTAAATACCACTTATATTAATATATATACAAAGATATATGTTTTTATAACAAATTAAAATAACAGATCAGTTGGTTAGTCCTTGGATGCGGGCACGTAGCGCAGCCGTCAGTGTGAGTTCGAAACCCGGCAGAAGCTTTTTTTGGAATATGTGACTTTTAATATATTAATATATATGAGCAGATATATCTATATATAATAAATAAAAATTTTAGCTCGGTTGGTGCGGTGGGGTGGCATGGGCATGAGGTGCAGTGGGAGGTGCAGTTTCAAAACCTACTGGCCGCATATTTTTTAAATTTCAATACCCCCACAGTTTTCAAACTGTGGGGTTTGTTGTGTGCCACGCTGGAACGCGTGGTGTGCCACATTTGACTCACCTATACCCACGGTTCTCCAAAACCGTGGGTATAGGATGAGACCCCTATATCGACGCCTCTCCAACCAACGGTTCCCAAAACCGTGGGTATTGGCTATACCCACGGTTTTGGGGGCTATACCCACGGTTTTGAACCGTGGGTATAGGTCATTTTTCTAGTAGTGCGTACTGACGTTCCGGGAATCCACACCTTTCGGGCTCCTTCACCCCATCATGCCGACGCTCCAGGTTTCCATGCGTTCCGGGCTCCATCGCCCCCATCGTGTCGTCGCACTAGGCTTCCATGCTTTCCGGGCTCCATGGCCCCCGTTGTGCCAATGCTCCAGGCTTCCACGCCTCCCAGGCACCCTCGCCCTGTCATACCAACATCTAGGCTTCCACACCTTTCGGGCTCCCTCGCCCTGTCCAATCGACATCAAGGCTTCCACGCCTTTCGGGCTCCTTTTCCCCGTCGTACGGACGTTCCAGGCTTCCACGCTTTCCGGGCTCCTTCGCCCCGTCGTACCGATGCTCCTGGCTTCTTCGCCCCTCCATATCCAGGGAATGTAGTCATCCCTACAACCATTGCGACACTCTATTTCATCCCAACTACCACGTTGCATCAACCGCAGATGTTCTCCCTGTGGCCTTGAAACCATATCATGGAAGGGTCATTATGATCAGGGAATTTTAGGGAAAATCCATCATATAGATTCCCCCCTCATCCCAACCCACTAGAATGGGGTAGAGATGACCATACCTATACCAACACAATCCTTGTGGTTTCACATCCCAATTGCATGACGTTAAACTGCGTGACAACCACGTCCTTAATGTATGACGTTAAACTGCATCAACGTCCATCCTGATGTGAAACTGATCATTATCGTCCTGCATGACATTAAATTGCACCATCATCCTACATGACGTTAAAATGTTCATCTTCATCCTTTATGATGTTAAACTGATCATTGTCATCCTTCATGACGTTAAACTGATCATTATTTTCCTTCATAACATGAAACTACATCATCATCCTGTATGACGTTAAACTATTCATCTTCGTCTGTCATGACATTAAGCTAATAATTCTCATCATGCATGACATTAAACTGTTCATCTTCGTCCGTCCTGACGTTAATCAACTCATTATCGTCCTACACGACATTAAACTACATCATCGTCCTGCATGACGTTAAGCTATTCTTCTTCGTCCGTCATGATGTTAAACTGCTCATTACCGTCCTGTACGACATTAAACTACATCGTCATCCTGCATGATGTTAAAATATTCACCTTCGTCCGTCATGACATTAAATTGCACATTATCATCCTGTACGACATTAAACTGCATCATCGTCCTAAATGACGTTAAACTGTTCATCTTCATCTGTTATGGCGTTACACTAATCATTATCATCATGCATGATGTTAAACTGTTCATCTTCATTCATCATGACGTTAAACTACTCATTATCGTCCTGCACGACATTAAACTGCATGATCATCCTTCATGACGTTAAACTATTCATCTCCATCCATCATGATGTTAAACTGCACATTATCATCCTGCACGACATTAAACTGCATCATCATCCTACATGACGTTAAACTGTTCATCTTCATCCGTCATGACATTAAACTGCACATTATCGTCCCAAACGACATTAAACTGTATCATCTTCCTACATGATGTTAAACTGTTCATCTTCTCCTGTCATGACATTAAACTGCACATTATCGTCCTATATGACATTAAAATGTGCTTCTAGAACTATGTATGGCTTGATTCCCAGCCTCATGGGATACGTAGGAATGATCAGATGCTTCGTTTTGATCCCATCCCCAATCTCTTAACTTTTACTATCCCCCTTGGGTATATCTTCCTCGACGGGTCCTTGTATGAGGTAGAGTATGCATCCTTAGCCCCACTCATATGATGATTATAATTGTTGCACCATGTTCCCACTCCCATTCTTCTATCCTCCCATGTCTTCACCGCACGACATTAAACTGCATGGCCTTCAATAACTACGTATGGCTTGATTCTCATCCTCATGGGATATGTTGGAACGCCTGGACACTTCGTCCATTGGCCCAACCCAAAAGTCATAATCTTCCCCTCAGGTCAAGAAATATGGCAGGGTGCATGATTTTTCCCCCATTTCACGTCAATCTATCCTTGATCCGGCTGTATGTACCCCTCCCTAGAGATGTTCACCTCTTTCATAGATGGGTACAACTACGCTTCACCCACTCCTTGACTGAGATTCTATCACCTTCCCCATTTGGAAGGGCCCCTGAATGGTATGGATACTAGGCCTAAGGTCCCTCTTACCATTTCTGGACAACACCCTCGAGGGTGCCGATCAACAAGATGATACAAGTCCCACGTTTCGAATGTGGTCAGTGGTCGATGCTCATTTGTTGCTCCCATCTCAGGTCACCATAGGGATGTTGTGTGTCGAACAAGGTCAACAAATTCCCTAGATCTTCGATTCCACCCCATGATTTCCCAAACATCGAGTGTAGTGATTCGTTCTGCCCCGTCCCAAAGCGACGAACTCTTTCCGGGCAGGGCCAATTGTTGGGTCCCTGACCAAAGTTCTCTCTGATGGGATTGTGCAGTGTGGTGTGGGATTACGCCCTCATCCACACCGGGTTACTCGATGTGCCATACACATCCTTGGAAGAGACACCTTATCCAGCCCTCGTCCTCACTAAAAGATGTTAAACTGCGCGTAGGCCAGACATTCCTGACCGAGGCCCAGCCTCAGGCCCCTTGGCCTCCTCGGGCCCCAGCCCTCATCCTGACTGCAAGACGTTAAACTGCAAGTTGTTCAGGCCTTCCTGACTGAGGTCCAGCCTCAGGACCCTTGGCCTTTCCGGGCCCCTAACCCTTGTCCTGACTGCAAGACCTTAAACTGCGAGCTGGTCAGGCCTTCCTGACCGAGGCCCAGCCTCTGTCCCATTGGCCTCCTCAGGCCCCAACCCTCGTCCTGACTACAAGATGTTAAACTGAAAGCTGGTAAGGCCTTCCGGACCGAGGCCAACCTCAGGTTCCTTGGCCTTTCTGGGCCACCAGCCCTCATCCTGACTACAAGACGTTAAACTAAAAACTGTTCATGCATTCCTGACCGAGGCACATCCTCAGGCCCCTTGGCCTTTCTGGGCCCCCATCCCAAGTTCATACCTGGAGTTTACGGTGTGGTGAGGGATTATGTCCTCATTCACGCCGGGTTACCTGTCGTACCGTACACCTCCTCTGTCCAGGGAATCATATTCCCCGACCCTCGTCCTCACTGCAAGACGTTAAACTGCGAGTAGGTGAGGCCTTCCAATCCAAAGCCCAACTATCAGTCCCCTTGGCCTTTTCGAGCGCCTGACCCAGGTTCTCTCTTACGAGACTGTGCGGTGTGGGGTGGGAATATGTCCTCATTCACATCGGGTTACTCTCCACGCCATACACATCCTTGTTAGTGTATCATGCCCCCTGGGTGTCTTCAAGAACTACGTGTGGCTTGATTCCCATCCTTATGGGATACGTAGGACCACTGAATGTCTTTGCTTCATGTCCATCCCTATCTCCCGAAAATCTCCATACCACCTTGGCCCCTTAGCCCACCTCTCCTGATCCATTTTTTCAAACCTTTTCGGTATACCACCAATGTTCCTAAGGGTACTCTGGTTTAGTACCTGGAATGTCGGACTCTGCTCGGACATGTTCTCACCCTCTTATTAGGCTTTGTGTTCCCCTTAATTAGGGCTTTCATAACCTTTCATACCTGGAGGGGCCCCCAAGAATGGCCTGGATACCATGCCTGAGGGCTCTCCTACCATTACGGGCCAATTCCCCCAATGGTGTTGAAGAACAAATTGATACAAATCCCACGTTGCGAACATGGTCAGCGATCGATGCTCATTTTTTGTTCCCACTTTAGGCTAACGTGATATAGATACTATTTTACACCATGGTTAACAGTTATCCTCCATCGCCACTCCAACCCCATTAAGCCCAAAATATTAGCTACACTACTCAAATCCTTCTCCACCTTCTCATGTCCAAGTAGATCTTCAACACTATTGAAGCTATTCCTCAGTGCGCATCTGCATGTCAGGGGAACAAAGCTGCAGAAAGGGCATCCTTCGGGGCTGTACACTGATTTCCATTTGATGGAAATTCCATGTATTGTAATAAGGATCTTCCTCCCTAGTTTCCCACACCGTGTTTGACTCATGTGGGCTTAGGGATCGGGTCGAGGTCTGCGCTTATGTGGATGGCTCTCATCCCCGCATGGTCCGGGCTCTAAGACTCTAAACTAAGATATTCTCAGAACTACGTTTGGCTTGATTCCCATCCTCATGGGATACATAGGAATGCCCAGACCTTTTGTCTATGGGTCCCTCTTAAGTTATACTAATTCATCTTACATGTACCGCCTTTGGGACCTTGATTACGGGACTGCGTGGCGTGGTATGGGACCATGTCCTCGTTCACTACAGGATTGCAATGGCCGCACCACGTGCACCCTATTCTAGAAAATTACCCCTCCTATTCACTATCCCTCAAGACATTAAAAGGAACCTTTCTAGAACTACGTGTGGCTTGATTCCCATCCTTATGGGATACGTAGGACCACCCGAATGTCTAGACTTTGGGTCCAGCCCCACCTACTAAAGATCTCCCAATCTCCCGGTCACCTAGGACCCTTCACCCCTAGGAATCATCCATATCTTGGCCACCCACATGTTGAGTCCCTCGACCCCTTGCAGTGGTTCACCCACGTGTTAAGAGTACTCTGGTCTAAGACCACGAGTGTCAGATTCAACTTGGAAAGTTCCTTACACTTTTAAAGCTTCGTGTCCCCCTTCATTCGGGCTTCCATCATCTTTAACACCCAAAGGGACCCCAAATAATGGCTTGTATTCCACGCCTAAGGGATCTCCTATCGTTATGGGCCAACGCCCCCATGGGTTTTGGAAACAAAATTGACACAAATCCCACTTTGTGAACATGGTCAGCGGTTGATGCTCATTATTTGTCCCCATTTCAGGCTAACATGACAGGATACTGTGTTGCGAACATGGTTAGAAGTAGTCCTCCGTCGTCATGCCAGCCCCGTTAGGCCTTGAATGTTGGTTGCATGATTAATGATATGTTCCACCCCATCATGTCTAAGTGGAATATCGACACTCTTGGCGCTATCCCTCAGTGCACCTCTGCATGTCAGGGGGACAAAGCTGCAGTATGGCGTCCTTCGGGGCTCCCATGGTCCGAGCTCTAAGACCATAAACTATGATCTTCATTAAGGGATATGTGTGGCTCAATCCTCATCCCCATGCAATGCGATGGGTCTCCCGGACATCTTGTTTCTGAGTCTAGCTCAACTGGGACCTACTTCCTCACACCCCTTTCACTCTCACCCCTATTTGGGCCCCTTGGACCGAGGTTTCTATCACAGAATTGTGTACGTTGTGATGAGGGATCATGTCCCCATACATGTCAGTTTTGTTTCATGGCACCGTACACATTCCCCGCCTAGCATCCTCTCTACTACATCTGCGCTGCATGAGGTTAAAATGCATGCTTGGTCCTATCACATGACCTTAAACTGTGACATTATCATCCTGGATGCATGACGAAAAACGACAATACATTGTGATGACCTCATCATAGAGGAAGTCACCTTGGGTATTGGTCATACACCATGACATTTGTCAATGCCTACTATGACTTGATTCTTGTGGCGATCGCAGGGCTTGCTACCCTATGCCTATCACTTCACAAAAAAACCACTCACCTTAAGGGAAAAACAAGATTTATCAAATTCCGCTTCTTTTAGTACAAGGGCCACGCCCCCACTCCCCTTTTTCCCTGGAACTAGAAACTTACCATGCCACCCTCATGAACTACGTATGGCTTGATTATCATCCTCATGAGATACATAGGAGAACCCAGACACTTCCCCATGGGCCCATCCCATCTTTTGTGCTTGGTCCCTCGACTCGAGCACTTACCCAAAGAACACATGGAAATTAGGGATTATTCCCTCATTTTTAGGTTTTGTACCCTCCTTACCGTGTGTCCCCTTCACTCTTTACCCATTTGTAATCTGAGTTCTAAGACCATAAACTAAGACCCTTTCAAGAACTACATGCAGCTTGATCCCCATTCCCATGGGGTACATATTAACGCCTTTGCACTTTTTTCAGGCCCAAATCAACTCTCGTTTTTGGTCCCTTGACATAAAACCACTCCCAAGGGGGTTGTGTGGTGTAGAATGGGATTATGTCCTCATTCACGCCAGGTTGTTCACCGCACCGTACACATCCCCGGTTCCCATTCACGTCGGGTTTTTTGTAATTACCTGCCACATGCCTCTTGTGTTTCCTCCCATCCATGGTCCGAATTCTATGACCCTAAAATAAGATCTACCTATGGTAAAGGACATTTATTTCTCTATCTTATACATCTTTTTGTCATATTTAGATGATTTTTGACAAAAAGCCCGAAGTGTGGGATTTTCATGGAGACATTCCTCTCGTTCCATGACCAAGCTTCGTGAGCTCGCCATTTGGATCCTCATCCTCTTCTACATCCAAAAGGACCCTTGACCGACATGGATTCTAGGATTAAGGGCTCTCCATGGATGCCGGGCCTAAGAGATCTCTAATCGGTTTAGGACAACGTCCCTACGAATCTCTGAAAACATTTGCTACATGGTCCCGTGTTTCGAACATGGTCAGCGGTCGACCTTAACTTTTCTTTCCCCATTTCAGGATAACGCGATATGGATGATGCATTTCCTCCACGGTCAACATTTATCCTCCATAGTCACACCACCATCATCATGATCCAAATTTCGAGAATCATGATTCCCACATTTCTGCTCACTCATGTTCAAGTGGAATTCCGATATACTCGGCTCTATCTCTTCTCGCATCTGGGTGCACCTCATGGAAAAATTAGTATCATTGGGTTGGTATTCACCGAGTGTCCCATCGTCCTAGAATGCCCATTCCTATTTCGGGAAATCCCCACCATTACTTCTTGTTTCCCACACCGAGCACAACTCACGTGGGCTTATTAGTTTTGGTAGGATGTGCACCAACGCGACCATGCGTCTCCTCATCCCGCATGACGTTAAACTACACTCTCGAAACTACGTATGGCTTGATTCCCATCCTAATGGGGTATGTAGGAATTCCCGACCACTCTGATTTAGGCCCATCCTAATTCTCGCTCTTGGTCCCTTGACCTGAAGAGTTTCCTCCAGGGGGTACGTGGTGTGATTTGGACTCTAAGTCCTCATTCATGTCGGTTTCATAGCTACTGCACCACATGATTCCTAGGCTCTTCCCTATCATGTCTTATTGTATGACATTAAACTACATGAGGACATATGTCCCCAACACATGACCTAAACTTTGGTTATCCCCTGAACAAGTTCAGGATGCCCCATGTTGATCTTGGGATGCACTAGAGCCTCTGCCAGCGAGGATTTCACCTGTTAGTGTTGGTCCATGACTACACTATGATTCTAGAACTAAGTATGGAATCATTAAAATACTCATGGGATACATAGGGACACCCAGGTATCTCAACTCAGGTCCAGCCACAAGAATCATAAATCACGTGCTTCCCTCTTTTCGGCCCCCTGGCCGGACCCCTCGCAGGGAACCGTTAAACTGCAATTTTTCCCCGAACAAGTCCTGGATGCCCCAATATAACATTGGGAAGCGACGAATCCCTCGCGAGAGAGTCTATGTTTGAAATGAAGAATGATCCATGATCAAACCAATTCATCCATCTAGTGTGCCCCCACCACGGTGGCGTAATTTCAAGAGTGTTGGATTCTATTAGAACAAACCCTCACTCCACATTCCACGCTTTGCGTGCCCCCTATTCGGACTCTCTTCCTATTTCATGTCTGTAGGAACCCCCAAGCGGTATGGATGCTCGACCTATGGTCCTCCAGCCATCCTGGTCCAATGTCCCTGATGACTAACAGATGTCTAGAGGAACCCACTAATAGTATGGATGCTCGGCCTATGGCCCGCCAACTGTCCTGGTCCAATGTTCCGAAACACTAACGGATGAAATTTGCAACAGGTCCCGTGTTTTGAACATGGTCAATGGTCGACCCTCCTTTGTTATCCCCATTACAGGATAATGAAATAAGGATATTGTGTTTTGAACATGGTCAATAGGTATCCTTCACTGTCACTCCACACCCAAAATGTTCTGAATCATGGGTATCGTGATTCACACCTTCCACTCCCCTCTGTTCGGATAGATTCTAACACCCTTGGGGTTACCCCACTCGTGAACCAGCGCACAGTGGGAGAAGTTGGTCGTCTATCCATAGAGCCATGCTCTCCAGCCATGACCCCTCTCTATTTTATGATTCTTCCATATGGTGGTCGATGTCCCATGAAAACATTCTGTTGTTTAACACCCTCGTATATGAGATCCTATTATCTATTGTTTGCTGCACCGAGCATGGCTCACTAGGGATTAGAGATTCAGTCGACTGTCTCCTCAATATGATCGAGAAACAATAGACCCCAATGTATGCGTTTTCCTCAGTCGCTTCCTCAAAACGCGGTCCGCCTTTCCCTCCTCGTCCTCATTGGACCCCATTCTTAGGGGTGGAATTTGTAGACCCTGGAAAACTCGTTACCAAAATTTTTCAAATGATTCCATACATGATCCAAGATCGTATCCCATTTTGCAAGCTTCGATTTGGTAGGTCGTAGGGCCCGAACAGAGTTACATATTAGGAGTTATTGACATTTGAAGTTGGAAAGGAAAAACTGGTTCGTGAAGCCCGTTCGTGAAGCCTCCTCCGTGAGTGCGGAGCACCGCCATGAAGCAAGGAGGAAAGATGCTCCACAAACCTTTTTGACGTTTGTGACGCGCCGTGAAGACCCGCCATGAAGCAAAGAGGTGGGACGCTCCGCAACCGCGTTTGATGTTCACAATGCGTCGTGATGACCCGCCACAAAGCAAGGAGGCGGGATGCTCCGTGACCGCATTTGACGTTCGCGATCCACCGCGGATCAAGCTCCGTCTTTGTGCTGAGTGATCTTTTCTTCGCGGCTCCCCTTGACTATAAATACCCATCTCTCCCACCACTTCTACGGACAACCACTTTTCCCCTTAGGCTGCCGATCTTCTAGTTCGCGGAGCTCCACTTTGCGGCTTCGTGAGGCCATGCTCCGCGAGCAGGTTCCTTCGCATTGCTGCTCCGCAAGATGATGCTATGTGAGTCCATGCTCCGTGAGCGAATGCTCCGCGATGATAATCCGAGAGTCCATGCTCTACGAGACAATGCTTCGTGATTCTACTCTACGAGTCCATTCTCTGCGAGCCAATGCTCCACGTTGTTGCTCCGTGAGTCCATGCTCCGCGAGTACTCCGCGAGAGACCTCTGCTCTGCGAGCCGCCTTTGCTCTGCGAGATCCCTTTTCTCTGTGAGACGCCTTTGCTCCACGAGATCCCTTTGCTCTGTGATACCTTTGCTCTGCGTAGCTACTTCACGAAGACCTATCCTTCGCGAGGCTGCTACCTTCGTACCCACCGGTCCATACCACATGGGCTGCACCCCCGCACACCCGCTCCGGGTCAGTTCCGGGCTCCGGTCCCTTCGCTACCATCATAGACCCCCATGAAAATTGGAGAGTCACACCGTGAAATTTTCAGCCTGGAATGTCTGGGTTTTCAGTTGTGCCTTTATGCATACCCACCTTTCACCAATGGAATACTATGATTTGAGAGACTCGTCTGCACACTGTGAAACACCTTGAGTCAACATAATCCTCTTTGTTTCAATCCCATGTTATGAGTTGATATCCTCATCATCAATTCCCCGAGTACCTTGAGTCGAACCATTCCTAAGGAAATTCCTCCAAACCTCATCACATGGCTCCTATGCCAGGTTGAACCAGTAAGGGCCACCCTTGCGTAAGTCCCCACACCAACCATTGTTGGGCGCCTTATGCCTTACATCACTATCTACAAGAATCTAAATTGTAGTACACCCTATGTTCCAAACATAGGATGCCTCTTTTTCCAATTAAGAGATGCCTTATGCTCCAAGCATGAGATGCCAACAGTCCTCTCTACATGACTATAATCTATAGTACTCCCTATGTCCCAATCATAGGATGCCTCTTACTCCCAACAAGAGATTACTTTTTCTCCAAGCATGAGATGCCAATAGTTCTCTCTACATGACTATAAACCTTAGTAATTCCTATGTCCCAATCCTAGGATGCCTCTTGCTCCCAATAAGAGATGCCTTAGGCTCCATGCAGGAGATGAAAACAGTCCTATCTACATGACTATAAGTTGTATTACTCCCTATCAAACAAATGATTGGATGCCTCTTGCTCCCAACAAGAGATGACTCATGATCCAAGCATGAGATACCAATAGTCTACTCTACATGACTCTAAACTGTAGTACTCCATATGTTCTAATCATTGGATGCCTCTTTCTCCCAACAAGAGATGCCTTATGCTCCAAGCATGAGACGCCAATAGTCCTCTCTACATGGCTATAAACAGTAGTACTCCCTCTGTTCCAAACATAGAATGCCTCTTGATCCCAACAAGAGATGCCTTATTCTCCAAGCATGAGATGTCTAATACTATGATTATAGTGGTGTAATTTCAAGAGCGTTGAAATGCATTCAAACATTCCATCACTCCACCTCATGCTTTGCGTGTCCTTCCTTCGGATCCTCATCCACTTCCATGTCTAGAGGGACCCCTAACGGCCTGGTCCCATGCTGCATCGGCTCACCTACCATCCTGGGCCAACGACCCAGGGGAATTTGGACAACACTTCAAGTCAGGTCATGTGTTTCGAACACCGTCAGCAGTCGACCCTCATTTTTTTCCCCATTTCAGGCAAACACGATATGGATGTTGTGTTTCGAACATAGTCAACAGTTATCCTCTATCATCAAGTGACCCTCACCGCATTCCAAATGTCGGGAATGTGATTGATACTTTTCATCTCCCTTTGTTCAGACAGATTCCAACACCCCTTGACATTATCCCACTTGTGTGCTAGCTCATAGGTGAAGACCTCAATCCACCAGTGGGTTGAGATGCCCTCATGGCCAGACATGAGGAAGACATTACAGGTAGCTTCCTACCATACGCCCCATCCACCAGTGTCGCTCCATAGCGGCACCTGGGTAGCTTCCTAGCGTAAGCCCCAGCCACCAGTGCCGCTCCATAGCGGTGCCCGGGTAGCTTCCAAGCGTAAGACCCACCCACCAGTGCCACTCTATAGTGGCGCCCGGGCAACTTCCTATCATAAGCCCCACCCACCAAGGTCGCTCTGTAGAGGCGCTCGGGCAGCTTCCTAGCATAAGCCCCATCCACCAGTGCCGCTCCTTAGCGGTGCCCGAGCAGCATCCTAGAGTAAGCCCCATCCACCAGTGCCGCTCCATAGCGGCGCCCAGGCAGCTTCCTAGCGTAAGACCCATCCACCAGTGCTTCTCCATAGCAGCTCCCGCATATATTCCTAGTGTAATCCCCATCCACTAGTGCCTCTCCATTGTGGTGCCCGGGCAGCTTCCTTGCGTAAGCCCTATCCAGGATTTCCGCTCCATAGCGGCACATGGAACGATTTCTTGCATAAGCCCGGTCCACGATTGCTTCTCCATAGAGGCAATTGGGAAACTTCTTGCCTAAACCCCTTCCACGATTGCCGCTCCATAGCGGCACCAAGGAAGCTTCCTTGCATAAGCCCCATCTAGGATTGCCGCTCCATAACAGAACCCGGACAACTTCCTTGCATAAGCCCCATCCATGATTGCCTCTCCATAGCAACACCAAGGCAACTTCTTTGCATAAGCCCCGTCCAGGATTGCCGATCCATAGTGGCATCCGGCCAGCTTCCTTTCATAAGCCCCATCCATGATTGCCGCTCCATATCGGCACCCAGGAAGCTTCCAAGCGTAAGCCCCATCATCCAGTTCTGCTCTATAGCGGCACTCGGGCAGCTTCCTAGCATAATCCTCATCCACAAGTGCCACTTCCTAGCGGTGCCCAGGCAGCTTCATAACGTAAGCCCCCTCCACCTGTGCCAATCCATAGCGGTGCCCGGGCAACTTCCTTGCGTAAGCCCCATCCCGGGAAGCTTCCTTGTGTAAGCCCCATCATCTTGTGCCACTCCATAGCGGGGCCCGGGCAGCTACCTTGCGTAATCCCCATCCACCAGTGCCACTCCATAGCAGCGCCCGGGCAGCTTCCTTGCGTAAGCTTTATCCAGGATTGCCGCTCCATAGCGGCACCTGGGAAGCTTCCTTGCCTAAGCCCCATCCACGATTGCCACTCCATAGCGGCACCCAGGGACCTTTCTTACGTAAGCTCCATCCAGGATTTCCGCTCCATAGAGGCACCCGAACAGCTTCCTTGCATAATCCCCATCCACAATTGCCGCTCCATTTCGACAGCCGGATAGCTTCCTTGCGTAATCCCTATCTAGGATTTCCGCTCCATAGCGGCACCCGGGTAGCTTCCTTGCGTAAGCCCCATCTAGGATTTCCGCTCCATTGCGGCACCCGAGAAGCATCCTTGCGTAAGCCCCATCGATGATTGTCTCTCCATAGCAGCACCCGGGCAGCTTCCTTGCGTAAGCCCCATCCAAGATTGCCACTCCATAGCGGCACCCGGGCAGCTTCCTTGCGTAATCCCCATCCACGATTCCCTCTCCATAGCAGCACCCTGACATCTTCCTTGCGTAAGCCCCATCCAGGATTTCCACTCCGTAGTGGCACCCAGGCAGCTTCCTTGCGTATGCCCCATACAAGATTGCCTCTCCATAGCGGCAGTTGGGGAAATTCCTTGTGTAAGCCCCATCCACGATTTCGGCTTCATAACAGCACCCTGGAAGCTTCCTTGCGTAATCCCCTTCCACGATTGCCGCTCCATAGCTGCACCCGGGCAGCTTCCTTGAGTAATCCCCATACAGGATTGCCGCTCCATAGAAGCACCTGGACATCTTCCTTGCATAAGCCCCATCCATGATTGCCTCTCCATAGCGGCACTCGGGAAGCTTCCTTCCGTAATCCCCATCCAGGATTGCGGCTCTATAGGGGCACCCGGGAAGCTTCCTTACGTAAGCCCCATCCATGATTGCTGCTCCACAGCGGCACCCAGGCAGCTTCCTTGCGTAAGCCCCATCCAGGATTGCTGATCCATAGCGGCACCCAGGCAACTTCCTTGTATAATCCCCATCCATGATTCTCGCTCCATAGCGGCACCCGACCAGCTTCCTTGCGTAAGCCCCATTCACCGTTGCCACTCCACAGCGGCACACGGGCCTCCATCCTGGAGTATGTCACAGCACCTTGAGCACCCTAGAATGTAAGCCCCAAACCATTCAGAATTATGTGGTCTTTGATCCTTGCGAAGGCATGGTACGTAGGAAGCCTCACGAGGTTCAAGCCCATCGTCCATTGGACCAAGGTCCATCTTCACGTCAGCCCTACGACACACACCATTATGAACTATGTGGACTTTGATCAATGTCAAGGCATGGTACGTAGGAAGCCTCGCGAGGTTCAAGACCATCACCCAGTCGTTCCTACCTCATTCACGTCGGTTCACCCACCACCTTGGGCATCCTAGAGTGTAAGCCCCATGCCATTATAAACTACGTGGTATTTGATCCTTACTAAGGCAGGGTACATAAGAACCCTCATGAGGTTCAAGCGCACAATCCATTGGACCAAGGTCCATCTTCACGTCGGCCCTCTGACACACAGCATTCTGAACTACGTGGAATTTGATCCATGTCAAGGCATGGTACGTAGGAAGCCTTGCGAGGTTCAAGCCCATCACCCGGTCGTTCCGACCTCATTCCCGTTGGTTCACCCACCACCTAGGGCATCCTATAGTGTAAGCCCCACACCATTATGAACTACGTGGTCTTTGATCCTTACTATGGCAGGGTAAGTAGGAATCCTCATGAGGTTCAATCCCTCCATCCATTGGAACAAGGTCCATCATCACGTCGGCCCTCCAACACAAACCATTATGAACTACGCAGACTTTGATCAATGTCAATGCATGGTACGTAGGAAGCCTCATGAGCTTCAAGCCCATCACCCGGTCGTTCTGACCATATTCACATCAGTTCCCCCACCACCTTGGGTAGCCAAGAGTGTAAGACCCACACCATACCAAACTACGGGGACTTTGATCCATGTTAAGGCATGGTACGTAGGAATCCTCGCGAGGTTCAATCCCATCACCTGGTCATTCCAACCTCATTCACGTTGGTTCACCCACCACCTTGGGCAACCTAGAGTGTAATCCCCACACCATACCGAACTATGAGGACTTTGATCCATGTCATGGCATGGTACGTAGGAAGCCACACGAGGTTCAAGCCCTTCACCCGGTCGTTCCAACCTCATTCACATCGGTTCACCCACCACCTTGGGTAACCTAGAGTGTAATCCCCACACCATACCAAAGTACGGGGACTTTGATCCATGTCAAGGCATGGTACATAATAAGCCTCGATGAGGTTCAATCCCACCACCCAGTCATTCCGGCCTCATTCACGTCGATCACCCACCACCTTGGGCATCCTAGATTGTAAGCCCCAAACCATACTGAAAAACGAGGACTTTGATCCATGTCACGACATGGTACGTAGGAAACCTCACGAGGTTCAAGCACAACACCCATCGGATCAAGGTCCACCTTCATGTCGGTCCTCCGGTGCACCATCCCAAACTACGAGGACATTGATCCATGTCATGGCATGGTAGGTAGGAAACATCATGAGGTTCAAGCCCAACATCCATCTGACCAAGGTCCACCTTCATTTCGGTTCACAGGCACAACCCCGAACTACACATAGTTTGATTCCCTGCCACGAGGATACGTAGGATGTCTCTTCGAGGCTCAAGCCCAAATTCAATGTCGCCCTTGCAATTGTCCCATTTCATTCCCCCTCCACATCATTCATCCATCCATAATCCATCATAATTCTCACCCGGGCTGCCCCATCCGGGTGGGATCATGTCTTCCACCCTCCTTGCTTATCCTAGTAGTACATGGGCCACTATCCAGGCGTAAACCCCATCATGTATCCTGGTCATTGTCCTCTATGTACACCCTGATTCACCAACCCTTTGAATTACCTGGGGTTTGATCCCTGTTGTCTACATGGGTTACGTAAGAAACCTCCATGTGGTTTAATCCCAGCAAATGATAAACCTTGGTGCTTCCCCATTCAGGGGTACACATTCCCTGATCCTCCCTTAGTGGTATTCAGATCAGCCATTACGTTGTGACATCTCCCCTCCTTGGGGTGCACCACCTCAGATCCATCCTCATTAGGCATTCTGATCTATCCATCTTCTAGGTGTTCCCTCCTTGGGATGTACCAAAATGATCCATCTCTATGGGGCGTTCTGATCACTCTCATACCGTCTCCACAAGACGTTAAACTCACGGTCTACCTCGTGATAAACATGAGATGCCTGAGGAAAACCGTGGATGACATGCCTTTGGCGTAACTGTCTCTGCAAGACATTAAAATACCAGCCTACCTCATGATAAATATGAGATGCCTGAGGAAAACCTCGGATGACACGCCTTTGGCGTACCCGTCTCCGCCAGACGTTAAACTCGCGGCCTTCCTCGTGATAAACATGATATGCCCGAGGAAAACCTCGGATGACACACCTTTGGCGTAACTGTCTCCGCAAGACATTAAACTGGCGGACTACCCCATGTTAAACATGGGAAGCTGAGGAAAACCTCAGATGAATGCCTGTGGCATATGATTCCCCGCATTCAACGTGGGATGCCTCGGGTTCTGCACCATTGAGATGCCCTCTTATGAGGAATAATACAGGTTCCCCAATGTCCACCCACCCAGAGATGCCCCGCCATGCCTGATTTTGTCATCTACTTCGAACGAAGGATGCTACCATGTTAAGACCCCATGGAATGTCCTGATGGAAGTAGTGTAATTAACCAGCATCCATGAAGATATGGCACTGGGAACGAGATTCACGAACCATGGCTTAAATCTACGAGGGAGACCCAGATTAGGTGATGAGTTCCGAGGAGGAATCCATAGATGGAAGAACCGACATCCCATCATCCCGTTTTGATCAAGGAGCAGACGTCCCTGAACAAGGAGGAAATGCCTCCCACCTTTGGAAAGCGGGAATGCGGGGCAGCAATAGCACGCCCTCCACAGAAGGATGCGCGCGCCCTGGCAAAAGCGTCGGAAACAAGATTATTGATAGAGGATCCTAATCTATTCAACCATTAACAATATATATATATTGATTTCAATGAGATATTTAATTTTTTTAATATAATATAGTTATCCTGTTAATATTATGTTTTCACAATAGTATTAACATAATATATATTAAAAGTTTTCCTACTCAAGTAGAAAATTTATTTTTCACATGTTGATGTTACTAATCTCAGGGAAGAATGGTTAGTTTTTTCAAAAAATTCAGAATTATTAGGGGATTAACAACATGTTGGTGAAAAAAAGTATTATGAAACATCATAGTGTTGACTAAAACTACCATAAAAATATTTAGGAGTATAAAATTTGAGGTTAGATGAAATCAATAGTACCCAACTATTACCCCCAACATGTCAATGCATATTTGTTATGTTGGGGTCACAATGAGGATGAATGTGATGATTGATATATATTCAAGGAACATTGAACAACATCTAACAAATGAAACCCTTTGGGATGATATAAAGTTAATGTTATAATATTCATTTCCTATTTCACTAAAACATTATACAATGAAGTGTTGTTTTAATTTTCATTATTACTTATAGAGTTATTTTATTTTATATTATTTCATTAAGAAATATGTCTTAATGGCCAATGGAAAGGGACATAGTGGATTACAGAATCATTATATCATGTTTTATCTTAGGTATGTCAGGGGGAATGTAAATCCCCACCAACGAGTTAGTTATGGACACAAATTAAAGAAGGAAACAAGGAATGATTTAATCAGTCTATATGATGATAAATCATTTTAGGTTCATTGTATAGAATAATATATTATTTGAATTTACTTATTTAATCAAGTTTGATTCAAATTTGTTAATTTATGAAATACAAAAGGTGTTTTGAAAATAAATGATGTGCATCAAAACCAATATACCCCTATCACAATTCAAGGATGGCGTGCAATTCACTAGAGAAGAAATTGTTACATATTTTAAATCAATAATAAAAGTTCCACATGATATGAAACAATATATATTCATTTGATTATATAATCCTTGATGAATGAAAATACTAATCCACTTACATCCCATGTCACGTGATATAGAAGGATTCCCACAGAAATAATGATGGAAAAATAGTTATTGAAAACAAAAAATTAATATGGTAAACATTTAAAAGTACTAAATAATATAAATTTGTTTTTTATAATAATATTACAAAAAAATTATTTATGTCTTTTACACTATTTACATAAAATAATTGGCAGCAGCCATATGATAAAAAAACTACATATAGTTTATCTGAAGTAGCTGGAATAATATGGTAATGTTAAAGATTTAGGTTTTTGATTTTCTTTTAGAACATATTATGAGAATAAAATACCTAAAGAAGATAGATATCAGATGATGAAAGGATTACAATAACAAATATATTCTTTGAATGATATTATTTTCTACTCTGGTTTGGAAGACCAATATATGCGAAAGGATCAAAGCGATGCAGCGGTGGAATAAATATATTCACATGAACAACACAATGAAACTTATATCTTTGAGGTTATTAGTTCTTCTCAAAGACATAGCTTAACTATGTTAATCAATTTTTTCATGACTCTTTCACCTAAATATGAGTTAAAAAAATTCGATAAAATTACATTACTGAAATTCTTAAAGGTAAAGTTTTATGTGATTTCTATATGTCAACACCCACAAACAACCTTGTTGTGATGGGTATTGTGTATAATATTTCGGGATAATATCTACACAAAGAATAACTCCCAAAATATCACATTACAATGGGAATTAGTTTAGATTAAGAGAGGACTACAGAGTTTCCTATTTGACTTAATGATCCAGAAATTACAGTGGTTGATGATGCTATTGAAACTTTCATAGAATAGTTATATATTCTTATAAACATAAATATGTTTTGTCTTTAGAAAAATCCTTGAAATGAAGAAAATGAAAACAAAATTATGAATAATTTTCTAACAAGACATGATATTATAAATGGATAATGCGACTCAGAAACTGAAGGTTGGTTCAAGACAATCTAGAGAATTGAATAGGAAAACAAATAGACGTTCCATGAGTACCTTATCTCCACTAGTTCCACTAGAACATATATTACATTTATAACATTATTTAGAGACCACATTCAAATATAGAGATGTATCCAATATTACATATGAAGAAGAAATATCCAGAACTATCATTATAGACACATATGGTCTTGATACTTTAAATGAGATTCTCAAGTTTGAATGGTTTTGGATTCTCAGTTGTGAATAAAAAAATAAGGTACATTTTCATAACACATCTATCCAAAAAAAATGATATAACAGATTCATCTATGTTAATAACTATTCATATTTTTTTTAGGAAATTATGTTACTACTATGTAAATGGAAAACACTTTGAATGATGATTTGGATTTATTATTCAATGTATCATATAAATAGATGAATGTAAATTGGATTCAAAATAAATTGATAGGGAAAATGATATTTTAAATTTTAGAATTTTATAAGAAAATAATAGATTGAATACTATTTTCGATGCAAACAATGTAAGGGTGAAACTATGAAATCTTATTATATAAAATAATTTGTTTTATTATTTTCTTACTTATTTGTTTATATTTCTTTAGGAATCACTAAATACTGATCTTAATGAATCTAGATTCCCAACGTATTTTTTTTAATTCATGTATATATATAAAAAATAGAAGTTATGTATCATAATTTTTTAATTCATCATAATCATAATTTTATAGATAAAATTAAAATTATATGTTTTGACATGCATTTTATCAAGAATTTTGTTATAATTTGGTCATCACTAAATATAAGAAAAATCTCAGTTTGAAGTCAGTGAGTGAATTTAATAAGACTATTGATTATATAACATGGAAAACTATTGAGTTATATATAGAAATATATAACTATAAATATATATTTCAAATCAATTAAATTATTTTGGTTAATGTTTCTATAGTTTATAAATCAAGAAAAAATAATGATTTTTGATATTATGTTTGAAAATTAATGAAAGATATAATATACAATTCAATGACTAGCATCCTTGAATATATAATTTCTAAATTTATTTACAATTTCCTTATAAATCATTATCAATAATTGTTTTCAAAAATATTTTCTCAATACAATGAATTTTTTCTATAATCTATGCACTCAAAAGAAGAAGAAAATTTGTATAGAGATTAGTGGGATGTATACATAGTTTCATAATGTTTTCCAACATCATGATTACGTGATTAACTATTATGTTTTTGATCTAGAATGTTTTATGTCCAGAAATATATTTTTATTATTATTCAATTTTATTAGAAATAATATATATTATTTTTGATCTTTTTCTCAAGGAGAAGTATAATAGATGAAATCATTTTTTTTGAAATGAATGGGATGAATATTTGGTGTTAGAATGTATATAGACATCATGAATTGTTAAACTACAACTACTTATTTAGACAATTTTCTCATCATTCTATCAGTTTTTTAATTAAATTCCATATCATTTTTATCATATAATTATTTTGTTAAATTAAAAAATTAGTTCAAAATAAACATCATGTACTCAAAATAAAGAAACCATGCCTAGATTGTTTTAAAATTTTAATACAATGATACATAATTAATTTATATCATGTTGTGAAATCCCATAAATTTGATACCCTATGTGTTTATTATGACTTGAAATATCTGTTTTGAATATGAAAGTGTCATATTATTTTAAAAGACACGTCAAATATTTAAAAATATGTAAATAGCTCATATTTTTTTGAAACTTTCAGAAAATGATCCATCATTCAATTGTCATGTGTCAGAATTGACTAATGTCAATCGAACACCTAATGTTGTTAGTATTAGTTTAATTAAAATTTTAATACAGAAGTATCAATTTAGTTTAAAACATATATCAAATTTTCAAAATCGAGAAAGTGAATTAAGATTGTTTTCAAACATTCGGATAATGATCCATATTTAATTTGTCACATGTAGAAATTAACCACTTGTAAATATGAATCCCTATGATGTCTTTATATGTTGAAGTACATGTTTTCAATACCAAATTGTCATTTTAGTTTAACACATATATCAAATAATAAAAATATGGGGAAAAAGTTCATATTATTTTCAAGATTTAAGAAAATGATACATAATTTTTTTCATGTGTAGTAATTGACTACACATAAATACAAGACAAGATGTGGTCAATATGACCGAATTTATGTGTTTTCAAGAAGAAGGCCCCACATTAATTTAAAATACATGTCAAATATCTGAAAACAAGAAAAAGAGATTAGATTATTTTCAAACAATATGAAAATGTTCCATAATAAAATATTTATATATAGGAAATGAATACAAATAAATCCAACAAATGATGTGTTCGATATGATCTGAATTCCATTTTTTCAATAGAGAGGTTATTCTTTATTTTAAATCACACTTCAAATATCTAAAAAAATAAGAATACATGCCCGTGTTATTTTCAAATAATTGGAAAATGATCTATAATACATTTTTCACATTTAGGAATTGAACACACATCAATCCCAGACAAAATGTTATTGATATGACCCAATTTTTTCAATTTCAATATAAAGGATCCATTTTTAGTTTTAATTGCACATCAAATATCCAAAATTGAGGAAAAGAGATCAAATTGTTTCCAAAATTTATAAAAGGATGCATAATTAATTTTTCAAAAGTTTAAATTGATTGGACATCAACCATATACATGATTTGGTTGATATGAACGAAAGTTCATTTTTTTATATAAAACTGCAATTTTTGTTTAAAAGAGACATAAAATATCCAAAACTATAAAATTGTGCTCCAATATGTTTCAAACATTTGGAAAACTATCCATAATCCATTACTCACATATACAAATTGACCAAAAATCAATATGAGACACATTGGGGTCAATATACCCTGAATGACATGTTTCCAATAGAAATGTTCCCTTGAATATTAAAATTCACATTAAATAGAAAAAAAATAAAAAGGGCATGAATTTTTTCCAAAATTTAGGTAAAGGATCCCCAAATAATTTCTCACATTTTGCAATTCACTGCACCTCAATGTTACAAATGATGTGTTTGATATTACTCGAAGTGTGTGTTTTCAATATAAAAGTTCCATTTTACACTGAAACACACATAAAATTTCTAGTAACAACTATTAAAGATCAAATTGTTTCCAACTATTGGGAAAATGATCCATAACTTACTAGTTACATGTAGGAATTTACAACAAATCAATTTGAGACACAATTATGTCCACACGATTCGATGTGCATGTTTTCAATAGAAAGGTTACATTTTAGTTTAAAATGAACATCAAATAGGTAAAACTGAGGAAATGATAATGGATTGTTCCAAATTTTAAGAAAATTATCTATAATTCATTTTTCATGTGTTTGAAGAGACTACATGTCAATCCGACACATTATGTGGTTGGAATGACTCAAAGTACATCTTTTCAATTTAAAAGTTCTATTTTAGTTTTAAAAATGTATCACATAGACAAAACAAATAAATGATCTCAAATTACATTATGATTGTGGAAAAATGATATCTAATATATTTATGATTTGTCAAAATCAATCAAATATCAATCTGGTACATAATGTCATCGGTATGACTCAAAGTACATGTTTTCTATATATAAGTTTAATTTTAGTTCTAAAAACACACCACATATCCAAATCCAATAAATCAAATAATAATTATATTAAAAATTTAGAAAAATGATCCATAATATATTACTTACATGCATGGATTGACCACATATCAATCAAACAAATGACGAGGTCGGTATGACTCAGAGTTCTTGTTTTCAATATATGTTTCAGTTTAATTTAATGCATTCCACACGTAGTAAAAAACTAGGAAATATATAAAAATTATTTTAAAAATTATTAAAACAATCCATATTTCATTTGTAACATGTTATAATTAATATCATGTTAATATGATAAATGATGTGGTATGTATGACTTAATGATCAAGTTTTCAATAAAAAAATGTTATTTTACATTAAAAAAATATCTTAAAACCAATATAGGGAAAAAATCTCAATATGTTTTCAAAATTTAAGAAAAATATACATAATTCATTTTTTATGTATAGGAATCATCTTTACATCAATACGATGCATGAGGTGGTCAGTATGACTCGAAGTACAAGTTTTCAATATAAGTGTCATATTTATACAAAACACACCAAACATTGAAAAAACTAATAAAATGAGATCATATTTTCTTCAAAATTTAATATAATGATCGATAATATATTTTTGATGGGTATTAATAATCCACACTTCAATCTAACACATGACTAATTGATAATATCATCAATATATATAGTAATGTACGACATAATATATCATTTGTGTATTATATAACCTTATCATTAAAAAAATTATTTTTTTATTTTTTAAATTAATGGGTTTTTTATTATGAAAATATTTTATATAGAGTTTTATCATGGAATAGTGTCTTCAAGTTTGGATTTTTTATATGGGTAGTAAATTTATTTGGTTAATTGTAAATATGACTTTAATGGGAGTACTTCTACTGTAAATTTTCAATTGACATGATAGTGTGATGTGTTTTTTATTCCAATATGGTTTACTATATATTTACATTTCATTTAATGTATTCTAATTAGGTTTTATTTTTTGGTTTTTCTGCATGGCTACTGTAGGGTTGTAGGTGTGTAGCAGCTGAAATGGCCTTTATTAGTGTTAGATAAAAGTTTGATAAAGGGTCCTTTTATCATCACTTCATGTAATACAGATAAAATATCCTTTAATAAACATTTCATATAGTGATTATAAACCATTTCGTTATTTATACATTATCTAGGACTCATAAATGAAGCATTTATCAATGATTGTTCTAGAACTAAGAAAGATACCCTTTATTAGCGCTTTAAAGATGAGCTAATAAAGGTAAAATTTATCATTCCTTTCAAAAAGTTCTGATAAAGAATATCATTATCATGGTTTCTAATAAAAGATATTGGATTTTAAAATATTTTAAATTTTTTGTCATTTAAGCACTAATTAAGATCATTTTGTGCACTATTAAAAGTGTGTTTTTAGTAGTGGCACCATGGTCAACAAAAATAAATGAATAATAAATTGATGATTGAACATTTGAACTGAGTGGGATGATCATCATATATTATTTATAATTAAATTAAACAATTATATAATTACCTTATGATGTATCATTTCATTACTAATTTACATGAATGATTCTATACATTATAAAATCCTTGCATTGTAGGAATCAAGAGTGGATTCCCTCCAATGGTGATCCACAAGTTTCAAACAAAACTATGACCATAATTGTAATAATATCTAGCTTCTAGTGTGGTAGATCATAACACTTTCATCATTATCCTTTTATCGTCTAGATAATCTCTTCAAGGAAAGGATTCCTTTTATCTCTCTAGATTTTGGAGTAGTGGTGGAGGAGAGTATCACACCATCCATTAGAGCATTCTTGGGGATGGGGCTCTCTTGGGATTAGAGAGGATTATATATGCATTTCATTTTCCACAATAAAATGAAATTTTCAACTGTTATGAAAATAAAATCATTGGATTTATATTATACTAGATTTATCATATAATAATTTCACATGTTCCCTTATTATTTTTTAAAATCACTAAAGAACCCCATGCCTATAATAATATTGATAATTTCTTTTCCTGACATTCATTAAATTGGTAAATTAAATTAAATATTATTTATTCAAATAATGTTCAATGTATGTTGTTTCTCAGTGTACCAATATAATCAGTCCCCCATTCATCCTCAATATTTATTCATCTTTTATTAGTGACTATTTATTTAATAAATAAAAATCATTTCATTATTAATGAATAAATAAATACTATATTCACTAAATAGAAAATAAATATTTTTTAAATAATATTATCATAAAATATTCTATCTAATAACTGGTGACAAAATATATGTGATCAACAAAACATGAATAAACAAAAATATATAGGTGGGAATAATATTTATTAAACTTGTTAAATGATAAATAATAATATTTTTTAACTGAGTTTTTGGATTAACATAGTGTGTGACCCAGTATGACTCTTTCTTTGTGATATTAGAAAAATGATACCAATGTCAAAGGTAATCATCTAGAAACAAGGAAAGGAACCAATAAATAAATAATATAGTGTAGAAATGTCATAAAACCGCATACAGATTCTTGATATGTTACATTAACCCTTTATCAGGATATATCTAATTAACCAAGATTTACGATGGTTCCATCAACCTTTGTGCTAAATTCATTCTTTTTAATTTCATGAAATTGAACATGCCAACATAAAACCATGTACATGGATTTATTTAGGTTAGATCATTTCCATAAAAGGGTTTGATATATCATCTTCTATTAAATTAGGGAAAAAATTATTTCCCACATTATTCATTAATGAAATGTTACTCATGATGCACCCAATGTATCATGATTTTCCATGAATATATGTCATTATTGTTATCATAAATACATCAATATAAATTAATTATAACAGAAATTAATATTATTCTAAAAATACATGGAATAATAAACACATCTACAGATAAGAACATCCCATGATATATAAAGTGTGGATTTCCTAATGGTGGGTCTATGTCCTACAAGTCTCTACCGCTGATAGCCTATATCATTTCCCCCTCAAATGTTATCATACATCTATAAAGCATATATATCCAGTAATACAATCATGGAACATTTGGGTTCTTATCATAGTTGGGAACTACTATGACCATTTAGTGAGACACCTAATCATAGGACATTATCACATATAATGTCATGAAAAATAAAAATCATGATTTTATAAATAGTATACAAATAAAAAAAATATTAATAAATTAAATCATAATGAATATTGATGATGTTTCAAGGGAATAAACTCTAACCAGTACCTACTTTCAGTAGATAAAACAATTAACAACCTTCAGTTTTCTAGCACACAATTTATACAGACACATTACTTAGATAGGACACTAAGCAAGGGATTTGCTGAGTATTATTCCTGGGAAACTCATCTTACTATAACTTTAACCCTCATAGAAAAATCCCTCAAGAGGTGATATTTTTGAAGTATTTTTATTTCCCATTGGTGTGACCTGTGAACTTTTTCAAGTGCCACCAATATGATATTATCAAAATACAATGTGATAGGATCTTTACCTCAAGGTCACAAATCATGACCCTAGAAAAATATTCATATCCAAACAAATTATTTGATTGCATCAGAAGCCACTATATACTCAAACTCAATTGCAGAATCAATAACAACATGATTCATTGAACTCTTATGTCTCACAACTTCTCCATTGAGTGTAAAAATATATCCTAAATATGACTTAATAAAAGATCGATTTTTTTTAAAATAGAATCAGTGTAACACTAGATAAAAAGATCCTTATGTCATACATATACACAAGAAAACATCCTTAGTTATTCTCACTTATGTAATTATACCCTTAATAGTAGACCAATTTTTTTCACCTCGATCAACTCGATAATTCCCTACCATTCTCAATGCACATGTAACATAAATTCTAGTACATAACCTGACATAAATTATTAATCTTATCACTAAATCATATGTTGAATTACTCACCCTATCTCTATTCTGTTTCATCTATGGAAAAAGTTTCTTAGAATGATGTGTACTATGTGATAGTAGTACAAATTTCCTCTTGGATTGTTCCATACAAATTCTATTTAGTACCGAATAAATGTATGTACCTTTACTTAGTACAAGAAACCTCTTGGATCTATAATTAATGACATGAATCCCATTAATGTAGGCTATATCACCTATGTACTTCAGGGAGAAAATATTGACTAACCAATATTTAATAGTCTACCCGACTAGTACAAATTTTCATATAAGTAATATGTCATAAACATATAATACTAGAATAATGACCACATTCCCACTAAAAAAATTGCAAACGGATGGATTTTCATTAACCAAACTCCATCCAGTACTAACACCCAACCTATCCCAGGGAAAGGCCCAAAGGGAGTCCCCGATCCCCATGGGTTGGTAACTTGTTCCTAGGTGTCAATAATACACTTTTTCAGAATGATTTCACCCTTGATAAGAAACCATGAATAATTCTCAATGATATAACATAATACCATGAATAGTATCCATATCCAAAGACATAAAATGATTCATTTTAAAGAGATTACAACATTAACCAAAACCAAAACTAACAAAATAGGAGGGAAACTAACAAAACCAAAATCAAAAACCCTTTCATAATGAGAGGGTCATCACCCTAAAGATACATCCAAAACCACATTCAAGATAAGAACACTAGAAACAAGAGAATCCATCATCACTAAAAAATGTCTTTCCATTACATGAGTCCATCATAGAAAATTATACACACACCCAATTGTGTATGTAGGTGGTGGGATAGATCCCTATAGGATGTCACTAAAAAGAGGGATTTCATGCCATAACATTTCAAGAAAAATCATGATGAAAATTTTAAGAAATTATTTAGAAAAAAAATATTAAAAAAATATTTAAGGAAATGAATTCAAAGAAACCTGATTTTTAGATTATCATAAGAGTAAAGTCCATTGTATACTGAAGGTAGGAACCACACCACTAGATATTATAGCTTAATGGGAAACTACTATATGTACTAGCTCAAGTTATACCCTATGAACCTTTTATCTTGGTGAAACATGGTATAACAACCATAACCTGCAACATCCTCATGCAAAAGCAATAAAAAGGGATTCTATCCCTTGGACTAGTGGTCTCCAAAAATCATCATCACGGTTTAGCTAGTGTTGTAATTTCCAATCATTATAGAAACAAAATGAGCCTCAGCTCTACCAATACAACTAGTTTACTAGTCCTAGTTTTCCCACATTGATATTTACATTTCCTTTTAAGCTTAACATTCAATTTCACATATCTCATTAATCAGCACTTTCAACGCATCAAGATTCTTGAAAACACATTAAAACCCAATTTAATTCTTAGAAATACTACATAACAAGTCCATTAACACACCCAATACTTTTTTAAACATTCTTCGTACTATATTCAAAATTCAAAAAAAATCATTTGGGAGTTCAATAAGAATAACACACATGAAATCCTACTATTTCCATTAGAAATACAATATTTCAAAAAAAAGCATATTTTTTTTTGAAAAAAAACTTTTGAACCTTTCACACAATACATAAAAACATTTAACAAGAAAATAAATCACACACAAATCATCTAATAATTCCAATGCAAGAGACCACCTACCTCAGTCTTGGAAATATCAGAAATCCAGTGGAAAAAACATCAACTCCTGAATGGACTACTATAAAGGCAATATCATACCATAAATGTCATGATTTCACCTATAAAATAAATATTTAACCCTCATTAGGTTAATCATCCAACTGGAAAATAATAACCTAATGTGGAGGTAAGAAGAACCCTAGAAGAAGGAAGATATCAAGAAAAAGATACATATATAAAGATTCTGAAAGATACAAGGACAAAACTTCCAAATTATTAGAGGTCCAAGGGAGACAAGAGGAAGAGATGATGATCCTAGGGTTTTAAATCCCAAATGATTCAAATTAGGGTAAATTTGGGGTTTAATTAGAGGATGATAAAAATAAAAATTTACAATTTTTAATGCCCTGGACAGGTCGTATTGTTAGCTATCACAATTTTCAAAACAGTGCAAAAAATATGCATCCCTATCGGTCTAAGAGGAATGAGGGCACAATGATTTTGGGGGGAGGGTGAATGCCTATGAGCCCAGCCAATTAGCCTAGATAGTGGTATTATTCCAAGCACATGGGTTCCCTTAGGATGGCACATGTCTTACCCTATTCATGCACCAATTGTTTGCCACTTGCTCTAGGGTGAAAAATATCCCTTTTTCTTTAAAAACTCATATAGAAATGATGAGAAAAATTAAAGACAAAAAATAATCATAATAATACCTGAAAATTAAATCATGGATGTGATAATTCTCTCTGCCATGAAAATTACATTCCTAATAATTGAATTCCAGTGTCTGATTAGAGAATACAAACATAAACTACTTCTCATCCCAAGACTATCAATACCATGTCTCATGCTCATCATTAGAATGATTCAAAATAAATCAGATCAATGATATGGAATTCCCCCAAGTCACTATCTCCTGGTAATCAACAATCAATTCAGTTTACTTGAAAGAAGATAAATCTGACTCCAATTCCCAAACATTCCAATCCAACACATTAGATAGATCCCAATTATACCTTTTCATCTATGAGATGGGGAATATTTCAAGATTTGACATCAACTAAGAAGGAAAATATAACCTATATTACACCTCAACAGTCCTTTTTGTAATTGGAAATTTTCTGACATACCTCAGCGGTAGCTTCCTTTTCATACCAAGATGACGATCACCCATGTGAGGTTCCAAAGTCAGAAACACCTAGTCATCAACTATGAATTATAATGGTAAACTCCCATGATCGGAATAAAAAATGTGGAAAAAACGAGCTATTGAAAACCACTTCCATATCAATTTGACTTTAACAAACATCTCTGGAACTAGGATCAACCCCAATAATGAGGTCTCACCCACCTCAACCCAACATAAAGGGGACCAATATGTCTGACCATAAAGAATCCCAAAGTGTTCCATTCGAATTGAATACTAATAACTATTGTTATATGTAAACTTGAGCAACCCCAAATGTCTATCCTACAAACCTTTAACGTCTAACACACATTCCTAGATCATTTCATCTGTGATCAGATTCTCTCACTCAATATAACCATCCATTTGAAGAGGATACGATTTAATAATCTCGATCTACAACCCCAATACCTTCTAATGGCCTTCCCAAAATTGCGACGTAAAATTTGGGTCCTTATCTAAAACCAAATTTGAGGACACACAATAAATCCACACTATATCATAAACATAAAACCGACCCAATTAATCGACCTTGGATAAATCCCTAATTGGAAAAAATGGGTCGTTTTGGTAAGATGGTCAATCACAATGCAATGAGAATTCATTCTCCAGGGTGTACAAGAAGAGCCAATAATAAAATCCATGGAAACCTAAACCCACTTCTATGTAGAAATGGGTATGGTGTAAAGAAAACTAAAGGGTTTATGGTGCCCTGATTTAACCAGCTGAAAAGATTAACATCTAGATATGAATTCCACAATTTCTCATTTCATCTCAAGACACCTGAACTAATGATGAACTTCATAAAATATCTTGTTGGAACCATGATAAGTTTACCACTGAGACTAGTGGCTATTCTACATCAGCAAACATTGTAATGACGAAAACACCATGTAGAGACCCATGAAACATAAAACTCTATTGGAAGACAAAAATAACTCATTCGGAACCTCCCATCCATTTTGAAACATCATAGAATGCTATCACAACTTATTATCTAGATTCAATAACTAAATAAATTATTGAAAAGAATGTTTCATCTAAACACTGGCCAAGAAAACATCTCTACTATTCTCATTGGCTTTTATAAGCATCTTAAAAAATGACTCATCAAAGTCCACTCATCACTGGACTCTTTCAACACCTACATCAGTACTTTATAGCTCCAAGAATATACCACTACATTACCCTTTATAGGGGTATTAATGCAATCAAAATGAAACTCCTGATGGTATTCCACCTTATGAATCTTCCACAGATTCATCATATTAATGTAGAATATGTAATCCAATATTTTATGATATAAATATAATATAAACTTATCCCAAAAAGATAATGAAGCAATGTAATCAAGGAATTCCTCACCACTATTAATTCTAGGTCATGGGTTTGGTAATTGTTTTCAGGTGGTCAAAGTTAGCAAGAAACATACGCCACCACATTGTTATCCTGCATCAACCCACACCTAAGACTCACACTTGAAGAATTATAGTAGACCATATATCCAAGTCTATATTCTAGAATGATCAAAACATGGGTTTTGGCCAACCATTTCTTAAACGCCTCAAAAGATGTTTAACACTATGAACTCCAATGCAAATTCACCCCCTTCTAGGTGAGCACCATCATGGAAAAACCAATCCAAGGTAAATCTGTTATGAACCACATATAATACCCTTCCAGGCCAACAAAATAACTAATATCAAATACATTTTTGGATGTTCCCATGTCATCAAAACACTATTCTTATTAAGGTCCACTGAAAACCCTTGCTCTGAGATGAAATGATCAAGAACCATCACATCCTTGATCCATAAAGTGCACTTGGAAAACATCACATGGAGATGAAGATCATGAAGAGTTCCTAACACAATCCTCAAATAACAATCATAGTCCTCTTTGTTTACATATTGAACAAGGATTTCATCCAAAAATACCATGATGAATAATTCAAGATACTAGTGGAACAATCAGTTTATAAGCACTTTAAGGACCACTGGGTAATTATTCAACCTGAAACATATGAACACATACTCAAAATGGTCATACCTACTTTGGAGGGTTGTCTTTAGAACATCTGCCTCTTTAACACTTTCTTGTTGATACATGGAATAAAATTTAATCATGTAAGGACACCTCACCTCCTTAAGAAAATAAAAAAGGATTGGATATTGGGAAAGGGGTATTTTCTCTTGATCATCACCTTATTGAAATTTTGGTAATTGATACACAATTCAAGATATCCATAACCATTATTCACAAATAAGACTAGGGCGGCTTTAGGTGAGATTCATGGGAGAGTTAATCATTTGGATTCCAAATCATCTAGCTGTATCATTAATTCCCTCAACTTGGTAAGAGCAATAAGATATGAGGGATGATATATCATCTCTATTCCACATGCCAAATCAATAGTCTAATCCATTTCCCATAATATAGGAAACCCTAATAATTCATATGGAATCACTTTTGGGAAATCATTCTCCATGGGAGGTAATCCAATCCGAAAACCACTACCACTATAATCATCTAATATGAGGTAAGAGATATGAAAAATGAAATTTATCAATAAAAAAAATTGATGTCTCACATTTACTAACTATGGATCTCATTCTCCTCAAGAAACATTAGTAATTCCATAAAGTTCCATGAAATTAACTCACTTTTTATAACAGACAATGTGTGCATGAAATCGCACCATCCAATCCATACTAATAATAATGTCAAAGAGGTCAATTTCCTACACTACGAAATCCCATTATACCATGACCCCAGACAAGTGTACTACACATGATGGAAACATGAAACCTTTTTATTTCTTCTGATGAAGATTCATTACAAAGTCAACTGTATATGATATAAGGTCTATTCAATTTTTTTTGAAAATACATGTGGTAGAAGAAATAAAATATATAGAAGCACTGGTATAAAATAGAACATAATCTTTAGATGATGAAATGAGAATTTCACCTCATTCCGTGGAAGGAGACACTTCTGATTCCATAGGTCCTTGATCCAATGAATGATGATGCATTTTGTATTTTTGTGTCTGGAAATGGGCACTTCCCCACAGTTCTTCCTCGAGCTGACACTAAACAAAAGAATATCTATCCAAACCACCAAGGCTTCCACACATGAGTTCTTTGGTCTAAGATAGCTCTGACAGTGCTGAAATTACTCTAAAGCCCAAAAATCCTACTCCACTCTAATTTAGGAATTAAACCTTGAAAACCCACTACAAGATTACAATGGTTCGACAATGATGACATGGTTTGGGAGGATCTGAACACACAAACCTTATATTCCATACTATTCCACATTGGGGGAATAGATCAGATCCAAAATCTGAATCTAGAGATGAAAATGCCTAGGAATGTAGGCCTAATCTACAACCGACCATCTTTCATTGATCATATCGCTTCCACATATTTCTAGATGGACTGCCACTTCTCTGGCCCATTTGTGGAATGGATTTGAAGAAACCAGACTTTCCAATATGATAAATATCCCCCATTAAATAATGATAAACCGCCTCATCATTGGTTTTCATCTTGAATAGGAAGACTTGAGATCAGATGTACTGTTATAATCCAATTTCAATCTTTTGACCCTTTAGCTTCTCATTGAAAACCACTTCAGGTGGGAAAAGGAACCAATTCTGTGAGAATTTTGGTATACTCCATTATTGTCAGATCCCCCAAGAGAAGATACTATAACACCAAGTTCTTGGGGACGGATATGGACTCGGAGTAATGAGAACCATTATAGAGGACCTTGAAATACTTCCAACCCAAATGCTGGTGCTTCCCATCTATAACCACAAAGTCCCCCTACATTGATTGGGGCCCTCTAACTAGATCAATGAACACTTCAATTTGATCTCCCTAGGAACATAGAGAAATATAGAAATCCCCTCAATTTTATCAATCCAATCCTTATATTTCTAGGGGTATATTCTACACCAGATTGAAAGAGGTTTTCTTTTTAGGTACGCTAGAGATTTTTTCAATGAAGGTCCTAGTTCAACATCACCAACATGAGAACGACCCAAGAGCATTCCCTAATCCAAAGTATAGATAACCCAAACCATGAATTATACTAGTATTTAATTTACTAGTAAGGGAGAAATCTCTCTGGTCCCTTTCTACAGTTTTAGTGGAGGTCTTTGGGGTGGGGTAATCTTTCTACAACAAAAATAAATCACATAGAAAACCCATCAACATGCCAATATGAAAAAAAATCAGCAACAAAAATTATTTCAAATACTTCCCTAGATAAAAAACCATGAAAAACTCAACAATAAGAAAAACCACTTCACCACAACTAGATGTCCATGAATAGTCTATAGCTTGTACCTCTCACCTAGAGGAGAATTCAACCAAATTACAACATCTTACAATGACCTATGATTTGTCACTTGGTGTGTGGGAAACAATCTACACATTCAACTGTAACATCAAGCCTCACAAATCCTATCTCTTATCTAACCATACCATTACAAAATAACATAACCCAAAGAAAGAGTCAGACCTCATTTGATTCCATTTTTTCTTGAACCAAGCTCAAGTTCTATACAATAAATACACCAAAACCATTATGTGTCAATTCCCAAATGGAATTCCCAATCCCCCAAGATGGAAACTCATTCCTAGTTATAAAAAAAATACAATTTTGGGATCAATTTCACCCATGATATGCAACCATGAAAAATTCCCAGTGGTAAAACATCAAACCATGAAAAATATACATAATTGAAGACAAAAAAATTCAAGTTAATAATTTTTTAACTTCAAGAAAAGAAAAACTACCAAAATGGGAGGGAAATGAAAAAACATTAAAACCCAAAATCTCAACTCAATTAGAGAAACATAAACCTCAAGACACCTCCACAACAACATATGATAGGGGAACCCTGACAATCAGATCCACCATCATCAATATGTAACATTATTCCTTTACCTGAGTCAAAACTTAAAAAGTATACATATAAAAAATGCTTTATGTAGGTTGTAAGACAAATCCCAGTAGGAATCCACCCAAATTAAATATTTCATGCCATAACAATAGAATAAAAATCACCATTCTTTTTTAAAATTTATGTGTAAACACTTTTATTAAATTCATTTTTATGGAAATAGTTTTCAAAGAAACACAATTTTAAAATTATCATAAGAGTAAATTACATGGTATATTGATAGTAAGAACCATAAAACATGGGAAAACATCACAAGAAACCCCTCTAGGTATAAACACAAGTTGGGCCCTAAGAACCATGTATCTCGGGAAAAATGGTATAGAAAGCATAACCAATAACACCATTATTCATAAGAAACTAGTGGTGAATCCATCTGAATATCTAATGGTCTCCAAAAATCACCATCATACATTAGTTAGTGTTGTATCATCAATCCTTATATAAGGAACTGAGTCTCGACCCTGTCGATCCAACTAGCAAATTAGTCCAAGTCCCCCACCTAAATATTGACGATTCCATTTATTCTAAAATTATCATTTCAAATGAAACATAATTTACCAAATTCACATACACACATCAATAATCATGTAAATTCATGAAAAAAATCAATTTTCATATGAGAAACCCATAACTGTTCCATACACACACCAAATTAATTTTTAAACATGCTTCACTACATATTCAAAATTAACCAAATTCATTTGTTAAGCACAACAAGAATGAAACTCTTTAAATCCAACCATTTCAATTTGGAAAACCATATATCACCCCATACTCATTTTAATACATTTTGAAAGAACATTTTCACCTTTCACACAATCCGTAGAGAACATTTAAGAAGAAAGGAAATCATACCAAAATCATCTAATAATTTCAAAGCATAGAACCACATACGTCATGCTTTGAAACTATTGGAATATATTGTAAAACCAAAACCACACCTCAATAGAACCCTATAAAGGTGATATAAAACAATGAAAATAAGGATCTCACCAAAAGACACATGACCTAACCCTTATTTTTTCAATCAAACAACTGGAAAACAGAAACCCCTGGAGGAGGTTTAACAACCCCAGAAAATAGAAGAAATTATGAGAAAATAGAATTGATAAATTTTGAGGAAAAAATTCCAAAACCTACTAAAAATGGAATTTCCAAGGCACCAAAGTGGAAGGTAAGTGGTTACTAGGGATTAAAATACAATATTGTTTTAATTATGGGTTATTTGGGGTTAAATAGGAAAAGCGTAGAAAGGCAGATTTTAATTTTTTAATAACCTGGACTGGTCGCACCGGTTACCCACACAGGGTTCCATACCATAAGGAAACCATGTGTCCATATATGTATAAGAGGAATGAGACCTCACAGTTTCTTGGGGGGCACAAGCCCGTGTTCCAAGCAATATGGCCTGGAATGTTCCTCTATCCCAAATACACAGTTTCTCCTATGGTAGCACATGGTTTACCATAACCATGAACCAACCATACACCACGTTATTTAGGGTCCAAAATCACCATTTTCCCTATAAAATATTTGGGATACTAAGGAAAAAATGAAATATAAATAATAAATAATGAAATAACTCAAAATAATATCATGAATGTCACGTGGATTTCATTAATTCACAATAAAACCAAAATGTTTTATGGGTTTATCGAATCAAATTTTCTACAACCAAGATTGTTTAATTAATCCATTAATGGATATCTATAACTTCCATATTCTTTTAGAATAACCTATATTAAGAATCTATTTTATTTTTCAAATATATATATTCTTGATGGTTCCCATTAAGGAAATTTGATTTCAAATCCATCTTCCAAATTTTATAGTCATTGAATGCTATCACATAAAGTAGAATTATAATGGATGTAATAATAGAGATTGGTGAAAAGGATTCGTCATAGATTATTACATGATGTTGTGTAAACCATATAGACACTATCTTTGACTTATAGTTTCTCACGTTTCCAGCTATACCTAGTTCTCTTTTGAGTATCCATTTCGACCCAATATTATTTTCATCAACTAGTGGAACGAACAGAACCCAAACATGGTTTGGATAAATTGAATCAATTTCAAAATTCATGGTAACTTTCCATCATGCATCTTCTAATATATCTACATCCTCTTTGTAGGAGAGGTATTAATTATTTTAAAACAATAATAGTTCACTATCATGAGTGAATATTAAACCATATCTCTCTAGGTCACTTACCTCTCTATTCCTCCTACACAAATATTTTTTAAGAATAACTTCTTCTATAGGGACCAGTGAAATATTTTCCTATACCAATTACTTTTTATCTTGATATTCAACATCATCAATGTCAATAGTTCTCTCACTATAACTTTTTATAATGTGATCCCTGTCAAGAAATATATCTTATCAAGTGAGAGTAATTTTTCTATCAGAGAGGTTGTATATGTATGGTCTATTTTTTCTTTAGGAAATCATATAAAGATATACTTACTACACTGGGGTTCTATTTTTTCTAATAAGGGCATAAAAATCATCTCACAACCCTATACATGTGTGTGTCAAAAATGGGTTTCTTTCCACTATATAACATTAAGGGAATTATTTTTACCACTTTAGTTTGTACTCAATTTAACGTGTTTTTCACAATTGGTAATTAACATATCCAAAAGGGTAATAAAAGATCTACATGAGTCATCATCCATGTTATCATGTCAATCATGGTAAAATTCATCCTTTAAGTAACTCTACAGCACTATAATTTGTAAGTTGGTGTTAGTTGAGATATAATCCTAAACACTAATAAAATGTGGATAAACTATTGGTTATGATATTCACCACCTTGATCTAAAATCATCTTTATGTTTTCCCTATTAATCGGTACATTATTCATTAGTTCCTTGAATTTTTTAAAAGAATCAGACTTATAAATCATCATGTAGGAATATCTGTATTCACTCAAGTCATCAGTAATAGATATGAAGTAAGAACCCCCACCTCTAGATTCTATTATAAATTATCCACTCTCATCAGTATGTAGAAATCCTAGAATCTCTTTGGCCCTTTCACCATGTCCACTGAATATTTGTTTTTTCATTTCTCCTAGTATAAAATCATAACAAACTTTAAGTGGTTTTATCTCAAAAGATTTCAAATAACAATATTGATAGAGATTTGTCAAATTTTTCTCATTTAAATGATCGAGATGGTGGTTCCATAGTATGGTGTTTTATGAATCATGTGAACATTATTCATCTTCAATGTAAAATACTTGTTTTATGAAATTTAATATATAATGATTGTTATTTAAATGTGTCATACCATAGCATATAATATATTTTTTAATGAAACATATTTTATTTATAAACATGAATAAAATCATAAATATATAGTCATGATAAAAAAAATTTGTTTTTAGTAATAGATTGTAAAAAATAGAAATATATTAAAACCAATATCATTCATGTTGGAAATGGAAGGCGTTATTATTTAAGGGATGGAGTATCCCACACCACACCATTGGAATCCTTCAATTCCACCCTCTGCTTAATAAATTTTAGAATATAACTAGTTCCTATATTTGGACACAATTGTTAGAACAAAAAATCTGTATCCAATTCCCAATGTGTAGATATTTAATCAATACACTAGATAATTAACCCGCCTCTATCTTCCCCTTGGTTCTTAGTGTATTTCCTCTTCTAATATCCTTTAATTCCACATTAAAATCATACCAATTCATTATAATTTACATTTTTTTTATATTTTCCTCTTATTGGATGGATACTTCTCATGGTATTTAGACTTTTAATGAGTCTTAGAACTATTTACCTTGTTCTTCCTTTACATATTCACCAAAAGGATTCGTGGTTTTTTCATGACTCATGCCCTTGCACACAAAGAGAATAAAACTAAGCAGTTTTGAAATAATATTCTCATTATTTATTATATTATAATTAATAATGAAACTATATAAGGAATTGGGTAGTGAAGAAATTATGATATTTATGTCAAACTGATCTGGGAATTTTATACAAAAGATGGCATAGTGTTAAATGTATCAAATAAGCATGAATATATGACACCCAACTGGAACCAAATCTCCATGCTTTGTTATTAAAAGAGAATTTGAGATATTGTATCCATCTTGTGCCACCTTCTATTGATATATATCCTAGTGTTGATACACCATAATATATGCTTCCATGTCTTCAAGGTACTTAAGAAGATCACAATTCATGGTTTATAAGAGGAAAGACATTACATCTATGGAATCATTAAAATGTTTCACATAGATAGAAAACTCTTCCTCAATTGAATAATTACCAAGGGCTTTGAGAATAGGTTCTTAAAGAACCAACAATTTCATTTCATGGCATAATATAACATATAAGAACTGTTTCTACTCTTCGAAATTTTTTCTGGTGAATAGGTTATCATTCTCAAGTATGGATCCCAGTTATATGTTTTAAGTAATTTTTATTTCAATTTCTAAAAATAACATGGCTATAAATTTGGTATATTATCTGATAAGAGGTTGATAATTAAGTAAATATTTTATTTATTAACCTCTAACAATTTTATCAAATCTCAATAGCCCTCACCTTTGTCTTTAGAATTACTTATTTTATCAACATTATACTGGAAATGATATGTATTCCATTTATCATCACCCATTAATTGGTCATACAAAAATTATTATGGGCATTAGGTATACATTCCAAATGCTAAATAAATTAACTCCCATTTCCTAATCTATTTAGTCGACTCCACAATCGTGAAATCTTTAAATTGGGTTTCTTCTATATTTCCTCTTAGTTATAAAATGTCCTTCATTTGTAGTCTACCCTTCATGTGGAATAATTTATGTCAACCCAAATAAATTATTCATAATTCCATGATAATTGATATCACATTTATTTTTCCTAATCATGCTATTTGAACTGTGGTCGGATTTTATGTTATGTAGTAGAAGACTAAACCAAATTAACATATATATATTTGAGGGTCTTTTATCAGAAAGGGTAAGTGTAAAATTTTATCTTCATTACATGAAGGATAATTTTATGTTCATACTTAAGTGATTGGCCATGTATTAGTTACTTTTTTGCATAGTTTAATTTATTTTAGATTTATATTCCATGCCTTTTAATTTATTAAATCATGTGACCATTAAAAAATTCCATAATAAAATAACCATGAAACCTAACCAAAATAAAATAATAAAGTGGAATGATCAGATGTTTTTACTAATTGTTATTTTATCTTGTAGATAATAAACTGACCCTAATCCTTGGGAAAACCCCCTTGAACCATTTAATGGTTTGTGTTTCAACACTCTGTTTATCCACTTATGTGTCTCTCTCAAATTGGATTCCCCCCAGCTCCAAAAAAAATTTCCTTCACTATATTGGGTGCTCCATCCATTACATACGATTTTACTCACATGCAGGTTTGGGAAACCAAAGGAATGGTGAAGGGTTTTACATATAAAAAACTATGGGTTTATAGACCCTATCATAATGAGAGGAGTGGTGATATGGAGACCATAAATTTAATTTAATAAAAAATTAAAATGAAACTAAGCACATAAAAGGGTCTGGTCTCTGCCCAAGGTCATCGAGAAACAAGAATTGAATTATTCATTTTAAAAAATATAATTCAATTATAGTAATTCGTATTTTTGATAAATCCCGATCAAATTAATTAATTTCTTATTTAATTAAATAATTCATTTTTATCTTAATTATCATTTAAATTTATCTATTGATTCTCATCAATCATAATTTTAATCAAATTAAATAAATTTATTTAAAATTAACTTTGTACAAAAATATACCTTGGAGAAACATATTAATTACACATCTAAACTACCCAGAAGATATTATATTTATACTTTTTTACTCAAGAAACAAATTACATACAAATATTTCAAAATAATTTAATGGAATTACCCATCAACATAATTAACACATGAAACACATGATATATACTTTTCATGTTCTGTTTCAATACACGTAGAGTAATGACTATATTACGAATTATACATATTATGATGTTTCTAAAATTATGAAGAAATTAAATATACATTTAATATATATAAATATAACCCATTATTTGTAATGTACTATCAAATTAATGACCACTCATAACACATGTTGATATGGTTTAAGCACGAAAAAAATTATATTTTATTTCTGCATTATTTGGTAATATTAATAGCATGTAACATCAAGCTAAATGACACTTATATTTCTCACCATCTATATATATAACAAAATTACAAACCCATCATGTAATCATTATATGGAAGATAATCAAGTACACAATGTGTATATAGACTATAAATGTATTCACTGTGATAGACACTCATCGTTCATGTCGGCTTTGTACAAAAATACCCAAACCATATTTAACTAATAGACTACATGTCGTGTATGGATGTTATATTTGGTTTATTCTGGATGACTGTTCACCTACCTGCATTTGTTAAAAAAAGTTTTATTTAGATACACACCACATGTAATAAATTCACATGACTCTAATTAATTCTGAATTAATTCTATGTGCATTGAACATTAATGCATGTCATCTACCAAAGTTATACATAGTTAGTAATATTGTGTTAAGTATCTTGAATCCTTCAAATATATGGATGATTTTGTAAATGTATATAACTAATAAATTTAATTAATATGAATATATATATGATAAATAATAAGAATAAGGTAATATATGTTGATTTGGATTAAAGAATAATTAAGTTGTAATTAAAAACTCACTATAAATGGGTAAATCAATCAATGATGTTTAAATAATTGTAAATAATTATATGAAACCTTTCATAACACATGATGGTTTTTGGAATAGTGGATGTATCGTATAGGGTATTCCAAACATGGATCTGTTTCATCGGCAAAGATTTATCTAAGGTTTACAGAATGATAAACACAATGATCAATGAAAACAAATCAGACATCTATTGATGATTGAGCATCAGAACTAAGACTTAGAATCATCACATATTATTTATAATTAATTTAGACAATTAGATAACTACCTTGAGATGAATTATTTCATAATTTATAGATCTTATAACATATATCCATTGTACTTTCATTTTGTCGTTGGAATCTAGAGTAGATTCCCTCCATTGGCGATCCACATATGTTCCACGAACCTCTGAATGACACTATAAGAATGTAAGGGTACTATCACTATAGATCATGATGGTTGCATCAGTGTCCTTTGATCTCCCTAGGAATCTCTTCACATAATGGTTCTCTTCAATCGTAATATACATGAGATTGGTGGAGGAGGGGGATCACAATTTGTTCTTTATGTTTTTCTTGGAGGTTGATCTCTCTAGGGAATCAATATTATTATCTACATTATAGAAAAAAATAAAATTGGACTCCGTTAATAATATAATATATTTGGGTTTATATACTTATGGGGTTAGAAAAAAATAAGTTCACTTTTACCTTTATTATATTTCTTAATATATACAGAACCCCAAGAGTATAATAATAATAATATTATTATTATTATCATTTCAAATCATGTACTAAACTGGAAAATTAAATTTACTATTATTTATTGAAATAATATTCAATATAAATTATTTCTCACAAAAAAAAACAAACTCTTTCTATCATTAATACACAATATTAACAGGGAATTAAATAATAAATATTTTTTTATGAAATAAATACCACTTCAATATTATCTTATAAATAAATAAATATTATATTCACAACATTTTCAAAGTAATTTTTTTTAATTATTTCTCACAGAAAATACTCTCTTGAATAACTAGTGATATAATTTATGAAATCAAGAAAACATGAATAATTTTTAATCCATGTGTGGGAATAATATTTATCATACTTTTAAAATTGTAAGTAGTATTTTTATTTAACTATGTTTATAGATACAATTAGTGCGTGACCCTCTAGGACTCTTTCTTTATGGAATTAGACGAATGAGTCCAAAGTCCAAATTCAATATCTGGAAATATTCCATGGAACCCATAACAAATTAATCTTATATTACCAAAATATAAAAGCACATACAAATGGTTATTGTGTAATATAATCTCTTTATCCTGATATCTTCAATGAAGATGGTTGTTTCTAGTTCCATCATCCTATGTGATCGATCTATGTTTGGTTAACATCATGAATATTAAATTTTCTAATAAAACACCATGTAAATGGATTTTCTAGGATATGTAATTTACATCCATTGTACTTTTACTTCATATTCCATTAAGGAAGTGTAAAATTGTTTCTTATATTTTAAATTAATGATATATTACTTGTGACACACCCAATTTATACTACTTCACCTTGAACATTTTTCATCATAGTTTTATCCAATACATAAAAGTATGCAACTAAGAACATCCATTATAATATTCATAAATTCTAAGGGCCAATACAAACATCCACTAATAGGAACAACCAATGACACATATAAATGTGGATCTCCTACTAGTGGGTCTAATTCTCAAAATTTCTTATAATTGAAATTTACAAAGGTGTACACCATGAGAGGGTACCACAATGTCCTATGAGTCCTCACCATTGATATCCTATATCAATTGTGTCCCTCAAATGATTTCATCTAGATATATAACATATATAATTAAAAATACTAGAATAGTTCTTCTAGTTTCTCATCATATATGGGAACTACTATTTTCTTTCAGTGTGACCACCAAAATTAGAACATTATCACCTACTATGTCATGATGAAGAAAAATCTTGGTAGGATAATTATTTTAATAATAATCAACAATAATGAATACAATTTATCATAAAGTACAGTAAATTTTGTTTTAGAGAACCAAATCCAATAATTAAGTACCCTCTAACTGTCCAAAATGGTATCACATCACCCCTATGTTCGAACATTCAAATGAGGTTACCATGGTTGAATTTTATAAAAAATGTTAAATGAGGTTTTGAGAAACATGAATTTTGAAATCAAATTGCATCAATGATTTGGGTAACCAGTCAATATTATATATCTTTTAAAAAAACAAAAAAATTATTCCATCCCATTGAATATCACAACCATAAATTTGGTATAAATTGGACTCAAATAAGTTTAGATACGATTATATTATAGTAGTGACCTCAAGAATGTGATAAATTATCATTCTCTCCAATGGTGATTAATTTTGGGCCCCTAAGTTGAGAAATTAGCCTGCATATTATTCTAGATAATTGTATCTAGAATGGTTTCTAATTCATCAAACTATTTTTTAAATAATTTTTTGTAAATATTTGGTTCAATTTAAGTTGTATTTCTCATTTTGTTGGGACCACACACATATTTAGCCTTTTTTCATAAAATTAATCTTGGGCTCTCTAAATAACCACCACCAATAATGTAATCATCCAAACAAGTGAAAAGTTTCATTTTTATAGGTTTTATCATTAAAATATTTATTCATATAAGAAGTTATATTGACTATTAAAATTTAAATTTACAATATTAAAATACTTTTTATTATTGTTGAATTGAATAGTGAATCATTGTGTGGTCAAAACCCCACATCTAAGAATTTTAACATCAGGTCCAGGAAACATTTTTTAAAATTATATATGAATATATTCACTCTTTCATGAATATTTAATATTATGATTAAATTAAATTGTCGGTAACAATGTGAGTAATGTAATACCTACACTAAAGAGTTAATATTAGGAGTCATAGAAATAGGTTTCTCAAAAAGTGTATCTGAAAAATGTTTAGGAGACATATGGTAGTAGTATTAGAAAGCAATTCACATGTCAAACATTTCCCCAAATCCCCATATGTTTCTGCGGCAACAATTTCATTATATTCATTCCACTTTACATTCTATAAATATAGGTTATTTTTTAAAAAATTATCTGTTTATTTCCATTGAACCTGCCCTATATCTTTTGTAGTCAAATTTCAATACCCATTTATTTAAGGATTCCCAAATGTCAAAACATAATCTATTATCTAAGATATCCCCATATGTTAAACATATCATCACTCACTTAATTTTTTATTTATGTTGATTTTTGTTTTTCTTTAGGGAATACAATGGTAGGATAATAGGTACAAAAATTTAGTATAATCATGTAAAATAATGAAACACAAAAAACAAGGATTGAGCATTTGGGAAAAAATTTAGTATGATTAAATACATTAACTGATGTTTTTATAAATTCAATTATATATGAAATATTCACATTTCTTATCTGAGTGAAATGATGTGTGGAGATGATAAATAACATTATTAACACATAAAAACTCCCACATAAAGAAACACTATATCAATGGTTTTATATTGATACAACCAATTACTATCATAAAAAATAAAAAATTATACTATAATAACCCAATAATGTTAAATTTATTCTAAAACTCACATTCTAGTAGAGAAATAAAAGTTTTAAAATGTTAAAGATACTTGATGAATGGAAATTACACATGAATTTTTGAATAATTTAAATTATTATATGGGAATCTAACACATATATTTGTGAAAATAATTTTAAAAATTATATGAGGGGAAATAAAAATACCATGAATAAAGATAAAAATGGAAATTAAAAGAAAAATAAAACAATTTCTAGATGAACTCTAGAAATTATTCTCACACATATATTATTTAATGTATCCTCACATATATTAAAGGTATAGTGGGGAGGAAGGATATAATCTAGTTTGTTTCATAGATATATCACCTCTTGAAGGTGAATTTCCTATGTTGGAGACTCCAAATGGGGTTCATGGTAGTTATTTTGTTAATACCCATTGATGATTAAGGTGTAATGGTTTTTTTAATATTTAACATGAACAATCCCAAAAAGATGTACATTAGAGACAATTTATTGACCAATCCAGTGTGAATGAATCCTACATAAGTGTAATTTCATACTTGAAAAGTCAATGATTAACTTTTAACCAATGTTGACTTGATGGTGAAGGATGATGTTTTCATGGTAAGTACTAGGTTACTCTTTATAAATTTAAGAGTTCACATATTAATATAATCTTATTTACTCAAGCTTTAGAATCTTAAATTTCATCCGAGATCTATCCCTATAATAAATATAATTAAATTCTATAATGAATCAATATTGTTTGTTCTCTATCTCAATTGAGTGATGAAAAATATTTCTAAAAATGTACTAATAAAGTGACATTCCACTAGATGTTTTGAAAGTAGTGTGGTAATTGAAATTATCACGAAGTATAAGAATCGAATCATTTTTTTGGGATGGAAGTTTTTCAGGAATTGTTTTTACTTCTGTCACGAACTAACCTATGTCGACCCCGAACTGGTCACCTAATTCAATCCATGGAAAGGTTAAAAGGGTGTTCTCGCTCCCCATGGGGAGGAAACTAGTATTGGGAAACAACAAATTATATGAAGGGAAATATTTCTACCAATACTAAATAAATTAGATTACATTAAGATAAAAAAGGATAAAAAACATGTAGATTTCAAAGTAAATATATTTTTATACATAAAATAGAAACATACAAAAAACTAGACAACCAAAACTAAAATACACCTAACTAGCACGCCAATACCTCCATATGACCCTAAGGTTCACACATCAATATAAAGAACAACCATTTACCTTAGTGATCGATACCGAGATGAACCTGTAGAAAAAGATAAATACTAGAATAACTATAGGGGTGAGTATTAAAACTCAGTAGGTATGCCTAAACAAGTCTATTTCCAAAACAAATCCTTTAAAAAAAGAAACATCAACATCAGGTTTGAATTACAATATATAAAAAATAATATTTTCTACACAATTTTCACTTTAAAATAAATCACTGTTCATTTCCATTTTCCATTGAAAACCCCATTCTTTTACAAGAAAGAAACCTTATGAATTATAAATGATTAAGATTCCATTTAATTTGTAATGGATATAAGGAGTGTAAAAAATTTACAAAACAATTTCCATAGAAACACATGAAGACAATTCATCACTTTTAACAAGAAACCACACAACTCAACTAGTATGTACAATAATTATACACGGAGGGAAATGGAAATATATCACAAAATAGTGGTGAACTAATCATTCGTATCAATCATCCATCATAATTAACTATTTCCTAATTGACATGGGAGGAACCTAGGGGGTCATGAATAATCAAAAACATACTATACATCTTGAATCATCCCATAAAAATACCTCAATCAATGACATAAAATATCCCCACACACACATACACACCCCACATGGTATAGATTAAGGGTTAAAATGCCATAATAAAAACAAAAAATACCCCTTCTATGGGCCATGAGCTAGTGTGAAACCTAACTTGTGAAACAATCATTCTCAGATATTCAATAGCTATTCTAGGTTATCTAGGCTAGATAATAGAAGATGGTATGCCAACCGATTACAATCAAACCAAAAATACCATTTACATATATAATAGTTCATGCAAGTGGAATCACCAAAATCACACAAAGGATATATATCTTTCCATATAACTCATAGATCATAAAGGATTATACATTAAGGACCTGATATTCTAGACAAAATAAAATTATTCTGAGAATTATAGTGTAAATATATCCCACCCATTCAAAAATAACCTCACCATGAGAATTATCAATTGAGTATTTTCAAAATAAACACTTCCGTTATTTCCATAAATGTGCCAAAAAGCCACAATCTCTATTCACAAAACCATTACTTAAAAGATAACCAAATAACCACTTTAAATGAGGTGTAACACACGATATTAAATTCAATAACCATTTTATGAAAATATTCTACGAATTCACATCACACTTCCAAGACAAAACCATTTTGATAAATATTCCAAATGGGTCATTAATCTTCATCACATGAAAAACAATTCTTAAAAACCAAATACAACTTTCCATTAAATCGAAAACCACTTTGAAAACCCTTTTATGAAATCCAAGTCATCTATTAACATATCACAAGATCATTTACACAGCTAATCCATCATATAAATAAACCAAATAATCACAAAGGGGAGAAACATTTTATCAAACACTTCGTGTGAAACATTAAATATAATAACTATATTTACGACAAAACAAGGAAGAAATTACCACTTTCACACCAAACAATCATTTCAATGGTTTCACATCAATATTTAATATTCATGGGAGTTGATAATAATAGGAAACCAATGAATGTTAATTAAAAAAGGTAAGTGTAAATGTAATCTTACCTCAATCTCATGGATCATCCACAATGCACTCAAAAAAAAAACCACAATGGCTACAAGAGACAACATCTATGAATATGAACCCTAAATTAATAAAAAAACACAACATAAATGAAGGGAATCATGAACCCTAGATCCACATGACTAACAAATATAATGATCACAAGAAAAAAATATGGAATGTGGAAGAGGGACAAGAGAGTAGAGGATTTACTTTGAAGATCTAGCGCAAAACATTTATGATGTAATAGATCTACACCATTTTAGAGGAGTGGAGGCTTGGATAAAAAGGGGAGATTCTCCCTAGGGTCACAAGAATCAGAGGGGGAGAGGGGAGGCATTTTTGGTTAAAATCACAAAAGGGGTAGTTTTCAAATTTCATAAAATTTTAGATATGGCCATCTCCCACATTTAAGAAGAAAAGTTTACCAAACTGTGCACCCCTTACTGGACACACCTGGGAACCTTCATGGGCTGGACACATTGTTTAAAGACCATGATCAAAAATTGTTGAATGGTTCTATCCTAATAATGCGTCTTATTATAATCTTTATGAATGGTTGGACTAACCATGTGTGGGTCATACACCCACAACTAGAAGCATACCAAAGCATGCATGGTTTCCTGGAGCAAGCCGTACATTTTCCCCAAAATATACCCTGTCCATGTGCAAAGAGAAAAATAGCCTGGTACTAAATATTTAAACTAGTCACACCTAAAAATCAGTATCCAAAATCAAGGCCCAAATATAAAACAAATTAATGGTCAACAATAAAAAAATGGATGTGATAATTCTCCCCACCATTAACAGTTTCCATCCTTGAAAATCCACAACATTTCCCAATTGATTGTTCAGAGACTAAGGACATCCAAAACTGTATAATCCAACCAATTTTTAAAAAGAATCAAATCAATTGAAAAAAAATACACCCCATTAAAAAAACAATAAACAGAAACAATTCCCTAAGAAATAATAGGGACTCGAGCCACTATCTATACAACCACCCCTTAAACAAGATCCCTGAGTATACTCCAAATCCCAATTCTCAATCATGTTGAAATGTGATTAGAATCAAACAACATAAAAAATAATGATAGTTAATACTGGACTACCATCGGAAAAAATACTAGATTCTCAACATGGGAGGACATAAAAGGCTCACCACCCTAGGAAACCATTGAGGATCAACCACTTCTGAAGTGACCAAAAAGAGACCTACGGTGGGTCTCCCATCCATTAAAAAACTAGATTGAACATATAAAATAGGAAAACACAATAAATTCACAAAACATGTCACCCCCCGAAAAGAGGCCCCGAAAAAAAGAGACTCAATATAAATGGTTATTAAACAATGATATGGAAAACTAAAATAGATAACCTTATATTATCTTCATTCCCGCATTAAAGACAAAACAAGACTAATGTCCCACACAACCCTAGTTTTTTTTACTAGATAAGAGCTTCAATATAGGGAAAATTTATGGAGCCCTAATTCTAGAATATTAACATGTATCATATAAAAAAAACTAATAATCTCTAATCACTAAGAAAAGAAATCAAAAGATACACACGGGATACAAATAAATTTATAATAAAGAACGATTTATAATTCCCAAAATATGAAGACACTTGAATTAAAAAAAATATGTTTTCTAGAGATCCAAAAAATCCCATTACATCTCAATCACATGTTAACACCACATGGAACAACTTTTATAGAAAATAGGAATTGTTAAAAAAATAAATTGACATCAAAATTATCTCATGTATTACTCTACTCTAGAGAACTGGTTCTAAGTTTCTTTTTAGAAACACCCGGACAAAAGCGTTTCATATTGACTGGGTGCCCACAAGCATGAATGGAATTTGGTTCACTTGGACTGGATGAATTCTTATGATATAACTTATCACATTGATAACACAAAAAATTTCCACTCCCAATAGAAGTTGAAGAAAGATATCGAGGATTTTTAATTCCATGACTAGCTCCAATAGCTTCCGGCCATTTCTCCACTTCTCTACTGGAATTCCCATCACCGCTTCTTGGAACTGAAGGAGGAAAGAAAACATCATGTAGTCCTACCACCACAGCTTCATAATGAACATCGTGCCTCACCATTATGAAAAAATATGTTAAATTGAACTATGAAATCTTTGATTGTCGATGAAGATGAATCCCACACTCTAAATATCAAGACATCAAGGGATCTTCTGCAACATACCTCAAATAAAATGGAACTAGGTCCAAATATCAATGATAGAAATGAAACATTGACCCATAACCCTACTGCAAACATCACTTCTCCATTTCCTTCCTTACCCTCTTCATCTTAGAAAATTAATACCAACAGATTAACTAAGCCTTGAAGAAATCCAAATTATGATCTTTAGGTGGATGGTTCTAAGATACCAACTTCCTCCACTTCAATGAAGAATATTCAAGCATAAAGATAGAGACCTATACATTTAAAGACTCAGGAAACTCAATGAGGCTATAGTTATATTAAATCTTTTTCATCCATTATTTTTATTCGAGAGGATCTAGTTAACCATAAAACAGAGTTGGATTTATCTTTTAAAATTAAAGAACAAAATCCTTAGGTTGATCAATTGGAAAACCCGCTAATGGTAAACCACCCGAAGCCACACCATGGAAATCCATTGAATCCTTATTAAAGAAAACACTAAATATCATGAAATCTAGGGTCTTAATCCAAACATACTCATCAAAAAGAGTTCACAAACTAAAAATGCTGCATAAAAAACACTTTCACAAATCAAGGGAAAATAAACCACAGAACTCTAGATCATTCCTAACATCAAAATTATATCCTCTTGAAATCACTACTAAAAAGATAAAACATGGTGGGTTTACATACTCACTGATGGTATTACTTGGAGTCTCACTCACATCCTCATTATCATGCCACTAAGGGAATCCATCAACCCATTATATACTAGCAACCCATATTCCCACATCATCATACATCCACTCTTCACACATATCTATGCATGTGACCTTCCTAGGAGATATGAAAGGTTTAAACAAACAATTTGAATTTTTCGAAATAAAAACATTCCACACAGGTTTCAAAACTCTCAACCGACAACACAAATAAAAAATTCATAAAACCTTTAAAATTTTCCCCAACCACTAATTAAATTAATTATTTTAAAAGTCAACACATCAAAATGCTTCATCATTCTCAAAAAAAAACTCATGGATTTCAATGAAAATACATCTCAATTTCTTCAAAACATATTTCAGTAGATTTTAAATCTCATTTCATTAAAATAATTTTATTGAAACACATTTCTTCTTATTTTAAAAAAATATAAACCCACCTTAAATTTTTTTTTGGTTTTTTTGAAAAAACTCCATAAGCTCTAGATTTTGATTATAAAAACATTTCCCAATTAAAATATTCACATTTTACCCCAATGGCCATTTTATAAAAATAAATTTTTCACATTCCAAAAATATATAAATTACCACTAAAAGTCCAATCTTTACAATTTTTAAGAAGATATTTTTAAAAAAACCAGAATCATGGAAGATACTAATAACCCACAAGGGGAAACTAGTTTTGGCGGGTGACTTGACAATATGGATGGTGACTATAGGAAAAACACACCACTATCACAGTGAGTATTCTTATAACATATCTTCTACATTACATGCCTTTTCAAAACATGCGGGCTCACAATGACCTTTTTCCAACTACCATTCCATATCCGAAATACTAAACAATCCATAAGAACCAAAGAGTCCAAATAAAACCATAACTCCTATAGAAACCCAAGGATTGGTTTAGAAAGTGTTGGTCAAACACTCTCTTATACTTATAACACACGGTTTTGAGAGTCCTAATCTATCGAAAATGGCATCCCAAAATAACATAGGGTTCTCTAAAATAATGTTCCTCCATATAATGACCTTATTTCATTCCATTATATCATGAACCAACTTAGTTGACCCTGAAAACATCACCCAATCTAATCTATGGTAATGTCCCAAGGGAATTCCTGATCGCCATTGGTTAGAAACTAGTTTCAAGAATCGACATAGTAAATGAATCGAACAATTTTCTAAATATTAATTAAGTCAATAATGTGGATAGTGGAATGAAAAAAATAATCCCAAAAAAATTAGATTTCCAACTATGCATATCTTATTCATAAATAGGAAATATTCAAAAAAACTGCCCAACTAAAAAAACAATGCCTAAAAACCACAACAACATCTCCATTGGATATAAGGGTCAATCTCTAATACCAAGAACAACAATCAAACATGATGATTGATACCATGATAAACCTATAGAACAAGATAAAAATAAGAATAATAATAAGAATGATTATAAAAACTCTGTAGCCATTACTGAAAAAATATATTCATAATGCACTTCCTTTAAATTAATAAAAACATCAACATTATATTTAAAATAAAATATATGAATATTATATTTTCCATACTTTTTTACTCACTAAAATAAATCATGGTATATTTACCTCTTTCTATTAAAACCCCATTTTTTCATTCAGTAAACACATTTATTATAAAAGAGGAAGATGAAATAAAATTTATAAAGGAGTGAAGGACTGTAAAACATTTCCAAAATCATTTCCATAGAAAATATTTAAAATGTTTTGTCGCCTTAAACAAGGAACTATATTTCTCAGGGAGTAAGCCCAATAATAATACAACATGGTAAATGGAAATATATCACATAAGAGTCGTAAACCAATCATGCTACTCAAACATCAATCATAAGAAAACAAGTTCTAGTAGATATGAGAGGAACCTAGGAGCTTGTGAATAATCCATAACATACTACACATCTTGAATAATCCCCAAATTCATGTATCACTCAATGAAATAAAATACACCCACACACTTTTCCACACCCAAAATGGTATTGATCAAGGGGAACAATCCCACATAAATAATAACAAATATCCCTATACTATGGGCCAATAGCTAGTACATAACCTAACTAGTCTACTGTTCTCATATAATTCAATAGATATGCTAGGTTCTCCATTCTAGGAGTATAGAAGAGAGTGAGAAAACTAATTCCAACTGAGCATCAAATAACATGCATATATATAATAGTTTACACAATAGGCTTCAACTGAACCACTAAAAGGATAAATATCTAACCATACAAATCATAGTTCATAATGAAGTCCACATCGATAACCTTTTATTACACATTAAATAAATACGTCATGAAGATTTAACAACGAGGAAATACAGCCCATCCTGAAATAAAATGGAAAAGAGAAATATCCAAGGATATTTTTCATAATAAACACTTCCACCTTTTCTATCAATTTATCAATCAGGCCTCATGATATTTTCAAAAAATATTATTTATCCTAGTGCTAAATCACATTTTTAAAAGTGGTATAACACACCATTTTTCATTTCACAATAATTTTTCGAAACTTTTTTATTCCTTAACATAACACTTCTAAGATAATTTTTTTTGATAAAGAATCCAAATGGGACATTAATCATTATCACATGCCAAACCATTCTTAGAATCCAAATCAAAATTTCCATTAAATAAAAAAAATACTTTGGAAAACCATTCAAGGAACTCATTTAATATTTTAACATATCACATGTTTATTTACAAAGTCATCCCTTAATTCAAATATTACCAAACACTGACAATGTTCATCTTGAAATTTTATCAAATTGTTGGTGTGAAACATTAAAAAAATTATTTACCACAAAACAAGGGAGAAATCACAATTTTTCACACAAAAAATTAATTTCAAAGATCACAAATCAATATTTATTATCCAGGGGAGGTGAGAAAAATGAAACTAATGAATCTTAAATTAAATAGAAAGTGAAAAGGGAAAACTACATCAATCTCATAATTCTTCAACAATGCACACCCAGAATCACACCATGATGGTTCCAAGAGAAAAACTATTTGAAGAGGAACACTACACACAAAATCCCCCCAACATAAATGAAGGGAACATGAACCCTAGACCTAAATGACCATGGAAGAATAATATCTCAAGAGAAAAAGGAGGACATAGGAAGATGAATAAGGAATGAGATATTTTACCATGAAAAACTAACCAAAATCCTTGAAAATATTAGTTACACCCCATAGGAGAGGCTTTGAGGCTTGGAGAACAAGGGAGAGGCCCTTACTATCTAATGAACCAAAGTGAGGATAAGTGAGGCATTTGGGTTAACATATTGTAAGGGATGGGTTTGAATTTCACAAAATGTCAGATCAACAGTGAACAAACTGTGTACCCTTACTGGACACACCCATACACATGTATGGGCTAGATGCATAGTTTACTGACCATGATCCAACCATATGGAACTATTCTTTCCTGAGACAGTGTCTTCTATCATGTTTTATTCCCTATTGTACTAACCATGCATGGTTCATGTGCCCTCAAATAGAAGTAGTACAAGTCTTATTGAGTTTTATGGAGAATGTGACAGAGTCTTCTAAAATCATGAGCTGAATGTGCTCCAAAATAAAAAAATCATTAAACTAAAAATTTAAACATTTCACTCCTAAAAATTGAGATCCAATTTCGAGGAAAAAAGATAAATGAGATCAGATGTCAAAAAAAAATCCAGGTGTAACAACATAACTTTTCTACACTATAATTTTAGTATTGGTTTTATGGTAATAAGGTTTATAAATTAGATCTCTTAACCAATACTATTGTAGAAGATCTTACATTTATTGGTTGTAAAAATGAGAACCATGGACACTGGTGATTAATCTATATAATGAAAATTAATAGAATATTTATGTTATTAAAAATTACCCAACTAAATTTGAGTCATTAGTCATTTTGAATTTTGATTATACACTTTTAAACACATAACCCCCTACTATAAGAATGTAAAAACTTCCAAAGGAATTAGGAAATGAACCCATGATATCAATATTCAAAATATAATAAAATTCATTGAACATGATGGGTAGTTTTGGATTTTAATTTAGATTATATTCATACTATATCTTATGAAAATGATTGTAAAATATTTAATAGTCATTGGAACGTCAAAACTTTATTGTCCAAAATAAACTAGAATCAAAGACATTTCATGATGTTTTTTGGGGACCAATGTTACCCCCACATGCAAGAGTGTGGTAAAATGGGGTGAAATTCCAAAATATATTGTCTGGTACTCCTCATCATTTGATATGGTAATTATATATCTTCTATAAATAAGGCTCATCCAAAATATAATACCTCAAATAATTTATATTTCAATCTAGTAGGTATTTATTATATACAAGAGGTTCCAATGAAGGAAAAATGTTCCCAAAGTTAGTTAACTGTATTTTTCAAAAAATAGGGTTCATCCCAAATATAATACATTTACTCAGTGAAATTTCGATCTAATATGTATTTATTATATCCAAGAGGCAACTTTGAGGTGAATTTTCTTTATAAAGTCATTAAACCTCGGGATGGTGTCATAGAAAATTCCCAATTTCTTATCATGGATGGTTTCAAGATTTAGGGAATTAAGTGATGATAATATGTCATGGATGAAACTATTTTGGATAGAAACAAATTTGTCTCTCCTTGTTTGTACTAAATTTTCATATCAAACACCTAAAGTAGAATAATCCATAAATAAATGAATTGTTTTAACATTATAATTACTATAAAAATGTTTTAGAGAATCATGGTAATAAAAGAACACATTTAAAACCTTTATATTTATAAAGCAAATCTATATTCTATAGCATATTTGAAATGCAACACCAAACATAAAGGACCCATGAAATATGATTATTTAAATATTATCATTATAAGATAGTCATTATATTATAGAGTATGAATATGATTAAAAATTTATAAAATATATATAAAGGGAATACTGAATACAAATTTATAGGAAAATTAGTTGTAAATAATCACTATATTTTTAATAATTTTAATCTATGATTCAAAAATATGCTTCCCTAAAAAGAATGTGTTTTTTTTATTTTTTAAGGAATACTATAACTAATTTATGGTGAATTTATAAACTTTATCTGATAAAAATGATATAATTTTTTAAATCTACATGTTAAAACTATCATAGAATAATGTTTTTTTAGAAAATGATAACTTTTCCATGAATATTAAAAAAATAATGATTTTTATAGAAAAATGTAATTATGTTTCCTGAATTTATAAAGATATAAACAGTTTTAGTTTTTTTTTAAATTATAATTTTTTTATTATTTTATGAAATATTCAATTTTATTTTTTTGAATAAATTTTATATTTAAATTTGTTAGAATTTTTATTATTGCTAAAAGAAAAATTTCAGAAAAACTGTTATTTATCTTGTTTGACTGGTTTAATTTTAAATTTAATTCAATTAATTTATTGGTTTGAATACTAAAAAAAGGATTATATATTTGGAATAATGAGGTCAAAATTTTTAAATACATTTCTTTTATTTTTTTATTATGAATAGTTACTATTGTCAATATTTGTTACTACGGAAAATGTAAAATTGGTTAATGAAAGAAAACAATAATTTGATAAAAACTAAAATGTAACCCTGACACTTGTGATAATTTTATTATATGAGTATATTTCATCCATATTCCTCAAATATTTTTTATATATGGAATTTTTTTATATTTCAAGGATTGTTACCTTTATAATAATTTATGTAAAGGAAAAGACAAAATGTCACCATTGTTGCTCTTAAATATCTCATATGCATTCTCAAAGGGATAAAGGAAAGTGATTAATAAATATTAATGGTTATTTTAGGAATAATAAAATTATATTTAGGATGGTAATTTATTTATAATTTTTTGTAAATATATATTTACCTTACATGGTTATGCAACACCAACATGATATTTATTTAATTAAATAGAAAAGAAGATAAATGGTTTTAATAAAAGAGAAAAATGATATAAATTTTTTATGAATTATTGCGTTATAAATTTTTAACATTGAAAAAAAAATTGTGCATTTTATTATTTTATATTTTATTTACATGTTTTTCATTATGCTTATAAATTCAAATTAAAGGAATAGTCTTAAAATTGGCATTAATGATTTTTAATCATAAATAATGATTTACTAAATGATTTAAAATTACTAAAAATATTATTTTAGAAAATATAAATGGGATATGTTTAATAATATCCACCATGGAAAATTTAGGTTCCATTTTTCATTTTATACTATCTTCATTGACCCCAAAAGAGTGACAACATTAATACAATAGTAATGGTAAAAAAATGGGTTAAAACTGGTCAAAACAAAAAGTTAATGGTGAAAAAACCTCCTAAACGTGTCCCATTTTTGTTGTATGAGAGTATTATAATAAATATAATATAATTTTATAATATTATCATTCTGGATCCATTTTAGTATAAAAATTAAAATATATGAATTTTATATTTTATGTAATTCCAAGAGTGTTCATTCCCTCTCTTATAAAGGGAACCTATTCTCCTATTTTATTTACAGTTAAATATCCATTTGGTTCATAAAAGAAAAATTAAAATACCTTCCTTAAATAACTCCCCACATCCAAGAGGCATTTTTTTATCATAAAATCAACCTATCAATTTTTTTGGGGAAATCATTAAAAGGATTTTGAAAGAATATGTATAGTTCAAAACCAAGTTCTTTCATGTTGTTTCTTTTTCTATATCCTTAAAATCATCATCAACTATGATGAAATAGTAACAAAAGTATATTATATATAATTTTATGTTATTATGTGAATGTAAATACCAATATCTATATCATCTTCCATCAAATGGAAACTGAATCCATTGATTATGTGTATGGAAGACCATCGCTTCAGGACCCAATGCTAATATTTTTCCCTCACCTGTTCTTACATATGGTAACACTAATGGATTTAATGAATATATATGTATATATTATATTAGTTATTTATTTATTATTTTAATAAGTAATATATCATCTCTTTTCTAAATGGTTTATTCATTAAAAAATGGTAATGTTCTTCACGCGTATATGTGGATACCACCTCCACAATTAAAAGTAATTTGTTTTCCAACATCACAAAACATGGATTAATTATATAATTATATTCAAAAAATAGAGTGGTATTTATGATACAATCACTACAATATTAATATAAAACAACTTTTACCTTCTTTCTATAATGATCATTGAAAAATGTAGATGTTATTCATGCGTATGTGTGGCCTACCATCTCCATGACTGTAACATAGTGCTTTTTTCATAAACATATTTCATAGTTGGTTTTAAAATTTTAATTTACATATAAAAATTATTATTATATCATGATTATTATTCTGTATATGATGGAATAATGAACATGTTGACCACAATCAACCTACTGATGTCATTTTTGGTTATATTAGTCAAATATCATCAAAACATCTAACAAAATCATAAACTATTATATAATTATATATAATATTATAATGAATAAAATAAAGGTAAAATATAAATTAAAAATGTTCTTAAGAAAGTAAATTATTATCACACTTTTTTATTTATTATTATAATGGCAATATTTGATGAGTCATACTTGAGGTAAGGGATAGTCATTTAAAAATACCTCATTTAAAGTTTCCCTAGAAATATTTTTCCTTCCATGTCCTTATTTTTCAAAATGTTTCAAGAAAATTAAATTGTATCCATAAATTTTAAAAAAAATCACTTTATCACTAATAAACTCTATTTAATTTTTTTAAAACAATAATACTTTTAAATTTTTATGTGATGGATATGTTTCTTTGAACACATAGTGTTAAATGATTAAAAGATTTATTTTCTAAGTATTTCTATCCTATGTAAATATTATTAAAAATACCTTTATATATGTTTCTATATAGACATAAATGAATTATTAAGGACATTATTATGATTCTTTTGAATTTATTTCAACATTTATTCATGCGGAATATTTTCACATATTTTATATGGAACATTTTAATTTCTTTATAAAATAAAAAAATAATGTTTTATTTCCACATTTATAGAATCATCAACTTTTCCTTCTTCCATAAAAATTATTTTATTTTTTGATTTATTTACAATATTTTCTTGATTCCTTATACAAAAAAATATAGGTAATTTAGTTCTGAAAATAGTTACTAAAATTAAAGGGTATTTAGATAATAAAAAATTGTTTTGAATATGAGTTACAAAAGTGTTTCCAAGGGATTTTTTTCTTAGAAGTTGCAAGAATATAATTTTTTTATACAAAATATGGTACATGATAATTATATATGTTTATAGGTGATGATTATATATCTTTAAAAATGCGTGAGCTAGATATAACATATAATATTGTTGTGCCCGATACAGCTTATAAGCTAGGTGCACCCTAATAGTGATCCAATGTAATGGGTAATGTTACTTGTATTTATAGGTAAAGAGAAAGAAGTTAACTAGTGTGGTTTCTCATAAGGATTTATCTAGGATCTAGTTATTTCCGAAATATGTTATGAATATAAGTATTTATGTATCCAAAAATAGGTATTTTATTTTCTTTCTTTGGGGTTTAATTGTGTTCTCTTAGAAAAATATGTGTTTTTTTAAAATTTTGAAATGATTTATTTCATACGATCATTGAATATTATTGTAAAGGCAAAACTTTTAATTGGTTTCATGCCTTTCATGGAAATAATATATTTCACTATTTTATGTCCCTTACTATTATTTTTTCTCATCCCATATTTTAAAATGTTTTTAGACGATTTTATGGTTGATTAATGACAAGAACGATGACAAGATAAAAATTGTTAAGATGTGTTATAAAATGAAAACATTTTATATTTTTAATGATTTATATATAGTAAAAATGAAAACTATTTGGTGTTTTACACTTTGTGAAGTTATATGTGACTATATATTGAGGATAAATCAATTTTTAAAACTCTAATACTAAAAGTTATCCAAGAAATAAAAATAGATTTTAGGTCAAATCAAACTAGAATTTGAATAGATTTTGTCTGGTTCATTATAGTTAGTATTATAGAAGTGTTTAGATAAATTTATAGATTAGGTTTCTTCCATGAGAGGATATATTAATAGTTATGTAGACCATCATGTGTTTATTAGTTTAAGGTTAATCTAAAGTTCAATGACTTAGAAATCTATTTTGATGGTTTATGTGATGTGATTTTAAATATGTTATTGACATTTATGGAGTTGGTTTTATTGGTTAAGGTATATAAAACCATTGGGATTAATGTGAAGTATTATTTGGATAAAATTATGATTACTTTTTTGAACAAATAATTACAATTATTGATAAACATTAATGTTAATATAATATTTGATATTGTGGTAATTATGGGTTATTACAATTTAAAAAAAATATGTTTTATCATATCAAAACACATGGGATTGAATGTTATTTTATGATTACATGTTTTTATTTATTTTTAAATAAAACCACAATAATTTTAGGTAACATTATAGGATAATGGTACATAAAATACTATGGGATTTTATTTGACAAATAATTGTTTTATTATCATTTTTAAGTATATATGATTCTAATATGGGTTTTAATATATTATTAATATTTATGGATAATATTATCTTATATTGAATGTTATATTATTAGGGAATATAAATTTTTTATATGATAATTTATGAGTGATTGGTGTTATTTGGAGATAAATGTTAAATTTATATTGTATGAATATAAATCAAATCCATCTAATTATTGGGTGTAAATACTAATCATTAATATTGGTATTAATTTTAAGGGATATTATTTAATGAATGATATATGCTAAACCATTAGAGATATTGTTGAAATTTTTAGATAAATTTATTATTACATTATATAATGTTGTATTAAAATTGGTAATTATCATACCTTATTATAACCGTTATAGTATTTGTTATTGTCTAAATATAATAGGCATATCTTATTTTCCATTTTTGGATGTATGCGATCTGCTGTATTTTTGTTTCAGTACCTTGGGGACAAGAAAACATATTTAATACTCATTATTTGGAGAAAAAGATGATATTATAAGGGAAATTGATCAAAGGATGAAAATATACTTATCAAATAAATATAGTTTTCAGATGTCCTAGGCTCGATGGTATGTAATTCTTTAAATCAAAGATGTATATTATTTTAAAAAAAATTATATAACCTTGATTTTCGATAAACTGATGGAATTTTTCAAACAACTTATGTTTATGGTTTTGTGGTTATTAAATTTCTCATCATTTTTCACTTTCTTCTAACAAAAGACCACTATCACTCTCTGTCATTATTTGGACCTTATCTTTGTCTTGTTTATTTTCATTTCCCATTGTTTTCTTTATATTTTCAAACCATGTTTTGTTTAATTCTATATATCCTTCATATTTCCATTTCCATATTTTAAAGAGGATATTTTAAAAATTATTTTTTATGTTGTATTCCAAAATGTATTTTAAGATGGAAAAAATTGATTACTAAGATAAAGTTAAAATTTAGAAGTTTCAATTTACTGTAGTTGGGGATAATGTTACAACCTATTATTTTAAAAATAAATCTATGTTTGATAGAGTATATAATAAGTTACATCGATCCTTTATAAACCTGAGAATATTATTATATAAATATTAAACATATGAACTATCCATTAAATTAGTGTGTATGAAAAAGATTACCTGATTATTGAAATATATATAAATTTCCTTCTTAATTAAAATTTTCTGAAAAATTCTTAGTAAATAATCATTCAATTTTTAGAAAATTAATTTTATGCTTCACAATTAGGTTTCGATCAGAAAAGATAATATTTATATATTTTTGTGATTAAATATTATATTTAATTTATGAAACTGTTGGAAATTTTAATTGATAAATTGGTTATAATTTTGGAAATCAAAAAGTCAAAATTATGCTGGAGTGAATTATGGGAATTTTATAAAATGGATTATTTTCCATTAAATACTGACAAAATAAAAATATTTATTAAAAAGTGTTTTTTTTCTTTTAATAATTTATAAATATCTAATTGTTTTTAAAATTATTTCATTGTAAAAGTTGTTATATTATATTAATAATAATAAAATTATAGTTTTTTTGATTAATTTTTTACTTTTTTATAAATATACTTTTATACTTAGAGAGAATTGTTTTTGAAAATCCATTTGATCACATTTTATAATTTCTTTTTAACGAAAATTATACAAATTATAAGTTTGGAATTTTGAATAATGGATTCCAAATTTGGAATTAGGAGGTCTATTTTTTAATGTAGTTCCATTTTATTATCGATCATTAATAATGGTATCCATAATAAATATTGGTTACAATGGTAATGATAAAATGTGTCAATTGATAGTAAAAATTATATTACATGGATTAAAAAGTAAACAAAACACGTAAAATAATTTTATTAAAAGAGTATATTCCTTCAATAATAATCCCATATTTGAGTATATGACATTTTTTATATGGCCATGATTTTTACAAATATAATACTTTTTGTAAGGGAAAATAAAAAAATATCACCCTCTGGCTTTTAAATATCTATTATATGCTCATAAAGGGATAAAATAATGTATTGATGGAATATTAATTATTATTTTTAGAATAATAAAATTATTTTTCAAATGGATATTTATTTATAATATTTATTAATTATATAACTAACAAAAATGCATACACAATATTGAAGTTGAACTTTCTCAATTAATAGGAAAATAAAATAAATGATATTAGAAACAATACAAGTATTAATATTTGAATTATTAATTGTTTTCCATAAAATTTTTGTTTAATTATATGATTTTAGTGGTGTTTTCAAGATTTATAATTTAATTCAATCTTTGTTATGGTGTTTATAATGACATAATTACCTTAATAGTGTTAAAATTGATATTAATAATATTTTATAATAACTAATGTTTTACTAAATGATTTAAAATTCACAAAATATTATTTTCTTCCAAATAAATGATATATGGTTTATAATATAAAAATGGTCAACTTTTTGGGCCTTTTTTGTCTTAATAGTAACTTTAATTAGACAAAAAGATTAAAAACATCAATACAATGGGAACTGTCAGAAAGAGTTAAATCAAGTTAGAAAACTCTATGGGTTAAAAAATATCATAATTATATATAATTTTTATTTTATGAGAATATTTAATCTCTTAATCAACATCTATTTTAATCTCATCAATTTGGAACCATCTTATTTTGAAAATTAATTTATATTAATTTTATATTTTATGAAACAAATATATTGCACCTAGCGTCCTTTATAACAAGGGCCTCCTAGTATCTTTTATTCACACTTCATGAACCTTTTGGATCCGAAACTATCATTCCTAATTCCTTCATTAAATACCTTCCCCCATTCTAGATTCATGAAATTATTATAAATAAATCCTAGGAATTATTTTTTTTTAAATCGTAATGGTTGTTTGAAGTAGAGGTATAATTCTAAACAGAGTGTTTTAAATGTGTATATTTTGAAACACCTTAATATATTATTCAAACATGATTATATAATAACACTAGTATCTATAATATCTTTATATTTTTTTATTTTAATGTAATAATATATATGTATTACAATTTCAACAAAATTGGAAACGAAAACATTGTTTATTTGTATGATAGACTACTACCTCACAAGCTCATGTATTAAGATTTCCATTATGTTCACTTATGTCTTGTTGCAATGAGGGATTTAAAAAATATATATATTTATATATATTATTAATGACATATTAATAATTTTTAATATGTAATATATCATCTATTTTATTAAATTCTCATTCACTGAAACATGATAACGACATTCATGCGTAAGTGTGAACTATCACCTCTACAAAGTGATGTGATTCATTTTTCATCACTACACAACATGGACGATATTTTTATATATTTAATTTTAAAAGAAAAATATGGTATTTTAGATAATATTACTATCATATAAGGGTAAAATAATACATTCCTTCATTCCATAATGATCATTGAAATATTAAAATGTTACTCATGAGTACGTACGACCTACCATCTCCATGATTGTTACAAAGTTTGTTATTTGATAATAATATTTTTTATTTTGTTTTAAAAGTATAACTGATATATGAAATTGTTAATTATTTAAAAATTATTATTTTATATTTAATGGAATAATTAAATTTTTTACCATAGTTAACATAAGGATGTAATTTGGGACTTAAGAGTTGAATATTTTAAAAATTCCTATCGTAATCAAAAATGATTAAGAAATTATATATTACATGGAAATAACTAAAATAAATAGAATAATAAATATGGATAGGTTTATTAATCAATTAAATAATTAATTTAATTTTTTATCCTAGAATACAAAGGATATATAAGATGACGAAGTCTTGAGTTAAGGGACTCTATTTAAAAAAACCTCTGTTAAAATTTCCCTTGAAACTATTTTTTATTTCATGTGAGTGATTTTTTAATTGCTTCAAGAAAAATATTTTTTTATAAATAAATGATTTTCAAGGAATTTTTTTTATTTTATTGAATTTTATTTTTAATGTTTTAAAAAGAAATATTTTTAGGGTTTTACGTAAGAGACACATTCTTTTAAAAAAGTCAATTTAAATCAATTAAAGATTTATTTTATAAATTATTCAATATCATGACCATATTATTAAAAAATATTTTAGTGATAATTGTATATTGAAAAAAATTAAATATATACTAAATTATTATGTTATTTTGGACATTATTTTAACATTTTAAACGGAGTATTTTTATGTATTATATATAGAACATTTGATATATATTTTTCAAAAGTAAAAGTAATGTTTTATTTGAACATATACACCATAGATATATTTTTTCACCATTGTAAAAAAAAAATTGAATTTTGGATTACATTAGAATCTTAGATTTTTTAGAAAAATAAAATCCCCTTATTATTGGTTTTTTAAAACACGTTTTTAAAAGTAAAAGGTATTTTAATATCCAAAAAATATTTTTTTATGATTCAAAATAGATTTGATGTGTTTTTTGATAAAATATAAAGTAAAAAAAATTTATTCGTGATATGGTATACGATAATTATAAATTATTATGGTTAATCACAATATATCTAATATGATTGGTGAGTTTGATACAATTTATACGACATGTGGGCCTGATATGGATTATACGATGGGTGCTCCCAAATAGAGCTATCATGAACTCGGTATTGTTCCTTATAGTTATTGTAAAGGAGTATAAAGTTAATTGAGGTGGTTTATCCTATGAATTCACCTTTTCTCTAGTTATTTTTTAAAATAGGTTATTAATATAATTATATAATGTTCCAAAAAGAGGATTTTAATTTCATAAAACGGGGGTTAAGGGTTTTATTAGGGATAAATTTATTTATAATATAGATATGATTTATTTTATACATTCAAAGAATATTATGGTAAAGTTATAAAATTTATGGGTTTTTATGTCTTTCACAAAACAAATAGATTTCTACTATTTATGTCTCTTACTATGATTTAGATAATTATCCCTTGTTTTAAAATGTTTTTCAATGAGTTTTATAGATAATTGTTGATGAGGATGTGGTCCAGATGAAATATTTTGAAGAAGATTCATAAATATTAAACTTTTTTTATAAAAAAATTATCTTATTGGTAACATAGACACAACGAGGATGATTCTAGTTTGTTATGTAATACATAATTGTGTATAGGTGATGATCAAATTCTCTAAAAATGTCAAATTAGAGGATATTAAAGAATGAAAAAAAATTATCTAAAGACACTAGAGTATATATTATTTAATTCTAGGTCCTCATATCACCACATTATAATAAAATAGATATAAATCAATTTCTTCCAAAGAGAACACTATAGTAATCCACTTTATAATAAAGGAGATAGGAATAATTTTTTTCTAAAGTGAACACTATATAAATTAATTAATTTTTAGATGTGGTGTTGTTTTCATAACGATCCCATGAGTTAGAGATACATCTACATTGACGTGAGAGGTGTGATCTATCTATTATGAAAGTAAAACCACAAGAGTATATTTAGAGTCATCACACATGATATAAATGTTATTATCTCCCTTTGGTGGTTGTATGATTTTTAGTGAAGTGAAACACTTATCATCCCATAAAATTTAATTTTATAAATTTCATTAAAACAATTTACATATTTTTTCAAAATATGGTATAATATGTGTTTGATTCTATTTAAATATTTTTTAAACCGATGAAAAATATCCATCATGTCAAAAAAACATTGGATACACAACCTAAAATTTTTTTTTGTAGGGTAATGCTGACATAACAACTATTTTTTACATATCAACAATATTTCCATCCCTATAAATAACATGACCCTAGAAATTTCACCATTAAATAATAAAATTAAATTTTCAATAATTTAAAGAAAATTATTTTAATGAATCTATGAAGCATACAATTGATATTATACAAAAAATTCATCATAATTGGATTCATAGTAAAATACTCTATAAATATATCACCGAAATACACTAGGTAATATGAGAAAATTCTAACCATGGAATTTTGTAAAGTTCCTAGAGTATAAAATTAGTGGAATGTTTGGTCATATTTTTAAATGTTTTAAATTGGAATTCAAATGTTTACTTTCATGACCCCCTAGGGGCTATATATATCTGAGAGTATCTATAAAATCCATCAATGAAAATTTAATAAGTCTCACCTAACACCCTTTCAAACATTATATCAATAAAAAGTAATGTAAAATGTTCCTTATGAGTGAAATGGTTTAGATTATTGTAGTATATGCCGTCTAGACTATTATTTTTCACATATATGGGAACCAATTTATTTTTACAGAAACCCATAATTATTATACCTAAATAGGAAATATAATTATCAGAATATTCTTTTCTAATCAATACGATCCATTCTAACACTATAATGTTATTGTTTCAATGAAAATATAGAAACATAAACAAGTGGTATATAAAAAAAATATATGTAAGTTACCACTAAATTCACTAAAACTAGAACCCTTATTAAAAAAATCATGCCTAAATCTATTCTTCATAGCCTAGGTAAGGTAAATATAATAAAGGGTGAGCTCAAATTCTAAGTAAGGGTAAAGATAAGAGATATCAATCAATAATCATAAGTGAGCGTAAAATAAATATTAGGGTATGAGAACATGTTCTTGATGTACAATAACCATACCCAAACATTAAAATATCATTTATTATGAAATATGATGTATGGTATTGTTAAATAAATGATATAAGACAAAATGGTGAGGAATAATCAATAATAAATCGGGATTCAAGAGAACATAACATAATAATATGAAATAAATTTTTTGAATTCACATATGTATATAAAATAAGTTAAATAACTAAGGATCACTTCTAATACTATCATAGTAGATTGGGTTAACTCTCAATTCTTTCATTTACAGAGTCAATGTCACTATAAATACTATCTTATTTGAACAAGTAGCTTTCTAAACATGGTTCATTACTAATTCTATTCCTAATTATTTCATGAGATCTCCATATTTACCCAATTTATCTGAGGTATGTATAATTTTTGTCCTAAACATTTGATAATTAAAACCATACATAAGTGTCCCCCCAAGATCATAAAACATTGGCATAACATCATATCATAACCCATGTAAAGAATATTAGATTCATAGCCATTTAATAATAAAAATAATGAAACTTGATCTAAATTAATAAATATGGACACATTTATTTATATTCCCAACAAATCATATGAAACATTAAAGAATATAATTATAGATGAAAATACACTTTTTTATTAAAAGGAAATTTACTACGGAAAACACCCCCTTCATTTTGAAATAAGTTAATTGAAATGTAAATTTTTACAAAATATTAAGGAAAAATTTTTATTTGAAAACAAAAAGAGAAACATATATAGAAATATTCAAATAAAAGAGTATTCATGGTGTTGGTGAAATCCATTCATGCAGTGTATTTCAATTCAAAAACTATATTCAAATTTTGGGTAAAACGTTAAAGCTACCCCCTTTGAAAAATGGAAGGATGATTAAATTTAATTTTTTTTATAATGTAAAACAAGTGTAAAAATTACTTTATTTTTTCTACGAAAATATAAAAATATCTTTAAAACATTTTAAATAAAATTTGTACATGGAATAAATATTCCTATCATACGAGAAAAACTGGATTCAATTACTTCAAAAAATTATTATTTTATAATAAGTAATTAAATAAAGGAAAATTCAAAGAAAACGTTTCAATGTAAATAAATTAATATAACTTAATAAGATAAGTTACAATGAGGAGAGTTAGTTCATATAATTTCTTCATAATAAATTTAAGCATGATGAATCGTGATAAAAAATCCCTTACCTCAAGTCTGAATTAATTTGTTAGCCACCTAATCACATTTACAATAAATTTCAATTCAGTAAAATTATATTATATAAACATAATAATATATATAAATCTATATATATTTTAAATATAATATATTATAATATTTTCATTAAAAATTATACATTATTATCATCATTACTGGTGTTAATTGATTCATTTTTAATGTATGTTTGCATTCAGTGGATACAGTACATTAACTTTGATCATGGTTATTTTATATAAAGAATTAAAATAAGGACATTAATATCATATATATTAATCATATTAATATTAATATAATTAATTTAATGTGTAGATTGACAATTAGTTACATAACCATGTGGAGATGACAGTCTGTACATACACACAAGTGATGTATCCATTTTTCGATGGATGGAATGAAGGATGGTAAATAATAATTAAATTTTAAAGAAAAATTATTATATCATAAATAATATATATATATATATATATATATATTAAATAATATATAAAAAAACATTGAAAAATCAGGATGTAAAATGGACCATATTGCTATGTGTATGAGGCAATCCACACGTACACAGAAATGATACATTCATATGCTATTTGATGGATGAGATATAGAAATTTATTTTATAACAATCACAATAAAATTTAAATATATTTATGATATATTATTGAATATTTTTTATAGATACAACATGTTTAGATGATGTATAATTAGAAATAAAATTGAAAGATTTTGGTTATGATTTATACCTCATCTTTGAGAGGCCTCCTCTGGTTACTCCATAACCTTTGAAGGATTGGTTTTATGAAAAGAAAAGAAGATATAGGATGAATGGGATTTATATAGGCTAGTTTTTAACTTTTATTTTCGGAGATATATTCCTAATATGGTGTGAATAAGGGATCATAAGTGTTTCCCTTGTATACGTGAGGGGAGGGACACTCATATAAATTCTTGAAATATTTCATTGATATTACATAAATTTCATTAAAAATTGGAGGAAATGGACAATGTTTTTAATTTATTATAAGATAAGGTTGATATAGTTTCAACCAATAAGAATTACAGTGGATCATGTGGCAAACCTACCCTCATCTCTTGGTTTAACCACTGATAATCTTGTTCAACATTTACTGTGGTGACAAAATTTTACAGAATTTTATATTCACTATAAAAAACATTATGGTGAAAATATTAAATTATTTTCATTATTATGAATAATAATATTTAATAAATTTTATTATATTAAAATTTTATATGTTAACTAATTTAATTTAAAATAAGTGCACAAAACTATAATCAAAACCAGTTTTAGAAAAATGCATTTCTAAGTATAAAACATAATTTACATTAATTGTATTTTTTATAAAAACCATAAATAAATGTTAAAAACTATAATAAATATATGAAATATTAATATAATTAAAAATTAATAAATAAAAATTAATTAATTAATTAAAATAAAATCAAATTTCATACATTAAAAAATATTTTCTGGAAAATGAGTTTTCAATCCCAAAAATGAACATACACCTAAATCAAGTATATTAATGATTATTATGTAATTAATTTGATTATTTAAAACTAAATTAATATTATTTTAATTTAATATCAAATTTTAAATATAATGGTAATTTTACATGTAATTAAATGATATACTTTACAAAATTTTGTATTTTTCACTATTCACTCAGAAATAAATCATTTTTTTTAACAAATACTATAAATGCGCCATAAGATATTATTGAAGTGATAATTTGAAAAATTAAATCATTTTCATAAAATAAAATATCTAAAAATATTATAAATTATTTATAATGATCACATAATAATAATGTTTAAAAACCCATTTTTGAAGAAAAAATAATTTTGAAGCATAAAATGACTTTACAGAAAATTGTGTGCTTATTTATTATAAATTATTTTTTTTAACAAATATTAAAAACCATTATAAATTTACTTCATTAATTGGTTATTATTATCCATTAATTCTAATTCAATGACAATGTTATAATGGATTACTGTATCACTTTCATTTAGACTCAGGATTGCATGTAATGAAAGCTACTGTATACTTCTAGTTTATTTCAAAGTAAATATATATAAAATCATATATAGTAACATTATATCACCATTAAAATTATTTTCCCACTCAAAATTACATCAATTATTTTCAAAAAATAAGTATATATTCCCTTCATCATATCTTGATTTTATTGTGTAGCATCCCCAAATTTCTAATACGTCCAAAAAACTTTAACTGTGCCTGTAGTATTCTTCTAGAGTAATTTATCTATACAATAAAAGTATTATTATAAGTACCCATAACCCATTTTCTTATATTTGGTACCTTATATTAATAAATTGGTATATTTATAAAGAATCACATCCCGAAGGACCAATTTGTTTTTTAATTTTGGAGAACAAGGTACAAAAATAAAATTTACATTATAACTCCAATGGAATTACCACATATGAACTGAATTGTAAATATACATTAATATTAGATTATCCTTACATGTAATTCATAATATTCATACTCACATCAGGGATAATAATGAAACTTAATAAAATGGTGAGCTTAGGTGCCTATAAACGGTAAATTATACAGTGGAAGCATATGTAATAAGTCATGATGAGTAAATAAATGTACACATTCCATTAAAACTTTATCTTGATGATAATATTAAAAGAATAAAAAATTAATAATTAGTTGACCAATAAAACATAAACATCTATATTTTACTTGTTAAATTATCAATTGTATTATCAATTAATAGTTTCATAATGATAGAATAAAAAATGTGGGATGTCATAACCATACTATCAAAGACCCATGCCATGAATATTCATAATGAGGTAAAAACCCAAACTAGTTTGTCTCATAAGACCTACCGATGCACCAAGAAGATAGAGAGGGACACAAACAACACATACTATGTCCAATTATTTGTTCATATGAAAGGGGTGAATCATGTTTAACATACATATTCATATGGAAACTAACATATGAAATGTAAATAATTTTAACCAATCATTAAACAAAAACACTAACCATTGAGTGTAATATGGTGAATGGTATCAAGATATCATCTCCATAAGAAATATAATCATAACCATTCAATAAAAAATGGTATATTATAACATATAATATTAATACCAATTTAACATAAGAATCAATAAGTGTTTTGAAAAAGGGGGAAATTCTCTTATTAAAATCATAGAGTAATTCTTGAGAGAAATACTATTTTACTTTGCATTGAATAGTTATTTTAAAGAAAATTTTATAAAGAATGAAGATAAATTAGGTAGTTTTTTCATAATAATATTAGATATTTTATAACAATAATGTTTTATTAAAACATATTATAGAGTGCATTTAAAATAGGTTAGAAATCGAAAAGTTCCCGCAAATCATGGTTGTTAATCCAGAAGAATGTGAGAAAAATACTTTTAAAACATGTTACTGCAAATAAAATAATGTATTATAAGGATTAGTGCATATATATAGAAAATTTAATTTGAATTTATGATGATTACATAAGAATTTTTAAGAAATTCATTGGGGTAAATAGAGAAAAATTGTAACCCGAACGAAAAATGGATGTTCTGGTATTACAACTTACCTTATATATGAATGTATTTTATATTAGACATTAAGTTCATTTATGTATTTTTTAATGAGTTAGAGAGTTAACTTCATCATTCAGAAGCATTCATTTTCTTGGTTTTGTGATTTGTTCAGTTATTTAGAAGTAATGATGATCATGTAAAATGGGTATAATTATCTATAATTTTAATTAATTGATATTAATGAGAATATATAATTTTAAATGGTTATAAATATCATTTGGTTAAATATAATGAAGATGTATCATTAGATATTACATTTAGTGGTAATCATTTCGATTAATACGATGATATTTTGATCACCACAAACATGTTTTTCCATATAAATTCATATTATGTACGTATACTTCTTTCAAAACGTTAAATGGGTTAAAATAAAAATATTATAGTCCTTTTTAGCCATAAAAATGGTATTATAACCATTCATGAAGATGAAATTTATGAACTAATGTTCTTCATCCATGAAGGTTTTAAATCGACATGTCCCAGATGATGATTTCATTTTTAAAATAAGAGAGAGAGATAGAGAGAGAGTAATGAGATTGATAATTGATATTCCATATTCATGATATCATTTAATTAAATAATTAACATGAAAATAAATTTAAACGAAAAGGAAAGGGATTTTACATCTTGATTAGTCATCATTCAGAACCCCCTAAAAGTGATTGGTTTTGTTCTTTTGGAAAAAAATAAATCTTGGATGTAGGGAGAGACTTAGCAAGATAACTTGAGTAGAAAATTGACAATATTCAAGTCATAATGGTGTGAGGAGAAGATTGGGTGAGGGTGGTATTTATAGAGGAGGAGAGGGGTGATTTCTCAACATTTAATTCATTATTTTATTATTTTTCTCAAGATAAGAAATTGTGTAGAGTCATGTGGTTAAATATATTAATAAGTTCATGGGAATTAAATCCATAGATTCATAAAACAGACATGACTCATGGAATAGTGTATTTATCATATAATGTATTTTTACCATAATTTACCGTATTTTACTATTCACTAAAAAATTTCTGTATTTCAGAAAAAACCCAATAATTCAGATAACCCATTTTTAATGATTTGAATAAATAATGACCACTATTTTATGAAAATAAATTATTAAATATGAGATAATAAATCTTTAATTAAAATCAATATTTATTTTGTAAATATATTTTTAAATTGATAACTGATTTTATTACAGTTTCAAAAAATAACTAAGGCCTAATTGAAATATCCTAAAATCATGGCATAGAAAATTATTTGTTATTGAGTATATTTTATGAAAATGAATTTTCATCAATTTATTAACTATATAATTGTAATTAAATATTTATCAATTATAAAAACACCAATAATTAATTATTAATATTTAAAATATTGACTTACCTATACCATTATATCATACATTCATTTATAATGTGCCTTAATTTTATTAATAATTTCATTGGAGAGGTTAAATATTCATATGGGTCATATTACTATTCATAAGGGTAACTTTAATATTCAAAAGAGTCAAGTTACTATTCACAAAAAAAAATTAAGTTGATCCTATCAGGCCATAAATTTTTTACTCATCTCAACCATGTATGTCCATTTTGAAAAATTAAAATCACCGAAGTGAAAAAATAATGTTTCATGACTATGCTAAAACTATCATGTCTAAATAATTTAAATAAGAATGTGTTGTTTCATAGAGACTAAATGTTTTATGCATTAAATAATATATAAAATTTATTTGTAAATATTTCAGGTGTTACATTCTCCCCTACTTAAAAAAATTTGATCCAAAAAATTACCTGAATATTATGTGATAAAAAGAATTGGGTATATCTTCATCATAAGTTCCCTAGGCTCCCATATCGCCACTTCAATTTTATTAATTTTCCATATTACCTTTATCAGCCGAGATGTTCTATTCCTCAACACATGTTCTTTAGTGTCCAGAATCCTAAAAGGTTATTTATAGTATAATAAGTTAGGTTCCAATTCAATTACATTTGAAGTGAGGACATGCATTGCTTTTGGCATGTACTTCCCTAATAAGTATATGTAGAACACATTGTTCCCCTTAGAAGGGATATGTGTCATTTCCAAATGATAAGCCAGAACTAAAATTTTCTCAAGTATTTTAAAAGGATGAATGTTCCTAGGGCTCAGTTTCCCTTTCTTCCCAAATCTTATAATAGCCTTCCATGAAGATACTTTCCAAAAAATGTGATATCCCACTTAAAATTCCAAATCAATCCTTCGATTATTTTCATTTCTCTTTTTTATTATTCAAGATACATTGATATGGGTTTTAATAGTACTTACCTTCACTATTGTTTCCCCAATAAGCTCTTGGCCTACTAGATTTTTTTCACCAACTTCATCCCAACATGTTGGTGTTTGACATATCATTCCATAAAATGATTAATATGGATCCATTTGAATACATGAATAGAAACAATTATTATTGATAAATCTTACAAATAAATATCATTATCCCACATAAATTGAATGTCAAGGGACCATGATCTCAATATGTCTACTAATATATGACTAGTCCTTTCATACTGCCCAATAGATTTAGGGTGATAAACTGTATTGAAACAAAGCTCGAAATCCAATGATTTCTGAATATTTTAACAGACTTTTGATGTAAATTGTGGATCATGGTCAGAAACAATTGATATTGGTGCTCCATTAAGTCTAAAAACATAATTAATATAGTGTTTTTCAAGGCCCTCGGGTAGAAAATCCTCCCCTATAGCAAAGAAATTTGATGATTTGGGAAGTCGATCAAAAATTATCCATAGGTCAACATTATTTCATGGAGTTTTGGGTAATCTAGTTACAAAATACATAGTAATGTCAACCAAATTCCATGTAGAAATATGAATATGTTGCATGAATCTGCTAGAATGTTGTATTTCTGCCTTCACCTATTGATAGTATTAACTTCTTGTCACATAATCCGCAATTTCAAATATCTTATTTTCCACCATGAATTTTACTTTAAATCTATATACATATTAGTTCTACCAGTGTGTATAGGGAAATTACCCTTATGGTAATCATCCAGAAACTCCCTTTTTATCTTGGGTTTAGAGGTAACACATAGCTTCCTCCCAATTTTTAGAATTCCATCTTGAAACATAAGGTCATTCCATATCCCATGATTCAAAACATTAATTTTCTTTTCATGATTCTCACCATCATGGTTAGAATATTTAACCCTTTCTAGTAAATATGGTTATGATAATGATGTTTCATCTTCTTTTATAATTCCCATATCCATCCTTGCCATATCAGTGTACATTTTCTCATTTTCAATTTTTATTTTATTTGAAACTACATTTTCTTTCTTAGTCAACGCATCTGCTACCTTATTCGCCTTCCCAAGGTGGTAGTGTATTGTGCAATCATAATCCATGAGTAGTTCAACCCATGTCCATTACCTCATATTGAATTCTTTCTATGAGAAGATATATTTAGGACTCTTTAGATATATATATATCTTACATATTTCTCTAAATGTCTCTGTATCTTTAGGTAAAAGATTATAGCTTCTAACTCAAGATCATGAGTTGGTTAGTTTTGTGCATGAGTATTTAACTGCCTTGATGCATAGTAAACAACACTACCATTATTAATAAGTACACATCCAGGTCATTTCATCTATGCATCACTATTAATAAAAAATCCACCATATCTCGATGGTAGGGTCACAATTAGAGAATTCACTAACTTGTTCTTTAATTATTCAAAACATTCTTCATGTTATTTTTTTATATGAGCTAAACCCCTTTATGAGTAATATTGGTTAATGGGATGACTAATCTGGGGATGTTCTGAATGAAACACTAATAATAACCTAATAATATATCAAAACTATGTACCTCAGTTATGTTCATTAGAGTAGGACATTCCTATAATTCCATTTTCTTTGCAGGATAAACTAAGATTCATTCTTTAGAGACAATATGGCTAGGAAAAGAAACTGTTTTATGCCATAATTTTCCCTTTCTAAACATATCATATAACTCGATTCTTCTAAGAGTCTTTATAACAATTCACAATTTATTCAAATGATCATCATAAATGTTGGAGCATACTAAGATATCATCAATAAATACCACAAAATATTCCTCAATATATTCCTTGAAAAATCTATTCATTAGATCCCTGAAAATAGAGGCTGGAGTAGTTAATCTAAAAGGAAATACTATAAACTCAAAATGCCCATGCCTTGTTGAAAATGATATATTTTAAATATTTTCCTTCCTTACATAAAAGTGATGATATCCAGGACAAAGTTTGATCTTAGAAAAATATTGTGCTATATGAATTTGATCATATAAATCATCAATTAGAGGAAGAGGATAATTTTTCATTATCCAAATAGAATTGATATCCCAAAATTCAATGAATAGACTCATATATCCATCATTCTTTTTAATGAAATGAAGATGAGCTCTCTTGGAGAAACACTAGGGAGACTAAATCCTATATTCCTAAATTCCACTATCTTTTTCATCGGTTCCACTAAATTCACAAGGCCATTCTATAAGTAATATTTGATATATGCCTTGTACAAGGAATTATATCAATATATAACTCAAATTCCCTCTCTCGGGGATGTCCAAGTAAATCCTTTGGAAATACACCAACGTATTATTCCAGAATTAGTACATCCTCTATTTGATGCTTTCATTCCTCACCCATAGATATTTTTTATCCTCCTCCCCAATAATTTCATTCAGTAGATCTATAGAGTGTGAATCTATATAAGAATCAAATGAGGATGTTTCTTCTCTAAAGAGAAGAAATTATACATTATTTTAGAAAATTACAACTTCCTTCTTTTTGAAATAGATTTTCGCATCATAATATTAAATCCAATGAATACCAAGAATTATGTCAATTTCAATCATGAGTGTGATGCTAATTTCAGCAACTAAAGAATGTTTATGTGTAATAAGCGGGACTAATGTACACATATTTGTTGTAATGATACATCCATTTTGATTTTTAACTAAAAAATCCTTTATTAAATAAAATTTTAAATTTATAATTTTCTTGTAAAAATGGGAAGAAATAAAAGAATGTGATGATCCAGAATCAAATAACAAATTGTCTATGTTTGAGGAAATGATTAATGTATGTAACACCCTACCATTATGAACATCAAATTCGGCATTTGTGATCGCATAATCTTACCCTGTCTCCCTTAAGATTATCCATGTAAACTTTCCATGACACTTAGGAAAATCATCTGCATAATGCCTCAACTATTTAAAATTGTAGCATTGAACATTTGAAGATTATTTATTTACCTTGAAATTACACACACGGTGACTTTTTCTCTATACTTATAAGAGACTCACATTCCCTTTCACCATGTACCCTAGTGTTTCTTCCCACAATTATAGTAGGTTGGAATGTAAAATCTTCCTTTCATCCCCATTTTCGTATTTACTTTTCTATAGTTCTCAGAAGCAATATTCTTCACTTTCTTTCCATTTAATTCATAAGATATAGAAAATTATTTTTCTGGCTTGATAACATATGAGACTGTATCTTTATATGATGAGAAATTTTGGGAGACTAGTTCCCTTCAGAGTAATGGTTTTAAAAAATCAATGAATTGATCAATATTTCTCCTTGGATTACGTAAGTATTCCGTAGCATGGATTTCCAACCATGAAAAGTGGTCTTCATTCTTAGAAACATTTTCACTTTCATTCTATCATAAACTCTATAATTTCCTCTCCATGTCTGCTTTTTGTTCCCAAGGAAAATTTGTTTCTTTTAAATTTTCCGTTAAATCTCTTAATTCCATAATATCAATATCTTTCTCCTCATTTCTGTTTTGAATCAATGACTATCATTTATCATCTTATCCTGATAGATGATAAATAATCGTGACAACATTCTCCTTTTAATTTCATTCTAAATTGTGAAATATATTGTCTATGGAACTTTTCCACTACCCTACTACAAATGGGTTCTTAGTCCCATTAAATCATAGAGGTTGTCATCACATAAAGTGTTCTAAAATTACTCTTCCATGTTGTGGATCAGAATACTCTAAATAGGTAATGTTATACTTAATAACCAAAGAAAGTTGTCCCAATATATTTATTAGTTTCTCAAAACTAGTCATAGCTTCAGAACCAACATCATTATCTTGAATAAGTGGGAAATACCTACATGGTATATACATGTTCATGCGGTTTACATTCCTTCCACTAGGTTCCATTTTTAAATAATTGAATACACTAAATTACATTATTAATTAGAATATATAATGTCAAACTAGAATATCACATAACATAAATTGATATTTTATGTATGTCTAATATCATAATCATACACATCGTTTTTCTTGGAACCTATTTTCATATAAATCCTTCACAATGATATGTAATGAAATTTTGATTTATTATAAGCATATACCCTATGAGATTTAAACTATGTTTTCATTAAGGACCATTTTCATGTACCTGGTTACCATGAGTCAGTCCCAGAACTCCTTGTTAGAGTTGTTACTCCTGGGTATACCTTTGCTAGAACCACGTCCACTTCTAGTATCCAGAAATTTGTTTTTTAAACAGAATGAGTTATGGGTTGGTCTCCCAACCCATACCCCAAAAAATTTATTAAACTAAATGAGAGTTACAGTTAACACACGAGGTGTAAATAACTTACACCATCAATAACCATAGGTGAAGATACACGTTCAAGACAATAAGATAAAAACAATGAAAATTATGGACCAAAATTTTGAGCTCAACATTCTATCAAGAATGATTAGCACCAAATCATTAAATCATTTTCAAGAAAATCCGAACTTTATTTCAAATATATGAGTAGCCTCCAATGTAGTCCTCATATAGAGAAAAACCAACCATCACTGAATGTTTCAAAAATCACACAACTCCCCCAATAAGATATGTAAGAAAAAAAGGGAAGATGCCTATAAAGCACCATAACCCATAAAAAAGATAAAATCTTATGAGCAGAAGGAAAAATCACTCTGAAGTTCTATCTTTGAATTCAAAATCAAGGTTTTTTATTCTCTTCCAAGAATCTGATGAACATATATTTTCTAATTTCAAGGTATTTCTCAGTATTAATTATACCATATTGATATTTCATGAAAATGATTGCATCTCGTTCATCTATCCAGTCAAAAGATTCATCTCCCAGGTCCTCTTCATTGCAATAGGCATCTCTAAATACATAATTTAGATTACCTTCATCATTTTCTTCATCTAATTAAGATATTTCAATCTGTTGACCAACCACAGATGTGACTGGTTGAGTCTCCTTCCTAGTGGTTTACATAGATCATATGACAATTGCTCTTTCATGTTGAGAATAGTACCTACACATCCTAGTTTTTCTAGAATTTTGGGAAATTAACCCATCAACTTCTACCATTGGTTTTTACATTTCCTAGAACTCGATTTTATTTAGTCTTTATCAATTTGACTTTTTTGATCATCCACATTTGGAAAGGATTATCAACAATCAGAGATATCATATTTCCCCTTACCTCTTGAATCATGTGATTCAAGGTGAATCCCCTGCTACTCCACTAAGGTAGTAGGATCATTTCCACTTGTATCATGTGGTAGAGAGTCCATAAAACCAAAAACTTCTATATAATGACATACTGGTTGAGAAGGCTATGTATTGGATACCAAAATATCGTTTTTTACATCCGATTTCAGCTCTCCAGTAGCAGAAGAGTGATAAAATACATGACTAAAATTTCCTTCATCAGTTCCTCGATTCAACTTTCCTTTTTCAACCCAAGTTACTTTCTTCGTCTTAGTATGTGTGATCAAGAAGTCAAATTTCTTTTGTTCATGACGAAGATTAAGGAAAAAATGATATTAATCAGGTACGATTTCATAAACAACATCCTCGAGGAAACCAGACTCACCATTCTAAATCCAAACTAGGGTAGGGAAATTTTTATAAACATCTATTTAAACATACATTCTAGCATCTGATGGTATTGTAAGATTCTTCATTGAAAAATCTAACTTCAAATGGTTTCCAATAATCGTGGAAATTAGAAACAACACTTCTTGTTTAATCAAATTGTGTGGTATCCCAGGGAAGCCGATCCATATCATAAAAATGGGAGGTTCATAACAGGAATTGATATCTAGGGACATTTGAGAACTCGCATAGAGAAACCCCCAAAAGAACATGATCTCCTCACCCCAAGTCTATAATAGTCACTCTCAGAGGAAAATCAGAAAACCAAATTTGAAAAATTCAAAAGTCCATGATGAAATCCAAAAAATACAATGATTTAAAGAGAATTTATTAAGAATTTCAAATACGGTCTGCAATACAAAACATATGATTTACATTACAACAATAAAGGAAGTATAACAGAGAAACTAAATTTGAATCATCCATAAATCCTAGATTATCCTTTCATGTCATTCATAATATTCATCATTAAATCCTGGGGAAAATAAAACATACGAAAGAGAGAATATTTGGTGTTCATTAAATGAATATAATATAGCTGTAGTATAATTAATTTAGTATAATGAATAAATTAATGTACACATGCAATTAAAATGTAATATTGATCATAATATGACAAGAATAAAATCCGAATAATAAATTCCATAATAAAACACAATAAAGGATATTCTATTAGCCACATAATCACATGGACTATAAATTACTAGTTTCATAATGAGGTAATTCATAATGTGAGATGTCATAACCATACTCTCAAGGCCTTGTGCCAAGAAAATACATAAATGGGTAAAAACCCAAAGCAGTTTGTCATGTGAGACTTACCGATGCACCGAGTGGCTATATTGGGCTACACTCGACACATAGTAATTACAAATAATTACTAATATAAAATGGGTGGAACAATATAAATATATAATTTCATAGTTAAAATAACATGTAAAATTAAAATAACTTTCCCCAATCAATGAACATAAACACTTACCATTTTGAGTAATATAGTGAATGGTATCAAGATAGCACATCAATAATTAATATAATCATAAAAAATTCAATAAAATATGATAGATGATATCCCAAAATATTAATAAAAATCAAACATAAGAATCAAAAGGAGTTTTGAAATAGAGTAAAATACCATTATTAAAACTATCGAGTAATTCTAGAAAGAAATACTCTTTTACTTCGCAAAGAAGGGTTCTTTTGGAAAAAAAATTTCTATAATACAAGAATTGAACTAAGATTGTTATTTTATAATAAAATGAGTGATTTTAAAAAAATAACCGTTTATTAAAATATATTATAGAATGCACATGAAAATATGAATGAATTTGAGAAGTTCTCTAGAATAATGACTATTTATTGAGAAGAATTTGTGAAAAATCATTTTAAAACATGAAACTACCCGTAAATGAAAGAAGGATTATTATTTTTACATACATATTGAAATTTAACATATAATTTTTGATGAGTAAATAAGAATAAATCATAGTTTCATTGAGTGAAGGAAGGACAAATAGTAACCCGAATGAAAAAATGGAGGTTTGGGTAGAAACTCTTACCTTATGATTAATGATTTCTGCATTAGACCATAATGTCCTAGATAATATAATTGAAACGATTAATTATTTAATTCATATGCTTTCATACATGTAATTTATTTATTATAATTTTATTATGTTCATTTATGGTCTTATTGATGAGTTATAGATTTAATTTCATCGTTTGGGAGAATTCTTTTTCAAGGTTTTACCGACAATTTCACTTGTTTATAAGAAATAGAGTTTATATTGAATGGGTATAATTATATAGAATTATAATTACCTATTATTAATTATAATCAATAAGGTTACATGGTTATACATATTTTAACACCCTAAAATATTTATAATATATATTCTTTTTAATTTATTTAATGTATTGTGTTGTTAACTACACCAAGATTATCTTGTGCTACATGCAAAACCATCTTAAATTGCGTTATACACAACACTATGCGTGACTTGTGTTAAAAAAAATTCATGTTAATTTGATATAATTCATTTTTTATAACATTTATTATAAGTGAAAAAATAATAAATATTATGTTACCTTATAAACTATTCATTATAATAGTATCTATGAATAATATTAATTATTTTACAAAAACAAATTTAAATAAATATAAGTGAGTTTCTAAAATAAAAATTAATTATTTAGGGATTTCATTAATTAAATATTTATTAATTATACTCAATATAATGATTAAAATTCATCTTATATGTCTTTATTACATGATATAAGAAGAAAGTCATTTTTTCAGATAAAATAACTATTTAAAAAATACAATTTTCCACCATTTGATGGCACACCGATTTTAAATATAGTTTTTTACAGTAATATATATTATATTTTATAACATAAAAATTTTATATGGATTTTTTATATAAAAATGCATTTTTGATGAATTATTTATATTTAGATGATAACATTAATGTTTTGATGAATACTAAAAATATAGTACATTTTAATTAAAAACAAATTTTCTCATTAAAATAAAATATATGGTTAAATTATATTATTTAAAAAATTTAAATTATAAATAGAATATATTTTTATCATTAAATATAATTTATGTAATTTTCATTAATTTCACATTGATTTTTGATGTTAATACATTTCAATTTTTTGCAATGTTTTAACTTTTAAAAACATTTTTATTCCGACAACAAAAATAATTTTAATTTAATTAATACAACTTCTCTGATTTAAATTTTGAAAAATGAATTTAATATTTGGAATAAGTGGGTCTATATTTAATAAATATGATTTTTTTTAATTTATGAATTGTAACTTTGGAAGTTTTTTTACCACGATTAAAGATAATCAGGTAAATTGGGGAAATAAATAATATGATATGGACAATAAAATTACCCTAAAACCTACCAAAAAACTATTAGTTGAATAAAAATATACTCTTAAAACATAATTATTGAAATTGAATCATTTTATGGACTTTTTTCTATAAAAATAATATATATATATATATATATAATAAAATAAAGTGACAACAAGTCACATTCTTATCTCTTATAAGTAAAATAATTTTAATATAGTGATAAATGTGGGATAGATTTATAATAAATAGTATAATTGTAACACCCCGAGCTTCCACGATACGCTTCTCATTCAATAATACAATAGCTTGCATTGTACGCAACTTCGAGTTCTAAAACATCGCGACAAATCAAAGTAGCCGTTATGAATAGTAATAACCACTTTTTAAAATTATAGAAATTTTATATTTCAAAATGGACTTCATTTTTGTATTCCTAATATTGAAATTAGCCTATGTTGAATTTTTTGTAATTTTCTGAGAACTTCAAAATTTTTATGAATAGTGAAAAATACTTAAAACAACCTTTTTAATCAAAATAATTCATAGTGATAAATTATACTATTGAGTGGTTTTAGAGTATAATTAGAATATATTTTTACCATTTTATCCAATGGTGGTCATTAGAATTAATTTAACATTGAAATTGGACATAAACAATTGCCAATCTTTTGATATAAATTGTTTCTTAAAAACACGCTATTTGTTGTGACAGCGGGAATTAATTATAAAATTAATTAATGCAAATAATATGTTTGGAATTTTGTAAAATAGACATCATTTTTGAATTCGTAATATCAATTACAGCTTAGGGTGAAATTTTGGCCTTATTCTGAAAAACTTCAATTTTTGATGAATAGTGAAACCACTAAGTGGTAGTTAAATAACTGATTTTTCGTTTAAATGAAATATTACCACTTCTGTGATTTGATTTTCAAAAATCCGACATACATGGTTGTCATTAAGAAGTAAAATGTGGTTCAATGAGATCAAAATAATTTTTTGGTGAATAGTAACTTTTAAGTTCTTAATCGCGATTAGAGGTAATTAGTGTAGTTTAAGGTAAAAACAATGTTTTATTAATATGATATGAGCTTGACACTTGTCCTACTCCTATTGGATGAGTCATGGCCGACCAAGACAACCCATGGGTCATCTTCGGGACCCCATGGAGCCACTTTAGTTGGAAAATGACATTAATATATATTTATTTAATGTGAAAATTAAATTGACACAAACATGAGTTGTTTTACTAAAACAGTTTTTAAGTGGGGTTAAACAAGTCCAAATTTTGATTATAAATATTCATTATAAATCTAAAAAGATTTCCTACATCATAGTATTTTTTTTATAATTTTTAGACATTAAATAAATTAAATTATTTATGACAACATGATGATGTAGTGATGACCTCATTATTTAACGATTTAAATAAAATGGGAAGATAATGCAAAATCCAAGGCTTACACTTGTCCAAAGCCAATTGGATGAGGAGATTTTGAACCCTTATCACCTTATCCTCGAATTATATAAGTGTGGGACCTTTAGAATCCGAAAAGAATTCTGTAAATAATGTAACATTTCAATCTTTCCAAAAGTGCCCCTCCTCTCCACTTATAAAAGGCCCCCACCTCTCCCACCTCATTTACACTTTCAAGCCATTTGTCTCGGACAACCTCTGCCCAAATACTCTCCCAACTTCCCCCTCTTACTCCTAGAATCCTCACTTTGGGCAGAACTCTTCCCAAGGAAGCCTTTGGCTCAAATCAAAAAGAGTTACCCGATTTTGAGGTAATGTCTTTTCTAGTGTTGTTTTGTTTTATTTTTCTTCTCCAACCCCCTAAACTCTTTTCATTACATTCTTTTGTAACAAAACCAGTACCTAAAATATACTAGGATTTTGTTATGATAAGGATTTGGTTTACACTTACACACACCTTCGTCTAATGGTTAAAGAACATACTGTTTCTGTGGATGGCGAATTTCTGCCTCACGAAACGATGATTGTTCAACACTCATATAACACCTTCAAAGGTGGCCATTAAGATGTCACTATTTTTATATATGATTTATAATTTTTTTATGTTTTACTTATGCTTCTGTATTTCTCATTTATGTCATACTTTATGATTTCCATTATGGGTAAAACGCGATAATTTCATTTTAGGAAGTGCGGACTACCGCCCCCTCAAAGTGATTTGAATCATTAATACCATATGTGGGATGTATAAAGGATGGAGTAAATGGTATTATACACTATATTATACTGGAATTATATTATACATTTATATCATTATGATTTAGTTCCATTAAATATGAAATTGAAATGAAAGTAGCGTTCATGCGTACGTACGGCTTACCGTCTCCATGAACGGTGCATTTCATTTCTTACCTCTAAATGTTACGTAATATTATAAATGAATGTATATACTGGATATATAAGATATATATGACATCTAAATCATTAATATAATTCTGGATATAATGGATTTTTCACCACATAAACAACTTGTAATTATAAGAAGCTTATTGTTGACTCAAGTACCAAAGATCGACAAAACGACCGTTATTAACTTAAATAATTACATAATGTTCATATCATTGTAATAAGTGATATAAAAAGGATAATGAAATTGAAAATGGTTCTTAATAAGGTAGATATTAACTCTAGTTTATTATTCAGGAGGTTAAAGAACGGTTGAGTCAAGTCAGACACGAGGTAAGGGAACTTCTTAACCCAACTTCCATTCTTTGGGTTAATCTCCTACCTTCAAATTATGTCATGATATTATTATGTCTTATTCTGTATTTTTACTTTCTTTATGTGTACCTATAGTGAATACACATAATAGATCTATTTTATTTTAAAAATAATCTTTTTAAGGACTTCGTCTCAATCTCCTTTCATTGAGGCATATTTGGTTTTATACAAAACTTTATTTTATACGGTGTATAAACCCCTTTGACTTTTACGTTTATTCAAAAGGAATCTTTTTATACGAAGCATTTTTCTAAATGACAAAAGGGAATGTTTTTCTTTCCGTACTTATGCGGCGACAATGACTTCTCCGTCGTCGTGACCATTATTTGATTTTCGGCTTCCTCTACAAGCCATCATTTTTTTAAATGAAAAATAAATACAAAGTTTTAACTTCCTTTTATTTTGGTATTGAAAATGGTTTTGAAAGCGTTTTTATTATATCAATGTGTTGTATTGATATCTTGTGATTGAAATGTGGAAATGTTATGTTTCCTTTATGCATGTTTTATGTGATACGATTATGTTATGGTTTATGATATGTTTAAACCTATTCATATGAGGAATGTATTGGACTTAATAAGTGACGGGTGGAGCCCGCTATAGCTCCTCGATGCATCGGTAGGTCTCATGAGACAACTAGACGTGGAATTGGCCGAGGCCCTTTCCCAATTTGATTTATGGTTTTGGCCGAGGCCTTAATCATTTTAGATGTCTTGGCCGAGGCCTTGAAAAAATGTTTCAGAATGTCCGGCATTATACATTCCCTCATTATGAAAGTGGTTATTGATATTGCATGTGATTATTCGGCCAGTAGAATATCCATGTGAAGAAGTGAATGGCATTATCTCATTTTACTTTTGCCATATTATGTTGAAGTTCAAGTTTAAATGGCTTTTGTTTTAGTTATACATTTCCTTAAATGTTAATGTTTATTTATGAAAGCTTCCGCAATATTGTTATCCTTACTGAGCATCTGAGCTCACCCCTTTCAATGTTTTAATGTTTTCCTGGATTTGAAGAAGTATATTATGAATGACCTGCAGGGATAGTCTGACGGGATATTAAGACAATATGTTGTTGTTGTTTTGGTTTACTTTATGATGTAATGTAACGTTTACAAATGTATCTAGTGTTTCCAAGGCTACTAAACTAATCGGTCTTTCGAGACTTGATCTTTTGTGATCATGCCAATGTTACGAAGTAATGCACCGACTCTGGGTAGCTGGGGTCGGTGCGTTACAGTTGGTATCAGAGGCAGTTTAGTACTAACCTTGGAAGCTAGATTTAGATAAACTCTGATTAGAGCACATAGCCCAAAGATAGACTTTGAGGATTAGTATAGAAGAACTTCCTAGAATTTTGGTATTATAGAGATGTTATGAGTTTTCCGAGCAATACATCCCTGTCTGGATACGAGCAGGTAGAGGCGGCTCTGGCACAGATGTACCTAGGGGTAAAACCCGAAAACACCGCTTTGAGCTAGACTCGAACGGGAACTGGTGCACGACAACGGGCCTTGCTGCACTCTTGGTTTCGACACTCCCGGGGGATATGCTTAGGATAATTCTCATTTTATTTGCAAACCACTATGAAGGGTTATGAGTATATACTTTCTCAAAGAAAACATTTCTTTTTATGATTATGGATTATATCCATAAATAGTTCAATTTATGTTAAGTGTTTTATAAGTATGGAATTATGTATTTTGATTCATAAACTAATCTAGTTTATTCCATTGTTTAGAAATGGCGCCTAGTGGAAGGAATGGAAACCGTATCAATGCACGAACTCCGTGTAGGGATTGCCCTCCTGATCAAGATAATTATTGTGGATCTGGAGATACAACTGGTGCTGATCAACTTATTACCATACTGGGACAACTCACTCAGGTTATGAATAATAACCTTACTCGTATGGAGCACCCTGATCCGCAACGTGGAGGATCAATGCTAGATCGTTTCATGAGGCAACAACCACCAACCTTTAATGGGAGTACAAATCCCTTAGTAGCCGAGCAATGGATAAATTCCCTAGAGAAAATATTTCAGGCTTTGGGGAGTAGTGAAAGGGAGAAGGTTGTCATGGCAGTTTACCGCCTCACTGGAGATTCCGATCAGTGGTGGTCGCTGATTCGAAACAAAAAGGAAGATGATGACGTATCGAATATGGAATGGAGGGAGTTCAAAGAGCTTTTCTTAGAAAAATACTTTCCTCGTGACCATCGAGCAGATATGGAAAGGCAATTTCTGAGTCTGAGGCAGAAGGAGGATGAGAATGTCGCAAAGTATGAGGCTAACTTTACAAGGTTAGCAAGGTATGCTGCAGATTATATACGTAACCCAAGGAGTAAGATTGATCGTTTCTTTGATGGGTTAAAACCATTTCTCCGTAGAGCTTTAGTATCACAATCCTTCTCATCATATGAAGATATTGTCTCGTGTGCTATCAAGACAGAAAAGGAATTCTCTAAGTCTTATAACAACAATGTAAAGCAAGAGAAGAAGAGAACGGGGGAACAAGAGACAGATAAAGGGAAAAAGGGAAAGAAGGATTTTCCATTATGTGATAATTGTGGGAAGAATCACCCTGGTACTTGCCTAAAAGGAATGGGAGTTTGTTATAAATGTGGAGAAAAGGGTCACCAGGCTCGTGATTGCAAGGGAAAGAAAGAGGCTGTCAAATTTGAATGCTACAATTGTAGAGAAATGGGTCATTATGCAAATGAATGTTCTAAGCGTCAGGGAAACTTACCTCAGAAAAGGCCAAGGGATCAAGGAAAATCTTATGCTGTTACTACAGTTGAAGCAGAATAACTAATGTATTGGTGCTTTTGGACTCAAGGATTATATTCTGGTTATAAGAATAATGTAATATATATATATGGATTGTACTGCAGTACTTTTTGATTTCAGTAAGGTTTTAATATGATTAAGGTAATCATATTTTTAGTATGTGACAATAAGAGAAACTTTTCTTTGTTTTGGGAATCTGATAAATTGATTTTGGAATTTAGAGACCTTTTAGAGAAAGTCTGGACGGAGGTATTTTGGATAACTATTAAGGTTGGAATGGATTAAGTTGAACTTTGGATAGTATTTATGAAGATTATTTTTGGAATATTATAGTACTATATTTTTAGGAAAAGGACAACCTGCAGGGTGGGGAATAACCCGTCGCGTCGGACACAGCTGCAGGAATCGAACCCACAACCATAGTGCGACAAGCCTTTATTTCCTACCACTAGCCTACAGGAAGTCCCTGGTTATTACAAAATAGTTTTACTAATCTAAATGGTATGTGTTAACATTTTGAACATTATACAATTAGGATAAATAGAATATTTTTGAGTTCTGTTACCATTTGGAGTAAAAGTTGGGTTTGTGGTAAAAATTTATTAACGAATGAAAGTATACATAACAAGTATGTATATTCCCTTACGTTCTTAGTAAATCTCATAAATAAATTCCTCAACATTATAAAAGGTAACTTAAAACAAAAATGTTGTCGGTTAACTTTTCCAACTGGGGATTCAATGACCGTTTAACCAATCACAAGTTTGTGATTTTCTTATGGTTAAACTTTCTCCTAATCCTGTTTTCTATAACTCTCCATCAGACCTTGATGGTTTGTTTTTCCTCCATATCCATATTTTCATAGAATCCTAGAATGGGCTATATCGGGTGACCTTTGTACTTATCTTGCTTTCTTTTAATGTTATATATTTATTAACCTTATTTCCGATGTGGGTTTTCCTCAAAGGTATTTTCTATTTTCAACCTTTTATTTTTAAAGAAAAATATCAAATTGCGAGGACGCAATTTATTGAAGGAGGGGAGAATGTAACACCCCGAGCTTCCACGATACGCTTCTCATTCAATAATACAATAGCTTGCATTGTACGCAACTTCGAGTTCTAAAACATCGCGACAAATCAAAGTAGCCGTTATGAATAGTAATAACCACTTTTTAAAATTATAGAAATTTTATATTTCAAAATGGACTTCATTTTTGTATTCCTAATATTGAAATTAGCCTATGTTGAATTTTTTGTAATTTTCTGAGAACTTCAAAATTTTTATGAATAGTGAAAAATACTTAAAACAACCTTTTTAATCAAAATAATTCATAGTGATAAATTATACTATTGAGTGGTTTTAGAGTATAATTAGAATATATTTTTACCATTTTATCCAATGGTGGTCATTAGAATTAATTTAACATTGAAATAGGACATAAACAATTGCCAATCTTTTGATATAAATTGTTTCTTAAAAACACGCTATTTGTTGTGACAGCGGGAATTAATTATAAAATTAATTAATGCAACTAATATGTTTGGAATTTTGTAAAATAGACATCATTTTTGAATTCGTAATATCAATTACAGCTTAGGGTGAAATTTTGGCCTTATTCTGAAAAACTTCAATTTTTGATGAATAGTGAAACCACTAAGCGGTAGTTAAATATCTGATTTTTCGTTTAAATGAAATATTACCACTTCTGTGATTTGATATTCAAAAATCCGACATACATGGTTGTCATTAAGAAGTAAAATGTGGTTCAATGAGATCAAAATAATTTTTTGGTGAATAGTAACTTTTAAGTTCTTAATCGCGATTAGAGGTAATTAGTGTAGTTTAAGGTAAAAACAATGTTTTATTAATATGATATGAGCTTGACACTTGTCCTACTCCTATTGGATGAGTCATGGCCGACCAAGACAACTCATGGGTCAACTTGGGGACCCCATGGAGCCACTTTAGTTGGAAAATGACATTAATATATATTTATTTAATGTTAAAATTAAATTGACACAAACATGAGTTGTTTTACTAAAACAGTTTTTAAGTGGGGTTACACAAGTCCAAATTTTGATTATAAATATTCATTAGAAAGATAAAAAGATTTCCTACATCATAGTAGTTTTTTTATAATTTTTAGACATTAAATAAATTAAATTATTTATGACAACATGATGATGTAGTGATGACCTCATTATTTAACGATTTAAATAAAATGGGAAGATAATGCAAAATCCAAGGCTTACACTTGTCCAAAGCCAATTGGATGAGGAGATTTCGAACCCTTATCACCTTAGCCTCGAATTATATAAGTTTGGGACCTTTAGAATCGGAAAAGCATTGTGTACATAATTTAACGTTTCAATCTTTCCAAAAGTGCCCCTCCTCTCCACTTATAAAAGGCCCCCACCTCTCCCACCTCATTTACACTTTCAAGCCATTTGGCTCGGCCAACCTCTGCCCAAATACTCTCCCAACTTCCCCCTCTTACTCCTAGAATCCTCACTTTGGGCATAACTCTTCCCAAGGAAGCCTTTGGCTCAAATCAAAAAGAGTTACCCGATTTTGAGGTAATGTCTTTTCTAGTGTTGTTTTGTTTTATTTTTCTTCTCCAACCCCCTAAACTCTTTTCATTCCATTATTTTGTAACAACACCAGTACCTACAATATACTAGGATGTTTTTATGATAAGGATTTGGTTTACACTTACACACACCTTCGTCTAATGGTTAAAGAACATACGGTTTCTGTGGATGGCGAATTTCTGCCTCACGAAACGATGATTGTTCAACACTCATATAACACCTTCAAAGGTGGCCATTAAGATGTCACTATTTTTATATATGATTTATAATTTGTTTATGTTTTAATTATGCTTCTGTATTTCTCATTTATGTCATACTTTATGATTTCCATTATGGGTAAAACGCGATAATTTCATTTTAGGAAGTGCGGACTACCGCCCCCTCAAAGTGATTTGAATCGTTAATACCATATGTGGGATGTATAAAGGATGGAGTAAATGGTATTATACACTATATTATACTGGAATTATATTATAAATTTATATCATTATGATTTTATTCCATTAAATAGGAAATTGAAATGAAAGTAGCGTTCATGCGTACGTACGGTTTACCGTCTCCATGAACGGTGCATTTCATTTCTTACCTCTAAATGTTACGTAATATTATAAATGAATGTATATACTGGATATATAAGATATATATGACATCTAAATCATTAATATAATTCTGGATATAATGGATATTTCACCACATAAACAACTTGTAATTATAAGAAGCTTATTGTTGACTCAAGTACCAAAGATCGACAAAACGACCGTTATTAACTTAAATAATTACATAATGTTCATATCATTGTAATAAGTGATATAAAAAGGATAATGAAATTGAAAATGGTTCTTAATAAGGTAGATATTAACTCTAGTTTATTATTCAGGAGGTTAAAGAACGGTTGAGTCAAGTCAGACACGAGGTAAGGGAACTTCTTAACCCAACTTCCATTCTTTGGGTTAATCTCCTACTTTCAAATTATGTCATGATATTATTTTGTCTTATTCTGTATTTTTACTTTCTTTATGTGTACCTATAGTGAATACACATAATAGATCTATTTTATTTTAAAAATAATATTTTTAAGGACTTCGTCTCAATCTCATTTCATTGAGGCATATTTGGTTTTATACAAAACTTTATTTTATACGGTGTATAAACCCCTTTGACTTTTACGTTTATTCAAAAAGAATCTTTTTATACGAAGCGTTTTGCTAAACGACAAAAGGGAATGTTTTTCTTTCCGTACTTATGCGGCGACAATGACTTCTCCGCCGCCGTGACCATTATTTGATTTTCGGCTTCCTCTACAAGCCATCATTTTTTTTAAATGAAAAATAAATACAAAGTTTTAACTTCCATTTATTTTGGTATTGAAAATGGTTTTGAAAGCGTTTTTATTATATCAATGTGTTGTATTGATATCTTGTGATTGAAATGTGGAAATGTTATGTTTCCTTTATGCATGTTTTATGTGATACGATTATGTTATGGTTTATGATATGTTTAAACCTATTCATATGAGGAATGTATTGGACTTAATAAGTGACGGGTGGAGCCCGCTATAGCTCCTCGATTCATCGGTAGGTCTCATGAGACAACTAGACGTGGAATTGGCCGAGGCCCTTTCCCAATTTGATTTATGGTTTTGGCCGAGGCCTTAATCATTTTAGATGTCTTGGCCGAGGCCTTGACAAAATGTTTCAGAATGTCCGGCATTATACATTCCCTCATTATGAAAGTGGTTATTGATATTGCATGTGATTATTCGGCCAGTAGAATATCCATGTGAAGAAGTGAATGGCATTATCTCATTTTACTTTTGCCATATTATGTTGAAGTTCAAGTTTAAAAGGCTTTTGTTTTAGTTATACATTGCCTTAATTGTTAATGTTTATTTATGAAAGCTTCCGCAATATTGTTATCCTTACTGAGCATCTGAGCTCACCCCTTTCAATGTTTTAATGTTTTCCAGGATTTGAAGAAGTATATTATGAATGACCTGCAGGGATAGTCTGAGGGGATATGAAGACAATATGTTGTTGTTGTTTTGGTTTACTTTATGATGTAATGTAACGTTTACAAATGTATCTAGTGTTTCCAAGGCTACTAAACTAATCAGTCTTTCGAGACTTGATCTTTTGTGATCATGCCAATGTTACGAAGTAATGCACCGACTCTGGGTAGCTGGGGTCAGGGCGTTACAATAATTAAATAAAATTAAATTACATACATCATGTTAAATTATTTAGAATCATTAGAAATTAATTAATTACCTTAAATTATAATACAATGATGATGCAAAAAAATTAATTAATGGAAAATCAATAATATAATATTTATTAAAGTTATAATAACAATTAAAATACTACAAAACCTGAAAAAAAATATTATTGGATGAGGATATATCGACTATATTCAACAATAGGTATATTTATTTACCATTTGGAGCCATATATAAAATATTAAGAACCTTAATATATTTTATGTGATGTGATGTTAAAGTTGTCACATTCATGATCTAATTAGTTTAACATTTTTAATGATAGATTTTCTAAAAGATATTTTTTAATATAAGTATTTATATGATATATAGTAGATTTATATTCATCATATTATTTTATTTTTAATTTTATTCCCCAAATATGTCCATTAAATAATTACACAGAACTGATGTTGAATTATTTTATTAAGGTAAATATCAAATAAATGTTATAAAAAATATTAAAATAAATATAATTTTAGATAACTAATATCTCCAATTAGTTTAATAAATGACACTAACATCGTGTGGATATAATAAAATATTTATTTTCATTATAAAATATTATCTTGATATTTTTAAAAATCAATTAATTGAATTGTGTAAAAATTGACAATATTGATATTTTCAAAAAAAAAGTATTTATTAAATTATTTAAAAAAAATAAAAAAATATAAAATAATTATGATATAGTTTAATATGGTCAAATGTGTTCATTTACTATATATTATACATCAAATACAATAAAATTACACTATTTTAATATTGAACAATTTATTATCTTAGATAAAATTAAAATAGGATAACTGAGGGTTAATTAAAATGATAATGTTTAAATTGATATAAAAACTATCCTAAAAATTATTTTCTTACACTACTAAAAACATATATCATCTAATATTTGAATCAATGAAATTTTGGATTTTTTGGGATGGGGTTTAAATTTATTATAAATTAATATTTTTGGAGATCCCAAAAGTGTCGCTCACCTCATTATATATGGACACCTCCTTCCTCACCTATTCACATCAAATTTATCCTTCAATATCTTTCATAACCTACCCATTTCCATTATAAACATCTTTAGTCATATTTTGGAGGTCCTGGTATTTTCAAAATTTCGACTCTAGTTCTTTTAAGAGGAGATCTAAAGGGATCTCGTGGAAGAAGTGGTAATCTCCTTTACCGACTCTCCCAAGATCATTTCTTCTTCTACTAACTTTGTATTATCTATTTTCATTATAATGTTAAAAAAATTATCACAAATATACTAAGACATTATTATGGGTTTTAACCACATTATTCCACCTTTTATCCATCCTATTAAAAATGAAATAACACCGCATGCTTACGTATGACGTACCGTCTCCACACCGGGGTGCAATTTATTTTTCACCACTAATTGACTTTGATAGATATAATGATGAAAATAATAAATTTATATTATTATTATATTTATTCAGTAAAAACAATATACTATGAACTTCCATACTTTTTACTCTTATGGAAATGATACCATTGCTCGTGTGTATGTATGGCCAACCTTCTCCACGACAAAATATGATTCATATCCAGGTCCATCATTCATGAATGACTATATAAATGTATATCATGAATATGTATGATATATAATAAAATAATATTATTATTTAAATGATGTAAATATATCATATTTACATTAAATTGTACTTAAATGATGAAACATTGAAGAGAGAATAAAGTATCTGACACCAAAAGAAGTATAATAATGAAATATTATTAAAAATTTGTTAATTTTACCACATATGATTTCATAAAAATATATATGGTTATAGAAAAAGTTAATTATATTATTTAAACCATTATACAAAAATTTCAGATAAGTAAAAAATGAAATTAGACATAATCAAATGGATTATTTTTTTAGGTTTTATTTTAGGGGGACATATGCCGTATACACCACTTATTTCTTTTTTATGGTGTATGTACTACACATGAATATTTTTATGAATATTATCATGAAAACTATAATATTTATATATGAATATAATATTCTTTATTTTATGAGGCATATGATACAACTGATTATAAATTGGTAATGGATATTCCCATAATCTCATATTTATCTGAGATTATTTATATCTAAGTATTTATTGTTGTATATTTGTCATCCATGTATATGTTTTATAAAAATGGATTCATTAAATGTTTACTATTCACCTATATAATCTTAAAGTAATTTTTAATCATTTTTTTCTATTTACTACATAATTGTAATGCTATATTTTTTTCATTTTCAAAATCAAGTTCTTTTGGAATTTTCTGGTAAAAGTACGAGAAGAATTGTTTTTAACATATACAGAATGAATGTAACTATTAAATTTTAATTAATATTTATTTTCATGAAGATTACATTACAAAATTTCATTTTTATATTAAAATAAAATAATTTGTTTTAAAATTTTGTTTAATTTTTATAAAATAAAAAAATTTAAGATGAAAGAATATTTTCCTCAAGAATTAATTTCATGTTTTTATCAATATTATTTTCCATCTAAGATTACATTCATTAAAATTGGTTATGTTTCCATACCTATTATTACTATGGTTTAATTGTGTTTATGATGAAATTTTATTTTTGAAATCCATTTTTTTTGTATGAATTATGATGGGATGGTGTTTAAGAAATACGTTTTATTCCTTATGTTATGTTATGATGAATGATTTATGTTTTTGTGGAACATGTACGTATGGTTTTCATTATGATATTAGTGGGACCGATATCTCCCTCCAATTCATTGGGAAAATATTTATATCTCAATATATAGATATGAGTAGAACAAGTAAATCTATTTCTGTAATATAGGGATGGAATGAAAAATAAATCTAGTTGAGTACCGTAGGTCTGGAATGACATATATATCTAGTTCAATAATACAGGGAGAAAGCCACAGGTAGACCCAGTTTAGTATTTGAATTTTTCCACTAGGATGGTCTTGGAAATGATCCTTGGGTAATATGAAAATGGTTTTCCATGCATATTTGTTTTTCATATTTCCATGTATTGTACCAATGCTATTTTCTCAGGATTCATGATCATTTTATTATTTATGACTTATGAATAGCCAATATTTATTTCATGACTCATGAGTTCGATATATGTTATATGTCGTATAGTTTTCAAAAGACAGGTTCATGTTTTTACAATATTATATTCATAATTTATTTGACTTTTTCTTTGTTTCCCCTTACATGGTATTTGAGCTCACCCTTTTTATGTTTTATTTTCCCCAGGATATAAAGAGTGGATTTAGTTAAGAAATATATAGGGGAATATTTATATGGTAGATGTTGAAGATATTTCACCAATATAAGAGAATATGTTCCATGATTCGAAATGTATTATACTAATATGGTATTTTGGAATTTTTTTTGTAATGTATTAAGTATTCCTCAAAAGTGATGCAATTTCCATGTACAATATTCTTAGGGATTTTCAGTTAGTATCAGAGAAGGATTAGTCAACCTTTGTAAAATAGGATGTGAAATATTTATTGAGATCCCTAGATATTTTTCTATTGATATTTCTAGGGATTTCATAATGATATGTCCAATTATAGTTAATAATCTGAGAATTATGACAATGATCATGAATAACCAAGGATTCAACCTAGGATGTTAGAGATTGAATGTACTCCCCCTTGATTATGTTGTCTTCATATTAAGATTTTTGACTCTCACACTGTTATATTTTGTTTTTATAAAATGGTTATACACTGAAGGAACCATGATAATGATGAATGTAATGTGTATTGAAATGATTTTCATTTTGAGAAACCAAATTTTTTGGGATATATAATGACAAATCTTGTTTATATGACCGCAAAACCTTATCAAGTCATGAATCCTTCTATGATTCCAAATTAGCAATGGATAGAATGAAATTATCTTTCTTTTTTTGTAAAGATACATCCACATTATTATTGTGGAAAGACTAATTCACTAGTTGCTCAGAAATGGATTTTTTGCATTGAGAAAATATAATATTGAATCCATGTATTGGGATGAGTTGAAGAAATTATTTTTCAATATGTACCTTACTCATATTATTCTTATAAAAAGAGAGTGTGTAGTTTTCCATCGATATTTGATTACAATATCAAAATAAGGAGAGATTTCAATGGAAACACTAAAAATAATGGAGAATAGAAGATTAGATTTTATTTATTCTCAATTTGTGGTAGGCCACATCTAGTATGTTGCCTTAAGGGGATTGATAAATTTTTTTAGTGTGGGAAAGAAGGTCGTTGGGAATTTTACTACCGAAATAACAGTAAAAAAAATATTTAAAGAGTAGACCTCATGCAAGTCAATGCACAATGTTGAAGTAAAATGGCCATTTATCTAAACATTTCACAAATTAAATGGTCAATGGTTATGTATGACGATACAAATCTCTTATGGAAAAAGAAACAAGAGAGTCACATGTGATCACTTTTGGAAATGTGGTGTGTGACAATGAAGTTGTGGAATGATTGAGTGTTTAGGTATTTGAATTTAAGAATAATATTGTGGACATACATTTATAGTATTTCAGAATAATGAAACATCTATTTATTGGTCCTCTATATATTTTTTTATAAGTATTTTAGGGAATAAACCAAATGGTACTGGTAATCATGAATTGTGACTAAAGAATTAAGTTGATGTTTTTGGAAAACACATGATTAAGGGAAGGTTAACCCTTAAAATGAGAATTATGTTGACATTTGGATAGATATACATTGGATATGGATAAGTAAATTGGGAAATATTTTTTACCTTAGAACTTGTTAAAGATTTATTGACATGTGGTATATGTTATCTTGGATGATGTTTACTGGTTTCCGCACTTATCATCATCATCGTGTAAATTTTTATTCAAAGGAAATAGAAGATACAAGGTAGTGAGGGAACAAAATATTATGCCAACCAAGGGATATGACTAAGGGGGACTAAAATGGTGGAGATCGAGGGTATCAACTCTAATAATATTAACCCCATTCGATTTCAGAATATTAATATTATGAAAGACTACACATTCAACACCAAGAATGTTCACCGAGGCTAAGTAGTCCACCACAATGTTTCCCTCATTCCAGGTAAAGGAAACCTTGATATTATACCCCAGAAAGATACAATAGTTTCTAACAGTGTAAATAATAGACCAAGGAAACTTTGACACACCATGAAGGGTGTTGTGTAGGGTAATTGAGTCTCTTTCCACTTCCCTGATGCCCAAACCTCTCTCTTTACAAATATCCAGACCATTAAACATGGCTATGGATTTTTCTTAAAGGGTTAATCCATGACAAAGTCTGATCAATATAGATAGAGTGACAGACCAACTATCATCACGCACAACCCCACCACCATGAATGATACATGAAACACATGTCCCATTGTTGTTAATCTTCAAACCTACTAAAAGGGGGCGCTAGCAAACTAATTTTCCTAGGCAATTTACGTTCTCCTAGGTGGAGTGGTGACGACATGTAATGATGTGCTGCAAGGATGGTGACTACCTCCTGTTATCTAGATCCCTGACCATGTTGATGAGTAGATTTCGAACCTAGAAGATAATCAATAGGCCAGTCAACACTACCCCCTCATGGATCCCCTTATTATGTGCTTGCCACATGTACCATCACCCTACCTGCAAGATTATGGCATAGGAAGACCTATCCATACCTCCATAACCCGAGCACTGATACCACCAATTGAGGAAGGGATGACTAGCCATGCATGGAGTAGAGATAGTAGTAAAATCTCTGAAGAAGACCCAGAACTCATGAGCCCACTCACTTTTAAATAACAGATGTCTCGAGCTCTTCACCTTATGCATCTTATAGAAACCAAATGATGAAACCAAGAAGATACCACAACTCATAACGTTATCATATATGTGAAGTGCTCTTTTACTGATCCTCCATGAAAGGATGTTAATGTCGGTTTTTATACTCTTATTCCAATGGATTTTATTTCATACATCCCCATGATCCAGCATGTCGATGGTATGGTGACAGTCTCGCATCAGGAATTGGCCAGAGGAGGAAGGATTGAAAATATACCTATCTGATTCCATGGAATGCTCGATGAGGTTACTCAGATCATGTTTGATATTGTTCAGGATATCCTTGATAAACACTATGTACAAGAGGGAACCGTGAAAAGAAATATTAGTGTCTAGGAAAAATGGGTAAATGATGATCTCCCCGCATAGGGTTTTATGCCAAAATGATACTTCACCTCTACCGATGATCTAACAAGAATGGTGCCTAAGAGCATCAATGATGGGACTAATCTCAATCCAAAATGGAGAAGAATAACCTTCCAAAGAACCCTGACCACCTATAGAATTACCATGCATGGTTTACCAATAGAGGGTATTGTTCTCCAACACATCCCATTCTAACATAGAATGTGTGCAATGTATGGTGTTATTGAGGCTTCTAATGATAATCCCACCCTAGGTAACTGGTTGAGCATTCTTCTTCCATGAAACCCAATGCCTCCTTCACTACAATTTTGGGTCCCAAATGAAGTTGGAATGATTTATATTAATTTTTTATGACCCCTTTAGGATCTGTGACCAAAAAGAAATCATGCGTTGGGGTGGCCAATATAACACATTTTACGAACTCTATTCTTACCCCAAAATACTAGAAATTATTTTTCCAATTATGAACATGATTAGTGATTCTTGTAAAGAGAGTATCAAACTCTCTAATACAAATCCTTCGTGAAGATAGAGGAGACCCCATGTTTTCCATTGGACACTCCCCTCTCTACATATCCAATATGTGGCTGGCAGTAGAAATCTATCTCGAATGAATGTTGCATGGAATTGAAAAACTAATTTTTCTTATGTTAATATTCTGGTTGCTCCAATTAAAGTAGTCATACTGGGTCCTAATCATGATCTAAAAATATCTACTAACTGCATTCATATAAATCATTGAATCATTTGAAAAAATCAAGAAGGACACCAATGTTGACCCCAGTCTTCGATGAATTGAAAGGAAATATCTATTGATCGAGATTCTATAGTTGAGATGACTAAGGAAATCCTAGGAAATGAAAAAGATACATAGGGAAACATGGTCCACCTATCAAAGGCCCAGGTAGCCTAAATGAGTCCATAGTACTGGCCTATAAATGATACATCATGCCAAGAATAGTTAAAACATCTGAAAATAATGTCAACATTCCGAGGAGAAAATCCCTTACCTTCCAAAACACATTTGATGAATCCCAATTCTGTTTGATCATAAGATTTGTTCATGTTGAGCTTGATGATTTTGTTAGCACAACGAGTTTTGCTGTTGATATCCAAGATCATTTCATGGATCGAGGCAATATCCTCTAGATGGATCACCCCTACACAAAACCATGTTTTTCCATGAAGATCCACTAAGGAAGATAATGTTAGGTTTCCGGGGCCCACAGCGGTAGCCGGTGGGCTGGGGATTTTAAAAATTTTGTCGGTGGAATGACAGAACTTGTCATCGCTGACAATCCGAGCCCCAGAAGGGTTCGAGGATCTCGCGTTGATTGTAAAGAGCATGAAATAAAAAAACTAAACGTACCCGTTTCAAATCCGAAGGCGCGATTGACAGCTTCATGCCGATGGTGATCTTCACTTGAAGGATCCAAAGAAGGATCCCTCTAGATCATCCACACGCACTCCAAATATCTTCAGGAATGCCGATCGTCAAACTCTGAGTGCTAGCACAACGATCCGACGATGATCTGGACATCCCGACGATCACCGCATCGAGAAGCCTTCGATGCCGAAGAGAGATCACGATCCGAGCATCTTGGATCGAGTGCTTCTATCTCTAAGAAGCGAGAGTAGAGAGAGGCCCTCAACATTCATTCCATGAAAATGAATAAATAGTGAATTACACACAAAAGAGTCAGATCATCGTCTCTTATTTATAGAGACATTCAGAAATACTTGGTTGGGTTCCACGACCCCCGTATATTTCAACTTACACATAAATAATTTTGACGAACTTAACTGTGCCAATAATATTTATTATTTTATCACATACTTGTAATATATATAAAATATATTACGTGATAAACTTCGAGCCATTTAACTCGACTCACTATCCCACTTAATATTAGATGAACCTTGAATATTAAAATAATATTCATTTGATTAATATTTTATTGTATTTACTGAACTCGTAAATAAATTAAATAAATTCAATCCCAAATATTCATAACATTAATATTAATGAATTTATTTAATTCATTTGGTGATTGAAAACTTGGACAGTGCTCTGACCCCATAGCAGGGCCCACTATGTCCATAGACCTATTCAACTGAATAGGTTTGTATTCTTGAATACGCTGTTGTGTGTGACCCTATAAGCCCTTATCTCGATTGCAGTGAATAAAATCCACAGACCAAGAGCGGAGTCTTGAAACTCATCGTGGACCCTAAAGAGATAAGTATGGTCATAGCAATGACTACCATCCAACGAACACTGACTGTGTACTATAGTTTCTTTTTCATTTGATATCTTATAAAGCAGGACACACTCTTGTGTCATCTTCCTTATCTTGATTTATTATTTATTGATCTATCCGGAAGGATTTTACTTTCTACTGCTTTGGACAAAGACTTATGAAGGTGGAACCATACTGATCAACCAGCCCTGAGATATACAACTTCATAAACTTGGAAGCGACAAATACTTTGATGACCATTCAACCAATGTCATACCACTAACGACGCACCCAACACAAACTTCCTCGCCACGACATTACTGCCATGGTTTTCGCCTTGCATCAAAGTATGTAATTAAAGGATATACATTCGTAATGGTCTCAAGTCAGGATACCAATACACATGTCTGTAGATAAAAAAACCAATGACACCCAAAACATGTGGTGTTCTTATTGATAGGTATGTCCTCATTATCTCACTATTATAGATCACCAAGTGTGAAATTCAGGATAATAAGTCTCAATGCTTATGATCCCCAGCACCTGATAGTCAAAAATCTACTATTTCCAGTCATTAAGATGTATCTAGACTATAGAACATATATTTAAGATCAATTTCATTGTATCTCGTGGTTCTCATTATAGCATTGGATCTGACATAACCTATTGACATGACAATTAACCTTAGGACATTATCATTATTATAGTGGACACATAAAAGTCTGTACTATAATGGTAAGATATCATCATGCATATCTAACTATACACATGATACGGTAATCAAAATTACTTCATAGTTGGGTCTAGGGAATCCACTATTTCAACTAATAAGTAGACATCCAAGAGTGGATACTACAAGAAATAATATTGTAAGGTATGTTTCAGATGCTTATAAGACGAAAATAGAGAATGGATGTGGGATTTTTGGACTTGTGGATGGGAACAAGGGTAGTGGAACTTACAAAACTAGGCAGATCCCACCCCGAATGAAATCTGGGATAGTCTTTATCAAATCAGTTTTAACAATCACCCATGAGGATCTGTAAAAGGAGTTAGGTAACACATTCGTACTAGCCACACTATCCAAATTTAAATTCATCATAGCATCAAATATATCATTATCATGACGAAGGACCCCATAAAATCATTACCTGGGGGAGACACAGTGCTAGGGATGACATCAAAGATATATGTAGGTTAACATGGATACCCCCTAGGAATGTGCACATTAGGTCCTAGGAGAAGATCCCTAATGTGAGAGTTTTCAAGAGAATCAATGGTATCACTATCATCAATGAAGGACCCATCCTCTAGCCTGTTAACTGGTTTAACAAACCTTCTCCTCTCCTTGATCCAAGCATGAAAATAAGCAGTATTACCATACCAATTTTCAAACACTTGGTCCTTTCTGTCTCCCTATAAAGGTGTGCATGATTCAGTAACAAATATACCGGGATGTCTTTCTTCCCTCAAGATCCTCAAAAACTCGATCATCCCAAACATTTTCCAGATGCCTTTTGAGGAGATAAAAAGCTTTCATGGTGTCATATAAGTCCCTGACAAGGGGAGGAATACCCTATGAACACACCTGAAACCGACTCTTAACGTGCCTCAATTTTTTTTAAAAGTGGTCCTTGAGTTCCCTTCGACTGGATCAACCAAGGTCATTCTAATCATGTCATGGAAATGAGAAGTGTCAACCGACAACTGATAAAACCTAGAGCTCACACAATTAGAGTTCCCAGAGGAGAGACATATCAAATACAAGGAATGTTTTGAAATACTACAAACCAGATGAACCACTCTTGTGTCAGCGTACATTTAAAGAGCCTTCATGTTTTCCAAGCATCTTCTCAGGTATCTCCATGATCTATGACCACCTCTTTTGTTGTTGTACCATGTAATATAATCCCCAAAATAACCAATACCAATTAGAATTTTTCTATCCATGAATTGAGTGAATTCTAAACTATACCTTCTAATATAAGGACCACTCCCTTTCCTCTTATCCAGGTCCACCACAACATTAAAGTCACCACCCACATGCAATGGGAGATTATCCAGGTTTAACAATATGAGATCATTCCACAGGATCACCCAATGTTGGGGGATCAAAAATCACATAAATTAATGAAACAAGAAATGCATGGATTCCATTGGTCACCCTAATAGTGATAAACTGATCTCCATCCCCAATTAGATCCACCTTGTAGGCCTGGTTCCAGAAGATCTAGATGTGCATATTACTGGGATCCTCATAAAAACATCCATTCATCTTGAGTTTCCTAGAAAAATCACCAATATTTCTTAGGTGTTGTTTGTACTCGAGAATACTAACTAGATCAATATTATTCTTCATAATCTTGGAATCCAAAAAGTCCATTCTAACCTATGATCCAATACCCTGAGCATTCCATATAAGGAATGGAATCATTGATCAAAAAGGGTTCGGGGATTGTCTCTAGAACTCATATCCTTGACAAAGTGGGAGTGCAGACTCACCATCAATATTCTTGATAGAGACCTAGTAAAAACTCTATTCGTCTTGGAAGAGATATCTACAGGGGATGAAGGGGGGGGGAAGAAATTATTAGATAGCCTTTCACACTTTTCTGAAGAGAATGAATAGCCACACCCTTCAATATCTGAACATAGAAGAGTTTAGTCCCCAACCAGTCCTAGATATAGAGAGGAGGATGGTGTAGAAACAGGATGCACTATTGGTGACCCTAGAGAAGGAGGATGAGCAGTTGGTGAGCCGAGAGAAGAACGAATAAACCCCAAATATCGCTAATATCCATGAGAAGGGCCCAGAGAAGAAGGGACCAAACCCAAATTTTCCTCAAAGCTTCCAGAAAGACCTTCACACTGAGATTTATACAACACCAGAAGACCAGGGGTTTGTGGAAACCTACAGAATTCATCCATGCTAAAAATACCAAAAAGACTCAATACAATATTGTACAATGAAGAAAAGTCACCAACCTGAACCCGATGAGCCCTTCTAGGAAGGATATGCAATAAATTCGGGCACACCCCTCAAACATCCATCATCAGATCCTGGAGCATCATCGGCACATGACTATCATCCATAGACCATTCATGATTAAACTCCCCTTATGTCCCTCCTGTGGTAGAATTGATATGTGGGATATGACGGTTGTTCAAGTTCCGTTCATACCACGGATGCCCACAATGGCCTCCCTTCTGATGACGACGACACACCTATAATGAGTTACCATGAATAATACAAAGGGAGGAGAAACATAGAAAGATCAGATATAAAATAACTTGAATATAGAAAAAGGAATCTTATACCTGAAGAGAAATGTTCTCCAACACTGGGTGAGAGATATCCAATTCCACATATAGACAATCCATCGATGTATCTTTACTAGATCAGGTTCGTGAATACGAACAATGAAACCAACCATTGGAGTCACCGATCACCTTAAGGAATCCTTCATTGTGAAAAGGGAGTGGATGTCTGGGGATGTTATCCCAGAATTCCATCAACGAGATTTCTTTTCCAGGGTGCAAAAAATAAAGACCATATCATGCGGGTGAAGGAACAATGACCAATGAAGCATGGGGCTTGACACCATGCCTCAATGAAGTCATCCTTGGAGGCCTGGACAAGATAGGAGGACATTGAATGAATTGAGTATATATGGGCCAGACAGTTGAGACCCTACAACCCCACAAAGTGTTGGAAAATAGGAAGGGGTAGATTCAAGGCAGCAAAGATAGAAATTTTCATCCACATCAGACTGAATGATGCCTCTAAGAACGTACCCACAAGAATATAAATGATGATCTGGGATCCATCACAAGACACCATCGACCGATCCCGATAGATCATTGGGAAGAAGACTTGGGAGACAGAAGATGAAGCACCATGAAGAGAATTCTTATAGGAAAGTCTTGGGGCTACACATCCTGGGAGCAAGGCTAGAACAAGAAGGAAAAGAGCATGAGACCCACCAAACACATAAAAAGAAGATGTCCTAGGGGCATTGGGAAGAAAATCTGACAATAGCGACCATGGCATAAGAGCCAGAGAGAAAGAAGTAGGAAAACACCCCTTATCAAAGGCATCTGTTAGTGAAAGAAGTGACATATAAACAATGAAGGAGGGTGTAACCGTCAAGAGGATTTTAAAAACCTAAGTCGCATTAAACTTGTTCTCCAGGAGATCTATATTCTGATATATATATATCCGTAGAGAAACATTTAATGTCTACAACTACATTTTCTACTTTTTGTACTTATAAATAAAAAAACATTCATGTCTGAAATAAAGATGTATGGTAAAAAGAATTCATGTTTATGGTATTAACATGTTTGGAATGTAAAAATAAAGAACTGTGTTATGAGATATGTGAGACAAATGATAATCCAATTTAGTTCATCTATTTATATAGTTTTTTATTATCATAATTAAGAAGGATTGTAAGGTTATCAATTTATTGAATATTTATGTTAAACATTGGATGAGTTTTATTATAATAAACTATTGTATAAGTGTAGATGGACTTATGAATATTTTATATCTTCTTCTAACATTATTATTTTGAAAAATATAGATTTAATGACCTATATTATATTTATATATTGCATAATCTTCTAACACTTTGAGAATGAAAAAATTAATCTTTATTTATATAAATAAGACATGAAGTGGAAATTGTTCAAGGCATAACAAATTGTGATATTATACTAAAATCAAGTAAATATATACTCTCATGAAAATTATTCAACATTAGGAAAATGGGATCATAAATTAAAAGGGTGTCTTATCATATCTTTTATGATATCAATTACCCCTTTCACACTTCATTAGTTTATGGATTACTGATTGTTAACTTTTATTCGATTATGAAATTCCATTTGATCAGTGATCTTTATCAATCTCTATAATTATTTATGATCATCCCATATTCTGAAATATCCTTTTATGTTCTCTTATGTGAAAACCTACACATTATTAATTTCTGGAAACTATTATTTTCCAAATATTTTTTTAATCAAAAGTTTCCATCTTTGTTTTAATGATGTGGGTTTTTATATTTTTATAAACTCAACAAATTTTAAAGGTGAAATTCCTTATAATGGTTGTAGAATGTAACACCCTAATATATTTATAAGATATATTATTTTCAATTTATTTTATTTCTTGTGTTGCATGTTCCACCAATATCTTCTTGCGCTACACAGAACACCATCTTAGCTTGCGGTGTACACAACACTATGCATGGATTATGTTAAAAAATGTCCAGTTTATCTAACTGATTTCATTTCAAAAAATAATCACTAAAAGTGAAAAGAAAAATATTATAATGTTACCTTATAATCTATTCATTATAATGTAAGGTATGAACAATATTAACTTTCTTCTACAAAACATTTTAAATAAAAATAAGCGAGTTTATAAAATAATATAATCACTATTATGGATTTTATTAATTTAAAATATATGAAATATATTCAATATAATTTTTAAAATTCATCGTATACATTTTCTGGACATGATATAAGAACAAATTTCATCTTTTCAGATAAAATAATTAAATTAAAAAAATGCAGTTTTGATCCCTTTTGATGGAACACCGATTTTAAATATTTTTTTGAAATTTTAAATAGTCTGTTTAGAAACATAAAACTTTTCATTGGAAGTGTGTTATAAAATTTTTCATTTCATCAATTTTTGATATTTTTTGATAACTTTTATGTTTTGAAGAATTGTAAAAATACACTATATTTGTATTGAAAATAACTTATTTCATCGAAATAATTTATACTATTAAACAAAAAAATTATATGGTTTAAAATTATAAATAGAATATTTTTAATAGTTAATATAATTTAGATCATTGGAATTAATTTTACATTGAATTTTGATGAATAAATATTTCAATCTTTTGTAATGTTTGAAATTTTTAAAACCTGTTTTTCATTCTGAAAACGAAAATACATTGAATTTAATTACTACGTATTCTATGATAACAATTTTTAAAAATTGATTAATTACAATGAATAATTGGATAAAAATTATCTTAATAGGGTCCTTATTTTATATTTTATAAATATTTTTTTTAATTTCCATTTACCTCGATTAATGTTAAATCTGGTAAATTCGGGTAACAAAAAATATGATATGGTCAATAATATTACCATAAAACCGCGAAAAAATACTATTGGATGAATAAAATTATACCCTTCAAACTTATGGATCATAATTGACTCATTTAATGGACGTTTTTCAATGAAAATGATATATATAATATTAAAATAAAATAAAGTGACTGCATGTCAACCTTTTATCTCTTATAAGAAGAATAATTTTAATATAGACATAAATATGAGATAATTCATTTAATAAATAGTCTCCAAAATGATAATGAAATTATTTACATCACAGTAATTTATTTATAATTTTTATAGATTAAATAATTACCTTACATGTTTAGAAAACGATGATGAAAAAAATTATTTAATTGATTGAAAATCAATAAAACAATATATAAAAATTATAACAACCATTAGAAGACAAAAAAACTTGAAAATCATATTTTATGAGTATATATTGACCATAATCATCCAAGGAACGATTTATTGACCTTTTGGGGCCATAAAGAAAATATTAGGACACTTATAATATTTTATTTAATGTGATGTTAGAGTTGTCACATTCATGTTTTAATAAGTACCAAATTTTTAATGATATATTTTACAAAAGATATATTTTACTATAAGAATGTTTATATAATAGAGTAAATTTATATTAATCATAGTATTTTATTTTTAATTTCTTTTCAAAAAAATGTTTATTAGATAATTACACAAAACTGACATTGTAATTATTTTATTAAGGGAAATCTCAAAAAATGTTTTTAAAAATATGAAAATAAATATAATTTACGATAATTAATATGTAAAATGAATTTAATTGATGAAAGTGAACACTTATGTATGTAATAAAATATTTGGTTTGATAAAAATGTTGTATCTTCATATTTTTAAAAATCCATTAAATGAATAGTGTCAAAATTGACATTATTGATATTTTGTAAAAATAATGTTTTATTAAATTATGTAAAAATAATAAAATATGTTTAAAAATATAAATAAATTATTTTATAATCTAAAATTCTTTAAATTGTTCATTTATGGACTAATTGACATCAAGTAAGTATAAATTAAACTATTTTATGATTGAACAATTTATTACCTTAGTTTAAATTAAAATAGGATAACTAAGGGTTAATTGAAATGATAAGGTTTAAATTGACATAAAAACATGTCTAAAAATTATTGTATTATGATATTACCACCTTATATCATGTAATATTCAAAACTAAGTTATTTTATATGTTTTTGTATTGGGTTTAGATTTATTATAAATTAATATTTTTGGAGATCCCAAAAGTGCATGTCACATCAATTATAAAAGAGGACCTCCTCCCTCACCTATTCACTTTAATTTGATCATTTATTCTCTGAAATACCCTAAAAATTTACCTTATCAAGTTCCTCATTCACATTATATATGTGATGTTCTTCTCAAATGGAAAACTCTAGTGCCTTTAAGGGGAGATCTAGATGGAGCTCACTAAAGGAGTGGTAATATCTTATACCGACTCTCTCAAGATTATTTATTCTTCTACATAATATTAAATTTCAATTTATATTATAAAGTAATAAAATAAATATCACCTATATAAAAATATGTTATTATGTTTTGGAAACACCTTATTACGCCTTTTATCCATCCTACGAAAAATGAAATCACCATGTGTGCATGCGTACAACTTGTTGTCTCCATGCCATTGTGTAATCAATTTTTCAGCACCACTTTACATGGATGTGTATAATGATGGAAATAATAAACATATGTGATTATGATATTGATTAATTAACAAAAAATAATCCATCAAGTTCCATAATTTTTACCATTAAGGAAATGATACCATCGCTTGTGCGTATATATGGTCTACCATCTCCACGATATGATGTGATTCATATCCACATCCCCAATACATGGATGATTATATAAATGTGTATAATGAATAAATATTATATATATTACCTTATTATTATTCTATAAATTATGTAACTAAATCTTATTTAAATTAATCGGTACTTATATTATAATAAATGCATGAGAAAATAAAAGAGTTTACACAAAAAAAGAGTAATAATGATATATTATTTAACATGTGTTAATATGATCACATATAATATAGTAAATTTAAATATGATTTTAAAATAAGTTAATGAAATTATGTAAACCATTATATTGAATTTTCGGATATGTACACTGGAAATCATACCTATGGTAAGCGGTTATTTTCTCTCACTTATATTTTGTGGGATACAAGCCTTATACACTAATTATTTATTTTCTGTGGTGTATATGCTGACCTATAATGATTTTATTACTCTTATTAAGTTGGTTTTAATATTTAAATATGTATATAATTTTCTTTATTTTATTTGAAATATAATTTGATTGATTATAATTTGGTAAGGGATAAACCGACAATGTAATTTTTATGCAAGATTGTTTATAAAAATGTATTTAATGGGATATACTTTTCATCCATAACAATGATTTATAAAAATGTTTTCCTTAAATGTTTACTATTCATGTTTGAACTTTTAAAGTAATTTTAACCCATTTTTTACATTTTATTACACTATTTGAAAGTAATCTTTCATTCATTTTCCAAACAAAGTACTTTTTTACATTTCCAGTAAAAGTACAAGAAGAATGTATTAATTTAAAATATATGGCGTGAATTGATTTTTTACATTTTCAAAATGAATTATTTACATCAATATTAATTTAAAATATTTCATGTTTATATTCAATGAAAATATTTTCTGATATAATTCCATATCATTTTGAGAAAAGAAAACATTTTTTAAGAATAGAGGATATTTTCCTTAAGAATTAATTTCAATTGTTTTGTAAAAATTATTTTCCATATAAGATGGAATTCAACAAATGTGGTTGTCTTTACATCCATAATATTACCATGGTTTGATTGTTTTTATGATGGAAATCTATTTATGAAATCCAGTTTAATACTGTGGTTTGTTTTATATGGATTATGTTGGAATAATGTTTAAAAACTCCATTTTATTCTTTGGGATAAGTTATGATGAATGATTTATCATTTTGTGGAATAGATAAGTATTGTTTTCATTATTTAATGGGTGATACCTATATCTCCCTTTAATTTATTGAGTTAATATTTATAACTCATGAGATAGACATAACTTGAATGGTAAGTAAATCCAGTTCTATAATACAGGGCTAAAAAGACATGTAAATCTGGTTCAGTAATACAGGGATGTAATGACAAGTAAATAAGGTTCAGTAATACAGGGATGGACCATCAAGTAATCCCAATACCATAATGTAATTTATCCACTATAATGGTCTTTTAAATGATTTATGTCTAATATAAAAATGATTTTCAATGCTTGTGTGTTTTCCACAATTCCATGCCTTGTGACAATATAATATTTTCAAGGTTCATAATTCCATTATGATCTATGGATTATGAACTACCAAGATTAATGTCACGAATCAAGATTTTGATATATGTTATATGCGGTTTGGTTTCCAATAATTATTTTCATTTTTTTGTGTTTTTTATGTTCTTGTTTTATATTATATTTTCCTTGTTTACCCTTACTAAGCATCTGAACTCAACTTTTTTACTTTATTATATTCCCCATGATATAAAGAAAGGTTTTAGGTAGGAAAAATAAAGGGGAGAACTTTATGGCATTTTTTGAAGTTATTTCACCAAGTTAGAAGAATGTGATCCATTTTTCCAAAGGCACTAAACTAATATGTAATTTAGAAGTTATTTTGTCTAATTTTATAAGTATTCTTGAAATGTGATATATTATTCAAGTATGAAATGCTTAGGGTTTTAGAGTTGGTATCAGAGTAAAGGATTACTCAACCATTGGAAAATAGGATGAAAAAATGTTTTGTGTAATCCCTAGTGATATATCTATAGATATGTCTTGGGATGTCATAAGGATATGTCTAATTATATGATAAAATCCTAGAATTATGACAACAATAAAGAATAAAAAAGTATTAAACCTTTTATGGTTGAGTTTAAATGTAATCCCCATATATTATGTTGTTTCCTAGTATTATTTTTTCCTATCACATTTTTCGTTTTGGGTTTCAAACAATGGTTGAACCTAAATAAACAATGTTAATGGTGAATGAAATGTGGAAATCAATGATTTTCCTTCTATGAAACGAAATTTTATGGGATTTGGAATAAAAAATCGTGTTTCTATGACCACAAAACCTTATCAAGCCATGAATCTTGCTAGGATTCCAAATTACCAGTGGAGGGAATAATGTTCTCTTGACTCATTCTTATGGAAACATCCACCCTATTTTACCAGAATTACCAATCCACAAGTTGTTGAGAAATTTATTTATTAAATAGAAAAGATATGTTTCAGTCACTACTATTCAGAATGTGAAATGGTTATGTTGGGAACATACTAATTTGATGGTAAATCAAATATATGGTGGAAATTTATCAATAATACAAGGAAAAATATAATATTAAATCCATATATTGAGATGAGTTCAACAATTTATATTTTATTATGTACTTTCCTTGTATTATTATTACAAAAAGGGAGATTTTATTTTCCCATCAATCACATAATTATTATAAGATAAAAAATCTCCTCCTTAACCAAGCCCATATCTTCAAAAATTGGGGGGGGGATCCCTCCCTCAAATGGATTAATGTACAGTATCAAGGTGAAAAATCTATCAATAACATTTCTAGAGGCCAATTGATTCATTGAAACCCGCACCCCCCCCATCCAAGGGCCTTATACTGAATATTGATGGATCTTGCAGTAGAGGGTATTGCACGGTGGTGGAGCTATGTTAGACTCTCAAGGCTTGTTTTTTTGGCCTTCTATGCTAGCCTCATCCATGGTTCTGTACTCTAGTCTGAAGCTAGGGCTATTTTGCAGGGTTTGAGTCTCTCCTACCAAAAAAGAATTTTTATCTCATAGACAAAATGATATTCAAAAATCCTTCATGACCCTTTTTGTTGGACTGTTCCGAACATCAAGGTCGATTTAATATATCATAAGACAATTCAGGAGTTTGGTCAACAACAGAATCAATGAGAGACACTCTTTGAGAGAGGGGAATAAGGTTGCGGATCTCCTTGCTTCTCTGGAAGTCATTGGGTATGATCGGTTCTGCCTCCATAATGTGCACACATTGAAACCTGAATAGACTAACCTGATTTTGAGGGATAACCTTGGACATCATTATTTTACACCTACATAGCCTCTCCACCTTCTCGGGGGTGGGCGGCTGTTTGTTTCTCATATTTTTCATTTTCATTATAAAAAATTGAAATGATGATGATGATGATTAGAAAGAAATGAAAAAGTTAAAATGGAACTCTAAAAACTATAGAGAAAAAAATATTTTTTTATGCTCAATGTGTGGTAGGACATATTCCATATGTTGTTTTAAGGGGACTGATAAAAGTTTAATGTGAGGGAAAGAAGGTCATAGGGGATTTTATAGCTGAAATAAAGGAAAAAATAGAAATCTCTAATGAGTCGACTTACCGAAAATCTGTAACGCCCCGACCCCAGTTACCCAGAGTCGGTGCATTATTACATAACATTGGCATGATCACAAGAAAGATCAAATCTCGAAAGACCGATTGGTTTAGTAGCCTTGGAAACACTAGATATATTCATAAGTTTTACATTACATCATAAAATGAAAAACTACTACAACAACATAATGTTTCCACAATCCACACTATTAACCCCTCATAAAATCCCTGCAGGTCATTCATAACTTACTTCTTCACATCCTGGGAAAAATAAAACATAGAAAAGGGGTGAGCTCAAATGCCCAGTAAGGATAACAATATAGTGGAAACATTCATAAATAAGAATAAACATTTAAGGCAATGTATAACTAAAACAAAAGCCTTTTAAATATGAACTTTCAACATGGTATGGCATAAATAAAATGAAATAATGCCATTTACTTATTCACATGAATATTCTACTAATCGAATAATCACATGCAAAAATCAATAACCACTTTCATAATGTTGGAATGCATAATGCCAGACTATCATAAACACATAGCCAAGGCCTCGTGCCAAGACTACAAATAAGATTTTGTCAAGGCCTTGTGCCAAGAAACTAGTTTGTCTCATGAGACCTACCGATGCATCGAGGAGCTATAGCGGGCTCCACCCGTCACTTACTAAGTCCAATGCATTCCCATATGAAAAGGTTTAAACATAACATAAACATTCGTATTAAAAATAGCATATGAAATGTCAATAATTTCACCATAAAATATGAATGGTATAAAAATAGCACATCCACAGTCAAACATATCACAAAACCGTCAATACAATATAGAAGTTTTGTATCACAATAGATCAAATTCAAATAAGTGTAAAATCCATCAAAGGATGTTGACATAGATGAAATCAAAATTCTTTTTAAAGAAATATCTCTTTTTATTTTGAAATCATTTAAGATCCATATAAAATAACACATTTTCTTTGAAAATATTCTTATAAGCTTGTAAGGGAAGTTTTGAAGATTTTATAACAGTGGAAATTAGCCGCACCCGCCGTATAAGTTTAAAAAAACGTTCTTACCTTAATTCTGTCGAAAAGGTTAAAAATGACCTTGTTTTGAAAACGACGGAAATATTCCTTTATAAACCTCTTATAAAAAGTCAAACAAGGGTATAAATGACTTTAACCCATATTCTTGTAAATAATAAAAATGTTTTGAAATAAATTTTGAAGAAACATGGATGTGGATGATAAAGAGATCCCAGTAGATTATTACAAATAAACAACCTCAGATAATGAAGAGATTGTGAAATAACCCTTACCAATTTGGTAAATTATGAAACATACAACCCATAAAAGAGGTATCATACAATTAATATGTAAATACACATAAATTAGAGTGTATTACACAAAGAATATAATTATGGGCAGTACATACACCACACAAAAGGTGATGGTGGAAATATGGCATGAATCTCACGGAAATAAGGAGTGAGATGAAAACCCCATACCTTGTACTTTTCCTTGGTTGGGGTAAGTTAAATTCCTGTATAATGGTGAAATAATTGTTATTAAATTATACAATAATCATATATAATAATATGATATCATATATGATCTTTTAACATTGATTTGTTAATAATATCTTAGAATTATCGTCGTTTCGTGTGTTAACTTACTTGTTTTCTTTTCTTTGTTTTGTTACGTAAGACATGTTTGTAAAGGATAGGTTGTATATTATTCATATCCAGAATGATATCAAGTCCTTAAACATCATTTTTAAATCATCAAATGTTAATTATACTTGAATGGATACGATGGAGAATGAATCTCATCGCGTTCGTGGAGACGGTAGTCCGTACGTACGCACGAGCGACAATATCATTCTTTTGATATTAAAATAATATATAAATGGATGGTATAACATATATAAAGAATCATTAACATGTTATATTTATTATTTACATGAGTTACACATCATTATTATACCCATCCAAATAATAATATATTGAATAACAATTACACCAAGACGTGGAGACGGTAAGCCGTACGTATGCACGTATGGTGACATGTTATTCAAAGGGTGGATAGAATACTGAATAAGGTTGTACCATATTTATAATAACATCACAGTATATGTAAGATACTGGAGTTATTATTTTAGAATGGTAAGAACAAAGAAAGAGGAAGTGGAAGAAGAAAGGAACTTGGAAAAGGGTGGTGAAATCATTACCTCTTCTTCGGGTTCTTCCTTTTGATTTGATCAAAAGGGATCCTTAGGTTGGCTTTCTGATCAAACTAAGGCCTCTAGGTTGTAGTGAGGGATGTTGGGAGAGTATTTGGGAAGAGTTTGGCCGAAAAAAAAGTCTTTGAAGGTGTGAAGAAATGAGAAGGAGGAGTGATCTTTTATAAGAGGGGTGAGGGGCACCTTTGGAAAAGCTAGAAATATTAATTTATAATAAATTCATATTCGGTTTCTAATGGCTCCAAAGCTTATTATTCAAAGGTTAAGGTGGGTATAGGTCGAAAAACACTCAACCAATAGAATTTAGAAAGGTTTGGGTACTTATATTAACCTTATCTTTAAGTATTAACTCTAAGTTAATTAGTTTCACTTTTACAATGTCTCTTTGTATTTTTATATAATATGGTTAATAAACTTACTATATACATCAAAGAGACCCCCAAGTGGTCCATTAATGATTAAAATATCATGATATAAGTCTATTGGCCGAACATTAGATTTTTAGGAATTTAATATCAATTAATAATATAATATTTGTTTTAAGAACTCTTTTATGTCAATTTTGAAACTATTCAATAGTTGATTTTTGTGAAACTCATAACAGATTGATTAATTAGAACAAAGTCAATTAAATCAATCCTAATATATCATATTATCCTAGAAAATTAGTTTAATTCATTAAAAGTTTCATATTATATTTATTTGGGTATTTATAATATCAATTATTTTGATTTTTCACTATTATAGTAATTACTGCATCATCATTGTGTCATAAATAAAATACATTATTTAATGTCTAAAAATTATAAATAAAATATCATTATGTAGGAAATCGTTTTAGCTTTCTAATTAATATTTATAATCTAACATCCAACATATATAACCCTATGTAACAATTTTGTTTCTAAAAGATATATGCTTGTGTCATTTTTGTATTCATTTTAACTTAATTAAAATAAAGTGTCATTATCACTTACAAGTGGATCCATGGGGTCCCAAAATAGACCCAAAGATTCACATGGTCGACCATGTATCAAACAATAGGGTTAAGACACGTTTTAGGGTAATTTAGTATTATTATAATATTATTTTTTTAACCCTTATTTACCGGATTTACCCTTAACCATGGTAAATAAAATATTTACCGCAGTAATTATTCAAAATGTCGAAAAATAAAAGTTACCTATTTACACAATTTGAACATCCTGATTCCAAATATGGAATCCATTTTCCTAAATTCAAAACACAGAAGTGGCAGAAATTAATTTAAAATTAATTCCCGCTGTCAAAACAAAAAGCGTGTCTTTAAGAGATAATAACTATCAAAAGATTGACACTTGTTTATGTTCGGTTTAATTGTAAAATTATGTCCAATGACCAAAATTATATTAAATGGTAAAAATATATTCTAAATATACTTTAAAACCACTCAAATTCATAATTTATCACTATTAATTATTTTTATTAAAAAAGTTGTTTTTAATTAAAATTTAGTAATTTTCACTATTTATCAAAATATGAAAGTTATCCGAAATGTACCAAAATTTCACCTTAGGCTAAATTCGATATTCCGAATCCAAAAATGAAGTCTATTTTGAAATATAAAATATATATGATTTCAAAAAGTAGGTATTACTATTCACAACGGCTAGTTTAATTGGTTATGGTGTGTTAGAACTTGGTGTTGCGTACAACACACGCTATCACATTATTCAAAGTGAAGCGTACCGTAGAAGCTTGGGGTGTTACATTCTCCCCTCCTTCAAATAATTGCGTCCTCGCAATTTCTAGGGTATTACTGTATAAAAAGACTCGGGTGGTTCTTCATCATAAGTTCCTCGGGTTCCCACATTGCTTCTTCCATCTTATGATTTCTCCACAAAACTTTTACCAGACGCGTCGTCCGGTTTCTCAGTACTTGTTCTCTTGTATCAAGAATCTTGACGGGCTCTTCACAATAAGACAGATCGGGTTCCAGTTCTAATTCCTCATAGGTGAGTACATGCGTTGGGTCAGGCATGTATTTTCTCAACAGAGATACGTGGAACAAATCGTGAACTTTGGAGAGACTTGGCGGCATTGCCAATCGGTAAGCTACAACCCCAATTCGTTCTAGAATTTCGAAAGGTCCGATGTACCTGGGACTCAATTTACCTTTCTTTCCAAAACGTATGACTCCCTTCCATGGAGATACCTTTAGGAAAACATGATCACCGACTTGAAATTCCAAATCCTTCCTTCGATTATCGGCATAGCTCTTCTGCCTACTTTGAGCTGCTTTGATGTGATTTTGGATTACCTTCACCTTTTCCATTGTTTCCTCCACCAGTTCTGGGCCTATAAGTTTTCTTTCACCAACGTCATCCCAACAGGTTGGTGTACGACATCTCTTTCCGTATAACGCTTCATATGGTGCCATCTGAATACTCGAATGGAAGCTATTGTTATAGGAAAATTCTACCAAAGGTAAATATTGATCCCACATACCCTGAAAGTCAAGTGAGCAAGATCTCAACTTGTTTTCTTAAGGTTTGAATAGTCCGTTCTGATTGTCCGTCTGTCTGAGGGTGGTAAGCAGTGCTCAAATGAAGTTCAGTATCCAAGGATTTCTGAATACTTTTCCAGAATCTTGAAGTAAAACTGGGATCACGATCAGAAACAATCGATAGGGGTACTCCATGAAGTCTCACAACTTCATTAATGTATAGTCTTTCTAGACGTTCCAGAGGTAGATCTTCTCTTATAGCAAGAAAATGTGCTGACTTGGTAAGACGATCAACAATAACCCATATTGCATCGTTCCTTCTAGGAGTCTTTGGTAGCCCCATGACAAAGTCCATTGTAATATTGTCCCATTTCCACTCCGGTATGGGAAGAGGTTGCATGACTCCTCCAGGCTGTTGCCTTCCAGCTTTCACTTGTTGACAAACCATACATCTTGACACAAAATCAGCAATCTCCCTCTTCATGTTGTCCCACCAAAAATGTTCCTTCAAATCTCTATACATTTTGGTGCTCCCAGGGTGTATAGAGAAATTGGAACTATGAGCATCATCCAGCAATTCCCTTTTTAGATCAGGTATATTGGGAACACAAAGTCTCTTCCCGAATTTCAAAATTCCATCTTCATACACAAAGTCTCTCAATCTCCCATCATTCACAGCTTTAATCTTCTTTTGGAATTCTTCATCATCGGTCTGAGAACTCTTAATCCTTTCTAGTAAAGATGGTTTGGCAACCATTTGAAAAAGCATTGATGTTTCACCTTCCCTGGTTATTCCCATGTCCATCTTAACTAGATCCATGAAAATTGGATCCCTTTCAATTCTCATATTGTTCAAAACTCCATGGTCTTTTCTACTCAAAGCATCTGCCACCTTGTTTTCTATCCCTGGGTGGTAGTGTATCGTACAATCATAATCCTTGAGTAATTCAAGCCATCTCCTTTGCCTCATGTTGAGTTCTTTTTGTGAGAAAATATACTTCAAACTCTTGTGATCAGTATAAATCTCACATTTTTCACCATAGAGGTAGTGCCTCCATATCTTCAAAGTAAAGATCACTGCTGCTAACTCGAGATCATGAGTAGGATAGTTTTGTTCATGAATCTTCAACTGTCGTGATGCATAGGCAATAACTCTATCATTCTGCATAAGGACACAGCCAAGTCCTTTCTTCGATGCATCACTATAAATAACGAACCCATCATTCCCCGATGGTAGAGTCAATATAGGAGCATTGACTAATCTTCTCTTCAGTTCTTCGAAAAATTCTTCACACTCTTTTGTCCAAACAAATTTAACCCCTTTACGTGTGAGCTTCGTTAATGGGTTAGCCAATCGGGCAAAATTCTGGACGAAACGTCGATAATAACCTGCCAAACCAATAAAACTACGTACCTCAGTTATACTCGTAGGTGCTGGCCATTCATGGATTGCCTTGGTCTTAGAAGGATCAACAGAGATTCCATCTTTAGAGACAATATGGCCAAGAAAAGAAATCTCCTGAAGCCAGAATTCACACTTGCTAAACTTCCCATATAATTCATGCCTCCTCAGAGTCTTCAAGATAATGCGCAAGTGATTTTCATGATCTTCGTAGGTTTTGGAGTATACCAGAATATCATCAATAAATACCACCACAAATTCATCGAGATACTCCTTGAAAACTCTATTCATCAGATCCATGAATACAGAGGGTGCATTAGTCAATCCAAACGGCATTACAGTAAACTCGTAATGCCCGTACCTGGTTCGAAATGCTGTTTTCGGAATGTCTTCCTTCTTCACACACAACTGATGGTATCCAGATCGAAGGTCAATCTTTGAAAAGTATTGAGCTCCATGCAGTTGGTCAAATAAATCATCAATACGAGGTAGGGGATACTTGTTCTTTATCGTTATAGCATTGATCTCACTGTAGTCGATACATAACCTCATAGATCCATCTTTCTTTTTAACAAAAAGAACAGGGGCTCCCCATGGAGAAACACTAGGGCGAATAAATCCCTTATTACTCAATTCCTCTAGTTGTTTCTTTAGTTCGACTAACTCTACAATGGCCATTCTATAAGGGGTCTTCGATATAGGCCTTGATCCAGGAATCAAATCAATAGAAAACTCAACTTCTCGTTCTGGAGGATGTCCAGGTAAATCTTCCGGAAATACATCTACAAATTCTTTCACAACAGGTACATCCTCTATTTGAACATTCCTTTCCTCACCGACAGTTATTTCATTCTCTTCCTCCCCAATAATTGAATTAAGTTGAGCTACTGGGGGTGGATCTAAATAAGAATTAGGTGGTGACGATTCTGCTCTAAAAATAAGGTGCTCCTTATCATTATCATCAAGAATCATAACCTCTTTCTTCTTACAATAAATCTTCGCATCATAGTCCGAAAGCCAGTCCATACTAAGGATTATATCAAACTCAATCATAGGTATGATGATGAAATCAGCAGATAAAGAAAATTTATGTGCTCTAATGGGGACTGATTCACAAAACTTTGTTGCAACGATACTTCCCTTAAGAGTTTTAACTGACAACTCCCTTATTAAATCAAATTGGAAATATCTAATTTTCTTAGAAAACTGGGAAGATATGAAACAATGCGATGATCCAGAATCAAATAATGCATTTTCTAAACTTGAGGAAACCATTAAATTACCTGCCACCACGTCTTTCGGAGCTTCTACCTCAGCAGTAGTGATAGCATAAGCCTGGCCTTGATCCCTTGGCATTTTCTAAGGTAAGTTCTCCTGACTCTTAGGACAAGCATTTGCATAATGCCCCATCTCCCTGCAATTGTAGCACTGAACGTTGGTAGCTTCCTTCTTCCCCTTGCAATCATGAGTTTGGTGGCCTTTTTCACCACACTTGTAACAGACTCCCATTCCCTTCAAGCAAGTACCAGGATGTTTCTTCCCGCATTTACCACAAGATGGATATTCAACCATTCCCTTCTTCCCCTTATTTCCATTCCCAGATTGATCAGCAGGTCTCTTCTTCTCTTGCTTTGCTTTAAAGTCATAAGACTTAGAGAATTACTTTTCTGTCTTGATAGCACATGAGACAATGTCTTCGTACGATGAAAAGGATTGTGTGACTAACGCTCGACGGAGAAATGGTTTTAACCCATCAAAGAAATGATCAATCTTACTTCTTGGGTTACGAATATAATCACCAGCGTACCTCACTAACCTTGTAAAGTTAGCCTCATACTTTGTGACATTCTCATCCTCCTTTTGTCTCAGACTCAGAAATTGCCTTTCCATATCTGCTCGATGGTCGCGAGGGAAGTATTTTTATAAAAACAGATCTTTGAACTCCCTCCATTCCATATTTGATACTTCATCATATTCCTTCGTATTTTGAATCAATGACCACCATTGATCAGCATCTCCAGTGAGGCGGTAAACTGCCATGATAACTTTTTCCCTTTCACTACTCCCCAAAGCCTGAAATATTTTCTCTAGGGAAAATATCCATTGCTCAGCTACTAAGGGATTTGTATTCCCATTGAACGTTGGGGGTTGTTGCCTCATGAATCGATCTAACATTGATCCTCCACGTTGCGGATCAGGGTGCTCCATACGGGTAAGGTTATTATTCATAACCTGAGTAAGTTGTCCCAGTATGGTGATTAGCTGATCAGCACCAGTTGCATCACCAGCCCCACTATAATTATCTTGAGCAGGAGGGCAATCCCTACATGGAGTGCGTGCATTGATACGGTTTCCATTTCTTCCACTAGGCGCCATTTCTAAACAATGGCATAAACTATATCAATTTATGAATCAAAATACATAATCCCATACTTATAAAACACTTAACATAAATTGAACTATTTATGGATATAATCCATAATCATAAGAATGTTTTCTTTGAGGAAGTATATACTCATAATCCCTTCAAAATGATTTGTAAAGAAAATGAGAGTTATCCTAAGCATATCCCCCGGGAGTGTCGTAACCAAGAGTGCAGCAAGGCCCGTTGTCATGCACCAGTTCCCGTTCGAGTCTAGCTCAAAGCGGTGTTTTCAGGATTTACCCCTAGGTACATCTGTGCCAGAGCCGCCTCTACCTGCTCGTATCCAGACAGGGATGTATTGCTTGGAAAACTCACAAAATCACTACAATACCAAAATTCTAGGAAGTTCTTCTATACTAATCCTCAAAGTTCATCTTAGGTCTACGTGCTCTAATCAGAGTTTATCTAAATCTAGCTTCCAAGGTTTGTACTAAACTTCCTCTGATACCAACTGTAACGCCCCGACCCCAGTTACCCAGAGTCGGTGCATTATTACATAACATTGGCATGATCACAAGAAAGATCAAATATCGAAAGACCGATTGGTTTAGTAGCCTTGGAAACACTAGATATATTCATAAGTTTTACATTACATCATAAAATGAAAAACTACTACAACAACATAATGTTTCCACAATCCACACTATTAACCCCTCATAAAATCCCTGCAGGTCACTCATAACTTATTTCTTCACATCCTGGGAAAAATAAAACATAGAAAAGGGGTGAGCTCAAATGCCCAGTAAGGATAACAATATAGCGGAAACTTTCATAAATAAGAATAAACATTTAAGGCAATGTATAACTAAAACAAAAGCCTTTTAAATATGAACTTTCAACATGGTATGACATAAATAAAATGAAATAATGCCATTTACTTATTCACATGAATATTCTACTAATCGAATAATCACATGAAAAAATCAATAACCACTTTCATAATGTTGGAATGCGTAATGCCAGACTATCATAACCACATAGCCAAGGCCTTGTGCCAAGACTACAAATAAGATTTTTTCAAGGCCTTGTGCCAAGACACTAGTTTGTCTCATGAGACCTACCGATGCATCGAGGAGCTATAGCGGGCTCCACCCGTCACTTACTAAGTCCAATTCATTCCCATATGAAAAGGTTTAAACATAACATAAACATTCGTATTAAAACTAGCATACGAAATGTCAATAATTTCACCATAAACTATGAATGGTATAAAAATAGCACATCCACAGTCAAACATATCACAAAACCTTCAATACAATATAAAATTTTTGTATCACAATAGATCAAATTCAAATAAGCGTAAAATCCATCAAAGGATGTTGACATAGATGAAATCAAAATTCTTTTTAAAGAAATATCTCTTTTTATTTTGAAATCATTTAAGATCCATATAAAATAACACATTTTCTTTGAAAATATTCTTATAATCTTGTAAGGGAAGTTTTGAAGATTTTATAACGGTGGAAATTAGTCACACCCTCCGTATAAGTTTAAAAAAACGTTCTTACCTTAATTCTGTCGAAAAGGTTAAAAATGACCTTGTTTTGAAAACGACGGAAAGATTCCTTTATAAACCTCTTATAAAAAGTCAAACAATGGTATAAATGACTTTAACCCATATTATTGTAAATAATAAAAATGTTTTGAAATACATTTTGAAGAAACATGGATGTGGATGATAAAGAGATCCCAGTAGATTATTACAGATAAACAACCTCGGATAATGAAGAGATTGTGAAATAACCCTGACCAATTTGGTAAATTATGAAACATACAACCCATAAAAGAGGTATCATACAATTAATATGTAAATACACATAAATTAGATTGTATTACACAAAGAATATAATTATGGGCAGTACATACACCACACAAAAGGTGATGGTGGCAATATGGCATGAATCTCACGGAAATAAGGAGTGACATGAAACCCCTTACCTTGTACTTTTCCTTGCTTGGGGTAGGTTAACTTCCTGTATAATGGTTAAATAATTGTTATTAAATTATACAAGAATCATATATATTAATATGATATCATATATGATCTTTTAACATTGATTTTTTAATAATATCTTAGAATTATCGTCGTTTCGGGTGTTAACTTACTTGTTTTCTTTTATATGTTTTGTTACGTAAGACATGTTTGTAAAGGATAGGTTGTATATTATTCATATCCAGAATGATATCAAGTCCTTAAACATCATTTTTAAATCATCAAATGATAATTATACTTGAATGGATACGATGGAGAATGAATCTCATCGCGTTCGTGGAGACGATAGTCCGTACGTACGCACGAGCGACAATATCATTCTTTTGATATTAAAATAATATATAAATGGATGGTATATCATATATACAGAATCATTAACATGTTATATTTATTATTTACATGAGTTACACATCATTATTATACCCATCCAAATAATAATATATTGAATAACAATTACACCACGACGTGGAGACGGTAAGCCGTACGTACGCACGTATGGTGACATGTTATTCAAAGGGTGGATAGAATACTGAATATGGTTGTACCATATTTATAATAACATCACAGTATATGTAAGATACTGGATTTATTATTTTATAATGGTAAGAACAAAGGAAGAGGGAGTGGAAGAAGAAAGGAACTTGGAAAAGGGTGGTGAAATCATTACCTCTTCTTCGGGTTCTTCCTTTTGATTTGATCAAAAGGGATCCTTAGGTTGGCTTTCTGATCAAACTAAGGCCTCTAGGTTGTATTGATGGATGTTGGGAGAGTATTTGGGCAGAGTTTGGCCGAAACAAAAGTCTTTGAAGGTGTGAAGAAATGAGAAGGAGGAGTTCCCTTTTATAAGAGGGGTGAGGGGCACCTTTGGAAAAGCTAGAAATATTAATTTATAATAAATTCATATTCGGTTTCTAATGGCTCCAAAGCTTATTATTAAAAGGTTAAGGTGGGGATAGGTCGAAAACCACTCAACCAATAGAATTTAGACAGGTTTGGGTACTTATATTAACCTTATCTTTAAGTATTAACTCTAAGTTAATTAGTTTCACTTTTACAATGTCTCTTTGTATGTTTATATAATATGGTTAATAAAATTACTATATACATCCAAGAGACCCCCAAGTGGTCCATTAATGATTAACCTATCATGATATAAGTCTCTTGGCTGAACCTTATATTTTTAGGAATTTAATATCAATTAATAATATAATATTTGTTTTAAGAACTCTAATATGTCAATTTTGACACTATTCAATAGTTGATTTTTTTGAAACTCATAACAGATTTATTACTTCGAAAAAAGTCAATTAAATCAATCCTAATATATCATATTATCCTAGAAAATTAGTTTAATTCATTAAAAGTTTCATATTATATTTATTTGGGTATTTATAATATCAATAATTTTAATTTTTCACTATTATAGTAATTACTGCATCATCATTGTGTCATAAATAAAATACATTATTTAATGTCTAAAAATTATAAATAAAATAGAATTATGTAGGAAATCTTTTTATATTTCTAATGAATATTTATAATCTAAAATCCAACATATATAACCCTATGTAACAATTTTTTTTCTAAAATATATATGCTTGTGTCATTTTTGTATTCATTTTAACTTAATTAAAATAAAGTGTCATTATCACTTACAAGTGGATCCATGGGGTCCCAAAATAGACCCAAAGATTCGCATGGTCGACCATGTATCAACCAATAGGGTTAAGACACGTTTTAGGGTAATTTAGTATTATTATAATATTATTTTTTAACCCTTATTTACCGGATTTACCCTTAACCATGGTAAATAAAATATTTACCGCAGTAATTATTCAAAATGTCTAAAAATAAAAGTTACCTATTTACACAATTTGAAAATCCTGATTCCAAATATGGAATCCATTTTCCTAAATTCAAAACACAGAAGTGGCAGAAATTAATTTAAAATTAATTCCCGCTGTCAAAACAAAAAGCGTGTCTTTAAGAGATAATAACTATCAAAAGATTGACACTTGTTTATGTTCGGTTTAATTGTAAAATTATGTCCAATGACCAAAATTATATTAAATGGTAAAAATATATTCTAAATATACTTTAAAACCACTCAAATTCATAATTTATCACTATTAATTATTTTGATTAAAAAAGTTGTTTTTAATTAAAATTTAGTAATTTTCACTATTCATCAAAATATGAAAGTTATCCGAAATGTACCAAAATTTCACCTTAGGCTAAATTCGATATTCCGAATCCAAAAATGAGGTCTATTTTGAAATATAAAATATATATGATTTCAAAAAGTAGGTATTACTATTCACAACGGCTAGTTTAATTAGTTATGGTGTGTTAGAACTTGGTGTTGCGTACAACACACGCTATCACATTATTCAAAGAGAAGCGTACCGTAGAAGCTTGGGGTGTTACAAAATCTATGTTTTAAGATCATGTAAAATGTGAATTATACTAAATAATTCAAAAATTCAATGGTTAATGATGATCACTAAAGCCATCAATCACATACAGAAAATGAAAACGTAATGTCACATGTGATTGGTTTTGGCGATGTGGGGTATGACAACAATGTTGTGGAGTAATTGTGTGTTTTGGTTTTAGAATTTAGGAATAATGACGTCGAAGTAAATTTATGGAATTATTAAATAATGAAACATCTATTTATTTTACTTCTATATTTTTTTCCATAATTATTTAGGATCATATACTGATTGGTACTGGTAAACATGAATAGTGATTGTGGTAATAATTTGCCATTTTTTGAAAACACATGATTAAGGGTAGGATTACGACTAATATGAGTATTATTTTGATATTTAAATGATGATCTGTCAGATATGAGTATATTAGACAATATTAGTTACCATGTAATTGGTTAAGTATTTATTGACTTGTGGGTCATTCTATCTTGATTATGTTTATAGATTTTTGGACATAAGAAAAATAAAACATGCATGTCTTCAATAATCAAGTATGTATAGAGAATACGGGATTACGTTTTTTCACATGTTTGAAATGTGACAACCATGAACTACATTTTGAGATATGGTAGATACGTGCAAAGAGGATTTGTTTCACCACATTCTATAGTTTTCAATTTTCATCATTTAGATGGATTGTAAGGTTATAAATTTATAGAATGTGCACATTAAACATCAGTTGATTTGTTTTTGAATAATGTATTATCATACCATAGGTGTACTTATGAATATTTTATAACTTGTGATAACCATTTGTTTGTGATAAATATATGTGTAATGACCTATCAATCTATTGATTCATTGAAAGTTCCACTAACACTTCAGGAAGGAAAAAATTCAACTTCATTTATTCGAATAAGATATGAAATGTAAATTGTTCAAGGAACGAAAAATGGGGAAATTGTTCCAAAATCAAGTAAGTATATCATCTCATGAAAAATCTTTAACATAGGATAAATGGATCATGATGTAAAAGGGTGACTTATTATAATCATTTTTTCTGTCATCAATGACCCCTTTCATACTTCTTTAGTTTACAGTTTTTTGATTGATAATTTTTTTTGCATCACCCTCTTCCTTGTTATCAATGACCATTTTAAATATCTATGATTTTTTATTGTTTTAGTCCATTACCAAATCAGTAACCATTTTTTCTTATGGGGAAGCCTACTCATGATTTATTTTTTTCAACTGTTATTTTCCAACTATTCCTTTCTAAAAGAACATTTCAGTCATTGTTTTCAAAATGTGTATTATTATCTTTTTATCACCTCGATGAATTTTGAGGGAGAAATTAATTTTAAGGGGGTTAGAATTTAACAGAAAAATATTTTTTAAGCTATATTAATTTTTTATTTCTTTGATGTCTTGGGTTGTATGTTACACCAATATTAGCTTGCTCTTCATGAACCTCTGTCTTAGTTTACGATATACAAAACTCCATTAACGGATTATGTTACAAATAATATCATGTTCATTTGATATAATTAATTTTATATGAGACCAATTATAAGTTAACAACTAAATATTATTATGTTACTGTATAAACTTGTCATTACAATGACAATTTTGAACAATATTAGTTTTCTTCTGAAAAACTATTACAACACGAAAAAGATAGTTTATGAAATAAAAAACCCATTAATTATGGATTTTATAAATGTAATATATGTTTAATATATTTAATATAATGTTTAAAATTAATATTATTTGTTTTTAGACATGATATAAGAACAAATTCAATTTTTTTGTTTAAAAGAAGTATTTTTCAAAAAATACAGTTTTTCCGAATTTTGATGACACACCCATTTTAAACATAGTTTTTGATAATATTATACATTATATTTAGTAACATAAACTTCATTACTAGAATAGGGATATAAAAAATTTATTTTTATACTAATTTTTGAAAATTTTTGGATAACATTCTCATTTTTATGATTATTAAACACACACTAAATTTTAATTGAAAACAACTTTTTTCATCGAAATAATTTGTATTGTTAAATTATATTATTTAATGGGTTTAAAGTATAAATAGAATATATTATTAATATTAAATATAATTTAGATCATTGGAATTAATTTTACAAAGAATATTTATGTAAAAACATTTCAGTCTTTCGCAATGTTATAACTTTTAAAAGCACATTCATCATTTTGACTGTAGGAATAATTTTAAGTTAATTACAACTACTTCTGTGTTTAAAATTTTTAAAGATAGATTACATATTTGGAATCAGTGAGTTTAGATTATTTAAATAGTATAGTTTTATTTTTTTTGATTTTTGAATATTATATTTAGTTATTTTAATTTACCATAGTTAAAGTTAAATCGGGTAAATTATAGTGTCAAATAATATGATAAGGAAAATAAAATTAACCTAAAACTACAAAAAATCCTATTTACTGAATAAATGACGACCTTTAACACTTAAGTATCATAATTTACTGATTTAATGGCCTCTTTTATGTAAAAATGATATATATATATATATATTATTCCAACAAAAAAATGTGACAACATGTCACCCTCTTATCTTTTATAAGTATAATAATTTTAAATTCATGATAAATATGAAATAACCTTGACAATAAATAGTATCCATAAATAAAATTAATTTTTCTACATCATGGTAATTTATATAGAATTATTATATATTAAATAATTAGCTTAAACTCTTATACAATGTTGATGCAAAAAAATTAGTTAATTGATGAAAAATCAACCATATAATTTTTTTAAAATTACAATAACCATTTAAAGACCCAGATACTTGATAAAATATTAATTGATGAGTATATATCGACAATAATTATCCAAGGGTCTATATAGTGACCATTTTGAGTCATATTGAAAAGATCATTACACTTATAATATTTTATTTAATGTGATGTTAAAATTGTCACATTCACATTTCAATAAGCTTAACATTTTTAATAATGGTTTCTTAAAAAATATATAATTGAAAATAATTATTTAATTTAAATTTATTAGATTACATTATTCATTGTATTTTATTTTTAATTGTAATTCAATAAATTAGTTTGTTAAAAAACTACAGAAAACTGATGTTTTAATTATTTTATTAAGGGAAATATCAGATAAATGTAATTAAAAATATTAAAATAAATATAATTTCAGATAATTAATATTTACAATGAATTTTATAGATGATCCTGATCCCATAATTATTTAATTAAATATTTTTTTGAGGATAAAATCAAATCATGATATTTTTTAAAATCCATTAAATCAATAATGTCAAAATTGACAGTATTGATATTTTGTTGACATAATATTTTGTTAAATTAAAAAGAAAATCATAAAAAACATTAAAATATTAAAATAATTAAGATATAGTCTTAAATGTTATAAATGATTCATTTATTGTCTAATTGATATCAAATAATTATAAATTACCCTATTTTAATGCAGAACAATTCATTACATTAGTTTAAATTAAAATAGGATTACTAAGGGTTACTTGAAATGATAAGGTTTAAAGTTACATAAAAACAAGTGTAAAATTTTATAGTTGGTAAAAATTAAACCTTATATAATCAAATAATTTAAACTAAGTCATTTTGGTGGTTTTTGGATGGGGTTTCCATTTATTATAAATTAATATTTTTGGAGATCCTAAAATTTCCCCTCACCATGATTATAAAAGTGAACCTCATCCCTCATATATTCACTTAAATTTTAATATTTAACATTATCCATCACCTACCCATTTACCTTTTATACTTCCTTAGTCACATTTTAGTGGTACTACTATTCTCATAAGACCAACTATATTGCTATAAAGAGGTGATCTAGAGGGAGCTCCCTGAAGAAGAGGTAATCTTCTTTACTTACTCCCTCAAGTTCATTTCTTATTATAATTCATTTTCCTTTACTATTTCCATTATAAATAAATTAAAATCATTATCACCCATACAAATAGATTAATTTTTGTTTTTTAACCACCTTATTCCACCATTTATCCATCCTATGAAAAACGAAATCACAACGTGTGCATAAGCACGACATACCATCTCCACGCCGCTGTGTAATCTGTTTTTCCCCACCACATTTTTGTGATGGGTAAAATGAAGGAAATAATAAATATATATTATTATTATATTGATTCTTTATAAAAAATATACCATACACTTCCATAATTTTTACTATTAACGAAATGATATTATGGCTCGTGTATACGATTAGCCTACTGTCTCCATAATGCGATGTGATTCATATCCATGTACACAATTCATTAATGATTTAATAAATAAATATATTTAATAAATATTATATATATTACAATAATATGAATTCATAAATAATGTAACTATATCCTATTTACATTATTTGGTACCAAATGACAAAAAATTTAAGAAAAATTAAAATGGTTAGCACCAAATGCAGAGTAATAATGAAATATTACAAAATAGGTGTTAATATGATCAAAAATGACATAAAAGGTATAAATATGGTTCTATAACAAGTTAATGAAATTATTTTAACCATTATATAAAATGTTGAGATAAATTTAAGTGAAATCCAACTTATGGTAAGGGATTATTTTGTCTCACTTTTATTTTTATGGGACACATGCCTTAAACACTACTTATTTCTTTTGTGGGGTGTATATGCTTCCTATGAATGTTTTTATGACTGATATCATAATGGTTATAATATTTAAATCTGAATATATTTTTCATTATATTATTTAGAATATAATTAAACTAATTATAAATTGGTAAGTGATAATCTTGCAATTTCATTTTTATCCGTGATTGTTTATACGTAAGTATTTACTGAGGTATATTTTTTATCCACATCTATGTTTTTTAAATATATTTACATTAAAGTTGTAATATTTAGATTTTTATGTTTAAATTCATTTTTACCCATTTTGGAAATTTTTACTAAACAATTAGAAAGGAATATTTATTTTATTTTTCAAACGAGGTACTTTTGGACTTTTTTTGGTAAGAGTACAAGAAAAATGTTTTATTTTTATTTTTATGGCATGAAAAGATTTTTTAAATTACCATAATTCCCTATTTACATGATGTTTTATTTACAAAATTTCATTTTTATATTCCAATAAAATATTTTATATTAAAATTAAATGGAATTTTGATAAAAAAAACATTTTTGAAGAATAAAAAATGTTTTTCTCAAGAATTAATTTCAAGTGTATTATCAAATTTTTTTTCCAACTAAGCTGAAATTAATTAAATTGGGCTATGTTTAAAACCATAATATTAATATTGTTTTTTTGTTTTTATGATGGAATCTTATTTATTAAATCCATTGGTTTTATATGGATTATGATGGAATGATGTTTAATAAACCCATTTTATTCCTTGGGTTATGTTATGACAAATGATTTATGTTTTTGTGGCACACATTTTTATGGTTTTAATTATGTGATGGGTGGGAATGATATCTCCCACTAATGGATTAGTTAAATATTTATATCTCATGAGATAAATATGAATTGAATGACAAGTACATCTGGTTCTATAATATAGGGTTGTAACAGCATGTAAATATAGTTTAGTAATATAGGGAAAGAATGAAAAATAAATATATTTTAGTAATACAGGGTTGGAATGACATTTATAACTGGTTTAGTAATGGAAATTGTCCACTATGATGGTCTCAGAAATGATCCTCTACTAATATAGAAATTATTTTCGATTCTTATGTGTTTCCCACAACTCCATGCTTCATTCCAATGCTCTTTTTTCAAGGTTCAGGATACCTTTATGATTTATGACTTATGAAATTCCAATATTTATTTCATGAATCAGTATTTTAATATATGTTGTATGTATAATGTTTTTAAAAATATTGGTTCATGTTTCTACATACTTATGTTCACATCTTATTTGATATTTTCCTTTTTTACCCTTACTGATCATCTGAGCTCAAACATTTTTTGTTTTAATTTTCTTCAAGATCTGAAGAATTATTTTTGGTAGGAAAAGTATAGGGAATTATGTTTATTGGATATTTATAAGATCTTTCACCACATTAGGAGAAGGAGTTCCATGTTTCCAAAGGAACTAAACTAATATGGTCCTTGGGAGCCTATTTTTGTAATGTATTAAGTATTCTTAAAAGGTGATGTAATTATAATGTTCTTAAAGAATGAGGCTTTTATCATATAATTTTTTATATGGTATGAGGATGAATCCTTAGATATGAAATTTAGGCATAATTATTTAGATTATTACGGTGGTATTTTGATCAACATGAACTTGTTTTGTCATATGAATTGTTATTATATATATATACATGTTCTAGAACATTAAATGAAATAAAATAAATATTTTATTTTATAGTTTAACAATAAAAATGGAATAATGACCATCCTTGAGGAAGAAATTGTATAATAAGAGTTCTTCGTCGACAAAGGTTGTAAAATGGCACCTTACTGACAATGATTTATTTTTTAAAATAAAAGATAGAGGGAGTAAGGATGATGATAATGGATATTCCATTAACATGTTATCATTCTAGTATATAAGTGATATTATATTATTCATGATAATTTATACAAATAAGGTGAGGATAGTATAATAAAATAAAAAATTTGAAAATAAATTAATTGGAAAAGGTAGAGGATTTAGCATCTTTAATACTACTCCTTGAGAACCTACTTAACGGGATTGGTTTTGGCCTTTCTTAATGGAAAGGAGCTCCTAGTCGTAGGGAGAGACAAGGGTAGAGGATTTGGGTACAAAATTGAAAATCTTAATGGCTTAAGAGAGTGAGGAAAATAAGTACATGAGAATGGTATTTTCAATGGAGGAGAGGGGTGATTTGACAATATTTTATTCATTTTTTATTATATTTCTCAAGATAATAAATAGATCTGATTATTGTGACTAAATATAACAGTAAGTGAATTTAAATTTGAACCAAGATTTATTATATCATCCATGACACATGGATTAGATTATTTAGCTTAAAATGTATTTTGACTACAAATTAACATATTTTACTATTCAATAAAAATTCAACTATTTCAGAATAATCCAAAAAATTCACACTAATTATTTTTGATATGTAGAACTAAAAAATGAACTCTAATTTATGAAAATAATTTTCTTATTATGTGAAATTTTATTTTTAATTAAAATAACTATTTATTCCTAAAATGATGTTTTAAATTAATAACTCATTTTATAACACAATATAACATCAAATAAGGTCTAAATAAATTATCCTAAAATTAAGGGACATAAAAATATTAATATATTAAAACATTTTATGAAACTGAATTTTATTTTAAAAAAATTTATTAATTTTATATATTTAATTAAATAATTATTACCCAAAAAACAACGACATGTAATTATTAATTTTTAAAATATTAACATACTTATACAATTATATCATACATTCATGTATAAGGTGCCTAAATTTTTTATATTTTCATGGGTGAGGTTACTATTCATAAGGTTAATATTAATATTCATAAGGGTAACATTACTATTCAAAAGGGTCAGGTTACTTTTCACCAAAAAATTATGTTAATACATTCAGTCTCTAAACTTATTACTGATCACAACTATGTATGTCTGATATTTCAATATTTCAATCAGAGAAGCAGATAAATTATGTTTCACGGTTAGGTTATAACTGTCTTATTGAATATAATTATAATAAAAAGGTTTTATTTCATGGAGACTCGGTGTTGTGTGCATTAAATTCTATATTAAATTTATTTTTAAATCCTTGGGGTGTCAAAATTATACTAGTTATTCATCATGAGAAAAATCATGCTATAGTAGTACAAAAAATGAGTTATGTTCATGTGAAGATTTAGGAATGTATTTCCTCAAGATAGATATATAGAAGACATCTTAAATATGAGAGAGTTTTGATGGGAGTGCTAAGAGAATTGAATCTATTCCAATATTGTCAAGAATCAAGAAGGGACTAATACACATATGGCTTAGTTTTCCCTTATTAACAAAACATCTAATCTTCTTTCGTGGATAATTTTTTAGGAATACCTTTTCTACAATATAAAGTTATAGATATCATGGAGTATTATCAATATAACTCTTATTTCAACTATGATCTTTTATGATGTACTATATACTGGATATTACCTTATCAACCACTAATTCAAGTATCCAAATCATAATATATTTATTTATTTACTTCAACCAAACATGTTATATTTTTTAACTTCATTCTATAGTATAATTTAAGAGGAGAAATCATTATTCATGAGTGAAATAATTTTTTATAATAAAACAAAACTAGTGGAAGGTATTTATCCCAACCAAAAAATAAATTTAGGGAACATGATCTCAACATAACATCTAGGATTTTAAAGGTCCTCTCAGACTAAAAATCTATATGTGGATTATAGGATTTAATAAAACAAAACATCATATCTATATCATGTTGAACACTAGTCCTGAACATTGAGGTATACCTTACATCTCAATCAAATATAATATAATATGGTACTTCATGCAACCTTACCATGTACTTAATATATATCCTCAAAACATGATCAAGATAGAAATCCATTATGATAGAAATTAAGTGTGATGACATTATATAGTTATTGACTATAAACTAGATAGAAATATGGAGTTTAGATATTTTGGTATCTATGTTGATATTTTCCCATTTCAATTATGGTATGTGTAATGGTTTTGACATCCCCTTCAATATTTTACTATAATCCAAGAAATTATGAAATACCATGAATTGATATACATAATTCATAATATCTTTATTTATTTTCCCCCTACCAAAATAATCCTTTATGTCTTTATACATATTTTTATTTCTTGGAAAAATTGATAATGATGACCTATAAGCTTCTCAAATAATTCATTCACTAATTCTAGTATTGATATGAAACATACCAAGTTAATAAACAATATAATTCTACCACAATCAAGGTGGAAATCAGGAAAAAATTTCACATTCTATTTCTTCTCCACAACATCATTTTGGGACTCTTTTATATTCATACAGATAGATTGAAAATATAATCATGTGAACAAATATAATATCTCAACCCTTCTATAAATATATCATGGTATATCCTTTGAAGGTAAATAAATATTTGACCTTTTACGATACTTATTATATACTAGGTGACATGATCCTTTTGACTCAAATAATCATACACCTTATTCCATATCTGAAGGTGTTAATATATTGAATAGTTATAATCATTAATTAGCTTAAGATATCATCCATGGATGAAATTAAACGAATTATATATGAATATATACATTACAAATTATTATTAGTAAATATGTGAAAATTTTATCTATACAGATAATTCATCTATAAGTTTAATGGATGGATTACCACTGATAACTCTAAATCATGAATTATGTTATTTTATCTCAAGAACCACGAATTTTAATGGTACATATGATACAACCATATAATTTATCATATAAAAACACCTGAGACCCTTCATAGATGCATCCTCATAAGTCATATACCATTCTCCACTATATGGTACTGGACTGACCAACCATCACATCAGTTCCTTGATTCTTTTAGCAGTTTAAGGGAAACTAACTCTCTTATGTGTTAATATAATGAGTAGATTAGATATACTTGAAAAAAAATTCGAAAATCACTACTAATATCCCCCTAATTCATGAAATATATAGATCTCAGTCATAGTGGTTATCCTATTATAATGTTTAATAACTTTGTTTTTTTAATGTTTCCACTAATATACCCGTTATTGAGATTTTGTGACCCAAAAATTATAATTTAAGTAGAAAAATCACACTTGGTAAATTTTTCAAACAAGTTATCATTCCACAGATTATTCAATTCAATCAAGTGTCCATAATTTTATCATCCCGCACCCAAATAACTCAGAGCGTATGTCTACATTATTACATTGTCATAGGATAAAATGAATCACATCAAAAAAGACTAAAGAGTATATTAGTCTTTGTAAACTATATATATACATGAATTTAATATTAAAATTAAAATAATAAAATTGAAAAATAATTTTCATTGAGAACACCCTTTGTACTCATAGTATATCTCTGCATATCAATCAAAAAACATTTCCCGGTATCTTGGGGAAAATAAAACACAAAATGGGTGAGCTAAGATACTTAGTATGTGAAACCATGCAATTTAAGATATGAATAATTTAATAATATTGAATTTTTAATGGTAAGAAACTGAAACACATGGTATTTAAATAATAACAATAGAATATTATGGTAGGAATAAATTATGATCAAATAATGTCGCATAAATAATCAAATAACCTTTAAAACATTACCATTGATATTATAACTAATCAAATAATTACTTGGAATATCAATAACTAAATTCATAATTATGGAAGGATTAATTATGATTATCTAAGACATACAGTTGATAAATTATTCCAAGACATCTTTATAAATAAGTAAGACCACAACCAAAACCCAATCTCTCATGAGACCAACTGATACATGAAGGAGACATAAAGGCCCCACTTTTCTCATACTAAGTTCAGTGAATTTATGTAGAGACCCAAAGCTTGACGTACATGTATAATACATTAATTTTGCGGAATACTTAATACATAACAAAAACAGACACACGAGGATCGAAATATTTTAGTGTCTTTGGAAAATCGGAATAAAATCTTCTAATCGTGGTGAAAGATCATTAACATCTCCCAATAAAGATCTTCCCCTTTTTGTTTTCTTACCTAAAACCTTTCTTTAAATCCTGGGGAAAAGAAAACATATAAAGGGTGAGATCAAATGCTCAGTAAGGGTAAGCATGGATAAAATATAACAAATCATAAACATTTGAACATCAAAACATGAACATAATATTTAAACATCAGAATCCTGAGAAATGACATAAATCATGGAAGTACATAATGCATAGATCATAAAGAAACATTAATCATGATAAAATAGCATGGGAATTAAACATGTAATAGTGGAAATACATTAATCACATGATATGATTTCCATAGTACCCAAGGCATTGCTGCCAAGACCATCTTAGTGGACAAAGTCCCTTTCTGAATCAAGTTCACTCCTCGTTCCAGTCCTATATTACAGAACCGGTTTAACTTGACGTTCCAGCCATGTCTATCTCATGAGATATAAATATTTACCCAATGAATTGGAGGGATATATAGCTCCCACCCATCTCATAATGAAATCATTCTTTCGTGTGCCACAAAATAAACGTAAAACATTCATCATAACCCAAATACTAAAATGGGTTTCACAAACATCATCCCATCATCTCATAATCCATATAAAATAAATGGACATTTAATCATAAAAAAAGTGAAACCATGTAAATCATAGAGACATTAAACTTGAACCATACACATATGAAATAATGTCATCTAAGATGGAAAATAGTTTTGACAATACACTTGAAATGAATTCTTGGGGAAAATATCCTTTCTTCTTTAAAATCATTTTCTTTTCACAAAATTCCATGCAATTTTAAAACATAAGGGTTTTGTGGAAAATAATCATGAAATCTTGTAGAGGAAGCTTCTTGAAAATGAGGCGTTATGAAACCGTAAAAATCCGTTGACACCGTATAAGTTAAAAATAACATTTTCCTCGTACTTTTGTCAGAAAAGTCAAAAAAGTACCTCATAACGTAAACAAAAGAATGATTACTTACATACCATGTAGTAAAAGTAAAAAAATGGGTAAAAAGGACTTTAAACATACATGAATGCACTTTTATAAAACATGTACATGGATTATAGCAATAACCCCAGTAAATACTTACGTATAAGAAATCTCGGATAAAAATGAGATTTGAAAAATTATCCCTTACCTTAGGTCTGATATGCTTCATACATATCCGAAACTCCTGTATAATGATTTAAATAATGTCATTGACTTATTACAGAATCATATTCATTGTTATGATATCATATATGTTTCACTTATGACTTTATATTACCCATTCTTTTGTAAATTCCATGTTAAAGCAGCATTTTGGGTAAAATCATTTCATTTATCGTATGTGTTTTGACTTGTCGTTCTTGATATTATTACTTATATCCTGATTTACATAATTCCAGAATGTAAAAAATTATTTATATATAATATATATTCATCATATACATATATATATTATAGATCGATAAAAGGAATGAAATACACCGTTCATGGAGACGGTAGGCCGTACGTACGCAAGAACGTTGTTTTCGTTTCCTTATTGAATTGAATGAAACTAAATAGATGACATACATATATACATACATAAATAAAGTAGTAGTATTATTTCATATATTTCACTATTATACATTATATAAACTTTATGATCATTCATGTATGGTTAACATGGAGATTGAATCTCATCGCGTCGTGGAGACGGTAGTCCGTATGTACGCACGAGCGATGATATCGTTCCCATAATTATTGTATAGAATTGGAGTGGATGGTATAATATTTCATAATCAGTATGATGTTATAATAACCATATATAGTAATTCTTTACACCATTATACCCATCCATGTAAGGTGTTGGTGGGAAAACAGATTTCACAACGGTGTGGAGACGGTATTCCGTACGTACGCACACGTGGTGATTTGATTTTCCATAGGATGGATAGATGGTGAAATAGGGTTGTTTCATAATTATAATAACATATCCGTATATGAGTTATACTTCTGTTATTACTTCATAATGAAACAACTAAAGAAGAAGAAGTGGAAGAAGAAATAGAGTTGAAGGAATCAGTAACGAACATTACCTCTTCTTTGAAGCGCCTCTTTGAGACCTCCTCTTAGGGCATTAAATTAGTCTTTGAAGAAGACCAGAACCTCTAGAATGTTTCTATGGAAGTGGAGAAGGGAATTTGGCAGGGTTTGGCCGAGCTTGAAGTCTCAAAGTGGTGTGAGGAAGAGAGGGAGGAGGTTCCCTTTTATAAGGGAGGAGATGGGCACCTTTGGAAAAAATAAAAATATTATTTTATTATAATGTCATATTCGGTTTTTAATAGCTCCAAATTGATTTATTTTGAATCTAATGTGGGGATGGGTCGAAATAATCCCATCCAATAGAATTTATACATGTTTAGGGTTCTATTTTAACCTTATCATTTAGATTTAACCTTAAGTTAAATAATCTTACTTTTATCATGTCTTCTTGTTTTCTTACACTATACGGTTAATAAAAGTACTATAAAAAGACAAACGAACTCCAAGATGTATATTATTAATATATATAACCTTATCCAAGTCATTTGGCCGAAACATAGATTTTTATCAATAAAATAACAATTAATAATATAATATTTGTTTTAAAAACTATTTTATGTCAGTTTTTACAATATTTGGTAATTTATTTTTGTGAAAATCATAACAGAATGATTAGTTCGAAAAACGTTAATTAAATCAATACTAACATGTCATATTAACGTAGAAAATTAGTGTAATTCATCAAAATCCTCAAATTAAATTTATTTGGGTATTTATAACCTCAATTATGTCAATATTTCATTAATATGATAATTACGGCATCGTCTTCGTGTCATAATGAAACTAAATTATTTAATGTCTAAATGTAAAAAATAAAATACCATTATGTAGGAAATCTTTTTATCTTTCTAATGAATATTTATAGTCGAATTTATCTTATGTATAACCCTATATTAAAAATGCTTTACATATAAAACTTTGATTTTAACCACTTTAACCCTTCTTTAAATAAATTAATAATAAATGTCCTAATCTAATCCAAGTGGACCTAAATGGTCATATTTTTTTTATAAGGTTGTGTTTGATCGAATTACACTTATCCAATAGAATTAGGACACGTGTTAGGGTAATAATAATATCATTTTTACCCTTAATTACCCTATTTACTTTTAACCGTGGTAAACAAAAGTAAAAAGTTACTATTCACCAAAAATTATTTTCATCTCATTGAACAACATTTTAGTCCTACATATTAACCGTGTCTTTAGGATTTTCAAAATTCCACTCGTAGAAGCGGTAAAATTAAGTTTTATGAAAAATTCAGTTTTTTAACTACCACTTAGGGGTTTCACTATTCATCAAAAAATGAATGTTTCCAGAAAAATACCAAAAATTAGGCCTAAGCTATATTTGATTTTATGAATTCAAAAATGATGTCTATTTTACCAAATTAAAAACATATCAGTTTCATTAATTAATTTAAAAATTAATTCCCGTCGTCAAAACAAATCGCGTGTTTTTAAGAAACAATAACTATCAAAAGATTGATACTTGTTTATTTCCAATTTCAAAGTGAAATTAATTCCAATGGCCAACATTGGATTAAATGGTAAAAATATATTCTAATTACACTTTAAAACCAATTAAAAAGACAATATAACCATATAAATTATTGCGATGAAAAAAGTTGTTTTTAATTAAAATATAGCGTGTTTTTACTATTCATTAAAATATGAAAGTTATCCGAATAATATGAAAAATTTATCCAAAGTAAATTTTTATACCCTGATTCCAAAGAAGAATTTTATTTTTTAAAATTGAACTTATAGATATGTCAAAAACAAGATTTAAGGTGGGTGCGCCATCAAAAGGCGGCAAAACTACATTTTTTTAAAAATACTTATTTTACTCGAAAATTTGATTTTGTTCTCAAACCATGTTCTAGAAAATATGTAAGATGAATAATAATGTTATAAAATTCAAACTTTAGTTGATACTATTCATAACGGCTAGTTCATAATAATATTATAACCATATATCGTTGTTTAGTGAAACCTGGTATTGCGTACAACACACGCTATCGAGGAAAGTCGCAATTGCGTGTAATGCAAGCCAAGTCAGGGTTGCGTGTTGTTCAAGACTCCCCTGTTGTTTCATATAACATAATCCAACCATATTTCATTTATACATTGAATATATATATATATTTATATATATATACACTCAATGTTCCGTAGAATAACTACTATCAGAATTGTGTGTAACATGATCCAAAAATAGTGTTGTGTATACTGCAAGCTCATACGATGTTGCATGTAGCGCAAGGTAATATTGTTGTAGCATCAAACACAAGACATCAATGATATTAAAAGAATATTTTTCATAAAATCTCGGGGTGTTACATTCTACCCCTCTTAAAATGAATTTCGCCCAAAAAATTTGTCGGGGGTTATAAATGGTTTACTACTCGAAAGTTTGTTTAATAGAAACCCACATCACAAAAAGGAATACCAAAACATGGATTTAAAAAATAAATTATGAAATTAAACGGTTACCCAAATTAACTCATCACTGGGTTTCCACGTAGGACAACATAGTTGAAAATATGGATATGGAAGAAAAATCTAACCATCAAGTTCTGATGGAGAGTGGTAGAGAACATGGCTATGAAAAAGCCATCAATCACAAATCCATAGATTTGTGATGATCTAAGGTACCATATGATTAATCAGATATAAGGGCACTAGGACAACATTTTTGGTTTTCAGGATCATTTCCCTAAAGTTGATGAAATTGGAAATAGAAGAAATACTTTCGTGATTTTGGTACAGTCTCACTGTTGTTCGTTCTTTGGAAAATTTCCACTTCATCTCTTAAAGAAATGAAGTTGAATTTTTCATTCGTGAAGTTTTAGCAGATCATGTGATAGAATGATGGGTCATTCCATATATTTCAAACAAAAGGTTATAAAAGTTATCAAAAATACATAAGTCCATCTATAGTGATATTAATCATATATGGTTCCTAAAATGGACTTATACATCATATATCATACTACTGAATATAATAAAACTAGTTTCTACTAAATAGGGACTTCATGTAGGCCAGTGATAGGCGATAAAGGCTAGTCGCACTTCGGTTGTGGGTTTGATTCCCACAGCCTTATCCGACGTGATGGGCTATCGCCCGTCCTACAGGTTGTCCTTTTTCTAAAACTACATTACTATAACATCCCACAAATAATATCGAAAAAAGTTCTATCCTTAAACAATACTAACTTATGTCTAACATAATCCATTCCAATCATTAGGCTTATCTAAAATCCTTCGGTCCAAGATCATAGTATAAAGAAAATGATTACTTGAAATGCCATCAACCAAGCATGTGAATACTATCATTTATCCCCCATATATCTTGTTGGTCACATTCCAATCATGTTAATACCTTAATCATGTATTCTCTTTAAAAATGAATACCCATTAAACCTTAGTGAAAACATAAATTCTTCCAAAAGTTAACTCTTTCCACATACCAAAATCCAAAAATTCTAGATACTCAAACCATGAAATAACCTTCTCCTTATTTCAGTTATGATCTCATGAATACTATCAAAAATTTAATTTTCTCCTTATCCCTTCATTATGCGCATATCATCAACTTTACAAAAATATCTGAATAACCCTTCATGGTTTCTGGTACCATTAATCATAAACTTTCAAAACATAAGGAAAGACAACAATGTAACAATACTTAAATGTCACTTTATTCCATAGTACCATGAGATTACTTTTACAACATTACACTTGATAAACATGTAATCATTCCACTAACATCTTAAACCATTGACCGAGATTCAACAATTCTTTCATCTCACATATCATTTGTAGTATCTTCATCATCATCAACATATATACTACCCATACGGTCGCACTGATTCTCTTCATGAGACTTTCCCTTAGGGAATTGGTTTGCATAATGCCCGTACATTCCACATTTAAAACATTTAACCACTGTTGATGTCGTAGCAATACCATTATCCTCATCCATAGTGTTAACTAAACCTTTTCCTTTGCACTCACTGGCTTTGTTTCCTTCTTTTCCACAACAAAATCATCTTCCAGTCCCCTTGAAACAATCTCCCCGATGCCTCTTCCCACATGATTTACATGAGGGAAATTGAACTTTCTTCCTCTGTGATCATCATGAAACTCCATCTTTCTCTTATTATCTGAGTCGGGAAACTTACCAAAGTTGAGATTATTGATCATATTATGAGATTGCTGATTAGGCATAATAACGATGTTTGGACTTCAAAATCCCGTTTCATTTGGTTTCTCATGAAGAATATCATTCCATTGTCCGTCATATCCTCCATTATCATGAATCTTCCTGTTTCCATCCATTTTCTAAAACCCAAAAAGAATAATGTGAGAGGAAAAAATCATGTTAGGGAAAACAATATAGTAAAGGGCGAGCACCCTCAATATCTAACATCTTAGGTTAAATTCTAAGATCATTACCGTATTTCTAGGACTATATCCTATACGTATACTTATCCTTATGGACATCCCTAGACATACCTTAGAAATATCTCTAGGGATCTCACTAACGTTTTCGCATCCTAGTATCCAAAGGTTGTCTAAACATTTCCTCTGATACCAACTGTAGAGAACCGAATCTTGACGTACATGGAAAATACATTACTTTTGCAGAATACTTAATACATGACAAAAACAGACACACGTGGATCGATATAGTTTAGTGTTTTTGGAAACTCGGAATAAAATCTTCTAATCATGGTGAAAGATCTTCAACATCTCCCAATAAAGATCTTCCCCTTTTTGTTTTCTTACCTAAAACCTTTCTTTAAATCCTGGGGAAAAGAAAACATATAAAGGGTGAGCTCAAATTCTCAGTAAGGGTAAGCATGGATAAAATAAAACAAATCATATACATTTGAATATCAAAACATTAACATAATATTTAAACATCAGAATCTTGAGCAAAGACATAAATCATGGAAGTACGTAATGCATAGATCATAAAGAAACATTAATCATGGTAAAATATCATGGGAATTAAACATGTAATTATGGAAAACCATTAAGAACATGATATGATTTCTATAGTAGCCAAGGAATTGCTTCCAAGACCATCTTAGTGGACAAAGTCCCTTTCTGAATCGAGTTCACGCCTCATTCCTGTCCTATATTACTGAAATGGTTTAACTTGTTGTTCTAGCCATGTCTATCTCATGAGATATAAATCTTTACCCAATGCATTTTAGGGAGATATAGGTCCTACCCATCTCATAATTAAATCATTCTTTCATGTGACACAAAATAAACTTAAAACATTCATCATAACCCAAAGAATAAAATGAGTTTCATAAACATCATCCCATCATCTCATAATCCATATTAAATAAATGGACATTTCATCATAAAAAAAGTGAAACCATTTAAATCATAGAGACATTAAACTTGAAACATACACATATGAAATAATGTCATCTTTGATGGAAAATAGTTTTGACAAAACACTTGAAATGAATTCTTGAGGAAAATATCCTTTCTTCTTTAAAATCATTTTCTTCTCAAAAAATTCCATGCAATTTTAAAAGATAAGGATTTTGTTGAAAATAATAATTCAATATTGTAGAGGAAGCTTCTTGAAAATGAGGTGTTATGAAACCGTAAAAATCCGTTCACGCTGTATAAGTTAAAAATAACATTCTCCTCGTACTTTTGTCGGAAACATAAAAAAAGTACCTCGTAACGTAAACAAAAGAATGATTCCTTACATACCATGTAGTAAAAGTAAAAAAATGGGTAAAAAGAACTTTAAACATACATGAAAACACTTTTATAAAACATGTACATGGATTATAACAATAACCCCATTAAATACTTACGTATAAGAAATCTCGGATAAAAATGAAATTTGCAAAATTATCCCTTACCATAGGTCCGATATGCTTTGTATGTAACCGAAACACCTGTATAATGATTTAAATAATGTCATTGACTTGTTACAGAATCATATTCATTGTTATGATATCATATATGTTTCACTTATGACTTTATATTACCCGTTGTTTTGTAAATTCCATGTTGAAGCAGCATTTTGGGTAAAATTATTTCATTTATCGTATGTGTTTTGACTTTTCGTTCTTGATATTATTACTTATATCCTGATTTACATAATTCCAGAATGTAAAACATGATTTATATATAATATATATTCATCATATACATATATATATATATATTATAGATCGATAAATGGAATGAAATACACCGTTCATGGAGACGGTAGATCGTACGTACGCATGAACGCTGTTTTTGTTTCCTTATTGAATTGAATGAAACTAAATAGATGAAATAAATATATTTATACATAAATACAGTTGCATTATTATTTCATATATTCCATTATTTTTCATTATATAAACTTTATGATCTTTCATGTATGGTTAACATAGAGAATGAATCTCATCGCGTCGTGGAGACGGTAGTCCGTACGTACGCACGAGCGATGATATCGTTCCCATAATTATTGAATAGAATTGGAGTGTATGGTATAATATATCAGATTCAGTATGATTTTATAATAACCATATATATTTATTCTTTACACCATTATACCCATCCATGTAAGGTGTTGGTGGAAAAACAGATTTCACCACGACGTGGAGATGTTATTCCGTACGTACGCACGCGTGGTGATTTCATTTTCCATAGGATGGATAGATGGTCAAATAGGGTTGTTTCATAATTATAATAACATATCAGTATATGTGTTATACTGATGTTATTACTTCATAATGAAACAACTAAATAAGAATAAGTAGAATAAGAAATAGAGTTGAAAGAATCGGTAACGAACATTACCTCTCCTTTGAAGCACCTCTTTGAGACCTCCTCTTAGGGAACTAAAATTGGTCTTTGAAGAAGACCAGAACCTCTAGGATGTTCCTATGGAAGTGGAGAATAGAATTTGGCAGGGGATGGCCTAGCTTGAAGGCTCATAGTGGTGTGAGGAAGAGAGGGAGGAGGTTCCCTTTTATAAGGGAGGAGAGGGGCACCTTCGGAAAAACTAAAAATGTTTTTTTTATTATAAAGTCATATTCGGTTTTTAAGAGCTCTAAATTGATTTCATTCGATGATAATGTGGGGATGGGTAGAAATACACTAATACAATAGAATTTATACAAGTTTAGTTTCTATTTTAACCATATCATTTAGATTTAACCTTAAGTTAAATAATTTTACTTTTACCGTGTCTTCTTTTTTTCTTACACTATAAGGTGAATAAACATACTATAAAAAGTCAAAAGAACCCCAAGTTGTTTATTATTAATATATATAACCTTATCTAAGTCCTTTGGATGAACCATAGATTTTTAGGAATAAAATAACAATTAATAATATAATATTTTTTTAAAAACTATTTTTTGTCAATTTTGACACTATTTGGTAATTGATTTTTGTGAAAATCATAACAGAATGATTAGTTCGAAAAACATTAATTAAATAAATACTAACATGTCATATTAAGCTATAAAATTAGTGGAATTCATTAAAAGCCTCAAATTAAATTTATTTGGGTATTTATAACATCAATTATGTCAATATTTCATTAATAAGATAATTACTGCATCATCTTTGTGTCATAAATAAATAAAATTATATAATGTCTAAAAATTATAAATAAAACACCATTATGTAGGAAATCTTTTTATCTCTATAATTAATTTTTATAGTGGAATTTATCTTATATATAACCCTATATTAAAAATGATTTACTTAGAAAACATTGATGATAACTATTTTAACCCTTCTTTAAATAAATTAATAATAAATGTCCTAATCTAATCCAAGTGGACTTAAATGGTCATACTTTATTCCTAAGGTTGTTTTTGGTCGAATTACACTTATCCAATAGAATTAGGTAATGTGTTAGGGTAATAATAATATCATTTTTACCCTTAATTACCCTATTTACTTTTAACCGTGGTAAAAAAAGTAAAAAGTTACTATTCACCAAAAATTATTTTCATCTCACTGAACCACATTTTAGTCCTTGATATTAACCGTGTCTCTCGGATTTTCGAAATTCCACTCACAGAAGCGGTAAAATTATGTTTTATGAAAAATTCAGTTTTTTAACTACCACTTAGTGGTTTCACTATTCATCAAAAAATGAAAGTTTCCAGAAAAATAACAAAAATTAGGCCTAAGATATATTTGATATTATGAATTCAAAAATGATGTCTATTTTACCAAATTTAAAACATATCAGTTTCATTAATTAATTTAAAACTTAATTCCCGTCATCAAAACAAATCGCGTGTTTTTAAGAAACAATAACTATCAAAAGATTGATACTTGTTTATATCCAATTTCAAAGTGAAATTATTTCCAATGACCACCATTGTATTAAATGATAAAAATATATTCTAATTACACTTTAAAACCAATTAAAAAGATAATCTAACCATATAAATTATTGTGATGAAAAAAGCTGCTTTTAATTAAAATTTAGCGTGTTTTTACTATTCATTAAAATATGAAAGTTATCAAAATAATATGAAAAATTTATCCAAAGTAAATTTTTATACCCTAATTCCAAAGAAGGATTTTATGTTGTCAAATTGAACTTATAGGCATGTCAGAAACAATATTTAAGGTGGGTGCGCCATCTAAAGGCGGCAAAACTACATTTTTTTGAAAAATAATTATTTTACTTGAAAATTTGATTTTGTTCTCATAACATGTTCTAGAAAATGGGTAAGATGAATAATAATGTTATTAAATTCAAAATGTATTTGATACTATTCATAATGGCTAGTTCATAATAATATTATAACCATATATCATTGTTTAGTGAAAACCTAGTATTGCGTACAACACACGCTATCCAGGAAAGTCGCGATTGCGTGTAATGCAAGAAAATTCAGGGTTGCATGTTGTTCAAGACTCCTCCATTGTTTCGTATAACAGAATCCAACAATATTTCATTTATAAATTGAATATATATATATATATATATATATATTTATATATACACTCAATGTTTCGTAGAATAACTACTATCAGAATTGTGTGTAACATGATCCAAGAATAATGTTGTGTATACTGCAAGCTCATACGGTGTTGTGTGTAGCGCAAGGTAATCTTGTTGTAGCATACAACACAAGACATCAATGATATTAAAAGAATATTTTTCATAAAATCTCGGGGTGTTACAATTTCTCATATGAAATAGATGAAACATAATCAACATAAAAATTTGTATTGATGTACTAATTTATGTAATCATAATAATTACCCCAATCATAAAACATAATCATAAACCATCCCGAGTAAAATGGTTAATTATAATAAAATTGTACATACCATGTTAAAATGATAATAAAACATCCATAAAAAATAATTAACATATCAATACAATATAATCTTATTATATCTTAATTATTATTGGGAGTTGATGTCATTGATTAATAGAAATATCACAAAAAAAATCAATTAAAATAATTTTGAGAAATATAACCTTTGCATTTTGATGATCGCCTTTTAAAAAGATGTTGAAAAATCTTTTTAAAAATTATTTTCATTGAAAATAAAATTTCAAAACCTGTAATATTATCATTAAAACGTTGATAGGTCAAGATTGTGAAAAATGTGTTCATGTGATACGTGTTAAAAAAATATTCCATTCAAATTTTCAGTAAAATTCAAATACAATTATTTTGAAAAAATATTGAATATTCCATTAAAAAAATGTTTTCAAAAGAATATATGGGTCAAAAATTATTTAGTAAAACTTTTTTAAATGGCTAAAAAAAATTTAATATTTTTTTGAAAATGTCTGTTATATGAGAAATTAATTCCTACTAAAGAGAGAAATAAAGTCACATTTTCTTATAAACATTTTCTCAATCATTTTATGTACCAATGAGTGTAAAAATTAGTACTATTACAATAAAAGTTCATGAATAAAAATATTTTAAAAAATTTAAATATTTTAATATATAAATATATAATATTTCTCCAAAGGTATAAGTAAATATAAAAAATATTGACTAATGATGAGATTGTGAAATAAACCCTTTCAACATTAGTAACTTATAAATCGCAATCCCAATAAATTAAGTGAAATAAAGTAAATATTTAAATACCATTGATACAAATTTATAAAATATATTAAATATCAATAGGGAATTATATCGACCAAAAAAAGGAAATAAGTTATGAATATGGAATATGTCAACTGAATGTAAAAGAGAGATGACAAAATCTTACCTCATGTATGATTTGATTTATATGTGTCATAAACCACTATTAATTTTTTTAATCATGCTATTAGTTTATCATTGAATAATAATAATATTTATAATATCATATATGATCCTCATATCACATTGTACTACCTATTTGTTAATAATATTATGCAATAATTCAAGTATTTATTATCTTGTTTTCTCATTCACATTTAGTAATGGATGTTCTTATTATTGATCATAATATATATATATATATATATCATATTAGTAATTATAAAAAATTTATATGTATCATATTTATTTAGAATATAAATGTTTAAAACTATTTATAAATGTCAGACATGGAAAATGAATCACATTACTTTGTGAGATAATAGGTCGTACGTATAGACAAGTGACGTTATCATTCACTTAATGAATGAATGGTTAAGGAGGTCGGTGATATATTTATTCTCCACAATAAATATAATCTTATATATATCATATATACTCATTAATGTTATCCTTATTACATTACATGTAATGCGTTGGTTGGAAATGAATCACATTTCTTTATGAGGCGGTAGTCACCCATACACATGAGTTATGCTATCATAATTGAAATGGAATGGAATTTAAAAACGAATAGGTGATATTTTAATTTTATAATTATAATAATATCATAAATATAATACATATTTTTTAAACAGATCGTTATATCCATACATGAATTCTGGTGATGGAAAATGAACTTCATCGGTTCGTGTGGCAGTAGCCCACCATAAAAAGATAGATGATTTTGTTTCCCAATTAATGGATGTGGATATGGATAAATATTACTCTATATACATAATAAAATCTAAGTATATGGGAGATAATATTTTTTATATTTTTTTTAATAAATAATTAAAGCTAACGAAAGATGAAATAAAATAAAAAAGCTTTGTTAATATAATTACATTCAATAAGTGAGACCTATGTTGGACATCCTCCTAATGATCCAATGGATGGAACATTGGTAAAGAAAATACGCTCTATAATACTTCTATGGATTTTTAGAGTGACTTTGTATGTTTTTGGTAGACCCAAAGGTCTTTGGGGTTGTGAATAAGTGAGGGTGGTGGTTCCCTTTTATAAATATAGAAGGGATCCATCAATGAAATTCCTTGGAAACATCTTTAAAGATTTCAAAAATGATAGTCCTTTAATTGAAAAAAATATTTTTAATAACCTTAGGATTTAATTTTGGATTTTATTAAATAAGAAATTTCAAATTTGGAAGTTAATTTTAACACTAATATTCTTTGTTGAAACCCACTGTAAACCCATTTTTACCTTATGCATGATAAATAATTTTTACTATTTTTACTATTAATCTTGGTCCAAAATTAATTTGACCGTATTATATAATATAATTTATTCTAATTCCAAATATATAATATTTTATTTTAAATTCAATTAACATATGTCAAATAATTCAATTTAAAATTATACCTGCAGACGCGAGAAAAAAAGAGGGTTTTGAAAGAGTATGTCCTCCAAATTATTAAAGGATTTAATATCAAATTCAATAAAAATTTGAATAAAATCACATAAATTTTAAAAATTTTGAGATAATTTTACAAATTTTATATAAAAACCAATTTTAAATATTATATAACTTTTTAAATAATTAATATGAAAAATAGGTTTTTTGAAAGAAATCATTATTTTCTCTATTCATCAAAAAATGTAACATTTCAGAAAAATACAAGAAATTAACCCTAAGATAATTTTAATATTATGATTTCAAAAATCAATTTATAATTTAAAATAAGTTTCTTAAAATTATTAAACATTAATTGAAAATTATGAGTGAAAATAGTGACTAAACCAAATATTATAAAAATAAAATTTTCCAGAAAAGATTTTTTTTATTTTACTAATAATCAATAAATAACCATGGAATTTACTTTATACATGTTTAATCAATAATATTTTGATAATTTAATTAGTAAAATTCATAACCACCAACTTTATAGCTATGTTATAATGGTTATGTTTAAATAATAATATTTTAATAAAGAACCATGTTTAATTAAAACCTGATATTGTGTGCTTTACAAGCTATACATGAAAGTTAATTTATTTAAAATGATATGTATCTTAATGTATTGGGATTCTATATTCTCTTATATACCTATTGTTCTTTTTCGTATAAGATTTCATACAAGATGTTCTAATTTTAGAAATATTGGAGTTTTATATTCCCCCCTCCCTTGAAATAAATTGCATCAGCAAAATTTCATCACGATCATGACAATCAAGGGTTTGACATTTGAAATTACCATCTTTAAAAATTCATGTTATTAAAAGGTTTAATAAACCATTCTCTAAATAATAGTTAAATGGGATTATAATGTCCACATAGAATAGAACATACCCATGTTTCTATGTAAAAGAACATTGGTGGAAAGTGAAGATATGGACATGGAACAAAAGTGTAAATAATTATAGAGAGTGATAGTAGTTAGTAATCACAGAAAAATGAATTATCAATTTAATGCTATGTACCTCAAAACCATAAGTATACGATGCTTTAAATTTCCATCGGATCAATATGAATGAATGTATTAGGATATCGTTTTTGGTTCAATATCATTTTCTTATATTTGTAGAATTCATTTACCTTTTTGACTAAGAATATATGAAAATATACTTCTTTTATATAAATCTATTTCATAGAGACAATTTAATATTTTCTTTTTGATTTGATCATTTTCCAAATTATTTCATACTACAATAAATGAATATTGAAGATGAATTTTTTATTCCTAAATCACTAAAATTATCTTTTAACAGATATTAGGTTCCATAAAAGAGTGATATGTATTTATGTGTATTTATATATATTTTCCAAAACCAGTATGGTTGGCACAATTTATACAATAAAACCAAAAGGTCAAATCCATCCACTATATAAATAGGTAACCTAAAGACTCATCAAAAAAATTTATTTCAAAATTCAATGTTTAATTTTTTCTAAAGAGGGTTAGTAAATAAACAATATATTCCCCAAAATATATATCGTGTCTCTTAATGTCACATTAGAAATAGGTGAATACCTTTATCCCCATCAAACATCAATAAAAACATGAATTATTCCAAGTATAAAACCTCGTGTTGTCGAATAAATTATATAAGTAAACACTTCTAGTAAACTCTATAATAGATAACATAAACCATCAACTCACTAACATATTTCGTAGTCACCAGTATTATACCATAAACATATCATTATTAACTATTTATCAAGAACATATTAAATGTTATCCCCCTAGATAATGTGTTTTAATAGAGGTTTAACTTGTTACTAAATCACTTTTCATAGTCATTAGTACCGTTCAACATATGCTCTCAAATCCTTTCTGAAATAATACTATAGTAAAATCTATATTCATTTAATAATTCTTATAATGACAAAATTATTGACTAAAATAACGATATAACATAATTATTCAATCTAAACACAAGAACATTAAATATTCGACTTCTTCTGTAGTAATATATTAAACTTAACCATGACCCCATAGCTTATTTTGAGATATATTTCCTTGATTTTTGGGGAATTCAATTTCATAGTGACCCATATACTTTGGTTGATGAATTGAACATTGAAAATTTCTTTCATTACATTGAAATTATGAGCATAGTGGTGTTTCACTTCACACAAGTAGAGAACTCCAATTCCTTTCATGAATGTACCAGGGTGTTTCATCCCACAACTATCACATATTGGAAATTCTTAATTCCCCTTCTTCTTATTATTCATATTTTTATCTTTCATACTCTTATTATATTTATTCCCCTAAATTTCATAAGAATTATAGTTTTATTTCACAATCATAATATATAATTTTATGATATCATTTTAGGATTAGAAACACTGGGAGACTAGTGCCCTTCGAATGATTTACTTATACCCATCAAATAAATGATTAATGATTCTCTTTATATTACGAACATAGTCTATATTATAACATTTTATCCTTGTAAAGTTGAATTCATACATTGTTACATTTTACTCTTAATTCTATCCTAGAATCATGAAATATATTTCCATATAAACTCATTGCTCATGAGGAAAAATATTTTTCCAAGAAGTCTACCTTAAAATCCTATCATTATAAGCTTGTTATTTCCAACCCATCTTTAATGTTTTTAAATTAATGGGTACCACTAATTCATATATCCCATGATACTATAAAAACCCATGAAACATTTATCACTTTCATGAGTTTTGATATCTATAAATATATTCCCTAATGATCTTATCCATTACTCAACTAAAAATAGATATTTAGTCCCCTTAAAAGACAATGGGTTTTGAAGCATGAAGTTGTATAACATCATTATACCATGTGTTGGATCAAATTATTATCTATATGGCAATGATTATTTATTATTACATGATTCAAATACCCAAATATGTTTATAATTTCATTATTTATAACTCCTTCTCAATCTCTTTCTAAATTATATTTCCCAGGGGGAAATCCTTACAAACGGTACGTACATTGATATAGTTCCAATTCCTTTAATTTTTCACCATTTCTAAACAATGGAATAAAATTGAATTGATTAAATAATTATGAAACATAATGTATAATATTAAATTATTGAAAAGAATAACATAAATTTAAAAATTTATACATAAATAATCTTATAATCACACATATAGTTTCTTTGGGGATATTTTTATTTTCCACTTCATTATAAAGTTTTGTCATAACATTTGATTTATCCTAAGAATATGACATAAGAGTGAAAATATAGGTATTCAGTAAGGACCATTTTGATGAACCAGGATGTTATTAGGTCAATCACATTACAACCTTTTCATAGTTATTACTTATAGTTATATATATTAATGAACCAGATCCAATTGAATTTCCCTGACATAGATGTATTTTCTAGAAAAAATATAATAATCTCTTCCATACAGAAACATTAAGATGTTCTTATATATATCCCAAATAAATATCATAGGTTTATGTACCCAAATAATTTTTTTCCTAAAACTTGTTCACATGGATTCTACTAAACATCCTCTAACATTTGGAATTTAGGGATCCATCTAATTGATACCAATAGGTGTTCAACTAATGTCAAGAGTCTTTAGGTGATGGTGCACAAATATATTGGAAACATCACTATAGTTTTATCAAGTGATCAGCATTTCACTTGCTCTTTTGGCTACCTCAATTCCCATATCACATGTTCCTTTATTTAGTCCCATAATAGATAACAAGATCGCAGAAATCTGTGAATGGACATTGCATCTCTCAAATCCACCATCACTCATCCTTGGATAATTTTGGGGTATTTTAATACTATCTTGACTCCAGATGAGGAAATAGGAGAAATAAATAGCTCAATCTCCTTCAGGGAGTTCAGGCTTTGTATTGATCAGAATGATTTCATTGAGACTGACTTGGTAGGTTCCAAATATATGTGTTATAGGAATCACCTGAATAGATTCATGGAAATAAAAATTCATAGAGCCTTTTTTTAATGGGGACTCTTTAGACAACTGGGGTTCAATATCATGCTCAACCCTATCTAGACTCAACTCTAATCAACATCACATCCTGGTGGATCTTAGTGAAAAGGAATCTAAACCTCCTATTCCTTTCAGGTTCAATAAGGCTTGGGTATCCCATCCATATTGCGAGGTCATTGTTCATAGCACATGGAATTCAGTGCATTGTCGGGATGATACTTTTTCCTGCATTACCAAATTCAAAATTCTAAAGAGGAATTTTAGAATGTGGATAAAAAATAATTTTAGTTCCCTTAATTTTTTTATCTTTTCATTATAAAATTATCTTCAAAGGGTTCAACAGCTAAATAGAAATAATGACTTCTCTGATGGAGTTTTAGGGGAATCTGAATTGTCCTTCAATTCGAATAAACTTCTTGACATGAAATATGCTTTGCAACGAGATTACTTTGGAGCCAAGTGGTTAATGGATGGGGACATAATCTCAAAAAATTTCAACTCTATTCAAAGAATTAAGAGGGTTTTTAAACCTCTCTCTCTAATTAAAAATGGGGACAGTATCATTTATAATCGAGTGGATCTCTCAATGCATTTCAGTTCTTACTTTAAGGATATCATTAATGGCCCCAATCCATCAATGACCCTATAGATGGGGTGATCCCGAGAATGGTGAATCAAGAGGAAAATTCTAATCTCACTTTTGTGCCCCTTGATCCAGAGATAAAGGAGGAATTCATTAGCCTCAAGCCAGAGAGTGCACCTAGTACTGATGGCTTTGGTAACTTCATCTTCCAAAACAATTTGGATCTAATCCATGCATATGTTTGCAGGTTATTCATTCATTTTATTAGAGGTGGATCTCTCCGTAGAGGATTGAATGATTTGTTTCGTTAAATTATTCTGAAGGAGGAGAATGCTAATGAAGATCATCTCTTCAGGCTAGTTTCACTAGTAAATACTATTTATAAAGTTATTTGCAAGATTCTTACCAACATGCTTTCCTCTGTTTCCTCCAAAATTGTCTCTCCAAATAAGTTTGGCTTCATCAAGGGGAGATCAATACAAGACAGTCTTATCACCACCTTTGAGTGTGTTAATATTCTTAAGAAACCCATCATAGGTGGTAATATTTATCTCAAATTAAATGTCAAGAAGGATTTTGACACAATGGACTGGGGTTTTATCTACAAGATCCTTGTCATGTATTGGTTTGATGAGGTCTTCATCAACTGGGTCAAAAACATTCTATGTTCTTCTCATATTCCAGTCCTCAAAAATGGTTCCCCTGAAGGATATTTTGTTTTCTTGAGGGGAGTAAGACAGGGTGATCCACTATCAGCCATCCTCTTTTCAATTGCTGAGTATTACCTTAGAAGTATTTTTTCTATCATGGATGATAATGGCAAGATGAATTCTATTCATACTAGAAGGGGTATTGTTCCTCCCACCCATATTCTATATTCTGATGATATTATCCTCTTTTCCCAAGGGGATAAAGGTAATATCAATAATATAAAAAGGTATTTTTTGCATTATGAATTTGTTTTAGGGAAGGTCGTTAGCTGGAACAAATCATTTGTTTATTTTTCTAGAGGCTTTTCTACTCCCAAAAAAAATGATATCATTGGAGAATTGGGTATTCATGAGAGACATCTTCCCTTTACTTATATGAGAGTTCCTATGCTCTGGGGAAGACCAAAGGTCTTTCATTTTTCCAAGATTGTGATCATGATTAAAAAACATATTTCTACATGGAATGGTAAATCTTTATCAATGGCTTGTTGGGTATTCTTGGTGAAATAAATTATCGTCGCCAAATTTGTATATTATTTTAGGGTGTATAAATGACCGATTGATTTAATTAAGTGTATTAATAATTTTATTAAGAATTTTATCTGGAGTGGTAGTATATTTGAAAGAAGACTGGAAACAGTTTCATTGAATAAAGTTTGCAAATCTCATGATGAGTGTGGGTTGGGTATAAAAAATTTGAGGGGTTTCTGTGAATCTTTGCAGGCCCGGTTTTTATGGAGACTTATAAACATTCAATCTGCTGCTACCAATTTTCTTTGGTACAACTTCTTTCATAGTCTTAAAACAGAGAACTTTAACTATGTTAATTCCTCAGCGTGGCCTGCTTTTAAGAACATTTTTTCAAAAATTGATGTTGATTCTCATCAGCTTGTTTCTATGGATTTTTTTCTCTCTTTTTGGATGTCGCATTAGACTGGGAATCAATTGATTTACTTGGTCATAGAGGGGGAGTCTAACCTGGATTATGATCTTTCAATCAAAGAAAAGCATGGATGTCTAGATAATATTCTAGGTCACATTTCCTTGATCGTGGATGATTATTGCTCGTCTTCCATGGGTGATTTTTGGGAATGGGAACCTACTGTAAATGGTATTATCAACTCCAAAGCGTATGATAATCATTTTACTGGAAGAAAAAACGATGTTTAATAGATTGGAAATTTTCATAGAAACTTCCTAAGGCCTTCTCGGTTTATTATGACTTGGAGGCTGGCTCAAAAAAAATTACCAACAAATGATTTCTTGCAGGTATTTTGTATCTCAATTTGTTCCATTTTTGTTTTGTGCTTTCAGCATAGGGAATATGTGGATCATCTATTTCTTAGTTGTGCTGCGGCTTCAGCGATATGGAGGGCAGTTTATGAAATTTTTGAGGTCTTACTGCATCACTTCAACACAATTGAAGACCTCATTAAAAGTTGGCTCTCTTTGACGCTGTCAGCACAGCTTTGTTTTCTGTTTCTTTCTACTGCTGTGGAATCTGTTTGTTTAATTTGGTTGTCAAGAAACAAGATCAGACATGAGTTACAACGCTTCTGGTCTAGTGTTGTGCTGACATGAATCCTCACTGTTGTCCGTGAGGTGAAGACTCTGAAAGGTGTGTTTTGTGAAAATTCATTTCATGACTTATCGGTTCTCAATCAGATTGGGATGAAACGTAATGTTTGTCCTCCACATGGAACATTGGATGTTATATGGTAGGATCCCTTTCTTGGTTGGATCACAATCAACTCTGATAGTGCTTTAAGGGGTAATCTAGGGCCCTATGTCTTTGGTGCTGTCTACAGAGATCATCAGGGGAATGTTCTTCGGTGCATCTATGAATCATGTGGTATAAGCTCTGACCTTGAAGTAGAAATGTATAGTGTCATCATAGCGGTGAAGCAAGCTGAGAGTAGGGGTTGTAACAAGATCTGGATTGAATTTGATTCCATGGTTATTGTCTCGACCTTTCGTATAGGGGACCTACATCTATCCTGGAATCTCACTAATCGTTGGACTAAATGTCTAGAATCTCTTTACTCAAAGGACCACTTCGTCATTCATGTGTATAGAGATGAAAACGCATTGACAGTTGGGCTTGCTAACAAGCGAGTCAATTGGAATGATTTTCATTGGGAGGACAATGTCCCTAAAGATCTTATTCTCTTCTTTAGGAGGGACGTTTGTAAATAATCTATTTCAGACTTGTGTAACCTTTGTTTATGATAATATAGGGATCTTGTCTTTCCTAGAAAGATCTCAGTTTGTAAAAAAAAGGAATCAAATCCTAAAAGAACAAATATTTTAGTAGTCTTGATAAATTAGATAGACAATTTAAATTCATATTAAAATTTTATACATAAAATAAATAATGTATTTTCTTTTGAGATATCATTATTCCCCATATCCTATACCAAAATATAAATCACAATACACTTCTTGATATCCTGGGAAAAAATTTGAAGGGGGTCATATCAGATACTCAATAAGGTTAGAGTACTGTAGAAGATATCAATAAATAAGGTATAAAAAATATTGAAATGTAAATAACTAAAACCCATTCCATTTAATAAATATAATTTACATAAAATGGAAGGAATAAATGATGATAAAAATGACATATAAATAATCACATGATCTTGAAAACTTATCCATGGATATTATAACTATATTATAATCACCTAGAATATCAATAAATGAATACATAGTCATTGAATTCATAGTTATGGACATCTAAAAAATATACTAGAGGCCTTGGCCCAAGACATCTAAATAAAGGGTTTTAGATTTGACCAAACCCCAATCTAGTTTATTTTATGAGACCTATTAAAGCATTTAGGGGATATATTAGGCATAATATATAACATAATAAGAAAAATTAATCATTCATATCAAAGGGGTTAAATATAAAAAAAATTATAGAAAAACTAACATACACAATCATAATACAGACCCAATCAATAAATATAATCATAAACCATCTAGAGTAAAATAGAGAATTGTATAAAAATTGTACATCCCAGTACAAACATATAGTTGACCATTAAAATAAATAAATAGGATGGAACCAATAAAATATATCTTCATTGGAAAATAATAAAATAGAGTATTTATTTAATTGATGAATATAAATAACAGAAAAACATCCTTAAAAACATTTTTGAGTAAAATAAACCTGGCATTTAAAAATAATGTTTTAAAAAAAATTCTCCACAAAAAAATATGAAATAAAAAATCATTGAAAACAATATTTTAAAACAATTAAAATAATCATTAAAATGTTGATTTTTCATAAGTGTGAAATGTTCTGTTAATTCCATACATGTTAAAACAACGATTATTTTCACATTGTAGGTAAAATTCAAATAGGAATTGCTTAAAAAAATACATGAAGATTCATTTCAAAAAAAAATTAAGAAGAGTTAAAATGGAGAAAAATTCTAATAATAAATTATTTTTAAAAATTTAAAAATAGATTTTTAAAACACCTTTTGAAAACTTGGTTTTTTATGAAAATGATTTCCTACCGAAGAGTGAAATAATATCTGGTTTTATTAAAAACATTTTCTTAGTCATATGAAGTACTAAATAGTTGGAAAATTGTAATATTACTTCAAAATTTTAATTAATATTATAGGTAATTAAAATATATTTATTTTAATTTTGAAATATCATGTAATTCCTCCAATGAGGACGTAGACATAAACAATCTCAAATAATGATGAGATTGTGGAAAAAACACTAACCAATTTGGTAACTTCTCAATCAAAATCCCCATAAAATAAATGTCATTAAATAAAACATTAAATATTATTAATATAAATATATTAATGATATAAAATTTCAAAGGGTTACTATATACACCACATAACATAAATAAGTGTTGAATATGGAATATTTGTCATGGGAGTAAAAGGGAGACCCAAAACACTTACCTCAGGTAAGATTTTATTTGTATGTATTTGAACATCCCATATAATGATTTATAGTAGGTAATCAAATTTAAAAAATTAAAATATTAATAATATCATATATCATCCTCTTATAACATCTTATTATTCTCTTGTTTAAAATATTTCATTATTTTTAGTGTTTTGTGTGTTAATTTCCATATTTTCTAATGCATGTTTTGACATTAATGTTTTAGTTCATATGTTTAGGATATATATATATATATATATATATTTACTCCAGAATTATAATAATGTTAAAAATATAATATTTACACATTACATTAATTTTAAAAATCATTTATTAAAGTTGTACATGGAAAATGAATTGCATTGCTTCCTGGACACGATAAATGTTATGTACGCATGAGCATGTATATCATTCCCATAATGAGTGAAATGGTAAATAAAATGGAGATTTATTAATTTAAATAGTAAATGTATATTTTACATATATCCATTAATTTTATCTTCATTACATTCCATATAAATAGTATGTAAAAAATGAATCGCATCACATTATGAGGATACAGTCGATCGTACACATGAGCAACATTATCGTATTTGAATTAGAATTGAATATAAAAAAGGTATATGTGATATTAAAATTATAGAAGTATTATAATATCATAAATACCATATTTATGTGTTAGATCTATTATTTTTTATATCCATTAAATGTGGTTATGGAAAACAAACTACATCAGTCCGTGAGGCGGTAATCTGCAGTACACATGATCATGAGTTTGTTTCCCATTTGATAGAACTTGAGATGAATAAATATTATGAAATAATGATAATAAAATATAATTATATGATATATAATTTTATTATTATATTTTATGTGTTAATACATAATTTAAGGTTTAAAAATAAGAAATAAAATGGAATAGCTCTGTTAATATTATTACCTTATCTAAGAGAAGCCTCTTTTGGATCTCTCGTTAAGGATGCTAGGGATTTTTTTGGGTAGTCTATAAGCTATACAATATGTATAAGGGCGTTTTTAGAATATAATGGTAGTTTTTTTGGTGTAAAATGTTTTTAGGGGTTCATATAAGTGAAGTTTGGGATTTCCCTTTTATATGTCGGGAAAGAGAACCCTCTTTGAAATTACCTGGAAATTTCTCAAAATAATTCAAAATGTTAACGCCATTAATATGAAAAAAGCTTAAAAAAATATTAGTTTAAAAAATTGGAAATTAAAATGTGGATATATATCTATATAACAATATTTTTATTAGTTGGTAGGTCATTTTATCTTTTATATTCTTAGTTTAACCCCATTTAAACCCATTTTTACCTTAACCACAACAATAAATTTTTTCTTTTTCACTATTCATTTTGGTCAAAAAATATGGTGAACATATTAGATAATATAAATTATTATGAAAAAACGATGTGGAATCAATTCTTTCAAAATCAATTCACATAATTGGTGGAATTGAAATTAAAATTATACCTGTAAATGCGATGAAAAGAAAAATATTAAATGAAAAAATTATCAAAACTATATATGTTTTGAATATCAAAATTGAATAAGAAATTGAATAAAATGACATATATTAGATTTATTATAATATAATTAAACTAAATATAGTTAAAAAAAATAGATGCAATTTATATTTGAAAATAATTTATTTTAAAAAGGATTTTTTTAAAAGGAAAACAATATTTTTCACGATTCTTCGAAAAATTAAACATTTCAGAAAAAATACCAAAAAATCAACATGAGATAATTTCGATATTATTATTTAAAAATATTGTTTCTTTTTTAAAATAAATTTTTAAATTTTTTTCCAATTAATTATATGTTTTGTGCTCAAATCCTTACTAAACCAATTTTTTAAAAAATACATTTTTCAGAAAATAATTATTTTACATTGAAATGATTATTTATTTATTTAAAATAAATATATATCAATTAATATTTTTCATAAATGTGTAAACCATAAAATTGTCATAATTTATTTAGTACTATTCAAACCACCAACTTAACCACTAGGTAATAATTGGAATGTTTTAATAATAATATTTAAATAGAGAATAATGATTCATTTAAACAGGGAATTGCGTGCATCCCAAGATATGAAAGAGATTGAATTGATTTAAAAATAAATATCTTGTATATTTATGGGGTAATATATTATTTTCTAATATTGGTGTACATTATAATACACGCTATGAAACATGATGTTCCTATTTTAAAAATATTTAGGATTTAAATTCATGATCTTTCTTTATCTTGGAATATATAAAAATACCAAATATATAGCCTCCCAAAATAAGATCATGTTAATATATAAATAATATATTCAATAAATCTATAATGATATTAGGGGAATTATTAAGTCCAAATAGAATTACAATAATATCATAGCGTCTATACCTCGAATGGAATGCGATCATGGGTATGTATACACTTTTAACCCTCAACTAATACTATCTAAATAAAAGATAAATTTTTGGAAATTTATTGAGGTCCTCATAATTGATCAAATAATTCATCTATAAGGTGATGATAATAGTTATTCATGATCATGATCTATTTTTTATGGATAATAAATGTAGATTCACATTGATCCATCATTATTCTTGAAAAAAAGAACAACTTCAACCCATGGTAACACACTTCTCTAAATGAATCCATAATAAATATTCTATTGTATTTACATTTTCAATTCCTATAACTCATTCAGGTCCATTTTATATGGGTCTTTGATAATGGAATAACATCTTGTATGAGTTTTCTAAAAAAATTAACATATTATTTTGGTGGAATACATGGTAACTCTTCCATAAAAATTTAAAAAAACTCCCATATAATAGGAATATATTCGATTTTGATTTACTCCACATCCATCTGAGTAAATACCCCCATTGAATAAGAAAAATGACCCATTCATATATGTAATTTCAATTGTTTGATCATATTTATCTTCAAACCAATAAATGATCATACAATGGTTCATAATATCAAATCTGACATAACAAATATAGAAATTGAAATGATATTCATATAATTGAATCCAAAACAATGTAAAAATCACATAAAAATCAACTATAAGAAGAATAAAAAAATTTACAGGGTTTAATTTTCCAAAAACATCAATTGGGATAAAATGATATAATTGAGTTATGGTCAACATAAAATTTTGATTTTTAAGTATTAATTAAACATTTAGTCACTGAGTTGGTAATGCGACCCCCTAACAGATTATTTAGATAAAAATTAATGGGTGGAACTATAATAAAAAAAGACATTTTCACTAGTATAGTATATGGAATGTGTAGATATCACCACTTCATTATCATAACCAATATCTATAATTTCGATTATACAACATTTACCTTTGTATTTAGGCTTAGTAGGCTACTAATAACAATCATCACCATTGAACCTAATATTCAAGAAATAATTGTTATGGTTCTCGCACTCATTTCCTCTAAATATTTTAGTGTGGGTGGCACTTTATATTGAGTTTTTTCATATTTAATTTCATTTAATGTAACCATTAAATAAATTTGGAATTTTATTTCTCAATGGCCTTCTCTTCCATAGTTCAAAAATTTATTATCTCCATTAAGAAATTTTCTTCCACACTTCTTGTCATACTTCTTACATAAATGAAAATTCATCTTCTTATCTCTATGATTTTTTTATAAATTCTTATAAATTGTTCATTTATTTTCTTATCCAAATCATGATATTTATTATTTAATTCAATCGTAATTTCTATCTTTATATCACATCAAAAAATTTATTCATAGCTAAAAAAGTCTCATATGGATAACCCCACTTAGGGACTTGGTTTCATGCCACTGAAGAATCACTTAATATTATGTTCAAAATCACTAATAACACTTGAGGATTACATCAAAAGACACATTAAATTTCCCTCATAGGTACTAGTAGATTCATCAAATATTTAATTATATCATATAATTCCTTCATGATTTTCATATGAATAATACATAGTAAGTATTTGTTGAAAAATAATTTCTTAAAATCATCCCACTGAATGGACTCAATTTTTTCCATTATTTCAAATTATTTACAAAAGTCCACCATTTATCTTATTCACCTTCAATATTATAAATGAATAATATAAATTTTTCATGTCCTAAGCATTTTATAATGCAAAATATCATTTAAAATGTATTAATCTATTGCACAACAATTAGTGGATTATTGGACCTAATAAAAGTAGGTAGAAATTACATTATAAAGTAATCAACAACAAATTGTTCCCAAATATTCTTAATTTTAGGTTCAATATCATTCTTGGATTGAGAAATTTTCCAAAGCATAAAAATAATATTTTGTATTTCATCTCCCATTACATTCAGTTTCATAAGAGGATAATCTATTCATTTTTATCGCATTCAACATTAACACAATTCCTTATATTTCAAGCCATTAATTAAAACCAAAAATCCTAGTATTGGAAATAATAATCATAGTGATAAATCATATAACTAATAAAAGCATTTATTGGAGGTTCAAATATCAACACCATGTTTTCAAACTAGGAAGACATAGGTATATCCTAGGTTACCCATAGTCATCATCAATTCAAATCCTTCATAATTTTTCATATTGAAAATGTGAATTAATCAAAATTTTATCCCAAGTGAGTATAAAACCAGGTTTATAGTAATGAAATATTCAACAAGCATTGTAATAGTTGTTGAGATATACTTGACCAACACATTTTAGGGTTATTACTCAAATATGACTATATTACCAAACTATGTCCCAAAGTAATATAAAGGCTATGAGGTATTTTCATAGGAATACTGCAGTCCTTTTGTAATATAACATTTTATAATATCATATACATTGTCTTATCCTAATTATTTTCACTACATTTCCCTTATCCTAGTTAACAGAATCGAATAAAAATTAATCTGATTGAAAACCAACATTTTTATTGATTTAAAAGAGAGGTATAGAAATACAGAATACAAAAGAACAAAATAAATAACTGGGGTCTAAAATAATGTAGTCACAGAGCATCGTTAAAAAAACATCACCCCCTCCTGAGGAAAATACCCTACAATAAAAAAGGAAGTCATACTATGATTCGGTGATGCCAGAGAAGCCATGAAATCTCCAACTGGGTTCCCCTCCCGCCATGTGTGAGTGATCTCAACATTATTACCTAGGAGTTGTCTTCACTTCCTAATGAGGTAAGAAATATTACATGGAGAACAACCAGTACCAGATAATTCTTTAAAGAAAATAAGAGAGTTTGTTTCCACCGTATTGAGCACGATGTGTCATTTCCCGCACAACTCTTAACCCCATGAGCAATGAATGAACCTAATCCTTTAAGGCATCACCCCTACCATATAGAGCTGAGAAATCCACAATCATTGATATCTCTGGGTTCTAGATGACACCACCACTACACATATACCCTCCAATAAAAGATCCATCTATATTGAGCTTGTCCCCAAAGTGAAGTGAACGCCAATGAACTCAGTTCCCCTAACCCTAATTACATGACTGATTGGAAAGAAACTAGCGATAGACTAGGAAACTAACTGACAGTGCAGTATGACTGTCCCTCCATAACCGTACCAGGTCCTGAAACAGATTCCACATTTTGAAAAGAATGCTAATCTTAGAACCCAAAAAACTATTGTTTTTCTCATCATTCCCCATCGCCCAGATAATCCAACACCCTACAAAAACAATTACCACCCCCGCCTTTATATCTATACCATGTTCCCCTACTACCTGAAACCAAGCGCTAAGAAAACATTCCAGCATCCCCCCCTAACCATCACATCCAATAAAAACACCAAAGGCCATTAAAATCCATTTATCCCTCTCACTATCAATGAACAGGTGTTCCACCATTTCTTACTTGGGATTACGACAACATCATATTGTGAGGCGACGTTCTCACCATTTCATTTTTTGATTACATTAGTGGGTAGGGAACTGTTCTTAACAATCCATAGCAAGAAGGTAATTTTAAAGGGGATATCCTGACACTATAGTGTCACCCCAAGAGATCAACAATAAAATCACCCCCTCATCCAAGAAAACTCTTTTAAAGAGAACTCCCCTAACTAGAATAATGTTAGAATAAGGTTATCATGTTCATTGGTAATAAACACATATTAAAAAATAGCTCATTAGTTCTCATCTATAATAGAATAAATAAATCCCAGGTGACCACTAGCCACTCATTATGAATGGTTTGGTGTGGGGAAACCCGGGAACCATGACCTCCCTGCCCTCTTTCATGAAGCCAAAAATTAATTTATCCTCTACCAACCAACAAGTTAGAGTTATTATATAAGAGCTCCATGTAAGGGCTAATCAAATTATTGATCTTTGAGGACCACATCCTCGACTCATTCATATTCATACCATATTTATTCTACATCATCTTACCCCAACAGATCAACCTTCTATTTCCTCCCATTCCAGTTTGGCATGAAGCCCTTGAATGGTAACAGAAACACTCCTCAAGATGATTTCTTTTTTAGATTGTGGTCTAACAAGACACTTTCCCCACTCCCAATGATGTTTTTCCTCCATCTGACCATCCCAAATGAAGGACATCATAATATTCTCTATGTTAGCTAAAACAGTACTTGGAACCATCATGGTGGACAAAATGTGCATGGTAATAGAAAAAAGGACACTATTCACAAGAGTGATGCGACCACCAAAAGAAGGGAATATTTTTTCCAATTGTATATTTCCCACCTGATCATGCCAAGTAGCCTGTCAAAATGGTGAATTCTAAGAGAAAAAGGACTCACTTTTTCCCCAAGATACTCTATAGGGAATGACCCCTGCTCGTATTCACGTCGGCATCAAGGGCCCTGAACCTACTTTCAGTGGTATTCTTGGTTGTAAAATAAATGATTTTATCCCTATTCCCCACATTCCAACTCCACATACAGTAATCCCCAATAATCTCATTCATACTCTAAAATTATCTCCTACATCTATTGATAAACAAAATTTTATCATCCACAAATATCAGGTGCGAAATAACCCACGTTGCATACCTACTCGAGAGGATAGAACTTTTTCTATGAGAATACCCCATTTGAGGTTGTAGCTAGCAGAATTTGGGGAGAGGATAAAGAGTGGTGGGGATAATGAATCTTTTATCCTAAGACCCCAAATTTTGTTGAATAACCCAAACTATTTACCAATAAATGAAGATGATATCCAAGTCGAGCTGAAGCACCGAAAGAGAAGATCACTAGTCTTGTTTGAGAAACCCATGCAAGCTAGAACCCTTAAGATAAAACCCCATTCCAATCAGTGATAGAACTTCCTCATATCTAATTTGATCACCAAATTACCTCCAAAATATTTATTGTGGATGTCACTAACCATCACTTTCCACACCCTAATTTCCCATTGAATGGACCTCGAATTTAATAAAACCATGTAGCTTAGGAAACTCCCATGAACATATATGAGGGGACATAATTTTATTAAGAAAGAAGGAAAAAACATGCAAGTCATATTACACATGATTATGGTCTAATACTAGTCAATGTATTGAGGGTTTCTTATCTTTGGAAGGAGAATCATCTTTGTGGCACAGACAATACGGGATAGATTTCCTCCCTAGAAGAAGCCTTGCCCTGCCCTCACTAGATCTCCCATAATAGACTCCCAAGGCACCCTTTAAAAAGATCTTGTAATGGAATCATGTCCTTGTGCACTCTCCGGATTCAAGGACTAGACTGCCTCAAGAGATTCATCCTCCTACAGATTCATCCTCAATCAAACATCATCTCCTTTTGAAATAAAGCTGGGGAACTCAGAAAATAGATTATAATCACCCCTCGAGTACCCACTAGCCATACCTGGATTTGGGCCAAACAATAAATATTAGAGGCTATCATTATCCATGTCACCCACCTCATTAGAAAAATTGGAATAAGAACAATCATCCCTAAGAATATTATTCCCCCCACGCACAATGATGCTCTTTAACGCAGGCATAGAATAAACTCGTGTTCCAATCCCCCTCATGAAGCCAATGAGTCCTAGCTTCATATTTAGAAAATGTTCTTACCTCAGGAGGGTATCCTAGAGAATGTCCTTTTTTATTCATAACTCAAGAAATAGATTTTAATCTCATTCCTATTCCATACCCACCTCCATTATCTCAATATCTCTACTAATCTCAGCCAAATATTGATCCCGCATTGGTATGTATTTTCTCCACTGGGTTATAAGGTGTTTAATCCATCTAGATTGTTACAGAAAGTTAACCAAGGATTCCCCTGATTACTGAGGCTCCATGCCTCTCACACAATGTCATATAAGACTACTTCCTCTACCCATGTGCTATAGAAATGGAACAGGTCCCCCCTCATCGCCTTTGAGGACAAGGAAAGTCAAATAGGGGAGTGGTATGAGAGGAATCACACTAGGTGAGAAACATTAATGTCCAGAATAGTAGAGAAATTTTTTTTATTCATCAATCACTGGTCTAGTAGACACCATGTCTATCACCCACCACACATTTTATTACATCAGATAAATTTATCACCTTTGTACCCCACATCTATAAGACAATTCCTCCCCAAGTGTGAAACACAGGATTTGCTAGCATGCTGAGGAAAAGCTCCACCCCCTGTTTCCCCTCTAGTATAACTATAATATTGAACCCCCCCACACCCACGAACAAGATAATACTACCTAAGAGGAGGGCATCCATGTCCCTCCAAAGCCTCTCTCTATCAAGAGCACTACACATCGCATATATGAAGTAAAAGGGAAACAACTTAAGCCCAAAAAATTTAAATTGTTAGGGATTGATCTGACATACTGTAAGAAACAACTAATATATGGTCCTTGAAGAACAACCAAATTTTGTGGATTAAGAGGATCCCTGTGCTTGAATCCTTTCAGACGAAGCCTCTATGAAAGATCTTTTATCTTTCTAGAACACATCTTAGGATCATGAATCACAATCTAGAAAAGAGAATTGTTACGAATTTGGTTGCTGAGGAAAATGGATATTTCTCGGGCTCTAAGACCATGATAATTCCAAATGAGAATAGTAAACATTGGAACAAGTATGTATAGTTTTTTCCCTAGAATCATGGACCATGGCATGGTTAGATGACACTGGGGACACCACTGCTCCACTTATGGTTTGAGACTGAGTGCAAATGATACTTTGATCCGGTGACAAAACTATCATCAGAGATCGCGGCCTGATGGACAATGCCCTGGACATATTTTCTAGAGAGCCGAATCATTGGTGGACCTCCTTAATCTGAACAGACCCTAGTAGTACTGGAGGTGAAACTTGATAAGATATTATCTCTTTCAATGTAGGCACGGATTGGGAGGAAGACACCACTGTTTGAAGAATGAGATCCTTATATGAGGGAGATGAGTCTATTACATCAAAGGCAGTCTCAATCAAGAGAAATTCCAAAATTAAAATACGGGAATAAACCCAAGGGTCATGATAGGGAGAGCGGTACTGAATAGTATTGCTAGTCCATGAACCTATATAAGGAAGAACAGTGACCCTACACAAGAGAGATGGAGTCTTATCCAATCCACGGTTGAAAAGCACCGAGTCATATTGAGAGGACCCTTGACAATCAACATAGGTGAAAAGTAATGATGAAGAAGCCCTAGAAGGCTTACCCAGAGGTATCACACCTTTACCCTTCTCCCTAAACTTCCATTTAGGAGAGCCATGCATATAAGAGTGCCTTGCAGGGGGTCCCAAAGAAACCATTGATCGAGAATGCCCTATACGAGCTCTTTTGAAAACCAATAATGAATGGCTAGTGAAGTGGTAGAATTAAAAAAATCTGGGGAAAATAGGATACAAAAATGGTTGACGACACTCTGACCTCCATTCGATCCGAATCACCACGTTGTTCTTTAGATGATGAGAAATGTCCATATCAATGCAGATCATGGTGACTAATGCCTCTGCCAGTGAAAGTGTCCTACCACCCCCAGACATAAACTATCCCATTGAATCCCCAATCACCTTAAGAAATGACTCGTTCATCAGGGGACGATAGAGCCCTGAGAATGAGATCTAGACCGCCTCTTAGGAACATTCTTCACCGGAATGAGCTTCCATTAACTAGGGATACCAAGAGAAACACCATCACCCCACAGATCTCGGGCCACGAATTGATGCTTTAACAAAATCATCCTTTAAATCAAAGAATATATAGAAAACATTCCAATCCAAAACCAATATTGTAGCCAGAAGATCTAAAACCCTTTTTAGACATAGTCCTAGAACACTGCGAGGGGGGTTTATCGACACAAATTAGTTCCATGAGAGTCCATTGATGATCCGAGGTCGACACTAAAAAAAATCTGTAGGAACAAAAAAACCTGACATCCATTTCTAGGATGAAATATGCAGTCAATGGATCCGATAATGAAGATTCATGAGTAAGAGTACACCCTAGGGAGGCTGTAAGGGCCTTCTATATTGAGGGTAGAGAAATACTAGCCAAGCCGCCATCGAGCACCAGAGAATCATGAAGACCAACGTAGAGCACCAAAGTTGCGGGTGGGATAAGAGAATTTGAATCCATTCAAGGTTTCCTTACTAAACCTACCTGAGTTCCTATACACCAACTAAACATTTCTCTAATAATGACTTTAGTGTCCCAAAATATTCATACATAAATTAAACATCTTATTAGAAGAATATTCATTACATATCAATATGATCATATCTATAACGTAAAATGTTTAGTATCTTTGGAAACATGATAAAATAAATTACTATTATATTAAATATCTAATCAATTCCCATTAATTTATTCTCATCTAAAACCCATATTAGACACTCCATAATTAATCAAATTTTTGAAAACCCATGGAAGGGAAGTTTGAAAAAAGGTTATATCAAATGATCGGTAAGGGTAATCATAAGAGATATTAATCAATATTATAAGTGAGAATAGAATAATCATAAGGGTATGATTACATGATCATTACTTAAAATATTCATAATATAATAGTCAAATATCATTAATAATTAAATATAGAATATGTTTATTGGAAAAAAATTATAGAAGCTACAATTGTGAAGAAAAATGAATGATCAATCCTGAGATGTGAGAACATAACATAAGAATAATGATTAAGTATTTCAGATACACATAAGAATTGGAAGTAATTTACATATTCAAGGATCGCTAATATATCAATCATAGTGGGTTGTGTTCACTCCCTATTACATCGTTTCTTTAGAAAAGGTTTACTCCCAAGAACATCTTACTAGACATAGTCCCTTAACAAAAATGGTTAACTCTCCATTCTAGCCCTCATTATCTCATGAGGTATCTATATTTGTTCAATTAATTGGAGGAATATATGATTTGTTTCCACCCATATATATAATTAAATCTATACACATGTGGACCACAAGATGGTAAAACATTCACAAATCATAAAACATTAAACCAAGGAAACGATAGAAGTTTCAAAAACATTTCATCTAAATTAGTATAAACTATATAGAGAAATAATAATTATTGTATCATTAATAAATACCCTAGTAAATCATAAAAAACAAATTATTTCTTCATAGATGAAAACCCCTCTTTAAGATCACTAGATCATTTTTGAGAAAAATACCCTCATAATTTTTAAATGAAATATTAAAAATATAATAATTCCCTAATATTAAGGAAATAATTTTCTTTGAAATTGTATAAGGAAATTTTAAATTAATAATCAAGTAAAATAGAATTTCGGATGGTGGGAAAATCAATTCATGCTACGTACTTTGAAACAGATACTCATTTCACATTTTTTTTGTGAAAAGACAAAAGTACATCCTTCAGAAAATGAAATGAAGATTCCATTATGTTTTTACAAAAAGAAAAATATGCGTATAAAATATTATAATGAATATTTATATAATATAGAAATAATTATTTAAAACTATTCAAAAAAAATATAGTCATGGAAGAAAGGATTATTGACTAATGAGAAGAACAAGGTCGATTATCATTAATAATAGACTTTCGATCTATTGAGTACTTAAGAAGAAGGAAATAAGATTTAAACAAATATCTAAAATTAATTACTTGAGAAGAATATAAATAATATTCGTTCTATATAGATGATATAATTACCTCCTTATAAATTTAATAATAAATTTTTTTTGTAATAATAATATTTTAAAATGAAACCCTTACATCTGCATTGTCTTTCTTTGTAAGAGAAACAAACACTTCAATAATAAATTTTTATTTATTATAATTCTATAAAATAACCACAATAATTATTATAATACGTTTAATGATTTACTTTTAACATCATAGTACATATTCATTGAAAATAAGTCATTATTATCATCATTTAATGTGTTAATTTCTTCTTTTTTAGGGATGTTTTGGTTTGGTAGTTTTGGTACTTGCACATTATTCATGGTCTATTAATATCCAAAATTTTTATCAAGATATAAATATAATATATATTAAATATATACATATTTATGACCATTAATATATGTCATTAATGAATAATAAATTACATCATTATGTAGAGATCGTAGTCCGTATGTATGTATGAGTGAAGATCCAATTTTTCAATGGATGGAAAATAGAAAGATATATAATAAATTAACCATAAATAACAATTATTCTATAACAAATATAATATATGTACATTAAATATAATTTAATTTCCAACCCTAAAGGATAACGATATAAAATTAATCGTATCTCTATATGGAGGTGGTAGTCTATATATATGCACATTTGATACTTTTATCTAAAATTTGATGGAGAAGAGGTTGTAAGTGGTTATAAAATAATAATAATAACATATAATTATATTTATGATAAAATATTAATTATGTTTTGAGGGAAAAATCCAGTTTATATGAAATATATGAATAAATCAAAATTGAAAGTGCATGGTTGAGATTTACACCTCTTCATTGAGAATCTTCCTTTAACTTACTCTTTAATCATTAATGGATTGGCATTAGTATAATATAATAAGATATTGGATGAATAGAATGAATATATAAATATCATTAGTAGTTATTTTATAATATATAAGTTTTCATTTGTGTGAATAAGGTAAGAGAAGTTGTTCCATTTTATAACTGAGGGGAGAGGCATAAATTGTATTTCATAGAATATTTAAATGATATAAGGTCAACATCATGGGAATGTGACTCCAAATTGAAATTTATTAGAAATAAATATAATATAATGTTAAAATAACTTCATAAAATAATAATTATATATAATTTTGTGGTAATCCAACCCTTATATCTTGGTTTAGACCATAATAAACCAAATTTAACTTTACACATGGAAAAGATTTTTTTATTGTATATATTATCCCCTCTAACCAAAAATTAATTTGGCCATAGTAAATTATTTGATATATTATTATTATAAATATGGAATTAATTTCACCATATTCAACTTCTATATGTTGAAAATTTCAATTTTAAATAAGCTCACAACCCTCAAAGAAACCCTGTTTCAGAGAATTGAATTTTTAATCGTAATAATTAATTTAATTACATTTTTTACTTTGTAAAAACCATAAAATCAATTTTAAAATTCTATATTGAAAATATAATATATTAATTAAAATAAACCCATTAATTTATAGTTATTAATTAAATTAATTTTGTAAAAAATACATTATACAGATAAAAATAGATTTTTTTTGGAAAAATTGTTCTTATGATTCAAAAATGATATTATACAAAGAAAAATTATAGTAATGATTAATATTTAATTTATTATATTATAAATAATTAAATTATAATTATTTTAATTTAATATCAAATTAAATCATAATGGTTCTTTTAAATGAGAATAATTGACAGCTTTTTATTACAAAAATCAGTATTTTTCACTATTAACTGAAAAATAAATCGCTTTAGAAAAACCTAAAAAATAAACCAAAGATAATAATAGAATGATAATTTCAAATTTGAAATTAATTTCCCCAAATTTAATTTCTAAAAATTTAGAAAAATTATATTTTTTATATGATAAAATGAGATAAAAACCCTTTTATGAAGAAAAATTATTTTTGAAGGATGAAATGAATTTACTGAAAATTGTGTACTTATTTATTATTGATTAATCCGTCAATTTAAATTACTTAAAATATTTATAAATAATTTTAAAAATCTATTTATTAATATTCCTAAATAAATATTCAACAGATATTTTATAAATGATTAATATATCACAATTCATTTAGACAAAGGTTGCATATAAAGAAATATTTTAAATACATCAAACATATTAAAAACGAAATATTTATAAAATCATGAGGTTTTAAAATTATTATCATTATAAAAAACTATATGGATATTATTTTAGGATATATTTTTATTACACTAGAAAAATTAATATCAGATATAGGATATATTATACTAGCCAATAATAGTTTTCTTACTTCATTTTTGAAAACATCATAGAGGGAGGGTTTTGGTCAGCAATTTTTTTTCATTAGAAGTTAAGCCTTATCTTCAAGGATAGTTATATTCGGGGTTAAGTATGGGAGAATTATATTGATGTCAGGAAATTTGCATCTAATTTTCTTTGAAATTCTTTCAAAACATTAAGAAGTTATATCTTATTCCTAAGATAGAGGTTATTGGAAATAATAAATGGTAATTGTATGATTCCCTCAGGGAATTCATATTTTATATTATTGGGATGTGGTTTCAATTGTAGAGAGCAGTGGTTAAGAATAAAAATACAATTATTATGTGGGTAGAATCACATTTATACTATCGGTGTGCTAATTTTTTCACTCCTTAATGGTAGATTAAATATCAATGATCATTCAAGAATCAAAGATGGATTTAAAACACCCAAGATGTATGAAATCATTAATTTAGATACATGTATGGAATATTTCCATACAATTAAAATATTAAACACATGAATCATTATCTAACATGTTTATCAATAACTAAATCATAGAAAGGGGATCAGGTGAATGAACATGCATTTTAAGGGGATTAAGTGTACATCAATTAAATTAACTAAAAGAGATGAATTCTCTTATGAGGGTGATTCATGGAATCAAGGATATTGAAGTGGACATTATCACCAAAAAATCCATAGATAATTTACAATTGTGAAAATTAAATAGTGTTTTCATAGTTTTCTTGAATGGATTCCCTAATATAATTGAGGAACGTCCATTCATCCTACCATATTAAATTTTAAGAACATTATGATTTAGGGGTAAAAGTATGTTTTTAATCACCACAATAACATCCACTAGCACCCCATAAATGTGTTTATTACTCTGATTTTCCATTTAAATTATTTTTATTAATATTCATCTCCCAAATATGTAATGATGGGAAAAAGGAGTGAGCTGCCACATTTATAAAAGCATGTGAATTAATCATGGTATCAGAAAAGAAATAATCCCTAGTGGTAAATGGAATCAGGAAGGTTTATGAATCATTAAATTTAGGGTGAATTCATGGACTGATAAAAACATAAATATTACTCCATAATTGTAACATCCCCCCAACTCTCATTATCATGAAAGAGTGGATGGGTTTACATGGCCATAAGGGAAATCCATAAGGTTCCAAAGGATGGTAATTAATGCTAAAGTGCTTCAATACATGTGGGGGTTTCTATTCTCAAAAGAATAAAGAAACTAACCAAATAAATCCAAATAGAAAACCACTATATGATGCATGATAAAAATTAAAGGAAACTCAACATTTCATTTATCAAAACCATTCTAAAATCAAGTTCCACAGTAGATGACTAAAAAAGCAAAGTAAATAGTGGATGAAAAGATAAAAAGACTCCAAGACAAACACATGACTTCATTCCCCAAAATCACTATACTTTCAACTTCATCAAATAACCCATGTATTATGAAGTAGTGATGAATCCATGTGATACGTTACCTTTTACCATGTCCTAGAGAATGACATATGAAAAAGAAACAAAGTTACAATATAGGTGTGAGTACTAAAACATAGAAGGTTTTCCACAATGACTTCTATAGTAACTCTATTGGGATTGAAGAGTTAGCTACATTGATATAAATCAATTTATATTTAAAAATCTAAAATAGTGTGTAAAAAATATAATCAACATGAAAAATAGTTTATAAAAATATATCAAAATGTTATATATCAACCAATTTTCCCTAAAAATCTATTTTGAGGAAAACAACCAAACCATGTTTTAAAACCGTTTCACAAGTTTCATTTGGCATAACCATTCCATTTCTCACATCACCACAACCGACCATGCATGCTTCATTATGATAGATATATTATCATGAGAAGTCTCTCTTATATCTAAAATGCAATCAAAAGGTAATTATATACCATGTGTCATTACACATTGGGCACCGAGCATAAAGTCAAATTTAAACCATGCCTCATAAATTCAATATTAACACAAACCAAGTATTCCAAAAAACTACATAAATACTAACATGATAAAAATATTTCAATAAAATAATATTTTCTTTGAAAAACGTTTTTACAATAATCCATTTTAAAATTAAAACTATTCTATATTTTAAAAATATCATTTTAAAATCATGAAACCAAAACACATTTCACAACAAATATCCCCAATTTCACAAAACCCATAAATCATCACTAAAATAGATTTATATTATTATTTTCACCAAGAATTTATATTAAATTTCATTTAATTAAATCAATTCGAAACTAATCTAATCAATTATATCAAGAGGAGTTGAGATTGAATCCACCTACCTTGATAGTTTTTGAAAAAACAATTAAGGATAAAAAATGTCACAAAACATGGTTTAATCCACATGAACACGCCTTAGTTATCATCCCGGATCACAAACAAAACCAAATATAAACTTATTTTTCATTCAATAGCTTAGATATACCGATAAAAAGTGTAGATATATGAAACTGAGAGTAAAAGAGAATTAGATCTATGAAAACGCATTAAAAAAGATAAAGAATGATGGCTTATGATGAAAATTGGGCTTCAACACACTAAGGAACAGATCTAAATTGATTCCAATTCTATTGGGAGAGGTTATACAACCATTGATAGGCCAAAATCCTGAGTTTGGGACGTTTTGGGAAAAAATAAGATACATATAGGGTAAAATTATTGAGATACACTTTTTAAGGATCTATCATTAACTTACGCATGATTTTTTCTTATCGTTAGATAAACCACGCACTAACCATGATTCAATATATGTCTTAAGAAATTCCTCTCATGGTAGGTGTTAATGACTTCCAAATCATGTATTGACCATTCCAAATATCTATTTCCAACTTCTGCAGCATGTTGTAAAATTTCTCTTTGGCTTCCACAGGGTTTGGACAAACCCTGTGCAACCTATGTGCCTCTCCATTTTCCCCTGACTCAATATGCATGGATACGAGTAAGTGTTGTATGAATTCAAAAAAATTGGCACTAACCATGAACCCATATAAAATACCCAAAATATATTACACATTCCTAAAACTCTCCAAAACATCACCAACCCACTTTATAAACATAAAAGGAATATTGTAATGGTTACTTACCAGAAACTAGGGGTTGTAAATTCTCCCCAACATTGGTCTTTCAATCCCTATAAACTAGAAAATCCCTCAATGTAATAATACTTTTTCCATGAAAGAAATTCTATTTCCTATCAAAAATTCACATCAGGATATGTACCAATGAAGCATCCAACTCTATGTTAATGTGAATTCATCTAATCACATCATCATGATTAGGATGGTACTTTTTCAACTGAGATACATAGAACAAATTATGCACTGAACTGAACCAATGTGTCAACACCAACTTATATACCACCTCTCTTACATGTTACAATATCTCAAAAGGGCATATGTATTAAGGAGATAAATTTCACAGATTTAGAAAACAACGATGTCAAAGACTTTGAGTGATTGTCAAGAACACATGATCACATACCAAGAATAACAACATCCATTTAAAATGATCTACATACAATTTTTGATGACTCTAATCCATCTCCATCCATTTTTTGATCAGCTGAATCTTTTTTGATGTCTCTTGGACATGTCTCAGACTAACCAATGAAGTCTCACTTTTTTTTACCCAACAATGTTTATAATTACAAGGGTTCTCATAAAATGCTTTGAAGTTATCCATATGTATCAAGTCTTGCTAGATGTTGTTATATGATAACTCCACCATTGGAATATACTCCTCCCATGATCCAACAAGATCCATTAAACAAATCTTGAAACATATGTTTTAATGTTTGTATCATCCATTCAGACTGGTCATTCCTCTGAGGATGATATGCTATTCTCATAGTCAACAGAGTCCCAAGGTATTTCAGTAATGATTTCTAGAAGTGAGATCTGATCATCAAATATCTCTTTGATATGATTGAAACTAGTATTCCATGAATCCTTACCACTTCATGGATATTGATTTTGGAGTGACCCTATAATGTATGAGTTTCATGAATATGTATGAAATGTGTCAAATTTGTGAGCCAATCCACTATCATTAATATGGAATAGTGTTTCCGAACCATTCTTGGGAGACCATTATCAAAATATATAACTATGTACTCCCATTTCTACATTGAAATAGTTAAGGACTTCAACATACCTACTTGACATGGATGTTCTTCCTTAACTTTCTAATAAGTTAAGAAAATCAAAATGATCTAACCCATTTTTATTCCATGCCACTCCACCAGAATTACACCATCAATGCCATATACATCCTTTATATTCTTGGTTGAACATCCAATCTTGAATGATGGTAATCATGAAGAAGTTGTTCCTAAAAAGATATAGGTAAACCATCTAATTTTTGAATCACTACAGTGATTCCCCTAGCTTCTATACCTCAATGGTTTCCACACCATTGAGTTTCGAACTACTATCCACATATAGTACATCAGATTTATGTACATATCTAACCACACAGACAAAATCAAGAATTCAACTAACATTCGGCATGCATGTTGGCTAGCACTAACATCAACTACAATTCAACTAAAGAATCTTTAACCAACTAAGTATGAAACTATCTGGTTAAGGTATATTCCATCATATTTTACTTTCCTGTTATAAACGTCAATTAAAATTAAATCATTTACAGATACTCTATCTAAATTCCCTTACTAATATTCAAATCCCATTTTATGAAAATATCTTTCAACCTGTTTTAGTTTCTGAATACAATAAATTTCTCAACAAAGATATTATGAAGCCATGTCCTCAAGTAATAGACAACTAAAGCTAACTCAAAATATTTTGTTGGTTTTTTATCTCATGTAATCTTAACTACCATTATTCCAAATCAACAACATGGTCCCCTTGCCAGAAAACACACCTAAAAACAGAATCCTATGCTGTGCAACAAAATAAATACCCCTGTCCAAATTTCAAAAAATCAATATCAGTGTATATATAATGTGAGCATTCATCTATTGAAAAATTTTCTAGCATTCCTTAATCAATTATAATGGAATTCTTTTTTAAAATCTCTTAGAGATGAATCTAACCTTGAGAAGATGAGAAAAAATAGTTAGTGATAACTAGTTATAAAAAGAAAAATTTATATCTCGATGATATTATTTAGTGAATGCTAAAAGATAATAGCTTATATCTTATCTGAGTCAACTAAAAAACCTCTTTCAGAAATAAAAAGTCCCAAAAAATATACCTATTAAATCCAAAACACACACTTGGATAATTTGGATTATAAGCAATGGTATTTCAAGATTTTCAATTCTATTTCCAAGTGTTTCTCATGCACATCACATGTCCTTAAATAAACATATATGTTTTCCACAAACACCACTACAAAAGAATCTTGATATCATAGAAATATAAATTTTTTCAATTGAATAAATAAATTTGATGCATTAGTAATAACTAAAGTAATTACCACAAACTCATAATGGCCATTTGTTAATTTGAAAGATGTCTTCTGAATTTCCTCATTTGAACTCGTAATTGGTGATATCCAGATAGGAAGTCAATTTTGGAGAAAAAATATGGTCCCCTCAATTAAGAAATCAGAATATAAATTATTAGAAGTGGAAACCTATTCTTTATCATAAATTTTTTGTGCTTATAATAAACCACACAAAACATATAATTCTGTTAGCTTCCTTTATAAACAAGCCTGGAGCTCCCACAATACATTATTGGATGAATGAAACCCTTTCTTTCTTACTCTTCAAAATACACATTTAGTTACTGTAATTATGTTGGTTCGATTTGGTAAGGCAGAAGTGAGATAGGAGAGGTCACCGTAATGAGATCAATCATAAGCTCCAATTTTATTACAGGTGATGACCTTGAGAAATTTTCGGAAAGGATATCAGAAAACTGATCCACCATTTCTAGGATAAGTGATAGTTCCCACTATTAGTTCCAACAAGCCCATTGCACCTATCTTTAATACCCTATCTCCTTTAAAGAGAAATAAGACGCTATCCTCAAGTCTTGAAACTAACTGTTCAACTATAATAGTAAATGTGACCCTTAATCATTTTCAATCAATCCATACCCATGAAAACATCATAGACATCCATTTCCAATACAAAGAAATACAATTTTAGCTTTCCTCCATAAATAGATATTGACCATTCTCTAGGTAGGAAGACACAAAATTCTATTTCCCTAATAGTATTTTGATGTATTGTCACATAAAAAACCATCTCAAGTTTTATTCTTTGAAAATAAATAGCATGATAAGAAATGAAGTAATATGATTCACTAGTATCAAATATCACTTGAATAAGGCTATAATTCAAAATAATTGTACGTCACTCCATAGATGGTACATCCTAATAATCAGAAATCACCTACTCAACTCCATATAATTGTATCTTCAATTCATTTTTATCCTTGTGTCCTTACTATGATTTCCCTTTCTGAGGGGTCATGGTATTACTAGAATAACTTTTTCTAGATATTTTCTGCGGACATGTTTGATTATGTTTCCCTTACATCATCGAAGCATTTGTTGCCTATGACACCTGAGATGTTTCCCATGAACCAGGACTAGGAGGGATGCTACAATATCTATTATGATGTCCCATCTTTTGGAAATTATGGAATGTTCTTGGGGGTGTTGTACACTCTTACTTTATGTGTTCAAAGGAACCAAATTGGAAACATCCTTCTATTTTTTCTCAGGTCTTAGAGGAAGAGTCACCTATCCAACTATTGGATTATAATTCACACTACCCCCTTTAGAGTAGGTTTCCCTCTTCAGCTTTCTCCCAAAATTAGAGTTCCCATAATTTCTCAGGGGTATCAACATACTTCATCCTCCCTTGTCTCTTGATATGTCTCTTTCATCCATTGGTGCTCTATTGACCATATTTTTATATATAGAAATATATATCATGAATATCTTTGTGAAAATATCCTTTCTATCCACAATTAAAATAATCATGCCTTTAAGGCCACCGTGGATGAAAATTCAGTTGTAAAGTGCTCTGAATTCATGAATTTAACTACATATAATGTGAGAGATTGATTTTCCTTCTCCAGGATGAAGAAGTATGTTTTTATCTAAATCAAGAACCTGTGAGGATATAATTGTGTATTAAAAAAATATTCAAAATCCTCCCAAATATGGACTAGATCCACATTATCATACACCACTAAATCGCATCATTAGTGTGCAAGATCATCAATCATATATTTCACTTGTTCTACTTGTCGCTATGCTGGTGTGCCAAGGAAATCAAAGATACGATTCCCCTTGTTCAGCCACACATCTGCCATTTCTAGTGCATAATCACAGAGAGGATGGGTGGATTATTCCTCTATAATTAGACTGAATGATCCATTTCGTTGGAAAATACCTCATATTTCATTTTTACACAGATTTTAATCCTTGGAAGATAATCTCAACCAATTCTTCATTCACCTATGGCACATGTGAAACCACATTCTCTAGCGCTTCTTCCAATTGGTTTCTACGATGCCTACAAGGTAAAATTTTCTAAATAAAAACATCTTCATCTGTCTCAATCACTATTAATTGAATTCTTATCCATTAAAATTATATCACATCATATATCTCATATTTATTTTGGTAATCAAAATTTTATACGTTCAACTTTTTTTTGGGAAATCTTACTTTCTTGGTAAAATCAAACTATTTTCAAAATACCATTATCATGTTCTTTCTCAAAATCTTTCAATTGAAAATAAATTCAAAATATTACAAAATCAACACTCTTTCCAAAAATCATAAATCACTACCCAAAAACAGTAAATGCAATCCTAGTGGGAATTTATTTATCTAATACATGGCATCCTTGTCTTATTTTCAAAACCCATGCCAATTAGTTTTCAATATCCTATTATTTTCTCCAAAACAATTATGTACCTAACACCATAGTAACATGAAATTCTGTATAAAAAGGTTAGCTTCATCTTTTTTCATGAGCCATATTTCATGTCTTGATAGTCCTACTCTATTCTATGACCCCAACACAAGGAATAGACAAGAATGAAATTTAACTCTAAGATTAATTGAAGTGTTGAATACTTGTTCCACTAGGAAAAGTACATGTTGATACCATTTATCACAAACTGACATCTGGTACAAAAGAAACTCATTATTTTTTTTCAAATATACTTATAGACCGAAAAAACGAATATAATTTGTTTCAAACAGACTTTTGGAATGAAGAAAACTGATACCATTTTTAACATCTCTTCTACTCTCATTGTCTTAAGAGGGCATAAAGGAGCGACATAGCCTTTAAAACATACCCAAGGATCAAAACGATGACAATAAATGATGAAGAGATTCAATACATGTGGGAAATGATTTTTTCCTTTAACAATATAGAAAATATAAAAAAATTATCCAAATGAAAAAAAACCACTATATGATATAGGGTAGCCATAAAAGAAAACTCAATATTAAATTTATCAAAACCATAATAAAATCAAGTACCACAACAGAAGACTACAATACCAATTTAAACAATGGAATACATTCTAAAAATACTCCAAGACAAACAAAATACTATGTACTCCACAAGATCCATGCTTCCAACTTTATCAAACAACCCAAGTATCATGAAGTAGTTCTAAATATGTGTGATACATTACCTTTTCTCATTTTCTGATAAATGACATCTACAAAAGCACTAATGTTTCAATGAATGGGTGAGTACTAAAACACTATAGCTTTTCCCCAAAGAATTCTTTACCAACACAACTAGGATAGAAGAGTTAGAAACATTGATATTAAACTATTTATATAAAAAATTTCTAAAATAGTTTAAAACTAAATATAAAAAACTTCCAAATTATTTTATTACCAAATAATAACTAGTGATATATCAACCAATTTTCTAAAAAAACTATTTTCAAGAAAAAATACAAACGAAAGATTAAATCCTTTTCAAAAGTTCTCTTTGGAATAACCAGACTATTTCTCACATCACCACAACAAACTGTGAAAGATTCATTTTGATATTTCCATATACATGAGTGGTATGTTGTCGATCTACCTTTTCATTACAAGGTAATTATCTCCCACGTTCCTTCACACCATTGGAATCAAGAATAATGTAATATTTTAACAAATCCTTGTAAATTCGATATGAACACACACACCATGTATTCCCAAAAACCCTGTAAATACCAACATTCCAAAACAATTTCAATTAAATAATATTTTTATTGAAATCCATTTTCCTACAAGTAATTTCAAAATTAGAAAAAAATCCATATTCCAAAATTAACATTTTAAAATCAAGAAACCAAATCACTTTGCACAACAAATGTCCACAATTTCCCAAAAACCTAAGTCATCACAGAAGAGGATTTATATCACACATTGTACAAAGATTTCATAATCAAGTAAATATATTTGAAACTAATCCAATAAATTATATCTAGGGGAGCCAACAGTGAATCCACCTTCCTTGGGTGATTTGGAGAAAACAATAAATGACATGAAAATTTTTACAAAACTAGGTTGAATCTTCATAAACCTACCATATATCTCTACCCCTATCATAAAAAACCTAAATATGAAATTATTGGACCACCAAAACCTTAGATCTACCCAAAGTGGGTGTAGATCGAGGAAACTGAGAGGAAGGGTGAATTAGATATAATAAAACTCATCACAAATGATGAAAAATGCTCACTTACCATGATAATTAGGATTCAGCGCACCCACAAAAGGTCCCAAATCAATTATAATTCACCAAGGAGAGGATCTAAAATCTTTGAGAGATGAAAATACCGAGTTATGACCGTTTTGGAATAGAAACAAGATACTAAGAGGGTAAAATGAGTGAGATCCACTTTTTTTGGATCTAACTTTTCCCCGCAAATGGTTTAGTCCCAATGTTAGGCAGACCATGCACTAATCATGCTCCTACTTTTTATGCAAGAAATACCTCTCATGGTTGGTGCACATTACATCCAAACCATTCTACGACCATTCTAATGGTCCATGTACAAAATTTTCACCATACTACATGGTTTGAAATAATATTACGCACGGTTTGGGAAAATATTGGGCAACTAATGCACATTAACTTTTCTCATGACTCACGATGCACGGTTACTTGAAATTTTTGTATGGTTACCAAAAATAATCCCCCACTCATGAATTAGTAGAAAATACTAAAAACATTTTAAAAGTTTCTCAAAATCTCCCAAAATTCACCCAACAACATTATATTTTTAAAAATAATAAATAACATGCTACATAATAGAAACTAGGGTGATACACTAATCTCACCTTTTCATCACCTCAATTTCACCATCAGTGTGTACACATATCCTTCAAGAACTTGGGGTATCATGTAATTTTCATCACCAAATAAGTCAGTGGAATATTAACCTAATTTTCATTCACATATTTCCATTTAATTTTCAATTTCATTTTGTTTCCGTGGTTTGGTGGCGCTTTAGGGGAATGTAATATAATTTTTTGAGATATATAGATCATAAAAAGACTGCCTTTTTTCTTTGTTGGGGATTTTGTCACAACAATAATTTTCTACATTTCGATCTTAAGGGAGATTCGTAATGGTGGTTTTCTTTTGGAAGGGAGTACCCCAACAAGGGGTTTATTTGTATTTTAAAATGGTTACCACTATGAATGGTGGTAGAACTGACAATTCCCTTGTACTTAGGGTAAACTAGAGGGTTGGATTGTAGTTTAAATAATCCTGGAATTTGTATTTCCTCCACTAATATGTTAATTTTACCTAATTGAGTTTTTAGGTCTTGCATTATAGCTTATGTTGTTTTATGGAATTGTAGATTTTTTGCATTTATTTTTTTCATTGGGTCTTATGGGAATGGATTGGGTTTTTAATGTCGTGTTTGAAATGTAGTATAGGTGGAAGAGATTTTTTGGGTGGTGGTGGAAGATGACTACAATACCATAGGTGGATCACAGAATGTTGAGTTTGGCTGTAATACCCCATGCATATAGGATTGGTTATATTTTCTTCCAGAGTTGGTTGAGTTAAATAGTTCTTTCCAATAGGCTTGTTATCTAAGCTACATATGAATATTTTCTCACAACACATAGAAGGTTCCCTCTATTGAGATAATTTTCATTAATAGATAGTGTTAGTGGTATAGATAACAAAAATGAATTTGAGGAGGGGGATAATATTTCCCTTAAGGTAGATTTTCTTAGAGTGGATTACTAAAATAATTAAATATCAAGTCCACCTTTTTCTCAATATTACAAATTTTCACCCCACAGACACATATGAATGGTAAAATATACATAAAACCAGTTTATATAGTTTTATATTCCATGATTTCTCTTAGGTACCATATAACAATCTGATTCATTCCCCTTAGGGAACCACCTACATCAACATCATTCATATTGTGGTCAATATGTAATTAACCATCATAAAAATATTAAATTAAAGATTGATATATTATTTTGTAGCTTTGGAAACATTCAAATAACCATTTAAATATCTAAAAGTATTCATGAACATTTTCCCCATAAGATTTTATAATTCCATAGGTATCCATTCTTGTTGTTATAGTTGAAGATGTTATGAATTTTTTTCCAATAAAATAGAATATCATAACCACACAGCCTGTATTTGTAAAATTAGCATAACATAGATAATATTTTGTTGTTCTCTCTAAATAAAATTGAAATGATTTATATTTTAGAAGATATTAATCAACATTTTCAATCATTAATGTTGAAACGCAATATGAAAGTCCAATTTATTCTTATGTGGGTCTTCATTGTCAAGTATAATTTAGGAAATAAAATAGTTAAAATGGATTTTAGTAAAATGTTTGATGCTTCACATATTATTTAAATATACACTAGATTGTATTAATATCTGGTTTATTAAATTATTTTAAAATCTAGTCATCTTCTGTAATGTTGTAGAAACTTACTTTAGTTTCAAATTTTGTTCTAGATGAATAAGTGTTTTGGATAAGTTTGTTGATTGGTTGTGTGTCCTCCTTTAAAGGATGGATTTTTGTTTTTTGATTTTGATGATTTTGGATCCTTAATGGTTTAGGTTTGAATGGAGGTAGTTCACTATAAAAGAGCAGATAATGCACAATACATAGGAAAAAAAGTGATTAGTACATTACTAGATATAAAAATGTAAAATAGAAAAAACTTATATTTATATGACACATAAAAATCTTATAAAAAAGTACACATCCTAAATTATAGAACTCCTCAAAAAATAATTTCAAAATTTGAATACAATATCATGGAATATCTAATTAGTTGGGTTTTGTAAGAATAAATACGGTCTAGAGAAGACCTTATGTCATCTCCCATGGAGATATAAAAGTATAATGTGTGAATTTTCAATTGTTTTCAAAAGTAAAATTAAAAAAAAGAATGGTTGAATGGTATTTTTATATAAAATATTTTCATTTAAAGAGATAAATATTTAACATAAAAAATTGGATTATTAGTTATATATAAGAAGGTGGTTATTGAATGTTCATTATCCAAAATTTCATGTTCACTATTATTATAAGTTTATTTTTGTATGGAGTAAGTCATTGGTTTAGGATATTGAGAATCTTGGTTCTCCTCTAAGCCTTGATATCAATTTGGTAAAAAATATAAATGGAAATGAAAATAATGCATCCATGTTTTTGCCTTAATTCTACGTATAAGATATTTTAAAAAAATTGTGAAAGAAATTAATTCTGTTTTGGTCAAATCAGAAGAACACAAGCCACATACTTATAATCTCACACTGATTAGTGACATGTAATTTGTATTTCATTCACATTCATAAAAAAAATAAAAAAAAATAATGTATGATAAAATGATTAAAATATTTTCAATCCCTTGTTACAGAAAACTAGTTAGTAATATTTGTTCCATTACACCCTTGAAATGTTCTTGGATCCTCCACACATATCACACACCACTTAACATTCAATCCTGAGGGGGATGAGGTATGATTATAACTATTTATTTATACATGATCTACCTATAAGTATGATGATATAAATATATATACATAATAATGATAGGAACCCTATAACCCCAAAAAATAGCATAACTTTAGCTCCTTTGAGAAACATCAAAATGAGGTGCCCAAGGTGAAAATATATAGTCAATGCAGAAGGTGGTTTTTTTCAACCTGACTTATGAAAACCAATTGAATCCTTGATTTGGGTTATCATATATTATTTTATAAATTTTTTAAAATCTATAATTTTGGAATATACCTTATAGATAACTCCACTAGGAATTTGCATGTAATTTTAAGCCAATAATACGAGATATAGTTGAATCACTAAAGTGACTTTGTGATTGTGGATAGTGAGTATTCCCTCCAATTTAGAAAATTTTGGGCTACTAATGGTATGAATTTGGATCCATGGTTTTCTAGATAATTATACCCCATATGTTTTTTATATACCCATTCTTTCATCCCAATTTATTATACAAATTAGGAAAAATACTTATTTTAGTACTCATATGATGTTGGGTCTTACAAAGTTTTAGAGCATTTTTATTTAACTTAGTCTTGGCCTATCCAAATCCATTATTCCAACAATATAATAATAAAAAAGTGAAATTTATCTTTTATATGTTTTAACAATATAAAAGTTAATCAATTGGGAAGTTAAATATATTATTAAAAATTTAATTAATAAATTAAAAATAGTTAAAATTAGATTATATGAGGGAGAAATAGAATAGTGTATCATGGTGTGACCAATGTATTACCCCAAGTATATTCATGTTAACCTTGTTATATCAAATATTTAGAAGGATAAACATATGTATAGTAACATAAAAACGTTTTTTTCTTCTTCATTAATTATTTTATATTTAGAAATCATCTCTACTTATTCATAATATTCTAAATCTCTTAAACAAATTAATTTATGGATGATATAATGTTTTTGGATAGTTGTTTATCTTCCTCACCAACTTCACAAAATTCAAATACTTTCTTCCCATCCCTACAATCTTTTTGAACATTTACTTCTTATTTTTCATCTACTCAACTATTCCTTGTGGAAATTCAATTTAGAATCACTTATTATATGATATATGATAATAATCCATTATATTTTGGTTGAACTCACATACTCATTGAATTAAAATACAATTATAGTTGATACATGATAGAATCAAATAATCATAATTGAATCAAAATATCCCCTAAAACATGTATATTTACCAACATTTATCTCTTAAATCTAATCCCTTTATAGATTTAATAACATTGGATGATATCACCTCCTTTTGTAGCCATCACTGAATATTAAAACTTCCATAAAATGTGGAATCTTGTGTTCTATTAATTACACTATTTTAATTTCATACTTTCTCAATTTTATGCATTTCCACTTTAGTGATTCTAATAATTTTTTTATTCACTATGTTTTCTTCTCATTAAAAAATTTAAACATATCATTTAATGATATTACTCTCTAAAATATATATAATAAAAATATATTAATATGTAAATATAATTTTGCAATATGTCTCTCTAAATAAGAATCACAACATTTTTGAATTATCAATACATGATTGTATAACTTCTTCATATGTAAGAGTCATTTACACAATTTTCAACTCTTAGTAAAACATAATCATAGTATATTCAATACATAAGATTCAACCCTTATTGAAATATCGATATATATGTGTCCTTTTCTTTTAGAGCTACTAGCATCAGTGCCCATATGAGAAAGGATATGAATCTATGATAGGAACCAATTATGGATTATAACCTATTTCCCATGTCTCTTACCTCTAAAACTATTTTGTGAATGTATCTATCAATTATTCTTCATTGGATTTCATGAAAGTACATAAATATTTAAGTAAAAAATAAGGAAAATTGGATATGATTACAAGATTCACCTACATAAATGATAACTATTTCCAAAAAAAATAATGGTTTTTATCCCACTCACACACTAATATTATATTACTATCAATAAATATATTAGGAATAATATTACCCTTAGAAACATGTTGTTCAAAAAAAGGTATAATGGAAAGAACTGACTTTTTTTTAATACTGAGAACCAATCTAGATTTTACTTAAAAATTACCATATTTAACTAAATAATTTATAAAGCCAATCAAACATTAATACTGGGTCCTTCCTAGTATATATAGGCTTGATATCTATCCTAAAAATGATATAATATTGAGGGTTTACATATAATCTTATAAATATATAAAATATACGAATATCATAAGAAATGTTCCTAATTTATTGTATGATCTGAAAGAATATGAGTTATATCAGGGTAAAATGTTCTTATTCTCCTTATCCTTATTCAACAGAGATGAATTTTCTAAATTCTAGAGGTTTTATATATTCTATTCAATTTGAAATAATATTTCATTATGATAATTTTTGTTTCAATTATTTTTTATTTTCAAATTTTATATGATAACCACCAGTCATGTGCCACACTTTTCATTCTTCATTATTCTATATAGACCCCCATGAGTGAATTTTAATTATTAAAATATGGAATACCATAATTGATATGTGGTAGTGAATATTTACACTATAATTATAATTAAAAATCATTTAATCCTTTAAATGCTTCTTTTAAACTTTTCGTGAGATATGGGATAATATCACTCTTGTGATATTAAAATATCAATGTCTTCTCCTTTTTTTAATATAATAATGTTATATATTACTTCAATACAAGAGAGTCATGGATTGTCACAATCCTGATCATGGCTCATCTTGATTAAGAAAAAATCTTTAATACAACCTCCCTTCATCATAATGCACTATGATATTAAACTCACCTCATGATATATATTGGATTAAAAAATAATTACCATCGATCCACTATGACAATAACCATTGTGTGGATGTGTCTTAAAATTTTTCATTGGGAAACATATAACATCCATCCACATCCCCTTGGATTGAGAGGGTAGAGGAATGATACTTGTCCATCACTAACATTCCCACGGCGCCAAAGGCTAGAATTAAATTCCAAGGCATTCAAGAATAATTGTGGAATGATTTTCCCTTATGATAAAATCAACCAACCAAATATTACATTACCATCAAACCTACATCATGCATGTCACGAAACAACCCAACCCATACATTACTAAGAGAAAACCAACTACTCCATAAAAATTACCCAATTCCAATACAACCAAACCAAATATAGGAGTACCAAGTGGAAGACTACATAGTAGGACACCAAAGAACTGGGACACCATCCATACCACCATAACAAGCTTCATGCTCCCAGCACCACTGCATCTCTGGAGATTAATGTCAAACCACTTAAAAAATGAGATGCTTTACCCTTACCTATGTCTCAGAATACAACAGCTGCAAAATCAACCTTTTGTCAAAACAAGGGGGAGTAATAATACTCAGAAGTATTTTTCCATAATGACTTCCCTACACATTCCACTAGGATGAAACCATTAGCACAATTATATAAAATAGTTTATGTAAAACATTAAATGGTTCAACCATTACCATAATCCAAACATACCCTTACCAAGCCATGTGAAACTAGGTAAATCCAGAAGTACTTTATATTCCATAACACCGTCACATATTAGCCAAAAAAGTCCATATTACAATGAAACACACAATAAGGAAACCAAAACAATGGAGCTTTAGTCCAACCCATTCACTACATTTCTAATTAGTGTTGCTTGGTGATCACTATCATTAATGGTCGATCTTCCATCCACTATCCATCACCTATTATATTGAGGCTTCCCATAGATATCCCCATAATAAACACAAATCCATAACACATAATCAACCAATAAGCATAAGTAACCAAGGCCACACAATAAGTACACAACCATTTCAAACACGTGCCAATTCAATTAAATAAATCAAACATTTATTGGAGACACCTTCAAGAATTTCCAATTCCACGTCCCATTCGAATAAAACCACATTTTTAATGAAAACCGTTTTCACAAAACATTTTCATTTTCAAAACCATGAAATAAATTATAAAACTTATATTATAAAATCCAAATAAACACCGACATTCAACTATATTCCATTTCACACAAAAATCCACAATTATTCCCCAAATGGGTTTCCAACAAGATCTCACACATCATAATCACAATTAATTTCAGGAAGAAAAATTAATTTCAACCAAAACAACTAGTTCTAACCATGTGGAGATGAGAGAGAAGCAATCTACCTTTAGGGTTTCTGTGAAATCGACCCACAAGAAGTTGCACCATAAATCCAGTGAACGCACCCCCAAAACCCCTCTACATTCTATTTCCTATCATTAAAATGCCCTAAAATCATCCCATTAGGGTAAAAACTCTATATCAACACACAAAAGATGTTGATATAGAAAATTGAGAGACTGGAAATAGTATATCTAGGAAAAACCCTAGAGAATCCAAGAGAAGGAACTTAACCAAGAGAAACCACCTTGAAACCCATTAAAATCACGTTCAAAACAAGTAGAAGAGAACCTAACACCATTGAGAACCAAAAATACCATGTGAAGATAGAGTGAGAGGATGTTTAGAATGAAATAGTTCAAGAACAAATAAACCTGGATTTCAAAATACCCTTTTTAAGTGGTCGCACAGTTATCCAGCATGATTTGGAAAACCAAGAGCAAACTGTGTGCACGCCACTTCCTCAAGAGAATGGGTCCTTCACAGTTGTCTTGAATGGTTTGGAAAACTATGTGCAGACCCTGCGAAGTCCATTGTATCCCCTTGCACAGTTACTTGAAGAACATACATGGTTTTCCCTAACCATTCTTAAACTACACAGCCTAAGAAAAGCCATTAAACTTATTCAAAACCATTCCAAACACACCCAAACTCTTCGCATCTCATCCCCAGAACATTAAACACATAAAAAGTCATAAAAATGATATATACCACAAAATTACGGTGATAAATTCTACCCACCATTGGACTTTCCTACCACAGAATGTAGAGAACTATTGTGTTGCGAAAAGAGCTCAGTCCATTGCTCATCTATCCTTTTCTCGCTCTCCCAAGACTCCTCCTAAATCTGACCATGGGGACACACAACTATAAAAAACTAATTATTTTACCACATAGGACATTATATTTCCTTTCCACAATCCATAATGGCACGTTCACCAAAGACACATTTGATTCTAGTTCATCTTAATTCCAACAAATCACATGGTCATGATTCGGCTGATACTTTTTCAACTGCGACACATGAAACACATTATTCAACACACTAAACAATGGTGGAAAATCCAACTGATAATCCACCTCCATAATCCTATCATGTATCTCAATAGTCCCCATATACCTTGTAGATAACATACCCTACTTTCCAAACCGACGATGTCCCATCCTAGGATAGATGGTTAAGAAACACATGATCACCCCCCTCGAATGACCAATGACTTCAACGATGGTCCACATAATTTTTATGACAACTTTTAGCAGTTTCTATCCTCTTTCTTATCAATGTTATTTTATTATTAGTACTATGGACATGGATTGGTCAAATCATCGAAGTCTCGCCCGTTTCCACCCGGCATAGTGGAGAACGGAACAGATGCCCATACAATCCATAAAATGTTACCATAAGTTATTATGTATGATGATTTTTATTATAATATAAATATATCAATGGTATGTTTTCCTCCAATGAACAACCAAAATCCATCACACGAGCCCTTAGCATATCCCTTAATGTTCTTTACTATCCTCTCAGATTGGCCATCTGTCTAAGGATGACACACTATGCTCATTGTCAACAGTGTCTCAATGGATTTCTATAAGGATGAACAAAAATGATATGTGAACCTAGGATATATATCTGATATAATTGAAACTGGAATGCTAGGTCACTTTAAAACTTCCTGAATATAGATTCTTTATTGATCATCCCCCATGTGAGATTCACGAATCCTGATGAAATGCGTCGTCTTTGTGAGATGGTCCACAATCGCCAATATGAAAATGTGCTTTCGGACCATTCTCTGGATACTTGTAAAAAAATCCATTAATATTTTCTCCCACTACCAAATTGGAATAGCTAAGGACTGGAACATAATGTCTAGTCGATCATGTTCTGTCTTGACTTGTTGACATGTTAATCATCTAGAGAAAAACTATGAATCTTTCCTTTTTAATACCAAGCCACCAAAACTATGTTTTCAATGCCTTATACATCATATAAATTCTAATATGTAAAGCCCACCGGGAATGATGATAAGATCTGAGAAGTTTCTCCTGAAAAGCCACATATACCACCAACCGATTCTGAAAACACACACTGAATATCCATTTAGTTACCATCCCTCAATGGTATCCCCACAATAATTTTTTGACCTCATTTTCCTACATTCATAATAAAATGTCTATGAATCTTTAACAAAAATATCCAAGTTAGGAAGCATGAAAAAAAAATAAGAACTATCTATCACCCTATCCCTCAAATTCTAACCGCATGTTTGCTGTGACCAACATGAATTACGACTGATCTGATGCATGTTTCACAACCTTATTGTATAATTTCCTACATAATGCATCCTCAACCAAATCACCATTTACTATTTTGTACATTAAGTCAAAAAAAATCATCTAGAGGTATTCCATACATCTCAATTTCCTGAAATTCCAATCTATCCTTGAGAAAATATTTATTAAGCTCATGTGATTGGTAAACACTGTAAATTTCTCACCAAAGAAAAAATGACGCCACATTTTTAATCCATGAACCACTTCCACCAACTCCGAATCATGTGTTGGGTAGTTCTTCACATAAAAAATAATCTTTCATGAGCCATATGCAACCACATGATTCCCCTACATGAGAGCAGACCCCAACCCTGATCCTGATGCATCACAATAAACTATAAACCCTTTACCTAGTACATGAAAAACCAAGACTGGTGCTGATATAAGGTGACCCTTTATATCTTCAATAAATTTATGACACAACTCATCCTATTGAAATGGGATATTCTTCCTTGTCAAAGTCATCATTGGCGAGTCCAAATGTGAGAAATCATGAAAAAATTATTATAATAACCATCTAGACTAAGGAGGCTCCGTATTTTTAAAATGTTATTTGGTGATTTCTTAGATATTACAACCTGTATCTTTTCCAGATCAAATGAAACCCCTTTTTCAAAAATAACAAGGCCAAAGGAACAAACCTCCTATATCCAAACGTCACACAGTGAAAATTTGTCATACAACCTATGATCCCTCAAGACCCCCAAAACTATCACCAAGTGCCGCTCATGCTCTACCCTTGTCCTCGAATACACCAGTATATCATCAAAAAATACCACCAAAAAAGAATCTAGATATTTCATGTAACACCCCAACCCCAGTTCTCCATATTCGGTGCATTATTACATAACATTCACATAATACAAGGAATGATGTCCCGAAAGACCGATTAGTTTATTATCCTTTGAAGTAATAGATACAAACATAAGATTAACAGTACATTATAAAATGAAAAACAACAACAAAATTATCTCATTTGAACGCATTCATATCCCTTAGCCTATCCCTGATGTTAAAAAAAATAGATCATCACATCATTGGAAAAATAAAACATAGAAAGGCATGAGATCAGATGCACATTATAGATAAAAATGTAGTAGAAAAATTCATAAATAAGCATATACATTTAAGAAATTTTAAAAGACTAAAACAAAATACTTTTTAAAGTTAAACATCAAAATAATATGTAAAATGTAAATCAAAATAATTGCATTTACTTATTCATATGGATATTATACTTTTCTAATAATCACATGTAAAATCAATATTTAATTTTATAATGATGGAATGCATAATGACGGACATCATAACCACATAGTAAAGGACTTGTCCAAGACTACAAATATGATTTTGTCAAGGCCTTGTTCCAAGAAACTAGTTTGTCTTATGAGACCTACCGATGCATCAAGTAGCTAAAACGGGCTTCACCAGTCACTTACTAAGAAAAATGCTTTTTGAATATGAAAAGGTTGAAACATAACATAAACATTCATATTAAAACTATCATAAAAAATTCCAATACTTTACACAAAAACCATGAATTGTATAAAAATTATAGATCGATTGTCAAACATACCACAAAACCATAAATATAATATGGAATATTGTATCATAATAAATCAACTTCAAAAAAGTTTAAAATCTATCAATGTAAGTTGACATTAATGAAATCAAAAAAAATTGAGATAAATATTTATTGCTATTTTGAAATTAATTTAAAGTCACATAGTTTTAAAAGAAAACATTTATTTTGAAAATATTAATATTTGATAGTAAGGGAGGATTTGAAGGTGTTATAATGGAATAAAATTTCTGCACTCTCTGTATAAGTTAAAAAACATTCTTTCCTTAATTTTTTTGAAAAGGGCGTATAGGGTATTTTTTGGAAAACAAAGGAAATATTCCTTTATAATCATTTTATAAGAAGTCAAACAAGGGTATAAATGAATTTAACCTATAGTCCAATAAATAGTAAAAATGTTTGAAATACATTTTTAATAAACACATAAGTGTATAATAAATAGGTCCCAGTTGATACTCAAGTATAAACTACCTCAGATAATGAAGAGATAGTTGAATTAACCATTAACATGTACTTTTCCTTGATCGAGGGTATGTTAACCTATTTTATAATAGTTAAATCATTGTTATTAAATTATACACGAACTAAATATACAAATATGATATCATATATGATCTTCTAATATTTCATTGTTAATAATATTTCAGAGGTATCATTGTTTCAGGTGTTAACTAATTCTTTTTCCTTTAAATGATTTGTTACTTAAACCATGTTAGTTAGGTGTAGGATGTATTTTATTCATATCAAGAATGATATTAAGTTCATAAACATTACTTTTAATCATAAAATGAAAATTATTCTTTAATGGTTATGATGGGGAATAAATTTCATCACGTTCGTGGAGAGGGTAATCCGTACGTACGCACGAGCAACAATATAATTCTATTGATGGTGTAATATTATGTAATTGGATAATATATAATATATTAAGAATAATTAACATGTTATATTTATATTTACATTAGTTATACTCATTATTATAACCATCCAAATAATGAAGTGTTTGAATAACAAACTACACCACGATGTAGAGACTGTAAGCCGTACGTAGACACATATGCTGACTTGTCATTCATAGAATGGATAGAATAATGAATATGGTTGTACCATATTTATAACGACGTCACAGTATGTATTATATACTATATTTATTCTTTTCTTATGGAAACAATAAATAAAGAGGAAGTGGAAAAAAACATTGAAAGAGGTGGGGAAATTATTACCTATTCTTCGGGTGTTTCCTTAGAGTTTATCAAAATGGCTCTATAGGATGAATTTCTTATCAATATAAGGACTCTAGGTCTATGTTAGGGTTGTTATGAGGATATTTTATAAGGTGTTGTCCGTGGAAAATATCTATGGAGGATTGATTTTAAGAGAAGTGGATGTACCCATTTATAAGATAGGTGACAGTCACTTTAGGAAAATCTTGAAATATTAATTTATTATACAATCATATTCGGTGTATAATGGATCCCAAAGGATTTATATCAATTATAAGGTGGTTATGGGTCGAAAAACTATCAACCAATAGGTTTTAGATAGGTTTTTGTCACTATATTAACATGATATTTTAGATTTAATTCGTAGTTTAATAGTTTAACCTTTACCATGTATTCTTGTATTATTATTATAAATGGATAATAATCATACAATAAAAAGCTAAGAGAACCCCAAGTGGTTCAATATTGATATATCTAACATTATATATGTCCTTTTTCCTAACAATATATTTTTATTAATATTATATCAATTAACATTATAGTATTTGTTTTGAAAAACTTATTTATGTCAATTTTGATACTATTTGGTATTTTGTTGATGTGAAAATCATAAAAACTTTATCACTTTGAAAAAAAATTATTTAATCAACCCGAACAAGTCATACTAACATATAAATTAAGTTTAATTAATCAAAATTCATCAATTTACATTTATTTGGATATTTATAATATCAATTATTGTAATCATTCAATAATAAGTTAACTACTGCATCATCATTGTCTAATAAATAAATTTAATTATTTAATGTATAAAAATTATAAATAAAATAAAATTATGTAAGATATATTTTCATATTTCCAATTAATATTTATAGTCTAATTTATCTAATGTATAACCATATATTTAAAAAACTAGTTATTAATATTTGAATTTAACCCATTTAACTCTTCTTTAAATAAATTAATAATAAATGTCTTAATCTAAAAGAAGAGGAAAAAATGGATCATATTTTATTCCTAAGGTTCATTTGGGTCTAAATACACTTATAAAATAGAATATTTACATGTTTTAGGATAATTATAAGATCTTTTTATCTTTAATTACCCTATTTACTTCAAACCGTGGTAAATAAAAGTCCAAAGATACTATTCCAAAAAAAATTATTTTTATTTTATTGACCCACATTTTACTTACTGATGTCCACCGTGTATCTCAAATATTTTAAATTCAATTCATATAAGTAGTAAAACTATGTTTAATGAAAATTTCCAAATGCGCCTAGAGTATGTGTAAAGACGATAAAATGTTTAATAAAATTTTATATAATGAATATTCTTATAAAATGAATCAAATGAATTAAATTGAACATATATAGGTATTATGTATCTATTTTTACCTAAAATAAATTTAAATAACATAACTAATTATTAAAAAAATTGGTTTTAAACAATAATGTGGTGTTTTTCACTATTCATCAAAAATTGAATGATTTCAGAAAAATAAAAAAAATTCACCCTAAGTCATTTTTGATATTTAGAATCAAAAAAGAAAGTCCATTATGGAAAATAAAATGTATAAAATTTCAAAAATTGGGTATTACTATTTATAACGGCTAGTTTTATTAGTCATGGTGTGTTCGAACTCAAAGTTGCGTACAAAAAAAGCTATTTTATTATATAAAGAGAAGCGTACCGTTGAAGCTTGGGGTATTACATTCTTTTCCCCTTAAAATAATTTTGTCCTCGTAATTTCTATAATATTACTGCAAAAAATGATTTGGGTTGTTCTTCATCATAAGTTCTTCAGGTTCCCATGTTTCCTCTTCCATCATATGGTTTCTCCATAGAACATTTACGAGACGAGTCATGTGGTTTCTCAACACTTGTTCTCTAGTATCCAGAATTTTGTTAGGATCTTCAAAATAAAATAGATCATGTTCTAGTTCAAATTCATCATAGGTGAGTTCATGTGTTCAGCCAGGCATGTATTTTCTCAATAGTGATATGTGGAATACATCATGAACATTGGAGAGGCTTGGAGGAGTTGGAAAATGATAAGCTACAACTCCAATTTGTTCAAGAATTTCAAAAGGGCTAATGTACCTGGGTATTAATTTTCCCTTCATACCTAATTGTATAACAACCTTCTTGGGATATTCCTTCATTAAAACATGATCTCCTACTTAAAATTCCTAATCATTCCTTGGGTTATCGGCATAGCACTTTTTCATTCTTTGAGCTATTTTGACATGGGTTTGGATAAAATTCACCATTTCCATTGTTTCCGTAACAAGTTCTGGGCCTACGAGTTTTTTTCACCAATATCATCCCAACAAGTTGGTGTGCGACATCCCTTTCCATATAAAACTTCATATTGTTCCATCTGAATAATTGAATGGAACTTAGTTTTATAGGAAAATTATAAAAGAGGTAAATATTGATCCCACCAACCTTGAAAGTCAAGTGAGAAAGATCTCAAGATGTCTTCTATGGTTTGAATATTCTATTCTAATTGTCCATCAGTTTGAGGGTGGAAGGCAGTTCTCAAATGAAGCTTAGTATCCAAGGCCTTCTAAATACTTATCCAGAATCTTAATGTAAAATGGGGATCACAATAAAAAACAATCGATATGGGTACTCCAGGAAGTTTTTCAACTTAATTAATATATAGTCTTGGAAAATGTTCATCTGGTAAATATTATTTTATAACAAGATATTTTTTTGACTTGGTATGATGATAAAAAATGACCCACATTCCATCGTTACTTCTAGGATTATTTGGTATCCCTATGAAAAATTCCATCATAATGTCATCCCATTTACACCCAGGTATGAGAAGAGGTTGCACGACTCCTCAAGGATGTTGTCTTACAGCTTCAACATGTTGACAAACCATACATCTTGACACAAAATTAGAAATATCTTTCTTTATGTTTTCCCACAAAAAATGTTCCTTCATATCACTATAAATCTTAGTGCTACCAGGGGTATAGAGAAATTAGAGCTATAAGCATCATCCGAAAATTCCCTTTTTAGATCAGGTAAATCGGGAACACAAATCCTCTTCTCAAATTTCAAAGTGTAATCTTCATATATGTATTCAATCATCCTCCCATCATTCAACAAATTAATTTTCTTTTGAAACTCCCCATCATCAGTCTGATAACTTTTTATCCTTTCCAGTAAATATGGATTGTAAACCATTTGAAAAAGTATTTATTTCTCACCTTCCATGATTATTCCCATATCTATCTTTACAAGATCCATGAACATCGAATCCCTTTTAAATCTCAATTTGTTCAAAACTCCATGATCCTTTATGATCAACGCATATGCCACCTTATTTTCTTTCCTCGTGTGGTATTGTATAGTGAAATCATAATCCTTGAGTAGTTCAAGCCATCGCCTTTGCCTCATGTAGAGTTCTTTTTGTGACAAAATAGACTTTAAAATATTGTGATCAGTATAAATCTCATATATTTTCACCTTATATATAGTATATTAATATCTTCAAATCAAATATTACAGATTCTAACTCAAGACCAACAGTGGGATAGTTTAGTTCATGAATTTTTAGCTACAGTGATGGATAAGAACTAACTCTATCATTCTGCATAAAGACACAACCAAGAACATTCTCTAAAGTATCACTATAAATAAAAAACCCCACATTCCCTAATGGTAGAGTCAATATAAGAGCATTGACTAATATGTTCATCAATTCATAAAAAATATTCACTCTCTTTTGTCCAAACAAATTTTACCCCTTTACATGTGATCTTGGTTAAGGGGTTAGCCAATCAGGCAAAATTCTGGACAAAGCACCGATAATAATCTTCTAAACCAATAAAATTGCATACCTCATTTATAGTCATCAGTGCTGGAAATTCATGGATTGCCTTGTTATTTTATGGAACAACAAAGATTCTATCCTTAGATACAATATGACCAAGAAAAGAAATCTCTTGAAGTCAAGATTAACACTTTCTAATCATCCCATATAATTCATTTCTTTTAAGGGTTTTAGGAATAGTGTGCAAGTGAATTTCATGATCTTCATAGATTTTTGAGTATAGAAATATTACATCAATAAATACTACCACAAGGTCATTAAGATATTCATTGAAAATTCTAATCATTAGATCCCACAAAATAAAGGGTGCATTAGTTAGTCAAAAAGGAATTACTGTAAACTTGTAATGCTCGTACCTGGTTCGAAATGCTGTTTTCTAAATTTCTTCCCTCTTCACATACAACTGATGATATCCAGATAAAAGGTAAATATTTGAAACATATTGATCTCTATGAAGTTGGTCAAATAAATAATCAATGGAAGGTAGGGGATACTTTCTCTTTATTGTTATAACATTGATCTCAACGTAGTCCACACACAGCCTCATAGATCAATCATTCCTCTTAACAAAAAGAACATGGGCTTGCCCAAGAGAAAAACTATGGAAAATAAATACCTTATTAGTCAATTCCTCTAGTTTTTTCTTTAGTGACACTAATTCCATAATGGCCATTCTATAATGGGTCTTCGATATGGGCCTTGAACCAGGAATTAAATCAATGGAAAACACAATTTCTCATTCTATAGTATGTCTAGGTAAATCCTCTAGAAACACATCAATATATTATTTAACAATAAGTTCATAATATATTTGAACATTATTTTCCTCACCCATAGTTATTTCATTACCTTCCTCCATAATAATTGAATTTAGTCAAGCGACCAGGGGTGGATCTTGATAAGAAACATGTGTTGATTTTTCTGCTCTAAAGATAAGGAAATCCTTGTCATCATCGAAAATTGTATTATACTTTTCATAAAATAAATTTTCACATAATGGTCTGAAAGACAATCCATAACGAGGAATATATCAAATACAATCATGGGTATGACAATGAAATCAATAGACAATGAACATTTATATGCCTAAATGGGGACTGATTCAAGACACTTTGTTGCAATGATACATCCCTTAAGAGTTTTTATTGACAACTCCCTAGTTAAATAAAATTGGAAATGTCTAATTTTCTTATCAAACTAGGATGACATGAAACAATGAAATGATAAAAAATCAAATAAATCATTAGATAAACTTTTGGAAAGCATTAAATTACATGCCACAACATCTTTCGGAGCTTCAACTTCAGTAGTAATTATTGCATAGGCTTTTCCTTACTCACTTGTCCTTTTCTAAGGTATGTTTTCTTGGTTCTTAGGACATTCATTTTTATAATTCCACATTTCTATACAATTGTAGCATTCATCATTGACAATATCTTTTCTTCCCTTTCCATTATGATCTTGGTTGCATTCCCCCCCCCCCCCACTTTAGTAATAGTCTCTCATTCCCTTCAAGAAAGTAGCAGGGTGTTTCTTCCCACATTTACAACATGATAGATATTAAACTTTTCCCTTCTTCCACTTATTTCCATTTCCATAGTGTTTAACATATCTCTTCTTCTTTTTCCTTGCTTTAACGTCCTAAGACTTGGAGAATTCATTTTATTTCTCGATAGCATGTGAGACAATATCTTTGAATGATGAAAATGATTGGGAGGATAATACATGTAGAAGAAATGGATTCATCCCATAAAATAATTGATCAATATTACTCCTTGCTTTATGTATATAATATGTTGCATGCCTTTCTATCCTTGTGAAGTTAGCCTCATACATTGCGACATTCTCATCCTCCTTTTTCTAGAGGCTCAAAAATTGTCTTTCCATATCTTCTCTATGGTCATGAGGAAATTATTTTTCTAATAAAATCTCTGTAAAATCCCTCCAATTCATATCTAATAATTATTCATATTATATTGTGTTTTGAATTAATGACCACCATTGTTCTACAACTCCATTCAGGTGATAAACTGCCATGAAAACTCTTTCCCTTTTGCTACTCCCCAAAGCATGAAATATATTCTCTAATAAACCTATCCACTGCTCAGCTACAAATGATTAGTTGTCCCATTAAATTTTGGGGGATTTTGTCTCATGAAGAGGTCTAAAATTGATCTTCTGCATTGTGAATCAGGGTGCTCCATATGTGTAATTTTATTATTCAAAACCTGATGGAGTTGTCCCATTATGGTGATAAGCTGATCAGCACGAGTTGAATCACCAGCTCCACTATAATTATCTTTAGTAGGAGGAAAATCAATACATGGATTACATGAGTTGATATAGTTTTCATTACTTCCACTAGGTACCATTTCCAAACATTGGAATACACTATATTAGTTTATTAATCACAACACATAATTCAAAACTTGTAAAACACTGAACATAAATTGAACAGTTTATGGATATAGTGCATACTAAAAAAATGTTTTCTTTGAGGAGGTATATACTCATAAATCCTACATAATGGATTATAAAGAAAATTAAAATTATCTAAGACTTATTCCCTCAGAGTGTCATAACCAAGAGTGCAGTAAGGCCTGTTGTCGTGTACCAGGATACCCCGGGTCAAGCCCAAACTCTTTGTCGTAGTTTTAAATCCAAGGTACATCTGTTCCAGAGCCTCCTACACATGCTCATATCTATACATAGATGAATTTCTTAGAAAACTCACTAAATATTTACATTACCAAAATTCGAGGAAGTTCTTCAAAACTAATCCTCAAGATCTCTCTTACGGTTTTGTTCTCTAATTAGAGTTTTTCTAAATAGAGTTTCCTAGGATTGTACTAGAATTCCTTATATGACAACTGTAATCCCTCGACCCTAGTTACCTAGAGTCGGTTTATTATTACATAAAATATGTATTATACAAGGAATCATGTCCCGAAAGACCGATCAGTTTAGTAGCCATCAAAGTACTAGTTACAAATATAGGTTTTACATTACATTATAAAAAAGAAAAATAACAACGAAATAGTCTACTTTGAATACCTTCATATCCCTTTGACTATCCCTAAAATTCAACCATAAAATACTTCTTCAAATCCTGGGAAAAATAAAACATAGAAAGGGGTGATCTCAGATGCTCAATAAGGATAAAAATATAGCGGAAAATTTCATAAATAAGCATAAACATTTAAAGAAATGTATAAGACTAAAACAAAAGCCTTTTTAAACATAAAATTCAGTATAAAATGGAAAATATAAATCAAAATAATTCTCTTTACATAATCACATGGATATTATACTAGTTGAATAATCACATGTAAAATAAATAACTAAATTTATAATGATGGAATGGATATTGCCGGACATCATAACCACATAGTCATGACCTCATTCCAAGACTACAAATAAGGTTTTCTCAAGTCCTTGTTCCAAGACACCTGTTGGCCTGTTGAGACATATCGATGCATCTAGGAGATATATTGGTCTCCAACCGTCACTTAATAATTCCAAATCATTCCTCATATGAAAAGAATGAAACATAATGTAAACATTTGTATTAAAACTCGCATACGAAATTCCACAACTTTAACTATAAACCATGAATGGTATAAAAATAACACATCCATAGTCCAATATAACACAAAACCTTCAATACAATAAGAAATATTTTATCAAAATAAGGAATCTTCAAAAAAGATTTAAATCCATCAAAGGATGTTGACAAAGATGAAATCAAAACTATTTGAGAGAAATCTCTCTCTCTATTTTGAAATAATTTAAAAGTAAAATAGTTATAAATGATAATTTTATTTTTAAAACATTATTATAAACTTGAAATAGAAGATTAAAAGGTGTTATAATAGTAAAAAATAGTCACACTCTCCATATAAGTTCAAAACACATTCTTTCTTTAATTTGGTCGAAAAGGTAGGAAATGACCTTATTTGGAAAATGATAGAAAGATTACTTTATAATTTTTTTATAAAAATTAAAACTAGAGTATAAATGAATTTAACCCATAGTATAGTAAATAGTGTTTTTAAAATACATATTTAATAAGCATGACTATGGAAGATAAAGAGGTCCTAGTAGATATTCACGTATAAACAACCTCTGATAATGAAGAGACAGTAGAATTAGCCCTTATATTGTACTTTTCCTTGATCGAGGGTACATTAACCTATAGTATAACAGTTAAATCAATGTTATTAAATTATAAAATAACCACATACAGAAATATGATATCATTTATGATCTTATTATATTTCTTTGTTAATAATATTTCAGTAGTATCATTGTTTCGAGTGTTAACTAATTCGTTTTCATTTATTTTTTTGGTTACATAAGACATGTTTGTTTGGGATAGGATATATTTGATTCATGTACATAATGATATTAAGTTATTAAAAATTATTTTTAATCATAAAATGAATATATTTCTTGACTGGTTATGATGGGAATGAATTTCATCATGTTCGTGGAGATGGTAATCTGTACGTACGCATGAGAGACAATATCATTATATTGATGGTGAAATCGTCTGTAATTGGATGATATATCATATATAAAGAATAATTTAAATGTTATATTTATTATTTACATTAGTTATACTCGTTATTATTCCCATCCAAATAATTAAGTGTTTGAATAAGAAACTACACCACGACGTGGAGACGGTAAGACGTATGTTTGCACATATGGTGACTTGTCATTCATTAGATGGATAGAATAATGAATATGTTTATAATATATTTATAACAACAATAAAGTATGCCTAATATACTGGATTTATTATTTTGGTAGGGAAACAATAAAGAAAGAAGAAGTGGAGAAGACACAAACATTGTAAGAGGTTGTAAAATTATTACCTCTTCTTCGAGTGTTTCCTTTTGAGCTAACCCAAAGGGATATTAAGGTTTTCTTATTTATTCAAGTAAAGCCTCAAGGTCTATGTAATGGTAGTTGAGAGGATATTTGAGCAGGGTTTGGCCGAGTCAAATGGATTTGGATGAGTGATTCTGAGAGAAGGGGAAGTACCCTTTTATAAGAGAGGTGAGGGTCACTTTAAGAAATGATTGAAATATATGTTAATTATACAATAATATTCTGTTTATAATTTCTAAAAAAGATTTATTTCAAGAATATGATGGTTTTTGGTTGCAAACCCCTATACCAATATGTTTTAGACAGGTTTAAGTCACTATATTAACCTTATCTTTTAGATTTAATTCGTAGTTAAATAGTTTTCTTTAACCATGTATTCTTGAAATATTATAATAAATGGTTAATAAACATACTATAAAAAAGACAAGAAAAACCCAAGTGGTTAATAATTGATATATATAACCTTATATATGTTCTCTAGATAAACCATACATTATTAGAAATATTATTTCAATTAATAATTTCATATTAAAAAAAAACAAATTTATGTCAATTTTGACACTATTTGGTATTTTGTTTTTCTAAAATTCATAAATACTTTATCACTTCAAAAAAAAATTTATTTAATCAACCCTAACATGTCATATTAACCTAAAAATTATTATAATTCATCAAAAATATCAATTTACTTTTATTTGGATATTTATAATAACAATCATTTTAATCCTTCATTAATGAGATAATTATTACATAATCATTTATCGTAAATAAATTTAATTATTTAAAGCCTAAAAATTATAAATAAAATAAAATAATGCAGAAAATAATTTTATAATTCTAATCAATATTTATAGTCAAATTTATCTAATGTATAACCCAATATTAATAATTGTTTAATTATTAAACTTTGAATTTAACACTTTTAACTTTTATTTAAATAAAAAAATAATACATGTCATAATCTAAACCAGGTGGATCACAAGGATAATATTTTATTATTAAGGTTGATTTGGGTCAAAATACACTTATCAAATAGAATCAAGACAAGTGTTAGTGTAATTAAAATATCAATTTTACCTTTAATTACCATATTTACTTTTAACCGTGGTAAATAAAAGTCAAAATTTACTATTCACCTAAAATTATTTTCATCTTATTGAACCAAATTTTATTTACTGATTTCAACCATCTCTCTCATATTTTTGATATTTAATTCACAGAAGTAGTAAAATTAGGTTTTATGCAAATTTGAAAATGCACTTAGAAAATGGGTAAAAGACGGTAAAAAGTTCAATAAAATTTTATATATCTAATATCATTATAAAATGACTCTAGTGAATTAAATTGTACATATATACGTATTAAGTATCTATTTTGACATAAAATAAATTTAAATAATATTAGTAATTATTTAAATAAAAATTCAGTTTTAAAAATACCAAAAATTTACCATAATCTAATTTTGTTATTCCGAATCCAAAAATGAAGTCCATTTTGAAAAATAAAATTTATAAAATTTTACACAGTTGGTATTACCATTCATAATGGATAGTTTGATAAGTCGTGGTGTGTTAGAACTTGAAGTTGCGCACTGCGCATATTGTTGTATTATTCAAAGTGAAACAAAATATGGAAGCTTAGGGTATTACATTCATTCCTCTGTCAAATATTTTGGTCCTCTTAATTTCTAGAATCTTACTACATAAAAAGACTCGAGTGGTTCTTCATCATATGTTCCTCTATTTCCCACGTTTCCTCTTCCATCTTATGGTTTCTCCATAGGACTTTTATGAGTGGAGTTATCCAGATTCCCAACACTTGTTATCTAGTATCAAGATTTCAGATAGGCTATTCACAATAAGATAGATCAGGTTCCAGTTTTAATTCATCCTTGGTGAGTACATGTGTTGGGTGAGGCATGCATTTTTTCAACAGTGATACATAGAATACATCATGAACATTAGAGAGACTCTAATTCATTTCCAAATGATAAGCTACAACTCCAATTTGTTATAGAATATCAAAAGTTCCGATTTAAATGGGACATAATTTTCCCTTCTTACCAAATTGTATAACACCATTTCATGGAGATACCTTCAAGAAAAACGATCTCCTACTTGAAATTAAAAATCATTCTTTAAGTTATCAACATAGATGTTTTTCCTACTTTGAGCATCTTTGATGTGGGTTTGGATAACCTTCACTTTTTCCATTGTTTTCTCAACATGTTTTGGGCCTAAGATTTTTCTTTCACCAAAGTCATCCCAATAAGTTGGTGTGAGACATCTCCTTCCATATAATGCTTCATATGGAGAAATATGAATAGTTAAATGGAAGCTATTATTATTGGAAAAATTCTACCAAAGGTAAATGTTGATCCCACCTACCTTGAATGTCAAGTGAAGAAGATCTTAACATGTTTCTATGGTTTGAATTGTATGTTCTGATTTTCCATGTGTATGAGGGAGGTAGGCAGTGCTCAAATGAAGTTAAGTATCCCAGGACTTCAGAATAATTTTCTCGAATCCTGATGTAAAATGGGGATCACGATCAGAAACAATCGATAAGGGGTAATCCTTGAATTATTACAACTTCATTAATATACAGTCTTACTAAATGTTCAATTGGTAACTCTTCTCTTATAGAAATAAAATGTGGTGATTTGGTAAGATGATCAATAATGATCCATATTTCATCGTTCCTTATATGAGTCCTTTTTATCCCCATAAAAAATTCCTATGTAATATCAGCCCATTTCTACTCAGGTATGAGAAGATGATTCATGACTCCTCTAGGATGTTGTCTTCCAACCACTACCTATTAACAAACAATTCATCTTGACACATAATCAACAATCTCCCTCTTCATGTTGTCCCACCAAAAATATTCCTTCTAAACTCCTTACATCTTAGTTCTACTTGGGTGTATAGAGAAATATGAGCTATGAGCATTATCCAACAATTCCATTTTTAGATTAGGTATATCAGGAACACAAAGCCTCTTCCCAAATATCAAAATTCCATCTTCATATATGATGTCGATCATTCTCCCATTATTCACAGCTTTAATTTTCATTTGAAACTTCTCATTGTCTATCTGAGAACTTTTTATCCTTTCTAGTAAAGATGGATTTGCAACCGTTGGGAAAAGTATTGATGTTTCACCTTCCATGATTATTCCCATATCCATCATTACTACATCCACGAACATAGTATCCCTTTAAACTCTCATCTTGTTCAAAACTCCGTGATTCTTTCTGCTCGAAGCATCTTCCTCCTTATTTTCCTTCCTCGGGTTGTTGTGTATAGTGTGATCATAGTTTTTTATTAGTTAAAGCCATCTCCTTTACCTCATGTTGAGTTCTTTTTATGATAAAATATACTTCAAACTATTGTGATCAGTATAAATCTCACATTTTCACCCTATAGATAGTGTCTTGATATCTTCAAAGAAGACAATATAGTTGATAACTCAAGATCCTAAGTGGGATAGTTTTGGTAATAAATTTTTAGCTACCATGATGCATAGGTAGTAACGTTATCATTCTGCATAAGAACACAACCATGTCCTTTAATTGAAGCATCACTATAAATTACAAACCCATCATTCCCGGATGGTAGAGTCAATATAAGAGCATTGACTAATATTTTAATCAACTCTAGAAAAAATTATTCACACACTTCTGTCCAAACAAATTTAACCCCTTTTTCATGTGGGCAGAGTTAATGGGTTAGCCAGTGGGGAAACATTTTGGATAAAGCGCCGATAATAACCAACTAATCCAATAAAACTTTCTACCTATGTTATACTTATCGGTGCAGGCCATTCTTGGATTGCCTTGGTCTTTGAAGGATCAATAGTGATTCCATCCTTATAGGCAATATGTACAAAAAAAGAAATCTATTAAATCCAGAATTCACAAAGGCTAAACTTCCCATATAATTCATTTCTTCTTAGGGTTTTTGGAATAGCACACAAGTGATTTTCATTATCTTTGTAGATTTTTGATAATACCAAGATATCATCAATAAATAATACTACAAATTCATAAAGATATTCGTTGAAAACTCTATTCATTGATTCCTTGAAAATAGAGGGTGCATTAGTCAGTCCAAAAAGGCATTTCGGTAAACTCGTAATGCCTGTACCTGGTTTGAAATGCTATTTTTAGAATGTCTTCTTCCTTCACAGACAACTGATGATATCATGATCGAAGTTCAATATTTAAAAAATATTGATCTCTATGAAGTTGGTCAAATTAATCTTCAATGTGAGGTTGGTGATTCTTGTTCTTTAATGTTATAGCATTGATCTCATTGTAGTTAATGCACAACCACAGAGAACAATCATTCTTCTTAACCAAAAGAATAGGGGCTCACCATAGAGAAATACTAGGGTGAATAAATACCTTATTACTCAATTCCTCTAGTTTTTTCTTTAGTTACACTAATTCCATAGTGGTCATTCTATAAGGTGCATTCAATATGGGCCTTGAACAAGGAATGAAATCAATATAAAACACAATTTCTTGTCTTGGAGGATGTCCAGGTAAATCCTATGGAAACACATCAACATATTCATTCACAATAGGTAAATCCTCAATTTGAACATTCTTTTCCTCATCCATAGTTATTTTATCCCCTTCCTCCTCAATAATTGATTTTAGTTGAGCTACTGGGGGTGGATCTAGATAAGAAAATGGTGGTGATGTTTCTTCTATAAAGATAATATACTACTTTTCCACATCAAAAATCATATCCTCCTTCTTCTTACAATAATTTTTCACATCATGGTCGGAATGCCAATCCATACTGAGGATTATATAAAATTCAATCATGGATATGATACTAAGATCATCAGATAAAGAACTTTTATATACCCTAATGGGGGCTGATTCACAAAACATTGTTAGAATGATACATCCCTTAAGAGTTTTTATTGACAACCCCCTTGTTAAATCAAATTGTAAATATCTAATTTTCATATAAAACTAGGAAGATATGAAAAATTAAGAAGATCCAAAGTCAAATAAATCATTGGATAAAATTAAGGAAAACATTAAATTACCTGCCACAACATCTTTCGGAGCTTCAACCGCAGTAGTAGTGATCACATAATCTTGGACTTGATCCCTTGACATTTTTTGAGGTATATTTCCTTAGATCTTAGGACATTAATTTTCATAATTCCCCATTTCTCTAAAACTGTATCATTCATCATTGACAATACATTTCATTCCCTTACAATCACGATCTTGGTGGCCTTTTTCACCACACTTGTAACTAACTCCCATTCCCTTAGAGAAAGTTCCGGAGAGTTTCGTCCCACATTTACCGTAGGTTGGATGTTACAATTTTCTGTTATTCCCCTTATTTAAATTTACAAAGTATTTAGAAGATCTCTTCTTCTGTTTCTTTGCTCTAATGTCATATGATTTAGAGAAAATCTCTTCTGTATTGATATCACATTAGACAATATCTTAGTATGATGAGAAGGATTATGAGACCAATTCTCAACGGAGAAATGGTTTTAACCCAATAAATAATAGATCAATATTACTCCTTGGGTTACATATATAATCTTCTTCATTCTTTGATATTCTTGTAAAGTTAGACTCTTACTTTGATACATTATTATCCCTTTTTTCCTCAGAATCAGAAATTATCTTTCCATATCTGCTTGATGGTCACGAGGAAAGTATTTATCTATGAAATGTTCCATAACCTCACTATAGTCCATATTTGATACTTCTTGATCTTCCTTTTTTTTAATTAATGACCACCACTGATCTACATCTCCCATGTGGTGATAAACTTCCATGAAAACCTTTTCCCTTTTTCTCTTCCCTAATGTATGAAATATTTTCTCTAAGAAACATATCCATTGGTTAGATTCAAATGGATTTGTAGTCTCATTTAATTTTGGTGGTTTTTTTCTCATGATGCGGTCTAACATTTATTATCCATGTTATGAATCATGGTGGTCCATATGAGTAAGGTTATTATTCATAACCTGCGTGAGTTGTCCTAGTATGGTGACAAGATGATCAGCACCAGTTGCATCACTGACTGCACTATAATTATATTGAGATGGGTATAAATCCCTACTTATATTACATGCATTGATAAAAATTCCATTCATTTTACTCAGTTCCATTTCTATACAATGGCATACACTATATTACTTTATGAATCACAATACATAATTCCCACCTTGTAAAACACTTATCATAAATTGGATTGTTTTTTGATATAATCGATAATCATAAAAACGTTTTCTTTGAGGTGGTATATACTCATAAATCCTTCATAATGGGTTGTAAATAAAATGTGAATTAACTAGGCATACCCCCCAGGTGTGTCGTAACCAAAAGTGCAGCAAGGCCCGTTGTCGTCTACCAGGTTACCCCGGGTCAATCATGAAACTCTTTGTCAAATTTTTCACTCCATGGTAGATCTGTGCCTAAGCCGCCTCTACCTTTTATTATCCAGAAAGAAATTTATTTCTTAGAAAACTCATAAAATTACTTCATTATCAAAATTCTAGGAAGATCTTCTATACTAATCCCTAAAGTATATATTTGGGTAATGTTCACAAATCCGAGTTTTTCTAAATATAGTTTCCAAGGTTTGTACTAAATATTCTATAATACCAAATATAACACCTTGACCCCAGTTACCCAAAGTCAGTGCATTATTACATAACATAGGAATGTTACAAGGAATCATGTCCCCAAAGACAAATTAGTTTAGTATCCTTTAATTTACTAGATACAAGCATAAGTTTTACGTTACATTATAAAATAAAAAAACAACAACATTGTCTCCTTTGAACACATTTATATGCTTTATCCTATCACTACAGTTTAACAATAAAATAATTATTCACATCCTAGGAAAAATAAAATGTAGTAAGGGGTGATATTAGATGCTCAGTTAGGATAACAATATAGCAGAAACTTTCATAAATAAGCACAAATATTCTGGGAAATGTATAAGACTAAAACAAAAGCCTTTGTAAACATAACCTTCAACATAATATAGAATATTTAAATCAAAATAATTCCATTTACATATTCACATGGATATTCTACTAGTTTAATAATCATAATTAAAATCAATAGATAATTTCATAATGATGGAATGAATAATGTCGAACATCAGGACCACATAGTCAAGGCCTCGTTCCAAGACTACAAATAATATTTTGTCAAGGCCTTGTACTAAGACACAAGTTTGTCTCATTAGACCTACCGATTCATCGATGAGCTATAGCGGGATCCACCCGTCACTTACTAAGTCCAATGCATTCCTCATATGGAAAGGATGGAATATAACATAATCATTTTTATTAAAATTATCATACGAAATGCCAAAACTTTAACCATAAACCCTGAATGGTATAAAAGTACGACATCCACATTCAAATATATCAGAAAACCTTTAATAAAATACGGAAGATGGTATCATAATAAATCAACTTCAAACAAGTGTAAAATCCATCAACGGAAGTTTACATAAATGAATTCAAAACTATTTGAGTGAATTATCTCTTTTTATTTTGAAATAATTTAAAAGTCACATAGATATAAAAGAAAAAAATTATTTTTAAAAAATTAATATAATAATGTAAGCGAAGATTCGAAGGTGGTAAAATGGTGGAAAATTGCCTCACTCGTCGTATATGTTAAAAAACATTCTTTCTATACTTATTTTGAAAAGGCCATAAAGGACCATGTTTAGAAAACATTAGAAATATTCCTTTATAAAAATTATATAAAAATTAAAAAAACTGTATAAATGACTTTTACCCATACCCTAGTAAATATTAAAAATATTTGGAAATAAATTTTTAAGAAACACAGATGTGGATGATAAAAATGTATTAGTAGATACTCACGTATAAAAAACCTCAAAAAACGAAGAGATTGAAGAATTAACCATTACCTTATAATTTTCCTTGATTGAGTGTATTTTAACCTCAAATATAATAGTTAAATCATTTTTTTTGAATTATAAATGAACCACATTCATAAATATGATATCATATATGATCTTCTAATATTTCATAGTTAATAATATTTCAGTAGTATCATTGTTCAAGTGTTAATTGATTTGTTTTCCTTTATATTATTGGTTACATAAGCCATGTTTGTTATGGATATGATGTTTTTTATTCATATCCAGAATTATATTATGTTTATAAACATTATTATTAATCCTTAAATGAATATTATTTTTGAGTGGTTATGTTGGGGAATGAATTTCATCATGTTTGTGGGGACGGTAATCCGTACGTACGCATGAGCGACAATGTCATTATACTGATCATGAAAAAGTTTTTAACTGGATGGTATATTATATATAAAGAATAATTAATATGTTATATTTATTATTTACATTATTTATACTCATTATTATACCCATAAAATAATAAAGTGTTTGAAAAACAAACCCTACCACAACAAGGAGACAGTAAGTCGTACGTACTCACGTGTGGTGAATTGTCATTCATAGGATTTATAGAACACTGAATATGGTTATAAAATATTTATAATAACATCATATTATATATAATATGCTGGAGTTATTATTTTTTTATTGATAAAACAATGAAAGTTGAAGTAAAAGAAGAATTGTTTTTGAAAGAGGTGGTGAAATTATTACCTCTTCTTCGGGTGTTTCCTTTTAAGTTGATAAAAAGTGCTCTTTAAAATGGAATTTGGATAAAATTATGGCCTCTAGGTATAATTAAGGGTATTTGGGTAGATATTTGATTAGGGGTTGGCCAAACCAAATGGCTTTGGATGTGTGAGTTTGAGAGAAGGGGAAGTAACCTTTTATAAGAGAGGTGAGGGTGAATTTAGGAAAAGCATGAAATATTAAATTAGTATACTATCTTATTTGTTTTATAATGTCTCAAAAATGATTTATTTTGTAGATATGTTGGGTATGGGTAGAAAAACACTCAACCAATAGGGTTTTGATATGTTTAGGTCACTATATTAACTTTATCTTTTAGATTAAATATATAGTTAAATAGTTTAACTTTTACCATGTATTAACCAATTATTTTAATAAATTGTTAATAAACTTACTATAAAAAGAAAAGAGAACCCCAAGTGGTTCATTGTTCATATATCAAACCTTCTCAATGTTTTTTTGGCAAAACCTTATATTTTTAGAATTATTATATCAATTAATAATATAGTATTTTTTTTAAACTCATTTATTTCATCTTTGAAAATATTTGGTATTTTGGTTTTTGTGAAGGTCATAAAAACTTTGTGACTTCGAAAAAAATTATTTAATCAACCATAAAATTTCCAATTATCCTAGAAAATTATTGAAATTCATCAAAAGACTCAATTTTCATTTATTTGAATATTTATAATATCAATTTTTTAATCATTCATTAATAAGGTAATCCATGAATCATTATTGTCTCATAAATAAATTTTATAATTTAATTACTAATTTTTTAAAAAAAATTACCATTATATAGGAAATAGTTTTATCTTCCTAATGAATATTTATATTATAATTTATATTTTTGTAAATTCCTATATTAAAAACAGGTTAGTTATTAATCTTTGAATTTAATACATTTAACACTTCATTAAATAAAATAATAATAAATGTCATAATCCAAACCAAGTGGACCAAAAGGATATATTATATTCCTAAGGATTATTTGGGTCGAAGTACACTTATCCAATTAAATTAAACCATGTGTCGGGGTAATTATCATATCATTTTTACCTTTAATTACACTATTTACTTTTAATCGCGCTAAATAAAAGTCAAAAGTTACTATTCACCAAAAAAGTATTGTCATCTTATTGAACCACATTTTACAAACCTATGTCAACCATGTCTCTATGATTTTTTAAATTTAATTCACAAAAGTGGTAAAATAATGTTTTATAAAAATTTGCCAATGCTCCTAGAAGGTGGGTAAAAGACGATTAAAAGTTCAATAAAATTTTATTTATCAAATATTATTATAAAATGAAAACAATGAATTAATTTGAACATATATAGGTATTATGTATCTATTTTTATAAAAATAAATTTAAATAATTTAACTAATTATATAAAAATAATTCGGTTTTAAACAATAACGCAGTGTTTTTCACTATTCATCAAAAATTGAATGTTTTCTAAAAAATACAAATAAATCAACCTAAGGTTATTTTGATATTATGAATCAAAAAATGAAGTCCATATTGAGAATAAAAATTATAAAATTCAAAAAGTGGGTATTACTATTCCTAACGGCAATTTTGATTGGTCGTGGTGTGTTAAAAGTCAATATTTCATACATCGCAAGTTATTATGTTATTAAAGGAGAAGCATACCATTGAAGATTGGGGTGTTAAATTTATAGAATATTAAATTCATCAATTCCATGAACATTGTTATGCATTTGTTAGACCAAAGGGCATAAACCCATACTCGAAATGGCTATATCTACTTCTAAAATCATTTTTGGGGATATCTTCCTTCCCTAATCTCAGTTGATGATATTCCAACCTAAAGTAAATCATGGAGAACCAATGAGCTCCCCTCAACTGGTCATTAAAAACATCTATGTGTGGGAGTGGATATCAGTTCATTATCACAATCTGATTAATTCTATGATAATCAACATAGAGCCATAGAGTTCTATCCACTTTTTTAATAAACAAAACCTGCACTAGACACAGAGATGTGTGAGGCCGAATTAACCCTTTGTTCACTAACTCTTATAACTAAACATTTAATTACCACAATTCATCTAGTGCCATTCAAAAAGAAATAAGTGAGATAGGACTGGTCCCCTGAAGGAGATAAATCATAAACTCCATTTCTCTCAAGGGTGGAGACCTATAGAATTTAACAGGAAAGACATCCATGAAATGATCAACAATCTCTGGAAAAATTCATTGCTCAAATTCTTCCAATGATGCCAAAAACAACGCCTCTAACTAATATGAGATCGTTCCAGAAGATATTGCCAAAAAATCTAGTGTACACATATTTTCCATCTTGTCCCCTCTAGGGAGATTTTCAACACAATCCTCCATAGTAAAACTAACCATTCATGCATCGTAATCAATGTGGGAGTTAAACATATCTAACCAATAATTTCCCAGGATTATGTCATATGCATCCATCTTAAGCACTGGGAAATCCCATATCAATTCAATGTTTCCCATAACTAAGAAACAAGCTCTATAGAGGAAAGTTGGACACTCACTTTGACCCAAAGGATTTTGTAGTTTCAAAACATAATGCATCATTTACCAATGTAATCACATCAAACTAATGAATTAGGAAGAAATAAAATAATGTGAATCACCCATATCAAATAAAGATTGCATTAATGTAAAATTTAAAAGAACTATACCTTTCTCCATGGATGGTCCTGACTGATCATCCATCACAACCTGTTCAGATCCAAACAATTGCATTCTTTCCACACACTGCTATTTCTTACCCTTATGAGGTGTCATGGTATTTCTAGAATCCCCATGACTAACTCGGCTCTAGTGATGAGGAGTATGTTGTTGCCCCAATCCTGTCGAGGCATATGACACCTGTGACCCTTTAAGAGTGTCATAAGCACCGAACCCTCAAAGAATTTTTGAAATACCTATGAAGATGCCCCCATCCACCTACAGTTATGAAATTGTTGAGATAGTTCCGTACAATCCCACTTGATGTGTGCCTTACATCCACAATGAAAAAACCCTTGCTTACTCTAAGGATTTTGAGGGAGATTCACTGATCCTGTTGTCGTATTCGAAGTCGTACTCCCACCCTAGAAATAAGTTTCCCTATTAAGGTTGAACCTAGTGTTCAAGTTCCCACTATTCCCCATTGGTGCCAACATTCATCCCCCACATATAGCACCAAAAAGATCATGCTCATCCATAATAGATATATTCTCTATTTCTGTGTAATCATTTATAAACATCACTACTATCTTGGAAAGAATTTCCTTCCTCAACCCATATTCAATAATTTTTCCTTGGATGATGTACTACCCACCACCTCGGGTGCAAACCGCACTATGTTCATAAACATAGCCGCATATTCCATTAGCTCTATAATCCCATTCTCTAAATTGATGAAATACATTGTACGCTGAATTCTGAATGTATGAGGTGAGAAATATCTATTAAACAACTCTTGAAAACAATCCCATGTCACACCTTGGTATGTCCCATCATGTACCGTTATCTCCCACCACTGAAGGAAATGATATTCCAACATATACATGGTTAACTTCACTTTCATCTCTGTTGGTGTTCCTCAAATTTTAAATATCTTATTCATTCTATTTTTCCATGCTTCAGCCCTTTCTTGCTCTGAATCACCCCTAAACATAGGTGGATTATACCATTAAAACTAAACCTCATGATCCACAGGCTTTGGTTCATCCCATTTATTCCCACATTCCACAACATATAATGCTTGAAATATACTCTGAATGAGCTGCTGGTTCACCTGAGGCTTAGGGGAAACCACATTTTTATCAGCTTCCTTCAGTTAGTCTCTACGACGCTTATAGAGGGTCATTTCTATCAATACTAAAACAACCATATGACCCACTCCCTTAACAATAAAGGGTATAAAATATTCAAATTCAATACATTGAAACTCCCACAACAAGGCTTTCCACAAGTTCACATTTCCATTGTAGCACTATTCTGAAATATCTAACATTTTTTTTAAAAATTGACCCATTTTTTAAAATACCACAAGTTTACATGTTTCATATCCTTACATTTTGAAACCCAATTCAGGTTTTTTGATATGCACACATTCATATCAGACCATACATATTTATACCCCAATGAAATATACATCCTAGTGGGAAGTAATTTCTAACATACATGTCAAGCTCAGCTCATTAGATACACCCACAACAATGAGATTTCCAATGCTTATAAGTGTCCCCAAACACTTATGTACCCAACTCTCTAGTAACATGAAGTTCATCATAAATGGGATATCTATGTTCTCTTATACTATACTTTCCATTTTTTGACAATCCTACGCCTTGCTACCATACCGACTCAAGGAATATGTAACATCCCAGGTAAATAAAGAATAAAGAATTTTCATATTTATTAATATTTACGAATTAAATATTAATTTTAATTAAAAGGGGTTTCTACGTTTGATAGCGTACTCGGTACGCAACGATGAGTTTCTTTGAAAACTTACGTTGCACACAAGTAATAAAATAATATTATTTTAAATGTTAGTTAACGAGTAGTCGTTGTACTGGCGGGAATGGATATAAATAACTAAAATATGATTATATATGTTTTTAAATGTTTTTACATTTACCCAATAAAAGATAAAGGCTTAAAATACGGAAAGAGTTCAATTTTAGGCATTTATACCCTAATTTTCACGAAAGGTCCACTTATCACCTTTTGACAGAGAACCGTCATTAAATATAGTTTTGATCGATCTTATAAATTCTATTGGACCAAATATAACTCTTCTTTAGAATCGCGACATCAAAATTTACTTTGTGTAAATTTTTGGTACCTTTCTGATAAAGTTCTTTTTTTAATGAATAGTGTAAAATGTTGTATTTTAATTCAAAAACTCTTTTTAATCTAATTTATTTATATGATTAGATTATCTTTTTAATTGGTTTTAAAGTAAAATTAGAAAATATTTTTACCATTAAATCCAATAGTGGTTGTTGGAATTAATTTCACTTTGAAATCGGACTTAAACTAGTGTCAATCTTTTGATAATTATTGTTTCATTAAAACACGCTATTTGCTCTGACAACAGGAATTAATTATTAAATTAATTAATGTGACTTATATTTTTTGAATTTTGTAAAATAGAATTCATTTTTTAATTTGTAATATCAAATATAGCTTAGGGTGAATTTTTGGTAATTTTCTGAAAAACTTCAATTTTTGATGAATAGTGAATCCACTAAGTGGTACTTATAAAAACTGATTTTTCCGTTTAAATGAAATTTTTCCATCATTGTGTTTTGAATTTAAAAAATCTGACATACATGGTTGTCATTAAGAAGTAAAATTTGGTTCAATGAGATTATAATAATTTTTTGGTGAATAGTAACTTATTAAGTTCTTAATCGTGATTAGTTGTAATTAGTGTAGTTTAAGATAAAAATAATGCCTTAATAAAATAAGATGAGCTTGACACATGTCCTACCCTCATTGGTTGTGTCATGGCCGACCCAGAAAAGCCATGGGTCAACTTGGGGACCCCATGGAGACACTTTGTTTGGGAAATGACATAAATAACTTTTTATTTAATGTAAAAGTAAAAATGACACAAACATGATATGTTTTACTAAAATAATTTTTACATGGGGTTATAAAGATCGGATTTTTGATTATAAATAGTCATTGGAAAGCTAAAAAGATTTCCTATATCATAGTATTTCTTTTTATAATTTTTAGACATTAAATAAATTAACTTATTTATGACATAATAATGATGCAGCGATGACATCATTATTTGATGATTTAAATAAAATGGAAAGATAATGTAAAATATATGAACTACACATGTCCAAAACCAATTGGATGAGTGGATTTCTAACCCTTATCACCTTATCCAAGAATTCTATCAATGTGGGACCTTTTCAAACCGAAACACATTTTCAAATAAAGTAATATTTCTTTAATTTCCAAAAGTGCCCCTCCTCTCCTCTTATAAAAGGCCCCCACCTCTACCTCATTTCACACACTCCTCAAGCCTTTGGCTAGGCCAACCCCTGCCCATTTACTCTCTCCACATCCCTATCCTCATACTAGAGGATTCCCTTTGGGCATAATCCTTTCAAAGGAAGCCTTTAGGCTCAAATCAAAAGGAGTTACACTATTGAAGGTAATTCATTCTCTCATGTTCATTTGTTTTATTTTTCTTCTCCAACCCTATAAACTCATTTTATTTACTTCTTTTGTAACAACACAAGTATCTTAAATATACTAGGATGTTGTTATAAGATTTATTTGAGCTACACTCTCACACAACTACATCAAATGGTTAATGAACATACGGTTTCTGTGGATGGCGAAATTCTACCTCCCGAAACGATGATTGTTCAATACTCATTTAACACCTTAAAAGGTGGCCATTATGATGTAACTATTTTCATATATGATATATAATATGTTTATGTTTTTCTTAAGCTTCTGTTTTTTTCATTTTGGGCATACCTTTATGGTTTCCATTATGGGTAAACACGATATCTTCATTTTAGGAAGTGCAGACTACCTCCCCCTCAAAGTGATTTGATTCGTTAAATACCATATGTGGGATATATAAAGGATGGAACTATGATATTATATATGATATTATACTGGAATTATAATATACCTTTATATCATTATGATTCCATTCTATAAAATACGAAATAGAAATGAAAGTAGCGTTCATGCATACGTACGGCTTACTGTCTCCATGAACGGTGCATTTCATTTCTTATCCCCAAATGTAATGTACTATTAAAAGTACATGTATATAATGGATATATATAATTATTGATATATCTAAATGATGAATATAATTCTAGAATTAAAATATACATACCCCTCATTTAGTTTTAATTCCATTAATATGACAAAGAAATGAAAGTAGCGTTCATGCGTACGTACGGCTTACCATCTCCATGAACGGTGCATTTCATTTCTTACCTATAAATGATTATGTAATATTATAAATACATGTATATTATGGATATATATAATATATATGATATCCAAATCAGGAATGTCATTCTGGATATAAAGAACCTTTGACCACACGAACAACATGTAATTGTAAGAAGTCCACTTTCGACTTAAGAACCAAATATTGACAAAACAAAAATTATTAACTTAAATAGTCACATAATGTTTATAACTTGGAAATAAGAGATATAAAAGGAAGAATGAACTTTAAAAAGGTTCTTAATCAAGTATAAATTAACTCAAGTTTATTATTCAGGACGTTAAAGAACGATCGAGTCAAGTCGGACCCGAGGTAAGGGACTTCGGCTCAATCTCCTTTCATTGAGGCATATTTCCTTTTATACACAACTTTCTTTTATACGGTGTATAAACCCCTTTGAATTTACTTTTATACAAAAGGAATCTTTTTCTATGAAGCGTTTTACAAAACGACAAAAAGGAATGTTTCTTTTAACGTACGCGGCGAAAACGACCTTTTCCGCCACCACGAGTATTATTTGGTCTTTAGCTTTCTCAACAAGCCGTAATGTTTTTAGAATAAAATAATTACCATATACTCTTTTATGTATTTTGGTATTGAAAATGGTTTTGAAAAAGGATTCTATTATGTCAATATATTTATGATATATTTTGATTGAAATGTGGAAATGTTATCATTCCTTTATATTGGTTTTATGTTTTATGATTTTATACTGGTACTTGGACATTTTAACGGGTGGTTACGTTATAAACCATATGACGGGTGGTTCCGTGAATACCAGGACGGGTGGTTACGTTATAACCTCCAATGCATTGGGTATGGAAGTCATCTGTATGGCTATTCCATTAAGTATGTATGGAAATTGGCCGTATGGCTATTCCATTAAGTGATATGTGTGGAAGTCGACCGTATGGTTATTCCACTTAAGTATTTTTATGTCCCAAGTTACCTTTATATATGTTATGTGTTCTTTTTATGGATTTTATGGTAATCCTTTGGTTACAAAAAGGTAAGTAATGATACTTTATTCTGTGAAGAGTTTTTACAACTTCATGAAGGTGAAGGTATTACTTTGATAGAGTATACATGGTTTACTTGATTTTGAAAAACTAACAGTTTTCAATCTTTGTGTATCCCTTACTGAGCTTTTTATGCTCACCCCAAGTTTTTTTGAAATGTTTTTCACAGGACTTAATGTGGAATAAGGTCAAGGATGGGATCAAGGGAATGTCATGCTATATAAAACATGGAACTAGACACGTTTCTTTTTAAGAGTTTTTTTTATATTGGAATCTTAGTAGAAGTGACTACTTTGTAATCTTTTGAGATGTAATAGTTATGTTTTAATTCTCTAAAACTCTAAACCTGAAAAGATCCTCAACATGAATTATTCTTTTAATTCAATATTAAGTAAGGTTTAAGGCTGGGGCCTTATAGTTGGTATCAGAGGTCGGTTTAGACAACTTTAGGAGTTAGAAAAGTGTTAAATTATAATATGTTTGAAATGATATAGCATTTACGGATTACCATGTTGCTTCGCCTAAGATATTTCTGTGGTCAGAATGGTTTTCCGCAGAGGAAAGAAAGCAGCTATGTTGGGACGACATCTGGAGGAAGATAACCTTCCAAATCAGCAACCTGAGATGGTCAGAATTGGAACTGAACAGTTTGTTGCAGTGATGGCACAGTTGACTCAGGCTATAAATGGTGGTGGTATCCATGCACGAGATCAGCCAGATCAACCGTAGAGGAACATGTCAGTGGTGGAACATTTCATGAGGCAACATGCCCCATCATTCAGAGGATCATCTGACCCTGTGCAAGCTGAAGGGTGGATTAAAGCACTGGAGAAGATTTTTGATGTCATGGGGTGTTCAAAACATCAAAAGGTTAGTCTTGTTGTTTACCGTTTTGAAGGTGAAGCTGATCAGTGGTGGTCGATGGTGAGAAATATAAGAGATAGTGATGAGATTGAGGATCTTCACTGGGACGCATTCAAAGGTATGTTTCTTGAGAAATATTTTCCTAAGGTGGTTCGTCTTAGGATGGAAAAACAGTTCCTAGAATTGAGGCAGGAGGATGATTCAGTGGCTGCTTATGAAGAAAAGTTCACTCGATTGGCAAGGTATGCTCCAAACTTCATACGAGATCTTGATAGTAAAATAAACCATTTTTACTCAGGGTTAAAGCCAAAGTATCGAAGGGATTTAGCTTCTCGTGAGTTCAAAATTTATGAAAAAATTGTTCGATGTGCGGAGAAGGTGGAAATGGAGTTTGCCGATGATCAGGTGTTCTATGACACACAACAGAATAAGCGGTCTAGTTGGCAGGCAAAGGGGAAGAATTAATCAAAGAAGCAAGGAGGTAAGAAAACCAAATTTCCATCCTGTGAGAAGTGTGGTAAAATGCATCCTGGAGAATGTTTATCCAAGTCTGGTAAGTGCTTTCGGTGTGGTAGGTCTGGTCATATTGCTCGTAACTGTAAGGAAGATGATCAAGCAGGAAATGAAAAGCCAATGGTAAGATGTTTTAAGTGTAATGAAATGGGTCATTATGCAAACGAGTGTCCAACGAAGAACTCAACTGGGGGAATGCAGCCAGACTACAAGCAGAAAGGGGTGGTGAAATCCTTTGCAACAACTTCAGCAGATGTTGGGCCATCAAATGAAGTGGTATCAGCTCCAGGGAGCTCAGTATTTTTTGAAGATTGACTTGAGGTCGGGGTACCATCAGTTGAAAGTAAAAGAAGCAGACGTTCCGAAGACTGCGTTCCGTACTAGATATGGCCATTATGAATTTGTAGTTATGCCTTTTGGGTTAACCAATGCACCTTCTGTATTCATGGACCTTATGAATAAAATTTTCCATGAGTTCTTAGATAAGATTGTGTTTGTGTTTTGAGGTTTGGGAAGAGATTGTGTGTGCCTTGTGATTCACAGTTGATAAGAGAGTTGTTATATGAAGCTCTTAGTTCTCCGTTTCCAGTTCATCCTGGTAGTACTAAGATGTACAGAGATCTGCAGGAGTATTACTGGTGGGATGGAATGAAAAGAGATATTGCTGATTTTACTGTGAAGTGTTTGACATGTCAACAGGTTAAAGCAGAGCGGCAGTTACCGGAAGGGATGCTTCAGCCTTTACTAGTGCCATAGTGGAAATGGGAAAACATATCCATGGACTTTGTTGTTGGATTACTAAAGACATCTCGAGGTAATAATGCAATCTGGGTTATTGTTGATCGCTTGACCAATTCTGCTCATTTCCTTTCTATACGAGATACTTTCTCTCTAGATCAACTTTTTCCGTTTGTATCTTAAAGAAATAGTCAGGTTACATGGAGTTCCTCTCTCCATTGTATCGGATCGTGATCCCAGGTTTACTTATAACTTTTTGAAAGGCCTTCAGAAGTCGTTGGGTACTGAATTAAATTTTAGTACAACTTTTCATCCTCAATCAGATGGGCAGTCAGAACGAACAATTCAGACCTTGGAGGATATGCTACGAGCTTGTTCTATGGATTATCAGGGAAGTTGGGACCAACATCTTTCTTTGGTTGAGTTTTCTTATAATAACAGTTTTCATTCCAGTATACAGATGGCACGATTTGAGGCATTATATGGGAAGCAGTGTCGAACTCCATCTTTCTGGGATGAAGTGGGTGAAAGGAAGCTGATGGGACCAGAATTGGTAGAAGAGATGGCAGAAAAAGTTCAGTTGATTCAGAAGCACATGAGAACAGCTCAGAGCAGGCAGAAGAGTTATGCGGATAACCGGAGGAAGGATCTATCTTTCGAGGTAGGTGATCATGTTTTTCTCAAGGTTTCTCCTTGAAAAAGTGTGATGAGATTTGGTAAGAAAGGGAAGATGAGTCCAAGGTTTATTGGACCATATGAAATTCTGGAGAGAGTTGGATCAGTTGCATACCGAGTGGATTTACCTCCAAGTTTATCTCAGGTACACAATTTTTTTCATGTTTCAATGTTGAGGAAGTATATGCCAGATCCATCTCATGTTTTGAGGCCAGAGGTAGTTCAGCTGGAAGAGAACCTATCTTATGAAGAACAACCTGTCCAGATTCTTGACCACAGGGAGCAGGTGTTACGGAATAAGGTGATTCATCAGGTAATGGTTTTGTTGAAAAACCATGTGATTGAAGAGGCAACGTGGGAATCTGAAAATGCTATGAGGGATAAATACCCCCACTTATTTTGATAAGTGAATAAAATTGCGAGGACGCAATTCCCAAAAGGGGGGAAGGATGTAACATCCCAGGTAAATAAAGAATAAATAATTTTCATATTTATTAATATTTACGAATTAAATATTAATTTTAATTAAAAGGGGTTTCTACGTTCGATAGCGTACTCGGTACACAACGATGAGTTTCTTTGAAAACTTACGTTGCACACAAGTAATAAAATAATATTATTTTAAATGTTAGTTAACGAGTAGCCGTTGTACTGGCGGGAATGGATAGAAATAACTAAAATATGATTATATATGTTTTTAAATGTTTTTACATTTACCCAATAAAAGATAAAGGCTTAAAATACGGAAAGAGTTCAATTTTAGGCATTTGTACCCTAATTTTCACGAAAGGTCCACTTATCACCTTTTGATGGAGAACCGTCATTAAATATAGTTTTGATCGATCTTATAAATTATATTGGACCAAATATAACTCTTCTTTAGAATCGGGACATCAAAATTTACTTTGTGTAAATTTTTGGTACCTTTCTGATAAAGTTCTTTTTTTTAATGAATAGTGTAAAATGTTGTATTTTAATTCAAAACCTATTTTTAATATAATTTATTTATATGATTAGATTATCTTTTGAATTGGTTTTAAAGTGAAATTAAAAAATATTTTTACCGTTAAATCCAATAGTGGTCGTTGGAATTAATTTCACTTTGAAATCGGACTTAAACTAGTGTCAATATTTTCATACTTATTGTTTCATAAAAACACGCTATTTGCTCTGACAGCGGGAATTAATTATTAAATTAATTAATGTGACTTATATGTTTTTAATTTTGTAAAATAGACTTCATTTTTTTATTTTTAATATCAAATATATCTTAGGGTGAATTTTTGGTAATTTTCTGAAAAACTTCAATTTTTGATGAATAGTGAAACCACTAAGTGGTACTTATAAAAACTGATTTTTCCGTTTAAATGAAATTTTTCCATCATTGTGTTTTGAATTTCAAAAATCCGACATACATGGTTGTCATTAAGAAGTAAAATTTGGTTCAATGAGATTATAATAATTTTTTGGTGAATAGTAACTTATTAAGTTCTTAATCGCGATTAGTGGTAATTAGTGTAGTTTAAGGTAAAAATAATGATTTAATAAAATAAGATGAGCTTGAAACATGTCCTACACTCATTGGTTGTGTCATGGCCGACCCAGACAAGCCATGGGTCAACTTGGGGACCCCATGGAGACACTTTGGTTGGGAAATGACATAAATAACTTTTTATTTAATGTAAAAGTAAAAATGACACAATCATGATATGTTTTACTAAAACAATTTTAACTTGGGGTTATAAAGATCATATTTTTGATTATAAATATTCATTGGAAAGCTAAAAAGATTTCTTATATCATAGTATTTTTTTTTATAATTTGTAGACATTAAATAAATTAAATTATTTATGACATAATAATGATGCAGCGATGACATCATTATTTGATGATTTAAATAAAATGGAAAGATAATGTATAATCTATGAACTACACATGTCCAAAACCAATTGGATGAGTGGATTTCGAACCCTTATCACCTTATCCACTAATTCTATCAATGTGGGACCTTTTAAAATCGAAACACATTTTCAAATAAAGTAATATTTCTTTACTTTCCAAAAGTGCCCCTCCTCTCCTCTTATAAAAGGCCCCCACCTCTACCTCATTTCACACACTCCTCAAGCCTTTGGCTCGGCCAACCCCTGCCCATTTACTCTCTCCACATCCCTCTCCTCATCCTAGAGGATTCCCTTTGGGCAGAATCCTTTCAAAGTAAGCCTTTAGGCTCAAATCAAAAGGAGTTACACTTTTAAAGGTAATTCATTCTCTAATGTTCATTTGTTTTATTTTGATTCTCCAACCCTCTAAACTCTTCTTATTTACTTCTTTTGTAACAACACCAGTATCTTAAATATACTAGGATGTTGTTATAATATTTATTTGAGCTACACTCTCACACAACTACATCAAATGGTTAAAGAACATACGGTTTCCGTGGATGGCGAAATTCTGCCTCCCGAAACGATGATTGTTCAATACTCATTTAACACCTTCAAAGGTGGCCATTATGATGTCACTATTTTTATATATGATATATAATATTTTTATGTTTTCCTTAAGCTTCTGTTTTTTTTTCATTTTGGGCATACCTTTATGGTTTGCATTATGGGTAAACACGATATCTTCATTTTAGGAAGTGCGGACTACCGCCCCTTCAAAGTGATTTGATTCGTTAAATACCATATGTGGGACATATAAAGGATGGAACTATGATATTATATATGATATTATACTGGAATTATAATATAACTTTATATCAATATGATTCCATTCTATAAAATACGAAATAGAAATGAAAGTAGCGTTCATGCGTACGTACGGCTTATCGTCTCCATGAACGGTGCATTTCTTTTCTTATCCCCAAATGTAATGTACTATTAAAAGTGCATGTATATAATGGATATATATAATTAATGATATATCTAAATGATGAATATAATTCTGGAATTAAAATATACATACCTCTCATTTAGTTTTTATTCCATTAATATGACAAAGAAATGAAAGTAGCGTTCATGCGTACGTACGGCTTACCGTCTCCATGAACGGTGAATTTCATTTCTTACCTCTAAATAATTATGTAATATTATAAATACATGTATATTATGGATATATATAATATATATGATATCCAAATCAGGAATGTCATTCTGGATATAAAGAACCTTTGACCACACGAACAACATGTAATTGTAAGAAGTCCACTTTCGACTTAAGAACCAAATATTGACAAAACAAAAATTAGTAACTTAAATGGTTACATAATGTTTATAACATGGAAATAAGAGATATAAAAGGAATAATGAACTTTAAAAAGGTTCTTAATCAAGTATAAATTAACTCAAGTTTATTATTCAGGACGTTAAAGAACGATCGAGTCAAGTCGGACCCGAGGTAAGGGACTTCGTCTCAATCTCCTTTCATTGAGGCATATTTCGTTTTATACACAACTTTCTTTTATACAGTGTATAAACCCCTTTGAATTTACTTTTATACAAAAGGAATCTTTTTCTATGAAGCATTTTACAAAACGACAAAAAGGAATGTTTCTTTTAACGTACGCGGCGAAAACGACCTTTTCCGCCACCGCGAGTATTATTTGGTCTTTGGCTTTCTCAACAAGCAGTAATGTTTTTAGAATAAAATAAATACCATATACTCTTTTTTGTATTTTGGTATTGAAAATGGTTTTGAAAAGGGATTCTATTATGTCAATATATTTGTGATATATTGTGATTGAAATGTGGAAATGTTATCATTCCTTTATATTGGATTTATGTTTTATGATTTTATACTGGTACTTGGACATTTTAACGGGTGGTTACGTTATAAACCATATGACGGGTGGTGCCGTGAATACCAGGACGGGTGGTTACGTTATAACCTCCAATGCATTGGGTATGGAAGTCGGCCGTATGGCTATTCCATTAAGTATGTATGGAAATTGGCCGTATGGCTATTCCATTAAGTGATATGTGTGGAAGTCGACCGTATGGTTATTCCACATAAGTATGTTTATGTCCCAAATTACCTTTATATATGTTATGTGTTCCTTTTATGGATTTTATGGTAATCCTTTGGTTACAAAAAGGTAAGTAATGATACTTTATTCTGTGAAGAGTTTTTACAACTTCATGAAGGTGAAGTTATTACTTTGATAGAGTATACATGGTTTACTTGATTTTGAAAAACTAACAGTTTTCATTCTTTGTGTATCCATTACTGAGCTTTTTATGCTCACCCCAAGTTTTTTTGAAATGTTTTTCACAGGACTTAATGTGGAATAAGGTCAAGGATGGGATCAAGGGAATGTCATGCTATATAAAACATGGAACTAGACACGTTTGTTTTTAAGAGTTTTTTTTATATTGGAAACTTAGTAGAAGTGACTACTTTGTAATCTTTTGAGATGTAATAGTTATGTTCTAATTCTCTAAAACTCTAAACCTGAAAAGATCCTCAACGTGAATTATTCTTTTAATTCAATATTAAGTAAGGTTTAAGGCTGGGGCCTTATAGAATAGGCCGACAAGAAATGTCAACACCAAGAACAACGATCAATGCTAAGGGACCCAACAACTACTCCCACTTGAAATCCAAGGACCAAATGAACTAATACCACTGGTAACATCACACCCCATCCCCTTGGCTTGAGATGGCTAAGGAATTATACATGTCCTTATGCGACATTCTTAGGACACCTTAGGCTAGAAATAAAACCCATGGTCTTCATGAATCATTAGGGAACTATTTTTCCTTAAGAAATATCAACCGACCAATTATGTAATTACCATCAAATATACATGATTCTTTTCAAAAAAACAAACCATCCAATACATTACTAAGAGACAACAAACCATTACAAAAAAAGCCCAAATTCCAATAAAAAAACAAATATCTGACTTCCATGAAGAATACTACCCAATAAGACCCCAAAGAACTAAGACACCATCCATAACTCCACACCAAGCCCCATGATCCTACGACCACAATATAATCAAAGAATCATTCCGAACCACAGAAAAATGAGATACTTTACCCTTACCTATGTCTCAGAATATAACATCTACAAAAGAACTCGTCTTCCAAAGAAGGGATGATTTATAATACATAGTATGATTTTCCCAAATGGCTTCCCTACACACCACAGTAGGATGAAACCATTTTCACATTTATTTAAAATATTTTATATAAAACATTAAATTTTGAAACCATTACCATATGCCAAACATACCCTTTCTATGCCATGTCATGAAATGGAAAGACACAACTATGCTATATGCCATTGCACCATAACACATTAGACAAAAAAATTAATCTTGCAAAGAAACTAATAACAAGGCAACCAAAACTATGGAACTTCTGTCCAACCAATTCACTACATTTCAATCTACTAGTCCTTCACGACCACTATCCATCACATTTTATAGTGATAATTCCTACCCACATCCACACAATCCACACAAGCCAAATATTTAATCATCCAACAAGCAGAAATCACCAAGGCTGCACAATATGCACACAACCACTTCCAACACATGTCAATTAACATTAATCAATCGCCTATGTATTGAATACACCTTCTATAATTTCCAATGACACATCCTATTCCAAAAAAACATAATTTTTATTGAAAACCATTTTCCAAAAAAAATCATAATCCAATCTAGGCAACAAATTTTAAAATCATTATTTTAAAATCACATAAGAAAACTCCTCTTTCAAATAGATCCCATTTCACCCAGAATCCACAAATCTTCACCAAATGGGTTTCTACCAAGATCTCACACATCATGTTCACAATTAGTTTCTTGAAAGAAATTAACTACAATAAAAACTATTTGTTCTAACCATGTGGAGTTGGGATAGAAGCCACCAACCTTTAGTGTTCCAGTGAAATTGACCCACAAGATATCGCACCACAAATCTGGAGAACATGCCACCAAAACCGGTCAATATCATATTTCCTATCATAAAAAAGCCCTAAAATCCTCACATTAGGCTACAAATACCCAAGATATTCAAAAAATAGATGTATATCTACAAAACCGAGAGATAGGGAAGAGTAGATATGTAGAAATCAAATAGAAACCAATATAAGGGACTTACCCTGGAGAAAAATCCTTCAATGCACCATTAAACCCCTTCAAATATCATCCAAAATGAGTGGGAGTACCCAAAAACCCTTGAGAAATGAAAATAGAGAGTAAGGATTGAGTGGGAGAATGTTTGGAGTGAAATTGGTCAAGCATGAGTGAACCAATATTTAAAAATCCCAGTTTTTATGTGGCTGCACGATTAGCCCACATGGTTTGAAAAACTATCCACCATCCATGCACATGCCACATCCTCACGAGAAGGGGTCCCACACGTTTGTCTCACATGGTTTGGAAAACCATGTGCAGACCATTCACATCCCATTGTTTCCCCCAGCCTGGTTACTGAGAGAACCCACATGGTTTTCCCTAACTATGATCAAATTACGAGCTCTTAGAAAATCCTCCGAACATATTCAAAACCATTCTATACTCTCCCAACAACTTCCCAAATCAACCAGAGCACTTTAAATACATAAAAAGTCATAATAAATGGCTATATACCACAAACTAGGGGTGTTACAAGACATTTTGATGAAACTTGAACTAGTAGGGTGTGATATTCACAATCTCTATGTGAAAAAACCTAAGGGGAGTGAACTACTTATTCCAGGTGTGGAATCGCCCAAAATTTTTATATCATCATAGACGATTATTTATTCAATTTTCATTATTCTTAACTAAATTCTTCTCTACTAGAATAAAAAATTAAATAGAATAATCCTGATATTTATACATTTCAAAAGATGATTGTATCATCTAAATTGACTCTCTTTAAAAAATAAGATGCTTTTCATATTATCTATTTTTGTATAAAATAATTCCTAAAATATAATAACTCCCAGAATTCTATACACCATCTAATATTTATAAAAAAATTACAATGTTTGAAATCTCTATCATTGAAACCATGGAATCATTAATTGTTTTCCACGCAATATTGTTACTCGTAAAAAAACATCATTTAATACAGCTTTACCCAGACTCATCTTCTAGTTCCTAATTTAACTATAAAAACCAAGATGATCAATATACCTTCCACTATAATGTTTTAATTTTTAGTTTTCTATTTTGATCTCCCAAAATTGTTTTATTACATTGAAATTAATTCTACCAGGACCACTGATATAATTGTGTTTCAGTTTACCATATTACAAATGTGTTTTTGAATTCAAAAATATGGGACCAATATATCTCACCATTTTAGAGATTGTAGTGTCTCCTTGATAGCATGGACGAGTTACTAGAGAATTTTATTTTATTCCATTTATCTAGACATTTTCTGAATCCCACATAAAATATTCCATTGTTTTAATGCTTCAAAATATATTTTTATGTATAATTTATTGGTCATTTTTTCCAAGTATCATCCCATAACTATGACCAATATATATTATAATTCTTCCCTACACAACCTATAAAATATCCAGATCATTCTAAAAACAACCTATACAAGTTATGTTATCACAATTATACCCCATGATTGGATTCATTATTAAGATTTTTTCAAAAATGGTTGGCCATGCATTAGTAAGTTTCATATTTATAAGCCCTATTTTCCATTTTTTACTCATAAATGACTTTAATACTTAGAATTTAATTTCATTCATTAAACCATCAGTTGAACATCTTTAATATGACAAAAAATTCCCTTTTTATATAAATACAAGGATGAAACAACAGATATTTCTTTCATAATTTCTTCATAAGGATACGAATATTCATCCATTTTAATTAATCCAAGGAAATATTATTTTAATCAAATATTATTAAACAGGTTTTTTATATAAATTAAAAGTAGATGAATATTCAAAAAATATTATAATCCATAGTATTTCACTATTCTTCATGAAATTTTAATATAATATTAATCTGGTATATTTAATAATAGAAAATAGATCATCAATAATTTATTATTGAAATATATAACTTCACTTTTGATATGATTTATAAAAATAATCCTCACATTCATCATATTTTCTAAAAAAATGGTTACCACATACTTCTTGGTTTCAAGGTTCTGCTCCAACCCCAATTATTTGTTCCCAACATAAGATATATGAACAAATTGACCTACTAAATATAACCTTCTTCATTATCATATATATTGGTAACTCCATGAATATTTAATTATTTTATTCCTTTAATACATATTGACACCACACATATTTTCATCATTATCATTTACCCTTATTTATAACAAATAAAACACAGTAAATACTGGATTTAATAATCACCCCTTCTTATTTATCATGAATATCAATGCTCAAAATATTTATAACACTGTGTGAATTTGTTTTTTTAATTATTATTATCCCCCATGGAAATGTTTTATCTCCCAACCTTATTTACAATAAATACAAATATCATAGGAGATGATGATATCAAATCATTATTTATAATTGTTCCATCAATTATGCCACTATAATTCTTCATGATTCATGATCGGTGTAAAAACATTAGGATATATTTTTTTTAACAATTTTTCCATTATTAAATTAATATATGATACTAATATACCTGAAAATATTGGTTACATTACTCAAGTGATATTATACTATTTCTAATATGTCATTTCTCATGTGATTTTTAAAATTTGAATTCCAAAACTTATCTTAACATCCAAATTTTAAAATTTCATGAATAATTTATATGTTTAACCACTATCAATGAAATTCTACCTTTTAAAAATAATTGTTTTTTATTTCTTTGATTCACTTAAATTCTACTCTATAACACCTGACCTTATTCATTCATGAAAAATTATGAGGGAATATTGTTATATACCTCATCATTGAAAATTTCATGAAATTTTAATAAATTCAATATTTTATTATATTATTACATTATATAAATAACACATGATCATACATTTGTTTCCCACTCAAGGTAACTCTCCAAACCATTCCTCACTATGGTTAATCCTCTTCTTTAACTATTCCATAAGTTAATAGAATCATGTACCACATCGATGATGTTGATTTCTTATCTACTAAAAAAATTATTCTATATAATTTCTCCCCATTTTAACTAGTTCGAAATTTAATTCCCTATCTAGAGAGAAAATAAATATAACAAAAAAATTAAGTAATAAGGTGGAACTACTTTTGTTATTAATTGTACAGATAATGTTAAGGGATTCATCTCAAATGTGATAAAACATCATTTATTCGTTCCATATTTAATTAAAATATTCATTCTTAATTTTATAGGTTTCTATGAAGTCTTGGGTATCATGAAAGTCTTTCTTATTTTCGAGGAAACTTTTTTTGGGAATATTCCCCTCTACATTATATATCAAGGAACTTGTCTCACTAAGTCTTCGTTGTAAAACATTTAACAAATATTCTCATGTGAGCAGTATGGTTAAACAGTTCTTAGAATTGTGTCCATCCAACTTTAACCTTACACATAAAACCTCATGATATAACATGTAGTCAATATTTTATGATATTTGATGAAATTTTAGTTTGTTTCATGTTTATTTTTTGTTTTTTCATTTCCATTCCCTTTTTCTATTTTTATCTATTTTATAATTCTAATTAATCTAGATAAAGGGAAATATTCTCTTTAAAAAACCATAAAAATTTCACAGAACATCCACATGTAATTTTAGGAATTATTCTCACAAAATAAATCATTTCTTCCCTTATTGGATTGTTTTATTCCTCTAATACTCTTTAATTATAGAGACCAATACTTTTCATTCATAAATATTTCATTTAATTATATTAATATTCATTATATATCATTATGATTCATTCCACACCCATAATGAATATATATATATTGAAATATGGATACAAAAACAGTAGTTCATAAAAGATCTATAACATCTCATATTTAGTTCATTACAACATAAACCCATTATAAAAACATCATTCATAAAAAGTTTATTCACATTCAAAGGAAAATAAAACATAATAAAGGGTAAGATTAGATTCACTATAAGAGTAAATAAATGGGGTATAAATGATAAAGTAAACATAACATGAAATGAAATTTTATGATAAAATAAAATTAAAATTTGAAAATCCCAACCATTATTTATTAGATCATGAAAGAATAAATATTTTAAATTAATAATCCATGAAGCATAAAGGTATAAAATATCATGTTCCATGAGAGGATAAAATGGGAATAAGATCATGTCATAAAATAGTGTCATAAATTGTTGAATAATAATCATCATTGATATATTTATGTCAATGATACCCATAATGACATTTATAACATGTCCGGTTTGGGATAAACACCTATTCGCCTGCTTAGACATTGAAATAACCACTAATGTTCCCTCTTTTTTAGGGATTTGGATAAATTCCCATGTACCATTTGATCCCATAACACGTTTCACTTTTTTAACATAATTAGAGGGAAATATGATCATGTTACCACCTATCACATAATCATAAATCCATTCTTATGTGTGGCTTGTGACTATAAAAACATTCATTATAAATTAACCTATATAAAAGATAATTGGTTTAATTTATATTTCATCATCACAATTATTAACCATATAGAAAAATAATAATTATAATATAATTTTATAAAATCCATACTGAAGAGTAAGTAACATCAATATATGTTACCGTATATGATGATTTCCAATAAAATATAACTAGAATATTTCATGAGGAAGATACATTTTTTATTTTTAATTCAATTTTTAAAATTAATAATTTTTCCAAATAATATAGAAAAAACTTCATTGAAAATAACCTTGAAAAAATATAATAGAATCCTCAAATAATTTATCAGTCATAGTGGTGGGAAATTCTTTTCATTCTATATGTGTGAAAATAATGATTCATTTCACTTTTTTGGTAAAAACTGAAAAGTAAATCATTTAGAAAATGACCTAAATATTACTTTTAAAATTGTTTTAAAAAATAAATCATGGTTAAAATTTAATTTAAAATTTAGTATATTTATATAAAATTTTTGGGGAATTTGTAGAAAATATGAATATAGATGAAAAAGGACTTTCGACTGAAGAGAGAAATAAAGTCATTTTTTCTAAAAAAATGTCTTTTAGAATCTTAATTACTTAAACTGAGTAAAATGAATGGAAACATGTATTCTAACTAAATTAATTTTACCTAATGAAAATAAATAGATTTATCCTGAATGGATTGTATAATATCCTTCAATTTAAAATAAGCATAAATATTCTTGATTAAATGTGAATGAAATAAAAATTCCCAACCTAATGATTATAATTCTTAAAAGATTATCTATGATATTTTGTATTAAATTTAAATTTCTTATAATTTTTTAAAATATTAATTAACACAATTTTAATATCAAATATGATCCACTGATAACATTTCATCACCCATTTACTGAAAATTCCTTAATAAAATTGTTGTTTATGGGTGTTAACAGTTTCAATTTTCAAAAGAATATATGTTTTGTTGTTTCAGTCCTTTTACATTGAACAAGGTTCCATCATCTCATGAATTTTATTTATGATACATATATATATACTTTTTATTCATTATATATATATATATATTTAGAATCATATATGTAATTTAGAGTATGAAAAATTCATTACACCTTTCCAACAGACAGTAGGTCATACGTAAACATGAACACTATTCTCACATATCAACGCCAGGAAAAAAATAAATGTAAATACTAATTCAAAATTAAATAATCATTATTATATTATATATATCAAATATTTTTCACTAATTATATCCTTATTACCATCCATGTAACGCATTAATTAAAAAAATCACATCACTTCTTTGAGGTGCTAGTCCTCACATACGCATGAATGGTGTTAACATTTTCCAATAAATAGGAATTGAAGAAGGAAGATATGATATTATATTTTCATAAGAACAATTATATTATAAATAATATATATATATATATATCAAACCAACTTAAATAACCATCCTTGAATGTTGGTTATAGAGAATGAACATATATTTCTATACGGATCTGGTTGTCTACACAAATGAAAAACTGACACTTTACCTTCCAATTTGAGAGAAAATAGGGTCGATAATGTTTTTTTAATGATAAAATACCATTTAAGTATACTAATATTACTAAATTTATTATTTTATGATGAATACCATATATTTAGTTGAGTTATAAGAATAAATAAATTCAAAGGGGTTAGGTATGATGATTACCTTTTCTTTAGGAGTCCTTCTACATATCCATTCTTAAGGTTTCATTTAATGGTATTTAGAAAAGAAAGGAAAATATATATTTTAGATAGGGATGTTTACGAAATTATTTTATTGGTTTTCTTCTTTCCATGTGGCTCATGGTGGTGAAAAAAGATAAGTTCTTTCATTTTAAATCTGAGAGAAAAGACACACTTGTAATTATATCAATTATATAAATATAATTAATGTGTTTCAAATTTATAATTCTTAATAAATAACATTAATTATACCAAAAATATTATATGATCTAAATATCCTAAAATAAATGAAATTTTGACAATTTTTGGTTTCATTTTAAACCTTATCCTTTTGATTGAACCATTTATTTACTTTTACTTCTAGATTAACAACGTTAATAAATATTTCTATTTAAATATTCAATAATTTTACATGTAAAGGGAAAATTGGATCATAAATGTATATGGGTAACACATTTAGACCATATGATATCCTTATTTACAAAATTAAATAATTTTATGAGTTGTAGATAATTATATAACATATATTTTTTCATAAAATTTCTTTAATGACATTTTTATGCTATTTATTTACTTCGACTTTAATGTTAACAAGATAGTTACTTAATTAAAATATAAACCTTTAAAACATCCTTAATATGTTATATTTATCTAAAAATTTCATTTAACACAATAATTCATCCAAATTGTGTTACTTAAAAAAAATTTAATATCAAATATTTTCTTTTTTTATTAATTAAACAAATATTTTGTCAGTGTTGTGAAAGAATTTAATGTAATTATTCAGTCAATAAAAATCATAAAGAAATTGTTACAATAAAAAATTATCATAAAATTTAAATAAACATTTATAATTATAAAATCTATTTTTATCCTTATTCAACAAGTTTAGAGATATTAACATTAAAAGAGTAGCATTAAGTATTTATTATTTTCTAAAATCAATGTAAAGGTCATAATCAAAGAATCAAATCCCTGAGAGGAAATAAATTTCATACATAGATGTAATGAGGAGAAATAAACTCATATAATTGGATAGAAGAATGTTTTAGATAATTTTTATATCCTTATCACAATGTTTTGACCCAAATTTAAATGTTTTATCCTCATTAAGGTGAAAAATAATTTCAATGACTACTTATAAAAATGATTAAAAATAAAAAGGTATTATTTTCTAATGTCTAACATTATGATTCAAAATATAGAATCCATTTTATAAAATTCAATTCATAGATGTGGCATCATTAAATTTAAAATTAAACATGCAATACTTGATGAAAAGTTGTTTTACAGTTATATTTTTTCTTAAGTATAAAATGTTTTTATAATAGATTAAAACATAAAATCAATTAAAATGAAATTAAATGGATTATTAATAACAAAAATGATATTATTATACTTTTAAAACCATTTTATAAAATTTAGCAGAGTAAAATATTGAACTAAAAAACCATTTTTTCGGTAAAAATTGTAATTTTCACTATTCCACAAAAAATCAATATTTAGAAAAATATAAAGAATTCACTCTATGATAATTTTGATATTATGAATTCAAAAATGAAGATTATTTTTGAAAATAATTTTTTTAATGTTATAGAACTAAATTATAATATATTCTCATAAAAATAAATAAAAAAACTATTTTAGGGTATATGCTTTTTAAAAGAATATAATGACTTTTTTAAAAATTGTGTTCCTCATTAAAAATATATTTTATTTATCTAAAAATGTTATAAATATTTTTTTAATTTGGTTATTCCTATTAATTATATCAATTTATCCCCTCAGTTTATATGATATAATACATTATAGTTTATTTTTAATTAGGGTAACATGTATCACTGTCTATTGAAAAAGATAAATTTATTTAAATAGATATATATAATAAAATGTATGGGTGTTACCTTTTTCCATCCATAAAATCAATATAATACCTGAAATTATATCACTTCAATATCATAAAATTATCATATATCTATTTCATCACATACTTGGGTTCCCATGAAGCTTCATCAAAATTCTAGTTCCTCAAGAGAAATTGAACCAAGTGAGTTGTATTGTTCAATAAACCATTACATAGAACTTCCAGGTTTTCTACATATTTTTAATTATAATTAATTTCATTATCCCATGGTTTAATTTCTGAGTTTAGTACCTATGAAGGATCATGTAATCACTTAAATTAGATATATACATAGAACACATCGTGAACATGAGAGATGTTCAATGTAACCACCAAGAGATAAGCCACTATAACTACTAAATTAATAATATTTAACGGTCCAATATACCTATGAATAAACTACTTATTTTTTAATCTATTAACCTAATTCCTTGGAGAGATTCACAAGAATACCTTTTTACAGACATTAAATATTAGATTTTACATATGATTATCAGTACAAATTTTCTATCAACTTTGAGCCACATTAATGTGCTAAAAAATGAATTTTAAATTATATAAAATTTTACCAAGATATATCTGGAACCGATATATTTCCTTTTCTATATTAAACCCATCTTGTTATTATTTGACACATATTTTGACAGAGGGATTCATAAAGAATCATATTAATCATCGAGTGAAGTCTATTATTGTATGAAAATTTGTATTAGTTAAGGTGTTGATCCAAAAAACCATTGAAATCTATAGAATAAGAAATAATCATATTTTCTTATTTTTAAATGGTTATCTTAAACAAAACATCCATTTAAGGATGATCCGTAGTACTAAAACAAAAAACTTATTCCATATTTGTTTTTGGAAACAATTATCATAACATTGAGTAATCTTTGGATCACTATAGAATTCAATAAAATGTTATACTCTAAATAACCATATCACTTATATAATGAATTTCGTTGTAAAATAATAAAGAGATACATATAGTCTATGTAATATTTATTATGATGACATTTTTATAGTGATCAAAATCATCCCAAATAGAATTATATCCTTTAGATGATTTAGGGAGTCTGATAAAAAAATCTATTGTCACATTTTTTCATTTCCATTATGGTATTGGTAATAGTTGTAACATAATATTAGAATTTCTTCTCTCATCCATAACTTTTTAATAGACCAATAACCAGTAAATATACTCTTAAATTTCACTCTTTATGTTTTCCCACAAGAAATACACTTTTAGATCTTTAAACATTTTAATACTTCAAGGAAGAATACAGAAAGTAAAAATATGAGCATTATCCTATAGATACTTATTAAAATTTAATATGTATATAACACAAACATGGTTCATGAAATTTATCATTCTATCACAAAAAATTTCGAGTTCAATAACGTTTCTTACCTTTTTTCATTTCAATAACTTCCTTCTACACTACATTAGTCTTAGCTTGTATCGATTATTTAATACACATTTTTTAAAGATAATATTTCTCCACTTCATTTAATATTTCCAGATACATCCTTTGAAAATCCAAAAATATTATATCTTTTGTGATCCTCTTCCTATATAATCTTACATGGCCCTTTCGACTTAGAGAATCTTCTAACTTATTCTTTTTCCATGGGCAGTAATGTATTAAGCACTAATAATCATTATTCAGGTCCCAAAATCGTATTAGGGTAATATTTATATCCTTTACAGTGAATATATAATTTAACCATTCATTATTAGTATATTTATTACCCATTTATCCAATAAAATAAAGACTCCATATATTTAATGGAAAAATTATCCCAACTAACCCTAAATCATGAGTCCAAAAAATTTATCATAAACCATCAATTTTAATTATAGATAATCTTTAACTATATCATTCTTCTTGAGGACACATCATAGTTCTTTATTTGATGCATCGATGTAAATAAAAAACCGTTATCTATTATAGGGTAGAGTAATAATAGGAGTGCTGAAGTAAATTCCCTTTTATCCCTAGAAAATTTCTTCACATTCATCTTTCTAATGAAACTTGGAAACTATCTAGTTTAACTTGGTGAGTGGATTATACATCCATAAGATATTATTTATAAAAAATAAAAAATATCTATCTAAACATATAAAAATATCTATCACAATGATCATTGATATTATATTCTAATGTTTAAGAATATCTATCATTAATGGATCCACTTATATACACTCTTTTAAGAGTATATAACCGAAAATTAAACTTTTCATTAAACAATTAACTCTTCTTAATTTATAAATTTAACTTATCCTTTAATAGGGTCTCTATTATAAATAGGCCTTTATTTTTTTTGATTTTTTAGAACCCCCCTTTAAAGGGATGAGGGGGAACCCCTACTAGGCCCGTAGGCTCAGAGATTACATGGCCCATAGGCTTAAGAGATTACATTACCTGAAGGTCTTAGTGAATTTATCCAGACTATCTACAAGGAACTTCCCCTCCCCAGCATCTGCATTCTGATAGTAGATCTCCACCTTTACATGACTGTTTGGGTAGGCATACTATGTAAGCATAAGCTGGTACTAATGGCATCACCATACCCTCTCATTCTAACAATCAATTTGGCTCTACTCTAGTGAGTGCACCTGCTCTGAATCCTCTTCTGGGGATACTCATTTTTTGTAGTGTGTCTGGGGTCTGCATTAATGTGGCCTGAAGGCCTTGGGGTGTCCCTAAGGCCTTAGGGTGGCCTGAAGTCCTTGAGAAAAACTGGCCCGAAGGCCTTGGGTGGCCCAAAAGCCTTGCAGGACCCGAGGACCAAACCAGTGGCCTGAAGGCCTAGATGGATGAATAGTTCCCGCTGCTACAATACTAAACACGCCTTATAAAGCAGTCCCTCTCATGTATATCTTACATCATGAATCAATATTAATGGTTTCCTTAATAATGGTCAATAACTGATATGTATTTAGATCCACATATTTGATTAATTTTTTTATTATATGGTAGAGGATACTTATTTTCATTGGTATCTTGTTTAGTTTCAGATAATTAATGCACAATGATATTTATTCATATTTATTCTAAATAAAAAATAAAAGGCAAAACCCATAGAGATGCACTTGGCTGAATGAATCCCTTTTCAATACCATTCTATAATTGCTTCATCAATTCCTACAATTGAATCAGGTCCATTTTATATAGATTGTTTGAAATAGATTTAAAATTATATACAGGTTCTATGATTTTTTTTACAACTTGTAGGGGGGATAGGAAAATATTTTTTAAATACATCAACAAACTTCCATAAAATAAGTGTATATTTGACGTTAAAATTTTTCCCACCCATCTGAGATAAGAAAACCCTTTTTAATAGAAATCATGACACATATAATGAATGAAATTTGAACTGTATATTCATATTCATTAGACTACTAATAAAAAATCATAGGATGGTTCATAATATTAAACGTGACATCCCATCACCAAAAATTGATATTGGATTGATATAAATAAATTTAATACAATCCTAATATAGAATCCAATTCTACTAGAAGGAGAATAATGATATTTTCAGGATTCATATTCCCAAAAATTTCAATCAAAGAAGAACCGGAAACTTAATATGTTACCATTGTACGATTAAGAAGTTTCATAGCTAATTAATCATCTAAAAATTGAGATGGCATTGTGATTTCTAGTGAAAAATCATCAAATATTAATGTGTGATATATCCAAAATCAAATAATACTATTTTTTTCTATAGTGGATTGAATTTGTACATTTCACCACTTCGTTATCATACTCCCCGATAGTAATAGTCATCCAATGATATTTCTCTTGTTTTTTAGGATTAATGAGTTTTTGACATTGATCATCATTATTAGCCTTTGTGTTTGAGTATTGGTTATAATAATTACTGTACTCCCTTCATTTTAATCAAATGTACATGGGTGGTTAATTAAGTGTTTCTTTCTATCCATCATTAACAAACATATTTCTATCACTTTGTAATTCGATGGGATGATGAACCTTTTTTCTACTAATTGATTATTTGCATGCCCCCTAAGAAAATTCCCCCATGTCCCCCTCCACACTTTCAGCATAATGGAAGGATTATCTTCTTCAATGCATGGTTTCTATTATTTAAATTTACTTTAAATTTTATCATTCATTTCATATGAAAACAATAATATTGATGTGTTATCCGAATCACCATTTCAAAATTGATTGAAAATCGAATTATTTATTGATAAATACTAAAGTCATTTATGATAAAACCCTTCGTTGAAATTTTTACATGAAGCTAAAGAATCACTCAACCTTAAATTTAGGTTGGATGGTAATACGAGAAGAATAGGTCACCATACATGTAAAATATTTCTCATAGGTACTAACTAATTCATCATTCGTCTAATTTGTCTCAATTATTTCCTTCTCCATTTTCAAATGTAGAATACATTGAATGTAATTATAGAAAAACAATATTCTAAACTCTTCCCACTATGTGGATTCAATTTATTCTTGTTGCCTTGGGTTCTTGATGAGAGTCCATTGTTGATCTGACACTCTTTATAAATACTATACAACCAAAGTTATAATTTCATGATCTGAATGCTGGAGAATGTGAAATATCATTTAGTGGAACTAATGTGTTATAAGAAACTAGTATAGTAACTGACACACTAATATATCTTTGATGTTTTGTTATGAAAGTCTCAAAAGAACATTGTTTCCTCCTTGTCTCATTTTCAAGATCATCATTTTTCCTGGCTTGAGAAATTTGTATAAGCATTGTTATAAAATTTTTCATTCCATTTTCCAAAAAATGGTCTCTTAAGAGAAAAATATTTACATTTACAATCACATTAATTATTAAGATAGATCTTTCATGTTTTTTTAATTTAATGAATCCAAAAGATAATATTTTGAGAAACAATTATCATAGTGGGGAACTACATAATCATAAAAATAATTTATCAGGTGTCTAAATTAAGAAATATTCTTTTCAATATGTGAATCCCTTTGTTTAGACAAGGTCTTCAATGGTTATCTTCTTTTCAATTACATTATAATGTTTCATAAATATAATATAAATTAACCAAAGAATAATCATCAAGATTATGAAACTAGGTGTGTTGTATGGACACACTCATCATACAACAGATTTATGGATGATTTAATCTGGACTAACTCTTATGGGTTTTATTACCCCTAGATGCATCTATTCTAAAACCATGTTAATTGTAGTATCTAGGCATGTATGGTTTTATAGGAATAACACACTCATTTATATACCATAAATTATGAAATTCTTCTATAAATAGGACTATCCTAAGGGTTATTTATAAATATTTCCCATCAAAGTTTCCAAATGTAACTAAACCTTTTTTTATACCAACTATATTGACCCAAACATTTTATGTATAAATATGAAATCTTATTATATGAATATTCAATAAAACAATCATGATTCATAATAGAACTATAATGGTTTTGTGTCACCTAAAACATGGATACACACCCAACTAGTTCATAAAAGATCTACAATGTCCACCACATAGTTTTTTATGACTTTTTTCCTTCCTAGAATCATCATATATAAAAATTTTCTTCAAATACTGGGGAAAATAAAACTTTACAAAGGGTGAACTTAGATACTCATTAAGTGTTATAAAGGGAGATATAAATGAGAATTTAAAAATAAAATGAATATAAATCGTATGATAACATGATATTAACCTTCAAAAATCATATCCAACCATTCTTCGATCATTAAAAATAGTAACAGAATAAGGCTTGGTAGCTCATAAGACATGAATCATATAGAGGATATTAAATATAATCTATGAGAAGATAAAATTGGAAAAAATTCATGTCACAAAGGAGTGTAATAAATAATGGGAAACTTATAATCATAGATATATTTTTTCAAGGATACACACCAATACATTCATTACATGCCAGTCATAGGTAATCCACTCGTGTACTTGTGTCAAACATGGGATAAGATACCGTAAACCTTTTTTGGGTTAGGGATAAACTCTTCTATAGAATTTAATATTAAAAAATATTAATAATTATCCAATAAATTGGAGTTAATTATAATTCTTGGCCTAATAGAAAAATAATCATGAATCTATTCATATATATTCTACATGATCATAAAAACATGAATAATAATGAATCCCCTAGAAAAGAAAACATGTTTCATCGATATCTCATCATCGACATAATAAACCATCTCGTGAAAGAATTAATATGATAGCACTAGATAATATAACTGTTAAATCAATTTTAAAATCATTAGATGTTATCATATATGACAAATTTTTTGTAAAAGACCATTGAAATATTTTTTTGAAAAAATTACCCATTTAGTTTTTAAACACATATTTAAAATCAAAAAATTCCCCAAATTTTACATGATAAATTCTTTTAAAATAAATATTTAAACATTAAAAATAATATTAAAATTAGTAATGATTCATTATGGTGAAAAATTACATTCATTCCATGTATGTTATAATAAGGATTTCATTCACATTTATGGGTAAAAAGTCAAATGTAACTTATTCAGAAAATGATAAGAAGAATAATTTTAAACTATTTTGTAAAAACTAAATCATGATAAAAAATAGAATTAAACAATCACATAATAATACATAATAATTATTTAATTAGTTTTAGAAAACATGGGTATATTTATCAAAGAGAGAAATAAAACTGTTTCCCTTAAAAATGATATTTTAGTCTCTTGAGAATGAAATGTATGGAAAGATAAAATAAAAAATAGTTAATAAAGAATTAAATAGGTGAAAATTTAAAATTTCTTTATTTAGAAACTGTAATATAATTTCCTTCAATATAAATTCAAGCATAAACAATCCCATTTAAATTGAGAATGAAACATAAATCCTCTACCTCAATTTCCACTTACATTGATGGTACTCTAACATCGTGAATAATATATGAAGATTTTTTATAATTTTATAACAGTGTTTTTAAAATAATTATAATATCATAAATTATCAAATTATAATATTTAAACCATGATTTATTAATAATTTCTTATGAAAACCATCATTTCTTTTTGTAAATAGTTTTAATTTCCCGGAGAAATTGCATTCAATATTTAGGGTCCTTATGATTTCATAATTGTTCCCTAGAATAAATATTTTTATTTTTTGTATAAATATAATATATATTAATTATATAAATATTTTTTATCGTCAAAAAATATTAGAGGTACAAAAACAAATTACACTATTCAAGGAGACAATAGGTCGAACGTATGCCTGAATACAATAATCAATTTCTGATCGATGGAATGAATGAAATTTAAAAAATATTTTGAATTTATATAATATTTATTAAATAATATATATCATTTATATTCATTAAATATATTCTTATTACCATCCATATCAACATAAAATGATAAACGAATCACACCCCTTCATATAAGTGTTACTCCACATGTACACACGGATGAAATTATTTTTTTCCAATGGATGGGAAGGTAAAAAGGTTCATATGATATTATATTTAGTGAATAAGAATTATATAATAAATAAAACTTATAATAATTAAACACATCATAAAAATAATCCTTGATTGTTTTTGATTGAAAACTAAATGTATTACTCTATAGAGGTGGTAGTTTACACATACACACAAGTGATACTTTCAATTCCAATTTGAGGGAAAGTGGTGGATAATGTTGGTTTCATTATCATTTAAACATATAAGTATATTTAGGATAATGAATTTATCATTTTATAAACAATAAAATAGATTTAGAGTTTGTATCGGAGTAAATAAATTGGAAGAGGTCAGGTAAGATGATTACCTCTTCTTTAAGAGACCTCTTTTAGATGATTTATTATGTACCCTTGGAATGGTATTTTATGAATAAATCAACCAATATTTTTTTTAGAGATGTTTATAATAAAATTTTATAGGTTTTTTAGATACACGGATCATCGTTTTGTAAATATATTTCATAAGGGGTTTCCATATATGTGGAAGGGAAATGACTTAGATGAAATTACATAAATATTTAAATATAATTAATGAAATTCTCATAAATAATGATTTGAAATTAAAATTAATTTAAATAAAATAAGATATAGTTTATATAATCATTAAATTAAATATAAATAGGTTTTTGTTTCAAATTGAACATTATCATTTTGACTAACCCATTCATTACATTTTTTAACCTTAAATGTGGTAACACCTATTTCAATCATAAAGGTTTATAATTTTAATTATAAAGTAAAAACTGAATAAAAATGAATAATGTATGATATTTTAGACTATATATTATCCTACATGATCTATTTCAATATTTTTTTAAATAATCTAATAAAATATTACTTTTCATAAAATATCATTAATATCAATTTTCAAACTGTATATTTACTATAAATTTAATGTTATCAATATAGTTATGGAATTAAACTATAATCCATTAAAACATCCAAATATTTTATATATTTCTATAAATTTCATTAAAAATAATAATTCACCTAAATTGTTTTACATTTAATATTTTTAAATTCATTTATTTTATTATCTTATTAATTGAATAAATATAGTGTATGTATTGTTTAAGGATAGAAAGTAATTATTCAGTCAAAAAAATATATAAATTAAATATAACTATTTAAAAATTAAATTATATTTCCAATAAAAAATTATAACCAAACTTATTCTTTAATTAATCATTTTCAAAAAAATTCAGAGACATTAAAATCAATACGTTGACATTTTGTATTTAATATTTTCTTAAAATAATATAACGGTCAAAATAAATAATTATATCATGTGGCTCAAAATTTGATTATTTATGATAAATTTATGGAATATACACTTAAAATAGTATTAATTTATGTTTTATAGTAATTTTAAAGCCTTATCCCAATGTTGTATCCGTATTTATTCGTTTTAACCCTAACCGAGGTGACAAATATTTACCACAGTTAAAATTCATAACGAATAAAAATAAAAGTGACATGTTTACCAAATTTGAAAATCTTCACTCCAAAAATTGAATCAATTTTATGAAATTCCATTCATAAAAGTGGAATAATTCAATTTAAAATTAAGCTCATAAAACATGACAAATAACAGTTCTAAAAAATATTATTTCCTTAAGTATAATGGGTTTTATATAGAAAAATAAAACATATATTTAATCCAAATTAAATTCATTTAATTATTAGTAATATAAATTAATGAATTTAAAATTTAAAAAAATTAAAAAAAATATAATTTTGTAAATTTTTTAAATGAAATCAGTTTTGAATAAAAATCATTTTTCTATATTCATTAAAAATCAATATTCTTCAAAAAATTATCAAAAAGCCACACCAAGTTGATTTTTATATAATATTTAAAAATTTAATTTATTTTTTTCAAATAAAAATTCTAATGTTGGTTGAAATTAGTTATATTATTTTGTCACAAAATGTAATAAATACATTTGTGAGGAAAACTTTAATTTTAATGCAAATAAATAATTTTCTGAAATTTCAGAACATAATTATCAATATCATTCCTTTATATAAAATACATTATACATTATATTAAAATTTGGTTTTTTCTATGAGTATTTCCAATTTAAATATTAGAATATACTAGTATTCAATATTATGCTTCATTAGGACATGCGATTTCCTTTATCACAAACTATCAATAAAATATAAATTATTTAAATAGAATTATATAAGAAAATATTAGGGTGTTACAAGAATACCTATAAAATATTTTATTTCTAAATCCTACTTATAGTGGTCCAAACTGTTACATATTCTTTCATAGGACAAGTGTCATCTTCTTCTGGAAGGATGAACCTTCTAAGTCTTCATGGGAATGATTTAGTTATTTGGTTTATTTTTTCTCTCTCAAGGAAGATTCATCATCACTTATTTGAAACATAAATTTTGTTACTATTATTTATGGATGATATTTTAACATATTATTAGATAATTTTTGAATTTACACATATTCACAATGAAGAAATTGACTATATGTTCCATAGGGATCTCTTTGGCATTCATATCTTTTGGAGGAAAATAGATTATTTCATACCTTCTGTCGTTTTTATTTCTTCTAGGATTTATCCTCATTTATTTAGGCTAGCATTTTCATTCAAATTCTGACATTTTGTGATGAAAATAGATAGAATTATTCTAAAATCTCTTACAACCACACTAATACCTTAAAATTATTTATTTTTTCTATGAACATTTGTGTATCCATATTTTATGAAATATAATTTTATTGATTATTAACCTTAAAATTGGATTTATTTGGGGAATGGTTCCTTATACAATAATAGTCCTCAATCAATGATGTATTTGTTTTTTTCTTATCACATTTATTCATCCACTTTTGTATAAATTTAATTTGAATCCAACATTATTTATGAAACTAGAAATAACATAATGTTAATTTTCATGTGTAGATTTTATCTTTTCCTTGGAGCATTCAATATATTAATCCATAAATGATATATGACAATAATTAAGTGCTATTATAGGAATTTTAATACAAATATCATCACTTAAAGTGTTCATAGTAAAAAAAATCAAGAATGTTCTTGTGATGATTTTGTTTAATCATTTTTAATATTTTCTAATCTAGCTTAAATTTTAATATATTATAAATTAAGAATAATTTTCAGATAATCCACAGATTGAATTTTTTATTCATACTCATTTCATAAATTTTTAACATGATTCACAATAATGTTGTACATTCTATCCATATATTGTAATGATTTTACTATCTAAAATTCATTGGGGGATTGATCTCTAACTAAGTACTCTTGATAACAATTACTCCTTCAAATGAATTGTTATTTTCTTTAAGAATTTTCTTAAATAATTTCTTTCTATTTGAATTTTATAAAAACATATACCTCTTACCTAGAGAATTTTTTCAATTTTAATATTTTTATGTTTCTGGAATCAATTTGTTTGGTCGTTTTTTACACCAATTTATTTTTATCCATTTACTTTACCATTACCTCTATCTATTTTACAGAGTGGGTGATATACATATATAATTATTTAAAGGAACCCAAGAAAAATGGGGCATCATTAAAATGTTTTTGGGGAATCCCACTATGTTTTCGACCAAGTATACACATTATTATTCAGTTGATTTGAAAATTTTATGTTCACAGAAGTGATATTTCAAACCCTGACATGGTTATCTTAGGTAGTAACATGAAAATGTATAATAGATACTTCACCTTCACATAATGATTTTGAATATCCGAACATAGTATTTTTTTCTATGTTCTATATAGTTTTTGTTTTCAAATGAACACTTCTATATACATTCTAGAATAGATATCAAAAAAATTATGGACTTAAAAGTGTGTTTTTTCCACTTTCCACAACTTTGTTGTGTTCTTAAAGCTTTTCATCTCAATTTGTATATTCCTTAGAGTATTGGTATAAATAATATCATGATCATAAATATAAACCTCTTATCAAAGATTTAAATTTATCATGAATTTATAATGTAAAAATCAAAGAATAAAAAATTAAAATCATCAAATTTATAGATTCTAATAAGAGTAATATAACACAATGGAATTCTATGGTAAGAATATTTTATTGAATATAGTGTATGACACACTTTTCCAAGAGCATAAGGGAATATAATATATAGATAATTTTAATATGTTTAATATTTTAAGTAAATACATTATATGATATATCTTTCAATTCACATTATACCGAGTTAGCTTGTGTCACACGAAACACATAATTTCTTTGATGAGTTGTATTACACGTACGACTGAGTTTTATTGAGAAAATTTATATAATTATAAAATTATTATTCAATATTAAAATAAAAAAACTATACATTAAATTATTATTTATGAATAATATTATCTAACTTATTAAAATATATGTTATACAGAAATATAATATGAATTCATAGGTTACAAATTTATTATAAATAATTATAGAAAGAAATTAAATATTTCGGAGATATTTTTATGATTACAAAGGTGTTTTATCATAAAAATTATATTAATTACTATTTGTAAAAATATTAATTATGTATGTAATATATATTAAATAAAATATTCCTTATATTCATCCAATAGGTTCGATTGGCATAATATAAGAATTAATCTAGTTTTATGCATAAATATTATATATTTCTAAAAAGACAATCTTGCCATATTTTAATAGAGATCCTATTTTAAATATAATTTTTTGAAATTTTATAAATATAATATGTTAAAATAGACTTCATTTTTGAATTATAAACATGAAAATTATCTTAGGGTTAATTTCGGGTCTGTTTTGGTGAGGTTTTATTTATAGATGAATAATGAAAAATACTGAATTTTAATTGAAAACCACTTTTTTGTATAACTAATTTTTAAGGCTAAATTATAATATAGATTGATTTTAAAGTATTATTATATATATTTTATATCAATTAATATTATTTATGTAATTTTAAACAATTTCACTTTGAAATTTAATATAAAATCATATGAATATTTTGAAAATGTTTACTTTAAAACCCTCTTTGTCGTCCCATATGCAGGAATAAATTTAAATTAATTTCTTCTAGTTGTGTGATTATAATTTTGAAATTTAAATTACATATTTGTAATCATAATGAAATTAAATTTATAATAATTTAAAAAAAAATCACCAAAAAATAGATTGGAAACTAATTAAAATTAATTAGTAAGATTAAGAAGAAAATTAGCTTAACAAGGGACTAAACATTAAACATAATAGCCAAAATGACCTAGAAATTTACCCAAAATCCATTTTATGGCCATATGTGAACCATATACTTCATTTTATTAGATTTTAAATATTATTGGATCCAATTGAAATTTTAATAATCTGCGTGGAATTGCCTTTTAAATAATTTACAAGTATGGAACTCCTCCTCCACTATAAAAAGTAGTCAACCAACCTACTTATTTACGCATCTAAATCCATTTGGATTTCCAAAACTCTTATAATGTAATATCCCAACATCCATAACCTCAATCTAAAATCCCCTTTTTTGTAAAAAAAATGATTCAAGAATGTCATTTGTTGAGAACCAATAGGTGTTTCTTGAATAAGAGGTGACCTTCTTAAAAGATCACCTTAATTTTATTTCCCCCTCTTCCCATTAAATAATATTTATTCTATTATCATATAATAATATATTTATTCTCATTATGATGATATTTTATTATTCTGAGGGTTTTACCTACACTAACACACACATCCATCTAAAGTGTAACGAATTTACCATTTTTTGTGAACAGTAAATTATCACCTCGCCAAATGATGATTGTTCGTTATTACTTTACCACTTCTCATGGTGGGGATTATTATGAACACCCTATTTATTTATTATATATGTGATATCTATTTTGTATTAATTCTTATGAAATTTTTATATAATAAATTTTTTATTGTTTTTCATTTTTTGTAACTATGATGACATTGTTTCTGGACATGTGGACTACCGCATCCTTAAAGTGATGTTATTCATTAATTCCATACATAGAATGTATTGAGGATGGTTTTAATAATAATATATTAAATAATTGAAATAAAATTATACTACAATTATAATTTAAATATACAGATATTATTAAAGCTTCATTATTTTATAGTATGACAAATAAATGAAAGTAATGTTCATGTATACATACGACCAACATTCTCCAGGAACCGTACATTTCATTTACTATCTAAAAATACAATAGATTATTATAAATACATTTATATGTTATTATATTTAATTTCAATCATGTTTTAAATTCTATATATGATTAAATCATGTTCTAATTAGTAGGAAATCAAATAACAAGTAAAAAACATACCTGATAAACTAGGAAATTAACACCTGAAGTGGTGACAATGATGAAAGACTATTAAAAAATGGGTGATAAGATATTATGATAATATAAAATATGATATCATAAATATTAATATGTTTCTATAATAATATTTAATAAATTTTAAAACCATTATACATTATGTTAAAGGACGTTAACCTGAAAGTAATCGCAAGGTAAAAGATTATTATCTCACTTTTCTTTTTGTGAGGTATACGCCATTTTCAGTAACCACTTATTTTTGTGTGGTGTATCTATTGGGACATTTGATATATTATATGATTAATTATTTATATTTTTGTTATTTAAAGTTTCATTTTATGTTATCTATTTCATGAGGTTTACGATTCAAAAGTTATTAATCAATAAAATACTTCATCTCGATTTTCATTCGTTGAGACATACTTTATTTTTGTGCACATAATTTCATACATATGGTATAAATAATTCCACTTTGACATGTAATATCATTATTAATTCATCATTCATGATATTTTTATATCAAATTATAATTATTTCATCAATGGGATTTTGAATTATGTGTTACTAAGTGGAAAATAATTTCATATCCCAATTTCATTACTTTGGGTTATATTATTTATTTGTTGTAATTAATATTCTAGTATTATATATGTAATTACTTATATATATATATATATATATTTATATTTCAAATTGTTTTATGTGGATTGAAATTTTATGCACATATTATCTTTATTTATTAATTCTCACATCAACATTATGGTCTTTTCAAGGGTTCACATCAAAAACACATTTTTTCGAGATCATTTACACTAGAATTTCCATAAAAGATAATTACTGGATACTTTATTAATAAATAATTTAATTTTATCATCGTTTGTCTATTCATGTAATTTTCCTATTAATTGTATCACTTTCCACTATTTCGTACTAAAATTGGTTTATAAAATGTTTTTAATAAAACCAGAATTCATTCATCTCTTTAGTATGCGAACCAATTTTATTATAAAAAACTATATTTCTAAAATGTGAAATGAATTATTAAATTTATTTTAACCCTTATTTTATTTTAAATTTTTTATAGCTAAAAAAGTAATATTTTTCGTATTTTCCCTTCTGAAAGGAATATTATTTTAAACATTTATGACATGTAAAGATTTACCTTCCATAATTTCTTCAAATTTACTTTAAAAGTATAAAATGTTGCTTTTTAAGAAAAATTTCATGGGAAGATATATTCAATTAAAATGATTTTAGAGGATGTTTTGTTCACATGACCATTATAATTCCCATTATCTCTTTTCTAGAGGATGTTTTGAAAACCCTTATCATGACATGGGATTTAATAATTAGTAATATCAAATAGATTATAACCATGGACGAGATTAAATTGTGGGGACAAAATTTAATTATTGTGGGGAGAATGTATTTCCCCGAAATTATAAGTTAATAGAATTATATTAAATAGTTTGTATGATACACAAAATAAGAGTCTAAGGGAATATAATATCCCAAGAAATTGTAATATATTTACTATTTTAAATAAATTCAGTGTATGATATTGATTCTAATTCATGTGATTCTGAGTTAGCTTCTATCTCATGCTACAATGACTTTCTTTGATGACTAGAATTACACGCAAGACTGAGTTTTACTGAACGGTAATATATTAAAAAAATATTATAATTTAATATAATAATATAAAATATATCTATTAAATTAGTGGTTTTTTTATAGTATTTACCAAATTATGAAAATTTTTGGTTATCACTATAAGAGGAATTCATAGGTTACCAATTAATTAGAAATTAATAGTGAAACAAATTAAATATGAAGGAAATATTTTTATGCTTACAGTGGTATTTTATTTTAATAAAATATAAAATTTCTATTAGTGAGTGACATTAACAAAATATATAAACTATATATTCAATACTTATTAATATTAATCTAATAGGTTTGATAAACATAAGATAAGAATAAATATAGGATTACAATTACAAATTATATTTTTCTAAGAAAAATTTACCAACTATTAATGGAGAACCTATTTCAAATACAATTTTTGAAAATTTTGGAAATATAGTATTTTAAAAAAAATCAACTTTAAAATATGAAGCTAAAAATTAGCTTAGGGTAGATTTTTTGTATTTTTGTTGAGGTTTCATTTTTTAAAAAAATAGTGAAAAATACTGAATTTTAATTCAAAAATATTTTTTTATAATTTATTTATAAGGATAATTTATATTTTTGATTGGTTTTAATGCTTAATTGGATAAATATTATATCAAGTAATCCAATCTTGTAATTTTTAATAACTAACTATTTAAAATTTAATACAAAAACATTGAAAACGATTGAACATTTTTACATAAAAACACACTTTGTTGTCCCATCCATGGGATTAAATTTAAGTTAATTTCATCCACCTATGTAATTATAATTTTATAAAAATGTATTCCCTATTTTAAAAATTAAAAAATAATTTTTTAAATAAAATTCAACTTAGTTAACGACCAAAAATACTCATGAAAGTACTTAAAATTATTTACAATGATTAAGGGGAAAATTATCTTAACAAAAGAATAAACTAGAATCATATGAGCCAAAATGACGTTGAAACATGTATAAAATCCATATTATAGAAATTTATCCACCTTATACTCCATTTTCTGGGATTAGGACCATTATTGGAGCCAAAGTACATGGGAAAATTTTCTGTGGAATTCGCCTTTCATGAATTTACAAGAATTCCGCTCCTGCTCCACTATAAAATGGAACTCACCCATTACACTTATTCATACCTTTAAAGTAATTTCTATCATAAAAAATATTATAAAATTATATAAAAAAATTACTCACATAAACCAATAATCCTAAATTTAGTACGAAATGTATCTATGGAATTCCATTGGATAAAATCGAAACAGTTACCTGAATAAAGGGTAACCTTCTTAAAAAATAATTTTTATTTTATTTCCCTCTCCATCCCATAAATTATTTTTATTACATGAATATTTAATAACCTAAGTATCATAAATATACTGAGTTGTTTTATTATAAGTGTTTTACCTATTCTTACACACACATTCATCTAATTGGAAACGAACTTACTGTTCTTGTGTATGACGAACAACCACCTCACCAACCAATGACTATTAATTCTTCCATTACCAACTATCATAGATGGAATTATGGTGGAAACCCAGTATAAATATGATATATGTAATATTAATTTTTTATTAATATTATTGTAATTTTGAAAAAACAAATACCTTAGTGATTTTTATTTTTTGTAAATATGATAGCATCGTTTCAGGACATGTGGAATATAGTCTCCTCCAAGCATTGTGATTCATTCAAGCTATATATGGAATGAATTAATGGTGGTTTCAATAAAAAATGTAAAATATATTACATAAAAATGATACTTTAATTTTAATATATATATATATATCATTAACATTTTACTCTTTTAACATACAAAAAAAAATTAAAGTAGTGGTCCTACGTACGTACGACATACTGTCTCTATGAACAGTGCAGTTGACTTAATATATAAAAATATTATGCAATATTTTAAATTAATATATACAGTATATATATGATATTTTGTGAATTTTTTACATTTTATATATTATTATATCATTATATTTGTTTTAGAAACAAAAATAAAAAATTAAATCATACCCAACAAATGAGACAATTAAAAACAGAAATATTGAAAATGATAAAATATTAAAAAAAGGTTCTAAAATACTATAAGATGATAATATATGGTATAATAAATATTAATATTATTTTTTTAATAAGTTATTAACATTTTTATAATCCTTATACATGAAGTTAAATGAAATTCACCCGAAAGGATACATAATGTAAGGGATTCATTTCTCACTTTTGTTTTCCTGAGGCATATTCCATTTTCAACACTTATTTTTGTGTCATGTATATACTACCATATTTTAAATATTATATACTGAATTATTTTATCTTAATGTGATTTAATGTTTCATTTGATTTTATCTCTTTTATAGGGATTATGATTCAAAAATTACTAAGTAGTGAATGACTTCATCTCAATTTCCATTCATTAAGACATACTTTATTAGTGTGAACATAATTTAGTATATATGGTGTAAATACTTACACTATGACATATAATATCATGATTCATTAATTATTAATGATATTTTTAGATTTGATTTTATTTATTTCCACTAAGATTATTTTAATTACTTTTTATGAAGTGGAAAATAATTTCATAACCCAATTTCATTTCATTGAGTTATACTACATCCTCATTATCATTAATATTATAAGATTATGACTATAATAAATTTTTACTATATTTTTATTTATATACTATTTTTAATGTGTATTTATATTTGAAACACATATTCTACTTATTAATTTTTTCTTATATCAATGTTAGGGGTTTTCAAAGGTTAAATTCACCATATCATTTTGTTAGAGATTATTTAAACATGAAATTACATAAGAGAAAAATATTTGACCACTTTTTAATTAATCCTTTATTTTTCTTTTTATATGTTTCTTCATGAAGTTTTATAAGTAATAGTAGGATTGTTTCACTATTTGATACTCAAAAATATTTATAATTTTTTTTAAGAAAACCCAACATAATATCTATATTTAGTCAGAGAAACTGTTATCATCTAAAATACATATTTTCTAAAATATTATTAAAAAATATTTTTATAATTTTAAAAAATATTTATTAAATACTTTTTACCCCTTTTTTCTTTTAAATTTTCCTCAAAAACATATTATGTCTGCATTCTGAATAAGGTACATTTCTAAAATTCTAACCATGATAAATGAATTTTCTGTTTATAATGTATGTATTTTAAAGATTTACCCACCATATTTTAATCGAATAATCATTTTAATGTTTAAAAGGTGGTATTTTAAAGAAAATGTTTTTAGATGTTATTTATAAATCTAATTATTTTCACAATGTTTTTTAAAGAATAAAAATGATATTCTCTTCAACAATGTTTTTAAATTCATATTCTATAGTATTTAAATTTATTAATTAAAGAAAATATTTTACTAGAGTTGGCATATATAGTATTGATTCCATCATTATTATTACTCTATAAGGTTTTGGATTCCTTTGACCAAGGATACTATTTACAATCATTACCTTGATTTTTTTATTTGTCCCCTCTAAATATTTAATTTCATATAATCATTCAAAATTGAATTTCCTAGAAAGATCAATATCATTTATCATGGTTATGATTATTTCCTAAATTGTATACAAATTTTTACATATGGTTTTTACTTCAAAATTTATTTGATATATGGGGTAATATTTGTAAATCTATTCTATTTAATCAATATAGATTTTGGATAAGGAACATTATCTTATAATTAAATTGGTTATACGATATATGAGGAATAATTTAGATATTTATAACATGGGTTGTACTCAGTTATAGATATCCTCTCAATGCATCAGTAGCCTCATGGGACGAAATTTGTTGACTTTATAAAACTACTGGATTTTTCACCTAGTATGTTATAACCTATATTGTGAATGGTCGTGCTGGTAAAGGTATCATGTACCTAAGAAAAATGGAGTACCATAATTAAGAATTTCATTTATTTGGATTTAGTAATTCTTTATCCCTATTATTTTTTGTCGACATATATATGGATGCATTTCATTATCAGTTCAGTTACTATATGATATGTGTTTCCATTATTTTATATTAGATTTTTAATAGGCCTTATATAGTTATTTTATTGAATGTGTCCTTAGTTATTACCTTTCTATATGGTTTATTTATTCAATTTATTGATTATATGGAATTTTTGTTTAGTTATTAGCTGTTCATATTGACTATTATCATTGATTACTTATTGCTTTAGTTATGATTGACCTCATCGAGCATTTGAGCTCCCCCTTATTTTGTTTTCCTTCCCCAAGAATCCAAGAACTATAATAAAATATATATTCAGTGATATCACAGATGGAATAAATTTACCCTCTAAAAATGTAATGTTGGTAGCGATTTATTCATCTTTAATACAAGACTGATTTATGTATATGTTTTACCAAGACAAATGAACTCCTCAGTCTATGGTGATTTTATTCCATGTAATCAAGATAATGTAATGGAAGTTGAAACAGGATTTGAGATTCTAGGTTCAAGACTCAAAAAATCAATGTCTATTCTTTGATTCCACTCGATTAACTCCCTACGATATGTTCCCACATAGTGGGGGGGTTAAATAGTGTGATGTGCCCATTATCAATTATTAATTCATTTCCCAACTCTATTACCTCTGAACTTTTTTTAAAATATACCTATATTACCCTCCCACATCAAATTAAATATAAGTATATAAACAAAAAAACAACAAGCCAAACATGATTTGTTAATGAGGGTCACCCCATTGAAGTACGACTACCTTAGTAACGTGAGTGGGTTTTTATCATACTTGAATTTTTTTATAAATGTATATCCCAAGAAGGCGAATATTATTGGAGTTGTACTGTTCGAACCAACTAGTTATAATAGTAAACAACTACTTATATTTCAAGCTCTGGAACCAATTGAATAATTTATCATATAAATACATGATTTGGACGGGTCCTATATGAAGTAAAATTAATAGTGAATCTCAGGTCCATGCCAGTTTATTTATATTTAATCTCCTTACACAAATTATGTTAGTCATGAGGTATTTCTCAAACATAATTCATGCATTATTATATATGAAAATTATACAATAGCTTCTTAAAATATTTTTGTATTTACGAATATTAGTAGTAGTATGGATATTATATTCTTATTTTTCTTCTTCTTCTTCAACATAGAATAATTTTCTTCATTACCTTATAATTGGATATTATCTTTTATTTGATATAAAATATCATCTGGTTAATAGTGATGTATGTTCATTCAAACATCCAGAATGTATAGGATAACATTTGTTCAGAAGTTCTTACAAATTATCTTCTTTACATTTATATATAGAGAGAAACAAGAATAGTTTCAGTTTTTTGAATATTAAAACCCTTTCTCAATTTTTATGTGAATAATTATTCCCTAATTTTCATTCATAATCATCCAATCCAGGAAAATAATTCATTTAAACCATTCACGGGACATAAGAAGAACATTCCATGCGATAAAAAAAACTTAGTATTCTCTTTATGCATAAAATCATCTAATTAAATATTTATGTCCATTTTAAGATCACACATAAATAAAATAATAGTCATAGAACCTTATTATGTAGTATAATGTCCTCTAAAGACCATTTTTCATTGTCAAACGTGATGTTATGACACTATCTTTACAACATGAAATATATTAAAAATCACTTTCATTGCTTTCTAACCATTTTCTTAACCACCAAACGGATGTGTATCACTATTTATTATTAAAATTTATATCATATAAAACTCCCACTACTACGATGTTGCATTCATAATCTAAAAATTTCAATACCACCATGTTTTTGGTCTTATTCTCCTTAGTGTGTCTTGTAAAACCATTTCTTACATTGAGTTTGGAAACTTTGAGAGAATTTGAATTTTTAGTTTTATGGATGGTTTGTTTTGAGAAAATTAATTTGGATTTATAATATTGTAGTTGGAGACCCTTAAGGTGATGTTTTTTGAAATGTATTGAGGGTCTATATGTTCTTAAATTACATATGTGAGTCCTAGGAGCTTATAGATTCATTTTAGTTGTTTTAGAGGAATCTAATCTAGGTGCATGGTTTGGGTCCCAAGGTGTAGGAAAAAGTATACAGTTACCCCCATGTGGGATGATATTATATTTAAATTTTACATAAAAATTTTTAGGAGCACAGTTCATGAATATTTTTGGGTAAACTATATATATTTTTGGGTGTTCCTTGCAAGGTGACTTGGACAATGGCCAGAACATGATGTTTTTAATAAATTGTGAAAAATGGTGACAATTAGTTATAAGGGGATTTGGTATGGTTGACATATTGGATGGAAAAATATGAGTCCAAAATATATGTGGTGGATTACATTGGATAATTATATCAAATGGTTGGTTCATGGTTTGGGAAAACCATGTTGTTATAGGATGTGACAATATAGAATTCCTTGAAGATTGTTATTTTAATATTTCCGCCTTGGCCTCAAATCTCTCCCCCACCAATAATCTCTATCCTACAACTCTAAGACAAAGAATTTTACTCCCCTTTATTTCCTTTTATCCACATCTATTAAAATTATATTTTATGTTGATATTTTGTGGTTAATGTGAATGACATTCACAACCCGTCCTCAGGGCCCGTGCCATGACTACCCCAAGCTTGCCTTCCATAGGCCAGGGGCTGGCGACTAGCACCAACGTCGTAAATCCCGATAAAAGGGAAAGAATTGCCTTTATAAATGTAAACAAACACAACAGAGTACATGATATAAGTATACACTAAGTAATACTGAATATAAAAGAAAGTGCAGAAAAATAAATGGGCCAGTATACAAACCCAACTATAAAGTACAATACAACTGAAAAGCTAGTACAACTATAGTAAAGTAAAACAGCAAACCCTGAGTCGTCCTCTGGGAATCCCACCTGAAGGTTGGGTACAGATAGACTCCTCAGCATCTCGGGTCTGGCTATCTTCTCCTTGTACGTCTCTCCAATTGGTCCACCTCTGGGTATCGTCCAGCTCCACAAGCCTCCACCTCAATCAGTGATGTCCGTTGCCTACAACCAACACAACGTAGTGCGGGCATAGCCCATGCAGGGGTGAGTATACGATACACAGTAGGGACCCCGAGACCCCCGAAGATCTCCCATAATACATGAAGGATAATCCAGAAAAGGAAATATACAATCACGAATTGTCAAACAACTCTACTTAGGTATATTCCCATACATATACCTAAGTTGACAATTTTAGTTTGGCTTCTACTCTTGATCCCAAGAACAACCGAGTCCACATAGGAAGTAAAGTCAATCACATCGATGAAAATGACTGAAAGTCAAGACTCAGTTCACATAGGTTTACATCATTCATAAAGTGATAATAATGTTCAAATATAGTCGCTGATTTATCTAAGTTGCCGGACCCATGTAGGATACTATAACAGCTAAGATGTCTGACCCACGTAGGATACTAGACCAGCTACTCTGTCGGACCCACGTACGATTATAGAACAAAAGTTAAACTGTCGGACCCAGGAAAGATACAATAATAGTAATCATCATCATCGAACACATGGAGGATTCCAGTATGGTAGTTGTCATCGCCGAACCCACGGAATATTTTAGTACGGTAGTCGTTGTAGTCGCATCCAGCTCTAGGGTTCCCGCACACAGCATGCTCGATTTCGAGAGGGTCCGCTCCTCGAGCCAATGGGTCGATACATCAACTGTCATGAAGCCCATAGTTGATGTATCCTGATGTTCTGTCTCGTCAAAATTAACCCAACGCAATAGACAGCGCGTGAATCAGACGACCACTCTGAGAGTTATTAGAATTTTTGCTCCAGGGGCCTGGTTGGAAATATGCTCGTTCCAAACCCGGCCATTTTTCAATGTTTTCCAAAACGCACTTGGAGTATAGAAAAAGTACTACTTCATCATGAGGGTCCATATTCCGTAGATGGCGCACCGATCAGACATGTGATCTTATAGTTATTCACAATTAATTGAAAACGGGCCCTGCCCATTAAGCCCAGTGGGCTGGCGGGTCGGGTCAACCTGGTTTTGGCTAGTCTGACCCAAAATATGGTCAGACTGGCCCGATGAGTCGCATGTCCTGGCCCTAAGGGGCGCGGCCCGGCTGGCCGCGGCTCGGTCGGCTGGCCGAGCGGCTCGTCCAGGGTTGCCAAGCGGTCCCGGGGGGGGGGGGGCTTTCCCAAATTTGCAGCTCCGAGCAGCACCGCCCTCCCAACCAGCCGACCGAAGCCGACCTAACTTTCTAGCGTGAGCGGTCTACACGGTCAGGCCGGGGTCCCTTCAGCACTGTGGCTCCTTCATCCCGACTGGCTGACGAGCCATACGGTTCACCGCCGAGCGGCCCATAGAGCATGGGCCGCGATTGTCCACAACGTGGCCCCTCTTGTGATGCCACAGTCTCTTCGGTCCGTCTGGCTCTTGCTGACCGGTTATTTGTCAACCGAGTGGACCACGGTTGCAGGCCGTGGTTCTTCTGCACGAGTTCGGCACGCAGCCGCCGCCTTCGCCCGCCCCCACCTCCATTTTCCACCGCCTCCCATTGCGAATTAATAAAACAAGAAACGACGTAGGGTCGTCGGGCCGTGTTTGTTTGGCCCTCACCCTCTGTGAGAGGCAGTAACAATCGACCATGGATATATCAAAAAATTAAAAAAATAATGGGTTACAAATTATTTATTTAAAATTGTACAAACCCCTACCTCGGTTTCATGAGCGGAGTACGTCAACGAGTCACGGAATATAAACGTCACGGAGGTCGGGCATCGCAGAATACGGGCGTCAATTCTATTGAGGTCGTGGTGCATCCAAAGGGAAGTGTATTTGGAGAAGTCCTTCACATTCTTCGTCGGATTTTTTCTTCGTTGAATAACAAAATTCTATCTAATTTACCAAAGGTTCCTCCAATTAAAATATTTTCCAAGCAAATATTAAAGTTAAGATTTCCCCTTATATATAAACTTGCCATGTAATTCAAAAAGATTAAAAAATTAGAGAAGTCAATTCATTAATTGATCAATAAATGGAACATGTTGGTAAAGTTTATAGGAGGGAGCAAAAGAAGTGAACAGTCGCAATTATAGAGGGAGATTTGTCATAATAAAAACAAGGGGAGTTATGTGGGGGGTTTCAAGGCTATTGAGGGGAGGTGATAAGTTGGGGCTCGTGTGGTCCCCACCACACTGATTCCTCTCATGAGAGGTTATGTGGGTGTGGTCCCCACCACTATCTCCCTATTGTAGGAAATAACTAACATCCTTAAAATTAAATTATGTTCCACAAATTTTATTTATTTTATTCTAAATCCCCAAATATTAACTGCCAACCCGCATAAAACGCAACTGCGGTAAATGTCCCCTAAAGGGAATACCAGTGCTGTGAGTTCATTAGTGTCCTCAGATTTCATTTCCAAGAATCGGTTCAATAGTTAAAAAAACCCGCACGTGCATTTACTTAATGTAACTGAACAAAATTTCATAAATTGATTTCGGGCACACCAGACCTCGGAATCAAGTGCCATCAGAAACCGCAGACTCATAAAATTCCAATGTATTTAAGAAAAAAAATTCCATGAGATTTCCGGGTCTTTAAATTACTCCCACCTTAGGGATTTACATCCCCATAAATCTACAACACACAATAGGGAAAAAAATGAGGGTACTGAGCTCGCATCTGAGCCTCCCACTCCCAAGTGCTCTCCTGGAGGTTCCCATGCGGCCAACAAATGCGCACTAGAGGAATCGACCATCCATGTAGGACCCACTCTTGTCGATCCTAGATCTCCACTGGGACCTCTGTGAATGTCTCCCCATCCTCGATGTCCATCTCCCCATAATCTATGATGTGGTTCGGGTCGTGGACGTTTCTCCTTAGGTGAGATACATGGAAGATGTCATGCACTCGGTGCAACTGAGGTGGAAGGTCTAGGCGGTAAGCCACCTCGGCTACTCTGCGGAGGACCTGGAAAGGTTCGATGAATCGTCGAAATAATTTGCTGCCCCAGCCAAATCTCCATAGACCTCATCGAGGTGAGACCCGTAGGAAAACGTGGCTGCCATCCTCGAACTCCAATGGTCTTCATCTCCTATCAGCATAGAACATCTATCTACTCTGTGTAGTCTTCATCCGCTCCTACATGGTCTGCTTCTTCTCCTTCATAGCCTGGACCATCTCTGGTCCTACAAGTGCTGAATCCCCTGGTTCAGTCCAGCATAGAGGTAATCTGTAAGGTCGGTCGTACTGTGCCTCATAGGGTGTCATCCTGATGGTGGAGTGGTAGCTGTTGTTGTACGCAAAACTCCTCCAAGGGGAGGTGATCCTCCCAGCTGAAACCAAAGTCAAGTACACATGCACTAAGCATGTACTCGATAGGCGGAATGGTCCTCTCTGTTTGGCCATCCGTCTGAGGATGGAAGGCGGTGCTCAGACATAGATGTGTCCCAAAAGCCTCCTATAACCCCATCCATAGTCAAGATGTGAATTGAGAATCCCGATCGGAAAAGATAGTCGATGGCACACCATGAAGCCGTAAAATATTTTGAATGTAGAGGAATCCCAAGCTTTCCACTGAGCCCTAATCTCTGATCGGTAGCAAGTGGGCCGACTTGGTGAGTCGGTCTACGATCACCCAGATAGAGTCGTGTCCTCTAGATGTACGTGGAACCCCCATAACTAAATACATGGATATCCCATCCCACTTCAACTCTGGGATCTCTAAGGGATGTACCAAGCCCGCTGGTACCTGGTGCTCCACCTTCACTTGCTAACAAGTGAGGCATCATGAAACAAACTCTACTACAGCCTTTTTCAAACCTGGCCACCAGTGCTGTCATTGGAGGTCCTGATACATCTTCGCCACTCCTGGATGTACCGCTAGAGGGGAAGTGTGGAACTCCCTCATCACTTCCTCCTGTAGAGCAAATGGTACCATTATGCGTCCCCTGAAGAGGATGACATGCTCCCCTCCTTTAGAAAATCAATCAGGTGCATGCTCTGAGGATATCTGAGCACGTCCCAACTCATAGTGAACGTCCCCACATTGTTCCTCCCTAACTCACTTAAGAAGTGGAGGATTTACTATGAGAGACAGATTAAAGGATGCTCCATCTATATCCACAAAGGATATCTACAACGCGACTAGCTGCTCTGTTGCCTCTACTAGCAGCTGAATACCCGATCTCCTGCTCATAGAATCACCTATAACATTCCCCTTCACATGAGTATAGACTATCTCAAAGTCATGGTCCTGGAAGAGCTGAAGCCACCGACGGTGTCTCAGGTTTAGGTCCTTCTGGGAGAAGATATACATGGGTCCCTGGAGGTCAGAGTAAACTGTAAAGAGCATGACCATCAGATAATGCCACCACATCTTCAAGGAGAAGACTACTGCTCCTAACTCCAGGTCATGGGTAGCGTAGTTCTTCTTGTGGTTTCTCAACTTTTGTGAACCATACGCGATCACTACTCTCTCTTGCATCAGGACACACCTGAGTCTGGTCCCTAATGCATTACAGTATACTACGTACCCAATGTTCTCCTCCGGTAGCCTCAAAATGGGCGCACTGGTCAATATCTGTCTCATCTTCTGAAAGCTCTACTCACATCTAACTGACCACACGAAGGGTTTACCCTCCTTCATCAAAGATGAAAGCAGTGCTGCAACTCTGGAGAAGTCTGGCACAAATCTCTGATAGTATCTAGCTAGGCCTAGGAAACTCCGCACCTCCATCACGTTCCTTGGTGGCTCCCAAGCAAGTGCTGCCTCATTCTTCACTGGATCCATTACAACTCCTGCATCTGAGATGACGTGTCCCATAAAGTGAACCTCTTGAATCCAGAAGCGGAACTTAGAGGTCTTATTATAAAGCTGCTTCTCTTGGAGTGTCTCCAGTACAACCCGTAAGTGGTAGGATTTCTCCACCTCATTAGTTGAGTATATCAGTATGTCTTCGATGAAGACTGTGAAAAATCGATCAAGGTAAGGCTAGAAGATCCTGTTCATGAGACTCATGAACACTTCAGGAGAGATGGTTACGCCGAAGGGCATAACAAAGAACTCATAGTGGCCATACCGACACCTAAAGGTCGTCTTCTGCACATCCTCGTCTCGAACTCTGAGCTGGTGATAGCCTGACCTGAGGTCTATCTTCAAGAACCATCGTTCTCACTTGAGTTGTTCAAAGAAATAGTCAATCCTCTGGAGTGAATACTTGTTCTTCACAGTCACCTGATTCGGGCGACGGTAGTCGACACATAGTCAGAAGCTCTCATCCGCCTTCTTAGCAAATAGAATCGGAGAAGCCCAGGGTGAAACACTTGGTCGGATTAATCCCTTTCCTTATAAGTCCTCCAGTTGTACCCGCAGCTCACGAAGCTCAGCGGGAGCCATCTGATATGCTGGAGTAGATATTGGCGATGCCCTGGGTTACACGTCAATGTAGAAGTCTACCTCTCTATGAGGAGGTAGTCCAAGAACGTTTTCAAGAAAAACCTCCGCATATCGATCCACCACAACAGGAAAACTCAGACTCCGCACATCAACTTTTCCAAGGATGAGACTAGCCAACTGATCTTTGATCTACTGCCCTCTCTACTACGTAAGTCCATCCTACACTGCAAAGGATCCCTTCTTTCCGTTGAAGGTGAACCTGGTCCCATCTGTGCGGACACACCGCACCTTGATCCTAATGTCGTCGATCTGAGCATGGACTGTAGAAAACCAGGCCATACCCAAGATGACGTTGTAAGGCCTCGATGCTGCTACAAGAAGATCCCAGCCGAAGCTCTCGCCTCCTAGAGTAAGCTCAAAATTTCGGCACCAGTGTGTAATCATCGAGTCTCCTCTCGTAGGAGTCTCTAGCCGTAAGGATCGAGCCAACGGATCCATCGGAATCTCCGAGCTCTAAACAAGGGCAGCAGAAATAAAATAATGGCTCGCTCCTATGTCTAGAAGTACTGTAGAAAGGGTGGAGTAGACACAAATATTACCTTGAATCATCTCAGGTGCACCATGGTCATAGGCCTCTACTTCCTGGAGCTGATCCGACCCATGTATGCTAGCTCCATGTGGTCGGGGTGGTCCTCTTGGTGGTGGTGGTGGTTGAGCCTCAAAGCATCATCCACCACCCACTGCTCTGCCAACTCCTCTGCCTCATCCTCATGCTGCCTACGGAGCACCATGACTGAACAATTACCTCTACCTAGGAGGTCCATCTACTATCTTTTTCTCAATTGTATGGTGGTTCGGGAAGTCTTGATCCATGTTAACCTTCATGCTGCATGCATAGCACTACCTACTCCTCATATAGTTGGCTCTGTTCTGTGTGCCCCGTACAACCTAACCTGTATCTTGTGGTTGGTCGCCTGATGGCCAGGTCTGCTTGGATCTCTACGTCAAATTTATATTACCGGCTACTGAAGACTCCTCTACATGTCACCATGTGGTGGGTCTCTCCACTGGTGTCTGCTCAGTGAGAAAACTCTCCACTAGAAGAGATCGCTCCAGTACTCTCACCTGAGTTGGGATGCTTAGGGAATTGTCGATGCTCTGATCTCGGGCCTGAGTCCCTGCTTGATGGTTCAGGCCCTAAAGAACGGGTCCCGTACCATATCCGTGGAGTAGCGTGAGAGGTTAGTAAAGCTCGCTGAATACTGACCTACTGTTATGCTGCCCTGTTGCAGATGAAGTATCTCCTGGATCCACACCGCATGAAGGGTGGCAGGAACAAACTCTCAGTACATGAGACTCTCGAAGTCTGTCCAATGTAGAGATGCCTCATCATGAACCTGGAGCATCAGACACCACCATCTACCTACTGCTGCGTGCAGGAGACTCACAGGAAGGATCACCATAATATTAGTTGGTTTCCCTTCTAATATGAAAACCCTGATGGCAGCCTCCATCCAATCGTCGGCTACCTATGGGTCCGTCTCTCTGTGGAACCTGGGAAGCCTCTATCGCTGAAACTCGTGCAACGCACTCAAGAAGCATGTACTCTTTGGTACTGGGGATGGTAGTGTCGATGGATCAGCGGGTAGTGGTACCGCTTCTACCTCCGCTGTAATGAGGCCCTGCACTGAGGCCTCATCGTTCGATGGGCTACCATCTCGTACATAACTCAGAACCCTAGTCAGATGCCTTCGTGGGGATATCTTGAAAATAAACAGGTGTGCCCCGGTCAAAACAGTATACCTGGTGAGCTGACACAATGTAATCATGAAGAAAACTTTTCAATGGAAACACACAGGCAATATATGTTTTCATACACTGAGTCAGAAATCAGGAGTCAGAGTCCTAGTGTATGGATATGTCGGTCGTTGCACTAACACTGATTTCCCTAAACTGATAACCACACCCAAAACACATAACACTATTGCTTCTCAGAGAATAAATAATCAGTGTCCCGAGTTCTGCGATAGAACTGACTACTCCGATAACAATTTGTCACGACCCACCCTCGGGGCCCGTGCAGTGACTATCCTAATCCCACCTTCTATAGGCCAGGGGCTAGCGACTAGCACCAAAGCTGTAAATCCCGATAAAAGGGAAGGAATTTCTTTTATAGAAGTAAAAAAAACAACAACGTACATGACAGAAGTAAAAACTAAGTAATACTGAATACAAAAGTAAGTGCTGAAAAGTAAATGGGTCAGTATACAAACTCAACAGTAAAGTACAATACAACTAAAAAGCTAGTACAACTGCATTAATGTAAAATAGCAACCACTGAGTTCTCCTCTGGGAATCCCACCTGAAGGGTGGGTACAAATGGCCTCCTCAACACCTCGGGTCCAACCGTCCGCTCCATGCACGTCTCGACAAGTGGTCCACCTATGGGTACCGTCTATCTCCACAACCCTCCACCTCGATCAGTGTTGTCTATCATCTGCAACCAACACAATGTAGTGTGGGCATAGCCCTTGTAGGGGTGAGTATACGATACTCCGTAGGGACCCCGAGACCCCCGAAGATCTCCCAGAATCCATGATGGATAAACCAAAAAGAAAAGATACAATCGTGAAGTATCAACCAACTCTACTTAAGAATATGCCCATACATAAACCTATGTTAACAATTTCAGTTTGGATCCAACTCCCGAGCCCAAGCACAACCTAGTGCACACAAGAAGTAATGTCAATCACATTGATGAAAATGATTGAAATTGAAGACTCAACTCACACAGGTATACATCTTTCGTAAAGTGATAAAGATGATCAAATACAGTCACTGATTCATCTATGCTATCAGACCAACGTAGGATACTAGACTAGCTAAGTTGTTAGACACATGTAGGATATTATACCAGCTACTCTGTCGGACCCATGTAAGATACTAGAATAGACATCAAACTGTCAGACACACGTAGGATACAAGAATAGTAATCATCACTGTTGAGCCCACAGAGGATTCCAGTATGGTAGTCGTCGTCTCTGAACCCACGGAGGATTCCAGTATGGTAGTCGTTGCAGTCGCAGCCACCTCTAGGGTTCCCGCACACAGCACACTCAATTCTAGGAGGGTCCTCTCCTCTAGCCAAGGGGTCGATATATCAACTTTCATGAAGTCCAGATTTGATATATCCTGATGTTTTGACTCGTCAATAGGAACCCAATGTGACAGACGGTGCGTCAATCAGATGCCCGATGTGAGAGTTAATAGCATTTTTGCTCCAGGGGCCTGGATGGAAATACGCTCGTTTCAAACCCGTCCATTTTTCAAAGTGGTACAAAACCCACTTAGATTATAGTAAAAGGACCGTTTCTTCGTGAGGGTCCCAAGGCCACAGAGGGCGCATTGATTAGATGAACGGTCTTAGAGTTATTCACGTTTAAGTGAAAAAAGGCTCGGTCCGTTAAGCCCAGTGGGCTGGCGGGTCGAGTCAACACGGTTTCGGTGGGTCTAACCTGGCCGAGGGTCGGACTGGCCCGATGAGTCACATGGCCCGGCCCGAGAGGGCGCGATGCAACCCGGCGGGGTGCAGCCCGCCCTGGTGCGGTGCGCCGCGACCCGACTGGCTGAGCGGTGCGCCGGGGGTGGGGGGGCTTTCCAGAACTGGGAGCACCGAGCGTCACCGCCCTCTTAACTGACTAGATGGCTTGGCCCTCATGGTCGGGTTGCGGTCCCTTCAGTATGGAGACCTCATGGCGTCGCAGGTCCTTCATCCCAGCCGGCAGATGAGCCAGCCGGTTTGCTGCTGAGCGGCCCGCGGAGTGCGGGCTGCGATTCTCCGCAGCGTGGCACCCCTTGTGGAACCGCAGTCTCTTTGGTCCCGCCATATTTAGCAGGTGTGTTCTTTGTCGGTCGAGCGGCCTGCAGTTGTGGGCCACGGTTCTTCCGCACGTGGCCACCGCCTTAACCTACCACCGCCTCCATTCGCCACCACCTCCCTTGGCAAATTAATAAAACAAGAAACGACTATTGGAGGTAACATTCGGCCATGGAAAAATCAGTAAATTCAATAAGGAACAAGTTACAAATTATTCATTTAAAATTGTACAACTGCCTACGTCGGTTTCAAGAGTGAAGTACATCAACGAGTCGGAGAAGACAAACGTCACAGAGTTCGGGCATCGCAGAATACAGACGTTGATTCCGTTGAAATCGAGGTGCGTCCAAAGTGAAGGGTCGATGGATAAGTCCTTCATGTTGTTCATTGAAGTTTTTATTATTTGAAGAATGACATTCACTCTAATTAAATAAAGGTTCCTCCCACCAAAATATTTTCCAAGAAAATATTAAAGTAAAGCATACCTCATAATTACAAACATTCCATGTAATTCAAAAATATTCAAAAATTAGAGTAGTCATTTCAATAATTGATCAATAAATGAAACATGTTGGAAAAGTTTATGGGAGAGAGAGAAAGAAGTGAAGAGTCACAATTATGTAGGGAAAGATGTCATAATAAAAACAAGGGGAGTTAAATGGTGGGGTTCAAGGGTGTTGAGGGGAGGTGATAAGTTGGGGATCCTATAGGCCCCACAACACTAATTTCATTCATGGGAGGTCTTGTGGTTGTGGGCCCCACCACTAACTCCCCATTGTAGGAAATAACTAACATCCTTAAAATAAAATTGGGTTCCACAAATTTTATTTATTTTATTATGAATCCCCAAATATTAACTCTCAACACGCATAAAATGCAACTACGGTAAAGGTCCCCTTAAGTGAATACTGGCGCTGCGAGTTCATCGGTGTCCTCAGATATCAATTTCGAGCACCGGTTCAAAATATAGAAAAACCTACACGTACATTTACTGAACGGACCCAAAATTTTTTTTAGAAATTGATTCTGGGCACACCGGGCCTTGGAATCAAGTGACGTCAGAAACCGCAGACTCATAAAATTCCAAAGTATTTAAGAAAAAATATTCCTTGAAATTTCCAGGTCATTACAATGACCCCCTCTCTTTTATCCCTCTTCCTTTCTAATTATTCCCTAATTTTTCTTTCTTTGATTTATAGTTTATTTAGATGCGATATGATCATTGAGAAATAAACCATTTTTTTGGATTTTTCATGTATCCTTGTAAGAGAATGTTCGAATATGAAATATCATGGTCTATAAATTTGTTTTGATAGTGTAACATTTCTATTTGGATTTTATATGGATTGGGAATAAAGTAAATGGTATTGACATCGGGATTAGTTATAATTGTTGTGTATTTTTATAGGGTTAGTATAAGGAGAACATTGTGGATCCCCCACATGATTTTTATAGTATTTGTGTAACATGAGCATCAAAGTAGTTTTTAATATATTATTCCCATTTAATATAAAATCTATTATTAATTATAATTATTTTGGAGTAATTATAATTAATTTTTTAGAATTTATGTATAATTAAATAATTTGGTTATTGAGATGAATGTTAGGGTCTCATTTGGATAGAGTATGTCCATTGGAAATGGAAGATCCTTGGTAGAGGTATTTTGTGTTGATTCAATGGTAAAAAACTCAATGTTAATGTATTTATTTTATCATAAATTACATATGATATTATGGTCATTTAAAAGGCATGTGATATGTAGTCTCACCAAACGAGGGAGATGAAATTTTATGAATAAGAATTTTCTGATTTAAAATAAATGCCATTGATAAGTTGAACAATGTTCTAAGGCCATAAAGGACCCCGAGATTAGATGGATTCCTCAGTCACTGATTCCTTAGGCCTTAATTACATTGTCTTACTTGATTATCAAAGCCCCTGAGGGGTGACTTGTAATTTAAATGAACATGATAAATGTGTCAAACCATGTGATATATTACCCTAGGGATCTCTATGTAGATGTGAGAGATGAATTATGATTGATGGTTAAGGAATTACACATGTAGACTCGTAGGATTCCCTGGCACCATTAGATTAGTACTAAATAAATGGGGTGAGTGTTCCTCTCTAATAAAAGACATTAATATTGGTTATTTTATTTTTATTAAATGATATATTTTTTACCAAAATATTTTAAATAGGTTTATTTATATAAAATTAGGGATTAGATTATGTATTTGAAATATTTATAAAAAATAAATCTTTAATTCATTAATGTACACTATATTATGTTCAACAGAAATATTTTAATAGGAATTACATGAAATCTAAATTTCATATAAGTGTTTTTTATGTATATTAGAAATAATTTTCATTTGGTCTATCATTGTAGGATCTCATTTTCGATTTTAAAAAATGGGATACAAATTCTATGACAGGATTCAATATTCATTCTTGACACCACATAACCTTTTACCTATTTTTATTCATTATGGATTGTAATAGGATCAAATAGATATAGTAGCTACATGAAACATTTCTCATGAAACATCATTCTGGAATGATATATCATTAACACATTTGTTGTTTTAAAAGTAATTAAAAGTTTCAATAAAATATTTTGATGAATTTCTCATTCACACTGGTAAACTTTTAAAACCCTATCCTCCCATATATTTTATAAATGTTTTCATTACTCATTTAGAGGGTTTTTTTCCATATAATAAGATATTTAATGTAGAGTAGATGTTTTATGACTCTATTTCTCCATACATTGGTAGAGGAATCACTCTTGAAGCGAGTATTCTTTCTACAATGCCTTCTTCATTTTATTCATATTGTAATTTTCATTTATTGCAATAAAACACACTATTTATCTTATGTTCCCTTATTTAAATTCATTTTAAAATCCTTTACTTCACTTGTTTAGGAATTTAATTATGAGTAGAAATGTGATTTTGTTATACATTGACTATAACTTTTCATATGTAAATTGTTTCATTGATGACAACTAGACCCATAGAAAAATATATTTCTTTGTTTAAGATCTATTTATGTTCCCATTACTTCTTTTTCGAATCCACTGTATTAGTGTAATTCACATTAACAAAATCTATGTAATGGTTTTTCATTTTACAATCATTCAAATGATTAATAATTTTAATGTGATGTTGAGTAATGTTTGAATTTTTTGAATGAAATCCGAATTGAAAAAAACAACTTTGGATAAATTTGTAGAGTTAAAATATAATCCATAAGAAATTTCCTTTATAATAGCAGTGTGTATTTGTTCATTGTTTATGTAATGGCCATATGTTATCCTTTGAATTTAAATCAAGTAAGGGTTCTATGATCGCATGTTTGAATGTCATCCTAATTTTAATTATTTTTACCTTAGTGGTTGTATCAATTTCATTTGAGTTTAAAATTTAATGACTAAAAAGACTATAATTTAAAGATTATGAATTAAAATAAAAACAATTAAATGATCATTTTTGTGGTAGATTTATATTTATTCTGAATTATGAAATTATTTTCTAAACAAATCTTCTTATTGTGTCTTATCCATCAATTGTTTTCTTTAAAAAATCATATCATCTTCCAACATACTTTTACTTGTATAATAAACATCGAATAAACCACCAACCTTTTTATTAGTTTATTTCTTCCATATTTTTTCAATTTACCTTAATAAGATGTTTGAATTACATATTCCATGATTGAATGACCTTTGTTAACCACAATACTACAATTAAACACAAAAAATGACACATAAATTTAGATCACCCACAATAATGACTTTTAAATTTGTAACATTTATAGGGAGTAATATATTTTAATTAAATAGATAGTTTATTTTTTTAATTTTCATTCAATCTTTTATTATATTCTTTTCGTACTTAATTACCCTATCTTAATTATTCTAATTTTGGATCATCAACTCAAATATTATATCATTATATTGTGTTCTATTTTAATTCTTAAATTTTTTAATGATTTATGACATAATATAATATCTAAGATCGATTTTATACTAACCATGAGATTGGAGGCGTGATTATGTATCAAACCAAATATTCATATCATATAGGATGTCCCAACATTAACACTGTTGGAAAATTCCTCAATCCTAGGAACATTAAAATATGATGAACTTATGAATAAATTGTAAAAACAAAAAAAAAAACGGAAATAAATAATCACAATGAACTTGATTAAACCATTCAAAAATTGATTATAATAGATATTAATTATCATCTTACCGATATTGAATACCCAAAATTAAAATAAAAAATTGAATTAAAATTTAGATTGTTACAATATCATAAAAAATTTATGTCATCTCTAGTGAGGATCCAAATGAACATCTAAAATTACTTCTTTTGGTTTGATCAATGTTGAAACCAAATATTGTTTATTATTCCCGAATTATAATAATTCAATTCCCATTATTAGAAGATAGAAATTTAAAATATTTTATGTATTATTTAAAGCTAAAATAAATAAAATGTAGAAATTATTTTAAATATATTTTATAAAATAGATATTTTTCTATATTCAAGACCGATTGCAATTAATAAGTATATTTCATGGGCCAATAAATCATAAGGGGTAAATGTATTAGTATTGGGAGCGATTCAAGATGTTGTGTGAAAGCTCACTTTATCAAAAATTCAGTGAGATTATCATCATCCAGTACTTCTATGATGTAATTACACAAATAGAGTTAATAATGATGTGTGTTGAAATAGTATTATAATTGGTTGAATTAATACCTATGTCTATATGGGCATTGATTGAAAATATTACACGAAACTCCCAATAATGTGGTTATTAAGGCACACCATCTATAATAAAATTATATTAGGTAATTACTTATTATATTGATAGTATTATAATTATTTATATATTTACTGAACTGAACCCTATGGTGATACATATTTCTTTAACTGAAAATATTTCCTAACAACTACTATGAGGCCTTGTGGAATTTTCATTGGACTATACCAACAAATTGATTGTTTCCCCAATTTAGATGAGATAGAGCAATGCACATTTTTATTCTTCTGGTGATGATTTTTGTAGCAATAATAAAAACCACATAAAGAAAGTATGAATCTGTAGTACCAACCTATAACACAATATATATGGAAAACATATACTTGAGGTATAGATAATGAGAATAACAAAGGTCTCCTTTTGAAAAATGTTTCTAGAAGTCCCATTCTTACAAAAAAGTGTTTTGAAAAACCATATAATGGATTCAAATAAAAAGAATTAATAAATCACCAAGAAGGGACATCCCAACTGAAGGTAGATTCTAATACTTCTAATATTTTTAAATGAAACATTCTTAGTTTATATAATTAGTTGAGGAGTTATGTAATGAATCTAATGGAGTTGAAGTTAAAAATTATCCAAACTTCCACCACCCTCTATGAATTTGAAAGAATGAACCCTAGAAATATTACTTCCCAACCAACTCTAAATCCCAAGGGCAATGATAGTTCCATCATAGGGAAATGTGAGATTAAAAATAATGTTATATCTACTCTAATTAATCTACCACTATTTACCACATCTCTATAGTAGCCCCATTTGAGACCAATCAATGAGAAACCAATAGAGAAAGATAATGGTAGGAAAAATATTAATTATGTACCACTAAAAAACCATTTCTTTTCCAATTATAGATAAATAAACCAAGAATATATCTGATGAGGTGATGAAAATAGTGGTCTTGGATACATTTAATATTATTGAGATCAATATCTATATTTTTAAACAAATCAAATAATTTCTATGGTATAAAATGATCTTGAATAAATTATTTATGAATATATAATAGATAATAGGAAATATGCGAATAAAAAATAGGTGGAATGTCTGTAAAATAATCAAAACAACCATGGTGATGCCAATAAAGTCTATGGACCCTGTGAAATTCACCATACTATGAACCATTTAGGAGTTCCATTTCATTTATTCGTTATGTGATTTGGGTGACTCCATTATTGTCATAGATCTCTATGTTTTCTTATCTTTGTATCTTGATGAGGTAATGTCCTGAAGGGTTGTGGTGAAATAATAAAATAGGGACATGGTGTACCCAGTAGGAGTCCTTAAATATGTACTTGTTTGGGTGAGAGATATGATCTTCACTATTGATTTTTATATTCTAAATACACTTGTGGAAAAACATTTAACACATTGACATTTTTCTCGTGGGTTCTATATAACAGTCATGATATATCGATCAGGATCCATATTTTTCATCGGTTATTTTATAACCTTTGTAAAATATACAGAGATTAGCTTTTTGACATAGGTTATTGTAAAATAGATGTGAAAATAGAATCTTCCACGCTTTATCACATCAGTTATAAAATAATAGACGTTATAAATGAATGCTCGACACTTTATCACAGTAGTTATTTTTTAACTAACGCGATAAAGGAAAGATCGACGCTTTACCACATCAGTTATAAAAAACTGACGTGATGAAGCCAATCTTGACAATTTATCACATCGGTAGAAAGCGACATATATCACGTCGGTTATGAAGTAACCTACATGATTAATAGTTTTCTACATCTTTTATTTAATGACCGACATTATAAACATTAAAAAAATAGTTTATCACAAAGGTTATTAAATAACCGACGTAATAAAACTTTTAAATGATATATCAGACCCTGTATTCAGTCATTCTGTGTTTTCTTCAATCGGGTAACCTACGACTCGTCTCTCTAGTGTTGAAAACCTAGAATCGATTCGTCGAAGTCATGCCCTCCAGCCTCATTTTTCCAATATCATTATTCATATTTATTATTATCAGATCTATCAGGTCGACTCACAAAACTCATGTAAGCCTCACATGACTCCTTTTTAGTTTTTTTTCATGATTCCCTAAACTATTTTGTGGAGATGTAAATTTTTTATTATTGAAATCTTGGTTAGTCTCATAGTTTTCATCTATACCATGATAAATTCTTTTCTGGTAATATAAACCTATGGAAGTGATTTCATGTAAGTTTATGATTTTTGGGTGTTCTATCGCATCTGTGTGCGTGTATAGGGGTTTCCAAGGGGGTGGGGGATATTCAAATGGGTGGGGGTTTCCAGGGGGTTGGGGGTGGATTTCTAGTTGGTTGGGGGTGTCTAGGGGGTGTAATAGGGGATTGGGGTGGTTTCCAGGGGTGTAAGAGCTGTCCAAAGGGGTTGGGGGTGTCCAAGGGGGTGCCGGGGTTGTCAAAGGGGGTGGGGGTGGTGTCCAGGGGGGCTGTCCAGTGGCATGGGGGTGTCCATGGGGGTTGGGTGGGATGTACAGTTGGGTGGGGGAGTCTAGTGGGTTTCAATGGGAGTGGGGGTGAGGTCTAGGGGTTGTAGGGGCTGTCCAAGGGGGTTTTGGGTGTCCAAGGGGGTGCAGGGTATGTCAAAGGTGGTGGGGGTGGTGTCCAAGGGGTGGGGGGGAATTTACGGGTGTGGGGGTGTCCAGGGGGGTTGGGTGGGATCTACAGGTGGGTGGGGGTGTCCAGGGGGTGTCATAGGGGGTGGGGGGGGGGGGGGGTCCAAGGGGTGGGGGGATATCTAGAGGGTTTAGGGGGTTGTACAGATGGTTGGGGGTGTCTAGGGGGTGTCTAAGGGGGTAGGAGGTGGGGGTGGTGTCCAGGAGGGGTGGGTGTGTTCAAGGGGGTGGGGGCTATATAGAGGTGTGTGGGATGTCTAGGGGGTGGTGGTGTCCAGAGGGTGGGGGGGATGTCCAAGGGGGTGGTGGTTTATAGGGGGTGTTCAAGTGGGTGGGAGAGTTGTCCAAGGGGGTGAGGGATAACTGTCAGTTGGGATTGACTATTACATCGTGGTTTGTGAGAATATGACATGATGATTGTATTGTTTCGTGGATATTGGGCTATAATTTATTAGTGTTGTTCAAGGGGATGGGGGTGGTTTTCAAGGTGATTGGGGTTTGTGTCCAAGGGGTTGGTATAGTCTATGATTGAGGTTTCCACTATAATTTTTAGGGATAAAAGCATTATAAAAATATGAGGGGTGTTACAATATGATTCTATTTGGTTGTATATATTTTGACCAGTCATTGACTATGAAAAATTATGGGTTATAGGGGAGACCATGTCATGGTTTTCAAAGATGCGTAGTTATCCTGACCCCGTAGTGTCGTGATGATAGACTTTGCACTGTGATTTTCTCCATCCGAGTTTTTATTTTAAATTTGATTTTATTCTCAGGTTTACACCATTTTCTCCAATTTTCTATCAACCATTAGATTCCCCATGGGTTTCTTGGATTCCATGTAATTTCCTTAAATAATTTAGTTATTCCATGTTCTTCTTCCTTTATTATTTGTTTCTTTTTTTTCTTTATCCACTTCTTCTTCTCCTTCATTCATTCTATTATTAGTGTTGTTTGGTCATTTTTAAATTGATGGTTTACTAGTAATCAATATGTTCTAGGGTTATTAGGAGGGTTGGGGGTGTCCAAGGCAGTGGGGGCAGTCTAGAGGGGTGGGGGATATCTAGGGGGTGGGGGCTATCCAGAGGGTTGGGGGGGGGGGCTTTCCAAGGGGGTGGTGGTGTCCAGGGGGTGTCCAAGGGGGTGGTGGTGTCCAGGGGGTTGGGGGTGTCTAGGGGGTGACCAAAGGGGTAGGGGTGGGGGTGGTGTCCATGAGGGGTGGGGTATCCAAGGGGTTGGGGGGGGGGGGGGGTTTGAGAGGGGTGGAGGCTTTCCAGGGTGTGTGTGGGGGGGGGGGGCTTTCCAAGGGGTGGTGGTGTCCAGGGGGTTTCCAAGGGGTGGGAGTGGTGTCCAGGGGGTTGGGGGTTGTCCAAGGGGGTGGTGGTGTCTATGGGTGTCCAATGGGTGGGGGTGGGGGTGTTTTCCAAGGGGGTGGGGTGGTGTCGAAGGGGGTGGGGGTGTTGTCCAATGGGGTAGGGTGTCTAGGGGGTGGGGGTGGTGTCCAAGGGGCGATGGTGATGTCCAGGGGGTGGGGTGGTGTCCATGGGGTGGGGGGTTGCCTAAAGGGGTGGAGAGCTATCTAGATGTTTCAAATTGTTAGGATATGTGTAATTTTCAGTAGTGAATGTATACATATTTTAATAATTATACTTCATATTTCTTTTTTATGGAAGGGTGAATTTGGTATCCAGTTTCACAAGGATGTATTATTTGTGAACATTAAGAGGAAAGGATCCAAGATGAATTTAAAACTATTATATCTAACTATATTTTCTTTTTAAAATCATATTCACGCATATTTTTTTAAATACACATAGATTAGTTTTATATTTCCAAATTGTTTTAAATTAATATTAATATGTTTTTTATATAACCATATATTTCTATTATCTTAAAAAGATATATAATTTTGATATTTGTTATAGGTAATAATGAGTCAAAGTTGGATTATGGCACATCGAATGAGAAATGAATCTTAGGAATGTGTTGATGCATTTTTGGAATTTGATAAAGGAAATGTTCCAAGTAGTGACATTTTTTTCTATCCATGCATGAAATTTTTGAATATGAATATATTGAAAATCAGAGAGATAAAAGATCATCTGACTTGTCATTGTTTTAATTTGAGTTACAGACCTTGGATTTGACATAATGAAACTGGACAGAATGTCACTGATGATGATGATTCGCAAGATGGTGACCCTGATGGAATTGAAGAAATGATTCGCAATATTGCAGTAGAAAAAATTGAGATAAAACCGATAGTTGTGCGTCTATATAGTGATGCTAAAACCCATTATATCCCGGTTGTATAGATTTTAATGTTTTTTCGATGGTGTTAAGATTGATTAACCTAAAGGCAAAACATGGATGGAGTGACATATGTTTTACAGAGATTCTATAATTGATGAAATACATTATTCTAAAAGATAACGATCATTCGGATTCACATTATCAGGCCTGGAAAATATTATTCCCGATGGGATTGGGATATAAGAAAATACATGCATGTTCAAATGGATGTATGATATATAATAAGGAATATGAATTTCTGTCAGAGTGTCCTAAATGTGGGACATCATGGTATAAGGTGAAATAAAAATCACAAGATGATGTAGAGATTACAAAGATCCCTTCAAAGGTATTTTGGTATCTTCCTATAATTCATTGTTTCAAACGATTATTCCCTAATTCACATTATGCAGAAAGGATAATATGACATGATGGTGAGGGGTTATGTGATTAAAAGATACATCATCCAGCTAATTGTCTACAATGAAAAAAATTGATGAGCGGTATCCTACATTTGGAAATGAAATTAGAAATCTCATACTAGGGTTTTTCACAGATGGAATGAATACATACCGAACCCTCAGTAGCACACATAGTTCATGTCCTGTTTTATTGGTAATTTACCACGTCTATCCTGAAGTTTGTATGAAGTGAAAATATGTCATGTTGAGCATAAGGATCTTTGGTCCGAAGCAACCTGACAATGATATTGATGTTTTCTTGTCACCATTGATTGATGATTTGAAACTTTAATGGGAGGATTGTATTAGGGTGTATGATTCTTATAAAATAGATTATTTTCAACAGCATGTAGTGCTTTTTTTCACTATAAATGACTTCCCACCATATGGAAATTTGTCTGGATACAATGTTAAAGGAAATAAAGCATGTCCAATTTGTGAACAATAGACGTCATATTGTCAATTGCATCATGGGAGGAAAATAGTGTACATGGGTCATCGAATGTTTTTGCCTATAGATCACTCTTATAGAAGACTAAAAAAGGAATTCAATGGCTCACAATAATTTGATATTGTAATAAAACCATTATCCTCTAATATCTATTTTGAGAGGATGAAATACCTTGATGTGACATTGGGAAAGACACATAAATATGGTAATGTGTAAAGACCCGTAAATTTCAAGGAAATTTTTTTTTCTTAATTTTCTTTGGAATTTTACAAGAACACAGTTTCTGACGGCGCCTGATTCCGAGGCCCGGTGTGCCCAGAATCATTTTCCGAAGTTTGGCTCGGGTACGTTCAGTGAACGGACGAGCGGGTTTTTCTAACTTTTGAACCGGTGCCCGGAATCGAATTCTGAGGGCACCGATGAAATCACAGCGCCGGTATTCTCTTAGAAACTCCTCTTCCAGAGTTGCGTTTTCCTGGGTGTGGTTTTTTATTTTCGGGCTTAACGTTAAGAAATAAAATAATTTTGCGACAAATTTATTTTATTTCACTTAAGCCGCTTGGAAGCCACTTGAAGCCACTTAAAGGCGGCTTGAACTGAGTTGAACTGGATAAGGTGCTATCCAGGAATATCCTACCCCCTTGGTAGGATATTTGTGAGGTGGGGCCCGCACGAGCCCCACCGTTTCTTTTCTTCTTAAGTAACGCACCCGCACCCCCCCCGCTATTAAAAGAAGTCAACCGTGCGTTTTTCTGGTTAAGAAACGCCCCATTTAATTGGGCTGTTAATTTGTTACAATTAATTATTTGAGATTAATTGATCGTTTCTTTTCTTTTGAAATTTAATTTCTTGTCTTGTGTTAATAAAATAAGACTTGGGCTTATTTTATTTTTTTTGAGTCTTGTCACGTTGGGAGGATTTGGGAGGCTTGAAGAACATCTTCTTCAACGACGAAGAACGTGAAGAACGAATCGGTCTCCAACGAAGAACGTCGTCACGTCCTTCTTCCGAAGAAGGACGACGCGCCATCCCTCGTTCTTCTTTCCACATCAAAGGAAGGGAGACGCCGTTCCACCTCGGACAACCTCCGTCTTCGTCTACGAATCCTCTTCCGCGACGACGCGACGCCCTTCCGCGACAACGCGACGATCCCCCTCTTCCGCGACGAGCCTTTCCGCGAAGAACGCCGACGCGCGACGATCAACGAGGTAGGGATTTTATAATTTTGGAATACCCCTCTTTATATTCCCGTGAACGTTCTTTAAAAACTTAAGAGCTGGTTTCAAATGAACAATTTTATTTTATTAAAATTGTCGGTTCATGTGTTGAACAATTTCTCCCGTTGTTTTTATCTAACGCGGAGGGTGCGGGTCAAACGAACACGGACCGACAACCCCCCGCCATTCTTCGTGTTTTGCGGATTTCGTGGGCGACGACGGAACGTTCCGCAACGGGTGTTTGACGATCCCGCAGTAAAGAACGGAACCCGGGAGGAACAACGGCGCAGACGGGAAGGAAAACGGGCCACCGGAGCGACTCCGGCGGCCCGCGGAAGCCGGTGGTGGCGCGGGTCGCCGGCGCGGCGGCGGCGGCGGCCGGAGGCGGCGGCACCCCGCGGGTGTCCAGGGCGACACCCTGCGGGTGCCGCGGGGTTGTCACGCGGCACCCCGCGGGTGTCTGGCCGACACCCCGCGGGTGCCGCGGGGGTGTCATGCGGGGCGGCGGCTTTCCCCCGCGTCGGCCTCTCGGCCGCTCGACCGAGCCGAGCCGGGCCGGGCCGGTCCAACCGAGTCGGACCCGCCCCGGTTCGGGCCAACCAGGGGGGGTCGTGCCGGGTCGGCCCGGGCCCGGACCCCCCGTCTTCGGACGGACTTCGTTCAAATGGCCGTATCTTGAGCTACGGGCCTCCAAACGACTCGCCGTCAGCGGCAACACAATCCTTGGAGCGAGTCGGTCGTTTCGGTTTATCGCACTCAAAGTTTGGGAATACTTTGGGTTTTTCCGGGTTGGTTCGTACACGAAACCAACCGGGTCCTCGGAGCGGAAACACTCATATCTTGAGCTACAGACATCCGATTGACGTGCCGTCAGCTTTGTTAGTTTCCTCTTAGTGAGACGGATCTTTTGGCTCACTCTGCCCGAGGTTTGGAGGAAAGTGGAGTACAGTCGGGTTGGTTTTTCCTTAAAAACCAACCGGGCCCCTGGGACGAAAAAGCCAATAACTCTCAGACCGGGAGTCCGATTGACGCGCCGTCTGTTGTGTTGAGTTCCTCTTGATGAGACAAAACTTTTGGCATCCTCCACCCGAGTTTTGGATGCAGATGGATAGTGGCCGGGTTGGATCGCACTGAAATCCAACCGGACCCCTGGAACGGAAAAGCTGATATCATTCAGACCAGACATCCGTTTGACGAACCGTCAGCGGAATTGGTGATCACGTTGAAAAACGGTCCCTACGAGTATACCCTGTGAGTGTTCGGGGTATAACTGAGTTACGGCCGGATTGGTTCGCTCACGAAACCAACCGGGCCCCTGGGACGAAAAGGCTAATAACTCACAGACCGGGCGTCCGATTGACGCGCCGTCTGTTGCGTTGAGACCCCAATGACGAGGTGGTCCTTCGAGATACGTCCTTGCGGGACTTTGTGATACTTGGAGTATCGACCAGTAGCTCGTGGAGCGGAACCTCCCGGAGACGAGCGGGCGGAGCACAAAGACCGAGTAGCTGACTAAGACCTGACGACTACTGATCGAAACGACCCGGTGCGTTACAGAGGTGCGCTTGGTTGTAGAGGAACAGGGGAGCGCTTGGTTGTAGCGGCAGACCCACGACAGAGGTGCGCATGGTTGTAGCGGCACAGGGGAGCGCTTGGTTGTAGCGGCAGACCCACGACAGAGGTGCGCTTGGTTGTAGCGGCACAGGGGAGCGCTTGGTTGTAGTGGCAGACCCACGACAGAGGTGCGCTTGGTTGTAGCGGCACATGTGAGCGCTTGGTTGTAGCGGAAGACCCACGACAGAGGTGCGCTTGGTTGTAGCGGCACAGGGGAGCGCTTGGTTGTAGCGGCAGGCCCACGACAGAGGTGCGATTGGTTGTAGCGGCACTGTGGAGCGCTTGGTTGTAGCAGCAGACCCACGTCAGAGGTGCGCTTGGTTGTTGCGGAACAGGGGAGCACTTGGTTTTAGCGGCAGACCCACGACAGAGATGCGCTTGGTTGTAGCGGCACATGGGAGCGCTTGGTTGTAGCGGCAGACCCACGACAGTGGTGCGCTTGGTTGTAGCGGCACATGGGAGCGCTTGGTGGTAGCGGCTGGCCCGCAATACTCGATAGGTGGAGTACTACAGCAGTCTTAAGTTAGTGAGCAGTACCTCAGAGTTGTGACAGGACCACTGTACACTCCAGAAACGGAGCTCTTCAGCAGTTACGGTTTCGATGATGAAAATCATGGTTTGAGCTGAGACTTTTGACCTTGTGTTTGCCTCATGATTGAGATGGGTTACTTGATAACTTAGGTATATGTATGGGCATATATCTAAGTAGAGGTTATCTGTTGAGATATTCTTGTGGTTATCTTTGTTGGTTTTAGTGAGACCTTGAGGGTCTCGGGGTCCCTACTGAGTATCGTTATACTCACCCCTGCATAGGCTATGCCCGCACTACGTTGTGTTGGTTGCAGACGACGGACAGCGCTGACCGTGGTGGAGGCGTGCGGAGCAGGACAGTACCTAGAGGTGGACCACTGGGCGGGACGTACTCGGAGCGGTCAGGTGGACCCGAGGAGCAGTGGAGGCTATCTATACCCACCCTTCAGGTGGGACTTCCAGAGGATGGCTCGACGCTGCAGTTTTCCCTTTTCAGTTGCTGTTTTTCCTTTCAGTTGTACTTTACAGTTGGGCTTGTATTTCCGGACCCTTTTACTTTCAGCACATCTTGTACAGTTTTTAATTAGTGTTTACTTTTCCTCTTGCTTACTCTGTGGTGCTTGTTTACTTTCCAAAGGCAATGCCTTCCCTTTTTGTTAGGATTTACGCCTTGGTGCTAGTCTCCAGCCCCTGGCCTATGGAAGGCGGGCTTGGGGTAGTCACGGCACGGGCCCCGAGGACGGGTCATGACAAATTGGTATCAGAGGTGGTCGGTTCTACCGCAGACTCTGATCTTTCTTCTATGTGAAGCAATAGTGTTTAGCGTATTGGGTGTGGTTATCAGTCCAGGGACTCCAGTGTTGGTGCGGCGGCCAACGTATCCGTACACTAGGACCCTGACTTCTGATTTCCGACTTAATTCACGAAAACATTGATTGCATGTGTGTTTCAAGTTTTCCTTTTGATTACTTGTGTCAGCTCACCAGGTATACTGTCCTGACCGTGGCACACCTGTTTCTTTCAGGATGGCCCCACGACGATAGCCAGCTAGGATTCCGAGAGTGGAGCGTGATGACAGCCCACCGAGCGTCGAGGACTCGGTACAGGGCCCTTTGACAGCGGAGGCACCGACGGTACCTATACCCGCCGAGGCACCGATTCTACCAGCCCCAGCCGCTGATGATGCACGTCACCTTAGTGCACTGCATGAGTTCCAGCGCCAGCGACCGCCCAGGTTCCGCGGGGAGACGGACCCTCAGGCCACCGAGGATTGGCTGGAGGCAGTTGTTCGGGTTTTTAGATTAGTGAGGACACCAGCAGACCTCATGGTGATCCTCGCAGCGAGTCTCCTGCACGCGACAGCAGGCAGATGGTGGAGCTTGATGCTCCAGGTGCACAATGAGGCCTCCCTCATCTAGACAGACTTCGAGAGCCTCTTCCGCTCAGAGTTCGTCCCGGCCACCCTCCGTGCGGTGCGCATTCAGGAGCTTCTTCAGCTGTGGCAGGGCAGCTTGACGGTAGCCCAGTACGCGGCGAGGTTCACCGACCTTTCTCGCTACTCGACAGACATGGTACGAGACCCCTTCTTCCGGGCCCGGACCTTCGAGCAGGGATTGAGACACGAGATCAGGGCATCGCTGATCTCCCTCAGCATCCTGACCCAGGCAGGAGTGCTAGAGTGAGCCCTTCTAATCGAGAGCTTTCTGGCTGAGTCTACAGCGAGGCCTACCACAGGGCGGCATGTGGCAGAGTCTTCGGCAGCAGATAGCTGACGGATGACTCAGGGTTCCGGCAGACGACCTTGGGACACTGGCTCAGCAGTGCGGGGTACACAGCGCGAAGCCAGCCTTCCGAGAGGCAGGCAGTGCTACTCGTGCGGCAGGCAGGGCCACATGGCTCGTGACTGCCCGACCCGCCGTACCGAGGAGCAGCAGACGGTGGAGGGGCCACCCAGGCAGAGGCAGAGGGTCGACCGTGGTGGTCCGCAGGGAGGAGGCGGACGAGGAAGAGGAGCTGGCCGAGCAGCAGGTGGTGGGCGACACTTTGAGGCTCTGCCACGGTCCACCCCGACCGTAGGGGACAGGAGGACATGGGAGAGCTCATCTTCAGGCAGTTGAGGCCTACGATCATGGGGCTCCGAGAGCAGATGGACAGGAGCGAGACTAGCTCCAGACCTGAAGACTTTTGTTCATGTTGCTTCTATTTTTGTTGATGTATGTTTGTAGATGCTTTGTGTCTTTATACTTGAGCTGCAGTAATAAAAGACACTTTTTCTTGTGGCATTTACTTCCTTGTCCTCTCTTGTGTTGATACTAAGAGGTTCCAGTTTTGACTGTTGACTTGACCCTCACTTGTGAGACATCCACTGGAGGAGACCCAGTTACCACACACTGATGCCGACAGTGTGACTCAACCCTTGGAGGCGAGAGTAACGGTTGGATCTCTTGGTAGTAGCGTCGAGGCCTTACGACGTCATCCTTGGTATGGATTAGTATCATCCATGTCAGGATTGACCGTATTAGGCGAAGAACGTGGTTCATCCAGGGGATGAGACCAGATTTCTCTTATCGGCAAGGAAGAAATCATAGCAGCTCTAGTGGGACCAGAGGTGGTCCGGGCCATGATAGAGAAGGTCCAGGTGAGCACATGGAGCGGAAGGCTCAGATGCGTGCTCAGTACCGCCTTTGTATCCCTAGTTTGTGTTGAAGCTTTACGGGGACGTAAAGCCATGTGGTGGGAGTAATGTAAAGACCCGTAAATTTCAAGGAATTTTTTTTTTCCTAATTTTCTTTGGAATTTTACAAGAACGCAGTTTCTGACGGCGCCTGATTCCGAGGCCCGGTGTGCCCGGAATCATTTTCCGAAGTTTGGCTCGGGTACGTTTAGTGAACGGACACGCGGGTTTTTCTAACTTTTGAACCGGTGCCCGGAATCGAATTCTGAGGGCACCGATGAAATCACAGCGCCGGTATTCGCTTAGAAACGCCTCTTCCGGAGTTGCGTTTTCTTGGGTGTGGTTTTTAATTTTCGGGCTTAAAGTTAAGAAATAAAATAATTTTGCGTCAACTTTATTTTATTTCACTTAAGCCGCTTGGAAGCCACTTGAAGCCACTTAAAGGAGGCTTGAACTGAGTTGAAATGGATAAGGTGCTATCCAAGAATATCCTACCCCCTTGGTAGGATATTTGTGAGGTGGGGCCCGCACGAGCCCCACCATTTTTTTTCTTCTTAAGTAACGCACCCGCACCCCCCCCCCTATTAAAAGAAGTCAACCGTGCGTTTTTCTGGTTAAGAAACGCCCCATTTAATTGGGCTGTTAATTTGTTACAATTAATTCTTTGAGATTAATTGATCGTTTCTTTTCTTTTGAAATTCAATTTCTTATCTTGTGTTAATAAAATAAGACTTGGGCTTATTTTATTTTTTTTGAGTCTTGTCACGTTGGGAGGATTTGGGAGGCTTGAAGAACATCTTCTTCAACGACGAAGAACGTGAAGAACGAATCGGTCTCCGACGAAGAACGTCATCACGTCCTTCTTTCGAAGAAGGACGACGCGCCATCCCTCGTTCTTCTTTCCACATCAAAGGAAGGGAGACGCCGTTCCACCTCGGACAACCTCCGTCTTCGTCTACGAATCCTCTTCCGTGACGACGCGACGCCTTTCCACGACGACGCGACGATCCCCCTCTTCCGCGACGAGCCTTTCCGCGAAGAACGCCCGCGCGCGACGATCAACGAGGTAGGGATTTTATAATTTTGGAATACCCCTCTTTATATTCCCGTGAACGTTCTTTAAAAACTTAAGAGCCGGTTTCAAATGAACAATTTTATTTTATTAAAATTGTCGGTTCATGTGTTGAACAATTTCTCCCGTTGTTTTTATCTAACGCGGAGGGTGCGGGTCAAACGTACACGGCCCGGCAACCCCCCATCCGTTCTTCGTGTTTTGCGGATTTCGCGGGCGACGAAAGAACATGCCACAACGGGTGTTTGATGATCCCGCAGTAAAGAACGGAACCCGGGAGGAACAACGGCGCAGACGGGAAGGAAAACGGGCCACTGGAGCGACTCTGGCGGCCCGCGGAAGCCGGTGGTGGCGCGGGTCGCCGGCGCGGCGGCGGCGGCGGCCGGAGGCGGCGGCACCCCGCGGGTGTCCGGCGCGACACCCCGCGGGTGTCCAGGGCGACACCCCGCGGGTGCCGCGGGGGTGTCACGCGGGGCGGCGGCTTTCCCCCGCGTCGGCCGCTCGGCCGCTCGGCCGAGCCGAGCCGGGCCGGGCCGGGCCAAACGAGTTGGACCCGACCCGGTTCGGGCCAACCAGGGGGGTCGGGCCGGGTCGGCCCGGGCCCGGACCCCCCGTCTACGGACGGACTTCGTTCAAATGGCCGTATCTTGAGATACGGGCCTCCAAACGACTCACCTTCAGTGGCAACGGAATCCTTGGAGCGAGTCGGTCGTTTCGGTTTATCGCACTCAAAGTTTCGGAATACTTTGGGTTCGGCCGGGTTGGTTCGTACACGAAACCAACCGGGCCCTGGGAGCGGAAACACTCATATCTTGATCTACGGATGTCCGATTGACGTGCCGTCAACTTTGTTAGTTTCCTCTTAGTGAGACGGATCTTTTGGCTCACTCCGCCCGAGGTTTGGACGCAAGTGGAGTACGTTCGGGTTGGTTTTGTCTTAAAAACCAACCGGGCCCCTAGGACGAAAAAACCAATAACTCTCAGACCGGGCGTCCGATTGATGCGCCGTCTGTTGCGTTGAGTTCCTCTTGATGAGACGGAACTTTTGGCATGCTCCACCCGAGTTTTGGATGCAGATGGATAGTGGTCGGGTTGGATCGCACTGAAATCCAACCGGACCCCTGGAACGGAAAAGCTGATATCATTCAGACCAGACATCCGTTTGACGAACCGTCAGTGGCATTGGTGATCACGTTGAAAAACGGTTCCTACGAGTATACCCTGTGAGTGTTCGGGGTATAGTTGAGTTACGGCCGGATTGGTTCACTCACGAAACCAACCGGGCCCCTGGGACGAAAAGGCTAATAACTCACAGACCAGGCGTCCGATTGACGCGCCGTCTGTTGCGTTGAGACCACAATGACGAGGTGGTCCTTCGAGATACTTACTTGCGGGACTTTGTGATACTTGGAGTATCGACCAGTAGCTCGTGGAGCGGACCCTCCCGGAGACGAGCGTGCGGAGCACGGAGACCGTGTAGCTGACTAAGACCTGACGACTGCTGATCGAAACGACCCGGTGCATTACAGAGGTGCGCTTGGTTGTAGCGGCACAGGGGAGCGCTTGGTTGTAGCGGTAGACCCACGACAGAGGTGCACTTGGTTGTAGCGGCACAAGGGAGCGCTTGGTTGTAGCAGAAGACCCACGACAGAGGTGCACTTGGTTGTAGCGGCACAGGGGAGCGCTCGGTTGTAGCGGCAGACCCACGACAGAGGTGCGCTTGGTTGTAGCGGCACATGTGAGCGCTTGGTTGTAGCGGCAGACCCACGACAGAGGTGCGCTTGGTTGTAGCGGCACAGGGGAGAGCTTCGTTGTAGCGGCAGGCCCACGACAGAGGTGCGCATGGTTGTAGCGGCACAGGGGAGCGCTTGGTTGTAGCAGCAGACCCACGACAGAGGTGCGCTTGGTTGTAGCGGCACATGGGAGCGCTTGGTTGTAGCGGCAGACCCACGATAGAGGTGCGCTTGGTTGTAGCGGCACCTGAGAGCGCTGGGTTGTAGCGGCAGACCCACGACAGTGGTGCGCTTGGTTGTAGCGGCACATGGGAGCGCTTGGTGGTAGCGGCAGGCCCGCAATACTCGATAGGTGGAGTACTACAGCAGTCTTAAGTTAGTGAGCAGTACCTCGGAGTTGTGACAGGACCACTGTACACTCCAGAGACGGAGCTCTTCAGCAGCTACGGTTTCGATGATGAAAATCCTGGTTTGAGCTGAGACTTTTGACCTTGTGTTTGCCTCATGATTGAGATGGGTTACTTGATAAATTAGGTATATGTATGAGCATATATCGAAGTAGAGGTTATCTGTTGAGATCTTATTGTGGTTATCTTTGTTGGTTTTAGTGAGACCTTGAGGGTCTCGGGGTCCCTACTGAGTATCGTTATACTCACCCCTGCACGGGCTATGCCCGCACTACGTTGTGATGGTTGCAGACGACGGACAACGCTGACCGTGGTGGAGGCGTGCGGAGCAGGACAGTACCTGGAGGTGGACCACTGGGCGGGACATACTCGGAGCGGTCAGGTGGACCCGAGGAGCAGTGGAGGCTATCTGTACCCACCCTTTAGGTGGGACTTCCAGATGACGGCTCGACGCTGCAGTTTTCCCTTTTCAGTTGCTGTTTTTCCTTTCAGTTGTACTTTACAGTTGGGCTTGTATTTCCGGCCCCTTTTACTTTCAGCAAAGCTTGTACAGTTTTTACTTAGTGTTTACTTTTCCGCTTGCTTACTCTGTGGTGCTTGTTTACTTTCCAAAGGCAATGCCTTCCCTTTTTGTTGGGATTTACGCCTTGGTGCTAGTCGCCAGCCCCTGGCCTATGGAAGGCGGGCTTGGGGTAGTCACGACACGGGCCCCGAGGACGGGTCGTGACATAATGATAGATATATTTGGAAGAAAAGGTAAATATTTTTTTGAGCTACAGTATTGGAGAATTTATGAAGTTAAACATAATATTAATTTCATGCACATGGAGAAGAATATATGTAATAGTTTTATTGGAAAATTGTTAGATATTAAAGGAAATACAAAATATGGGTTGAATGCAAGATTAGGCTTACTATCAATGGGAATACGTTTGGAGTTATCTCCGAATCCTAATGGATGATAGAAATTTTCTTCCCCCGTCTTGTCATATATTATCGAAGAGGGAGAAAACTAGCATTTTTCAGTGTCTTCATGATATCAAGGTTCCTCAAGGTTATTCTTCAAATGTAAAAACTTTTGTCTCATTGAAGGACTTGAAGTTCATATGTATGAAATCTCATGATTGTCACGTCATGATGCATCAACTTCTACAAGTTTCATTGCGTGGAATATTTCTCATCCGTGTTAGAAAGACTATAAAGAAGTTGTGTAATGTTTTCAATTCAATTTGTAATAAGGTGACTAATGTGAATTCTTTAAAAAAATCCAAGGATGCAATTTTTATACTTTGTAAATTGGAAATGTATTTTCCTGCAACTTTTTTTGATATAATGGTGAATTTAATGATTCATCTGGTTCAAGAAATAAATCTTTGTGGACCTGTATATCTTCGTTAGATGTATCCTTTTGAAAGTTATATGAAAATATTTAATGGGTATGTAAAGAATCCATATTTACCTTAAGCCTCCATTGTCGAAAAGTATATTTCCGAGGAGGTCGTAGGGTTTTGTACGAGATACTTGGCTGTGGAGAAACACATAGGTTTTCCTCTATATCACCATGAATGAGTTAATAATGAGGGAAATGGGATTCATGGAATGAAAGTCAAATCGTCGTCAGCTGAATAGATGAAGAGTTTAGAATCATAAATCTTGAATAACGTATCTGATGCTCAACCGTATATCACGTTGCATATTAATAAGTTGAAGTAATGTCATCCAATGAAGAAAGAAATCTGTATTTTGAATGAGCACAACCAATCATTGTTTGTCATGATTTAAAAATGCCTTGCTTAGTATATCAGATGTATCAGAGACATTAAAATGGATAGTGGGTGGTCCATGTTTAAATGTGATAACATGGTCCGGTTATGACATTAATTGATATACATTTCATATGAAAGCTCAGGATAATAGAAGTGCAATTCAGAATAGTGGTGTATTGGTGTTTGCAGAAGCAATGCATTTTTTGAGTGATATGGAAAAACCCAATTTCTACATCAAGTGCATATTAAGGAGTGATTGAAGACATATGGGAGGTTGATTACTTTAAAATTAAAGTTCATGTTTTTAACAGTAAATAGTTTATTGGTAACAAAAGTGTGAGACATGATGAATTTGGAATGACTATTGTTAATATGAATAGATTGGAAGACACAAATGATTCATTAATAATGGAAACATAATAAAACCCAATTTTCTATGTATTAGTTCAATCAAATATGCATTGGGATGTTTTTTTACAAGGGAAAAAAAATATGTTGATGAGGATGAACATGATGAAGATGCTGATTTATGTGACTTCCCTTCTTCCATGGAAATATGAATAGGACATAATGATGAGCATGTTTAAGACAAGGTTTGTGCCATAAGGAATGATCACGACGAATGAATTTGGGAAAACAATCCATTTGTACATTCCTAAATTTATAGGTAATGTTTTTTTACTTCTTGTTTACATTTATTATTTCCATAAAATGGTAGATATTGTATGTTTTTTCTTTATTAAAACATGTATTAAAACAAAATATGTATAAGTTTTTGTTTGTTTTAAATTTGTTTAGTTTAATTTATCATTTTTACCATTACATTAATTATATATCTATTGTTTTTTTCAGTGAAAATTACATTACCATGTTTACCATGTTTACAATGTTTTAATTTTGTTTATTTTACTTTATCAAGTTTACCATTACATAAAGTATATATCTATTTTTTGGTCTAGTGAAAATTACCATACCACGTTTACCATGTTTACCAGGATTACCATGTTTACCATGTTTACCATCTTGACTATCTTAACTATATTTACCATTGTTTAACATGCTTACCATATTAACCTTGTTTACTATTATGTAACTTAGTACAATTTTCTATTTTCTGATTAAAGTAGTATTAAAATATTTGAATTTGTATATTTTTGAACTAACGTTTTTTTTGATTTGAAGGATAATGACAGATCGATCAATTGATCAACCACATGATTCCGGAGATGAGAATATTAGTCATACCTCTGGGGAGGAACATTAACATGTTCCTCTTGATGTTCCCCAATATTCCTCATGTGATACCATTACTACAAAGAGTTCAAGAGTTGGTAAACGTGGGTGCACAAATTGACCAATATTATCACTTTCCAGTACACAATATCAGAGGATACTCATTGAGTATGATGAGGATGATATTCCTAGAGGTCCACATGCAAATGATTTTAATATTTTTGTCTCAACTCAGGGTAAGATAAAAGTAAGAATTTTGTATGATGATTGGAGAAGTGCAGAAAAAGTGATAATCTCTCATTTGTGGGAGATGATTTTGGTAAGATATTTTTCTATTGTTTGTCTATTCTTTAAATGTTTCTAGTATATATAATATGTTTAACCTCTAATTTATCAAATATAAATTTGATATTCCTGAAACTGGAGGTGTCATGAAGAAATGCTTATTGATGGCTACTAGGAGATGGATGGATTTCCAATCAACCCTCAAATATGATTTCATTTTTGGTCATAGGAGTCATGACAATCCATGTTGTATATATCCTTTCATAGATGAAGACACATGGAGACAGTTTGTTAAAAGTAGAAGAAATGATTCATTTTTGGTAAGGGCAATGTGATCTTTTATAATATTTCTTATATAAATGATCTTATTACTATTTTGTTAATGATTTATTATTCTTAATTCACAGTAAACAAGGAAATCTCATCAAGTGATCCAGTGTAAAAATGTATACCCTCATAGTTTATCTCGGGGAGGGTATACATTATTGGAAGATTAAATGATGGAAGAAAAATTACAAAAACTAAGAGCCGAGTCTTCAAGATCTAGAGAGGTGGCCCCTAAATCCCCTCTATCTTGACATGAAAAATTAAATAGATCTTGAATGGGAAAAAGGGCAATATCTTTTGGATGATTCGAGAATCATAGATGAGAGGATTGAAAGATATATATTTTATTTATTTAAGTATACTATTTTCTTTATATAATTTCAATCATTTCATATATGTTCAATTAATCAACACAGGATTCTCTTGAGGTGCAGAGATCACAGGGGGTATTAGTAGCTATTGGGAGGCAAGATATTTTATCTGTAGCATTGGGAGAGCTCGAACATTCTAGTCGTGTATGAGGATATCCGGTAGGAGTATCAGTAAGAAAAGTGTTTCCATGTTCTTCAACTACATACTTTCAGGGTGTTTATAAAAAAATAGAATAATTGGAGGATGAATTTCATAATACTAATTCGACGACGGAGGAAAATATTGGAGCATCGGTACAATCTATGTTTCCAGACATTGAATGACAATTATAGATTGCAGCTCCCACTCCTCCACCTCCCCCTGTAGACCCCATTATTTATCCTTCACATACTCTAGTAGCTCACACTCTCCGACCTCCCCCTGCAGACCCCATTATTTATCCTCCACCTCCGCCAATAGCTCCCACTCCCCCACATTTGCCCGCAGACCCCATTTTTTATCCTAATCTCCCGCCACAGATTCCAAATTATTGTGAGTTGTATATTGATGATCCTCAACATCATATAGTTGTATATGGGTTGGTATATTGTATAGGATATACAATTGATCATCAGAAATTAGAGGTAGAGAATCAGAGGGTCACTTTACAAGATATTATAGATAGATCATCTCAAGTACCATTACCTACAGATGCTGTGACGACAATTGGACATAGTATCCACCATTTTTTAATTTTTCCATCCAGACTTCTTCGACTCATTACCAAATAGGTATGTATGTTATATCTTCTATTTTATTCTTTCATTATGGTAGTTTTATCATTTGAAAACTAATATATTTTACTATTCATTTTTACAGTAATACTTCAAAGGTAAAGAAATACTGTATAGACAAAAACAAAGAGAAATGGAAATTACATCAGATACCGATTCTATTAGTTTTGACATATTTTCAAGATATTAATTTTTTTTTGCGGATCATTATGAGTTTCCAACGGAATCTCATGTTTGTGGATGTGAAATAACTATGGGGATTATGAAATCTGATGTCATGGAGCTTGTTACTGGAGATAAGTTGGACATCAACATGGTGCAAATTATTTCCATGTAAGTCTTAACACCTTTTACCTGCAGTATATTTATTAAAAAATGTTACTTATGTATGGTTTGTATGATGTATCTTTATAAAATTTGTGAGAAGAATGAGAGGAACGATTTATATGGGTTTATGGACCCGCATTTGATTTCCATTGAAGCATGTGCATTGGATGAGGAACAAAGAATTTTTTATATTGATGAAAGACTTGAACGGAATGTAGTCACACAATGTTGGATGATTCCTTTTTGTGAGAGGTATGAAACACATCTTTCCCAAAGATTTCGATATCTTTTAACATAAAAGTCCACTAACCTTATATTTTCATTTATTAGTGATCATTGGATGTTATGGGGTTTTCGCCCAAGGGAGAAGACACTTTATTGGATATGATCTTTCGATGGTGATGTGTGGGAAAGATTTAAGAAAATCTTGGAAAAGTAAGATTCAATTTCTCAATAGTTATATATATTATAATGAATTTTAAATTTTTCCCATTCGTATTATTTCCTAACAGAGGATGGATCTACTTTCGAAAAAACACAAAGAAATGGAGTGCGAAGATCAAATATGAAAATGTAAATGTAAATATCTATTTATAACTTGTACTTTTCGATTAATTACATAAAAAAATTTATTGAATTTACACTCATTCAAATATAATTGTCATGAATAACAAGGCCTCATCTAATGTGGAACTTATATGTTAATATTTATGTATGAAATAATAGAAATTGGGACAGTTTTTAACTTTGACATGGTAAGATTTCCTTTTCAACTTTTCCATAAAATTTCTTATGATTTATTCATTATACACGTTAACTAATATACTTATAATTTGTAGCTATTTGATGAACCTCAACCCTTTAGTGCTCAAGACAATAAACACTTACAAGTGGAATGTTAAAATTATTTTACAGGTATGATTGAAATTTAGTTGTTTGTATTGTAAAATGTAATTTTGAATATTATCATTTTAATTGTGTATTAGGTAGTCATTTAGGTTGGATTTATTTTTTTAATTTTATATTGTAATTTATAAATGTTATATATGTGAATGTTTAATTTTTATCTACTTCTTGTTTTGGTCTACATATAATGGATTTTCTGGTATGGATTCTGGTCAATGGGGGGAGGGGTTCCAAGGGTGTGGGGGTGTTCAATGGGGTGGGGGTATCCAGGGGTGTGGGAGGGTTGTCCGGTGGGGTGGGGGGTATCATGGGTGTCCATGAGAGTGGGGGGGGGAATCAAGGGGGGTGGGAACATTTTCAGGAGGGTGGATGGGATGCACATGGTAGTGGAAGGATTTCCAAAGAGTATCTATGGTGTGGGGGTGTCATGTGGGGTGATGGGGGTTTCTAGGGGTGTGGGAGGGTTGTCCAGGGGGGGGGGGGCTGTATATTTGGGGGTCCAAGGTGTCCATGGGGATCGGGGGGAAGTCTAGGGATGTGGGAGAGGAGGCACCGCCATCCCTCGGGGGGGCTAAACGCCACTGGAAGGTACTCATCACTCCCACATTTGAAACATTTTTAGAGCTCAAGCTTCTCATATGGGAGTGATGAGTACCTTCCAGTGGTGTGCCCCCCAAGAGATGGTGGCTCCTCCTCTCCCAACACAAGTTGTCCTGGGGCTGTCTAGGGGGTGGGGGTAGTCCATGGGTGTGGGGGTGTCTAGGGTTGTGGTGGGGGATGTCCAGTGGGGGGGGGGGGGGGGTTCTTGTTTGGTTTTGGTTGGGTTATGGTCTGGGGGTGTCCAGTGAGGTGGGGGTGTCCAAGGGTGTGTTGGGGGTGTCTAGTGAAGTGGGATTGTGTTCAAAAGTGTGGGAGGGATGTCTAGGAGAGTGAGGGATGTCTAGGGGTTTCCAAGGGTGTGTGGGTGTCCAAGACGGTGGGGGTGTCCAATAGGGTGGGGGTTATCCAAGGGTGTGAGGGCTGTCCAGGGGGGTGGGAGAAATCTAGGGGTGTGGGGGGATGTCCAGGGGGTGTCGAGGAGGGTAGGGTGCCGTCCAGGGGTGTGGGGGTGTCGAGGAGGGTGGGGATTGTCTATGGGTGTGGGATTTCCAAGGGTGGGGAGGTAGTCCAGGGGTGTGGGGGTGTCCAGGATGGTGAGGGGTAGTCCAGGGGTGTGGGGGATGTCCAAGAGGGTGGGGGTCGTCCAGGGGTATGGGGGGGTGCTCTCGAGGGGGCGGGGGATGTCCATTGCACTGGGGGTTTCCAGGGGAGTGGGGGTGTCCAAGAGGGTGGGGGAAGTCCCGGGGGTGCGGGGCAGTCCAGGAGTGTGTGTGTGTGGGGGGGGGGGGTGGAGGGTGGAGGCAGTCGTGGGTGTGGGGGGCAGTCCAGGGGTGTGGGTGTGTTTAGGAGGGTGGGGGGGGGGTTGTCCAGGGGTGTGGGGGGCTGTCCAGGGGGTGGAGGAGCAGTCCATGTGTGTGGGGGTTTCCAGGGGTGTGGGGGGTGTCCAGGAGGGAGGGGCAGTCTCGGGGGTGGGGGCTATCCAAGGGTGGGGGGGGGGGGGTGTCCGAGATGGTTGGGGGTTGTCTATGTGTGGGGTGGGGGTGGGGGGGGCAGTCCAGGTGGTGGGTGTAGTCAAGGGGTGTAGGGGTGTCCAAGAGGGTGGGGTTGTATAGGGGTGTTGAGGGTTGTCCAGGGTGTGGGGGAAGTCCAGGGGTGTGGGGGTGTCCAGGGTGTGGTGGGGGTTGTCCAGTAAGGTGAGTGGGTTTTGGTCTGTTATGGGAAACTATTGTTAGTTTCAGGGTTGTGGGAGGGCTATCCAGGGGTGTGGGAGTGTTGTCCCGGTGGTGGGGGGTATACATGATGGTGGGGTTGTCCAGGGGTGTGGGGTTGTCCCGGGGGAGGTGGGGATGTCCATGGGTGTGGGGGCTCTCTAGGGGTGGGGGCTGTCTAGGGGTGTGGGAGTGTTGTCCCGGTGGTGGAGTGTATACAGGAGGGTGAAGGTTGTACAAGGGTGTGGGGGCTCTCTAGGGGGTGGTGGGTGTCCAGGGGAATGGGGGGTTGTCCAGGGGGTGGGGGGCTATCCAGGGGTGTGGTGGTTGGTGGGGGGGGGTGGGTTGTCTGGTCTGTTTTTGGTATGCCTTTTCTATGTTTCGGGTGATTTGGCTGGGCATATCAGTGCTTCGAGTTTATTTTAAAAAAAATTGTTTTTTACGTCGGTTGTTTCCGAACAGATGTAAAAATTGCATTGGTATTCGTTATAACGTCGGTTATTTGGAAACTGACGTAATAACTTCATGGGAAATGGTTTTTATGTCGGTTATTTCATAACCAGGGTAATAATGTGAAATGGATAGTCTTTTATGTAGGTTATTTTATAACTGATGTCATAGATATGTCTTTATGTCGGTTATTATATAACCGACGTTGAAAACCGCTTGGTAGACAAGTTTATCACGTCGGTTATAAAAATAATCGACGTGATAAATGCTTCAGAAGAGTTTTTTATGATGTCTATTTTATAATAACCAACGTGAAAGGGTTTATATCACATTGGTTATTAAATAACAGATGTAAAAAATGCATTGGTATTTGTTATAACATAGATTATTTGGAAACTGATGAAATAAAATCATGGGAAATGGTTTTTACATCGGTTATTTCATAACCGATGTAATAAATTGAAATGGATAGTCATTTACGTTGGTTATAAAATAACCAAAGTCATAAATATGTTTTTACGTCGGTTATTATGTAACTGACATTGTAAATCACTTGGATGATAGGTTTATCACATCAGTTATAAAATCAACCGACATGATAAACATTTCAAAAGAGTGCTTTATGATGTCAGTTATATATTAACCGAAGTGAAAGGGTTTATACGACGTTGGTTATTAAATAACAGACATAATAAAGCACTCCTCTAATGTTTTTTCCACATCGTGTTTTTATCAACCGACATGGAAAACACTTCGAATTTGTGTTTTTTAATTCGATTGTAAAATAACCGACGTAAAAAACCTTGTTTATAAAATCTTCTATAATAACATTGGCCAAAAGCTGATGTTAAAAATAAAAAAAAACCACCGTAAAAAATATTTTTTGCACTCGTGATACGATGAATAATTTTTTAATATTTCATTTTTAATTCATTATTAGTTGAACCCTAATCAAAACAACCAATAAAATCAAAATGTTCTATAAGGTTACATTTACTATATAGTCGGGGGATGAGATTTTAGGATTTTAAATTTTTTATTCCTTGAATTACACCTTAGTGGACAATTATTATTTCTTTATATCCAATTATGATCTATCATTTAATGAATATATAAGTAATTATTTATAATTTTTTTCAACAAGGGGACCATTACATTATTAAGGAAATTTTGAGTATTAGTACATTATTGATATCGAAGATTATTTCCACACTAGTTTTTCATGTTCATACATCTCTTGAAACCAATTTTTATTTGAATTATTATTTTATTTCTGATCATGTTCATTCTAATTATGACATTGATGTTAATTTATTATATGTATTGGATATATATTTAATTAATATTAAATATCTGTATTCAGATCTAAAAAAACATTTTTCATAAATTTAGATTACCTTTACATTTCAATCAATACAACCTTCACCCATACTGAAATTTACATCATTGTCCACAAATATGAAATATTCCTACCTATTGAGTGATGAAAAATTACCTATAATAATTTCTTATAAAATCCTTCATAAATAAAAAATTAATATATTATATAATTTAATGGAGAATATTGGGGAAATTGGTTGGAATGTAGAAGACATACAAGGGTATATTAAAAAATTTAACAGAGAATATTAGGGAAATATGGAGCACAGTCGTAGACATGAATGTTATTAGCTCATCTATTTTCATAAATATGATTATTTTAAAGGATAAGGAAAAAATGATAAGAAAATTACAAGGGATACTTAATCCAACTATTTTGAATGTGGTTATAAAAGATATTGAAATTATTCTTCAGGTTGGTATAATTTACCTCATATCTAACTCTCTATGGGAAATTCCACTCCAGGTTATTATTCAAAAAAACTTGTTTCACTGTTGTCAAAAATTTAAATAATGAGTTAGTTAATGGGAGAGTGAAAAATATTTGTTGAGTGTGTATATATTATAGGAAACTAAATCAACACACTCATAATAATCATTTTCTTTTCCCCTTGTTGAATATATTCTCAAGAGGCTTGTGTATAAGAAACAATATTTTTTCATGGATGGGTTTTCTTATTATTTTAGGTTCCCATTATAGTAAAGGACCTTGAAAATATTAAATTCATCTTCATATTTTGTACATTTTATTATCAAATAATTTTATTTTGACATTGAAATTATTTACGTATCTAAGACATATATTTGTTAAGTATATTGTCTAATTTTATTGTAACTTTTATAAAGGTATTTATTGATGGGATATTTATTTGGTTAATGTTTTAATTGAATGTTATTTTTTTTATCGATGTATTGGGAAAATTATTATATAAAATGTTTCAAAAATTTCATTTCATGGTATATAATTGAATTTTACTTGGTGATATCATGTCAATAAAAATAATTGAGGTTAATTGATCAAATATAGTCATTATTTCATGGTTTCCATTTTCTATATGAGTGTGTGATGCTTGATAATTCTCTGGATATGTTGGTTTTTATAAAATCTTCATCAATGGTTTTAGTAAGATCATTAAACCCTTATTTAATTTTGTTAAAAAATATTTGGGCATATTTTTAATGTTTCTCATATGGTATTATTTTATGAGAAAAAGAAGAGTCTTACCACACAACCAATCCTAAAACCCAATTGATTCAAGCTTCCATTTGAGATTTTATATAATTCTTCAATATTTTCAATTGGATTTCCTTATCAGAGAGAGTTGAGGGACTTCTACATGTGATCTTCTAAGATTTTATTAAATTGAATATACCCATAATTAACAACATAGTATTTTGTAATGAGTATCTTTCTATATTATTTTCATTAAATAAATTTTGTTCTTTTTTTACTATGATTTAATGTCGTTGTGTTTTGATCATATTTATTTGAGGTTACACATACAGTGGATAGTTGAAAATCCCCAACTTATCTATCGTATACTCCTTATTCATGAGTCTTCTACTAATATAAGGGAAAATAAGGGCTCAGAGAACATTTTGGCAGACAACATGAGTAGAATTAATCACACACACCAGAGAGTACACCTTGGACTCGATACGAATTTAAAAATAATTTCTTGATGAGAATATCTAAACACCTATAGGTAAATATATTTCATATTATTATTTTATTAACTATCTTATTACCTTTAAAATGGGTACAAACCTAAATAAACACTATTTTCAATAATTAAATAGATAGTCTTGTTTTTAGGTTTGATATGGTAATTACCCTTTCCCCATGTGTAGTGATCATGTTATTTGGAAATGTGTTCATGAAAATATTTTTTTGATTGTTTGTAATTTTTATTATATATAATATTTATAGTGGACACTTTGGACCACAAATGATATATAGAAAATTAATATAATCATGATTATATTTCCCCAATTTTTTCTAGGATTTTATTGCGTATTATAGGTGAAGCTCACATTTCTAACACATTGGTTACATTTTTTAGGAGACATGATGTGAATAAACCACCCATGTTATTATTTTATATTTTTATGTATCAGGTTTTTTTTATGTTCTTACTTTTTAGATCAATTTTTTCTTTCAAATTTAGATTTCTATTGATTATTTTAGTATATTTGAGGAGCACAAAGCCACCAGGACAGATAATTATCATGTTTTATATGATTTTATAGTGCATGTATTTTTTATAGACATGGAATAAATAAAGATATCATTAGTGAAAAACGGTCTTACTTTAAATCTAAATTCAACTTACCAACTTCAGATGTATTAGGCGATGCAAAAAACAAAAAAATCTGTACCACCCCCATAAAAATATCTGTGGAAAACATTCAAATTAGGAATTGTAGAAGGAAATGGAGAAAACTATGAAAAGAAATACAAAGGATTGTTGGAAGAACATAGATGATGTGATTTCCTCAAATATGATGACATACAAGACTCCCATCTATATTTACATGTTTCTTATTTTTTTCAAGGCTTTGCATCTCTTAATAAAGGTCGAGCATTATTCCTTTTCAGAGAAAAAGGGATTTATTATTAATTTATCCTAAAAAGGGTATAAAAAAAGGTTTATTCTTCATGATCATTAAGACATATAATTTTTATCATATGAGAACTTATTGCTCCATAAGTAGTGATAAAAATAAAATAAGGACCTGATTATCCTAAAGATGGAGTTTCACGAGGGGGTATGTCCTTCCCATATAGATCATTTAAAAATCTAAAGCTTGGTACACCACATTATAAATGTTTATGCCTTTATATTGTTTCTAATTTGTTTCGCGTAGTGTATATCTCAAAGGAGGGAATGAGAAGAATTAATAATGTCAATGTTCTATGTCTGAAGAAATAAAATGAGGGAATATCTACACATGTTGTTGATAAAATAAAATTGTACGACTCAATCATCAGTTGTGAACATTATGTGTAACACCCCAAGTAAATAAAGAGTATTAGATTTTAACATTTATATATATTTGTGAATAAAATATTAATATGACTTTAAAGGGGACGCTATGCTCGATGGCATACCCAACACCCAACAACGAGTTTCTTTGGAATCTTACGTTGCACTCTAATAATAAAATAATATTATTTTAAATAGTAGTTAACGCCTAGCCGTTGTAATAGAGGGAATGAACAGAACTAACTACGAAATGATTATATATGTTTGTCAAATATTTTTACTTTTTACAATAAATGTTAGAGGATTAAAAATGCAACTGAATCCAATTTTAAGCGTAAACATTCTAATATTATTTAAAAGGTTGATTAACCGCCTTTTGATGGAGAACCTATTTTAAATCCACTTTTTGACAATTTTATGTGTTATATTTGACAAAATAAAATTCTTCTTTAAAATCGGGACATCAAAATTTACTTTGTGTAATTTTTTGGTATTTTTCCAAAAAAGTTCAATTTTTAATGAATAGTGAAAAATGTTGTATTTTAATTCAAAACCTCTTTTAATATAATTTATTTATATGATTATATTATCTTTTGAATTGGTTTTAAAGTGAAATTATAATGTATTTTTACCATTTAATCCAATAGTGGTCGTTGGAATTAATTTCACTTTGAATTCGGACTTAAACTAGTGTCAATCTTTTGACACATTTTGTTTCATAAAAACACCCTATTTGTTTTGACAGCGGGAATTAATTATTAAATTAATTAATGCAACTTATATGTTCTGAATTTTGTAAAATAGACATCATTTTTTAATTCGGAATATCAAATATAGCTTAGGGTGAACTTTTGGTAATTTTCTGAAAAACTTCAATTTGTGATGAATAGTGAAACCAGTAAGTGGTACTTATAAAAACTGATTTTCCGTTTAAATGAAATTTTGCCATCATTGTGTTTTTAATTTCAAAAATCCGACATACATGGTTGTAATTAATAAGTAAAATGTGGTTCAATGGGATTAAAATAATTTTTTGGTGAATAGTAACTTATTAAGTTTTTAATCGCGATTGGAGGTAATTAGTGCAGTTTAAGGTAAGAATAATGTTTTAATTAAATAAAATGACCTAGAAACATGTCCTACCCTCATTGGCTGTGTCATGGCCGACCAAGAAAATCCATGGGTCAACTTGGGGACCCCATGGAGCCACATTGGTTGGAAAATGACATAAATATCTTTTTATTTAATGTTAAAGTAAAAATGACACAAACATGAGATGTTTTACTAAAACAATTTTTACATGGGGTTATACAAGTCAGATTTTTTATTATAAATAATCAATGGAAATATAAAACGATTTCCGACATCATAGTATTTTTTTTATAATTTTTAGACATTAAATAAATTAAATTATTTATGACACCATGATGATGCAGCGATGACCTCATTATTTAACGATTTAAATAAAATGGGAGGATAATGTAAAATCTAAGACCTACATATGTTCAAAACATATTGGATGGGTGGATTTCAAAACCTTATCACCTTATCCTCGAATTATATCAATGTGGGTCCTTTTAAATCCGAAACTCATTTTCAAATAAAGTAAAATTTCTTTACTTTCCAAGAGTGCCCCTCCTCTCCTCTTATAAAAGGCCCCCACCTCTACCTCTTTACCCACACTTCTAAAGCCTTTTTCACGGCCAACCCCTGCCCATTTTGTCTCTCCACTTCTCTCTATTACTCCTGGAAGCCTCACTTTTGGCCGAAGTCTTCCCAAGGATGCCTTTGAGCTCAAACTAAACAGAGTTACCCGATTTTAAGGCAATGTCTTCACTTGAGTCCTTTTGTTTTATTTTGCTTCTCCAACCCCCTAAACTCTCTTTATTCATTTATTTTGTAACAACTACAGTATCTTCAATATACTATGATGTTGTTATAAGAATATTTAGAGCTACACTTACACATATCTACATCTAATGGATAAAGGACATATTGTTTCTGAGGTTGGCAAATTTCTGCCTCACGAAACGATGATTGTTCAATCTTCTTTTAAACACCTTTAATGGTGGCCATTAATATGTAACTATATTTATATATGATATATAATATGTTTATGTTTTCCTTAAGCTTCTGTATTTTTCATTTTGGTCATACCTTTATGGTTTCCATTATGGGTAAACACGATATCTTCATTTAAGGAAGTGCGGACTACCGCCTCATCAAAGTTATGTGATTCGTTAATTCCATATGTGGGACGTATAAAGGATGGATTTAAAGTTATATGATGTTATAATGTAATTATAATATACCTCTATATAATTATTATTTCTTTCCATTAAATTATGAGATAGAAATGAAAGTAGCGTTCATGCGTACGTACGGCTTACCGTCTCCATGAACAGTACATTTCATTTCTTATCCCCAAATGTAATGTACTATTATAAGTAAATATATATAATGGATATATATGATGTATGTTACATCTAAATTATTAATATAATTCTGGAATTAAAATATACATACCTCTCATTTAGTTTTAATTACATTAATATGACATAGAAATGAAAGTAGTGTTCATGCGTACGTACGGCTTACCGTCTCCATGAACGGTGCATTTCATTTATTACCTCTAAATGATTATGTGATATTATAAATTCATTTATATGCTATATATATATGATACATATGATATCCAAATCATGAATTTCATTCTGGATATAATGAACCTTTGACCACACGAACAACATGTAATTGTAAGAAGTCCACTTTTGACTTAAGAACCAAATATTGACAAGACAAACATTATTAACTTAAATGATTACATAATGTTTATAACATGTCAATAATTGATATAAAAGGAATAATGAACTTGAAAAAGGTTCTTAAGAAAGTTGAAATTAACTCAATTTTATTATTGAGGATGTTAAATAACGATCATGTCAAGTCGGACCCAAGGTAAGGGATCCTACTCCTCTCTTTCTTTTTAAGTACACTCTTTTATGCCATTACTTTTAAGCTCATATTTCTTGTTATTGGGATGTTCTTTTATATTAATCTTACTCTAATTTTTATGTTCATATGATTATAGACCCTATTCTCTCTCATCAATCCATTTTGGATGTTTTGAGTGGCGCCGTTAGGCTGCTGAATTTTCGTAAGAGATCTAACCTCTCTCTTTCTTTTTAAGTACTCTCCTTTATGTAACTTCTTTTAAGATCCTCTTTGTTATGTTGGGGGATGTTCTTTTATATTCCTCTTTCTGTAAACTTTATGTTAATATGATGAGACAACCTATTTGATCTCATCAATCCATTTTTGTGGCGTCGTTAGGCTGCCGAGTTTTCGTAAGGGATTTTTCATCTCACTCTTATTCCAGTGAGATTTATGCAACATTTTCCACAATTTCCTTTGAGTGGTGTATGTACTACCCATTACATTACTCATTGTGTATAATACTTTCATTTATTAGTATTTACATCAATGTTTTATTGTCCTTCTTTCACGGGGTGCATGTCTCGAAAGATACCCATGTCGGTAAGGGAACCTTTCACCCTCCTCTTTTTAAAAGACTTCTTTTGTTGGGTCTTCTAATTTACATATTCTTATGTTGGGATAAGTTCTCATATAACCTTATTTATGTAAATTTTATGTCCAAGTTATGAGATACACTTTTTATCTCTCATCAACTCATTTTCTGAATTTTGTAGTGACGCTGTTAGGCTGTCATATTTTTGCAAGGGAACTTCTTAACCCAAATTTGATTCTTTGGGATAATCTTGTACTCCTTGAATATGTCATTATATGAATATGTATGAATAACCTCTGATTGTTTTACACTTAATATCCACTTATATTGGATGTATTCGTTTGTCACACATAATTATGTAATTGACTTATCCTTAAACCAAGGATACCATCTTTGTAAGGGACTTCGTCTCAATCTCCTTTCATTGAGGCATATTTCGTTTTATACACAACTATATTTTATACGGTGTATAAAACCCTTTTAATTTTACTTTTCTACAAAGTAATCTTTTTCTACGAAGTGTTTTACTAAACGACAAAAAGGAATGTTTCTTTTAACGTACGCGGTGACAACGACCTTTTCCGCCGCCGCGAGTATTATGTGATCTTTGGCTTCCTCAACAAGCCGTAATGTTTTTAAAATAAAATAAATACCATATAATATTTTATGTATTTTGGTATTGAAAATGGTTTTGATAAATGATTCTATTATGTCAATATATTTAAATGATATATTGTGATTGAAAGGTGGAAATGTTATCATTCCTTTATATTGGTTTTATGTGTTATAATTTTATAATGGTACTTGGACATATTACGAGTGGTTACGTGATAAACCATATGACGGGTGGTGCTGTGAATACCAGGATGGGTGGTTACGTTATAACCTCCAATGCATTGTGTATGGAAGTCGGTCGTATGGCTATTCCATTAAGTATGTGTGGAAGTCGGCCATATGGCTATTCCATTAAGTATGTGTAGAAGTTGACCATATGGTTATTCCACTTAAGTATGTTTATGTCCCAAGTTACCTTTATATGTTATGTGATCTTTATATGGGTTTTATGGTAATCTTTTGGTTACAGAAGGGTAAGTAATGATCTTTTATTCAGTGAAGAGTTTTTACTACTTCGGAAAGGTAAAATGTATTACTTTGATAAAGTATACATGGTTTACTTGTTGTTTTGAAAATCTAACAGTTTTCATTCTTTGTGTATCCCTTACTGAGCTTTTTATTCTCATCCCAAGTTTTTAAAATGTTTTTCACAGGACTTAACGTAGAATAGGGTCAAGGATGGGATCAAGGGAAAGTCATGCCACCTAAAACATGGAACCAGACATGTTTCTTTTTAAGAGTTTTTATTTTATGAAAACTTAGTAAAAGTTTCTACTTTGTAATCTTTGGAGATGTAATAGTTATGTCCTAACTCTCTAAAACTCTAAAACTGAAAAGATCTTCAATGTGAATTATTCATTTAATTCAAAATTATGTAATGTTTAAGGTTGGGGTCTTATAGTTGGTATCAGAGAGAAGTTTTAGATAACCTTAGAGGTTAGGGAATCTTCTAAGCATAAGTGACATTACCATAATAGTTATGATTTCAGAAAGAGTCGTAGTTTTAGATAAAGTGAATGAGTAAGTATATATTAGTGTTTATCTTCCTCATTAGTACATGATGGTTTTGTTGATATACTCACACTGACATTTCTGTTTTTAGTGAATGGATGGATCTAGTAGGCACCAAAGAGACAATAGGTTTGAAGGAAACTGTGGTGGTTCTCTGATTAAGATACTAGATAAAATGGGGGATTCAATGAGGAAACTTGTGGTTGTTCTAAACCAACTATCCAGGGGTCATGATCAACCACTTGAACCTTGGTATGTTTTGTAATGCATCATGTACGAGATGACCAATCGATGTGGAAGTTCAGGTAATAATTATAAAGGTAACCATTAGAGTTTATATGATCCTTACTTTTGAGGTAATTATGGGTTATTATATGATATGCTAGAAAATGAATGGCATGAGATAAAATTGAGGATAAAATATGTTACGATCATTTTTGAAGATTTTATCTCGTTTTGGGGAATGTTTTAAAATTATATAGTTTTGGAAAAAGGACAACACGCAGACTGTGTGACAACCCGTCGTGTCGGACAAAGCTGTGGGAATCGAACCCACAACCAAAGTGCGACTGGTATTTATCGCCTACCACTAGACTACGTGAATTCCCTGGTTAGTTTGACTAATTCTTTTTAGTTAGATGATTTTTGGAATCAAGAGAAAGTTTATTTTGGGTTATCTATGGAAATTATTAACCTATCATGGAGGATATGTTATTAGGTTAATTACTTTGTAATACGAGACTTTAAGAGTAATTGATGTTATTTGGAGATAAGTGTTAATTTGTACCTTGGAAGACTCTGCGACTAAATCCTTCAAATATTTGGGTTTCAATGTTAGTTTGGTTTACTTTAAAGTATTTTATGGAAAATTTGTTTATTGAATGGTCCTCGTTGAACTTTGGGTTTTGTTGGACAAATTTTGGAGATTAAGAATAGATTTTCTTTTTATAAAGGGTTATCCTTTTCTGGATTATCTGATCTTGTACTAACCATTTTGGTTTTGGTTTTGGTTAAATTCTAAGGACATGGAAAGTATATAGTTCTCTTTCTTGGATTAGGTGATTCTCAGGAAGTTGATTATAGTACTCTTAATGCGAACAAGTCTTCCTAAAAACTCGTCTTTTGGAGAAAATATGAGTCTGATTAAGGAATCTCGTAAAAGATGAAAGTCTATGTGACAAGTAAATATGTTTCATTATGAATTAGTTAAGCTCAAAAAAATAAATTCCTCAATGAAGAGTAACTTAAAACAAAAATGTTTTCTGTTAACTTTTCCTACTGGGGAATCGAATACCGTTTAACTCATCACATGTTTGTGATTTTCTTATGGTTAACTTTCTCCTAGATATGTTTATTATCACTCTCCATCAGAACATGACCCTTTGTTTTCTCCTCCATATTGATATTTTCATACTTTGAATCCTAGTATGGGTTAACTTGGGAGACCATTGTACTTATCTTTTTTTATTTTAATGTGACTGTTTTACTGACTCTTGTTCCGATGTGAGATTTTCAATGAAGTTTCCAAGCCCAATTTTAAAATTACAAGGACGGAATTCCCAAAAGGGGGAAGGATGTAACACCCCAGGTAAATAAAGAGTATGACATTTTCACATTTATATATATTTGTGAATAAAATATTAATATGACTTTAAAGGGGACACTATGCTCGATGGCGTACCCAACACGCAACAACGAGTTTCTTAGGAATCTTACGTTGCACTCTAATAATAAAATAATATTATTTTAAATAGTAGTTAACTCTTAGCCATTGTAATGGAGGGAATGAACAGAACTAACTACAAAATGATTATATATGTTTGTAAAATATTTTTACTTTTTACAATAAATGTTAGATGATTAAAAATGCAAATGAATCCAATTTTAAGCGTAAACATTCTAATATTATTTAAAAGGTCGATTAACCGCCTTTTGATGGAGAACCTCTTTTAAATCCACTTTTTGACAATTTTATGTGTTATCTTTGACAAAAATAAAATTATTATTTAGAATCGGGACATCAAAATTTACTTTGTGTAAATGTTTGGTATTTTTCCAAAAAAGTTCAATTTTTAATGAATAGTGAAAAATGTTGTATTTTAATTCAAAACCTCTATTAATATAAATTATTTATATGATTAGATTATATTTTTAATTGGATTTAAAGTGAAATTAGATTATATTTTTACCATTTAATCCAATAGTGGTCTTTGGAATTAATTTCACTTTTAAATAGGACTTAAACTAGTGTCAATCTTTTGATACATTTTGTTTCATAAAAACACGCTATTTGTTTTGACAGCGGGAATTAATTATTAAATTAAATAATGAAACTTATATGTTCTAAATTTTGTAAAATAGACATCATTTTTTAATTCAGAATATCAAATATAGCTTAGGGTGAACTTTTGGTAATTTTTTGAAAAACTTCAATTTGTGATGAATAGTGAAACCACTAAGTGGTACTTATAAAAACTGATTTCCGTTTAAATGAAATTTTTCCATCATTGGGTTTTGAATTTCAAAAATCCGACATACATGGTTGTAATTAAAAAGTAAAATGTGGTTCAATGGGATTAAAATAATTTTTTGGTGAATAGTAACTTATTAAGTTTTTAATCGCGATTAGTGGTAATTAGTGCAGTTTAAGGTAAGAATAATGTTTTAATAAAATTAAATGACCTAGAAACATGTCCTACCCTCATTGTATGTGTCATGTCCGACCAAAAAAATTCATGGGTCACCTTGGGGGCCCCATGGAGCCACTTTGGTTGAAAATGACATAAATATCTTTTTATTTAATGTTAAAGTAAAAATGACACAAACATGAAATGTTTTAATAAAACACTGTTTACATGGGGTTATACAAGTCAGATTTTTGACTATACATACTAAATGGAAATCTAAAAAGATTTCCTACATCATAGTATTTTTCTTATAATTTTTAGACATTAAATAAATTAAATTATTTATGACATCATGATGATGCAACGATGACCACATTATTTAACGATTTAAATAAAATTGAAAGACAATGTAAAATCTAAGACCTACACATGTCCAAAACCTATTGGATGGGTGGATTTCTAAACCTTATCACCTTATCCTAGAATTATATCAATTTGGGACCTTTTAAATCCGAAACTCAATTTCAAATAAAGTAACATTTCTTTACTTTCCAAGAGTGCCCCTCCTCTCCTCTTATAAAAGGCCCCCACCTCTACCTCTATACCCACACTTCCAAATCCTTTGGCTCGGCCAGCCCCTGCCCATTTTTTCTCTCCACTTCCCTCTCTTACACCTTGAAGCCTCACTTTGGCCAGAAGTCTTCCCAAGGAAGCCTTTGAGCTCAAACTAAACGGAGTTACCCGATTTTAAGGTAATGTATTCACTTGAGTCCTTTTGTTTTATTTTGCTTCTCCACCCCCTAAACTCTCATTATTAATTTCTTTTGTAACAACTCCAGTATATTCAATATACTAGGATGTTGTTATAAGAATATTTCGATCTACACTTACACACATCTACATCTAATGGTTAAAGAACATACTGTTTCTGTGGTTGGTGAATTTCTGCCTCACGAAACGATGATTGTTCAATCTTCTTTTAAACACCTTTAATGGTGGCCATTAAGATGTCACTATATTTATATATGATATATAATATATTTATGTTTTCATTAAGCTTATGTATTTTTCATTTTTGGCATACCTTTATGGTTTCCATTATGGGTAAACACGATATCTTCATTTAAAGATGTGCGGACTACCGCCCCCTCAAAGTGATGTGATTCGTTAATGCCATGTGCGGGACGTATAAAGGATGGATTTAAAGTTATATGATGTTATACTGGAATTATAATATACCTCTATATCATTATTATTTCTTTCCATTAAATTTTGAGATAGAAATTAAAGTAGCGTTCATGCGTACGTATGGCTTACCGCCTCCATGAACGGTGCATTTCATTTCTTATCCCCAAATGTAATGTACTATTAAAAGTAAATATATATAATGGATATATATGATGTATGTTACATATAAATGATTAATATAATTCTGGAATTAAAATATACATACCTATCATTTACTTTTAATTCCATTAATATGACATAGAAATGAAAGTAGCGTTCATGCGTACGTACGGCTTACTGTTTCCATGAACGGTGCATTTCATTTCTTACCTCTAAATGATTATGTGATATTATAAATACATGTATATGCTATATATATATATATTATATATATGATATCCAAATCAGGAATTTCATTCTGGATATAAAGAACCTTTGACCACATGAACAACATTTAATTGTAAGAAGTCCACTTTTGACTTAAGAACCAAATATTGACAAAACAATCATTATTAACTTAAATGATTACATAATGTTTATAACATGTCCATAATTGATATAAAAGTAATAATGAACTTGAAAAATGTTCTTATGCAAGTAGAAATTTACTCAAGTTTATTATTCAGGACGTTAAAGAACGATCGAGTCAAGTTGGACCTGAGGTAAGAGATCCTACTCCTCTCTTTCTTTTTAAGTACACTCTTTTATGCCATTACTTTTAAGCTCATATTTCTTGTGATTGGGATGTTATTTTATATTACTCTTACTGTAAATTTTATGTTCATATGATGAGAGACCCTATTCTCTCTAATCAATCCATTTTGGATGTTTTGAGTGGTGCCGTTAGGCTGCTGAATTTTCGTAAGAGATCTAACCTCTCTCTTTCTTTTTAAGTACTCTCCTTTATGTCACTTCCTTTAAGCTCCTATTTGTTATGTTGGGGGATGTTATTTTATATTCCTCTTTCTGTAAACTTTATGTTAATATTATGAGAGACCCTATTTGATCTCATCAATCCATTTTTGTGGCGCCGTTAGGCTGCCGAGTTTTCGTAAGTGATTTTTCATCTCACTATTATTCCTGTGAGATTTATGCTACATTTGACACAATTTCCTTTGTGTGGTGTATGTACTTCCCATTACTTTACTCATTGTGTATAATACTTTCATTTATGAGTATTTACATCAATGTTGTATTGTCCTTCTTTCACGGGGTGCATGTCTCGAAAGATACCCATGTCGGTAAGGGAACCTTTCACCCTCCTCTTTTCAAAAGACTTCTTTTGTTGGGTCTTTTAATTTACATATTGTTATGTTGGGATACATTCTCATATAACCTTATTGATGTAAATTTTATGTCCAAGTGATGAGATACCCTTTTTATCTCTCATCAACTCATTTTCTGAATTTTGTAGTGACGTCGTTAGGCTGTCATATTTTTGCAAAGGAATTTCTTAACCCAAATTTGATTCTTTGGGACAATATTGTACTCCTTGAATATGTCATTATATGAATATGTGTGAATAAACTCTGATTGTTTTACACTTAATATCCACTTATATTGGGTGTATTCGTTTTTCACACATAATTATGTAATTGACTTATCCTTAAACCAAGGATACTGTCTTTGTAAGGGACTTCATCACAATATCCTTTCATTGAGGCATATTTCGTTTTATACACAACTATCTTTTATACGGTGTATAAACCCCTTTGACTTTTACTTTTATACAAAAGGAATATTTTTCTACGAAGTGTTTTACTAAACGACAAAAAGGAATGTTTCTTTTAACATACGCGTTGACAACGACCTTTTCCGCCACCGTGAGTATTATTTGATCTTTGGATTCCTCAACAAGCTGTAATGTTTCTAAAATAAAATAAATACCATATACTCTTTTATGTATTTTGGTATTGAAAATGGTTTTGATAAATGATTCTATTATGTCAATATATTTAAATGATATATTGTGATTGAAAGGTGGAAATGTTTTCATTCCTTTATATTGGGTTTATGTGTTATAATTTTATAATGGTACTTGGACATATTACGGTTGGTTACATGATAAACCATATGATGGGTGGTGCTGTGAATACCAGGGCGGGTGGTTACGTTATAACCTCCAATACATTGGGTATGGAAGTTGGCCGTATGGCTATTCCATTAAGTATGTATGGAATTCGGCCGTATGGCTATTCCATTAAGTATGTGTGGAAGTTGACCGTATGGTTATTCCACTTAAGTATGTTTTTTTGGAACCATGGTCTTCTATGCATTATTTGGAGTATGGTTTGTGTTTGTTGTCAATCATCAATGGATGTTCGGATCGTGTACCACTAAAGAGATCATACCGTTCAAGCAGACAACAGTATTGAAAGTATGAATTTCGCGAAGAGAGGATGCATGGTTTGGAAATCACGAAGACCAGAAGAATGGAGGTGGTGAGTCTTCGTCATTACGTCAAAGTTTCGCGAAGGGCAGAGTTGAAGCGTATCGCGGCGGGGAAGGGCTTTTCGATGGAGCTTTGCGGCAAAGGCGCGATGGAATGACGACGGTAATACTCCACGATTACGACGAGCTCCGCGAACGGAAAATTGCCGTAGTGCTTCGCGATTTTGAGAGAATTTCGGTGGGAACTTCGGAGCTTCATGATTTGAGCTAACGTGGCGCTGACTTCGCATGGAAGGGTCGAGGGTCAGTGGAATCGCCTATAAATAGAGGCCGACCCCCTTGAGGGAAGTAGAGAGAATTTCAGAGAAATTCCTTTTCTCTCGGTTCGCAAAGGTCTCTCGCGAAGGCAGTGTGCTACGTGAAAGAGGAGCTCTGCGGCGACTATTATAGCTCCGTGAAAGTTGTGCGCCCTGTGTTTTCTCAGTGAGCTTCGTGAAGAGGCAGGAGCTACGCGATATCCAAGAATTACGAAGGCTGGAGCATCGCGAGAGTGCTTCGCGATTGAGCTTTGCGAAAAGGTAGGAACTCCGTGAAGGCTTGTTTGAGCTTTGCAAAATTGGGAGCCTTGCGAAGTAGGGTACTTTTTGAAGGCCTTTTCAAAAGGTTGTTTTCCCAGTGGACAAGGGAAAAGGGGTTATTCATCAGTGGTTTGAATTTGGACTTTAATAGAGCATTAACTCAGGACTCTGATGCAAGTAAAGTCTCATGCTGAACAGGAGACAATGAACTTCATGTCTATCTATTGAAGAGACCTTCACGTCTATAAACTGAGTGTGACTTCACCAACGGTAGTGAGCAAGGGGGAGTCAATGGGAGTGACCCGAGGGAAGCAGTGAGCTTTCCCTGAACCTTTGTAAAGGCAGTGAGCCTGGGACAGAGTGATTGTGCCCGAATATTTGTATTCTCCAGCTAGTAAATCATAGTGGATTTTGGTATGACCGACAACTTGTCGGCGTATGCTCCTTGGACATATCCCTTAGTGGTGAACCAAGTAAAAAGGGTTGTGTCTTTTTTGTGCATGTGCATGTTTGCTTTCTGATCATTTTCATCATACTGGTTCAACAAGTTCCTACCAACGTGGGAACAAGATCCATCACATTAGAAGAAAAAGTTGTCACCCTGATTCACCCCTCCCCTCTCAGGGTGTCCCGGGGTCCTTCAAGTGGTATCAGAGGGTAAAGGTTGCTGGTGTTGAATCTGACCTTTTTCGTCATGGAAAACGCGGTCAATGTCAGGGGATTCCCTCCCTTTGATGGAAGCAATTTCCAGATCTGGAAGAACAGAATGAGATCTCATCTAAGATCTCTTGGAATGTAAGTTCTATTTTCTACTGTGCAATGAATACAAGACACTGATCCAACAGGCCTAGTTATGACTAAAATAGACAGGAAACTTCTTGATACAGATGCTAAAGCACAGAATGCACTCACTACAGCCCTTTCTAATCAGATATACCTAAATGTGATGAATTCCACCTCAGCAAAATCCATGTGGAATAAAATTGAGAATATTTATTAAGGAGATAGCAAAGTGAAGGAGGCGAAACTATAAGTGCTTCACAATCGGTTTGATGATCTAAAGATGCATCCAGACGAGAATTCAGACTCATTCTTCAATCGAATTACTGAAGTAGTTGGAACAATTCGGGTTCTAGGCGAAGAAATCAAAGCCATTGATATTGTAAAGAAAATATTGAGAAGAATTCCACCTCTGCATAATGCGAACGTGTCAGCCCTTGAGGAAAGAGATCTTTCAAAACTTTCTCTAGATGATCTACTGAGCAGCTTGGTAGCATATGAAATGAGAGTCAAACCAGAAGATGCTACAACTCGGGTGAGTAAGGAAATTGCATTCAAGGCCATGGATAAACTGAAAATATCAAAGTATATTAGCGGTGAATATGAAGAAGGAAAAGAAATTCTTTCTCTCATTGCAAAGAAGTTCTAGAAGGGGAAAGGGAAATTCAAAGGGAAGTTACCTCTCGCGTGTTTCCGTTGTGGAAAAGTTGGGCACATTGCCTCTCAGTGCTTAAAATTGATTAATGATGAAGACATTGAGGATGAAAACCTCAAGAAGACTCAGAGAAGGTTATTCAAAAAGGGAGACTTCAAATCTGTTAAGAAAATGAAAAGGAAGAGTTTTGTCTCTGAAGAGGAAGAAGATGATAATGAATTCTGTGACGAAGAAGAACTAGAATTCAAAACAGGGAACCATGCTTCTATGATGGCCACTATTGAAAAGTCAGAAGATACTGATGGAGAAAAACAACTGAGAACTTGTGTAGATCCTGAGATGCAACTTAAAGATGCGGTTAGTAAGCTTAAGATTAAATGTAAGATCTGCAATAAGTGGAAATCAATTTTATAAGAATCAACTGAATATGTTTATTAACTTGAAGCTGAAATTGAACGACTGGAAGAATTTGTGAACATACAGTCTAAAATAATTGAAAGTAATGATGATGTAGTAGATCTGAAGCTGATAATTGAAGAGAAGGAAAAGGTCATAAATGACCTCACCTCCAGACTGGATGAAAAATCCAAGACTGCTGATAGTCTTGAGGAGGAAGTAGTTACTCTAAGGAGTAAACTGGAGACTAAATCAGTTCTAAAATAATCGAGGAAGAAAATACAGTTTGGAAGATTCTCAGATGCAGAATTACTAGTAAGATCCGAGTGTGGTTCCGATGGGGTTGGAAAAATCTTGAGTGATCAAAGACCCACTTTCATGGGAAAGAGTGGAATTGGCTGTGAGGCTGAGACATCAATAGCTGGAAGTGAAAAAATCCAAATGAAAGATAATATGAAAGTTGAACATGTTGAAACGTTACCTAGAGTGCCGAAAAAGGAACCCTCAATCCAAACTAAAAGGAGACCTGAAAATTATCCTCAAACTTTCATAAATGACAGATAGTCTTACTATTCTCCCAAGGAAGAAGGTATGAGGAGAAATTCAAGTGAGAAGACATTTCCTCTCATGAAGTGTCAGTTTTGTGGCTATCTGGGCCATACTATGTCCTATTGTGAAGAGGCAAGAAGCTATCTGAATGGAGAAGATATAGAAGCTCAACAAAGGAGAACAATTTCATATCCTAATTCTTATAGAAGAAATAATTTCTATGGATATTGTTTTTTTATTCTAACTTTGGTCATAAGGCCGCTAATTGTAGGCAGAGAAGGGACATGGACACCTCATACCGAATTTCAAGACAAGTCAAGTCTCTTCAGCAAGACAGTGTTACTCTTTCAAACAGGTTTTCACCTCTCAAAGAAGACTTTGACTATGAAGAACCTGGGTATGCAGAAGAGATAATTGAAAGGCCATCAGTTCTTTATACTCGATCTAATGTCTCATGGAAGGAAAGGAAGAAGATTGAGAAATCCAACCTTGCATAGGTGGCTATCAAAGCTACAAAGAACAACAGTACCTGGATTCTGGATAGCAGTTGTTCATATCATATGACAGGTAATATCGGCCTACTAACAAATATCATAAGGAATGTCGATGGTACAGTAAGATTTGGTAATGATGGGGCTCTGAAAATCAAAGGGAGTGGAAGTAACGAATTAGCTAATGGAGAACTAAAGAAGACTAAACTCCTTTATGTAGATGGCCTACGTCATAATCTCCTCAACATGAGTCAACTCTGTGACTCAGGACTTATAGTTACGTTTAATCAGAAAGTATGCACTATCAAGGGAAAGACTAGGAATTCACTTATGAAGGGATGCAGAACAGAAGGAAACTTGTATCAGGTTGATAGTGAAGAAAATGTATGTTACACGACTGTTGAAGAAGAAAACAATTTGTGGCATTGGAGACTGGGACACATCAATCAACAAGACATGGAGAAAATATCAAAATTGAGAATTGTCATGGACATTCCCAACCTGAAGCGTGAGCGTGAAAAATCTTGTGATGCTTGTATTCGTGGGAAGCTAGTTTGCAGTTCATATCGGCCAAAGAAGAAATGGGCGTATGACCTTCTTGATATGATTCATACAGCTGTTTGTGAGCCAATAAATGTTGCTGGAACTCATGGAGAAAGGTACTTTGTCCTTTTTATAGTTGATTACAGTAGAATGGCATGTGTGATGGTCATTCAAAGAAAACAACAAGTCCTTGACTGCATGAGAACATATCGGCGAATCGCCGAGAATGATACTGGACGAACAGTCAAAGTGTTGCGATCTGACAATGGAGGAGAATACACATCCATTGAATTTTAGAATTATCTAGTGAAGCATGGGATACTACATGATGTAGCTGCTGTGAGGACTCTACAACAAAATGGAGTTGTTGAACGTAGGAATCGACAAGTGAACAACATGGCACGAACTATGCTGATCGAGAGTTGTATTCCACAACATTACTGGAAAGAGGCTGTTCAAGCTATAGTGTACATTCAGAATCGAACATGACTATATATGGGTGATACAAAGACACCATATGAATTGTTTCATGGAAGGAAGCCTTCCCTAAAATACTTTCGTGCCTTTGGAAGTAAATGCTTCATCAGGAACAAAGAAGGAAATCACGGGAAATATGGCAACAATACAGATGAAGGAATTTTCCTCGGTTACTCAATGAACAGCAAAGCCTACAAATGTTTCAAAAAGCGTTTGGGAAGGATTGTGGAAAGCAGTGATGTTAAGATAATTGAAGAGAAAACCACAAATGCTTCAAGGACGTCATATGTTGATGTGAAAGAAAGTCAGTAAGAATGTGAACGTGAAAAAAATACTAATGCAGAAATAGAGGAAGCTGTTCCAAAAACTCAGCAGTCACATCATGATGTTGACTCAGAAGAAGAACTTGAAGAAGAAACTATGGCTGGAGAGAATACTACCGAACCTCGCAGGAGAAATCGAAGAGATGAGATTGATCCATGCAACATAATTGGGGACAGGAGTGCACCCACTCAAACTAGAAGGATGAGGAATACCACGCAATCTGCATTTCTATCAGTTGTAGAGCCATCCTCATTCGGAGAAGCTGCAAAAGATAAATCTTGGGTGAAAGCCATGAATGATGAATTAGATCAGATTGACAAGAATCATACATGGGATCTTGTCCAGAGACCCAAAGGTCACAATGTGATTGGTACCAAATGGATCTTCAAAAATAAGTTTGATGAGCATGGAAGTGTCATCAGAAACAAGGCATGATTGGTATGTAAAGGATACTCCCAGATTGAAGGCATTGATGTTGAAGAAACCTTTGGTCCAGTGGCGAGACTGGAGTCAATTAGGATTTTCCATGCCATGGCACTCCAAAGGGGATATAAAGTATATCAAATGGATGTCAAGACAGCATTCTTGAATGGTGTACTCGAAGAAGAAGTCTACATTGAACAACCAATGGGCTTTGTTTTGGTTACTGATGTAACAAAGGTCTGCAAACTGAAGAAAGCTCTACACGGTTTGAAGCAGGCTCCACGGGCGTGGTACTCACGGCTGGATTCATATCTCAAGAAGTTGTAATTCAAAAGAGGAGGAGTTGATCACAATCTCTACGTGAATAATTCTCTAAAAGATCAATTCATGGTTCTTGTCTACGTTGATGATATCATATTTGGTGGCAGGAGGCAGAAATCAGTGGATGAATTTTCCAACCACATGAAATTGGAATTTTAAATGTCTATGATTGGGGAGCTCACATATTTCTTGGGGATGTAAGTGATTCAAAAGAAGGAATATACTTTCATTTCTCAGGAAAAATATGCAAGAGAGGTGCTGAAAAAGTTCAATATGCAAGACTCCAAACCAATGTCAACTCCGATTGCAGTTGGAACTAAACTTGGAAAGCATGAGGATGGGAACTATGTTGATCCCACCATGTACAGGAGGATCATTGGAAGCCTACTGTACCTGACAGCGACAAGTCCAGATATTGTCTTTGCAACATGCCTTGCGGCCCGCTTTCAGAGTAATCCAAAGGAGGAATATATGTAAGTAGTAAAAAGAATCATGAGATACATTCAAGGTACACATAACTTCAGGTTTTTTTTCTACAGGCAGGGACAATGAATTATCAGCATTTTCTGATGCTGACTGGGCTGGTGATGTAGTAGACAGAAAGTCCACTATTGGTGGAGCTTTCTATATTGGGAAGAAATGTGTTGGCTGGTTGAGCAAGAAACAAGAAAGTACTTCTCTTAGTACTACTGAAGCTGAGTATATCTCCGCCACAAAGGCATGCACTCAACTACTATGGATGAAGCAGCAACTAACTGATATTGGTGATGAGGTGAAGCAACCAATGGTGATTTACTGTGACAATAAGAGTGCAATTGATATTACGAAGAATCATGTTCATCATTATCGTACAAAACACATCAAAATCAGGTATCACTTTATCAAAGAGAAAGTTGAGCAAAGCATGATTAGATTGGATCATGTGGGAACAGATGAGCAAGTGGCTGATATCTTGACAAAGCCACTGTCAGCGGCTGTGTTTGAGAAGCATCGGTTGAACCTTGGTGTTTGGCCACATCCCAGTGCATAAGGAGATTACCGAATTCCCCTCTCCCCATTTTTTATAACTGTTTTAATCTGTTTAGGGGCGTGATGCAGGTTTATGGGGGAGATACTATCCAGGGGGAGTATGGTTTGAGCTGAACATGAAAAATTTACTAGTCTTTAGATTTATTGTCAATGGGGGAGAAAGGAGAATAACATAAATTCAGGCAACTTCTGTGATGAGAAGAATGTGAAGGAAAACAGTGGAACCTAATTCAAGCCTCCTCTCTTGTTTTCTACACCGAGCATTTCTCACGTAGACTTAGAGTGTTGGCTGAGTTGATTCCTGCGTTTTTGGTTTTCACATAGATGGAGATCTATTGAATTTATCTTCTGATTGCCAACAAACCCAAAGGGTGATATTGTTGGAAGCATGGTCTTATATGCATTATTTGGAGTATGGTTTGTGTTTTTTGTCAATCATCAATGGAAGTTCGGATCATGTACCAGCAAAGAGATCATACCGTTCAAGAAGACAACAATATTGAAGCTGGCGCCGTTTTCCAGTGTTTGCCAAATTTTTGGGGTCCAAAATCTGGACGTTGGTGAGCATCGCGAAAGGTGGATTTCCATGAAGATAATAATTAAATATGTCAAAGGCATGAATTTCGTGAAGAGAGGATGCATGGTTTGGAAATCGCGAAGACCAAATGAATGGAGGCGGTGAGTCTTCGCGATTACGTCAAAGCTTCGCAAATGGCAGAGTTGAAGTGCATCGCGGCGGGGAAGGGCTTTGCGAGGGATATTCGTGGCGAAGGCACGATGAAATGATGACGACAATACTCCGCGATTACGACGAGCTCCGCAAATGGAAAATTGTCGTAGTGCTTCACGATTTTGAGAGAATTTCGGCGGGAACTTCGGAGCTTCGCGATTTGAGCTGACGTGGCGCTGACTTCGCGCGGAAGGGTCGAGGGTCGGTGGAATCGCCCATAAATAGAGGCCGACCCCCTTGAGAGAAGTAGAGAGAATTTCAGAGAAAGTCCTTTTCTCTTGGTTTTCAAAGGTCTCTCGTGATGTTTGTGTGCTTCGCGAAAGAGGAGCTTCGCAGCGGCTATTCTAGCTACGTGAATGTTGTGCGCCCCGCGTTGGCTCAGTGAGCTTCGCGAAGAGGCAGGAGCTCCGCGATAGCCAAGCATTGTGAAGGCTGGGGCATCGCGAGAGTGCTTCGCGATTGAGCGTCATGAAAAGGCAGGGACTCCGCGAAGGATTGTTTGATCTTTGCAAAATTGGGAGCCTTGCGAAGTAGGGTACTTTGTGAAGGCCTTTTCCAAAGGATGTTTTCCCAGTGTACAAGGGAAAAGGGGGTATTCATCAGTGGTTGGAATTTGGACTTTAACAGAGAATTAACTCAGGACTCTGATGCAAGAAAAGTCTCATGCTGAACAGGAGACAATGAACTTCATGTCTATCTATTGAAGAGACCTTCACGTCTATAAACTGAGTGTGACTTCACCAACGGTAGTGAGCCCGGGGGAGTCAACGGGAGTGACCCGAGGGAAGCAATGAGCTTTCCCTAAACCTTTGTAAAGTCAGTGAGCCTGGGACAAAGTGATTGTGCCCGAACATTTGTATTCTCCAACTAGTGAAGCATAGTGGATTTTGGTATGACCTACAACTTGTCGGCGTATGCTCCTTGGACGTAGCCCTTAGTGGTGAACCGAGTAAAAAGGACTGTGTCTTCTCTGTGCATGTGCATGTTTTCTTTCTGATCATTTTCATCATAGAGGTTCAACAAGTTCCTACCAACGTGGGAACAATATCCATCACATTAGAAGACAAAGTTGTCACCCTGATTCACCCCTCCCCTCTCAGGGTGTCCCGGGGTCCTTCATGTTTATGTCCCACGTTACCTTTATATGTTATGTGATCTTTATATGGGTTTTATGGTAATATTTTGGTTACATAAGGTTAAGTAATGAACTTTTATTCAGTGAAGAGTTTTTACAACATTGAAAAGGTGAAAAGTATTACTTTGATAAAGTATACATTGTTTACTTGGTGTTTTGAAAAACTAACAAATTTCATTCTTTGTGTATCCCTTACTGAGCTTTTTATGCGCATCCCGAGTTTTTGAAATGTTTTTCACAGGACATAACGTGGAATAGGGTCAAGGATGGGATCAAGGGAAAGTCATGCAACCTAAAACATGGAACTGGACATGTTTCTTTTTAAGAGTTTTTATTTTATGGAAAGTTAGTAAAAGTTTCTACTTTGTAATCTTTGGAGATTTAATAGTTATGTCCTAATTCTCTAAAACTCTAAACCTGAAAAGATCCTCAATGTGAATTATTCATTTAATTCAATATTAAGTAAGGATTAAGGTTGGAGTCTTATGTTATGATTTCCCAATCCCTCTCATTTTATTATATATTTCCTACTTATAATTATTCATTTCATGGCCATATATAATTTCATTTGGCCACATTAATGGAAGTGTATCATTTTATGTATGGGGTAGGGGATAAAATTTTTGGTAGTTTCATTAGGAATTGTGCGATTGGTTATGTCTATAAAAAATATAAATTTTTTTAATAATTATCATATAGAATTATCATAAATATATGAAGCATATGGAAGATACATGATGGAATATACTAATATAATTTGTACCATGTTGATCAAGAGGAAAATTTAGTCATTAATGGACAATTAGGTAAAAAAGGGTATTTTCAGTGATATTAATAGTTGTATCATTATAAAACCATTTATATTTTGATAGCATTCATTGTGATTTTGGTTTATTTATTATAATTTATTTTTATTGATTTCACCATAAATAATCTCACATGACTATGAGATGTGAAAATTTTCCAATTCAATTAATGTTATTATCTTGTGAAGTAATTTTTTCATCATACATCAAATTTCATTCAATTCATTATTTAACAACAGATCAATTTCATCACTATAACAAAATGAACTATTTTTGTGTACATGATATCAAAATATTTTATGGTCTAAAAAATGAAAAAAGGATAATAAAAAGGGTTCTAAGGAAATGTACATCATAAGGGGATATCTAAGTCTTGTTTTTTTTGAGAAAAGTGATCTAGAGGATCTTGATACAAATAAAAAAACTTCAATTGTCTAAGTGTATGAAATTTACATTTTTCCCTTTGTAAAATTATAATAATATAATTAAAGATAATGTTAGAATACAAGAAGGTATCCTCAGTCACTTTTTTATTTGAAAGAATATCCACAAGTTAGTCACCTTTACGACACAAATGTGTGATGATATAACTCATTTATTAATGGTTGTCAAGGAAATTAACCCATTTCAATATCAGATTCCAAGAAATATGTACCTACCCAGCTATGACAGTATGGATGATGGTTTTGGATTCACACTTGAACCAGATATTGTTCAAGTAAATTTAATTTGAATTGAATATAACATTTATGAGACCAGTCATATCTGCTTAATAGACCATTCAAACCCCAAAAATATATATGATGTTGTTCAATAACACCCCTAAAAAACCATGAAGACAACTCCATGGACAACAAGCCTTGGATTTCCCCAAAAATACCAATCTAAGTCGGATTTTATCAATAAACCAAATGAAGGTAACCAAGAACGTCATGATTTCTACAGGGTGGGGGACAATATTTAGGTACCTTCAGTAACATTATCACAGTTATATCCTTCACATAATTATTGTAGTGTTCCAGTTGTAGCGTGTTTGCATTGTGTGACGCCATAACTATTTCATAAGGGATTATTTTGTGTCAAATTGGGTTTATTCAAAGATAGATTTATTCATTCCTCTCCAAGTGACACACACCAGATCAATACAAGATTCCCTGAAAAGGATGGGGTGTTTCCTTGATAGTTCAATGTCTATATGTGAAACAAATAATTCCCTATGTGATTCTACATGTGGTGGATAAACCTGAAAAATATTTAATAAAGCGTTCTATATAATGAAGAGGTAGTTTTCCATCATAGTAAAATTTGGAAACATCCTTATGATGTTGATGGAAGTGTACACATATAGAGCAACGAGAGATTCCTACATGTTGTAATTTTTTGTTATACATAAGTTGGGGTGATTTGAAATTTTGTTACAAAGGATTTATAAAAGGTTTAGTAGAAAATAACATGGTAACCAATTTTTTCACATATCCTGAATATATTGAATATAGGATTAAAATAAAATATTAAAATGCTTGACACACACACACTCATAGATAATTATAGGAATAGTGGACCAATAACTTATTCCAGCATGATTAGTTTGATCAATTACATTGGATGTTATTTTTATATAATTCATGAGATAATTATTTTAAATTTATGGAGATTACATTATTTATTTATTAATTATTTTCTTATATATTTGTCATAGATTAATAAATTTCAACATTCATATCTTAACATTATTCTATTTGAATACATAAAATGTATTTTTTCCCATGAGTGAAAAATATATGTTTGAGGGAGTTTATAAAAACCATTATTATTAAGTTATTTGTGGATAATAAATGATATTTTTTCATATACCATGCCAAATATTTTTAATTATGGTAAATATGGGATTAGATCATGCATTTGAAATATTGAGGGAACTTCTAGTTTTAACCCTTGAATGCACAATCCATTATTTTTGAAATAATATAATTTTCTAGGATTTATTTAAAATTTATATTTCATAAATTGTTTATTCACTACATGGGAAAATATTTTCATTTTTCCATAATTAAGAGATTTTAAACACCTAACCCTACAATATTAGGCAAATATGACATCCCAAAACAATTACACAATATGGACTCTAATGAACCATTACTCATGAGTATATTGAAATGTTTGATTTACGAATGATAAAATTTTATTTTAAAGAAAATAAATTTCATATTTTAACTATTCGTAATAATATTACCTTAAGGTGAAATCTTGGTATTTTTCCAAATTAGTATATTTTTAAATTAATATTAAAAAATATTTTTTTCAACAAAACCAAATATTTTATTAATTTATCATTATATTGAAATACTAGGAACACTGTAAAACCTTCTTAAATGTCAAATACATTCATAAAGAGTTAAACTTTATGTTTTGGAAATACTATTTTATAAATATCAATACTATGATTATCATTTAATCAACATACATTGTATATTCAAAGAAAAGTAATCATTTTTTGTATTTCTATCTAAATGAATATTAGTATTGTAAAATTGGATTTTGGATTTATATGGAACCTAAAAAATAATTTCTTTTGTTTTATAAATAACCAATTGATTTCATTAAAATGAAAATAACTAATAATTTTAACAAAAACATAATTTTCATGCCTAATGATTTAAAAAAAATTGGATTTATATGCACTAATTGTGAAATTTCCTCCCAACAAATATTATATTTATTTGATAGATGGAATTTATATTTATTATCATTAGAAACAAACTATATTAATGTTTTAATAATATTATTATCTAATAAAAATAAAATTCAAATATTAAAGCTTAATTATGAAGGTAAAAATAAAAGGGGTTATTTTCAAAGAATTAATTTTATCAGAGTCATATGAAATTCATCTATATAAAATAGATTAATTGATTTTAAATTTAGAATATAATATCATATTTAAACATATAAAAAAATTAAAATAGTGATCCTATAAACACATAACAATAAATAGGATTAAAAATCACTTGATTTATAAAAATAAATGTTTCTACAAAAAAACATTCACTATATCTCAGGTTCTAAATTTAATATTTATTTTATAAAATAAAGAATATTAATATCATTAAATAGAGTATAAAGTTAGATTCCAAATTTCAAAATTTGGAATGAATGGAGACCTAACATTTTTAGTAATAAAATTATTACTATGATTATTTTTTATTCAAGATTAATAAGGGTAAAAATAGGTAAACGAATTATCATGAATTTTAATAAGTAAAATGTTACTTGAATATTATTGATGACATTATTAGGTATGAAATTCATACTCATATGTATCAAGTACCATTCCCAACCTAAATCACCTAACTCACCCAACCCACATAACACCCATGTGATTTTATTCCACCCATCCACTTTCAATTATAAACCATTACTGTAATTCCATCATGTTTGTAATTTTATGGAATTTACACACATGTATTATATTGAAATTGTTATTTAATCTCATTTAATCCATTTCCTAAGATATTATAATTCAAGAAAATACTAAATTTTTGGAATGTAAAGAGAATTAATTTCTACTATAAATAATATAACAATTTGGATACTAGCACGTGGTTGAGGCTATGGCATAGATACACATTGGGGTAATCACCCTGAAAATGAGTGGGTAAAGCATTGAATAAACCATTACCCTGATTCATAATGACTTTGTCTGAGACAAGAAAACTATCTAGACACTCTTGGGGGATATTATTTATAATATTCACATGATCTTTATAAACTACAATAATGTATTTCCATCACATTTCTATAGTCTCCTACAAGAGAAAACTTTTTTAACATAATTAATATCTCAATAAAATAAAAATACCCTTCACCACTACAATATATTTTTTTCTTTGATATTGGAAATTATTTTTAATTTGAAAATACTAGATTGATTTTATTTTACTTCTGTATAATTTATCCAATTAACATATTTCTATAGATTACTTCTATTAATTTTATTGAAAATAAATTTATTAACATTTCATGTGTTTTTATTATAATATGGATGTTTATTGGAATGTTGATTATGTGTTGTTTATCCACCCACTGAATTTTTCAGTTGGGTTAGGATCTTGTTATCAATTTTATAGGAAGGGAAAATTATTGATGTTCTATATGTTGTTATTCTAATGTATATGACTATTATAATACTGACTATGTATTTTTTATCACTCCAAATTTTTTATCTAGAAATGTTATGATCATGTTTTCCCTTTTATTAAATTTGGAATAAGTGTTTATATTACATAAATTTCTATTAAAATTAAGATGATTATGGGTTAGTTAGCAATATATTTTATTTACTATCTACATTATATCTCTGAATAGGTTATGATCATGTTATGACTTTTATTAACATGGGGAATGTATTATCATAATATCTATTATTAGTCCAATATGGACTATTATTTGATATGAATTGTTTATTTATTTACTTAAATGATGAATATATTATATATATAAGGGAATTGCGGGACTGAACAATATATATCCCCAGGATTCATTAGTAGTTCTTATGAGAAATACATGTTAGGGTATTATTGTATGTTTGTACACATATTAATATGTTTAGATGTAGGTATCATCATGATGTCTTATCTTATATTATGGAATTTGTAGTTTGACATTATACATTTCATTTTTAAGGGACCAATTTTTTCTTGTGATCTATTCATTTTCATTTCTATATGTCGATATATTTACACTCAACGTTAATTTATGATGACTTTTTTTATTATTTTATTATCACTTGATCCATGTTTATATTATGATAGCTTCTGTTGTATGCTACACCTTAGTGGGAATCTAAAATTACCTAGGTTTTTTTCCATTCCCTAGGAAACGTTGTGGATAAATATGTGTAATTTTAAGGAATATAATCAAAGGGATAATAATTTTTTCATAACGTGTTCATGATATTTCATATGTTTTAAAATGTAATATCTGTATTTTGTTTTTGTATTCTCAGAATACAGTACTTTTAAATACCACAAAAATCATGTTTTAAAACAATTGGTATTAGAAAATGATCATAAGAACCTAGGGGAATTGATTTAGAGTAACCTTTTTAAATTATATATATACTATAGAAACACATATTATTTCATGGCAAAACTCTAGAAAACATAATAGGGATTTTATTTTTCAATTCAACATCATGACCAATTATGTTTATTCTATTATTAGGAGAATACCACTAATTAGAGGAGTGAGAAAAATATCAACACCTATTGTCATTATAGGGATATCCATTCTTAGAAATCCAATGAAGCTGAAGATTAATATAATTAGATATTAATGATATTAATGTATTAGACCCATGTTTTGAAAAAGAATCTATCCCCTATAGAACAATATACTGGTCCACATCTTGCTGTAACTATATTTCACCACTTCAAACAACAAAAATCTTCATTATTCATTGGAACTATAAATACATTGGTAGTTGAAAAATGGATCCAGTACATAGATATGATCTTTATCACTATTGGATGTTGTAAAAAGAATAAATACATCCAGATCAATTATCATTGGAAGGGAGATATGAACCAGTATAGAATATGAGATAATACAAAAATAATTGGAATCATTTAAGGTGATTTTATGTAAAAAAATATTTTCATCATTAGTAAACAGGTTATATTTAATGAAATTTTCTCAATGATAAATATAAATGTGGATGACAATGTTTTTGATTATGAGGCTAAATTCACATGGTTATCTAGATGTGTTATGGACTATACATGTATACTAAAATGAAAGATTGGTCATTTCATTGATGAGTTAATGTTGAACCATCAAATGGAATTGATTTCTCATTAATTTTATTCATATTATGAAATCATCTGTAGTTTAATTAAGATATAAAATTAGTTCTCTATTGAACTCAGTAATGGTGAAAGGATTTTAAATAACAATACATGTAGGATAAAACCTATGGAGTAGGAGGATTTAAGGAAATAGTTGCAAAAATTTTGTGATAAGTGATTTATACACTCAAACAATTTCATTATGTGGAGATCCTATTTTTTTTTTAAAAAAATAATGACGGATCTATGATATTATTCATAAATTATAATAAGTAAAATTACATCACTATAAATAATAAATATTACATACCATGGATTGATGGATTATTTGATCGTCTTCAAAGAGCCCAATAATTTTCAATTATTCATATTCAATCCTATTATCATTAGAAAATTCTGAAGAAGGGTTATATAATGATGATGATATTACAAAAAAGTTATGAAAAATATTAATTTAAAGTAATATCTTTTGTATTTTCTTGTTAGAATTTTATATTTATATGTATGATGAAAATATTATTCATGGATTATCTTGATAAAACATTAGTGGTATTCATTTATGATATCTTCATATATTCTATGATATATGAAGATAATGAGATTAATCTACAAATAATTATAGATACCATCATAAAAATGAATTTTATAGGAAATATAGTAAGTTTAAATTTTATCACAATGAAGTCTATTTTCTTAGCTATGTTGTCTCTAAGGATTGAATATATTTTGTTCCTTCTAACACATAAGTTATCAATGAATGTAATACTTAAAAATTGTAAATAAGATATGTATAATCTTAGGTTTAAAAGGTTAATATCAATGGTTCACTCAATATGTTTCAATTTTTTCCATTCAATTAACCATGGTAATAAATAAATGGATATTTCCCATGGTCAAGGTAGAGGGAAGAATATTTTTATGGGGAAAATATGAGATAGATTAGTGAACTAGTATTAATTTTACCATAATGTAATGAAAGATTTTTAAATGAAGGTTTAGTATAAATGAAAGTAAATTGTTTTACCCATATTTATAAAATATATTTTGGTTGCCTATGATTTATGAAAATTTAAAATCCATTAACAGAACTATCAAACTCATGAAATTGTGTTACAATCCACAATATCTTCATTAAAAATATGGATACACAAAAGGTATAGTGAAATATTTGATATATATATATATATGGATCACATTTTTTTATTGTATATCTTATCCTTGAAGGTGATCAATAGTAGGTAAAGAAGATTGTTGGAACTACTCAAGGACTACCACTGTTCAATACACTACCTCCCTATCAAGGATGACATGGTGGCTCTTGAATTTGTTTAGAGGGACCATGAAATTATAACCATTATGAGTATTAATAAGGATCATATAAAAATATATAATAAATATGGACATTTTTATTTTTAGGTTAGGGGATACAACATTCAATTTACAAGAAATTTACAATCCATCCTTACTATAAAATATATGGAACTATTAGAAAGAAAACAATGACATAAAAATGAATATTATAATACTAAATGAGGGTAAATTGAATGATTATTCTCTTGAGATAGATTGTTGATGTTTGGGATGTGGCTATTTTTTATATTTGTACCATAGTTAAAGAGGTAACTTCTAGATAAAGTACATAGGTCAAATATTTCTATACACATTGGTACCACAATGATGTTTTGAGATGTTGAGGAAAAGTGGTTATTAATATGTTTTGAATAATATTGTGTTAATAAGGTGTTGGTTGAGAGTATAAAAGGTTTGATAATATTTTTGTCTTTTATTTTTCAATATAAAACTCATAACATTTGTGAGAACATAATAAACATAACAGTGTTGGTTGAAAATAGTGATCAGTTGAAGTTGAATGACTTAATGAATTAATTTGGAGTCCATTAGTTAGATGTCTTCGAGCAGTGTATGGAATAATATTTTTATGTAAGAAATCATTCAAATTTACACCTGCAAAAATATTATATGAAGTTAATAATATTTGATTCTTTAGTATTCATAAATTAAAAAAATCATGATTTCTAAAAGATCTCATGATCCAAGATTAGTTACAAAGGCAGAGATTGAGGTAGATTAGTTAAAATCTTATGCTAATTGTTTTTTTTCTATGTTTACCAAAATGATTTTTTTAGAATATAGTGTGATGGTATAAAGTATTATCGCTCAGATATATATAAATCCTTTTCATTAGGGAAATTTTGAAGGAATAATGAATGAATTACATTTGATAATGTATTCCGATGAAGGTCAATGGATGAACACTTAATAATATATCCAACATTATCAAATTATTATATCGTGGATAAAAGTTCTTTGGATGTATGTTTTTGTGATGATTCATCAGATAATTATACTTAACTTTATTGGATTGAGGTCATTAAATGAACCATTTATGATGAATTTTTTAAGATAAGTTATTATGGTTTCTCTGGATGAAAGTATCTTCGATGGAGTGAAAAAAAACTCTATTATAATAATATTTTTGAGGGAAAATATATGAGGTAAAACTATTGAAAATTTAATATATATATATATATATATATATAGGTACCCATATAGTGTAATTATTCAAATTTACTTGATTGAAGCTCATCAGATTGGGCTTTCCATGCGACGAAAATTTTGGTTAGGAATGAAAATGATGAAGACACAAGAGGGGGTTTATTGTGTTATTTTAAAAACATGATAGAAAAAATAAATTCCTATTTTTAATGTGTATACCTCTTTATCACATAAATATTAGTGAGTAGTAAAAATTAAATGAAGAAAGGAATAGCACATAGTGATGCATAGTGGGTTGGAAGATTCAAAATCATATAATAAATTAACAAAATTGTTGGATCAATAAAATCCCAAAAATCTCCCTATAGTGTCCTGATTTTTTTCATTTCATGTCATTAAAATATTTTAATATATATTTCTAAATTTTGGTCCTGAGACAACATGCGATTTGGGGGCCTATTGTACTCAAAATTATTTTCATAAAAATTCAAGATAAATTTTTTGTTAGGATCATACAAATTATTAATGAAAATTGTATAACTCATAAATGGTTGGTTAGAACATAAATATAAGACCATATTTGAGTCCATAACTCAATATATTCCCTATATGAGACCTAAAATGAGTCAGTTCAAGATGTTCATACTCCTCAATCATTTGTAGTACAATCAGTAAAATAATTAATTAAATCACATTGAATAAAATTTAAAAATGTATCTATGTATCGCCATGTTAAATATCCCATGGTAAGCCACATAATCCTAGAAATTTACCAAAAATATCTCTCCTCATTTTAGTTGGAAGATCATGATGAAACTCAAAAATTGAGCAGATCGGTATATAACGAATGCAACAACTCATTGAAAATCATTGAAAAATCAATTCTTTATCATAGCTTGATCCAAAATCGAGGTATGGATTGATAATTGGTGTTATTCCCCAATTCATTAAAATAATTAGCATAATCAACAGCCTTTTCTCTAATTTTAGTTAATTTTGTGGATTTTTCATGAGCCTATGTTAGAGTTTTAAATATTTTAAAACATTGTTCTATAACCAGTAATCACATTCTTGATCATTGGATAAGGACAGTTAAGAAAATATGTTGATAACCATTGATTCTATTTTTTTCTCCATAATTTTTTCACATTATTAATCGATGGGATCCCCACCATCCTGACTTGACAATTTTTGTGTGTTTCGTAGCCCGATGAGATCCCCAGATTCATAATTTTTTAATGAGGAGAGTTTTAATCGATGATGGGGATGCAGATCTGGGAGTATTTTAACTTCTAAAATATTTTTTTGATGAATAAATCATGAAAAATCAACTATGGAAGATCTGGAACATGCATTGGCATACAAGAACTCACAACTCGATTAGAAAATGGTTTTTGGCCACTATAGGGCCCGAAATGGAAGATATGGAGCCCATTTAATGTTAAATGGCTGATTTGAACCAAGAACAATAGTGAAACATCGTTAAATGGGACGATATACCATGAGGATCATGGATCATAATTTCCTTCCAAAACCAGACTACATGCCATCTTCAATGAAGAACACATGACATATACCATTTCCATGGTGATGGATAGGGGTTCTCAAACCCACAAGGATTGAATGTTGTTTAGATCTATAACTCACCATGTACTATATTCTCAATTGGATAAACTTTTTGGTAGAACATGTAGGTGGGATTCTCTGTTAATTTACATAGACACAAGGTCCAATATATAAACCCAATGAGTAACACATAACCAGATCTCATGGTAGCATGTACATGCCATGTATTCACCTACATAGTGTGTATTGAAAGATTGTTGGGATCTTTGTTCTAGCCAAATACACATCTTAGATAGGTATAGGTACCACACACTGTGTGGGTCCTCTTACATGTTTTCTACACCTTCAGCTCCTTGGAGATATCATCAAATTTATGTATCTCCTTTGTTTGGACTCAGATCCTGGCTCGTGAGTAGCTTGTCTTGACTGTTTTTTCATGTATAATGTGATGGTTCCCACATTTGTGCCTTTATATCAATTATGTAGAATTTTCTTGGCATGAAACCTTCTAAGGTGACCTTGATGATGGAAGTGATTATTCTGGATCACAAGATACTTACTCCCAAGTGGAACCCTCCAGCTGAGCTGGGAATGTGTCACATAAGGCTTCTATAGTTGATCCCTCTATTTGAGATGAGGGGGGGGGGGTGTCATCTATATACTCTCTAGTATAACGATCTAGTTTGGATGGGAATGAGACCTTAGCTATTATTAGTGTGTAAAACTCTATCTATTCTGTTCATGGGTCCTCAAATTATTGAGTAGAAACCTCCGATGGTATTAGGGCTTGGTTCCTCATTGACTTAGAGTGTAACCCTCCAGTGGGGCTAGGCATAGGTCCTCGACCATCAGAGTGGATCCCTCCAACTAGGATGGATATTGGTCCTCCAATGGCTATCATTTTGGATCCCTATTACTTTATAGGGCATGGGTCCTCTACCTATAATTTATGGCCCCTCTACTATGAAGCACAGTGAAGAGATGTGGTTCTACAAAGATTTGTACTCATGAAGAATATGGATGCTTTCCCCCACTGAGATACATTTTTATGAAGCGACCAGAAACCATATGTGTGAGTTAGTGTTGTCCAACGGGGATAGTATCAAGGTGTAGTGAATGTTCTCCTTATACTTGTTTGTTCAAGGCAGACGCGTAGGATTCTAGGCATAATTAGTGGACATTTGGAATTTTTGGATACCCTTACTCTTGGGCTATGATGTGATATGGATATACTCTTACTCTCTTAATTATGAATGTTTGACTTAGAATATATAAATCATTCTTTTTTACCCACTACTTGGGTTTGGTTACTCTATTTCTAGGCAAGTTAATGATGCATGGGGCATGCCACATGTTTTTTGTGTATTGTTTTTCATTTTTTTATGAGTCTAATCTCTGAATATAGGAGGAAAGGTCTCAACAAGTAGTTCTTCTACTAATCATGTTTCACCCCTTGTTCTTGGACGAGCTTACATTCACTCTATGTTGGGTTGATCAAGAATCATTCACGATCCCTTGTGTTTATACCATCTTCCTCTTCCTTTTTCATCTCTTATTTTTTCCTCAACATTTGATTCATTCTAATAGGTATGTATATACTCACCCTTGCATGTGATCTTCATGCACATGTTGTGTCTTATGTAGATGATAGACATGTTGAGCATGACTAGAGAAGAGCTTAGGGATATTTTGTTCTTAGAATGCATACATTTTTCATATCTTGGGATTCAAGAGTGGGTATATCTAGTTACAATTTTCTATTATATGTTTATTAGGTTAGGGATTATTTTTGGTTGGGCATGTATTTTACCCTTTTACTTTTCAGTTAACACAAAATTAGTTTTGTACTATCTAGAGCTTCATGCATGCTCGACTTATTTTTATAGTAGTGTTGCATCTTTTATTAATTCATTCTACAATTTTTTTGTAGGACCTTTTTTCCATGTAAGTACATTGGAAAATTCCTCCCCATGTTAGTTGAGCCATTGGTGCTTAACACCATCCTTGGAATATAGATGCGAGCTTCATGTAGTTACAACTCGATCCCCGACATGGGTTAGTTCGTGAAATATTAGTATCCTAACTTTTTCATTATATGGGATGTTGTTAATACATATCTATTTAAGGTGATTGGTTTGGATTAAATAAACTGTGTAAATGTGTATCTAGTGTGGCTCTAAGGATAGGGAATCTGGTGATGGTGTGTTATCCAATACAGTCATTCAAATGGGCTGTGACTACATGATTGTCGACTCTGTATACTAAGACATCTTTTTCATGGATTAATTATAAATGAATCATATTAGATTGAGTGTTTGGAATTCCTTCTTGAGTTTGGTCCCCATTTTTGTTGATATATATATACTCATATGACTACGGTACTACTTGAAAATGTTCAAGATGCCTCCATGATGACAGCCAACTAGGATACGAGCTCAAATTCATAATGAACACCCTATGAGTTGTGAGTCCTTATTTTAGGGTTCATCCTGCAATCCCCTTATCCTAGGATGGAAGGTAACAGAACCTCATCCTTTAAGGCATCAGATCATTCTAGCAAAGGAGGATGAGGATGAGAATACGCTTAGCGTAGTCTACAAGTTACCGAATCATAGAATCATGTGGTAATACAACAATCCAAATCCTTAGGAAGTAGAGTATTGGTTATATTTAGTATCATATATCTTCAGGTTTGTTTGGACCCCGATAGATCATGTAGTTGCATAGGATGATATCATTCTCAATGAAAAATCTAGGTATTGGTGGATCCTTGTTACATAGATGCATGATGAGTAGACACTCTTATGGGACATATTATTTCAGCTGTTTCATGAGGATCACTACCCCTCCATCATACACTCAATGTAGATCCAGAAGATTCCAGAACTACAAAAGGTAGGGATGATGGTGGATGAATATGCAATGAGGATTACATTTATTACACATTAATCCCTTGACAGGATATAGTACAACTACTTCTGAGCATCAATGTTTGAGTAGGGATTCTATTGACAGATCTGAGCCAGTGTATTTCCCTTCTGTATCCCCACCTATGATGGGGTGCAAGATAGGAAACTATTGACATAGAATATCTTGTTAGAGGGATTTGAAATATGTGGAGTTAGAAGTGGACTTTGTATAGATGGATTGTCTAGAGTAGCTAGAAGATTCCAGGCACGAGGCTATCAGAGTAGAGAATCCTTCCAGGATTAGACTGAAGTTAGTGGTCAGAGGTACCATTGAGTGATAGGGAATCCAAATGTGTGTAGGTGCTTTAAATATTGTGGGAATGGTCACATTACTTGAGAATTACCAACCAATCATACAGAGTACCCCAATATGATTACTGATGGACCACCAAGATTGAGAGAGTGTCATGACATGGGAACACACAGGCATGGATAGGGTGGTTCCAATAGAAGCAGAGAAGGAATAAGAGGACAAGGAGTGATAGGTGATGGACATCATTATAAGGACCTATCACTACAACAATCAAGAATCCCACATCAGGTTTGGGGAGGTAGTGTCTAGGGATACAGAAATATGTAGGCTTTTGATGTCTTTGACCTCATAGTGTATGAGATGTCCAAAGGTACAATCATTGTTTATTTGAATCTTACTTCAAAAATAATAGACATACATTTTAGTAACTCCTCTATCTATCTAATTCTGGTGTTAGGGATATATATCCATGTATAGGTGCTAGCACAACATCATTATCTTCATGTTCCTAAAGAGAACAATTATTCGTTATAATTTATTTTCTAGCAGTGTGAGCTATTTCATGGGGGAGATTGGTTCATGTGGGAACTTTTCATCATCATGATGGAACTCTATGATTTCTTATTGGGTATGGATTGGGTTTACATGGTCTGATCCCGAATTTAGCATCACTATAGACAATTCTGATGCCTACAAACTAATGGGACACGATTCTCCTTTTCTAGTGTGAGAGTTCTCATGGAAGGGAAAGTAGGTTCAATAAGAATGAGGTTTTAGCCTATCACCCACAAGTCGAAGAGAGTATACCTAGGTAGAATAGTCTCTTCAGGAATCTTGGTTCCTTATGTTGTGGAGGATTAATTGGAAGTCATCCCTAATGACTTTTTGAGATCCCCACTATGATAGGGGATTTAGTTTTTTATCTATAGGCACCCATGGACTACCATAATATCTTCTTCGACATATCAGATGACACCTACAAATCTCTACGAGTTATGGATGTAGTTTTAGGACATTAGAGGGAAGCTATTAATTAGACCAAGTGTTTCCTCTAGTCCAGTTGGAGTCTAGTTAGCGAAAATGGTGGATGGGAGATTATGGATTTGTGTGGATAATAATTTCCTAAACCATTCCCTGATAAAGAATAATTACCCCTTGTCGAGGATTGATGAACACTTTTACATGTTGTGAGGTGTGAGATAGTTATGGATCATCGATCTATGTTCTACCATTATATAGTTGTGGGTTTTCGTTGATTATATTCCAAATTTGTCTTTCCAATGTCGCTTTGAAAAAATTAGTTTTCCTAGTGATTCCCTTCAGTGTGAGGAATTATCTAGACGTGTTTATGTATTTGATGAACAAGTTTTTCAACATTTAATTTGGATAGATCATTTTTATTTTACTCAATGATCTACTTTTATACTCCCCATAATATTTATAGCACTAGGATTACTAGATTATGGTTGTAGACTTTCTTTAAGAGAACCAGTTTTATGGAAAACTCTCAAAATTCTAGTTCTAGACACACGAGGATATCTTTTTGGAGTATTTCATTTCTAAAAATGTTTTAGACACAGACCCATCGTATAACAAAGTAGTTATTTATTAGAATCTACCTAAGAACTTGTTATAGGTACAGTAGTTCATTGGCTTCGTGGGGTAGTACAAGAGTTTGTGGAAGATGTATTCAGAATCAAAGCCACTTTGACTACCCTAACATGAAAATGGTTATAATTTAAATAGTATGGGTAGTTAGAGATTTCCTTTTAGGAGTTTAGGTAGATATTGATAAGTTCTATATTGTTGAGAAAATCTATGTTGGAGTAGAGTTAGTAGTGTATGGAAATTCCATTCATGCGGGTCTTGGTTGCATGTTGATGCAATGATAGGAAGTTATCGCATATGGGTTATGAAAGTCGAGACCCCACAAGAAATACTTAGTGAATAAAAACCTTGAGCTAGTAGAGGTAGTCTTCTCCCTGAGGATGTGGAGGCACAACCTTTTGGGGGAGTGCTTTGTGGTTTATTCAGACTACAGAAGTCTCGAGCATGTCTTCACATATAGAGACATGAACCTTCAATATTGGTGTTGATTAGAGTTTCCACGTGGAAACTACATTGAGATATTATATACTCCAGTGAAGGGAAATATTGTAGCATATTTCCTTAGTAGGATGTTCCACACATTCATGGCGCAAGAAGCTTTGGAGCTGTTAGCTTACGAATAGCTGAACCTGGTAGAGCATGAGGGTATAACTTTTATTTTGTTGATGGCATTGACTCCTTCAATCCTAGAGTGTGTGTGAGTGTCCCAGATAGGATACATTGACTATGAGTTCTTACATGATTAGATATCCATTAGAGACTCACCACATAGATATTACGTTGGAGGGAATCACATCATCCTTTTCCAGGGGAGAACAATTGCTCCAGTCACATTATGGGAGGAGGTGATACTGGAGATCCTCACTTATATATACATATTAGTGTGGGGATAATGTATAGAGACCATCAGTTTAGTTTTGGTGATCTATAAGGTGATGAATCTTAGCAGAGTTTGTCTCTCGGTGCCTCACCTGTCAAAAGATAAAGGATGGGAACCTTGTTTTGGTAGGGTTGTTGCAGCCCCTTGATATCCCAGTGTAAATATGAGATGAACTATCCATGGACTTCATCACATGGAATCTATTCTCAATGAAGGGTCATGAACCTATCTTGGTGATAGTTGATAGACTCACAAGCCACCAAAGTTTTTTTCTTTTAGGGAGAAGAGTTTATTGGAGTGTTTGTGGAAGTAATAAATGTGGTAGATCATTCAAATTCATGGGATGCCATCATTTTTTATCTCTAATCATGAAATATGGTCTACGTCATGATTGTGGGGAGGCTTGTAGGAGGTATTCGTGAACCAATTACAGACGAGTACAACCTTTCACCCCCATTCTGATGGAAAGACTGATCACAATATCCATGTGTTAGAGGATGTGTTCAGGGATTGTATGATGGACTTTGACTAGATCTGGGAGGACCACCCTGCCGTTGTAGAGTTTTTGTATAATAACCAATTTACTATCATCATGGAATATTTTTAGGTTGTATATGGGAGACCCTACATGTCACCCTTGTGAGATAGAGATCTGTGGTACATCATTTGTGGTTCTAGTTATGGTACATGAGTCAATAGATAAAGTCTAGATCATATGTGAATAGATGAGGACAATCCAGATCATATTGAAATCTTAGGTTTATCATCATCATAGGCCCTTGGAGTTTGAGAGGGTAGACAAAACATTCCTATGCGTCCCCCCCCAACAAGTAATACAATGGATTATCTAGGGAGGAATGATATCCTTGAGAATCACCTCATCATTAGAGATCATGGAGAGGGTTAATGGGGTTACATACCACCTATCCCTATCCACACAGATGGAGATGGTGAAAAAAATCTTCCAAGCATTGAATCTAAGGAGATACGTTCATAAACACACACTTTCCATTAACTCGGGTGTGATGAACCTGACGGATGTATCCACTTTTTCAGAGTAACCAATGGTGATCGAGGATCCACATGAGTGATCCTGACATGGAAAGACCACCCCATTGGTTCGCATGTTGTGGAAGTATAGAAACATGTCGCATAGTTCTTAGGATCCAGAGAAAAAATTTCAAGCTTTGTATCCATATGTGTTTTCCTTGTATTTTTTTAATGTTGGAAAATATTGACGATGTTAATGAAGTAGAGACCTAGTTTTTTACCTATAAGACATTGAATTATTTATATATATATTTCTAGAGCTTCGAGTTGAGAAAACCTACAATTTCAATGCCCAGTGTGCCTGAAATTTATTTTAAAAAATTATTAAATTTATTTTATATTGTGAGATTGTAGTTTATTAATGAAAATTGGATAACAAATAAAAGCTTGTTAATATCAGAAATTAGTAACCATGGTTGAGTCCAAAATGTGTTGTTTTTCCTAGGCATGGCATAAATTTTAGTAGGAGCGGGACTTTCATACCCTTTTCGCATTGGTGGTATGTTCAATGAAAAAATTATTTAAATCACTTTTAACTATATTAAAAATATATAAATTTATCTACATTAAAAATGGACTAGGATTGGACTTATAATCACAATCATTTTCCAATGATCTCTCCCCAACATTTTGTTAGGAGATCGTGAAAAAACAACAGAATCGAGTAGATCGAGACACAAGGAATGCAACATATCCTTCTTAATCATTGTAGAATTCATTATTCATAAGTGGTTGATAACAAATCAAGGTATTACTTTTCAATTGTTGTTATTAATCAATTTTATTAAAATATAGATAATGATCAATTTCCTTTCACTAATATGTGTTAAATTTCCAGCCATTTCATGTGCCACCGAACTGTTTTTCAATTTGATATATCAGTGTTCTAACCCTTGTATGTCTTTTTTTATTATTGTAAAATAAATCTTTGAAAATGTTGTTAAAAAACTTGGATTCTATTGATTTTTCTTCCTATCTGCTTTAATTTATTGAGAAGATGGATCCTTACGGACCCAGTTCAACATTTAAAAGGTGGTACTGAGCCCGATCGTACCCCTATATTCATAATGTTTTCATGAGAAGAGCTTGAATTAGCGAATATGCAGCATATATAGAAAGATTTAGTGTTCTAGATGATTGTTTTGATGAAAGGATCATGAGAAATCAACTATGGATTATCTGGTACATGTGGGGGTGTACGTGAACTCACAAATTGATCAGAGATCAATTTACATCAACCGAAGGGCCTAAAATAGTAGACCTATACAAGATCAAACATTAATGGGATGATTAGAGGTGTGATCTGCGGATAAATGGGTGAAATGACTAGATCTTCTTCCCAGATATTGGATCTAAATTTATATTAATAACCTAACTAAACCTGGAGTGATTTCGATTAAATTACACATGGTGTGTGACCTTTCCATAAAGGGGGGTATGGTTGTTGAAACCCACATAGATTACCCAACATGTAAATATATAACACATCATGAACCACCTAGATCAATTGAGAAACCATGTGGCGGACCACATATGTGGGAGTCCATAAAAAGGTACATAGACACAGGGTCTGGTTTATGGACATGGTGAGCATCACAAAACCCAATCTCTGGGTGGCTCGGACACACCATGTTGTCCACCTGTATGGTGTGAACGCTTACACGGTCATGAGCTATGTACCATCCCGGGACATGGTCAGGATATTGAGCAGGACCACACACCATGTGGGTCCCCTCTCACATTGTGTACCCCTTGAACATCTTGGAATAATCATTAAACATTCTTATCTCCATCGTTTGACCTTGTATTTTGGCCCACGAGTATCCTGGAAAGTGTGTTTTTTCACATAGAACATGTTGGTTCCCTCAGTTGTGGATTTAGAGGTATGATATAGAATTTTACAAGCATGATACCTTCTGAGGTGACCCTAAGGATGGAAGTAAGCCGACATGATCACTATATACTTACTCTCAAGTTGAACCCTCCATCAAGGATGGGTATGGTTCCTCAACAACTATTAGAGTGGAACCATCCAGTTGGGCTGGGCACGGGTCCTTGAAATCCCAACTGAAATCCTCCTATTTTATCTTGGAAAGGATAATCATTGACTCAGAGTAGAACCCTCCCGCTAGGCTAGGAATGGGTCCTCGAACATCAAAGTAGAACCCTATATCATGGAAAGTCTTGGGTCCTCAATATGATATTAGAGTTAACCCTCATGTTGTACAAGGAATGGGTTATCTACCTAGAATTTTTGATCCCTTGAGTGTGTGGCATAGTGATGAGATGTGATTTTACATAGATTTGGACTCACGAAGAAGAAGGGTGTATTCCCCACAAAGACACATTTATGTGATGCAACCAAAAATCTTTTGGGATATTTCGTAATGCACAAAGAGGATCGTATCAAGGATTGGTGATTGAGTTACTTATACAAGTGTGTTCAAGGCTGATGTGGGGGATGTTAAGAATCATTCTTGTACTTTTGGAAATATTGGATACTCTTCTACCTGGGATGAGATATGATATAGATATCCCAATACACTCTCTCTGATGGCCTTCATTGACATAGCACACACACAGTGAGAGACACACAGACACCCACATATATAAATATATCTTATAACCAATCCTTGGTTTTGGTTACTCTCGTTCTAGAAGAGGTGAAGATGCATGAGGTATGACATGTGATTTCTATGACTTGATTCATGTGGTTGGATGAGTATAATATCATGGTATATATGAATAATTATCGATAGGTAGTTCATATACTCACCATGATTAGCACCTTGGGATTGTATGACATTATATTTTTTCATTTTTGGGTTGATTAGTACTCTTTCGTTGTACCTTGTGTATCTACTATCTTCCTCTTCCATTTTGTATATCTTGCTGCTGGCCCCATAGATTTCAAGGTATTCTAATGGGTATGTATATTCATTCACCTTCATGGGATTTTTCCACACATTTCATGTCCTCTATAGATGACAAATAGGTTAACTATGATTCTAGATGAAGATAAGGATACTGGGTTCTTGGATAGCATACGATTGTCATAGTTTGGGATTCATGGGAGGGTCTCTCTATTATCTATTTTCTTTTATTGTTTTTTAGGTTGGGAGATATTTCAATTTGGGCATTTATTTTTCCCTTTTTATGTTTTAGTTTACCCTACTATACCTTTGTATTATCTAGAGGTTCACGTGTGTTTGGTTTGTTTTATTATTAGTTTTTCATATTTTATTCTTTCCCTATCAACTATTTCATTGAGTTCGATGTTTATTTTCATATATTTACTTAGAAAAAGTCCCCCTGAGTTATATTTTTCTTTGGTTCTTATCGCCTATCATAGGCCTAGGGAGGTAGGATTGGGTTAGGTGTAGCTCAATCCCTATCATGGGTCATGTCATTAACCCCCCCATATGATCACAAAACCCATAAAACCAATATTGACATTAATATGAAAATATAAGTCTAAATTAAATAATTAATAACACTGAGATATAAATGATTGTTCGAGGCCAAATTCATTAACATGGAATTTTTTTAAAAGAGTTAAAAATCAGGATTTAAATACTATAATTATACACCATAGAAAAACATATCAATAAATTTCTCCCAAATAAATAAAAATAATCTTAGAATATAATTTATCCCCCATATTTCTCCCACACATTTTTTAATAAGTTTTAAATATTTAACCCCTTAATTCCCCCCAACATTTTTGACCCAAAAAAAGATATTAAAAAACAAATTAATGCTCACATGATATAATAACATATATGAAAGATGATATTATCTGACAGGAAAGAATATCAAAGAAATAAAATAAAACAAAATAACATTTCTATTTAAATGAAAGCATGATATACAAGGATATTTTTCATTTCATTTTAGAAATACATTGGTGGAGGAAAAATGAATATTTTTTAATGTTAAATGGATCATATTCACACTAAAAACATCAATCTCTTTTAGTCACATCATCAATTACTCTGAATTGTAGTGGCATTATTCTTTTAATATTTGTATATCATTGATATATCGAAGAAGGCGATAATTGTTTAGATAAAATCCCCTTTATCTAATTAAGATACAGTTTATAAATAATTTTCAATATGATATTCTCCATTTTTCTTATTGTTTCCACTTTAAAAACGTCAACATAATATGCTGAAATTTAGCTTTTCAGTAAAATTTTAAACATTCCATTAATAGAAACAAAATATTCTTTTAAAACAAAGGAGTTATTCAAATCTTCATAATATTTTCCTGAAATTGTATGATCTTTATGTAGCTTTACTAATTATCTTTATAGAATATTAAACATAAATGGAAACTATATAGAGAACATTCAACCTTTATTAATAAAAAATTATTTAACATATGGTTATTCAAATCCATTGATTTCGATATATCTTCTTAATAATTATTTTTGAGGAATCCACAATAAAAGAAACTAACTATTCTCTAAATAGATCAGTTATAGTACCAAGAAATGAATTCTCTTACTTATAGGATTCTTTAAACTCTATATTGTCAATATGTTATGAAAAAATAAAAATAATCAAATGATCCAAACCTTTAACAGTTATACTTTGAGAATATTATTTTGAGAATGAAGTCATAGGTCTCTCCATGCCCCTCAGATTAGATTCATTATAATTCTATCTATTTGGAATTTCAAATAAGGAAGATTAAAGGTTTTATAGGGTTAAATAATGTGTGTGGATTTTAAATAAGAAGAAGAAATGTTTTACTTTGAAACTTTTAGGTGACATTTCTAATTATTGAGGAAAAATTAATGAAATTATTTCATCTTTTATAGTTATAAATATATTTTTCTATAAAAATTATTTATCTAAGAATAAGTTAAAATAATATAAAACATGTCTAAGAAAAAATATTTAAAAGCTAAGTGAGTTATATAATATAAATTATGTATTATGTATTATATTTTTCAATGAAATTAAATACTCTTATATTTCTTTATATGATTTAAATTAATATTATAAATATTATGCACTCCATCTTACATAAAGATCATTTCAGAAAAAAATCTTAATATGATATATTAAAAAATATATAATGAAATAAAAATATATTTTTAGTGAATAAAATGTCTTCAAATCTATTAAACATATTAAAATATTTTTTCAATTTTTTCAAACATCATAATATATAATTAATGTACATGAAATTAAATTATGATGTTATTATTAAATATTTAAGAATTATTAATGTTGTTATGAAACATGTAAAAATTTTATTTATCTTATGAAATTATAATGTGTGAAAACATTTAATAGTTTAGGTATATAGAAAAATTTAATGTATAGGAAAAATGATAAAACATTAAGAATATTTTATCCCTAGGTATAAAATAGTTAATGTAAAAAATGAAATACTTTATTGATTTTAACATTTTATATTTATGGATCATTGATTTTATATAAATAACTACATCAATATTGATCAAAAATAGAATAAATTTTCACATATATTTTTAGAACCCCCAAATAAATATAACAATTGAGTTTAGTAGAATATATATGAAACATTTCAAGCATAGATGAATTCTAGTAACTAAATGATTTTTGGTTAAGTAGTGTTTGATACTAATTATATAGAAAAAATATATATTTTTTGAGAAAAAATATATAATTAAATATATATAATTCTTTTGAATAATGAACATTCTTGTCACCAAAAAACAGAGGTTTTTAAAAATAAAATCCTTATCATAGGGTGTATTCTTTTTGAACTGTCAAATTATTCTGAGAAGACCTTACCATAATTTATGTGGTAAAACTATATACTTATATTGTGTATCCTTGTGAGCTTTACATGTTATCTATAATATTTTTTTCCTTAAATAAATACTTTTAATTTTTACAAAATAGTATATATTCTCTTTTTTATTTGGGAATAAAATAATTCCAGAATAATTTTTTTCATTATTACTTCTGATCCATAGATTACATTATTTATAGATTTATTTTGACAATAGATTTGATTCAAAAAAATTTCTCCCATGATAATAATGCTTGAGTATTTCTTTAAATTATAAAATTCACATAATAGTTCTGTTATTTTATTTCCATTCAATGTTTATGAACATTTGTAATAATTACACCTTAAACATGAAATGACGTTTTTTAAAAATCATGATCAATTGTAATAGAATCATAATAATTTTTTGTATTTATATTAACATTCTAAAAATATTCAAATTTTACCTCGACCATAAAACAATATTTATTTGTTTAATCATAAAAATGTTTTTCATATCTATAAATTAGGGAGGAAGAAGGTTGTACCTCATAAACATGATACCTAATACATAGATTTTTGATTTTATTTCTATGATCATATTTATAGTTTATAGTGGATTCATCACTTGAAACATTAGTGGAAATATAATGATCAAATATAACTTTTTATCATTTTAATTTATAATTATCATTCCTTTAAGCTTTACTCATAGGACAATAAGATATTATGTGACACTTTTTATTGTATTCATTACATTGGACTTCTTTATTCCTTTTTAATTTTTAATTTATATTAACATATAAATTTAAATATTTCATAAAAAGATACGATATATATTTACATTAATATGAGTAAAATGAATCAAAAGATCACACCATAGTAATTTTGAGTGTAAAAACATTCTTTTTTATAGAGATATGATTTTTTATCTTATTATTTGATATCATCTTCATAAATCTTCTATTTTCTAATCAGTTAATTAATATTGGACTCAAAAAATAGTGTGTATTTAATAATAACATTATTTATTTCATTCTAATTTTTTTAAAAACTCTAAGTACATTTAATGCTTGAACAATTTCTGGAATATTTTCTCCAAAGACAGTAACATAAATGACATCTTCTATCATTCTTCCATTCATTTGAGTGGTGTGTTCATATTCATTCAACTTGAATGTATCAAATTTATGTTTTTCATTATTATAAGGTATTTTTTTAATGTTATCAGTTACTTCACATGAATAAAAAATAGTATTCCACATCTCATATTTTGTAACAGACTGAGAAACTCAATTAAATTCATTAGATCCTACTACACATACAATATCATTAATAATTATAAAATTAATATCATAATCTATCCATTAATATTAATTCCACTTCTATAGTTCTCCATTAATAACACCATAGACCTTTCATACTTTAAATTTATTAATTATTCCAAGATTTTTCTAATCAATAATAATGTTTCCTATTGAGAATCTATAATTATCAATATTAAAATAAGGGTAATGGATCATCAACATACATTCCCTGAAATCATCAATTTTAAATTTAGCTTCATCTAGATATTTTACAAGAAATTTTTAATGTCAAGATAAATATAATCCTAGGAATATGAACATTAGATACAAATTGATGGTTTTAAAATGAAAAAATATTCAGGGGTTTAAAAAATTAAATATATCTAATGTATCACTTTTTTATACCAATTAATTGTATCAAGAAGTAATAATAAAATTTTAACATATTTTAATAAAGAAAAATATCACAATAGATCCATTTATTTGAATCCAATTTTTGTGTAGGAATAATAAAGGAAAAGACACAATAGGGGGAGGGGGTGAATTGTGTTCCATTATAAACATGACTGAAATAGTACATCACTCATTATTTTTAAAGATATCATTTCCTTCCTTAATAAATATGATTTATTTGAAGCAAATAAAAAAGTAAATAATCAAACACATCGATATATAGAGGTTTGGGGAACGAAAATCTCTTAGTCCACTCAAAAAAATCTCTCCTGAAAAACACGAGGATGTTCACCTGATGATCATTCCTCTATGGGCTTTTATAAATTAGTATATGTAGATGAAACCATTAAAACAAGGCTTTATGAAGGCATTATAATATATTGATAAGGAAATGAAATTTTCATATATTATTATTAAAATATAATAATCCACCATGACTGAGTATGAGTGGTTGAAATTTCAAAAAAGAATATAAGATATTTATATTTTTGTGGCACATGTTCATATAATAGTTGAAAAAACAGAAAAAGTAATTTAACATCCTTGAAAGAAAATAGTATTTAAATAATAATCTACAATAAGAATAAATTATTTTTTAAGCATTAGTAGAGAAAAAATCAGAATATGATCAATCATATATATCTCCAAATTGTAACTCTAATACATTATTGTAAAAAATATAAAAAATATAATAAAGAAATGTAGGTGTATAAACTGCACAATAATAAAAAATAAAACAACCAAAACGTGTATGTATACCAATTATAGTTCTTAAAAGAAACAGAAATGATAAAAAAATATTTTTGCAAATTTATATGTATCTCTCAAAGTGAAGAATAAACTCTTTGAATTTAACAAGATGCTGAAATTGAATCATGTCAAATATCTTAAGAAATATTTAATGAATGATCATGATAACAAAACCACTCATCTTGGTTTTAATTAGAATTTAATGCTTAGATAACATCATAACATCCTTATGAAAGAATAATGATTTAATACCTTAAAAAAGATCATCGTAATTAGTCTCAAAAAATATATAAAACAGATATTCAATCTATTGAGACCATTGAAATAATTTTGGAAATAATCCTAAATTTCAAAAATTATACTTCATTAAGAAAAATGATGGGTTTCTCAGTGTAAAAATATTCAACAAAATTATAGTGGACAGAAAAAGATTGATTAAAAATGTATGGATGATGAATCATATGTATTTACCTCAAATGAATGGTTTATTCTATATGTAAGGATCATAATACATATTTTTACTTTAATTGAAGGGTATGAATGAATGGATCCTTATTGAAGGTTGAGTTTATGAAACATTGTTTCTGATTAGAAGTGGGTGGTATAAACCATTTTCCATATCTTCTTATATACACATAATGAATACTTTATAAATCAAATAAAATCCCATGAGATTAATGTCTAAAATTTATTATGAAATAATGATTTTATTCCTATAATGATTATCTTATAATTTACATAACGTAACCTTGTTAGAAACATAACTATAGATTTTTGTGAGCATTTTAATCCAAAAAGGAAATTAATTAAATTATTGGATCAACACATTCCCATATAACATTTCTCAGGATTTGAGATAAAATTCATTGGATGAAGGTAGAGTCAATTGAAATAAATTTTTGAGGTACCAATAAAGGTGTGTAGGAACACAATATGTGGTTATATTAATCAAAAGTATTCTATGAAAGTTATTGGTTCGATGAAAGAAATGTATTTAATTATATTTAATAAATTCATAAATGTGAAAATCATTTTATAATTTATCATTGGTTGAATTATCATAAACTATATTAATTAATAAAGCTAAGATATGAGGAATTTCTTTAGAAAGTTAGAGGAGATATTTGAGAAAGTAATGAAGATCTTTGATAGAGAATGTATTTGAATGTTCCTAGCTTTTATGAGCTTTTAATACGGTCAAGGAAATAATGTTACACAGTGTGGTGTTCAATGTTTTAGTGAGGTATTTTAATTTTATGATTGTTAATCACCTTTATTTCTAATAGGATCATTTACTATATAAATGGATAAATATTCATAGAGTATTGTTTATGAATTATTATTTATGGATTAAATGATACAAATGTAAATAGATGGTTAAAAATCGTGTGAAGATGAATTGATTTGATGGATACCAGAAAACGTTTTACATCATTTGGTATTATGTGAACTGTGTGGAAAGGAAATCAGACAGATAGGTTGTAAAAGAAATTAGAGGTATATATTGACTTATTGATGGTATTAACATGGAATAAGAATCTATTTCATTAAGTTATGTATACTAGATAAAGTTATTATTAGACGGATTGTTTGTTATTGAAGTCCAGGAAGATGTGTTTTCATATACCAATGATATAAAAGGAGGAATAATAAAAACAAATATGAATGGAATGTCTGAATAATGTTAAAGTATAAAAATGAAAATTTATCAAATCGTGAAGGATATGGTTAAAGCTATTATTATGAATCATTTTTATATCATTTATCTACTCATGGAAATAATGCACTACTAATTAAAAATAATGTTATGTATATGTAAGGATATTATATAAGTGTTGTAAAAATATACAAAGAATTGTATTATCATGGTTTTATGGTATTTTATTACTTCAAAACCATGATTAGGACTAGCTATTCATATTGAATAGTAAACATTCTTAAGAACTATAATGATGTGGATGTTCCAAATTTTTTTTTCTATAAGATTCATTTCTCTTTAATCAGACTTGTATGTTATTTATTACCTAATAAAATGTAAAAATGGAATATCATTGATTTACCCCATATCAGTGATCGAAAAATATTGATTGGTATTTTTCAAGATGTATCAGAGAGAAGGTTCCCTTCATTGACTCTTTTATACTGTTTAATGTAATAGAAAATGCCATGGATTTTTATAAGTCTATTAACAGTAAGGGGATTCCAATCTTTTATAATAAGAATTATTAAATCTATAAGTAATTAATTTAATTTTATTTATTATATATAGTATATTAAATTATAGGGGATACAACATATAGTTTCTACTATCATTCTATTGGTACCGCCTTAACTTCTACTGATAAAAAAATTTGGAAAATGATGGGTGATCAAGAAATTATATACTTTTCACACTCAAAGAATGTAAATTTTAATTAGATAAAAAAATTGGAATAACTAAAGGTATCTGAGGAAAACTGAAGAATATATTTGAAGGAAATATAAGATTGGATAAAATATATATTATAGATCTAGATGTTGGTCATAAAATGGGATATGAAAATTCTATTGAAAAGTTCACTAAAAGGAAAAATGACATTATTATCACTATAATTTTTTTTTAGTAGTTGGAAGACTTAACTATTGATGAAAATATTCTATAAACTTTATAACACCCATTATTTTTAAGAACAGTTTATTCCTCATATGAATTAACATACTTTAATGTCTTTAATTTCATGATACAATGAGTCAAAATTTATTTATATTCTATACCTTGTTAATCTTGTGATACACGCAATATCCACTTAGATTCCATTACACATAACACTGTGTTTCTATGGAAAAACATTTTATTATTATATTTATTCAAATGAGATAGTTATAACATAATCATTAAACATAGTAATAAGAATTTTAATAAATCATTTTTAAATATTATATATAATGGATTCATATAGTTAAATTAAATTAATAATAATATATACAATTTTTATTAAAAAATTTATATGTTTAAAAATACTAATTTCTTTAAAGAACTAATTTTTTGTCCTTTTGAGAATAATAATAAAATTAATTTTTGAAACATTTTGAATATGATGTTGATAAAATATAATTCATTTTTTAATGCACATTTTTAAAAATAGATTATCGTGAATTTTAGATATTTTTATGAAATACTTCACTTTTTGATGAATAGTTAAAAATAAAAAACATTAATTAAATTTGTTTTCCGTATAATTTATTTATATATTGAATTTTTTTAAAATTTAAATTTAAATTTTAATGAGTATAATTTTACATCAAGAAATCCAAATTAGGTCATTGGAACCAATTTCACTTTGAAATTTTATATCAAAACATTCCGAACATTTAAACAAATTTTCTTAAAAACCCCACAGTTGCGACACATATACAAGATTTGTTTTTATAAAATTAATCCAATTATGTTATTGTAATTTCTAAATTGTATTAAATATTTGTAATAATAATAATTTATTATTTAAATAGATATAAATTTATTTTTTGACTAAAAATAGTAGTGAAGTGATAAAAAAATAATTACAATGAAGAAGAGAAAAGATAGCTTAACACAAGACTAAACATTAAACATAAGCACAAAATGACCTAGGAACATGTCCAAAATCCATTGGCTTCCTATATATATACCCTATCCTACATTTTAATTTACTGTGACCAATATTTTACCCACATGAAATAGGAAAAATGTGAGTAGAATCCCATATTAAAAAATATACAAGAATGTCGCTCCTCCTCCACTATAAAATGGAACTCACCCCTCCCACTTATTCACATATATCAAGAACATTGGATAAGAAACAATCTACCTAAATATTTTACCAAAATTTCTAACTTAATCAAATAATCCTCCCTTTTGGAGGTAATCCTTCTAAATAACACCTTTTATGGAAACAAATAGGAGTTACCAAAATAATAGGTAACATCCTTCCTCACTCTTTTATTTTATTTTCATTCTCTACCCCCTCAATAGTTACTATTCCATTATTATATAATGACTAAAGTATAATAGAAATATGGGAAAAAATTATTCTAAGGATGAAACCTACATGTTCATTCAATTTCATCTAATGGGTAACAAACTCACGGTTCTTTTGTACAGTGAACTATGGCCTCACAAAATGATTTTGTTCGTTTTTTCCTTTATCATCTATCATGGTTTAGAATTATGGTTGAAAATAGGATTTTATATGATATATATAATATTTAGTATTTATTTATTCATATATAATTATTATATAATACATAACATCATGATATTTATTTTCTGTAAATGTAATAATTTCATTTTGGGATGTGTAGACTACATCCTCCTCAAAACAATGTGATTCGTTCAAACTCTACTTGTAATTTATTAAGTTTGGTTTCAGTATAAATATATGATATATATGAAATAATAATTCTACTATAATATTATATATATGTGCCCATATATTCTATTTACATTCATTCTTTCAGTATGATAATCTAACAGAAATAACGTTCATGTGTCCATACGGCCTACTGTATCTTTGAATGGTGTATTTAATTTAAAATTTTTATCATCCTTAGATTATTATAAATAAATATATAAAAAATATTGAATGTTATTTATATCATGTTTTAAATTCTATAAATCATTATATACGTATGAGGACCAAAATTTTAACATATTTAGAAAAAATTCAAAAAATGAAGTGAATATTATCAGAAATGTGACCTTAACATTGAAGTGTTAATAAGAATATAATATGAAGACATATATGGTATTAGATATAATAATATGGTTATATGGTACATAAATAATAAACTTATGTTTATTATAGGGTATGTTTTAATGTATTTGATTACAGTCAAGATATAAGGTGACCAGATTTCTCTTCTCACTTTTATTCCTACAAGATTTACACCTTATTCACCACTCATTTAATATGTCTGTTGTATATAATTCCAATGAATATATTATATGATTATTATCATTAAATTTATTGTTATTTATATATCCATTCGCTGATCTCTCTTTCATGTGGTTTCTGTTTCAAAAGATACTAAATTGGTAAAGTAGTTTTATCTCAAATTGCCTTCTCTATGACACATGCCATAAAATTTAAAAACCATATTTCAGAAAATGTTATCAAAAATGATTTCAAAAATGTTTTCAAAAATAGAAGCTTCTGGTAATTTTTAATGAATAATTATTTTAAAATTGTTTTATGGTTTCAATTATTCTTTTATAAATTTTCCATGATATATTCAAAGAAAATAATTTACAAAAATGTTTTATGTATTTAAAAAGTATTTTTAAAATCAGAATGGATATTTTACACTAAAAATGACTTTTAATAATATTTCCAAATTACTTTCCATCTAAGATAACATCCATTGGTGTTACAAATTCCTTTATGGGGAAATTATTTTATGGTTCCATTCATATTCTTTCTATAAAATTGACTATGTTGGGATGAATTTATTTTTATTAAACCTTTTTTTATCTCACAAGTAATATTCTAATGAATCCCACTTTATATCATGCATTATGATTTGATGAAATGATCATGAAACATTTATTTCTCCTTATGATAAGTTATTATTACATATTTATGGAACCCATTTCATTTCATGGGATATGATTTGATTGTCTATGAATTTTCAGAACAGGTATATATGATTTCATTATTAGATAGGAGGGACCTATATCTCTCTATAATTCATTGGGTAATAATTTATATCTCCTGATATAATGATGAGAATCAAGTCAATGGGCTTGATCCACTATGGTAATATGGGGAAACCCAGTCCACCTTGGAAATATGTTCAGTGAATCCCAATCTTCTCTTGGATGATGGGGAAAACTGATCCACTATGGGAATATGGGAAAACATGATCTATTATGATGAAAAAACTATGAATGGGGTTTTTTTCATGTCCCTCAATGTTCGTGTAGTCCTTGTAAAGGGCCTTGATATATCCTAAAAATTAATCGTGACATTTAGGTAATGATATTACATTTAATGTGTCTACTATAATTCAATTCATTGGTTATGATTTCAATGATTATGATCAATATTCCCTTAATATTAATGTCTTATAAACATCCAATATTTATTCCATGATTCATTTATATGATATTTGATATGCAAGGTATGCCCATATAATGTCATGATCACATTTTCAAACCCTTATTCTCCTATTTATACCAACATATATCCCTTGTTTACCATCAATGAGCATATGAGCTCACCCCATTTTATTTTTCCATTTCTCTAATTCTGAAGACACGTATTAAGTATAACATGTCTAAAAATGGTTCTAGTGATGAATAAACTAGTGTGAGATAAATTAGGTCACATACATTCTAGTGTTTATGTTTCTATGTTTCCAAAGGCACTAGGCTAATACGGTCCTTGGGAATCTGATTGTGTAATATATTATATATTTTTTAAAACCGATTTAAAATTACATATGAAAATATAGGATCACTATATTGGTATCAGAGCAATAGTTTAGTTAACCTCTAGAAACTAGGATGAGAAAACCATAGTTTGAACAATATGGCCTTGTCTATAGAAATCTGAATGCCTAGTGAATTGATGGGAAAATTCCTTGGAATGTAGGTATATTATAGAGGGACTAATTTCCATGAAATACATCCTTATGTAGAAACTATATTTTGATGTGGTTCTGGAAGAAATTATCCTATGAGTTAAAACTCTAACAAGGAGAATTTGACATGACTCGAGTGTATTCTAGCATATAAAAATAAGCCTTACGATGCACTTGGTTTGATACTATAGGGGGATATTCTTTGGGAATTAACAAAATCGCAATGAACCAACAAGAAGGATTTAAAAAGAAATTGGCTATGAATTGCCTATGACAAACCTAGGGTGTTATATACTATTAAACGTGTCACAATTTTGACATCATATAAGTGGGTTTTCAGTGGTTCCTCACTAGGAGAACTATTTCCTACTGTATGCTTATTGGTGTTACTTAATATATGGAACCCAAAGGATCTGTGTTCAAGGTGACTATGATGGAAAATTCAATGATTAGTATCCCTATAATCATAATTATATAGGAATTGGAATTCAAAACCTCATTGTTTTTCTCACAAAAAATTCACCATCATTGAATCATGATGAGATTGCTAATGATCACATTATGGAACAATAATATAATGAGTCCTTCATGAGGAAACGTAAACCATATTTTAGTTGCTCATATAATCCTCCTTTTTCTGAACATTGGATCAGTTCCACTAAAATTATATTCATTATTCTATATTGTTTGGATCTTGCGAAATTCATTATCACTATTTATCATTTAGAAGGATATGTAGACCAGTGGTAGACTCTAATAACTAATATGAGGAAGCAAGATGAAATTGAATGCATGGATTGGGACGATTTCAAGATCTTATTCTTCAATTAGTAATTTACTTATGTTTTTCAAAGGATGGTGTAAAATTAGTTCCTTGAGTTGAAGAAAATGGATGATTAATCCATTGGTACCTATGAGGATAATTTAACAAGACTTTTGAGGCACACTTTTAGAATTATCATCCATCCAAAATGTAAATTTGATAGGTTATTCATTGGATTAAAGAGAAGTCTCATAAGGGAATTGACCATAGTAGAATTTTGTATCTACGAAGTGATTGTGTGTTTTATAGTAAATGATTAATTAGAGGTTGGAGTTACATATAAATTTCATGGTTTTCAAAATAAAATGAATACGGGGTAAAATGGAAAACCTAAAAACCATGGATATAAGTAAATGAGACATCCACGATTATCTATGTGTGAGAAAAATGATGGAGGGAATTGTCTTATGGGGTCTTATAAGTGTTTTAAGTGCATAAGGCATGGTCATCGGGAAATTTATTGTTTCACTAGTGTGGAGAATATTTCTAATGATACAAATAGAGGAAAATCTACAAATAATGAACATGCCGCACATCCTTTCTTTTAGCGTAAAGAGGATGGGTACTTTTCTAACCAATTCCCTTTCCATAGGGTTGGTGTTGATGATCGACATCAACAATCTCTAAAAATTATGGATAAGGGTAAATCTCATGTGATCACCATTTTTGATCTGGGGATGAGATAATTACATGGTGAAAGGAACACTTACCTTCTACTCTAGAACTGTTAATGTCTTATTTTATTATGGACATACCCACTCTTTCATATCTATTGAATTTTATAAGTGTATTAAGATTCCTCCCCAATGATTAGATGAGGAAATAGTCGTTAAAACACCTAATCATATGATGATTACATCTCATGTTTATGATTCATCTATGGTTGATGATTATGGGAATGTAATTCCCAAAAATATTTTCATCCTTCCCATGGATGAATTTGATGCCATATTATTAATATATTGACTTTATCTACATAAAACCAACAACAGTTGTCAAGGAAAGGAAGTTATATTTAATATTTCATATCAAACTATGATCGTCAAACAATGTGACGATAAGTATGAACATCTTATAGAGATTAAAACAATTTTATGGGGCTTTAGTACCAATTAAAAGGAATGCCTTTCTAAAATTGCTGTGGTTAAATCAATATTATTATTATTACAATTGTTTTGGAATTTCTGTATTTGTTCTCAGAAGAGTTTCATAGACTTCCACCAAAACATGATGTTGAGTTCTCAGTAGAACTTCAACCTGGTTCCAAAAAAAATCAAAGACTCCCTATGGAATAGACCCAATTGAATAGATCGAATTGAATATAAATTCAAAGAAAACCATGATAAGGGATTCATTCAGCCATGTGTGTCACCTTGGGGTGAACTTCCCATCTTTGTGAAAATGAATGATGCATTAGTGTAACCTAATATTGATTATGTAGAGTTAACAAGATCAAGATCAAGCACACATATTATTTTCCTAATACTGATGACTTGTTTTATTATCTAATATAAGCATAATAATTTTCCAAGATTAAACTTCATTATGGATTTCATCAATTGAGGTTCAGAAGTAGGATATACACAAGAAGAAATTCTCAACAAGGTATAGTCATAATGAGTATATTGTTATACCTTTTGATCATACTAATTCCCCTTATATCTTCAAGGATTTAACGAATAGATTTTATAGATATTACCATGTTCAGTTGTTTGTAGTCTTTATAGTTGGTATTATTATATATTCAATTATACCGAAATAGTATGAAGACCAATTGATAATTTCACTAAAGACCCTTTGAAATGAGAAACTGTATGAAAAAAATAAAAATAGTAAATTTTTTGACTGGAAAAGGTTTCATTTTTTGGTCACAAAATATAAAGAGATGGTATAATAGTAGATCCATCAATGATAGTGGCTATTAAATGTTAGCCTAGACCATCCACACTGAATGTGATACATTGTTTTCTTTTAATATTTGGATATTAGTGATGGTATGTGGAGAATTTCTCACAACTATCGAGTCCAATGAAAAAGTTAACTCAGAAGGATGTCAATGTCCTATGGATTTATGAATGTGAGTAAAATTTCAAGGAACTAAAGGGATGGTTGGTTATTGAGCCTATTCAAACATTACCATGTAGTAGATATAGGTTTATAATCTATAGTGACGCATCTAACATGACATTCGGATTTTTTATTATGCATAATTACATGGTTATGACTTATGCATCTTGACACTTGACAATCCATGAGCAAAATTACCCAACTCATGATTTAGAGTTATCATAAATAATTTTTTCCTTAATGATATAAGGACATTATGTTTATGGAAAAACATTTTATATATATTCTGTTCATAAAAGAAAGAAATATATATTCAAATAGAAATATCTAAACATGCTCGAGAGAATATGGTCAGAGTTAATAACAAATTATGATTGCTCAATGCATTACCACCCAAGAAAAGGGAACAAGATGGACGATTATTTGAGTCAAAATATCATGCTCACATGTAATGGCCAGGACCTCTCCAGTCGATTACTTTGTAAAAACGTTTTTTTATGTGGTCAATGCGGCGAACATCAAAAATAATAATTATTAATAATAATAAATGGTGACGTGTTAATAAATTTTTAATAAATAATTATAATAATAATGTTGGTTTTTTTTTATAGATCTGGTAATAATGATTTAATGAGAATTATGTTTTGAATTAAATTCAATGAGATTTGAGATATGAGAATAAATTAAAGATGTTATGATAATTGTGTAAAAATAAATAAATAAAGGTTTAAAATAAATTTGGGGCGTGCCACAAGGAGAGAGAAGATAAAAAAATATAATAATATGAAATAAAAGGGTAGGCGCACCAACAAAATAAATATTGGAAAGAGAAAATAAAATTTTTTGAAAAATAAATATAAGAGAGAGGCGCCACTTTTTGTTGGAGAGAATCTTGGGAGAAAGAATTAATAAAGATTGGAGAGAGGGAGGAGTTATAAGATATTAATGGGAATAAAATTAAGTGTGAAATAAATAGTAAATGAGATAATTGGTGATGAATTTCCAGCGTGAAAAATGACAAATGGTGATTGATTGGAGTTAGAGAAATAAATAAACAATTAATTAATAAAATATTGTTGTCATTTTTTTTGATAATAAAACACTGTTTTCACAATAACTTCTTCGTGCGACCTCGGTTTCACGAACTATTAGTGGCAGTGCGACCCTGACTACGAGACGAAAATTATGAGTCCAATATTGGATGTCTTTTTCGGGTTTTCGGATTGGGTACCCAAAACACTCATGAATTAATAGATTTAATATTGTTATTATTACAGGATCTTGTATCCAACGTTTCTCCCTCATACGGTATCAGATTGACGATCCGTCAGCGACAGCGTAACCCTGAAATTATGACGGTCATTTTAAGACCATTAATGAGCTACTTTAATGACTCATGCCTAGGGTCAACGAAACACCACATATTGATAGAACTATCATTATTATTAAAACACGGGGAAACCACGTGACGTGTTGTGTGTTAACCAATAAAAACATGTAACGTATGTACGGTCACATCGTGTATTCATTAATGCATGCTGAATATGGATTTACCTATTCATTGCCTATATAAGAACAAGGTCATGTTTTATCTTCCATATCGATCGCTTCTTTTTCGCACGACGACGCTCTTGGACGATCGAGAAGTATTCCTCCTCTAACTTCTTTGTCCGAGCTCCGAATTACGATCCGTCAGCGGCCACAGGATCGTAGCGACGAGACGAAGTTTCTAAGCCCGAACTTGTCACCTTTCATTCATTCCTTCCTTCTCCAGCTTCCATCCTAGGAGGCGTTTGTCGGGTTTGGCGAAGGCGGAGGACACTGAAGGACGTCGTCGGAAGCGACGTGATCGGGACCTTTTGAGGTAGGGGTTTACCTTCATCTCTCTTTTTGGTACAACATGCGGGGTGGGATATTTTTATTTTGATCCATGGGATGCAGTTGAACTTTAAATAAAGATAATAACCGGATAAAGAAGGGTTTGGGGTTTTGTGCTGTTTCTATTACCTTCCAGTTTCTTTATCTTCTGATTGTGATTTTGGATTGAAAGGCCTTTGCCTACTGAAAATCAAGGCCGTTGGTGGCCTTTGCATGCGCAATTGATATCTGAATTGTTTGTGGTTGGTTTTGTTAAAACATGGAAAATGGATAAGCACGTAAATACTGGCAGATTAAATGAGAATGAAAACCTTGTGTGATCACCCCGGTTGAACAAAGTTGGAATAATGAACATGTTGGTGGTTTGGTTGTTTTGTGGAAAATGCCTTTATTTATGAAAATTGTTTTGATTATGGAATGTGTTTTGAAGTAAAAGGTGTTTTCAAATGCGGAAATTTTTTGTGTGTGGAAAGGGTTTTATGTGTGTAACTTTGAAATAAATGAATGATGGAATGTTGTGTGGTTGTGATAATCTTTTATAAAGGAAATGGCATGTGGTTGCTTGCGTTTTACCTAACCTTGGTTGTGGATGGAAGGGATATGTTTGTGAAAGGTTTTGTCTGGATGATAGTTGCCCAGTAGTAATAATTTGTTAAACCATTACATGAAAAATAAAAACCTAAATGGGGTTGGGGGATGATTGTTTGGTTGTTGATGCATGCTTCGTGGTAGCAGTGTCGAGGCACATGCTCAGTTTCTCTTTTTAAGAAGCCAAAGGTTGGGCTGTGTGTTTGGTATATGTATATATATAATTGTATCTTTGTGTTTTGTCGCACCAAACCCATGTCAAGCACCTAGTGTCAAACACTCCCATTTTATGGGAGAGGGTGTTCCCCCTTAGTTACTAGCTCCTTCCTGCTCCTTCTTACATAGGCTATGATGGCTTGAGGTGACCTTACACCCAAGACTCTTCGGGTAGGTCTCGGAGGCTGTGATGTCTTGAGGCGACCTTTAGCCCAAGACTATTCGGACAGGCTTACCGTTCCCAAGAACCTTCGGGATGAGGCCCAGGTGTCTGCGGGCGGGTTAGTGGTTGTGGCCCAGGTGTGTGCGGGAGGGATGCGTGGTTTGGCCCAGGTGTGTGCGGGCGGGAAGAGTGTGGTAGAGTCAGGACGTTTGCCGTTAGGAAGAGAAGCATCTAATTAAGTGGGAAATGGTGCTGGGTACCCAATACTTTTGTTCTATATATATACTAAACTTTTTTGTGTTAGTTGGTGAGTGTGACCAGTGAGGCTGGGTGGATAGTTTTTCCTTGTTAGTTTCTAGTTCTTCTGTTTTCTCACGGGACCTTAGGGTGTCTCCCCACTTGTGAACGAGAGCTTTAGGTTCTCTACTGAGTATACTTGTATTCTCACCCTACGTTGTTTCAGGTTTTCAGGAGGACTACCAGGGCCGTGCGGGACCCTACTAGTCAGGCAGTGGGAGCTGTGCAGTTGCTGTTTTCTTGTTTTTCTTTTGGTACTGTACTCACTTGTACATTGAGCTTATTTGTACTTGTACCTGTTTCAATTTATTTATACATGCATATGGGACTGGTTTGGGGTTATTTTCAGCACCTTTGTTCTTTTTCCTTTTTGGTGGTTGACTTTTCCTATTTCCAATCCTAACTATAAAAAGGGTAATGCCTCCCATGATTGAAAAAAATAAACTCATACCCTTGGTGCTAGTCGCCACCCCGGGGCCTACTGGAGGCGGGACTCGGGGGTCATTATCTCCCTTTCACCATTGCCATCTCAGGAGGGGCATCTTTGATGGAAGGGGGTCGTGACAGAATGGTATCAAAGGAATGGTTGAGAGATAGGATGGAGTCTGGAGTTAGGCACAGTGAGGATTGCATGGGATGGTAGGGAAACAGTGTTAGCTGATCTTGGTGTGTGACATAGGCCAGGGAAGACCGGCTAGGACATGGGATTTTAGGGCCCCCCGTGATCTGATGCAAGAACTCTGAGCCTACCGAACAACCAAGTGAGGCTACATTGATTTTAGGGTAGAAACCCTAGGAAATGTACATTCATCATCATGTTTTTGTTTTACCTGATTTGGGGCGTTCTGGGAATAAAGTAAAATGATAAAATGAACCCTTGATAAATATCCTTACTACTCGGGATTAGGTTTTCCTTGTTTACCGTACAGTTGTGGCACCTGGACGGCGTTCCCAGGTGGCTCAGGTGGCCGAGGCCTAGCAGGTTCAGGCGATTGATCAACTGAGGATCGATCGACAGGAGGAAGACAGCCAGTGGCAGAAGACCCTCCATTCTTTCCAGCGTCAGACTCTCAAGAAGTACGAGGGAAGTACTTCGGACCTGGAGATGGAGGGGTGGCTTGAAGAGCTAGGGATCACTTTTACCTTGATCCGTGCTCCGAAGGAGTACTGGGTCCCCCTAGCGGTCAGTCAGATGAGAGGCACGGCACGCCCATGGTGGATGCTCTACCTCGGGGAGAGGAAGGAGGCAGAGATTCCATGGGCTGACTTCGAAAAGGAGTTCCGAGAGGAATTCCTTTCTTCTTTGATCAAGGAGGAAAAGCGTCAGGAGTTTCTCTCCCTTCAGCAGGGGAGTATGACTGTTCGAGAGTTGGGAATTAAGTTCAAGAATCTCCTACGCTTTGCTCCGGAACTCTTTCCGGATGAAGAGTCTCGGGCGAGACGTTTGGAAGAGGCGCTTCGTCCTTCGCTTCAGTATGTTGTGACCCCCTTCACCCGTACGACATACTTAGCCGTACAGAAGAAGGCGGAAGCTGTAGAGAGGATGCACTTGCAGGTAGGTGCACCCCGAGAAGGGATCCAGGCGGGTCTGTCGAAGGGGAAGGCAGTCAGTAGCAGACCTCCTGCGACCGGACCTTCCAGGTTCAGGCCGGTGGGGAGCAGGCCCCAGCGGTTCCAGTTCAGGTCTTCAGGCCCTCGTCCTTCCTTCTCGAGTCCTGGACTGAAGTGTTTTTCTTGTGGAGGTTTCGGGCACTTCCGGAGTTAGTGCCCGTCCAGAGCTCAGCACGGTGGAGGTGGTCAGGATCAGTACCCGCCTCAGCAGTAGTTGCCGTCGAGGCCTTTTCAGCAGCAACAGGGCCCTCCGAGGGTAGACCCAGTAGGAGGAGGCCGATCTCAGGGTGCTCCTCAGGGACCTCGACCAGGGCATGGTCGGGGAGGTGGTCGATATCAGAGAGGCAGAGGAGCTGGGCGTGGACAGTTGCACGCAGTAGAGTTGGCAGCTCCAGCGGGACCAGAGGTGGTACGAGGTACGATCTATTTGTTCAGCACTCTTGTTTCTACCTTGTTCGATTCAGGAGCTTCGCACTCTTTTGTTGCACCCAGTCTAGCCCATGCTTTGGGTCTAGACGTAGAGAGACTTTCTATACCCCTGGTACTGAGTACGCCTGTTGGAGGTCAGACCCGTTTGTCTTGTGTTTGTCGGGGATGCGAGCTGACGTTGGGACCACATCGGTCCATTAGAGATCTTCTTTTGCTACAGATGCAGCCATATGACATCATCTTAGGCATCGACTGGCTGTTCTCTGTTAGTGCTGTTATCGACTGCTTCCGGAGAAGAGTCGTGTTCTCCGATATGGATGGACAGCGTGTGACTTTTGTTGGCGAGAGGATCTATCAGGTGGGAAGCCGGCATGTGAAGCCTCTATTTTCTTTGTTGAGTGGGATATCAGCGGTTCCAGCTGATACAGAGATGATGAACGTTCCAGATTATGTTGGGGAATTCCTCGATGTCTTTCCCGAGGAGGTTGTGACTCTATCCCCTCGACGTGATGTTGAGTTTGGCATAGAGTTACAGCCAGGTGCTCGTCCGATCTCGATGGCTCTTTATCGGATGGCACCTTCGGAGTTGCGGGAGTTGCGGATTCAGATTGACGTTCTGATGGAGAAGGGTTTCGTTCGACCCAGTGTGTCTCCATGGGGTGCTCCAGTTCTGTTCATGAAAAAGGAGGATGGTGGTCTCAGGCTATGCATAGACTACCGGAAGCTGAATCAGGTAACGGTCAAGAACCGTTACCCCCTTCCGAGAATAGATGACCTCTTCGACCAGCTGAGGGGAGCATGTTGGTTTTCTAAGATTGATCTGCGGTCGGGATATCATCAGTTGAGGGTAAAAGATAGTGACATCCCAAAGATAGCTTTCAGGTGCAGGTATGGGCACTTCGAGTTTGTATTGATGCCGTTTGGGGTTACGAATGCACCAGTTTTGTTCATGGGTCTTATGAAATTTGACTTCCGAGAGTTTCTGGACCAGTTCGTCGTTGTGTTCATCGATGACATCTTGATCTACTCAAGATAAAAGGAGGAGCACATTGATCATCTCAGGGCTGTCTTGGAAGTCCTTCGACACCATCAGCTTTATGGAAAGTTGTCAAAATGTAAGTTCTTGATGCAAGAAGTACACTTCCTTGGGCACGTGGTGTCTCAGCATGGAGTGTCAGTGGACCCGTCGAAGGTAGAAGCAGTTGTTTCTTGGACAGCACCCAAGAGTGTGGCAGAAGTTCGTAGTTTCCTGGGGTTGGCTGGATACTATCGGAGGTTCGTCTTGGACTTCTCTCGAGTTTCTGCTCTGTTGACAGCTTTGACTAGGAAGAATCAGGTCTTCCTGTGGAATGAGCAATGTCAGGAAGCTTTCGACTACCTGAATGAGAAGTTGGTTAGTGCTCCCATCCTTAGGTTTCCAGAGGAATGATCCTTGTATGAGGTGTTTTGTGATGCCTCTGGCCTTGTCTTGGGATGTGTGCTGATGCAGAAGAAGGATGTGATCTGCTATGGGTCTAGGCAGTTGCGTCCTCACGAGCGGAACTATGCCACCCATGACTTGGAGCTTGCAGCAGTAGTGTTCGCATTGAATCTGTGGAGACATTACCTCTTTGGGGAGCGCTTTGTGGTCTTCACCGATCACAAGAGCTTGCGCTATATCTTCTCCCAACGTGACTTGAACTTACGACAGCGGAGATGGGTCGAGTTTCTCCAATACTACGACATTGAGATCTCGTACACTGAAGGTAAGGGAAACGTTGTGGCTGATGCCCTGAGCAGGAAGCCGCATAAAGAAGTGGTTCGGGAATCTGCTGATGCTTGGAAGGCGATGGGGGAGTTGGCTGCCTTGCACTTGGATGCGAGGGTGGAAGGTGCTAGAGGCTGCTTGTTTCAGATGATGTTACAGTCCTCTTTGTTGCAGCAAGTGGAAGAGTCACAGTGGGGAGACCCTGAGGTGGAAGTGTTGCAGGATTGTGTCGATCAGGGGAATGCACCGGAAGGATGGTCGGAGGACAGCCGACATCGGATGCTCTTTCATGGAAGGTTGTTTGTTCCAGAGGTGATGCGTGATGAAGTCCTTCATGAGTTCCATAGCTCAGCCTTGGCAGTACATCCAGGTGTTTCGAAAATGTACCAAGGCCTGAGGGGACAGTTTTGGTGGCCCGGGGTGAAATGGGCAGTGGCAGAGTTTGTGGCTAAATGCATGGTGTGTTAGCAGGTGAAGGCTGAACACCGCGTTCCTGGTGGTTTGTTGCATCCTTTAGATGTTCCCGAGTGGAAGTGGGACGACGTCTCGATGGACTTCATCACAGGACTACCCAGAGCTCAGGGCGGGCATGATGCTATCTGGGTAGTGGTGGATCGACTGACAAAATCTGCTCACTTCTTGGCCATCAAGGAGTCAGGACCTGTGAGTACCTTAGCACAGAGGTACGTGGATGTGGTGGTGCGTTTGCATGGAGTTCCGAAGACTATCGTCTTAGATCGGGACACTCGGTTCACCTCACGAGTCTGGAAGGGGTTACAGCATGCTTTTGGCACCCAGATACGCCTTAGTGCTACTTTTCACCCTCAGACTGATGGAATGACAGAGCGGACTATCCAAACATTGGAGGACATGCTGCGAGCATGTGTTCTGGATTTCAGAGGATCATGGGTACGACACTTGCCTTTAGGAGAGTTTGCCTACAACAACAGCTTCCACTCTACTATCGACATGGCTCCTTTTGAGGCTTTGTATGGAAGACCATGCCGTTCAACCTTTTGCTGGGCAGAGGTTGGTGAGACTAGTACTCTTGGACCAGAAGTAGTGCAGAGCACCACGGAGAAGGTCCAGCTAGTGCGGGAGAGGATGAAAGCAGCTCAGGATCGGCAGAAGTCTTATGCTGATCGTTGGAGGATGCCCTTGGAGTTCGAGGTGGGAGATCATGTGTTCTTGAAGGTTTCCCCACGACGGGGGTAGCAGAGGTTTCGAAAGGGGAGTAAGCTCTCCCCTAGGTTCATCGGACCTTTCGAGGTGTTGAGGTGAGTTGGCGAGGTGGAATATCAGCTGGCCCTACCACCTCAGTTGGAGAGGGTCCATGACGTCTTCCATGTCTCCCAGCATCGTCAGTACTTACATGATGACTCTCATGTCATCAACTGGGGAGAGCTAGATGTGGGAGAAGACGCGACCTTCGAGGAACGGCCAGTCAGGATCGAGGATCGCAAGGAGAAAGTGCTCCGTGGACGAACCATCGTCTTGGTTCGTGTGTTGTGGAGGCATGGCGGCCTTGAGGAGAGCACTTGGGAGCGGGAGACCCAGATGAGCGCTCAGTACCCGGGGTTGTTTTGACTTGTACCTTCCTTTGTTTGTTGGTGTTACCCTGTACCTTTGATATATAAAATGTTGTCTTGTTGGATGTGAGATCTTTGTTCCTTGTTCTTGGGAAGTGTGTGGCTAGTCCGGATATATGGGAAAGGAAAAACCTGATCCTTAATCAAGACGCATTAATGAGGATGCGATTAAACCCGTGCAGGCGAGTCAGTGCCGCCTAAAGCGGATAGTATCTTGACATAGGAGAGGGAATTCCTAACTCATAGAGATGTTGGTTGGTTCCTTGTCATGACGAGAGCCCTGATAGGTATCTTGTGGAGTGGTTCTTCAGATCCTTTCCTTCTTCTGGGTCAGTTTTTAATTCTCGAGGACGAGAATGTTTTGAGAGGTATCTAATGTAATGGCCCGGACCTCTCTGTTCGATTACTTTGTAAAAACGTTTTTTTTATGTGGTCAATGCGGTGAACATCAAAAATAATAATAATTATTAATAATAAATGGTGACGTGTTAATAAATTTTTACTAAATAATTATAATAATAATGTTTGTTTTTTTATAGATCTGGTAATAATGATTTAATGAGAATTATGTTTTGAATTAAATGCATTGAGATTTGAGATATGAGAATAAATTAAAGATGTTATGATAATTGTGTAAAAATAAATAAATAAAGGTTTAAAATAAATTTGGGGCGTGCCACAAGGGGAGAGAAGATGAAAAAATATAATAATATGAAATAAAAGGGGAGGCGCACCAACAAAATAACGATTGGAAAGAGAAAATAAAATTTATTGAAAAATAAATATAAGAGAGAGGCGCCACTTTTTGTGGGAGAGAATCTTGGGAGAAAGAATTAATAATGATTGGAGAGAGGGAGGAGTTATAAGATATTAATGGGAATAAAATTAAGTGTGAAATAAATAGTAAAGGAGATAATTGGTGATGAATTTCCAGCGTGAAAAATGACAAATGGTGATTGATTGGAGTTAGAGAAATAAATAAATAAATAATTAATAAAATATTGTTATCATTTTTTTTGATAATAAAACACTTTTTTCACAATAACTTCTTCGTGCGACCTCGGTTTCACGAACCGTCAGTGGCAGTGCGAACCTGACTATGAGACGAAAATTATGAGTCCAATATTGGATGTCTTTTTCGGGTTTTCGGATCGGGTACCCGAAACGCTCATGAATTAATAGATTTAATATTGTTATTATTACGGGATCTTGTATCCAACGTATCTCCCTCATACGGTATCGGATTGACGATCCATCAGCGACAGCGTAACCTTGAAATTATGACAGTCATTTTAAGACCATTAATGAGCTACTTTTATGACTCATGCCTCGGGTCAACGAAACACCACATATTGATAGAATTATCATTATTATTAAAACGCGTGGAAACCGCGTGACGTGTTGTGTGTTAACCAATCAAAACATGTAACGTATGTACGGTTACATAGTGTATTCATTAATGCACACTGAATACGGATTTACCTATTCATTGCCTATATAAGAACGAGGTCATGTTTTATCTTCCATATCGATCGCTTCTTTGTCGCACGACGACGCTCTTGGACGATCGAGAAGTATTCCTCCTCTAACTTCTTTGTCCGAGCTCCGAATTACGATCCGTCAGCGGCCACAGGATCGTAGCGACGAGACGAAGCTTCTAATCCCGGACTTGTCACCTTTCCTTCCTTCCTTCCTTCTCCAGCTTCCATCCTAGGAGGCGTTTGTCGGGTTTGGCGAAGGCGGAGGACACCGAAGGACGTCGTCGGAAGCGACGTGATCGGGACCTTTTGAGGTAGGGGTTTACCTTCGTCTCTCTTTTTGGTGCAACATGCGGGGTGGGATATTTTTCTTTTGTTCCATGGGATGCAGTTGAACTTTAAATAAAGATAATAACCGGATAAAGAAGGGTTTGGGGTTTTGTGTTGTTTCTATTGCCTTCCAGTTTCTTTATCTTCTGATTGTGATTTTGGATTGAAAGGCCTTTGCCTACTGAAAATCAATGCCGTTGGAGGCCTTTGCGTGCGCAATTGATATCTGAATTGTTTCTGGTTGGTTTTGTTAAAACATGGAAATGGATAAGCACGTAAAGACTGGCTGATTAAATGAGAATTAAAACCTTGTGTGATCACCCCGGTTGAACAAAGTTGGAATAATGAACATGTTGGTGGTTTGGTTGTTTTGTCGAAAATGACTTTATTTAAGAAAAGTGTTTTGATTATGGAATGTGTTTTGATGTAAAAGGTGTTTTCCAATGTGGAAATGTTTTGTGTGTGGAAAGGGTTTTATGTGTGGAACTTTGAAATAAATGAATGATAGATTGTTGTATGGTTGTGATAATCTTTTGTAAATGAAATGGCATGTGGTTGCTTGCGTTTTACCTAACCTTGGTTGTGGATGGCGGGGATATGTTTGTGAAAGGTTTTGTCTAGATGATAGTTTCCCAGTAGTAGTAATTTGTTAAACCATTGCATGAAAAATGAAAACCTAAATGGGGTTGGGGGATGATTGTTTGGTTGTTGATGCATGCTTCGTGGTAGCAGTGCCGAGGCACATGCTCAGTTTCTCTTTTTAAGAATCCATAGGTTGGGCTGTGTGTTTGGTATATGTATATATATAATTGTATCTTTGTGTTTTGTCGCACCACACCCATGTCAAGCACCTAGTGCCGAACACTCCCATTTTATGGGAGAGGGTGTTCCCCCTTAGTTACTACCTCCTTCCTGCTCCTTCTTCCATAGGCTATGATGGCTTGAGGTGAACTTACACCCAAGACTCTTTGGGTAGGTCTCGGAGGCTGTGATGGCTTGAGGAAACCTTTATCCCAAGACTCTTCGGGCAGGCTTACCGTTCCCAAGAACCTTCGGGATGAGGCCCAGGTGTCTGCGGGCGGGTTAGTGGTTGTGGCCCAGGTGTGTGAGGGCGGGATGCGTGGTTTGGCCTAGGTGTGTGCGGGCGGGAAGAGTGTGGTAGCGTCAGGACGTTTGATGTTAGGAAGAGCAGCATCTAATTAAGTGGGAAATGGTGCGGGGTACCCAATAATTTTGTTCTATATATATACTAAACTTGTTTGTGTTACTTGGTGAGTGTGACCAGTGAGGCTGGCTGGATAGTTTTTCCTTGTTAGTTTATGGTTCTTCTGTTTTCTCACGGGACCTTAGGGTGTCTCCCCACATGTGCACGAGAGATTTAGGTTCTCTAATGAGTATACTTGTATGCTCACCCTACGTTGTTTCAGGTTTTCAGGAGGACTACCAGGGCCGTGCGAGACCCTACTTGTCAGGCAGTGGGAGCTGTGCAATTGATGTTTTCTTGTTTTTCTTTTAGTACTGTACTCACTTGTACTTTGAGCTTATTTGTACTTGTACCTGTTTCAGTTTATTTATACATTCATATGGGACTGGTTTGGGGTTCTTTTCAGCACCTTTGTTCTTTTTCCTTTTTGGTGGTTGACTTGTCCTATTTCCGATCCTAACTATAAAAAGGGTAATGCCTCCCATGATTGAAAAAAATAAACTCATACCCTTGGTGCTAGTCGCCACCCCGGGGCCTACTGGAGGCGGGACTCGGGGGTCATTATCTCCCTTTCACCATTTCCAGCTCAGGAGGGGCATCTTTGATGGAAGGGGGTCGTGACATCACATTTCTATGAGGAGGATAAAAAAGATCCAATATTTCAGTATTTACAAATAATGGATCTTGAAAACATGAATGAACGGGGAATTCTTATCTTGATCAATTGAATTTTCATATCTCTATCTAGGTTATGATCAAGGTAGGGGAGAAAGAAAATATAGATATGTAAAATATGGTTAAAGATGCTCTAGAGTTAAACCTTGATCATTATGGAATGATAGGGTAGACAAACTATTTATGTGTTCCAACCATACCATATTTTAAAAAATTGTTATTATAGGAATCTCATAGTTATTATTTCTCTATTTATCATGTAAGTAAAAAGATGTATAGAGAAATGAAATAATACCTCTGGTGGGATGGTACGAAGAGGGACAATTCGGAATAGTATCTTGGTGCTTGGAATTCCCACAATTGAAGGCCTAAAGACAAATGTATAAGGGGATGTTGCATCCATTAACCACACCAAAATAGAAATGGGATAACATCAATATAGATTTTGTTATTGGAAACCCCAAAACCTCAAAAGGGTGTAATTCTATTTGGGTTGTATTCAATCACCTTACTAAGTTAGTCTAATTCATTTCTATCAAATAATACATCTCTCTAGATTTTCTATCAAGGATATTCATTAAGGAAGTGGTAAGGATTCATGGAGTACCACATTCCATTATATATTATTAGGATGAGATGTTTCCCTCAAATTTTATTCGATGCGTATTCATTATGAAATTGGTACAAGATAGAGTATCAACACTGATTATCATTATTAGAAGGATCGTCTATCAAAATGATAATTTTAAAACTATAGGTTATATTGAGATCTTATTCAATGGATTTCAGAGGTGATTGGGATTAACACTTCCGTTTGGTATAGATATATTTAAAAAATTTCATTCACTTATGATTTAATTGGATCCTTATGAATCCATATATGTGATGAAATTTAGATCTCCAATATACTAGGATAAAGTTTTAGAAATAAATAATCTGGGAGTTGAGAAGGCTCATGAAAGTAAAGAGAAGGTTAGATCCATTCACCATCATATTAAGGAAGATCAAAATAATCAGAGAATTTTTTTTGATAACTGCCAGCATGACCTAAAATTTTATGGTTATGGGAAGGTGTTTCTTCAAATTTATCCAGTGAATATGGTTATGAGGTTTTGGAAGAATGTGAAACTAATCCCTTGGTTTATAGATCCCTTTGATATTATTGATCGTATAAGAATGGTAGCGAATAATTTGGAACATCCTCCAAATATATCTAAAGCCCACGATTTCCACCATGTTTCTATCCTGATTAATTACAAACCATACCCATCACATGTAATATACTCAGAGGTCATACCACTAGAGAAGGATCATTGTTATGAGGAACAAACTGTTGAAATTATGGATCTTACTGAGAAATTTCCTTGAAACAAGACCACTATCCTAGATAATGTTTTGTGGAGAAATCACTAGTTAATGCTTGAAATGTGGAACCATGAGTAAATTACAAGGCATAATTATCATCATTTTTTGCATTAGAATAATAAATTTTGAGGGATACATTCATTATGGGGGTGGATTTAAATACCCATTGTTTTTATGAGCCATTTTTTATTCAATAAATTAATTGTATTTGATATCATTAATTTCATGATATACTAAGTTAAGCATTATTTATACTCGATAAAAGTTTTATATTGTTCTATAAGATATTGAAACATGGCTTGAATTACACACAATACTGAGTATCATCAAAATAACCTTTTATTATTTTAATTATTTAAAAGGAATAGTTATAACATAGCCCAAAAACATTGTGATATTAATTTAAATAACAACTAATTTAATAATTTTTTTTATGTTTTATATAGATAAATAATATTTATAATAAGACATATATTTTTTAGTGATGTCTTTATATGTTTGAAAATACTAATTTCATAAATGAACTACATTATATGTCCTTTAATGAACAATAATGAAATTATTTTTTCCACTCATTCAGAGTATTAAATTTAAAGAAATAATCATCAATTTTTTATTCAGAATGTTACTATTCTTTAAGGGTAAATATTTGGGGTTTTTCAAAAAATCTTCATTTATTGGATGAATAGTGTAAAATACTGAATTTTAATTCAAAACTACTTTTTAAAATAATTTATTTATGAATTTAAATTTTTTTATGTTTTTTTCATATTTTAATGATATTAATTTTGCATCCATTAATACAATTTAATTCATTGGAACACATTTCACATTGAAATTGGATATCAACATTCCATACATTTAAACATTTTTTCATAAAAACCCTGCTATCTCGACACGTCTATGGGATTAATTATTAACATAAGTTCTAACCCTTATGTAATTTTAATTTGTAAAAAATTGATTATATATTTGAAATTAGAATAATTTATAATGTATCAAAATATTAACTTAGTTTTTCAGTAAAACTATTATTGATAATGATAAAAATTAATTATAATATTGATAAAAAAATTAAAATTAACAAAGGGATAAATCTTAAAATTAATGCCCAAAAGAGTTAGAAACTTTCGGAATATCCCTTTTATGGACATATTATGACCCGTAACACCATTTTCTAGTATTGGGAAAATAATATGTGCCACTTTACAAAGGAAAATGTTGATATAATTCCATTTTCATTACTTTAGAAGAATGCCACTCCTCCTCCACTATAAAAAGGAACTCACCCATATAAGTTATTCACACTTATTTATCCATTTGGATCATAAAAAATATGTGAAAATATATTTCAAAAATCACTAAATGCATCCTATAAGGCTCCGTAGGTGAATAAATCCATCCAAGGAATCACTTTAGTGCAAACCAAAATGAGTTAACCAATGATGTGGTAACATCCGCCCTCAAGATATTTTGTTTTATTTTCATTCCCCAGGCATAATATGTTATTATTATATGATTGTATAATATAATCAATATACTAAATATAATGATATTTTTTAAGGTTTCTACCTACAGTTACACACATATCAATCTAATCGGTAACAAACTTACTGTTCTTTTTTACTGCGAACTATCACCTCACAAAACTATGTTGTTCATTTTACCGTTAGCACCTATCATGGTCATGAATTATCATGGAACATATATTTTTATCTGAAATATATTTTATATAGGATAAATTTATTCATTTTTAATTATTATATAAAACATAACTTCTTGATTTCCATTTTTTTGAAATTTGATAATTGTTGGTAGGGAAGTGTGGACTACAACCACATTAAAGCAATGTGATTTGTTCACACACTACATGGAATGTAGTAGGTATGGGTTTAGTTACCATATATTCTATATATGAAATAGAAATTTTACTTTAATTACTACATATATACACTCATATAATCTATTTACTTTAATTTTTTCAATATGATAAATAAACAAAAATAAGCGTTCTTGTGCACGTACGACCTACCATCTCCATGAACAGTAAATTCTATTTAATATTTTTTTAATTAATAGATTATTATAAATACATGTATACTAAGTATAAATTATATATATATCATGTTTTACATTATTTAAATCAATATCTAATTATTTGGACAAAATATATAACAAATTAAGCCACATGTGAAAAACACAACAAATATTACCCGAAATGTAGCATTAACATGGAAGTTTGAATAAGATGGTAATAGAAAGCCATATATGGTATTAGATAGAAGAATATGGTTATATTTAAGGTGTAAAATAAACTTATTTTTACTATATAGGTGGTTTTAATAAGTACGAAGTGTGTCAAGATATAAGGTATGGGGATATCAACTCTCACTTTTATTTCTATGAGGTTTTTACCTTGTTACCAATCGTTTATTTTATGGGTTGTATATACTATTGATGAATATATTATTTTATTTTTACTCTTAAATTTATCAGTATTTACATATTAATTTTTTCTCTATTTCATGGGGTATATGTTTCCAAGGATACCTAATCGGAAAAGTAGTTTTGTCTCATTTTTCCTTCTTTTAGACACATGTCATGGACATAAAAAACCATGATTTCCAAAATGATTTAAAAAATTATCCTTTAAGATAATTTTCAAGGAAAAAGGTTTTAAAAGTTTTTATGGTTTCCAATACACTATTTTTTAATTCTATTATTAAAAAAAACGTATTTGAAAAAGTTTTATTTTTTAAAAAGAATTTTTGATAGCAGAAGGGATATTTTCTTCAAGAAATGCTTTTCTTGGATATTTTAAAAATATTTTCCATCTATGTTAAATTCCATTTTTTTTACTAATAATTATGGGATAATGATCCAAAATTTCCTTTCATATTATTTCACTGAATGGTTTATGTTTTTATGGCATGATTTTTATGGAACCTATTTCTGTTTCACAGATAATATGATTATGAAGTCCACTTCTTTTGGTAGGTTATGATTTGATAAAATGATTTTGGAACCATTATTTTTATCATTGGTTAATATATTATTACATGTATATGATATCCATTTCATTTCATAGGTGAAAAATGATTATATATGAATTTGTGGAACTTGTTTATATGATTTCATTATGAGGTTAGTGGGTGATATATCTCCCAAAAATGCATTTGGAACAAATTTATAACTCATGAGAAAATTATGGGTATCAAGTATATGGGATATATACACTATGGTATGATTGGAAAACCTAATCCACAATGGGCATATGGGGAATCCTGAACCACTTTGGGAATATGGGGAAACCGTAACAATAATGGGTTGATGGGGAAACCCGATCCCTTATAGGAAATGAATTCGTATGGGGATGGTGGTGTGTCCCGCACAATAGGTGTAGTCCCCATGAAGTGTCCCGTTAATTTATATGGATGTTTCTTGAAGAATATGGAATGATATTACATGTTTATGTGTTTCCATAATTCAGATCCTATGTTAGGATTTCATGAATTATGTTCTAAATTCCATTATGATTCATGTCATACGAAATGTCAATATTAATGACATTATTCATTTTTATGATCTATTATTGGTAGGGTATGATATTATAATGTCATAATCACATTCTCATACCCTCATTATCATTTTTATTCCTATATCTCATCCTTGTTTACCCTTACTGAGCATCTTAGCTCGCCCCTTTTTATGCTTACATTTCACAGCTTACGAAGACATGTATTAATCCTAACATGACATTGAAAGGTTCCAGTCATTGAGATCCAAGTTGGAGATAATTCACCTCACTTATATTCAAGTGTTTATGTTTCCATGTTGACAAAGGCACTAAGATAATACCTTCTTTGGGAATCTTTTTGTGAAATGTATTAAGTATTATACAATAGTGATGTAATGATAATATATGAAAATTGAGGGTTTCTTTAAATTCATATCGAAAAAATTGATTTCATGTTACTATCTCTAAAATAGAGAGATCCTAGAACTCCTTATCTATATGATCTTATATAATTCTCATCACACATGAAATGAGAAGCGAAAAGGCTTTGATAATTCAGTAAGATTTTGATCGGTAAATTTTATTCAATGATTCCAAGGATAGTTAATCCAGAAACAATCATGGAAGAGGTAAGTGATTCAAAAAAAAGTGGTATATATATATTTTTATGAATTAAATAATTTTTTTTCTAAAAAGGTGAAGAGTTTAATAAGTTAGTACAAAATAAATTCACCACTGAAGTGCTTCAGTTGTGAATCCATTTTAAAGTTTACAAAAAAAATAGAGAACTGATTATATAGATAGTGATGAAGAAGACGTGAAATAAAGAATATCCCTGAATAATAGGGTATAAAAATAAAATTAATATTATGAGGGAAAATATAAGAATTTATCTAAATATAAAAGTCTATTTTTATATCAAAATGTGAGGATGATGATAATATTGAAGAGGAGTTTTAGAACTATATTTATCATATTACATGGAAATTACTCACTAATGATGAAATTAGTATCTATAAAGAATTAGTGGAAGAGAAAAATATAGATTTTATTCTTATGTAAGTGTTTAATGTGTGGATCACAGATATTGTAATACATAAAAAAGTGAATAATAATTTGATTAACTAAGATCATTAAAAAATTGAAATATTCATTTCATGAAAAAATACAAATTATTTAAAAAGATAAATGATCAAAAGATGTTACTTTATGAAGAGAATACATTCAATATCAAGACTGAGGAGAAGATAATATATAATTAAAAAACATGATCTTTATAAGTTGATGCTGAGTGAGGAATTAATAACATAAAAAGTTCATTTATAGAAGTTTTTGAAAGTTTTATTAAATGTAAAACTCATAATGTTCGACAAAAATAATCATCATTGTTTAAGAAAAAGTTTTGATATTGTTTAGAAGAAAAAATAAGTTATAAAATCATGTTTGTAGAAATAAAATCATATTAGAAGATCCTAAAATTTATAACGTATCAAATGTTGAACAAAAAACTGATATGACTAAAGGTTATGTTAAGGTTGAGAATAAATATATGAGGAATAAGAAAATGTATGGATTATTCCAAAACGTGTATACACAACAAATTTCCATGAATGATTGTAATGAAGATGTTTGAAACTATTACATAGCTCTGGAAAACATTTTAGTTATATAAAAAAGATTTCATTCTACTGATATTACTGGTACTATTGATGATTTTAGAATATGAAGAATATGATCTAGTTGAATTATGAATAATATAATTAATCTAGGAGAATCTAGTGGTAGAGTTTGTGGTAGATTCAACCCAATCAAAGAAGAAAACCTAAAAAATTTAGTTTCAAGATTAAAAATATATTTCAAAATCTATAATATTTTTTGAAAGATGTGATCAGCCTCGAAATATTTCCAAATGATGTATAATTATGTAAACAAAATAGAAAAGTTTATATTAAAAATAAAAAAATCCAAATGATAAGGAATAAAAAGCTAAGTAAAGGTCATTGGTTTTTGAAAATGTTCTTAAATCTACTAAAGGTGAACTAAATTGGTTACTAGATATTATGCATTATTCACATATGACTATAGATTTGGAGTTTTTTATTAATATGAGAGATTACAAGTAAGGGTAAATTATTTCTAGAAATGATGAGCCACTCTAAATCAATGTTTTCAGATATGATATAATTAGAGAAGAAAAGCTAATATCCAAAATAACATTATTTATTATTAGATTAAAACATAACTTGTTATGTGTTTCAAAAATCTATACTGATGAACATGATTTTTTTTGAAGATGTTGTTTTGTTATTAAATGATATGACTATGGGAATGTTTTTACTGAATGCTAACACGAAAAGGGGAATGTGTTTTATGTTGGTGATGTGTATATATCATTCTAATTGAGAATAATAGAATAAAATGAGCTATAATGCAAGAGGTTCCGAAAAACTTTTCAATGTAAAATGAGTATAATGATAAAGAGGCATTGTATTTGTGATATTCTTGACACGATTCGAGGAAGATATAGGTGTTGTCAAATATGTTAGAAATGAAATTTTACAAACTCATCGCATAATAAATTTGAGATACAATCATGTCATAAATTGTAAATTATTCACATTGATAGATATTGGACTATGATAAGGCAATCAATAAATGAACTTAATTACATACATTACTTTATTAATGATTTTACTCATATTAAATGTAATATTCTTTTGTAGTATAATTCATGGGATCTAAAAATGTATAAGAGTTTTAGGATATGTGATTAAAAGGAATGTGGTTTAACAATGATTAAGGTCCATACTGATAATGGTGATGATTATTCAAATGGGTGGTTTAAAGACTATCAAAAAAGAAAATCATTTTTCTTTAATTCATTTAATTTTACACAAAACAAATATAATGGTATTGCAGAATGAACAAATTTATGTTTTTTTGAGATACAACAATCTATGATAATTAAACTCGGTTGTTCTCAATTCTATTATATGTAGTTATTATGAAAAAAGTACATATTTGGAATCGATGTTTCTATAAGAAAAACTAAAATATTAGTCATTATGATATTTATTACAATGGAAGCCCATATTTGAAATACAAAATGGTATACCGAATTTCATTCATTATTTTATTCAAGGTTTAGAATCGTGGAATGTATGATAAAAGAAGTTTTGATGGAATCATTCTTGGACACCCTATTAATGGAAGAGTGTTTAGGTGTTACAAACAAGAAATATGTAAGATCATTGAATCTATAGAACTAGATTTTCCTGAACGACCTGATAAGAGTGTTTCATAGACATTTGCAGATATGGAAGAAAGGGAATATGAAATGGATGCTACTAAAGAACATTGAAAATTCATAATAAGAGTAATAATGTTGAATATTAAGAAGTTGAAGATTCTGAACGAGCTATCTCGAGTGATGTGGATACGTTATTTTCATCCCATCCATGAATAAGGAAGAATGTGGATATAAAATTAAAAATAATCATACAAGATGAAAATAAATATTAGTTTTTCATTTGTTCTTATATTCATATGTCGTGACATGAGATATTAAATAATATTTAGAGAATCAAAAGTTGATTGATTCAACGAATAAAGAGGTAGATAAGATCAAGAAAAATGATACATGGAAACTTTTACCCAAAAAAAATTAAGAATGTGATTGGAAAAATGTTCTTTTTAAAACAAGATGAATGAAAATGGTTAAGTGATAAAAAATAATGCATGACTAGTTTGTAATGGTTACTCATATATTGAAGAAATGTGTTTCGATGAGACCTTTTCCCCATCGAAAAGGAATTATTCCATAAAAATCATTCCTTCCAATGAAACACAATGTAGATAAAATATATTTGAGATAGATCTTATGTCAGATATTCTTAATGGAGATATCGCTGGATAAGTTTATATTGGAAAACCATGTGGCTTCATACTTGGTCAATATGATAGTTATGTGAAAATGGTAAAGAAGGATTCATATGGGATTAAGAAAGATATGATAAATTAGGCACATTATTAAGGTAGTTAAATTTAAAGAAAGTGAGAGTTGATAGAAACCATAATAAAATAATATCACATGGTTTTACAAATTATGATTTTTTATATTGATGAAAAAATTTCACAGGTAATGATAAAGAACCATATGAAAATATTACTAAATCGATGAATATATTAATTTAAATATCCATTAAAGGTGAAATAAATTACACTCTTGGCCTAAAAATATCTCAAAATATGAAATACATTTTCATATATCTAGATAATTATGTTAAGGAACTTCTAATAAAAGTATGAATGGATGTATAAAATCCCATTGCCACTCAAATTTTATTGGGATTTTGTTTCAAATGATTGTAAAGGAAAAGTGGTTGACCTAAATAGTTTAAAAATATGGTTTAAATACCAATATAACAAATTGAATTAATAGAAGGCATAGTGTATACTATTACATTGGGTTCTAGTTATAAAAGAGTGCAAATGGAATCTTTCGATAAGGATAGAAAAAAAATAATTCGCAAATATATTAAATTTGAAACATATTTCAAAATGGGATATGATATCTCATGAAATATTGATCTATTTTTTTATTCAAATAATGATTCTTCAGTTTGTTTGGATGAAATAAGATACATATATGGTGGTGTTTTATTCTTGGGAGAAATTTGTGTGAGTTGTAAGACAAAGAAGAAAAGTGCAGTGACTCTTTTCATGCTTGAGGTGGAGTATAGTTTGTCCACTAAAGCTTCAGTAAGATTAATGTGCATGAAGTCACAAATGAATGATTTGATTGATGATGTGAAGATTCCCATTCTGTTGGGTTATGATAATTAAATAGATATAAATATGATAAAAAATATAGTACAAAAATCTCATTTAAATCACATAGATTTTAAATATTACTTCATCAATGATAATATGTAATGAAATATACATAATATGGGGTTTATTCGAACGATGAATAAATTTTTTTATATATTCACTAAAATATTACCGAAGGAAATATTTCATAACATCATGTTGACTATGGGAGTACAACCACCCTTTATTCATGGTTAAAGTACATCATGATCTATCACCTCCTTATCATGTCATTAGATCATGTTTTCAATGTGTAAGAAAATATGTAACATATTTCTATCTATAGAAATATTATAAATTATTTTAATGATGAGTATATATTTAGGGAAAATTTCAAAAATTATTATGATATTATTTCATCAAGTGTGATCTGTTTTAACATTTTTTTGAAGTGGATGTATGAATGTTTTATTAATAAATTGATTTTTGTGGTGACAAAGTTATGTGATTTCAACAAGTGTGAATTATTTTAATTGTTTATTAATGTGGACGTCAGAAATTGTTCTTATATAATTGAATTTCATTTTTGGGAAGAATTCTCAAGGTGGATGAATATGTTAGAATCATTTTTGAGAAATGTTTTCTATGAAATTAATAAAAATATTATTAAATAGTATATTATGAAAAAAATTGAATGTTTTAGTGATTATTGATTTTATAATATTTTTCTTCACATAGTCTTATAATTATTAGATATTTGACCATTAATTGAGTTGGAATGTTTCAGAAATTTTTCATCCTTGTTTTCTAACAAAATACATCGGGGGACACTGTTGAAGCCAAAAACAAATTTGTGGTGTTTCAAGGAAGATAATAATAATAAAGATTTTTTTAGAGGATGTAGTATTTCTTCGTAGTTTTTTATAGAATTTATCCAATTTAATACACTTGACATTATTTATAAAGTAATCCGTTAACATTTTTGGGAGAAAACCTGATAAACACAAGGTAAATTTCTCATGGATAACAGATGGAGTCCTTCATTAGAAATTCAACGAATAGTGTATAACATAGAATCTTTATACAATAATTAAATGAATTATCCACTAGATATAATTTTTGATGAAGATAAAAATAAGTTATATTTGAATATTATTAAAATAAAAATCCTAAATATTTCTAAAGTAACTCATAATCCAATATTAAGTAAAAAATGAGGATTTGGTAGTATGACTATAAAAATATTACATTATTCGGTTTTCAAAATACTATTATAAATATGTTTTTAGAAATAATTTTGATGTTGAAATGTATTATCATTGAGAAATATATGAGGCTTTCCAATTATAGGAAGTAATAAAGATTATTTAATGGAATTCATTAGGAAATAACATTACCTAATGGGTATTATATGGAACCTTATAAATATTTAAATGGTAATGGTTTAAGTTTTCTAGTGAAAATAATAAAATTGAGGAATGGTGTGATGGAAAACCTCCAAGATGTTTTGATGAAGATGTGTCAGGAAAAAAAGGGTCCATCAGTTAGAAGGATGAGATAAAGAATAAATGATTTGAAGGATCATAATTATTTAATTTATTTATTAATGTCATAAATATGATGATCCATTAATAAAAAATTATTGTTTTTAAAATCATGAATGAAATTTATGATTTAAGACAAGATAGTATGATGGTTTAATGAGTGATGAATGTGAGATTAGAAGAAATTTTAATGATAATTGGTGTTGAGTCTCAAATATTTTCTCCAAATATTATGTTGAGTGAATATAGTAAATGGATTAATGTTGTTGAATAGTATGTATAATGTTTAAGTGTGATTTTGGATTTTGATGCCTATGTATTTCACTGAATTATATGAGAAACACTACCTATATAATGTGGTTTATAATTGTCATGTATTTTTATTAAACCGTAACTTTTGGGAGAAGTGCTTCAGAAGTGAAGAGATGATCATAAAACATTTGTGATAAGGAATATATATGATGGATACATGAAAAATCTTCTAATTATAGGGTTTTAGGATAATGTTGTGAAGGGGAATTCATATGAACATGTTCTAGAAGAAATTATAAAATTGGTTGTAGAAGTGGTCACATAAATAAAATATCACGACATGTATGATTGACTAGGTATTTGAGAATATTCTTTGATTGGGAGGGATGCTTAGTACATAAGTCTAATAATACATAATTTCTCAATATTGTGAAATAAATATAGGAACAAGAAGAAATAATAAGAAATTAATGTATGAAGAAACTTCAAAAATAACAGTGATAATGTATCAAAGCCTATTGGTGATGGTTCTTTTAGTCATTACAGAACATTATTATATCGTTTATTTGTAAGAGTATCACATGTAATGTTAGTTGAATATATTTTTATTAAAGTGTAAGGATATTAACTTTTAATTGTTACGATATTCAAAGGATTTTTTTCTAGTGAGTTTTGGTTCTTGAATTACATCAAAATCATGCCAATGATTACCTACACTTATTGTTTAGTGAACCTTGTGGATACTTGTCTTCCTGTATGCGTGTTTATTTTTTTCCATATAAAGTCATTTTATAACTAAAATGTGAAGGTTTTTTCTTATCTAATAAAACATAAAATTATAATTCCACTAATTCAACCCTCCCTTTGTCAGTGGTCACATGGATCCTAATTGGTTCCCTTAATGGATTTAAGGTATCCTTTCAAGTGGAAATGTAATAGGCGGGAAATTACTGGCTATGTGTCAAGATTATTAGTCTTCCATTATGTAAATACATGATGGAAAAATATTAAGGGAATCACAAAACCTCTTCCCATACATATATAGAAGTAATAAAATATTACAATGGACACTATCGATGAACTTATAAAGACATTATGAAAGAACAATGATATATGGGCCATTATTGATATTCTTTTTAACGTTTTTCATTTCATAATGAAAAGGAAATATTAGACTCTTAGGAAATATACCTAAACCTAAATAAATGAAATCATAAGGCTTCTCAGGGAACTTATATCAATTATATTTGATTGTGACCCTCAGTTCGTATAGATATTTTAGTAAATTATTACAATTAATCTTGACCATGAGATACATTTAAGAACAACCTACCATCACCAAACTAATGGGTAGTCTAAAAGGACTATCAAGTCATTACTAGACCTGTTAAGATCATATTCTCTTGAATTTAATGGTATATGGAATCAACATCTACCATTGGTAGAATTTGAATACAATAACATTTTCCATTAAAGCATCCAGATGGTACCATATATCGAATCATATTGGAAGAGATTCCTACTCTAAATATTTTGGATGAAATTGGTTAAATTAGGCTAATATGAAAAAAACATGTGGATGAGACAACTGAGAATGTATAGGAAAATCAGAATAATATTAAAGCATCCCATTAAAGACAAAATAGTAATGCTAATAATTAACGGAAATACATGTAATTTCATGGGGGGTCGAGTACTCTTGAATGTTTCCCCATGGAAGGAAGTAGTAATATTGGGTAAAAATGGGATTTAAAAAACTATTTATATTGGGCCGTTTGATTCACTAGATTGAAATGGATTTGTAGCTTACTAATTTTCTATGTTAACCAAATATTCTATTGTACACAATGTCTTCCTTGTTTTATTATTGAGTAAATACATGTAATGTCAAATGAATACAGTCTAATATGAGGGAATATATTTTTAACCTTAATATTATTATTACGAATATCCTATCCAGATTTATTACATTAGATAGAATGTGTTTTATAATTATACAACACGACATGTAAAATTCCGTTGATGAAAACAAAAATAACAGGAGGAAACATGGGATCCTCAAGAAGATTTTAAGAGAGAATAACTACGATTTTTATGAGAAAACTTTTATTCAATTTCATGTTTTAAGTTAATTATCTGGGGTGGTAATGTAATACTTGTGACCCTTCAATCGTAGTTAAACACTTCATCATGAAGGTTCTGTACAATAAACACCGAAATGAGCCTTTATTAATGAGTATATTTAAATTATTATATATGAATACAATAATTGTTTTTAACCAAATAAAATTTATATTTTAGATATTCATAATGATTTTATCATTTGATAAATTTATAGAATTGTTTTTAAAATATATGATTTTTTAGAGAATATTCAAAAACATAGTTTCTACCAAAATGATAAATTTTCTGACTTTATAATTATGTAAGAAATACCCAAAAGTTTATAAAAAAATTCAAATGCTATAATATTTTCTTTAAGAGTAAAAATATATTTTTTCACAAAATAATTAATAAATTATAAAACCTAGTACTAAACTTTAATGAAGTTAAATAATTGTTTCCAATAAATTAATTTTTTTTAGTATTTAATTTTAATTAAATAATATTTCAATAGAATAAAATTTTGGATTTTTTTGGAAGCCAAATATTTTTATATATTATTAATCAATTATTTAATGCATATCAAAATCATTGATAATATTATCCTAAACATAAATTTTATGCTTTAAAATATAGTTTTTCTAAAAATTGATTTCATGCCCTCTAATGGTAAAAATAATTTTTCCTACGCATATTAGAATTGTTTGATAAATGTAATTAACATTTTGAATAATTTGGTCCAAATAACATAATATTATAAATCCTATTTTTATGAATTGAAATTAAATAACATTTATTAAATATTAATTACCAAAGTAAAAGTAATATTGTTCTTTTCAAAGAGTTAATATTATAAGAATTATATAAATTTCATCTAAATAATCTAGTTTAACATATTTTAAATTTTGATATAATATGATTTTTAATTATAAAAAAAATTTATATACACATTTTATTTATATTTACTAATAATAAATGGAAAAATAATGTATAAAAATATATTTTTCTACAATTATTTTTTTATGTCTTATACTTTAATTAAAAATTGGATTTTATGAACTTAAAAGTTTAATTATATTAAATGGAGTCAAAATTCAAACTAAAAATTTCAAAATTTGGTAGTATTGGTTGTATAATATTTTATGTAATAAAAATTACTACCATAGTTATTTTTTAATAAAAATTAACAAATCATAAAATTAGAAACATAAGTATCACAAATTTAATAATTAAAACATCCCATAATCATTCTAAAAATCTCAGTTATGTATGAAATTAATACCCAAATGTATATACTACTTTTTCTCAACCTAAATTATCTGACTCACCTAACCCATCTGATGCCCATGTGATTAAATTCTTACCCTTTACCAAAAATTAGATTCCATGAAAATGGCATTTTTCAGTAATAAAAGGATATACACCCACATATTATCCTATCCCAATCATCATTAAATGCATTGATAATTAATTTAAATTTAATACCCCTATATAATTCCCTCTTATATATTTACAATTATATTAATTAGTCCTCTCAAGAATTAATAATCTATTTAGAAATCTACGGTTTCCAATACTTCGTTATCGACTTTAATTGCAATTATATTTTTATAGTAGCATTTCAAAATATTTACCTCATTATAATTTCATGATATTATGCCACATATTAATTTTTTTGAATGAGATAATTTTTGTCCCGTAAATTATTTCAATTTCTCTATGCCAATATTATGTCGACATACGAGCTCTTATTCAAACCCTTAAATTTTCAATTAAAGACCATTATTACAATTCAAGCATTATTATAATTATAATGAAATATCATTAATTTTATTATTGGAAATAAAATATAAACTCATCAAATTCATTTAATAAAACTTCTTAATGTGAAAAAATCCTAAATTTTCGAAAATTATAGTGCTTATGGTTTTTTAAACAATGACATATATATCAATATACTAGCAAGTGGATGTGACTGTTGTACTAATATTATAAAGAGAAATCACATTGAACAGGATGGTTTAACTATTAAATCAATCATCACCCTAATTTATAATTATTTAGGATAATACTATTCACCTTGATAGATAATCATGAGGTATATTCTTTTGAAAATTCACAAGCCCATTGAAAACCATAATTATGTCTTTCTTTTTAATTGATTTGTTATTCTAATAGTGCAAACTATTGAACATAATTATTATCTTCTATTGATAAACCAACCTTTTGATAGTTACAATAACCTGTAATTTATCATTTTTTCAATAATAAGTTACTTATTATTAATATTAATATACCCCATAAATTTTAGTTTAATTATATATTTTATAACAATCAACCATTTTTTTAAACTAATTATGCTCACTTATTGATGATAAGGTGCTTATGATTTATGTGTTTATATTATAATTTAGACGATTATTGGGATTTTCAATTTGTAATATTAAACCATCAAACTTATTTATCCGGATGGGTTATGATCACTTTATCCATTTTATTAACATTTTGAATGTATTATTGTTCCATATTTTTATATTTGAATACAATTGATTATTGGAAATTTTATTATTTATTTTAGAACCGACGAATTTACTTCTCCAGATGGGATATGACCATGTTATCATTTTTATTAATATGGAGAAATTTATTAAAATTCAATATTTTTTTTATAATACATATAATTTCTGGCTTGTTTACTAGGTATTTATTAAACATTCACCTTATTTCTTCCTATGGGTTATCATCATGTTACTTATTTTACTGATATCGGTAAAATTATTGGTTTTTGTGATTCCAGTAAAGATTATTATTAGCTATAAAATTTTTATTCAATTTATCATATGAATAATGAATTATTAAAAAATAAGTGATGGGTGAACCCCAGCAATATATATCCCCTCAATGCATTGGCCAGCTTCATGATAAAAATAAGTTAGTCTATTTCAGTGTATACATACCCAAAAAAGATATTGGCGAGATGATTTTATTTTTGTTTCATGGTCAATGGTATTGAATTATCTATTTAGAATAATGCATTTTATCATTACTGAACCAATTTTTTTATGTATTTGATCAATTTATTTTCATTTCTATCCATGGATATATATTGTTCATTATTTTTCAGTTTATTATGGATTCAATTTGATTATCTTTTCCTTCGATATTACTTTTTCCATGTTTAGGTTATCATAGATTCGATGTTATTCTACTCCTTATTGGGTATCTAACCTCATCCTAATATTTTTCCTTTCCCATGATACTAAGGGGTGAACTACATCAAATATTGAGGAAAATGGTGAACGGGATAATAATGTGGTTGTAATATGTTCATAATATATATATATATATTATATTCAAATAAAATGTATGAACCTATCCAATCATACAAGACAACTACGCTATTGGATCCTATAAAAATATATTATTGTATAAAAATAATAAAATATAACTACATTATATATATTTCTAGAGTCTATGGTATTATATAGATCTTTCATTTTACAGTAGAAAATGGGCCTTGATGTCTAAGATGGACTTTAAACCTCATCATTCATATCACTTCACCTTTTGGGCCATATCATATGCATATAATATTAGATTGTGCAAAATAATGAATAGCATATAGACAACATATTTATTCAAAAATAATCCATCTATAAGGATAGATGGTTTACACATTTTGGAGGAAAAAATTATGTGAATGTTGGTTTAAAATATATGATTTAATTTCTCATTCATGTTTTTAAACTGTTGAAACCATAATATCCCCTCAACTCTATATATGATTTTTTTCACTTTTGAAGGGGTTTTTACATGAATTGAAATATTTTTATATATGAGAATTTGATAAAATCCATATCTTAATATATTCGAATAAGGTTAACTCATAATGAATGTTTTCATTAAAGCCACCTTCAACTACTTATTATTCAGGTTGTAACATTCATTTATTAAATTATAAATCAATATTTATCTATAATTTCTCTTATTTAAATTATGTTTATTCTTATTTCCTTTACTTATATAACCTAGAAATAATTGGTTTAAATTTTATGGTGTTTCAACCTTTCAGTTCTTTTTAACATGGATCATGTTTCCATAAGTACTACTCCACCCATAGAAGTGTATAACTTCTTATTAATCAGTATAATTATCACGTAATTAAATATTTATTCAAAGACAAAATCTCACCATAATTCACATAAATATAATCTAAAAAATGATTTTAAAATTTACAATAAATAAAATGGTAATATCTTTTCCTGTGATCTCACATAATGGGTGTATTGTGTGAATATAATGTTAATTGGAAAAACAAAACATCTCATGGAGAATTTACAGACTTCGAATATAATTCATATGCTAAATTCATTCATTATTTTAGTGTGGATTTATACCTTAATTAAACCCTATAACTATGTTATACTAGGAATGATAATCATTGTAGGTTACTAGATTATATTTTTCAAAGTTAACCTAACGTTAAATTCATTCAATATGATTTGTTGTGTCAATTCCCTTAGGGTATGACATTGAAGAATTAAAGGATTATAATATAACGAATTTTAGGTAAAAGTCAACTGAATAATTTATTACATAAGTGGTGTAGATATATATGTTATTAATTATAAAAATATACTATTAAAAATCTTGTGGTTGTTTTTTTATTAGTATTTTTTATAGAAAAAATACAATATTTATCCAGCACACCTCTTATTGAGTAATAAAAATCAATCAAACCCCAATCATTCCTAGTAGTTTGTATATTTTTTTGATTTCAAATTGAATTTAATAAGTCATTTTACATAATCCCAATTTGAGAGAATGACCTTGGTCAGCAAATATAATACATGTAAACACTAAAAATTCACATCATTTTATAGTTCATAGGATAACAATTTTAATCCCCCCTTGATATGAATGATCCCAAGTGGGTAAAACCTCAGTAGTTTTGAAGATAAGTTGGGTGCGTAAGGACTATCCTATTAATGAAATGGATTTCGAGAGGGAAAGAGGCATATCTCTAGGTAGGTGGTAGTGGGGGTATCCTTGTGATTCTAAGGAGGCCATGAAATGACTCTGAAGATGTTGAGTGGTGTTCTTACCTCCATGTAACAGTTGTTGACCAGACAATATAGAATGGGATAAGGGATCAAATAAAGGTTGTCTAAGTAGAGATAAGACCCAGGCTACCCAAATGGGTGCCCTAGTGATATTTTGACCCTATAGAAGGTGAAAAAATATATGAGTAGTTGTGATTGTGGGTGTCACCTTAGAACCTGAATAGTAGAAGGTACATGAAATTTTATGGTTGTAAGGTTTTACTAATCGTATTTATTATGGTACATGGGATGCCTAAGAAAATATCTTATAATACAAACATTATATATGATATATAATTTTGGATCACATGGATGAAATATTTGGATTTATATGATACATTTTTGGGTTTCCTTTTACAAAATATTGGGATTCATATGTTCTACTGTGTTACATGATTTTCCTAGAATGGAAATCCACAATGTTTTTGGTTGAGATTGGAATTTCTTAGAATTGTTCCATGGAATATAGTAAGGGTATATAAATCTACCATGAGGATTTTGAATCTTTTTTGAATGATAGGTATACTCTCAATTTATTTATATGTACAAATTATTGAAACCCAACTTTGTATAACCTGACTATTACATAATTTTAATGATAAACAACATGATAGTTATACATTCAAGGATAGAAAAGTTTAGTGTCTTAGGAAAAGTAGGATCTTAAACAATTATTATATAATAAATTATAAACAATTATTTAAATATTTCATATTAATCCTTATAAAATATCATTTCATCCTATGTACATATAGTAACCTAAGGATATACATCAATGAAAGAGGTGATCAAAATCCCATTAAGAGGAGGAATAAGAGAAATGAATAAATATAAAATGGGTGAGAGTAATAATTATATTAATATTATAAGAATCTGATCATCACCATAATCATGATGGAATAATTTTACAAAGTCTTGAAATGTAGAAATTAATAAAAATAAAACATTATGTTATAGTGGTTAAATACAACACATAGTTGCAAACAAAGCTATCATCGTGTTCACGCATAAAATATATGTATAATAATAACAACATCATCATTGTAAAAAATTACTGAATCATGTTCACACAGAATAAATAGTATTTAATGAGATAAATAAAATTACCAAATGAATTTGAGGGGTATATAATTATTGTCATACCCATCCCATCATAATATTTACTTAATCATGCATTTCATGTGGAACATACACCAATTATAGCCATAAAATAACCCAATAAAAGAAATGTGCTTCATGAGGATTTCATCTAAGAAAAATCATGAATAAAAATTAGCCTTATAAAATGAAAAATGGAGGTCATACGTTGGAATAAAATACCTTTTTTATTTGGGTAATAAGAAACACATGAGGAGTGGAGGAATTATATTTAAAATAAAATTTTTATTTAGAAAATAATTGTATTTAGATTAAAAATAATGTTGGAAACAATATTATACCCAAAAAGAGAAGGAATTATTAATGAAACCATACTTTTAAAACATTAATACAATATCCGTACCAATGATCACTTTAAATATTTTTAACCAAAATAATGGGAGTTGGGTTTGAGAATCCAATTAACATAATTCCTATTTTATTTCATCTCTTTCCCACCTATGGAATAATAAATATAGGATTATTAAAAGATTCTCCTAGAAGTAAATTATGTTCATTTATTCCACTATTTATCCATTTTAAATATTTTTTATATATTTTATAACACTATTGTTAAACATGAATTGTTTTGATATCAAAATTTCATTAAAATTTACCATTTTGTTTTTTATCAATAATTTTCATGGATGTCATTATACATGAGAATAATTAATTAAAAAATCTTATAATTAAAGTAAATATATGTTTTAATATTATATAAAATTCATAATATCCACCAATGATGATGGTTATAAGTGTTGACATGGAAATGTTTCCATAGGTGGTTAACCGACCTTTATTGAGATAATGTCGGGAGAGGGAGAAAGGGATGTTTTAAATTTTTATATTTAATAAATATGATAATTATAGTAGGTTATCATCCTTTATATAATGTAAAATCTTTTTCTAATCAATCATATTAGGTTTTATTTTGCAATTGGTGTTGAAAAAGAATTGTATGAAGAAAAAAAGATAAGAGTTTTTCAAAACAAACTTAATTCTCTATATAACTTCTCCTGCATGCCACTAAAACTCCCTTGATAATTGGAAATTTATTACTATAGAATGTTACTAGGTATTTTATGGGGATTTAAATAGAGTATTTGAGAATAACTGTTTCTTTTTCATGTGAGGGAGGAGTAGTTGTCAATCGGGAAGGAGATGGATTATTTATACTTGAGGAGATGGGTATTTATAGAATAAAATATTAAATAAAACAATATATTATAGGTAAAAATTGAAATAGTTAATGTTGGTGAAAATAAATCATATATAAATATAATATAATGTGTTTTCATAATTTTTACCTCTTTATAATTTAAAATTAAATGTTTTTTAGAAAATAATGTTGAATGAAAGAAAAATAATTGTTTTAATGGATCACTTTTGACTTTAGGTTTTGGTAATTGATTTTTAGGTTTTGAATTTTGGTTTATTTTATAAAAATGAAATATATATTAAATTAATTATTATTTTTTCAGTTATCATGTTATGTATATGATTAGGTCATTATAAAATCATAAATTATATAATTTCCGATACACAAGTTATGAGAAAACATTACATAAATTTTCACTTAAAATGGATGTATTTCAAGAAATTAAAAAAAAGAAACCCTAGATAAAATTTAATGTTCTTATTTAAAAATTGATATTAATTATTTCAATATAACTTTATAACATAGCTAATTTATTTTTTAATATAAATATTATGATTTTTTTGGAATTTATTATAATATAGTTTGGTAAAAAAATTCTTATATTTTTGTTGAGATTTTTTAATCATGATTTTTATTTTTTTTTGGAATTATAATATTTATATTTACATAAATTTATGATTATAAATATTATTTATATAACAATTTATTATTTTCACATTAAATTCTTATTCTAAAAGTCATGTTACAGTTCACAATGGTTTGGTTACTGTTCCCAGGATCCATGTTAGCATACAAATTATTCACATTACCTTCTATAAATAACAGCTAATGCATTCACATAATATTTACTAGATTTCCTCCAAAGGTTATATATTTATATTTTTGAATATTTTTATTTGTTTATAAATACATTTTTTCTTTCCTATAGAGTTTATAGTGGGTTCAATGATTTTAGTAGATTGTGGCCTTCCTTTTTTCCCATTTTATATTTTCTATTTTATATTTATTTCAAATGTAATGTTTGTTATTTTCATTAGATTCATTCATAATTAATGTAATCATATTTATTAATGATTTTTTATTGTTTCCTTATTTTTAAAATAATATATAGTATAATATAACACATATTAATTTCAAGATTCAAAGATCATTTATAAACATTTTGTTCTTACATTATTCCCCCATTTAGAAATTTGAACCCCAAATTTTCAAATTCAAATATTGGTTTAGAATAGGTGAGGGTACTTCAATTTTATTTCTTCTTTTAGTTACCATTTTCCAAATTCATGAATATGGTTCTTCCAAATATCTTTGACAAGGTGAGTTTTCTTGTTGCATTGAAAATTATCAACATGGTCCGAGATCTTCACTAACTACTTCTCATAAGAGTAGTCATTCTCCAGTTGTACCACCTCTAGATTCAATACATGCGATGGGTCAAGTATGTAGTTCGTATAGAGTGATACATGGATAAAATCATGAATATGAACCGTAATATATGGTTGTTAAAGATTATAGGCCGCTACACTAATGAAACCACGAATATTATCTGGCAAGATGTACTTATGTATATGCTTCCCTTTCTTCTCAAACCACATGAATCTCTTCCATGGGGATATTCCTAGGAAAAAATTGTCTCCAACATCCAAATCCAAGTCCCATAAATGACTTTTTAGCATAAAACTTATGCCTACTTTGGGTATATTTTATATCTTACTAGATTGTGTGAATCACTTCTGTCATCTCTTACAAATGATCAGGTCCACGTAGCTTTATTTCACAAACTTCATCCCATCATGTTGGATTTCTAAATCACTTCCTGTATTTAGATTCATAGAGAGTCATCATGAAAATTTATTAGAAGCTATCATTGTGTGATAAATCAACTAATGGGATATGTTCATCACAACCACCACTAATCTTTATTGAGAAGTCATATAGTCTTTCTGAGAGAATATTAGTAGTCCCTAAAGATTGGCGATCATTTTGGGGGGGATTGGACATACTACATTCAATTCTGTATTCAAATCAAGTTAGATACTTCTCTATAATATAGATGTGAAACTTGGATCGTGAACAAAGACGATCAAATTTGGTACCCCATTAACCATCACCAACGACATTTACTTATATATTTTATGTTTTTTTAAGTGTTAAATCATCATGAATAGAAAAAAATGTGCAGTCCTAGTGTGTCAATCCACTCCAACCCACATCACTTTACTTCCTTTGGATCTCTAGGGGATACTAGTGACATTGTCCACAGTGAAATTCTTATCAAATATTTTCATCACCCCTTTGGAATGTCTTTACTCTACATTAACCTCTTTACATACCAAAAACCCTAAGATATAATCCAGAATATCCTTCTTTGTGTTTTCCCATCGTAATTTATATAGAATATAATAATACATCTTTGATATTCTATGATGGATAGAGAATTATGAGCTATGTAAATAATCCAATAACTCATTCATTAACTCAGGTGAGGATAGAACAATAATCCTAGTTCCAAAAAGAATCACACCATTATCATCGAGGTGAAACACACATATATTCCGTTCATTTAGATATTTCACCTTCTTTTTTAGCTCCAATTCATTTATTTTTTCATCCTTGAGATTCTATTGGATTGATAGTTGGAAACTAATTTGGTAATGGTAGGGTGTATTTCATTCAATTATGATTTATATATCCATCCTTTATATATCAATGAATTTATTGTCTTTATGAATCCATAACATTGATTGCATAACTAGTTGTCTTATTCTAAGAGAATCAGTTACATTTTCAACCATTCTCTAATGGTAGTGAATTGTGAAATCATAATCATTGATTAGCTCTAACCATATTCATCGATGCATGTTGAGATCCTTCAATAAGAATATATTATTGAGACTCTTATTTTTTGTATATATTACATCGATATTAGGAGGGGATAAATAAATTATAAACATGTATACTTGTCCATGGGGAGGATCAAAAACAATTTCTTCCTAAACACAACCATAGGATGCAACCACTATTCTGCACCCATGAGGACTTTCTCTTATGATCGCTATATATTTCACACTCCTCTCCAGAGAGTTAGCGATTCCTATTATTTAGAGAAACGATGAAAACTAGTTACTCTAAATTATGCATCACACAGTTCATCTCATGGATCTTCAACTGTCATGAAGAACAACCTATCAGTTGTCCATTATACATGACTACACAACTAAATCCTTTATTTTAATAATCACTATAAATATAAAAACATTCTCCACTTTATGGTAGTGTGATTACAGGTGTATTGATTAGCCTCTTTATGATCTCCTTAAATATTTCCACACATTTTTTATTACATACAGAATTTATCCCTTTAAATGTAAACATATTTTGTGGGCTAGAAAACTGTGATAAATTTCTCAAAAAATGTAAGCATTACCATACTAAGAAAATAATAATTTGGATTTAAGTTACACTAGTGGGTCTAAGACATTCTATAACTGTATTTTTCTTCTAAGGGGCTATATATATATTTCTCAAATTTTTATTACATGCCCCAACAATGTGACTTTATATATCCAAAGTCACACTTGTATAACTTAGAGGGCATTTTATACTTTCTTAATGTTGTCTGAATTATTCTTAGTTAATCTTCAGGTTCCTATTTTCTCTTAGAGTAAATAATAATTTATTCTATAAATGCTACACAAAATTTATTGATTTAGTATCTAAATACTATATTAATCAAAACCATTAATATTGAAAGGTACTTTGTAAGAATTTTTGGAATCACTATAAACTCACAGTGTCCATAAATTGTATCGAAGTTTGTCTTCAGAATATCATCCTTAATCACATTCATCATATGATATCCAGAATGAAGATCCGAGGTTGAGAAGTTCTGATCTCCTTGTCATTGATCAAATAATTAATAAATCCTATGTATATGATATATTATCTTTATGGGGATCTTGTTGATCTCCCTATAACCATCAAACATCAACATTGATACATCATTCTTCCAGACAAATAGCACTATTTAAACCTAAGTAAATGCACTGGGGAGAATGAATCCATTGTTTAGGTACTCTTGTATCTACTTCTTTAAATCTTATAGTTTGAATTAGGCCATAATGTAGGGACATTAGGAGATAGGATTGGCTCCCGGTTTGAGATATATTGAGAAGTCTGCTACACAATAGGAGGAAATTCCTTATAAATATCCAATAAATACATCAGTATATTCCTTATCCTTCGAAATATTCACTATGTTGATACCATCCATTGATTAAACCATATGAGATGTTTATACTTATTCAAAAGGTATTAAAACATAACATGTTAATGGATTTTCCCAAGGAGATTCAAGATAATTCTGGTAATTTCATAGGAGCATGGGATTGTTCCAAATTTTAAGAGAGACTTCCTTTTCATGAAAAAAGACATCTACTTTATATAATGAGATCTTATTCATGTCAATTATAGAATTTAATTCCACTAATGTGTTACATTATTCACTGGAAGAACCATCCCACATATTATAATAAATGAAAATTCCAACACATTGGTTATAATCATAAAAAAATAGGAGTTTTATAGACAACTAAACTACATGTTTTTGAGGTTTTATACTATTTATATGTAAAACATACTGAATATAATGGAATTTATACATCCATAATAAAATAAAAAAATTTAATTTTTTTGAGTGAATAGGAAGTGCCCTAAGTAAAAAAATATGTTTTCATGCTCCACTTAGGTAGTTTTGATGGCATAATATTTCCTTTTATCCTTTGAATTTGGTTATTACTGATGTTGATTGCACTCAGAACTAATGGTTTAGTTCACTAGATTGCATAGTTACCTTTCTACATATATGTTAAGCATTAAGACATGGGTGGTGTGTTAAAATGTTGTTTCTGACGCTTTCGTCGGGGGTGCGCGCATCCATTTGTGGGGGATGCACAACTGTTTCCCCGCAATCCCGTATTCCATAGGCGGGTGACATCCATCGCTTATTCATGGATGTTTGCTACTTGATTGAAATGGGATGATGGGATGTCGGATCTTCCTTCTGTGGATTCCTCCTCGAAACTCATCACCTAGTCTGAGTCTCCCTTATAGACTTAATATATTTTTCTCGAAACTCATACTAGTGCCATATCTTCATGGAAACCAGTTAATTACACCGCTTCTATCAGGACATTCCAGGGGGTCTGGTCCGGGCAGCAGCCTTTAGTCAGGGGAGTAGTCATGTTGGGCATCACTGGCATGTCTGGGCAATGGGGGATTGGTGTGTTTGGATTTCAGCCCCTTGTTATAGGGATTCTATAGGTTGTAGAATTGTGATTCATCCCACATAGAACATAGGGAATCATATTCCATGGGCATGTATTTTAATTTTTCATTAGCTTCCCATGTTTAACACTGGGTAAGCTGAAAGTTTAACGTCTGGAAGTGATATATCGGGCTGATCAGAACACTGAATAGAGTGGATATGATGGAGGAACCCCCTGGAGGGAACACTAATGTTGGGGTCAACATATGGTTAGCTTCCCGATTATTGTTAAATGGAATGGGGATTGGGGTGGCATGATCCCACCAGGATGTGGTGGCCCGGGTAAGAATCAGGATGGATGATGGAAGGTTTAAGTTATGTGTATGGTGAATGGGATGGAACCTTCATGAGGATGATGATGGGTTTGGGCTTGAGCCTCTAAGAGGCTTCCTACGTATCCCCATGGAAGGGAATCAAAGTTCATGTAGTTCATCTAATGATGACTTACTGCCAATTGGGGTTTTCAACGGCTTACCGCTGGGTGAGATCGCAATGGATTACTGCTGTATAAGGTGTCAACAACTTACCACTGGATGAGGTTTCAATGGCTCGCCACTAATTGAGGTTACAACAGCTTACTTCTGGACGGGGCTGTCAGCGGCTTTCCACTAATGTGGTCATAATGACTTACTACTACATAGGGTCACAACGGCTTACCGCTGATTACGGTTACAACGGATTTCCGCTAGATGGGGTTTCAATGGTTTAATGCTGAAAGGAGTGAAAATGGATTACACCTGAATAGAGTGACAATTTATTATCACTGAATGAAGGTCAATAGTTTAACGTCATGCAGGATGGGGGAAAACCGACGTGAAGATGGTCAGAACGACCAATGGATGGTGGGATTCAACCTCAGGGAGGCTTCCTACATACCTTTCCTTGGAAAGGATCATAGACCACGTAGATCAGGATATGGGTGTGGGGATTACACTCTAGGCTACCTAGGGTGCTAGTGAAATGGTGTGAAGGAGGTCGGGACAACCAATGGATGGTGGACTTGAACCTAAGGGAGGCTTCCTACGTACCTTGCCTTGGAGAGGGTCAAAGACCACATAGTTCAGAAGGGTTTAGGAATTACAATCTAGTCTACCCATGGTGTTGGCGAACCGACATGAAGGAGGTTGGGACAACCAATGGATGGTGGTCTTGAACCTCAGGGAGGCTTCCTACATACCTTGCCTCTGCAAGGATCAAAGACCACGTAGTTCAGGATGGTGTGAGGCTTACACTCTAGATTTCCTAGGGTGTTGGTGAACTGGCGTGAAGGAGGTATGGACGACCAATGGATGGTGGGCTTGAACCTCAGGGAGGCTTCCTACGTACCTTTCCTTGGCAAGCATCTAAGACCACATAGTTCAGGAGGGCATTGGGGCTTATACTCTAGGTTGTCTAGGGTGTTGGTGAACCGACGTGAAGGAGGTCGGGATGACCAATGGATGGGGGGCTTGAACATCAAGAAGGATTCCTATGTACCTTGCCTTGGCAAGGGTCATAGACCATGAAGTTCAGGAAGGTGTGGGGCTTACACTCTAGGCTTCCCAGTGTGTTGGTGAACCGACATGAAGGAGGTCGGGACGACCAATGGATGGTGGTCTTGAACCTCAGGGAGGCTTGCTACGTACCTTGCCTTGGTAAGGATCAAAGACCACGTAGTTCAGGAGGGTGTGGGGCTTACATTCTAGGATTCCCATGGTGTTGGTTAACTAACGTAATGGAGGTAGGGACAACCTATGGATTGTGGGAATGAACCTCATGGAGGCTTCCACCATACCTTGACTTGGCAAGGATCGAAGACCATGTAGTTCAGAAGGGTGTGGGGCTTACACTCTTGGCTGCCTAGGGTGTTGGTGAACTGATGTGAAGGAGGTCAGGATGACCAATGGATGGTGGGGTTGAACCTCACGGAGGCTTCCTACGTACCTTTCCATGGAAATGATCAAAGACCACGTAGTTCAGGAGGGTGTGGGGCTTACACTCTGAGCTGCCCAGGGTGTTGGTGAACCGACGTGAAGGAGGTTAGGATGACCAATGGATGGTGGGATTGAACCTTATGGAGGCTTCCTACGTACCTCGACCGGGCAAGGATCAAAGACCATGTTGTTGTGAAGGGTGTGGGGCTTACACTCTAGGCTTCCCAGGGTGTTGGTGAACCGACGTGAAGGAGGCCGGAATGACCAGTGGATGGGGGGCTTGAACATCAGGGAGGCTTCCTATGTACCTTAACTTGGCAAGGATCAAGTACCACATAGTTCAAGAGGGTTTAGGAATTACACTCTTGGATTCCTAGGGTAGATGTCATGGTTGGGGCTCACTCTAATCCCACATGAGTCATGCTCGGTGTGAGAAACAAGAGGTAGTATAGACCAGACGATCATGCGGCGAAAGGTGCATCCATGGGAGGAGAAGGGGGGATTACGCGTAGGTAGCAGCTCGAAGAGGTTGGGACTTACTCTGGGATAGAGGCCCAAATTGTGACAAAGCCCAGTGGGAGAAGGACTTGGCACCCAGGAAGAGAGGAAGAGTAGAGGTGCTACCTCCTGCAAGGATGGCTAGGGGCGTACACCAGAGTGGTTGCCCATTCCCTATGAAAAAACGCCACTCTGATAAGGAGGATATCATCCACTGTGAGGGAAGATCTCATCCTATAGGAGACTAGTGGGCATGCAGAATGTCCATGGTTGGGGCACCCCGTGTGGGAGGCACGAGGAAAGTTCAAAGTTTAACGTCATGTGCTGAGGACGATGGAGCTTGGAAGTTTAATGTTCTGCAGCTCGGGCGAGGTGGGATTACTCCGCATCCCTATGACATACATAATTGGTACCCTCTACTCCTTGATGAAGATAAGGTATAGGAAACAACGTGGAGAGGGGGTGTTATGGAGAAAACCATTGGAGTTTCACATTAGTGTCTCTATACAAATAAACAATAGCCGTTAGCATGGCTATGCGAAGGAGCATGAAGTGAAGCAACACAAAGAGAAGTATCATCCAAGGGACTTTGAAATCACATCATGGAAGCATAGAGGGTTACACTGGAAAAGGAATTGCAAATAAGAGGGGTTCATAGGTAGGTTCCTTATGAAACATTGATGCTCCGCATGGAAGATGGTACTTGCAAAGGGGTATGCTTCACGAAGTGGGGTGCCCCAGCCAAAGCATAGGGAAAGGTGCATATTGAAGGTTATTTGCGAAGTGGAAAGGCATTCACAGAAGATTTCTTTCTGGAGAAAAGGTTCCTCATGAAGAAAGATATCATGAAGGATCGTGCTTCTTGAAGTATAGTGACCCCGCCTTAGCATGTAGATGACGGGTAGAGGAAGGGTCTTTCGCAAAGCATAAATGCTCCATGATTACCCGGGTCCCCTTAGGGATACCCTTCCTTCTTAGAGGCCCTTAGGCTTAACAAAAGGCATCCCTCTCGAAAGAGGGTGTTATATCAAGGCATAGGGGAGGCACTTCACAGAGCAGAAATACTTCTCATAGCTCATGGTTCGCAGATCAGAAAGTGCTTTGTGATTCGGGAGCTTGGAAGTTGAAAGATTAGACTATCCACCTTAGGGACATGGGGGGAGGAATATATTTATAAGGGAGAGGTTCCGTGAGGCAGGGCTCACTCGGAGTGAAGACAGAGCTCTTTCCGCAGCAGGCTCATGAATGTCAAAGACACTCGCAGACCGTTACCGCCTCCTTGCTCTGCGGTGGCTTGCCAATGTCCAGTGTTGTAACGGAGCGTTACCACCTCCTTGCTCTGCGGCAGCTAACAAACATAATGTGTAGTCACAAATCATTGTCGCCTCCTTCCCCTAAAGCAGATCGTGAGCATCATGTGTGATTGTGGATCATTACTGCCTCTTTTCTCCACGACGGCTTGCGATTGTCATTTGCGGTCACGGATTGTTACCACCTCCATGCTCCGCGAAAAGGATGGTGAAATTGGGGCTCTGCCAGTGGTCTTCATGAGGTAGCCTTTTGATTCATCACATTTCATCATGTTATTCTCCCATTTTCGCACAAAAAAAATGCACCCCCACACTTGAAGCTCTGTAGAAATTGAGGGTTGAAGTCTGAGGGTAGATCACCAAAATCCTCAGTCATTTGTGAAGATGTATCGCGAAGATCGCTTGCAAGGTTGATAGGTGATGCGCAGATCAAGCGCGCGGTGAAGCTAGGCGCGGAATGGATGCGCCGCGAAGCTCCGAAGGTCGTTGCCGAAATTTTTTGGAGCTAACCTCTCTTTTTCTCCTTTACCCTCACTGTGAAATTTTCTTTTAGCAGTCTCAATTCGTGAAGCTCATAGTACTCCGCGATTTATCTCTGCAAATAGGGTTTTCACTTTTCAGTGCAGAGTGAGTCTTTGAATCCACAATAGCGCTTTGCAATCTTGTGCTAGAAAGAATAGGCAGGACTCCATGACCCATCTTCGCGAACACTCTCTGTGAACGAGCTTCACAAACCAACATTAAAGTTGTCCATGTTCTAAAGCTGAATAGATCATCAAGAAGTTTCATATGGGGTTCCTACGGATGATGCCTGGAGAGATGAGATGGTGAACACTCTAGGTCTAGGAGAGTTAGTCTAGAGCCACTCTGACCATGATTTTTTGGTGGCACGTCTGTTAGAGATCCAGAAGAACTACCCACTATGTAAGAGGCTACCTTTGTGTGGCTTTGGGATGAGGTATGACATCTTCATCACTAAAGAAAGTGGGGATGAACTAGCTTACTGGTTTAGGAGTACGCTGTGCTAGCACCAATGGTTTAGGGCGGCTGACGGCCATGCCAAGGAGGACTTCACACACGTCGTTGTTGACTTCCTATACAACGACCTAAATAATGTCGATGGGAAGGCATTGCAGCCGGATACATATCATCCTCTGTACCACATGATACTGAAGGAAGCTTTGGGGAACCCGAGTAAGGGGTGGTCCGAGGAATGAGACCTGCCCCAGGGTGGCAACTTTATAGACGATTGGGCATGGGCCTATTTGGTAGGCGCCTCGTGTAAGGAGTTCGGGGCTGAGCTAAGGAGAGTAGGTTTGTATGAGGTAGCTTGGGCCTCCCAATTCCACATCTACCAACTGAAAAATATAATGTTGGATCTGTTGAGAAGGTGGTCGTCAAGGACCAGTACCTTCAATTTACACGACAGAGAGGATGGTATTCTCTTGGGGATGCCCACCAAATTTTGGGGGTCCCGATACTAGGGGCTATGTATGATGAATTCCTCCCTTTCATGAGCATGTGGGAGGATCCAGATCAGATGTCGCAGCTGGCAATGGCATTGATGGAGCTGGTTCCAGGGGAGGACAAAGAAGCAGTGAGAGATGCCCAGTTTAAGTGGTGGTTCAAGAAGTTCCTGAATTTCCCAGTAGGCCGACAGTTTCCAGCGATGCCTTAGACATGCTGGAAGGTGGGTCAATGGGGAAAAGAGCATTCGTACTAGTGGATTTTGGAGGAAAAATAGTGGAAGACCGGGGGGTTTAGCATCAACAGTGAGAAGCAGCCAATATTCAGGATGGCTGCATTTATCACAGCGCTTATCTGTGGTTGGATCCTACCAGTGAGGGAAACCAACATGGGAGTACACCCAAGCAAATTTATCATGGCGTCCATGTTGGAAACAAGAGGTCTGGTCATCCTTGGAATCTTGATGCTCGCCAAACTGTGTAAGATGTTGTGGCATATCAGCAAGGGGAAGAGGTCGTAGAGGGTATGTCAGCCATTCCACCTCCTCTATGGGTGGATAGCAGCACATATCTCGGGTGTTTACGAATACCCGAACACTATCTATGCCCCATGATCGAACTTCCAACCATCAATCCTGAATGTCATGGGGAGCTCTCTGGCCAAATTGACCACACCGTTTTTATTGAACTGGTTGTGGAAGGTAGAAGAGTTCAATTTTAACCTGTTCCCATTGTCGATGGGGTTATTTACTGATGATGTCCAGGGAATAGATGAGAACAGGGCATATCTTCTAGCCTTTAGAGGTGGAGTCTTAGTGGAAAGGGTGGACAGTGAGCCCCTCTACGTTCCGTACACCCCACACCGGTTTTCAAGGAAATTTTGATGCATGTAGTGACAGACCCTGTGGGTCTATATGGAGGTGCTCCACGAGGAACACCCATGTGTGATGAGGAAGATGTGGCTCATGTTCACATGGGAATATGGGAAGATGTGGAATGAACTACCTCTGTCTGCTTTCATCTATGGCCAGGTGAAGGAGTATGTCAAAGGCTGGGTGGTGTCTTATCTAGGGGAGACGCTGAAGAAACCAACCCTTCGGGTCGGTGTTGGCGAACCTCCCCGTCCTCGGGGCTGGGGCTGGAAGGCTACAAGGGCATCTCGTGGTGGTGGGGTTGTCGTTGTAGCGAGGCCTACACCATTATAGGGTGAGGGACGCAACCATAGATCCAGCAATGGTAGCAGACACGCTGGTTCTAGAAGAACAGAGCCATCCAGAGGGGAGGCCGCAGAGAAGATTCCACAGGATACCCACCTAGGCTTCGGGGAAGCGGTTGTGCCATATTGACATGCCAGAGAATGTTGTCATCCTGGTGTCCTGGGACATCTGGGAAGTCAACAGGAAATTCCTCATCCCCACTGAGTTGTGGAAGCACTTAAACCATCTTGGGATGGATTTACCGAGGATAGGCCCTATCCGGATAGGCTTTGTGGTGCCCCAGGCGAAGGCGGAGCAGTTCTTGGAAGAGCTAGAGTACATTTCAAATTCCCAGGGTCCCCCTCATCCAATAATAGACCATTTCAAGGTGCTGCTGGACTGCATTACTCCCCCATAGTTGTCGGTCGCTGAATTAAAAGTGTTCTTCCCTCGGCCAGAAGAATCAGAAGATTACTCCTGGGGAGATGAGGCTAGGAGAGGGATCCCATTGGTGGAGGGCGAAGATGGAGATCAAGACTCAGATCTTGAAGATTTCACAGCCACCCTTGAGGTAAACAATCTGAATCCCCCTTCTCCGTGAATTTCTTGGAGGTTATTTCAGACTCCTTGTTAACATCTGAACTGTGCATAAAAGTCTTATATACAGAACTCGTTCTCGTCCCTCAGTGGATGCAGATGTGGGACCTTTAGGATATACGCTTCTCACTACATCTATTGCTGCATCCCGTAGGGCCAGGACACCTGAGGCAACCCCTCTCTAGCTTTCATACCTTCCGACCATATACGGGGGTCCACGCTTCGGGGTCCCAATCGCATCAACCAAAGAACGACACTGGGGATTCTATCTTTGTAAGTCCCCTCAACCAATTTTATGACTGCCATCCCCTAACCATGTTTACTAACATCCATGTATTTTTTTGGCATGTACAGTTCATTAAATGACATGGTTCACCTAGGAGTGGTTGGTCAGGTCTTCTTACGACATCCTTCCTAGGGGAATGCTAATGATCGTGGAGGTGGAGCACCAAACTAACCAAGCAGCGATACTCTCAATCACTGATGGGACCATCTGTGGGGCAGAACTCGAGATCATTGAGGTAGGGTCTGATGATGAGGATCTAACAAATAGTTTAGGTTCCACCACGCCCAATAAAACACCATTCTTGTACCCTGTTGAAGAGTTCATGTGGGGAATTCCCCGCGTATGAGCCTGCCAATCGTGCCGATTGGGACGAGATGGCCCTTGGCGAAGAGGATAGCAAGACAGTTTGTTGCTGATCATGGAAGATGATCATGTGATTCATTGATGACACCCCGAATCTCTATAGTAGGCTGAGATGGATAGGTTTCACTAGCGATTGTGTGAACTGTGTGCTGGGGTAGTGGATGCCCAGCATCCCCACATGCTCATCTGAGATCTTTTGGCAGAAATGAGATGCATCACCTTGAAGTACTCATACTCAACCATTAAGAGAGTACTTGAGGCACTGTTGATACGATGAGGGGACCGCCACATGTAGGTGGATCCATGGTCTTCCCATTAATACATTGTACGCGACATCTTGGGAGACAACCATAAACTTAGTGCTAGCAACTAGGCCCCCGAACTAGGTCTTAAAATAGATCTTAATGACTAGGGTCTACTCTGTCCTGCCATATCCCTATATTCTTAAATCGGAGGGAGTCAGGTCATCTTTGGATAACCCTAGCTTCCGCAGTGTCCGCGTCGAGATAATGTTAATCCTAGAGCCAGTGTCAACAACACAGCGATGAACCTCCATGCCATTAAATTGGTCGATGATGTACTATGGGTGGATTTTCCTCTATATGGGAGAGCCACCATCTTCTCCAGAGAACTAAATCATGGCCTGATATTCAGCGTTCTTGATCGCTTCAGCATGAAATTCTTCTGCAGTTTCTACCTCCGTCTCAAAATGGAGGGGGCTTCTTAAAGCCTTAGCAAGGGCCTCACGCATATATGACGAATGGAGAGGGTCTTTTAGGATGTAAATCCTTGATGGGATGATGGAAAGTTGCTTAAGGACATCATATTTCCGCTCTAGGTATGAACTTCTTCTTACAGAAGGCCTCTCTATGAAAGGAGGCATGGCGGGCCCTGCCGTCTGGACTGGAAGCTGGATGGTGCTGGGCATGTCCCACTATTAACTAGTCGAAGCCTGGGGAGTAGCTATCGGATGAGGGATGGACGAATGAGATCAGATTGTTGTTGGGTGAGGCTGGTCATGGCATGGTCTAGGTAGCTCTCCCTGATCCAATAAAACAAACTGTGGTGGAGGTGGACCTGAAGACACTGGATGAAAAGGCTACACGTGCTGAGTTCTACGCTGGGCCAGATCTCTGGTCGTAGTGGCATGCACAACCTGGCTGGAGGCGCAAATTGTTGTACCTCTATGACCCATATGGTCACTTCTAAGCCAATGTTGGCGTCGACTGGGGACGTTGGGGAGGTTCACCGGGCGCTCCCCACCATCGGGAGTCATATAGGGGTTTACCAACTCTGCAATATTAACAGAAGCGTACCCTTGACTATCACTTGATGTGTCATCCACTACTGGGAGGATTCTTATAGGAATACCTGTCTCTATGGGCATGAAGTCGCCGAGAGTGCAGGACGACAATGGCATTGGATGGGCATGTTGCTTTCCCTTGCGCCACTGACACTTGTTCTTCTGGGAAGAGCTTGGCTGGGATGACGACGCAGAAGCGACGACTGTAGCCTATGAAGACTCCATATAATTTAGGAATGCATGAATGATACCATGGGAATGAGCAACCATTTTGCAAGCCATCTAGTCATCATAATTCTACGACTCGCGGTTAGAAACCTACTATCACTCACCCTCACCGTCGTTGCTGCTATCTGGCCTTAGGAAGACGCATGCCACATGTGGCAGTGCTGGGCCCAGCCTGACTATGTTGTTATCGACATGGCCTTGAATCCAGTCTTTGAACACATAGCACCGCTTAACGATGTGCACCAGAATATGATGATAGGTACAGTAGTCGGGGCGATCAGTGAGATTTTCCTCTTCTGGCCTTCTGTACTCAAGAATGCATACAATCTCAAGCTCTATGGCGCTACGGAAGTAGACCAAGGACCTGATTCTCAGTGAATTATTTGGTCCGGTTTCTCCTATACGGGAAGGGGGTACTTGGAGCTTGACCCTGATAAGGATCTGGGGGAGCCTTTTGAGGATGCGAACCCTGATTGTCCTATCAGGAGGTTGGTGGTGCATTACACGTGACACCTGCTGATTCTAAGGAAGATTCTCCTAAGTCAGAGGTCGTGCCTAAGATGGAGGGTCTCTTCGAGGCGGTGGGGTAGGTGCCACTGGTATAAATTATTGTTGCATGGGGGATTCTATTTGAGCCACCGCGGTGGGCTCGACTCTGGCAGCCCTCCTTGCTGGAATTATAGGGGCAATGCACATGCCTGGATGGCCTATTGCAGGGCTTCCTCTAGGCGTTGGGATTTATCAGAGAAGTCTCAGAATCCTCTATGGTAGTTTTGGGTGATCAGAGAAGGAACCGATTCCATATTGATGTTCCATATTCACATCATCAGTAAAAATTCTTGAGTTAGTGGCATGTCAATAGAGTATGTGAGCCATTTACACCTGACGATGAAGTTCATGACATGATCATCAGGCCTTTGTTAGAACATTAAAAGTTCTGAGATACATTTTTTCCACGTGGTGGAATTTAACTAGTATAGTAATTGCCTATAAGGGTCCTTCCAGCTGGTTACAGATCCGACGGGGAGTTGGTCGTACCAGAAAAATGCCAGCCCTTCTAAAGTCTAAACAATACAGTGGAGCGTGGAAGCCTCCTGCTGCACTGGAGTGCCTAACATGGGTCCACACCTTGATTTCAAGTGGAAAAAGGTGCTGTAGAGGGTCCCCCACCCTGTTAATGGGGGAGAAGGTGGGATTCTCGAAATCCGTAGGTGCCGACATATCATCAACCCATGCTGGGTATGGCTTACCATCAGGTGGGATTTCCACCTGCCGTGTTTCCAATGCCTCAATGAGGGATATGAGCGCCTCCATATGATCATCTAGGTGGGGGTCTCTATCTTGATGGGGATCCCCAACCACAAGTGTGTTGGTGGGTTCATCAATGCGATAGACAGGCTCCGCGGCTCGTGGACCGGCTAGTTGGGCGACCTGCGGGGCAGCTGGGGGAACCTGAGCTGGGTTCCATGGATTGCCTCACCATTCTGGAGGGTTTGTAGAGATATATTGTGCCATCTTACCATGATCTCCAGCTTCATCCCTGTTTGAAGGACCAGCATGATCAAGGTTGCCTAGTGGTAGCCCTCTAAGGGGAAGTTGTTCCTGCGCCTACTGTACTGGCCTAGGATCGCCATAGTCGGGTCGTCGCTCTGTAGTGCATTCAGCCAAGAGGTCATTGACCAGATTCTTTTGCACAACATGTTTTTGGCACAATGTGGCCTTATCAAGGTCTTCCTCTGTATTCTACACTGAGTTGGATGGGTCGGAGTGCTTGGCAGCTCTAACGTGCTCTTTTCCCTTACCATAATTTCTGAAGAGTAACAATGCCTCGGTGGGTGAAGGGAGACCAATTAGGTTGATCTATTGATGAGTTATCCTTCCTGATGGGTCCAATAGTGGTGGAATAACCTCAAGGGGTAAGTCTCCCTTGAGAAACTCCAGCTCTTCCTCTATGTCCACCATGTCGGCCATGTTGACTGTGACCCTTCCCGGGGGCATGTCTTCGATGTCACCTAACAAGTCGGGATGCCTCCAGATAGGACTGAAGAGGAGGGTAGCATAATACCCCCAACCATGGATTTGCATGTGAGGGGGGGGGGGTAGACTCCTTGATAAATTTGCGTACTACCTTGATACTCAGAACACATTTTTACTGGAGTGCCTCACAACAACCTGGTGACTCGGGGTGTTGGGCCACAGAGAGTGCAGCCAAATCAACCAGAAGAAATTTCTTGTGGATGTCTTCTAAATGAGATTGGCTCCTAGGATAAACCACTCTCCGATGACGAAGGATAAAATGTTCACCCAGAGGGTGTGGTGGAAACACTCAACTTTCTCCGGGGTGAGGGATTCTGGTATGTAGAAATTCGGTGCTACCATGGGCCACAACTTCTCAGGGAAGTGGTCCACTACGAGGATGTTCCATAAACTCTTTGGTAAAGATTCATGGTCTGGCCCTTGATTTCCTCACTTGTCAACAAGGTGGTGGGTGAGGAACTGGTAGCAGTACTAAGGCAAACTGCTGGGATGGCAGGCTGGCTGGTGGAGAGTATGGCGAACGGGGTGACTGGCCACCGAATCTCGGGTTGTCTTTCGCAATGTGTAGCGACCTAGCCGCTACGTCATGATAGGATGGGATGAAGACTGTAGTTCCAGACTTAGGGTCTAGGGCTACTGGTGATATTTAGCGATGAGCCTCACCCATAATTGGTCCTCAGAATATCTCTCTGTGATCTCTTGTCAAGGTAGAGAGCGCTTCTGGTGACGATGGTGGTGATTGCACGACCATAACCTACGGGTTGTAAGATTTTTATCCACCTAGATATACATGTGGAGGGAGGAGGGAATCCTATTGACCTCACATTCTGGGAGAACAAGGCTGATGCACCTCATCCCTACCCCAGTCCTTGACTCGGATGAGCGAAAGGAAGGTTCCCGCACTGAGTCATACTCCACCTCGGAGTCTGAGAAGCGGACTGGTCTAATCTCTGTCCAGACCTTCCTAGAATCCCACTTAGGGCGGCGATGTCCTACATTACTTCCCCTGGGTGGCAACTCAAGACAAGGAAGATTTCTAATATGGCACCCTTCGGCCACATTGGTGTTGGGGAAGAGAGGGTTTCCACCCAAAAAATCCAGGGTGCAAGGAGCACCAGGACAAATGTCAAAGGGGACAAGGGGAGGATCTCCATGCGTAGCAATAGAGTAGGTACGACCTCCACCAGAACTGGAAGAAGTGTGGGGAGGGCCTCCATGATTGTTTTCCTGGGAAAACTCAGTATGAGGAGGGTCCTTGTACCAGTATAGATGAACACAGACAGGACCCCTCGTGTTGGGTATGGGTGGATCGAGGATGGCCTTCACCCCTCTGGTTGCTGAGGTGAGGAGGATCTTCACTAGCTACTAAGAGGACATGGGGAGGATCCCCAAATTGAAGATATATCAGATGGGAAATGTCCCTACACCCGCGGTTGGGGGTAGAAGTAATGACTCCATACCCAGTGTAATGGGAATGAGAGAGGCTTCTGGGCCAAGTATCAGTCTCGTAGGAAAGGCCCGCATTCGAATTGGGGGTGTCTAGGGGTGGACCTCTATGCTGATCCTCGAAGTGTTGAAGGCCAGTACATTGCATTGTAGTGGTATAGGGAGGACCTCCATACTGGGTGACATCACTTCGAGTTGGTTCGTGACGACCACTTCTTGTGCCAGCGACCAAGAGAAGCGACCTAGTATTCTCGTGGGGCGGGTGGGGAATCAATCCTGGTCGTGAAAATAAGTCCCCTTATTAGTTTATGTAGGGAACCGACGATAAGCATTGGTGGTGGCTTGGGCCACTATAGTCATCGAAGTTGATGCCCCTTGGTAGGCGTCCTCCTTAGCTTGCGCCCGACACTAGTGTTGGGAAGAAAAAACTGGGGCCAGTGGTGTAGGTACGTAGCTTACCTTTTTCTCTTCCAGTAAGACTGTGGAGTAGTGCTAACGCGGCCAGGTGGGAGCCCTCGCTAGGATCCCATGGAAGGGGACTCTAACCGGGCTGGGACGGACGTCACCAACCTTGTCAGCGTAAGTCAGGGAGTCGTCAAAGTGCTCTAGGGATAGGCTCCTGAAACGGTTGTACGGTGGGGTGGGGGGAAATGGCTCCCTGCGCGGACCTCAGGGGCGGCATTGGCGATGAGTCATAGACGCCTCTAAATCTAGGCAAGCCATATCCTAGTTTGGGATTATGCCCACCTCTTTGTAGCGGCACACAAGGTTGTTGATTACCCTCCATGGAATTACCTCGAATGGGGAGAGGGGTGTGGGAACCCCATGGTCAAAAGATGTAGAATCCATCATCCAAGAGGTGATGCCACATTGAATGGCCGTGTGGGCCCTTCCCCTGCCCCAATGTCGTTGTGCTGGTGGTGATCACGTTCGAGATGGAGCAACCTGGTTCCTGGAAGCAGGGATATTAACTCATCAGTGCTGAAAGAAAAAGGAATCGACGACCAATTCCCCAGCGCCATCCCGTCTTTCATGGCTTGTAAGAGGGATCCATGCTGACAAAATCTTAGAATGGGATGTCAAATGTTCTACTACACCAACTTTTGGCGAGTTTCATGACAGGCTCGCTATTTACTTGGCAAGACCATGTGCCAGATTACTGGATCTTGTGACACGTCATTCCATTGATTCCTCGAGCACTACTAATATCTATATTGAGGAGAATAATTTCACTTTGGGTTCACCATTTCTATTTATGATGCTTTCGCTGGGGTGCGTGCATCTATCTGCGGGGGACGCGCAGCTGTTACCCTGCATTCCCACTTTCCAAAGGCGGGATACATCCATCACTTATTCATGAATGTTTGCTCCTTGATCGAAATCGGATGATGGGATGTCAGTACTGACTTTTGTGGATTACTCTTTGGAAATCGTCACCTAGTCCGGGTCTCCCTTATAGAAATAAGGCGTTGTTCGCAAAACTCTTCTTAGCACCATATCTTGATGGACACCAGTAAATTACAATGCTTCTGTTCGGACATTCCATGGTGTCCAGTCAGGGTAGCCACCTTCAGTCAGGGGAGTAGTGACGTCGGGCATCACTAGAATTTCTGGGCGCTGGTGGATTAGCATGTATGGATTTCAGTCCCTTGATATAAGGCTCCTAAAGGGCGTTCAAGCCCTAGGAATTCCACATTGAATGCGGGGAATCTTATTCCATGGGCATGTATCTGAGGTTTTCCTCATCTTACCATGTTTAACACTGGGTATGTCGCATGTTTAACATCTAATGGAGACAGATCGGGCTGATCAGAACACAGAATAGAGTGGATCGGATAGGGAAACCCCCTTGCGGTAACACCGATGTGTGGTTCAGTATATGGTTGGCTTCCCAATTGCTGTTAAATGGAAAAGAGAATGGGGTGGCATTATCCCACCAGGATGTGGCGGCCCGGGTAAGAATCCGGAAGGATGATATATGGTTTTGTGAAGTGGATGGTGAATGGGATGGAACCATCATGAGGATGACAATGGTTTTGGGATTGAGCCTCGATAAGGCTTCCTACATATCCCCATGGTAGAGAATCAATGTCTATGTAGTTCATCTGATGACGGATTATCGATGATTGGGGTTTTCAACGGCTTACCGTTGGATGCGATCGCAATGACCTACAATGGGATAGGGTGTCAACGGCTTACTGCTGGATGGGGCTTCAATCTCTTACTGCTGATTGAGGTCAAAACTGCTTATCGCTGGATGGGGCGGTCATCAGCTTACCACTGATGAAGTCACAATGACATACTACTGCATAGGGTCACAACAGATTATTGCTAATTAAGGGCTCAACGGTTTACCGCTTGATGGGGTTTCAATGGTTTACCGCTGAAAGGTGTGACAACGGCTTACTGCTAAATGGAGTGACAATGACTTACTTCTGAATGGAGGTTCACAGTTTAACACCATGCGGGATGGGGGATAACCGACATGAAGATGGTTGGAATGACCAATGGATGGTGGGGCTGAACCTCAGGAAGGCTTCCTACATACCTTGCCTTGTCAAATATCAAAGACCACGTAGTTTAGGATATGGGCATGGGGATTACACTCTAGGATGCCTAGGGTGTTAGTGAACTAACGTGAAGGAGGTTAGGATGACCAATGTATGGTGGGCATGAACATCAGGGAGGCTTTCAACGTACCTTGCCTTTTCAAGGATCAAAGACCACGTAGTTCAGGAGGGTGTGGGGATTACACTATAGGCTAATCAGGGTGTTGGTGAACCAATGTGAAGGAGGTCGGGATGACCAATGGATGGTGGGATTGAACATCAAGGAGGCTTCCTACCTACCTTTCCTTGGAAAGGATCAAAAACCACATAGTTCAGAAGGGTGTGGGGCTTACACTCTAAGATACCCAGTGTGTTGGTGAACCAACATGAAGGTGGTTGGGATGACCAATGGATGGTGGAATTGAACCTCAGGGAGGCTTCCTATGTTCCTTTCCTTGAAAAGGATCAAGGGTCACGTAGTTCAGGAGGGTCTAGTACTTACACTCTTGGCTGACCAGGGTGTTCGTGAACTGACCTGAAGGAGGTCGGGATGAGCAATGGATGTTGGGCCTGAACCTCAGGGAGGCGTCCAACATGGCTTTCTGTGGCAAGGATCAAACACCACATAGTTCAAGAGGGTTTGGGGCTTACACTCTAAGCGGACCAGGGTGTTGGTGAACCGGCGTGAAGGATGTCAGGACGACCAATGGATTGTGGGAGAGAACCTTAGGGAGGCTTGCTATGTACCTTGTCGTGGAAAGGATCAAAGACCACTTAGTTCAGAAGGGTGTGGGGATTACACTCATGGATGCCCAGGGTGTTGGTGAACAAATGTGATGGTGGTCGGGACGACCATTGGACGGTGGACTTGAACCTCGGGTGGGATTCCTACGTAAGTTGCCATGGAAAGGATCAAAGACCACATAGTTATAGAGGGTGTGGGGATTACACTCTAGGCTTCCCAGGGTGTTGGGGAACGGAAGTGAAGTAGGTCTGTATGACCAATGGATGGTGGGTTTTAAGCTCAGGGAGGCTTCCTACATACCTTTCCTTGGCAAGGATCAAATTCCACATAGTTCAAGAGGTTGTGGGGCTTATACTCTAGGCTGCCCAGGGTGTTGGTGAAACAACATGAAGGTGGTTGAGACGACCAATGGATGGTGGGATTGAACCTTATAGAGGCTTCCTAAGTACCTTTCCGTGTTATGGATCAAATACCACATAGTTTAAGAGGGTGTGTGGGCAAACACTCAACGCTTCCCAGGGAGTTGGTGAACCGACTTGAATGAGACTGGGATGACCAATGGATGGTGGGATTGAACCTCACAAAGCCTTCCTATGTACATTTTCTATGCAAGGATCAAAGACCACATAGTTCAAGAGTGTGTGGGGCATATACTTCAGGCTTCCCAGGGTAGATGTCATGGTTGGTGCTCACTCTAAGCACTCGTGAGTCATGCTCGGTATGAGAAACAAGAGGTATCAGAGACCTAATGATCATGTCGTAAAAGGTGTGTCCGTGGGAGGTGAATTGGGGATTACAAGTTGTCAGTGGCCCGAAGAGGTTGGGACTTACTCTAGGATGGAGGCCCAAATGGTGAAAAAGCCTAGTGGGAGAGGGACATGGCACCCATAAAGAGAGGAGTATAGGTACTACCTCTAACATGGAAGGCTAGGGTCTTACACCAGAGTGGTTTCCCTTTTTCTACAGAAAACACCACTCCAATAAAGATGATATCATCCCTTATGAGGGAAGATCTCATCCTCATGGAGACCAGTGGGCTTCCAGAATTTACAAGGTGGGGGCAACCCGAGTGCGAGGCACGAGGTCAGGTCACAGTTTATCGTCATGGGCTGAGGACGATGGTGCTTGGTAGTTTAATGTCCTGCAGCTCGGACGAGGTGGGTTTTCTCCGAACCCCTAGGAATTACATAACAGGTACCCTCTGCTCCTTGGTGAAGATAAGGGACATGCAATTCCATGGTGAGGTGGTGTTATGGAGTGAACCATTGGGGGTCCACGTTTGCATTTCTTTGCGAAGAAGCAATATCCGTTAGTGTTCCTATGTGAAGAAGCATGAGGTGAAGCAAAAAAATAGGAAGTATCATCCAAGGGACAATGAAATCACATCATAAAAACTTGGAGGGTCGCACGAGAAAAGGAATTCCAAAGCTGAGGGGTTCATAAGTAGTTTCCTTATGAAACTCTGATGCTCTGTGTGGTGGAGGGTACTTGAGATGGGGTGTGCTTTGCGAAATAGGGCACCCCAGCCTAAGCAAAGGGAAATGGTGCGTATAGGAGGTGCTTCACAATGTGACAAGGAATTCTTAGAGCACTTCCTTTCAGTGTAAAGGGTCCTCACGAAAAAAGGTATCGTGAAGCAATGTGCATCGCAAATTACACTGACCCCGCCTTAGCATGTGGATCACGTGTACATGAAGGGTGTTTCGTGAAGAATAAATGCTATGCGGCGACCCAAGTCCCCTTGGGGATCCCCTTCTTTTACAGAGGCCCTTAGGATCTAAGAAATGCATACCTATCAAACGAGGGGGTAAAGCAAGGCAAATGGAAGGCACTTCATAGAGTAGAAGTACCTTGAATAGCTCATGGTTCACTAAGCACAAGGCGCATCACGATTCAGGACCTAAGAAGTTGAAAGTTTGGATGAACCACCTCCAGGACATGGGGGGGAGGCTGGTATTTATAAGGGAGAGGCATCATTAGGTTGAGCTCACTCCGCCCGGAGACGGATCTTGCTTCGCGGAAGGCTTACAGACGTCAAAGGAGCTCGCATAGTGTTATCGCCTCCTTGCTCCCTAGTGGTTCGCAAACGCCATGTGCGGTCATGGAGCGTTACCACCTCTTTTATCCGTAGTGACTCATGAATGTAAAGTGAGTTTGTGGAGCGTTACCGTCTACTTGCTCCATGGAGGCTCGCGAATGTCACGTGCGGTTGTCAAGCGTTACAGCCTCCTTCTTCTACGGTAGCTCAAGAACTTCATGTGTGGTCAAAAAAGTGTTACCGCCTCCTAGCTCTACAGTGTGCATGGTGTGATCGGGGCTCCGCGGATGGTCTTTATGGGGCATCCTTTTGAGGATTTTTGTTTCTTCATCTTCTTCTCCCATTTTGGCACCAAAAAATATTCCTTCCATTCCTCTATCATTTCAGTTAGATTGTTCATGTATCTTGAATATTTATAATTCTTGTGGCAATATTTCTCACACTTAAAGAATTTCTTTATTTTTTGAGTCAATTCTCGTGATATTTCATCCCAAATTTTATACATATGGGTTGTTGGAACTTATTTCTTATTTTTTTTATTTGACCCACATTCATGAAACTCCATTATTATCTTATTATCACTATAAACATGGGACCACTCTATGGACACCATATTTACATTTAATGAATTTCAGGCCACTTCTTCATAACAACAAATGTCTTGGATAGCAATAGCCTTTTGAGGGGTTGGTTTTGAACAACTAATGAATCTATCTATCTATTTATAATTTTTTTTAACAAAACAAGATTCATATATTTCATGACTTAATTTTATTTCCACATAAGTTGTGATAGATTCACCATTATTTTTTATTCACCTCTACTAATTACCTCTCCATAATTTTTTGAAGAGTTCTAGGGAATTTCTTTTTATAAAATTTTTTCTTAAATTATGCAAACTCCATCTATTACATTTAATAATGTAGTTTATTTTTCTTTATCAATTTATTCCATCGATTGTTCTCTCTATCAAAATGATAGACAGATAAAGTCATCTTCTAGTTCTAATAATACTAGATAAAAAAATTGATCTTCTACATTTGGTTAACTAATGATTCCATGAAACGTTTATCAGAATATCCACTAAATATTGGTGGTCATTCCAACATAAATGAATGAATATATAGTTTCTCTATATTGTGTTAAGGAGGAAATTCCACACAGTTGATGTTATTAGTCCTAGCCTGAAACAACTAGTCAGTTATTTCCATTAAGTTTTAAACTCCACCTCGAATGGAAATGGGGATTCTATTTGGACTATTGTTTCATTTATCCTTACATGGGTTATTGGCCAAATTTTTCTTAGTTACTAGTATTTTATAAAATAGAAAAGGGTTGAACAAAATTTAATTCAATAAATATTGATTAAATAATTTATTATTCAGTGCAATTAACTATAAATACATGTCTTATGGGATTCATATGTTTATCCTTTTTTTAAATAAAAACCTTAGGGATGTTTAAATATACATTGTCATATCTTAAGGGGGGTCACGATTGTTTTCTAATACTAATTCCCAAATTAACTAAGATTTACCATTCATACGAACTATTGTGACCCAAGATTTTCTAACATAACTACACTATCATTTTAAAGGTAAATAACATAATAGTTAAACATTCAAGGATAAAATTGTTTAGTGCCTTGGGAAAATTCAGATCATTAATCAATATTACATAATAAATGATGATAATATATATTTAGTAAATTCTTCTATTTTCCTTCTAAATGATCACATTCTCATATGTGCATGTAGTCACTTGAGGATATAAATCAAGGAACTTGGTGATCTAAAATCCTAGTTTGAGAAGGAATAATGAAAATGAATCAATATAACATAGTTGAGAATATTAATCATCATCATATCATAAGAATATCATGATAATAACAATAATAATAAGGTAATAATTTTATTATTACATGGAATGCGGAAATGTATAAAAATGAAGCATCATTTAATAGTTTTCAAATACCACAAATTCTTGTGAACTTATCTAGGAACATGTCCATTCATAATATATGTTCATGAATATAAAGTCATAATTGAGGAAAAATATATAATAACTTTCATTTATAACAAACATTATACCTTGTGATAAATCACATTATCCAATGAATTGGAGGTATATATAATTTGGGGTCCACCCATCACATCACAATTTTTACAAAATCCTACATCCATTGTAGAACATATAAAAATTGTGGTCAAGAAATAAACCATGGAAAGTAATGGGGTTCATAATGATTTAATCAAGAATACATTCAAGAATAATCATTGGGTTTACAAAATGGATAATAGAGATCATTCTTTGTAAAAAAAATTCATTTTTATTTTGGTACAAATAAACACATGAGTAGTCGAATACTTATTTTAGAAAGAAAAGTATTATTTGGAAAATCATTGTGTTTGGATTAAAAATCAAGGTGGAGATATGTATATCCAAAAAACGAAAAGGTAAATATAATGAAATATTATTTATGGAACGTTAAATTAATATTCATAGAGGTGATTATGTGAAATAGGAATAACTCATGGAAGGGGTGTTGGGTTTTAGAATACCCTTACATTAATTTATACTTTATTTTGGCGCTTTTATAACTCCTAAAAAATAAAAATTGGATTATTAAAACAATGTTATTGATGTTAATTATGTTCATTTTTTACAATATTTTTTCAATATAATTTTTGGATTGTATTTTATAACCCTCATTTTTAAACATGAATTTCTTCGATATCGTGTTTTCATTATAATTTCTTATTCTATTTTGTTTTTTTTGTAATTTTCTTCAATGACATTATACACAAGTAGAATTAACTCTATAAGATTATAATATATATAATTAAATTTTTATATATTATATATAATTCATAATATCCATCCAGGATTATGGTTATAATATTTGACATGGAAATTTTTCTCTATGTGTTTTACAAACCATTGACATGACATTGTCGGGAGAGAGGGAAAGCACTGAATGAAATAAATATATATCATTAATATAATAAATAAATTATGTAAAGATAATTAATATAATGTAAAGTTACTATATAATTAATCTTATAATGGGGTTTGGGAATGTGTTTGTGGTTAAAAGAAATACAAGAAGAAGAAATGGAATAGAGTTAATCGAAACATACTTAATCCTTAGTTTAACTTCTCTTGTACAAAACGATAAATACCCTAATGAATGGAATTAGATAAATATATAACGTCCCTAGGAACTCTAACGGTCGTGATAGAGAGTATTTGGGATGAAAAGTGTATTTTTAATGTGAGGGAGCAGTGGTTTTCCAAGGGAAGGGAGAGAAGATATTTAAAATTGATGTGATGAGTGTTTTAATAATAAAATATAAAATAAAATAATATATCAAAGGTAAAATTTGTAATAATGATTTTTTAAAATATAATAACATATATAAATATAATATAATGTTTCTAGGATTTTTAGGCACATTAAAATTAAAATTAATTAGTTTATTAAAAAGGAATATGGAGTGAGAGAAACAATGTTATTTCAAGGGATCAAATTTGTCTTTATGTTTTGGAAAATGTTTTTTTAGGTTTGGAATTTATGTTTATTTCATTTTAAGGAAACAATTATGAAATTTAATATGTTTTTTTCAAATAAAAATTTATATAAATTATTAAGTCATTATAACATCATGAACGATTTAATTTAAGATCCACCAGTTATAAGAAAAATTATATTCTTATTATTTACATGTAAATTGAAGTATTTCAGAAAAATAACATACAATCACCCCAATAAAATTTCAATGTGATGATTTAAAAAATGATATTAATTTTATCAAGATATATTTATAAAATATTTAATATTAATTTTTAATATAATTTGTTTTTATTTTTAAAAAATCTTTTAGAATATAGTTTTTAACATTTTGTTATATATTTTTTATTTATATTAATCATGATATATTTTTTGGAATTAAAATATTTATATTTACTAATATTAGTCTTGAAAATTCTATTTATATAACTATTATTAATTTTGAAGTTATTTTACTATTCCAATGGTAAGGTTACTATTCTCATTGATATTGTTATTATTCCCAATCATTACATTGCCACCTATAAATACCACTTAATTATTTCACTCAATATTCACTACAATTATTCCAAATTTTATATATTTTAATTTTCTATAAGATTGATTGGTTAACTAATTTTTCTTTTCTTTATTATATTGTTGGTAGTGGATGAGATGATTCTATCAAATTTGGGAAATCCATATTTTCAAATTTTAGATATTCTATTTTATATTTTTTTAATTGTAATATGTGGTATTTTCATTTGTTTTGTTGTAGATTAATGATAAAATATTTACTATCAAATTAATGTTTTGTTATTTTACATAAGTATAAAGTTCTATATTTTATATTATAACACATATTTATTTCATGGGAAAATTATTATTTATAAAATCTAAGTTGATGAAATAAGGTATGGAATTCCTTGGATATGCTCAAAGGATTCAGATGTGATATGGTTTAGAATTACCCAAATACACTCTCGAGATTTAGATATGCATTGATTCATAATTCCTTGGAAATAGAAATTGAATTTATAAGTGTCATTATATGGGATCGTTTAGACATATAATTTTGATATAGATGGGTTATAGGGGTTGAAATTCTTTTGACTCTCTCCTTAGATTCAGCTCCTTGTTATTAGGTTGAATTTTTTAGGAGTTTTTCATAGGAATATGATATTGGATTGATATTAGTAGCCATGGTTGTGTGATGTGATCAGAGACACTCTAGAAATATATGACATAGGATTAATGAGACATTTAGGGTCATGGGGGATAGATTATTAAATTATAAAGAGGGGTATTTCTTTTAGGATGATAACAACACTCTGGATGGAATGGTGGCCAGAGTTTCAAATGATGACTGTGACATGGGAGGAAAGACATGCGTATGATGATAAATCCTATTGAGTTTTCATTAAAATATCCTTATGAATACATCCATATATTGGGGATTATACCATTGGTCAATTGAGTATATGCCCCTTATTGAAGATGAATTTTGGTGGATGATGAGGAGAATGTTCTTGATGATGTTGAGTCAAATTTGTTTCAACTCTCTCATTGATCATTTTTTAGGAAATTACAAATTACTTCCTATTTTTCATATATGATGTATTCTCCTCATAGTCACATATATCATAATCATATATGTTGTTTTCTTATCGTAATCATATACTTTTGTTTTAGAATTGTAAAAAACTATTTTTTTTCCATCATAACCACACATGTTGTTGTTCAACATCGTAATAATATGTTATTTGTTTTCAATCGAAATCACATATGTTGTTTCACATGATAATAACAGAAATTGTTTTAAAATCATAATCACATATGGTGTTTTCATATCTATCTTCATTTTTACCAGATTATGTATCGTTTTCATATTATACATTGAAACCATGAATCATAACCAGCTTATGTCTCATATTTATATTATACATCCAAATCATGTTATACATCATAACAAAAATATTAATCATAACCACGAGATCAATCATAACCATGATATTCATCGTAACCATACATAGCATCATAACTATATTATGTATCATAACCACGATATGGATTGTAATCATGATGTGCATTGTATACTTGTTAAGCATCATAACCAAGTTATGCATTGTAATCATATAATGAAATGTACTCATGTATTACTTCAATAACATATACATGTTCTTTATACTTTTTGTTTCATACTTTTGTACATACTATCATCTAACCAAAATAATTTCATGAAGTTATTTTTATACCAATCAAAATGATGTCATGTATTCTGTTTGTTTTGACTGTTATGATGCCCAGTGTCCATGTCCCTCCAAATTTTCCAGAGATATATGACTATTAGAGAAAATAGGACCGTTGGGTACTGGGGCCTATAAATAGGAGTTCATTTGAACTAGAGTGAACAACATTTTATCTTCCAAGTTCTAGAGTGAGAGTGTGTTACATCTCTCTTCCTTCGTGGAAAATCATTGATGATAGAAGACATGGAAAACTTGTTCCTAGTACTTTTATTTCAATACGTGAATTGTTTTTCTTTGTGCATCAGATCATTGTGATACAGATCGAGGGATTATGGGGATAGGAAGACAATGATACCAATTATTATATCAAGGTATTTTAAGCATTTTAAAGAAAAAAGTGATGATTACCTTCTTATTCAAGGGATTTTGTGGATTGGAAGACAGAGGTGTTGATCATTATATACAGGGCTTACCCAGGTGGTGGTAAGGAAATCCTTTTATCTTAGGTGAAAGGATACCCTACCCTTTGGGATAAAATAATTTTAATACATTTTATTTTACACTTCCATTTTAATAGAAAGGGAATTATTTTGTTTCTTCCCTCTATTCGTATTCTTTCTTATTATAATTGTTTCAATTAAGATACATTGTTTACATATACTATTTTATAGATTCAATATGGTGTATGGTAGAATAATTTAAATTTTTATTACTCTACTAATTCTATTAAATTCAAATACAATTGTTTTGATTTCCCGTTGTTTCTTATCATATCCTATCCATCGGATTTGGGACCCATATAGTCATTTTTATAAGTTGTTAATTGTATTAGTTTGTGACCTCTTAAACTAAGTTCACTCTTGGGTGTTTAAATACAATGTTTTTTTAAACCTATAATTCACCCCTACCCCATATTTTATTGTGTCATATTAAATAGATTTACATCTATATTATGACACAATTATTTGTATCATGGGAGGTTTCCACTTATTAGTTTGACTTGAATTTATTCATTTTGTAAGACAAATACATTGTTGATATAGACCATTTGATTATATTTACTTACTACACCAATGTGTGGAGTTGAAATGTTTTTGATAAGATGGAAGGAATAAATCTTTGAACCGTTGAAAATATGAACCCAACTAGACCACATATTTTTTATGGGAATGATTACGAGTACATGAGATATATAATGAAGACATTTTTTATTACTACTAGTGTAGATAATTGTGTGATTCTCACTAGAGATTACAAAATACTAGACAATGAAATATGAACCTTCACCTACCAATAGAAACTTGAATATCAACTGAATTACAAGGTACACAATACTATGATATGTTCAGTGACTTGTAATATATATAGTCATATATATTCATGCAACGTATCCAATTGTATCTAGATTAAACTGGATGTCACAAATTTTGGTACATCTAAAGTTATAAAAACAAGAGGATCCGTGCTATGAGAAAAATATGATTGTTTTATTTTTAAATATGGATAACTAGTATGTAAGATTCAACAATTTTTTATGAAAATATTCAAAAATCATCAATCAATGGGAGAAAAATTTCTCTATGATGAATTTCTTGTGGACAAGATAATTAATATAATTCCCAATGAGTTGGAATAAAAAAGGACATAGAATGATGAGAAAACAAATGTTACTCAGATCACTCTAGATGAATTATTTGGTACTCTCTTATAGCATTGGACAAGAATGAAATAAGATTTATATTTTAATAAGAATAAAAATGAAAATGGGTGTTTGGATTTTACTATAACATAAAATGCCAAGACACCAAAAGGGGTAATAATATCAAAATATATAAAAGATTTTGTTATATCATAATCCAGTGGAAGTGATCATTCCGAGAGTAAATTAGCCAAAGTTGCCTGAATAATGGAAAATATTGATTGAAAGAATTATTTTTGTACAAATTCAAAAAGAATTATATAAAGGACAAGATAGACTTAGAAGTAACTTGTTATTATGGTAAAAGATCCAGTCATATTAGGCCAAATTATATTTTTCTTAAAATAAAATACATGAAGGATAATTTTTTTGAAAGAATATTGAAATGTATTACTAGTATAAGAAAAATATTTTCTTGAAAGAAAATGATATATGTAGTGAAGGTGGTGGTGATTCATCAGATGAATCTTTTGAATATGAATCCACTAGTCAGAAGAAAATTTGAATTTTAGCCAAACTACCAGTTAAAAATCAATTACTCATGGATAAGTTACACAATAATGATTCACTTAAAAATGTATCTTTAATTTCCAATTACCCTGATGAAAAAATTTTATACTCTTCGAATGACGAATATTCATCAACATAGAATATTTCACTTTCTTTTGAAGACGTATCTAGATTTCCCCAAGTACATTAGAATGAAAATTCAAAACTCAAGTAAATTTTTGATAAGGAAAATTCTAGAATATCTATTCTTACAAAAGAAGAATCAGATCTTTCAAAAGATCATGATATGAAACCTCTTTATTTTTATATTATTTCAAAACACCTTATAGAATTAAATTATGATATCTATAAACATTTTAATGACTTTGAACAACTAGTTTTAATGAATTTTTTTAAACAAAAAACCAATTCCAAAAAAATCTCGTTTGAGAATGATAATTTAGCCATTAGACTGAAATATAAAATTTAATCTCTTAAAAAACTATTACCAAATTTAACTTCATGAAGGAATGATTTTGAAAAAATTTATTCTCAAATTATTCCTCTATATAATAGTTCTGGTATTGGATATAAACATTCAAAACCAGTTTTTAGTCATAACTAATACTTTTCCCAAAGTTCTCCATTCTGCACTAATTTTTAATGTGGTGGATATTGGGAAAGAAATTGGTCTCTTAATAAAACCCAATGTAACACCCCAAATATTTGAAAATAAATATTGAATTCACTTTTATAATCTATCCATTAAACACAACTTTTCCTCTTCTATGTTTTGAATTTCAAAAAATGGTCATCTAGAGTTGTGTTCAGTAATCATTTGGAGTCTGATAGAACAATCTTGATTTTTTGTGAATGGTAACATACCCATATTAATAGTTATATGAATAGTAAATAATATTATTATTTTATTTTCTTAAGGCAATATGATAATGATATCGTAATTATTTTTTCAATGAGAACTAAAACAAATTGCACTTTAAGATTGTCATTTTTCGAATTAACTATGACCTTATTTAAAAATAAATTTAATAATATTTAGAAAGTTATTTTTAAAAAATGGAATTCACTTTTTAATTCTATACGTTAAAAAATGTTTAGGGTAAAATATGGGAATTTTTCTAAAACTGTTGATTTCTCATTGAATAGTAAAAAAATAATGTTTTTAGTTTCGGTGTGATATTAACATCATTAATGATGTATTAATGATGTCATAAATCTAGTAGACTTTTTGTATAGTAAAATAATATGTGAGGTGTCCCAATTGGCTTTAACCATTGGTAAATACCATGGGCAAGCCCATGGTTTTGCAAATACAACCCGAGAGGTGCCCCTTGGATATTTTAAAAATAATCCCTCACTTTCCCTATAATTACCAACTCTTCCCATCATTGAATTCATTACCAATTCTCAATCAATGACTTTATGTCATCCTTAACTCCATATTAGTCCTCCCATGGATTACTCAAGCCCCCAAGGTCCCAACATTCATGTTCTAGGGTTATTCTACAAGGTAAGAAAATACTAAATTTCTTTCTTTTTTCCTTTGAAGTTCTCTTTTATGTGGTATATCGTTCATGTTTCCATACCATGTTATTATTTTTCATCTTATTATTCATCTAATCTATGTCATTATTCATTTCTTGATAGGATACCCTTTTCCCCTCTCTTTTTAATATTTTCTAAAACCATGTTGTGTAGCTGTTAGGGTGACGCATGTTTGTAAGTGATTTCAAAATTATTCTTTTATTTTGAGTTCTTTATTTATTTTTCGTCTCTTCTTACCCAAGAGGAATGAAATCACCAGAATATTTTGTATTATGTATTTTCTCATGTTCATGAGAAATTCATCATCAATCTTATTCTTTCACCCCACTTGTTAAACGAATTAAAAACATTGTCCTTGATGTATCGAATTACCGACATCGTAGATGATGTAATCTCAATATCCATTAATTCTTTCAAGTCTAGTTATGAAACCATTTATATGGTTGAACGAGTTTATAATATTTTTTTTATGAATCACACATGGTTCTTGAATTTTTTTTACTCATGGTTCAAATTTATAAGACAAAATGAGGTCGATATTATCAAAGAACCATTAAAACGATCTAAACAAACATCATTAATGTTTTAACTAATGAATAATCATCATGGTATATAACCCAAAATAATTATAAGAACATTTATATCTCCATAATTTCATTAATATGATGTATTAACAAATATTTATGTATAGCCACGTTTCAAATGAACTTCTATTCATTGAAACAAGTAAACGAACCATGAAAACCAAGGAAGAAAATGCTTCCAAAACATGAAAATTGAACCAATTGAAACCATATAAAGGGCCCTGAATGAACCAAATAAGGTTATACTAAATAAATTACATGTATATAGGTTTCATGAAATATTAATTAATGAAGATAAATTTGACTATTCATGTCATTAAAATAAATGAAGAACACCCTCGAGCATAAGGTAAGGGGTTTCTCATATCCCTTTCATTTCTGTGAGATTTGCATTCTTCACAACTTATTTCTTGTATGTGGTATATTTATACATACATTTGATATATAACATCATGATTATCTTTATATTCATGTTATTAAATGATTAATTTTTTGTTTATATGTTCTGGTCATATGATTCGACCGATTACATTGTGGTAAGGACCTTCGTCTCAACTACTATTTTGTTGTGACTAACTTTGTATTGTGCACCTAATAATCCTTATGTGCTGTACCTAATTCCCATTTGAGATAAAATTTCTTTTTAAAATATATTGATAATAAATATCCATAATCTCATATCATGGATATGTTTTTTTCTAAACTATTTACCATTTTATATACGGTGTTTATTTTGAAAAGTTATTTTAATTATGGTAATATAGATGAATCTGTATACTCTACTCTATATGGATATTGTAAAGGTATATTTATCTTGTATTGAATCAATGTATAAGGAATGATTGGACATGCAGTGGTGGGTGGGGGCCTCTATATTCCATCTATGTATCGATAGGTCTAATGTGACAAAATAGTTTGGCAACAAACCCCTCGAGTTTGTTTCCAAAAATCAGAAGGGTTTCTACCCATAGAACTAAACCGTTTTTACGGTATTATGGTTCATCTTCCAGATACATGACATCTAATTAATAAGAATTATATGTATTCATTATAAGTTATTTATATTATCCATGAGGTTTTGACTATGACAAAATCTATGGATGTAGTTTCATTCTCAGTTTTTAATGGTATTAGTTATTCATTTATTCACTATGCCATATTGATTATGTAAGGTTGATTGTGATTCAATTATTATTGTACTCATTCTTCCAATATTTTTAACCCTTACTGAGCATTTGATCTCACCCATTTCATTGTCTACCTTCAATAGGTGATGAAGAGAAGATCTTTTATTGAGTTCCTGGGGATGATCTTTTAGTTTTTGTCATGTATTGTATTTGGTAAACTGTTATAATGTAATTTGAGAAACATCTATGTATCTAGATTCTTCAAGACTACTAAATTTATCATTCCTTCGGTATTTTTATTCCTTCTAACCATGCCAACATCACATGTAAGGCACCGTCTCCATCATTGAGGTTTCGGGGTGTTACAGTAGTTATCCGAGCATGTTTAGTAGAAAACCTGGAAACTAGAGTAGGAAATATATAGTAGGGAACAAAGCCCTAAGGTAGTAATTGAGGATTAACTTACAAGAACGTCCTATTATTTTGGTAAGGAATATATTATGTGGATATTTTATGCAATACGTCCTTGCCTGGATACGAGCAGGTAGAGGCAGATCTAGCACATATATATCTAGGGGTAAAACCCAAAAAACACAACATTGAGATAGACTCAAACGGGAAATGATGCACGAAAACGGTCCTTGCTGAACTCTCGGTTACGACACTACCGGAGGCTATTCTTAGGATAATTCATTTTTTCTTTACAATCCATTATGACAGAGTTAATGTAAATTTTCCCTTAGAAGAATCATGTTTATAAGATTAGCTATTCCTAGAATTTCAATCGATGTTGAGTGCTTTTCTATTTGAGATTCATAAACTAATCTAGTGTATCCCATTATTTAGAAATTGTGTCTAATTGAATTCGGGGAATCAATACTCGTGGGAAAAGTAGGGATCTCCCTAATTAGCAAGTCCACATAGTCAATGTTGGAGCAGATCAGATCATGACCATATTGGGAAAACTTACTCAATTTGTAACGAATAACCATTCAACACCTGTGTTGGATCATTTCATGTGATAGAAGCCCCCATATTTTTGGGGGACTACTAATCTAGTGGTTACTGAGCAATGGATCAATTCCCTTGAAAAGATATTCATGGAGTTAAGATGCAATGAAAATGAAAAGGTAGTACTGGCATTATATTATCTCAAGGGAGATGCTGATCAATGGTGGTCCTTGATTCAAAATACCATAGAGGAAGAAGAGATAAAGGATATGGAATGGAGGAATTTGAAGGAAATATTCTTCGAAAAATATTTCCCTCATGAGCAATGAACTGAAATGAAGAGGAAATTCCATGGCTTGAAACAAACGGAAGAAGACAGTGCTGCAGAGTATGAGGCTACGTTCACAAGGATAGACATGTATGTTGTGGATTATGTTCATGACTCAGCAGATAAGATTGATCATTTCTTTGAAGGTCTTAAGACAAGTCTTTGAAGGGCACTGGATTGTCAATCATTTTCATCATATGACGAAATTGTATCAAGTGCCATTAAAATCGAGAAGGAATTTTCTAGATCAAATTTTTTCAACGGAAACCAAGATAAGAAGCGGAATGATGATAACAAAGGAAAAGGAGAAGCACCAAAGAAGAGCAACAGAACGAACAGTTCCCCATTATGTTAGAACTGTGGAAAGAATCATCCCGATAAATGCTTGAATGGAAAGAGAGTCTGCTTTAATTGTGGAGAAAAGCGTCATCGATCTGATGAATGTAAGTGAAAGAAACAATTCAATGATGTTCAATGCTACAATTGCTGAGATATGGGACACTTTGTAAATGAGTGTCCTAAGAGACAAGGAATCATGACTTAGAAAAAGCCAAGAGAGAAAGAGAGAGCCTATGTGATTACAACCGCGGAGGTTGAAGTTCTTAGTGACATGGTGACAGGTACATTAATTGTTTCCTCAAACTTATCCAACACTTTATTTGATTCTGGATTATCACATTCATTTATATCCTCTCAGTTTTCCATATATATGTACAATTTGATTTAAGAAATATGTTTTCGGTCAAAACTCTCATGGGATGTATCATTGCAACAAAGGCATGTCGGCTAGTCCCCCTCCAAGCACCAAAACGTGCTTTAGTTTATAGCCTTGTCATCATACCCATGACTGAATTTGATATAATTCTCAGTATGGATTGGCTATAAAATTATAATGCGAGGATTTATTGCAAGAAAAATGAAGTTACAATATTTTAAAATGGTGTAGAATGACTTGTCTTTGGGGAAAAACTTCACCACCAGATTCTTTTCTAGAAGCACCCCTAGTAGCTCTATTGAATGCAATATTTGGAGTGGAAGACAAACCAATATCAATGGAAGAGGAAAGAAATATTAAAATTGAAGATGTGCATATAGTGAAAGAGTACATTGATGTATTTCCAGAAGATTTACCTGGACATCCTCCAGAGCGAGAAGTTGAGTTCTCAATTTATTTAATTCCTGATGCATGACCTATATCAAAGACTCCATATAGAATGGCCAATGTGGAATTAGTAGAGCTAAAGAAAAAACTAGAGGATTTGAGTGATGAGGGACTTATTCAACCTAGTGTTTCTCCATGGGGAGCCCCTATTCTCTTTGTCAGGAAGAAAGATGGATACATAAGGCTTTGAATTGATTACATGAAAATCAATTCTATTATAATAAAGAATAAGTATCCTCTACCCCAGATTGATGATTTATTTGACCAATTTTATGGAGCTAAATACTTTTTAAATATTGACCTTTGATCTGGATATCTTCAACTCCGTGTGAGGAAAGAAGATATTCCAAAGACATCATTTCAAACCAAGTATGGGCATTATGAGTTTATAGTGATTCCTTTTGGACTGAAAAATGCACCCTCTGTTTTCATGGATTTAATGAATATAGTTTTCATGGAATATCTTGATAAATTTGTTGTGGTAATCATCGATGATATCCTAGTATACTAAAAAATCTATGAAGACCATGAGGATCATTTGTGAACAATTCTAAAAACTCTTAGAAGAAATCAATCATATGGGATGTTTAACAAGTGAAAATTATGGCTTCAGTCAGTTCCTTTTCAAGGCCATATTTTCTCTAAGGATGGAATTCGAGTTTATCCTGCAAAAACAAAGGCAATCCAATAATGGCACATGCCAACAAACATAACTGAGATACGCAGTATTATTGGCTTAGTAGGTTATTATCGGCATTTCATGTAGAATTTTTCTCGACTAGCTAACCCACTAACGAAGCTCACACATAAAGGGGTTAAATATATTTGTAAAAATGATTGCGAATAATTTTTGAAAGAACTGAATATAATATTAGTCAATGCTTTTATATTGAATCTACTATTGGGGAATGTCATGTTTTTTATTTATAGTGATTCTTCAAAGAAAGGACTTGGTTGTGTCCTTATGAAAAATGGTAGGGTTATTTCTTTTGTATCATAACAACTAGAAGTTCATGAGAAAAACTATACTACTCATGATCTTGAGTTAGCTGTTGTAATATTTTCTTTGAAGATATGGAGACATTATCTATATGTTGAAAAATGTGAGGATTATACTGATCACAAGAGTTTGAAATATATTTTCTCAGAGAATGAACTCAACATGAGGCAAAGGAGATGGCTTGAACTACTAAAGGATTATGATTGAACGATACATTACAACCTGAGGTAGGAAAATAAGGTGGAATATGCTTTGATCAGAAAGGATCATGGAGTTTTGAACAAGATGATAGTTGAAAGGGATCCTATTTTCATGGATCTAGTAAAGATGGATATTGGAATAACTATGGAAGGTGAAACAACAATTTTTTTTCATATGATTGTTGAACCATATTTAATATAGAGGATAAAAAGTTCTCAAGCTGATGATGAAGAGTTTCAAAAGAAGATTAATGCTGCGAATGATGGGAGATTTAGAGACTTCGTATATGAAGATGGAATTTTGAAATTTGAGAAGAGACATTGTGTTCCCAATATACCTAATCTAAAAAGGGAATTGTTGGATGATGCTCATAGTTACAATTTCACTATAGACCCTGGTAGCACTATGAAGTATAGAGATTTGAAGGAACATTTTTGGTGGGACAACATGAAGATGGAGATTGCTGATTCTGTGTCAAGATGTATGGGTTGTAAAAAAGTCAAAGCTGGAAGGCAATGGTGTGGAGGAGTATTGCAACCCCTTTCCATACCTGAGTGGAAATGGGATAATATCATGATGGACTTTGTCATGGGACTACCAAAGACTCCTAGAAGGAATGATGCAATATGGGTCATTGTTGATCGCCTTACCAACTCATCACATTTTTTGCTATAAGAGAAGATCTACCACTTAAACGTCAAGCAATAATATATATTAATGAAGTTGTGAGACTTCATGGAGTACCCCTATCAATTGTTTCTGATCATGATCCACGTTTTACATCAAGATTCTGGAAAAGTCTTCAGAAGGCCCTAGATACTGATATTCGTTTGAGCACTGACTACCACCGACAAACTGATGGACATTCAGAACCGACTATTCAAACATTGGAAGAAATGTTGAGGTCTTGTTCACTTGATGTTCAAGGCATGTTGGATTAGTATTTACCTCTTGTGGAATTTTCCTATAACAATAGCTTCCATTCAAGTATTCAGATGGAACCATATGAAGCATTATATGTGAGGAGATGTCGTACACCAAATTGTTGAGATGAAGTTGGTGAAAGAAAATTCGTGGGCCCAAAAATTGTTGAAGAAATAATGGAAAAGGTGAATATTATCCAGAACCATATCAAAATATCTCAAAATTGGCAAAAGAGTGATATGGAGAACTGAAGGAAGGATTTGGAGTTTCAAGAACTGATCACGTTTTCTTAAAGGTATCTCCATGGAAGGGTATTATACGATTCGGTAAGAAGGGAAAGTTAAGTCCCAGTTACATCGGTCCTTTTGAAATTATGGACCAAATTAGAGTCGTATCATACTGTTTGGCAATGCTTCCAAGTCTCTTCAAGGTTCACAATGTGTTCCACATGTCAATGTTAAGAAAGTACATGCCAGACCCAACACATATACTCACATATGAAGAAGTATAACTTGAGCCAGATCTATCTTATTGTGAAGTGCCTATCAAGATTCTTGATACTAGAGATTAACTATTGAGAAATCGGATGACTCGTCTGGTAATGGTTCTCTGGAGGAACAATAAGATGGAGGAAGCGACATGGGAGCCTAAGGAGCTTATGTTAAAGACATACTGGAATATTTTTAGGTAATATTTTGTGAATTTTGATGACAAAATTTTTAAAGGAGGGGAGAATGTAACACCCCTAGGTTTTGAAAATAAATATATAATTCAATTTTATAATCTACCCATTAAATGAAACATTTCTTCTTTTATGTTTTAAATTTCAAAAAATGGTCATCTAGAGTTGTGTTCAGTAATTCATTTGGAGTCTTATAGAAAAAACTTGATTTTAGGTGAATAGTAACATACCCATATGAATAGTAATATTAATATTAATATGAATAGTAAATAATAATATTACTTTATTTTCTTAAGGAAATAAGATAATGAGATTTTAATTAGTTTTTCAATGAGAAATAAAACTAATTGCACTTTAAGATTGTTATTTTCCGAATTAACTATAAACTTATTTAAAAATTAAATTAATAATATATAGAAAGTTATTTTTGAAGAATGGATTTCACTGTTGAATTCTACACATCGAAAAATGGTTATGGTGAATTTTGGGAATTTTTCTGAAACATTTGATTTTTCAGTGAATAGTAAAAAATACAGTTTTTAGTTTTGGTGTGTTAATTACATCATTAAAGATGTATTAATGATGTCATAAATCTATTCGACTTGTGTATAGTTAAATAAGATGTGAGGTGTCCCAAGTGTATTTGACCATAGTCAACTACCATGGGCAAGCCCATGGTTTTGCAAATACCACCTAATAAGAGTCCCTTGGAAATTATTAAAATAATCCCTCACTTCCCCTATAAATACCAACTCTTACCTTCATTGAATTCATTCCCAATTCTCCCTCAATGATGTTCTGGCCTCTTTACCTCCATATTACTCCTTCCAATGTTTTCTCAAGCCCCCAAGGTCCCAAACTTCATGTTCTAGGGTTATTCAACAAGGTAAGGAAATTCTCAATTTCTTTCCTTTTCCTTTGAAGTTCTCTTTTATGTGGTATATCATTCAAGTTTCCACACCATGTTCTTATTTTTAATCTTATTCATCATATAATCTATGTTATGATTTATTTTTTTATAGGATACCCTTTTCCATTCTCTTTTTAATATTTTCTAAAACCATGTTGTGTAGCCGTTAGGCTGCCGAATTTTTGTAAGCGATTTCAAAATTATTCTTTTATTTTTAGTTCTTCATTTATTCTTCATCTCTTCTTACCCAAGAGGAATGAAATCTCCAGAATCATTTATATTCTTTATGTTCTCATGTTCATGAGAGTTTCATCATCAATATTCTTTCTTTTCCCCCACTTGTTCAATGAATTAAAAACATTATCTGTGATGTATCGAATTACCATCCTCGTAGATGATATAATCTCAATTTCCATTAATTTATCCAAGTCTAGTCATGAAACCATTTATAATGTTGAACCAGGTTATAATATATGTGTTATGACTCACCAATGTTTCAGGAATTATTTTTTACTCATGGTTCTAATTTATATGACAAGATGAGGTTGATATTATCAAAGAACCATTAAAACGATCTAAACAATCATCATTAATGTTATAACTAATGAATCACCATCATGGTATATAACCCAAAATCATTATAAGATAATTTATATCTGCATAAATTTATTAATAATATGTATTAACAATTCTGTATGTTTAACCATGTTTGAAATGAACTTCCATTTATGGAAACAAGTAAACGAACCGTGAAAACTAAGGAAGAAAATGACTCCAAAACATGAAAATTGAACCAATTGAACCCATAGAAAGGGCCATGAATGAACCTAGAAAGGTTATAATAAATAAATTAAATGTATAGGTTGTTATGGAATTAATAATTAATGAAGCTAAATTTCATTATTCGCATCATTAAAACAAACTAAGAACACACTCAAGCATAAGGTAAGGGGTTTCTCATATCACATTCATTTCTGTGAGATTATCATTCTTCGCCACTTATTTCTTGTTTGTGGAATATTTTTACTTCCATTTGATATATAATATAATTATTATCTTTATATTAATGTAATTAAATGATTAATTTGAGGGTTATATGTTCTGTTGAAATGATTCGACCGATTACATTGGGGTAAGGACCTTTGTCTCAACTACCATTTTGTTGTGACTAACTTTGTATTGTGCACCTAATAATCCTTATGTGTTATACTTACTGACCATTTGAGATCACCTTTCATTTGAAAATATATTGATAATAAATATCCATAATCTCATATCATGTATATGTTGTTTTCTAGACCATATACTATTTTACATACGGTGTTTATTTTGAAAAGTTATTTTAATTATGGAAATATTGATGAATCTGTATACTCTACTCTATGAGGATATTGTAAAGGCATATTTCTCTTGTATTGAATCAATGTAAAAGGAATGATTGGACATGAAGTTCCGGGTGGGGCCCGCTATATCCCCTCGATGCATCAGTAGGTCTCATGAGACAAAATAGTTTGGTGACAAACCCTTCGAGTTTGTTTCCAAAAATCTGAAGGGTTTCTACCCATAGAACTAAACCATTTTTATGGTATTATGGTTCATGTGTCAGAAACATTATGTCCAATTAATAAGCATTCTATTTATTCATTATCAGTTATTATTATTATCCATGAGGTTTTCACTATGAAAAAAATCTATTGATGCAGTTTCATTCTCTATTTATTAATGGCATTAGTTATTCATTTATTCACTATGTCATATTGATTATGTCTGGTTGATTGTGATTCACATATTATTGTACTCATGATTACTCTATTTTTAACCCTTACTGAGCATTTGATCTCACTTTTTTCATTGTGTACCTTCAATAGGTGATGAGGAGAAGAACTTTTATTCAGTTCCTGGGGATGCTGTTTTTAGTTTTTGTTATGTATTGTATTTTGTAAACCTTTCCAATATAGATTGAGAAAGATCTATGTATCTAGTTTCATGAAGACTGCTAAACTGATTGTTCTTTTGGGATTTTCATTCCTTCTAACCATTCCAATATCACATGTAATGCATCGGCTCTAGCATAGAGGGGTCGGGGTGTTACACCTAATCTTTATGATTTCATAATTCTCACTTGGAAAAAACAAATGTGGATTAATAAAGTTATTTTATCTAAATTTTCTGGATCCAAATAAGATTTTGTTTTGTAAAACAAATTGTTTAATTTTTAGGTAAAAACATGTACCAACAACAAGAATATTTGGTATTTGGATAGTGGTTGTTCACGAGACCTTATTGGAAACAAATAATTGTTTAAAAAGATCACTGAAATAAAATTTTGTAGAGCGTCCTTTAAAGATAATGATCAAGGAAATATCATTTGAATATATAATATTGTTCTTTTAAGAGAATATTTAATTTAAAATGTTTAGTTTGGTAAATTTCATAAGCTCAATCTTATAATAATAAGTCAACTATGTGATGAAGGTTACCTTGTGAATTTTAGGAACTATAAATGTTTAGTTCACAATTCATTGGATGAATTCATTCTCTCTTCCTATAGGTATCAAAATGTCCACACACATAACATTGAAGACCTTATGATCCAAAAATTTCCATTTTTATGTGCAATTTAAGAACAATATTATTTTTGGAATATATTTTTTGGACACTGTAACCTTAGTAACCTTTGTAAATTCTCAATGAAAGGACTTTGTTATCGATCTACCGGATCTCAGAAAATATTCTTTCAATGTTTGTGACCTTTTTTAATATGGAAATAAATATAAAATGAGATTTAAATAAATTAATGAAGTTTCAACCTCTAATGCATTATAGTTAGTGCACATGGATGTTTTTGGTCCTACAAAATCTAAAAGTATTATAGGCAAGTATTATTATGTTTTAGTTGATGATTACACCTGATTTATGTTGGTCTATTTTATAGAATATAAATCTGAATCGTTTTTCTATTTTAAATCTATTATTTCCAATGATAAAAATGAATAAAATACAACTGATAACTATTTGATCTGATCATGGTGGATAATTTCAAAATTCATAATTTGAAACATTTTTTAGTAACAAATGTATTAATCATAACATTTCATTGACCAGAACCCCTTAGAAAAATGGGTTTGCTGAAAGAAGAAATCATATTCTTCAAGAAATGACAAGAAGCATGTTGAGTGAATTATAAATTGCTATGTATTTCTGGGCAGAAGATGTAATTACTGCATGTTATACTATAAATCAAGTTTTAATTAGCCCCTTTAATAATAAGACACCTCATAAATTGTGGATTGGATTAAAACCTAAAATTTATTTCTTTAGGGTATTTCGATGAAAAGTATTCATATTGAATACTAAATATAATATTCCTAAATTTACACCCAAATATGATGAAGAAATCAACCTAGGTTTTTCCTATACTTCTAAGTCTTAAAGAGTTTTTAACAAAAACCCTTGTACTATTGGGGAAACAGTGCATGTTAAAATATATGAAACTAATTTTTTTGTTTTTAAACAACACCTCCCTACATTAACTAATGTTTTTTCACAAACTGATTATCAACCCTTGATTTAAAACTCTTCTGAAAGTGGAAATACTCAAGATAATGTTTCTGAAATATTTACCCCTGAATACATAATATCTTATATTGATGAATGGGTTTTACCAAACCCAAAAAAATTATTTATTAGGAATCATCCCATTGATAATATCATTGGTGATGTAAATCAACCCGTAAGGACTAGAAATTCCCTGAGAATTCAAATAGAACATCATTCTTTTCTATCTCAATTTGAACCTAAAACTTCAAATAAAGCCTTAGGTGATAACGATTGGATTAATGAAATGCAATATAAACAAAATGAATTTTAAAGGAATAAATTTCAGAAATTGGTTTAATGACATAAAGAAACAACTATAATTTGTATAAAATGGGTTTTCAGAAACAAATGTTATGAAAATGGAGTAATTATAAGAAATAAATAAAGACTTGTTGATAAAGGCTATAATAAACAAAAGGAATATATAATTAAGATACCTATGCTCCTATAGCTAGAATTGAATATATTCGTATTCTATTAGAAATTGAAACATTACTTAACTTTAATCTTATTCAAATAGATGTAAAATGTTCTTTTCTAAATAGATATGTACAAGAAGAAGTTTTTTTGTTGAACATCCTTCTAGTTTTATAGAATAAACCCATCCTGAACCATGATTTTAGCTTACCAAATATTTGTATGGCCTTAACAAAGACCCTAGATCTTAGTACGATTGACTCACATGATTTAATTTACAAACCAATTATGAAAACTGTATTAAAGATCGATAAATTTTCATAATTATAGAAAAAAAATATTTTTATTTTTCAATTCTATGTTGATGACATTATATTTGGATGAACTCATCAATTTTTAACTGATTCTTTTGCGAATCACATTAATTCTGAGTTTGAAATGATTATGATGGGTGAGTAAACATTATTTCTAGGTTTTCAAATCTCTCAAAAACCAAATAGAACATAAATATACCAAAATATGTATATCAAATACTTACTTAAAAAATATGGATATGACAAAACTAAAAGTATAAGAACTCCAATCAGTACCTCAAATACACATGATCTTGATGAATCTAGGAAACCATAAGATCAAAAATCTTTTAAAGGTATGATAAGACATTTTTAATACTTAATAGCTATTCGTCAAGACTTAATGTTTCTAGTATGGTTATGTCCAATATATCATTGTAATCCAAAAGAATATCATTTCAAACCTATGAAAAATTTTTCCACTACATAAAGGGAACTATGGATTTAGGACTATTTTATTCTTTGGTAAATGATTTTGTTTAAAGAAATTCAAATCCTATATTTGGTAGTTGTATAATGAATAGAAAATTACATCTGGAACATGTCATTTCTTAGTAGATTTATTATTTTCTTGGTCATGAAAAAAACAATATTCAGTATCACATTCCACTACCGAAGTTGAAAATAAAGCAGTGGAATGTTGTTGTACTCTAGTGTTGTGGATACTATATAGACTCAATTATTATGGGATGTGTTTTTCCAAAACTCAAAAAATATGTGATAAAATTAGTTCCATTTCTATTAGTAAAAACCATGAAAATAAATCACGTGAAAAAAACATAGATATTAGGCATAACTTTATTATATATCACACACAGAAAGTAGATATTATTTTACAATTCATCGATATGAAGGAACAACTTTCAGATATTTTACCAGAACCATTATCTTTCGATAGATTTGAATGAATTAAACAGAAACATGGAATGATCACTGTAAGGTAGTTATTCACGTATATTTCTTGTTTAAGTCATCTCATTATATTATGTTAATCTTTTTAAATGGGGGAGTATACATATATTTTTAATTGGATTCACTTTTATCAATTTTACTTTTATCATTTTTACATTTATAGATTTTATATTTTAATTTTTTTCACTTTCATCAGATTTGATTTTATTTGTTCTATATATTCATTCGTTTCACTTTTATCAGTTTCATAATTATGGGTTTAATTTTTATTGGTTTTATATGTTTCATGTTTATCATTTTCATATTTTCAGAATTATATTATTCTATTGATACTATATTATCATTATTACAATTTTTTATCAGGACTAGATTATTGATATTAGAATATTTTTTGGTACTAGATTATTTTATTTTATCGGTTTGGTAATTATTATTGGTCCCATTTATTTTTTGGGTATTATATTTTTGTTTGTATTATTATCAAAAGAAAAATATAATGAATACAATATATCTATTTGGATACTTTGATAGGTACAACTTCTAAAGCCATACTTTTTTTCATTTTATTTCAAATAGTTGTTTTCCAATTTTTTTATGTCATAATAAGATTCATTGTGAATACAATTTTATTTTAAGGAAAACATCAAGAGTTGAAATTTTTTCTGAAACATCAGATCTTTTATATCTAATCAAGACATTCAATTTTTTTAAATAAGCCCTTCAATCCCATACCACATCGAATTCGTCTAAATTTATCTCAATTTATGATGCTCTATAAAAACCCCATATAGTTTGTAATCATTGTTTACTATAGTTTTTTTAATTTTTGAACTCCACATCCTTTGTAATAAGGAAATCTTTATTGTTTGAGACAATCTTTCATGTGTGAGTCAACTACTTAATCTTCAAAAAAAAATTCTCCAAACAATTTCTCTTCCATGACATTTCGTGGTGAAAGGTTAGTCTCATAAGACATTTATGATACTATTGATTCATCATTGAAAAGGGTAATAAGATTCAATGGGTGGAAATACATTTGTGTTCAAATACTTGATTCTGATCAAGATTTTATGTGTTATGAGGAAGTGTTTCAATTTTAAAAAACAATAGAGAAAGGAAATTTTCTCAATATTTATTTTATGATGTATGATAAGAAATACACAAACTCAATAAAACAAGAAGATAAGTTTCTAGGAGTTCCATTTGAGGGTGATTCCCTATGTCCTTCCCAAAAACTACTCGAACAAGAAGGGACTTTCGATAAGAGGAAAATAGAGGAATATCTTTTTTAGATTTATGAAGATAAAAAGAAGGTTAATCATATATCAGCCGACAATCATTTAATTCCTATATGGATCCACGGATTCATAGAACCATGAAAGGGTGATAAAGAAACATTGAATGTTTTAGATGATTATATTCTTGATTATCTAGTGAATATGATAATGTTCAATATAATCGGATTCATTTTCATGACAATCATGAAGAAAAAATTGGGGGCTATAAAGTCTCATATGATAATGTTTCCCACTATTCTAAATATTTTATTTCAAATAATACCCGAGTTTATGAAATTATTAATCATGTTATATCCGACATCATTCAAAGAGACTCTCATTAGTAAGGATATGATAAAGAGACTCATGTTACGATTCATCCTAAATACAAAAAACATGAGAATGATCTGGAAGATGAGAAAAGAATAAAAGTAGCTGAAGGGAGTGAAAAACATTCAAATGACTCCAAATAATCATCATTTAAAGAAAGGTAGTTAAGACTACAAACCCCAAAAAGTTAATGAAAAAAAAGGAAATATCGGATGAGGTTGCGGCCTAATGGAGGAAAAATAAGGATGAATAGAAATAAGGTGATCCTCAGTTTGGTTTGGATCCAGTAGAAGCTTTGAAAAAAATAAGAACTGACGAAACATTAAAATTACAAGAAAGGAAGAAGAGAATGAAGAAGAGAAAGGACTTAGATATTTATGTTGATTATATTTTAAAAATATTTGAGCAATCTAGAACTGGAACTCTAATAAGGGAACAACATATTAAAACTCAACCGGATCCAGTAGATAAAGGAAAGAAGATACAAGCATCTGAATAATTAATTACGTAGAGTGTCATTCAAGAATCTAAATATGAATAAGAACAAGGAAGAGAATAACAATAATGTGAATATAAATAAGTGTATGAGAATGTAGATGTAAACAAGAGAAATATTTTAATAGAATCATTAGAAGTTCTGTGTTTTGGGTTTCCATATCATAATCCTTAGCCATCCAAGAAATTAGTTCAAAGGATTTCTTCCATCAATTTCATTCAAATATATAATGAAGAAAAAGAAAAAGAAAATGATATGAATCATAATCAGTCAACTCAATTTATTAGTACTAAAATTCATTTTGGAGATCTCCCAGAATACAATAATGATATGAATTCTGAAAGGACAATAATAGTGATGGTAATTAAGTACATTGAACAATATTGGAAAAGATTGGAAAAGATTATAACGATCATTCCATAAAATGAAGCCAGGTTAGAAATCATTTTGTATTGTCATAATTAATGAATGGTCTATGTCATGATTATGATGGATAGGTTTTTGAATTTTGAAGCTGATTTCATGATATTCAAGGAATGTGTTGCTGAGCATAGTAAGGCTTGTAATAAGGTTTTCATGTGGTCATAAAACATTACTGACAATCTCAATTATCATTTGGATAAGTGTGATGAATTAGTGAAGAGGGTAAAAGATATCAATTCCGTCTACCAAAAGTTAGTTTTTGATTTGAATGAAAAACATGAAGTCTTTCAAAGATCGAGCACCGTAAAAGTTATAAAATATGAAGAGCTTGATTGTATAAAGGAAAAATTGGAGAATGAATGTAATGAGGTTGTTTTGCTATCAAATAGTGTTACAATCCAACATAAAGCCTATATACTTAGAATATATTATTTCAATGCCCAAAAATTTCGGTTTACAAAAAAAGAAGCAATTAATTTTCTTCATGAAGATAGGATCTGGAAGCAAGAAAGGATTATAGCAGAACATGATGTGAAGATGATTTCTCAGTTAGATTTCCATGAAAAATTCATGCAGGATAGAAAGTAATTCAGGAAGATAAATCTTTTGATGTTCAGCATCTAGGAAAAAAATGTCAAAGAATTAATGTTTAAACTCTTGTTATAATAAAATTTTATTTCATTCCATGTAATGAATATTGTTTCATACTTTTTTTCCCTAACTATTTACAGGACATGAATGTTTTCCCTTATTTGTTTTGAAAATAACAAATGGGGAGAATAATATGGAAAACAAAACTTCTTTCATAAAAAGTGAAAAGGTGAATACCTTATTAAGGGAGACAACTCACAAGTAAAAGTAAATAGAATACAATACTTATTGATATTTTATCTGAGGGTGGAATTAGACATATTCACTATTAATTTCAGAATAGTTTCTAAACTAAAGGGGATGTACATCATTATTTTTTTCTGTGCTCTCTAAATATTGGGATATTGTTGAGTCAAAATGTGTTTTGACATTCTCATTAATCTTTTTGTTTTGGAATTCAGAAATTACTTATTCTATTTTATATATGATGTATTCTGATTATAATCAATTTTATCATAATCATATATTTTTCTTTCTCATCGTAATCATATACTATTATTTTAAAATAAAAATCACATATTTTTTTCTATCATAACTACACATGTTGTTGTTCAACATCATAATCATATGCTGTTTATTTTAAATCATAATCACATATATTCTTTCACATCGTAACCACAAAATTTTTGTTAAAACCTTAATCACATATGATGTTTTTGTAACCATATGCACCGTAACCATGTTATGTATCATATTCATATTATGCATTGTTACCATGAATCATAACCAGATCACATATTGTATTCATATTATCCAATATAATCATGTTATGTATCATAACCATGATATGAATAGTAACAATTATATGAATCGTAACCACAATATGAATCTTAACTATATAAATCATTGAAACCATACTATGCATCGTAACCATGGTATGCATTATAATCAGGATATGCATGGTAATCTTATTAAGCATCATAACCATGTTATGTATTGTAAACATATAATGCATTATACTCATGTATTACTCCAATACCATATACTTGTTCCTCATACTTATTACTTCAAACTTTGGTACTTACTATCTTCTAACCAAAACTTTGTCGTGAAGATAGTTTTATAACAATAAAAATGGTGTCATATTTTCTTATTTTTGACTATTATGATGTCAGGTGTCAAAGTACCAATGATGTTTCCAGATAAATATGACCGAGGTAGGATATAAGACCATTGGAACTTGAGGCCTCTAAATAGGAGGTCATTAGAACCAGAGTGAAAAACATTTGATCTTCGATGTTCTTGAGAGAGGCTATGTGACATCTCTATTGCTTCATGTGAATGGATTGAATATACAAGAAGTAAAAGTCTTATACAATGTTCTTTTATTTTAATAAGTGACTTGATTTTATTTTTTCATTCGATCATTTTGATAATGAATATGGGATTATGGGGATAAGAAGACAGTGTTGCCGATCACTTTATCGAGGGCTTTCAAGTATTTGAAAGACATAGGTATTTATTACCTTCTTAATATAGGTCTTCAATAGATAGAAAGACATTTATTCCGATCATTGTTTCAATGGATCACCTGGGTGGTGGTAAGAAAAACCTTTTATCCTAGATAAAAGGATACCCTACTATTTATGATAAATTAATTATAATAAATTTTATTTTCTACTTCATTTGTAATAGAAATGGAATCATTATGTTTCTTCTTTATATTCACATTATTTTCTACTGAAATTGTTTCAATTATGGTACTTTCTTTAAATATAGTATAAAGAGATTCTATACAATGTATGTTAGAATCATTTATATTCTTTTACTCAGATCATTGTATTCAATTCAAATATAATTTTTTGGATAACCTATTGTATCTTATCATATCCTATCCATCGGGTCCAGGACCTATATGGTCATTTGTATTGGTTTTGAATTATATTAGAGTAATACATCTTAAACTAAGTTCATTCTTAAGATTAAAAAGACAATGATTTTGAAATATACAATTCACCCCTATTGTATTATGTCATCTAATAAACATTTACATCTTTATTATTGTCCAACAGATGATTCCGAAATGATTAGTAATGATATTTCATCATGGAACTGGGGTATGAATGGGATTTCCCTGTCAAATAACTTCAATTTACAATGGATAACATTTAAGATATAAAGGGATGACCCCAATATGGTAGGTGTTTTCATAAATTATACTGTTCGTTAGATTGTTGAGGTAGACCTAGGATGTCGATGAGTTGGGGAATCTGATTTAACTTTTCCCATATTGATTAATGGAATTGGAATATGATATTGTACATTTCATGGAAATTTAGGACATGATTAGGGTGCTATGGATTTGATCATAAGATGTTTTAGATCATATGGGTATTGGTACTCACGTGAAGAGTACAATGAAGAGTTTGGATGGATGATAGTCCAACTACAAAATTTCACTATGTGTTGGGTATATTTCATTGTGATATATGGTGGGATCACAAGATGATTTATGTAATTGAGGAATCATGATCAGGTGGTGATATAACATGTCTATGGGTGCCGTAGATAAATTTTATGATTATTTTCTAGAGGGTGTTTGACCGTTACTTATGATAGGTTGGATGTAGGGAGTTGGAAATGTCATTTGGTAAAACATTTCTATTCCAGAAAATATTGTTTGGAGAAATATCCAAATCTTTTCAAGGATTTATGGAATATATGGTCATTCAATTAGAAAAGAGGAGGCTCATCAGATCAAAATTTGAATCAGGGATGAGGATTATTCATGATGAATTGGTTGATGATTCCATTATTTATTTGATAAAAATGACATGGGTGAGAACATACCTGGATTTTCTATGATAGGAGTGAGTGATATATCAGGGGTTAATGAATTGTTTACCTCATATTTATATATAGAAAAATGATCTATTGGTGTTTTCAGATACAATGTCTTAAATTGATAATGAATTGGTGACCCAGGTGGCTAAGGATTTATGGTTGAAAGATCAACAAGAATTTAGGGGGATTTGATACAGTATGTATTGGAGGTTTTAAAACCCATATATTCTATGAGTTATAAAATTTTTATGGAATTTAATGTTTTAGTTTGGTGGAATATTCAATTCTAGAACCATGATTCATATCGATAATCCTAGATCTAGAGCACCCTATGATGATGTTTCTTGAAATGGATTGAGGCCTTAGAGGATCCTTGAGTGTCCATGGGTACCATGAGATCTTTGGGTTATTTCGTAGATTTTGTGGATGAATAGGACCTATGATCATGGTTTGGGTCTCATAGTTTAAGGTAAACCGTGTAGCGACCTTTACATAGGTCAAAAGAGTACTCAAAATGTACAATTCATAATTTTGGGTAAACCATGTGGATTATACGGTAAACCATGTGAGGCGGATTTGGACAATGTCTTGAAATATGGGTTTCACATGGTTCTATCCATGGCTGGAGGAAAACCATGTGAATTGTTGCAAACTAGTATAATTGGTGCATTGTTTGATAAATTATAAATGGTGTATTTATTGAGAAAATTCCATCCCCATAGTTTGTACATAGTTTGAAAGACAATCCCACAAAACTGTGCATCCTAACATAATTTATTAAAATAGTGAATTTCAACATTTAACTCTTTAATATTAATTATCCCTCCCTCCTCTCCGATTCCTCACACTCTCTATATTATAAGTGGGGAAGGGAGGTATCCTTCCATTTTTTCATCACACACCACTGAATATGGGTTGGTTTGATGATATTATTCATCTATTATGGTTTGTGATCATCCTCTACATAATCCCACTCTTTTTTGAGTAATTTTATTTTCATTGGATTAGGGTGTCTGTTACAATTCCATCAGATCATAGTGTAAGTAAGCATTTTTTAGGGGACATTCATGTATCCAAATGATAGGATGTGCCAACAAAACATCTTCAAGTTGTCTCATGTTATTTTAATGGTCTAATTTTATAGATTATATCTTTCTATGGTTATTTAATGAATTATATAGAATTTATGGTGGGATTGGTTATATATATTATGGATTCGCTACTGTTTGGTTTGAGATTACTTTATAGACCTCCCCCATGATTTTGGTTGCTATTATGGTTCAACAACATAATCACATGTGTTTTTTTGATGTCTTGAATAATTTAATTAAAATGTGAAATTAATTAAAATTACTTAGGATAAATTGTAATTTTAAATTAAATTAAATTTTATTATATTTAATTAATTTGTTTATTGTGATGTGAGTTAAGGCCTAATTTGGACAGATGATGTCTATAGGACTTGTATTAGCTTGGGTAGAGTAGTTGGGTGCTTATTCAAAGGTAAATAAATCTAAATTGGGGTATGTGGTAGATTTTCAATTACATATGGCATTATTATTTTTTATATAATGAGATATGTTGTCTCACTACTGAGGGAGATAAACTTTTCAAAATAAATTAATTTTTAAATGAAATCCAAGGATGGGATGAAAAATGTTCCATTGAAATTAGAGATCTAGGACTTTGGTTGGATACATTATCTACTTATTGTCTAGGACATAATTAAATTTTCTACCTTGAGAAACTTTGAACATGAGGTGTGTCTTTTAAATTAAATGAACATGGTATTTGTTGTAGAATAGTGATTTGTTCTCTTAGTGACCTTTTCGTAGAGGTCTGCGATGAATTTAGATGGATGGCCATGGATGTGTCCTTCTAGACCCTTGGTATGACTTATAGATTATAATCTAGTAATTTGAGTAATGGAATAGTGTTCGTCCACATTTAGATATGACCACCAAGGTTGGTAGACCTTGGGCAGTTTGACAGATTGGTTTGATGTGTGATGACCAATATAGTGATGATATATAATGTTATAAGGGCTTGATATATCTTTATAGAGATTATCCAAATATTGTCTTCTTTATGAGAACAGTGAGGCCAGGAAAATGGGTGGGGATGATAGTGGGTGTTACAATAGAAACCAAATCAACAATAAAAATTTTTACGGTTGATTGTAAGTACTATTTTTTAACTGGAGCTGTAGCAATGAGATAAGGGAAACCATGAATGGTGTCTTAAATGTGGTGAGATCTAGGGATGACATGTTCCGCATTGATATATTGAACCTAATTTGGTTTATTATAGAAAATGGGTATGGGTGATTATAGGTGTCACCTTAGAAACCAAATTAATAAATACACATGAGATGTTAATGTGGGGTGATTTACCCACCATGACCTATTTTCATATAAGGGATTCCTATGAGATGCTCCTAGGATTTAATATTCATTCCAAAAATATAATTTTGGACTCCATGTATATGACCTTCATATCTGAATGATAAATGGTTTGGGATTACATATGAATGATCCTTTGATATAAATGTGATACTGTGTAACTTACATTAGTAACATGAAAATACCATGGGTTTTATGATAATATTTATGCCATGTATGTGTACATTAGAGTTAAGGTTGGGGATGAGATCCTCCCTGAGGCATATAGACATGGTTTGGAATGTGTGATATTTTCTCCCATGAATCATATGTGATATAGTTTGGAATACAAGCGATACACTTTTTGGATTTAAATTTTATATGATTTTGAATGCCTTGGAATCAGTCACTACATGACGATTTGAAGCAATTTCGTATATCTCATTCTTGTTTCTTAGTTCCAGATGGATTATATGTATTGTAATTCCTTCTATATTCCCCTTGGATTGAACTCTCAATTACAAGATATGATTTTCTATGATTTTTTCCTATAAATAAGTTATGGTACTAATATTTGTTTGTACAATTATGTGACATAAATAGAGACACTTCATAAATAACCAAAGTAGGATTGGGTTGATTGATGTTCCATAGTGGAACCTGAGGATCAAAAATGGTTATTTTATTTATTCCTTCTCACTAATATTATATTTATATTTAGAACATGTCGCATGTATACATTATATTTACTAGTTATCTATGGGAATATATTAGTGTAACCCAGGTGTGTTTTACTTACACCAATCTCATCAATCCACTGTAATTAGGTGCCCAATAAGACTTAATTGATTTTAGGTATAGGTCGGGTAGATGTTCGAAGTGACTTGAGCAGAAAGGATAATATAAATTGTCATGTAGATTGGTATTGAAGTGCAGCTCAAATATATTGTTGATAATCCTATCATTTATTTCAATCATTATATATATATGGTTCCTTTGTGGGTTCCCAATGATAATTTGAGAAATTTTATTTCCATATTCTTGTATTATTGTTGATTTTCTTTATTTATTCCAAATACTCTGATGTTTATCATTATAGATGATGATAGGTTTATTTCTATCTTATCACACAGTCTAATATGAAGTTATAGTATCCTCATGTAACTATCATAAAAACACACTACTTTTTTGTAGAATTTTTTCTATTTTGAGGTACACATATTTTCACATGGCGGATCCTCCAATTCAGAATCCATTAAATGGCCACATACAATGGGATGGACTCAAACTCATATACTACCCATGAAAGGTATTTGTAGCATTTTCTTTATTCTTTGCTAAATTATTCTCTTCCATAATAATGGATTGAATAGAGGAATCATGTAATTAATAAAATAAATAATGAAATATAATCATTTGGATTAAATATTTAGTATAATAATAAATAATCTCATATAACTATTATATGTATGGAAGCCTATGTGAATATTCATAAACACTATAAATTAAAAAATATAAAAAATTCCATATTCAAAATGCACATGTTGAGAATATGAATCATAGAAACCATGGTGTTGTAAACTATTTACCATTATACAGTGCTATAGAAAAACAAAAAATATGTTTAGAATTACTTCTACTATGATCACCTACTTTTGTACACTTAAACTCTATAAATCCTAATGTTAAATATGCCCTCATCCTCAATGTGGTTCTTTTATGTTACCTATTTTGATCACCCAAACTATAAACCAATTAATTTTACCAAAATTCTACCATGAGAACTAAGGAACCCCTATTGGTGTTCCTAATTATATATAACTACTTCAGAATTATCAAATAGTGACCTTCATTGTGTGGTGTCAACTACCTCCCAATTTCGATGTCACCATAGTTCCCTCTTTGGTGTGGACACACATCCAAATGTGTGTATTTGTATTTCAATTAATGTCCTAATTATCAAAATCCCCCACGAATGTTGAATTAGTAGATATACTTATTAATAAGGTTGGATAAGACATTTACAACACATTTTGGTCCCATATCTCCACTATACAACAAAAACTGTATATCCCCCACTACTGCCACACAATACCAATGCATATTTTGGATAAGCATAAAACTAACATAGATAGGATATTTTATTACTTTTTTACCCTATGATTGAATTAGTTCATGTTGTTGTAACCTATATTATACATGATTAATTATATTCCTAGGGGTCTTCCACTATATTCTTTTATTTTCACTTAAATTACTTTCATACTTATATTTTAATGTAAATATTTAAATTACTACATGGGAAACTTACAAAGGATTTAAAATTCTATAATGTAGATAAATTCATGAATGGAACATCATATATTTCATTGAAAATTATTTATGAGTAATTCTCTATTAAAATTTTATTTTCATCCAATCATCTTGAAGTAGATTTTTTATATGAAAAACGACGAAACAGTAACTTTAAACCTACTTTTCAAAGTAATAATATATCTATAATATATATACAATATTTCGAAAAGGACAATCATGTATAATTCATATAAATGAGTGGATATTAAATAATTTACAATGGAAAAATATTAGTTAATATTTAAATGATTGATGACAAGACAAATCACTAACATCCACTTTGATATTAGAAAAATGGATACAAAAATCTTCTTGGATTGATGGTGAATCTTTAAAAATCATTCATTCTTCACAACACAATAAATATTAGTACATAAACATTTAAATTTCAACATTTTTTATCATCAACAAGAATGGGAAATCCTTACATCAGGTTTTTTATTCATTCTATACATATTTAAGTCTGTAATATTTCCCACAAGCTCATTGACACTTAATGATGATAAATAAAAAAACAACACAATGTGATTTTGAAATTTCCAAAACACAATGTACAAATAAAAGTAAATTCCATTTCAAAATTATTATAATTTCTGATTCAATAATGTCATTATTCACTCCTCATAGAATACATAATATTTAAATTCTCTATGTTGAAAATTATCTTTTTAAACTATAAAACTAACAATAGATAATATTTATTTTCGAATCTCCAGGAATACGAAATGGTCATTTACTTAAACAAAATTATAACTATTATCATACATAAGAGTAATATCTATCTTCCACTTCATACATAATGGTCACACAGAAAATAATATTTATCTAATAAAAAATATATGAAAATACTATAATAATTCTAGAAAAAATAAAAAATATTAATAATAATGAATTATAATAAATTTTGAGTGAATGTTAATAATAATCAAGAATTAAAAAATGACAGAGTTAGGTAATTATCAAAACATAATAAATTTTGGGAAATTATCCATTCTATATTCTCCCCATTTTAATAATTATAAAAAAATAATATTTCTCATTTATTGAGATAAAAAGTAAACATAATATCAATATTTTATTTCAGAAAGTAAAATAATAGTAAATAAAAAATAAATAAGGGTATGATATATAATTATTATGTACCTCCTAGTAATTTAATGAATAAATCATCGAAAAAAGTAATAGCTCAAGAGTAAACAAGAATGTTTTATAAAAAATATACATTCATGTAATAAATAAATGCTAAATAGAAATACCAACAATTAAAAGAATAACTCCCCTAAAACACATGTATAATACAAATACATACCAAATATTAAAATAATAAAATATTATTAATAACTAAATAGCCCCTTTATCTAATACTTATATTCCCTAGATATGATTATATATAGAAATCACATCATTTATTGTCTATATATATAAAAAATAAATACTGCATAGATCCATGATATAGTTATCAATATTCAATGGATTATAAAATATTTCTCATGAATTAGAAAATAATAAAACTCTTAACCACATTCCAGTAAAGTAAAAAATAAAAAATAAATTCCCAATATCCAAAATAAAAACTTAATAAATAAATATCATGGTAATATACCAGAAAATTATCTAAAAGAGGTATGAATATATTGTGTGTGAAATACATTACCTGGGAATGTAAAGTAGCTAACATTTGATTGGAATTGAATATGACCCTTTCGAGACTTATTCTATAGAAGGGTTCTATTTTTTAATATTGGAATCCAAATTGTATAGATAAAATTTCATGTAACTATGATATTGAATAAACTATTAAGAAAAACCACTAGAATAATGATCTAATAATTCAAAAATATTCTATTTAAGAGAATAAATACATTCAATTTTACCTTTAAAATATTATTATGTAAAATTTTGGTTTTCACAGATTGTTTCCAAAACAATATCATTTATTATTATTTTTTTTATCTTTTATAATATCAGAAACTCATCTAGAAATTATCTTCTAGGAGAAATCATTGATAATAATTCTTTTAAAAATTATAATATAATCTTTATCTTCCCATTTTAACTTTTTATATCTTCCAAACCGTCATATATTTTCTCCTTAGAAATTAATGTAATAATTGTTATAATGTTTTTATCAAACAATATCATAGTCATATCATACATCCAAACATTGAATTAATCATTATCCTCTTCATCATTACTAGAAGTAGTGTATTTCAAAAACATTATTATCCAAAATGAGATTAATATTTTCCATAATATCCCAATTATGATACTTACTCATATTATTCTACAATGTAATATATTTTTCAATTTCATTTTGATACTTATCACAGATCTCATTCATCTCCTCAATAAATATCTTATCACAACAAGATGATTGATAATAATTAGAATTAAATAAGAAAATTTTTGAGACTAAAAATATTTATTTCAGAAATGAAACAGTGATTTTTAGTTTCCTTATCACCTTAAGATTCTATACAGAATTAAAAAACTTATATGAAAATCAATCCTCTACCAAATGAAATAATTTTTTTATTTTTTTGCTCATTCATTTTTCATCTTTAGATATTCATATTTGAAATGTTCCATCATATTTCATTCATAACATCTAAAATCAATATAAAGACTATACTTCCAATAATTCCATCTAAATTCCTCCACATTATTCCATTTCCACTTATCCTTGAAAACATTTCATTACTCAATGATTCATTATGCACATATCATAACATGATTAAAATCATCACCTAACTGACTACACAAATAATCAACCCAATAATTTAATGAATAAGAAGATATAACTTTAGTGGATTATAAAAATAAACACATTTCATATGTTATTATCCTTATTATAAATGTTATTAAATTCAATCACATATATTAAAAATGATTCAATTATTTCATCAATGGTTTATATAGAAAAAACCTCACTTTCTTTAATTGAGACCTTCTTAATATTATACAACTCATGTAATTATATAATCATTTTTAATTTTTCAGTTCAATCATATTGGTTTCAGTAATAACATCTATGTTGTAAATAGTCATACTAAACATGTTATACATTTCATTAAAAAATTTATTCATAAAAAATTGAATAATGGAAATTAGAGCATATATATACCAAGGTAAGTACTCTATAGTTTTTAAATTTCTCAAATGGTGAATTTTGAATTATTTCAAATATCAGAATTAGTTTTATACAATGAAATATAACTAAAAACACATCTTATAATTGAATTATCAAGGTATTTACTAACCTTATATTTTATAATGAATTTATTAGATTAATTATAGACTAATGAATTAAGATTTAGTTATTTAATATTAAAAGTTATGTTCATGATGGTCTAATACACAATACACAAATTGTTATAAAACACTTATATTCTCCTCTTATAATAAATATAGTAGATCCCATTGAAATGTGGTAGTATTTGAGGATTTATATTATCAATAATATCCTAAAATTTCACAACTATAAAAATATCTTCCCTTTAGTATTGTAAAAAATTTGATAATAATTAGTTCTAAAAGATATTAAACAAATTGTATACAATCCGATAAAATTATATCAAAAAAATATATTTTAATAATAACAATTATTAAGTATCTAAATTTATTTATAAAAAGAAAGGATCAAGGGATGTTTTATGAAACCATAAAATAAACTAACTATTTTTTTAAAATTTAGTGGAATAAAGTACTAAAAATTCATGTATAAACTAATAAGGTAGTTGATTTGTTTGAGATACATATGTTTTGATGTGTATGACTTTGGAAAATTCTTATGAATATTTTTTGAGCCAAGCGCTGTGAAGGTGCGTGATTTTGAGGCCCAATGAGACTAGAATTAATTTTATAAAATTATTAAAAATATTTAATATTACGGTAGTTTTACTTTCCTGAAATCATATTATATATTTCATTTAGAGTCTTGTATCCAAAATATGATACCACATTTGAATTTGGAGTATGTGATTGACCCATGGAATGAGCATTAGTTGGACTATGTGGGATGTTCGGTTGAGGAAACCATTGGTGGGTGCATTAGAAAATTAATTAAATTAATTAATTAATTTAATATCCCTAATATAAATAAACAAAAAAAGGGGACTCAGAAGAGAAATCATAAACCACTGTTGAGTCTGGAAAAAAGGGTTTTACCCTCAGTGTGAGATAACCATGGACGACATTAGGTGTTTGGCTTGAAAACCAACAAGGGAAAAATAATTAAATATATTGAAATATTTATTTAATTAGTTTTTTAATAATAAAATCCTTAAAAATAAAGTGTAAATTTATCATTATAAATTTTTATAGGGTTATTTAAATAACCCTTAAAGGTTTTTTGAGAGAATCGTTGATGGTATTCAATAGCAGAACAAGATCAAACGATGATTGGTGATCAGATCAAGGTTAATTGAAAGACATGAGAGGAAGAATATTACCTTCATCAACAGAAGATTCATTCTTCACCAGTGATTTATCAATAATTGAGTTATGAATAATCAATTATTGTTTCTATCACTTTTCATTAAAATATTAAAACAAGGATTATTATCATCTTTTGATTACGCGATTGTATGTTCTTCACATGAGCCTAATAATTTGATTGATTAAATTGATCTAGTATAATAATTACCTTATTTCAAATGTTATCATTATATTTATATATATTTTGGCAAAAAAATTCTACGTCACGATGATTACATTTTTAATTGTACTTTTACCCTCTCTGTTCTTTATCTTCTTCATTGTTGGCCATTAGGGACTCATTTCGACGATGTAGGGGTGTTTTCAAGCGTAGTCGAACCCACAGATTTATTTGGATATCATGAACAACATGTGCATGGATGATTTTTTTAATTATTGATGAATTAGAAGGATGATGTTTCGTTGATGGATGAGATCATTGTTCTGGGTGCAGGTTGATGATTGAGGTGTGATGAGGATGGTGGTTGATCAGAGGTTGTTCATGTACATACCCATGCTTTATGTACATGGACATTAAATTAATTTTTTAGAGTACATAATACATGAGATAAAATGATTCCAAAATACCATTTTAGTTTAGTGACTTTGGAAACTCGGAACACAGTCTTCTAATCATGGTGAATGATTGTCAACACCTCCCATAAAGATATTCCCATTTTGTTTTCCTACCTAAAACCTTATTTAATATCATGGGTAAAAGAAAAAATAAAAAGGGTGAGCTCTAATTATAATTATGGGTAAACATGGAGAAAATAAAAAAAACCATATACTTTTGAATATGAAAACATGAACATAATGTTTAAACATAAAAATATTTCATCATGAAATAAATCATGGCAGTACATAAGGCATAGATCATAAAAAACATTAATCATGATAAAATAACATTGGAATAAAATATGTAATTTTTGAAAACAAATAAGCATATATTATTATTTTCATAGTATCCATGAAATTTCTTCCAAGACCATAATTATGGATGAAGTCCATTACTGACACAAGTTTACTTGTCGTTACAGCCTTGTATTACTGAACTGAATTTACTTGTCGTTCTAGACATTTTTATCACATGAGATGTAAATCATTACCCAATTCATTGGAGGGAGATATAGGTCCCACCCATATCTTAATTAAATCATTATTACATGTTCCACAAAAATATAAATCATTAAGCATAGCGTAAACTATGAAATAAAATGTGATTCCTAAACATCATGCCACCATAACATTGTAACATCTCAATATTTCATAGTATGTTATTTCTTCAACGTAATTCAATAACTTGCATTACACGCAACACCGAGTTCTAGCGCACCATGACTTACCAAACAAGTCGTTCAAAAGTGGTTTTGAATAGTATTAACTGAATTTTAAACTTAATATATTCCTTGTACTTTTAAAATCCATATTATGAGTTTATTAGACATAATGTATGAACAAATATATATTTTTTTCAGATAAAGGGAGTATTTTAAAAAAATATGCAATTTTACAGCCTTTTAATGGTGAAGACTTTTTAAATACAATATTTGAAACTTCTATACATTCAATTTGACAAAATAAACTTCTTATTTAGAATTAGGAAATATTAATTTAGTTTCAATATAGTTTTGGTGTTTTTCTGATAACTTTCATATTTGGGTGAATAGTGAAAACTACTATATTTTAACTTAAAACAAATTAATAAATCAAAATAATATATATGGTTTAATGATAAATTTTAATGGTTTGGAAGTATAAATATATTATATTTTTACCATTTAATCCAATCATGGTAAGTGTAAGTAATTTCACTTTGAAATTGGACATAAACAAGTTTCAAACGTTTGGTTGTTATTATTTCTTAAAAATACGCCTTTTGGTTTTGACAGCGGGAATTAATTTTAAATTAATAAATGAAACATCTCTATTTTTAATTTGGTAAAATAGACTTCATTATTGAATTCATAATATCAAAATTAGATTAGGGTAAATTTTTGATATGTTTCTGAAAACATTTAATTTTTGATGAATAGTGAAAAACACTTAGTTATAGTTTAAAACCAAATTTTTATTTAAATAATTATTTATTTTATTTAAATTTATTTTATTTCAAAATAGATACATACTACTTATATAAGTTCAATGTAATTCATTGGAGTCATTTTGTAATAATTTTAGATATATAAAATTTTTATTGAACTTTTCACCGTCTTTTACCCACCTCCTAGGATAATTTGAAAATTCACATAAAACATAATTTTACCACTTCTGTGAGTGGAATTTCGAAAATCCTAGATACATGGTTAATTTCAAGGAGTAAAATTTTGTTCAATAAGATAAAAATAATTTTTGGGGAATAGTAACTTTTGACTTTTATTTACCACAGTTAAAGGTAAATAGGGTAATTCAAGATAAAAATTATATTATAATAATATAAATTTACCTTAACAATTGTCTATACCTTATTGGATAAGTCATGGATGACCATGGGTTTCCTTGGGTCGATTTTGGGACCCCATGGAGCCACTTGAGAGTCATAATTACTTTTAGATTAATTAATTTAAAGTAAAGACAAAATGGCACAAACAAATAGTTTTTAGTAAATTACTTTTTACATGGGGTTATATAAGTTATATTTTCGACTATAAATATTCCTTGTGAAGATAAAACGATTTCCTACATCTTTGTATTTTTTTATATAATTTTTAGACATCATATAAATTATGTTATTTATGACATAATGATGATGTAGTAATTACCTTATTAATGAAATATTAATATATTTTATATTATAAATACACAAATAAATATAATTTTAAAATTTTAATTAATTTTAATAATTTTATTAGTTAATATTACATTTTAGTATTTCTTAAATTAATTTTTTTTGAATTAATAATGTTTTTAGGACTTTAAAAAAATCAATTATTAAATAGTGTCAAAATTGACATATATTAGTTTTTAAAACAAATATTATATTATTAATTGATATTCTATTCCAAAAAATCTAAGGGTCAGCCAAAGGACTTATATCACGATATTTGTATCATTAATGGACCACTTGGGGGCCTTTTGGAAGTATATAGTATGTTTATTAACCATATAATATAAAAATACAAAGTGACATGTTAAATGTCAAACTATTTAACTAAGAGTTAAATATAAATGATAAGGTTAATATAGAGACCCAAACCTCTCTAAAATATACTGGATGAATGGATTTAGACCCATAACCACCTTATACTTTCAATAATTTACTTTGGATCCATTATAAACCGAATATGAATTTATTATAAATTAATACTTTATGTTTTTTCTAAGGGGACCCTCATCACCCTTATAAAAGGACACCACTTCTAACCAATTATTCATACCATAAAAGCATTTTTGTTCATCCAAACTATGCCCAAATACCCTCCCAACTATCCTACCTTAATCATAGATTCCTTCCTTTAGTCAGAAAGACAACTTAAAGATCCCTTGTGATCAAATCAAAAGGAAGAACCAGAAGAAGAGGTAAGGATTTCATCACACTCTTTCAGGTTCCTTTCTTCTTCCACTTCCTTTTTATTTGTTGTTTTCATTATAAAATAATAAATCCAGTATCTTCTATATACTTATATGTTATTATAATTAAGTTACAACCAAATAAATTATTCTATCCTCCCTTTTAATTACATGTCACCATACGTGCGTAAGTACGACTTACCGTCTCCACATCATGGTGTAATTATTATTCAATACATTATTATTTGGATGGGTATAATAATGAAGTGTATTGGATTTAAATAACAAATATTACATGATAAGGATTAGTTATATATGATATTCCATAAAATTATATATATTTTTTAATATCAAAAGTTTGATATTTTCGCTCGTGCGTACGTACTGATTACCGTCTCCATGATGCGATTAGATTCATTTCCAAGTTCACCATTCATTGACGAATATAAAAATTTATATTACTAATAAGTATGTAATATGTGACATAATAATGCTACTGGAGATATATATATTTATATATATATATATGTATTTATGTACTTACATATATCTTATTTAATTACTTCTGTTCAATACTATATGAAAACGGACAAAGCATTTATTAGTACATACGACCTACCATCTCCATAAACAGTGTTTTCCATTTCCAATATATGTCTATTATACATATTTATATTCTAAATATATATGATATATAAGTCATTTTATATGTTCTTTAAGTATTTAAATCATTATCCAGGTGAAAAAATCAAGAGTAACAAGTTAAAACATGTACGATAAAGAAAGCGATTATTACCTGAACTATTAATATTACATGGAAATTATTATTAAATGCTTAGTATAAAGTCATAAATGAATAATGTATGATGTCATAAATATTAATATGGTTCTTGTATAATTTATCAACATACTATAGTCTTTATACAGGAGGTTAAACGAACCCTCTTCTAAAGGAAAGTGCAAGGTAAGGGGTTTTCATCTCACTCCTTATTCATGTGAGATTCATGCCATATTTCCACTATTACATTTTGTGTGGTGTATGTACTGCCCATAATTTTATTCTTTGTGTAATAGACTTTAATTTATGAGTATTTACATATTCATTGTATGATACATCTTTGATGGGGTGTATGTTTTGTAAGTTACCAAATTGGTAAGGTTTAATTTCAAAATCTAATTATTATTCGAAGTTGTTTTGTGTAAGTTTCTACTGGGACATATTTACTATACATGTCCATGTTTCATAAAATATTCTTCAAAGGGATTATTTTTAGGGGATTTCTATTAAAATATAATTTAAATGTTTTAAATATTTATTCTTATAAATACTTCTCATTAATGTCCATGTCTTCAAAATGGTTTTAAGGATTTATTTATATGGACATGAATGTTTTCAAAATGTTATTTCCTTTCAAAAGTTTAAAACTGATATGGGAAACATTGATTCAAAAATGTATTTACATTTCTTCCTTTATAAATTTTGTGACTTTTAAATGTTTTCATGAAAAATAGGTATTTATCTCAAAGAGTTTTACAAATCAGTTTCATTTGTGTCAAAATGCATTAATGAATTTTAAACTTGTTTTGATGTTAATTTAGCATGACACAAATCTTTCATATTTTATTAAAGGTTTTGTGATATGTTTGACTATGGAAGTGTTATTTTTATTCATAGTTTATGGTTAAAGTATTGGAATTTCATATCCTAGTTCTTATAAGAATGTTTATGTTATGTTTCAAACTTTTCATGAGGAATGTATTAGACATATTAAGTTACGGGTGGAGACCGCTATAGATCCTCGATGAATCGGTAGGTCTCATGAGACAACTAGACATGGAATTGGCTGAGGCCCTTTCCCAATTTGATATATGGTTTCAGCTGAGGCCTTAATCATTTTCAGATGTCTTGGCTGAGGCATTGAAAAAATGTTTTAGAATGTCTTGCATTATACATTCAATCATTATGGAAATAATATTGATTGTTCATGTGGTCATTCGATTAGTAGAATACCAATGATTATATTTTATTATGGATTTATTTACTGATCTAATATTGTTTCCATAAAAGTATTCATGTTTATTATTGGTAAAGGCATGCTGTTTCAATTATTCACCATGCTTAATATTTATGTTATCTTCCGCTGTATTGCTTACCATTACTGAGCATTTTAGCTCACCCCTTTCAATGTTTTATTTTTCCCAAGATTCCGGGAAGTTTAGTATGATTGATATGCAGGGTTAAGCTAAAGGTAATAATGGAATTTTCAAAGAACTATTTGCACTATGTTTTACGTTTTAAATTGTAATGTAATGTTAATGTACGTTATCTATTTTCCAAGTCTGCTAAACTGGTCGGTCCTTCAGGATTTGATTCCTTGTAATCGTGCCAATGTATTAAAATAATGCACCGACTCTGAGTAATTAGGGTCGGGGCGTTAAAGCTGGTATCAAAGGAAGCTTATAAATAAACATGGAAACTAGATTTAGATAAACTCTTATTAGAGAACATATCCCTGAGATAGAATTTGAGGATTAGTATAGAATAACATCCTAGAATTTTGGTATTGTAGAGATTTTTTGAATTTTCGGAGCAATACATCCCTGCATGGATACGAGCAGGTAGAGAAGGCTCTGGCACAGATGTAACTAGGGGTAAAACCTGAAAACACCGCTTTGAGCTAGACTCGAACGGGAACTGAGGCACGACAACGGGGCTTTTTGCACTCTTGGTTACGACACTCCCAGGGGATATGCTAAGGATAATTCTCATTTTCTTTACAAACCATTATGAATGGTTTATGAGTATATACTTCCTCAAAGAAAACATTTTTAGGATTATAGATAATATCCATAAATTGTTCAATTTATGTTAAGTGTTTTGCAAGTTTGGATTTATGTGTTTCAATTCATAAACTAATCACGGGAATGCCATTGTTTAGAAATGTTTCCCAGTAGAAGGAATGTGAACTCCAGCAATACATATGATCCAAAAAGTAAGTAGGATCATATCTTCCACGGTATTAACCCAAAATTTAGAAGGGAAATAGTCTCTCATGTTTTCTCAACAGATGAAGAAATATTATCATGTGTTAATAAGATAATTAAATTAGTCCCTGAGTCCTATGGCATTGAAGGGAAGCAAGAGAAGAAAATAATGGAAGAGAGAAAGATGGATAAAGGGAAGAGGGAAAAGAAGAATTTTCCCATATGTGATAATTGTGGGAAGAAACACCCTAGAACTTTCCTGAAGGGAATGTGAGTTTGTTATAAGTGTGGAGTAAAAGGACACCATGTACGTGACTGCAAGGGTAAGAAAAAGGTTTCAAATGTACACTGCTTCATCTGCAAGAAGTTGGGACACTACACGAACCAATGTCCAAATCATCAGAGTATTTCCCAAAAGATGCTATTGGATAATAATCAAGTTATTATACTACCACAGATGAGGAGGAATGATTAGAGTTCTTATGTTGTTATTAAAGAATTATTTCATTTGAGGGTTGTATCAGCAATATATTGGTTACATAAATTATGGAGATAAATAAGGACTGTACTAAAGTACTATTTTATTGAGAATTTGAGAGTATATGTTTCTAAGAAAGGTGACTTCATAGTAAGATACACTTTTTGGAAAATAAATGGTTGAGAGAAAGATAAACCATAATATGGTTCTGATACCGAGGGAGTGATTTTGTTATAATACATAATTGATTTGGATGAATTATATTGGATATTCTTGACTACCATGATCCTGATTAATGATTTGTATATTCCATCATTGATGGTGTTTTAAACAATTTTTTAATAGAAGAAGTATATCCAGTATTCTATAAGGAATAAGGGATCAAGAATGTAATCCATAAGTTCTTATGGTAATTTAGGATGCTGCGGTGTTTTAAAAGAATACATGATGAAGGTGTTCACATGTTATTAAGTGGAAAAAAGATCTTCATTATGTTTACCTTCCTTATATATTTTGGAAATTGATTTTGGATAGAAGTATTTTGGATAATTCTAGTATGAGATTATTTTTGGATTTCCAAAAAAGGACAACCCGGAGGTCGGGCGGCAACCCGTCGCATCCGGCAAGGCCGTAGGACATGAACCCGCAACAAAAGGGCGACAATGGTGTATCACCTACCACTGGCCCACGTGATGTCCTGGATTGAATAATGTAGTCTTTTTTAAAAAAATTCAGGTAGATGAATTATAATTTTTTTTAACCCTATGTGAATTGGATAAATAGAATATTATTTTTAAGTTCTTATTATCTTTTAGAGTGAAAGATGAGTTTATGGTAGAAATTAGTTAAAGGATGGGACTCTAATTTTCAAGTATATAGTTTTATTATTCTCTTATTCTATGAAAAAATTAATTCTTATACTTTAGTGAAGGGATATTAAAACAAAAAATGTGTTATCCTAATACAATATGTTTTGTTGAACCGATGGTATTTTAAATCATCATAGATTGATGAATTTGAGGCCCTCAATTTTACACTGGTTTGTGATTGATAACCTCAATCACTACAAATAAATATTTACATTTTCCCTCCAATTATATGTCTCTAATTTCCTCCATTGTTCTCCAAATCGAGATCATAATTTGGTGGTGACCCTTTCATTTCCCTTTTCCTCTTATTAAGACTAAATTTTATTAACCTAATTTCCCATGTGGGTTTTCCCAAAGTTATTTTCTATTTTCACCCCTTTATTTTCAAAAAATAATTTCAAACTGTGAGGATGCAATTTATTGAAGGAAGGAAGAATGTAACACCCCATGATTTTATAGTACATTATTTCTTCAAAGTAATTAAATAACTTTCATTACACGCAACACCATGTTCTAGCGCACCATGACTTACAAAACAAGCTACTCAAAAGCCGTTATGAATAGTATTAACTGAATTTGGAACTTTATATAATCGTTATAATTTTAGAATCCATATTATGAGTTTATTAGACATAATGTAAGAACAAATACATTTTTTCAAATAAAGGAAGTATTTTTCAAAAATATTCAATTTTACTACCTTTTAATGGAGAATCCTTTTTAAATAAAATATTTGAAACTTTTATATATTCAATTTTACAATATAAACATCTTCTTCAGAATAGGGACATATTAATTTAGTTTCAATAAAGTTTTGGTTTTTTTCTGATAACTTTCATATTTGGGTGGATATTGAAAAATACAATATTTTAACTGAAAACAACTTTTTAAATCAAAATAATTTGTATTGTTAAGTTATACATTTTAGTGGTTTCTAAGTGTAACTAGATTATATTTTTACCATTTAATCCAATGATTGTCACTGTAAGTAATTTAACATTGAAATTGGACATAAACAAGTGTCAGACTTTTGGTGGTTTTTATTTCATAAAAATACGCCTTTTGGTTTTGACAGCGAGTATTAATTATAAATTAATAAATTAAACTTCTATGTTTTGAATTTGATAAAATTTACTTCATTATTTAATTTAGAATATCAAAATTGGATTCGGGTAATTTTTTTTTTCTGAAAAGTTCTAATTTTTTATGAATAGTAAAAAACACTGAGTTATAGTTTAAAACCAAATTTTTATTTAAATAATTATTTATTTTATTTAAATTTAATTTATGTTAAAATAGATACATACTACCTATATATGTTCAATGTAATTAATCGAATCCAGTTTATAATAATTTTATATCTATAAAAATTTTATTGAACTTTTCACCGTCTTTTACGCACATCAAATAGAATTTAAAAATTCACATAATAATTAATTTTACCACTTTTTTGAGTGGAATTTATAAAATCCGAGAGACACAGTTAAAATCAAGGACTAAAATTTGGTTCAATAAGATAAAAATATTTTTTGGTGAATAGTAACTTTTGACTTTTATTTACCACGGTTAATGTTAAATAGGGTAATTCAAGATAAAAAGTATATTATAATATTACAAAAATAGCTTAACACTTTTCCTAACCTTATTGGATAAGTCATGGCCAACCATGGGCATACTTGGGTCTATTTTGGGACTCCATGGAGCCACTTGAGAGTGATAATGACTTTTAGATTAATTAATATAAAGTAAAGAGAAAAATGACACAAACAAATATGTTTTAGTAAATTACTTTTTACATGGGGTTATATATGTTATATTTTAGACTATAAATATTAATTGGAAATATAAAAACAATTTCCTACATCATGGTAGTTTTTTTATAATTTTTAGACATCAAATAAATTAAGTTATATATGACATAATGATGATGCAATAATTACCTTATTAATGAAATATGAAAATATCTGATATTATAAATACCAAAATAAATATAATTTGAGACTTTTAATGAATTATACAAATTTAATTTGTTAATATGACATGTTAGGAGTTATTAAATGATTTTGGTTTTAATAAATAATGTATTTAAGACTTTAACAAAAATCAATTGTTAAATAGTGTCAAAATTGACATATATGAGTTTTTAAAACAAATATTATATAATTAATTGATATTCTATTCCAAAAAATCTATGTTTAATACCAAGGACTTATATCAGGATAGGTGTATCATTAATGGACCAATTGGGGGTCTCTTTGAAGTATATAGTAAGTTTATTAACCATATAATATAAAAATACAAAGTGACATAGTAAATATCAAAGTATTTAAATAAGAGTCAAATATAAATGATAAGGTTAATATAGAGACCCAAACCTATCTAAAATCTGTTGGATTAATTTATTTCGACCCATAACCACATTATACTTTGAATAATAGAATTTTGAGCCATTAGAAACCTAATATTAATTTATTATAAATTAAAACTTTATGTTTTTTCTAAAGATCCCCTCCTCCCCCTTATAAAAGGACACCACTTCTAACCAATTATTCATACCATCAAAGACTTTTGGTTCGGCCAAACTCTACCCAAATACCCTCTCAACTATCCTACCTTAATCCTTGAGGCATTCCTTTATTCATAAAGCCATCCTAAGGATCCCTTTAGATCAAATAAAAAGAAAGAACCCGAAGAAGTTGTAATGATTTCACCACCCTCTTTCAAGTTCCCTTTCTTCTTCCACTTCCTTTTTCTTTGTTGTCTCCTTTATAAAATAATAACTCCAATATATTCTATATAATGAGATGTTATTATAATTATGGTACAACCAAATTAATTATTCTATCCACCCTTTAAATGACATGTCACCATATGTGCGTAAGTACGGATTACCGTCTCCACATCATGGTGTAATTGTTATTCAATACTTTATTATTTGGATGGGTATAATAATGATGTGTATTTGATGTAAATAATAAATATAACATGATAAAAAATCTGTATATCTGATATACCATCCAATTATATATTATTTTAATATCAAAAGAAGGATATTTTCGCTCGTGCGTACATACGGATAACCGTCTCCACGGCGCGATGAGATTCATTTCCAATTTCACCATTCATCGACGATTATAAAAATATAAATTACTAATAAGTATGTAATATATGAAATAATAATACTACTGGAGATATATTTATTTATATATATAAGTATTTATGTACTTACATTTATCTTAATCACTTACTTCCATTCAATACTATATGAAAACAGAAACAATATTTATGAATACGTACGATCTACCGTCTCCATAAACAGTGTTTTCCATTTCATATATATGTCTATTATACATATTTATATTCTAAATATATATGATATATAAATAATTTTATATATTCTGGAAGTTTTTAAATCATGATCTAAGTGATACAATCAAGAGTAACAAATTAGAACACTTCAGATAAAGAAAGTAATTATCACCCAAAATATTAATATAACATAGAAATTATTATTAAATGGGTAGTATAAAGTGATAAATGAATAATGTATGATGTCATAAGTATAAATATGGTTATTATATAATTTAATAACATACTATAGTCTTCATACAGTCGGTTAAACGAACCCTCAACTAAAGGAAAGTGCAAGGTAAGGGGTTTTCATCTCACTCCTTATTCCCATGAGATTCATGCCATATTGCCACTATTACCTTTTGTGTGGTGTATGTACTTCCCATAATTGTATTCTTTATGTAATAAACTTTATTTTATGTGTATTTACATATTAATTTTATGATAATTATTTGATGGGGTGTATGTTTCGTAAGTTACCAAATTGGTAAGGGTTAATTTCACAATCTCATTATTATCCGAGGTTGTTTTAAGTAAGTATCTACTGGGACATATTTACTATCTATTTCCATGTTACATAAAAGAGTCTTCAAAGGGATTAGTTTTTAGGGGATTTTTACTAAAACATCATTTCAAATGTTTTAAATATTTATTCTTCTAAATCTTTACCGTTAATGTCCATGTCTTCAAAATGGTTTTAAGGATTTATTTATATGGACAAGAATTCTTTTAAAATGTGAATTCCTTTCAAAAGTGTCATAGTGGTATGAGACACTTTGATTAAAAAAGTCATTAAATGTCTTCCTTCCAAAATTGAATGACTTTAAATGTTTCCATGAAAAAATGTGTATTTATCTCAAAGAGTTTTACAAATCATTTTCATCTATGTAAAAATACATTAATGAGTTTTAAACTTGTTTTGAAGTTGATTTATTATGATACAAATCTTTCATATTTTATATAAGGTTTTGTCATATGATTGACTATGGATGTGATATTTTTATTCATGGTTTATAGTTAAAGTATTGACATTTTGTATCATAGTTCTTATACGAATGTTTATGTTATGTTTCAGACTTATTATATGAGAATGTATTGGACATAGTATGTGATGGGTGGAGCCTGCTACAGATCCTCGATGCATCGATAGGTCTCCTGAGACAACTAGATGTGGAATTAGTTGAGTCCCTTTCTCAATTTGATATATGGTTTTGGCAGAGGCCGTAATCATTTTTAGACATCTTGGTCGAGGCCATGAAAAAATGTTTTAGAATTTCTGGCATTATACATTCCCTCATTATGGAAATAATATTGATGTTTCATGTGGTCATTCAATTAGTAGAATACCAATTATTATGTTTTATTAGAGCTTTATTTACTCATCTCATATTCTTTCCATAAAAGTATTCATGTTTATAATTGGTAAAAGAATGTGGTTTCAATTATTCAACATGATTAATATTTAAGTTATCTTCCGCTATATTTCTTACCTTACTGAGCATTTGAGCTCACCCCTTTCTATGTTTTATTTTTCCCAGGATTGCAAAACGTGTATTATGATTAATATGCAGGGTTAATCTAAAGGGAATAATGGCGTTTTAAAACAACTATTTGCACTATTTTTTATGTTTGAAATTTTAATGTAATGTTAATGTATGTAATCTATTTTCCAAGACTGCTAAACCGATTGGTCCATCGGGACTCGATTCCTTGAAATCATGACATTGTTTTAAAATAATGCACCGACTCTGGGTAACTGGGTCAGGGCGTTACAAAAGTAATCCATATAATATAATTGGACATCATAAAAATAATTCCATAATTAAAAAATTGAGGTCAATGTATTAATAGTGATAAAAACATTAAAATATATCATCTTAGATGGAAATTAATTTTGATAAGCCACTTGAACTTAGTTATTGAGAAAAATATCTTTTCTTCTTAATTTTTTTATTTTCTCAAAATTCCATGTAATATCAATTCAAACGATTTTAGTAGAAAATAATATTTAAATATTTTAGTTGAGGATTCATGGAAACAAATAATCATGAAACCATAAAAATGAATTCATTCTATATAAGTTAAACAAAAACATTCTCATCATACTTTTTTCAGAAAAGTCATAAACTACCTTGTGTGGTAAACAAAAGGATGATTATATCCAAACCCTGAAATAAAAGTCAAATGGGTTAAAATGAATTTTAATATACGTAGAAGAATAGTAAAAATTTGATGAGAATATTTTTAGAAACCATGGAAATGGATGATAAATATATTCCCAATAGATACATACTAATAAACTGTCTCAGATAAAAATGTATTGGAAAAGGAATCCCTTAACTTAGGTACAATTTCTTTCATATGTGTATGAATCTACTGTATAGTTGGTTTAAACATATTTTTAACTTTTAATAGAATCATAAAAATATATATGATATCAGTTATGATTCACTTGTGACTTTATATTACCCGTTCATTTGTCAATTCAATGTTAATGTAACATTTTGGGAAATAACCGTTTCATTTATCATACATGTTTGGACTTGTTATTCATCATATGATTACATAGATCATGATTACCTCTAGAATGTAAAACATGATTTACATGTATATTATATATTCATTATATATATATAATATATATAGACAAATGAAATGGAATCACCATTCCTTGAGATGGTAGACCGTTCATACGCATTAACACTGATTTCATTTTCTTATTGAATTGCATTGAAGAATTTAAATTAAATATATATATATATATATCCAGAAGAATTATTGTGTTATATATTTGATGATTATTTATTATATATAATTTATAATCATTCTTAAATGGTTATCATGGAAAATTAATCTCATCGCGTCATGGAGACGGTAAGCCATACATACACATGAGCGATGATATCATTCCCATAATTATTGAATGGTATTGACAAGGATGGTTTATAATATATGTGAATTAGTATCATGTTATAATAATAATATATAGTTCTTATTTCCACCATTATACCGAACTATATAAGGTGGTGATGAAAAACAGATTACACCATGTTGTAGAGATGGTAATCTGTACGTACGCAGGCACAGTGATTTCATTTTCGTAAGATGGATAAAAGGTGAAATAAGGTTAATTTATATTTATAATTAAATTTAAGCACATTATTTATAATTATATTATTAATTTATAATGAGAAAACTTAATAATAGGAAGTATAATAATAAATAAATTTGAATGAATCGGTAAATGATATTACTTCTTCCTCGACATGTCTCATTTAAATTTCTCTCGTAGGGCACTAGAGTTGGTATTTTGAGAAGAAAACCACCTATAGAATTTTAATATGGAATTTTAGAAGATAAATTTTCAGGGGTTGTAAAATCATTAAGGGAAAAAATGGATTGAAGGGTAGATGGAGGATGTGCCCTTTTATAAGTGAGTAGAGGGGCGCTTCAGAAAAATCTAAAAATATTATTTTATTATAAATACAATTTCGATTAAAAATAGTCCAAAAATTATTTAATTTTATGATAAGATAATTATTGTTCGAATTCCCATCATCCAATTATTTTTTGACTGGTTTTGAATTGTTTTCCTTATCTTTTTTGTTTTACCCTTATTTTACATTTTTTTAACTTACCCTGATACCATGTTAATTACACATTCTAGGTTAAGGTAATTACCATATCATTTCAAACGATCCACAAAAAGATATTTATGAAATATTATGACTTATATTAACCATTTTATCTAAATAATAAATTTCTGTAATTTAGTATCCATTAATAAACTATTTTATGTTTTAAGTTATGAATTAGGTCAATTTTTGACACTATTCATACTTAACATTTTTTAAGAAATTCATAGAAACATTAATTCTTCTAAAAAAAGGAATAAACTAATCCTTAATATGTAAATATAATTAAAAAATTCTTGTATGGAATAAAAATAATCAAATTAAACTTATTTTAATTTTAATTAATTAATTAATTTGAATCTTCCATTATTGTGGTAATCACTACATCATAATTGTGTCATAAATAAAAATATTTATCTAAGGTATAAAAATTATAAATAAAATAACATGATGTAGGTAATTTTTTAGATTTATAATGACTATTTATACTAATAGAAATCTGTTATATAACACCCAATAATAATCAATTTAGTAAAAGATATATGTTTAGGTTATAATTATCTTTACTTTAAATAAATTCTTATAAATGGTCATTTTCAAATCCAATTGATTCCATGGAGTCCCAAAATCGACCCAAGGATGACCATGGCTAGAAATATCTCATAAAATTGGTATTAGTCATGTGTAAAGGTTGTTTAATATTATTATAATTTAATTTTTTACCCTTATTTACCAGATTTACCCATTAACCATGGTAAATAAAATTATTACTAAAGTTACTATTCACAGTGTCCAAAAATAAAAAAGTAACAATTTACACAATTTGATCTTTATAATTCCAAATATTGAATCCATATTTCTAAATTCAGAACACAGAAGTTGCAGTAATTAATTTAAAATTAATACTGTTGTCTAAAAAATTGGTTTTTTAAACATTCCCAAATATTGAGAAGTTTTTACATATTAATTCAATGTATAATTAATGAAAATAACCAAAATTGTCTTAAAATATAAAAATATATTCTATTTAGACTTTAAAATAATTAAATAACCTATTATATCCATAAAAAATAATTTAATTAAAATAGATGTTTTCAATTAAAATTTAGTGTATTTTCACTATTCATCAAAATATTAATGATATCAGAAAAATATCCAAAATTTATCCAAAGTAAATTTTTATGTACCCTTAAAAATAATAAGTATTTATAATCAAATATATCTTTTAAAATTTTCAAAAACTAGATTTAAAGTGGGTGTCCCATTAAGAGGCTGTAAAAGTGCATTTTTTTGGAAAATTATTATTTTATCCGAAAAAATGATTTTTTTCTCACATCATATGTAAGATGAATGATATTGTTATATAAAATTCCATATATGGTAAATACTATTCATAATGGATATTTTATATAATATTTTAATCATATATCGTTGTTTAGTGAAACTTGGTATCATGTACAACCAAAGCTATTGAGGAAGGTCACTCTTGCATGTAACGCAAGCCAAGTCAATGTTAAATACAGTGAAAGATTCCTTTGTTGTTGTATATAAAATAATAAAAAATGATTTCATTTAATCATTGATCAAAATCTATACTTAGTGTTGTGTGAGATCAATTATATAAAAAGCATGATATTTTGAGCAACACAAGCCAGGTATATTATTGCATGTTCTGCAAGAAAATCTTGGTGTAACATACAACACAAGATATCAATTAAATTAAAATGAATATATATCATAAAATATTTGGGGGTTACATTGTACTCCCATTAAAATGAATATCACCCTAGAAATTTTTCAGGGTTATAAATGGTTTCCTACTTGAAAGTTTCTTTCATGTAAACCCACATCGCAAAAAGGGATACCCACACATCGTTTTAAAAAGGAAAGATAGAAATGTAATGACTACCTAATGCAACTCATCACTATGTTTCCACATAGGAGAACATTGATGGTAAATGATAACATGGATATGTAATAGAAATCTAACCATCATGTTCTGATGGATAGTGATAGATAATAAGGTTTGGAGAAAGTTAACTACTAGAAAGCCTGAAATTAGCGATGATTTAAGGGACCATATGATTAATCGGACAATAAGGTACTAGGATAACATTATTGGTTTTCAAAATCCATTCCCAAATGATGAAGATTTTTTTCATTAGACGAAATACTTACATAATTTCAATACCATTGATCGTTCTCTAAACAATTTCCACTTAAACTCTTATTTAAAGAAATGGCGTTGCATTTTTCCTTCTTGAATTGTTAGCAGATCATGAAATAGAATGATAGGTCATTCCACATGTCTCTATCAAAAAAATTATTCTACACGTTATTAAATATACATAAGTCCATATTTGATGAGATTAATAGTATATGGGTCTAAAAATGGACTTATACATCATCTATTATACCGATTAATAAAATAAATCTAATTTCCACTAACTAGAGACTTCCTATAAGCAAGTGGTATGTGATAAAGCCATTTCTCACTTGAGTTGTGGGTTTGATTCTAGAAGCCTTTTCTAACGCGACGGGTTGCCTCCCATCCTATGGGTTATTATTTTCCTAAAACTATACTATCATAAATTTTTTGAAATAATATAAAATAATCTTCTAGATATAAACAATACAATATAATACCCAACTTAATCCATTCAAAACATTAGACTTATCCAAAATACATATATCCAATCTAACAGGACAAAGAAAACAATTACCATAAATGACATATAACAATCATGTGTATACTGTTGTTTATCCCCCATATATCAAAAGATATATATTTTTGGTCACATTCCGAACATGGGAATAACTTAATCAGGTATTCTATTGAAAACAGAACTACCATAGAACATTATTGAAAACATAAATTCTATCATAAGATAAAACATTCCATATACCAAAATCCCAAAAATTCTGTATACTCAAACCATGATTTCACTTTGTCCTTATACGAGTCATGAGATCATTAATAATATCAAAAAACTCATTATCTATTTATCCCTTAATTATGCACATATCATGATCTTTCTATAAATATATGAATAACCATTCATGGTTATTGGTACCCTTCAAAACATTATTTCAATTACTCAAGGAAAAAAATAGTGTAACAATCTGTAGATGTTTTTTTATTCCATAGTACCATTAAATTATTTATACAACATGACTCTTGATAAACATGCAATTATTCCAGTACCTTCTTGAACCCTTAACTTAGCTTCATCATTTGAATCCCCATCATTTCTTTCATCTCATATGTCATCTGAAGTCTCATCATCATCATCAACATAAATACTACCCATATGACCATGATTATTCTATTTATGATATTTTCCCTTTGGAAATTGATCTTCAAAATGCCCATAAATTCCACATTTAAGAACATTTAACCACTGTTTATGTATTAGTAATACCATTATCCTTGTCCTTTGTGTTAACAAACCCTTTTTCTTTGAAATTACTGGCATTGGGTCCTTATTTTCCACACTCGAAACATCTTCTACTTCTATTGAAACATTATCCATAAGGCCTTCTCCCACATTATTTACATGAGGAAAATTAAACTTTCTTTCCTTTATGATCACTATAATACTCCATATTTCATATTTTAACTACTTTAGGAAACTCACAAAAGTTTATATTGTTGATCATATTATTAGATTAATGGTCAGGAATAATTATAATGTTTCTTCATCCAACAACCATTTCATTTTGTTTATTATGAAGAATATAATTCCATTTTCCATTATATTCTCAATTAACATGAATCCTCCAGTTTCCAACCATTTTCTAAAACCCAATAAGAATAGTGTGAGTGGAAAAAATCATAATAAGAAAACAACATATCATAGGGGAGTGATTTCAATTTATAACATCTTAGTTTTAATCTTGGGTTATTCATGGTCATTACTATAACTCTCAAACCGTAACCTATAGTTATACTTACCCTTTGTTACATCCCTAGTCATACCATAGAAATATCTCTAGGGATCTCACTAAGGATTTGGCATCCTAGTTTCCAAAGGACGGCAAAACCTTCACACTTATACCAACTGTAATGAACCAAGTTTGACGTACATGTACAAAATTACTTTTTAGAAATACTTAATACATGACAAAAATAGATTCCCAATGATTGTATTAGTTTAGTATCTTCAGTAACTCAGAACAAAAACATCTAATCATGGTGAATGATCTCCAACATCTCCCAAAAAGATCTTCCACCATTGTTTTCCTACCTAAAAACTTTCATTATATCCTGGGGAAAATAAAACATAAAAATGGTGAGCAAAAAATGCTCATTAAGGATAATCATGGGGAAAATAAAATAAACCGTATACATTTGAACATAAAAACATGAAAATAATGTTTAAGTAACAAAATATTGAGTCATGAAATACATTTTGGCAATATGTTAGGCATAAATCCTAAAGAAACATTAATCATGATAAAATAGCATTGGTACAAATATTGTAATTGTGTCAAACTAAGAAGAACACATTATGATTTACATAGTAGCCAAGTCATTACTTCCAAGACCATCATAGTTGATGAAGTCCATTACTCAACCAGGTTTACATGTCGTTTCACCATGTATTACTGAACCAGATTTACTTTCTGTTCCATCCATGTATATATCATGAGATATAAGTATTTACCCATTGAATTTTAGGTAGATATAGGTCCCACCAATCTCATTATGAAATCATTATTACATGTTCCACTAAAACATAAATCATTATGCATAGAATAACCCACAAAATAAAATGGGATTGTTAGACATTTTCCATCATAAAATAATCCATATAAGAAAAATGGACTTCATAAAAATAATTCCATCATAATAATAATCAAATAAATGTAATAATAGGGATAGAAACATACCCATATGTCATCTTCGATGGAAAATATTATTGAAATACAACATGAACTTTGTTCTTCAGGAAAATATCCTTTCATCATAAAAAATGTTTTCTTTTCTCAAAATTCTATAAAATTTGTGATGAATAGAATTTACTTGATAATAAACTTTAAATATTATAGAGTAGAATTCATAGAAATAACGTTTCATGAAATAGAAAAAAATTAATTCATTCCTATAAGTTAAACAAAAATATTCTCCAAGTATTTTTTCCAGGAATCCCAAAATATACCTCGTATGGTAAACAAAATGAAGATTCCTTCCAAAACATGTAATAGAAGTCAAAATGGGACAAAATAAATTTAAATGTAAATTGAAGAATAGTTAAAATTTTATGTGATTATATTTAGAAAACATAGACATGGATGATAAATATATTCCTAGTAGATACTTTCAAATAAACAATCTTAGATAAAATGAGATTGGAAAACTTATCCCTTACCTAAGGTTTGATTTCTTGCATATGTTTCTGCGACTTATATATTGTGTGTTTAAATATATTTTAAACTTTTAAAAGAAACATAATAATATTTATGATTTCATATATGATTCACTTATGACTTTATATTTCCTATTTATTGGTCAATTCCATGTTAAAACAACATTTTTTGTAATAATCGTTTAATTTATCTTACGTGTTTGGAAATGAAGTTCTTCATATGATTATATAGATCATGATTAACATAATTACTGAATGTAAAAAATATTTACATATACCTTATATTATATATATATATAATAGATAGATAAATTAAATGGAATACACCGTTCATAGAGACTGTAGGCCGTACATATGCGTGAACGCTGTTTTTATTTGCTTATTGAATTTGATGGAAGTAAGTAAAATAAATATATATACAAATAAATATAGTATCATTATTATGTAATATATTTTATGATTATTTATTATATATATGTTATAATAATTCTTGAATGGTTGACATGGAAAGTGAATCTCATTGCGTCGTAGAGATGGTAAGATGTACGTACACATGACTGATGATTTCGTTCCCATAATTTTTGAATGGTATTGAAATGGATAGTATATAATATTTTAGAATTAGTATCATTTCATAATAATCACATATATTTATTATTTACACTACTATACCCATCCATGTAAGGTCGTGGTGAAAACATATTACACTATGGCATGGAGACGGAAATCTGTACGTATGCACACGTGGTGATTTCATTTTTTGTAAGATGGATATAAGGTGAAATAGAGTTGTTTAATATTAATAATAACATATAAGTATATTATTGATAATTATGTTATTACTTTATAATGAATCAACTAATGAAGTGGAAGTAGAAGAAGAAATAAATTTGGGATAATCGATAAAAGAGATTACTTCTTCCTCGATGTGCCTCCTTTAAATTTCCTATTTGGGCACTAGAGTTGGTATGTTGAGAATATAATAACCTATAAAATGTAACTATGGAAATTGATACGAGAAATGGGAAGGTTTTGGAAGATATTGAAGGCTCAAAATGAAGTGAAGAGGAGAGGGAGGAGGTTCCCTTTTATAAGAGAGAAGATGTACACTTGTGGAAACTCTCAAAATATTAATTTATTATAAATTAAATTTATATTATAAATAGTCTATAAAATATTTAATTATAAGATAATATTATTTTGGTTCTAATACCCATAAACCAATAATTTTTTGACAGGTTTTGAATATTTGTTTTACCCTTATCCTTTTTTACCCTTATTTTACCATTTTTAATATTACTGTGATATCATGTTATTTAAACATTGTGGGTTAATTTAATTATCATATCCTATCAAATGACCCACAAAAATTTATTTATGACATATTTGGACTTATATTAATCATTTGGAAAAATCTCAGTTTTTTTTGAATTTAATCTCATTTAATGAACTATTTTATGGGTTACGTCATAAATTATGTCAATTTTGGATAGTATTCATAATTTTGTTTTCTAAAAAGATTATAACAAAGTTATTACATAGAAAAAAGTTACTAACTCATACCTAATATAAAAATTTCATCCTTAAAATTTGTGGATGGAATCAAATTTTTAAAATAAAACATATTTTAATATTTATTAATTCATTTATTTGAATTTTTCATTAATGAGGTAATCACAACATCACAATTGTATCATAAATACATATATTTAACTAATGTAAAAAATTATAAATAAAATACCACGATGTAAGAAATCGTTTTATCTTTCCACTGAATATTTATAGAAATAAATACCTATTATATTACCCCATACTAAAATCAATGTAGTAAAAGATATATGTTTAGGTTATAATTATCTTTACATTAAATTAATTTTTATAAATTGTCATTTTCAGATCCATGTGAATCTATGGGGTCCCAAAATCGACCCAAGGATGCCCATGGTCAGAAATATCTCATCCAAACTGAATAGGGCATGTGTTAGGATTGTTTAATATTATTATAAAATTAAATTTTTACACTTATTTTCCAAATTTACCCTTTATCCATGGTAAATAAAATAATTACTGATGTTGCTATTGAAAATGTCCAGAAAATAAAAAGTACCTATTTAGAAAATTATATCCTTATGATTCCAAATATGGAATCTAGTTTTCCAAATTAAAAACATAGAAGTTGTAGTAATTAATTTAAAATTAAACCTATTGTCGAAAAAATGGGGTTTTGTTTATAACTTTGTAAAAGATTGACATGTTTTTATATACGAATTCAATGTAAAATTATTTTCAATGAATTAAGTGTTCTTAAAATATAAAAATATATTATATTTATACTTTAAAATTATTCAATAATTTATTTTAACCATTTGAATTATTTAAATGAAAAATGTAGTTTTTAATTAAAATTAAGCATATTTTAAGTATACATCAAAATATGAAAGCTATCAGAAAAATATAAAAAAATATATCCAAAGTAAATTTTTATGCCCCAAATGAAAATAATAAGCTTATCTCATCATGTATAACTTATAAAAATTTTCAAAACTAAATTTAAAATGGGTGGGCCATCAACAGGGAGTAAAACTGTATTTTTTGAAAATTACTTCTCTTATCTAAAAAATTGATTTTCTTCTCATATCATGTGTAAGATGAATTCTAATTTCATATATAATTAAAAATGTGTTGAATTCTATTCCTAATGTATATTTTATATAATATTTTAAAAATAAATCATTGTTTAGTGAAGATTGGTATCACATACAGTGCAATCTATCAAAGAAGGTCACTCTTGCGTGTACCAAAAGTTGTTTTAGTGTTGTATGTAGAGAAATATTCCTTTTGTGTTTTTATATCATTATCTAAACATATTTTAGTTATACATTGAAAAATATCTATATTTACTGTTTTGTGAAATCAATTCAATCAAAATAACATGAAATTGTGTGCAACACAAGACATGATTATTGTTGCATATAATACAAGGTAATATTGGTGTAGCATATAAAAAAATACATCCATGAGATAAGAAAAAGAATAAATCTCAAAAAATCGTGAAGTGGTACATTGTACCCCGCTTAATATGAATTTGTCCCTCGAACTTTGTGAGGATTATAAATTATTTTCTCCTTTATTGTTTCTTTCCTCAAAACCCTTTTCGTAAAAAATGATACTAAGACATCATTTTAAAAAATAAATTTATAAATGTAATGCATACACAATGTAACTCGTAACCGGGTTTCCACATAGAAGAACATCAGTGGGAACAGAAGACCTGGATATTAAAGAGAAATATAACAATCATGTTCTGATGTATAATGATAATGAATAAGGTTTAGAGAAAGTTAACTACAAGAAAGCCATAAATATGTGATGATTTAATGGGCTATCTGATTAATTAGATAAAAAGGTACTAGGACAACATTTTTGGTTTTCAAGATCCTTTCCCTAAAGGTGATGAATTTTTTCATTAGAATAAATACTTACTTGATTTAAATATCATTGATCTTTCCTTGAACAATTTCATCTTCAAATCTTATTAAAAAAATGAATTTGATTTTTTAATTTTAGAAGTGTTAACAGATCATGCGACAGAATGATTGGTCATTACATCCATCTCAATCACAACAAGGTTAACATAAGTTATTAAATACACATAAGTCTATATACTATGAGATTAATCGTATATAGTTCCAAAAAACGGACATATACATTATATATCATACTGAATAATAAAATAAAACTAATTTCCATGAACTAGGGACTTATTATAGGCCAGTCATAGGTGATAAAGGCCATTCACCCTTCGGTTGTGGGTTCGATCCCCATAGCCTTGTCCGATGTGATATGTTTTCGTTTGTCCTACATGTTGTCCTTTTTATAAAACTATACTATTATAGAATTTAAAAATAATATAAAGAAAGATATATAATTATAAAATACTATATTATGTCCAACTCAATCCATTCAAACCTTTAGGCTTATCCAAAACACTTCTCTCCAATCTCCTAGTACAAAGAATACAATTACCAGAAAGCTCATACTACAAGAATGTGAATACAATCATTTATCCCCCATATATCATATGATATATCTTATTGGTCACATACCAAACATGTGAATACCTTAATAATGTATTATCTTGAAACATTAATTACCATAGAACCTTAGTTAAAACATGAATGTTTTAAAAAGATAACTTTTTCCACATACGAAAATCCCAAAAATTCTATATAATCCAACTGTGATATCACCTTTTCTTTATACCAGTCATGATCTCATTAATACTATCAAACATCTCAGTATCTCCTTATCCCATCATTATGCGCTTATCATGCACTTTACAAAAATATCTGAATAACCTTTCACTGTTACTGTTACCATTCAACATATACTTTCAAATACAAAAGGAAAAACAATAGGAAAAAAACCATAGATATTTCTTTATTCCATAGTACCATTGAATTATTTATACAACATTACTCTTGAAAAACATGAAATCATTCCACTACCTTATTAAACCATTGACCAAGCTTCATCATTTTTTCCTCAACACTTATTTCCTCTCATATATCATTTTTTGTCTCTTCGTCATCATCAACATAAATAATACCCATACAACCATGCTGATTCTCTTCATGAGATTTTGTTTTAAGGAATTGATTTTCATATTTCCTGAGTAGTTCATATTTAAAACATTTATCCAGTGTGGATGTCTTAGTAATACCATTATCATTATCTGTTGTGTTAACAAAACCTTTTCCTTTTCAATTATTGGATTTGTGTCCTTCTTTTCCAAACCCAAAACATCTTCTTGTACTATTGAAACATTCTCTTTCATGCCTCTTCAAAGATGATTTACATGTGGAAAATTTAACATTATTTTCTCTTTTATCTACATAAAACTTTATCTTATTTTTATTATATGCTTCAAGAAACTCGCCAATTTTGAGATTATTGATAATATTATAAGATTTTGGATTAGGCATAATAATGATGTTTCTCCTTCCAACTCCTATTTCATTAGTTTTCTCATAAAGAATATCATTCCATTGTCTATCATATTCTTAATTTACATGAATCCTTCTATTTAATGCCATTTTATAAAACCCAAAAATAATAGTGTAATAGGATAAAATCATACATGGAAAACATCTTATAATAGGGAAGTATTTTCAATCTATTACATCTTAGATTTAATCCTGGTTTATTCATGATCATTAACAAAATTCTCAGACGGTAAAATATATTTATACATAACCTTTTTAACATCCTTAGGAATACCTAATAAATATCTCTAGGGATCTCACTAAAGATTTCGTGTCCACGTTTCCAATAGTTGACTAAAATTTTGCTCTGATACCAATAGTAGAGACCCAATAATTACGTACATGGAAATTACATTATTTTTGATGAATTATTAATACACGAACAAAAAAGATACCCAAAGAATATATTTGTCTAGTGTATTTGGAAACTCGTAACACAGTCTTCTAATGATGGAGAAAGATCTTCAACAGCTCCCAAAAAAGATCATCCCCTTTTTTTCCTACCAAAAAAATTTCATTATATCCGGGGGAAAATAAAACATAAAAAGGGTGAGGTCAAATTCTTAGTATGGGTAAACATGGATAAAATAAAACATGCCATATACATTTGAATGTAAAAATATGAACATAATGTTTAAACAATAGAATCATGAGTCATGAAATAAATCGTGGTTTTACGTAAGGAATAGATAATAAAAGAACATTAATCATGATAAAATAGACTTGGAATAAAACATGTAATTGGAAAACAAATAAACACTTATTATGATTTCCATAGTAGCCAAGGAATTACTACCAACACCATAATTTTTGACGAAGTCCATTAGAGAACCGAGTTTACTTGTTGTTCCAGCAATGTATTACTGAACCGGATTTACATACCCTTCCAGCCATGTCTAACTCAGGAGATATAAATATCTACCCAATGAATTGGATGGTGATATATGTTGCACCAATCTCATAATGATATCATTCTTACATGTTACACAAAAACATAAATCATTATGCATAGCATAACCCATGAAATAAATCGGGATTCTTAAACATCATGAAATCAAAACATAATCCATATAAGATAAATCAACATCATAAAATAATTCCATCATAATCATATACAAATAAAATTAATTATAGGGATAAAAAATAACCCTATTTCATCTTATATGGAAAATAATTTTGATAAACCACTTGAACATAGTTCTTGAGAAAAATATCCTTTCTTCTTCAAAACCGTTTTCTTTTATCAAAATTCCATGAAATTTCAAAAGAAAATAATTTAGCTGAAAAGAAACATGAAATATTATATAGGGGGATTCATGGAAACAAGGTATTGTGAAATATTAAAAATTCATTCATTTCTTATAAGTTAAACAAAAACATTCTCCTCATTCTTTTTTCTGAAAAGTTAAAAAATACTGCATATGGTAAACAAAAGGAAGATTCCTTCCAAACAATGTAGAAAAAGTATAAATGGGTAAAAATAAATTTAAAAAAAAACATAGATTAATAGTAAACATTTATTAATAATATCTTTAGAAAACATGGACATGGATGATAAATATATTCCCATTAGATTATTACATATAAATAATCTCGAATAAAATGGGATTGGAAATGATATCCAGTACCATAGGTCTGATTTCATCTTTATGTGTTCGAATATCCTGTATAGTGGGATTGAACATAATATTAACTGGTAACAGAATAATAATAATATTTATTATATCATATATGTTTCACTTACGACATTATATTACCAGTTCGTTTTTCAATTCCATGTTAAAGAAACTGTTTGGGTAATAATTGTTTCATTTATCATATGTGTTTGGACTTGTTTTTCTTCATATGAATACATAGATCATTATTTACATAATTCTATAATGTAAAAAACAATTTATATTTATCTTATATATTCAGTATATATATATATATATATATATAATATAGATAAATGAATGGAATACACCATTCATGGAGACGGTAGGCCATACGTACGCATGAACGTTGTTTTCGTTTCCTTATTGATTTTGATGGAAGTGAGTAATTGACATACATATACACACAAAAATAAATCTAGTAGAATTATTATTTCATATATTTCATTATTATTTATTATATATACTTTATAATCCTTCTGGAATGGTTAACATGGGAAATAAATCTCATCACATCGTGGAGATGGTAAGTCATACGTATGCATGAGGAATGATATCATTCCCATAATTGTTGAATGGTACTAACATGGAAGGTGTTTAGTATCTATGAATTATTAAATTGTTATAATAATCACATATAGTTATTATTTCCACTATTATAACCATCCATGTAAGGTGGTACTGAAAAACATATTACACCACGGTATGGAGATGATAATCCGTACATACCCATGCACAATGATTTCATTTTTCATAGGAAGGATAAATGATGAAATAGAGTTTTTTTACATATATAAAAACATATAAGTATATTTCTTATAATTATTTTGTTAGTTTATAATAAAAAAAATAAATAATATGAATTATAAGAAGAAATAAATTTGAAAAAATCGATATAAGAGATTACCTCTTCCTCGATGTGCCTCCTTTAAATTTCCTCGTAAGTCACTAGATATGATATATTGAGAAACAAAAAACCTACAGATTATTAATAGGGAAGTTTAAAAGTGAAATGAGATGGTTTTGTCTGATCTTTAAGGCTCAAAATGGAGTTAATATGAGAGGGGGTAGGTTTCCTTTTATACGTGAGAAGAGGGGCACTTTATGAAACTCTGAAAATATTAATTTTCTATAAAATAAATATTGAATAAAAATTTTCAAAAAATTATTTAATCCAAATATTATATTATTTTTTTCTAATACCCATCATCAAATAAATTTTTTATTCTTTTTTTATATTTTTTAATTCTCATCTCTTTGGTTTTACGCTTATTTTACTGTTTTTAATCTTACTGTAATATCAGGTTATTTACAATTTTTGGGTTAATGTAATTACCATATCCTATGAAAAAACCCAAAAAAATAATTTATGACATATTTGGACTTATATTAATCATTTTTTCAAATATTATATTTTTCGGGATTTAATATCATTTAATAATCGATTTTATGTTTTAACTTATTAATTTTGTCAATTTTAGATACTATTCATACATGATATTTTTAAAAAAAATCATAACAACCTTATTACGTTGAACAAAATAAATTTAATCACCGTTAATATGTAAAATTATTCCATAAAATTTTTGGATGGTATTAAAATATTTAAATTACACTAATTTTAATATTTATTAATTCATTTATTTGAATATTTCATAAAGTAGTAAACAGTACATCATAATTGTGTCACAAATAAATATATTTATCTAATATCTAAATATTATAAATAAAATACCATAATTTATCCAATATATTTGGATTTCCAATTAATATTTATATACAGAGATATGTGTTATATAATCCCATATTAAAATAGATTTAGTAAAAGATATATGTTTAGGTTATCATTATCTTTACTATAAATTAATTCATATAAATTGTCATTTTCACATCCATGTGAATCCATGGGGTTCCATAATAGACCAATGGATGACCATGGTTGGAAATATCTCATCCAATAAGAATAGTGCATGTGTTAGGGTAGTTTAATATTATTAGAATATTATTTATTTGGCCTTATTTACAAGATTTACCCTTTAACCATGGTAAATAAAGTAATAACAGAAGTTACTATTGATAATGTCCAAAAATAAAAAGTACCAAATTTACACAATTTGAACCATATGACCCAAAATATAGAATTCAAAATTTCTAAATTCAAAATACAGAAGTTGAAATAATTAATTTAAAATTAAAGACGTTGTCGAAAAAACATGTTTTTTGATGAAAACATTGCAAAAGATTGAAATGTTTTTACATATAAATTCAATGTAAAATTATTGAAAATGACATAAATTTTCTAAATATATAATAGTACATTCTAATTATACTTTAAAACCATTCAATTATATATTTTTACCATTTAAATTATTTCGATGAAAAAGTGGTTTTCAATTAAAATTTATCGTATTTTCACAATTCATCCAAATTTGACAGTTATTAAAAAAATATAAAAAATTTATCCAAAGTAAATTATTATTTCTTTCCTACAAATAATAATTTAATACCCTCAAATATAACTTATAAAATTTTCAAACAAACAGATTTAAATTGGCTGCGCCATTAAAGGCGAAAAAACTACATTATTTTAAAAAATTACTTCATTTATCTAAAAAATTGATTTTGTTCTCATATCATGTGTAAGATGAATGCTAATGTTATAAAAAATTCAAAATGTGGTGAATAATATTCATAACAGCTGTTTTATATAATATTTTATTAATATATCATTACTTAGTGAAACTCAGTATCGCGTACAACACAAACTATCGAGGAAGGTCACTCTTGCATGTAACACAAGACAAGTCATTGTTGCATGCAGTGAAGGATTCCTTTTGTGTTATGTATAACATAATCAAAAATAATTTCATTTATACAATGAATAATATCTATACTCAATTTTGGATGAAATCAATTATATCAACAGAACTTGAAATTGTGAGCCACCCAAGACAAGTATATTATTGCATATACTGCAAGAAAATATTGGTGTATAATACGACACAAGAAATCAATTAAATTAAAAGGATTTTATCTCATAAAATCATAGGGTGGTACAATTCGGGTCAGACCGGGGATCTTCGTTTTCCCGATTGACACGTGGAGATTATGTGTAGTGCGACAAGATTTGTTTATGAGTGCAGTCCAAGCATGGGTTCTCATGGCATAGGCTGCTCAGCATGGGCCTGATAGAGGTCAGACATGGTTCTACAATGAGGTAGTCGTATGTGTTCAATGTGGTGAATTTTATTATTATTTTAAATAAAAATAATAAAAAGTGTGATGAATAATATTATTAACGATAATAATAAATTTGAAATAAAATAGATAATTTTGGGAATTTACTACCAAATAAAATGATATACCATGTCTGATTTCAGTGGGATCCAAGTGAAAGAGCCTCCTCTTAAATATGGAATAATGTTTTAATATTAACAACTATGATTTTTGTTTAATAAAAATGAAATTAAATAAAATATAGGGGAGTTAATCTCAGAGTTGTGCAAACCTGAGTTGGATTGAAATGTATACAAAAATCATGTAGTCCCCCTGTGCTTGGTTACCATATTTTAAATTAATATATATTAAAAATAATATTGTGAAATATTATTATTATTTATTTTAGTTGTTAAACCACCATTTTAGTCAAAAAAATTTCATAAAAACCTAGACTGATGAACCATTAGCGTCATCAGAACCATGGAATTGAGGTGGACATTTCGAGACCAATATTGGATATTTAATTTGGGCTCATGTAATCGGTCCATGGAGAACATATTATTATTATTGTTGTTGTTGTTTTTCTTATGGAATCTAATATACAAAATATACTGTTCATAAGGTGTATGAATAACGAACCGTCAATGACATTGTAAACCTAATATTGAGGCATATTTTTTGAGGAAAATATTGAGTGTTTAATTTAGATGCATGTTTTCATCCCATGAAATTACATTTGAGCATGATATGGTGAAATGAGTTTTTTACTAGGTGTCTGATTAGGGTAAATGGAGAGTCTATCCTGAAATTTTTTTCACAAGGACCTCAAGGATGCGAGCCATTTTCGCATAAATGACCATTTTTATTGTATATTAGTGGATGTAAGATTTTTTACTTCAGACCAATAATGATCCATGTGTGTTCCTTACAAATTTGGTTGAGACAAATCATGTATTATTCTACAGGCCATGTAGTAATACATGGACTAAAATCTACGTATTAGTTATGAAATGACCAAAAAATGTATTGGGGTCACATGCCATGTGTACCCCTTACATTACGTGTGCTTATTGAAAATATTAATCATTTTATACCTTCTTTTTCTTGATTTGATTTTTCCTTAGAGTACCCTATCATGATTTTTTTTCACAATGATTTTGATGGTTCCCTTTATTGTGTCTTTTTGGATACAATATGAGAGTTTCCAGGTACGAAAATTATTTAGGCCATACACGATGACAGCTGTGTTCATGTAGGATCACCCAGGGATTCTAGAGTGGCACTCTCTTATTGGGAAAGGACATTAGTCCTCTACCTCTCTATAGAGTGGCACCCTCGAACTGGGATGGGCATGTGCCCTCTATATGCAATCTGACATGCACCTTCTTTCTAGGTAGGGCATGGGTCCTCGATGACAATATTGTCACCCACATATAGATATAGGTCGTGGTTCCTCAAATACTAGAGTGTAACCCTATAGCTGGGCTATAAAGGGGTCCTCCAATGACTCTGAGTGGAACCAACCTACTAGATAGGCCACGAGGCCTCAATGACTAGAGTGGAACCCTCTTTCATAGATAGAGAATGAGTCCTCAACTACTAGAATGGTACCACCCACCAGGGTTGGGAAAGGTTCATGTAGAGACTTCAAGTGGAACCCTCTTACTGGGTAGTGACTGGGTCATCGATTAATTGAGTGGAACCCTCCGATAGATATAAGGAAAGGTTCCTCAACAACTAATGTTACACCATCTAGTTAGGCAGGGCATGAGACCTCTACAGACTCTTCGAGTAGAGCCCTCTAGCTGTGCTGGGCATGGGTCCTCAACTATAAGTGTGTCACAGTATAGCTAGGATGGGAATGATTCTTTGACCATTATAGTGCCCCATCATATTGTAACAGATCATGGGCCCTCTAAATATAGATTTCAGCCTCTTAAATTTGACACATAGCGTAACGGTGAGTCTTAATGTTTGTATTTTTTTCTTATAAGACATATAAGATGTTAGTCATCATTGATGGAATTTTGGAACTGTTGGAGACTCTTTTCCTTGGTTGGGATATTTTATTGGGATCCTATTTTCTTTCAATTGGGTTTCTTTAGTTTTAACACACACACACAAACAAATATTTATATATATATATTCATATACATACATGTGTGTGTGTGTGTGTCTGTTCATGTGACTTTATCCAGGTCATATTATTTTATCTCACTTTCAATGGGTAGAAAAGACCGAACATTTATACCACCTACCGAACATGTTGAGCTCCTTGTGGTTGGATGAGATTAGATTCTTTTTTACGATGAGTTGTAAACTAAAAATCTATTTTTTATCAAATCTCTTAAGGCCCTCCCTTTATCATTTAGTGAATCCTACTAGTTATGTACATACTCTCCCTCCATAGGGTTTTCAAGTATGTGTCATGTCTTATGCAGACACTGGATAGGTCAGTAGTGACTATAAAGGTTATTAGGGATACTTGCGGCATTGAAACACATATGGTCGGAGTATGAGCTTAGGAGCTGGGATCTCTCAGAACTTTTACTTCCCAATTTTTTCATGCTGGGACATCTTAGGGTTGGGAATGTAATTTTTCACTTTAATTTTCAATTTGCACTGTCATACACTTGTACACCCTATAGTTTTTTTCATTCTTAGAATATATTCTAGAAATTTAATTTTTCATTATTCCATTAAACTTTTGCATTGAGATGTTCAGGTGTGTGCATTCATGTACATTAATAAATGGTCTCCCATTTTGTTTCTTTCTTTCAACGCTTCTCACCACCCTCGGGCCATTGAGACCGTTTTGGGGTAGTGGCGACTCAAGCCCCAGCTAGGGTCTGGTCACAACAGATTGGTATCAGAGTAGTTAATTCTTTTAGATGATACTTGGAGTATCACCCTTTTAAGGATACAGTTGGGATTTAGTGTATCATTGTTAATGTGCTTTGAGTGTAGCTGTTTGGTATGGAATCCAATTTTTCCAAAATGGCTAACATATCCATTCACTGGGTGCATGAAAACATTCTTGTTGACTCAACATAATGAGACATTGGTTTTTGGGATGAATGGAAAACACATCATATATGATTCGGTCTTTTGACAATATTTCTTGAGTCAACACCCCCATGAAAATATTTTGTCATTTTACTGTTGTACATATTTATCACTTATGAGATGCCTTTGTGAAGAAGATCATCCATTTTATTTATTTTGGAATCATGATGATGATATAATGAGAGATGAGGGAACCGTTTAGATTCCATCATGCAATATCTTTCCTCCGGGAAGGTAGGTAGTAGAATCCCCTCGTGTCAAGAAACATAATATAACAGTATGTATAGGTGAGGATGTGCATAGTCTTAGTGCACTCTGTGAGTTTTAGCAATAGAGGGTGATGAGGTTCCATAATCAACTAAATCTATAGGAAGTGGTGAATTGGAATGAGTTAATGATCATAATTCCCATTCATTTGAAGACCCTGACCGATTGAATGGTTTCCCTCATAATAGGTGTTGTCCATATAGTACTAATAAGATCCAGTGGAACCAATAGATTATTCACCCATTTTGAGTGCACATTATATGTTCCAGAGACAAAGATCTCCTTGGGTTTGTGTTAATCTGGACTCCCTACTCAAGCAGTTGATGTTTGGCCCGATCCAATGGATTTCATATACTTCTCATGTAGGACCCCTTTTTATGGTGGACCTCATAGTGATACCTCTCAAGGATTATGTAAGGAATTAGTTGAAACATTTGATGGACATGTTTTGCATGACATCATATGTGGAAGGAAGATGGTCACTTTCCCCACCGAGCCATGTTCTGGTGACGTGACCTAAAATTTTTAGGGATATTTTTCACCACTTAAAGAAGATAGATTCAATTTTCGGGAGATGGGTCCATTTTAATTGTGTGTAAAATGAATGTTGGTGTGATGAGGAGTCAGATTATGCCCTTGTTGAGGAAATAACATGGAAAGGGAATGATGAGCTTCCGATAGAAGGGGTGTCTGGCCTGGATTCTTGAATGTGGTATGGGTTATGACATTTTCTCCTTTACTCCAGTTGCATTCATTATCATAGAGTCAAAATCCACATTTCCATATACAAATACACTATTCTTTACCTAATGATATAGGTAGATTTCATTTTTCTCAATCCCTGAGTTTGAGGATTCAACATAAAGGATTAGTGATGGAATATTTTTGAGATGGGGAAACCTTAATATATGAAGAGAGAGATATTTATATCCTTGCACAAAGACTTTCCATATTGTAAGTGGCATGATACAATTTGTTCCTCTATGTTGTCTAGTCATCGACCACCCATGCTTAGATGATTGCTACTAGTGAGTATGGAAGTGCATCAGGGATATGGGATGGAGTTTTTCTCCTTGATGAGGAGTGATACCCAAAAAGATCATGATGAGATCATTCTCATGTAGTTATAACAAATTAAACAGTTCCCTAGAATTAACCTTGGAGTAGTGACTTTTATGATTTCTAAGATCCCTCCAAAGATGGATGGGTATGATTAAGTTTTGGGTTTACCTCTCCACTATGAGTCACACTATTGTATATACTCTCACCAAAGATGGAATGATCTTTATGCGAGCACATCAGATGACCCCATGGGGATGTGATCGCTATTGATGTGGTAGGAGTTTCTATATAGATAAGGAATCATAAGATCTAGTAAGTTCACTTATTCAACCCTTTTTTCTTTTCTTAAGAGGCTTATAAGAAATGGATGTTCAGTGTGGATTGAAGTCACTTGAACCAGGTGACTATCAAAGAGGTGTAACCTTCCCCAAAAATTGACGATGTCTTCAAATATTTTATGTAGGTGAAGTGGATATCCAAATTTTACCATTGGAAGGGTTATCACTAGCTCTAGGTTAGAAAGGTCCATGTACTAATAATATATTCCTTGAGTTTTTTTAGTTTCTTTGTGTTCATGGTGACACACATTGGTGTGTTGAATTCCACAATAGAGTTTTTAAGACTTATGAGTGGGATAATTAACATTTTGTAGATTAATTCCTGGTAGTATTCTATGATTTTACCCTCATTTCCTCAATGACATAATTGTATCAATGGAGACATATAAGGATGGTTCTAGACATACTCCAAGTTTGGAAGCGGTGTGGAAGCTCTTGTGGATTCAATTCTAGATTTGTAATTTCACTTCTCTATGTATGTCTTCTCAGATATAGGAGTGATAGTGGACCTATTGAGTTTGAGGTGGAATGAGATAGTGGACCACCCAAGGTGTGGACATTGAAGAGTACTCTAACATAACGGTTTTCCATCCACTATTATCAAGAATGGTGATAGAAAAATTTATATATTTGTTGATAGACCAAGTGCGTGGTGTTCTCCACATGCCACAATTGAGGAGTTGTGTGTAGGACTCATTGTATGATACTAACCAGGGTAATATGGTCCATGAGAGTGATGCTTCCATTCTCAAGGAGCATGTGGCATTGAGAAACAGAAGAGAAATACCCTTTATAGGTTAATGTTTTCCTTATGTGCATGTTTGTTGTCATCTATTGAAACTATTGAGGGACCTCATGGGAGTGGTAGAGTCAGATGCAGGCTTATTACACCAACCTTTTCCATTAAATTGTTATTTTTTAGGATGAAAACATCTGATTAAGAGATGAATATAGAGAATATGTTATTTCCATGAAATAATTTTGAGAAGTCCAAAGAATTATTTTTAAGCATGGTGATAAGATGACGTAGGATTCTGAGGCCCGTTGAGGATAAAATTAATTTCATAAAAATATTAATTATATTCCATATTAATGATGGTTTTTTTCTTAAAAAAGTGGAATATCTCCCAAACAGATTCTCAAATAGGAAATATATGATCATAGTTGAATCTAGAGTGAGGGGTTTACCCTAGGTGAGACATAAAGTTGGTTAATTTTGGACATTCAGATAAGGGAGCATTTGTAAATTTCATTAGATAAATTAATTAAATTAATTAAATTATTTATTAATATAGATAAAAATAACTCACATAAAGGGACATAGATGAGAAATATGATATCAATTTTGAGTCGAGAAAAATATTTTTACCACAGGCATGGAATGAACATGGTCAACACCTGGTGTTTTGGCTGAGGGTCAATATGGGGGAAATAATGAAATAAATTGAAATATTAATTGAATTATTCTATATAATAGCCAAAACATAAAATACTCCATAAATGGAATATTAGGAACTTTTTATAGGGTTATTCACAAAACAAATGGAGGTTTTTGAGAGAATCCTTGATGATCTTCATTGGTGGATGGAGATTAGACGGCCACCATTGATCAGATCAAGGTGAATCAAAACATAATAGATGCAACATATCAGCTTTATCCCTAAAATATGTGTTCTTCATAAATGAAAAATCCAAATTTTTTTTGGTATTATAAATTTTGTTATCCATACGTTTTTATTAAAATTATGAAATATGGATCATTATCTAATTTTGATTATGTGATTGTATGTTCATTGCACAAGCCCCAAATTTTTTTTCATTAAATTGATCTAGTATAATTCTTCCCCAGTTGTACCTTTTATCATCCCATTAAATATTGTTTTCCATGTATACATTCCCAATAATGGTTCAAATTTTTTTATTTAACAGTCTACATTCTTCATGTTCTTCACTGTTGGACAATGGGGCCATGGTTCAACTTTTCTAGGTTAGTTTCGAGCACGGGTGAACCCCCAGATTCATTTTTCTATCACAGATTACAAGTGGATAAAATTTTTATGGATGAATTGATGAATGAGAATGATTGTGTTTTGTGCATGGATCATATTGGTACTATGGGTGCGAGTTCATGATCAAGGTGTGGTGAGGATAAAAGTTTATTGGAGGTTGTTCATGTCAGATTTTTTATCACTATTTTACTGATTTATGTGTGGTGATGATGTGTGGTGTGATGATATTTTGTTCCGAGTGGAGGCCATTCACGGGGTCTCATGGAGGAGGCTACTCAGTGGGGGCATGATGGTGGCTAGACATGGTTATGTAAATATGTGTCCAACCATGGTTAATGCAGTTAATGGTTTTACTATTCTCAATAACAATAATGATATGGGATATGATTTTTATTATTAATGATAATAATAAATGTGAAATAAATATATAATATGGAGAATTTTCAACAAAAAGAAAATTTACGACCTAGTGCAATTTTCGTGGGTTCCATGTGAAGGAGGATCCTATTAAAATTTGAATAATGTATTAAATATTAATAATTCTAATTTTTGATTAAGTAAAAAACGAATTTAAATTGAATATAGGGGAGGTCATTTAGGGGAATCATGCGCTTGAGGGGAAGTGAATCACATAAAACAAGCATGGAGTCCCTTTGTGCATGGATACCTCATAATGAATAAGAAATATTAATAAATATTTTATTTTATTTTATTTATTTTTGTTTTTAAACCCCCATATGAACTATATATTTTTTATGTGATCCATGAATTACAAACCGTCTGTGGAATCATGTCCTCAAAACTAACATAGTTATTTCAATACCAATGTTTGATATTTAATTTGAGCATGTGGAACATTTCAATGGAGATCCCAATAATACTAATTATAATATAGAATATAGAATCCAAAATATCTTGTCTATACAGTGATGTAATAATGATCCATATGTGTAATTTCATCTTTAATATCATGGTAGACGTGTTGAGACCAATATTGGGTGTTTAATTTAATTTTATGGTTTTGGCCCATGAAACATCATTCAAACATGATGCAGTGAAATTATTTTTTTCATTATGTGTTTGATTTGGGAAAATTAATAGTATATCTTGAACATTTTCCCATTATAATAGCAACACTATGATTTTTTTCCATCCATGAATGTTTGTGGTGAAATATCAGTGGAATTAAAATATTCCATTTAGATCATTGATGAGCCTCATGTGTTCAACATTCATTTGATAGATTCCTGTCCTGTAGTACCCAATATTCCATGTAGAACTAAACGTATAACTATTTGTGTGGTTTGGAGGCCATAGCTAGAAAAAGGAGTTGGTACACAAACTGTGTTCACCCCGTACAAGTCGTTTACTATTTAGATTATTCAAAATCTTATACCACCTTTGTATTAACATTGATTTTTGAATTTGAGTATACTGTCTCGTGTGTTTTTTCACATAGAAAATTATGGTGATATCCATTTTTCCTTTTGGTATAAATTGTGATAGGTTCTAGGAATTAATCTTATTTAGGTGATACTCAATGATGGCAATGATCACTTAGGATCACCAGAAGCTTATATATTGACACCCACTATTGGGATATGGCATGGGTACACAACATGTCTATAGAGTGGAACCATCATGCTGAGATAGGAATGGTTCCTATATCTATTATTTGAGTGGTACCATCCTAGTGGGCATGGAATGGGTCCTCAGTGAATAGAATGGAACCCTCCAACAGATATATGGAATGATCCCTTGACAACAAGAGTGGCAGTCTACAATCGGGTTGGGATTGTGTCCTTTACATACTTCGAGTGGCACCCTCCTACTAGGTATGGCTTGGGTCCTTGAGGAAATGAGTTCCAACCTCCCACAGAGATAGGTAATGGATCTATGACTACAAGATTGGAACCATCCATCCTAGATTCGAATGGATCCTCTATAGTCACTGAGTGGAACCCTCTTACATGGAAGGGAAAGGGTCCTCAATGAATAGAGTTTCAAACTCCAGCAATGATAGTTTATGTTTCCTAAACTAACAGAGTGGAACCCTCTAGTTAGATTGGGTATGTGTCATTTATAGACTCCCCGAATGGTAGACTCTAGATGGGTTGAGCAAGGGTCCTCGACCATTATAATGGAACCATCAAGTTTAGCATGGCATGGGTACTAAACTATCATAGTGAAACCCTAAGTCTGCAACCCATAATGGGTTTTCATCTTAAATAATTTAGACCCTTGGTTGTGCATCCCAGTAGGGAGGTGAGTCCTGGCATGGGTGACTTCTACTGGGTATACGCGGGAGATGTTGTGATCATTTATGAACTTCTAGAACTATTAGTGACTCTTTTCCTAGTCTAGGATGTTTGATAGAGACCCCCTTATATATCATTTGGGAATGTTTTGGTTTATATATATATATATATATCTAACTATCTATGTCCATTTCATTATATTTTGTTACTCTCATTCAATGGATGGAAATGAAACGACATGTAGTACACATAAACAACATATTGAGCTCCCTGTGGTGGGATGAGGTTTATTTCGTGCTTTGGTTTGAGATATTTAGTATATATCTATTCATATCATGTCTCTTTATTAGACCTTTATCTTTTTTGGAATCCAAATGTGTATGTGTACACTCACCCCTGTATCAGTTTTCCCACATGTGTCATTTAAAATGCATGTGATGGACAGGTCAGCAGTGACTATAGAGAAACATAGGGATACTTGGTGCATTGGACCACATATGGTGGTAAAATCGTGGAGACCAGGAGATGGGATCTATCAACACATTTACTTTTTAGTTGTTTTATATTGGGACATCTTTTGGTTGGGCCTATATTTTGACCCATTATTTTTTATTTTTCACTATAATACTCTTGTATACTCTAGGGATTATTCATGCTTTGTTTATATTTTAGATATTGCATATATTTTTCATTACTTATATGAACTTCATCATCGATATGGTTGGGTGTTTGTATATTGGTACATTTGGAAATGGTCTCCCATTTATGTTATGACATTCAATGATGGTCGGCACCGCATGTCTCATAGAGGTGGGCTTGGGGATGTTGGGACTTAACCCCAGTTAGGGTTTGGTAGTGATATGTGTGTAGAGTGTAAAAAGTAATTTATATAATGTTTATTATGATATTTATGATAGATAAAATCCTAATTATCTTTCACCTAATCTTCACACACTAATGTTGAGATCAAGGATATCCACTATGATAGATCCATTTACACGGCTGTTGGATGAACACAGTCCTTTCATTTGTTGAAAACAAAATATGAACTTTATTAGGATTAGTACTAACCCATTAATTTTAGAATCTTCAGGAAAAACCTGTGTAGTATACTTTTGAAAATGTATAAAACCCTCGATGATAAATTTTAATGGTGGTATTATTAGTGTCTGAGTTATATTACACATTAATAATAACAACAATATAAAAATTTTATAAATTATTGTATGAATAAACTGTAAAACTAATGAAATAAAAATATATGGTCTTGAGAGTAAAAATAGTGATCTTCATCCATTGTTTATTTTTTTGGATGATTTAGATTTAGATAAACTGCCAATGCATCGTCAATTAATAATATTAGCAAGAATAAAATTTTAACTCTTAAATATTGTAGTAAATGAAGGTTTAAAAATGAATTTCTTTATCGATAATATATCATGTCTTATCTTAGTACATGAATACTCATACCTTTATTTAAACAATTAATTAAATAATAATATATTTTCTATAATAACCCTGATATTTATTAATTCCCACAAAACCATATAAAATATAATTATAAGAATAATTTAGATCAATATTTAGATCAACTATGATAATAAAAATCAACTAAATTGAATAATCCCAACAATCATTCCAAACAATCACATTCATTAATCTAAACATTGAATTTGAATATTAGTAACCAGATTATCACCAAATGAATATCATTAATAATCTTATCCAAAATGATGATAAATTATCCTCTATGATGTTCTATGTATAAAACTAGTATCTTTTGAATCCATAACTTTTAATAAATATGATGTCAACTTCCAATTAATTTATCTATTGAATCATTCATAAAAGAAATAAAAATATTTAGAAATTTGTCTTATGAATGTATCTTCTTAAATTATATTTGAAGAATTATAAGTTTTTAAATATGTACAATTATCTCTTATTTATAGGTATGATTCCTTAGTTTACAAAATTTCTTTCTCTCTATATTGTGTACGAGTAATAACTTCAATACATGAGAAACTTTTCGTACAGAATTATTGGAATGTAAGATTCATTTCAAAAATTAGATTGTATAGATAATAGTAACATCCTATGAATAAATTAAAAATATTTTAATATGTATGATTCATTCATTACTCTTTTCATAATATGTAAAAGTAAAACACTAAAAAAATGTAATGAATTTTTGAAAATTTTATAACATCTAAAATGTAAGTGTCCTTTTAGATTGTCAAGGATTATTTAAAAGTAATTTACTTTCCCAAAATTCCAATTATTATTTCCATCAATACTGATATCTAATTTCCAACTCAACATAATCATATTTTACCTAACTAAATATCGATAATAAAAAATATGGGAAAATATAATAATAATTCTTGAGTAAGAACAGAATTATAATAATGAATAAAAATAAACAATGTATAAAAATAAAGAATAAAAAATAATATACAAATGTTTATAGAGTTATTAAATTATTAAAAACTAATAAATAAAGGAAGATACGAAAATTAACATGAAAAAATTATAGAAATGGTGCTTCTAGACTTCATCTCTAATTGCACATGTTTCTGTATTGCCTTTTAAAAATAACGATTCTAAAATTGTGTATTCTAGATATATCTTTTGTAATAAAATTTCATCGAATTTAACTCCTAAACATAATCCATGTGAAGTTCAAATTTTAACATCAATTTTCAAGATAATTATATTCATGGATAGATTCTCATGGCCTTCATGAATAACATAAAGAACACAATTATTTTTTCATTTATCATCAAGTTTCATTAATTAAAAATTTATATCTGAATAATAATTCGATATTTATGGTGCTTATAGATTCAGATAAATTTACATCATCTAAAGTGAAAAAACTAACCAAGGATATTATATAATATCTAAAACCAAAACATTACATTCTTCCTGAATGACATTATCTTGACCTTAGGATTACTTACATTATGAAACTCCATCTCTATATTTATTCTCCTCAATTACAAGAATAAATTTATCATTCATTTTGTTCCTCCTATTCATTATAAATCATTACCTCACCTTTTTATTGCATTAAATTTCCTTAATTATACATAGTACACTCTTTATCATAGTCCATTTCGGTACTTCAACCTCCCTGTATATATTTTTTCGATAATGTCTAATTAAATTCTAATTTCAATATCATTTTTCTGACCAATATTTTCATATTTTCACTACCTCTAATTGATTAAAAATAAAATTATTCCTTTATCACTTATTTTTATATTATAGATTAACATGAACACATATTTATGTCATTCCCCCTTCATTAGTGAAATATGAACTTCCCCATGTCTTCCTTTTTATTGAAATTAAAACCATATTTACATGGGAGAAGTGCAGTATTACCTTTCTTAATAAAATTAACTATAAATTAATAAAATTTTATTCTATATAAGCATATATTGGTGTATAAAACATGTAATGATAGTATTAGAAAAAAATAAATCCATAATTAACTTAAAATGTGATAGTAACTCAAGATTATTTTTTAGAGACCTTTTAAAATATTTTTAACATTTCTATTTCATACAATATATAAATAAGATTCTAAAAATTCCTGAAATATTTGGTTTATACCCTTCTAAGATAATTTTGTTTCTTATAATTATGTAATAAATTTCTCCCCCAAAATAATATAATTCAATCCTTTATATTTAATTTGAGAATATAATTAACATAACTCATCAATGTTTGTTTTTATTATCTCTAATTACAATATATAGAATATCTTTATATGAAATCTTGGTATCAAATATAATAATATCTACATCCATAATGATAATAAAGTTAAATTATCATTATTTAATAATTTGTGCTCTCTCAACATAATAATGTTTTAGATTCACTTGTACCAAAAAATAATATAATTTCATATTGAATTGAGATATTAAAATGTTGAATCATTGTAAAGAAACTCCCATTAATAGGGTAAAATCTAACTATCTTATACATCATACCTAAAATGAATTTATTGTTTTTTAGTTTTGGTTTGTCCTAGTAGAAATGGAACCCCGTAATACTGCTCAAAGCCTCAGATCTAATTCGAGAGGGACCCCAATATTTTTTATAGGGTGATTTATTTCCCACGATGGAGTCGAGGGTGGTATCAGTGGGGAATTATTCTACGGTGGTCATTTTGGAAAAAATTATATGGGGTATGGTAGATGACAATGGAGAGGGGGAATTTTTCACGGTCAGTAGAGTGGTCCACTTTAGGAATTCAGTATGATAGTCAAACATCAGTGTGGGTGAGTAGGCCAATTAGACGATGTTGGATGAGGAATGGAAGAGAAAAAATGGTGTAGTGGTGTAGTCAAGTAGATGGTGAAAGTATAGGTGGTTCTAGATGTGGTTAATAGAAGGAGGAAAAGACAAGTGAGATAACATTGGGGTGTAGGAAGTATCAAATAGATTTCAAAAAAAAATTGGGGTTAGTTATCAAAGGTGGAATCCCTAACAAGGTCATATAAAAATTGAAATAATCAGTTATTCTGTCATATTTGGATGAATGATATGGTATATTTATGTTGTCATTACTAAGAACATGTAGTCATGGATTTGGATTTCTATTTGAGTTCTGTGCAGGTTATTCACAGTAGAAAAATTTGTATTAGTGGGGTATAGATGACAATTGGTTGTTTGATCCTTGGCCCTGAAAAATGGCCATTTAATCAACGCTTATATCCATACAGTCTATAGACTATGTAAAAGTCACCACTCAACCTTTAAAAGGGTAATATCAAAAATCAATGGAAAATGAATCCTTCCGACGTTCATGAAAATAAATTTACGATTTTCATGAAGGTAACATGATTGAAATAAAACAAATAATTGATTGATATATTATGTAGTTGTCGATAATTCATTATTTTATATTTATCTTTATATTCTCCCTTATAATTAATCTCATTAAATTTCATGAATTTAGAAAATTAAAAAAATATGAATGAGAATAAGGGGGTTTATCATGTTCATCTTACTAAGATAAAGATGTTTTTTTGGATATATTTCTCAACCTAGAAACGTCATTAGTTTAGATCCATCATTAAGAGAAAACTCAATAATTCCTCATCCTTGGACATTCAAAAAATAATTTTCCATATAAATCATGGCCTTATTCCTTTTTTCATCATTATGTTTATATGTAATTTACATTTCTATACTAGTTGTCAATGCATATTCATTCATTTCAGTTGGATTCATATTCCTTTCCCATTCTAACTAGTGTGGCTAAATAATCATTTTTTTAGGAACACGTGCCAAATTATTTAATTTTCCACATGATTTGTAACCAATAAATTAGTCGTACATATTTAGAAACTTCTCATGGATTTCAGAATCTTATTTACATATTTCATTAAGTAAAAAAATCCTTTTGTTCAGTTTATAGATTGATTTTCTTCATTTTTCCAAATTCCATTTTTTTGGAACTGATAATCATGGCCTGTTTTCAATAATATATGATGTGTCATTTCCCTAAAAAAGGAATAATATCATCTTTGAATCAATATTTTTCAATACATTCTTCCTAGGGGTGTTTTGTTTAGTATCTTCTTATTTATTACACCGTATATTTATTCCACAATATTTCTTCCTTGATATTTCATTATATTTTTTAGCCTTCCTCATTTTGTAGTAAATTAATCATGGTTGGTAAGTATAAAATTTCACTCATAATAATTATTACCCGACTCATCAAAAATTCCATAGAAACTATTATTATATTTGCATAATTTTGAAGTGAAATAATTTACCATCATCTATGATCTTTTCCAAATTCCAACATAATCTCTATTGAATGAAAATTCATTCCCACTTAATGTAGGCCATTATTATTTCAAAATAGTTAAATTATTATACCAATAATAAATTATTTGTAAATATTATTTTATCATAACCAATAATTCAAAAAAATTCTTTTTTATTCATTTTTTAATACATTTTCGCCAACATTTACTCCTTTTTTTGATATAGATAGGCACCTTCCTATTGAGAAAATATTTGCGATGTAAAATTATTTCTTTTTATCACATCCAAAATTGATGAATTAGTGGTTTTAATGGTTTTTTTCTCTACAATATACATATATAGTTTGAAATATATCATATACTTTTAAGGTAAAAAGTTTTTGTGATAATAAATTATTCTAATTTAAATATAAATTTTATATTTTAGAATACAATAGATTTATCATTCCATAATTTAAAACTATTGTTGATACTAGAGTGATTATTTTTAGTACTAATAATCTTTTTAAAAACAAGCAGGGAAACAAACCTTCTTTCACCCTCATAGAATGATTCATATTGAGCTACTTCAATATTTTTTAGATGTAATTTAATGTCATGCACATTATATTTTTAGTTTTCTTCATTTATATAGGATATTTAACTCTATATTAATATTTCTTTGTCTAATTGTTAGATTTATTTTTTGTCAACCCAAAATTTAAGTATAGGAAATTTTTAGGATGCATTATCTTTTTTAAATTTATAATTGATCATATTTGACATAAACAAATTATTTAATTCATGAAACTTTTACTCTAAGGATTTGATTAATATAAAATTTCCCATCACTCTATATTTTCAATTATTAATAATATATAGTGATTCATTCTTTTTATAATGTTAATGTATATCCCTTGGATTCAATAATTTTGATGAAAATGTTCCATTTATTCATTAATTAGCCAATGCATTCTCAATATAATGATCTTCCAATTATATATATGTGTTCTCACCATGACTATTGGGATTTGGAATCATATTAACTATAATAAAACCAAATAGACCATAACTTTATAGTAATATCTGAATATTTTTGATTAAAATGAATCATAATTTATTAATATATTTGGGAAATGATGAAAAAAAATTTCATATCCGCACAGTAGAACATAAAAATTACACAAGAAAAAATATTAACTCCTAGAAACAAATATATAATTGAAAAGGAGTATAAACTAATAGATTTTTTTTGGTTCTGACAGTTTTCTTTTATCTGTTAGAGAACAACATAAAATCCTTTAATTTAAATAAATAGTAAAATTATAAAATAAAAATTGTTAAATTATATCTACATTAAAAAAATATAAGTATTCATGTATAATTATTACTATCCGACTTATTTATAGTGGGGAATATACAGTTAGTCAGTTCCATCTCCTTCTAAAATTTATTGGGGATCCACCAATAGTTTTGGAGACCTTCTATTGAATATATGTTTCTTTGTCTCCACAACTAACTTCTGGGGAACTATTCAATTAATTATCACATAGACCTATGATGAATCATATATTTAAATTTTTTAAAAATATTAGGTACATCATATGAAGAGATATTAGACTAATTTTATCGTGTAGCATAATATCAAATTTTCTATCTTTAGGATAAGAACAAAAAATCTTATAGTTCTTGAAAATCACTATTTAGTCCTAACAATCTATTTCGGGCCTCTTGATTCTATGAGAAATCATAATTTCAAGTCCCTTGTCAACAAAAATACCACATTAAATGATTCAATATTCTTCAACAATTTGGAAAATTATAAACTTTCCAACTTCCATAATAAAAGTTTTTTACTATATTCCACTAAATAACAATGCTACCTTAGACATTCTAGAACATAATCTTTTGTAAACATGAAAACCATATTCAAACATAAACTAACCTTAAACAACTCTAGCACCCCATATTCTAGTCTCATCTAGATAAAATTACCCAATGTCTTAATGTTCTATGTCCATGTGAGAAACATCAATTTTTTACCAACTGAATGCCTCTTTGTCTATGATAGAACAACTATTATCTTTCCTAAATCCTTCTCTATTACTCTAATAAATAATATAACTTTGTCATTTATGTTCTTGTTTTTGTGATGGAAACAAACTCTAATTCCATTATATATAGTTCCAAAACATGTTGTTATCTCTATATCCAACATAGGTTTTTCCCTTCATGGGGTATATAGAAATCATTTTATTCTCTTATATATATATATATATATCCAAATATCCTCAAAATTCCATTTCAAAATGAACATTGAATTGGTCATCCATTCTAAAACTCAATATTATATCTTCCAAAAATTTAGATATCAAGAACACACTTCAATGTTTTGTAGTTCCCATTTCAAATATTAACTATTACCAACAAACAACTCCCACTACATGTGAAATGTATGACAATGTACAAACCATGATGTACATCAAGAAAAAAAAATTGATGAAAATGAAACATTATACATGTATGTTTATCATATTTTATTTTAGGTTCATCCCATTTGGTTACATGATACTTCATTCAAATTGGGTTGGTGTAGGTTTACATCCAATCACTTCAAACCATTTGATAATGTATAGATGTATACCATCCTAGAAAAAACAAATATTTTAGTATTCCCATAAATTTCAATCTATAAATCCAAAATCATCTTGGATTACCATATATTTTTAATCTTTAACCTTACAATAAAATCAGCATTAACATCCTCATTATATTTTATATTGATACACCTAGATCTCATTGGATCACCCAGAGGGTGAGGGGTGAATTAGTGATAAGTTTTATTTTATGAGTTATTTCTATGGACCTATCATAGTTCTTAATAAACTCAATATTATATTAGATACTCATCTTCGAGCACATTAGGATCATTAAAGAGAGTAGGATATGTTATGTAAAAGGTTATACCTATAGAGACAATTTTTTACATTACTGTTATATCATTTTAAATATAAACAACATAATAGTATTACACAACCAGGATAAAAAGGTTCAATACAATGGTAAAATTATGACCATACATCACATATACACAATAAAACAAAAATAGTTATTTAATACTATTTTTATTTATCCTTTTATATCCCATGATCACTTTAGTATATATAGACACATGTGGATATACATCAAAGAAAGGGGTGATATAAAAGCCTGATAAGAGGATGGAAGAGTACATGAATCAATATTACATGGTTGATCATAATCATCATCATCAAAAAATAAGAAATAGTACATCATCATTATCATAAAATGAAACATTAATTAAAGTCATTGAATGTGTAATTGTTTATAAATGAAACATCATGTCTTAGTGGTCAAATACCACAAATAGTTGTGAACAAAGCTATCATCATGTTCATGAATAACATATGTTCACATTCAAAACATCATCATTGAGAAAAATATAGAATCATGTTCATGAATATTTCAAATCAGGTCATGATATGCATCACATTACCCAATTCAATGATGCACTGTATTATTTTTGGTATGCCTTTCACATCATAACATTTATATAATATTTAATTCCACATAGAACATATATCAATGTTAGACCTAAAATAACCCATGGAGAGGAATATGTTTCATTTCAAATGGAATATATTTATTAATAAATGTTGGGGTTTCCAAAATATAAAGGAAGATCATATTTGATTTCGGAATAATCACTCTTGAGCCAAGAATAAATAACTTCAGAGGAACCAATATATATTTTGGAAAGTGGAGTTATTTTCGAAAATTCATGGTATTTTTCATAAAATAATATTAGAAACATGTTTATTCTAGAAAATTAATTGGAATAAAAAATAGTAACTTTGTATTTGGAATATTAAATGAAAATCCACACTAAAATTTACATTAAATAGGCAAAACCAAAATAAATGGAGTTGGGACTAAGAATCCCCTTACCTTATGTCTGAATGCTTTCTTCACTTTAATATATAGTATAATCAAATTTGATTCTTTAATAAATAAATAAAAAAACTCTTATACGTTTATTATATTTAATATAAAATTTTAAAATTTCTTTAGTGGACATTTTGATGACTTATTCAGTTCAATTTCATCGTTCCATGAGTGTTCGTTTTCTTGGTTTCTAAGATTGGTTCACATGTATACAAGTATGGAAGTCTATGTAAAATAGAAATAATTCTACAGAAATAAAATTATATGTTAATAATGTACATCAAAAAGTTTAAATGTTCATATATATCATTCAATAATATGGTATTAAGATTATTCATTAGATAAAATTTGGATAAAAAAATTTTAATTTATTTTGGCATATTTTATAACAATCACAATATTGTATAATTTTATTTAATATTATACTAATATGTTGGAAAATGAAAAGCATGTAAATTATAATATATATATTTAATTCTCATTTAACCATAATAATTGTTTTATGAACACACATTATAGGGGTATTGTAAAATGAAAACTCATTATCCATGATGGTAGGGAATCGAAACATCACATACGATGTTTTGATTTTTAGAATTAAAGTAGAGAAGAGATTTTATGATGGATTATTACATTAACAAAATAAAATTACTACATATATAAGATACTATAGTTACCATTCCACTATGAGATTCGATGGTTAAGAGAGGATATATAATGAATATAAATTTATATGAAAATAAAATCCAATGAAAGAGGGTTTTACCACTTGAATTTATTCTCCTTGAAAACCCCTTAAGGCTCTAGGGTTAAGAAATTTGTCCTGACCAGAAGCTCCTATACATCGACAGTGTATTGGTATGTGAATTGGAAATAATTTAGACAATATTCAAGGGTTAGAAGGTGTGAGTAGATGAGGAGGTATTTAAAGGGGAGGATATGGGTGTTTTTTCATTATTTTATCAATTAGTGTATTATTTTGGATCTAGAATATCAATAGTGTTGATTATTGTGAATAAATTTATTAAAATGGTCCATGGCGTTCAAAAAAACTATACTTAAATTATCCATACATTATTCAATATTTAATAATACTTGTATTTAGCTTAAATTGTGAATTATCATATTTCACTATTCACCAAAAATAAATTAATAAAAAAAATTAAAAATTCAACCTAACATTAATTTATGTGTATAATTTAAAAATAAACTCCATTTAATGAAAATATTTTAATAAATATGTGAAATTTATATTTTAATAAAAGCATAATTTATTTTCAAAATAAAAATAATAATTTTATAATCGATTATACTGCACTTTGAAAAATTAAATATGGTCTCCTAAAATAATCTTATAATTATAAGAAAATAATATATTAATTTATAAATCTATTTAATGAAAATAAATCTAATTTCTAATTATTATATTAATTATAAAATTTTGAAAAAAACAGTTAGTTTTTACAAAAATACCATCACGTAATTTATCATTATTAAAACATTAATTTACTTATACTATAATATAATTATATAAAATTTTACATATAAAAGATACATGAATTTTATTTATACATTCATAGGTTATTTTTTTATTCTTTTGGTTGGATTGTTTTTCATAATGCTCATGTTACTATTCCAATGGTAGTTTGCTATTCCATCAGTTTAAGTTCCTCAATTTCAATAAATATTTCCTATTTCTGTATTTAATTATGATAATGATGTTCTTACTGGGATATGTATTATATTTATTTGTTTTTTACTATATACCATAATTATAATAATTGAAAATTTCCATTGATAAAAGATTGAATCGTCACATTCATCTGCATTTTGTAAGTTATCCCTTGAAATTTTGTTTTACATATTCTTTTGTGAATAGGTGAGGGTACTTCTCCTTCATTGCTTTGTCTAGTTCCAATGTTGCCTCTTTATACATATGATTCCTCCGCAACACTTTTACATGGTGAGATTTCTTGTTGTATATGAATTTATTTCTACGGTCCAAGATATTTACCGGTTTCTCCTTGAATGAGATATCATTCTCCAGTTGTTCCACTTGTGGATTCAATATATATTAGGGTTTAGGTATGTAATTCCTTAAAGAAGATACATAGAAAATGTCATGAACCTGAGACATATTTTCTAGATGTGCATGTCAGTAGGACACTGCTCATATATGTTCAATAATAACAAAGGGTCCAATGTTCCTTGGGAAATTATCCATTTTCATTCTAAACAGGATGATTATCTCCCATGGTTATATTCTAAGGAAGGCATTTTATCCAATGTCAGAATCCATGTCCCTTTGATGGATGTCAGTTTAGTAGTTTTAAAAACTCTAAATAAAATTGTTATGTTGTTGGATGGATTGAACAGAATCTATCATATATTTCATAAGATCATGTCCATGTAGAGTTTTTCTCCAACATCAACCAAACATGTTGTAGTTATACATATCCATCTATATTGAGATTCATATGGATCCATCAAAATACTCTAGTGTAAGCTTTTATTTTTTTTAAACTCATCCAATGGGATATGTTAATCCCATGCACCTTTTAATTCCATTGAGTAGTCTCTTAGATTGTACATAATCATCTTAACATTCCTTTCATATTAGAAATTATTCTAGGGGTGATAGGCCGAGTTGAAATTTAATTTAGTGCTCAAAGAAAATTGAAGACCTCTTTCGAATTTAGATATGATCCTTGGATGACAATCAGATATGATCGAATGTCAAACTCCTTGTAGCCTCACAAATTCCGTTCAATATATCATAGTATGTTCTTCAAGTGAGAGTTATTCTAGAATAATGATAAAATAGAATTATTTGTTATTCAATCCAATATCACCCATATCACATTGTTTTATTTGGTTTTTTTCCGAAGACTAGTGAAATAGCCTATAGTGAGATCCTCCAATTTCCATGTTGTTAGAGGCAATGGTTTAATTATCTATTTGAAATTCTGTCACTCTTAATTTATATACTGACATATCAATCACTTTAGGATATAATCTACAACCTCATTATTCATATTTTCCCACTTGATGTGCTATAGAATATCATTATATATCATGGTACTTCTACGATGGTGGAGAATGATGAGATATGTGAATTATACAATATATCATTCTTTATCATAGGTGATTAAGGAACACATAGCCTCATTTCAAACTAAATCAACCCAACTTCATCAATACATAAATCTTTCATCTTCCCTTATTTTACTACATTCACCTTATTTTGAAGCATAAGACCATCCCTTTGTGCCTCATAAATATTTTCTTGAATGAATAGTTGGGAAATCATTTGGCCAAGTTAGGATATTTCCCTATAGTTATTGTTTTCATATATAACTATTACATATCCATAAATATAACATCTTTATCAATCCTAATCATAGAGAGAGTAACATGTTGTTTTCTACTAAGAGTATTAACTTCCTTGTTTTCCATTCCCAAATTCTAGTGAATATAGTAGTCATAGTCCTTGATTTTATCTAACCATCTTCTATGACTCATGTTTAATTCCTTTTGTGTGAATATATACTTTATACTCTTGTGATTAGTATATATGTCACACTTCTCACCATAGATGTATTTCTTCCAAATATTCAAGGTGGATATCAGAAATTCTTACTCCATATCTTGTGTTTAGTAGTTTTTATCATGGATTGTTAACTCCCATGAGGTGTAGGTTATCACTTTATCATTTTTCATGACTAAACAACCTGAGCCTTTGTATGAATCATTAATATATATCACAAAACATTCTCCAATGATTGGTAGTATGCATAATGTTATTATGATTAGCCTCTTCATTTACAACCTGAAGCTTTCCTCACATTTGTCCATCTAAACACAATTTAAATATTTCATTGTTAACATAGTTAGAGGGATAAAATATAATGAGAAAATTATATATGAAAATCTATATTACCCTAATAATCCTATAAATCTTTGGATTTCTGTGACACTAGGGGGTCTGGTCCATTCCTCAATTACCATTGTTTTTTATGGGTCCATAAAAATTCCCTCACTTGTGATCATGTTTCCAAATAATGTGAATTTCTACATCCAAAAGTCAAAATTTATGAGCTTGTTGTACAATTTCTCCATCATTAATATCTATAGATCAATACTTATGTGTTCTTCATGTTCCACCTTTCTCTGGGATTAGATAAGAATATCATCTATAAACACTTCAACAAAATTTTCAATGCATTTTATAAAGACTATATTCATAAAATCCATAAAGAGTATAGAGAAATTACTATGTTAGAGGGGAATCAAAAGAAACTTATAGTTCTCATACCTTGTATGGAAGGATTTCTTATGAATATCTTCCTTCTTCAACTTCAGTTGATGATATCAATATTGGAGATCACCCTTTGAGAATTAATGAGATCCTCTTAAATGATCGAACAATTCGTAAATCCTTTGAAGATGATACTTTTTCTTTTGGTGATATTGTTGAGTTCCTGATAATCGATAAAAAGACACATTAATCCATCCTTTTTCATTACAAAGATCACATATAAGGTGATGCACTAGGGCATATGAAGCCTTTATCCAAATTCAATTAAAGGTTATTCTTTAACTCCCCCAATTTTATTGAGTCCATCCAATAAATACATGTTGAGATGAGAGTTACTCCAGCTACAAGTTCCATTCCAATCTCTACCCCATTATCTATGGTATGTCCAGGTAACTCTTTGATAATTACATCCCTATATTACATCAAAATGAGAATTTCCTCTAGCTAGATTCCTTTATTTTACACAAATACTTGAGAGAGTTATAAATCATCATAGGGAATCAATGTCCACAATATTGAGGTATTTTCATAGGATATTCATGGTATTACAAGAATTCGAATATGAGCCTCGGATGGTTCAAAATTTCCATACTTATTTCCTAGTCCCAATAGTTGATGAGTGATTTTTATAATGAGAGTCAATCCATGCTTTGTTTAGAGTCTAATTCCACCAATGGATGTATCAGAAGATTCTCTGGAAAATATTCCCACACATGTCAACAGGATAAGTGTACAACACTTGGGTTAAAATGATCTTTCCACTAATTTTTTATCTTTATCACTTCATCATGATTTTATTAATTTAACTAAACATTTTCGGGAAAAAAAATATAAATGAATGTGTATAACCATAATCAAATAATAACATTTTCATCCTTAAAGGAGTATGAAGTGTACATTTTATGTCTTTTTTTCATGCTCTGCTTAAATAGTAGTGATTTCATAAGCATTCCCTTTATCTTTAGGGATAGATGGGTATTAATGCTAATTACCCTCAAGGAATCGAGGTTTCATTCACTAGATTTTGTAGAACTCTTACACCCAATATTCAAATCATTAGACCATGGGTGGTTCTCTCATTTCCTCCTTTACATTGTCTAGAATATTTTTTCCCTTTAACATTTAATAGCCTGGTGGACTTCTATCCTATACATTAAGAATTCCCTTATCCTTTTGAGGATCTTAGCATGATGTTTCTTCTCCAATTTTTGACACGTGGGTGTTTGGATCCTCTTTCCTCCTTTTAATTTGATCCAGTAACTTGAAAATACATTTTTCTACTCTTAACATCATAACTATGGGACATTTTTCCAAACTTCATATCCACTTTGAGAGCACATCGAACTATTTCTTCATAAATTAAAAATTTTAAAATTTTTAGATCCCTTCAATGATGTTGTTTACACCACGAAAGACTGAATATATTTTTTCATAAATTTTTTATAAAAAAAACCAATGATGTAACTTCGAATACCTTTTACAATTTCATCATAATTCATGATGGATTCACCTTACTTTCTCTTCAACTATATGAATTATTTCTCCATATTTTTCTGAATAGTTTGAGATAAATACTTAATTAGAAATATTTTCCTAATTTATTTACCCTCCACCTCTTCAATTTCATAATCAGGATTCAAGTTTCTATTCAATTTCCAATATTTATTAGCCTATGTATTAATATGATTGACCGGTAGAGTCACCTTATCCTTCTCAAAATATCGGATCATAGAAATGATATTCCCCATTGAGTTACCACTTAATTTTGAAACAACTGGGTAATAATATCCACAAAATGTCGGTGTAATTTCCAACATAAAACAGTAAATAGATATTTTCTCCCTTGTATGAGAAGGTGGGTGTTAAAAAAAATTCAGGTTATTCTTCATATCCTCCGATATATGGATTAGAATCGCCTTAAAATTTGGAAATCCACCTCCAAATTCATTGGGGATGAAATTCTGGAAATCACTAAATTTTCTCTCATATAGGTTGTTGGCCTTAATTCTCATAGTTCCCACCATTTTCCAAGATATAAAAGGTTTGAACAAAACATTTTTCAACAAGTCATGAATAAATTATTTATTCCTTTATGCAATTAAATTCAGAGGAATATCCTGTGGTTTCCCTCTGTTTACCATTTTCTAAAATAACCTTCTTCAATTCATACACATAGTAAATCTAAGACTAATGGTTTTCACTAATTTTCCCTGATCCTAATTACCAAATTCACTAAACCATTATCTGATTCCAACAATAGAGACCCCATTTTTTCTTTCATGAATATAACAACATTTAAAATATTAAAAACAAAATATATTTACAAAGTCTGTAACAAATGGTTTTGTGTATTGGAAAAAGTAAGACCATAAATCACACATGCCTAATTAAAACATAATCATTTATTTAAAAATATTCTTCTTTTTAATTCTAATTATCATGATCTTTATATTCTAGGTATCCACTTCATTATAAAAATCAATGAAATGGGTGAGCTAAAATCCTTGTAAAAATATATATAAGGAAATAAATAAATATATCTTGGGTGAGAATAATAATAATCATCATAACTTAATCATAGTAAGATCATCCTAATCATGGGAGGTATTTTCAGATTAAGTCATGGAATGTGGAAATTCATAAAAATGACACATCATGTCTAAGTGGTCAAATACCACACATAGTAGTGAAAATATCTAGAATCATGTTCATGGAGAACATTTGTGAATAATCACTAAATTTTCATTATAAAACAATATAGAATAATGTTCAATAATATTGAAAATTATCTCATGATATTCATCACATTACACAATCTATTATCATGTTATATGATTCCGGGTGCACTCGTCACATCATATTCTTTACAAAACCATGCATTCCACTTAAATTTTATATCAATATAAGGAATATAAAAACCCATGTGAATGAATGAGTTTAATTTCATAAAGCATACATTAATTAATAAAAAATTTTGTTATTAATTGAAAAATGTAAAATATATTTGATTTAGAAACTGTCACCCCTGAGGGAAGAAAAAATAACTCTGGAAGAATAAATAAGTTTTTTGTAAAGAAGAGTTGTTTTTAAGAATTCCTTATATTTTTAAAAAAATTGGTTTGGAACGAAATATACTACTGAAATGAAAATTTAAGAAAAAATAAATTATTATTGAGAAAAATTAAATCAACATCCATATAAAAACCTTTCATGAAATAGGTATAACTTTATGAAAGGTAGTTTGATTCAAGAATCCCCTTACATTATTTTTGAATTAATTCATCACTTTAATATCCTAGATAGTAAATTTAAATTCATTAATTAATAAATAAAAACAAATTATAAATTAATATTATTTATTATAATTTTATTACATTCTTTTATGGCCATTTTTCTAAGTTATAGAGTTCAATTTCATCATTATGTGAGTGTTCATTTTCTTTATTCCCATAATTGGATCACCTGTATACAAGCACAAATGTTCATTTAAAATGAGAATAATTATATAGAATTGTTATTATATTTTATTAATGAACATACATATGATTAAAAGATCTTGTATTTAACTTGGTTATATGGAATGAGGATGATCAATTAGATAAAATGATAATGAAAATGTTTTAATTTATTTTGGTAGGATTCACTATAATCACAAACAAGTATAATTTCATTTAATATTATGTTGATATGTCGGTTATAGAATATTATATAAATTATAACATGTATATTAAAATCTTATATAACCATAATAATGGTTTTATGCCTAGCCTTGAAGGAAATTATGGAAAATGAAATGTCATTAAACATGAAGGTAGTGAATCGATACGTCACTGATGATGTTTTCATTTTTAGAATAAAAAGAGGAGATAAGAGATTTGATGATAGACTATTCCATTAATGAAATAACATTCTAGTATATTGATGGTAATGGATTTATCATTCCATTTTCAAATATGTTGGTTAGGACTGAATGAAAAATGAAAATAAAATGAAAATAAAATAAAACAAAACAATAATAAGATTTTACCTCTTCAATTTCTTCTCCTTGAGAGCCTACTTAAAGAACATGGGATTTGTTTTTAGATAAGACCAGACACTCTGAGAAATTGGGGAGAGTCTTAGTAAGATTATTTTTTAGAATTTAGAAAAGCATTAGGGCTTAGAATGTGTGAGGATAAGAAGTGTTGGGGTGGTATTTATTGGGTACGGGAGGGGTGTTTTTTGATTATTTTATCTTTTGGTTTATTAATTTGGATAATAACTATAATAAGTGATTATTACTATATCCAAATAAATTAAAAGGTTAAAGAGGGTTTTAAACAATGGTTATTACATCATCAATGACATAATAATTGATGTATTTATATCATATTGTTTATTATTGTATTTAATTATTCCAAAAAAATTAAAATATTTTATAAAAATTGAAAAAATTAAACCAAACTATTTTTCAATGTGTATAATTCATAAATGAACTCCATTTTATGAAAATATTTATATAAATTTTAGAAATTTAATTTTTAATTAAAATCATCATTTATTTATGAAATACTAATTTTAATATTATAATTGACTTTATGAAACATTGTAAAATTAATTAAACTATCATAAAATTATATTATAATCATATGATAACAAAATATATATTTATGAAAATATTTCATGAAAATAAAGTTAGTTATAGGTCATTACATTTATTATATAATTGTGAATAAATATTTATGCATGAAAATTATACCAGCACTTAATTTATCGTTTTCAAAAAAATTATTTACCTATACTATGATATAATTTTATCTTATTTTCATTTATAATATACATAATTTTTTTACACATTCATATGTGTGGTTACTGTTTTATTTTCCATATTTCTATTTATAATGGTCATGTTACTATTCGTATAGTCAGTTTACTATTTCCTCAGTATAGGTTCTTTAATTTATATAAACATTACAAATTTCCTTATTTATAGATGAGAATGAGGGTTTTATTTGTATCCTTACTCTATGCATGTGTTTAATACCATATAACATAATTATAAGAATGGAGAAATTAAATTGATTAAATATTGGGTTGTTATAAGCCCTGTAAGACTACCAATTTCTAGGCTTGTTGTTATCCAAAAAATTAGATTCCCATTACTATTAAAAATTATTTACAACCAATGAAAATCCTGTCCAATCAACAATGATTCTATGATGTTCCCTTCAATAATTTTCATCCATCCTAGACTCCATTGTGTAAAAATGAAATAAATAATCTAATAGAAGATACTTCACTTACTCATCAATTAAGTTCCAATTAATAAAGTCTTTCACCTCTTGATGGTAGCCATACTCAATTAGGAGACAGATCTGTAGGCCTACACCTATAATAATTTCATGAAAATATATTGTGACCAATGATTACTAAAACATCATATCATGAAACTTACTTTTCTCATGGATTATTCGAGTCCTTTTATTCTGATCATATATATATAACTTTTTCTTCTATAGTAAAAAACCTCAATGCATTAGACTCTTCCCTCACATCGATAATGAAAATTATCTGGATCTCATATATCCCTCCCAATTTTTTTTTTGAGTTGTATATTTTTCTATTATTTTTCATTGATACCTATATTAATCATAAATAGAGTAATAAAGATATCAAAAATTATTTTTATTTTACATTATTTTAAATTACAATGATATTGAGTAATTTAAACTCTTTAAGGATTGTTGTTATTAAAATACATTTAAATCCTCATCGGAGCCTTTTCAATTATCAAACATTAAATATCACTTAAATATGAGATATTATATCTTTAAAAACCTATTGAATAATTGGGAATTTCTCCTCATGTGATATTCAATTATATCATACTCAGTTATATTCCATAAATTGTGAGATTTATATTTCGTTTCATTCCCCCTCAAAATAAATTATATATATTTCTATGTTCTTTAAAGGAAATATCCCCCATGATATTTGGATTATATATTTTAGTATCTTCAATATTCCCTAATCTACATAAAATATTATTTTTCATCATAATTTACTTAGATGATATTTAATAGATTTTAAAATCATTTCTTTAATCAACTGCTCTCTATTTTGTACTTATATTTTGAAATCTGGAAAGCATAAAAATTTTACCATGTATGAAATCGTTTAATACAATACATAGTTCTCAAATAAATACATGAATCTCTTATGTGGATTTAATTCTATTATGTGATTCAATTAGGATACCTCAGAACATTATATTATGTAGTCGAATTACCTATGTGGATCATCAAATTTGATGAAAAATTTATACATTAGGACAATGTATTTTCGATTCACATTCATTCCCTATACCCCCATTGTGAAAATTCATTCATGCAAAAAATCCTCATACATGAATATAATTAACGTCAAACTTCACATCATCAGAACCAAAAACATCTCATCTCATCTCCATCCCTTCTCAACCAATCTGACACTCTTTAAAGATATTTTAAAAAGAAATCTTAAATCCACCAAAACATATCTATGAAACTATTTAACATCAAGAAGATAACAATTATATTTTTAATTCCAATATTCTTATTGGTATACAAAATGATATATTTAAGGAAGAAGATTCATTATTCATTGTCAAAAAATAAAGAATTAACTCAATCATATTATGGAATAAATGGATTATTTATCAATAATGACATCAAATACCTCCTCTTGAATCCATAATAAACCTCCAATAATCATCAAAAACTCTAATAAATATATACTAAACCATTTATAATAACTAAAATACTAAAACGGTCACCTCAATATTCCTCATTAGATTTTTTAGTAATACCACTCCATAATGTCAATAAGTTTTCTCAAATTGATAATTTATTCTCCCCATGTTGACTATAAAGAAAAGGTTTAATTTAATATAATTCTCATATTTTCATCTATTATTCAAGGTACTCAAAGTCTACTCCACTATTGAAGGATGATACTACATGGTTCTCATAGAAAAGGGAATTATTTGATTTAATATATGCTTAACTGGGATAGAACAGTGTAGATAACAAGAGATATGTAACCATGGATTTCTATACTCACCACACCTGACTATTCATGTGATATTATGAATTAATCATTATAAATTCTCTAGTAGAATTTATATAAATAATATTTATCCAGAAATATTTAACCATGAAAATCTAAAAATACATATAGTAATGTTTAAGTAGAAGAAATATAGCTCCCTCATTTTGTAAATATTTTATCTCCCATTCATACTCTTTGATAATTCATTTAATATATTCATTACCAAATGTTTAAAGGGTGATTTATATTACTCAAACTCTTGATTTAATTAGGCTATACTGATTTTATAGAATCCCTATATTAATGACTATATCTTTATTTTTTCTTTTTTTATCCCTCTCAATAAATGAACTCATTTTCATAATTTTAATTATAGTTAAGACACTCTAATGAGGTTTCCATATATTTTTACATTGTCTAATTTATTCATTATACTGTTTTAATTAACTCTATGTTAGCACAAATAAACACTCATAATAGGATTAAAGTGGTCATTCATTGATCTTCATAGGTGACACTCGATTTGAGAGTTCCCTCTCACCCTTGGATTTTTTTCTCCCATCTAGAAGACATCATTTATTTTCAATATATTTTAAATTTTTTTCACATTATTCTTTCTTTTGAGATGTTTCCTTTGGTGAGGTTATTTTCATCGCCCATGTAGTCATGGAAACGTTATTTCCTAGTACTCTAATTGTTAATTTCGTCAATTATTCTTTGGAATGAATGATTGACATATAATTTTCTATGTAATTCCCTTTCTATCCACTCCTTTCACTTATATGTTTTAAATTTTCAAGGAAATATTTATTGATGATTGATATACCTTGTAATTTACCAATATCTCCACCTTCTCTCCTTTATCATCAACATTCACTTATTCTTCTTCAATTTATTTATAATTGTCTAGTTGGTCAAGAAAAAAAATGCAGAACTCCTTCTTGATTATAGTATTCATTTAGGATTATCATTCAAATAATTTTATATACAAAACTTATTTTTTACAGTATTGTAAACTTGTCAAAAGAATTTAGTTATTCATATCAAAAAATTGTGATTGTCTATTCCAAATATCCCACACACTTCTCATTTACATAGAAATATATTTTTGTTGAATAGATTCAGTCCATATTTGGTCACAGTTTGATTCCTTTATTTTTATGATCTCATTAAATCAGCATGCCTGACCTTAAATTTGTTTACCTTACTTGTAAAAGATATATTATTTTATAAAGAATAGGCTTTGTGTCGATATATTCCACAACACCATTAATAACATCTAAAATTACATATTTAATTTTGATAATAAATTTATCTATATTTAATGTTCTAAAAAAAATTATAATAAAATAATAAATTTTATTAATGGGAGAGAGAAGTGATAATATTGGACATATTTAGTCTTCTAATGGGAATGAGTGTCCCTCATGATAATTCGTGGTGAAAATAAGTTCTCTTGTGTTTTAACTATACTATTAGAAATAATATATTTATCATGGGACTAAAGTGGTGTAGATTTTTCTTTCCACATTGGAACAAATTATCTAAATAGAATGAGAGGATACACTATTAACTTATGTGGATTTGGTGAAGTGTTCATTAATCGTGCTCAACTCTTGTTAAATGTTGGGATATATAAATTGTGTATTTAAAAATTTCTCTTCTTCTATAAAAATAGTTTCTTCGGTAATTCTTACCTTATTAACATGAAAAACATCAATATATAGTTTTTATTGAGATCTTTAATGTACTTCACTATCTTCATTACATAATATTTCTTCCCAATAAAAATATTTTCATTTTCATTCAAAATATTCCTCTTTTTAGGAGGTATTTTATCTTCTCATAACATAATTTACTTTTTTATTTCAATTACCACTCATGTTTTATCCTTTATTCTTCATAATAATTTCCTTTAGAAGAATAAAAACTATAATTAATATTGTAATATATAGTGACTTAATTATCTAAGATGTTTTGTGAGTCATCTCTCCCATTCTTACAAAGAAATAGCCATAGTTATCTCATAAATGAAACTCGTAATGTTTATTCCTTTTCATTTGGGGAGCATTGTTATACTCCTCATCTTAATCATATTATTCATCACCATTCATTAGGAATTTTTCTAATCAGAAAAATATCTTTAAATTTAATAAATCTCATATAATTCATAAAATTTACATTCCAAATCCTTTCATTGAATATCTTCGTTAGAATAACAATAATTTGGTCATACTTTTCTATAGCTTATTCCCCATTTAAACTATTGGATTTGAAATTCCATTCCTTGATATTTTATTTTCTTAGATGATCAAAGATAATTTTATTTTATTTTATTTTGATATATATATTTTTATTCAACTTATAGGAAATTATAAAAATTTTAAACTCATTTATTTTCAAGACATATCATTCCTCCAGGGTTTATATTTTTAAGTCAAATCAATCTATAATGCTTCTGATAATCTTTTCTATAATTATAAAATGTTGTATCTTCTAACTAAACCTTTTAATATTTCTAACAATATCATTAAACAAAGTGAAATAGATTTCAATATATGCATTATCGGTAATTTTAATGTCATCAAACAATGTACTCTATGAAATAATGTTGGCTTTCTTAATGTTCGAGATATCACCATAGACACTCATAAATTTTTTCAATATCTCCTTCATAGTTTTGACACTTATGAACTATGTGTAGATATTATACATTATAGACATCCAGATGGAATTATGGGATTTTCAATCTAAATATATTATTTTATCAATTAAATTAATTTTAATATAATTATAAATTGGTTGAAACCCCATTATTTCAACATCTACCATTCCCAAGATATGTGATAGGACGTAGGGTAGAATATTATTCCTCAAACAATGATATTTAATTATATGAATGTTTAGATCACCCCTGATGTTCCAAAAATTAAGATTCTTTATTTATCAATCACTTGTTTTATTGGAATTTAATTTGATCCTAGAATTTATGATACTAATTGTTAGATCTAGATCTAATTAAATCAATGGGAGGGGGAGGTGTGAATCAGTGATCCCATTTATTTTTTTATTTGTTCTATTTCAACCCAAAATCTCAATCCCATTATAGTTTTGGATCGACTCATTATTATATCACAACTTCACCTTCATTCAAAATAGTGCTATTAAAGTGAGAAGAACATAAAATTTACAGTTTTTTTCTATAATAATAAACATTTTCATGTAATTTATTTTCCACGATAGAGATTTTATACTACCTGAAACTAATGATTACAACCAAGCAATGTATAGACTTATTTATATGGATTCCACTATGATTTATTCCTAATTTTTATTCCGACATGGAGTCAATATTTTTCCCAAAAAATTACAGAATATATTGGATGTCACATCACATTTAAATAATGATGATCCTGAAAACAATGACTCACACCTAATTTTGATAGTCTACATATATAATAAGATACATCCACATGTTTCTATTTGTACAATCTTCAATATTAGAAGTTATTGGGTTTTCAGAGAACTCGTGAAAATTATATGGGAGTTATCTATTTTCATCTTATATTTCATTGATATATGAATTCAAATTAAATAGATAAATGCGATAATAAAAATTTTCTTTTTAATTTTAATCATTTGGATTTAATAATATTTTTATTAACTCAATATACATCATAATTACAGAAATTAAAAACCATTTAAATCCTCATCACAATACAATATATTCTTAAAATTTTTATCACATTTAAACACGAGCTAATATCTCTTTCAGAACCATTTGTATCCTTCGATAATTATAAAAAAGTGATACTATATTATTGCCTAGTCATTTAAATTCATCAGGATTCATAAATTACACATCATAAATAATTTCCAAAAAAAAATTAGATATTTATTTGTTAATAAAATTACTAATCATCTAATATTTCTATAATGCGACCTTCAAAAACTTATTTATTTACAAGTCGTTATCAAATTTTATTTTTCATTACAATTAACATATACGATGTTTCAATCACATGAAAAATGGTTCACACATTATCTGATTATAATTTTATCCTTAGATTTCAAAATATAGAAATGTTCAAAATTTAATTTATTTTATAAGGATGTAATCACTTTAATACATGTCCATAATTCTGAAACATGGTTTAATTTGGTTACATCACAACATTATATTATGCAACCAAATCACATATATAGTTCATCACTAATGTAAAAAATCTCAAAAATAGGGACTCTCTATTCTAGATTAACATACATACTCCAAAACCAGATTTAAAATGATATGTATGGGAAAAACCATCTTACCTGAATCGAGATAATTCCATACTTCACATAATGTGAACGAGAACTTTCATAGTGTTTCTCTTGCCCTTATCAAACAGTCATGCACTCTTCCCAGATTATGTAAATAGCAATCTTTTAAGAAAAAACTAATTTATTTGACTCCATTTAATACCATCACAAAAAACCATTATTTTTTTAGTGTCACTTATTTTATAGATTAAACAATGATATTGTCAACCACCATCAACATTATTTATTTTCAATAGAATATGGAAGTATGTCAATAATCTTATTTACTTATATGTATGATCTTTCATGAATTTAATCTAATTCTTTCTCATTAATCCATAATAATCCTAAATAATCATTATAAAATCTAATAGACAGATATTGAACAATTGAAAACACAGTTAATACTTACTTTGGATGTTCGCATGTTTGAAACTATAATGAGGTTGTCTTCCATATACAATAGAAGGATGATAAACCCCCATCAATGAACACCATCAAATAGAAACTGTGGACTATATTATTTAACGAAGCCCCTTATCATCCAAAATGAAAATAAATTCATATTTCCCTCACCTTGAAGAATTATTCAAACCAAAAAAATTCTTTTTTAGCATGAAAATAATACCATCCTCTATTTTTTATACAATACACTATAATGGATTAATTATTATTTCCACTACTAAATCTACATTAGTAAGATTTATTTTTTACATTCATCTATATAAAATAATAACATTCAAAAGTAATGAAACTAAACACCATAGATTTGGTTCTACGTTTGATAATGTTTGGTAAAATTTGAGTGAAATCCACAACTTCCTTCTTCTAAAATCCTTTGATAACAAACCTGATATTGTACCAAATTATAAAATAAACCTCCTCCTTCAACAAAAATATTATTTTTATTGTAGTGATTACTTCCCATTGGGTAAATATTGTGGCTCTCATGCAATATTTATATAAAAAATCCACTGGTTCATTTGTTGTTAACTCCTACTTTCCAAAATCTCTGATAAACACCACCTATTTAGTCTCTCAGGATATCCTCAAAACATTAAAAATAAGTAATATAAATCATTAATAATATTATATACAAATAATATTATGCTAGTATATCTCTATAACTCAAACTATAGTTATGATATTTCAATGAAAATTTCTTCCAAAATCTTATCTTCAAACACTCTAGCCTAAGTTTCTATAGTTCTGGAGATTTCGAAATATTCCATTAACTATATTGATTTTTCGATAACATCCATGATAAATTGTCTTTTTGTAACTTCTAATCAATTTTAATGTAAATTAAAATCCCCTTAGAAATGTTCAGTTGATTCTTTTTTCATAACTCAAACTTTCACAATGTTTTATCCATTTTACATAACCTTTTCATTAAATATAACATTTTGTATTCTAATGATATTTTTATTTACATTATTCCAAATCCAAAATTCAGTGTTTCATTCCCATAATAACCAAGGAATGATGATTTGGGATTTTTTTCATGTTTTTGAAAATCCTTGGAAGAAAGAATGATATTGTTGAAACCCCCAAAAATGATCAATTGTAAAACCTATTATAGTTTCTCAGAGCATAGTAGTTCCATAATTTCATTATCTAATAGTATACAAGGACTTTATTCACATGATAAGATACATCATTAATAAACTACACTAAAAATAACATGGGAATTATGGAATGTATTGTCTTTCACTGAACATTCACAATTATTTTCTAATTTATCCACTCTGCTAAACCATTATATTATAGTGTTCTGTGAATATTTTCCTTGAAAATTATAAATTTTATCTAGTAAAAATTAAAGAATTTCAATCTTTTGAAATCTCCACTTTTATCAGACTTTATGGACGTAAATATATTTCCCATATCTTTTTCCACAATTTGTGTCTATCAAACATACTCCATAAAAACTAAGGCATGTTATTAAGGATGTAAACCCAAAATTTCCTTGTTTAATCATCAAAGAATTTAAAAAATCACTATAATCTACATTGATAATGGGTAGGGTTAAACCCCAAAATTTACATGGTTTTAAATATTCTTCCTTTTAAATAAACATAAAATATTCAATAGAATTTATTACACACACCCTAGAGCTTAATTGAACAATGATATAATAATCATTTATTACCTATATATAGAATTGGAACCTTCAAACATTAATTATAAAATTATAAGAAATATTTATAAAGGCTCTAAATAGTAAAATTTAATCGGTTAATTCATAATTAATAGCTACAACATTTTTAGTATAGTCATTTTATTTTTAAATAAATTTTTTTCTTCAAAAAAGGTTTTATCACATTTCTTAAGCATGTTCATTATAATTAATTTATACCATTAACAAAAGATTTATTTAAGAAAAAAATATAAATTTTTAATGTAATCTAGTTAATAAAACCTTAAGTTAATTTTTTTTTTGTATTTTTACAAAAAATGGTTTACATTTTACTGAATATTGAGAAATACTATTTTTTGGTAAAAACATTCATTTCATTTCCTATACAAGTCCAGATATGTTTGGAATTTAGCCATAAGGAAACAATAGTCTCCATTAATTAGAAATAATGTAATTAATTTCATATTTACCATCATTATATATTATTTTATTCGTATAAGTTCATTTTTTCAGCATAAATTCACATTTCCCAAAAATATTGTTTCTATACTTGCAATGTGTTTTTATCATAATAAATAAAATTTTTCTCTATTAATTATCATTTTTATTTAAATTTATATATTATATATTCAACATACTATTTTATAATTCATTGGATAGATTTTACAAGGAAACGAGTAGATGTAAATTATATTTATTGTTTTAAAATGTATTTTGTTAAACTGGGTTTCTATTGTTGTTTTTAGGATTATTTTTTATTTTTTAACACTTATAGAAATTGGGTTAAATAAAATGGATTCCGTATTTGCAATCATAATAATTAATATAATTTAATATTTCCAAAATAATTTTTGGCCATATTAATTATTAAATAAAATATTTTATTTAACATGGTTAGGGTGTAAACAAGTTTTCTAGGGGTTAAAAAAATATATAATCGTATAATTTTTTCCCACATTAATGTAATTATATTTTATTGAACATATTTCAGAATAATAAAATATTAAATTCTAATAATATTCCATTTGGATCGAATTTCTCCTTAAAATTACCTAATATCATGGAAATATTTTAGGAAATTTTTTTTGTCCCAACCCTCACTTATAAAAGGGAGCCTGTTCTACTCCATTATTAACACAATTTAAGAATTCTAACTCAAAAAATATATATAGAAAAACCTTTTTAAATTGAATCGCTTTTTGATAGATCCTATAGTATTCTTTTAAGAACAATATATAAATTCCAAATGAGTAATCCAATCGAGTTTTCTCAAACAAGAGGAGGTTAGAACACTTATAACTCTAGACAAACTTAAGGAAAATGTTTTATGTTACAATCTCATTTTTAACTGGATTGTTTATGCTTACATTTCTAATGATTAAATTATATAATATATCAGTACCATAAATTATAACTTTTTTATCCTTTAGTAATTTCTAGATATTACTTTTCTACTTTCATTTTCTTCCCATTTAGTATTGAAGATATAAAAATAATGTTTTTAATGAAATCCATTGTTGTTTTTCCCTTCAATCCGGAATCTTGTATTCATTTCCCATAATTTCATTAAATTGTTTCTATTTTTTAATATTCTCCAAATAAATAATAAACTCATTTTTTCACCTTTTTCGTTTATATAAAAAAATTAATTAAATTTTCTTCTTGTTTTCCAAATGTAGTACTTTTGAATTTTTACAAATAATTAAAAAATAATTTATTGCTCCCCACATGAACAGATTTCTCCAATATCATGAAAAATAATTTCATTGAATATGCCATTATAAATATTTGGGTTCATTTTAAATAAAATTATTTCATTAGTATTTTATATATTTTCAGATATTGAATAAGAGATCCAAAAATGACAAGGGTATTTTGGCCAAAAAATATTCCAGTAATATTAATGGGCCATTTCCATCTATAAAAAATCAGTTGACATTTCGTAAGATTTAATAGGGATACAAACCAATGATACCATCATTATTCATTCTATGTATGGTTTATGATTGTGATGATGAAATTTTTATTGAACCAGGGTCATTTCATTATATTTTGATATAATGAACTGATAATGTTTTATGATCATGTGGGGAACATATATATGGTCTTCAGCATATGATAGGTGGGGATAGAGTTATTTATTACCCTGATTCATGTAGTAAATATGAATATAACATGAAATAATATTGACTAGAATGGGGAGTGAAACCAGTTTTGTAAGGTAATTTTTTTAGTAATATATTCTTGGTAGAAACCTTGACTATGGAAATAATGGAATTGAGATTCAACCTAATCCACTATAATTGTATTTATAATGATATTATATTAAGTAAATGATTTTAAATGACTATGAGTATGATATAATCTTATACCATATTATTATCTTATGTTATAATAAATACTTACTTAATTTTTATGATCCTGCACTAATATGTCATATGTCATTTGTTTGAAAAAAAAAATTATACTATATTTAAGGGTCAATGATCTTTGACTATTTGAGTATGATTCTTTTTAAACATGGTCATGTCCTCATACACTTATTATTATTTCATTCTCACTTATAATCATTGATTGACATTTATTTTAACCCTCAATGAACCATTGGGTCACCATTTATTATGATTATCTTTTCCAGGTTATGAAGAAAGGATTTAAGTTTTATATACCTAATAAGGGTCCTAGTTTTCATAAAAATTTTGGGAAATGGTGTATATATTATATGTACTAGTTATTAATATATCAATGTTTCTAAATATGATAAAGCATTAAAATTATGGAACTAATATTAATGTTATATATTGAATATTACACAAATAATATGTAATATCTATCTATAAAAAACACGAATCATTATAATTATTCTAATTTTGATCATCATAATTATAACTATAAATTCATATCACAACATCAAGCCTTTATATCCATTACATGATTCTTAAATATCATTCTCAATATCTATTACATCAACATACTATAATATGGTTCTTTTATACATTCATAATTTTATTTGAATCCAATTATTTCATAAATTCTTCTAATTTAGATATTTTTAAATAGAACATAAAAATGAAAATTATGGATTAATCCCATGGGATTATTTTTCTAGTTTTCAAATTTTTTAAAACTAAGAAAATTCCCCATATGTCTCTGATATCCGAAGTTATTTTTCCAAAAAATAAGGATTTGGAATTATTTTTATTATGTTTTTAATTTTACTAAACTTAAATATCGTAAATCAATATGTCTCTTATGTACTAAATATTATCATCAATTCAACATCATGATACACAATAATTAAAAAACAAAACATATCTTCTAGAAGTGTACAGATTCATAATATATCATTATTATGAATTAAAATATTCTTTTATCTACCATCATCTAAATTGACTTCATCTAAACATACAAAAATCATTAGGAAGATTAATAAATTTCTTTGGCATTAATTTTAATTTTTACCCCATAAATAATATATTTTATGGGCCACACATATTTTTTTAAAAACCTATACTATAGTATAATGGTAATGAACATATTTGTTATCAAGGTTTTAGGGGTTAGTTGTTCACTAATATTTATAACTTGTGTTATATTTCGTATTTTATAAATTCCCCAATAGAATTGGAAAAAGGAATTGATGTTTATTTTATAAAACATGGATAGAACATGATAATACAGAATGTAATTAAATATAGGGATAATCCTCTAGATTAAACATAGGGATCCTTCTATATCATGAAACAATGACCCTCAATTGGAATATCTATGTCTTCCAACCATATAAAAAAGACACACTAGCTAATACATGTGAATTATCATCAATGTTTTGTTAGATCCCCTAAGTGATCATCTCATTATCCTCCCAATGGGTCATAATAATAATACCATCCACTGACATGACCACTTCTCCAATCATAAAAAATACATTTAATCAATGAGATAGAAAATTATATTAAGGGTTTTAATGGGAAATGGGATGGAATATGACTTAAGGTATAGTTTTCACCTCTGCTTCTCACTATTCCAAAATCTTCAAAACAAAGTTGAAGAAACTAGTCTTGGTGTGTGACCTTTGGTTTGTTGGTTTTCATCTAGAAGGTGACCCTTGAGTTAGAGTTATATCAAGGATAAAATGAATAGATATAACAGTTATAAAATTGGGAAAGAAGAAAAAATAGTGCAGAATGTGAAAAACAACATAGATGAACATCAATAAAATAATGTTAACATGAACTATCGAAATTATAATAAACACCATTAAAATCAGAAGGATCCAAATGTTTTCTATTGGGTTAGAGAAAATATATTTATATCCCTTTCAACATAATTCCCCTCCTTTTCCAAGAATTTAATGTAGATCATTAAGTAGTGTTAAATATATTTAGATGGGTTCTGTGTGTCTATGCCATGGGTCGTGATTTTTCTTGGTGGTTATTATGTGAATATTTTGGTTAAATTATTACCTTATAATAATAAATTTCTATATAAATTTTAGAAGAACAATATATGAAGTGTTTTAGTTATTCACGTCTATAGTGGAGGTTGAGAGTTTCACTGACATGTTTTTGAGTAGACTAGACAGAATATAGATTTTTAGGATTGGGCCAGAATTGATCCTGGGATGATATGAAGAGGGTAAAAGATTGATTATGGACATTGTCTTGGATGTGTTTCCAGTTTTCATATCATAAGTCTTTGATGAATTATAATTGGAGGCTCCTCATACAGGGAAGATTTATGAAGCATTATGAACATGGGTAAATCATTAAATTATTCCTAGAGATGGATTGTACTCTAACATTTTTTTCAATGTCATAATTTCCAACTCAAATCCTTATGTCTGAGGGTGAATATTTTTTCTATGCAGCTTCTAAGTCATGAAGTGTCCTGACATTTCATTTGAATCACGGAAAGGTTTTATGATTTTTACCTAAATTTTTTTATATTTTGTTGTAAACCTATAAACATGAAATACATTATTGACATTGTAGGATTTATTCTATTTTTCTCCTGAAATTATTTAAACAATGAAAAATAAATATTTAGAGCCTTTGAGATATTCAATAATAAAATTCATAGATCAATGTATCCTTTCAATAAATATTAAAATTATATTAAATCTCTCAAAAATCATATATTAATTCATTTATCATTTAACGCATAAATGTTTGGCAAGGACAGAAAATAAATAAATCGCCAAATAATTATTTTAAATGGGAGTTATTTATCATGGATAAATAGATAAAAATTATGAATAATTTGGTTATCTTCAACCAATTTTTTTAATTATCAATTAATATATATCTCAAATAGATGATAAATTTCTGATAGTAGATCACTACATCAATATATATCTCCATCACTATAAATAGTGATTAACATGGGTTTTTAGTCATAATGATTATATGTGATAGAGGATCATATGACATTTTAAATGTCTCTACTAAATCATATATTAAATTTATTTTATTCTAATATTGGGTATCATTCTTCCCAGGGTTTATTTCTTGAGTTTAAATTAATATTTTCTATGTTGAGTTATTTTGTTAGTGATTGTTAGTATTTATTGTTCTATCCTTGCACTTTATCCTTTCACATTCATTTGATTTATCATAGTGTATCCTATAACCCTAATGTGGTAGTGATTCACTTACCCTAAGTATTTATTATTTTCTGTGTTTATTGATATTTCATGGTTCCCATTTTATTTTGGGAATTTCTTCTCCAACCGTGATGTTATATTTTTGGCCTTACATCAATGGTGGTGGGAATGCTATGATTTTAGCATCATCAGCTAAGTAACCATTTAGACATATGATAAATCAAAACTCAATGGACATAAAAGAGATAATTTCTATTACATAATAATCTATATATTACTTACATCTTTTTTATGTTGGTTTACACTAACATTTGTCTAACATGAAACAACTTTTCAATTAATGAAATGAAATCCCTTTTTCCAAGTAAAATCTCCCCCAATGGTTATTTCATCCTAAATACCTTTATTTTTGAACAAAATTTCCTTTATGAACATTTATTAAAAAAACATTCATTTGTAATTTTTCATTCTTTTGATATACTACTTTCTTCATAAACATGATTGTTTCATAAACTATAGTGATTTTTAAATTTAATTTCTTCATGAATTTACCATTATTTACAAAAACCTTTTTTACACATAATTTCTTCATAATATCCCTCCAATCCTTGTATTAAAATTATTATTTTCTAATAAATGAAGTTCTTAGTGGAGTTTATATTCATATTGGAAGTTGAAAAGGTTTCTAAAAATGATATTCCATTAAAAATATTTTTCTAATCCACTTCTCAATGGGATTCGTCTATTAAACATAGAAATAAGCTCTTACCCAAAACTACTTTATTACCATATTGAGACATTACAAAATTCCTCTATTTATGAATGCCCTTTGATTGTTTTACCCCTTTAACATGGTTTTATTGAATCATTAAATTTCTCTTCTCTAAAATCATTCATAGCCTCACATGCGGCCCTCATCAATTGTTCACAAATATGTTTAACAATAATTAAATGAAATCATGAGTAGTCACAATATATTAAACTAAAATAGTGAACAATTAAAAATATATTTATTTAATTCTGAGAAATGATATAAAAAACGGGCAACAAAGAATACACCACTTAATGGAACCATTATGCTATCTCTAGAACTAACATAATCTACATCTATGTACACAAACAAATCATGTAATGATGTTTAATTATAATGAGAACTAAAATACACTGTATCATTTATATATCTTAGTATTATCTTCACATATAGCATGTATATTTCATTGAAATTTCTCTAGATTCTTACTACATTACATATAGAAAAAAATTGGGTCATGTAACTTTTAGGTATAACAACTTAACAAATATCTATATATATTATATTATATTGATCTATTTTTCATTATGTTCCCTTTAAAACATTACCAGTGTAGTAATTATTGTTACAAACACCTTGGAATCCATAATACCAATTATTCTTAGTCCCAACTTGAAATATTTATATCAATAGAGAAATTTTATAAGACTACATTTCATCAACTAGAGTTTATAAAAAAATGTCATCTTTTCCATCATCAAAATTTCAAACTCACAAATAATGATTTGTTCAAACATTTTGCACTATAACTTATTTGATCTACTAAATATTATATTATAAACATTTACTAGAACCATTATAATTTTCTCACTCTCCGACCTAATATATATAATGATCATCTTCACGACACATAATGTTGATATTCTATAATTATTTATATATTATTGAATACCATACACTTAGTGTTTCATTTGTCAATAATTCACCATATTCATTGATAAACCCTTGTAGTCATCTTCATGAACAAAAAAACCATCCAGATTATCATTGTACCCTTTCATTCAAAAAATACATTTTAAAAATAGTGGTAGAATTACAATCTAGAATAACAAGACACCAATTTCATCTTTTACCCATTAACAGTTGAATTGTTTCCAACATATCCATGAGATAAAATGTTTCATCTATATAAATTATATTAACCCAGGAGTATCCCATTAACAAAAGTAATTAATTCATTCAAATATCCATATACTCTTCATTAAATTTTCTATTGAATACCCATTTAATACCATAGATGTTATTATATACTGAACTCAAAACAATCTTCCATATATGAATATTCTTGACTTGGATAATCTCATCATTCATAACCTGAATCCAATTCACATTTATAACAACATATTGGATAAAAAATTAGCTCTGTATAAGATAATATTGATGTATATATATATACCTCATTATCAACATTTACACTATTTATTTGTAGTCACCAATGATATTATTTTCATAAATATTATCTTTTCTTTTCATATTTTACACAACAGCTCATTTGAAATCATTGTGCTAATTATCATTGAATTATTCTCAATCAGAAATAAAACCTTGTTGTTCAACTAAGATACTACACTCACCAAAACTATTTTTATAAAAAACAATCACCATTTATCTAAAGAGTTTTTTTAATCCCCACTACATAACATCTTCTAAACTATTATTGTCGAATATAATTGTTGAATAAAAATTATTTATTTATTTTAGATGAGCTTCAAAACAAATTCCATCAATTTTATGTAAATAAAAATTCTTATATTCAATATTATTGATAATGAAATATATACTTAAAAGGTTTCAAAATTGTTTCATTATTGGATTCTCTTCATATCATAACTCTATAAGAGTCTTTTTTTCTTCCAAACCCAGTAGTTCAATGTTATAATTATAGAACTTTGTTATGAACACCTCATTTTAAAACATCTATTTTAGGTTTTTTCAATACTATATTATTCTAGAAATGTTTCTTATTATTTGATTTCTCCTATCATGTATTTTTTTTTAACACTGATACATTATTTTTTATCTGATGATTCATGGGATAATAATAATTTTTATTTTTTTAAACTCTATAATATTTTTAGTAAATAAAATCTGAAATTTTTTGTCACTATTTTTATCAATATTTTAAAATGGAATAATTAAACTATACAACTCAGACATGGGGGTGGTGACCATCAACTATGTTATCATAATGTAACCATCAATGAAAAGAATATCGTATATCTTCCAATAAATAGATTTTGGTGATATTATTCTACACAAATAAGAATTCACTGATTCCATAAACCTTATTGACTTCAGCTATTTTGGATTATATGCATTCTGAAAATGTTCCATTTTTATTAATTGTTTACATGTGTGTCTATTCAAATGATAGTTTAGAGATATCACATTCTCTATTGTTACTTACCAAATATTATAATGACTTGTGTATATCAAGTGTCTATGAAATTTATTCCAAAATCTAATTTCATCATACTTAGATATAAATAATATTTCCTCTTATATACATATAGAGATTATATTCCTCCTTGCAAGTTATCATTGTATCCAAATAATTCCATACATTCCGCTGATTATATAAGTATTGGTGAAAAATTTTATCACACTCCCAAAGTCAAATTGTTTAATATCAGTCTTTGTGTAATGATTTTGTCCATTAACAACAACAATATTTTTTTTCCTCATATATTTACCCCTAAACATGGATTTTCTTAAGACAATAATCCTTAAGAATTTATTATTTTCAAATATAATGTAAAATTCCTTTCATTACACGATGTTGATGAAAAATATTTATCCCATGTTATATCAGATGTACAAAAACTGTTAAAAACCCATGTACTAGAATGGTTTGATACTCTTGAGGAGATCTCATCGACCATTAACTTCTTATATTTTTAACATGATAAATGTTTTTGGATTTATATCATGTAATGATTGTATTTTTGAAAATCATCTAATTATTATTGAATAACTTCAACTTGAGAATATGGAAATTCATTCTACATTTTCATACATCTTTATTACTATTGGAGAAGTTTTTAATGATGTTCTTGAGTCTCTATCGGTATAATACATATCATTTTCAATGAAAATTACCTAAACTTGTCACCATATATTCCACACAAAAAATTTCCATCCAAATAATAAATATAATATTTAACTCTACATGGTTTCCCACATTTCTCATGCACCCTTTAGTACCTATTTGATATGGAACACATATTCTAAATTTTTTCCATATTTAAACAACAATAACACAAACTTATCATTGTATTCTTTAATAAATTATCTAAAATATCAATTATATTTTGTGTTCCTTAATAGTTCTAAATGAGAGTGACACCTAATCTGAACATTAAATATGGAGTTAGTTATTATGGATTATTTTCTATCAATGATAATTTATTTGTATAGTCCAACCACCTTGTCATTTTGTCATTAGATTTTATTTATTTATTTAGTATACAAATAAATAACTATCTTTTTAAGCATCCATTATTTCCTTTTACTTTGTTTAAATATTTTTTGATCTAGTCTACATATTTTATAGTACATGTTAGGATCCCCCCCAATATTATATTTTTTACAACAAATCTAACTATTATCCCTCAAAATATTTGATACATTTAAATCAATCATTAATTTTATTATTCCAATTATATATTACCTATGTATGATTTTTAATATTAATATTTTACTCAAAAACATTCTCATATTTTTTAGATTATAATTTTTTTTTTCTAATATTTTCCTTTAACAAGACTTCTCATACTCAAATACCTCCATATAAATATTGGTATCATGACCCACTTTATTGTATGTCAATATATTAGAACTATAAATGTCAGTCTATTCAAGATAAACATTTAACTATTCCATGAGATTAAATCTCCTTTATAATTCTCCTTCTTCATCACTGAGATCTTTATTTGTTTGTGAGTTGTTTATAACTTCTATTTGAACATATTCATTGAGTTCATTTCAATCCTCAATTTATTATTATTATTTTTTCTATTAAACTATTATCCCATTTTGAAAGTAGGTTATTCTTATTGAAAATTGTACTCTTCATACTCTTCTTACCTTTAATATTGATTAATGATTTCCTCATGATAGCTTCATCAACCTCACCATCATATTAAATATTTTTATGAAACATTAATATATGGTTTTCACCATTTCCACATAAAAAGAATGTGGGAGAAATATTCACATTAAATAATATTTTTCCATTTTTCAAATTCAAGGAAAGAACTTACATGGATTCATTAACCACTTATTCTTCCTGAAAATCTTTCATGTTGAGATTCATTAATTCCATTAATTCCACCTCTTAATTCTCACCCTTTTCTACGACATCATTATCATTTATTATTTTACATGAAGAAATATTGTTGTAATTTCTATCCAATGTTGACTCCATTGTATTTGTATCTTCAAGAATAAATAATTTTTCATTTAACTATGTTATATACCTTATTATTATTCATTTTATGATTTTCAAGTCACTATGGGTTTTTTGAGGCCATATAAATCCACCACAGTTACATTTACCCAATAAAAAATGAATCAATAGAGTCATTTGGGTGCATCCTCATCTCTTAGTACTTATTCATTAAAGCACATAACTTATCTTATCATATATTTGATTCAACATCATAGATTCTAATAATCTTTTATCACAAAGAATATGGGGATTTTTTTTCTAAATGGTGTGCGGTTTAATTTATTATCAATTCTTCAAAATGTGTTTGAATAAAACGTTTGAGAATATTTTTTTGGAGTTATGGATGAAACATTCCTTATGTAAGTTAAGGAATGTTTCTTATTATGTGAGGAAAATTTTGTTATGTAGTGTAAGAAAGTTTGATGAGCTATATTTGAAACAATTATTTCAAAATTTAGGAATTTCTCCCTATTCCTTATGTTCTAACTTTATAAGTAAATTTATGATCCAAGATATGTTTTTTTGAGTTTTTGTGAAGTGTGTAATGTTGATTTCTGTATAATGTTAATGTTGATGGATTTCACATAGAGAGTTTATACAATGTCTTATAATAGGAATTGGGTGAAAAAAATTATATTCTAGTTGAAACTTGTTCAAATATCAGTTTTTATGTCACTAGAGATAGAACAATAGATGGATTTTTCATGTATATTTGATCAGATATAGCTTAAGAAGATGCAAGAAGTTTTAGTTTTACACTAATATAAGACATAACCCCAAAAATGTTAACAAAATAATATTTTTTCAATACTGGTGTGATAGAGTGTGGTGTTTTTTTGACAAAATTATATATGTGGAGAATATCTTATCATTTGGAGGTTTGGGAAACAAAAGATGATTTTGGGTTTTATAGGCATAAGAATGAAGGATTTCTAAAATTAATAAGTTATATTCTTAAAGGTCATCACCGAAAAAATGAACAAAGGTTATTTTTAATAGATATCAGAGGGAGGAAATTAGAGGAAGGGAAATCGATGAAGATAAAAATGAATCTGAAATTGTTTATATTCCATTAGACATACTCTTAAAATATCCATCAGAAAGAGTATTGTGTTTTAATGGATTGATTCCATTCTATTAAGATCCATAAGATGAATGGACATCATACAAACATTTACAATTTACTTGGATGGATGATCAAATAAATATGTACTAGTCTGTGATGGTGTGAAAGAATAATCAAATAGAGAATCTTTGAATTTTATTACTTGATAGATATTTTGAGTTGTGATATCATGTAGATTCTTTTTTTGGGTACACCATATGTAGTCAAGGATCACTATATAGACACACTATATAGATATATAACATATCATCAGGCACAAATTTTTTAATTTAATAGATTTAGGTTTCTTAACATAAGGAAACAATAAAGGAGAATATCAGGAAGATAATGTTGATGGTATGGAAATTAGGGAGATGTACCAAAAAAGGAAATAAAAATAAATACAATAAGAAAAGGATTTCTAAGGAACATTGAATGAAATTTATAATGTTATTAAAAATGATAATTTTGAATTCAATCAATCATATTTTTCAACATTAAGAGTTTGGAATGTCCATATAAGTTTATTAACATTGTGTTTATGGAATTTTTAAGAAATGATAATTTCCAATAAACATCAAGAGTAATCGAGAAGATTCTAGAAGATTATGGAATAATCATATGAAATTCAATTAAAAGTAATATTAGAGGTAAAAATACTCATTGAGTGGGAAAAAGAATATGATTCTTTTCCAAATCATCAAATATAAACCTATATAAAAGTTTGAAATATAAAAAATATATTTTTAGAACATTTGTTTCATGATCATGTGGTAATGCGATGAAGTTTATTTTTCAACCGGAGTAGATTAGGTTTCTACTTGATCAAAGAAGGTAAATCTAAATGAGTTCTATAAAATAAATAAATAATAATAATGTGTGTAGCCAATTAATGTTACCACATAGTTGAAGTAGAGTTCAATCATACTGGGTTTCATTATATGGTGTAAAACATTAAATGAACCATGAATCATCAAATAAAAAAAAGTATCAAGTGTTCTACCATTTGAGTTTTTACTTTGTTAAAGGAAGTGATCCAAATGAGAAATATAAATGGACAATGTTCTCTCAGACCATGTTCTTCTAGAATTTACTGTAGTGATATGGGGAGCATCAAAGGGAGAAAAAGAATATTGAGTCATCAAACAGAGGGAATACTAGATTGTGTTAATTTTAAGAACATTTTATTAGATCATTTTTTGAAAAAATTTTAAAAAATTTATTTCCATTATGAATAGTTATTCTAAATAATAAGAAAAAGTTATAATTATAATATACTCTTAAGATATTTGTTAAATATATTTATTTTTATAAAATTGTAGAGGTGATCCAAATTTCTTTTTGAGGAAGAAAAGATATTAATAGAGTGGATCTAAATAGATGAATGAAAGATCTTGTAGTTGAGTGTATGACCAGTTGTGGAATTGGATTTTTTTATTGGGGGTCTAACCAACTATGAAAGAAGATCTGATTAATATTAGGTAAACTAGGATAAGATGGATAAATTATTATTATGGTTTAGAATCATCTTCTTCCTTTGACTTCGTAATCAAATGATGTTAGTAAAAAATCTAGATTGGGAGGAATAACCTACATTGAAAAGAGTTTTATTTTTTATCTAACCTCATAAATATTTTGTACTTCTCTATATTTAATTTTTTTTCAAAATTATAACAAGGTTAAGATTTATATTTGAGTTGATAATAAATTTAAAATTATTCAAGTGTTAGGGATAGATTCCTTAAAGATGTTAATATAAGTTCATTGAAACTAAAAATAAAAAACTGATCACCAATTAACCATATCTCAATGGTCCAACATTAATCATAGTGGTTATTAATTAGTTTTATAGGGAGATTCCTATGAAATAGCCAAATTTGATCATGGTGAATTTTAACTTAGTGACCAATTGAAGTGTTCTAGTTTTTGAAGGACAAAACAGTTAAATTTTGAATAACAAGATGCTACCTAATCATCAATATCATTGAAATAAATTAATATATATAGAAACCATGGGTTTCCCTCTCTTTGATGACGTTTCTACAAAACATATTAATACAATAAATTTTGAAGTTCACGAAATATCATTGAACTCTATGTCAATGTTTCTCATAGAGAATTTTTATATAAAAATAATGTGGTTTTAAATGGCTAAACAAATGTTGTACAATTTGAGAAGTAATTTTGAATGAGATAATAAAGCTATGGAATATAATCTATAAATCTAGAAGAGAATGGTCTAATACGGTTAGAGGGATAAAAAATAATTTATTGCTGAATACATTATAATTATTAATGATATTTTCTATAATATAAGAGGTTTTAGTGTTAAGTTGATTGATTTGACTATAATTAATAATTATATTATAATATTTATAGATTAATTCTATGAGAATTTATTAGATTTAAGGGATCAATATGATTTACCACTAGATGAAATTTGAAAAATTATAATGGATAATGAGGTGAGGAAAGAATCTATTTTTATAAAGAATTATATTGATGAAATCTCGTTACAAAATTTATTAAAAGGGAAGTTTAGAGATAGAGATGTTGATGACTAATAAATCCATTCATATGACTGAAAAAAAGAATAGGACATCGAAAAAAAATATTTTCATTCATTCTAAAATATACAAAAGGGAAACTATAAGAAAAAAGGTATAATTTATATTGAATGATGGAATTTTAATGAAATAGGGAACTTTACAAAAAAATCCTTAGAATAATTGTATGTGTTTTAATTCAAAAGAATAAGACAATAAGTAATAGTAACAAATCTGGGAGAAAGAAAAGGAAAAGTTTTCTTTTAATAAAAAATCGATTTTTGAGCATAAAAGATTAATATTATACTTCGTACACCAATGAATATGATTATTTGGTCAAATTCTTAGCTCATGTAAAAAACAAAGTGATTTATCAAGAAATGATAATTACGGTGAAGAGAGAATAAAACATGAGTGTATTATCAATGAAAATTTGGAAACATCACTTAATAAAAATAATAAATAAGAAGAAAAGGAAGAATATGAGGAAAGATGTTATGAAAAATCTATTGATAATTGTGAGAAAATTAAATAAGAGATAAAAATAAATATGATTTGAGCCCAAAAAAATATCATTTTTTATATTTAGATAATGTATAAAAATTTATGAATATATGTCATCTTATTAAGATAATATCAATATGGTAGAAAGAAATTTTTTTTTAGAAGGTAAGAAGAACATGATGAATTAATATAAATTTGAAAATATAGTAAATTTTATGAATGAAATTTTATCTTTGAAAGAAGAAGAGTTATCATAAGAACAATCAATGTTTCTTACAACACAAACTGAGTTAATAAAGATAAGACAAGACTTCAAAAAATAAGTTTTGTTAAATGGTGAATCCATAAATGATTTCATAAATAATGTTCTACATAATAAGGTTGTTTCTTTACCCACAAAACCACAATATAAATATGCTAATATAAACACAAATTTTTCTAAAGGGACGATATATGAGAAACCATATTCCATTAATAAATTTTTGAATTTAGTAATAAAGTATCTCATTGAGAAAATTCACCCATAGTTTTTAAAAATAATATTACAAAAAATATTAGACTAGTACTACTATTTGTCAACAATATCAAAATTTTTAGATCATTGTTAATATTGGGGAGTTTTCTAGAACAAGGAACACTCATGATGGTATAACATTTGTTTAGAAATAAATAATTATGAATCCAAATGGAAATATAATGCGTTAAAAATCATAATTTTTTCAAGAAATTATTGATTTTATAAAATGAAATTGATTGAATTAAAGAATTTTAATGATTCATGAAAACCATTATGTGAAATTAATAAGGTTGAACAAGAAAATAAGTTTAAGAATGTTATTACGGTAATAAAATTTGTTCCAAAAAATAAATTATTCTTTGTTATTTTTCAAGATCAAATGTAAAAATCTAGAATGATGGAAGATGGAATAAGTATACTGAATAAAATGGAAAGAAATTGGTTTTTGAATATGAGAACAAAGTTGGAAAAAAATTCTTCTGGATGGTGGTATAAAAATTGAAAAAAAATTGAAAAATATATAAGTAGTAATAAAAAGGTTCTAAAAATTAAGTTAATATCATACAATCCCAATAATAAAACGTGAAGAAACTCTTACGGACTCAAAGTAAAAAGGATTTTATTAATGATAAATATATTATTTTAAATTTATTCAATTATTCTATAAATTTAATTAATAAACAATGAAATAATAAAATACATATCATAAATATTATCGTACATACAATGCTAGATATAAGAAGAACATGGTGAATTCTTGACAAAGATAAAAATATTATTACAAAAATTAATTGTAAGGAACAATTGGGTTCCTTTTTATTTTCATAAATATTTATTTGAATTAACACGTATGGAATTAAAAGAGGAGAAATTAATAATATGACTAGGTGTTGTTGTAGTCTTACCATAAAAAGTATTTCAAGGAATATTGTTACTACTAGGATAAATAATGGAGTTCCATCATTGATGGGTAAAATAGGATAAGGTGAGGTATTCATATCACAAATTTCTAAAAAAAGAAGTAATTATTTTAAGAAAGATGAGATTTTATGCATGTTGTGTTTGTATAATTGAACTATTTTGATATTTTTTTAATATGGTTTTATGTTTCTCCTTAAAAACAGACATATATTTCTTCTAATATAAATATTTTGGATCAATCATGGAGAAAATATTAAATGATATCAGTGTTATGTATAAAAGTTTTCACATTAAGTACTAACTCCTCTTATCCACATTACGTTGTCTGGCCTAGACTAAGAGTTTTTTAGTTAAAGGATATTTTTTAGGAAACTCATGTGATACACTTTTTATCTTATAAGAAGTTATCAAAATTCCATTAAATTGAAAATTAGATGATATGATACTTATGTTACACCTATTCATTTGATAGTAAGTAAGTGGAGAAAAACAAATTGGATAATGAAAATGAAAACCACATATGAGATGAATTTATTTAGAACACATATATAATTTGAAAATGTTTTTTGTTTTCAATGGGTTTTAAAAAAACACAAGTGGGTATTTTTTATTTGTAATTGTATGTTGTTATGTATTTTTGTAATATTTATTTATCTATTTGAAGAGAATTTTTTTGAATATTATGTAATAGTTATTGAAAAAACATTCATTATAGATGTTCAAGAAAATTTTTATGGGGTAGGGAAGCATTACATAAAGAGTGTAAGAAAGTATACTTCACTTTGCTAGGAAATATTCATTACAAATTCACAAGATGTTATGACCTTCTAGAAGTTATAACATCAAAAAGTATGTCATGACCCATCCTGAGAATATGTGAGTATGTAGAGAGTGTGAGAAGTGGTTTTATAATGAATTTTTGAGTTTTAGGTTATCTAATAAACTGTTTATAAAGAGATTCCTAATGAGAATCAGATAATAAAAAATGATGTTTACGTTAAAAATTTAAAATATGTCATGGTTCAAGGAACCCGATTGATAACAATATATTTTTAAATAAAACCATAAAGGAGAAGAAGCTCTAATCGGATTAAGTTTTGAGTTAAAAAGTTTTAGTTGCATCCATTCAGAGATAATATGAAAAGAAATATATAATAACTTATGGGAATCATAATTTTCATTACTAATTTTCATGGACAACATAATGGTACAAATTATAGTTAATCCATGTTAAGAGATAAAAAATCAGAAGTAGATCACCATATGGAGATCTGAATGATTTATTATTAATTACTATTTCATCAGATAGAAACTTAAAAGATAAATTTGATAGTGATTTTAGTTTCATCAGATCGATTATATTGAATGAAATACATCAAAAAAAACATTCATTATTTCATTAGATGGAAGATCCAATGAATATGTACTAGAATTATTTTTCATATAGGAACAATTTAATTGAGTCTTACTTTTCAGTATTATTGGATATAGATTTTGAAAAATGATATTTGACTGAGCCATCATTCATCATACACGAGATGAAGTTAAGTCACACCAGATGAACACATTGGATAGTTATATGATACATCCCAAACACACAAATACTAATATTGATGTATGGAGGGTTCCAAATATAAGGAGACTACAGGTAGTTATAACATAAAGAGAAAACTAAAGTTGTTACATCATATAGAGACACTACAAAATATTCCACTTTTTCAAATAGGAGCAAATCTGTTGGTAAAAGTGAATTATTTGATGGTAAACCGTTTTTCCTAAATATATGTTCATGTCACTAAACTTCCGGTTAAAACAATGTCACTAAATGTCTTTAAAATAGATAAAAAAGACTTATTGTAATTAAAATAATACTAATAGATAATATATATGTTGGTTAAAGTATTTAGCAATGGGTTCTGGTGAAAAAAATTTCTGATGGTAATAATATTTTTAATATATAATATTAATTTATAAATTACATTTGAATATAAAATATTAATTATTATTTCTAGTAAAATTTCATATTATATTTAATTATTTTTCATATATGATACATTTAATTTAATTATTAAATCAAATACAAATTTAACAGATGATCAAACTTATAAAAAAATTAATTATATTAATAATGACATTCATTACCAAAACCAATACAAAATTCATCATATCAATAAGATCCCTGAATCCCATTAATACAGAATCCATACCACCATGCCAACATCACCCATCCATGCCACATATGGGATCAATGTTCACTAAAAACCCATCCATTCCCCAGGACCAGCGAGTCAGCTTCAGCCCAACCATGCAACACCCCGTACCAATGAGTATCAACAACTCATCCATACCCTTGAACTAGTGAGCTCACTCTAACTCAAATCAGTGAAAAATACCTATATGAATTGAAACCAAAATATAAATAGATTTATTAAAAATTGATTTCCTTAGTAATAATTTTTCATCAAACTTGGTGATTTTTCATAAAGGGTATGTCAAATCTGATCAATATATAATGTTTCTCAAACCAACTGAAACCCATAAAAAATTTCAAAAATTAAACACTAACAGAGAAAATTCAAAGGCTAAAAATGGATTTCTCCAATGTAAAATGATAAAATGCATCTCTCTCCCCCTTTGGAGTTGCAAAGGTCAATGAAATTCAAGAAGTGTCAGTAATAGTGACCTAAAACACCACCTCAATGGCTGTGATTCACTTCACCACACCTGATCAGCTGTGAATATTTATCACCCACTTATGCCCACATAGTTCACTCTGATTCCATGTGCTTGTCCCAAGAAGTTTTAATTGAAAAGTAAATAAACAAAGTATAGAATATAAAGATATTAAATAGTCTCAAATATAATTTATGTCTCAATGTGAATATAAACCCACACATAACCTATTTGATTATAAAAAAATATACTCTTGGATTACATGGATGTACTAACCTTATTGAACCATCACATTCATTCACAGTAATTATATTAAAATAATTCATCCCATTCAAATTCCAAAACATAATGAAGAATGTATGATTTGAGAAAATATAGTAACTTTGCATGAATTTGAGTTCAAACTAAGAAGTGATCAAGGATGAAATTATAAACTACCTTCTCCACAAGGGGACTTCGTGGAAGTTATGTGCAGAAAAGACCATGGTAGGATTATAAAAGATCATTTTTCTTTCAGCTACATGGCCTTGGCGCCATGAACTAGATTAGAACACACTAAAAACAACATAAAAACAAGGAAATAAAAGTCACATCAGAAATAATAGAAAGAATAAAAAATTGGGGCCATGGAATATAAGTCTTTTACATATTATTGAATCTATTTGTTAATTTTAATCATATAACTTTTCTCACATGATTGAATCTAGTCCTCATTTGTTGAACTTCTATTTGAAAAACATTAAGTTCAAACTGAATTTTAGGTGGTTAATGTTCTTCCACATAAACTCAGTACCTGTGGATAGCCAATATACCATGACAAAACAAATCATGTTGAGTTCATTTTAAATAAAAACTCATGAAAACATATTTTTTTAAGTGAACCATGATCTAATTAATTGAAAAAAAATCCATCCCAAACAATGATAAAGAAAAAAATCAGAATGATAAAAAAATATTTGATATTTTATCTAAATATAATTTATAATAAATATAGAAAATAAAATAACAAATCATTGAAATGAATATGTAGAATACCATTTTTGAGTTTCATGACATTTTTTGAGGACAGTGTATTCCTGATCTTGTGAATCTTTTATAAGGGGTCCTCCATCCCAGGTTTCGTTGGTTTTGTATCCGCATACACCATGGCCTCTTCTGAAACCAATGAAGAACAAAATAAATGAGGTGTATTATATAGAGGCTGAGGTTCTGCAACCCCCTCTCACCATGGAATTATTTCCATATCCAACATTAGTTTCACTAAGCTAAACATGAAACAAAAAAAATAACAATCACAAATTTCCCAAAAATAGTTGCAAACACTAACATTTGAACTGATTCATTCTAGTCTCACCCCGCATGTTTCCTTCACCCAACTCGCACTATATTCATTAATTACAGCTTCATTGGAGGGATCCCGTTGGACCTCCCTCACCATGTACCCAAAATATGTATCATGAACTACTCCAGCATCCTCCATGCCAGTGTCTCTTGGCTGAGAAATCCCACTCCCAGAGGTGTCTGGTTGCTCATCCAATACTTCCTTATGCATTTTAGCATCCTTAAGTTGGTTTAAAGAGACATTTTGTATGTATGGATGAGAATCCAACATTACACCATCATGTTCAGACTCTCCTACACTACTACACCTAAAAGACCTCAAGTTTAGTGATTAACATCTATTTCTCCATTGATTTCAGTTAAAACAACCACATTTCCATGATTTAAACATTCTCCGAAAGAGTTTACCACCTCCAAGTCCTATTTCTACCTTTCAAAAATAAAATTAACATTTTGAAAAGGAGGAAACACCTGTATTGGTTTCTGCAACACTGCATCATCCAAATTCATAGGACAAGCATCCCTACCAGCAGCTCGAACATCACCCCCAAGACCCTTAGTTGACACATTACAGTTCACTGGGAAGCTTCCGTGATAAAAAACAGTACAAAATGAAGACCAACTCACCTGATAAACCTGACTAGATACCTATGGAAACAACCTCTTATGCATTAAGATATAAGGATATACCCCAATTTCATGTACAATGAGTAGTAGCCAAATCATACTAAAAAATGAAAAACTATTTTTAACCGAACTCTTCACCTAAAACAATCTAGAAGGAGTTGACTGGAGGCTTATAGACATCAAATTCAACACATTCCCATAGTGAAATCAGTATGTGTTAGACCAGGGAAGGATCATATCTTCATTAGAGGAAAACAAGATCATAATATTCTTTGAATCAAGAATCCCTACAGTTGTGCGCTCATGTAGTCCCCATGATCAAAAAATCAGGAAATCGAAGACATATACTGATGGCCATCAGCAATTGAAAAGAGTAATCAGGTTTAGATGTAGCAGGGCATAAGCATTAGTTAGTTCCATGTTTGAGAGTGAAAATTGCGGGGACCCAACGAAGCATTCTGGGACCTTCAGAGTGAGGGAGATCTGAAGGAAGGAGGGAAATAAATCAGGATTCAAGAAAGGGGAAAATTAATGTGGTTGATCCCCATGCAGAGATGATGAAGGACACTCCCCCACCATTGGGGGGGGGGGGTTGTAAGTTAACCATCGCCGCCTAGGAGATGGTTGTAGGAGCATCAACCCAATAGTGCGCACCCCTTCCAAAATTTCTCCGGATTTTAATTTTTTTACTTGTAAGTTTATATAAATAATTTCTGTATTTTATTGATTAGATTTTATATTTAATAAATTTAAAAATAAAAATAAAATTAATATATAAAATATTATATTTTAACAAAACATCCATGATTAATTGAAGGTTATCATTTGTCTTAAAAATGACATTATAATAAATTAGATTTCTAAATCAGTTAATGATAATTTATTTTTTTCTTCAACAGTTTATTGCAATATATTTCTCTCATGTTAAAAGATATGTTGGTAATAATTGTGGTTGATATTAGATTCATGTGTTGGTAACTAAATCTTGGTATATGATAAAATAATGTATTAGATTTAGGTGTTAGTAAAGGAATTTTTGTTATTTAATAGTCATAGTAAATAGATATATCTGTTGGTAAAATATTTTTTTTGGTATATTAAATTAATATAAAAAAACATAATATCTGTTGGAAATACTATGTTTTACCAACATACATATTTTTTATCGTTGAATTTATGTTGGTATAAGTCATTATTTTTTTAGTGTGAATTACAAATCTAGAAAATGGATATACATACACAGGGAAGATATTTTCTAAGGATCATTACATAATCTATATAAAGTCCTTAAAAATATCGATGAGGAATATATTCACTCAATGTTTGTAATCTCTAACGGTTTAGGAATTTCAAAAAAAAATCAATTTTTTTTATGGTTGTTTTATGAAAGGTAGATATTTCATAAAACTAAAATAGTATTCAATAATGTAATATATGAGTTTAGAAGTGTCATATGAAATTCAATTGAGATGAATCATTGAGATAAAAAGATTCAGTGAATTAGAATATTCATTTGATTTCCCACAAAAATCACTAAAATTAAACATATATATAGGGATGAAAATGATTTAAGAAATCATCTTAATAATATTTATGTTCATATGATCTAATGTTTTGCATTTTTGTTCCATGTGTAGTGAATTATGTTTCTAAATGACCATGGATGGTTTATCATACAATACTCCACCTTCCAAAGAAGAAATATAATTTGATTACTCAGTTAAGGTTTCTAACTGGTTGAAGAAGAGTTCTATCATATTGATATTCATTAGGTGGATTATAACTTGATAAAAACTATGAATTAGTGGAAGCGCAAGATCTATAGAGTGAGATACCGGTTAAGATTGTACTTATTAAAAGGACGTGAATTATATGGAATAAAAGAAAAAATTTAAGTTATATCAAACATTGTTTTACTAAAATTATTTAAAGTGATATGAAGAGCATCATACAAAGAAATAAATGACAGGGCCATTTGAAAATGGTCTTATGGGATGAATTAAATAAAATTAATATTTACTAAGGATGTTTCTAGATAGATTTATGAAATCATTAATGTGAGAAGTATCTAGGTATACCAAAAAATCAAGAGGACATTTCATGGAAAACAAACTCTTAAGAGACTTATTGAAGATTTATTATTTGTACATTGGTGATGGTGAACCAACATTCATGTGGAAGATGAAAATATATATCTACAAAGGATTATAATAACCGAACAAAATATCCGTTTTCTTGGGGGTTTATGTAGGTATGGAAAATGATTTTTATTGGGGTTATAACTGGCTGTGGGGAAAGAAGATATAATTATGTCATTTTGGGGTATAAAAAACTATGGAAGAAGTGCTAATTACTGGGGGTAGAACCATGGTACATTGAATGAAAATTTATTAGGGTGTAGAACCAGCCATTTCTTATGTATTTATAATCCCAATAATATAGGGAATGAAACTCTATTGAACATAATAATCAATATGTCAAAGATAAGGTCTATATGTCAGTCCTTATAAATATTGTGTGATGATATGTCTTTACATTTCATGAATATGAAATGTGATGCAGATATATATATTTGAGTGGATCATTAATGAAAATAGTTTTAGAGGATAATGAATTTTTTTAATGATTAAATTAATAAATAATCTAAAATAAAATGAAAAAAGTTATCACATATTCACCCCCACTTTAAATGATCCCATAGAGATCTAAGGTTACTTCAAGTTTACTTTACATAATAATTGTACATAATGTGTTTCATAAAGATCTCCATAATACACTGGTTCTTTTTGAATCTAAATCTAGTTCCTTATGTTATACCTCTAATAAATCATTATTAACTAAAAAAATATAATACCATGAATGGAATATATAAAAATATATATTCCAGAAGACCAGAATGAGTGTTGTATCATATATTTTCACAGAATAATGTTATATTAATAATATATCATAGTCACTTTTCTTCCACCAAGATAGAGTTTCCCTAATTTTATCTATTATATATGATAATCATTAGTGGTTCCACTATGTTAAATTTCATTTTTGGGTGGGGGAATTAGTGTGTGATTTTTTTAAAAAAATTTATTTCACCTATTATGTTATCATTAAACATAAATAAATTATTTCTCATCTGCAAAAAATATATGAGAAACCATTCATGTTAGAAAACACTTTTACATAGTTACCTCAAACTGTACAATTATATTTCAATAAAATGTTAATATACAGACGTAATAGAATTGTAAATGATCATTTTTTACGCTGTTTGTATGAGACTCATTGTTCCCCTGTTTTCCAACCATTAACACTTATGAGAAATTATAATTTCTCAATTAAAATAAACTCACTAATAATTTATAAGAGTTAAAATATAACCTCTATCATATGTATGTTGGTTCACATTAATATTTTTGTTACATGAATCTTCTTTTTCATTAATTAGATGAAATCCACCTTAATAGATAAAAGTTCCCCATTGGTTATTCTGTAGAAAATAACCTCATTATAAATTGTCCCTTACTTAATGTAATATCCTTCTATATATATCTATCCACCATAAATTTCATACATCATAAAATAACTTGATTCACAAAATATCATTCTCCATGAACCAAATTCTATTATGAACAACATTCTCTTTATGAACTCCAATATTCAATTGGTATTCTTTGTGATATTCACTTATATCACTAACCACTAATTATTCTACACTACTAAAAAACATAAATATGTGAATTTATATAGGAAATGGGCCATGAAAATCTTTCAAGTAATGAGATTAGTTTTATCCCAATTACAAACTCTACATCACATATGGTTCCCTTCCCATTCCATGGTAATAACAACCTTATGTAAATGACGATGTTATCATGTATATACTTTATAAGATTCATTAGTTCATGAATATCCATTACAGTCTCACATTCCTAATATGTAGAATATTTTACTTTTCAAATTTTCCTTCTCAAAAATCATTCATGTAGATTCATAATAGAACACCATGATATGATATATATATATATATATATATTCCTTTAACATAAATTTGATCTATTTGATATCTTATATTAATAACATCCGTGAGTCTAAATGAAATGCGATATAAAATAAAATTATAACATATCCGTTGGAATTGAAGGTGTTAATAGGATTTTAAAAATTATGATCTATTTTTATAAAGGTTAGATCATAATAAATAATTGCTCAGTCTTATTTAAATTCATAGTATGATATAGAAATATGTTTTCTTTATAAATGGTTTTTTGTAAAACATATTATGAGAAATTTATCAATAATTTATAAATTTTTTAGAAATTTTAATATAGAAAATTAATATCACTTTTGAAATCATAATTTCAATATTATCCAAATATGAATATTTTATATTTTGAGGAAAATATTCATTTTTATGTGAATAGTGAAAATATCAATTTTGGTAAAATAATCATTTTATCATTAAATAATGTAATATAATAGTCCCATTATTTTTTGAATGTTATGAAAAATAAAATGAGCATAATTTTATTATGAATAATCAAATTAATTACATATAAATCAATTTTCAAGATTTTTTTGTAAAAGTTCATTTTTTGGTATAAAAAAAAATTTTCAAAAAAATGTATTTTCATCATAATTGATAGTTTTTTTAAATTTAATATTACCATTATTGAAATTTATTTTTATTAAATTTTTTATATAAATGGAATATTTTTGTCCTGATTTTTTATTGATTCAACTATCATTTTTGGTCATTATGAATAGTAACCAATGTAAAAAATTTAATAATGTCATAAATTTGAAAATGGATAAACCAAGGGGAGTTGAAAAAACTGGTAAGGGTAAAAATTAATTAAATTTTTTCCAAAATCCTATTTTATCTTAATAATTTTATCCAATATATTAATCATATTAAACATTAGACTAATTTTGAGCCACATGTGTTGAGTAATACATTAATATATTTTAATCTTTTGAAATATTCCAAGTGTTTTCTCTTAGTCCCATATAAAGGGACATCAACTCCCCTATTTGGTCCACACTTCAAGATCATAATATATCAATCTATCCCAACCCAAATAGTTTAATATCATCCCTAAAAACTTATTGTAGGCCCTTTTTTTGATAAAACAAACCTTAGAAGGGTTATGGTGTAAGCCAAAGGAGGTTGTCCCAAGAAGATGTATATCTCTTAACTGAAAGATATCATTTTATATATTTTTATATTTCATTAAATTTCAATCTAAATGTCATGATATAATTAATTCATTATGTCACATATAATGATATTTTATTTTTTTACATAACCATTATTCATCTCTTTCTCTGTTAAATGGGAAATGAATGCATCGTTTGTGTTAATGTGGGAACTACAACATTTAAAAAAAAATATATCTCATTTTTCAGCAGCACCATTAATGTATTGATGTAATGATGTTTTTAATGGTTTATATAGAATATCTAAAACATAATTATGAATCCAAAATGTTATGGTAGATTATAATTTATTATGCATCCATCAACTCGGAAATGAAAAGTATCAATCACATGTTTGTTTGGACTTCCGCCTCCACATAATAATATTATTTATTTTCCATCACCATCATTCATGGTTGGTTATTATGATTTATTTAACATTTATATATAACATTTAATAATAATTAGACTTCTATACTTATATTTTCGTATCAACAATCATACCTTTCCTTGTGTTGGAACATGATAACACTGAACATGTAAGTGTGGACTTCTACCTCTATGAAGATACGAGATTCGTTTTTCATAACCACTTTATATGAATAGTTATAAAAGTTTATATAATGATTAATTATGAGACTTATGACATGATTAAAATTATATATATGATGGAACCATGATCAAATTTGAAGGTCCAGAACTATCGAATCGAAACATGCATGAAAAATGAAATAGTTACGACCATTAACATTGATTTAAATAATGAATTATTTATAAATGGGTGACAATATTTTTTATGTAAAAAATATATTTCATGATATTTAAAAATTTTCTTCTATAATATCTGTAAAATTAATTTAAATTTATTATAAAAAAAGTATTGAATTCATATGAAGGAGGATGCTACATGAGGTAAGGGTTTATGTTACAAAGTAATTTATTTTGAGAATTATATTTGAAAAGTTTCAAGTAAAAGAAAGTTTATACTTATTATACATTAAAATAAATTATTTTTATTTTCCTTTTTTTATTATTTTAATTATCATTAATTAATTTTATTTTTATTTAATTTAGTAATTAAAATGATAGAAAAAATGTTTTTGAAGATTAACCAACCTTATTTCATCTTTACTTGAAAAACAATCTCTTTTATGCCCATATTTACTTTTAAATTATTTCAAAATTGATATTACTATTCACAAATGATTTGTTAATTTAAATTTCTTCTATATTAGACATTATTTAAATTTTTTAAAAATATGTTTTTTTTTATTTTTAGAAATATGTTTTTTTTCAAAAATGTGTTAAAAAATCATTGTTTTAATATGTACCATACGAATAACAAATTTTTACCATGATGAATATTATTTTCATTGAAGGCTACTTTAAAATTTTCCCTAGAAAATTTCAAATATATATTTTAAATTTTTTTTAAAATTTTTCATATATTAATTATGTTATTTAAAATTTAAAATTGTATTTTTTCATGAAATTTTCCAGCGATCTTTTAGTGGTGTTTTCAACTATGAAAATATCCATCTATGTTTTTTTCTCACTAGTTTTATAATACATATAAATATATATATTTTTTAGGATTATGATGTTGATATGTTAAGGATACCCATTTTCATTTCCAGGGGTAAATCAATGAAGAAATGATAAATGTATTCATTAACTTGTGGAATATATTTTATCATCCGAGTTCTAGAAGCCACCTAGAGATGCCACGTACCTAGTTGGTCACATAGCCTCAAGCGTATTACCCCAAATTCCAGAGGCTTTCGACTAGCAGCGAGGGCCCTGGGTGTGATAGTGGGAAACTATTCCCTCATTGGAAGAGTGACACATCAGAAGGGAAACAAATAAATAATAGTAGAAGCAGTAAATATACCAACAATAGTAATAGTAGAAGACTGGAATAACAAACAACTGAAGCACATATATAGATGATATGTGATACATGTGTCTAGGAAAATTTCCAAACAAGTCACGATAATGGAATAAAAATAGTACTAAACCAAGGTATAAAAAAATCTCTTTATCATAGAAAGCCTAAGGTTGGTACCATTCTCTCTACCTCCATAGAAAGTCTACTAACTGAAGTTGAAGGGCTCTTACCCTTGTCTATACCTACTGAAATATAATATTTTTGGGACCAAAAGCATGTCCCAAACACGGTGTTAGACTAAATACTAGTAGGAAACCACCCAACGATCAAAGCCTAATAGTTAGTGAATATATGGAAGGTAAAATTATAGAAGCATTAAACAAGAAAGCACTTAACAGAAAAAATTCCATATATAATGAAACTAATCATTCACAGTAACCCTCTAGAAAGTGCACAGAGCCTATCCCTTCTGGTTCTGTTATAAGAATATATAAAGTATCTCTTTGGAAGTGCTCACAGTCAATTCTGTTATAGTCAAAGGTAAATCAAGACTCTCTGAGGAAGCTCACACGGTCAATTTCCTTTACAGTCTAATCTATGTCAAGGACTCTCTGAGGAAGCTCATATGGTCAATTCCCATTATAGCCCCAAGTGGTTCAAAGACTCTCTAAGGAATCTCACATGTCAATTCCCTGTATAGACCTATGTGGATCAAAGACTCTCTAAGGAAGCTCACATGTCAATTCCCATTATAGTATATGGTTCTCAAAGACTCTCTGAGGAAGCATACATGGTCAATTACCATATAGTCTAAAGTGCTCAATGACTCTTAGAGGAAGCTAATACGGTCAATCCCCACATAGTCTAATGTCCTCAAAGACTCTCTGAGGAAGCTCAAACAGTCAATCCCCATATAGTCTAAAGTGCTCAATGACTCTCTAAGGAAGCTCACTCGGTCAATTCCCCTTATAGTCTCCTACACCAGGTTCTCACAGCCTTGTGTAAGTCAACGCGCATATAAATTCAATATGTTCAATGTAAATGTCAATAACTTCTTGGCTAATCAATCTATAGAATCTCAAGCATATCATAATTCAAACAATCTACCTTACTACACTAGGTATGGAAAACACACAAGGCGGCCAAATAGGCTAAGTAGACCAACGGTCGTAAACAGAAAATGCATGGGAAACACATCCAAAGCATAGAAATCAACCCTATTTATTTCCAATTAACCATTACACAAGAATACAAGCATGGAAGGAAATCAACAGGGGTAAAACGTCGAGCAAACCATACCACATTCAAGGGTATTTGTCATTATTGCACATAATACTAAAATACATTCAATGGAAAGGCACAAAACACATACCTCAGCATAGGGAGTTCACTAAATGTTAACCTTGAAGCTTGAATCACCTAAGAACATCAATGATCTAAAAAATATCTCAAACGCTCAATAGAGGATAACTTGAGGAAGAAGATGAATCATGAAACGAAGCTCAAGAATAATAGAGAACATACCCAGGCGATCCCAACACTATCGGCGATGGTCAAATCGGTGATCAGATGGAGGATCAAGGGCTCAGAGAAAGATCAGGGCCGTATGAGTTCTCTCAGATGAAGAAAACTTAGAAGAAGATGGTTCTGGTGATTAGACGCACCCTGGTGCGTTTAACAAAAAAATAAAGTACTCAGTGTGTACTTTTGAAGTACATGGCGTGTAATTTCGATTTCAGTACTCCACTTTAGGCGGCCTCCAAGTCACCCTCACCCGTGTGCATGGCCGCTACACGGATAGCACCCAGCTACCTGTGGTAACTGAGTAAACGACATGTACTCATAAAGTACATGGCGTGTACTTTGAAAATTTCCAGAATTTCCTCTTCTTCTAAAAAACGATTATAAAAGGAAAAAAATTACCTAAAAAGAAAGTATGATTTCTTACAAACTCCCCCCTTAAAGAGATTCATCCCTGAATTTCCCTAGATTGGTGTATAAGAAGAAACCTCGAATAGTTTTGGCCACTATTCTCATACATTGGCTTTCCTCTCCAAAGTCTAGTCCTATACCCACCTGTGCTGCCATAGCACTAATACTAATGAAACTGACCGGCCAAAGAGAACCTTTTTACTACGATCAAAAATCTAGATAGGATGCTTCTCAAATGACTGATCCACTTCAAGCTCAACCTCCTCGGGTTGAAAGACATGAGACAGGTCATAAAAGTAACGTTGGAGCTGAGAAACATGAAAACATTCGTGCATAGTCTTGTACCTCTGGGGTAATTACAACTGATAGGCAATCATCCCAACTCTATCTAACACCTCAAATGACCTGAAGTACCTCAGTGAAAGATTTCCCTGTCTCCTAATCCTCTTATTTCCCAACCTCAGTGTGACACACATGAAAACCTGATCCCCGACCTCGAACTCCAGAGGTCATATCTGCTGATCATCATAAAACTTATTTCGAGACAATGCAGTATCCATCCTCTTTCGAATCAACTCTATTTACTTGGTGGTCTCCTGAACAAGAAGATGTCTTAGTAAAGCTGCCTCTCCTACCTCCAGCCAATATAAGTGTGATTGGCATGGCCTACCGTACAAAGCCACGTAAGTTTTCATCTGAATAATTGCTTGAAAACTATTATTAAAGGAAAACTCCACAAGAGGTATATGTATCTACCAAGAACCCCAATAATCTAGGATGCATGCTCGGAGCATGTGTTCATGCACCTGAATCTTACGCTCGGACTGGCCATCTGTCCGGGGGTGGTAAGCCATACTCAAAAGTACCTGTATACCCAAATCCTTCGGAGGTCCCTACCATACCCAAGAAGTAAAACGTGCTTCCCTGTCTGAAACAATGGACCGTGGAACTCCATGCAGACATAAAATCACATGGATGTACAACCGTCCCAGCTCATCAACAATGAAGGTCTTCTTCATTGGCAAGAAGTGTTCAACCTTCAATAGTATGTCAATGACAACCCAAAATACATCATTCCCTCGAGGCGACCTTGGAAACCCTATTGCAAAATCCATCATGACGCCATTCCACTTCCACTCAGGAATGGGTAACTGCTGCAAAAGCCCTACTAGCTACTGATGCTTCTCCTTCACATACTGAGATGTAGAACACCTCATGAAGAAACCAGCAATTCCCTCTTCATACCTAGCCACCAATACTGATGGTGTAGATCACGATACATGAAAACCCTACAACAGCTCCTCGCATATATCTGATGGCACCCATACGCACCACTGAAATGGAAGATCTCATCCCCACCTACTATCCATCCATGAATAGGGTCCTCTCCTGACACACTCTCCCGTAGGACTATGACTTCTAAATATAAAATCTTCTTTATTGAAACTTGATCTAGAACAGTAGAGGTAACAACTACATAAGAAAGAAACATCTACCCCAAACAGTCGAGCACCTCCAAATGCATCTCAGAGAACAAAACCATAATCTGTCACTCACTGTTGGCCTCCGGAACTAACTATATTTGAGTCCTCATGTTCAACGCAGTAGCCACTACGTTGCCTTTCCAAGGTCTATAGGCAAGCTCAAAGTCAACGGTCTGTAGGTACTCAAACCACCTTCACTGTCTCAAATTCAGATCACACTGAGTAAAAATGTACCTTTGACTTTTGTAGTCGGTGAAAAAACACACAATTTTCTACTAGAAGATAATGTCACCAACAGCGCAAGGCATTAAAAACTGCCACCAACTCAAGATCATGTTTTAGGTAATTCCACTCGTGTGGCCTCAACTATCAAGACCCATTGCCAAAGACTCCATCTCCTAGCATAACCACATCTCCCATCCCGATACCTGATGTATCATAGTAAACATTATAGCTGTTGCCCAGCTATGAAAATAATTATATCTGTTCAGAAGCAAACCTCCCATTAAACTCCTGAAAGGAAGAATCAAAAAAATCTATCCATAGAAACATTGTACCCTTCTTAGTTGAAACTGTCCGTGGTGCTGTTATGCATGAAATGTCTTATATGAAACATATGTAGTATCCAACCAGCCCAAGAAAACTTTGCACCTCAATGATATTCTTTGTCTTCTCCCAGGAAACTACTGCTCTCACTTTCTCTAGGTCTACTGATACATCTATCTTTGAGATAACATGACCCATGAAGTGAATCTAATCCATCCAAAAGAATCATTTTGAGAGATTATCATATTGCTGATGTTTTCTCATTGTACTCCAAATGATCTCAAGATGGGTAGAATGGTCATGTCGAGTGTGAGAGTACACCAAGATATCGTCCATGAAGACCACCACAAAAGAATTCAAGTATGGATGGAACACTCAGTTCATCAGTGCCATGAAAACTACAGGTGAGTTCGTGAGACTGAATGGCATAACCATATACTCATATAGACCACACCTACTTCGAAAGGATGTAAGTGGTATATCTGATGGTCTAATGTGCAACTGATGGTAACCAGATATCATGTCAATCTTCTAGAACACCCAATCTCCTCGAAGCTTATCAAATAGATCCTAAATCCTATGCAAGGGGTATCAGTTCTTGACCTTCAACTGGTTCAACTTCTTATAGTCCACATGAAGCCTGAGGGTACCGTCTACCTTCTTCAAAAACAAGATAGGTGAACCCCAAGGAGAAGTACTAGGTCAGATGATTCCCTTTGCCTGCAACTCCTCCAACTATTTATTGATCTCTTACAACTCAGATGTAGCCATCCTATAGGGAGGAATGGAAACCGGTGCCACCCCTGGCACAATCTCAATAGAAAAGTCTACCTCATGCTCTAGACTCACCCCTAAAAAGTCTTCTAGAATGACATCTCTGAAATGATCCACCACTAGGGGAATTTCTAAATGTGAATTCGTTTGCTCATCCAAATATAAACTAGCAATCTGGGATGAAACTCTTCCCAGCCCATGACACTCGGGTCCTGCTCTGCTCGCCTAGACATCCCACTCGACGTTATGAAGAAAAGATCAAACCTCTGGTGATGTGGAACTCAACCTGCAGTGATAATAGTCGACAACTTCTTGGAATGGAACTAACCATCCCATCCTGAGAATGAAATCATCACATGTCATCTCCAGGACATAGAGGTCCCATAAGAAATGACACGCACCAACCTGTAAAGGGAACTCCCTGCACTATCATACACTAGTCGTTCTAGTCGCCAAGGGAGTGTCTAGTGTCAAGATATCGTCAGAGGAAAAGATGAAGAGACCATGGATCTCCACAATATAAAAAAATAATAATATATGGTAAGCCCCTGTATTGAAATGATTAGAAGATAAAACAGAGGCTACTATGATCGTACCTCGAAAGGTAGAGGGTACGAGATACTGCTCCAACAAGGTCTGCTCTACTGCAAAAGTCTGAACTGAACCGTGGTCCTATCAGCCTACCTAACCACTCTAAGCTGATCCACCCTGTTGTCGCTGAAAACACAGTGATTGACCATCATGGCCATGACCTCCACCTCAGTCTGAATGACCAGAAGAACTCCAGTTCCCTGACTAGTGAAAAACTGGTGGTGATGCTCCTGAACATGGAGTTGTAGAAGAACCCCTATCACCAGCTGATGGTGGGAAGATCTAACTAAAGAGCTAAAGGTGACCCATCTTCTCGCATGATTGTCACTCCACTGGGTCTCTCGGGCAATGTGGCCTCATATTCATTCTCTTAAAGCACTAGTTGAACACCACCTCACTACCAGAAGATGCATCCCACCAACTCTAATATCATCATGAAGTCTTTCAATGGCACTTCTTGCTATCATTAAGAGAAGTAAAAACTCTAAATGCTGAACTTCCCTAGCTCATAGCTCCAGAATCCCTCAGATTATACTCAGTGATCAGTTCCTGGTTGACGATAGAGGATATCTATGTCAACCTGAAGATGTTCACCTGAGATCAGATGTCATGCCTCAGACCATCCATAAACTTTCGTGAAAGGAACAAATCATTACCTACTAGAATATTCCTGAATCGGTGCAACTCTATGAAGTGATAGGAATACTCCATAACAGAAAGAGTACCCAATTCCAGGGTCATGAACTCCCGAGCTCGAGCGGCCCTCAACGTCTCTACGTAGATGTAATCGTAGTAGATGCTCCAAAACTCATCCCAAGACATATTCTCATGGCATCCTACCTTTGAGATCACCATCCCACCACCTCTTGCAGGACTCTAAAATCATGTATGTATTGAGTTTCAACCTATTCTATGGAGGTATCTATAGATAATTGAAAATCATCAGTGTGGCTTCTAGCCAAGAATCTGCAGCCTGGGGTCCTCAATCCCTTGAGAAAGTGGGAGGATGCTGCTGCTGAATGACTCGCGTCAATTCTACCTTCGATGGGGCGGGAGGCGGTGCTCCATGAAAGGTCAGAATCATCCTCCAAAATCCCTCTTTGAACTATGAATCAGCACCTATGTCGGGTATAATGGCAGGAGCCAAGACTAGAACGATAAGAGGATCTGCAGGTAGTCCCTGATCATCTATGTTCGTTGTCTGATCACCACCTGGAAACTGGCATACAATCGGAGGACGTCATGGTGGCATGACTCTGCAAGGTCATGCACACACCATAGAATATGATTATATAGGATTGAAAACAAGAAGTGTAAGAAGGGAACATGATAAAGAAAGCACTCTAGTTTTACAAAACATGACTACACGGCGTGTACAATTCATACACGGCGTGTAACCTTAATTCATTTACATGGGCGTGTACTCCTACCAAAACTATTCATGTAACACCCCCAACACACAGTGTTCTGTCTTAACACATGGAATGTACTTGAATCCTCTTCCCCTGCCCGAGTCCTTCTACATAGTTAAACCACACAGCTCTCCTATGACAAGACTACACAGCGTGTTCATGGTAGACACGGCGTCCACTAGACAATCTTCACCTGGCCCATGTTATTAGTGACACTACCTAACACATGTCTCACATTACACGATGAGTTCAAGGTGGACATGGCGTGTATGTTAAAGGAGAACACTAACCATTGTTGTTCGTGACATGGTCGGGTACCTTGGTTAGACTGCCCGATGTGTTTACTCCTGGCATGGTGTGTATAGCTTAAGGTTTATCCATCTGTGTTGTTAGTTACATGGGAAGACAAAGGTTCAAGACAACACAACGTGTTCCCACCATACATTCCCCATCCTGTGTCTCTACCCACACGGCCGATGACCCGGTTAGAGACTACATGGGTTGTACATAAAGTACATAGTGTGTACAAAAATTACACGGTGTATACATAATATTAATAGTATCTTCTTGAATATAAGAACACATGGAATATACTTAACATTACCCGACATTTATTATGGGTTTCTCCAGGAAGTAAGCCTCAGAAACTACTCTAGAACCCAAAAACCACTGAAATGGTCATTGAAAGTGCCAAATTCTGATACATGAGGGCCCATACTCCCTGTGAATACAATTTGAACATCATATACACATTATAACATGGGAAACAAGGAAATAATCTACCAAATTTCCATCCATGAGGGCCTGTAACCCCTCATGAACCAGAGTTTGGTGTTCATTCAAACAAAACCTTACACAAAAATACCCTATCAAACAACAAGTATTTTTATCAAGGAATCTATCACAACAACATGCATATTATACAAAACATCTATCAAAACAACATGTAATCTCTAATTTATCCAAGATGGCATGGAAAGAATGCATGACATGTGATTTCAAGCAAGTACATATATGATGAATCAAGTGGAATACTCTCATCTCATCGAGTTGTGATAGAAATAGAACCTTAATAACATTAATGGTAATATGAAAAAACATGTGAATCACCCAACGGTAAAAGTCAAATCAACCGTAATGTGTAAAATCCAAAACATTGCATTAAACGAGGTAGATTGACTTTTCCATATACACGGGTTAAATACTCCTAGGCACAACTTATTACCAAGTACTTATTCTATCCTATCCCTGTATAAAGGCTCCAAATAGTATGTTAAGAGAAATGAATCCTCTGATACCACTTTGCAATGTCCTGGTTGGAGATGCCACCCAGAGATGCCCTGTACCCGGTCTGTCACATGGCCTCAAGTGCATTTCCTCAAATTCCAGAGGCTTCTGACTAGCATCGAGGGCCTTGGGTGTGATAGTGGGGATACTATCACCTCATTGTAAGAGTAACATAGTGGAAGGGAAACAATTACACAATAGCGAAAGAAGTAAATATAACAACAATAGTAATAGTGGAAGACTGGAATAAAAAACAACTGAAGCACATATATAAATGATTTATGGTACATGTGACTAGGAAACAGCCAAACAAATCATGATCCTAGAATAAAAATAGTAATAAAAAATGGTACAAACGAAACAAATAAACATCTCCATAGCATTGCTAGCTTATGCTTGGTCTCATGCTCTCCAGCTCCATAGCAAGTCACATACATGATGTAGAAGGGTGCTTGCCCTTGCCTATACCTATAGAAATATAATCTGTTTGGGCCCAAAAGCATAGCCCAAACAAGGTGTGAGACTAAATCCCATTAGGAAACCACCCAAAGTTCTATTACTAATAGTTAGTGAATATATGGCAGGTAAGAGTACAGAAATAGTAAACAAGAAAGCACTCTACATAGACAATTACACATATAAAAACAACTAATCAAGCACAATAGCCCTCTAGGAAGTGCACAAAGCCTATCCCCTCTGGTTCGGCTAAATGAATATATAAAGACTCTCTGAGGAGGAACTCATGGTCATTTACACTTATAGTCAAAGGGAAATCAAGACTCTATGAGAATGCTCACACAATCATTTCCCATTATTGTATAAGGTAAGTCAGGGACTCTCTGAGGAATATCCCTCGATTAATTTTCTTTATAACCCAAGTGGTTCAAAGAATCTCGAAGGAATATCACACGTCATTTCCCCTTATAGCCCCATGTGGTTCAAAGACTCTATGAGGAAGCTCACACGTCAATTCTCCTTATAGTCTATGATGCTCAATGTCTCTCTTTGGAAGCATCCACAGTCAATCCCCATATAGTCTAAAGTGCTCAAAGACTATCTAAAGAGGATCACACGACTAATCACCATATAGTCTAATGTGATCAAAGACTCTATGAGGAACCTCACATGGTTAATCCCAATATAGTCTAAAGTGCTCAAAGACTCTCTGAGGAAGCTCACTCAGTCAATTCCCCTTATAGTCTTCTACACCAGGTTCTCACGACTCCGTGAAGTCAACAAGAATAGAAAAGAAATATAGAAAATGTAAACCTCAAGAAATACATGGCTAAACAGCTTACAACAACTCAAGCATAACATTATTCAAACACTCCACACTATATAACTAGGCCTGGAAAACAGGCTAGGCGGCCAAACATGCTAAGCAGAGCAACGGTCATAAACAGAACCAGCAAGGGAAACATATCCAAAGCGTATAAATCAACCCTATTCATATCCAATTAACCTGTACACAAGAATAAAAGCATGTAAGGAAACAACAGGGGTAAAATGTTCAACAGGCAATACCCCCTTCAAAGGTATTGGTCAATATTGCACATAATACTCAAATACATTCAACGAAATGGAATAAACCACCTGACTCAGAATTGGGAGTTCACTAAATGTGTACCACGAGGCATAAATATCCATATAAATATAATGATCTACAAAAATGTTTGATACATTCAAGGTAGGATAACTTTAGGAATAATATGAATCATGAAATGAAGCTCAAGAAGAAGATAGAACTAACCGAGGTGATCCCAACACAATCAATGATGGTCGAATCAGAGATCAGATGGAGGCTCAGGGGATCAGAGAAGGATCACAGTTGTACGGGTTCTCTCGGATGAAGAAAACCTAGAAGAAGATGGTTCTGTAAATTAGAAGCTCCCTCAATGCGTTTAATGAAAAAAAGAAAGTAAACGACATGTAATTTTAATGTACATGGCATGTACTCGTTGTTTCTGTACTCCACTTTACGCAGCTTCCAAGTCAACCCAACAAGGCCGTGTGCATAGAAACTTCATGACCAACACCTGACTACCTGTGTTAACCAAGTACACGACGTGTACTCATAATTACACAGCGAGTACTTCAAAAAAATTCAGAATTTCCTATTTTTCTCAAAAATGGCCAGAAATGGAAAAACATACCTGAAAAGAAGGTCCGGGTTCTAAAAAATATTTAAATGAATTAAATTTTTAGTGGGTATATAATAGAACTACAATAAATTACATAAGGATAAATAATTCACGAGTTATCTATATTTTTAATTATCCTTATTCCAAGTTCACAAAGTTATGAGTGGACCTCATTTCATGTCCATAAATTTATGTAAGGACCTAGTTTCATGTCCATAAGTTTATATGAAGAACTAATTTAATTTTCTTAAATTAATGAGTGAACATGTTACAATTTATATATGTTCAAAATGTTATAATATAATATTTAATTACAAATTCCATTATTTATCTGATAATCACATGATTCATGATTTATTATTAATGATTCCATACTCATTTATTGTTTTTATTTTATTATAAAAAATACTCAAACTAGAAATCATGAATAAATATATTTAACTGAATGGGTATGACTATCTTATGTTCTTATCATGTTCTCATACACATATGGTCACATATTATAATTGAATAATATATAATATTTTTTCCCTTAATGAGTATTTATGCTCTGCCTTATTATGTTTCTATTTTCTTCATGTTATGAAAAAATGTTATAAATATGTAATGTCTGAGGAAAGTACTATGATATAAAAAAAATTCATAGATATGTTGAATATCTATTAGGAAATAAAAATTTTATGTAAATATTCTCCAATGATCTTAAATATTTAGGATTATAGGGCATTTCTAATAGAGTTATGTATTTAATATTCATATAATATGACATAATAATTATATTTGTTTTTATCATGACATCTCAATTGGTATTACAGAAGGGTTTTATTATGTTTAGAGGATATGACCAATGAAATTTGTAGGAAACTATGGGGATAAGTATTATTATAGGATAATATAATAATGTTTTTTTAATGTATATAATATTTGGTTTTCCTAGAAATTAAATTCTCATCTTGGAACTTGATGGTGGTTGTAGTTGTCTCACATATACACCTTAGTATAACAAATATTAGAGGGGTGAAATAGATATTAATATGATTATACCTAGGACAACATGTGTGGGCCTGTGACTACACATATAATTATACACAATCATGGTATATTCTTAGATGAAGTTATAATCTCATTATAAAACATTACGATGAATGAGATGACATGTAATGTGATAACATATGATAATCCCTAGTGATATGGTATGAAATTAATGTGGCATGGGTGGAAAGAAGGTGTAATGAAATAATTGATTTTAGGAATGATTTTATAATTATATGATTGAAAAAAATTATTAATGTTTCTTAATGGTCATGCTAACCATTTTGTTTATAAGATGGGTTTAATGATAAAATGGTGATGTGGTGGTGGTTTCATGTTCGATGAAACATTTGAATTGAATTCATTGAAAACAATTATATGTATTCAATTATATATTAAATAGTATCAAGGAATTTTAATTTCTATCTTCAGTGGCTTAATGTTTTGTTAGATGTTTAAAATCCTTTTGGTATGATGATCATATCTGTAGTGTATATATCATCTATAATAGAAGTTCTTGGGAATATGTTTTCTATATATCTTGAGATTTTAGATCTAGTTTATTTTGAAGTGATCTTGGGCATATATTTTTAGTCTATTTATAGATCCCATTTCCATTTTTTATGAAGGGAAGCCTCATTCAATATTATGAATCAATCTATGATTATATTTTTGTATGAGGATGAATAAGAACATATAATGTAAGACACTTCAATTTTATTAGTCTTTCATAATAATTAATATTATTATTTATCTCAAATGGTTATGGAGAAACATAATATTTAAGAAGTTCCCTTTTTAGGATCATGAAAACATATTTTAGGAAGAATTTTTTTGTCTTCCCTCGAATCATGCAGTTCAGTTTTCAGTTGAACTCATGACCTGTGCTACACATATTTCAAAGCCTTCATATGGAATGACCATGATTTATTTGACGTAATTAAAGAATTAACTATTGGAAAATATTTATAATGCATTCATAAAACATTAAATCACCAAAATGTACACATATTCATTTTGGTAAGAAGGATGATGGTACATTGCATATTTTTATTTATTATTGAGAAGTTAACAAGATCCCTATCAAGAACATGTACATTTTATTCTCTATTGTTTCTGTGTTTCATTGACAACATATACATCAATAATTTTCAAATGATGAAATTCATTTTAGATATCACCAATTGAGGATCATGATGGATGATACACCTAATAAAATATTCTATAGGGGTTATGTTCAAAATAAATTTATATTAATTCCTTTTGGACATACCAATGACCGTATTATCTTCATTGATTTAAGGATCCATGTTTGCAGAGATAACTTTGATCATTTTATTGTAGTCTATATAGATGATATTATTATATATTCTATGATCAAGGAAGATCATGATGATTAGTAAAATATTATTTTAAGAACTCCATGGAAATATTTGTTTTTAAAAAAAATTAGCATGTATGATTTATAGGTACAAAGTCCTTTATTCTTGGGTTATATAATCTCATGAAATGGTATATATGTGGATCATTAAAAGATAGATGTTATAAAGAAATGGACTATACTAACCATGATAAAAATATACATAATTTTCATGGGTTGGCTAGATACTGCTGAATATTTTTTAGCGATATCTAAAAACTATGATATCTAATAATTTTGTTGACTCAAAATGTATCCAATTTCCATTGAACATATGAATGTAATGGGAATCTAATATATCTAAAATCAAGGTTTTTAAGGGAACCAATGCTAACACTAAAATGTACTATAAAAGGGTTTACAATCTATAATGATGCATTTCTGAAGGTACTGGGACGAATCCTCATGCAGAATGATATTATGAAAGGTTCTTCATCTTCTAATTGAAAATCCATCAGAAAATTTACCAAACTCATGATTTGGAGTTTGTAGTAGTAATTTTTTCATTGAAAATATAGAATAAATTTTTTATGTTTAAATATGTGATATATAAATATATCATTAAATATTGAAGTACATATTCACATATAGAGAGATAAATATGCATGAAAAGAGATAGTTATATTTGAAAAATGATTATGACTGCATAATACCTAACCACCCCAGCATGAAGAACATGGTGGCTGATTATATGAGTTTTAAATTCTATTCTAGTTTCTTATTATTAGTTTTGAAAGAGGATAAATATTTATATATTTTTAGAATATGGATTTTAAATCTTAATGAATGGGGAGGGTTTTTATTTTTCTCATTTTAATTTCCAACCATCCATCTATGTTATTATTAATGAGGAGTAGAAGGTGGATGTGGAACTATTGAAGAAGGTGATTAATGTTCCTAGGATCCACCATGATTATGATGGAATGATAAGATTCAGGAATAAAGTATGTTTCCCATCAATACCAGATTTGAATGTGGAGATGTTGGATTAAAATAATAGTACATCATTATTTATTCATCCCATATATATGAAGATGTATATTGATTTAAACTAGTAACATTAGTGGGTTAATAGGAAAAAGCATATTGTAGAGTATATATCTCAATTCCTAGAATTTCAAACAATTATTTATATGAGAAATTATTCTCTTGGGATTGTAATACCATTACACATAATAGAATAGAATATTAAAAACATTACAATGGATTTCATCGTTAGAATCCACAAAACATATAAAGGGAACAACACTTTTTGGGTTGTAGTCGATTGAATTATGAAGTCAACACATTTCATTAAAATACGATAATACTTTTCACTTGATTATGTTTCTAGAATATGCATTAAAAAAGTAGTATGGTTTCATTGAATATAATATTCGATTATATCCAATCATTTTAAAAGGTTTACCTTGAGGATATAGAGATGAATTTAGAAATCTTTGAATATAGAGTTAAACATTAGTACAACAAACAATCCTTAGATATATTTTTAATCTAAGAGAGAAATTCAAACCATATAAGATACGTTCATAGAATGATATATCTTTTGGGGATAAACTAGTTGATATTTTATCCAAGAAATTGTATCATCCATTATGGTATAGATATTGTTTTTGGGTTGTTTTGAGAAAAAATAATTAAATGGGGATTTTATGAGTACTCTCCATGTACTTCCATGTACACGAAGTGTACCCAGTAGCCACGTACAGTCGCGTACTGACCATGTAATAGCCTAGTACCTTTCTATATGATGATTTGGAAGACTCCCATATGTTCGAGGCCTATTGGGGCCAATACATGGTGTGTACTATTAATGGACATGTAGTGTAAGTTTCTTTTTTATATCATATATGAGAAAGGGGTTGAGTCTCATGTTTTTAAACACCTTCTTCTTCCATTTTTTGGTACAAGTGCACTCGAGACCAAAGAACAAAGATCAAAGCCCCAATTCTATGTTTATGCTTCGATTGATACACAATCAGCGCATTGGAACCCCACCAGTGAGTTCTATAGTACTCTAGATCATTTCTTCCTGATTCCTCCTCTCTTGTGTGTTATTCAATGTTCATTGCTTTTTTACCTTTTTATAGATCTTCACTGATCTGGGTGGATTCATGGTTTGACATTAATGTATATCGATCATATGACAAAGAGGTAGCTGGTTTGTTCCTTTTGTTTTGTTTTCATGTATTATATATGATTAAAGTGCCTCATAACCATGTTTGGGGTATTTCTTTATTGGGAATTTAACCATATTTCAACTTATATGGTTTGTTAAATTTATAAACAGTTGTTTCTTATGTGTAGGGTTAGATACCTTGTTTATGGGACACCTCATGTGTGTGTTTACCTTGTTTGTTTATAGTCATTTGGTCTATAATTCCTATTAGGATTTATTTACAAGCCTTATTTTATTAGGATGGAGTTAATAATTATATTTAATGACTTTGTTATCAATTAGTAATTTTCACTAAGGGTCTTGGACTGTGATAGATTCCGAAAGGGGTTAGACCATAAGAGGTACTGAGTTGATAGTCTATAATTTACTTAAGAGAATGTTGACCCAAGGGTTAAGAATATGATATATTTCTGAGGAGGTTGTCGATAATTCAATTGTTCTTTCTTTAGACCAAAAGGGTTAGACCGTAAGAGCTGCCAATGAGGTCATTTATATTTTATTAAATGAATTTTTGACCTTGGGGTTTAGACAATGATAGCTTGACTGGGTGGTTGTTTATAATTTTGGAATGTATATTTGACCAATGGGTTAGACCATGAAAAATTTCATAGTGGTTCGTTGTTAAATGAATTTATTTTTTTGTTAGACCAAGGGTATTAGACATTGAGAAAGTTTTTCTTGTTATGGAATTGTTATAGTTGATTTGATTTCAACGTCGAGGTGATTCACTTGTTTTTTACAAATAGGACTGATATCATTGTGGTTAAATTTATGTTTCAACCTGATGATATGAGGGTATTCATTCTCATGCATCGTATAGGTACATTCTATAGATCACATGTCAGGCATTCTTGTCATGCCATTTAGGGTGAATTACTGATTATATGTTCTTGTGATAGATCATGTGCTAGATATGCATGTATTTTGTGATATATGTTGTGATATTAATACCTAATATTTTAATAGTTTATTGGTATATGTATAGTTTCATTTGTTTGGACAACAATCTTTGGTCCTTGAGGTGTTATGGGCTCTCTTGGATCATAATTTGGTTGATCATGTTTGAACATTAATTGAAATTTATTAAGATATGACATGAATAAGGATCCCAAACACTGATTCGAGGGGAGTATGGTCTCTCACGAATTAGAAAATGGCATGCATAGGCCAGATATTATGATTTTGGGGGTTCTTGAGAAGTCATGGAGGCTTACTAATTAGATAACACGGTGTGTGATGTTATGAAAACAAGCCATGTTTCCTTATGTTGTTGATGAAATTACTATTCTTTTGTACACACCATGCACCATATGGACACACTGTGTAGTGGTTGAATGTGTGAATACATCTGTGAGTTGAGACAAGGGTTTGGTAATCTCTTGGTTGAACACTCCATGTACTGGAAGTACACATCGAGCTATAGTCGACCGTGTGTCCGACCATGTGACTGATGACATGGGTGGATAGAACCTTTGAGTATATATTGTTTCTAGAGTGTGCACTCCCTATAGTGTTACACCAGTTGAACTGTGTAGTTGAAGCTATGTAGAATTACCTGGGCTTGAAGGGATATTCAAGTACATGTCATGTCTCATGGGGAATATGTCATGTGTTAGGGGTGTTATAAGACCAAGTTCACTGAGGTACACACCCATGTTAAGGTGTAAAGGAACATGCCATTTAGTGTTTCTACACATTGTGTAACCCTATTTGGTAAAACATGAATGATTTATTTCATTGTTTACATTCATTCAATTTTGAGTTGTAGTTCAGTTGATCTTGTACTGAGGTTCACATTTGACCTTGCATATTGATGCCAGCAAGACATCCTCTGGTTGTAATAAAAGTACAGGGAGGTGATCAGAAACCAGAAATTATAGATCATGGACTACTAAGATATCCTCATGTCGTTCTTGTTATATAACCAACTATTATACTAGATTATGGCTCTAATTCACCGTTTCACAAAGGATTTATAAGGATGTTGTAAACTTTTTAGAGAGCACCACATCTCGCCCCGACTATGGCACTGTTGACTGAGTGTTCCAATAGAAGAATCTTCCCACTATTTCTGGGGATGGAGGACCACATGATATGGAGTCAGGGTTGGAGTCCATTCTTTCTATCTTCGAGAATTTATAGATTCCTCTAGAGAGGAGGGTGAAGCTCACAACATTCATGCCATGTGATTCCTCTAAGAGATGGTGTAATGATATCTCACAAGCGGTATGTCATCAGGATATGGATTTAGAAGAGTTTCAAAGGACCTTATATGATTACTTATACCCCTAATACATTGAGGGCTGACCGAGCCTGGGAGTTCATGCATTTGGAGAAGCGACCACTTTCATTAATGGATTGTTCTTCTAACATTAGTGAGCTTCATTGATTCAAACCTATTTTGGGATGTGACGATTTATCACTGTATAAGATAATTTTAGATGGTATCATGTATGACATATCCTCAGAAGTGAATATTTTAAGGTTGACTTCGGTGACTATTATAATAAACTTGGAACTGATTACTGAGCGTAATTTTAGGGTTATTGGAGTAGTGATCCATGTTGGATCAACATCCAGGACCGGTACACCTTCGACCGACATCCGAAATCACTGTAGGTATGTATATTTAGGTACAAATTTAGTGTGATACTATTACGGATGAAGTGGGATTACAAGACCACATTGCATGAGGGACCCATTCATGTTTCTATCTTTTGTAATGATGGCCCACATTCATCATTTTTTTATAATGTTCTCACAGACAACATGTGATAAGGGATTTGTTATGACTCCACATTCAGGAGCAGGAAAACGAATTTCTCATCAGTTATGGACCAAGAGTTCTTCAGTACATTCCCGAGGAAGTGGTTGTGGATATGGTATCTAGATGATAGGTTTTCAATGGTAATAGGGTGGATCAGCTAATGGTAAATAGGCATTGTCATTGGGCCATGGTACATTTTAGACTTTTTGTGATGGAATAGACCCAGCATGAGCAATATCCCAGACCCACTACATTTAAAGGTATGGTCCTAGTTGCCTCATTTTTAGCTTCTTTTCATTTTTATATAGGTGATTCTCAAAGTTTTATATTTGTTTCCATTATAGAGTTCCTTGGGCTCTCTAGGTTTATGTCTGATGATTTTATGATGCTAGACACTCCAATGTGGATTAGGATAGATTGTCTGCATCAGTGCAAAGAGTTCCCTTTTGATATTGGTTGGTGTAACTTTTACTATGTCCTCTATGTATTAGAGATGACATGATTTAATTTTATTCTCGGAATGGATTGTTTTGTCTCCTTTCCGGCCTTTTTTTATAACTATCGTTGCCCATTGATCTTTACGTCCCCAAAGGGCGAATACTTTCTAAAAAGGGCGAATGGGAAGTCCATGAGAGTAGATCTAGACCCGAGAATCATGTGTTGGGAAGAATTATAGCTCAGATTTCTATTTTATATCTAGATGACCAAGGGACATCAGAGATGGACATTCCTCTAGTGATGGATTGTTGTCTAGATATCTAGTAAGACAGCTCTTCATGTTTACCTCTAGAGTGAGAGGTAGATTTATCTATTGATCTTGTTCAAGGAGAAGAACCTGTGTAAAGTTTTTCATATTGGATGGCTACAATAGAGTTACATGTGCTCAATAAGTAGTTGTAGGTGTTGCAGGCAAAGGGTTTCATCCGACCAAGCACTGCTCCTTGGGGTTTACATGTTATTTTTGCAATAAAGGATGACGATAACCTCAAGAATTTGTGTGGATTAATGGAAGATGAACCATTTGATGATCAAGAACCCATATCCATTTATAAGGAATTCTTATCTCTATGATTAGTACCAAGGATCCTCAGTGTTCTCAATGATTGACTTGAGATCCGGTTATCATCAGTTGCACGTTAGACCATTAAATATACTTCTTACATCCTTTTAAATATGGTATGGTATATATGAGTATTTGGTTATTCCATTCAGTCTCATGAACACGATAACAATTTCCTGTGCACTAATGAACAGAGTGTTCCATCCTTACTTGGATTCATTTGTGGTAGTTTTTATAAACAATATCTTAGTGTACTCTCATACACAACAAGACTATGCATCCCATCATGATATTGTATTTAGTAAACTGAGAAAGCATTATTTATATGTTAATATCTCAATGTGAAACTTTTGATAGACTATATTCACTTATTGGGTTATTTCATCCAAGAGACAAGAGTATCAGTAGACCTAGAGAAACTGAAAGTGGTAGTTTCCCGGGAGCAGCCAAAAAACGTCTTTGAGGTAAGAGGTTTTCTGGGTCTGGATAGTTACTAAATACGCTTTATACATGACATATCACACCGAGAAGAACCTATGATGTGCCTGACTAAGAAGGTTGTAATGTACTTTTGGACAGATTCCTATGATTCATCCTTTCAGGAGATGAAGCAAAGATTGACTTCAACACTAATACTGGTTGTTCCAGATCAGAGAAAGAGTTACAATGTTCACTAAAATGAAATGGGTATCTGGCTAGGAGTAGTGCATATGTAGGGGGGATGATTTGTTTCTTATGAGTATAAGCAGTTATGGTTAATTGAGATAAACTATTGGATGTAGGATCTCATGTTTGCTATAGTTTTGCATGGTTTATGCTGTTGGGGGAATTATTGTTTGGGAGAGTATTTTTTGGTATACAATGTCCACAAAATCCACATATATATCTTGACATAGTGTGATATAAATTTGAGGCAGTGATGGCGGGTTGAGTACCATCAGCCTTTTTTCTTTGAGCCTATCTATACACCTTGTAAAGGCAATGCAGTGGCTGATGTGCAGGGCAGGAGGACTCAAATGAAATCCATTCAAGAGGCCAATATTGAGTGGAAGCTAATTTCTCATTTCCAAAAGATGCATTTTGAGATTCATGGAAAATAGGGGAAGGTGTTTCTTTGTTCTATAGCTATTACCACTACTCTACTGGGTTGAGTGCGAATAAGGATAAAATAATATTCCAAATGACTAGTCCTATGTAAGAGTGTGTTAAGTGAGGACCATACTCTAGGGTGGACCATAGGCAGGGATGAGTTTTTTTGTTTTCATGGTTCCGTATGGGTGTTAATAGACCTACACGAGCTGTATATTTGTGAATTTCAGGCCTACGTATGGGCAGTTCATCCTGGTGTCCCCATGATGTATCGAGATCAACATCATATGTATTGGTGGCCAAGCATGAAGAGGGATGTAGAAATTTTTTTTCGGAGAAGTCCCACATGTTAGTAGTTGATGTAAAAGAACCAATGATCAACAGGGATATTACAATAGTTACCCATTCCCATGTTGAAGAGGAATAATTTCAAGATGGAATTTTCGATGGGTTTATTAATACTTCGTCAAGATAATGATATAGTTCAATTGTTATTGATAGGCTCACCATGGTTGTAAATTTCTGGACAATCAAGAAAACCTTTACTGTTGTTGAGAATGGAAATTTGTACATCCAAGAGATAGTAAGTTTTACTGGGGTTACCGACTCTATCATTTCATACAGGGATACCTGATTAACTTCTTGTGTTTGGGAGGGACTACATAGGGCTTTGGGTAAATAGTTAATTCTGAGTACAACTTACCATCGCTAGACAGATGACCAGTCCGAGCGCACGATTTAGGTTTTTGAGGAAATTCTTCGAGCATGTTTCTCTGATTTTAGGGGATCTTGGGAGAGACATATAACCCTATTAGAGTTTTAATACGACAATAGTTTTCATGTGATTATTCAGATGCCCCCTTTTGAGGATTTGTATGGTTTGTCATGCCAACCACCCCTATGTTTGCTGAAGGCAAGAGAGTTAGGTATGATGGGACCTCATCTTGTCCAGGATACCACTGTGTAGGTAAAGATGATTCTAAAGAGGTTGACTACTAGACAATCTTGCTAGAAATATTATTATGATCGATGAAGATAACATCTGGAGTTCAAGTTTAAAGATTAGGTTTTCATATGTGTCACACTGAGGTGAAATCATAAGAGGATTATGAGACATGGGAAGCTTTCACTGAGATACATTGAGTCTTTTGAGGTTTTAGTAATAGTTGGTCCAGTTTCCTTTTAGTTGTAGTTACCATAGAGGTACTGAGATATGAACAATGTCTTTATGTTTTTTCAGATACAATTTTACTTTGAAGAACCATCTCATTTTTTTCATCTCAAGGAGGTGTAGTTGGAGATGGATGCATCCTTTAAGTAGAATCCTTTTCAGATTGTGGATTTCAGCACAAAGGTTCTTCATGGATGGTATGTTCCTCTAGTATGGTTTCTATAGTAGCACAGGTGAGTGAAGGATAAGACTTGGCAGAGGGAGGCCAATGTGTGATCACAATGGCTGGAGTTGTTCGCATATTATTCTTTAGCACCCTTGGAAGGAAAAATTGGGGGATGAATTGCTTTATGAGAGGAAGATTGTATGAACATGGATCTTCTTTTCTATTGTGGATCATTTTTTCAGGTTGTTTTTTAGGAAAAGGATGAAATAATTTTTTTATGAGTGCATTCCATATATGTCCAAGTACACACCGTGTACCTGTAGCCACGTACAATCATGCAATGACCATGTAACAGCTGAGTACATGGTCGTATGAGGATCTGGAAGACCTACCTATATTGGGGGTGGTTGTGGCTAATACATGGAATGTAGTGTTAATGAACACTACATGTACTTTTTATTGATATATTAGAGCAGGGTCACATCACCGGTGTATAAACGACTTCTTCTTCCATTGTTTCGTACAATAGCACCTGAGAATGGAGAATGAAGATCGAACCCCCGATTCTCTATCTGAGCATTGCTTGATACATAGTCAAGTGCATTTGAATCCCACCAATGAGTTATCACGTACTATATATCCTTTATTACAGATTCCTACTCTCTTTTGAGCTATTCATGGTTTTGAGTTTTTCACCTTTTTGTAGATTTACGCTGATCATGGATGATTCAAGTGCTGATGTCCATGTATATCAATCGTACAACATCATGGTAGGTGATTTTTTCCTTTCATTGTATTGTATTGGATTATATATACTTAAAGTTATGTATACCCACATTTTGGCTATTGCATGATTTGTAATTTAACCATGTTATAACCTGTTATGGTTTATTTAATTTATTAATGGTAGTTACTCATGCATAAGTTTAGATACCTTGATTATGGGATAGCCCATGGGTGTGTTTCCATTGTATGTTTGTTTATGGCAGTTAGGTCTTGAATTCCAATTAGGATGGCCTTGTTTTCCATCCCTTGTTTTATTAGGATGGAGTTACAAATTTATAAAATTACTATGATATGCATTGTTAATGATGACCAAGGGGATTGGACTGTGAGAACATCCCAATGGGGTTAGACTATGAGATCTACCCAGGTGGTCATTATTAATTGTTTTAAAAGAATGTGGGTCAATGGTTTTAGACAGAAATAAATTTGTTAGGTGGTCATTAATAATTTAATTTTTGTTATGTTAAACCAAAGGGGTTAGACCAACTGATTTTCACGTGTGGTCATTTATATTTTATTAAATTAATCATATACCTAGGGTTTGAGACCATGAGAGATTCATAGGTGGCTGATTATAATTATTTGACAGTATGTTAGACTAAATGGGTTATACAATTAGAGATTTCCTATAGGATCATTATTAAATGAATTGTATTTATGTTAGTCCAAAGGTATTATTCTATGAGAACTTTCCCAAAGGGTCTATATTGAATAATTGAATGATTGTGAAGCGTTTTCTCAACAAATAAAGATGTTTGGATTCAATATTACATGATTGTTTAGATAGTCTTCTGAGATATTTGTTTTGTTACTATTACACAGGTTGATATATATCGTAGGATAGATTCTAAAATTACATGATTCAAAGGATAAATAAAACATGTAAATGATTGTTATTAAAAATTGTATGATTTTTTACGTTTGAGTAATTTCTAGTTTATTGCTTAATATCGTCATATTACATGCTATATATATATTCTTTCACAATTAGGCACAAATCATTTGGTGGTGCCTACTGGTATTCATCTCACACCCCATTTGAGTCATGATTTAGACCCAAACAGATTATATGGTTGATCGTATAGATAATGGAAAGCACCCATCCTCATCAGGAACATGATTTTTGTTGGAGCTGGAGAACATGGGATCAAGATGAGGCTTCAGATGTTATTAGATTTTACGTGTTTCTTATATACTTTGGTTTCTGTAATGTAATTCCAACATTTTAATTTTTTCTGATACTTTCCTAGACACATGTTACATGCACCATTTATATATATGGTCCAGTTGTTTTATTACTATCAATCTTCAACTATTTACTTTTGTTGTATGGTATTATTACATCCACAATTTTTTAATATTTGTTTTCCACTATGAATACTCTACCAAAGATGGAATATTTTCCCCATTATCACACTATGTCCCTTACTTCTAGTCGGTAGCCTATGATGTTTTGGAAAATGCGCTTGATGTTATTTGAACAACCAGGTTCAAGGAACTTTTCAGTGGCACTCAGATCTGGTACATTACATTATAGATCAAATTGATAATTTGTTCTAAAAGATGACCTCCCATATAGTAAATGATTTTTTGAGAAATAATAAATTTGAGAATGCATTGTGGAAATCTAATTATTTGATAAGGAAAAAGTATCATCATTTTGTTATATCATAGTGACATATTTTAAAGGGATAAATTTATTTTATATGGGATAGATTATAACACCCTGTGATTTTATATTTTTTATTTTAAATAAACATGATGTATTTAAAAGCTTTTTAACACACAACCTTGAGTCTAAATGAATATTCATAAAACATACTATTATAAACTACACATTGGAATGTATTGTGTGAAAAAAGTTACCAATATTATGAAAATATCAGTAAAGGTTAATTTAGAATTAATAAGTTCTCAACATTTAGTAAAGTAAATTTATGCTTCAAAAATATGTTTTACTAAAGAAATGGGATTTGTTGAATTTTATGCATGAACATTATAATTAATTGCTAAAATATTTACAAATTTAATTTGAATAAATAATAATAATTTTTGAAATAGTCATGTAAATACTATCTTGGGGAAATATTTTTCATTATTAAAAATATATATTTTTATGTGAATAGTAAAAAATATATATTTTTGAAAAAAATCATTTTTTAATTAAATTAAGAAATATAAACCAATCATTATGTATTGAATTTGATAAAAAAACAAACTTAACACTCATTTATTTATATGTAATATAAATTATTACAAATGAATAAAAAATATTCTTTATTTTTTATAAGTACATTTTTTGGTATTAAAATATTTTTTCTATAAAAAAATGTTTTCATTGAATTAGTTGGGGTTTATTAAAATTTAAATCACCTATTTTTGAAATTGGATTTGATTAAAATGACTACATAATTATAATTTTGTAGAATAATTTTTTTATTGATTCCTTATTCATTTTTTGTCATTATGAATAGTAGCTATTGTAAAAATTCAAAACAATAGTAAAGGATAAAATAGATTAATTTTTTGGAGGGGGAGGGGTTATACTAAAAGGAAAATGATTGAAAATACATAAAACCATGTATAAATCGTATAGGATCTATATAATAAGATCCTATATTGTATGAAATTTATAAATACTAAAATTTGGTTCCAAATGGATTTAGTAAGATATTAATATATTTCAATCTTGGAAAATTAAATATATGTCTTCTCCACCCCTTATATGAAGAACCAACCTCTCATATCTTCTCCATACATCAATAGTATATTATATCTTAAAATAAAATCCCAAATAATTTTCTAAAATCCCACACAACATACTAGAGTTCCTGGATTGATGAAAATATCATTTTTAGATGCCTTAATGTGTAATCCATAGTAGGTTGTCCAATAAAAAGGAATAAATTTAACGCAATGTTTTCATTTTATTTATTTGTATAGAGCCTTAAATTCCATACAATCCTTGATGATATTATAAAATTACTATATTATCTAAACACATATGTTATTATATTAATGGATAAACCTCGACTAATATCTCTCTCCATTAAATGGGAAACAAAATCATCATTTTTGCGTAGGTAAAAACTATCACCTCATTAAGTGATGTATTCTGTTTTTCATCATCGTAATTAAATTATTGTAATTATGATAGATTTAGTGTCCATGTATTATTTTTATAAAATAATTATTCTTATACAATGAAAATTCAAAATATTCCGTATTACTATTCTATCATATTGGCAATGAAAATTATCACTCATGTGTATATGTAGACTACTAGCTCCATGTAGCGATATGATTCATTGCCCATCACCATAATTCATGGTTTTTCATTCCAATGGGTTTAATTTTTTTTATTATATTTAATAAATGTTTATTATATTTAATTATTATATATTATCTACCACCTTAACTTTATATCCTTTAAAAATGATAGTTTTTCTCTTACATATGAGTGGACGATCACCTCCATTAAGTAATGTGATTTTTTCCACATCCAATTTATATGAATTGATGTAAAAGTTTACATAATGATTAAATATGATAATTAGAAATTATTAACATTATAAAGACAATGTAACTAAGCTTAATGAGCAAGGACTAGAACTATTTAATTGAAACATATAGGAAAAATGAAACAATTATCACATAAAATAATTATTTTTTAAATTTTTTTAATAAAATTTTGAAAAGATATCTTAAGAAACTAATATTTATTATTGATAGGTATTATTATGGTTCAGTAATATAATTATAATTAATTAATTTTTTTTGTACCACAGTTTTTAATTCATATGATGTAGGAGAAGACTTTAGGTAAGGGTATCTATTTCAATATCATTTATTTTCAGGATTGTCAATAATAAGTTCACTATGAGAGAAATTTTAATTTTCAGATCCCCTTAAACCAAAATATTTTATGATATTTTTTCAATTTCTATAATTGTTTAATTATATTACTATATTAAACTCAATTATACTTAATAATTATTGTCAAAATCGTTTTAAATAACTATGAATTATTTCTTCTTTAGTCGATAAAATTTTTCTTCTAAGTAAATATTTTCTTTAAAATATATTCATGAATGATTTTATTATTATAAAATAATTTATAAAATTAATTTTTACCCATAGTATAATTCATATATTTTTTTAAGAAAATATTTTTATATTTTTCCAAATGATGCAATTTTTGACAAAAATCGAGATCAAATTCATGGTTTTATCATATAGACCCTGAATATATTTTACTTCTATCATGGATTACCTTTACATTTAACTTTCAATTATAGGTTCCATGGTTATTTTGGAAGAAAATGGTTCCTAGAATATTTTTATTATTATTATTTTTTAAATATTTGAATTGAAAATAAAAAGGTTATTTCTTATAATGAATATTCCATGGATATTTGAATGGTATTTTAATCAATGAATACACCAATTAATATTAATTGTACATCACTAGGTATATGATCCAATGATACCATATTTATTCCTTCTCTCGATGGTTTATGAATATTTTTATGAGATATTTAGGAAACCCAATTTATTTTCCATGGGATAAGCTATGATGAAATGATATTGTTTTAGAATCTTGGGGAATATATACAAATAGATCATTTTGAGGGTTGGATTGTTATATCCCCACAAGAAATTTAGTAAATAGGGATAACTCAGGAGATAAATATTTTATACATGAACATGATTTCATCTTCACAACATTATATAGGGACATGTTTTATATCAATAAATTTATGTGTGGACCTAGTTTCAGGTCCATAAGTTTTGGAAAGGGTGTGATTTCATGTCATTAACTTAATGAGTTAAATTTTTACTATTTATACATGTTCACATAGTTATAATCTTGTTATTATTCCAATTTCCTATGTTTATGAAATTATATCACGGGTTTTTATTGATTATAGATTAATCTATAATGTCATGAATTTTTCTTTTTTTTGTTACAAATCCTTATTCCCTAAATCAAGATTAATCATATTTTATTAAGTGTATTTAACATTAATATGTTATGATTTTTTATAGCATCCATATAAAATCTTATGATCATTCCTTGTTATCTCTTATGTTTAACCTTAATAATAATATAAGACAAACCTTTATTTTTCCGATAATCCCATGATTATGAAGAATGGTTTTAATTAGGGTATTTCTAAGGAAAGTATTATTATTGAATAACTATATAGGTGATATTTAAGATCATTTATAATGTAATATTTTTATACAACTATACTCCAATGAAATCAACCGTATTCAATTCCAGTGAATGAATTTTTGTTTCATGTATTAAATATTCATCTATAATGATTTCATTTTTATTTTTGTTATTCTCAAGTCACTTATCTTAACTCCCTCATTCGTGGTTTTTATACATATTCATCCACATCTTCACATGTTATTGACTATTCATACATAGTTTATTTCCACGTAACATCTATGTAAACTATCCATTACATACTAATTTTATGTTATATTATTGATACATAGAAATCCTTCCATTTTGAAAATTTCCTTCATAAAAAACATCATTCATGATATTAATTTCATTTCCAATTTTTCTAGTAAAAATCCTGAAGATACATGAGGTTCTTCTTGAACCACTCCTTTATGATTTTTTACAAGGTATTAACAAACTTATAACCTTTATATCATATTTATAAACAATCACAAGAAACTACATTATATAAAAAAACTAGAAACTCATTAATATAATATTGAGGTATTATTACCAATAATGGATATGATTTAATAGTTAATGAATATAATAGTTTAAGACTTAACCTCATGGAATGTATAAAAGGATTTATTCCCTATTTTTTATTTGAATCAATTGATTTGAATCAGTTCAATATAACATCTTATATCTTTTGTTATAGGGTTTTATTTTTTTGTGGGGAATCTATGTTATTAGATTGTCTATCCATTATACCTTGGTATCTTTCTGGACATCCAAATCCAATAATATGGATTTTATATGTGTAAAAATAATATTTTAGTAGTTCATAAATAGAGTTAAAATAACATATAGAAAATATGTATTTGTTACAAATAAATCAGATAAATCAATGTGTTGGAAATTGTTAGGATGGATAAACCAATTTCCATATTTATTTTCACTTTTATTCCCATTATTCCACTTTATAATAATTTATATTTCTCATATTATGTCAGATTTTATACTTTTTTTATTTAATTGATTGTATTTTATTTATTCAATACTAATATTTTCTTTCTAATAGCTTTTTAATATTTTCATCCATTTTATTTTTGAATATATCTTAGATACTCTATTATTTTATTCTTTTTCTATATATTTTTCTAATATTAGTGAATATGAATTATTGATCCACACATCTTTCTATAATTTATATTATTTATTTAACAATCATTAATATTTATCATTTTAATCCTATATTAATACCCAAAAATATCCTAACAGTATCAAATTTCATTATTATTTTTATTTTTTTCGGAAATATTAAATTTGGATAAGAAACCCACATTTTTCTCGTCAGGATTATGCTGATAGTGATATTATTAAATCATTTTTTACCCCTATACATTTTTATGTTTTTTTCCTTAAATATTATCAATTACTACACTGATAAGTTTCAATTTTTCTATAGAGTATGAGGAAAACATATATTTCATTATAGAGTGAAATTATATATAAATTCAAGCTGAATTCTAGTAATATACTCTAAAAACCTGATCTATAATGGAAATTCTGTTTCTCAGACTCAATTGAAAATTCTTTTTAGAGTAATATTTTCTGTTTTATACATTATAAAAAAATTTATATTCCATATCATGGTAATGTTGTTCCATGTAGCATCACTTCTATGTAATTTTCATCATTAAACATCACACATTACTCTTACATTATATATTTTTCTTCACAAAATGATTAGTCTATCACATGTAGTGAATTATGAATCTCAAAAAATTGGAATGTTTTTTATCACTAAATATATTTTGTAGAACACATAAATATATCAAATATAAGACCCTTTTTTCTAAGAATATGTAGACTTTTCCCAGGAAAACATATTTTTTTCTTACACAAATAAAACTTTATTGAATTTTCAATATGGGTTTTAAAAAAATTATTTAATCCAATGAAATTATTTTTAAATAATTTCAACCCATTGGAAAATGCCACAAAATAATTCTAAGACTAATATTTTATAACTTATACATCCAATAATATTGTTATCTAATAATAAATTGTTAATATATTATATTTTTTCCTCACAATTTCAATTTAATTTTTCCTCAATAAATAAAAAGTAGTATTCATTCATAAAATTATATGAAAAGAGAATAGTTAAATTATCATCAATGAACATTCATAATGATTTAAAACAATTAAAAATAGAATCATATTATTTATTTTCAACTTATTCAATTATTTTATTATAAAACATAAATTATTTTCATTTATTGACTTTTTTATACATCATCTGTTGATAATATTCTCCGTGTATCACTCAATATCTCACACCCCCCAAAAATATTGGATCTTTAACTTATGAGTGATTCTTGAGATATTTTGAAAATAAATAATACATTATAATTATAGGGGTTATTATTTTTTCGCTGTATATGACCCAAAATAAAATAATCAAGGTTGTATTTTTTTATTTCATAATATTATTTATGATTTATCAGATATTTTTACATTTTCTGGAAAACTAATTTCATAAAATTTTAGTTATCATACGGATAAGGTATTTTGAAGGATACAAATATTGAATTATTAAAAAATATATGTTATTATTTATATTTATACCCATATTATAAATTTGTTATGAATTGGAAAAATAATAATGATTAGATTGACATTAAATCTAATAAATTAATAAAAAATATAGTAATATATTTATATTTTTTAAAATATATTATGATACAAAATATATTGCAAAAAATAATTTCTATGGAGATATTTGTAATGTTATGGTTTAACACAACATCATTTACTAAACCAAAAAAATTATTGTGAACCCAAAACTCAAACACCTTGTAGTCACTCAATTGAATATATCTTGAGGTCATTTTATAAAATGTGTAATAAAATAAAAGAAAATTCCAATATTTAAAAAATTGGATGAGATTTATAACCATGATTACGATATATATGATGGGTATTAGTTGATGTTAATGTGACAAAAAATTACTAAAAAAAGATATTTAATTAGGGTTCATGAGATGTGATTGTTTGTAAAATGGCTATATTTAATTAAAATGCTCCTAAAATATCAATATATTGATATATTTCAATAATCAGAAATATGAATAGATTAATCATTAAAAAAGAGGTAGTAACAACCAAACAGGTGTGTTAATTGTATTATATTTTTGAATATGTTAAATATTCATGATATCTGTTTGTCAGAGTAGAGTAAAACATAACTTTATGCTCTAATAGGATATATTACAATTTAAATATAGATTATGATAATGAGATGTATTTTTGTGATGTGTTGTTTACTTAATTATATAAGTTTTTTATAGTGGTTCTTTTTGAAAAATATCATATACATCAATAGATACAACCCAAGGGAAAGACCAAAAGTAACTCTACGAAATTAAATATGAATATTTATTTTCCAAACATATTTGGGTAAAATATTTTTGAAATTATTTAATAAATTTTTCTCTTAATAAATAAAATTCATAATTGATTATAAAATTTATTGGTTAATTAGTAGATTTATATTAGTAATTAATAAAAATAGTGTTTTACTACTCATTAATTCATTCAATTAAAGGCGAAAAAATTTCTCACTACTTATTTGGGAAAGTCTTCAAGTATGTAAAATTTTGAATTTTTCAGATTATTTATTCCTAATAATTAATATAAATTTAATGTTTATTATATTTTTCAAATATATATTTTTTAATCAAATTATGCTAATTAAAATATTCAATATAATAAAATCCATCAGAGGGAGTTATGAAAAAAAAATTTATGATATATGTAAATTATTTTATGTATATTTTTATTCCATAAAATTTATGGATGTTTTTGTAAATTAAAAAAATACTTTCTTAGGAAAAAAATTTAATATAACACATATAAGAACAAAATTTTTAGAAGCATAGTAAAATTAATGCTTTCATTCAATTTATTCATATACATGTCTTAATTACTATTTTCCAAAGATGTTATGGGTTATGTAATTAATTTTTTATAAATAAGAATTTATTATGTTAAATTAATTAACTATGAGAAGATATTTTTTGGGAAAATTACATAAGAGTAATTATATTTTTTTAAAAGATTATATTCTTAATTAATTTTTTAATATCATATTTTTTTCCATATAGAAGTAAAATTTCATTTTTTTGGTTTTATAAGAAGAAACATTTCACAAATTAAAGATATTTTGTTATTTGATTTTAATGATGTATTTAAAACCCTTGATTACCTTATAGTATGTAAACAATATATCACCATACCAATGGAGAATAAACTCCCTATTGGTTTAAGTTTTTTAATATGAGTTATTTATGATTATTTTTAAAATTAATATTTTTTACTTTAAGGTTTTTTATTTTCAAATGTTTTTATCATTTTTCCGTTGATAAATTTGAATTTAACATTTGTGGAATATTTTCAATTTTTTATAAAGAGTTTATTTTGGGTCAATAGATAAAAATAAGGTTTTTGGAAATCTATCATTTATTTTCATTAAATAAAGTTATTTAATAATATCATTTTTTTATTTTATTTAAAATTAATAAAATATCTATTTTTACTAAAAATGTTTTAATTATTTAAATAAGAATAATAATTATATTTTATTTTTGTATAAGTTCATTTTTATCCTTAAAAACTATTTTTTCTAAAAAACTAATTTTCTTTTCGTTTTATTTACAAATATTAAAATTTTTTCTAAAACTTATGAAAACATATTATTTATAAATTTATTTCATATTTCGAGTCAATAGGATTAAATATAGTATTGGGTTTAGTTTCATTTTTTGCCATTATAAATAGTAACCATTGTAAATATATTGTCATCATAGTAAAGTGGTAAACCATGTCAATAAAGAATAACCTATAGTGACAAGGTCACAAAATCCCATATAAATTTTTATTACATGCTAATAGATAGATACATATCAACTTAGCTTATAAATATATTTTTTTGGGGAAAATGACCATAAGGAAGTCACTTATAATATATCAATGGTATGAAAAATTTTATGTATTGTTATCCCATCACATAGAAAAAGACACTACCACTCCTTACTTATCGACAAAAATTAACCACTTTAGATCAATTAATATCAACCTAAACACATATCCAAAATACTAACCATTAACTAGATGTTATTATCTCACTAAAATATCAACCTATATAGATTATGATTTAAAAAAATGAGGTTTTCCAATGAATATGGATAACACCTAATATAGTTCTTTCATGTGTATTTATTTTTTAACCTCTTTAAAACAAATCAGAAACATGATAATATAATATAATCAATATCCAAGATATAGTAAAATATTATTCTATTTATTTTTAAAAAAATTAAAAAAAAATTCAATCCTTTAGGAGATGAAAATATTGATTGAGCATACATATAGACTATAACCAAAATGAAGTGAAATATTTCATTTTTAATCACCACCACACTCGACTAGTTATAAATATCAATTTTATTAATATATATTATTTTTTAAAATTATAATGACATTTGAAGGATAAGATATGACATACTTTCATACCCACCAAAGCATTAAAATATTATAATGTTGATCTTACACATCATTAGACTATTAAATTCACCAAGTGATTTGATTCATTTTTCTTTTTAATCCTACATGGATAGTCGTAAGGATGGAAGTAATGAAAAAAATATGATATATATATTTGTTTATTATTTAAATGTAAACCATTATATAATTTATTTCCTTTTCATCTCTTAGAAAAATGAAAATCTCTCTCATGCATACTTAAAGACTACTTATGGTCTATATTTTACATTATGTGAACATGTTTTAAATGAAATATCATGTTGTTATCCATAAAAGTAATTTTTTTCTTTATACAAATAAAATGAATGAATGTTTTCTAATATTTTCTACATATCCAACACTTCTCACCTTCATAACCATTATTAATTATCATGATTCCATGGGGTTTAATATAAAATTATATTCTAATTTTTCTTGGACTTTTTAGTTTTAAAATGATTTAAATGGTTATTATTTGTTGATGTCTTAAAAGGGACATTATAAAGTATTTATAATAGTGTTTTAATCATTGTAAAAAATATTAAAAGATTAATATGGTTAAATGGGAATATAATATATCAATTATGTCAATATAAATTTATATAAATCTTATGATCATGTTGTTGTGTTTATTTTCTGGTTAAAATATTAACATTTTATGTGATAGTTTTTCAATATTAATGTTATTATTGGTTATTTATATTTTTTATACATTATTTTTTCATGATGGATTAAATCAAAAAATTATTAGCTGGGTGGGGCCCGATATTATATAGCCCATTCATGTATCAATATATTTAATGAGACACACGAGAAAGGATATTTAATGTATTACATGCTAATTTATATATGACTTCTTAGTGTGAGTTCTTGAAGAATTGATTATAGTGTCTGCAATTATGAATTATATAATTTTAAAAGAATCTATTATTTTCCATGTTACTATTTATATAACTATTTCTTCCCCAGATGTATTCCCCATTCATGATATTAGTTATCGAGAATATATGATTATTTCTTATCTTTTCTATATTATTTATTTCTTATTTATTCAATGATAGCTTATATTGTGATCATTCTGAAGCTAGAGGTTTTTTATCCCAAAACACCACTAAATAATTTCCACTTTAGAAACAATTTATAGTTATTACCGCAAGGTTGTCTCATGATGAGGTTTCTTACTAATCTTTCATACTATCTCATTATTAATTATTTTTCTGAATGATATAGTGAAAAGAAAAAGAGGTAATATTAAATGTGATAAAAAATTAAACTAATGATGATCAGATTATTCCTAAATAATAAATTGGAGATTATAAATTAGTTTCAATCTGAACTAAAAAAGTAATAATAATGTAGTGTAGGAAAATCATTGATCTTTAGACACACCCATTATCATTTTCTAAATGAATTATTCAGTTATTTTTATCATTTTATTACTCAAGACCATATGGGATACACAAAAATTACCTAGACACCATATTGAGACAAAATATATTTGTTTTTATCTCATTATCAAAGTGATCTGATTACCTAAATACCCAAGAGAAATCTAAAGAGATTAAACTAATTGTTCCTAATAACAAGATGTCTCCAAGGAAATTTCAAAAATTTCATTAACCACATTAAATTAATATGTTGAAAAAACACATTAAAATTTAGAAAAATGTGAATTAAAGAAATAAATTGACCATAATCATTAAATAAAAAAATTCATTAAAATAAAATGGAAAATAAAGAAAATCACAAATTTAAAAGGGAAATGTCCTCAGATCTCAACTATTTATAAATACTTGGAGTTTATAGCTAAAAGGTTTCATTATCATCAATGTAACTCCTATTCTTCAGAATATCTTATTTCAAATATCCCCTTCCATCAGTCCAAACATCCCCCGAAATGATATGGAGATAAAAATATGAAGGTGAGGAGGGATAAAAGTGTTTTTCTACTTTTTTATCCCTAAATATTTCTCACATTTGGACCTCTAGGTTTTTTCTAACTAACATTAATTGGTATTTTTTCTTATACACACCATATCTTTTTAATAAAATATTTGACCTCAAATTGACATGTCTTAAAATTTTAATAGCCAATTCTCATAGAAAAAAATAATATTCTGGATGAAGAGACTCTTCCACTTCCACAATGTGTACATGCCCACATACCATATTAATGACATAATTTAATCATTGTATTTAATTGGTTGATGCTTCATCAGATTTGTTTTTTAAAGTGTAATAACCTCATTTGGAAATATGTGGTCCATGTTTTTCATTATTTACTAAATGAGTTAGAATTATGTCTGGAAAATGATTATTCAAACTGATTGATTTTTTGGGTATCAAAATGATTGATTTAATACTTTTCCTATTAAGATAAGTTAAAAACAACAAGAAATGGATTCCAAGATAAAATAAATATGAAAATTGGATCTCTATTAAAAATTTAATACCAAAAATACAAAATTGATAAAAAAATATTAAAATTATATAATTAGATCACATTTGGAATTTAAATTAAAATAAAAGATACATCAAAAAATTATTAAATTTTACAAAAAAGGATATTTTTGGGGGGATATATTCCCAATATTTAACATGAATCATTTTTAAAAAACTAGATATATCACTTTCATTTATTGATCATATGTTCTCACACATTATTCTTTTTTTCCTTTCTCATGGTAGAAAAAGTTATATTTTAATGGTTTGAAGGATATATATGATGAAATAATAATGTTTTCATTGGAAAAATATTTTTTCTCTAATTTTTTAGAAGGTAAAGTTAGAATCATGTGTTTATCTCATCTCTAAAAACTATTAATCTATAGCGACCCTCAAATTTCATTCATTAACATTACAAAATATTTGACAAATACTAAATACATTACACAAACAAATGCCCACAACTATTATTAATTTAGTTATCTGGAAACCTGGGAACCTAAACACTTGAACATAAGTGAGATACATTTTCTCCCACTAGGTTTTTCATGTATGGAACCCTTATTGGACACATCATACATAATTCATATATTCATAACATGGGGATAGGAAATACTAAAAGGTGTGGGATCAACTACTCAGTGATGTTTATAAAGGTATATTTGTAAGAATGAACATGAGAACAAGGATATAAAAAATTGACCATAACATTATAAGATCATACCCTGGATGTCAAATATTATAAAAAATGAATCATTGAATAAATATTGGAAATTCATAATTGGAGAATCATAAGGGGATTAATATCATAATATTTGAAAGTATATAATATTAATTAGACCTATAAATGTGGTAGAAATATAACCATATAAAATGATTTCCATATTATTCAAGGAATCACTTTTCTGCCCATATTAGTAGTATATTACCACCCTTCATACCATCATAGTTGTAATGGTTCACTCCCATGACCATCTTAGTAGTCATGGTTCATTCCCAACATCATCTAAGTATAAAAGTACTTTATTGAACCATGTTTACTAAATGTTCAATCCATGTATATCTCATGCGTAATAAATTTTTACCTAATTCATTAGAGGGAAATATAGGTCCCACCCATATCATAATTAAATCATACATATATGTGCCAAAAGATCATAAACATTCATAATGCCATATAACATGAAATGAAATAGTTGTCCTAAAAATATAATCATATAATAACCTATAAAAATAGATAGTTTTCTAAATCATTCGTCAAAATATAACCTTTTAAAAGTTGTGGTTTTTATAATCGTACAACCCATCAATGACAAATGGGTTTCATATAAATCATGCCACAGAAACATAAACCATTTAGAGATATAATATAAATTGAACCTTTGCATCACTTCCATATAAACTCATGAGAAACACCAATAGTTGTTATCATGGATCGAAATAATTTTTATATATCATTTGAAAACATTTCTTGAGGAAATATCATTTCTTCTTGGAAAAATGATTTTTTCAAACATAAAACATTATTTATAAAATTATTTATTTATTAATAAATTTTAGAACATATAAACGAGGCTTCTAAAATCATAATAATATGTATAATACCTTTTCCTAGAAAATGATATTATAATATCATTCTAAAAATATTTTCTCAAAATATTTTTGAATACAAGTATTTTTCAATAAAATAGATTTCTTATCAAAGAAAAAAATGAGGTCATATTTTCTTAAAAATATTCTATTAATTATAATAACTACCAAAAGTAGAAAATGGTACTAATACATAATGATATAATGAAAAAATAGCTTAAAATTATTGAGGTTTCTTAAAATAAGGATAATAATATTTCTTCAATAAATGCATAAACCTGAAAAATCCCGATAATCGGTGTGATTGTTGCAATGAACTCATACCACTTAGTAACTAGGAATCATACTTCCCATGTAGGAATATTAAATTACACAAAGCATAAAATTTCATTTATATAAGGATATTATTAATATAAAATGTCAAAGGTTTGTGTATACACATCCTATAAGAATATAGGGGCATAACATGACATGTTTCTCAAAGAAGGAAAATTGAGGTAAAATTACATTACCGATTTGGTAACATTTAGAACATAATCCCAATAAAATACATATCATCAAATGGATATATAAATAAAAATAAGTTTAATTATAATAGTAATATAATATATTAATTTGAAGTATATACACCACACAAAATAAACTAGTGGTGAATCCGGCATAAAACACACAATAATAAGAGTGAGACGAGAAAACCCTTACCTTATATATTGAATCTCATCGTATTCATTAAAAATAACTGCACAATAAATACATAGTTATTATATGTCTTTGAATGAATCGTCAAATTACATATAATACCATTTCTAATTTTATTTACACTTTATATTACCTGTTCATTAACAATTCCATGTTAATTTTAAATTTCATATAATATCCGTAATCTTTTATTTACACTTTATATTAGAGATCAAAGTGATAGAATTTTGGAGATTATTTGGTAAGATTATTTCTGATATAAAATCATCATAGGTGTGAATAAGTGAGGATTGGTGGGGGTTAATTCCCTTTTTATAGTGGAAGAGGAGTGTAATTCTTGTTTATATAAAAGGTAAAAAATATTGAGAGATATCTCTAAAAATATTTTCTCCCAAATAATTTCAATTTTAGATCCAAAAATGTAATTGGTCAAAATATGTACATAAAATGCCTTTGAGGAATTTCTCTATGTTATTTTTTCATTTAATTTATATTTTAACTAATAAGTAGTATTGTTTTTACATTAATCAGTGTAATTATTTTTAATTACATTTGCAAAAAATTTTGTTAAAAAACTAAGTAGAACAAATTATTATTTATAAATTATTCGGATTCCAAATATGGAATCCCTTTAAACAAATTTTTAATAATATAATTGGATTAAATTAATTTTAAATTAATCTGGTTGTAGTGTCATGAAAATTAGATTTTTAAGAAAAATTGTTAAGTTTTCTAAAATATTTAAATATCCAATTTAAAAGTGAAATTGGTTCCAATGACCTAAATATAATTAATTTATATAATATTTCTATAATTAAACCTAAAATATAAAATAATATATAATTTAAAAATATCAAAAAATTAGAACAAAAAGAAGTTTTCTATTAAAATTCAACATTTTCAATATTAATAAAAAATAATGTTATTCTAAAAAATATTAAAAATAAAATATAAGATAATAATGATATTATAATTTAAAATAATTAATTTTATTTTATATAATTCAATTTCTAAATTTTTCTATAATTAATTTTATTATTTTTCCCAGAAGAACATAAAAATCTGTTCATTTGAGAAAATAGTATTTTCAAACATATAATTCTTTACTAAAAATATATTTTTTATTATCAATTTTTATTATTTATATAATAAAATTATGATAAATTTTTAAATTTTTAATTAATAGTCATATAACTAATTCTAATTTCTTTGTATAAATATCTCATGTAAATAATTATATTAAAAAAATGTAATATCCTAGATGTTCAGTGATGAAAGTAACACAATACATGTAATTGTTTCCTGTATTGCACTATTAAAATGATGTATCATATATCAAATGTCTAAATTATAGTAGCATTCAACTCGTGACATCCATGAAAATTAATTTATTTGTAAAAATGTTCATTAAATCTAGGGGTGTTACATCACACCCCCTTTAAATGAGATTCACCCTTGAAATTAACCATTCTAATATAAAATGAAGAAAATTCTTACTCATCATTTGATAAAGTTACCATGTATCTTCATTTAACTGGTTATTCCTCTAAAACATTTACTAGGTGAGTTTTCTTCTTTCATGGAACAATCTATGTACAATCCAGAAATTTCAACAGGCAGTTCCTCATATGAAAGATCATGCTCTAACAGTTTGACCTCTGACATTAGAGAATTTTAAGGTTAAGTTGTGTTCTTCTAAAATATAGATACATGGAACACAAATTGTAATTAAAAGAGTTTTTTATTATGTTCAAAGAGATTGGATACCATCGTGATATGATCAATGATTTCAAAGGGACCGATATTACCAGGGCTTAAATTCCATTTCTTCCCAAATCTCTTAACATTCTTCCCGGAAGAGATTCATAGAGACACATTCTATCCATCCTTAAATTGAAGATAAGACCTAAAATTATCAACATAACTTAACATTCTAATTTGAGATTATGTTATATTATGTGGAATGGTTCTAACGTTCTCATCGATTTATTCAACGTTCTAGGGTCCCTATAGCTTTCTTCCAAACAGTTAATCCTAGCATGATAGAGTATTACAACTCTTCCAATAGAGGTCTTCATAAGGATACATATCAATGATATATAGAAATATATTATTGTATTAAAAGTCAACTATAGGATGGCGTTGATCTCGAGAACCATTATAATAAATAGAAAAAGATCTCATAATATCCTCTAGAGTTTGAATTATTCTTATAGTATTACCACTATCCGGAGGATCATATGATCTTGTGAAACTGATGTTCATATCAAGTTCCTTCTGAAGGATACTCTAGAACATTTAGGTGAACATTTTATCCTAATCCAATAAAATAGAAATATGTACTCCAAGAAACCTTACCACTTTCTTAATGTATATCATTGAAACCAAATCCCTCAAGTAGTCTTCTCTGATTGCAATGAAGTGGGCTAATAGGGTAAGGTGATCCATTACTGCCCATATAACATTAAACACCTTAGAGTATTTTTTTGAGTCTAATGAAAAACTAAATTATTGTGTTCCCCAATTCCCATTATGTTATCGGTATTGGATGAAACATAACCTATACTTTTGTCTATCATCATAAACATTTTGGAATACGAAACATTAAGATACAAACTCTTTTATCTCCCTCTTCATTCCATCCCAATAGATGTATTATTTCATGTGACTATAAATAATTGTACATCCAAGATTAATAGTTAATAAAAAGATATGATCTTCTTCTAACAACTATTTATTTAAATATTATATGGGAGGAAGACATACATTGTTCCTAAACATTATCATTCTATCTCTAATAATTCTAAACTATGGAATAAGTCTATTCTTATTTTACTTCTCTACATCTTCCTTCATCACCCCATTAATCTGAACATGGATAGAGGGTTGGAAATTCAATTTATAAAGAGAATATTTTCCCCCTTCCTTTAAGATTTCTAGATCCATCCATTATAAATATTGAAAAATTGGATCTTTTTAATCCTCAACATTTATTATCCTGAATGATTCTTTTGACTCAATGGTTTGAAAACCTTGTTCACTTTCTCTAGGTAGTAATGTATTGAGATGGCATAGTCCTTTATCATATCTAACCATATTATTTGGTGTATGTTCAACTCATTATATTTGAATCTATTTTTCATACATTTATAATAGGTATATATGTCAAACTTTTATCCATAATTCTAATACACATATATTCTAAATCAAAAAATTACCACTACTAACTCCAAATCATTAGTTAGGTAATATTTCTCATGAATATTCAATTATAATGTGTCATAGGATATAACTATATTATTCTACAGGTGAATACATCCTAATACCTTCTTGGATGTGTCACTATAGATTACGACCCCATCTCTACAATAGGGTAATTTTAGCATAGGTGCACTGACTAACCTTCTCCTCAATTATATGAAATTTTCCTCACATTCATCATTCCAAAAGAACATGGAACCCTTCAATGTTATCACTGTTAGAGGATTAGGTAGCCATGAGATATTATCCATAAAATTTCAACTGTATCAGACTAAACCATACAAAAATATGAATTTCAATCACCAGGGTTGGTATAGGATATCATTCAGTAGGTTCAGTCTTGACAGATCTACTTTTATGCCCTCTTTTGAGTTTATCTGATGCAAAAATGAATCATGTTGCATCTAAAATGCATACTTTGTAAAATTTTCCTACTTTTTCTCATTTCTTAGTGTCTTTAGAATAATTAAAATGTTTTATTCATTCTAAAACATTCTATTTGAATAGAAAAAAATATCAAATATAATGACTACAAATAACTGATAAAGTTATTCTCTAAAACACTATTCATAAATTTAAAGAAAAAAGAAGGGGAATTAGTAACCCCAAAATGAATAATTGTATATTCATAGTGTTAATAAGTTGTAAAAATTTCATCTTAGGTATATCCTCCTTATGGACCTCAATTGATGATATACAGAATGATGGTCAATCTTGGAAAAGTATTGAGGTCAGTGTAGCTGATCAAACAAGTCATCAAGACAGGGAAGTGGATGTGTGTTCCCAGTATTGATATTTTCTGACTCTTAATAGAAAATGAAATGTCGCATTAATTGATATTTCTTTTCCAAAAAAATATTAGGTGAAATCCTTTATGACACAATTTTCCGAATGTATCCCTAATCAAGGTTTTATGTGATTTGATTATTCAATTCTAAAAAACCAATTGGGGCCATTCTATAGGGATTATTTGAAATTGATGTGGAACTAGGAATGATCTCTATAGAGAACTCATCTTTATGTTCTGGTGGAAGTCTAAGAATTAATTCTATAATGACAACAAAAAATTCCACAATAATAGGCATATCAAGGAAGTAAATTATACCTCCAACCATTTGAGATAAATAGCCCCTATGAATGATAATTAAGATCCATACACTAGATGTAATTATGTATAGAAATCCTATCTTTGACTAAAATTACATCAAAATCATCCTTAAGAAAAACGATACGGATATAGAGTTTTTTTGTGTTGTAATCCTGAAACCCATATAAGAAAATAAATTACATGATACTTAAAATATAATTAAAATAAGGATATTAAGGATATAAAATGTCATAGGTTAGTGTATACATCTCGTAGAATAATATTTCTTCATAACATGGCATGTGCCTCAAAGAAATAAAATTGAGAAACAATTACTTTTCCAATTTGGAAACATTTGAAACAGAAATCCAATTAAAAAGGATAAAAAAATTGATATGTAAATAACCATAAATTTCAGGATAATATCCATATAATATATTCATGGGTATTATATACACCCAAAAATAAGTTAGTGATGAATAAGGTATAAATCTCATAGAAATAAAAGTGATATGAGAAAACACATACCTTATGTCATGAATCTCACAATATTCATTAATAACACCATTATAATAAATATTTGTTTATTATAAATCTACCATAAAACAATATTCTTATTTCTAAAACCATATATGATTTTATTATGACTTTATATTACCCATTTGGTATCAATTCCATGATAATGTTACGTTTTAGGTAATTTCCGCTATGGGTTTCATATATATTTTGACTTATTATTCTTGATCCATTTGCATAGATCATGATTTAATTATTTAAGATAAATTTAAAATGATTTAATTATCATTTATATTATGTATATAAATTTTTATAACAATCAGTAAATGGAAGAAATAGAAAATGATATACATCATTCATAGAGATGGTAGGTTGTACATACTCATGAACAATGATTCCATTATAATATCATCATGAATGAATGTAAGTAAATGAAATATGATTATATATATATATGGTATAATTCCATTAGAATTATTATTTCATATGAATAATTATTTTTTTCCCACAACACTTCTTTAATAAGTTGCAAGTAAAGTGTGAACGAATCACATCACTTTGAGTTGGAGGTGCCCCACACATCAACAAGAAAAATTATTATCTTTACCAAATTTGAATGTAATGATGTAATGTGTTATATAATAATTCCATAGGAATAAATAAATCATAAATATAATTTATAATATAAAAAATAAAATTTCAATCATAATTACCTACCATCATAAGTGGTAAAGGAAAAACTAATGACCTTATTTCGTGAGGTGATAGTCCATCATACACATGAACAGTAAGTTTATTACACATTTGATGGAAGTGTGTGTTGGTGTAGGTAGAACCCTTAGAGGAAAAATCATATTATATCAATGAAACTGAATATATTACATAATCATGTAATGATAAGTATGGAGGGTATGCATAATGAAAATGAAAAAAAAATTTGTGGAAGGATGTTACCTATTTTTTGGGTAACTTATCATGGTTTTCACCCAAGGGAATGCTTGGCTGGATTTCTATCCAGGGGATGGATTATAGGATTTAGGGATGGAAGCTCAAAGGATATTTGGGTATAAAGTGAATGATAAAAAGTAATTGAGTGTTCTGATGATGTGATGGGGTGCGTGTAGTTTTATAGTGGAAGAGCAGTGAAATTCTAGAAAATATAAAAATGTTGACACTATAGAGAGTTCTCCATTAAATCACGATTCACCAATAATTTTCCATTTATGATAAATGAGTTTTATTGGTATAAATTTGTATAGCCAATGGATTTTAGATCTGTGTATATGTTATTTGGTCACTTATGTTAATGTTTAACCACTAAGTAATTTTATTGTTACCGTTATCACTATAAAAAGTTTTAATTATATTATCTAATCAATTTTATAAAAAAATAATTTGAAATTATTATCAATTGTAAATTATTGTTATTAAAAATTTGCGATCATTTTTTTCAAATTATTATAACAAAAGTTCTAGAGCATAATTTAATATTAATACCACAGACATGTCACGACATCATTTTTTTTTTCAAAAATATTTAAAAGTATGAACTATTTTTATATCCAAATTCAATGTAAAATTGTTTACAATGACTTAAAATAAATTCATTTATGTAAAATATATCTAATTAAACTTTAAAACCAAAATAAAAAATAATTTCTCGAAACAAATAAATAACATGAAAAAATTATTTCTAATTAATATTCATTATTTTTAACTATTCATCCAAAATTTTAGTTTTTTGGAAATGTCTCAAATATTCACCTTAAGATAATTTTGAAATTAATAATTTCAAAAAATTTATAAGATTAATTTTTTATTTATCCCATAATGACATATAAAGTAGTTTATTTGAAAAAATAGTATTCTCAATCAAATAAATTCTTTAAAAAAATATCTGTTTTATAATCAATATGTTTTATTTATATAAAAACATTATTAATGAAATTTAAAAATTATATATTAACATTAATATTACAAAGTTCAATGGATATGTTATAAATATCTCATTTAAATACTAATAAGAATACATATTATCTTTGTAGAAACCCAGTGTTGTGTGTAACACAAGTAAAGTAAGTGTTGCATGTAGATAAATCTTATCTTAATGTGTCGTATACTAAAACATTTTACATAGTGTATAATTCAACATAATATTTCAAATTTAAATAATTTATTCAAGAAAACTTATAAAAACATGGGGTGTTACATAAACTATTTTCTCTTGTAAAACTAATTCTCTGGTATATTGTTCACATGCAGTAAAAAAACCACCTGCTCTATGTTACTAAAGACATGGTATTACATTTGGTATCACAGTGAGTTTTTAGGATATTTGGGAACTATAAATCAAATAATGTTATAGAACATAATGAGAATATTATGATAATATCATGAAATATTCAACAAAATATTTTTGAATGTTTTACTTACATAGGACTCATATTTTGTGAGGTTATCATCTAATTCAGAATATTCCACTATTTACAACTACCACCTAATAAAAGGAACACAAATTATTCCAATACCCTTAGCCTATGTTAGGATTACCAATGTGACCTAGATAATGAATTTAAATAGATTATTAATAGAGAAGAACAAATTATAACTATTTTTTGGTTAGTTGAATCAAGTCATATCCAATATTATTTTCTATATAAAGAAACCATATGATCCCCTACATGGTAAAATAATCCTATTCTATTTTATGAAACAATAACCTATATCATACAATGGATCTACTAAACCATTAATTTTTTTATCAGTGGATAACATCATAAGAGAAGGAATTTGTAATATCCAAACATCTACACTACCAGGTCCACTCATAAAGAAATAAAAACTACAAATTTGGCCAAATTTTTTCCATCAAAAAATATCTTCACCAAAAGTAAATATTGGATATTTTAAATAGACAAGGTCCATTTAGGATTAGTTTTTTAGATATTTAGGAAAAAATAAATACAAAATGGGTTCATAAACAACTAGTTCCTAAAAAACATTATCTCTCATTATGCGATGCTTTTAATATTTCACAATTGGTCATCAAAATCATCCATTTGAAATAATTATAGAAAGAAACACATTTAAAATCATAATTAAAAATTTGTCGAAAAGATATATAATAAAAGGATGGGTGTAGATTATTTATAAGGGTTAAAGTGTTATGTGTAAGAAAAATCATGAGCATAACGGTATGAGAAAATGATAATAAATATAGAAGATCATAACCTAAATATCAAAGATCATATACGTGAGTCATTTAATAAATAAAAGATTTTTATAAGACAAGAATCATTAAAAAATAAAGAGTGTATTCCATTAAATCATAATAGAGGTATAAGATATGGATTTTTTGGTAGAAAAAAACATGTAATATTATTACCTATAAGTCAGAAAACATTGCCAAAACATTAAATAGAACGTCATGGGCCATGCCCACTGGGTCAGACACACCACCAAACTCAATTATAGTATTTTCCTTATAGTGGATTGGTTTTGACCATCACCCCAAAGTGGATCAATCCCATCAACTTGTTTCCCATTATTATCTCATGAGATACAAAGCATTACTCAATGTATTGTAGGGATGTAAAGGTTCCACCCATCAAATAATGAAAAAAATACATATTTGTACCACAAGAACATTTACCATTTATCACAATAATAAAATAATAATATAATAAATAGGCATAAAATCCTTGAACCATAACCATCTTATAGAATAATAAAGAATTAATAATTTTATCAAATATGTAAAATTGTTTTGAATGATAATATGAAATAACTATTATCGAAAATATTTTTTCCACAGGGGAAATTTTTTTTAATTCATAAATCATTTGGAAAATTTTTTTTTATTGAAAATAACATTTAAAATATATTAATAAATCTTTTAAAATTATTTTAATCACATTATAAATCCCATCTATTAAAAATTCATCACATATAATTTAGAAAACTTAAAAAAAAATTTAAAAAACATTACATTAAAGGAAAAAATACTTCTAACCGAAGAGAGTATAAAAATATATAAGACCTATAATATCTTGAAAATAAAGTTATCCATGATACAACATGTAAAAGAGTAGTGAATGCACCTTGTAAAGAAATATAGGAGAATAACATAACATGTGTCTCAAAAAATGAATATCAAGACACAATTACATTATATATTTGGTGACTTTTGAACCATAAAACCCATGAAGGAGAGATCAAAAAATAGATATGTAAATACAAATACATTTAAGGATAAAGATCATAGATTTGATTCATTTTTTACACTAAAAGTATTTTTGGACATCTATTTTGGTTTATCTTTTGGCCTTGGGTTTTTATCTTGAGTTATGAGTGTCCCAGGTATTATTTTAGTGTTTTAGAGTGTTTTTATTATGTTTAATAGTTTGGGTTGATGGTTAGAGTAAACTGTGTGAATCATCTGTGGAATCATGCATCTTTGGTTCGCTGTCTTGGGCATGGAACACGATATGCACAAAATTAAGGAAACCATGTTGAAATCATGTGATTATATTCATGTTTTGAACAAATATGGTTGGAATGGTTTGGGCATGTTTTTGAAAATGAGTAAAAAAATTTTGTGAGTGCCTAGGTGTGTCTAGTAAGGTGTGAATTGATGGCATGTGTTTTTGTGAACCATGCAATAATACTATGTGCAGTTTACATGTCATTAAAAACTATGATTTTTTATTTCTATTATATTGGGATATTTATCCCAAATCTTCCCATTTATTATAGAACCATGTTCATACAGGCTTTGGGGAGCCCCTCCTTAGTTCATAAATTGTCCATTATTCTATTAGTGTGGATCTATATATTTCCTCATGTCTTGTTGGGTGTGGGGAATCAAGGTAATCTTCTCTTCTATTTCCCTCATCCATTTAATTAAATTTTAATCAATGTTGTTCTTCCCCCTTGGTCATCTAGTTCTTGGGTCAAGATCCCATTGATTTAAGTTAGGGGGTTTGTGTGTTTCTGGTTCTTCTTAGTTGTTCATTGATTATGTAATCTTCATGGGATGACATTGGGTTGTCATTGTCAGTGTTTCATAAGATTGAGGTATGGTTCCCCTCGCCCATTCATTTTTTATTAAATAATTTTTTGTTTCATGATTTTCACAACATCATTAAATATTATATAGTGGCGTGCGATCTTCGTAATATTTTGTTTACATAATGGCGATTTATCCTTTTTTGTGATAAGTGGATATGTTATGTTAAATTTTTTACACTAAGTGTTTGATAAAATATCTAATTCGCATTTGAGAGTGGTTTTTGAAATGATTAGTATGGTTTTTATTTATAAAAGAATTTATTTTCTCATTTGAAAATATGGGTTTGGGTTTCTGAATTGGGTTTTATAGATGTTTTTAGATTTTATGCGGTTGATGTTTCATGGTTTGGAATGTTGTTTGGCTTCTGACAATGATGTATGGCATGTTTATAATTTTACTAAAATAAGTTTTGGATGGAAAATGTGGTGAGATAGAATAAATATGATTTTTATAAATTATTGAGACATTGAAAATGATGTGTTTTCATATTTTTGGAATGGTAGATTTGGTTCTTTTGAATATTATAGTTATATAGGGTGTACTTGAGGCCCGTTTTTGATTTTTTTTTTAAAATGGTGAAAGTGTTTATTATTAAATCACCCCTTAAAAAATCCTATTATCTTTTTTTATATTAAATGGATGGGATATGAATACTGTGTAATCATCACGATCTATTTATTTGAAATGGTTGGACATCCTCACTATGGACATCTAGCGACCCATTTACATCGAGCAGAAAAAGAGGTCCTTAGTATGGACTCCATTTTGATCTAAGTGCTGTATAGAAAGGTATTAATCCAAGAAGTTAATAATGAGATGTTTTTCTATAAATTATTATTATATATGTGTGTGGATGTGATTGGACTCTCAGTTGGCATCGGTTGGCTCACCCTATTATCATCCTGACTTGGGAACCCTGTATAATGAGAAAATTTTCTGAGAATGATTGATGAACTAGATTATGATTATTCACTTCTTAGTTTACCATAATCGGGGGTATATTGAGTTTTATTTCTATGGGATAGTTCCCCTCAGTCTATATATGGTAGGGGAGGACCGAGCATGTCTGAGTTATTAATTTCATTGTGTTAGGAATGATTTTCAAGATAATTCAAGATGTATAAGTATGTTTTGGATTATTCACAAGCCCCTAGGTTCAACCAAGTCTATTGGAAATTATTTTTCTATGCAAAATTAATGTGAAGAATTGTTGGTTGGATACCCTTGTGTGATATTTACCATTTCCATTATTATAAGATTATTTTTCTTTCATCCTTCATTTGTGTCACATTTTTCAATATATGATTAAATGTTTTCAATTGTTATGGAAAAGGGATTTGGAAATTTTGTACACTCTTTCTCTCTTTAAATAAAAAATCCCCTTTTCCTTATAAATATTCATATGTTTCCTCCCTGAAAAATAATGTTTTTTTAAATTTCAATAATGGTAATAGACTATGTGCGGTTTTCTTTGGATAAAATTGAGTGGAAAATATTACTTTTATATATTTTATTTTAAACATGAAGTTGATGTTTATTTATTTGAATGAATGTTCATTGGGAATAGATTATTCCAGAATTACTACTATGTTTCAATAATCACTCCTAAATTTATATCTTGTTTTTATATTTTGGGGTATTTTCCATCTTGAACTCAATCACTGTGGTCTATAGTTGGTATTGGTATTAGAGAGTGACCCTCCAGGTCCCATGGGGATGTTGTAGTCCAAAGGTTCAGCTTGGTTTTATGTATGTTTTTTTGTATATTTTGTTTTTTACAAAATATTTTTACTTGCAAATATATTTTATTTTTTGGTTGGTTAGTTTGTTTTCCTATTTTATGATTGTTTATTTTTATTTGGAGAAAATATTCTTTTTTACATTGTTGATGCTTGAAATTTGTTGTCAACCCATGGGGATTAGAAACTCCCTTTGAGCCATGTTTTGGATCGGATCAGATTTTGGTTGGATGGAATCCTGGGATGGTTCATGATACATGGGTAGTATATACACCTCACATAATAAATTAGTGGTGATATGGCATTATTCTCACAAAAATAAAAGTATGATTATAATTTCAATTAAAATTTTCATATCACTGAGTGATAGTTAATAAAATTTATTAAATATGTGTATATGATGTATATACACCAAAAAAAGATAAGATAACATTATAATATAATCTAAATTCGTTTCTCACATAATCGTATAATGGAATAATAGTGGATAAACCCAATGAATTGAACAATGAGTTAACAATTACCTTACCTCAAGCCTAAAATTTATTTGTTCTCGATGAAACCTAATTTTTAATAAATATAGAGTTTTTAGACTTATAATACTTTTAAAATGTTATTTATAACATACTACCACATTTTTATTAATAATATTTTACAAAAATTACTATTCTATGTGATAGCTGTTTTATTTTCCAAGCTTGTTTGGGTTCAGTAATCCTGGTACTTATACTATGATGTTTTCTCCAATAATTTCCAGAATTTTAATCATGATATAATCATAATATAAAATAATTATTTATATATAATTTTATTCCAATAAATTATAAATAATAAATTAATTACACCATTCATGAAGATGGTAGGCAATATCTACTCATGAAAATTATATTCATTTTTCGATTAATAGAATTAGATAAATGACTATATTAATAAATATTACCCAGAATAATTATAATATCATATATATAATATATATTCATTATATACAGGACAACAACCATCCATAAAATATTGGGATGAAAAAACAAATTTTATGACTATGTGGAGATGGTAAGTCATATGTACGCACAATCGATACCCTCACTTATTGTTTTATTGGAACGAGGGTGTATCATGGTGTTTTAGTAAAAATAATAAATTTTTTGAATATTATGGATAATTATGTTATTATTTTATGGTAAACATCATATATTTAGATGAGTTGAGTAAATGTTGAAAAATAAAGTGATCGGTTAGAGAGATTGCCTCTACTTCAAAACATATACAATTGATCTCTTATAAATGGATCTTGGATTGGTCTTTGGGGAATACCATCACCACTATAATGTGTCAAGTAATTTTGTTAAAATAATTTTGTTGTGTTTTTTTGAGCTATAAAGCACAAAGTGATGTAATGAATTGAGGGAAGAGGTTTTCTTTTATAATGGAGGTGAGGGGATATTTTGGAAATTCTCACAAGATTATTTCATTTTATATCCCAATCCCACAAAATTAACATGAATTAGAAGATAAAATAATATATATTTTTAATATTATGAACCAATAAAATTTATGAATGTTTTTTATTTCATATATTATCATTTTGATGAACCATTAATTATCCTGTTTAAATTTTAATTTTGGTAAAAAAAATTAAATATAAATGGATATAAGTTTTACATTTATGGTGTAACATGTCTATAAATTAAAAATTTATAACATTTTAGACCTTATCATAATTAATTTGTGTATTTAAAATTTTATTATGATTTTTAAATAATTTAATAAAATGTTATTTTTCTAAAATATAATTAGAGTCAATTTTGAGACTATTCATGACACTGACTTTTTGAAAATAAGAAACAATATAACATAAAAAAACATTTAATGTAACGCCCCGACCCCAGCTACCCAGAGTCGGTGCATTACTTTGTAACATTGGCATGGTCACACAAGATCTAGTCTTGAAATACCGATAAGTTTAGTATCCTTGGAAACACTAGATACATTCATAAATGTTACATTACATCATAAAGCGAAAATCTACAATAACAAAGTCTCCATAGTCCACACTCATATCCTCTTCTGACTATCCTTGTAGGTCATTTATAAAAAACTTCTTCACATCCTGGAAAATATTAAAACATAGAAAGGGGTGAGCTCAGATGCTCAGTAAGGATAACAATATTGCGGAAGCTTTCATAAATAATCATTAACATTAAAGGCAATGTATAACTAAAACAAAAGCCTTTTAAACATGAACTTCAACATAATATGGAAAAAGTAAAATGAGATAATTCCATTTACTTATTCACATGGATATTCTACTGGTCGAATAATCACATGTAATATCAATAACCACTTTCATAATGATGGAATGCATAATGACAGACTACCATGACCACGTAGTCAAGGCCTCGTGCCAAGACCACAAATAAGATTTTGACAAGGCCTCGTGCCAAGACACTAGTTTGTCTCATGAGACCTACCGATACATCGAGGAGCTATAGAGGGCTCCACCCATCACTTATTAAGTCCAATGCATTCCTCATATGAATAGGTTTAAACATATCATAAACCATAACATAATCATATCACATAAAACATGCATAAAGGAAACATAACATTTCCACATTTCAATCACAAGATATCAATACCACACATTTATATAATAAAAACACTTTTAAAACCATTTTCAATACCAAAATAATTGAAAGTTAAAACATCGTATTTATTTTTCATTAAAAAAAGTAATGGCTTGTAGAGGAAGCCGAAACTCAAATAATGGTCATGGCGGGGGAGAAGTAGTTTTTGCCGCATATGTATGGAAAGAAAAACATTCCCTTTTTTTCATTTTGTAAAACTCTTCGTATAAAAAAGATTCCTTTTGAATAAACGTAAAATTCAAAGGGGTGTATACCCCGTATAAAAGAAAGTTGTGTATAAAACCAAATATGCCTCAATTTGAGAAGAAGTCCTTACAAAGATCATTTTTAATATAAAATAGATCTATTATGAGTATTCACTATAAGTACACATAAATAAATTACAAATACAAGATAGGAAATAATAATATCATGACATAATTTGAAAGTATGAGATTAACCCAAAGAATGGAAATTGGGTTAAGAAATTCCCTTACCTCGTGTCCGACTTGACTCGACCGCTCTTTAACCTCATGAATAATAAACTAGGGTTAATATCTACCTTCTTAATACCCTTTTTCATGTTCATTATTCCTTTTATATCACTTATTACCATATCATGAACATTATGAAATTATTTAAGCTTATAACGGTCGTTTTGTCGATCTTAGGTACTTGAGTAAAAAATAAACTTCTTATAATTCCACTTTTTTCATGTGGTAATATATCCATTATATCTATAATTATATTGATGATGTATATATCATATACATCATATATATCCATTATATACATTCATTTATAATAATACATAACATTTAGAGGTAAGAAATGAAATGCACCGTTCATGGAGACGGTAAGTCGTATGTACGCATGAATGCTACTTTCATTTCTATTTTGTATTTAATGGAATGAAGTTATAATTATATAAATGTTTAATATAATTCCAGTATAATATAATGTATAATACCATTCACTCCATCCCTTATACATCCCACATATGGCATTAACGATTCAAATCACTTTGAGGGGGCGGTAGTCCGCACTTCCTAAAATGAAAATATCACGTTTACCCATAATGGGAACAAGAAATATATGCCATAAATGAAAAATAAAGAAACTTAATTAAAACATAAACATATTATATATCATATATAAATATAGTGACATCTTAATTTCCCCCTTTGAAGGTGTTATATGAGTGTTGAACAATCATCATTTTGTGAGGCAGAAATTCGCCATCCACAGAAACCGTATGTTCTTTAACCATTAAGTGTAGGTGTGTGTACGTGTAGCTCTAATAATCATTATAAAAACATCCTAGTATATTTATGGTACTGGTGTTGTTACAAAATAGAGGAATAAAACGAGTTTAATGGGTTGGAGAAGCAAAATAAAATAAAAAAACATTAGAGAAGACATTACCTTAAAATCGGGTAACTCTTTTTGATTGCAGCCAAAGGCTTCCTTGGGAAGAATTCTGCCCAAAGTGAGGCTTCTAGGAGTAATGGATGGATGTTGGGAGATTATTTGGGCAGAGGTTGGCCGATCCAAAATGCTTTGAATGTGTGAGTAAGGTGGTAGTGGTGGGGGCCTTTTATAAGTGGAGAGGAGGGGTACTCTTGGAAAGTAATAAAATGTTACTTTATTATATAATGAGTTTCGGATTTTAAAGGTCCCACACATATATAATTCGAGGATAAGGTGATAAGGGTTCTAAATATATCCATACAATACGTTTTTGACAATTTTAAGCCTTTGAATTTACATTATATTTTCATTTTATTTAAATCCTTAATTATGAGGTAATCGCTGCATCATCATGGTTTCATATATAATTTAATTTATTTAATGTCTAAAAATTATAAATAAAAAATCATGATGTAGGAAATAGTTTTATATTTATAATTAATATTTATAGTCAAAAATATTACTTTTATAACCCCATTTAAAAATTGTTTTAGTAAAACAACTTATGTTTGTGACATTTTTATTTTAACTTTAAATAAAAGTAATTTATGTCATTTTCCTACCAAAGTGGCTCCATGGGGTCCCCAAGTTGACCCATGGATTTTATTGGTCGTCCATGACACATCCAATAAGGTTAGGACAAGTGTGAAGATCATTTCCTATTATTATAACATTATATTTACCTTAAATTTCACTAATTACCTTTAATTGTGATTAATTAAACTTAAAAGTTACTATTCACCAAAAAATTATTTTAATCACATTGAACCACATTTTACTTCCTAATGACAACCATGTATTTCGGATTTTTGAAAATAAAATCACAGAAGTGGTAATATTTCATTTAAATGAGAAATCAGTTATTTAACTACCAATTAGTGGTTTCACTATTCATCAAAAATTGAAGTTTTTCAGAACAATGCCAAAATTTCTCCATAAGCTATAATTGATATTCCAAAGTCAAAAATGATGTCTGTTTTACAAAATTCCAAACATATAAGTTGAATTAATTAATTTTATAATTAATTCCCACTTTCACAACAAATAGCATGTTTTTTAAGAAACAATATATATCAAAAGATTGAAAATTGTTTATGTCCAATTTCAAAGTGAGATTCATTCTAATGACCACCATTGGATAAAATAGTAAAAATATATTCTAATTATACTTTAAAACCACTCAATAGTATAATTTATCACTATAAAATACTTTGATTAAAAAATTTGTTTTTAAGTATTTTTCACTATTCATAAAAATTGGAAGTTCTCAGAAAATTACAAAAAATTCAACTTTGGATAATTTCGATATTACGAATAAAAAAATAAAGTCCATTTTGAAATATAAAATTTCTATAATTTTAAAAAGTGGGTATTACTATTCATAACAGCTACTTTGATTAGTTGTGGTGTGTTAGAACTCGAAGTTTCGTACAATGCAAGCTATTGCATTATTGAATGAGAAGCGTATCGTGGAAGCTCGGGGTGTTACATTGTCCCCTCCTTCAATAAATTGCGTCCTCGCCATTTGAAAATTTTCTTTGAAAATAAAAGGTTGAAAAAAGAAAATACCTTTTTGGAAAACCCACATCAGAAATAAGGTTAATAAAAATATAACATTAAAAGAAAGAAAGCGAAGTACAAAGGTCACCCGAGATAGCCCATACTAGGATTCTATGAAAATATGGATATGGAAGAAAAACAAACCATCAAGGTCTGATGGAGAGTTGTAGAACACTGGATTAGGAGAAAGTTAACCATAAGAAAATCACAAACTTGTGATTGGTTAACCAGTCATTGAATCCCCAGTTGGAAAAGTTAACTGGCAATGTTTTTTTTTAAGTTACCTTTTATAAAGTTGAGGAATTTATTTAGGAGATTTACTAAGAACGTAAGGGAATATACATACTTGTCATGTAGACTTTCATTCTTTAATAAATTTTTACCACAAACCCATCTTTCACTATAAAAGGTAATAGAACTCAAAAACATTCTATTTATCCTAATTGTATAAGGTTCCAAATATTAACACATACCATTTAGATTAGTAAAACTATTTTTTAATAACCAGGGACTTTCTGTAGGCTAGTGGTAGGTAATAAAGGCATGTCGCACTATGGTTGTGGGTTCGATTCCTGCAGCTTTGTCCGATGCGACGGGTTATGCCCCACCCTGCAGGTTGTCCTTTTCCTAAAACTATAGTATTATAATATTCCAAAAGTAATCTTCATAAATGTTTTAAACTTAAACAATACTATCCAAAGTTCAACTTAATCAATTCCAATATTTATAGTTATCCAAAATACCTCAGTCCAGACTTTCTCTAAAAGGTCTCTAAATTCTAAAATCAATTGTATCATCAGATTCCTCAAAGAATGTAAAGTTTCTCTTATTGTAACATACTAAAATATGATTACCTTCATCATATTAAAACCTTAATGAAATCAACAAGTATAACAGTACAATCCTCATATACTTATATCACATTATTATAATAACCAGAATATAATCCATGAGTCCAAAAGCACCAATACATTAATTATTTTGCTTCAACTATAGTAACAGCATAAGATTGTCCTTGATCCCTTGGCCTTTTCTGAGGTAAGGTTCCCTGACGCTTAGGAAATTTATTTGCATAATGACCCATTTCCCTACAATTGTAGCATTCAACATTGATAGCCTCTTTCTTTCCCTTACAATCACGAGCCTGGTGACCTTTTTCTCCACATTTGTAACAAACTCCCATTCCTTTTAGGCAAGTACCAGGGTGATTCTTCCCACAATTATCACATAATGGAAAATCGTTTTTCCCTTTTTCCCTTTATCTGTCTCTTGTTCCACCGTTCTCTTCTTCTCTTTCTTGACTTTGTTGTCATAAGACTTAGAAAATTCCTTTTCTATCTTGATAGCACACGAGACTATATCCTCGTATGTTGAGAAAGATTTTGATACTAAAGCTCGATGGAGAAATGGTTTTAACCCATCAATGAAATGATCAATCTTACTTCTTGGGATACGTATATTATCTACTGCATGCCTCGCTACCCTTGTAAAGTAAGCCTCATACTTTGCGACATTCTCATCCTCCTTTTGTCTTAGAATCAGAAATTGCCTTTCCATATCTTCTCGATGGTCATGTGAAAAGTATTTTTCTAAGATAAGATCTTTGAACTCTCTCCATTCCATAGTTGATACATCTTCATCTTCCTTTGTATTTCGAATCAATGACCACCATTGATCGGCATCTCCAGTGAGGCGGTAAACTGCCATGATAACCTTCTCTATTTTGCTACTCCCCAAGGCGTGGAATATTTTCTCTAAGGAGTTTATCCATTGCTCAGCTACTAATGGATTTGTCCCCCCATTAAATGTTGGCGGTTGTTGCCTCATGAAGCGGTCTAACATTGATCCTCCACGTTGCGGATCAGGATTCTTCATACGAGTAAGGTTATTATTCATAACCTGAGTGAGTTTTCCCAGTATGGTAATAAGTTGATTAGCACCAGTTGTATCTCCAGCTCCACAATAATTATCTTGAGCAGGAGGGAAATCTCTACATGGAGTGAGTGCTTTGATATGGTTTCCATTCCTTCCACTAGGCGCCATTTCTAAACAATGGCATAAACTAGATTAGTTTATGAATCAAAATAATTAATTCCATACTTGTAAAATACTTAACATATATTGAACTATTTATGGATATAATCCATAAAAATGTTTTTTTGAGGAAGTATATACTCATAACCCTTCATAGTGGCTTGTAAACAAAACAATAATTATCCTAAGCATATCCTTCAGGAGTGTCGTAACCAAGAGTGCAGCAAGGCCCGTTGGCGTGCACCAGTTCCCATTCGAGTCTAGCTCAAAGCGGTGTTTTCAGGTTTTACCCCTAGGTACATATATGCCAGAGCCACCTCTACCTGTTCGTATCCAGACAGGGATTTATTTCTCGGAAAAATCACAAAATCTCTATAATACCAAAATTCTAGGAAGTTCTTCTATACTAATTTTCAAAGTCTATCTTTGGGCTATGTTCTCTAATCAAAGTTTATCTAAATCTAGCTTCCAAGGTTATTACTAAACTGCCTCTAATACCAATTGTAACGCCCCGACCCCAGCTACCCAGAGTCGGTGCATTACTTCATAACATTGGCATGATCACAAAAGATCAATTTTCGAAAGACCGATTAGTTTAGTATCCTTGGAAACACTAGATACATTCAAAAATGTTACATTACATCATAAATAGAAAATCTACAATAACAAAGTCTCCATAGTCCACACTCATATCTTCTTCTGACTATCCCTGTACGTCATTCATAAAATACTTCTTCACATCCTAGAAAATATTAAAACATAGAAAGGGCTGAGCTCAGATGCTCAGTAAGGATAACAATATTGCAGAAGCTTTCATAAATAATCATTAACATTTAAGGCAATGTATAACTAAAACAAAAGCCTTTTAAACATGAACATCAACATAATATGGCAAAAGTAAAATGAGATCGTGCCATTTACTTATTCACATGGATATTCTACTGGTCGAATAATCACATGCAATATCAATAACCACTTTCATAATGATGGAATGCGTAATGCCAGACTATCATAACCACGTAGTCAAGGCCTAGTGCCAAGACCACAAATAAGATTTTGTCAAGGCCTCGTCCTAAGACACTAGTTTGTCTCATGAGACCTACTGATGCATCGAGGAGCTAAAGCGGACTCCACCCGTCACTTATAAAGTCCAATGCATTCCTCATATGAATAGGTTTAAACATATCATAAACCATAACATAATCGTATCACATAAAACATGCATAAAGGAAACATAACATTTCAACATTTCAATCACAAGATATCAATACCACACATTGATATAATAAAAACACTTTCAAAACCATTTTCAATACCAAAATAAAAGAAAGTTAAAACATTGTATTTATTTTTCATTAAAAAAGTGATGGCTTGTAGATGAAGCCGAAACTCAAATAATGGTCACGGCGGCGGAGAAGTCGTTGTCGCCGCATATGTATGGAAAGAAAAACATTCCCTTTTTTTCATTTAGTAAAAAACTTCGTATAAAAAATATTCCTTTTTAATAAACGTAAAAGTCAAAGGGGTTTATACACCATATAAAAGAAAGTTGTGTATAAAACCAAATATGCCTCAATTTGAGACGAAGTCCTTAAAAAGATCATTTTTAAAATAAAATAGATCTATTATGTGTATTCACTATAATTACACATAAATAAAGTACAAATACAAGATAGGAAATAATAATATCATTACATAATTTGAAAGTAGGAGATTAACCCAAAGAATGGAAATTGGGTTAAGAAATTCACTTACCTCGTGTCTGACTTGACTGGACCACTCTTTAACCTCTTAAATAATAAACTAGAGTTAATATATACCTTATTAAGAACCTTTTTCATGTTCATTATTCCTTTTATATCACTTATTACCATGTCATGAACATTATGAAATTATTTAAGCTTAAAACGGTCGTTTTGTCGATCTTAGGTACTTGAGTCAAAAATAAACTTCTTAAAATTCCACTTTGTTCATGTGGTAATATATCCATTATATCCACAATTATATTCATGATGTATATATCATATAAATCATATATTTCCAGTATATACATTCATTTATAATAATACATAACATTTAGTGGTAAGAAATGAAATGCACCGTTCATGGAGACGATAAGCCGTACGTACGCATGAACGCTACTTTCATTTCTATTTCGTATTTAAAGGAATAAAGTGATAATTATATAGAGGTATAATATAATTCCAGTATAATATAATGTATAATACCATTTACTCCATCCTTTATAAATTCCACATATGGCATTAATGATTCAAATCACTTTAAGGGGGCGGTAGTCCGCACTTCCTAAAATGAAAATATCGTGTTTACCCATAATGGGAACAAGAATGGTATGTCATAAATGAAAATTAAAGAATCTTAAGTAAAACATGAACATATTATATATCATATATAAATAGGGTGACATATTAATGGCCAACTTTGAAGGTGTTATATGAGTGTTGAACAATCATCGTTTCGTGAGGCAGAAATTCGCCATCCACAGAAACCGTATGTTCTTTAACCATTATATGTAGGTGTGTGTAATTGTAGCTCGAATAATCATTATAACAACATCCTAGTATATTGAGTATACTGGTTTTGTTACAAAAGAAAGTAATAAAAAGAGTTTAAGGGTTGGAGAAGCAAAATAAAACAAAACAACATTAGAGAAGACATTACCTTAAAATAGGGTAGCTCTTTTTGATTTGAGCCAAAGGCTTATTTGGGAAGCATTCTGCACAAAGTGAGGCTTCTAGGAGTAATTGAGGGAAGTTGGGAGAGTATTTGGGTAGAGTTTGGCCGATCCAAAAGGCTTTGAAAGTGTGAGTAAGGTGGTAGTGGTGGGGGCCTTTTATAAGTGGAGAGGAGGGGCACTCTTGGAAAGTAATGAAATGTTACTTTATTATATAATGAGTTTCGGATTTTAAAGGCCCCATACTTATATAATTCGAGGTTAAGGTGATAAGGGTTCGAAATATACACATCCAATAAGTTTTTGACAAGTTTAAACCTTGTATTTTACATTACCTTTTCATTTTATTTAAATCATTAATTAATGAGTTAATCACTGCATCATCATGGTGTCATAAATAATTTAATTTATTTAATGTCTAAAAATTATAAACAAAATATCATGATGTAGGAAATCATTTTATATTTCTAATGAATATTTATAGTTAAAAATATTATTTGTATAACCACATTTAAAAATTGTTATAGTAAAACAACTTATGTTTGTGACATTTTTATTTTAACTTTAAATAAAAGTAATTTATGTCATTTTCCTACCAAAGTGGCTCCATGGGGTCCCCAAGTTGACCCATGGATTTTATTGGTCGGCCATGACACATACAATAGTGGTAGGACAAGGGTCAAGGTCATTTCCTTTTATTATAACATTATATTTACCTTAAATTTCACTAATTACCTTTAATCGCGATTAATTAAACTTAAAAGTTACTATTCACCAAAAAATTATTTTAATCCCATTGAACCACATTTTACATCATAATGACAACCATGTATGTCGGATTTCTGAAAATAAAATCACAGAAGTGGTAATATTTCATTTAAACGAAAAATCAATTATTTAACTACCACTTAGTGGTTTCACTATTCATCAAAAATTGAAGTTTTTCAGAACAATGCCAAAATTTCACCCTAAGATATAATTGATATTACAAATTCAGAAATGATGTATGTTTTACAAAATTCCAAACATATAAGTTTCATTAATTAATTTTATAATTAAATCCCGCTGTCACAACAAATAGCGTGTTTTTTGAGAAACAATATATTTTAAAAGATTGACAATTGTTTATGTCCAATTTCAAAGTGAAATTAATTCTAATGACCACCATTGGAAAAAATAGTAAAAATATATTCTAATTATACTTTAAAACCACTCAATAGTATAATTTATCACTATAAAATACTTTGATTAAAAAAGTTGTTTTTAAGTATTTTTCACTGTTCATAGAAATTGGAAGTTCTCAGAAAATTACAAAAAATTCAACTTTGGATAATTTTGATATTATGAATACAAAAATGAAGTAGATTTTGAAATATAAAATTTCTATAATTTTAAAAAGTGGATAATACTATTCATAATAGCTACTTTGATTAGTTGTGGTGTGTTAGAACTCGAAGTTGCGTACAATGCAAGCTATTGCATTATTGAATGAGACGCATGTCATGGAAGCTCGGGGTGTTACATTTAATACATATACAATATTTCATAGGATGATATAATATTCTTGTATATCCTTAATTAATTAAATTATTTTTATTTTCATATTTTAAAAATTAATAGCGTAATAATTACAGTATCGTAATTTTGTTATTATTTTAGGTAATTATTTATTCACTAAAAATTATAAATAAATTTCTATTATGAAGATAAATAATTTTACTTTTATAATAATATTTATATTATAATATATCTTATAGTAAACCCTATATTAAAATTTTTATAGTTATTAAAAACTGGAATCTGATAACATTGACTTCACATTTGGAAGATAATATAAATTTCATAATCATTTAAATTTGGCTTCAGATACTCATCATTACTAAAATGGATGATTATTGTTGAGATATAATCAACCAATATTAATTATTCAACTATTTTATTCACCTAATAGTTACTTTCAATTTAATTAATATCATTTTATTGATTTGTTTTCATCTGCTTGCATAAGCACAACATTTGTGTTTCATAAGAATTAAAGGTAATTATTTCACATATACAAACTAAAAAATTAATTACAATAAAACAATATGTGAATTAATATCAATATAATACATTGTATATATTAATTACCTTTTTTACCTATGTGGAGAAATAAAAGATTTTTAAGACATAAAAAGTGTCATTTTGTAATTTTCATAGGAAATTATCCATTATACAACTAAATTGCTATCCTTAGGTGGTAAGAGTCTAATTACCTTCATCAATGAAAATTTTATAAAGTGTTACGGTCATTTTATAGTATTTATCATTTAATTTTAAATCTAAATTACCAAATTTACCATTTACTATGGTAACAAAATTTACCTAAGTTACTATTCATGTTCACTTAAAATAAAGAAGTAATATTAAATAAATTTAGACCTAGTAAATATATATTTATTACAAATTATTAAAAATTCAAAATAAAGAAGATGCATAATTTAATTTAAAATAAAACTGCTAAAATAATATGAATTTTTTTTTCTTTAAAAATGACCTTTTAAAACCTAAAATGTTTTTATAATAAAATAATGTGGAAATTTTTTTAAAAAACACATAATTATGTAATTTTATATGAAAACTATCAATTTTAAATATAATACTAATCTAAAACAAAATTTTCCTATGTAGTGACTCTAATTGAAAATATAGTTTTTAATAAAAATCAGTATTTTCAGCCTTCATCAAAAGAGGAATGATTTCAGAAAAAACAAAAATTCATCGTAAGATAATTTTTACATCCTTCTTATGAAAAATATGTTTAAATTTTAAAATGAAAATTAATAAATTTTCAAATTTTATTTTCAAAACAATTCCTCCATTAAAAGGCATAAAAACTATGTTTTATAAAAATACAGCTTTTTATACAAAAAAATGGGTTTATTCTCTTTTTACCTATAAAACACAATTAAATAATTAAAAAAGTTTTCATTTAATATATTATATATAAATTTCAAGAGGTGATTAATACTATTCATTCATATCAATTAAATTACAATGTTAGGATGATCACAATTAAAAAATAATATTTAGTTGCTCGTTTATGCTCGAAGTTGGAATTATTGTATGTTATTGAGAACAATATTTTATTAAAAAAATATCATGATATTAGAATATTCATTAAATTGTGAATTATTAAAAGATATTCTATCTTTTAAAAGGTTATTCTGATCAATGGTGGTCATTGATATGAAACTATGAGTAGTAAGAGGACATAGAGGGATGAAATTAAAAAAAATTAATTATAAATTATTCAAAAATATTTTACTCATGATATGTGTGGTAATATTGAATGAAAATTACTCAATTTTATGAAAAATTAAGAGAAAATTATTTCAAAATTTGAATATAATGTTATAGGGTTAGAAAATCATGATAAACATTATATAAATAATCCAAAAGTTACTATTTATAACATATTTAATGGGATAAAACATATCATATTAAAATAATTAATAACCAATTTTTCGTATATGATGATATAATGTTAAATTCTTTCAAGATAGAGAAATAATTCTCAAATTCTAATTTTTTCCAGCAAAATCATAAAAAGAAGATGGTGGATGATATCATTGAAAAAAGAAATATTTCCAAAGGGGAGATGGGATGGGTAAATTTTAAAATAATTAATAGTTCTCAAAATATGGTCTATGGAAAATCGATGATGGGAATGGGATTTTAAATCAAATTTGAAGAGAATGGTCCTCCAGGTCATGATTCAATGGTCCTGATGGATGTCATAAATGTCAAGTGATTCAACATTAAGAATATGAGGAACTATTATAATGAATTCAATAATAGTAAAATGGATTTAACTCAAAAAATGTACAAGTGGGGAAAGGTAAAGTGTATGTGATCACTACAATTGAGGTTGAAGTCCCAAATTATGTGACACGAGGTACATATTTAATAAATAAAAATTTAGTTAACGGTTTATTCTATATTTTATCTAAACACTCTTTAAAATATTGTAAGATTTCAAGAAGAATTAAATCATTTACTAACACCTTATGTTAAGGGTTTTATATGACGAAAACATATGGGTATATTTTTTTAATAATGATATATCGAGAAATATCTTTTTATATGGATAGTTATTCCATAGTTTCAAACATGATATTAAAATATAAGACTCATGTGTATATAATCCTTAGTATGGATTGGATTTTATTGCATATTGAAATAATTTATTATATAGAGATGGTGATTATTTTTTATGATTGTTCATAAAATACCCTATTTTAAGGGAGAAAAATCCTTATTTATATCCTGTATGGATCCCACACTAGTAACTGTACATAATAAAATTCTAGGAGAAAATGAAGGGAAAACATGATCATTGGATGAGAAACACATCCTAAGGATATAGTATGATCTTATTGTAAATGAATAAATTAATGTATTACCATAAGACTTACTGATAAATAATCTTGTGCATAAAGATTATTTTTTATTGAACTCATCCCTAATATAAAATATTTATCCAAGAATCCCTATATATAATGGAACCCGTTTATTTGGTATAGATGATGAAAAAACTGAAATTTTATTGTGATAAGGGTCTTATATTCCATAGTGTTTCACCTTTAGGTGACCCTATCTTGTTTTTAAAATGTAATTATTGATCTATGAGGTTTTGCATCAATTTTTGGGAGATCAATTCCAATTATATAATGAATATGTTTTGTCTCCCTTTCACTGATGACTTATTTTATTTAATTCACAGATCTATATATTTTTCTAAAATCAATATTCACTATAGTTATCATTATGTTTTAAGAATGATGATATACTAAAGATGACATTTCATATGTGGTATATACATTATGAGTTTATAGTAATTCATTTCATACAGTCATATGCACAATTTGATTGTATAGAAATGATAAATAAAATATTCAAGTATTATCTTAATAAATTCTTTTTTTATTTATATATGATATATTAATATAATCTAAATTCTAAGAATATCATGAGATCATTTTAAAATATTTTTTTTATTTCGCATTGAGATGAAATTATATGTTAAATTAAATAATTTTAAATTTTGGCTCTAAGAGGTTCATTTTCTTCGATTTATTATATCTAAAGATGAAAAATTTATTGATCCTTCAAATAAAAAAATCATTTAACAAATGTACCATCATGATGAATATAATTGACATATGTAGTTTTTTTGTTTTAATAGGTTAAAATCAGTGATTGTTTCAAAATATATATTGATTGGCCAACCCATTTACCATGTTTAATAGATAAGTGTCTATGTTTACAATGTTAAGGTAATGTGAGGAAAGTTTTGAAGAGATAATGATAACATATGTTAATTCGTTAGTATTTAAATTAACTTTGGTAATGTAAGGGTTTATAATATATAGTTATGTATCAATGAAATGACCAGGGAGTATCCTTATGGAGATTGATATAGTGGTTTCTTATCCACCATGTTAATTTAAGATCCATGAATAATACTATTTGTATCATGATCTTGAGTTCAAATCTATATCTTTTAATATTTGATATGGAATAATTATATCTATTTCATAATAAGTGGCATATATATGGACAAAAAAACGTTTAAAATATATATTATCTTAGTTATAGATTTATATGAGTAAATAAGATGGTTAAGACTACTCAAGGGCTTGAATTTCTAGATTACACTACCACCATGGGAAGGAAAATAAGGCGGATGATGCATTAAGAATGAGGTACCATGGAGTTCTAACTTCGATAATAATAATCAAGGATCCAATATTATAGGATTTACTAATAATGTAATCAATAATTGTTAGTTAAGGAGAAACATCGTTCATTTCCAATATAATTTGAAACCACATTTACCAAAAGATGATTGGGAATTCCTAATAAGATGATTATTATTTTTTATGGAATTCTAAAGAAGTGAATAATAATAAATTTTCAAAATTCATCTATAAATATTGATGGTTAATGTTTGTGAATATTTTATTGATTTTAGGTACACTAGATGTAACGACCTGAAATTTTGAATATATATTGTTTCCTAATTCTGTGTGTTATTTTATACTCAACAAAACTGTTTCATTTAATAACATGAGTATAATTAAAATGAGACTGTTGGGTTTTGACTATTATATGATCGTTGGTCAATATGACCTCTGGAAACTAAAAGTTTTGATTATTGTCTCTAAATACAAATGATCTTTGTTAATTAATATAGAATGAAGATTTGATGGCCTCACCCAGTAGTCTTGGACCGATCGAAGCCCATCTAATAGAACTTGGGAAGAAGGTAGCACCACTGGGCTTTACTATGTACCAAACCCAAGTCGAACTTCATCGTGTGAAGCTAGAATGGAATCGCCTTCGCGAGAAGTTCAAACTGATAGAAATTACTACTCGTGCGATGTTGGCCGAGCCGCCCTCAGATTCTCTCACTTATCACACCTTACACTTAGGTCCTATGCAGGTGTGGTAAGGGGCTATGTAAGGAGACTGTAACTGCCTTGTGTAATCCTTTGTTTTAAATAAAAATTTTGATTTATTCTTATGATGAAGTTTATGAATTGTCAAATGTCTGGATAAATATAGTATTCATATTTTTGGTGAATTTTAGAGAAAGAATAGTTTAAAAAAATGTTTATGTAAACCTTAGATAACTAATTATGTGTAATGATTTTAAAAAAATGGCCTTCTACAATTATGTTCAGTACGAAATTTAGAGTCTAATAAGATCAACTTAATTTTTGTTGAATAATAAATTATGAATAGTGATTTAATTCTTAGGAGTAGTAATGTGACCAAATGGATTATTAATCTCACTTAAAGAAAGTATTAATAAAATCTTGGCACCTTGATTAAGTAATGTGATCCAATAAAATGGGTAACTAACGTTTTCATAAATTATTAGTCAAGTATTAGTTTTTTAGGGTGAATAGTGTTTTTTAATTAAAAATTAATTTAAAAATAATTAGAAAAATATTTTTATAAAATGGACTTTATTTTTGATCTCAGAGCATCGATATTATGTTAAGGTTATTTTTGGGGATTTTTCTGGAAAAACGAATTTTTTGGGAATAGTGTATTTATTTGAAAATTAAATTAACAATATTTATAAAAATATTTTTATAAAATGGAGTTCATTTTTTTAATCAAATCATCGATATTTGGTTAAGGTGAAATTTTGGGATTTTTCTGAGAAAGATGAATTTTCAGTGAATAGTAAAAATACAGTTTTAGGGTTTCAGTATGTTTAATGACATCATAACTATGTGATAATGATGTCATTAGATATTTTAAGGGTTGGCCGGCCAAAGGTGATGCAGTTTTGTATTGGGGGCCCCATGTGGCCTAACTCCATGGGAAATACCATGGGAGAGCCCGTGGTTTTGAGAAAACCACTTGTGAGATGTCCCTTGGCCATTAATGCCTTGTCCCCTCACATTCCCTATAAATACCCACCCTTTACTCCTTTTGTTTTCACTCCCAACTCTCCCCCAACGAATCTATGGTCTCATTACCTCCCATGCAGTCCTCCAATGGTGCCCCGAATCCCTCAAGGTCCCAACCGTTGATTTTTAAGAATTACGTTTTAAGGTAAAGGATCTGACCTCTCTCTTTCTTTTCATGTAATCTCTTTTATGTCATTTCTTTTATGCTCTATGATATTATGTTGATGGATGTTATTTTATATTCATCTGACTGTACTTTTCATGTTCATATGATGAGAGACCCCCTCTTTCTCTCATCATTTCATTCCAAGAATGTTAAAGTGGCGTCGTTAGGTTGCCAAATTTTTTAGGGATTATTTCACACTTCTCGTTTTCAAGTTCTATTTTCATGTCAAGTATTTGAAGTTCCTTTTTATTTTGATGGGTATGATCTCTAAATCTATCATACTTATCTTTTATGTTCATATTATGAGAGACTCTATTTTATCTCTTCAATTTAGTATTTATATGTTTTAAGTGGCGTCTTTAGGCTGCCGAATTTTTAAGGGATTCTTTCACCCTTATCGTTTCAAGTTCTATTTTCATGTCAAGTATTTCAAGTTCCTTTTTATTTTGTTATGGTATGATATATATATCTATCATACTGATATATTATGTTCAGATGATGAGAGACCCTGTTTGATCTCTTCAATTCAGTATTTTGATGTTTTAAGTGGCGTCGTTAGGCTGCCGAGTTTTTAAGGGATTCTTTCACCTTTCTCATTTTTCAAAGTTCTACTTTCATGCCAAGTCATTAATGTACCTTTTTATTATGTTGGGGTGTGATCTCTATATCTATCATACTGAACTTTTATGTTTATATTATGAGAGACTCTATTTGATCTTGTCAAATCATTTTTGTTGAAGATTAAGTGACGTCGTTAGGCTGACGAATTTTCATAAGAGAAATCTTATTTTGTCTTCCTTTCATGTTCTTCATTTCATGTGGTATTTTTTTCAAATTTCATTACCATGTTCTTAAATCTTATATATTTTATTACTCTACTTTTTTATGGATCATTTATGAGTGGGTGACCCATGTCCCATCTGTTTTCAATGTTTTCTAAAACCTCGTAACATAGTCGTTATGCTGCAGAATTTCCGTCTCAAAATGTCTCTCTTTTTTACAAATTCATTTATTTCATTACGTGAATACTCAAAGCTATTTCTTCTAAAGGGGTATTTAAAAATATATAAAAATTTTCTATTTTAAATTCTGGGATTTACATACATGAAACCCTCTTTCCATTTTCGTGGGTTTAAAAGGACATAAAGATCATGTCTTTAAAGTAGTTTTTAGAATGTTATGACTATGAAACGAAACCCATTTATTTTATACTATATGAGTTTTTTAGGAAATGAATTATGATGATATATGTGGCTCACATGATAATAAAGGAAAATTTAAGGGTGCGCCCTGATAGCGCTCCAATGCATTGGGTAAAGAATTAATCTCTAGAGATGACCATTTTTAGACTGATACCTTGGTGAATAACCTTGGTAATTTTTATTGACACATAAGGGATGGACCTTGGTGAAAAATAAATGATTGTATTTGTTAAATGTTTTAGCGACATCTTCACGTTAGGAAACACGTTATTTTTATTATGATATTCCTCATTATTTCTTTCTCATGCCTTAAAGTTCTTTTTCATGACTTTATTGATGTATCTCATGTTCACATGTTAAATTTTTCTCTTGTTTCCCTTACTGGGCCTTTTTCTCACCCTTTCCTTTGATGTATGCTTCCAAGTTATGAGATGATGTAATGAACATAGGATTATCAAATGAAGAAGCCTTTCAAGTGTTTAACAAGAATGTTTTTTTTCTCATGTAATAAGTTCTTGGTTTCCAAGACACTAAACCTTAAAGATCCTTGTTTTTGTAAAATGTAATGAAAAGTTATGTTATAAAAAGGTGGGATGCTATATTTGGTATCAATGGATGGTTTAGTTAATTGTGGAAATTAGGATATGAAAACTTTAGGAATAATCCTATAGAGAATTTTATATATAGGAAATATTCTTGGTATTTTGGTGAGTATTGAGTAAGGGGTTGCCAAGAAAATACATCCCTGTCTGGATACAAGCAGGTAGAGGTGGATCTGGAACAGATGTACATAGGGGTAAAACCCGAAAACACCGCTTTGAGCTAGACTCAAACGGGAACTGGTACACGACAACGGGCCTTGCTGCACTCTTGGTTATGACACTCCCGGGGGATATGCTTTGGTAATTTCATAAGCTTAGTATGAACCATTATTAAAGGAACAAAGATAAAATAAAATAAAGATTCACATAAGAATATATGATCATGGATAACCAATATTGGAACCTAGGGGATCACAAGTTAGGGTATACTTTAATTCTACAAATTTATCCTTCTATGCTTAAAGTTTCCTTTTAATGATTATTGACTAAGTATTTAAGCCCATAATTATAGTTTCTTTTCTTAGTTAATGGCAGGAAATGGAAGAAAATGTTCCAACAACCAAGGTGATAGAAAATGTGATGATTTCCATATTAATATAATAGAGATGACGAGAGATCATGTTCAACATATTGTGGTTATTCCAAACCAGCTATCAAAAATCACAATTAATAATTGGTACATAGTTGAATGCCCAAATTCATCAAGTAAGAAGAAGATAAAGTCTCAGGGATGTTCATATGATAAAGTTGATAAGGGAAATGATACCCAATTTCCTTTTTTCAAAAATTGTGGGAAGAGGCACCAAGGAGAATGTCACAAAAGAACCGGGAGATGCTTTATGTGTGACAATATAGGGAATAAAGTAGCCAATTGATTCAAAAAATGGATAATGTGATGAATAGAGATAAGGTTTGATCTAATGTACCCTATACTTTTCAATGTTTTAAATGTGGAGAAGTTAGAAATTATCCAAGGAAATGCTCTCTTGGAATGGATGAGAAGCATAATGAGCATCAACAATCTTCGAGGACAAGGGAACAATGTAAGTACTATGCTAAGATGGATCATGATGACTGAAGTACATGTAACTTCTTGGCAATATTTTTCTATGTCATGTTGTATTTTAGTTTGTTCTCTATGAGAATATCTTTAATGATTTCTAAGAACATCGAGTCAATACCTAAGGTGGTTTTATATCATTAAGGAAAACATCTATTGTTATGTACCACATGTTGATGTAGTGATTTTTTTCTTCATAAAAAAAGGGTGATTAGGGGATTAAAAGATGATTATTATTTTGGAATATGTTCACTATTTTGGGAACCCTATTTGATCGAGGTAAATAGATTACTACGGTATTTTCTTTAAGGGGTAAAGGTTGACTTATATTTTGAAGAATCGATGGATTTAAGGTGGATTTATAGTAATTTAGGTTACTTATGGAAATGATTAACCTATCTAGGGGAAAATATATTTAGGTTAGATTCTTTTATTATAAGATGTTAGGAGTGATTGATTTTGTTTAGAGATGAACGATGAAGTTTATTTTGGAAGAATATGTTATCAAATCCTTTTTATAATTGGGTTTCAATCTTAGTTTGGTTTATTTCAATGAATTTTAAGGACATTTATTTATGGAATTGTCTGTGATGAACTTTGGGTAGTACCATGGAATTTTGAAGATTTAAAGTAGTTTCCCTTCCTCTAGGGTTCTTTATTTTTGAAGAGTTGTTTTATCATACCCTTAATGTTATTGGTATAATGTTTAGAGACAGAAGAAATTGTTATTTAATCATTTGTGGATTATGTGAATCTCTAAAAGATGATTCTTGTGCTTTTATGAGGCCAAGTTGTTTTGAATGCTCATTGTTTAGAGAAAATATTAGTTTTGGTAGAAACTTATTAAAGGTTGAAACTCTACTTGAAGGCAGGTGTATTTCCTTGTGTTTTATTCTATCTAGTAAATGAATTCCTCAAAACAATGTAAAGGAATGTAAAAAAAATGTTGTATGTTAACATTTCCTACTGGGAAATCAAATATCGTTTAACCCATCATAAGTTTGTGATTTTCTTATTGTTAATTTTATCCTAATCATGTTTTCTATCACTCTCCCTTAGAACATGACCCTTTTCCCCCTCCATGTCCATGTTTTCCTACATGGAATCCTAGTATGGGTTAACTCGGGTGGCCTTTGTACTTCATTTTCTCTCTTTTAAAGTAATAGTGTTACTGACACTTTTTCCGATGTGGGACTTTCAATGAAATTTCAAAACCCAATTTTAAAAAATTGCAAGGACACAATTTCATAAGGGGGGAAGACTGTAACGACCAGAAATTTTGAATAAATCTTGTTTCCTAATTTTTTCTGTTATTTTATACTCAACAAAACTGTTTCATTTGATAACATGAGTATAATTAAAATGAGACTGTTGGTTTCTGACTTTTATATGATCGTTGGTCAATATGACCACTAGAAACTAAACATTTCGATTATTGTCTCTAAATACAAGTGATCTTGGTTAATTAATATAGAAAGAAGATTCGATGGCCTCACCCAATAGTCTTGGACCGATCGATGCCCATCTAACAGAACTTGGGAAGAAGGTAGCACCACTAGGCTTTGCTCTGGACCAAACCCAAGCCGAACTTCATTGTGTGAAGCTAGAACGGAATCACCTTCGCGAGAAGTTCAAACTAATAGAAATTACTACTCGTGCAATGTTGGTCGAGCCGCCCTCAGATTCTCTCAACATAGAACATCTTACACTTAGGTCCTATGCTGGTGTGACAAGGGGCTATGTAAGGAGATAGTAACTGCCTTGTATAATCCATTCTTTTAAGTAAAAATTTTGATTTCTTCTTATGATGAAGTTTATGAATTTTCTAATGTCTGGATAAATATAGTATGCATATTTTTGATGAATTATAGAGAAAGGATATTTAAAAAAAATATTTATGTAAACCTTAGATAACTAATTATGTGTAATGATTTTTAAAAAATGGTCTTCTACAATTATGTTCAGTACAAAATTTAGAGTCTAATAAGATCAAATTAATTTTTGATGAATAGTAAATTATGAATATTGATTTTATGCTTAGGATTAGTAATGTGACCAAATGGATTAGTAATCTCATTTAAAGAAAGTATTGATATAATCTAGGCAACTTGATTAAGTAATGTGATTCAATAAAATGGGTAAATAATGGTTTCATAAATTATTAGTCGAGTATTAGTTTTTTCGGGTGAATAGTGATTTTTAATTAAAAATTAAATTAACAATTATTAGAAAATTATTTTTATAAAATAGACTTTATTTTTGAACTTAGAGCATTGATATTATGTTAAGGTAATTTTTCGGGATTTTTCTGAAAAAATGAATTGTCGTTGAATAGTGTATTTATTTAAAAAATAAATTAAAAATATTTAGAAAATTATTTTTATAAAATGGAATTCAATTTTGTAATCAGAGAATCAATATTTGGTTAAGGTGAAATTTTGGGATTTTTCTGAGAATGATGAATTTTCAGTGAATAGTAAAAATACAGTTTTAGGGTTTCGATATGATTAATGACATCATAACTATGTCATGATGATTTCATGAGATATTTTAAAGGATGTCTGACCAAAGGTGATGAATTATTGTATGGGGGCCCCGTGTGGCATAACTCCATGGGAAATACCATGGGAGAGCCCATGGTTTTGAGAAAACCACTTGTGAGGTGTCCCTTGGCCATTAATGCCTTGTCCCCTCACATTCCCTATAAATACCCACCATTTCCTCATTTAGTTTTCACTCCCAACTCTCCCCCAACAAATATCTGGTCTCATTAACTCCCAAGGAGTCCTCCCAAGGTGCCCCCAATCCCTCAACGTCCCAACCATTGAGTTTTAAGAGTTACGTTTTACGGTAAGGGATCCGACCTCTCTCTTTCTTTTCAATTAATCTCTTTTATGTCATTTATTTTATGATCTATGATATTATGTTGAAAGATGTTCTTTTATATTCCTATTACTGCCCTTTTCATGTTCATATGATGAGAGACCCCCTCTTGCTATCATCATTTCATTTTAAGAATGTTAAAGTGGCATCGATTGGCTGCCGAATTTTTAAGGGATTATTTCACCCTTCTCGTTTTCAAGTTCTATTTTCATGTCAAGTATTTCAAGTTCCTTTTTATTTTGATTGGTTATGATCTCTAAATATATCATAGTGATCTTTTATTTTCATATGATGAGAGACCCTATTTTATATCTTCAATTTCGTATTTTTGAAGTTTTAAGTGGTGCTGTTAGGCTGCCGAATTTTTAAGGGATTCTTTCACCCTTATCGTTTTCAAGTCCTATTTTCATGTCAAGTATTTCAATTTCCTTTTTATTTTTTTAGGGTATGAAATCTATATGTATCATAGTTATGTTTTATGTTCATATTATGAGATACCCTATTTGATCTCTTCAATTCAGTATTTTGAATTTTTAAGTGGCGCTGTTAGGCTGCCGAGTTATTTAGGGATTCTTTCACCTTTCTCATTTTTTAAAGTTATGCTTTCATGTCAAGTAATTCAATATCCTTTCTATTATGTTGGGGTATGATATCCTCATCTATCATACATAACCTTTATGTTCATATGATGAGAGACCCTAATTGATCTCATCAAATCATTTTTGTTGAAGTTTAAGTGACGTCGTTAGGCTGCCGATTTTTCATAAGTGAAATCTTATTTTGTCTTCCTTTCATGTTCATCATTTTATGTGGTATGTATTTAAAATTTCATTACCATGTTCTTAAATCCTATATATTCTGTTCCACTACTATTTTATGTATCATTTATGAGTGTGTGACTCATGTCCCCTCTCTTTTCAATGTTTTCTAAAACCTTGTAGCATAGACATTATGCTACTGAATTTCCATCTCAAAATGTCTCTCTTTTTCTCAAATTCATTTATTTTATTATGTGAATACTCAATGATATTTATTATAAAGGGTTATTCACACATTTATTAAAATTTTCTATTTTAAATTCTGGGATTTACATACATGAAACCCTCCTTCCTTTTGCGTGGTTTTAAAGTGACATAAAGATCATGTCTTTAAAGTAGTTTTTAAAATGTTATGACTATGAAATGAAACAAATTTATTTTATGATATATGGGTTGTTTAAGAAATGATTGCTGATGATATATGTGGGTCACATGATAATAAAAGAAAATTTAAGGGTGCGCCATGACAGCGCTCCAATGCATTGGGTAAAGACTTAATCTCTAGAGATGACCATTTTTAGACTGATACCTTGGTGAATAATCTTGGTAATTTTTATTGACACTTTGGGGATGGACCATGGTGAAAGTGAAATGATTGTCTTTGTTAAATGTTGTATCCACATCTTCAAGTTATAAAATACGTTATTTTTATTATGATATTCCTCGTGATTTCTTTCTCATTCCTTAATGTTCTTTTTCATTACTTTATTGATGTATCTCATGTTCACATGTTAAATGTTTCCCTTGTTTCCCTTATTGGGACTTTTTCTCACCCTTTCCTTTGATGTGTGCTACCAGGTTATGAGATGTTGTAATAAACGTAGGATGAACAAATGAAGAAGCCTTTCAAGTGTTTAAGAAGAATGATTTTTTCTCATGTAATAAGTTCATAGTTTCCAAGATACTAAACCTTAAAGATCCTCGGTTTTGTAAAATATAATGAAAAGTTATGTTATAAAAAGCCGGGATGCTATAATAGAGCTAAAAAACCTTCTAGATGAAGCACATAGATAACAATCTGAAAAATAAATATGTATATGTGTTTATGTGAATATTATTGGAAAAATGGTATAAGGAAGAAAATTTTGGACAATATTTCTTGGTTATTGTGTTGGTAGTAAGGAAATGATGAAAGTAAACATCGAATAAGAGTCATTAAATATCCTCCCACACCAATATAGATGTCTGTAAATTTTTCAATGGAGATAGTCAAAGGAATTTTGAAGAATCCAATGACGAATGATGCAATATGGATTATTATTTATCACCTATCCATGTCTGAATATTTTCTTGTAATAAGGGAATTATACACCATAATCAGCCTTACCAACACTATATTAATGAATTTTTGAGAATTCACAATGCACTATTATCAATTATATCTTATCATCATGCTCAGTTCACCTAAATATTTTGTAGGAATATTTAAGAGGGTCTCAATACTATGATTAATTTGAGAACCACCTATGATACTTAAATTCATGGTTGGTTTGAAAGTACTATTCAAGAACAAGAGGACTAGTGGAGTTATTTCTCAGTTGATTTACAAGGTACAAGAGAGAAGTGTCTAATTTTGATATAATTTTTGTAAAATGATATCATTCATTCAAGTATATAGATGGAACTATATAGAATATTGTATGAGAATAGATTTCATACATGAACATTTTAGGTTGAGGATAGAAAAATTGAGTAATTAAGTGAAAAACATATTTGTGGTAAACCTATTAAATTATAGGCTATTCCAAATAATATTAAGGATGTTTGAAGAAGGAAAAAGTGAATTGTTGATAACAGAATGAATGATCAATAATTTCACGTAGATGATCTGGTTTTATTAAAGGTATCATTATGGAAATGTGTTAAACGGTTTGGTATATATAATAAGTTAATCCCTATGTACATTGTGAAATTTAATATTTTAGAGAGAATTACCATCAAGAATTACTGATTGGTTATACCAACAAACATCTTTGTAGTACAAAATTCCTTCCCAAATTATTTACAGTGGAAATACATACTGTATCAATATAATGAACTCACCTATGGGAGAATAGATTTATAATATGACATAAATTATAATTAATATCTAGAAAAAAATCATATATATAGAGATAATGTTTTTTATAATTATACAACTAAACAAGTAATGGTTTATTGAAGAAATCACAAACTAGTGGAGAAAACATGAGACGACGAAGAAGCAATGAGGAAAGAATAATCACAATTTTTTTGAATTTTTATTTTATTTTCAAGTATGAGATTACATAAGGGGGTGGATAATGTAATACCGTAAATTTTCATCTAGCATAGATACTATTACATCCCTAAACTATTAACCATTCCAAATAAAATTATTTATAATATAAAGTGTTCATAGATATATTTAAAAGTAAAATTTATACATTTTAGAATTTAAATTTTATAAAAATAATATCATTTTTTATAAATTCATGTTCATATTGTGGTGAATTTTAGGTATTTTTCAGAAAAGTGGATTTTTGTGGGAATTGTTAAAAATTCATAATTTTTTCAAATCATTCATGTATTTTATTTAAAAAATGTTTCATGAATTTCCCATACATTTTTGAATTTCTTAATGTATCTTCATATTTCAATGACTAAAATAATATTATAAATTCTATTGTAAGATTCATTATATTTAAATTTTTTATGAATTCATTTATTGTTAGAAAAATCTATCTTCAAAAAAATATTCCTTGAAATTTATGCACTTATACTAAAATTTATTTTCTATACATGTATAAATTGAATATTAAAAAACATTTCTTATATTTTTAATTTTGGTGTTAAAATTTAATAAGGATTTCAATTTTAGTTATGGTCATTTTGAATTGTAAGCATTGTAAAAATGTTATCAGAACAGTATCGGGGGAAAAGAGTTAATTAAGATTAAATAATTCTGATATGTTCAAAAATTTATTATTAATTCGTATTTTATGAATTTATATAGACCCTTATAACATTATAGTTGAAATATAATTGTTTTATTTCCACTTTAAAATGATAAAGAAAATTATAATATTTAAAAGTTATGGATAATTACAATTGTGTCACTCCCGTCACTTATAAAAGGTAACCTCGTATTATAAATAGAACTTCAAAAAAATTAACTTGGCCAAAATAAACCCTAATACCTTCCAAAATATACTTCATACATCTAAGAGGTTCTTATCACACCCAAATACCAACACTTAAGGATTAATGTGTATTTAAAAAGATGATTTCCAAAAAGTAGTATAACTCTTAACTAAGTTCTCCCACATTTATTTCATATTATCAATCCATAAAATCTGTCATAACATGGATGATATAAAAATGATTATTTTAAATAATATATTACATATCTATATGTTATTATTTTTATTTTTACATCCATTTTCATCTATTTTTAACCCTATTGGAATATAAACAATTTCACATTCTTATATGTGGACTACCACCTCTATAACATGATTTATTTCATTTTTTACATCAACACTATAGAGAAATAGTTATTAATATGAAATTACTAAATATATAATATTAATATTTAATTATTATGATTATATAAATAGAATATATAATACCAATTCTTATACTTCAATCCTTATAAAAATGTTAATGTCACTCGTGCATAAATGTGGGATACCACCTCCATTGAGTGATGCTATCCATTTTTCATTTATTCCCAAAATGGTCAGTCATAACGACTCATTTAATAAAAAATATGATATTTATATTATGATAATTATTATATGAAACTAAAATGTTATCTATTTTATTCATTTTTCATATATTATGAATATGAAAATGATGCTCATAGGTATGTATGGACTATCATCTCCATAAAAATATATATTTTATTTTTCATTATGGTTGTTTCTAAAAGTAAATTTATAGGAATAATGAAAATTATTACAATTTTTATACTACAATGATTATTAATCCATTTATACGGTTCAAGGATCATAAAATTAAAATTGAACAACGAATAGAAAATGGAACGGTTAAAATGTAAATAATTATTTTAAGAAAAAAGTATTAATAAATGGGTAATAAGACACTAATAATTAATATTTTATAGAAATATAAATTAATATATTCTTCTGATATAGATGTATAATAATTCTTAATTTATTATAAATGGTCTTAGAGCGTGTTTAGAAAAGTGGAAGTCTGAGGTAAGGGATTATTTCAATGTCTCATTCTTATTCAAGATAGTTTATGTTTAATTTTATATTGGTTGAATTATATGATATTTATCTCAAAAAACCACCTATTTTATTATAATTTTAATATTTATATTATTTTAATGTTTTCATTTCATTTAGTTTTCTTTTTTATTTAAAATAATTTATAAAATATTTTTATGAAAAGATGACCTTATTTCTACAGTTTAGGTCTATAATCATTATCTTCTAGGTCCTTGTTTTTTCAATTGTTTTTTGAAACATCTCAACCACGTTTAAATTATCAATAATGGAATTTTTATATATATATGATTTTATATTGAATCTTTACAATGTAATCTTATTGTTTTTTCTATAAAAATCATTTCTCACTTTATACAAAGTGTGAAAAGAATGTTTTTTAGCATTCAGCATATAACATCCACTTCCAATGATCATATTAGTTATTTAATATCAATATTACTATGAAATTTTCAAAAAATTTTCAATAAATTTTTTTTACCAACATTCATCGTATTTTTTTAATGATTATAATTATAAATATTTAATCTATTTTTAAAGAGTATTTTTTATACCATTGTAATTGAGTTTTAAATCACAATAAACATCATTTTAGTATTATAATGCTTTAATTTTGATATAATCTACTCATACCATCATCCTAATTTCACTATAAGGATTTTTATCATGTTTATATATTTATTATTCTTGTAAATAATTAAATATTTTTTGATTCTTTTTAAATAATAGTATTTATTTTGATTATTTATTGTATGGTTTATTCTAACTTGTAATATATTGAATACATTGGATATATTAAGTGACAGTTGAGGATTGATATAAACTATCCCCTCGATTCATATATATGTATTTTAATGAAACCTATATCATTGATTTATTGTCTTTTATAACTATTTATATATGAATTTTTCACATGAGGCCATGATAGTGAGAGTTTGATGTCTAAAAATATTTATACTATCATTATAAAACATGTTATTTTTATCCATGTAATTATTTATGTTACTACACAATCCGTGTATATATTACCCTTTCATGATTTCAGTTTTAGGATATATTTGCGTAATTTATATATAAAAAATAAAATTAATATTTGGTTTATTCTATGATGTATTTTGATGTATGGTTTAACTTGTTTATAATATAAGCTCATACATTTTTATGTTTTCCCCTAGGTTTATAATATGTATAATTAGAATTATTTCAAGGACATAATGGAATAAATAATATTAAACTATGTGATTTAGTCAAATGAGGTTTATTTAAATCTGATTCATCCAAACTAAAATTTCATAAAAGTAAATATAACCGTATTAAATTTATCATGAGAAATTTATGTTTCATAAATTAATTATGAATTTACTTAAAAAATATTTTATATATCTTGTCATAAATACCCCTAATCAATTCAATTCAGTCAAATAAAATCTCTTATATTTTGAACCATTGTATTAAGGTAACCTGCATCGTTAGGTTACGAGATTTGAGGTGTTACAAAAGAGATCATGGTCACATGTATAGATCTTATATATGTAGAAATTATATTTATATGAATAGTTTCATTCATATCTTTATAAATAGTTATTTAGTAAATTTCAATAATTTATATTGTCACTGAAATATATTAGATGCGTTTTTTTAAGACATAAATTAATATTAATAATATAAACATGATATGGGTTAATACATTGATTCAAACCATAGTATCAGAGGATTTTATAAATTTATATCTATACTAAAAATCACATATCTAGGTAGGTACTCTCACATCATATATAATCATTACATTAAGAATAATTCAATATACATAACTATTGAATGTTGATTAGAAAATTTAAACTCTAAGTGTGATTCAAGACATATTTGTATAGAAAATTAAAATAGATACTAACTGCTAAGTTATAATTAAGGATTATTTTCCAAGCCCATATGTAATGACCAAAAATAGTTATGAGACTTTATTTGTGAAATAATTTGAATTTTTTGCCCTTAATTAGTGGTGTTTTATGAATTGGGACTTATATAATAATTCCGATTGTATGTACATATTGAGAAGATTTTTTATATGTATTGAAGTTTGAAATTTGTTTTGGGTTCTCATGTGAGCATTAGAGCAATGTCAGTGTAATCTAATTATTGAGTTGTGGTGCACGAAATAGACCACACAATAACATATGGGTAATACAGTGTGGTGAGTATAATGGGAGAGTATTTTTGAGAGAATGAAGAGTTTTGTGTCTTATATCTCCATATGTTCCATTGTGAATTATATGGACTAAGTAGAGTCATGATCTTCTATGAGGTGGGTTCTACTTCGGGGTTCTTCTATGAACCCTGTATTTTGCCACAAACCGGAGGGCCACACCAAATTGTGACATTGTGATAAAGGCCCATGGGGATCCACTCCATCAATTTTTTGGGCGTTTTCACTATATAACTATCTAATAGGAATCATTATTCCATATTATAGGGGATATACTATAGAGGCTCCCATGGAGGAAAGCCACAGGGTTTCTTCTCTAATGTTTGATACACAACAGAGCCATAATTTATCCTATTGTAGAATTCTTAAAAAGTATATTATCACATGGCACCAATGTCTGTACAACATTTTTCCCTCTCTAAATGAGATTTAAATAAGAAAATACACATATTTTTTGGTTCTACCCCTTCATTTTTTAAAGGCTTGTATGTGTGGTGAATTTTTGCTATCAACATCCCCCTGAAATCCCCCTTTTTATCTCCAATAGTGGAGTATGTTTTTGTGTGAGTATTGGGAATTTTATGTGGAATTATCTCTAATTCAATCCATTTTTCCTTTCTCCTTACATAACCTCTCATTTTTTTTAATTTGGTTGACAGTGTTTTTTCTAATTCAACCATACAATTATGGAAAATGGTGATGATTATGGGGAATCTTCTATGAATTTCTTAAGAATATCCTTTAATAAAAATCAAAAACTATTTCTTTCCCATTCCCTAGAGTAAAACTATTACCTTAAATTTGATAGTTCATTCAATAATTTTAATTTTTTGAAATTAGCAATTGACTAGGAACCAGTGGTATGTTGTTTTTCTATGGTTGGTGTAAGGGTTATCTATGGACCATATTAGTGTTTCTAGTTTAGGTTATAGTGATGTTTTGTTTATCATTGAGTACTTAAATTATTATTCCTAATATATTTAATTATATATTATTATAATAAATTATTTTGATGTTATGGAGGGAGATAGTATCTCAGGTGGGGCTTTGGAAAATGTTGGGGCATGGATGGAATTTTTTTCTTGTGTTGTGGTGAATCATGCGGAAGGTAAAACCATGTTCAAGTTAAGTGAAACCAATAATAAATTACATTATGTTTTATAGGTATTACATATTTAATTTATTAGTATTTCATGGGATTGGGTTGAAGGGACAAAGAATAAGCTCACCATAGAGAAATAGAAGGGGGAATTGGGCCTCCTTGATTTGGGAGAAGTAATCCAAAGAACATATAGAATTTGGATCATATCAAAACCATGTGTCAAATTAATGAAGTTATCAATTGGTTAATGATAGCTATCAACTGTGGGTTGGGGTATGATGTGAGTTGTGGGGGCATAGAAATGTTTTCCTAAGGATATTTTTGAATGAATGATATGCTTAATCTGAGTGAGATGGTTAAGACATTCCTACATATCACACTTGGTATAGAAGACCCTCTTGATGATTTATTTTTAATTGGTGTGATCTTTGAGAGGTAGAAGTCCACTAGGGATGGATATAGTGTGATGAAAATAAATTTCCTCTATGTGACGGGTTGAGTTCTGTACTAAGGGGGAGGTGAGATGAGACCAATCTGTGGGATGTGGGGATTGCTAAATGGATTTTCATCATTTTTTAATAGGATAATATTGGGTAGTATGGGATGGTATCGGGTTAGGGAAATTGTGTATTGATGTGATAATTTTATGAAGATGGGTATTTTCTTTGAAGTGAGTTGTAGAAGATCCAAAAATAAGTAAGAAAATTATAAGGGTGTTAGATAGAAGTGGGTTCAAGTTTAAAGGCTAAAATATTGTTTTGGAGGAACCTAGATGATGTCTGGGTGGGAATGATGAGAATTTATAGGGGAACAGAATATTGAGATTGGTTTTTATATGATTTACACATGGAGAGAGGTGAACCAGGTCGCATACCACCTTTCCTATATTGATGTCCATGGTCCAATACCATTAGGTTCCTTAATGATATTACCTTAAAGTGTGAGGGGTTTAATCTGGTTAATGGGGATACAATTGGAGAATAATATTTTAGACCTCGTGTCATAGGAATCTTGGGACTTTTTTCGTGTTCTTTTCCTCCTATTCCATTATAAAAAATTAGTTGATGATGATTTTTATAGGTTTTGATAAACAATTAGATATAGTGAGGTGCAATGATAGGTCTGAAGTTAATATTTCTTAGGATATGATCTAGTGTGTTTGTGGGACATGCTACATGCAAATATTTTTTTTGCATGTGTGTTCTTATGATATGAGACTATTCATATGATGGATGAGGCATAACATCCCAATATGACTAATTATGAACATTGACTAGACTTGTGGAACCACTTGAACACATTCACACCTCCTCATATTCAAGAGACTATCAACTATGAGTGGTGTTCTAATTTAGTACTATAAGGAGACTATAAACCATGCATCATAGTGAAAAATAATAGATAAAAAACCAAAAAACGTGCAAAATAGTAAAAAAAGAGAGACCATATAGAAATTATAATAAAAGGAATCTTAATATAATAAATGTCATAGTAAAATAAGTGATAGTTTCATATTGACTTGATCACCCACTGGTCCTATAAGCTATTTAAAATAATCAAAATATATAAAAATAAAAAAGGATCCACTGTAACTCTAACCCATACCTCATCTCATGATCCATATATCGATATGAGCTACTCCAGCTCATTTAGGAAAAACCGGGTATCCTACCCAACTTGTACTAGGAATCATGTGACAGTCTTATCTGGAACCCAAGTGAAATAGATATTAGAGCACAAAGTGAGTAAAATAATTCATGAAAAACCAATATATCCCCATACATAAAATAATTAATTGATTTGAATCAAATCTAAATTATTGGCATATCCTTCATTGATATCATGCAACTCCTTACTTGGGTAGTTTTTTAAGCATCACAGACCACCTCACAACTGGAGTTCCCTATATACAATTACATACCACCCCAATGATTTATTCTAAAAAATTCAAATCAAAATCAACACAATTACATATAATAGTAGTTTCATGGATACCTCATATATCCTTTTCCTTATTAATTATTGAAATAGCAAGAAGTATTGGTAGGAATAATACCTATTCTTATCATTATTTTCCATATCCCATTAGCTTATGTGAATTCTACTTCATCCAAGGATTCACCACTAACTATCTCTACTATTGTCTCACACACCATCCAAGGGTCAAATTATATTTAGTGAACCTACATAGGTTCACAAGAACAGTAAGTTTGTGGTAGAACCTTACTTGGTTTCCTTGGTCTTATTCTGGACCCATATGTCCTCTCATAATACTCATAGGAAAGAATAACCACTGATATTAAGATGAGTATAGAATTAAATCATTGGTAAAAGGGTATTCATCATAAGATATTTTCTATATAGATGATTTGTGGCCCAAATAAGGGTCCAATGTCATTTGATTGGTCTTCCCACTCAACTCATTCATCTTGCCCATGGTCTAACCACCAAGGAAAACACATCTCAAGGGAGTGGATCAATAATATCATAAAAACAATCCTTCAATCCTAATAGATCTAAGTAATCTCAAATGTTAAATCAAGTTCTTTTTGGGTAAAAAAATCAACTCATCAATTTTCACAAGTAGAATAGTTCATTGTATGTATAAGAAGGTTATCTAAGGATCCTATATGTCATCATTTTATATCAATAAACACCTCTATAACGGGGTAGATAATGGTAACTAACATACATAAAATATGTCATATATAGTATAGTTAAATCCCTTAAGAGGGATTTTGGTTCCTATAGAAAAATCATTTAGTTCCAAACTCTGCCATTGATGGCCCAGTTTCCAAGCCTATGTGCTAGTCCCATAGTGTCCTAGTCACCCTGTTCAACCATTTATGAGTTCAATTTGTATTTAATATTTAAGTTATTACATTTAGGGGGATCATTAAAATCATAAATCCTAAGAAATATAGAAAATCCATTGGGATTGTTTTAGGACCACTTTCGTCAATTGAAATAGATTTACCCTTTCTAATTATCATGCAGAAGCTCTACCATGACTCTCAAAGACTATAAACTTCTCAACCAGTTTCATAACATAACTAAATCTCTATAATTTTGTAAAAAACCCAGAATATTTCATTATAATAAATTATAATTATTTATTTATTTTAAACCATTCTTGAATAATCATTCAAAAACTCACTGAGCAGTGTCACATTAGTGGAACCTCAACCAACCATACCTGAGGGGTCTATAACACAGCCTCGTAACTAAACCAATAACAATATATAAATAATGGAACCTATAAATTAATGAGAATGATTCAATTTCATTGAATCCTCTTCTAAAAATAACCACTATTACATAACTAAATGAAATGGAAAATGGTGGCATACATAAGATATTTCTAGATTCCATGTTCCTATCCTGAGAAAAAGCCACATCTAAATCAACTAATTCCACCATGATTCGTAAAAATTAACATCAAATACCTAAAACATAATGAAAAATAAATAATAGGGCATGGGATAAGTGGGATGATAAATAATAAATAGACACATTATTTTTGTTCACAATGAAACATCATCAACACTCAACTATTTTAAAAGGGGTTGAAGGAGAGAAAAGTGAGAGAGAGAGTCTGGCAAAGAAACCTCACATGATACAGTTTTTCATCAGAAATAAATGTATGTTAACCATTAAATGATAATTTTGCCGCAATAAAAAATAATTCCACCACATCGATTGTGATTGATGGGCTAACCAGCTGGTTGGTGAACCTAGGATGGCTCAATGTTGTTACCCAGTCTACTAGGTATCCAATAGATATAGAATACATCCCCAGAAACCCTAACATTATCCTGGAGTTCCCCTAAAACAATATGTTTCCATTTGATATCCATTTCATCTATATAATCTCAATTTTATCTTTCTATTGCTTTTGGAATACCTATTTGTGTTTAGGAACTCAACTCAAACCATCCACCATAAAAAATTGAAATTCCCCCTAAAAACATGACATGTATGGACATGGGATCATAGAAAATATAACACTTAAAAATTATCATCCTTAATAATTCATGGTTTCCATAAAATAAAATATTTCAAGCTATTCTAATCATTAACTCATCACTAGATGACCTCGTTCTATAACAGAATGATAAAAATATACTTCTATACCTCTCAATACATAATATATTGGTTTCTAAAACCGATCCACTAATGGTTACCATCACTATATCACTGAGATCATTATTACCCACAACTATCTAATAGAAAGTCACCCATTTTGAATATGATCAATCATCCAAGTCAGCGTTCTCTCTGTCACAGAACCTAGCTAAAAGAGAGCAATTCTGATTTACAATGCCTCCAAAAATTGGAATTGAAGATTGAAACTTGATTCCGGTATCCCAAAAATTTCCTTGATTTTGTTTCTAATATCATCACATTAATACATGATAAATCCTTGGTCCAATAATTTTATAGTACCTTGTTTCAAAATTCAGATCCAAAATGGTCATACACCCCCTATCCAATCAAAATAACAACACGCCATATTTTTGGCAAAAGACCTCATCCAAAACATGAAACATCCCATAATGTCCAAATTACATTTCCCCATGGTTCCTGGCCTTCCTCATGCTATTCAACTCAAGAATCCAAGTCGATACTCCACAAGCTGATTTACCACAATGAGTTCATCATAAACCATTGATTCATTACTCAAAACAACCAATCACATTAGTTATACTCCCATGGGAAACATGTGATCACCATGATAAATCCACCGAAGGTTATACCTATCTAACTATACAATTACATCATCGGTTCATCACTTAATCAAAACCATGATCATATTCCACTTTAATAATTGATGCATCACCTACTCAAGCCATCCGAGGATTACAAAAAATTTTCATCCAAATCTCAAATATAATTCATACAGTCCAGTCAACATCATTATTATATCCACATTGAGAATTCACTGGGAAATCTAGATAAATTCATACCCATTTACTCGGTCGTATCAAAATCCTTATAGACCATCAAATCAATGGTGTCTAGAATCCATATTCCCTCTCATGTGAGAGTCATGTAACCAAGAAAAACATTTTTTATACCCACCATTAGAGTGTCATTGTAATTTAATAATGATGTAAAAACCTCAACATCTATTGACTATATTTCATCCATCCTTGAATAAAGTGATCAAATTTGAAAAAATCTATAATACCTAATTTCAATGCAGAATAGTAATTTATACCCCATTGTCAACCCATGGAGAGATTATAATTCTACATCATGTGAAAATATATCACCAATAAGGGTCGCACCCTAAAACCAGTATATGGTTTAACATCATCATTTTTTATACAAATCAGATATTTTTTTCTACTTCTGATCCTTCCTCATTAGATTCTTGGGATGCCAGGACTATAGTCAACTCACAGAACTTCATTAGTCCCTAGCCCACAAATGACTATCACCAATTTAAAACTCACTAGTCCCCATGCATGAAAAAAAAGTGTAACCTCAATCTCATTTGAGTTCCACAACCTTACTTCCATATACCACCCATTTATGAAGGTTGGCTTATAATACAATGAGTTTTACGACATCAAAACCCTACTCATTATTCGAAACCATTAAATAACCAATCCTCATATATATCATTTCCATAAATCCAAATCACTCTTAGTGATCATAATCAAAACCTATAACCTCACCTATGCTATGATTCATCGGACATGAATTTAACACATAGTGTTGTACCAAAAAAAGGAGTGTCCACCTACTCTCTTCCTGTGTATAGATAGATATCTATAAAAAATATGGTTAGGAAATCCAAAATTCCTACACATTGAAGCAAACCTTGATACTAAAAATGATATCACTCATGGTGATTAATATCATGAAATTATATTTCATAACAATGATGGTACCATGAATTTGAGAATAAATCCCATGCATTGATCCCCATTGTAAGAACATACCTATACTTCTCATTTATATTACATTCACAACCGAAACTAACGCCTATTATAGGTTACCTCACATATAAAACTATACATATTCTCACTAATATGTTGATCTATTAATCAACAACATTATGGTCTCTAACCTATCTCATAAAACAAAACTCATAAGGATCCAAATTTGGGAAACTTTGGTTCCACACAATGCCTCAAATACATTAGTCATCACATTCCATGATTACCTCCCACTGATAGGGAACCCATCTCCCCAAAATGAATATACTAGAGAAATGATTCCTGCAGTATTTTTCATATCACATAGTAATATACATATAACCCAAATTTATTTTCAATATTTTATATCCCACAAATAGAATTCACTTGTCAGATTTAGTAGAGTTTAATTTCAAACTATATAGGAAAACACTATATATGTTGTTATAGGTGTTTAAATAAACATATCTATACAATAGTCACTCATAAGGGGTTTACTATGGGGGAAATGAGTACATATTTCAATATAGAAGGTTCACAGGACCTCATCACCCAAGGGTCCACATTTTTAGCATCTTAATCATTAATTTTACCATAGATCCACATCACATTTCATGTGATGAAAGTGAATTTATCTGATTATTCGGCGGAGAATAATTCCAACACGAACATATATTAGATAATGTGGTATGACCTATTGATGACTCTTTTAAAAACTAATCATCCATATTCAATGATATAATCATATACATTATGGAATATATGCCATACATATCCTGCATTAAAAATCAATATGCTTGGGATGCCTCTTTCCTCTATGGTCTGGTCAATAATATAATAACTGAATTCTTTCCAATAGGTCAAGAGCCAAAATTTCAATGATAATCATTAATTTCAAGCAACATGATCATCACCTGAGGTTAATTCTCAAATAAACATAATACTTCTATCCAATAACATTAATTTCAAGTGTTTGGTAAATTTTTTTATAAAAACATGTCTTCATGACACACTAGCATGATGCCCCACATACGTTATGATAAATTCTTATATCTCTAGGATACTAAATCCCAAAATGTTAAAAAAGGAATAATCTAATACATAATTTTAACATCCTTTCCCAACTAACTATGAATAATAACTAGATTCATTTTTCCACATGACCCTAGGAACACCACATCATATTCCATAGGCTTCTAACTACAAGTAGGGGTCCAAGGTGGTGTTTTGAGGATACTATTCCCATTTTACCAGGGATAAAAATAAAAGATAAATAACTAAAAATTAGATAAAACTAATTAAATTGACTAGATTAAATATAAATAACAAAGAGAAGGATAATAGATAAGTAATAATTGATATGGGATAATAATTCAAACAGTCCTAAAGACATGATCACCCATTAATAAGATCATGTATACATAATAATCAAAGAGATAAAAAACAAAAGTCTCCACTTAGACATTAAGGCATACCTCAACCCAAGATATGTATACCTATCTACGTTGGTAAATCTTGATCTACCCAACCCAATGCCACTTCCCAACTAGTACCTAAAACAATTGAGAGTCTACTTGGATAACCATGTGCAATGGTGGCCCAAGTAGGGTGTGAGTATAAAACTAAGAAGGGAACCACCAAAATTTCCCCAAACATATTTGAAATTTAGTGATATGTGTATGTTCTATTATCTATATAACAATTAAAGTGTTGGAAACAAAATAGTCCACAATAGATCCTTAGGTCAACGACATAAATTGACCATTTCATCCTCGACTGGTGCTAGAGTTTTTCTGAGCACATTGCAATGACAAATCCAACCATAACAATAACCCATGGTTTTTTATAAGGATGTATATTAATCATGACCCTAGGGGTAAAGTCACTCTAGTGTAAATTAGTAATGATATTGGGAATATGCCATTCTAAAATCAAAAAATAGTTAGGCTATATCCTAAAATACAATGGTTCTTGATTGCAGATCCTTATAATTATAGGTGACTCAATCATGCCCTCCAAATACCCTACAAGCCCTCGTATCTCACACCTGGTAGGAGCTACCCTATCCTTAGAACTAATATAATAACAACCCCAAATTCATGAAAACCCCACTAGTTATATAAATGAGATCCATACTAGGGGAGTTATGTTTTTATCATAGACTTCCATACAAGGGAATTTTTCTATTTACAAATAAAGACATGAAGAAGGGATTTTTTTACATGAATTACATCGAAAATTACATGAAGGAATATAGAATTTATATCATGACATTTGGATAAAGAGTTATTGATCTCAATTATAAAACTATCTAGAAGAAATATTTTATCTAATACCTAAATATATCATCACTATTTGTATCGCGTCATCTCACTTGAATGTTATGGGTTCTATGGTTTCACTTGTAACCATCATTACCAATGTATATTACTCAAGTCCAAGGTCATATCAAAACCAAGGATACATCTCTCGTTACCTAGATAAATAAAAAAATTAGAGGAATCCCTCCCTGTGTCCTTTGTGTCAATATAATCCTCCAATATCCCGAAGGCCATCATTTTTTATTGATTTTTGATAATCCACCTTTCAATGGGTGAGTTGGAACCCATACAAGTCCCGTAGGTGTAAGTATTAGATGGACCATAGGCCATAGGAAAATTCAATTCCCATAGGATTGAAACATTACATACAACCAAGAATAACTACTTGGAAGTGCTTCTACACATCACCTTCATCGTGAAATTATTTCTCCACCTTCTTATGGTTGTACGGCTAGGCTTTCCCATGCATGCACAAGATTTTCTTGATGGGAGGTTCCATACCCTCTCATTCTTGAAACATGATTGTGTTCTACTATAGTGAATTCTCATTGCTTGTCCATTTTCTTGAGTATGATTCATGTAGGTTGTCTTGTTTGTATTTAAACATAAGGTGGCCTAAAATCCTTGACGTCGCCCGTTGGCCTTACTGACCTGATAGCCTGGGTGGCCCGAAGGCCTTAAAGGTCTTAGGGACCAAATTTGTGGCCTGAAGGCTCAAACAGGGGAATAATCCTGGCTACTCCAGTACCAAACAGTACCTGCTAATGTTCCATTACATTACCTGCTATAGTACTTCTCCATTTCCCACTACAGTACCCCCGGAAATTCTACCTCCACCTAGATTTGATCCTGAGTTTCTTGGATACACTTAAGGAGTCCCCACCAACTGAGTTGAGGCACTTGTGCCTTTGAATTAGTATAAGACTATGGTTCATCACTTGATACTCGAAGGAAATCATGATCCTCAATTGTGTCATGAACGATGTGTGACCCCATGGTCATAAGGGTAATCCTCATAAGCTACAATCTTGAGATATTTCTCACTAATGATATCAGGTTCAAAGCCCATATGGGTTGGTATTCTCACTTAACTCATTCATCCGACCTATTTTTTGACAAAAAAGGTAAATGTATCTCAATGGATATGATCACTCATCCCATAAACATGTTCTTCACAATTAATTTATCCAAATAATCTATAGGGCCATATCTCAACTTGTTACTGTGGATCTAAATAAACTCATCAATTTCCTCTATATGAAGTGTCCATGAGACCCATAATATACTTTCTATGAACTACATGTGTCATCTGTCTAAGACAAGCCACAACTCTATAAGGGGTTGGCCAAGAGTACATTCCCTATGGTAACTATATCATATATAGTCTAGTCACACCCGTATAAAGGATTTAGGAGGCATGTAAAACCAATTTTTTTCCATTTTTATTCATTAGTGGTCGATGATTCAAGATTATATACTAGTACTATAGTTTTCAATATTTTTTGTTCAACCATTAAGAAAGTTATATATAAATATATATTTTCAAATTAACTAATGTAACAAATTTAATAAATTAAATGGTTCAATTCCATAAATGGAGATCCCACACATCAATTGAATATTCCTTTACATTGCTAAATCTCACATGACCTCTCCTCTTGGACTAACCTTGACCATCCATGCTTCAAAAAAATAAATACTCATAAGAAATATTATGCATCATATCACATTCTACAAATAATTAAATATAAGTAATTATAAATTTTTATTTAACTTAAACCAATTAATCATAATCATCAATCCACTCATCAATCCCCATAAGGTCACCATAATCTCTACCAACCACACCCAGTGGGTCTACATCAAACCCCAATACCTACTAATTCACCAATATAATTTAATTCAACCTTAAAAGAGTAGATAAAATATTCTAGGTACAAAAATCTAATTGAAAATAGAAAAAATATATGTAATTAAAATTTCTAGATCTCCTCATACTATGTAGAGTGAAATAACCATATCACATAGTTGATTCCACTATGCATCAATGAACTTGAAAAAAATAACTATAAAGATATGGAAAATAATCCAAAGATGAATTTATAAGAGGGACAATCTTAAAGTAACATACATGCACATTGAGTTTTCTATGGAACCACATCATCACTCACCCACATTAAGTGGTGGGTGGAAGGATAGAAAAATAGTGAAGAGGGATCATCTAAAAAACATCTCCTATTATCACCTTCTTCCTTAAATCCATTAAGAGTGGTGTCGAATGTTGGTTTCCCCATCATATAAAATCTAGCTAGAATCCACACCATCCAACCAATGGTGGGGTCATTAGCTATTCTGGGAGCCTATGAGGATTGAAAGGATAATTTATGGGCCATCATCTTGCTAGTGGCTATAAAATACAGGCACATCCACCCCAACATTCTCTTAGTGTTCCCTCACACATTTACATAGCTGCATGAGCCCCATTCCAAGCCCAAATTCCCCATTTTAGGTTTCTCAAACTCCAATAATACCATTATGAGTTCTAGTTCTGAAAAAAATGTTCCATATATCAAAAATTTAAATTCCTCCAAAAACAACAAGACCTGTATTGTTACAAGTTCTTAAAAAATTATATATATCCAATTTTGGCCTCACCTATCATTATGGGGATTGGTAAAGACCTCACATTAATGATATGTTAGAGGAATTGATGTGATATCAGACTCTAAAATGAGTAATAATGTAGTGTTCTGAATAATTCCATAATCTGAGTGAGAAGTTTCATAGGAGACCGCTAACATGAGTGAGAGGGTAGAAATTTTGATGTGAAGTCCATGTTAACCTTGAGTTTTATGGTATGTCTTGAGTCATGATAGTAAATAATCTTGAGTTTGAATTTTTTTACAAGATAATATTGAGTGATAATGCAAGTCTAGCTTTAATGTGCAGTGACATATGAGATATATTATTACATTGAGTTATATGTTAGAGGATGATATTTAGTGTATGATCTCATTTGAGTGATATGGTTTGGTCTTAGAGTTGGGAGTGGGACCCTACACTGATTCCTTTGATTACTGTTCAGAATTAGTGAGACTCTCTACCCAAAGTATTTTGGAATGAGCTGCATTTATGGTCTGAAAATATAAGGATAATAGATTTTAAATTGGAAATAAGAGAAAAGTTCCCACTAGGATCAATGTAATCACTATGAGGTGGATGGTTTGAATCAGTTATATATTATTCCTTTATGTTATCTTTCTTGAGTAATAAATATTTTTTACTATTAAATATTTACCACTTTGTTAAATATAAAACATTCACACATCAATAAGAGAACATGTTTTTACAAGGTTTAATACTTAATAAAATTAGAAAATCATTGGAATTGTTTGGAAATACTGTAATACCATACAATCTAATAGAAAACAATCATTTTGTGTGGATACAAAAAGAAAGAAACACCCTAACAGTTTTATAGAACTACGATGAATACAAGATTTCATGAACTTATTCTAGTATAAAGTATTTAAATTATATACAGTAAAATGTTTAGAAACAGTAATCAATATGTTCATATCATATCAATATTCTTCTTCAATAACATCAAATTTTTGAATTATTTAAAACATCTCACATTACTACCCAGTAGAAAGAATGAGAAACATCCCAAAACACCATAATTTACTCAGTCTAATCACTCACTCTGAATCCTCTACCCTATTCATTAAAATAAATTTTATTATTCAGTCTACACACAAGTATGATTCATCTGTTGAATTTTTTTGTATGATCAGTGATTTCAACCCACATCTTCTTATGAACACTTATTTAATTTGGAAATAATTCTTCAGAAATTTTATCTTGAAACCAAAACACTAGATCCAGGGATCTCTCACACAAGAATAGTGTTTGAGTATGTTTTACATAGACCCATTATGTAGGATATCATAAAATAGAAAAATAAGGACACCAAAATTATTTTCCCACTCAAGAAAATTCACAATTTTCAATTAATGTAGATAATCAAACATAATTTTACCATTTTCAATTCTTATAAACTCATCTGAATTCTTCTTGAAGAATCTTGAATTCTCCAAAAATTTATAATTATCAACCGATTATCAACAATAACTTCAGAAGTGCTTAATAAAAAATTTTATAATTTGGAACATATCCTTATGAAACATGTTTTTCATTATGATTATCCTCATTTGATTAAAAAAAATTAAAATATCGAACTTCTCAGTTCAATTTTTAAAACCAACTATAAATATTTTTTCATAAACATAATTGAAACATAGAATGAATATAGAACCCTTCAAAAAAACTATCATGTGGAAAAATCATTATGATTCACTTTTTCCTAATTTGTTCAACTAGCCCTCAAATTTATGAAATTGTGTACGATGAAACTCATTGTGTGTTAACTTGTCTTCATCAAAGATTGAACGATGAATATTAACACAATAAAAAAACTATTTCAATTGTCTCAATTTTTTATTCTAGAAAAATAAAAATGGTTGAATAAATTGTTTCATTGTATCTGATTGATAAGTTTCTAATTCTCATATGAAGGATCATTATATGGATCGTAGTTAATTGATTGGTATCAATAACTCAATTGAAATATAGGCATCAATAACTTCCATAATCAGTCACACTCATCAAATCTAGTCCATTTAATACAATTTTGGAAATATGAAAATCTTCCACCAATGTATAATTGCATATGATGCAATATCAGTTCTAACATCCTGTCTAATAGATCAGTGTCATAATATGTTATGATAGTTCAATGTGTATATCAACTTATTTATTTTAATTACTAAAAATTTATTGCTTCATTGAATGGATCGATTCGTTGAGTGGATTAAATTGAAAAATGGGACAATCCATCCAAACGTCTGAAAAACCTATAAATTCAGAAAAAATGTACCCAAAAATATATGAATCCGGGATTTCATAAACCAATGATATATGTCATAAAAACATCAAATTTGTAGAAATAGTACAAATTCACATTTATGTTTTCTTCTACAATCTATTTCTTAAAGAATGAATTATTCTTGATTTTTGGAATATTGATATTCAAATAGAATCATTTTATTTTATATGTTGAACATCTATTTTGATATTCTAAGTCACAAAATTATTCAAAATATATTCCTAAAAACATCATTCATGAATATATGCATTTGAAAACATGTTCACCCGGGAAAAATATTTTCAAAATATAAAACATCAAATGTTTAAATTTCTTTTCAAATCTACATCCCACCTTATATGGTCAATACACTATCATCGGATAACCAAAACATATTACATAAGAATATTTATCATAATAACAAAATTATAAAAACCATTCAACAAACAATTTTTCTAGAAACAAAATACCATCGACATCAAACATGGTCCAAACAGTCTCCCCATTTGGATTTGTTTCTAATAACAATCATAAGTTAATAAAACATTGTAACTCATGGTATGGAACACTAATAAAAAATTATTAGACTACAAGAGCGAACTAATTATAAAAAATAATATTCACTTATTAATAAAACAATTCTATCTATAATAGGTGACATAAGATCTTCTCTTGGAACATCATACATCCCAACATTGAAACTCCTCACAATTTAGTTACAACTACAGGATCTGGATTCCTATATGAACATAATAAAACTCTTAGAACTATTCACACACTCACACATTCAACTCATAGAAAACCCCTTTTAAAAAATTCCCCACAATACATTATTCATTAAAGGGTTTAGAAAATACTAATGGATATATTGATGAAACATCTATTTTCTACCACTTGACAACACAATCCAAATACTAGATTAGAGCGGGGAAAGAAAAAAAATACATATTCCTTAGAGGAAAATGGATTGTATTGCCATGTTCATCCTAGGTTCACACAAATACTCATTCAGTAATGGTTTTGTGAATTTATCAACAACTAGTTCCATTGTATGAACATATTTCATCTTGAATTCATTATTCTCCCAACTCACTTTGATGAAGTCTTATTTTAAATAAATATGATATGAATGATAATATTTCACTCGATTTATAGTTAGGTTTATCAAATTTTCATAATCAAAACCCAATAAAAATGGTATCTTCCCTTCCCCTAGAAAATCATCCAACTAAGTCTTCATCCACATAAGTTGTATTGTAGCTTGAGTGGGAAAAATATTCAGCTTTATCCATGATAAGATTTATGTAATTGTTCTTTTTAGTTTCTCAACCCTTATAACCATCCCTCGTATTGAAAACTAAACCGGATATATATCTTCTATCATCAACACTTCTTACTCAATCTAAATCTTTATACATGAACAAGTCAATTATTCCTAAGATTTCAAATTTATTACTAAAATTATATGTGCCTCTAATATATTTGATAATTATATTTCTGGCTAAATGATAAGATTCCATTGGTGAATTTTAAAATCTTTCACATATGGTAACACCATATAAAATATATTTACTTCAAGTATTCATAAATTATAAAATTTCAATCATCATTTCGAATCTTTAGAAGCAACTTTTTTTCCATCCCCATTATTAGAAAACTTGGTTTCCACTGAAATTTTGAAAAAAAATGGTTTCTAATTTTCCGAGACAACTTTTTTTAGAAGTTCCTTATCATAATGGTAATAATTTAAAAAGATATATTTCTTTATTTGTGATATTTTTTATCCAATAAAATATTTAATTTCACGAAGCATGGACATTCAAAACAACTTCTTCATCTCTTCTATAAACATCTCACAAGTTCATTCAACATTTTTGGAAAATATGACATCATCAACATATAGAATTAAAATGATGTAGATATATTTATTTTAATTGATGTAGATATTAAAATTAAAATATTATATTTTAAGATTTAAAAATACTTAGGAATGAATCCAATTTGGAATACCAATCTCTCAATGCATTATTTATCCCATAAAAATACTTATTTAACCTGCACACATAACATTAAACTTTTCAAATTATAGGGGCACATAATTTCTTAATATAATCTTATACTTATGGTTTTCTATTGGGAAATGATGATCTCCCATCAATATGAATAAATTTATAACTTAATTTTGAAGTAACTACATAAATATTTGGATTGTTTAAAACCATTATACAGGAAAAAATTCACATCAAAATCAATACATTAAATTTGTGATTAACCATTGAAAACCAATGATTTTTGTTTCATATAACATCAAAATCTTCACTCAAATTTATTAAAAGAACACACATTTTATCAAGAACGTTTTTATTATTATTTTATGTATATGTTCACATGTATAATTCATCTCAATTTGTTTTAAATCTTTATTCATTGAATGAATCAACACATGATGCTCGAAAGCCTCAACAATTTATTTTTCCTCAACATTGGAATATAAATATTAATAAGAATAAAAAGTTAATATCCTTACTTATTGAACATTTTTTGTTCATATCAAATGATTAATTGTACTTACACTTGTTTCTACATCTTAGGATAAGATGTGGAAGTTATTCTCTCAATAGAAATAATTGAGTCTGATTATTCTATTTTCATGGAATCAGTATTATTGGAATTATATTCGTGTCTCTATATTATAACTCTTTCATATTCCCCAAATTACTTATCGTCATGTGTTTTTGAAACATCATATTAACATCCTCCAATAAATTTTACATCAACACAATAAACTATATTTCACATTTCTTGATTGAAAAATCTATATGACTACCATTTGGAGCATAGCCAAGAAATATTTCATCTTCACCTATTTGATAAAATTTCCCATGATTTTGTTCCTTTATTGTTTTATGTAGGGACTTTCAAAAACAATTAATGGTATCAAAAATGGAATTTCATTATAGAATATTTTTAAATTATTAATATCATAACATGATTTATAAAGAAACCAATTATAAATATAAACTACTATAATCATCACCATTCTCCAAAAGTATAAAGGGATTCCATGTTGAATCGGAATTTTATGCCCCATATCCACCAAAAATCTATTGTTTATAATAGAAACACTATTCTATTATTTTGTGTATGTTTAAATATAATCATGAATAATTATTGGTTTTTCATGATGACTTTTAAATTCGTCATTATTAAATTATGCACTATTATCAATTTTTTAATTCTTCATAGAATATCAACAATAATTTCCTTCCCTCCCTTGGAAACTGCTAAATATTTTTTGAGCTTCCGATGTATGTTTCAAATACATAAGACATGCAATGTGAGTAAAATCATCAATGAATAAAATAAAGTACTTATCTATTAATTTTTATTTTACATTCATTTGTGCACAAATATTAAAATGAATTAGTTATTGGGGATGTGTTGAATGGATTTAAAAGTTCATTAAAATAGAGTTTGTAATATTCCATTTATGAAAAATTAAATAACACCAATATATTATTCTAATCATATCTGTAATATCATGAAAAATATCTCCCTTTGTTTACTCTTTCATATTCCTCTAACAAATATACCCTTACCCTTTATTCTGTAATTGATTCTCTTCTATCATGTTTAGATGAAATTAATTTCATACACCACCCACTTGAAACAAATTCCCCTTTGTAAGTTTATTTTTCATAATTTCTTTACATGTTTAAAACATTTAAAATCCAAACCATCTTTTCTAAAAATTATTTTATTTCCTTCATCGCAAATTATTAAAACACTGAACAAGTCATGTTTAATGCTTTCAACAAAGGCCTTTTGGATTTAATTTTTTATTCCCAAGTAGTAGTAGGTTTAAAACCATTGATTATGAGTGATTTATCATTTCCATATAGAATAATTACTTTATTAAAATAATTCATATTCATCAAATATTTCATTTCTTCTTTCTTATATGGATATCACCCAATATCCAAAATCTAGGTTCATTATACTTTTGTAACATTGAGAGTAGTTTCAATAAAAATATATTTTTCAATCCCTTTATCTTCCTTCACATATAGCATTTCATAATGTTTATAAACATGTTGTTGTGATAGTAAAAATTGATTACAAACATTAGCAAGATGTCCAATATATTCCAGTATTTGTAAAATAGTTTCTAAATGTTGTAATGTATCTTCTATATGCACAAAAAAATTCTCGTGTTTCAATATTTGATTGGATTTAATTCCACTAAAAAATTTCATCCAGTTACACATGAGAAAATTATATTTTTGTTGATTGAACTAAAAAATATTTTATGTATTCCAAAATACACCACAATAGAATAGGTAACCATTGATATAATATTTTCATCTATATCTTCTATACTTTCAATAGTTTTAATCAGTTTTCAGCTTATTTATTTTGTTATACATTTAAACTTTATTGAGCATAATAAGAGAATATATTCTTAAAAATCATCTTATTAAATTTATATTTCATCCTTAATTAAATAGAATTACCATAATTAGTAAAAGTGGCTTTATCCTTCGAAATTTTAGAACATATTAATTTTGAAAAATAATTCATTTTATAAAAAACCCGATTTTCTATAATTTTTTATTATTATGAAAATATTAACTTTTATTTTAAATACATGAAGAAAACTTTTGGTTGTATTTATTATGTTCATACTTCCAAAAACACTCTTTAATTTATGAAATAGGGGTTTCAAAACATTGTTCTCCTTTTTAAACATTATAGAACTTTTGGTTTTGAATAAGATTCCATTATCCCTCCTTCAATTTTGTATTTATTTCTATAATTTTGTTATGATTATTTTCTTTTAAAAGATATTTTTACAAATTATAAATCTCTTAAAAAAAGTTATATTTCTAACTAAGAAAATATTCTTGACAATTTTGAATTGAACATTCCATTTTCAAATACATTATTTATCTTACATGTCTTACTGTCTTTATAAAAAAAATATTTCACCTCTTGGTTTAGAGAAAATTATTTCTGACTCTTATTTTTCTTCTTTAGAAAAACTACATTCATAACTATAAAACTTTTAATTATTTAAGTTTTCAATAATTTTGTTTTATGTTGAAAATTCAGTGAATTTTTCAACTTCAATGACACTATAATAATATTCATAATCTTTAGAAAAAATATTTATCCTTTTGGATTTAGGGAACCTTTTCTATTTTCACTAATAATAGTCTCTTTATTTATTAATATGTTTCTTCCATGATCTTATAGGATTTTTAAATTTAAAAAATTATTCCCTCATCATTTATTTGGTTAATATTTATTTAAAATTTCTGAATAGTTCCACATCCAAAAAAAATTAAAGAAAGCTTCCCATTGTAAATTCATTTAACTATTTTAATTTTTATAGAAATTAAGTAGACAAATTAATAAAAATGTTACTAGCCTCATAATGGGTGTTAAAGTCAAAAACCTATTCATCTTTGATAATATTCTTATAATTTTATTTTTTTAACGATTTGAAGTAAATTTCTAGATCACATTTACATTTATTTTCAAAACTTTCTCTCTTAGAATTTAATTAGCAATAAGAGTGGTATGGAAGTATTTAAGAGAAAGAGTTTCTAGATATCCATCTTCCAAAGACAAAATTATGGCATCAAACATTTCATGATAAATTCATAAGACATTTTCAAAAAAGTTAAATATTTTATGTTTTCACGAAGACATATTAAAGTCCTAAATGTATCCTTCATCATTCTAATGATTTCAACAAAAAATATTTATAATCACCTATTTTGAGATCATAATAATTTAGCATAACAATTTTTATATTTACATTCATCACCATTGTCTTTCCTTAATATTTATTTTTCAAATTTTCCTAGACACCTTTAGAAGTTCCAAATCCCTTCACTCAATGAAATTCACATTCAAAGAGTAGTGAATGTATAACACATTAATCCCTTCTACTATTCTTCAAATTTTATCATATAATTAGGTGTAATAAGAATATTTTCAATATGTAGGGGAAATCCATCTATAGAATCTTCCAAAACATTATAACTAAGAGAAATAAGATATTATATCATTTTATCTTTCTATATATTTCCTTTATTTACATATAAAATTATAATCAACATACTTTTCTGACAATCGAATTTTTCCATAGTAATATAACATCAAAAAATAATATAATTAGTAAAATAAGGTAACATTAAGTCTGATAACAATTGAAAATGACTAACAAGTATTAATATAATCACTAATAGGGGAAGGTGGTGAATCAGTGATATCTGTTTCTTTTATTTTTTCTTTCATGTATAAAGACCATAACCTTCGGTTAAATATTTATCACCTTTCTAAAAAACTCATCCATATGAATACAAGTATTTAAATGTTTCACTAATAAATAAGTGTATTTATTCATTGGAATTGTTTTTAATTAAATATATACCACACAATCAACAAGAAAATAGTCCTTTTGTGTGGATACAACAACTCAGAAATAGCCTTGCACTTATGTAGCACGATGATCAAAACAAAAATTAGTGTTATTCTTCTATAAAGAATATACAAAAACGTTATATTAACAAGGCTTGAAATAATCACCAATAGGTTCATAATGTGTAAATATTCTATATCAACAACTTCCACATTTGAAATTCTTAAAAAATCCTTCAATTCATTACCCAGTAGAATGTAAGAAGAAATTCTCAAGAAATCAAATAAAACTCCATCTGATCGCTCAAAATTATTCATAAATATGATTCCTAATTTCAAAAACAATTCTGATTTGTCTGTCCATAACCATGTTGAATTAATTAGTCAGATTATGTAGTCTAATCTGGAGAATCGTGTCCCCAATATCATATGAAAACCTTTTCTATCTTGGAATTTTTCCCACGAAATTTTATCTAGAAACCAAAACTCTAGAACTTTTCTTATTACATATGTAAATAGTGTTATATTATAAATTAAATTTACCCATTTAAATTGGTTTCCTATAAACCGAAATGAGGGGAATGCAAAATGATTTTCAAAATTAGAAGAAATAATTATTTTAATTTAATTCAGAGATTCAAACATCATTTGACCACTTATCAACACATCTAAAATATTTTGGACTCTTAAAATATTCTCCAATTATCCGAGAAATTATAATTATAAAACTATTTTCAAATTATATTTTCAAGTTCTTAGTATAAAATTTGATAATACAATATATATCATTCTGAAACATGTTTGTTATTCTAGTTAAATTGATCTAATTAAGAAAAAATAAAACATATAACTTCACATTTTAATTCTTTAAACCATCTAAAAATAATGTTTCAAAAAACATCATATTAAAAACTAAATTATTCAAAACCCTTCAACTAATATAATATAGTGAATACATAATTATGTTTATCAATTAGACAATTTTTTCTACTACACATCAAAATGATGAATTAGCATCTGATAAAACTCATCATTCGATGAATTATCTGGTAAAATCGTGTCTAATGAATCTAGTCCCACTTAAAAATAATATAATTCTAAATCACACTTTGGTAAATTGAGTAAAATGAAAATTTTTTACTACATTGTTTCATGTCATTTAATTCAGAGGTCTCTGATTCCCATATGATGAATCGTTCTCTAGATATTACTTTATTGATCAGTGTAACAACTCAACTAATTATTTAGGGTCTAATAATATCTTCTCATTCATAGTTAAAAAATCATGTATATAAAATATAATTTTGGTAATATAATCATTGGACTCTAATGGAACTTTTTATCTGATATCTTGTTTATGCCAACCACTTTGTCTGAAATGTTGGAATCAGAATCTTCTATGATTTTTTGGTGTGTGTATTGACTTATTTCTACAAATTAATTAGAAATTTAAGTTTCATTCAATGGATCAATTTACCTTATGGATCATCCCAAAAAAGGATCATTCAATAATCACTTTTTTAAATACACTAAATGTAAAAAAATAGTCTTTAATCAACTTTTTGTTTGGTACTTCTCAAACCGGTGATTTGTGTCTGGGAAAAAATAAACATCATAAAAAAACCAAAACTTTTCATTTCACTTTTATTACCCAAAATCCTTTTTATATCATGGTATCTTTATGATTTTTTTGAATATTGAGGTCATTATATCATTGTCTTATTTTGTATGTTTAATTTCTCTATTGACATTCAAAATCAAGAAAATCAACTAACTCTATTTAAAAAACAATATTCTGGAAAATATGAGTCTGAAAACAAATGAACCCAATAAATTCAAATGATGGTATTTCTTAGGAAATCATTTTCAAATATTCTGAGTTCAATAATACTTCATCTGATTATCAAAACATAGAGAGTAAGGTGATTTTTCACCATAACAACAATATATAAAACATTTAGAAACCCACTTCTTACAGCATATAAAATTCATATCCAGAGAACATGGTCCCAATAAAAAAAATGAATGGTAAAGAATACTGGTGTTTTAGTTACCATTCAATGACCAAGAATGCATGGAGATGTGGTGGTACAGATAACATATGACATCCAATGTTATTGTGTGTGTTTGTATTTTTACATTACATCCATTTTTCTTATTCACACATAGACATATATGGCATATTATATTGGGGACACTTGGTGTGACCCTACTAGGATGTATTTATCACGCCCTAAATGAAATATTAGGTGCACATAAAATCCTTATGTCACATTCAACAGTTATAGAACATGATTTATAGTTGATTGGAATAGGGTGGGACAACCTGATATTTGATACTAGGATGAGGTTATGATCATGGATGATAGTAAGTAATCATGTACATTTATTTTAATTATTTATTTTATGTATGTCTAAGACCTAATGGGCCTTTATATGGGATGTATGAATTATGTTTGATCTAATTTGGTTATAGAATGAATGTTTTGTTTAATTTAAAAACTGTGTTATATTATATGTAGCTTGTTTTCTTCTTTTAATAACCTCTTCACTTTGATTCAAGGGAGTATTCTCCTCAATGGATGGTTTAGGCCCCTTACACTAGTTGGCAGCCTCTTGTGTATTAGGAGGAATTATTATGATCATGTGAACACATGATTAATGTACGGGTGAATGTATTCTAATTGAGTCTTAAAATAATTTATCATAGCATATTTGTATTTCTGTTGTCAAATGATGTATGGTTGATAAGGAATAAAAATGTACTGTATGTTTTAATGGAAATCAGACTAGTGTATCTTAGACACATTTTCCAATGGGATGTATAGGTTACCAGATTCATGGAACTATAATTCTTGAATTTTATTGTTGTGGTGTATATGTTTAATGAATATGATGTTTTTACTAGAGATGTTATTTTTATAGGTCTCCTTTTAGAATGTGGTGAAAATAGTCATCTCATGCATGATTATTAGAACATAAGATTTACATGAAGCTCATGTTCTTATGTGTGATTATTATATTCATGATGGGATTTTTTAACTTTTTAGAAAAACCTTTTTTGGTGTTTTCATATATTGATTTTTAGGTTAATTCATTTCACCATAACTATGCAATTTTATTTTTATACTAGGTTATATGGCCCTTATAATGAGACATTGTCTACTAGTATTTGTACAATAATTTCTTATAAGGGATATGGAGTGACCCATAATGGGTCACTTTATGCATTAGATTCCTTGATTATGGATCCAATTGAGGGGATTTGGGTTCTATTTCAATCGCAAAAAGAATAAAAATCAATGTATAAACTGATTTTCAATATAACTTCTTGTTGGCATGCTATTTAACTGAATGGGATTGTTGCATTATTGCAAGGTATAGGTTGAGGAATGGAATGTCAAATTAATGTTGATTGGTATCAAATCATTCTTTTATAAGAATTGATATATTGGTCTTTAAGGCCTAAGTATTGAGATCATATTTGGTTAAATATAGTATGGGTATAAAATTTTAGATTCACATGGGTTTGGAATAATTCATGGATATCTAGATACAATATTGTTATCCTTGGAATGAGGGAGATTCCATGGTATTTTTTATTACTATCATTCAATGGGGAATATTCAATGGGTTAGATGAATGGTCCAAGGATTTACAAGATATTACTCATTTAAAAATGAGTTAGGTGCATGTTCGAGTTGTATGTGAGTGTATACTAGATGGGGTCAGTTTTAATCGTGGTAGATCATGGTATCGATTCATAATGGTTCATATCGGCTCATCAAAAATAGTTTCCACCCCTAATTCCATTCAAAAAATTGTATATATGTCTATTTAAGAGTATTACATCATGTAATTGATATTCAAGATGTGTAATGTGCGGGAATAGACCCTTGATTTCCAAAATATTTCACTTTGTGAATAGTGGATTCTAAATGTGCAATGTGGGGGGCTAAAATTTCCATATCTTATTTTCCCACTATGTATTTATAATTATTACACATCATGAATTACTTACATGAAGTGTAATTTTTATTTACAAAAATACATGAATAAAAGAGTTCTTTCATATTTCTATCAATTATTCTTGATCGATGATTCCCTTCATAGACTCAACTCATGCCTGTTGGTTACCCAAATCAACTTGGAAATAAATATTTCAATCCACTTTAGTACCTTATATTTTCATGACAGGGGATTATAATACATAATAGTGTATATTATATGTTTATTACCATATCTTATTCTCCACAACATTAATACTTACAATCAAAATTTAATCTTTTGAAGGTACATAATCATATATAGGGACACACACAGACTTGTGGTGTCAATACTTGACCCATCAAGATAGGATACAATCAATACAATAGTGGTGGGACGGTTAGGGTCAAGTTATGTTAAAAATAAAGAGTGCTTATTTTTTTGGGGTTGAACAATGTATAGGTTGGTTCAGGTGTCGGTTTGGCTAAATATTGACCAAAACCAACATGATGGACCTATTTTATGTTAAAAAATTTCCTCGGTCACTCAGTTACACTTTCTACAACAAAAAATATATTTTTCTCTATGTTATCCTCCTCCTACAACATCCTCAACCATCCCTCTTGAGAAGAAAACCCTACTTCCTCCCTGATTCACCTAATATTTTGCTCTCCTTCTATTCTCTTCCTTCAAATTCGTCCCCAGACCTTCCCTTATGAGGAAAACCCCCTAACTAACATAACATATCCTCTGTATTCCTCAGGAGAATAACCTACTCCATAATTCTCATCACTCCACCACTCCTCCCTCCTTTAACATTATGGTTCGTTTGTCCACCTTTCCAACCACCATCCTCCATCGCCTCCTCCCACAGCCTTCCCTTATGAGTAATAAGAAGAAACCCTAATTATCTAATTTTACTCTATATGCTGGTTTCATGTCTGTGATCTCATGTCTACGTATGTTTCTATTTATTTGATATAATTTTTTTCTTCTTATCTTTTCCCTTAACTATTTTTTTCATGTTGATTACCCCTATCACTCCAAATCTTATTCTCTTCCTCTATCAGCGCTATTACATTTCTAGAAATATTTAGTGGGTACAAGGTGGGATACTTTTGTAGAAAGACAACCAAGCTAGAAATCCATTCATGAATTCTTGTACGGAAAGTTGTTATAATCCTACATAATCCATAAGAACCATATTTAAATGGTTTCTACACCGAATACCGGTTCAATTTTAAAAATGAGAGGGGTATAAGTGGCGAAATAGTTGAAGAAACTAGGGGTAAGTGGTATCCTTAATAAGTAAAAATGCATAAAGTGAATTCTTAATGAGTTTTTGAAGATTGGGAAACTTTTAACATGATAAATGAAATGGATATTTGTAATTATTGTGGTAAATATTATTATTCCACATCTATCCAGCATAGAACTAGTAATTTTAATAGTCATTTAACAAAGTGGGAAAAATCCCAAAATTCCTGATAAATTTAAAATCATTAATGGTATTATAAAGAAGTTTGAAGATAAGGATGATGGGATGGTTAAAATTTTAGTATATCATTTTAACCAAGAATAGGGTAGAATAGATATTTCTAAAATGATAATAGTTTATGAGTTATCATTTAAATATTTTTAAAATAAAAAATTTAATGAATTTATTTATGTTTTTCGACCTCAATTTCATGTCCCATTTAGACAAATAGTGTTTATAGATTACATGAAATTTTATTTGATTTAGAATTAAAAATTAATGTCTATTTTTAAAATGTTCTCTCATATGCTATGTCTTAATACCTACACTTGGAATTTAATTAAGAATCTGAATTATATGTATGTGACTACACATGTTATTTATGATAAATGAATCATCAATCAATAAATTACCTGGTTTTTTCTTATTGTGGATCATTAAGGGGAAAACATGGATGAGTATTAGAATCGATAGGGATACAATGAGGGATTGAAAGTATTTATAATACTATCAAGGAAAATTCTAGTTCTAATAATAAATTGATCAATTATTTTGTATGGATAGTTAATGGTTGGAATTTTTCTCTTCTTAAAGGAGAGTCTATGAATATAAGATGTTTTTGTCAAATTTGAATCCTTACTATTAGATATGGGCTAATGTAAATATAAAAATAAATTTCTAGAATCCTATTTTATTTATAGTTTGTGAGTTTTTTCACTTTCTAGATTGGATCTTTTCAAGAGAATTATTTAGGAGTTAAAACATATAAGTAAAGAGGCCCTTATTCCAAATGTACCTACTTGGTGTAATTCCTTTTACATTATGTTGGATGTTGCAGAGAAGTAAGGGAATTTATTTTTACACATTGAGGAGTATTAAAGTATATAGAGTGATATTATATATGTAGGTGAGACTCCTACAACATATTATTGGGCACATGTTCATGTATCTTTCATCTTTTTTAAAATATTTTATAAAAAATTATTGAATTTTTTGGTTCTAGTCATGTGACATGTCACACTTTAATTTATACTCTTTGAGAAATATATAGAAAACTCAAGAAATAGATGAAGAGTAATGATTCTACTATGAGTATAATATCTATTCAAATAATGGTGAAGTTGTAAAAGTATATGGGTATTGGTTCCAATTTTAATTATATCTTACGAATGTGAGTTGTTCTTTATCCCCAATATAAATAATAATATGCTTAGGATAGTTTGAAAATTATTTTCTGTTTTTATGATATGAGTAAAATCACTAGTAAATTAATAGTGGTTATAAATAATCTCTTTGAGTTTTATAAATGAAAATTTACAATCTCTATTGATCAATGTGAGCGAGTTTATCATCAAGTTTACATATTAATGATGCTAGTATAGTTAGTGAGGATTAAGAAAAATTAAATGATGTATATAGATCAATGAAAATGGAAAAATTATTTACACAAAAAGTTAATGAATATTAAATATATCAAGAGGTTTATTATTATGAGGATGATTTTAATTGATTTGATATTTTTTGTTAGTGAAATGGAACGAAAATAAAGTGTAATGATCTCTCATTCATTTTCAGATATATTCTAGTAATTCCATTTACTACATTATCTGTTAATAAAACATTTAATATATAGGGATGAGTCATTAATCCATTTAATATTTTTTTTAATCTTCATACTGTTGAGGCATGAATTTTGTCTGAAAAATTCGTTTATAAAGTATAAATAATTTTAAATTTGAATTAATGTGGAAGAAGTTCAATCAATTGAATCAGGTACCAATAAAAATATTATTATTATTATATCATTTTACATTTATTAAATAAAAAATATTGTATGAAAGATAAAAATATTAACTAGTTATTCTGTAGTGTTTTAATGATATAATATTATCCAAATTTCATGATCAAAGATTCACTGTATAAAAAAGAAGAAGAAATGATGATGGATCATGCTTCATTAGGGAATAAATTTCTTATTTTTTTATAATTAATTTAAAGAATACATATTTTCATTATATAGGAATACACTTATTTATTTCTATTTTATTAATAGTGTTATGCCATGAACATGTTAATTCTTAAATTTAAACATAGTAAAAGTGTGGTAGCTGAAAATACCATATTAATAATTTAAATATATTTTCAATATTTATCTAAAAAAATTTAGATCCAAAAAGGGTATTAAAATATATCTTGATCTTAATATTTCTATGTATTTATAAGAGTTTTTTTCTATATTTTTAATTAATTATGGAACATTTTTGGATTCATATACGTGTAAACATATTTGGGATTGAATTTATAATTCAATTATAATTAGAGTATGAACTTGAAAAATATTTTTCTATCCACCAAGCAGTGTTTAGTTGAAGCTGAGGTATATAAGAATGAGCCCATAGATTCTATATTTTCTATTGAAACCCCATTCATAAAATAGGTATTTTAATCTATATGAATTCATTTTTGAGCATAGTAAACCCATCCTTTTAGTGAAAAGTTTATTATTAAGTTTTGTAAATAAATGAAAATTTAAGGCCACAGGGTAATATTTTACTTAGGTGTTGGGTTTCCCAGTATGTTCGAAATGGATTTTTGTTCTCATACATAACATTTGGATATATTGAAATTTGAAGGAATGGACACAACAATTAGGCTTCTAAATTTGTTGAGTGGGTAAAATAACATGGTTTTTTAAATTGATCTTTTGTTAAAATGATTTGGATTCAGGAATGGTTTTTGTGGGTATAATCGATTAGTTTTAAAATCATTTGGGATAAGAAAATTAATTTCTTTAGTGATGGTTTGTGTGAATATTTTAAAATATATGGGTTTTTATCTTCTATTAATTTTGTATGAGTACAGGAATTTTACACCAACCAAATGATTTCATATGTTACTTCAATATGTTAATAATTTTGGGTCATTTGGGGAAATATTACTTAGGTAAATTATCACTCCCTTTATATAAAACTAGATTGACATGAAAATAAAATTTAATTTCAACTATTAGATTACTAGATTATTTGGTTAGGTGTCTTGGTTGATGTATAAGACATATTTGTTGGAGACTATAGAATGTGTCATAATAAGAACAATTTTTATTATATTTATCTATTTTACTATTTTGACTTCAGAATCCAGTATTCATGGGGTGGGGTACTCATGATTTATGTTATGAACATGTGAACCTTGAATATATTTGTCTTTTTATATAATAGTTTGTATAATTAATACAATCATGTCTATCTATTTCTATAATGAGAATTATAGTTTTGAAAAGAAACTATTTTTTGAGCATGACTATATATTTTAATATATAATTAATATGATATTTTGTATGTTTTATGATGTATAATATAGATACACAAATTAATATTTGTAAAATTTAAAATATTTTTAGTGGTATATAAATATATATTTATTAAATTCTGTGTTTCAAGGTAAACATATTCCCGATAAATACGTTTATGGAATTAGATGGACTCTCAATTTTGTGACTCATGTATTCCCCCTCAGCATTACTCAAATTAGATATTCAAATTAGTTTTTATAACTCATTTAAAACTATAAAAATGGTGAAACCTACTTCAAAATATTGGAGTCACATTTTCAAAAATAGAAATCTGGGTTAGGTAGAAACAAAAACTAAAGATATTTATCGAAGAGGTAGAAAATGTCACCCAAGAAGGAGATTTATTGATGGGAGTCACATTATGAAGGTATTTTTTAGTTAATTTATTCACCTCCATAGGTTCATTATTTTCATTTTTTATAATGGTGATTAGAATTTCATAAAAATTCATTATTTTATAATTTATTTTCTTTTTATTCCATTTCAAAATGCATTACTTTTTTAATATTTCCCATTTTATTCAAGGATTAGTTTTCAAAAATAATTTAAATTTTTTATTTTCTCAATGTTTTTCATTCATTGAAAATGTAGTCATTCCATTGATATTAATTGACATTTTTTTACATTTACATTGGTGTTTTTTCATTACAGTTGTTTCTACTTCACATCCATGTGTGTTGTATTTTCAATGTTATATCATTACCAATTTTTATTTCAAATTATTTTTTTTTACATTTCTAAATACACTGATAGGTAGGGTATATGTATAGATCTATCAGGGTGGGTTAGTTATGAGACATAAAACCCACTTAACTCAGCCTGCCCTGGTTGGTTTGTCTTAGGTCATTTGGTCATGAATCACATATCATGATCACAATAGTTTAGTCTAGGCCGGGTCACCTCGTCATGGAACATGTGACCGAACCTAACCTGACCTATTATTTTTTTGAAGGACAAAGCCTAGAAACACCATAAACCCAACCCAACACAAACCAAAACATGGAAACACCAACCAATAACAAAACCCATGTCTATATATTCAAAATAAACACATTTAAATTTCCCCTTCCATGAAATACTCATCCAATACAACCACTATTTCTTCTTCTAGTATCCCCTCTAATGGAACCCTAAAATTTTATCTTTTTTGAAAATATTTTGAATAATTATCTTTAAATAAATACATATTTCAGAAACCAATATTAGAACCTTATATGGATCATTTATTGATAAATAACTATCCAGTAATGTCAATATTGAAATATTTGGTATGGTTTTGGAGATATTATCCTTAATGTGAATCCATGAATGAATAATTTGTTTCATCATATAGATTTGTTAATATGAGTGGAGAAATTGACCCAGAAAACTCAAAATGACATTTAAAATCAAAGGTTTTTTTAATATTAGTGAAATATGATTAAATTCTACATATATAATTAAATATAAGGGAAATTTTTTAGACATAAATATAGTGACCAATATAAAAGAAAATAATGAAAAAATCCAACAAAGTATGAAACTCAAGACCAAGCAAAAAAAAAATATTGATAAGAAAGCTGTTTAAGAATTCTGATACCAATAAGTATCCCAAGAACCACTTTACTATCAAATTTGTAATTATAAATGATATGATAATAAAAATTAGGCATATAGATGTGACTCTATACAAAACATGACAACCAATGAAAGATCAAAAAAATTTAAGGCTTCTAAAAAACAGACGAGGCGATTTCCACTATTCGTACAATTTCATTCAATTGAAATATATGGGTTACGATCTTGACACCGATGAAATATAGGAATTTCAATTTCACCTTCTTATGTTATAGGGAAGAGATCCTTCTATCCACCATCAATCATCAATGGAATCTCTACCATTGTCTGCATTGTACATGTAAAGAGAATACCCATATTCTTATAAAATATGAAACTTATTTACATTGTATGACGATTAGAATGAATTGTTGATTTTTTTTTAATAATATATCAATGGAATATGACATTTCTTGAAAATAGAGTAGAATTTTTTGAAAAAAATAATTCAAATATCATATATGTAATTTTTAAATCATGACCAGCAATAGTGTTCATTATTGTCACTTTTCTTCATTTATTATCAATTTTTTTATATGGTCACAAGGCCTTACTCATGGAAAATATATAATTAAAAAAAATTACTTTATTTTTTTAATGTGGAAACCTATGGTATTCATCAGGTTATACCATGTTACATTCTTTTTCCAAAAAAATATTCAATAAAACTCTTGAATATCTAAAATTTCTTAATGAATTATGGTAAATCCTATTTTGATATATAGTAGATAGTGAATAAAATATAGAGAATGAATATTTATATTATGTATTCCTTATAGGTGTTAGTTGGCCATCTTTTAGAATATTTATTGGAGGTTACACAATTCATGCCATATATAACATCATTTGTCCTATGAAAAAACTAGTGTATAAAAAATTAATTGAATACCTATATAATATCTTATAATTTAAGAAAAATGTAGTATCCCAATACTAATAATGTTCATAGAAACTATATAAAAAAATTGATACAAGGGATCACCATCTTCCCTTAACCTAATGAAATAGACAAATTAACGTAAAATATCTTCCTGGACCCCTGAATTATCAACCAGGATTTTCCCACATGACTCTAAGATTATCATGAATGTTATATACAAATATTTAATATCTTATAACAATTATTACCAAAGGTGAAACTAGTATGTAGTGATATGTGCCTCATAATTGTTTTTTATAGTGTAAACCATGATTTAGTTAGAGTTACTATGGTATGATTTTATGCATGGAAGTGGATGTGCTATGAGATAACGAGTGTTAATTCATCATTCACCCATATATACTATAATGACTAGATAAAACATCATTTTAAAATAGATAATGAATTTTTGATTATATAATATTAAATTTTAGAAGACATACACATTTTAGCATTTTTTAATCAATTTTACAAATGATCTGATACATGATTAAGAGGTTAAATGTATTTTATTGATGGAATGATGCAATATTGATATTTTATGATCTTTTCAACCATAAAATGGTATATTAAAATACTATAAAATGATTATATATACAAGATATGGAATATTTCATTCTGAATTTTGAAATTACCTTAATATAAATCTCTCTATTTTATTTAATCCTCTTTAACCAACATTTTTAATAGACCATGTATTTATGTAAATATTTCCAATGAATTTTGAGATTCATAAACATGGTGGATTAATGTCAATGAACTGATTATTTTTAAATTTTGAAATCTCCATAAATCTTATATATAATATCTCATAATGTTTGAATCAAGATATAATAGGTTCATTATTGAATTATATATATTTACTTCAAAATTAGTGGGTAAATATTATGGAAAATGGTTTTAATATTTTTTTCTATTTCATTCAAATAATATTTTCCCCCAAAAATCCATTCAATTGTGCCAAAACCATTTTTGTATCCTTTAGTGTATATTTTTTAATTTTATAGATTATGAAAAAATATTTATTCTAGAAAATTATGGTTTTTATTAATACTAGGAAAGGATTATTGATGTTTTTAAAAACATGATATGATAATAATAATTTTGAATGTTTTAAAAACTATATAAAACTATGAGGTTGTTAATTAAAATTTAGCACGTAAAGTGTTTATAAAAAAAATGATATAATGAAAATGTTTTTTAAATAATGATTTATTTAAAAATAGTTATTTTCATAGAAAAAAATAATATGTACATAAGAAAAGCATGATGTTGTTGAGTAAAACGGCATAATAGATTCATAACTATGACTTTTAAAGTCTATTTCAAATTTAGATTCACAATAGAAAAATTATATGCTTCCTCTAGAATGATCTATTATGTTTGGGAAAACAACATATTGTATTTAAAAAAATATCAATCATTTTATCTTTTTTTATGATTTTTTTTAATATTATTAAAATAAAACATAATATTGAGGATTCCCATCATACTATAAATTATTTAGTGGAGATGATATATGTTTAAGTTGAGTTTATATAGTGTAATAATTTATTAAGTATTTAAAAAATATTAAACGAAGCTAAATATGAATGTGTTTATAATAATTTATATAATTTTATAAATAATAATATAAAATGTTCATATGAATATACATTTATGGTGTTTTTATATAATTTGAAAAGTAAATTTCAAAGGATTTGATCTAGGATCAAACAAAAGAAAATACTCAATATGTACGTTTTCCAAAGTTGTTATCTAAAATTTTGAATTTTTAATGATTTTAAAATATTTCATAAGAATCGTATGTTTGAAATATGAAGTTGTTCATGTTAAATATCATAAAAAATGGTAGTATAATTAAATGTGAATTTTTTTTTAAATTTTCATGTTTTGTTTTTTATAAATTATTAAAAATTCACAATAAATTTTTAAGTGTTTATAATTTTTATTTAGTATATGTTTACTAGTGTTTAATCATGTTTAAAATTTTAAATTATTCACATAATACGTTATTACATGGTTTTAAATTTATTAATATAAATTTATTAACTTACGAAGTAAAATATGTTCTATTTTATGTTTTCAAATTTCTTATCATAAATGTCCTGAAATATATATACGGAGTTACATTCCTGGTATGAAATAAGATATAGTTTCACTCAACCATGATTAAGATAGATTATTTTGAAATGATCATAAATGTGATGGTTTATCTAAATTTAAATATATTATTATTTAGGATTAAATTGCTATTTATTTTTCCCAAGAATACTACTATATTGTATAGTGGTAATTTGGATCACAATTCTCATTATATTTGGGTAATTAGAATGGTTTATAAAACATGGAATATCAACCCACAACACTATAAATTATCTTATGGGAATTTATATCTTTAGAATCCTTTACATGATAGGGTTTTATGTATATCTTTTGTTGGATGTATTTTTATATGTAAGAATATAATTTTATATTATATTTTGGTAATTAACAAATATAATTTTTCATACAAATTTGTATACACTAATATGTGTTGAACATATTTATTTAGGTTAATGTATAGGATAAAAAACTAAATCATTAAAATAGTACATACACTTAATCATTACATAATATAAGATGGTGAGATACTAAAAATAGTTATTTAAATACTTTGAGATAGATTTCTTCAAAACTAGACAATTTTCAATACTTCAATCATCCTAGTGGATATGTTTTGTAAATTCAGTGTGCATTTATATTAACTAATATAGGGTATCAAATGATATAACCAGACATAATGGTTAGGTGAATATTCCTATAATGATCATGGGTTATAATTATATAAGAAAAAATAAGAAACCAAATATAAAAAACAGAGTTAGGATATATTATTTTATATATTTGGCCTCGAATTTATCCTCCAAACTATCTAAGGATTTCATTTTTTATAATTGAAATTATTTTTTCCAACTATTTTCATCGATTATGTTATAATTTTAGCTAGAATATGTCATGAAGAAATATAGATATTGTAGTAATAATGTATTTGACATAAATATAAAAGGTTTAATAAATTTAATGTGATAATTTTTATATAAATACATTGTTAAATAATTGTAAAATATGATAATACATTGTAAATGTTTTATTGGTGATAAAATGGTTCCATCATTACAAAACATGACATTGAAAATAATTATAGATAAAGAAAACCTTAAAAAAATATTGGACTACTATATCAAAATAATAATTATTCATAAATAATAATGAATATTATATGTGTTAGAGAAACCAATTATCGTGTAATCAACTGGTGAATATAGTCAACAAATAGATCTAGATGCCTATGAGAATCAAAATAAATATAATTTTTTGGTCCTAACTCTCATTATTTTTTATATTATATTTATATTAAAAACAACATGAGAACATAGTAGAAATGAATTATATATATATATTGAAAATATTATATTAGGAATAAGTAAGGGATTATATTTTTAAATATTTAGAGGAATTATTTTCCTGAAGTGGGACTAAATAATATTCATTCTCCACAATTTTAAGGACTATGATTTTGTATTTCAATGATCCAGAGATGACATGGTATCCTTAAAGATTGATCAAGAATTAAAATTCATTTTCAATTAATTTTCAAAAAGGTTATAATAAGGCATTACAAATTATAATACAAATGATTTGAAGAAAATTTTATTTGATATCCATAATATATAAAGGATAGGTATTCAGAACATAGGAATTCTATGATCTCGTTTTCTATTTAAAATACATAATGTTACAAATTCAATTAAAAAAATATTATTTATGGGTCCAATAGTCATCCCAAGCCATTAAATATTAAAATAAATGACTTGATGGAGGGGAACCATTTCCATTATGGTCATCATATGAAATAGTGGAGGAAATTCCTAGAAAACATTAAGGGTTTTAGGAATAACCATAGATAATCTATGTTAGGTATTAAAATTATTGAATTTAGTTAATTTATTTTGATGGGTGAATGATTCCAACTAAAAATTATACATATATTTTAAATATTTATTGGATTGTAAAACTAAGGAAGTTTTGATGGATGAAGATTAAAATTTTCATTCAAATGATAAACTAGTGGTTTTTCACATTATGGATATGGATGCAATGGATTAAATTTTTTTTTAATAATAATGAATATGTATTTTGTCTCATATTATATATTTTTTTATCTTAATAGATATATTTTAAAGAAAAGGTTGATTTGAAATAATTAAAATGGTTTATTTTTATACATAGGGTATATGATTCTTCTGTTTCTATAATGTGGTATGAAAAATAGGGATAATTTGAGATTTATTTAGGATAAAATATTTTATTGAATCTAATTGGTAAAATACATTATAATTTTTTACCACCTAGTATTGGAATATAATAATGAATAAAATATTATTCTTAGTAGGATACTGAAAACACATTGAATACCATATATGATATTGGTGGAAATATATTATTTAATAAATATTATCACAATTTAAATAACGATAATTTCTTAACTCAAGGGATGTTTTGTTTTATAAATAATCTTTAGAGAGTATATCATTTGTTTCAGGCTATTGGGAGATTTTTTTGACCTAGAGAACCTCAATGGGTTAGGAATAAATGATCATACTTTTCTAATTCAATTTTATTATAACATTATATCCTGAAGTAGTCCATAATATATTGGTAGATAATGATCCTAATATAAACAATGAAATTTATTTATTTTACTAAATTATCCCAAACATAACATTGAATGGAAATATTCTAAATATGATGAATAACACAGAACCCAATTTTTTTTATTTAAATAAAAATATGTTATTAACAGTATAACTATAGATGTTGTAAAGTAGATGATTTTAAATGTTAGTTTTCAAGAGTTAAATATTTTTATAAGGAATCATAATCTTGTAATTTTTTAAAATGTGATCATCATATATGATGTCCCATTAATCATGTTTTTTATTTATATAATTTCCATATAGATATGTGTCAGGAATAACATAGATATGTTATGAGTGTAAAAAAATCATAAAAATATATCAAAATATAAGGATTCCTAGGTAGCCAATCATATGATATATTAATATATTGTAACCTATGTTTGGTTTTAATTGTGATTCATTTAAGTAGTTTAAGAGAATAATGAGTGCATGTTGACATAAAAAACTATATTCCTACAATACAATTCTTTCATGTTATTTGTATATATTATCTGAAGTGAAATGATATTTAACATATTAATGAATCAAGTTGAGTTATTCCATATATAAGAACAATATATACTGTTATTATTTATAATAAAATGTTAATATTGTCTTAATTAAGGTTATTATAGAGATATATAATTTAAACATGCTTTCTAAAGGACACTTTGGATATTTTTTAATCACCTACATATACCCCATAGACTGTCATATATTATTTATTTCTTATACCAGTGATGCATATTTCATATTGAATACTAATTACCCAATGTTTATAAATAAAAAATTCATGAGAACATTAAAATTTTGATACATTTCTTATAAGAAATTCTAGTTAATCTAATCAAGGGATGGTTGATTATGCTATATATCATAGATTGATTGAGCTTAAACCATTGAATTATTTTTACCCATTTTTGAGGAGTATAACCTATGGGACCTTTATTAAGAAAAAATATGGAAGTGTATATCTTACCCACATAAGTGTTAAGTGATATCCTTATCTATTTTGATGGGACTCAAGTGAGCTTATATTCTGTCAGGGTTAATAATGTTTGACATGTTCATCTTTTGGGTTATTATATACATAGAGGATAGAAAAATGCATGAGTAAGCTATTCAATATTGGCATACCACATAAAATATATTGAGATGAGGTATTTGATAAATTTTTTCTCTACATTTCATGGAATTCGTGACCAATAAAAGATTCAAGTGCATTATTTTTTGACTACATTGATGTTTTACTATTAGTTCTTTTTAAAGGAAGATCACTCAATGATGTGTTTTTTAATTTTTTAATGATTCCTAGAGAACTTTAACAATATATGGATCTATGATGTATTGAAATAAAAATTTTAAGCGATACATGTGATTGAGATAATTCTATATTAGTGAGTATTAATGTTTTGACAAAAACGTGATATTTAACTGAAATTTTAATTGTCCATGTAAGACTAAAGTGAGTGACTTATTGTCCATGAACATTAATTAGGAATTACATATACCCATTAATTTTATATTATATGTCAAATAAAAGTGATTTAAATAATCCATTTCCCTTATAAGAGTGATCTGGAGCAGTGATTCTATCGAAATATAAACTTCATTAAATCATTTGAATTTTATAAAATATTTTTGAAAAATAATTATTGAAATTAAAATGAAGGAAACAAATGGGGGTGAAAATAATATCTCAATATTTATTATAAATGATTAAAATAGTATGTTTATTTACATATTAGATATATTAATATATATGTTTTATAGAAACATTTAAAACAAGTAATGTTGAAATTTTTCAAGGGAGTTTTTATTTTGTATGTTAGTGTAGAATTTATCAAATAAATTGATGGCGATTTCAAGAATTAGAATAAAATATAATTGAACCATTTGGTATATAAACATTATATAGGATTAATATTGGTTATAGTGTGTAGTTTAATTTACTAAAATGAATGGTTGATGAATATGACCATGATTTAGATATTATGATAAAGAGAAAATACGTAGAAATTATTATTGTTATTTAGAAATTAAAATTGATTTTGTACTAATCTATAAGTCTATTCCAAGAATACCATCTTAATGTAGTATGTTAAAATATTATTGGTGCATGGATACTTGGGGATTGTTTTAGATGACTACTTTTTTTAGTAATGAACCATGAATCGAGGTATTAATTAATAAAAATTTTAATTATTAGACATTAGTGGATATTGATATAATTGTAGGTTCTGGGCACAACAGAAGCATGTTGGTGGGTTTTCCCAGCTTTAATTTTAGCATTAATCAATGTTCAAATAGAGATCCTTCGCGATATAAAATGTTGGATCATCAAAATAGAATTAAGAATGAAAAACAAAAGAGGGAGTCTCGGAACCATAGAGATAGGATCATCATATGTTGGTTATAACAAATTTAATTAATTCACAATAATTGCCTTGGTGAAATTATTTCTTCGTTGATGTCTCCGATCACAATCATGTGATCTGTCATTGCATCGTATAATCCCAGTGGATGATTCCATTAGATGTGATCCACACATGATCCACATATCTCTAGGCGTCTCCGAAGGGATCTCCTGGTGCTAGCACAGAAGAAACTTCGCTTGTGATGTCCGCCTTCGACCGCCTTGTTCCGATGGAGGAGGATCTCTCTCAGTCTTGAGAGCATTCTTAGAGGAATTATTTCTTTCGGCCTCGAAATAATACTCCAGGATTGTTGTGCACAATGATTCTTTGTGGAAAAGTGTGGGGTTGTGAGCATATTTATAATTGGATTTGATGTTATACAGTTCTGAAAATAAATAAATGTGTTACACGTTTTATTTATTTCAATAACTCTTATTGAAAACCCCCATGTCAAATTATTAATTCCATGACATGTTCCACTCATATTATAATAAATATCATTTAATAAAACAATATTATATCCTCAAAATCTTGACTGGAAAAACTACACACATGGAAATCATTAATACATGGAGTGTACTCATTTTCCATAAAATTACACAGCATGTATATTTAATATACACGACTTGTACTTTTATTTTCCATTTTTCTTTATTTTCGCCACCAAATTTATTAGTCCTTGAGTAATGGCTATTTTTTCTTAGATAAATGTAACAACATTAATCGCTAATAAATATATATTAATTCATCAACAATATATTCTCTCGAATTACTAGTGTCGAAATAAATGTGATCAGTCATCCTTAAATAATTATTAAACCACAATCAGAAATAATCATTATTTAACTTGTTAAATTAGTATTTAACTAAGATACATAGACACACATAGTATGTGACACTCTAGGCCTCTTTCTTAGTGGCATTAGGTGGAGCCTTCCTAAAGTCCAAGGTTAGCATCTAGAAACATTCCAAGGCACCCATAGAGAAATATGTTAATGCCACAATGATGTGTCACCTCATACAAACGCTTACCATGTAATATAATCCCTTTATCTCAATATATCTAATCAAGCGGGTTGCATGCTTATGCCATCAACCAATGTACTTGATTATTCTTACCTTGAATTTCCAGAATTGAACTTCTCCATTCTTTTCCATGGCCATGGATTTACTTAGGCTATATCAGTTCCATCAAAGGGCCAGAGATATCTTCTTCTGTTTTGGAATTGAAGGGAAAAATCCTTTCTCTCCTTATCTATTAATGCGGTATTACTCATGATGCACCCAACATATCATACATCACTACGAACAGTGTGTCGTCACAGTTCTCGTCAATACATCTAAGTGTGCGAGTTGTAATACCCATTAATAATAATCCTAATGTTTAATGACCAATACACACATCAGTTTATAGGAACATCCAATGACACTATGAAATGTGGATTTCCAACTAGCTGGTCTCGTTCTCATAATAACCTCCTAGATATTACCAAGGGTGCACACCATGAGAATGTGCCTCAATGTTTTATGATTCCTCATCCCTAATGGCCTGTATTATTTTTTCCCTCAAATAACATCATCCAGTCATAGAACGTATATTCAAAAACAGTGTTATGGCACTTCCGGGTTCTCATCATAGAAGGGATCCTCTATGACCCTTTAATGCAACCATTATCCATATGAAATTATCACATGCATTGTCACGCAGAAGAACAATAAATATGTGATGAGGATTTTATTAATGAATAATGTACAATGTAGTTGGTTCTAGGCCACCAACTCTAACAGACTCCCACTTAGACTAGATCCAACTGCTAACAACCTATAACCCACTAGCTCTCACATGATATTCATGCTTCTACTTAGATAGGCCTTTAGTCATGGGGTCTTCCACGTTCTCTTCCATAGACACTCTTCTCCCTACAACTCCACCCCTTTGATATAAATCCCTCAATAGGTGATACTTTGGGAGTATGTTCTTTATCCGTTGATGTGACATTGTTTCTTTTTCAAGATCCACTACTGTAGTATTATAACAATACAATGTAATGGGATCTTTACTTCTAGGAACCACATTAAGCTTCTGGACAAAGTTCCTAATCCAGACGGCTTCCTTAGCTACATCAGAAGACGCTATATATTCAGACTCCATTGTAGAATTGTCGAAAACTGGGTGCATTGAACTCTTCTAGCTCACAACTCCTCCATTGAGAGAGAAAACATATCCAGATTGTGACTTCTGATCATTCTGACACGTTTGAAAACTAGCATTAGTATACCCTTTGATGACAAGATCCTCGTCTCCTCCATTCGACAGGAACATATCCTAAGTTCTTCTCAGATACTTAAGGATAGTTATAACAGTAATCCAGTGCTGTTCTCCTAGATCTTCTTGATATCCACCAACCATGCTCAGTGCATAGGCAACATCAATCCTAGTACATAACATGGAATATATGATGGATCATATAGCCGAAGAATATGGGATCATACTTATTCTATATTTCTCTTAATGTGTATGAGGAAACATTTTCTTAAAATGATGTAGGCCATGTGTCACTAGAACAAATTCCCTCTTGGATTGTTCAATAATAATCTCTTTAGTATCTAGTCAATGTATGTACTCTGACATTTTCAGAGCAGCATCTTGGAACTATCACAAATGATCTTGATCCCTAGAATGTAGGCTACTTCCCCCAAAGTCCTTCATGGAGAAACACTTGTTCAACCAGTCCTTAACTGACTGTATGACTGGTACGGAATTTCTAATAAGCAATATGTCGTCAACATATACTACTAGGATAACGATCACATTCCCATTAAACCGCTTATAAACGCATGGATCAAATTCGATCTTAATGAACCCAAATTATTTTAATGTGTTATTAAATCGAATGTTCCATGACCTGGATGCTTTCATTAATCCATAAATGGATTTTTGCAACTTTCCAACCCATTTGGATTTACCTTGTCTCACAAACCCTTCTGGTTTTTTCATATAGACATCTTCTAGAAGGTTCCCATTAAGGAATGATGTTTTGAAATCCATTTGAAAAATCACATAGTCATGGTACATTGCTATGGAAAGTACGATTCTTATGGATTAAAATATGGAAACTGGCGAGAAGGTTTCATCATAGTCAATTCCATGATGTTGTCTGAATCCTTTAGCCACTAGCCTTGCTTTATAGGTGCTAACTTGACCATCCATGTCCAGCTTTCTCTTGAATACCCATTTGCATCCAACATGCTTTATGTCAACTAGCTCATCGACCAGAACCCAGACTTTGTTCTGATATATGGAATCCATCTCATATTTCATAGCTTCTAGCCATCTTGCATCTTCTGAGCTTTCTACTACTTCCTTTTATGAGAGAGTTTCATCATTGTCCAACAATAATGATTCACCATCCTCGGTGACTAGGAATCCAAATCTCTCTGGTTCCCTTACCTCACTTGAGATCCTATGCAGTACTTGTGTTTCTGGAACCTCTCCCACAGGGACCTGTGGATCTTGTTCCTGTACTGACTCCTATGTATCTTGATCATAAACTTTGTCGAAGTCAATATTTCTCCCACTATCCTTCTTGAGGACATGCTCCCTCCAAAGAAAGATGGCTTGTCTGGAAACAGTCACTTTCTTGTCTGAAGGGTTATATCGGTAATTTCATTTTGTTTTCTTGGTATATCCTTTAAAGATATAACTCGTGCCCTGGGGTGGTAATTAGTTGCCGGAAAAGGCCTTAAAAATGCCTCACATCCCCATACACATGTGTGCAAAAAAGTGGGTTTCCTTCAATTCCATAACTCGGATGGAATTCCATTTGCCACCTTAGTTGTTACTCAGTTTAATTTTTATGCTGCAATTTGTAATAAATATACCCAAAACGATAATGGAAGATCTTCATGAATCATCATCAACCTCACCATATCCAACATAGTGCGGTTCCACCCTTCAGTAACACCATTCCACTATGATGTATAAGGAGGAGTGAGTTGAGATAAAATCCTATAATCCCGTAGAATATCAATGAAATCTTGGTTCAGATATTCTCCACCTCGATCCAATTGAAGTTTCACTGTCTTCTTACCAAGCTAATTCTCTACTTCATTTTTGAATTCTTTAAATTTATCTTACAATTCTAACTTATACCTCATTAAGTAGACATATCCATATCTGCTCAAATCATCAGTAAAAGTAATGAAGTAAGAATATCCACCTCTATCTTCTACTGGAAATGGTCCACATGCATTCGTGAGTAGAAATCCTAGAAGCTCTAAATCCCTTTCAGCCAATCGACCAAAAGGCGGCTTGGTCATTTTTCCATATAAACAAGCGTGACATCTATCAAGTGGTTTTAGATGATTAGAGTCTATATATCCATCTTGGCAGAGCTTTGTCACGCGCTTCACGTTTACATGACCAAGATGGTGATTCCACAACGGGGTGATGTATGAGTCATGTGAGTTTTTTTCGTTATCGATTGTCAACACTTGGTTTTCGTAATTTAAAACATAAAAAACATTATTTAAAAGTTCCATACCATAACATACATTTTTCTTATAAAAGAGACAACCCTTATTTCCCAACATGAAAATAAATCCGTCCATATACAAACAAGATACATAAATTATGTTTTTTGTAACACTAGGCACATAATAACAGTTATGAAAAACCAAAAATTATCCCTGTCGATAATGAGAGGTGGTAATTTCCAATACCCAATGCAGCCAGCCTTGCACCATTGGCAGCTCGAAGATCCTCCTCTCATCTAGTAATATTTCTAAATATACTTGGTTCCTAAATTTGATTACAAATATAGCCCCACAATCTGTATCTAAAAACCAATGTTTATAAATATAAACATTACACTCAATAGAAAATTCACATTTAGCATCCCCACGCTTCTAGGTGTAGTTCCTCTTCCAGTTGTCTTGCTTGCCACATGCGAAACACACCGCCTCCCCTTTCTTTCCCTGCCTCTGGATGTTCCCCTTCTTGGATGGATGGCGCTCGGGGGCTTCATAATGTTTTTATGTCTTTGGCCCCTTTTCCTTGTCCTTCCTTTTCTTATTCACCATAAGAACTACAGGTTTTCCATGCCCCATGTCCTTATCTACCTGCAGAATTAAGGTAAAAAGTTGTGATAGACTCTCCTCAATGTTGCTCATGTTATAATTGATAATGGATCTAGATAAGGCCTTGGGTAGTGATGATAGGAAGAGATCTGTACACAACTCATCTGGGATCATAATTCCCAAGATGTCCAGGCATTCAATGTAGCTAATAAGCTTGACTATATGAGGCCCATCTAGCACAGACTCTATAAGAACAGTTGTAAAAAAATGTTGGAGATCTCATATATCTCCTGTATTGCCTTCATTTGGTAGATATTCTGATGGTGATACATCATGATATACACGTTGACGTTTTCATGTTGCTTCAAGAGCTCATTAGACATGTCCGATAGCATGAAACACTGGCCGTATGTGCCATTATCCAAGTGTTTCATGTAGAGATATTGTTCCTCATCACTGGCCTCTTTTCCAGGCACAACTAGAATAGGCCCTTCCATCACATACACTTTCCTTTCGTGGAGAAGGATGATGTGTAAACACCTCTACTGCTCTTGTAAATTGGTTCCATTGAGATGGTTTTCCTTCTCAAGTTGGGTTCACAATGATATCTTTGAAGACATTTTATTTCTGTTTCTACAAATTAAGATGAGAATAGTTTTAGTACTTTTTTATAAAAATGAGAAAAATAAATAAATTAATACTTATTAGTATCCCACTATTTTATCGAAATACAATAGCCCTCAATTCTGACTTCATAATATTCGGTTGCTTGATTATTCTTATGGCAAGGATCCATATTTCTCTTCTCATTACCCTAACTTGGGTTGGTCAAGAAACATGAAGGGTTTTAGGTAGGCATTCCAAAGTCCAACTGCATTAAGTCGCTGCTCCAAGATCTGCTGAGTGGACTCCCCAATCCTGAAATTCTTTTATTTTTCATTTCCTCAACCTTTGCCACTTGGTCACACCATGTCCTATTGTGGAAGTCAACACTTGATGAAAACCAAGTAAAGTCAACCAAAAACCTTGAATTAGAATTCCCCGATAATTGAAAGCACCCAAACTAGGGTTGGTCAAGCACTTTGAATTATGGTTCGATTCTATCCAAGATTATGGAAGGCTATACTGACTTAATATTTCATTGAGGGATTTTATCCTTATACATAAATTTCTATTTTATTGTCTTTGATTACATGCTTTTTAATTTTAATTGGGATATATTTAAGTGATTTACCATGTCAAATATATAATCCGGTCTTTATTTTAGATCCATCTTGCATGATTGTTTAATTCATTAATTATGTGATCCTAAAAACACACCCACAATAAACCATGCAACTGGAAGAAATAAAATAAAAGGTATGATCATGAGCTTGTTCTATTGGTTAGATTATCTAGTGGTTGTTAAACTAATCCATGTCCTAGGGGAGAAACAACTTGAACCTTTCAGGTTTATGTTTACAGCTTTCCACCTGTCCACCTTTGTATCTCCTTGGATTGGTTTTGCCTTGGCTCCTTACTTGAGTCGCCTCCACCAGCTTGGGAGATCCATCCATTACTAATGCATTTATCCCACATGCATGTGAGGGGTAAAAAGAGGTTTTACATAAAACAATCCTTGGGCATGCATGCCATATATATAAATGAGGAGAATGATCACATGCCAACAAACCTAATTTAGATAAATAAATTAAAAGAAAACATTCACATATAATGTTCTTTGTCTAGCTCATGATCATCCATACATGCAACAATATTTACACATAAATAAAACTGGCATTCAATTCTTTAATCATTCTTGTTTAAGATAAATCATGCTCGAATTAATTAATTATCTTTAATTAACAAATCATTTTATCTTAAACCCTTTTCCGAATATAATTGGGATTCTCATCCATCATAATTTTAAACAAATAAATTTATTTAAAATTATCTTTGTACGAAACAAGTATGTTGGAGGCAACCCGGTGAATTCCCATTCATTACGCAGATGTTAAATTAAACACGTATATATAAATCACCTATCATGTTTTGTGCCTTAGCTTTACGCCTGCACTATGGTATATGTATCAAGGGTTTTTATAATATAATAATAAATTTTAATAAATCTGCGTAATTTGGGTGAGTACACAGCGTGTAGTTACGACTACACGATGTGTACGTTTCTTCACCGTCCATCCGAAGTACACGCCCGAGGACATGGAGTGTTAAATTACTTCAAAAAATATTGAAGTACACGGCGTGTTCAATGCGACACACGCCATGTAGTTTCCATGTTACACGGTTTCCATTCGGGAAAACCGTGTACGAGGCACACGATCCAACCCTAACCCAAATAGACTACACACCGTGTTCATTGTAACACACGACATGCAATCCGAAAACCATGTGCCACCTATTCTTGGTCAACACACCGTGTCATATATAAATCATATAGGATCAATACACTGTCTGATTTGGTGGACCAGTAAGATGCATGAACCCAGACTACACGGTGTGTACTTCCGAATACAAGCTGTGTATTCTCGTGTTGTACAGACAAGAAAATTTGGCTCCATCGGATGATATCCTTATTTTAATAAAAAATTAAAAGAAATGGTCATTTTTGTATGGTGAATGTGAAACGATAGAGGATGAATAGATCTTGAGATTCATATTTACAGAACGATTAACTTAAATTGAAACAACTAAATTATTTAATGCGTAAATCACCTATGAAAAAATAAATTATTATAATCAACAATATGACCCCTCTGATACCACTTGTAGGTTCCGGGCGCCGTGGAAGCATGTTGGTGGGTTTTACCAACTTTTATTTTAGCATTAAACAACATTCAAACCGAGATCCCTCACGATATAAAAGCTGAATCATCGGAATAGAACAAAGAATGAAAAACAAAAGAGGGATTCTCAAAACCATAGAAATAGGATCATCATATGTTAGTTACAATTAATCTAATTAATTCAAAAGGATTACCTTGGTGAAATTATTTCTTCGTTGATGTCTCCAGACACGATCTTGTGATCCATCGTTGTGTCATAGAATCCAAGTGTTGGATTCCTCCAGCACTGATCCACATGTGTTCCTTGTATCTCTGGATGTTGCCGAAGAAATCTCTGGGTGCTAGCGTAGAATATCCGTCGCTTGCGATGTCCGACTTTGATCGCCCTGATCCAATGGAGGAGGATCTCTCTCTGTATTTAGAGCATTTTTAGAGGAAGTAGTTCTTTCGGCCTTGAAATAATTCTCTAGAATTGTTGTTCACAACAATTCTATATGGAAAATTGTTGGGGTTGTGAGGATATTTATAATCAGGTTTGAGGTTAGAGTGTTATGATAATAAATAAATGCAGTATGTGTTTTATTTATATCATAAACTCTTATTGAAAACCCCCATGTTGAATTATTAATTCTTTGACATGCAGCCAAACTGATTATAATAAATGTCATTTAATAAAACAATAATATATTCTCAAAATCCTGACTGTAAAAACTACACACCCAGTAATCATTAATACACTGTGTGTACTCATTTTCCATAAAACTACTGGGCGTGTATATTTAATATACACATCATGTACTTCTATTTTCTATTTTTTTATTTCCTTTAAATCATTTATTAGTACTTGAGTAATGGGTGTTTATTTCTTAAATAAGTGTAACTGCATTACTCGCTAATAAATATATATTATTTCGTCCACAATATATACTCTTGAATAACTAGTGTCTAAATAAATTCGATCAGGCATCCTCATATAATTATTAAACCACAGTCGGGAATAATCTTTATTTAACTTGCTAAATTAATATTTAACTATGATACATGGACACACTTAGTGTGTGACCCTCTAGTCCCCTTTCTCAGTGGCTTTAGGAGGAGCCTACCAAAAGTCCAAGGTTAGCATCTAGCAACACGACAAGGCAACCATAGAGAATGAAGTCAATGCCGCAATGACGTGTAACCTCATATGAACGGTTACCATGTAATATAATCCATTTGTCTCAATATCACTAATCATGATAGTTGCATGCTAGTGCAATAAACTCATGTGCTCGATTATTCCTTCTTTGACTTTCTGGAATTTTACATTCCCATTCCTTACCATGGCCATGTATTTACATATGCTATATCAATTCCATCAAAGGGCCTGAGATATCTACTTTTTTTATGGAACAGAAGGGAAAAATCCTTTCTCGCATTATCTATTAATGTGGTATTACTCATGACGCACCCAACGTATCAAACCTCAATGCGAACAGTGTGTCATCATAGTTTTCATCAATTCATCTAAGTGTTTGAGTTTTAATACCAATTAATAATACTATTAATGTCTAAAGACTAATACACATGTCCTTAGATAGGAACATCCAACAACACTATGAAATGTGGATTTCCAATTGGCGGGTCTCGTTCACACAATATCCTCGTAGATATTATCAAGGGCGCACACCATGAGAAGGTGCCTCAATATTTTATGAGTCCTCACCCCTAATGGCCTGTATTATTTGTGTCCCTCAAATAACATCATCTATCCATAGAACATATATACAAGAATAGTTTTATGGCACTTCCTGGTTGTCATCATAGTCGGGATCCTCTATGACCCCTTATTGCAACAGCTATCCTTAGGACATTATCACATGAATTGTCATGCAGAAGAACAATAATGATGTGATAAGGCTTTTATAAATGAATAAAGTACAAAGTAATTGGTTCTAGGCTACTAACTCCCCTAATAATTTCACCCTAATATGATTATACTCCTTGAATATATTCAATTTTATAGAAACAAATAAAATAATTATGCACTATGGGTTATACATATTATTTTATACATGTATATTGAAAAAAATATTTTATGATCGGTGTTTCATGCTATAATGAAATTAGAAAATACTTAGTGAATAATTTTGAATACCTTGATTCAACTATATTTCAAATGATTTATAATGGGGATTATTCATGGAACCCAAAACACCAAACGAATAACTCAACTGTAGTGATCTCTGATCCTTCTTTTCAAAGGAATTAATTCATTAGATATTTTTTTCCAATTAATCTTAGTGACTCTTACTAGTAAAGAGGGTTGTTGGTCAGGTTCATAAGACCTTTTTGAAGGGGATTATTGCTGGCTCCAGAAATCTCATATAGATTTTAGATATATTCCGGAATCATTCCTAGATCCTGATGTGGGATTTTTTACAATAATTTTCAAGATATGTAAGTAAATTTCACTGATTTGAACCCCCATACATGAAAAGGGTTTCCTATAAATGATGTTGTATGAATATACTAGTGTTTCTTCAAATTATTTACTATTATTAATTATAGATGTTGGCTTTAGGGATTTCTAGGTTCTTCATCCATAAATATGGGTTGTTTGGTGTTTATTGTTCTTTGGGGAGGAGGACGGTATATTGGAATAAGTATTTAACATTAAATAGTAATCCATAATAACCCATTATAACATTAATCAAATCCCACCCAGATCAAATGAAATATTTTTAGCTCATGTTTCTACACATCATCATTAAATTTAATGTCATTATGTATTGATGTTGATTACGATAATTGAATATTGGATATTTGGATGAATACTTAGAGGGTAATCATAAATATACAATGATGAATGGCATCAGAGACCATTTACTTCTTATTATGTGAATCCATTGAAATAGTAGGGACAACATAAGTTTTGGTCAATGGTTATTCATATATGGTTGAACTGAGAAATTTAGATCAGAATATGGAAATTAAAATGTATAGTCGAGACTTATATTTATGGATTTGGCCGATGTTGGGGGAATTTACATCATTATAATCGAAATATTAATGTAAATATATATATTCCCACATGATATGTTATCGGTATGAGAAATAAGATATTAAAAGAGATTAGTCACATCACATATGGGTTTATTATTGAATATGTGTGGTTATTAAAAACTAATATTTCAATTATATTAATATTATTATGAATGTCTAAGAAGATATGGATCTATGATAATGGACATTAGATTTCAAAAGTAGTGTTATAATGTAAGTTCTATATGGTCATCAGGGGGAATGTGGCTGCATTAGAAGGCCATTGGAATTTTATTGAATATGGATATGGACTTTAGAATGGTATCTTATGTATCATTTTTATAACCAGACTCAAATTCCCTATATTTCATATGTTACCCTCACACTCTAAAGGTTGATAATGAAAAATCACACTCAAGGTTATTATTGCCCTGGGTTGTAACAAATTTAGGGAATTATACTATTGTGGATTACCATGTTTGGATCAATATTCATTATAAAATATCCATTATCACCACCTATATATAAGACCATACGATTCATGCATGGTTTGAGAAACGAGAGATATTGGATGATAAAAAATGTCGTAATGGATATAATTTTTAATTTATATTGACCTTACATACTAAATGAGGCATGATGGAAATGTGACTAAAAATCCCATGGAGAATACGAATCCATGATAAAATAATTATGGGAATATATAAGTAAGGATATAATATGAAATAATTATTGGAAACATCATGATATTTTAGGGGAATATTGATTCCTAGAAATACATGATATATATGAGGGGATTCTAGGGTCCAAACCATATAAAATGTTACCTATGAAACATAATTATAATAGGAATCAGAGTCTGCATTCCCAATATGATCCAATGATATTTATGAGAGAAATTGTAATTGGAAAATATTGAGTGGTATCCTTGGGATTCATGGGGTTTCATGACTGTCCTCGTTTCATGAACTCTACATGAATACAACATGTTTATTTGCTTCATATAAATGCTATGAATCCATGCATGTACACTGGGGAATAAGGGTCATCCAGTCTTGAAACAATGTTAGGTGGTCACCTTGAATGTTCGTAAGGGTAATTGTCATCTCATGATCATAATACCATATTTTGATCACATGAACAAGAAGTTATCATGTGAATTTGACATTCAAAAGTCATTCTTCTTCCACTTTTTCAAAGTTAATCACCAAGATTTATTATGTGTAAGACCTTGAGATTGCAAGATCCCTCTACTCCAAAATATATATTCAATTATTCACTCATTGTGTTATATTCATATCCATGTTTTTAGACTTAGTTAGAGGGTGTTTTAGTCATGAACTCCCCTATATCTATGCCACTTTTCATAGTAGACAATCTATGTGACTATGTTGAAGTCAAAATAATTACTGTCTTCATATGTCGATGAAGTATTTTTGCAACTATCATGAAAAAAAAGGATTTCATCATTATCATCACCACATTAATTGTGTAAAAAATAGAAATCATAATAATGGTAATCTATAGACATCCATTTATTGGAATTTATAACATGATTTTATTTCCATTGAGTCATGTCATGACTCAAGGGGGGATCACATGAAGAATAATGATTATTAAATCATACCACCTTAGACAACCTTGACATATAAATTGTAAAATGTTATGATTTTTGTGGAGCCATATTAGTGGTATTATTAATTTTTTGTTATATAAAAATTTCATTTCTATTTATCAGGTTATTCATACATGGGATGTTCTAATCCCACTTAGTGGTTCTACTTGATGATGTTGATGGATTTTTGCGGTGTTTGGGTTTCATTTTGTTATATGTTGATGTGTTTTAGAGAATGGATATAGATCTTCCAATTATGTGTAATGGTAGTTTTTTGGAAGGGGGTTCTTGTCTGTGTTTTACATGATGATGGTGTGATTTTCTAGATCTTATTTCACAGATCAATGTGATAGTACCCTCGTACTTTGTATCCCAATGTGATGGTGTGACATCTTTGTTTGAAATTTGAATTTTGGAGATTCCCACAATTTTTGGGGAAGTCAAGAGAATTTCTTTAAATTTTTTTTGTTTTTTTGGTGTTTATAAATATTTATTCTGAAATTTTATAGTTCCCACTCATCTATAAAGTGGTTTGTGGAAACTAAAGAAATACGTTTTGTGGAGAGAATTAAATAGAAATATTAATATATGTAAAATTGAAGATTATAACTTTGTGGACATGTGAAACTAGAAATATGATCACTCCTTATGTTAAGAATTTAAAATCAGGACCTCACATGAACATATGAACATAAAACCAGGTTCGCCTATATTATTATGGAAATTAAATTTACTTCTAGGTATAATATTATGAACCATAAAAATTGGTCCATGAATAATAGTATGGATATGAAAACTTGGTCCCCACATAAATTTATGAAAATTAAATGAGGTTCAAACAGAAAATATTTATCTTAGAGTTATCCAACATTACTAAATGATTTAGAGGGATTTGATGGACCCAGTCATAAAATAACCATAATATAATAATATTTTCCCCATTAGATCATAAATGTTACATCATATATTAGAATCAATTTAAAAAACAATTTTTATTAAAATTTCTACAGTTTATCATAGGAAAACCCTTATAAAAACATTTTTCATAAAAATATCATTATCAACATAATAAATCATCCAATGAATGAATAAGTATGGTATCATTGAATCATAACCTCATTAAAACTTATGTAACATCAGAAGATGTAGTCATTAGATGAAAATTAATTTTATAGATCAAAAAAATATTCCATTAGAAAAATATCCTTTTTATTTTAAAATACATTCATCAAACATAAAAAAATCCCAAATATTATGGAGATAATTTTTTTTCAAAAATATCATATGAAAAATTTATGGTAATATTAAAATCATTGAGTGATCATGATAGAAAGAAACTATGTTCTTAAATAGTATGTAAAAACTATTATTCCAGACACATTCCTAGTAAAATATAAAAACTAGCTCATTCAGAAAATGAAAAGAATATTTATTTTATACCATTACATAAAAATTCATAATTTTTAAAAATTACCTTAAAATCATGGGGTAATAGTAGAAACATTCACGGATTTTTATTATAAAAAATGAACTTTGAAGAAAATGTTTTTTCAACAAAAGAGATAAATAACGCTGATTTTCCTTAAAACATAAATACTGTATATTGAGTACGTAAAATGAGTAAAATTAATTTAAAAATGTATTTTAATGAATTAATCATATTATAATTAATTTTCTAGAGTTTATTTACTGATTGACACTGAAATTTCATCATTTGAAACTTAATCATAAATAATCTTCATAGACAATGAGATTGTAACATAAATGCCTTACCACATTAGTAACTTTTGGATTGTAAGTCCCATGAAATATAGAACCTTATATGGATATTAATATGCAATAATTTTCATTATAAAAATCAAAACAACATTCTTTAATTGTATATACACCACAAAAAAATACATGTGATGAATATGGCTTGTGTATCACAAACAAAAGTGAGAGGAAAATACCATCCCTTAAGATTAAATTTAATTAAAGGAGCTCTAAAATCATGTATAATTGATTTATTTTTATTATAATCCAATAATAAAATATTTTATATACATATAATTTCATATATTATCCCCTTATAATATATCAATATCTTTTTATCAAACATTCCTTATTATAATTTCTAATTTTGGGTGTAAAGTGTTTCTTTTTTCATCTTTATTTCAGTTTGATAAATCCGATCATTGTAATTTTATCATGGTTCCGTACTTTAAAAATATATAATTATGATATAAATATCATATATATTCAATATATATTTCTATATTAAAAAATATCCATAAATGATTGAGATAGATAAAATAATTAAATCGTTCATGGAGATAATATGTCATTCATTTGTACGAATGTTATTTTCACATTTAGACAGATGAGAAAAACATTAATAATAATTAAAATTTATAGGATCATTTTTATATCATATATGAAATATATATTCTTTAAATATGAACTTATTACAATCCATGTGAATTATAAATGAAAAATTAATCACACCACATCATTATGGAGCTAGTCCACACGTAAACACGAGTGACGTTATCATTTTCCAAAGAATTTGAATGTAATAGGGTATGTGTGGTATTATAATTATATAAGAATAATTATTTCATTACTATAATATATAACATTTAAACCCATACTAATTAAAATTCATTAATAATATTTATGAAAAATGACGTGTATAACTACATGTACCTAGTAAATCGTACGTACGAACAAGAAATACTTTTACTTCCCATTTGATGGAAATGAGGGTTAATAAAGGTTGTTTAATAGTAATTATAATATTTATTATATTTAGGATACTAAATATATTATTTTATCAATAATATCATAGATTTAGATGTTTTAGAGGAATAAATAAATTGAATGTTGTTGGGTAATATTACCTCTTCTTCGGTAGGCCTCCATTAGATCCTAACTTAACGACATATGGAATTTTAATTTAAGAATAAAAACACCTCTAATTCATGTGTTTGGATGTTTCGAATATAATTAAATATTTTTTTAAGATAAATGTCTTAAAGTGGATTAAATAAGAGAAAGGCGGGGTTCCCTTTTATAAGTGACCAGAGGGGAACTCATGGATTATCATAAATTACTAAAATATAATAATGGCACTCTATAGAAAAATTCTTTTATAATGGAATGATATTTGAATATATTTTACTATGTGGTTGAATAAACCAAATGCAATAATATTTTTATATTTTTATGTGGTGATTTCTACCTTATCGTTTGGTTTAACCTCTTAGTTATCCAATATTAACATTATCTATAGTAATGAATTTTATCTCTTAAAGGATTATAAATTTTATTTTATGTTAAAAACGTTATTAAAAAATACAAGGGATGATATTTTAGAATCATTATCAACCTATTTATCCTTTTTTAATATTTTTATAATTTTTTGATGTATTTAATAAAATGATATTTATAATAGAATATAATTAATTTCAATTTCGACACTATTCATTAAATTTTCTTTTCAACAAAACAAGAAAACAATGGAATAAAAATTAAAAACATTCCATCATTTATAATATGTTATATTTGTTTAGAAAATCATAGAAAACATTTTTTTCATTCAAAAGGGTTTCAAAGATATCTAAAACACACTTGAAGAACCCAAAACATCGTTCACACAACCAAGGATCGAAAAAGGGTAAAAAATAAATTTTTTATATGAATTAAGATATATAAAACATGATTTTTTACACATTTGTGGGATATATAATTCTAGTATCACCCATCACAAAATTAAAACCATACATATCTGTTCCAAAATATCATAAAAAATTCATGCCATTATGATAACATAAATCTTGGAAAGGAAGCATGGTTTATAACCATTTTATCATTCCATTACTATATAACCCATGCAAATGGAATTAGTTTCATAAAGAGTTCATAATAATTTAATTTCCCTATGGGAATGAAACATGTTTCATATAATTTTCCTTAAATCATCAGTGTCACAAAAAAATATAGAGAAATAAAGTGGATGGTATGATAAGATCATATCCCTAGGGAATTATAAAAATCCTTAAATGATATTAAAAAAATTAAAAATAACTTTAAAATAACAATAAATAAATTATTAGAAAATTATAAAAAATATCATTTTATTTTGATAAAAGTTTAGCTAAAAATCATATAATACTAATAAAATAATTTTCGTGGATAATATCCAAGTAATATTGTAATGTAAGCATCAAATAAAACAATAGAAAAGATAATGGTAAAAAAAATCATGTTGTATACATTATAAGAAAATATTCTTTTCACAGTTATTTAAAAACGTTAAAAATTACCTTGTTCAGAAAACATAGAAAATGATTAATTTTTAAGGAATTGTAAATAAATTCAAAGATAGTGAAAATGTAATTTTTAAAATAATTCATCTATATTTATGAGAATTCATAGAAATTTATTTAAGATCATGTACATGAAATAAAATTTCATTGACCAAAGAAGAAGTAAAGATAAATTTTCCTTAAATACATTTTCTCGGAAATTTTAAGTACCAAAGAGATGAAAGTGGTAGTAGTACCTAAATATTATAAAAATAACCGGAGGATAAAAATATAGACAGTGTTTAAAGGATAAGATATATATAATTTCATTCAACAAAAATTTATCATGGTAAATCCACAAAATAAATGAGATTGTTTCATAAATACTTACTTTATGTAACATTTTTCTTCATGCACATTCTAATGTACTCGTCTTCGGAAAAACTCCTTTGGCTTATAGCTTAACCCTTATATGGTCAAATTTTGATCAAAATTTCCTCTTGATCGTGTATAAGTATCCTATGTATGGATTCAGGTACGAATTGGCTGATATAGAAGGATCATGAGGTGTGAGGAATAGTGGATTAGTGGTTGCCTTTTATAATAGAGGGAGAGGAAACACTTATATTTTTTCCAAATGACTAATATATATAATATCTTACATAAGTAAAGTGTCCCCAAAATTAAAAATAATCAAACAAAAGAAGTATATTATTCAAATACCAAAAACCAATCAAATTAAATTATGTTTTTATGATATTATAAACCACATCTCTTAGGTTAATCCCCTAGTAAATATGTATTAAAATTAATAATGGGAACATTGTTTTGTTAATTTTACTATGAATTATGATAACAAATTAATTTCAAATTATTAAATAATTTTAATTATTACAATTATAAATATCTAATCCATTTTCAAAAATTTAATTTCCAAAGTTTATAAAAAATAATTTTATAATAAGTTCACAAAAGGAAACAAAAAATGCTTTTAGCTAAAGAAATATTTAAGCACAAAACATAGTTTACCATCATTACATTCAATATAAAAACTAAGAGATGAATGTTAAAATATTTTACTGAATATATCATCTACATATATACTTAAAATCATTTATCAATAAAGATTAATTTAATTTATTAAGTTAAAACACATTATTCTCATAAAAATTGTTTTTAGAAATACATATATTTTTACCTTCAAATAATATAATATTATTTCCTAAAAAATTAAAACTAATTAATTTCTTTTACACATATAATAATAATAAATTTTCATTATTTATATAGGTTATTCTTAAATTCCAATATAACTTCTAGGTGATAACTATCATATAAAATATTAATAATTAAATAGTATATATATCATATTTAAAAATTATGGTTGAGTGTAAAACATGTTGTCAATGAAATTAAATTTATTTAATGATAAATATATTATAAAATATTTTTTATTATCAAACCACCACCATTATAATATTTTCTCCCCCAAAATTCAACCACTCTGATAAAAAAATCTTAGGATACTTCGGCCATATCGCATCTTTAGGTTCACATGTTTCTTCCTCAAATTTCATATTTCACCAGATAACATTGATGAGGTAAGTAGTATCATTAAATGGAACATTGAATCTTATATCTAGATTATATATCTGTTATTCCTTATAATAAATATCATCATCTAGTAGTACCACCACTGAGTTCAATACATGTGGAAAATCAAGTTTGTACTTAATCTGGGTAGATACATGTAACACATCATGACCTTGTGATAGGTTTAGTGTAAAGACCAATTGATAAACAATTATACTGATATAATAATTAATTTTTAATATACTCACATATCGGGGGATTATATTTTCAGTAAGTACAAATTCCATAACCTTATTCCGAGGAGATATTTATAAGAATACCTTCTAATAATCATTGGACTATTGATTTCACTGATGATTGTCAGCATAAAATTTCTATCAACTCAGATCTAACCATTTGTGATACAGAATAACTCTATCTATATATACCATTTACATAGATATATTAGGTTCCAATAGTTTTGTTCATAAAACATTACCCTATAACTTTCTAGTTTTTTACTTCATTCTATAGAGGCATTTATATGGACTCTTATGAATGATTTAGTGAAATATATTGTTGTAATAATACATCGCTAGAGAAAGGTATTGTTACAAACCAATATTAAAATCCATAGAACACACATTAAATTTTCTTTCTGGGTTTTAAAATTTTCCTCTCACACTAAAAATATAACAGGAAAATAGGAAATACAGAAGCACAAATTTGTATCATCATCCAACAGAATAATTTTCCCAAACATCGAGGTAACCCTAATATCTTGATCAGATAAAATATAATGTCATACACTATAAAAACTAACAAATTTATTAATTTATATATCAACATAGTAATCAAGAGAGAAATTCTATCAGATAGAAAAAAAATGTGGTGACTTTATAAGAAGATAGAATATAACCCAATTATCATTATGTGTTTTTGATGTTATGGGGAGTCTGATGTTGAAATCCATGGTAATGTTTTACCATTTCCATTCCGGTTTGGGACATGTTTGTAACAGTACCTTACACTTATATCTCTCAATATTAAATTTTTTAAACTAAAATCATTGAGATAGATACTCGACAATATCCCTTTTCATGTTATCTCACCAAATATACCCTTTTTTTATATATTAATCTTCATAATGCAAGATGAATCAGGAATCACAAACCATTCGCCTCATCCGAAAAATACTTATTTATGTATGCTATTGATGAAACACTTACTCTGTTCCTAAGACTTATCATTCCATCAAAATCATGGTTGAAATCATGAATATTTCTCACATTATTCTACATTTAACCATGCACCTTTCGTGCTAATGTGCCTTTGAGAATATAAACCAATTATCATTATTTCCTTTAGATGTTTTGAGGATTCCTATGTTGAAATCCATGGTAATTTTTTAACATATCCATTCTGGTTTAGGACATTTTTATAACATTCCGATAGACTTATAGCTCTGAATATGAAATTTTTAAACTAAAAGAATTGAGATAGATACTCTACAATAACCCTCTTCATGTTATCACACAAAAAATACAACTTTAGATCTATATGAATCATCATACGTCCAAGATTTATTGGGATTGATAAACTATTAGTTTCATCTGAACAATACATATTTATTTATGATATTGATGAAACACATAATTTGTTCTTATGACTTACCATTCCATCCCAATCATGGTTGAAATCATTAATATTTCTCACATTATTCTATATATACACATATACCTTCCATGTTGAAGTGCCTTTGAGAATTAGTTACCTCCACATAGATGGGTGGGGGAGAGGGGGTTGGATCTATGGAGTGTAGTTTTTATAAATTTTTGTTGAAAAAGTCCTCTATGAATTGTTAGATAATGATCCCATTTGAACATACATATCAAAACCTCACATGATTATGTAGAAAGACTAAGGGGTAAGGGGAATGGAATCATTTACATGTTTTATATCCAATTTGGAGTCAAACACTTTGTCATGGTTGGTTACTACCAATTACTATAAAGTCTATTCACTATAAACCTTTGTGAAATTTTCTTGCAAAAAATCATGCATCATCGAACCAAACATGTCTGGATTCACACCCAATAAGATATCTTTCAACTAAAATATAAAAAGTGATTACATAGATAAAATATGATAGCTAGAAAATTTGGTTCCCTTGGTAATGAAAAATGTATATATTATTTTTGGACTTCCAGAATATTCCAGAATGTACTTCTTATAGTGTAGTCATATAATAACTGCAAAAAATAACCTCTAATCAAGAACAGATCTCTAGAAGATGTGAGATATGAAAGATGTTTAATAAGGAAGAAGAAGATACCTCAGCTTCAAAAAACAAAATCATTATTATTATCTAATTAAATATATGTTATATATCAATTGTATTATACAATAAATTCACTACCATGCACCAATCAGTATATCACCATTTCTTCTCTCTTTGATGGTCCATACTACACATTAAATGTTTATCTATGGTTAGATATCTTTTGTGTGATAACAACAACCAACCATTTTTGATAGAATATCATTTATAAATTAAATCCCCATAATCTATATAACTAAAGTCAACTACCATGTCTATATTTTGGAAAAAACTAACTAAATTAATCCTGGAAGCATAAAGAACCATTCACATGAAATAAAGGCCTCAAAATATATTAAAATATAAACCCATTATAGAAGTCCATATGATTACAATTCAAATTTAGAATCGGCTCTGTGGAACCTTATCAATACAAATACTTAGAAACTAGCTACATAAAAATCATTACATAGCATAAAAGACTATGTGAGCCCATTCATTTGTGTGGATCAATTGGCTATATGAACCAATCTAATACATTGAAAAATGATAATGTTGATCCCATCTCAAAACAGCTACATGAATTAAATGACTATGATATTCTCTTTAGTTGATTAAATGGCTACCAGAATAAATTATATAGAAAAATAACTATATAAATAAAAATAGCTATGTGATCTAGCTGTTAACTAATTTAGCAATTTGGATTTATAAGCCACTCAAACCCACATTACTAACTCTACTAATATCCATAATTTATCAAAAAACATTATAGAATATTGAAACATCCTTCCATGATATATAAATCCTTAAAAAAACTAACAAGAACCATCTAACATACGAATTCAGTAGAGGTTTTTGTTAATAAATACAATAATACGAACATACAATGAACCATATGATATTAAGGTGTCTTTAAAACAATCCACATAAACATATGTTTTTTCTATCTCATGCTTTGTATTTCTGGACAATCATTTTGAAATTCCCAATATTAATAACCAATGCTACTGCAACCCAAGACATCAGTTTCACCATCTTCACTATGATGTATAGATCAATATTCATTATCTCATTAAATGTTTATACATGAATGAAATGTTGACGGGAGATCCATTTGATGTATTTAATGTGGATACTACATTAAATTTGTGAAATATCTTCTTTTATTGCATCATAATTTTATTCAATCAATATGATCCCCTTCACTACATGATTTTTAATTATTGTGTAAACAACTTGAGAATCAGTTTAATTTGAATCCCCCTGTAATATACACTGCCATTTGGATACGAATTATTTTTCTCCCCAATTATAAATAAAATAAAAAGGAATCTGAACAACATTTTAAATTCATGTTCATGGGGAAGCCTGAACTAGATGATTTGTCCTCAATTCCAAAAAAAATATCCCTTGTGGAAAATCATTAGAGAATACATATAAAAGATTATATTTGGTAAAAATATAGAAGGATTGACTTCACCAAGAGATACTTTCTCATTGATGAAATGATAATGAATGTTAATATTCTTAGAAAAAGAATGTGGAACTGGTTTTTTTGTAAAATCAATAAGATATTGATTGTCACAAATAATCATCAATAGTCTCTAATTATCAATTCTCAAATATTATAGATTGTATTTAATCTATCTGGCCTGTGTAACTACATGTGTATCCAACAAATACTCAAATTTTATTGTACTTAGTGTTACTGAATGCTACTTATTACTATACAAACTAAAACAACCATTAACAAAAAATAACGAACCACCTGATGTCGATCTATGATTTGTAATGTCTACTTCCCAATCTATCTTAGTGTATGGAATAAAGCACATATCCTCTTCACTTATACATAATAGTTGATAATTTCCTATTCGTTTTATATAACGTATAATTTGTTTTAATTTCAAGAAAATATGACTCCTTTGGTTCACATTGATACCTTGAGAATAGAGTCACTGCATAGGTGATGTCTAGTCCAGAAGCTGGGAGGTACAACAGACAGCCTATCATGTCTCTAAAAGTATTTTGATCAATCATGTTCCCTTGTTCAACCATTCAAAACTTCTTGAAAATTGATATGGGATTATAAACCTATTTTTAACATTCTAATCAAACTTTTTCAGATTTTCATTTTCATATTATTATTGATAAATAATGATTTATTTTGAATTCTAAATAAATTATTTTTAGAAAGTGGTTTAATTCTGCATCAATAGAAATCTCGAACCTCATCTAAATTTCCATATAACATTACTCACATAAGAAGAAACCATTACTAGAAAAAATTTCCTCAAATAGATAAATTATCAAAACAATACTATATGATTAATTATTTTTTCATGTTTATGTTTCATTCAATGGTGCCTTTAGAAAACCCCAATTTTCTCAATAAATCATCATGTTTAGAATACCAAGCCATTGGAAACTACATTAAATCATACAGTTCCTTATTAAATAATAAAACCATTATAACATTATTGTTAATAATGATCTCTTATTTTTTTTTGATGAAACATTATTCATTATGATAACCACTTTAAAAGGTAGTATTTATATACACTTCAAACAATTTTTAATTATTATGAGAAGCCACAGCCAATAACAACCTCACTGTCTCATGTGTGGTAACCAAAAGGAATTAGTATTAACAATCTATGACTTTCATTTAATAATATCTATTTCAAACAAGTATGACCTTTATCTATATAATATCTTTTTCCTCATTTATTTTATTACTAAAAACCAATTTCTATCAATCACATTCTTATTTTTTTTACTAGAAAAAAGTTAACATGTAGAGTTCTTCTCAATTTTATTGAGTTTTTAATTCTTGGATTTCACACATAAAACATTCTCAATGACCTCTTCCAAAAATATCATCTCAACCTACGATATAAGAGCAGTTTGATTTTATAAACCAATCTTCTTCTTCTTTGAATTGGGGTATTTTAATTTCCAATGGTATTCTCTATATCGAAATTATTATTTAATATCCCATATTTTTTTGTTAAAAAAATATATTCATTGTCAATAAAGCATTATGATTATGTATCAATTATTTTTGGTGTAATTTCAGAAACTTTATTAATAATATATTTAATAATATTCTCCTTGTTTTCTGTTGATTGCCCAAAATCTGCATGATTTTCCAAACTATTGTTTCTTATATTTTCATCAATATTTAAATCTGAACACTCTATAATTTTATTAAATAATTTATTCCATCATATGTATCCTTTTATATTGGATAAATACCCGCTAAATATTCCATTACATTAATTTTAGTCAAACAATTCAAGCCTATTTCATTTGATTTTAATATTATATAGAAAATAAAAAACCATGAAATATTCTACTACCATATTCTGTTGGAACAAAATTTCTTCGGTTATAACATTTTTTAGTTCTCAAGAAAAATCTATTTTTAAAATCAACTAAAATGAACTCTAATTCTTTCATAGAGTGTTTTAAAATGTCTTCTTTATCCAGAATTATTATGCCCATTTCTAAAATTCTTTTACTATTTCTCTTAGCCAAAACATTTTGTTGTAGAGTATAAGGTGTTCTAAACTAATTCTCGAACCCGTTTTTGATAAGATAAATTTAAAATACATCACATGTGTATTATTCCATATTATCTAATATTATTTTTTAAATACACACAAATTTCTATTTCATACATTCTTTTGAATATCTTGAACATTATAACCACATCTTATTTCTATTTGATAAAGACAAATGATTTCATCTGAGTGAAGTCATCTATAAATATAATAATATAAGGATCACCTCAGGTATTATTGTGTCACATGGGTCCATAGATATTTTTGTGGACTAATTCCAACATTTGTATGGATGTAATATCCACCTTCTTGTTATCTATCTGAGTTATCTACCCTTTTTGACATGTTCCAAAAAATCAATTTTGATCTCTCTTCATCTTAGGTTAATCATTCATAGCTTAATGTTTTAAAATCATAGTTATGAATATTTTCCCATGATTCTTAATTCATATATTTCATAAAAATTTCTATTTTTTATTATTAAAGAAACAATTATTAGATAGATCACCAATAAAGAATAGGTTTCCATTATTTCCATCCTTTAAAAACAATGCTCCCATCACATGTTTTTTTAATGATTCCATTATATTTATGAATGATACTTCATTACAATTGTCAAAATGATTCCTAATAGTTAACAAATATTATTTCATCCCTTTAACATTCAAAAAAAATTTATATTAATTTATAATTTTCAATATGATTTGTTGAAATCCATTTGATTTTCATGGAGTCATCACCAAATGATAATGTTCCTCTTTCATGATTATCAATATTTTTATGAATTTTTACATCCCCATTAATGTGTTAAGAACACCCACAATAAAGTGTCCAAGCTTGTGTTTTCATTCATTCCCTGAAAACCACTTCTTCCAAGAACAAATTTTATTCATTGAACAAATTAATTTATTTTTCACTATCAATAAGATGGAGTTTTCTAGGAAAACTATTCATGTACTTAAATACTCTATTACACTTTTTATCCAATATTCTAAAAAACTATACATGAAAATAAAATTTGTTTTGTGTTTTCAATTTGTCCCTATTTTTCTACTCATCTCATGTTCTTCTAGAATCATATTTCTTCTCATTTTCAAAACCACTTGTTTATTTCCTTCTCCCTAGTAAATACATTATGTAGAAAATATGTATAATATTTTAGTCTGTTAATTCCATAGCATGATCAATATCCTTAAAATCAAAACTTCATTGAGAGTATATTATTAAATATAGAATTATTCATTCCAAAATTTGTCATTCAATGAGATACAAAGGTTTAAATTCACATTATATTTTCTAAATAAGATTCATTAAATATTCCTTCATCATAAATTACTCTAACAAATAATATTTTTTCATTCTTATAAGTCCATAGTTGGCTAGATTTAGTATTTTGACATGATATTTTAGTACCAATAGTTCTAGAAACATATTTTTAAAATGATGATTTGATGATATTTTTTCTAGCATCTTTGAATCATTCTACCTTGAATTTAATAAGTATTTTTTATTCATTTTTTATATTTTATATATGTTTCTTAGAATCAAAGAAAAATTTTTAATTGATATTTTTTCATTCTTGAAAAAAATATATTTTTCAATAATTTTGATAATTTGGTGATTTTAAACAGCCTTAAATATGATATTTTTAATTTATTCTATAATATTTTTATTCATTTTTACTTGTTGAACACTTTCATCAAACAATTTTTTATTTTCTATTATAATAATAATCATCTCTTTCATGAGAATGTTATTTTTCTCAAGATGTGCCTCACGTTCATATTTGATCAAGTATTCAAAATCTGTTTGTTTTGAATCATCCTCGTCAGTGATGGATAGATCAATATTCCTATGATCATGGAACTTAAATTTTATTATTTTTTTTATATCTCTAAATAAATATAACTATAGGAGAAAAAAATATCTTCCACTTATGTTATCATCATACTTATATTTTTGGTTATTTTAAATCTATTATTTCTTCAAAAAAACCATTGAATCCTCTATGGAATTTTTATTCAAATTATTTCCTTGAATTTTCTCATCATCTTGGGCTTCATAGTATGCTTCTTTATTCTTTTTAAATTAATTGAAAAATGTCAAAAAATATGAATATGAAAAATATACTAAAAGTTTGACTTATATTATTTCCTTTCTCTTTTAAAACCTTTTAGAAACAAAATCAATATCCCTTTGATATTCTTCTTCATTCTCTAAATCACTAATGTAAATAACAACATCATAATTGATAATTATTATCTATCCTATGTATTTATAATCTATCTATTCATTCCATTTATTTTTAAACACTATAATTTTTCACATTTTATAAGCAATTAAGTTATTTCCCACCCCATCATCATCAAGATATTCTTTAACTTCAGGTGCTAAAATTTTGGGATCAAATCTATTCCAAAAAATTAATCCTTAATTTCTTAACAATCATGGAATCATCAAGATTATCAACAATACAACTATTGTTATTAAAAATGACATTTACTTTAGTAAAGAATACACCAATTCACTCTTCTTCTTTAATTTTAATGTATTTGAATTTACTTCTCTAGATATATTGATTTTCCTCTTTTTCTTTGAAATTTCCTTTATAGATTCTATCAATATTATCCCATATCTCCTTCATATTTTGTTGTCCCATAACATTTATGTATAAATTTTATGATAATGGAATAATAATTTTATTCTGATATTTTCTATATACATCCATGTTTATGTTGTCCGCAAAGATCATTTGAAAATTATTTGAAAATGATGATGAACCCGATGTTACCACATTATGAAATTTACAAACTAAAAATTAAATATATGGAAACAATTAATTCTTACCACAATGATAGTTTTTTTCTTTAAATCTATCCATTGTAAACCGAGGTTATATTATCCATGACACAAGAGATAATTGATTGAATCGTTTAGAGGGAACCTTCATCTAATTCCAATTGAATTACCATTGTGGATTTTTTACCTACATTGTCACATGGGGAAAGATTTTGAATCAGTGGACAATAGTTTTTATAATTTTCTATTGAAAAAAAACAAACCAATGAGACTTGTTAGGGAACAATCCAATTAGAACATATATAAATATTTTTAAATGTAGGAATAAATTTTTTCCAGAAAATTAAATTTCATCGCATATTATGGGAATCATTTTAAAATAAATTATTCCAATTTTATGAATTTAATATTACAAAATGTATTCCATATTTTTAATAACAATAATTAATAATATTTAATAATTTTGAATTATTTTTTTTTCAAAATGAATTGTAATAATAACAAAAATATGTTAATGTGGTTATGGTTAAAACATGTTTACATTGGGTTAAAATAAATTGATAAGTGCTAAAAAGACCGGAAAGATTTCATAAATCCAAATGGATGGCTAGATTTAGACCTTATATCTTACAATATTCTTAAATTGCCCATTTTGGATACATTATTATCGATTAATACATTAGTATATTTTAATCTTTTAAAAATTCCAATTATGTCTTATCCCTCAACTATAAACAAATACCCACAATACTCTCGTCTAATGCATCTAGAAATATTTAGTTCAGAAAATAAATCTCCCAATATCATAAAAATTACATACATATATCCTATTGGTCGTATTTTGGGCATGATACCAGTCTTATAGACATAAAGTTATAAATCAATGTATATTGCCTAAAGAATTGGTATCTCTTTTAACCAAATGTTTAATTTCTATTTATTGTGATTCCACATTAATTTTTCTGGTATTAACATTAATCCATCCCCTTATTTATCTAGAGGGAAACAAATCCATCATCCATATTCACGAGAGACTACCGCCTCGTAAATCGATGTACATTGTTCTCCATCACCCACTCTTATGGATGGTCATAATAATGGATATATAAGAAATAATATGGTAAATATTTTATTTATTTATTTATTATATAGTAATATAAATTTATTACTTTGTTATTTAGAATCCAAATGAAAAATATAAAACATCGCTCATATCTACGGTGGATTACCACCTTGTACATCGATGTATTTTATTTTCCATAATTTACAATTTTGGATACTTTTAAAGTATGTATATATAAATAATATAATATTTATAACATAATAATAATTTTATAAAGTTAAAAAGATATCTACATTATTTTTATCAGGTTTATTGAAAAATTGTAATGTTACTCATGCGTACGTACAACCCACCTTCACCTTACTTATTATGTAATACATTTTTCATTACTATATTTAATATTATTTTCCGAAAATATATACCCAAATAACTTCTTAAAAATATTCTAAATATATTATTTTTCTTATTTTTATAATAATTCTATACTTATATGTGTTAAGGTGGAATGAAAATAATATTTTTTGAATAATAGGTATTACCATTAACTGAATATATTAGTTTTATTTTTCATTTTACCTCATTCAAAACTATTCAAAGAATTTATATATATTTAAATCAGTATATAAAATATAATTATATATAATTATTTTTTTATTATCCTTAATCAATATCCTTCTTTATCTAATGGGAAAAAATAATCATTTATGTTTTTGACGAACTACTGCCCCATGAATCAATGTAAGTAGTTTTCTATCACCACCAATAAGAGATGGAGAAAATTATGGATATAAAAGATATAATATAATATATGTTATATAAATTCAATTATTTAATGGTAAAATAAATATCATACATATTTATATAAAATAGAAATGAAAATACCAACATTGTTTGTGTGTATAACAAACTACTACCTTGTGAGATGACATATATTAGTTTACAACATCGACTCACATAGATGGTTATATAAGTGGATTTAAAGAATTAATATGATATTAATTATATATTAATAATTCTTAAAAAAATTGTACTCACCTTATTTAAATCATATTCATTAAAAAAAGTAAACATCACTCATGAATACATAGAACATACCATCTTCATGATTGTAACATAACAATTGTTTCATAAAAACGACAAATGTTTAGTTATAAAAGTATAATTAATTTATATAAATAATAATAATAACATTATAATTATTCTTAAAATTCTACAATCATAATCCACTTGACCTAATTCAACTTATCAATGTCATTTGGGACTTATGAGCCAAACATCCTCAATGAATTCATGGTAAACTTAATTGATTAAGTAAATAAGTATAAAAAGGATATAGTGGAAATAAAAGGAATAATAAAATTTAAATATTATATTAATAAGGGAAATAGTTTACATAAATTTATTATTCTAGAAGATAATGTGCGTAGATGACATGTTATACTCTATGTAATGGAAAATTTACCTTAAAACCCTTATTTTAAATTATTTAAATATTTATTATCTAAATATTTTTATTCCATTGATTAATGAATTAATTTATATAGAAATGTATAAAATTTAAAGGAATATTCATGCCACTTTTTACATTTTGTCAAATTCTATCAAAAGGAATCTTTTTCATCAAATTTTATACACAACTTTTTGACATTCATTAAAAATGGAAAATGGAAAATTTTATTTTAATGTATAGGATGTCGATTTATTTTTCTACTATTATAAAAAATATATTATGTTTGGATAATTTTTTAGTAATCCATTTTCATTTAAATAAAACCTGCATTTCCTTTTTTTTCATATATTTTTAGTTTTAAAAATATTGTTTTAAAGGAAATAGATATAAAATATCTAAAAATATTTTATTTATCGGATAAAATTACATTTTTATAAGTGTAATGAGGAAAAGAAAAACACTCATTTGTATTACCATGTAATTATTCATGAATATTGTTTATAATGATTAGAGATCTAGATATAACATAAGATAATGGGTGAGCCAGATATTGCTCTGCATTGTATTTGGTAAAAGGATATAGTTAACTGGTTGTAGGATTCTTGTAAAATAATAAAGGAATTTACTAGGTAGGATGTTCTTAACGTAAGATTTATTGTAATATTGATATTAAGTTGATATCCCAAGTTACCAAAAAAATTCTATGATTAATATGCGTTTTTATGTAAATCATATAATTTTTAAAGGTAATTTAATGATCTAAATTCTAAAATTATGCTTATCCTACTCTTTAATATTGAGATTTATAACATTGTGAAAAAAGTTTTTTTTTGTGTTTTTAATTATTATAACAAAACCATTATTTTTTTCATTAATATCTTCAATTTAAATGTACTATGATAATCATTTTTCATTGAATATGGCGTATTGGGTAAGAAAATGATTATTTTTTAGTTCAATGTTTATAAATAAAGTGGAAATTTCTTTAGTAATGTATATTCATAGACTAAAATGTTTATTTATTTATATTAATATGCCCTTTACCAATATTTTTTGATTATCAAAATTATCAAATGTTTTTCAAGGTGTTTTAAGGATGATTTGGGATAAGGATATGATTAAGATAAAAACTTTAATGACATATCAAGAACATAAAAAAAATTATATCTTAAATTTTTTGTATTGTTGGTAAAATGGATACTCCGTGGAAGTGTCCACTTGGTGATGTAATGTTTTTCTATATATGAGTAATAAAATAATTTTCTAAAAAATTAATCCTAAAATAACTTCATGAATGAAATTTAATGATTTCTTATCTATATATTCAATTTAATGACTATTTAAGGTTAGGTCCTTATAGTTGGGATCATAGAATGGGTTTAGATAACTTTAGATGTTAGGATGTTATTTGATCGTGATTTGAAAGTCATTTATTTCCTCAATGTTATGTATATGATGGATAATTCTGGTTAATTTGGATAAATTGAAAGAGTTGAAGAGAAGATGACATGGTTAATGATATCTTAGTATGTATCCATATTATAATATTGTTTAAATAAATGGATATAACCAATCAAAAGAAATGAACAGTTGATGTGAAAGAAAATGTATTTGATTTATAAATGAGAAAGTAGATAAAATGTGAGTTGTGGTGAAAAATCTTATGGTTTTTATTAACCAAATATCAGGACTTATAATCAAAAACCAGAACCTAGGTGAGTTTATTATCCCAAAAAATAAAAGGATAATATAGTTATATGTACTGTCAGTTGATAAATATCATAATGGTAAAATGATTCAATAACATATGTGTCAAAAATGTGGGAAAACACTATTGGAAATGTCATGATAGAATGAGATGATATTATATATATGGTGAATGGGGATAGAAGGAAATAAAATGACAAATAAAAATGAAGAGTTTGATTAACATGATGAAGAAGAATAAATTTCATCCAAAGGTATCAATTGGACACATTAAATGTGGGTAGTATGGACATTATAAAAATTAATGACCTCAGTAGAAAACCCCAGAAGGGGACTAGAATTAGTGTATAGATAATGTTTTTGAAATTTGTAATTCCATTATAATTGAAGATGAGGAAAAAATGAATGACATATAGATGTTATGGATTATATATTGGATTATATTTTGATATTTATAAATCATTTGAAATGATGCATATTATTATTCTAATAGTAACTAATTATTATTTCGGTGATTATTTTGTTCCTAGCTATCTCTATTGGTCCATAAAAGAATTGGAATAGTGGATAAGGCTTGTGAAAAATTGATGATTCGATGGGGTACGAAGGATATGGTTTACAGAAATCAGAATCATTGATGGGGGAGACAAAAAATCTGAATAAGACAAACCTAAAGTGGCCTAATCTAGGGAAATAGATTCATCATGGGTATGGTTTTCCTCAAATGACTATTTCATTCAGGTTCATAGACTGATGAGTACACTGCACAAAATAGTATTTCATGAAACAATCCTCTGTCCATTGTTGAGGTGAACCCTAGAATTTTTGAAGAGTAAATCAAAACTTGAATGAAATTGATTATCATATGGATCACCTTCCAATTAAGAAATAAATGGAATCACAAAGATCTAGAGAACCTTCTTCTCTATATTAATGTCTTTGAAAATTGGTACATAATTTCAATTTGAAAATATTTTAACCATATTACCTTTTATTCACATGAGTTGAAAGTTCAATCATAGAGTTGTGACTCTGTCAAGATCAACTGAGGTATTCTACGATTTCAAAATTGGGAACCCTGATTTGATACTTTTCAATCCAAGAACACATTTTCACAATATTTGATTCATATAAAAGGTATCAATTTTTTTTATTCCAATAAAATAACTATGGGACATTTTCTTTATATGTATGAAACCTAAAAATATTTGATAAAGAATCTATGATGGCTAAATATAACCAATTTTCATGAATTTTAATTGAGTATCATCTTTCTCTTCCTCTGGTTGAGACGTTCTACATGATTTCTAGTGATTTCAATTTTGAACGTGCAATAAAATTTAAGCACATTACTATTTTTGTTTCAATTTCACAAACATTGAGAAACTGAAGAGGAATTTCTATATAGAATTTAGGTTCCGAAATTGAAATTGATATGGATATCCTATTTAGAAATGTATTATTAAATTTCCAGTGACTATGACCTCTATAGATATTTCCGGTAAGAAGGATAATACTGATGTGCCATGAGTGAAGGGTGTTACTCTTTTTTTTTGGAGCATTTTCTTTAGCAGATGTTTTTTTTGGAAATTTCTTCATGTTTATTGACAGTCATCACAATAATATAGAGGATGTGTTTCCTAATCCATCAAATTAAACCACTCCTTGGAGACACTGTATATCTAATTATGTCTCGACAGATCTAAGGGAGGCCTTATTTTTCATATGAGCCAATAAATGAAATTATAGTCAATGTAGTGATATTTATTTGGATCCTTATATCTTGAAATAGGGTCATTTTCACTAAAAAGGGAAGTGGGATGCTCAATAAATGATTTCCAAATGATTTCCCTTTAGTGAGAATTTCCGACATCATGGATTTATGATGATGGTCTCTTAATCAGGCCAGTGTCAGGTTGTCTCTGATGATCAAAGACAGGAGATTATTTTCGTTCAATTCACAACTGATCTTTCATGTGCTAAAGAGATAGGGAAAAATTGTTCTAAAAATAAAATGTGTTACCTACATGTGTCGCTGCTCCTTTATCCTTGATGTAGGATTGATATGAATCAATAGAGGGTGTGTATGGGTCTACCTAGGACACTGCACATTCTAATTTTTTTAGGATTCTTGACTCTCTCAAATAACTATAGAGTCATGCATTATACATGGAAACATGGGTTTGGAATGGTACCCCTAGTTTAAAGGATTATGCATCTCATATTTCATCCCTTATCTTGATGATTGAACATGATTCCAAAGGGGACATGAAATGTGGCCATCCCTCTAATAAGGATATGATAGTAGATATGTCTTAAACTAGTGGGATGATTGTTGTTATTGATCTGAGTGATCCCGAGGTAAATAATGTTCACATTGGAAATCAACGCACTGAAGAGACTGAAGAAACCTTGTGAATGTATGACCTAGGTGGTGCATAACAAACTCTGAAGAAGTGTGGGAGAGGAATACACCCAATAGGTTGAGGTGGTTACCATGGAAGGTGTGGTTGACATAAATGTTGAATTGTGTATTATTTCTTTTGGAATATTTTTTTTCACTTATACATGCAAAATCTTCTTTCCATGTTTATGTGCTTTTTAAAATAAATGTTCCAAGACCATGGGTTTATCCTTGGTTGACACATTTCTGGTATTAATGAATAATATGGTAAATCATGGTTAATGTATTATGAAGTATGTTGAATGATTGGAGTATATATATATAGAAATTGAAGAGTTATGATGTATTTATAAATCTAAGGATGATCATAAATTTAAAGTAATTAATACATTTTTTACATTTTTTGAGATAATATATATTTCGAACAAAAATAATAATAAATTTTTGAGGTATATATATTACTCTTCTTCCTAACCTTTATTTTAGTGAAACATTTATTTGAAGAATAAGGATTTTTTATTTTTTGGAAATAACAATAATGGAATTGAAAACCATTAGGGAAAAGATTATCATTAATGTTGATGTAATTATTATTAATTTGTACAAATCATTTATTACATTATGTTATCATATATTATATTTTATAGATAACAATGATATTAAAAATTGATATGGTGACAATGTGATCAATGTTACATTTTAAGGATTTCACTATTTTGGAGACATTATATGATTAAGGTAAATGGAAATACTTTTTTCTAAGAAGGGATTTTCTTTTGGCAATTAAAGGATTAACTATCTTTTGGATGCATATATGATTCTATTTTGAATTTTTGGTGATTCAGCTTTTTAATGGAATATATTATCATATTTTTGAGATTATTTTATTAGAGAATATATAGTTAGTTGTATATGACTTCATTAGTGACTAATGTATTCTATTGATAAATTTTCATTGTATCATGGAAGAAAATATGATCATACCCTTCTAATTTTTGGGTTTTGAACATAGATTGGAATATTTTAAATCCTTTAAGGATAGTTATTTATCAAATGATTTAAGTTGAAATTAGGGTGTTATTATTTAGATTTTGGAGACTGATGTATAAATATTTCTTTATATTGGATATGATATTATTTTATGCTAACTATATTGGTTTTTGATAATGATTAAATAAAGCAATAATAAGTTTTTATCCTTTACTGGATATTGTGATTCGTTAGATATTTAGTTTATTTATTTAGGAATGAAAAATTCAAATTCAATATTAATTTCTAGGAATAAGAGAAAATAGATAATTTGAAAATGGTTTAAACACAACCAGTGGAAGATATTGTGCATATGAAATAAAAAAGAAGCAATGTAAATATACTTTTTTAACATTAATTTTTTAATAGTTAAAAATACCTTAACTTTCTTAAAATGTTCTTGAAAAAAATTAATATTTTTTACATTCATTTCTAATGAATTGATAATCTTATTTATCTGTTACTAATTTATTGTTTTATAGTCATTGAATTTCTCTTGACCATGTTCTCTATCACTCTATTATTCATTGAACATTATTTTTATCTACCATGTCCAAATTTTCACATTACACCAATTTTATCCTTAATTTGGAACATGATAATGTGTTATTTCAAGTGACCCGCATATTTACCTTACCCTATTTTATAAATTATGTTTTATTATCCCTTTTTATAATGTGTGTTTTCAATAAAAATACTTTTAAATATTGAAAGGTTTTTCCTTACATGATCTTTTTTTTATCTTCGACTACTTGGAATTGATTATGATTTTTTTACAAAATTTATATTGGGAACCATATATAATTGTGAGGTTGAAATTTAATTAAGTAGGTAGAATGTGACACCCCATTATTTAATAATTTATTTTATTTAAATAAGTTATTCTATAGGAAGTGGTATAGACAACATCATGTTTAAACATACCATGATATTGAATTATTTAAATATTTCTATTATTAAATAGCCATTGGTATAGAGGGTATGAATAAGAATAACTGTATTATAAAAGAAATATATATTTATTCCCCTTAGGTAAAATTAATAATTTATTATTTATTGATAATCAATTAGTTATAAATGAAGATTGAATCTTATTAAGGTCAAATATAGATTTTTATAAAACAATTTTTATGGATGCAATGTATTTTAATAATAATATATTATATTTATCAATATTTATAAACAATTATAATAATATAATTACATTATATATTAAATTTAATTAATTAACATTCATTTAATTATGTTTATTAAGAATTTAATGAAAATAAATCATTTAATGCATTAAAAATTGGTTTTCTTCAAAAATACTATTATTACTTTTTTTGCATGGATACTGTAATTAATTAATTACAATTTTATTTATTTTATATTATAAAAAATATATGCTTTATAAATTTTAATATAATAATTTTATTAAGGTGAAAATTTTGGATTTTCAGAAAAAAAAAATGATTTTTTAATGAATAGGGTAAACACCAATTTATTCAAAAACACTCTTTTTATTTCAAGAATTTTAGAAGATCCATTTTGTTGTAAAGTATTTTGATTGTAAAATTACTTCATTTAAATTATTAATAATCAAATTAATGTAATTTTAATATGTTTTATGCTTTTTTTAATAGAAAACTTTTATACATTATAAGTCATTTTTAATTAAAAGTGTTTTTGTTGTGTTTTTTACTTTAATTTTAAACTAAATTATACCACAAACATGAATTGAACATTATAAAATTAATTAAATATTATTAAGTAGAATAATTAATATATTTTAATAAGAACATATTAATTTTATACATAATTAATAGTAAAAACTCTAGAAATATGTTACCCTAGTTAAGGTTAAAACCATTTTAATTGGGTGATAAAGTACAATTAAAAGTATTAAAATGTCATATTTTTTTATAAATACTATTTTTTAGGAATATTTAGTCCCAATATCATATTATATTTATAAATAGTATATTTTGGATCCTTTTTCATTTGTAATAAATTAATATATTTTAATCATTTTAAAAAATACCAAGTGTGTCATCTCCCTCACCTATAAAATCACACCCCCGATCCTCTCTTATCCAATATTTAATATCCATTTTTTCATAAGATAACAACCATAATAACTTACTAATATCACTCCTCATGTCCTCTATGTCTTAGTTTGGGTATAATACCTTCTTTGGGGTTTATATAGTTCAAAGAAAGGGATGTTGTCAGAAGAAAGGCTATAACTTTTAACTGAACATTTTAGTTTTATTATTTCATATACCTCATTAAAAAATCCTCCATCTAATGTTATATAATAAAATCATTTTATCCCATATAATGATGTGTTATTTTGTTGATTTATAAGTTTAAATCCATATCCATATTCATCTAATGGGAAATAAAACCATTGTTCATGTCTATAGTGGACAACTACCCCATGAACTGATGTGATTCATTTTCCATCACAACCTATTATCAATGGAAACAATAAGGGATTTAAAATATATAATATGATATACATATATATATGATATAAATTTAATAAAATTATAAATAAATAATTATCTTGATTATTTATTATCCAAATGAAAAATAAAAACATTGCTCATATTTATGATGGACTACGGACTTGTGAGACTATTTATTTTATTTTTGATAAATTACACACATGGATGGTTATATAGGTGTATTTAAATAAATAATAAAATATTTATGATATATTAATCAATTTGTAATGATAAAATTATAGTTTATTTATTTCTTTTATTTTCGTTGAAAAATGGAAATGTTACTCAGGTGTACGTACGACGCACCATCTCCATCATTATGAAATTGTTAATTTTTCATAAATTTCTTAAATATTTTATTCTAAAATTATAATTAATGAATAAAATTGATAATTATAACAAGATTATGATTCTGTAATGAATAAACTCATGATCCATTTGACCAATATCAATCAACGTTATTCATTTTGGTCTTATGATCAAAAAATTCTGTAAACATTTTGGGTAAGTTTAATAAATTATGTAATTTTTTATAAATAGTATATAAGTGAATAATAAGGAATAATTATAATATATATATTTTAATTAGTGTACATTTTGTTCGATAATGTGTCTAATTAGCAACAGGTAGTATAAATAAACAACAAAATTTTATGAATGTTATTACCTATCTGTTAAATTGGTGGGTATGAATTGGATTAACTAATTGTTTGATATAAATAAATATATATATATATATATATATAATTTTACAAATAATATTTTTTGATAAATTATTAGAAAATAAGAACTCAATTTTTATTAGACATTTTATTTTTCAAAAATTCGTTTTCTTCAAAAATGATTTTTATTTCATTATATGAGTGAATATTATAATTTTTATAATTTTAAGAAATATTATTTTATGAAATAAAATTCCTTTTTTAAATAATAATATCTTAATACTATTTTTATGAAATTTTGGTACTAAAAAAACTGATTTTCAATGAATTGTGAAAATATTAATTTTAATTGAAAACTGTATTTTATTTTATAGAATTAAAAAAAGTAATTTTTTTATTAGTATTAAAATTTTATTTGACCCTTTTTAATTAAAATAATATAATTATGGGTTATAAAATATTTTTTATACTATATTTTAGTATTGAAAAACATTTATCTAAAATGGGCATTTTTCTGAAAAACTGTCCCCCCCCCCCCCGTTTTAATGATTAAATTTTAAATTAAATTCTAACAATTATGTTTTTTGAATCATTAATAATGGTTTTGGTATTTGAAATAAGGAGGTACAAATTTATCATATAGGTCCCTTTTTATTTATGGTCAGTATAAATAGTAACATTAGTAAATTTTGTTACCAAGATAAAAGGTAGACCGAGTAATTAAGGGTCAAAAATGCAATGGAAAAGTCTATAATATGACCCTAACAGTTGATTAAATATTATTGGTTAATATTATATCATCCATAATCATCCAAAAGTCAAATATATTACCTTTTCATGTATGTATGTGTTTATGGATTTTATAATAATTTATTCATAGAAAAGTATAAAATGTCACACTCTTATATTTAGTAACTACAATATTTTTGACATATATATAAACAAAGGATATGATTGGTTATAAGTAATATTTGTAAATATAAAATTTTTATCTTCATCATTGAATATTATTTTTTATTTTTAGTAATGAAATCATTGACTTATATAATTTCACAATGATGACATAATAATAATTAAATAAATGAAAAAATACACAAATTATACTAAAAATGTTAAAAGTTATATAATTTGAGAAACTTTTTGTGATGAAATTTATTTATATTAAAATTAAATGTTAGGGATGCATGAATTTATTTTTTAAATTTTAATTTTTTTCCTTTATTTTATTAAAATTGATGTAATAAATAGATAAAAAATTGATATTAAATATATATTAAAACAATTTACTAGTATATGGTTTATAATATCATCCATATTCTATTATGTAACCTTTATCAACTTATAGTGACAATACTGACCCTCAAAATTTAAAAAATACTTATTGTCACGATATGTGTGGTAAGGTTAAATGAGGGGTTAAACCCAAAATATAAAGGTAAAATCATTGTCAAAACATGTTACATTATTATTATATTACAATATTTTAACCCATCTAATATTATAAATAAATTATTTTTGATCAATATAGAATTAAAAAACAAATTTTTTAATTTAATATTTTTATAAATTCCAAGAGTTTCCCTCCCCTCTCAAATAAAAGGGTATCACTCCGTCCCATAAATCCAAACCACAGAACCCATTTGGATCAGACAATATCTTCCCAAATCCCTTCCTAAATTATCTACATAAATTATCTATTTAAATTATAGTTTCCTTATTTAGTTAATAATACAACCCTTATTGGATTTAAGGTTTTACGAAAATGAGGTTTTCCAAAGAAGGGGTATCGTTCTTAAGAGATAATTTTTGTTTTATTTATTCTTCCACATCCATCAAATATTTCATGACCTGTATTATACAATAATACCTATATAGTCCATATAATGTTTATTTTTTATTGTTAGTGGGACATTCTTTATCTATATAGTCTTCAATTAATTGGGATACAAAACCATCATTTAGGTGTATGGTGAACTGCCACGTCATAAAATAATGTAATTCATCTTCCATCACTCTCTCTCATCAGAAGATTATAATAAAGGATTTATTTTTTCTATGTTATATTTATTAAATATTTATCATTATTAAATTATAATATATCATTTACCATCTTATCATTACATTCACTGAATAATGACATCATCATTTGTGTGTATATGTTCAAAACCACCCCATGAAGCGATGTGATTCATTTTTCATCACCACATCACATAGAAGATATATATAATTATATTTTAATAAGTAATATGATATTTATGATCAATATTTAATGATAAAATAATACTTATCTTCTTTATATAATGATCATTTAAAAATGGATGGATTACACTTACGAACGTACGACATACCATCTCCATGATTGTAAAGTAGTTTATTTTTTATAATCATATTTAACTATTGGTTTTAAATGTTTTAATTTTTTTAAAAATGGAAATCATTTATTATTATTATTATTATACATATTATGTTAGAATAAACTATTTGACTCTAGTCATCCTAAGAATTTCATTTTACACTTATGAAATGAATATCATCAAAATATATGACATGAAATTAAATTATTAGGTAATTCCTATAGAATAGTAATAACATAAATAAATTTAATAATAAATACCAAAAAGGATATTAGAAAAGTAAATAATTATCATAATTTTATTATTTAGAAAGATAAATAACATACATTATAATCCAGGCTCAAGGTAATGTACTTTCATTTAATTTTTTTTATGATTTCATTAAAACTCCCTTTTTATTCCTAGTCTATATTTTTTATGGAAGATTCAAAATGTAAATAAACTATTTTCAAAGGATATTTATATCACTTTTCTGCATTCTTCCAATGGTTTTTAAAAGGAACATTTTTAGAAATTGTTTTGACATTCTTTACAAGAGACAAAATTAGTGTTCTATTTTAATTCATATGGTAATAATGAATTTACCCACCACTATAAAAATTGTAGATTTTTATATTTCATTACAAGATTTTAGGCTTTCTTCAATAAAAAATCTTATTTCACTTTTTCTTAGATTTCAGGTATTGAAAAATGTTTTAAAAAAAATAGTATTTTGATATCAAAAAGTGTTTTTTGATTGGGTTTCAAAGATATTATCATGGGTTTTATTGAAGATATTTTCTTCGGGAATTGATTTATTGTCATTTGATCCCTATAATAGCTCATGGGTGAGCCTGATATAACTTATATGTTGGTGACACCCAGAGAGCGCTGGGTGATCCGGATGTGTCTTATATTATGGGTACTCCTGAATAGAGCTCCAATGCATTGGTTAATGATTATGTTCACTAGAAAATCATATTGGATGTTGGGAATATAGTTATTATAATTTTATGGGGTTTTTAAGAGTTTTAATATGATGATGTCCAAAGGAGGCTACATGAAATTTCTATGAATTTAATGAGTTTTCCTGGAAATCGTATGATTTTATAATAAATGATTAATATATTTTCAATGGAAAAATAATTTTATTTTCAAATAAAATTTTCTATATCTATGAAAATATATTTTAATGTTTTCATATTTGTCATTATAATAATGTATTTCATCACTTTTTTTCCTTTTCTGAGCTTCTTGTGATCAGCCAATTTTTTTAAATTTTATTCATGGGGATTTAAGCATGACTGGGGGAAAATATGAGTTGAAGATAAAATTGTGAAGATATGTTAAAAAAGACAAAAATATTAATTTTATAATATTTATTCAGTGGAAAACATTTATACTGAGTAGAAGTGTCCACCTTGTAATATATAGAATTATTATGTAGGACTTATGACACAACCCTCTAAAAATGTAAACCTAAAATACCTCTAGGAATATAAGAACGAGAATTATAATTTAATTTCACTAGAATATCGAATGTTTAAGGTGTGTTCTTTGCAATTGGTATTAGATAAGGGTTTAGATAACTATAGAGGATATGATTTTATTTGAACATAAGTAAAAAATTCCTATAAACACAGTGTATAATAGGTTAGGTAGAATTATAGTTATTTGGATAAATGTAAATATTTATAGATAACATAGTTAAGTATATCCTTGTATTTATCCACCTTATAAAATGGTTTATTTTGATTTTATGATAATCTCACATTGATCATTTTGGTTTATGTAAATGTATATATATATTAGGCACTAAAGTAACAATGTATATGAATTAAAATTTAGTGGTTGTATAAATGAGAATCCAAATGAAAAATGTTATGTTGTCAACACTCTTGTGGTTTTTATTTACAAGATATCAAAATTTGTGATTATAAAATTTCACTTAGGTGACGTTTCAAACACATCAAATAAGAGATAAATGTAGTTCCATGGAAATTCGGGGGATAAATATCATATAGTTAATATTATTCAATGACATATATTATAATAATTCGACTAAACCAACCTAGGAAAAGTTCATAAAATAATAGAAAAATGTTTTGTATATGGTATAGGAGGAATAAAATAAAAAAATATTAAAATGAAAAAAGAAGAATTATGTCAACACCATGAAGATGAATAAAGTTCCTCCCAAAGAATTCATTGAATTATTTAAATTTTGGGACTATGTTCCTTATGAAAATATATTTCCTAGGGGGGACCTCAAGAACAAGATTGGTAAGACCATACTGATGAAATTTTAGTAATGTCTAATTCCATTATTCTAGAAGATGATGGAACTTAAAATTAAATATGAATGGTATGGATTATATATTCGATTGTGATCTCTATTTTTTGAATATTAAGAAATAATTCGTATTATTTTAGGAAGAATGTATTAAAGAATAAGATAGAAAATCTTTCTTAATAGAGAATTTTGAATGATTTAGGTTTTAACATATATGAATTCAATAATTATGATGCAGTGGTATATTTTAGGATGATCATTATTTAAAAGTAATAGACACCGATTTTGAGATTTTATGTGATGGTAATACTTTGGGATAAATTTATAGAGTTTTTGTAGATGTTTGAGGTATGCATAACCCTTATGTTTAACATGTGAAAAAGAAATTTAAGAAACAATTATCTCTCCATTTTGTGGACACATGTTTATAGTTATTATTAAACATTAGGGTGTATATGATATTTGATAGTTAAAATTATTTTTTTATGATTTTTATTATATTTTTTTGAAATTTTATAGGAATTATAATGATATAGTTTTAGTAAAAGGTCATCTCAATGGTGAGGTGACAACTCAATACTTCTGTAATGGTTGTAGGACTTAAACCAATAACCTAAGGGAGATGAGGGTGAAATTCATACCACCATCCAATGTGATTCCCATGTTATTGTTATTAACTTTTTTTTACATAAATGGTTTGATATGTAATGATTATATTTATTTTTGAAACATACATTTTATTGTAACCATCTGATTCATGAGTGATTTGGTGATTACACGATTTCATAAGAAGATCAATATAATATTGGGGAACATTATGTGATATTGTTTTATTTTATTTAAGGAATCACGATTAAATTATATTTTTGAAATATATAAAATAAAAATTTCAAATTATAATGATTTATAATTTTATTTTCATGTCTTTTTTATTATAAAATTTGGGTATATACATTTTTGGAATGATACATTAAGAGTGATTGATGTTATTTGGAGATAAATGTTAAATTTATCTAGGAAGAAAATGTGACCAAATAAATACAATATTTTGCTTTCAATATTATTCTAGAATATTTTGATGAATTTTTAGGTTACTTATCTATTGAATGATCTTTTTTCTTATTTTGGTGTTTATATTGAGGCTTTTGTAATTATTATTGTAATTTTTTAATATGAATGATTATTTAGGGAATTAACTTACCTTGTGAAAACCAATTTTTATTGGTTAATTTTCAAAGATAGGATGAATAGATTTTAATCATTTTATGAAATTATGTGATCCATTATAAGTTTATTGTATATCCATAGTTATGAAAAATTAATCTAAAATACCAATATTTTGGAGAAAGAGATGAGATTGGAGAAGAAATTGATCAAAAGATGAAATTATACTAGTTAAGTGAGTATATTTATTTATCATTTTAGTACATATGATAATAAAATTCCTCAAATATAGGAGAAGGATGTTGAAACAAAAACCTTAAAAGATTACTTTTCTAACCGAGTAGTCAATAAAATTTCAACCCATCCTAGATTTGTAGTATTGTGATGGTTAACTTTCTCATGACCATATTCTCTATAAAACTTTATAAGTTCTTGGAAATTATTTTTTACTTACATGTCCATGTTTTCATGTCCCACCAATGTTTTCTTACATGGAAACCTAGTTATACATTATTCTCGATGACCATCAAACTTCCATTTTCTAAATTATTATGTTGATTTTTTATTAACCCTTCTTTTGATGTGGGATTTCAAAAAAGGAATTTTTAAATACAAACCACTGATTACTGAGATCATGTTCAAAATTCGGATGATGGCATTTCTTAATGGGGGGATAATTTAATATCAAAATATATTAAAACAAGGATATTATTTCGATAACGTGTACAACATGGAATATTGAGTGTCAACGATCTGTAAAATATTATGACCATTATAACATAGACGTTAAATTTACCGGTATGAATATGATAAAATAATTTTTGAAATATATATATAATGGTGTTAAAATCAAATTCATTGATTAATTATTAGAAGATACAAACTAAATTTTCAGTAAAGTCTATTTATTATTTAAAAATGTGTTTCTTCAAAAAGGTTTTTATTACTTTTTCTGAGTTAATATTATAATTTATTAAACTTTTAAAAATTATAATTAATGAAATAAATATAAATTTTCATATTATAAAATCGGAATTATATCTGTGAGATATTTTGGTATTTTTCAATAAATATTGATTTTTTCAAAGAATAGTGAAAAGTATTGATTTTTATTGAAAAAATATATTATTTTAAACTGTTTAAAAAAATTATGTTTTGAATTGTTTTTGAAACATTATTTTATATTTTTATTTAAAATTATAAAAATGTGGCATTTAAATTGATTTTATACTTCAATTTAGTATGAAAAAATTATATATTTAAAAAAGGTATTTTTATGAAGAACTATTTTCATCATGTTTTGTAGATTTGATTTTAAATTAAATTCTACCACTAAAAAGTGTTGAATCAAGAAAAATGCCTTTTATATATTGAATTAGGAGGTCCAGTTATATTAAATATTGCCCTTTTATTTTATGTCAAAATGAATAGTAACCTTAGTAAATTTCTTTGCCACGGTAAAGGAAAAATCGAGTAATTAGGGGTTAAAAATAATATGATAAGTAATATTAAACAGACCTAACACATGAATAAATTTTATTGGGCTGTTATATCTCATACAAAATCATACAAATATTGAATATATTACCTTTTTTCATTTGGATGTTATTAAGACCTTTATATTATTAAATTTCAAGAAATTTCAAAAATATCAAACTCTATTTTTTAAAAACTATAATATTTTTAGCATAGAGATAAATAGATTATATTTCTAGTTATAAATAATTTTTTTAAATATAAAATATTTATATGAATTTTTGTTATTTGTTTTTAAAGTTTAGATAAGAAATTATTACTTTAAATATTTACACAATGTTGACAGTCCAATTATTCAATTAATAAAAAATCAAATAAATTATATTTAAAGTATTTAAATTATTATAATTTGAGTTAAAAATGTGATAACATAATTTTATATATTACCATGACATGTTAGGGATATATTAATAATTCTTTTCTAATTTTACATGTTTTTAGGATGTTATTATAATAAATGTAATGGATAGTTATAAAAATTGACATAAATAAAATATTAACATAAAATATGTTTTATTCAATGATATAAAATTTATAAAAATATTATATAATTGAAATATATTAGGATATGATTTTTAATATCAACAATTCCCATGTTATGGTATATTTTTTATTCATAGTGACTATATTGACCCTAAAAGTGTAAAAAATCATTGTTGTCATGATAAGTGTGTGAGGTGTTAACAAGGGTTTAAAACCAATATGTAAAGGTAAAAATTGGATAATTTTTATTTTATAAGATTATTGAGATATATAATTATCCTATATTAAAAATAATCCATTTTAATACATTTGTAATTGAAAACTAATATATATTAATTTAATATTTTGTTAAATTCAATGAGTGCCCCGACCCTCTCTTGTAAAAGGGAACCATTAATTCACACATAATAATCAATTTTTTAGAGAATATCAAACCAAATCCCTTACTCACGTCCAAAATCATTGTTTTATACATTTTATTTATGTCATAATACCAACCCTAGTAGAATTAATGTGTTAATAAATGGAGGTTTCCTGAAGAAGAGGTATCGTTCTTAAAATATCATTACAATATTTTTTTAATTCCACCTAAATAATATATTCCATAATAATTATTATATCATTAAAAATTTACTTAAAATATACTTAGTTGTTTTTATGTTAATGTTACAAATTATATCAATATTATAATTATAAAATGGGAAATGAAACCATCATGGATCTATACAGTGGAAAACCACCTCTTGAACCAATGTAATTAAATTTCCATCAATATTTATCATGGATGGCTTATAATGAAATAATTAATGTTAATATTTAATATTTATAACATATTTAAAATTCTAAAATGATAATATGTCATTATCTTCTTTATTTTCCATTCATTGAAAAATATTAATGTGGTTCGTAAGTACTTGTGGACTACAACCTCCATGATGCGATGTGATTTGATATTCATCACTACATCACATAGATGATATAATTAGTAAATTTAAATGATTAGTATTATATTTTTTATCATTATTGAATGATAAAATAATTATAAACTTAATGATCATGGAAAAAAATGGAAATGTTTCTCCTATGTATGTATGAACAACCGTGTCCAACATTGTAACATAGTTCATTTTTTATAACTACATTTAATGAATGGTTTTAAATGTTTAATTGATGTATTAAAATTTTAATTATTTCATGATTATAATTCGATATATAATAAAATATTGAAATCTTTTACTATATTTAACTTATTGAACTCATTTTGGACTTATGAACTGAATATCCTCGAATCATATGACATGAACTTAATGATCAAGTAATTCTTATAACATGGTAATAAGTAAAATAAATGGAATAAGAGTCTTTAAAAATCTATTAAACAAGGAAATAATTAATATAAAATTAATATTCCTGAATATAAATAACATTCGCAAAAAGTGATACAGAAGGTACGAGACTTTAATTTGAAAATACTCTTAAATTTTCCCATTAAACCCTCTCTTTCATCCATATCCATATTTTTTGTAATTTTTTATATAGGCATAAAATATTTTTAACGAAAATATTTTGTCTCTATTGAATTTATTTCAATGTTTTTCAAATGAAATAATTTTATCCAATGTTTTTTCTTTCTATCCAAGAGAAAAATATAATGTTATATTTTAATGTATATAGAAAAAATGAGTTTTCTAGCTACTGTAACAATTATTGATGTTTTCATTCCTTCATAAGATTTCATGTTTTTATTTAATGAAAAATATTTTATCCATTTTTTTATTTATTTTGGTATTGAAAATGGGTTTTTAAAACAATAAATTATTTTGATATCTGAATGTTATTTGCTTACATGTTTAAAAGCGTTTTTCAATGATTATATTCATGATATGGTCCTTCAACATTTTTTTATAATGTTTTTTTTCATTATATATCTTGAGTGATTCCGATATATGCTATATGATGGGTGAAACCAGATAGCATAGGGTGAACCTGATATAGATTATTTTATGGGTGCGACTAGATAACACATTGACGCATTGGGTAATAATTTTGTTCTATGGAGAATTATATTAGAAGTTCCCCTATGGGTATTCTAATTATAAGAGTTTTTAAGTGTTTTAAGATGATTTTTTCCCAAGGAACCTAAATGACATTTATATTCTTTTTAATGAGTTTTAATGGAAATTTTTAACATTAAAAATCTTAGATAATGATACTTGTAAAGTAAATTTTTTTTATGATAAAATGTATATTTTTTAAGAAAAGATTTTTAATATTTTTCATAATTTTCTATGGTCTAACATATATAGTATTTTTATGTCCCTTAATGAGCTTTTTATGCTAATACATTATTCTAAATTTTTTTCATAGGGATTTAAGTATGAGTAGGTACATGGATGATGTAACCAAATTTTTTTAACGATATCCAATGAAAATAAAATATGTTTCCTTTTTAAATATTTTTGGTGAAAAATTGATACTGATTAGAAGGTACTAGTTTTTAATATTTGTGATTTTTTGTAAGATCTATCACATAACTCTATATAACTCTAAACCTAAAATATCATTCAGAATTAAAAAACGTGTATTCCAAATTAAAGTCAATAGAATTTATAATGTTTAACAAGGAGTACATACAATAATAATCAAAAATATGTATATTTAGAAAGTAAATAATTAATGTAATTTTATAATTATAGATGACAATAAATCCATGGGACATTTTTATTTTGAGGTAAGGGAAGATTTTCCTTAAAAACATCTTTTTAAATGTTTTAATTATTTATTTATAAATATTTTCTTTCTATTCTGGATTGAATATCATTATATAGATTTAAATTAATTTTGAAGGATGTTTTATGTCTCATTTTTATGTTATTTAAATTGATTTCAAATAAAATATTTTTATATATATTTATACATAATTTTTTGAATTTATTTATAAAAGGATGAAAGGAATGTTTTATTTTAACTTATGTGATGTCAATTTATTATCATAATTCAGTAGCCTTTATTTTATTTTTGTATTAATTTATAATATTCTATGAATCATTTAAATAAAAATCATCCATAATTTTTAATATTTTTCATTTTTGAAAAATGGGGTTCGAAGGAAAGAGATATATCAATATTAAAAAATGTTTCACTTCTGTGTTCAAAAGAATACTTTTATGACTATAATGTCGATATTAAAATATCTCATGTGTTATTTAGATGTTATGGTTATTATGAATTATTTATAATGATGGCTGATATAGATATATCTCAAGATATAATGTGATCCTAATCAAGATCTCCAACGCATAGGGAAAATGGATATAGTTAATCAGTTATAGGTTTCTCTAAAGAGATTATTAGTATTTACTAGGCTATATTTTCCATATCTATTTGTGATTATATGAGTGATGTGGAAATGATGTTCCAAGTTACATATAAGATTTATCTATTCTTTCTATTAGGTTTTATGAAAATATTATGATTCCACCTGGTATGGTACTGAGTTTATGTTAAAAGTGATGTTTATATTTCTTCTTAAGGGTGAAATGAATAACTTTTCTAAAATGATTTCATGAGTTTTTCATGATTGTAAATATACATTTATAAGATTTATTTTTTCTCTATAATAATTATTAAGAAATGTATAATGGAAATATTTGTATAGTAAATTTGACTTATTGGGTCAGATTTTCATGGAGATCAGATTTTATAATGAAAAAGAAAAATTATTTTTAAAATTTTTATTCATGAAGTAAAAAGTTTCATTGATTCCTTTTATATTTCTATTACTTATATTCTTGTGGTGATCTCATATTTTAAAAAAATCAATGGGTTTTAAGGATTATTAAGGACAAGGGTGAGATCTAGATGAAACATTTGATGACATGTCATGAAAAGAAAACTTGTTTTATCTTAGAATTTTATTTATAGAGGGAAAATATGATACTGAATGTATGTGTCCAATTTTTTGATTTATTATTTTATTATGTAATGGTGATAACCTAAATCTCTAAAATTCTAAACCTAAAAGGTCTTCACGAATAAAATTAAATGAGTTCTTGTATAATGATTCACTTTATGGATTTCTTAAGGTTTGGTCCTTATATATTGACTTGAGATGAATCATTATACCATTATATGTTTTTACAATTAACTCAATATCTATTTTTTGGGGTTATGGATTAATCTCCATGAAGAAATATTGTGATATAAATAATTTCATATGAGAAATCTCAAATAAGATACTTCAATACTGTAATGTGTTTCTCACCATCTCAAATTCAATGTTCTATCTATTTTCCCATAGTAAAACCAAAAGGGTTAGAATTAAAAGAAAAAATCGTAGTGAGAAATCATCTACTCCTGAAAAATAATTTATAGTATATCTATATCATGGCACCATATTGTAAATATAAAACACCATATGTTTATCCTAGGATATCCATGGCCACCATATCTTTAAATCGTTCATAGTGATTCAGAATGAATATGCCTTAGGATTTTCTCTCTAGGTGTGTATTCTTAGGCTCAATCATAATGCATCAGGGATGATTGAGTTAATACCCAATTCTCCCCATTCATAGTTGTTACCCATATGTGGTTCCAAGAAGTTGCCACAACCAAATTCCAATATCTAGATGGAGATTTATTTTCATGGGAAATCACATAATATCTACATTACTAATGATTCAAGATGTGATCATAGACATAGAATTATTTCTAGGGTTTTAAGTAAATTTCTCTAATCCTAATCTCTAAAAATAAATAAACCTAGCTCTAATACAAACTAAGGTGTCATGACAATTTCGAACATATATTTTAAATCGTATTATATAAATATTGAATACATATCATAATAATACACACCCTAGAATAGTAATGGTTTAGTTTCATTGAAAATTATAAACATAATTATCTTATTTTATGAAATATCATCAATATATCCCACAATGTTCTTCGTACATATTATAATTTGTATACATACCCGAATTAATCCTTTATTCATAACCATGGGAAAGAAAATGTATAATTGGAATAGATTATGTTCTTAGTTAGGGTAATCATATGATATATTAATCAATTAACCTATGTGATCATGAGCATATGGTTATAATAATATGATCATAAGTTAAGAAATACATTCCCAATCTGTCAGACATATTTAATAAAGAATCATTGCACAAGGTTTTATCAAAACAAAATAAAAAATACATAATCAAACAAAAATAGAAAATTTTTAATCATGATCCATGATAACATATAAAAATCATAAGACATAAGTTTCTATAATAAACATAAGAATAGAAAATCATTTCCTTAGTTTATGATCACTTCCAACCCTGTCAAAGTGGATTGGACACACTCCTTATTCCATCATTTCTTTTAAAATGTTATACTCCCAGAAATATCTTATTTGAAAATATCCCTTATTGAAATTGGCTCATTCCACATTACAATCCTTATTATCTAATGAGATACCCAAATTTTTCCAATGGATTGAAGGGATTTACAATTTTGGGCCCACCCATAACATTATGAAAATGAAAAAAAAATCTGTGCCATAATATCATAAAACAATTTTTTAATATTATATATATGTAATGAAATTTTTATCGTTCTAATAGGAAATATGTTCAACTATTCATTAAAAATCATTCTTGATCATTTTAAATACGAAAGAGATAGAAAAATGGTACTAATATATAAAAATTAAAGATATAATATAAGTAGAAGAAAAAAGTTTTTTCTTAAAGGATAATGTCAATATAAATTCCATCAATGTAAATTTATATTAGACAGTCCATAAAAGAAATGAGATTGTGACATAAACCATGACCACTAGTTATGTCTTCCTTTGTAGGCATTCAAATATCCTCTTCTTTATGAAGCGTCTTTTGGATAACACCATAATATATATAAGGATGGAATTATTATCATAATTGGAAATCAATATCATATGTATGGTTGTACGGAATGGGTTGTGGATGAGATTGGATAATCTATAAGTCTCATAAAGTTTGTGGAATAGAGGAGAGGTGGTGTCCTTTTATAAGTTAAATAGAGGAAACACATAGAATTATAAAAAAGATTAAAATGTATTAATATATAAATCAATTTTTGTGTATCAAAAATTCAAATTATTTGATGACAAGATGGATATGGTCGAAATACCATCAACCAATAAAATTAAATCATGTTTCTTTTCATATTTTAAACCAAATCTCTTAGTTCAACCCCAAGTAAAACTAGTGTTAACCATTATCATAGTAAAAAAATTACTATTTAATATTAAAAAAGAATGTTATGTTTAATAAAAAATATTAGTTATTATTATTCCTTAAATTCATTTTATAATATTAAATTTCAATAGGTGGTGGAAATTAACTTTTTAATATGTGCCCAAAAAACAAAAAAATATTTAAAAAAATGAATTTTAAGCATAAAATTGAGATTACCATTATTAAATAACTATTAGATGAATGTTAAAATATTTGATTGATAATATTTTCTAAAAATTTAATTAAAATCATTTATCATTAAAAATTATTTTAAATTATTATGATAGAAACACATTGTGTGCATAAAAACTATTTTTTTAGAAACTCGTATATTTTTAACATAAAAAGATATATTTTAATTTCTAATCAATATAATACTATTGATTTAATTTTATGTATATGTAGATAATAAATTTTAATAATTTATTTATTCATATTCATACCCTCCAATACAATGGATATGTGATAAAGGAGTCATTAAATAGTAATAATTTAATATTAAATATCATTCATTTAAACTTGGTGATGCATGTAATTCAATATATCAAAGAAATTATATTTATTTAAAAAAAGGATATCTAAAAAAATAAAAGTTTTATGGATGTGGTACATTCAGGTATATAGGATGAAAATTTACTTCATTGGTGAGATGGAACACCAATGAGAGCTGGATGGGATCATATGGAGAAGGATACAATTGATTTCTCATTAGTTGGGAAGTATGGTCCACAGAACGATGAACACTATGACCATTCTATTTCATGTAGTAGTGGAGGAGGGTCAATAAATATTCCCTAGTGTTGTTTTGGGCTTAAATCTCTATCTATAGATCAAAGTCTGTAAATACTTATTTGTAGGGACAACATTGATAGTTGTGTTATCATATCACATGGCTCCCATATAGTTGTGAGAGATGAAGGTATAGTTGAAGGATCTACCGAGGAAGGTGTTAATTAGACCCATTGTGTCACCCTAGGTATCCCCAATGTTGTTCACCCCGAAATTAGATGAGACATTGAAGTTATGGATGTATTATCATTGTAAGAATTAGGTGACTATCAAGAATATGTATCCACATAAAAGAATTGATGACCTCTTTGACTAGTTTAAAGGGTTAAAGTGGTTTTAAAATATTTAACATATGTTAGGTTATCACAATCTCTTATTTTTATAAAAGGATGTACCTAATACTATATTCTGGTTCCACTATGGTCACTATGAGTAATTAGCGATTCTCCTTATCATAAAAAACTCTCGAGTTGTGTTCATGGAAATAATGACCTATATCATTTTTCACTTCTCGTACTAGTTAATGGTAGTCTTCAAAGATGAAAACCTCATGTACTAGGTGTTAGAGAGGGAGAATTTGAGATACTTAATTATGGTTATGGAAATACTCTAAGAGAACCATCTTTATGGGAATCTCACTAATTTTGAGTTTTGTAATCGAGATTTCCACTACTTGGGGGCATGTCATCTTGGAGGAGGGAGTGGAAGTTTCCCAAAAAGGATCTTCATAGTTCTACAATAGGATCCACCCAATTACATGGTTTAGGTTTTGAGATTACATTGGTTGGCAGGCTATTATCATATATCTATTCCAAATTTCTCTAGGATTACAGAATCCCTAACTTCTCTAACCCAAAATGGATATCCCTTCATGTTGATGGATAAGTATCCACAGACGTTTTAGGAGCTATGGTAGTGGTTGAAAATCACTCCCATATTGAGACTTCAGAGTAGGGTGTCGATTAAATAGTATTCTGTAATTCCTCAAAATATGTTATTGGGTGAGTTCTAACGAAGTAGTAGGCAATTATTTCTCATGGGTCGCAATATTTGAGACCCCATGAGAAAAATTATATGACCAATATTTTAGCTAAAATAGTAGTTTTATCCCTAAAGTATTGGTGACACTATCTTATGATATAGAGATTCATCATCAATTCTAATCATAAGAGTCTAAGTAATATTTTCTCATAGAAAATATTATCCTAAGGTAGAGGAGATGAATTTAATTATTTTTGTATGATGACATTATGATTATAAATACTCTTGAGAAAGGGAACATGGTGGGGGATTATCTTCATAGGAAATATAATTTGTTTTTTCTGGGTGAGGTAACAGAGTATTTTACTTCATTACATTTGAAAATTATATATTAATTTAGAGAATAATATATCCCATCGATGGTTGTGGACTCACAAATTTACCAAAAAACAAGGAAGTATTGTTAGGGGATATTGATTATGAGGTCTTTCATTTCTAGATAACTAAAATACATTATTTTAATATATTTTATAAATGTGGGGGGTACATAAATATTTATTTAGTATAGATAATGTTACTTGTCAAACTATGAGAAGATATGTTTTGAAAATTTCACACATCTACCTTAGCAGTACATCTAAGAGTGGTGAAGATATACAAGGATATTTCGTACTAGTTTTGGTGATAAGGGGTGGAGATGAGTATAGTTGAGTTCATATCATAATTAATCACAGTCAAATATATAATGAACCAACTCAGGATAACTAGTCAACAGACTTGATATTTACCATCATGATATTGAAGAGCAACAAGATAATGGATAAATAGTCTCGTATAAAGGACTATCTATACAAAATGTGTACAATGTTGTAGAAAGCTATATAACCGATACCTATAAAATCTGAGAAAACTATCCAAACTATAATGTTTAGAAAGGAAGGAGCAATAATCATCATCATCACATTAATCCTAAAAATGTTCACTAGGTAGTTGAGTATTCTATTCATTTTAAACTATAGTGACATCATTGCTCTCAATAATTTTTCCTAGCCTTCTTTTAAATCATTTATATGCTTTTTTCTTCCCTGAGTAGCCCAGGAATATCCCCTCATCTCTTTACGACTCAAACTTCCTGTGATTTTCTGTGTTGAGAATAAAACACTTTCTCCCAATGACTCGAAAGTATTTCAACATTGGATTCTTTCCCCAAAACATTTCATATAGATTCCTACCTTCCTTCGGACATAACAGACACCTATTCGAAATATAGACCGATGTCAAAGCTATTTCCTTCCAAAATTTCTCTGGTTGGTCCTTTTCAATAAGCATTGTTCTGGCCATGTTTTTGATGATCCAATTTCTCCTCTCAAACAATATATTCTATTGGGGAGTTCTCACTTATGAAACATGATGTCTTATCTCGTGTTTCTTGAGACAATCTTCAACTTGACGATTTGTGAATTCTGTACTGTTATCAGTACGAATCTTCAAAATTTTCTGCCCAAGCATCATTTTTGATTCCCTCATGTACTTCTTTATGCAACTAAACGCTTCTATCTTATGGTTAATGAAAAACACCCAGGACATTATTCTATAATCATCATTGAAAATAACATAGTACCTTTTCTCATTTATAGCTCGTGGTGAGATAGGTCCACAAACATCAGCATGCACCAATTCGAGCACTCCAGTTGATTTCTGTTCCTTTGCCCTGTCTGTTTTTCTGATGATCTTTCCTTGTTGGAAAGAATCACATGTATGAGTGTGATCATGTGATAGTTTGGGAAGGTCACTAGTAGTATTGCACTTTACCAGATCTTCCATTGATGGTTGGCATAGATAACCAAGTCACTTATTCCATAGCTGGTTTTCATCCTCTCTGGATAAAAGGCATGCATCTTCTTCCCCACCTACAAGGTAAATATTTCCCTTTTTTCCTTATTACATATAGAACAACTGATCCATATTTTCCTTTCAAAACACAAATATTCTTGCTAAATCAGATAGAGTCCCTGAGTCACATAGTTGGCTGACACTGAGCATGTTTTGACTATGACCCTCTACTATGAAGATATCAGCACGTCTCATTTCATTTCCCCAAACTTGCCTTTTCCTGAGAAAACAATTTTCAGGCCTTCATCATTTCCAAATTTGGAAACTCATTCTTTTTCATATTTTATTCCTGCAACAAGATCCTTATTACCTATCATGTGATATGTGAAACCATTATCAAAGATTCATAAACCAGAGCGATTTGATGCCTTAAAGGAAATATCTTCCACCACGGCTTTCTAGTTTTTCTTCTTCTTGGTCCATACATTTTCCTTCACACTCATCATGGATTGAGACTTCTGTTCTTTCTCATAATATGATGGACCAGCTTCATCTTGCAAAGACACAAATCTATTCTACATTTTTAACTCACCTGTGGGTTTATTGATTTGCTTCTTGCGAACATTTTGATTCTTCTTTGGCTCATTTTTTTGTATGGTTAAAGTACAATAACTAGCCATGTGCCCAAATCCTCCGCAACAAAAACAAAGTCCTTCAAAATATGATCTGGAAAACCATTCTCTATTTGGCTACCACCTCTGTTCTTGTTCCCTTCAATATCTCTTGGCTATGGAACACACATACTATGAATGTCCCATATTTCCACAACAATAAAACATGATATAAGGTGCATTCCTTCATGTCACATCAGCACTACGAGTTTCCCCATGGGATCTTTGAATATTCTGATTCTGTTTTGTGCCCAAATCAACCTTCAATCTCGGGACGAGTGCCTGCGGTCTAACTTCAATTGCCATAGCTTTTTGCTTCTGATCAAGCCCTGAATAATCCTTGACGTCTGACCTCAATTGTTTCTTCTTTCTTGCTGAACTACTAGGTTCTTCTTTCATCTTTTTAGTCTTCGGAATGACCTACATTCCTAAGAATGTGTTGGGAATCAGGGTTTTTCCTGGTATTTAACTTCTTTCCGCAGACCGAAAACTTTTTCTTCAAGCTATTCGATACGCTTGAAGTGATTTTCCACTTTTCTATCCAAGCCATCGATTTCTGTTTTCTGTTCTTCAATCTTGAGATTATACTCACTAATTGTTTCTGAGTTCTCTGGTGATGATTACTTGAGTTTCTCAATTTCTTCTAAATCTCAGACGTTTCATTATATTGTTGTTTAATATAGATTTTGGCATCACAAACCACTTTATTGTCTTTCTACATTTTGGCTCTCTAAACATCTATCTCCTCAAGAACTTCTTCCAATTTGGCTTCCATATCAACTCTTCCTTAAACTTCTTCCTCTTCTTCTCCAACATTAGTTTCTTCTTTTTTCTGAGAACAACCAATGACTGCTACCATGCAATTTTCCCTACGATCTTTTCTGTTTTAAATATCTTTATCCTCTTCATCTTCAGACTCCTCTGAACTTTCAAATTCTTGTCAAAGATGATTCTTCTTCTTGAAGTAATTTCTCTTGAATTGTTTCTTCCCTTTCATAAACGATGAAGACTATTCTTGGGAATTTCTACTTCTTCATCATAATTATCGTTATCTTGAAACTTTTTAAGGAAACATTCCGCAAGATAACCAACCTTTCCACATTGAAATCATGCTAGAGAATGTTTCCCTTTAAACTTTCCTTTTCCTCTTTGAATATTTTAGGAGAGAAATGACATTACCTCATCTGTCTCTTCTTATTCCTGAGAGTCTTCAATTATGATCTTTTTCAAGGCCTTGAATGCCACCTCTTTGGATTTTCCCTTTTACACAGAATTATTATAATCATTTCTCATTTCATATTCAACAAGGGTGTTGTGTAGGTTATCCAATGTCAGCTCTTTTGGATCTTTATCTTCTAGCACTGAAACATTCAGATTGAACCAAGGTGGATGTTTCCTCATAATGCGCTTCACAATTTTTATGTCTTAAATAACTTCTCTGAGACCTCGCATGTCTTCCACTACAACATTTACCATGTCAAAGAATGAATCAACAGACTCATTCGGGTTCATTCTCAGATCTTCATTCTTGTTCCACAACACTTGCAGATTTGCCTCTCTGACCTTTATATCCAATTTCTATATATTCAATAATATTTCCCACATGGAATGTGATATTTTGCAAGACATCACCTTTGTATGTATAGTATTGGATAGAGAACCCCCTGAGGCATTGATTGCTTTGGAATCAGTATCCAACTCTCTACGCTCAACTTCTGATAATGCACCACTATTAATATCAGCTATTATTCCATGCATTGCTGCAGTGAACATATCCATTCCTAATGATCAGAAGTAGTGTTTCATCCGATTCTTCCATAGATGAAAATTTTTCCCATCGAAGATCAGAATCCCTTTATGATTGGTAACATCCATTTGAGAGAGAATCACTGATAATAACATTTCCCTCTAATACCAATTTTCAGGTCCACAAGGTTGAATACCTAAGAGGGGTGGTGAATCTTGGTATGACTAATTTAATATAATGGCTCGTTCTGACCTTGTTTCAGTGTTAAGCTAAACACTATTCTCTCCCATTCTCGTTGCACAATATAAGCAGAATGTAAAGCATGCACAGGACACAACAATTTTTACTTGGTTCACCCTCACTAGGCTACATCCAAGGAGCATACACCAGTAATGTACCTATGTACCAAATCCACTAAAAGCACACTGCTATTTACAAGGTTAAGGATAAATCACTTCTATTTCTAGGATCACTGCCTTTATAATGTTTAGGGCCAGCTCACTGCATTCCCAAGGGTCACTCCCTGTTTCTCTCTCTCTGGATCGCAACCGGGGGAGAGGATCACCTTCTTCATCTTGCTTTGCCAAATTCTCTGAAAGGATCCACTCACAGTTTATAGACATGTAGGTCTCTTCATTATCACTGATGAATATTTCATCTATTGTATGTGGATGCTCTGTTGATGTACAAATTTCACCCATTGATGAATTTCACATTTTACAATAGGTATCAGGCAACCTTCCAACTTCCACGCCGCCCTAAATCACTACTAGAAATAAACCTTACATGGCACCCTTCTCTAAGCCAGTGCCCAAGTCTCAGCGTGCAAGTCAATACTAGCACGCAAGTCCACCTCAACTACATGCGCATGATAAGTCTCGGCTCCTCTAAACTTGCGCGACACAACTCCTTTTATGCCCAAACCAATATTGGCACGCAACTAACACCTCTCATGCAACTTAGACTTACGCGATGCACCACCACTTGCGCGACCACACACTAGTGCGATAGAAGCTATGATTTTCTCTAAGTGTTGAACTCGTCATTGAATAAGGAGGGCTTGACCTGTATTTTTAGGAATTTTTACACTCTACATGATGGCGTAGAGGTTTCAGCGTGCAGGTCCATCCACCCAAGTCTATGTCACACTACTCACTTGCACCACCACACCAATACTTGCGCGACCCTCTTTCCTTTGTCATATTTCGAAGTTCTGATCTTGAAAAATAGTAGGCATGCAAGTTTCCAATCCACCTAGGCACTGGCGTGGAAGTCCTTTCTCTGTGTGGAGGTCACTTGTGCGACCAACCCAAAACATGCGCGAACCTTATCCCTTTTCCATTTTTCCACGTTCTTATCTTGAAAAACACTAGGCGCGAAGGTTTGCAATCCTTCAAGTACATGATGCGCAAGTCCCTTTTCCAAATCCACATTTCACTATTTGTCGATTTGCGGGCCCAAAAATTTGGAAATCACTGGAAAACAGCATCAACTTTTATCATCTCTTTTCGAACTACCTCATGATTATCCATTCCTTTGTCGACGTTCTTGAATAAAACATGAATTGTTGACCATAGCTCATGAACTCGACATTCCACCATAAAATCTCCTTTGTAAACAAAATTGTATGTCATGGTTTTCTTTGTCAAAAATCACAACACAAATGTTCACTTTGTCAACAAACACAATCACCTCAAAAATGATTCAATGATAGAATGAGGGGTTTTTTCCCTAACACTTGATATTTCTAATCATGGTATTGAGGTGAGGAAAGATAATTGATAAATAGTCTTTTATAAAAAACTATCTATACAAAATGTGTACAATGTTGTATAATGATATATAACTGATACCTATAAAATCAGTGCCAAACCATCCAAACCATAATGTTTAGAAAGGCTATAACAATAATCCTCCATGTTCTTAACCATCACCTCCAAACCATACCCTTATTAAGTAAATGAAAAAAAGAGAAGACAAAATGATATATAATACCCTTCACTAGACCTGAATCCAATAAAAAAATTTCTACCAATCCCTAAAGGAAAATGTAAAGTATGAGAAAAAATTTTAGTAGGATACCACCAGAGTCTATACAAGAACAAATAAAAACAACTAAATAGTTCATTCTTGTAAAACGAACCAGTTTTGAAAATTATTTTTCATAAATCCAAACCCATTGGTAAATAATTCATTTGATTTTCATAAAAGAAATTCATATTCAAAGATCCCAGAATATGAAATGTACAAGTGATAAAACTGGAAATAATATCCACAAAACATATGTTATGAATATAAAATCATATCCATTAGATATTCCATCATGAAAAACCATGTGATAAATAGTCTTCTGAAAACCATATGAGAAACTATCCATGAAAAATATATCATTCGATAACCAAATCATAAAGGAAAAAGCACTCCGTATTGGGTCCTAGCCTATGGGAATTTTCACAAGAAAAATATTAATCCTAAACTAATAATTTGTTGGCACTAATAGATATTAAGTTATTCTATAGTATGTATACATCACAAAAGACACCCCTAGTGGTGTCACACTCACTATGGTCACCTATGTCCATTTACTAGTTTACCCAAGGTTACCAATGTACAATTTTTTGAAAAATCCATTTTGAAACCATAATCACAATTTATAAAATATTTTAAATGAAAATAAATTATTTTTTGGGGTTTAAAAACCCATTCGAAAATCAAAACCACCATTTAATAAATTAATCAAGCACTTGGTGTGCAAAAATATTTTTTCAAGAAAACCCCCTTTAAAAACATGTTTTCTTTCCCAAAAATCGATTTTAATAACAATTTGAATCAATTTGAATAATAAACAAATTTAATTTTCAATAATAATAATAAATTAATATAATTAAACATTTATATAGAAATACCAACCTAAAAAACAAAGGTAGAAATAATATCCTTTGAAAATGGAGACTCAGGATGAGTATATCAGGTCCTCATGATCCTAGATCCATAAGAAACACAATAATACCATATAAAAACCATAATATCCACTATAAAAACATATTTGGGTGTGACAAGATGAGAGTGAGAGATATCTAGGAATGATATAAGAAAGGAAGAGGAAACTATGTCAAAACCCAAACATAGCTTGATGAATCCATCTTGAATGAATCAAAATCACTAATAATTCAAAAGGAGAAGCCTATAGATCCCTAGGGAAGGATTAGTTAAAGGAAATTTGATATTTGGGGGGTTATTATAGGTTAAATCAAGGGTCCTATAATTATTTAAAACAATCACAGGTGTATTAAAAACTACACACACAGTTTGCTGGAGAGGCCACATGGTCGGGACTAACAATATACCATAACCATGCACCTACAATGACCTTCTATTTGTTGTGAATGGTTTGTATGAATTTGTTAACCATGATCTAACTATTCAAACCCCTCTATTCAAGGGGGAATAGTTTTCACTGGGTCTCCACATAGTTTAGACAAATAGTTATCCCATTTTAGTTGCTAAACACTTGCGATAAAATTTTCTGGGAAAACCGACATAGTGTTTTTAAAAATTTCCCAATTGTGCACTACACCACGAGCCTCTAAAACATCCAAAATTCTCCCAAAACAACCCCAAAATGATACCCATATCAAAGGATAATAAATTATTTTCAATAAGTACCTATAAAAATGTAACGAAACATTACAATCTCCCCACCATAAATGCATTCTGTCCCAAGAAAGTGCTCAGGATTCATGAATCATAAAAAAGAAAAGGGAAATGAGGCGTCATTAGTGATTCCAAATCCCACATAACATATCAATCCTATCTAAACAACCACATAACTCGGAACAGTGAATCATTTAATGATATAGTACCTTATCTTGGTGATCTATAATCTAAACTAGTAACTCAAGAATGGATCTGTCGGGCTCATGTTCAACATCTTAGCATCCAATCACATGGGAATAATCTAGTTGATACATCTTTTGTTAGAAAAAATATATTAGTACATGGATTGAAGTCAATCATAATGGTATGTCCAAAAAATATTTCACATATCCATGTCACTCCATGGAATTAAGATTTCGAAATACCTTGGTTCCAACTTACCCTTCCTAGATAACCGACATTGTCCTAAGTGAGGTAAAAATATAAGAAAAACCTTATCACCAACCTATAACTCTAAGAGTTGATGTTTATTTTTCACATAAGATTTGTGATGAATTTGTTTTGTGAACTACCTTTTATCGATAAACTTCACCTTTTCCATCCTTTCCTAAATGTGACTCAATCCAAACAAGGAGCACTATCCCAAATCTTCCCAACATAAGGGAGATCTACATTGCCCCTCATACATCCCTTCATAAGGAATTTTTTTATCATAGTCCATTAAATATTTTTATAGGAAAATTTTACCAGAGGAAAATTCTATTCCCAAGATCAACTGAAATCAACCATGCAAGCCCAAAGTGAATCCTAAAAAAACCTGGATTTAACTCTCTGTCTATCTATATGAGTATAGTAGATATGAAATGAAAATTTTCAACAAGGAACCCATCACATCATGAAATTATATTGAGAACATGTATGTTAACCATGGGTCCCTTTAAGAAACAACCAAAGAGGGAACATTTTGAATTATCACAATTTCATCGACATCGAAGTCTCCAATCCATTCAACATTCATCATCCCCTTCATAGATAAGAAATGGTATAATTTTTAAACCAATCAATGATCACCCAAATCAAATCCTTCCAACTAAGAGTCCATGAAAACCCACAACAATGTCCATGAAAATCTCATTCCACTTATATAACATAATGGGTAATGTTTGTTAAAATTTGATTGATATCTAGTGTTCTGCCTTAATTTTTTAACATGTGATACTCCATGACATAAAATTTGCAATCAACCATCTCATCCTGAGACACCAATATTGATATTTCATGTCATGATAAATCTTTTTATCCATAGGGTTCACCGGCCAACAAGACAGGTGACAAATATCAATAAAATCTTTCCTCAAAGATAATGGAACCACCAACCTATTTCAGAAGATCAAATCTCCACATGGAGACTGAGACAACCCAACAAAGGTCTCCCCACCATAAAGGATTTAACCTAAGATGTGACACTTAGTGTCTATAACCTTCTCAATATAAACTCACTCATCAAAATTTGAGTCAACTTTCAATGATACGAATAACCTATGTCACTTAAACTCTTCTACTCTGAAGCTCATATTTTTAAAAAAAACTCATCAAAGACCATTCCTCAACAGATTCCTTCATAGAAAATGCATGTAATTTATTAATCAATGATTCATTAACCACATTACCTTTCCCAGGAGTTTATGCAATATAAAAATTAAAAGTATGAAGATACTCTACCCAACAACTCGATTCCAAGTTCATATCTCTTTAAGTGAAAATATATTTCAAACTCTCATGATCAAAATAAACAATAATCTTCTCCCTAAATAGATAGTTATTCAAATTTTTTAATTCATTAATAACCACTACAAATACAAGATTTTTCGCTAGGCGTTCTTTTCATGGGGGAGTAATTGGAGGTATCCATTGAACACCACATATTTCTCCTATTAAAAGAGTCATCACAAACCGATACCGGTTCCACCAACAAAAACATCATAACCAAATCATGATTCAAGAAGAATAAAAATGCATCATAAATTAAAACTCACCTTATTCTCCTCAAAGCATCACAACGTTTTTTATTCCATTCAAACATTTCACCCTTATGGGTTAAATCAATCACCCAAGATGTGATCTTGGAGAAATCGTGATGAAATCATCTATAGTATCTAGACAAAACCAAGAATATTCAAATATCAAACACATTTCTAGGATTCGTCCAAGATATTACTTCTTGAGTCTTTTTTGGATCTACTGAGACTCCCCTCTCAGATATAACATGAAAAAAAAATCATTTCTTTGATCCAAAACTCATATTTTGAAATCATTTAATAAACATGTTGTTCTTAAAATGTTTGAAGAATGATATATAAATGGTCCATATAATCATTCTCAAAAATGGATTACACAAAAATATTATATATAATAAAAAAATGGAATATTCCAAGAACTAATGATATATTTTGTTCATTAAATCCATAAATATATTAGGATCATTAGTGAGAAAAAATGGAATGAACCGAAACATGAAATTCCCATATCGACTCCTAAATTATGTCATATGTATATCCCCCTCTAAAAATCTAAACTGATTATACACTTACTGAGTCTCAATCATTGAAAACCAATATTCCCCTCACTGTTGGTCAAAAATATCATCAATCCTAGAGAAAATACATTTTTTCCTAATTGTTACCTGATTAAACTTTCTTTAATTCATCAAATGTCTGAGACTCCTATCTACCTTTATATAATAAAAGATAGGAGAATCATATAGTGAAATGTGAGGAAAAATAATTCCTATAGACTCTAGGTTATAAATCTATACATTATGCTTCACTAATTCAGTAGGTTCAAGTCAATACGATGAAATAGAGATGAGCATCATACCAAGGAGAAGGTCAATAGTAAACTTGACCTCTCAATATGGTGGTAAACCAAAACAATATTCAAGAGAGATCTCATGGTAAAAAAATATAACTATAGTAAGGGAAAACCTAATCAAGGATAAAAATCAAGAAATATATCGGACAATTAGCTCAAGATCACCCCATTATATGGAACAATAGGCCTCTCTCATCCCAATATTGAGTCCTACCCACCATGAAAAACATGAGTGACCCTATTGGAAGATAAAACCCAAACATGTAAATGAGAATAGAATATTTGTGCCCTGATATTAATAATATAATCCATTCCAAGTATCATCTTAAATATTTTGATATCAAGAAATAAATTACCCACACCTCCTCAAAGTCATGTATCATCACCTGATATACGAGACACTTGAAACCTTGTTCGGTCCGCTTTACCAAAGGCATGGAAAGTTCAAATAATAACTACATAAGTTCAAAACATAATACTGAAATGTAATGTAAATTTGATGATATTAAATAATGAGTAACGCCCATATCAAATAATGTTATCTAAATAAATGATGAAAGAAACATCATACCTCTAATAGTATCTCTCTATTCTTTAAATTCCTCTAGAACATAGTCCAAATCACAAAGTTGTATGTTCTTATCTACATGAACATCCCTATAGGCAAGAGAATTAGACTATACACCCTTGGAAGAATTAGTATGTACATAAGAACCCATGGTTAGAGTGGATCAGGCCTTACATACTTGGTATATCCATTCCCAAAATGATTTAGATGGGAAACTTTTCTATATATAGGACAAGTTATAGGAGCCTTCATGCTGAAAGGCTTGGTTTAACCACACACTCCACATTGGTAGCATGAAAACTATTTGTATCCTAATGATGCCCCCAAAATTCGTCCTAAAGAAAGATGACCACCCTTTGGAAACACATATACATGAAATAACCTATAATGTGAAACCATGTATTATAACCTCATATGAAAAACATATGAGCAATTATCCATGAAAAAACTCATCATGCAATAAAAAACCATAAATAAAAAAGAACTCTATGTTTGGCCCTAGAATATGCGAATGTGTACTAGACAAAAGACAATCTTAAAATTGGCACATACTGGTAAAATTTATATTGTTCCCTACCAAAGTCATTTGTTATCACTAATGTTACCCTTAGTGGTGCCACAAACACTAGGGTCAACTTTGTCCATTTCTCGTCGCACCCAAGGATCCATATGTGATATGTTTGTCAAAATCCTTTTTAAAAACATGATAAAATTTTATAAAACATATTTAAATCCACAGAAATCTAATTTGTTTTTTGAAAACACATTTCCAAATTAATCCCACCATTCATGTATTTAATCAAACACATGGTGTGATGAAACCATTTTTAAAGAAATAACCATTTAATAAAATTATTTATTTTTAAAAAAACATATTATAATAAAATATAAATTAAATTAGTCGAATAAATCAAATTAATTTAAAAGAAAAATATTTAATTCCAATAATAAACCCTCTGTATATAAAAACCTCAGACAACAATAAAGGTAGAACAAATCGCATCAAAAACAATAACCGGGGAAGAATAAATCGGGTCCCCATAATTCAAGATATGTATGAATCAAAAAAAATCCTATAAACACCTAAATATCCATCATACAAATACCCTTTAGGTTCCCAAATATTAGAGGAGAAAATATCTAACAAGTGTTTAATAATGGAAGAGGAAACCAAATCAAAACCTGAACATACCATGAGGAATCCAACAAGAACAAATGAAAATCGACAATAATACTAAGGGAGAAGAAACTACATCACTGGGGAAAGATTAAGTTGATTTAATATGAAACATGGGGGTCATTAGATTTTAAACTGGGGATCATGGTAATTTTAATGAAATTTATAGGGTATTAAAAACCACACACATAGTTTTCTAGAGAGGCTTCATGATTAAGATTAAAAGTTCTCAATTACCCTGATCCTCCAATAGAATTATGATTAGGTTACTTGGTTTGTATACATGGTATTTTTATCATTACCAAACCAATGAAAATCCCAACTCTTCAAGGTTTAATGGTTTCTACAAGGTGGACACAAGTTTTGGACAAACTGGGAACCCCCATATAGTGGCTCAACATAGGTCGTATAGTTTTCTAGGATAAACCACATAGTTTTCCTTAATCCTTAATCAACCATGAACAATCCTTTAGGCCTAAAAAACATTATAAAATCTCCTAAATCAACCCCAACATGAGACCCAACTCAATGGATACACAACCAAGGACAATAAGTACCTGTAAGAAAGTAAAAGAATGTAACAAAATTGGTGTAGGATAAAAATTAAGTAGCAATAGGTTTTCCCAAACATATTGAGGTTCTACAGTGGAATTGGGATGGTATATACGTGGATTTTTAGATGGGACTTCTATGAATGTTAGAGGTCCTGATGCTATTTGGGGGATCATAGACCGGCTCCCCAAGTTGGGCCACTTCCTAGACATCCATGAGAAGAGTTTACTAAAGTGTTTGGGATTATTATATTTACATGATATAGTCTGGATTCGTGGAGTTCCTTCAATTATTATTTAAGACCTTGATTTTTTCTTCATATATTGAATATGTAGAGAATTAAATGAGCATTTTATGTCTTATTTGTTGTTGAGCACAATTTTCTACCTTTAAATTAACAACCAAACATATAAGACCATATATGTCCAATAGGAAATGATTCATGCTTTCATGTTGGATTTTGACCATAGGTGGTAGGTGTAACACCCCAGGTAAATAAAGAATATGAAATTTTTTATATTTATCCCTATTTGTGAAAAAAATGCTAATTTTACTTTAAAGGGGTTGCTATAGCGTACCCGATACACAACAAAGAGTTTCTTTGAAATCTTACGTTGCACACTAGTAATAAAATAATATTATTTTAAATGGTAGTTAACGCCTAGCAATTGTAATGGCGGGAAAGAACGGAACTAACTAAAAAATGATTATATATGTTTGTCAAATATTTTTTTCTTTTAACCAATAAATGTTAGAGGCGTAAAATGAAAATGAATCCAATTTTAAGCATAAATCATCTAATATTCTTTAAAAGGTCGATTAACCGCCTTTTGATGGAGAAACCTTTTTAAATATACTTTTGACAATTTTATATGTTCTATTTGACAAAATAAAATTCTTTTTTAGAATCTGGACATCAAAATTTACTTTGTTTAAATTTTTGGTAATTTTCTGATAAAGTTTATTTTTTAATAAATAGTGAAAAATGTTGTATTTTAATTCAAAACCTCTTTTTAATCTAATTTATTATATTATTATATTATCTTTTTAATTGGTTTTAAAGTGAAATTAGAATTTATTTTTACTATTTAATCCAATAGTGGTCATTAGAATTAATTTCACTTTGAAATTGGACTTAAACTAGTGTCAATCTTTTGATACTTTTTGTTTCATAAAAACACTCTATTTGTTTTAACAGCGGAAATTAATATTAATTTAATTAATGCAACCTATATGTCTTGAATATTGTAAAATATAAATCATTTTTGAATTTGGAATATCAAATATAGATTAGGGTGAATTTTTGGTATTTTTCTGAAAAACATCAATTTTTGATGAATAGTGAAACCACTAAGTGGTACTTAAACAACTGCTTTTTTGTTTAAATGAAATTTTACCACCTCTGTGTCTTGAATTTAGAAAATCCGACATACATGGTTGTCATTAGTAAGTAAACTTTTGTTCAAAGAGATTAAAATAATTTTATGGTCAATAGTAACTTTTGTGTTTTTAATCGCGATTAGAGGTAATTAGTGTAGTTTAAGGTAAAAATAATGGTTTAATAATATGAAATGTCCTTGACACATGTCCTACCCTTATTGGATGTGTCATGGCCGACCAAGAAAATCCATGGGTCAACTTGGGGACCCCATGGAGCCACTTTGGTAGGAAAATGGCATTAATAACGTTTTATTTAATGTTAAAATAAAAATATCACAAACATGAGTTGTTTTACTAAAATAATTTTTAAATGGGGTTAGACAAGTCATATTTTTTACTATAAATATTCATCAGAAATATAAAACGATTACCTAAATCATGATAAAATTTATATAATTTTTAGACATTAAATAAATTTAATTATTTATGACACTATGATGATGCAGCGATTACCACATTATTTAACGATTTAAATAAAATGAAATGATAATGTATACACTAAGACATAAACTTGTCAAAAACCTATTAGATGTGTGGATTTTGGAACCTTATCACCTTATCCTCGAAAAATATTCTTTTGGGACCTTTAAAATCTGAAAATCATTTTATAATAAAATAATATTTTATAACTTTCCAAGAGTGCCCTCCTCTCCTCTTATAAAAGGCCCCCAACTCTACCTCCTGACCCACACCTCTCAAGCATTTTACTCGGCCAAACCCTACCCATTTTGTCTCTCCACATCCCTCTCTTACTCCTAGAAGCCTCACATTGGGGATAAGTCTTCCCAAGGAATCCTTTGAGCTCAAATCAAACAGAGTTACTCGTTTTAAAGGTAGTGTCTTCTCTTGTGTTCTTATGTTTTATATTGCTTCTCCAACCATCTAAAATCTTTTTATTACATTAGTTTATAACAACACCAGTATTTTAAATATACTAGGATGTTTTTATTAGAAGAATTAGAGCTACACATACACACACCTTCGTCTAATGGTTAATGAACATACTGTTTCAGTGGATAGCGAATTTCTGCCTCACGAAACGATGATTGTTCAATCTTCTCTTTACACCTTTCATGGTAGCCATTATTATGTAACTATATTTTATATATGATATATATGGTATTTATGTTTATATATTCATCTTAATTTATTATTTAAAACATGACTTTATGCTTTTCATGCTGTGAAAATTCGATAATTTCATACGAGGAAGTGTGGACTACCGCCCCCTCAAGTGATGTGACTCATTCATGCAATACATGGAACATATAAAGAATGAAATTAATGAACATATGTGACCTATTTAACATATATATTATACTGGTATTATAATATATATAACTCTCAATTATTTTTAATTCCATTAATATGACAAAGAAATGAATGTAACGTTCATGCGTACGTACAGCCTACCGTCTCCATGAACAGTGCATTTCATTTATTATTATCTCCAAATGTTATAGAGTAGTATAAAATGAATATGTACTAGATATATATGATATTTAAATCATTAATACTATTCTGGAGATGATTTACCTATAACTACGTGGACAATCATTTTCAAAGAAGTTCATTTTTGACTCATGTACCAAACATCGACAAAAACGTCTGATATGAACTCACATTATTAACCAATTATTATAACATTATAATAAGTGATATGAACTGTATAATAATCTTTAAAATAGTTCATTAAGAAATTATAAATTTACCAATGTTTATTATTCAGGAATATAAAGAAATGAACAAGACAAGTCAGACTTGAGGTAAGGGATCATACCCCTCTCTTTCTTTTTAAGTACACTCTTTTATGTCATTCCTTTTAAGCTCATATTTCATATGATTGGGATGTTATTTTATATTACAATTACTGTAATTTATATGTTAATATGATGAGAGACCCTATTTTCTCTCATCAATACATTTTGGATGTTTTGATTGGCGCCGTTAGGCTGCCGAATTTTCGTAAGAGATCCAACCTCTCCCTTTCTTTTTATGTACTCTCCTTTATGTCACTTATTTTAAGATCTGCTATTTGATTTTGGGGGATGTTAATTTATATTAGTCTTTATGTAAATTTTATGTTAACATGATGAGAGACCCTATTTGATCTCATCAATCCATTTTTTAAAGTTTTAAGTGGCGTCGTTAGGCTGCCAAGTTTTCGTAAGGGATTTTTCATCTCAATTTTATTCCTGTGAGATTTATGCTACATTTTCCACCATTTTACTTTGAGTGGTGTATGTACTTCCCATTACTCTAATCTTGGTATAATATACGTTATTTTATGGGTATTTACATCGAATTTGTATAGTCCTTCTTTCATGGGGTGTATGTTACAGAAGTTACCCAATTCGGTAAGGGATCCCTTCCCCCTCCTCATTTTAAAAGACATCTATTTAGGTCTTGTAATCTTATTATGATGGGATATGTTCTTATATATCCTTATTACTGTAAATTTTATGTCCATGTGATGAGATACCCCTGTTTATCTCTCATCAACTCATTTTATGAATTTTGAAGTGACGCCGTTAGGCTGTCAAATTTTTTGCAAGGGAACATCTTAACCCAATTTTGATTATTTGGGATAAACTTGTACTCCATTAATATATCGTTCTATGAATATGTGTGAATAACCTATGATTTTTTGACACTTAATATCCGCTTATATTTGGTGTATTCGTTTGTCACACGTAATTTTGTAATTGATTTATCCTTAATCCAAGGATACCGTCTTTGTAAGGGACTTCATCTCGATCTCCTTTCATTAAGGCATATTTTTGTCCCAATACAAGGTTTTCTTTTATACGGTGTATAAACCCCTTTGAATTATACTTTTATTTGAAAGGAATCATTTCTATACAAAGCGTTTTACTAAACGACAAAAAGTATATATCTTTTTAACGTACGCTGTGATAATGAAATTTCCACACTCTTTTTTGGTGTTGAAAATGGTTTTGATAACGGATTTATTATGTCAATATATTTAAGTGATATATTGTGCTTGAACTGTGGAAATGTTTTCTTTACATTATAATTTTTTTATGTGTTATGATTTTATAATGGTACTTGGACATTTGACGGGTGGTTACATGATAAACCATATGACGGGTGGTGCAGTGAATATCAGGACGGGTGGTTACATTATAACCTCCGATGCATTGGGTATGAAAGTCGGTCGTATGGCTATTCCATTAAGTATGTGTGGAATTCGACCGTATGGTTATTCCATTTAAGTATGATTATGTCCCAAGTTACCTTTATATGTTATGTGTTCTTTATATGGGTTTTATGGTAATCTGGTGGTTACAAAAGGGTATGTAATCGTCTTTTATTCAGTGAAGAGTTTTTACTACTTCATAATGGTAAAAAGTATTACTTTGGTAATGTACTCATGGTTTACTTGTTTTTTTTTTGAAAAACTAACAGTTTTCCTTCTTTGTGTATCCTTTTCTGGGATTTTTATGCTCATCCCAAGTTTTTGAAATGTTTTCCACATGACTTAACGATGAATAGGGTCAAATATGGGATCAAGGAAAGACATTCTATCTAAAACATGGAACTAGAGATGTTTCTTTTTAAGTATTTTTTTTATTTGATGGAAACATAGTAGAATTTTATACTATGTAATATTTTGATATGTAATAGTTATGAAATAATTCTATAAAACTCTAAACCTGAAAATATCCTCTATGTTAATTATTCATTTAATTCATTATTAAGTAATGTTTAAGGCTGGGGCCTTATATTTGGTATCAGAGTTCAGTTTAGATAACTTTAGAGGTTAGGGTATTCTCTAAGCATAAGTGACATTACCATAATGGTTAGGATTTCAGAAAGAGTCCTAGTTTTTGATGAAGTGAATGAGTAATTATATCTTAGTGTTTATCTTCTTCATTAGTACATGATGGTTTTGTTGATATACTCACACAGACCATTTTGGTTTTACTAAATGGTTGGATCTAGCAGGAACCAAAGTAAAAGTGGATGTGAAGGAAACTGTGACAGGTTTTTGGGCGAGTAACTGAATGATATGGGAGCTGGAATGAGAAATCATGTGTTTATCCTCAACCGACTATCTGGAGTCACGATTAATCACCTAAACCTTGGTGATTTATATAAGTCATCATATATGCGAGAAACAAATCCCTACAGAACTATATGTAATAATCATATAGGTAAGTGTATTCAAAAACCTATGTGTCAAAGATATGGAAAGAAACACCGAGGAAAATGTTTCAAAGGGACAGAAATATGCTATAGATGTGGAAATGAAGGTCATAAAGGAAGAACCTACCATGGAAAAAGGAAGCATCCAGTTGAATCAAGGAAAGGGGAAGAAGTTATTTCAAAGGGATCAATTGAATTTTTTAAATGTGGTGTGCACGGTCATTATGAAAACACATGTCCTATGAAGAAGTTTTGGGAATGGGATCACCAAGATCGTACAAATATTCGTTTACCAATACCTAATGCCATTCCAATTGGGGATGAATAAACTGACAATGACCAATCAAAGGTATGGATTATTTCTTAACATTTTTTTACTATTTTGGAAACATAGGATATGATTCATGGTTTTTTTTGTAGGAAATTAATATTTCAGAATAAGTAGGAAAGGAATGGTTAATGGATCATGAAGAATGTTGAATGAGTAAGAAGTCAACATATAAGTGCTTCAAGAGTTATGGTGAAATTATTAAGAGTATGAAGTCTCTTTTGATGAGGGGGATTGCATTAGAAGACTTTTTATAGTATGTGTAACCCTGATATTTGATATATGAAAATTTTATTCAAGGAATATTTATCTGTTCTTTTGTGGACATAGTTATAAAGAACCATTTGGGTTTATATGATCCTTACTTTTGAGGTAATTATGGGTTACTATATGTTATGATGGAAAGTGAAAGGCATGAGATAAAATTGAGGCTAAATTATGTTATATTTATTTTTGATGATTTTATCTCTTTATTTGGGGAATGATTTGAGAATTATATAGTTCGGAAAAAGGAAGACATGAAGACCGTGTGACAACCTGTCGCGTCGGACAAAACTGCAGTATTCGAACCCACAACCAAAGTGCGACTGGTATTTATCACCTACCACTAAACTACATGAAGTACCTGGTTAGTTTGACTAATTATTTTTCGTTAGATGATTTTACGAATTAAGAGTAAGTTGATTTTGGGATATCTATGGAAATTATTAACCTATCATAGAGGATGTGTGATTAGGTTAATTACTTTTCAATACGAGACTTTAAGAGCAACTGATGTTGTTTGGAGATAAATGTTACGATTTAACATAGAATACTATGTGACTAAATCCTTCAAATATTTGGGTTTCAATTTTAGTTTGGTTTACTTTTGGTCTTCATTGAACTTTGGGTCTTATTGGAAAAATTTTGGAGATTAAGAATAGATTTCCTTTTTATAAAGGATTATTCTTTTTGGGTATTATCTAATCTCATACTAACCTTTTTGGTTTTAGTTTTGTTTAAGGTCTAAATACATGGGAAGCATACAGTTATCTTTTTTGGATTAGGTTATTCTCTAGAAGTTGATTATAGCTCTCTTAATGTAAGCAAGTCATCTTAAATACTCATCTTTTGGAGAAAATATGAGTTTGTGTAAGAAATCTAGTAAAAGTTCAAAGTCAACATAACAAGTAAGTATGTTTCCTTATGTTTTAGTTAAGCTCAAAAATAAATTCCTTAATGAAAAGTAACTTAAAAAAATGTTGTTCGTTAACTTTTCCTACTAGCGAATCTAACACCATTTAACCCATCACAAGTTTGTGATTTTCTGGTGGTTGACATTCTTCTAAACATGTTTTCTATTACACTCCCTTAGAACATGACCCTTTGTTTTTTCTTCCATATCCATGTTTTCATACATGGAATCTTATTATGGGTTAACTCAGGTGACCTTTGTACTTCCCTTTCATTCTTTTAAAGTGATAGTTTAATTTACTCCTTTTCTGATTTGGGGATTTCAATGAAGTTTCTGAGCCCAATTTTAAAATTATGAGGATGCAATTCCCAAAAGGGGGAAGGATGTAACACCCCAGGTAAATAAAGAATTTGACATTTTTTATATTTATCTCTATTTGTGAATAAAATATTAATTTTACTTTAAAGGGGTTTCTATAGCGTACCCGATACGCAACAAAGAGTTTCATTGAAATCTTACATTGTACACTAGTAATAAAATAATAATATTTTAAATGATAGTTAACGCCTAGACATTATAATGGTGGGAAAGAATGTATCTAACTACAAAATGATTATATATGTTTTTCAAATATTTTTACTTTTATCCAATAAATTTTAGAGGCGTAAAATGCAAATGAATCCAATTTTAAGCATAAATCTTCTAATATTCTTTAAAAGGTCGATTAACCACCTTTTGATGGAGAACCCTTTATAAATACACTTTTGAAAATTTTATAAGTTCTATTTGAGAAAATAAAATCCTTCTTTAGAATCTGGACATCAATATTTACTTTGTGTACATTTTTGGTATTTTTCCGATAAAGTTCATTTTTTAATGAATAGTGAAAAATGTTGTATTTTAATTCAAAACCTCTTTTTAATATAATTTTGTATATGATTCGATTATCTTTTAAATTGGTTTTAAAGTGAAATTAGAATATATTTTTACTTTTTAATCCAATAGTGTTCATTGGAATTAATTTCACTTTGAAATTGGACTTAAACTACTGTCAATCTTTTGATACTTTTTGTTTCATAAAAACACGCTATTTGTTTTGACAGCGGAAATTAATTATTAAATTAATTAATTTAACTTATATGTTTTGAATTTTTTAAAATAGATATCATTTTCAAATTTGGAATTTCAAATATATCTTAGACTGAATTTTTGGTATTTTTCTGAAAAACTTCAATTTTTGATGAATAGCGAAACCACTAAGTAGTACTTAAAAAACAGATTTTTCATTTAAATAAAATTTTACCACCACTGTGTCTTGAATTTCAAAAATCCGACATACATGGTTTTCATTAGGAAGTAAAATGTGGTTCAATGGGACTAAAATAATTTTTTTGTGAATAGTAACTTTTAAGTTTTTAATCATGATTAGAGGTAATTAGTGTAGTTTAAGGTAAAAATAATGTTTTAATAATATGAAATGACTTTGAAACAAGTCCTACCCTTATTAGATGTGTCATGGCCAACCAAGAAAATCCATGGGTCATCTTGGGGACCCCAATGGAGCCACTTTGGTAGGAAAATGACCTTAATAACTTTTTATTATAAGTTAAAATAAAAATATCACAAACATGAGTTGTTTTACTAAAATAATTTTTAAATGGGGTCATACAAGTACTCATTTTTACTATAAATATTAATTATAAATCTAACAATATTTCATACATCATGATAATTTTTTTATAATATTTAGACATTAAATAAATTTAATTATTTATGACACTTTGATGATGCAGCGATTACCTCATTATTTAACGATTTAAATAAAATGAAAAGATAATGTAAAATCTAAGTCCTACACTTGTCATAAACCTATTGGATGTGGGGACTTCGAACCCATATTATCTTATCCTTGAAAAATATCCTTTTGGGACCTTTAAAATCTGAAAATAATTTTATAATAAAATAATAATTTATAACTTTCCAAGAGTGCCCCTCCTCTCCTCTCATAAAAGGCCCCCACCTCTACCACCTTACCCATACCTCTCAAGCTTTTGTCTCAGCCAACCCCTACACATTTTGTCTCTCCACATCCCTATCTTACTCCTAGAAGCCTCACATTGGGCAGAAGTCTTCCCGAGAAAGCCTTTGAGCTCAAATAAAAAATAGTTACCCGTTTTAAAGGTAGTGTCTTCTATTGTGTTCTTATGTTTTATTTTGCTTCTCCAACCCTCTAAACTATTTTTATTCCTTTATTTTATTAAAGAAACAGTATCTTTAATATACTAGGATGTTGTTATGTGAAGAATTCTAGCTACACTTACACACACATTCGTCTAATTGTTAAGGAACATACTGTTTCTGTGGATGGAGAATTTCTGCCTCATGAAACGATTATTGTTCAATATTCTCTTAACACCTTTCATATTGGCCATTATGATGACACTATATTTTATATATGATATATATGGTATTTATGTTTTCTATATGCTTCTGAATTTTATATTTAAAACATGTATTTATTCTTTTCATGTTGTGAAAATACGATAATTTCATACAAGGAAGTGTGGACTACCGCCCCCTCAAGTGATGTGACTCGTTCATGAAATACATGGAATGTATAAAGAATGAAATTAATTAACATATGTGACCTATATAACATATATATTATAATGGTATTATAATATATATATCTCTCAATTATTTTTATTTCCATTAATATGATAATGAATTGAAAGTAGCGTTCATGCGTACGTACGACCTACCGTCTCCATGAACAGTGCATTTCATTTTTTTATCTCCAAATGTTATGGAGTAGTTTAAAATGAATATTTAATAGATATATATGATATTTAAATCATTAATAGTATTCAGGAGATTATTTAATTATAACTACATGGACAATAATTTTCAAACAAGTTCATTTTTGACTCATGTACCAAACATCGACAAAAACGTCTGATATAATCTCACATTATTAACCAATTATTATAACCTTGTAATATGTTTTATTAACTGAATAATAGTCTTTAATATATTTCCTTATGAAATTATAAATTTACCAAATTTTATTATTCAGGAATATAAAGAAACGAACAAGACAAGTCAGACATGAGGTAAGGGATCCTACCCCTCTATTTCTTTTCAAGTACACTCTTTTATGTCATTCCTTTTAAGCTCATCTTTATTATGATTGGGATGTTATTTAATTTTAATATTACTTTAATTTTTATGTTCATATGATGAGATACCATATTTTATCTCATCAATACATTTTGGAAGTTTTGATTGGTGCTGTTAGGCTGCCGAATTTTCATAAGAGATCCAACCTCTCTCTTTCTTTTTAAGTACTGTCCTTTATGTCACTTCTTTTATGATCCTCTTTGTTATGTCGAGGGATGCTATTTTATATTCATCTTGCTGAAAATTTTATGTTAATATGATGAGATATCATATTTGATCTCATCAATCCATTTTTGGAAGTTTCTAGTGGTGCTGATAGGCTGTCGAGTTTTAGTAATGGATTTTTCATCTCACTTTTATTCCTGTGAGATTTATGCTACATTTTCCACCATTTTACATTGAGTGGTGTATGTACTGCACATTATTATACTATTGGTATAATATACTTTCGTTTATGGGTATTTGCATCAATGTTGTATAGTCTTTCTTTCATGGGTTGTACATTTCGGAAGTTACCCAATTCGGTAAGGGAACCTTTCACCCTCCTCATTTTAAAAGACATTTTTTTTTAGGTCTTTTAATCTTATTATGATGGGAAATGTTCTTATATATCCTTATTTCTAAAAATGTTATGTCTAATTGATGAGATTCCCCTTTTCATCTCTCATCAACTCATTTTCTGAATTTTGATGTGACGTCGTTAGGCTGTCAAATTTTTGCAATGGAACTTCTTAACCCAATTTTGATTCTTTAGGATAAACCTATACTCCGTGAATATGTCGTTCTATGAATATGTGTAAATAACCTCTGATTTTTTTACACATAATATCCACTTATATTTGTTGTATTTTTTTGTCAAACATAATTATGTAATTGATTTATCCTTAATCCAAGGATACTATCTTTGTAAGGGACATCGTCTCGATCTCCTTTCATTAAGGCATATTTTTGTTCCAATACAAGGATTTCTTTTATACGGTGTATAAAACCCTTTGACATATACTTTTATTCTAAAGGAATATTTTCTATATGAAGGGTTTTGCTAAACGAAAAAAAGTATGTTTCTTTTTAACGTACACGGTGACAATGACCTTTCCGTTGCCGCAAGTATTATTTGATCTCTGGCTTCCTCAACCAGCCATTATATTTTTAAAATTAAATAAATACCATATACGATTTTTTGGTATTGAAAGTGGTTTTGATAATGGATTTGTTATGTCAATATATTTAAGTGATATATTGTGCTTGAACTGTGGAGATGTTTTCTTTCCATTATAATTGTTTTATGTTATTTGATTTTATAATGGTACTTGGACATTTGACGGGTGGTTACGTGATAATCCATATGACGGGTGGTGCCGTGAATACCAGGACGAGTGGTTATGTTATAAACTCCAATTCATTGAGTATGGAAGTCGTCTGTATGGCTATTCCATTAAGTATGTGTGGAAGTCGACCATATGGTTATTCCATTAAAGTATGTTTATGTCCCAAGTTACCTTTATATGTTATGTGTTCTTTATATGGGGTTTATGGTAATCTTTTGGTTACAAAAGGGTAATTAATGGTCTTTTATTCAGTGAAGAGTTTTTACTACTTCATTAGGTGAAAAGTATTACTTTGGTAAAGTACTCATAGTTTACTTGTTGTTTTTGAAAAAGTTTTCCTTCTTTGTGTATCCTTTACTAGGATTTTTTTTCTCATCCCAAGTTTTTGAAATGATTTCCACAGGACTTAAAGATGAATAGGTTCAAGAATGGGATCAAGGAAATACATTCTATCTAAAACATGTAAGTAGAAATGTTTCTTTTTAAGTGTTTTTATTTTATTTTATGGAAACTTAGTAGAAGTTTCTACTATGTAATCTTTTGAGATGTAACAGTTATGACCTAATTCTCTAAAACTCTAAACCTGAAAAGATCATCTATGTGAATTATTCATTTAATTCATGATTATGTAATGTTTAAGGTCAGGGCCTTATAGTAGGATCACATACCCTTGGTAGAGTTTTCATATTACAACATTTATCATTACTCTATTGGTTTTGAAGTATTCATGACCATGTATGAGAGACCCTACTGGTCACCATTGTGCTTTATTGAGATGAGAGAGATAGAAAATATGGGACCATAGTGGGTGAAAGGAATAATAGGGAAGGTGTAGATCATTTAGGGTCAGATGAAGACGAACCATATTTTTCATATCCCAAAACATAATGATGATGGAGGTATTTCGAGTTCGGTGAAGGAGATCTTGTGTAATTGATGGACTCATCTTGGTGAGGATTATCGATCTTTGGACGAGGTGAAATGATATCTTCATGATTCATTTTAGAATTTAAGATACTACACAGGGATGGTGAGGTGGGATACAAATTATACATACCACCATATATATATTGGTTATATAATGTTTTATACATGATGAAGTAGAAGAGATACATATACTACCCATCACACGTAATAGACAGGGGCGATCAAGACATTGAAGACAATGTTTCCTATTTAGAGTACCTAGTGGCAATTGAGGATCCATAGGAGAATGTCCATAGTGGGTGATTTATTCCCTTATTATGTGTTTAATGGAAACATGGTAATCATCATGATAGTATCTAGGAGTGGGAGAACCATATGTGAGATGAGTACCCACATAACTTTGGGTGGGTTTTTTTTTGAGATGAGTATCTGTAAAGATCTAATGAATTTAATGACTCAATTATTTCTATTTTATAACTTTTCATATAATAAAAAAATTGTAGAATTTTATGGATTCAAAAAATATTATGGACCCAATAGAGGCTTGGTATTGATATATTAAATATATTAAATATAATATATCACACAAAATTAGTTTTCAAAAAATAATGGAATATCTCCCAAATAGAGTATCATTTGAGAAACGTGAGATTAATGTTATGTATTTAACATGGGTTATACCCAATATAAAAATAAATTTTTGTTTGATTAGGAAGTTTTAGTGGGGTATAATTACTAAAAGATATTATATAAAATAAATAAATTTGGGAAATTTATTTATTTAATATCTATTTATTTTTTAAACCAAGAATAGACTATATTTAAAATATTATTATGACAATGTATCTGGTGATTAACATAACTCTATATGTTTTAAGATATTTCTTGTGGGGAGAAACTTTAGGTGAAACATTGGAGTTTTACAGAGATGACAAGAGACAGACCAAATTCATCCACAATCCCATATGAGTGTACATCTTAATTATTGATCAGTACATTTTGAGATAAATCATCCAATTTTGTTGATACTTTTCCATTTTGATTTATATGATGAACATGAATTAATTGTTTTTAAAAAAATTATTCCGTGGATGATTATTTAGGAATTTCCATTATCTATTTTGAATTCATTGAATAAAGAATTTATATTGATTTTTTAACCACAAAAATTCCACATTCTTTATATTCCATCAATGAGGAAAAAACAATGGAAACATTTCATTATCACTTGTTTGATTCATGGTGTAACACCTTAATATTTTTAAATAACACTATATTTGATAGCATACAAAACATGTAATATCAAGTATAAATAAATAGAAATATTCTATTAAAATTTTATTATTTACGTATCACGTAACCATTAAATTGGTGGGTATTAATATTATTAACCAAATTATCAATTATATAAATGACCTAATTAATAAAAATTCATTATTTATATATTATGAGATAAGTATTGAATTTCAAATAAGGTTATTTAATACTTCATAAATATATTTTCTTCAATATTTTAATTTATTACCTTTTTAGTGAAAATATTTTAACTATTTATTGAACATTATATTAAATTAATTAAAAAAATATTATTATTAAATAATAATATCAAAATTTACATTGGGTGGAGTTTTTGGATTTTATGAAAACATTGATTTCTTAGTGAATAGTTAAAAATATCAATTTTTTTAATATATATTTTTATTTCAAGGGGTTAAAAGAGTCCATTTTTTTAAAATGATTTAAAACTAATATTACTTATATTATATTATTAATAATTTAATTATGTTCATTGGAATTAATTTTAGGATTGAATTTGGTATAAAAACATTATATATATATATAATGCATTTTCATAAAAAAACTGGTTTTCATTATGTTGTGCATTTTCATTTGAAGATAATTATTTATACGCATAGAAATTGAATATAAAAAAATTTAAATATTTGGAATCATGTTTTTAATATTTTTTAAATATTACACTTTTAATTTTGGTTAGTATGAATAGTAATCGTGTAAACATTTATCACCCCGATAAAGGGTGAATCAGGTTAATCTAGGTTAAAACTAAGAGATGTGTACATTTTTCTTCATCATTATTTTTATATGAGGAAGGTAATTATAACATTATAATATTAAAATCAGAATTTATTTATTTAATAGGAAATTGTACTTGAAAATGACCTATAATATATTTAAAACACAGAAACTTACAAAATGCCACTCTCTTAGTTTTAAATATCTATTATGTTTTCACATATGGGAAAACCCAAGTGTTTAAATAATATTGAATTTAATTTTATTCATGATGAAATTATATTCATTTTATTTATTTAATTAATATTTTTTATGATTAAATAATTACATTGAATGCTTGTGGGAAGAAAATACAATATTTATTCATCTGACAGAAAAATAAAATAAGTGAACTTAAAAATATTAAAAGTGATGTCATTTTAAGGAATTATTGAATATCAAAAAATTTATATATTTATATTACAAATTAAGAAGGTTTTAAGGCATTATATATCTGTTTCCACATTTTATTAATGTATTAATGTCAAATTAAATTTATAGTGTTAATAATGACATTGATGATAATTTATAAAAACAAATATTTTTTAAATGATTTAAAATTTATAAAATTATTATATTCATCAAAATTAATTAAATATAGTTTCAATCATCAACCATGGTCTATTTATGTGTTGTTTTTTGTTTTTTTGTAATATCAATAACACTTAAACTGTAGAAAACCATAGTATTACAGTAATTGTCAAAATGGTTAAAATGAGGATAGAACTAAAAATAATGTAGAACAATTACCCAAAAGATTGTCCAAATTTTATTGGTTGAGATTAATTAGTCTTATAATAATGTAATATTTTTATTAAATCAATTTATAATTAGATTGAATGAAAAAGAATCTAAAATATTTTAATAATTTAAGAAAATCCATTAGTGCCCTCCACTAATTATAAAAGGGAACCCCTACCTTCACTTTTTAACCCACTTATACCACCGAGAGTTAAGAAAAAAAATCTTATTAATCTAATTTTTTATGTTATAGAGGTTATGCACTTCCAAAATATGTATCCTATGCCCCTTAAAAAGTTATCTAAAGGAATTCTACCGAAGAAGAGGTAATTGTCTTTACTAAGACCTTCATGTTTATTTCTTCTTATAATTCCTCACAAAGAATTGTACACACAATAATATATTTTTTAATGTATCAAAAATATACTTATATGTTATTATAATTATGGTACAACCATATTCAATCTTCTTTCCATCCAAATAAAAGAGAAAACATCCCTTGGGTGTATGTATGCCATACTTATCACCATAGAAATGTAATTTTTTCTTCACCACCATTTCACTTGGATGGTAATAAAGATAGAAATAATGAATTTATATCTTATTTATGAAATACATATACCTATATAATTAATATATCATATATACAATCTTACTTTCTAATTCATTACAAAATGATATCATCGCTCATGCGTACGTGTGGACTATCACCTCCCTAAAGCGATGTGATCCATTTTTTATTTTGATTTAGAAGAATGTGAATAATTTAACATTTAATGAATACATATGAAATATATGACATAATAATTATTCTATAAATATTAATTATCATTTAACATTATTTCATTCTATCCATCAAAAAATTAAAACAACATTAATGTGTATGTACGACCTACCGTCTCCTTGAATAGTGTAATTCATTTTTCTATATCTATATTTTATGGATGACTCTAACAATCAATGTAGTGAATATATATTTTATTGACAGCATTAATAAAATGATTTAAATTATGTAATCATAATAAAATTCCATGTAACAGAACTACTAAATCAAATCATACTTGATTAAAAAGTAGTTAACGTCCAATATAAGGATAATAATAAAATATTATTAACAAACTAAGGATACAATGTTATAAATGGATAATATATAATATTATAGATATTAATATGGTTCTATTATTAAATTATACTTAATTAATGATCATTATATAGTATCTTAGAGAAATTACGAGGAAAGTTGATCTTTAGGTAAGGGAACCATCTCATTTTCCACTCCATTAAGACATATTTGGTAATATAATCCAGTTTAATTATATATGGTGTATATAATATACCATTGAGGTATTTGAAAATGGCATATATTAACTAATGAAGATTTTAGTTCAATTAATTTTTACTCTTTTAATGATTTTCCATATTTTCATCAAAAATTTATTCTCGTTGGAAGATAAATCATGCAATGAAATGTTTAAAAGAAAAAATGATTTTAATTCTCTTTTAATTGAATATATTTTCTTTCAATATTAATATTTTAATATACTGGTTTAAAAAAATTATCAAAAATTATAAAATCATTTATAAAGATACATTTTTATTCATGTTTGATATTAATATAAAATGTTTAGAAAGGAATTTGCTTATTATTTTCCAAACGAGGATCTTTTTTTATAAAACTGTGGAAGGAGTGTTATCTTTTAAATTTTAAAACTGAACCAAATTTCCAACCATCATGACCACTAAATGTTTTGAAGATTCCTTTACACTTTTATAGGGTTATTTTCAAAGAAACTATTTTCCTTGTTATCTGTAAAATTTTTAGTTCTTAATAGTGAATTTCAATGTTAACATGATGACCTGATTAATTTCAATATTGGAATGGGTATATTCCATTAAACTTATTTTGTTGGGGTATATTCCCATGGTTTATCCCTATGAGGGTAATGTGTGGAAACTCATCTTAAGAATAGGATTAGGGATGCCCTATATCGTCCAGTTCTAAGATAGTGTCGTTTCTTAGTCTATATGGCATTGGGTGGGATCCTTAATATTATTCTTCCCTATTATAGGATCAGGTATCCTATATAAGCATTTAAGACATGTTATCCCCTCCCCAGTGGGTTATTCCAAATTGTTTCAAGTACTCCATATATGCCCTTGGTGTGATACCCTACCTATGTATTGATATATTATGTGTTCTATTTTTTAGTTCATCATGAAATGACATGATGAGTATGTCCTCTTGTATGAGTTCTGTTAGTGTTAGTGATACCGAAGTAGTGAGTTCTCTTAGATTATCATTACCTTGAATACTCAAGTAGAATCCCTAGGTTCCTATCGGTAAAAAATTCACATTGAAAATTGGGTTATTCCATTGAGAATATCATGTTTTTATTTTCCTTTTTTTCAAATAAAATTATTATATTGTTAAGAAGGCTCCCTCATTGATGTTTTGTGATTGGTTATTTCCAAGTTCCATTTTTATTCAACCTATTCAAAAATCCTTATAGGTTTTTCCCATTTGTATCATGGATTAATGAAATGATGTTCATTTCAATAGATTTATACTTGTGATGGGAGTAGGTGAATCTTATTTGGTATATACTAACTAAAGATTTATTCCAATTTTTTAGTTCGGTAGCAGTCCCCTTTTGACAGCAGGCTATACTCCTTTACAATTTTGGTGGTCTTGTATTTCTTTCTTTGTATTTTCTTCGTAGTCTTTTTCATGCTTCGATGCGCTATTATATGTTATGTATGCATGAATTATATCATTAATTTACCTTTTTATTTTATTCAGGTTTTTGGAAATGTTTTTTATTCATGCACTCTAGGATAAGGCTTCCCATGTGAGTTATATTCCTAGTTGGTGTTAGTCTCCAGCCCCTATCCTATTGGATTTGGTCTTGGGGTGTCACTCTTGGATTACTTCTAGAAATATGGGACCTTTTGGGGTAGGTCATGATATATTCCACTTCTATGGGTTATGATATCTACAACCATTAAATATGGACAACTTATGTAGGAATACTCTTGACCTTAAAATTGAACTCATGGGGTATTTTTCCACTAATCAATTCATCATTATTCAATTTTTGATTTTATATTCTAGTATTGAACTATGTAATCTAATCTTCTACTAATATGGTCTCTCCGTCTCAAGGTTTTTGGTGCGCTTTTGATGTGGCCGCACCATTTACATTTTCATTAGCACTAGACCATCGAGTGGTAGACATTGGAACATTGTAAAGGGATCCAAAATCATGTGTTTTATTTTCATGTTGGATACACACTCATTTTTTTCTCACCCTTGTAATAGTTAAATTCTCTACAAATGTCTCATATTTATCATATTATTTGACAATATCATTTGGATTAACAATGTTGAGATTTACTAGCATGAAACTTGTGGTAGGAAGTATAGATTTCATTAGATAAGATATACCCATAATTTGGGCATGTTCATTTTCTTTGATGATACTAGGGATAAATATGGGGTAAAAATTACCACAACCATTTAAGTTGGGGTTTCCCTTAAGATATTATAGTTACAAATATATCTCAACTTTCTTCCTCGGACTATATTTTATTAGGCATTGGATATAGTGTCATAAAACTATGAGGACCTGTATATGGGTTAGTCCTCTCCCTCATTTGTGGGGGATCTATTTAATTATTCATAAAGTATAGATTTACTAACATATGAGGATTATTATTAATTGTGATCTAGAAATTTCTTTGTGATATGATTATGATTTTATAATGGTGATTATTGGTGTGGTTAAGAGCAAGGATGTTAACCATCTCTTGAGTTACAATTGTCATATTTCCCAAAATGGATCTATTTCTTGGTTCCATAGTCTTGATGGATTAGGTGAGTGAAACATTATTTTTCATATTATTTTAGAATTGAGAACACATGTTAGTGATGGTGAATATGGTGAATAGTATCCTATAATAACCCATATCACTTATATATTTAATTTTAGGATTTTTAAGATAAATTTATCTACAATACAGTCTCATAGAATTTATAATCCTAGTGTATTTGTTAAATTATATGCATATATAATCAACTTAAAAAAATGAAATCATTATTTCAAATATCCACAATGTGCTCCGAGATTTAATTAAACTCCTAATACTATATATCATTGCTTTGGAACTACATATGAAAGGGGGAGCTAAAAATCGCATTAAAGGATCGATTAAAGTATGATACACATGAGAAAAAAAGAATACCATGATGTCATAAAAGTGAATAATATAGGGGAAGCATGCCATGAAAATGATAATATCATAAGATCATACTATAAAAGGAATGCAAAAATAATATAAAAAATGTCATTATATCCATATGTTATGGTTTTCTTCCAATGCATCAAAACATAGTTTTCTTGGCTAGCTTCATATGAACTATACATGGTATCTCCTGACAAGAAATCATTCCCCAACATACTGGAGAACTATTAGGGAACACCCTTCGTGTGTCTAACATAACATGTAGCACATCAATCATATAATATAAGAACATATTTTATCATTTAAATATTATTATGTTATGTGGAGTTAATATATTAATTTCATTAATCAGTTTACAATAGTTTTATCTAGGTGAATACCTGTGAAAGAAAGTAGGGTTCGGTATTCCCAGTACAATGGTGTAGATTGGAAAAAAGGGATAATTTTGGTAGTGTAACAAGTGTACATAAAATTAATTAGATTAGATGAATGAGATATATGGGTATTATATCACTAAAAGGACATAATTTGGATATTAATAAATGATTATGAACAAAATATAACACAGTTACCGAGAAATCAATAATCATTTAACAAAGGATGTTCTTGAATGGAAAATATGAAGGAGAGAACATCATTCCTTTCTTGACAGATTCCTAATTCTTTGTAGGAGCTCCTTATAACCATGAAGCATTACTGAGAGGGTCCACGAGAGATTAAATAAAAGGAAAATACTTCTTAATGGAATCTAAGTGATGTGGAATAGGGGAATGGGTTGGTATTTAGGAAAAAAGATATGATTTTTTGTTATTAATTTCAATACATAGGCCTTGGGAATCTAGTTTATAAATAACCATTATATTTACCATGGTTTTTATCCATGGTATTTTCAAAGGAGAAGTGGTTTTAATATTTTAATAGCTTAGTGATCAAAATTCTATAATTAATAATATTTTATATGTATAAGTGATTCTTTTTCTTTAGAATTGTTTTTAAAACCATTAAATAATATTTATGTTTTAGATGAATCAGGATAGTTTTGGATATTTAATTGTATCACATTAAAATGTAATATTTTAATGAATAATAAAAATTTATATTGATTAATCCATTAATTATATTTATTATATCACTTTGAGATCATTTATATTTAATATTACTCATCTTATATTTCTACCATGTTTATTTTTTAACCAATGATTTCACTATCTTAGAAAATTGGGAAATAAATCACTATTGGATAACTTTTATATGATGATTTAAAAAATTAATTTTTTTATAAATTTTTATATATGAGACATTTAATTTTTAAATAAATAATGTTATTTATTGAGAAATACTCATTTTTGTGACATATTAAACTTCCCTCCTTTTATAAAAATTACTTGGGACCTCATAAAATTAAATTATCATTTATCTTCAAGTTAATGGTGGTATATAAATCAATTTCGAGGAAATAAATTTTATATAAAATTATTTAACTTAATATAAAATTGTATAATTTTTTTTTATAAAAATACAATTTTTTTTATTTTATCCTAAAACCATTTATCAAATTAAACTTATATACATGTGAAATTTAAATAATAAAAATTGGGAGCAATGAAACCATTATTTCATTTCTAAGGGAAAATTTGCACCTTTATGTTACTATGGTATAGATACATAACCTCCCATTACACTATAATTCACCCAAACTGAAAGGTGTTCAATGGTAATACATTAATGGGTGGAGAAATTTATATTATTAAGCTTTCCCCATAGCCAATTTAACTCAATTAATATTTTTTCAATCCCATAGTTCCCATGGTGATTGGTGAACCCAATGGATTCAATATCCCTTGGTTGAAATGAAAAATGAGAATTATATGGTATGATCATATTGGTTGAGGCCATTTAATATTCCATCTACAAAATTATATTTCATTATTACCCCTAATAAATTCTAATGTTAAGGCTTATTTTATAACAGCTATGTTACCAATGATTATAAGGTTTGACTGTCATAATTACTAAATATCATATTATTGATTTATTCTATAATAATATTATGTATTTTATTTTTATTACATGGTTCTTGTGTTATATATTATACTACATTAATAATTGGAACATATATTATTTTAGAGTAGAGATTTAATTTATAAATTTATGGGTCATTACAATCTCATCCTTCATAAATTTCACAAAAAAAATTCATTGCATACCCTTAAAAAGAGTTGGTTACTCTTATTTTATTACTTCAAATGATTCTAATGTTTCCAATTTATAATTATGGTTCTTCCCTAGAAATTTGACTGGTGAGTTGTCCGGTTTCATAGGACATTTTCATTATAATCAATGGTCATCATTGGATGCTCCTCTGTAGAAATTTCATTCTCCAATGATACAACCATAAGATATAGTACATATGATTGATATTGTATGCACTTTCTCAAGTGGGAGACCTGAAAAGATGCATGTACTTGAGGTAGGTAATGTGTGGGATCTATTCATCATAAAAAATATTCAACGTGATCAATAATCTCAACGGGGTAGATGAATCTTGTACTTAGATATCCCTTATTCTAAATCCTCATGAAGTTCTTTCATTGTGATAAGTTAAGGAACACTTTATCTTGGACCTCAAACACTCATTCTTGTTGAATATTATTAATATAGCTATATATTTTTAATTTTTTCTTATTTCATATGATTTTTAATGGATTAAACCATATATTTCATATTTTGGAATAGATCATGTCCTATCTGCTTCCTTACTCTAATTTCAACCTAACATATTTTCATATTGCGCCTGTTCCTATACAGAGCATTATAATGTCCCATTTGAATTATAGAATGTAAAATGTTTTTATATGAGAACACTATAATTGGAATTTTTTGATCCTAATATCCTTGTAAATTCAATGATAACTGTCTCAATATATCCTCAATAGATTTAATGGTTCATTACTAATTACCATATATCTATGGGTGATAAGCATTGCAAAAAATCATATCGTTATCAATTGATTTTTAAAGAGTTCTCAAAAAAATATAAATCTTAGATATTTATCCAATATAATGAATATCGGTACTCAATGTAGTGTTATAAACTTTCATATTTATTTACTATTGATTAGGTAATAAGATAATTATTATTTATGGATATTCAATACTTTTGATTGGTAAGCTAATTGACTATAACCAAAATGTCATTATGGACATTATTTTTCATGTAGAGTCCTTTGAAAAAATCCATGGTGATATATTCCCATGTACATACTTTTATATGAAATCATTGGATCATTCCTTTATAATTCCTTTATTTGGACTTAACTTGTTGGAATACCATGAATTCAGTTACGAATTCCATATATTATTTTTCATTTTATCCCACCAGAAGTTTTTCATTAGATATATTTACATTATTGTGCTCCCAAGATAAATAGATATTTTTGAGCAATGTGAATCATCCAAAAATTTTCTCTTCTATTCTTGTTTTGATGGGTCACATATTCAGGTTCGAAAACTTATTGTAAGGTATATTTTTCTAGACCCAGCTAAAAGTTACAAAAAGAATTTAAATTTATGAGTAGTGGATGGTTGAACTATTAAATTTAGATTTGGAATGAAAATATGATATTTGTAACACATGGAACTGTATTTATTTGATGTGGTTAAAGGCCATAGAGTGGTATCAGAAAATTAGATGAGTGTCACAAGTGTTGGGATAAAAAACTAACTTTTTGGGTGAAACAGGTTGGGGAACACAATTAATTTACACCATGAAACTCTATAAGAAAAACATTGTGGCCCTTAAGGGGTTATTCATGGTTTATTAAACCATGAAAAGTAAAGATAATGACAATAATTCATATATGAAAAAACATTATATTGGTTACTACATGGGTTATGCATTGTTTTCCAAACCACGTGCCTTACCGGAATGGTTAGTGCCGCTTAACATGTAGTACCACGCAGTTTGAACATAGATTTGGAAAGCCATGTATACAAACCATACTATGTGTGACTCATAGTTAGTTTGAGATGCACGATTGGAACATAGTTTGACAAACCATGTAGCCTCACTGTGATCCTAATTAAAAGGGAAAAGATTATGATTTTCTCTTCCAAACCTTAAATGATTTTCACTCATTTTCCTCCATCATTTTCTTAAGAGGCCTCTCTAATGTGCTCTCTTTCCTCCACCTTTCCCTTTCATTGATCTCCATCAATTTAGATATGATTTTAACATTATCGGGTGTGTTGGAGGCATATTAATAATTCTAAGACTCTCCCTTATTTCTTTTTTCATTTATGTTGACTTCTTTTTCATTGCCTTCAGGTTATCTAATTCTCCTTATATAAAGGGTGTTTGACTATTCTTCACATTTCTGTCATTCCAGCTCAATTTGAGTCCTAATATTGGAAGAGTATACAATCCTAATAATGAGTTTTTTTTGTCTACATGATTTCCCCACAAAGTTGGGTCATTTATAAAGTATTTCCACTATGTCTCACCCATCACATTTCTACAAGATTCTTCTAAATTATGCAATGCTTTAAATTAATCATAGAAACCTTTCCTAGGTATTCATTGACACCATGGAACATGGCTATAGGTTAACAACCTCAAATAGAACCACCACATAATGTGAAATTGACTAATCTCCTTAGAATAAATGTAACCTATATGACTAAACTACCCATTTGGGTGTGTCATCTGATGTTCATGATTATAAAGTTCTATCTCCATTTTCAATCCCCTTTATCAGTGGGTAGACCATTCTTTATGAAAATTTATGACTAAATTGTTTTAAAAAGAATAGTAAGTATACTATGCCTCTATTTAATAATAAAACCACCTGGGAGGTTTTCTTTCTTATGTAATGAATGGTATAATTTTATCAGAGTACTGGGAGCAGTATGAAGAATGTATATGCACATAGACCCCTTCATTATAAATAATTACATTGTAGTATGTAATGTTAATGAAAATTTCCCTTACGGTTATTAATTTTTTTGAATAAAATTGGGTAATTTGGATTAATCTAAGTGTGAATGTAAAGGCCATCTCACTTACAAGTTCCTTGTCACATGTAAATAAATGGTATGAGTTATATTATTGAACCGTAAATGGGAATGGTGTGCCTTATTATTATTATTATTATTTTATGGAATTGTTTATTTTTATAGGAATGGTGACCTTTATTATTTATGAGCATGATGTCCCTTATAATTACTGGCATAGTGACCCATATTTTTTACTATCATGGAATCCCTTATAATTTACAGGCACAGTGACCCTAATTATTTATGGGGATGGAAACCCATTAATTTTAAGGGCATGGAATCCCATATTATTTATAGTCATTAATACCCTTAGTATTTATGAACATAACTTACCTTATTATTTATGGTCATGGAGACCCTTATTATTTTGGGCATGATGTCCCTTATTATTAATGGAATGACATACCTCACTTTGATACCTGGGTGGGGAATACATCTTAAATTATGAAACTCAGGAATGGCATCCATCACGATTTATAATTCTCAGGCATGGAAACCCTTTTTCACTCTATGAGACTCCTATGACTATTCATTGATGCTTAAGTTTCACCTTGGTTCCTAGGTATTCATGGTAACTATATATATGGTTACATACGTCACTACATATCTAGTCCATATATATACCTAAATATTTTTATTTATTTATAATATACAAAAATATATATACACTCATATATATACACTCATATATATATATATATGGAAATTTCATCATATACATCCCTCCTTAGGACATATTAGGTATTTTTGGTTGGGTGTCCTAGGGGAACCTGAATTTGGCATGTTATTATTTCTTTATTTTTTATATTGTTTTTATACCAGTAAACTACTGTAATTTATATTCATGGACTATATATTTGTTAGACACCATTGAAGGTGGCCAACATATTATATCACGCACCCTGTTTAGGACATTATGTCGTACCCGGATTGACCTCATGGTGGGAGGTTTTGGATCATGGATTGTTCCTTCGTGATGTTATCCTTCTGGGCTAGAATAGAATATGGGAGAAAAGGGTTGAGATATTGCTTTTGATTCTATAAGAGATAGATGTCGAGTCTTTTATTTATTTATTTATTTCACTTTTTTTCTAGACCTATGTATTGTATTGTATGTATGCTACCATGAGGTCCATTTGTATGTCTGTCTGTTATAGAATATAGCTTGTTGATGCATTAAAATTTATTCATTTCTTTTTTATTTTCAGTTATTTTTATTTTCAACTGCATTTATTTATATTTATTATATTTTTGGTTCAATTTTATACAGTTTTGGTACCATTATAATGAGGTTATAATATCCACACCATACCACCTATTGACCCTCACCTCTAGTTGGATGCCTATAGCATATGAGGAGGTGCGCTTGATGTAATGTGATCAACTGGATCAGGGCACCTTACTAGTGGATCCTTGGTCGAGTTGTTACAAAGTGGTATCTAATCTTATTTTCCTTTTTTTCTACTATTTCGGGATGGTAGAAAAGAGACTAAGAATGTGTTAGTATTGGGTTAATAGATCTTGTATGATTGCCTCCAACCCAAGCACAAAGGAAGGATCTTGTTTCCACTTATGGGGTAATTTGTGTTGTTATTAAAGTTGATTATTAAATCACCTTGGGAAAGTGTTGTACTTTTTCAATATTTTTATTTATGGATTCTTTACCCTTATAATAATATGTAAAAGAATATTTGTTTCATTCATCATTTTAGACAACTATAGATTCACATACCAGTCATGTTCCATGCCATGTATATTTCATTACATGACTGTCTGGTATTTGATAAATGTTCCATGTCTGATTTATCAGCAAGAATTCATATATAATATTCCTATATGATATAATTGCTTATTATATTATGATAAAATTTTAATTTTAATGTTTATTCATCAACCTAAATTGTGTCTTCCCATATATCTTGATTTTGGAAACATAATTAACTAATTATGGTGTGTTTAAGCCTTAACCCGTTGGTTAAATGAGCAAGAACATTTATTACTGTGATTTACTAGGTACCAATAAAACATTATTAGGTGTGTGGGCCTTTATATATTGTGAATGGTAACCCATATAATAAAACCAGTATATATAAACTGGCTATATTTGGACTCTGAAGGTAAAAACAGGGTTGTAGTTACATGAATTCTAATAGTAACTTATAAAGGCAATTATATTTATAATTTTGGAATGTTAATTAATATAACTAAACTATGATACATATATAGATATGTTAAATTATTGTTTTATAGAAAAATGTTTACATTATTACGTTTGGTACCTATATTATTTTTTCATGATGACCCCTAAGACTAAATTCCAAAATTCATAACTGGACTTAAATCGGTCATTTGGGACATGTTTCTTAAGAAATAAACCCACTAAGTGGGTAATTTATCTTTAATGAAACCAAATCTTTTGGGTAGAATTTGTATGGACCAAATTTAGATTGATGGGACCCTTGTAGGTTTTCTTTGCCCATTTATTCCTTAATTCTTTACCCCATGGAGAAATACACATGCTATATGGGATTGTTATCTAAAGTTTTTATAGTTGCTTCTATGATGTCATGTTTAATAATATGGTGTAATATTATTTAAATGACACCATTTTCAATATAAAATACAATTATTTCTACTTTTTATCTTTATTAATATGATCCAATAGTTAATTAAAATTACAATTAAAAGCTTAAAATTATTTTCCTCTATATCTTGGAATTGAAATTTTATTTAAGTAAAATAATTTTTATTTTTTTTAGTTAAAATAAGAATGAATAAATATTAAAAGGAATACTATCATATAATTTTCCTCTCCAAATGTGTGTAATTAGATAAATAAAATTCAAAGTATAGTTTGTTTTATAAATGATACTTTATATTCCATATATGTGATCTTTGTAAAATGTTGAAATAAATAAGCATTGATTAAATGAAATGAAATAAAATCTTCTATAGGCATATAACAAGGACCCTCATGTGTGGGTTATCTATAGTTTTCCTTGAGAGATGATTTTAGAGGTAATGTGAGCATTTCCATAGGTCACAGATGGCATTGACCTATTTTTGTTGAATCCTAAATAATGTGCAGTAATGCCTAGTGATTTTTTAAATGTAGTTTACAAGTCGATGCATTATCCGAAACATAGGGAATAACTATTCAGGTATTGTCATTGGATATAGTAAATAGGTTGACCATTGAGATGGGTTTCTATGTGTGGTAGGTGCTATCCATTTGATATGGTTGGGTCACGTATGACTCTTTTTAATGTTAGGACACCCCTTAGTTGATGGGTGGTTTTTTGATAAGTTGAACCTTTAGGGAGTATTATTGTATTCAGATTCCTAGTGAGTGTTGTCTCTATTATTATTTTTTCCTCATAACCCTCTAGGGATAACTACTCTATTCAAATATTTATTAATGATTAGGGACCTACATCCTAATGCATGGATATTACAATCATCACACTTATGTTAACTGGTTTATCCCTTATTGGTTAATAGTATTTAAAGTTATTCATTTTTACCACTTTTAAAGGTATTTACATGTGAATAATATTCCATATGATAAAATACCTCAAGAAGGATATGGTTCTTTTGCTGGAGACCATATAGATAGGTAGACGGACCTAGATTCCCTAACTTTTGACTCAGACCCTAGTAGGTTATCATTCAGTTTGTTCTAGTGGAATCTAAAAGAGTGTTTGGTCTAAGCTCTATGTTTTTATTTAAGGTAATATGTTTTTTACACACAAATTTATGTTGATGCATTGAATATACTTAGGTGTTAGGATATAGGAATGAAAATGGAATTTCCATTCATAGAAAAACATAGGGTGCTGGATATTGGAATTGGTTTTTATTGGTGGGATTGTTCAAGTTTCTAGCCCAGATAACCAGTGTTTGTAATTTAGATTCTTTAGATTTCAATTAAATTACTTGGGTGATGCATATCATTAATAAATCATTGCACATGTAGTTTCATGATTTGGAAGAGGAGTACCAAGGGGGAACCTAATTGGATAAAAAACAAACATGCTATGTAGTATGGTCTGGATGACTTTGTTTATAGATGAATTATAGGATCATAAGTAGGGTCTTGAGCCATGTGTTATGGGATAGTAAACCCACAAGTAATGATATGTATTTCATTCCAGTTTAACATGGTAGTTGTTTAAAATTTGAATATTGGTGAATGGATGGGTGTGAGAAGTGTATTTATGGATTCAATAGAGTGATTCTTAGGGCCATGGTGACATAGTGTTTTGGATAAATAATATGGCATTCTTGGGATGAGGAATAAAATGAAAATAACAATGTGACATGAGAAAATTGATCAATGTGTGAACCATAACACAAATTTTTGGGAGACGTGATGTTCAGATTATTTAATTAAAGCATAACCTTATTGATGTGAGAGTGGATCGGAGGGAGATATTCACACCTGTTGATGAAATATTAACGTACTAATAGGTCAATGTTGATCATGCCACTATGCTCACATAGTCCTGGGTATTCTAAGAGAGAATTAGTTATACACTTATCAATCTATCTATAATTAATTATGTTTCAAGGAAGGAATATTTTCGAGTTATATTCAAGGAGTATTTTAAATGGAATGCCACTTGGTGCATAGTAAATCGATGGTTGGTTGTGGGTAGTGACCCTCATTTTGTTATGTTCTTTTTGGAAAATGTCATATAAACTTCTATTATGGATTTGGAATGGTTTATGGGTGATGTTTATGTTACCACTCATGATGAGTGGATTCTTATCCATTACAATTAATATATATGGGCATTGTTTGTGGTAGCCATTATATTTTTTAGATAATGTGATGATGTTATGAATAATTCTAGTGCAGGGAGTATGATGTAAATATTATGTCGGAGAAAAATAAGTGATAAGGGGATTGGGATCTTTAGACCAGTCATTAGATTATATTTCTATCTCTTGTATACCATTTAGAAAATGAAGAAATGTTTGGTTGGAATCATCATATATTCCGTATACGTTTCTGGTTACAGCTTTGGGTGAGATGTGGAAATTAATCTTGAAATAGCTTATTATAATCCATGGATGCTATATAAGGATAGTACCAGTTCTTATATTATATAATGATAATGGTTTTTTGAAAAGTTTATGGTCCGATCAAGAGATATCATTTTTTGCAGTGATTGGGCTTTATTGGGGGTGCTTAGAATTATCTCGATACGCCTTGGGATAAGGCTTCAAAATTTTTTTTTGATGACACATCGACCATATGAGCAAAGAAATATCCCAAAATATTTGACCAAAGGTGAATTGAATTGAGTTTTCATAGATAGATTATGTGACTAGTGAGGAACTACACCAACACACCATCAAGGTGTGACATGTTCAGTTTAATGGCTAGCCATGGATTTTTTTAAATATTATATGATGATCATGATTTGCATTGGTTGTAGTTTTCCCTTTTGATAATTCAAGGACTAATGGTAGTGTTGCAATGACCCATAATTTTATCAAAAAAAATCTATTCATAAAATAATGTTATGTTGTACAAATCATATAAATCACATTGGGATCCATATAAAAACATTATTATCCAAAATTAGGAATAATATATTAGTCATCATTAAAACCAATAAGTATTCCAAATATTACAGTAAGACAATAAATATAAAATTGGACAATAAGAAATGGAAAATTTGTATATGCTCGATCAACTAGAATGATTATACACACAATCAAAGCTAAAGAAATATAACATAAAATTCATTTAACGGATGAATGTATATATTACTTTGGATGAAAGTATATGTGACTGATGAATGTAATAATATTTATTTATGGGAAGTAGTAAACCCTTATGACCATTATAAATCATACCCTTGGAATAGTAACATGATCGTTGGAGTAGAAATGTTCCCATTTGGAATATAAATATGGTCGTTAGAATAGCAACCTTACCTATGAAAGTATAAATAAACTTTAGGTATCTTATAAATAAAAATATGATTTATTTATATCATGGAAGAAGTAAATAAAGGTTTTAAAAATGAATAATTAATTGTTGGTATTTGTGTGAAACGTAAATTTTTATTTACAATTTTATAATTAATATTATGATTTAAATGAAACTTTATTTTAATAAAATAGATTAATAAAATAATATTTTGTTTTATTATAATGATAATATAATTTTATGAGTCCATAATAATTTTTCCATGGGTAATAAAATAGGTTATAATATTTAATTAGATAATTTTAGAATAAATTATGATTATAATTAAAAATTAAATTACTCATATTTAGAAATTTATTTTCAAAAAAGGATAACATTTTTAAAATACAGACATAAAAATAGTTTTGGTGAATTTTTTGGATTTTTCTAAAATGTTTTATTTTTTTGTGAAAAGTGAAATACAGTAATTTATGGTCTTTAATATGTAGATGAATTTTTGAGTCATGGTTGATTTATAGATGATGAAATAACGCACTAGTTAAATGTCACATGAACCATTTTTTTTATTTATTCATATGAATAAATTCTATTGATGTCTGGATAAAAAATAATTAACAAATGTGTAAAATATTAAAAACACCCCTCTCCTCCCCCGATAAATACCACACCCACCACCCCTTGTCCACACATCTCATAAACCTTTTGGCTTTTCTAAATTCTATTTAATTTCCATCCCAATACTTTTTTCCCTTGTTCAAGATCTTTTATTATCAAAAAAGGCCAAACCAAACTAACTTAAAGAGCTTCTCAAGGAGATGATTTTCAAGAGGTAAAATCCTCCTTTCTCTTTTAATTTTTTCTTCTACATTTTCCTCACCTCCCAAATCCAAAATAGCATTATAAATCATGCATAATGTATAATATAATTTTATTATTTTAATATAATATCCATCATCAAATCTCATCTCTTCCACTTTTATCTTAAAAAATGAAAACATCATATGTGATATGTCGATTCCCCGCCTTCATGGAAAACGATTTTTCATTTTCCATTACAATATTTAAGGCTGGTAATAAAAACATTATAATTGTTAAAAAATGTTGTAAAATTAAATTAAAAATTGTTTCAGTTTATAGAACAAATATATATACATAATATTAAATAATAAAACAAATCTAGTTCATGATGATGGAAAAAATTCAAAAATAAACTAAAAGTTCATCATTAAAATTTTATAAAAAGAAGAAAAAAATAATATATGGGACATTTTAAAATTATGGAAGAATATTAATATCATTTCATTACACTTCTAGTTTATTTCTTATAATTCATAATAACTCACATAATTAAACTAAATGGAGCAAACTATAAATCCAGGAAAACATGTTCCCAGAACAATATAATTAAACATTATTACTCATCAAAATAAACATAAATGAACATAATAAAATTATAATATATCAACTATATGATGTAGTGGATATTAATTAGATTATTATTTAATTTAATTTAATTTTCATGAACATTATGGGCATGTGCTGAACACATTTGTACACAAGGTAAGGGAACTATCTGAACCTATATTTTTCCTTCGAGTTATGAATTATCTATCATTACCCCAATTCTATTTATTCTTCATTATTATATAATTATTATAAATTATGTTAATATGTTCCAAACAATTCTATCTACTTTAATTCATCTTTATTTGAGGGTAAATACATTTTTCAAAATGTTCAGTTCTCAATCCCCCCCATAAGAATGCCCGATTAAAGGGAACTTCACTATTTTTACCCATTTAATGTACACATCATAATATGTTTTAATCCACCATTATTTATATAAAATGACTCATTTTATCATGAAAAACAATCATATTTCAATTCTCAGTTTTTACAAACAATTTTTCCTTTTCCTTATTAAATGTTTGATAATATTTTCCCTTAAATGGCACTAAAGTGGCTCATTTCTAAATGATTCTTAAACGCTATTTTTCATGTATTCACTTTAGTATGTCATAATTATTCTTGATATATTTTTATTTTATTATTTTTCTTAAATGAATTAATCCCTTCTTTCATGGATACAATTATTATTCACACTTTTGTTATGTCTTATGACACGATTACTATGCCCCTTTCATTCCATTGGTAATACATATCTTTATTCCTTGTGTTTGATTCTTTATGTGATACACATAGGAATAAACATGTTATTATGGGTGTTCCTAGATATCAATCCAATGAATTATGTAATTTTTAGTCTCATGAGACAACATGTATGGTATTATGGAGTAAACCTAATCTATTATGGGACTCTATCCACCATATGATATAGTCTTGGTAGTCAACCTTAACTCATGTTTATTTCATGTATTATTTTATTTTCAATGTCAAATGCTGACACGATCACATGATCCCATGCTCTAAATGTTATTCTTCTATATGTTTACTCTGGTTTTGTTCCTTTTTATGTCATCTTTTTTTCCTTCTAACTCATGTGATATGATTTATTCTTATGATTATTCCCTTACTGGAAGTTTAGATCATCCCTTTTACTAATGTATTCAACTGGTAATGCTACGAATATGTGGTAGTAGTAATAAAGTTATGATCAAATTATGAAACATTAATATAATGTTGTTTTATTCTATTTCCATGTTTTCAAGTTTACGTAGCAAGTCTAACAAAAACACAAGAATTTTTTATCCTTGGTTTTTATTTTATGCATAATTATTATTCAAATCATGTAATAATATGTGTAAAGGTTAGAGTCTCTATAGTTGGTATCAGAGAATGATCTTGTTATTTTTGGATATTTGGATTAGAAAACATTAGTAAGAACCTACAGATTTTTCAACCACCATGGATAAACTAGATTAAAATGTAGGGAATCACATATTAGACTATAATTTTCATTTAAAATTCTTTCCTTATATTTTCTATTTTTCCACTCTATATTCTTATTATCAAAGTATTCAATCCCCCTTAATTGTAATTTCATTTTCTTAGATAATGATTGGAAATAAGAAAACCCATGCTAATAATCAATGTGATAGAAAATGTGACTATTTCCTTAATTAATGAAAAATTTAATGGGAAGAGAAGATCAAAACATTATGAAAGTACTAGCACAACCTATTCATGTTTTGAATAATAACTTGAATCATGTTGAATTAAATCATTCCCCTAAAAAATGGAATCTGTCGGTTGAATCCTCTATATGATGATGGCCTTCTATATTTTATGGCTATTCTGGTCCCATAATCACTGTACAATTTATTAACTCAATTGATAATATATTATCTATCCTCAAATGCTCAAAATAAGATAAATTTGTGCTGGAGGTCAATAATTTTGATGGGGAATATAATTAGTGGAACACACTAATAAAGAACACATATTATAAAGGGGAAGATGATTCCATGGATTGGGATTCATTCAAAAAAAATTATTTCTTAACACTTATTTTCCTTGAAGTATCTATCTTAAGAAGGATATGGAGTACCTTACTATAAATAAAAAGGAAGATGAATCTGTCAGAGCATATGTGGAAAACTTCTCAGGGCTTGTACATTATCATTTTGACCTTATCATTAGTACTAAAAGTAAGGTTGATTTATTATTTATTGGGATAAAAAAAGTTTATATAATGCCTTGGGTATTCAGAACATTAACAGTTATGAAGAGATTATTCAATATTCCTTTAATGTTCAAATTGAGATCTGTGTTTCTCAGTGGTATGATGGGAGAGGAGAAAAATAAACATGAGATAGAATTAAATTTATGTGGTCCAACAGAAAAATATTATGAAGGAAATAAAACCCACCATCCCACATTCCAAAATTATGGGGAGACCATTTTGCAAACTTCATAAGGGTATCCATAAGGTGTCTATGAGTGAAAAAGAGGGGCACAAAGCCAATTAATTCTAGTGTGAAATGAAGAATCCCACTAATGAGTAAGCAGAATGTATGGTTTAGATGAGCCATATGCATGTTGTGGGGTTATTTAACTAAAAATACCATTGGAACTATGTGATCAAATTCCCTTAGGAAAGGGGTTTCACAGAAAAATTGCATAAACAACCTACAAGAATGAAATGAAGGGAATATGCTACCACTGCAAATGAGTTTGAACCCAGTAATGATTTGGTGATAGGTATGCCTATTATTTATTCAATAATATAGAGTATATTATTTTATTCTGGTTATATACAATCATTCATATCCTTCTTGGTTAGTATAAGTATTTAATCACTAGATCCAAATATGATTGTTGAGTTATCTATTAGAATGGTGAATGGGGAAATTATTACATATAAAATGTATAACTCCTCCCATGATAATGTTTGTGGACTAAACCACCCATAAAAACTACTATTAATTAATTTTTTTTGAGTTTGATGTTATATTAGGAATGTATTGGATATCTTTATTTAAATCCAACATCAACTGTTATGTAAGGGTGATATCCCTCCACATCCTGAAGAATCCTCTAATTCTGTACAAGTGTAATGAAGATGAAGAATCTCATTCAGAATCATTGTCTGAACTCGGGATATTATTTCGTTATGATCTAGCATATATTACTCAAATTATTATGAAAAATTATAGGATTATTGTCAAATAACATCTCATTGAGAGGCACCACATGGTTGTATTCATGAAATAATTGACCAGTCTTCCTCTTATCCAAGAGGTTGATTTCAAAATTGATCTTACACTACAATCTATACCCATATCAAAGAATCCTTATAGTATGACCACTATTGAGTTAGAGGAACATAATAATAAGTCATAAGAGAATATAGGAAAAGGTTTTATTCCCCTGAGTGCTTCATGATGGGGTGTGTCGGGCTTCTTTATCAAGAAGAAGTATGGATAACTATGCCTCTACATTGAATATCTTGAGCTAAAATAAATCATGATAATGAACAGTTATCCACTAAAATGAATAGATGAATGGTTCAATGACCTATGTGGGGAAAAGTATTTTTCTATGGAGGATCTTTTGTCTGGATATTATTAATTGAAGGATAAGAAGGAAGATATTTCTAATACATCCATTCGAACAAGGTATGGACACTCTGAGTTCATAGGTATTCCCTTTGGACTCACTAACTCTCTAAAAATATTCATATACATAATTAATAGAGTCTTTATAAATTACCTCAATTTTTTTTGGTATTCTTCATAGAGGATATTCGGATATATTATAAGATCATGAAAAACCATCAGGAAAATTTGAATATTGTGCTAATGAATTTGAGAAGGGAGAAAAAATATGAAAATTATAGTAAATATGAGTTATGGATGGAGGAAGTATCATTATTAGAGAATATTATCACCAAAAAAGGATTATATATGTACCTTATAAAACAAAGGCAATTTAGGAGTTTTCTAGACCAACATATATAATAGAGATACATAGATTCCATGGCCTAGATGGGTATTAATGATGATTTTTAAATTACTTATCACAATTGTAAAACTCACTAACAAAGATGCATCGAGAGGGAGTAAATTATTTATAGACTAGTGAATGTGAAGACTAATTCATTGAGTTGAAAAGAGGACTATCACTGCACCTGTACTCACAAAACTAATAATGGAGAACCATTTAAGGTATACAACATTTATTTAAAGAATTTATTAGGCTATGTACATTTGAAAATGAATAAATGATAACATATGCATCAAGGTACTTGAAATTTCATGAAAAAAACTGTCCCAAACTTGATCTAGAGTTGGTGACTAAAGGACCCCAGAACACTTCTGGAGGTGCGGGGTGGATCAGGGTATCAATGTTTTCTCCTAAACTGATGGATCATGTTCCCAAGTAAGTAGAAACCTATGAAATCTGTTAGAAAAATGCGAACAATGAGAGGAATCAGTAGTTTTACTTGGTCCACCACAAATGGATTTTCCCATAGAGCATACGTTGACAATGTTTTATTTTTACCAAAAACCACTAATATTCACATGATGTGGAATAAAAATCGTTGTTCACAGTCACTCTATTCCAGATGCACTATCATTACAATGGATTAGGGATATATTGTTGCATCCTTCATATCACTTCCATCTACTCCACCTAGCTCACTAATTGGAGATAATTCTATCTCAGTTCATCAATTTGAAGGTCTATTCAATATATTGGCTTTGCTGTCTTTTTTATTCCAACATAAGACACTACTTGACTTAAATACCTAAGTAGATTCTCCCTAAAAACTGTGATCACTAAACCCTGATACTCAATATAGCCCTTCGCAAATCCCCTTTACAAAGATCAACCATTCATAGAGAACACCACTACACAAATATCACACCTTCACAGGGAACAACAATTTTTGGTGATCATATCCTTGTAGAAAAAAAAACCTTTCGTGGATCTCACAACCTTCTAGAACACAACCCTTTGTGATGCTCACTTCCTTGCAGAGCAACCTATTTTATGAATTTCACTGCCTCACAGAGCAACCTACTTCGTGAAGCTCACTAAGACAATGTGGATAAACCCATATTCATGCATCTCTCATGATATAGAATCGTTGGCATCCTTCAAGATATTAAAACCCTATTTCCAAAGCTCACTCACCTAGAACAACCTACTTCACAGAGCACCCCTAGACTCATAAAGTCAATGTGATTCTAGATTTTCTCTCTCAAAATCATGTGTAATGAAGAGGGGTGGCCTCTTATTTATATGCACTATTTGACAAGGAGCTCCTATTCCCTAGGTTAGAAATCCAAATAATCCAAAAATATCTACTTGGTGTATCTCCCTCTTCGAAAATATCCATAGAAAAACACACTTCAAAATGCCCATCGTAACCACAGAGCTGGCTATCAAAACCCTTTTCACCATCAAAAAGCACCCCCAAAAATCACCACTTGCAAACCACCTTTCCTTCATCATTTTTGATGCTCGTCGTAACCATGAAGAAACACCATCTCAAATTAAAAAATGTTAGTTCATCAAAAAACCTCATTACAGACTTCATGAAATCCCTTTCTTTTCCATATTTATGAAATATTTATTCTAGAAGAATACCTTTTGCGATTCTCAAGGCTCATATTTTCATAATCACAGAACCCACCATCACAATCTTAATCTGTTTTTGAAACACAATATATAATACATATATCCATGAAACATCATTCCATTGCCATATTTTCTTATGGCCTTCAATAAAAACATCATTTCACAATTCTTTCCTTTATGAAAACATTGGTCATTAAAAATTTGGAAGTCATTGGAAAATTACAACACCTTCCATACTAATTTCAGACTAAACTGTACAATACCTTCCCTAAAAATATCCCAGATAATCCATGTAATGATATTCAACAATAAACTCAATCCTTGACCGTTCGAGTAAGGATTGACGACATACACAAACAAATCTCCATTATAATCAATGAGCATCCTTGGTTGCAACAGTGAATTCTATCTTATTGTTGAAAATAAGGTTGTAATATATCTTTGTGGTGAAGTTTAGGATATATAAAGATCCTATGATCCTAAAATATATATTCACATGGTAGAATCATAATATAAACTAGTGAATATGGTTATAGCTCTTCAAAGATTATGACTACTCAATCAACTTCCATCATAGTAAATAAAATAAATTGGTAGATGACCTAAGTAGAAAGGATCATTTGACATTATCAATGATGATAATTGAAAAGGATCCAACCTAATTACACATGAAAAATATATACATGATAAGAATAATGGAAGGTACATTATTGTTGATTTCATAAATTATTTCTCATCCATACCTTTTAAAAAAGGTTAGTGATACCCAAATAGATGATGTGAAAATTTAGAAGAATGAAAAACCTATCAAAAATGGGAAATACATGGATTTCCAAAATTTATGAGGAAGGAGTTTTAAAATTTGGTTCATAAATATTGGTAACATCCAATATGGAGATAAAGATAGAGCTTCTAAAAGAATCAAATAGCTCAAAATTCTCTATTCACCCAAGGAGAACAAAGTTGTATCAACAACTTTGAGATAACAATTGCTGGCCCAATATGAAGAAGGAGATCCCTGAATATACATCAAGGTTCTTGGTTTATCCACAACTGATGGATAAAATAAAATATTCTAACATGATAATATGTCAATTACCCATACCAAATGGAAATGAAAAAATGTCACCATGTAATCTTTCATTGTTAATTTAAAGACTTCTATAAGAAAAAAATGCTATATGGATTGTTGTAGTCCTTAAAAAGACAGATCAAATTATCCCAATTTGATAGGAATTCCCACTTGATCGTCTTTTATAGATATTCATTAGAGAAGTTTCGAGGATGCATGGAATACCATTATCTACTATATCTGATGAAGATATGAGATTGGCCCCCATGTTTAGTAAAAGTATCCAAAATTATAAAAACATTGATCAGAACATCATTATGTCTTATCATCCTCAATCCGATGACCAATCTGAGTAGACTATTTATATAATATATTATATATTGAGATCTTGTTCTATGGAGATCAAAAGACAACGTGGTCAACATTTTTCCTCTAGATGAGTTATCTTATAACAATATTTTCCACTAAAGAATACAATGGATCCATATTAATCAATTTATATGAAAAAATGAAGCAAAACTACATGATGAGATGAAGATTATGTGAACTTAATTTGTTGGGATTTGAAATGGTTGAAATAATGATAGAAAATGTAAAAACCATTCAGTAGAACATCAGGGTAGCCCAAATTCGACCAAAGAGATATGAAAATAATAACTGATGATACATGGAGATTAATTTTGGGTAAAAGTTATTCCTACTCATATATTTATGGAATAGATTCATGTTATTTTGGAATAAAGGAAAGCTAAGTCCTAGGTTCATCATCCACTTCAAGATTATTGAATGTGTTGGAGTTGTTTCTTATTAAATAGAACTTATACTAACCATTTCACAAGTAAATGATGAATTATGTGTATCTCTATTAAGGAAGTACATACCAAATCCCTCACATTTTTTGAATTTAGTGGTGGTATAGAAATAAAAATCATCTATATTATGAGGAGATGCTGGTGAAAATCTTGGACCATAGAAATTATATTCTATGCAACAAGACTACTCACCTATTCAAATTACTATAGAGGAACCATAAATATGAAGAGGTGACATGGGAACTAGAGGAATAAATGAATGATAAGTACCCTTACTAGTTTTATAATTTTTATATAAAATGAATTTTCATGGTAGATATTTCATAAGGGGGAAGAATGTAACAAACCTAAATTTTATCAATGAAATTTCACTTCCTATAATTATGTCATGTAGTATAAATCACTTAAATAACATAGAAAACCCAATAAAAAGTTGTTATTATAAATTAATAATGATAAATTAGTCATCAATGAAACTAATAATAATTCCAAATATTGTATAGTGATAATAAATAAATTATAATATAAAAATAACAGGAAAATTTGCATATGCTTGATCCACTATAATCACCACAGTCACAAAAAAATATAGAAATAAAAAAATAGTTAATTAAAAGATGAAAGTATATATAACATTTGTATAAAATATAAGTGAATTATTAATAGAACAATAATTATTTATTGGAAGTTGTAAACCCTTATGATCAATAGAAATATGGCCGTATGAATAGTAACATGACCATTAGAATAGTTATATGACTATTAGGAATAATAATATGGTTTTTATAATTGTAACTTTACCTATGAAAGTATAAAAAAATAGGTTTCTTATAAATGAAAATATTATATATTAATATCAGGGAATAAGCAAATAGATGTTTTAAAAATTATCAATTAAGTGTTGGTATCATTTAGGAAATGTGAATATTATTTAAAAATTTTATAATTAATATATTGATTAAAAGAAAATTTATTCTCAAAAAATAGATTCAAAATTTAATATTTCATTGTATTATTATTATATTATAATTATATGATACATTAATTATTTTTACAACGTTCTCTAAAATCAGTTATAATATTAAAATCAGTATTTTTTGAATAAATGATGAGTTTAATTAAAAATTAAAATTTTAATATTTTGAAAATTATTTTCAAAAAATAGAGTTCATTTATAAAATCTACATATAAAAAATGGTTAGGGTGAATTTAGGGGATTTTTCAAAAATAGTTTATTTTTTGGTGAATAGTGAAATACAATATTTAACAAATACATGAATTTGTGAGTCATGGTTGATGTCTGGATTGTGTTAGCACCCATTTTTTTGAAATATATTGACAAAATTACTATATTATTTCAAATTAATCAATAATATTGATATAATTTATCAAAAATAATAAACAAGTAAATAAAATAATCAAAAAACAACCCTTTCCCTTATAAATACCACACCACACCACCCATTATCCTCACACTACTTAGGCCTTGTAACTTATCTAAATTATACACAATTACCTTCAGAATCATCGTACCCACATCAAAGAGATATTGGTATCAACAAAATACCAAACTGAAGAGCCTTAGTTATGTTCTAAAGGATACAATCTTCAATTGGTAAAATCCTCATTCTTTATCTTTTAAATTCTTTATTTCATCTACCATATCCTCACCACCAATATCCTAAATATCATTGTAACTCCAGTATCACATATATTCATTAATTTTATTATTTTAATGTAATATCCATAATCAAATATATTCTCTTACCCTTTTAGCTTAAAAACAAAAACATCATATGTGATATTTTGATTCACCGCCTTTGTGAAAAATGATTTGTTTTCCATTACCACCTTCAAGACTCATCATAAAACCATTATAATGGTTACTAAATAATTTAAAATTTATATTTTAACTTGTTTTATATTATGTAACTAATATAGGTCTACAAAATATTAAATATAAAAACAATCATAGTTCCTGATGATCAAAAAATCGCCAATATAAACTATATGTTTGTAATTAACAATTTATCATATGAAGAAAAAATGATATATGGGAAGATTTAAAAATTTTAATGTCCCGACCCGTCCAAGTGGGTCCCGAGCTGCAACTCCCCAAGCCCGCCTCTAATAGGCCAGGGGCTGGTGACTAGCATCGAGTAGGCATGATACTAACATGGGAGGCATTGCCTATAAATCTGTACACACGCACACACATCTCCAAGCCCACAAAGCTGAAAAGTAAAAACTACAAAGAGAAAAATATGCATGCATACACTAAAACCCAAACAACAGAGTATGACAGGAAGGTAATGTACAATAAAGTAAAACCCTGGGCCAAAAGTACAATCCCACCAAAAAGAAAGTATGTAACAAAGTCTAACCCGTAAGGAAAGGTACTGGGACTACAGTCTATAGCCGTAGGAACACACCATGACCCTCCTGATCTCACTGAGCGTCGTCCTGCCCTGGTCGACCTGGAATCCTATCAAAGGCTCGCTCGTCTGCACAAGACATGACACATGTGGGAAAATCCCGTGCATGGCTGAGTATAACAATAACTAGTAGGACACCACGAAACCACAAAGGAAATACAACAAGGGAAAATACCACAAAGGATGATACAGTCAGCTCTACACAGGATATATCTAATGAAAATATAATAATAATATCCAGTAATACCCATGTACGATCATCTATCCTGAACACCACCACTAAGATCCAGCTCGATAATTCCACAAAGCATAAAACAAGGAGAACACACTCCTAGGTCTGAAAAGAGAGATACTAAGTACTCATTCTAGGAGAACACACACCACAAGTACCTTGAGAACATGATTCTCATATGAGGATCACAACCAAGTCATGGGGTGATTCGGACAACTCAGTCTGAGCTAATCCACTAAGCAGAGGATCGGCACCCAGGTAATGTTGGTGACGTCGATACCTAGAACTCTACCTAGGGTCACAGGAATGAATAGAGGATCCGGGTCTAAGTCTCACAGAGGGGATTCCAACAACTCTATTCAAGAAGTTCTACTGAAGGGATCATACTCCTTTGTAATGGAAATGATACCAGAACCTTCAGGGAAAATACCAAGGGTACGAACCCTAAGAAAAATAGTCCATGTCATAGAAGAAAAGTGGCTCAAGTCATTTAATAGAGGTTACACGGCGTGTAGTATGGTTACACGCCGTGTTCCTTGACCCCGGGTACTGCCCGTGTAAACGGTCAGTGTCATTCGTTCTGGTCGTGAAAAACCAAACTACACGGCGTGTAGAAAAAGTACACGTCATGTTCCATGACCCTGGTTACTGCTCGTCTAACCGGCCCATGTCATTCATCTTGTCAGAAAGAAATCAACTACACGGCCTGTAGATGATTCACACGCCGTGTTCGAGCACCTGGGGCTCATTCTGTGTACGTTGTCCATGTGCCCGTACACGGTCTCTGCCCGTGTCCATGTCTCCTGCCCATGTACCAGTACATGGGGTATCCCATGTATCTGGCTGTGTCTGGCTGGGGAGGGGTATACACGGTGTGTCCTTGGCCTTGTACCTTGCCCGTTTCTGTGTACTCCCGAAGTACACGCCATGTAATCCTTCCGAAGAACACACGCCGTGTATCCGATACTACACGGCGTGTAGTCGGAATATTTCCAGAATCATTGTCTTCCTTCGCGTGCCTTGGCCAAATCTCTGGTTCTTGATCCAACCTTCCGATCATCATGAAACTCTGGATTTGGGGTCATCCCGCCCCTACAAAACCGATTCCGTCAATTTCGGGCTTCCGATCAGCCTTGATAGCGCATCCCGATCTGCCCGCATGAAAACACTCGAAGAACAAAAGCTTTTGAACCACACCGATTTTCCGCCTCCATCATAGTCGCACCTCTACTAGGTCATCTCGGTGTTGGATATTTTATTTCAGATAATTGTGCTAAAAAACAAATGTGCAACGATCAATTTCCCCCTAGAACACGTAGAACTCACACGAAGAACGCGTTGGAATCGAGAGACAAAAAAACAATAATCGAGAGGGACGAACCTTGATCAATGTTTGTGTTGATCTTGGTTCGTCACCATTAGAAGGATGAATGAAAACCAAAATTTATTTCAAGAATCAAATCCCCGAGATTCCCAAAAATTCCCATCCCACAAGAACAATCGATCTGTGGGCTAATCTGTTCTTGGATTAGTTCGTGTTCATCGTGGAAATCAAAAACGGGGAAGAAATAACAATTTAAACTTGCTACTAAGATTCTTGGGGTGTTCGTCGGCGATGATCTGGTCGCTACGTCATCGTCGCCGCATTGGGAGGTTTTCTCTAGAGCCTCTAGAGCCGCCAAGGGTTTCAGGGTTATGAGGTTTGTAACCCTGGACCCTTGCACCAGCCTTTAATAATAAAAAAAGGTAAGGGATATCTGTTGCAGTAGATTTAAAATATTTTGATGCAGAATAAAATATTTTTATTTAAATATTTATTACTCTTACATCCCAAAAACTGAATTCCACCACCGACCTACGTCGGCCAATGTTAGGCCTCACCAAAGGTAAAATCACTATTCTGAAAGCAATAGTGCCCTCATATTTTTTATCCGAGCACTAGTTTAGGAGTTATTCCAATTTTTCTGGAATACCGCACGCGCACGTAATTTAATTACTAAATTAAATTCAAACATTTGATCCGGGCTCATCGGGCCTTGGATCTGCACTCCATATCAGAGCCTTTTCTCGAATTGATTCCCATATAATATTAAAATAATACATGTAAAATTCCATGACATTACATCACACCCACCCTAGGGATTATACGTTATTGAAAAGCCAAAACAAGGGCTACTCAAAAAGATGTTGCTACTGCACTCCAATCTGATCCTCCTACTCCCACATGCTCTCCTTGAGATTCACGTGCTTCCACCAGACACGCACCAAGGGAATAGCTCTTCCATAAAGAATCTTCTCCTATCGATCCTCGATCTCCACTGGGTACTCTGAAACGTTCTCCCCATCATCGATGTCATGCTCGCCCCGGTCGATAATGTTCAATGGATCGTGCACGTACCTTGTAGCTGCGACACATGGAAGACGTTGTGTACCCGGTCCATCTGAGGAGGTAGAGCCAAGTGAAATGACACCTCTCCAACTCTACTCAAAATCTGAAAAGGGCCAACGAACCTTAGAGATAGATTACCGCCTCAGCCAAATCTCTGCAATCCCTATCGAGGTGAGACCAGAAGGAACACATGGTCTCTATCCTCGAACACCAAGGGCCTTGGCCTCCTATTTGCATAAGACTTTTTCCGACTCTGTGCAGTATGTATCCACTCTGGATGACCTGCACCTTATCTATAGTAGCTCTCACCATCTGTTGTCCCATTAGTGCTGACTCTCCTAGGTCAGTCCAGGAACGTGGTGACCTTCAAGGTCGCCTGTACAGAGCCTTGAATGGTTCCATACCAATAGTGGAATGATAAATGTTGTTGTAACAAAATTCCACCAGTGGGAGGTGATCCTCCCAGCTACGACCGAAGTCAAGGATGCAAGCTTGAATCATATCCTCCAGGACCTGGATGGTCAGCTCTGTCTGACCATCATTCTGGGGTTGAAATGTTGTCATCAAGCGTAATTGAGTCCCAAAAGCTTCCTACAATCCCTTCCACAACTGGGATGTGAAACGAGCATCACGATCTGAAACGATCTTGGATGGAACTCCGTGAAGTAGAACTATCTCTTGAAAATATAGGCGTCCCAAGCTCTCTACTGAACTCTGCTCCCGTATGGCTAGGAAGAGGGCCGACTTGGTGAGTCGATCAATGATCACCCAGATGGCATCGTGTCCCCTGGACGTACGTGGTAAACCCGTCACAAATCCCACGGATATCCCGTCCCACTTCCACTCTAGCACCTTAAGGGGATGAGTCAAACCTGCTGGAACCTAGTGCCAGCCTTTACTTGCAGACAAGTAAGGCACCGAGAGACAAACTCTAACACACCCTTCTTCATTCCTGGCCACCAGAACTGATGTCAGAGGTCCTGATGCATCTTTTATATGCCTGGATGCACCTCCAAAGTGGATTTATGGATCTTCCTCATAAACTCCTCCCGCAACGTTGCTGGTACTACTGAACTCCTTTTGAAAAGAACAATGTGCTCCCCACCTTCTGAATATCCATCAGCAGCAGCGCCTGTGGATATCTAAGAAATTAGTCTCACCTCTTGCATCCTTGCACAGTACTTGCCTAACTCGCTGTAAGAGTGGAGGGGTAACAACCCTAAATGGAAGGTAAGCTCCCTCATCTCCATCCACGAAGGATAACTGTAAGGAGGCCAACTGCCTTGTCTCCTCATCCAACAACTGTGAACTGAATTTCCTACTGAGAGCATCTGCCACCATGTTCCCCCTCCTAGGAGTATAAATGATCTCAAATTCGTAATCCTGGAGGAACTAAAGCCATCGCCTCTATCTCAAATTTAGATCCTTATGAGAAAAGATATATATGAGACTCTTGTGATCATAGTAGACGGTAAACCACTCACCCATCAGGTAGTGCCACCACATTTTCAATGTGAAGATTGACGCTACCAACTCATGATTATGGGTCGCATAGTTCTACTCATGTGGCCTCAACTGAAGTGAGCCATAGGAAATCACCGCTTGCCTTTACATCCGGACACAACCAAGCTCGTTTCCTAATGCGTCGCAGAACACTACGTACTCGACACCCTCCTCCGGTAATCTCAAGATCTGGGCGCTTGTCAAAATCTGTCTCAACTGCTAGAAAGCCTACTGGCATCTCTCGGTCCACACAAAAGACTTCCCCTTTTGGGTCAAAGCTGTCATGGGTTCTACAATCCTGGATAAATCACGGTTGAATATTTGATAGTATCCTTCCAACCCAAGGAAACTCCGCACCTCCGTCACGCTCCGGGGTGGCTCCCATGCCAGCACTGCTTCCACCTTGGCTGGGTCCACTGCTACACCATCTGTCGAGATAACGTGTCCTAGAAAATCGACCTCCTGTAACCAAAAATGATTCTTCAAAAGTTTCCCATACAACTGGTGCTCTCGTAGTGTTTCTAGAACCATACTTAGATGTCTCGCGTGCTCCTCCTCGGACGTAGAGTACACAAGGATATCGTCGATGAAGACCACTACAAACCGGACTAGGTTGGGTTGAAAGATCTGATTCATGAGAACCATGAACACTGGAGGGGAATTCGTCATGCTGAAGGGAATCACCATGTACTCCTAGTGACCATAGTGACATCAGAAAGACGTCTTCAGTATATCCTCATTCTGTACTCTCAACTAGTGATAACCTGAGCATAGATCAAACTTCAAGAACCATCATGCCCCTATCAACTGGTCGAAGAGTTCATCAATCCTCGGTAGTAGATATCAGTTCTTCACATTCACTTGATTCAAGCGCCGGTAATCCACACATAGCCTCAAGCTCTCATATTCCTTCTTGGAAAATAGCACTGGGGCCGCCCAGGGTGAAACACTGGGTATCACAAATCCCTTCTTCTGTATGTCGTCTAGCTTCACACTCAGTTCATGAAGCTCTGCAGGAGCCATCCAATATGCTGATGCTGATATCGGTGTCGTCCCGGGTTGCAACTCAATGTAGAAATCTATCTCCCGACTAGGAGGTATCCCATGGACATCCTCCAGAAAGACGTCCTCGTACTCAGCCACTACTGCTGGAAACTGGACACTCGTAACATCTACAATGCCAAGGGCTATGCTAGCCAACTGATGTGAAATAGGTAGTGCCCTCCTATGCTCGAGTCCATCCTACGCTTTCTCGGTCTCTCATTCCCCGACAAAAGAAAACCTCGGTCCATCACTGCGGAGACACCGCACCCTTAGCCTAAAATAGTCGATCTGTGCATGAACATAGGATAGAAAATCCATACTAAGAATGACATTGTAAGGCCTCGATGCTATGAACATCAGGTTTCTACCGAAAATCTCGCCCTCAAGGGTCAGGTCACACTGTCTACAGAGGTGTGTGATCTATGAATCTTCTCAAGTCAGTGTTTCTAAGAACAAGGGTCGAGTCAACACCTCAACTGGAATCTCAAGGTCTCGAACAAGATAATCATCTAGAAAGGAATGACTAGAACATATGTCTATCAATACAGAATCCAATGTAGAAAAGACACAAATAGTACCTCTAATCATTCCGGGAGTACCTGGTCCATAAGCCTCTGCCGCCTCCAGCTGTCCCATCCTCTATCCACCAGCTCTTTGGGCATGGGGTGGAACTCCTGGGGGTGGTGGTGGCAAAGGGTCAAAACGCAGTCCACCTCCAATTACTCTCCCAGCTCCTCTACCACATACGTCGCCCCGTACATCTGTCTGATCCACATGTTGCCTCTGCCTCGGTGGTTCATCCACTGCTCCCATGTCAGTAGTTTGGTGGGTCAGACAATCTTAAGAGAGATGTCCCCTGCCATCACATGAGTAGCATCGCCTCTCTCGAGGCAGGCTGGATGCACCAACGAACCCTGTATAGCAGATACCATGTCATGGGATCTCCTCTGAAAATGTATCCCATTCCTGGGTCCCTGACTTCAGCACCTTGCTGCCTAGGTCTCTGCTCCAGTTCTCCCACTACTAACAGCTGCCGGCTGTCTCTGCTCCGCCAAGAAGCCCTCAACCACCAAAGCCCGCTCAAGCACCCCAGCATAAGTAGGAAAGATCATAGGGATGATGCTAGCTCAGATATCTTTGCACAAGCCCCGCTCAAAAGTATAAGCTCTAAAGTATTGATCTCTAACCATATCCATCGAGTACAATGAGAGGTCAGCAAAATCTCAACGAATAGTCATCCACCATAATGGTTCCCTGCTGGAGCTGAAGAAGCTCTTGTATACGTACTGCTCTCAGGGTAACCGGTGAAAACTCCTCTCTGAAGAGATAGTCAAACTCCGACCATGAAAGTTTCACCTCGTCGTGGGTCTGGATAACCAAACTCCACCATCCTCCTACTGAGCCCTACAGAAGGCTCGCTTCCAGGATCACCATCTGCTCTACTGGTGTCCTGACCAAACAGAAGACTCTGGCCACTACCTCAAGCTAGTCCCATGCTACCTGAGGGTCAGGCTCGCCTCGAAACCTGAGGGGTCACTGTATCTGAAACTCATGGAGTGCGTTCAGCCTTCGCTCCTCCTTCACTGGTATAGCAGGAAATAAACACTGCTCCACAGGTGGCAGGATAACCGGCACACCACCTAGTGGTAAAACTGGGGGATCTGGTCCCTGTATCGAGGATTCATCACTGAGGGGGTCATCCTCGTTATCGAGCTACTGGATCTTAGCGGGTGCGCGTCACAGAGGCATCCTGTTAAAGAAACAAGATGTATCTCAGTCAGTGAGAATATCTGGAGAGCTGACTCAAAAAGGACATGGAAACCACATCCCATTCCAATATGATGCATGTACCATTATCTTTTATCCTTGCAACTAGTGTTCTCATGTTTCAAGTCAAAAATAATGTTATCAGATAACTGTTGTATGGATACGTCAGCCGCCCGCACCATCACTGGGGTCCCTGGCCTGAATGTCGAACTCGAAACACTCAACATTGTTTCCCCAAACCAACTCACAGAATCTTGGTCCTAAGGTAGAACCGATCACCTATGATACCACTCTTTCACAACCCATCCCAGTGGGGCCCGTGCAGCAACTCCCAAAGACCGCCTCCAATAGGCAAGGGGCTGGTGACTAGAACCAAGTAGGAATGATTCTAACATGGGAGGCATTTCCTATGAATTTGTACACATGCACATGCATCTCCAATCCCACAAAGTGGAAAAGTAAAAACTACAAAAAGGAAAATATGCATGAATACACTAAATCCCATCCAACATAGTACGAAATCAAAGTAAATTACAAGAAAGTAAAACAATGGGCCCAAAGTACAAGCCCAACAAAAAGAAAGTCTGTAACAATGTCTAACCTGTAAGGAAAGGAACTGGGACTGTAGTATGTAACCGTAGGAATAGACCTCGGTCCGTCTAATCTCACAGAGTGTCGTCCGTCCCTAGTCCACCTAGAATCCTGTCAATGTCTCGCTCGTCTTCAGAAGACATGACACGTGCGAGAAAAAACTGTGCTGGGGGGAGTATAACAATACCCAATATGACACCCAGAAACCACAAATGAATACAACACGGGAAAATACCACAAAGGAAGATACAGTAAGCTCTACACATTATACGTCTACTGAACATATAATAAGAATATCTAGATATACTCATGTACGATCGTCTATTGTGAATACCACTACTAAGATCCAGCTCGAAGATTCCACTAAGCTTAAAACAAGAAGAACACACTCCTAGGTCTGAAGAGAGAGATACTAAGTACTCGTTCTGGGAGAACACACTCCAGAAGTACCTTGAAAACATGATGCTCTGATGAGGATCACAACCAAGTCATGGGGTGATTCCGACAACATAGTCTGAGCTAATCCGCTAAGCAGGGGATCGGCGCCCGGGGAAAGTTGGTCACGTCGATACCGAGAACTCTACCTAGGGTTCCCGGAATGAATAGAAGATCCAGCTCTATGTCTCATAGAGGGGACTCCAACAACTCTATTCAAGAAGTTCTACTGAAGGGACTATACTACTTTGTAAAGGAAATGATACTAGAACATTCGGGGAAAAGACCAAGGGTACGTACCATAAGAAAACTAGTCCAAGTCACAGAAGACAAGTGGATCTAGTCTTTTAAGACAGGTTACACGACATGTAGTATGGTTACACGATGTGTTCCTTGACCTCGGGTACTACCCATGTAAACGGACCATGTCATTCGTTCAGGTCGTGTAAAACCAAACTACACGGCGTGTAGAAAAAGTACACGCCTTGTTCCTTGACCCCAGGTGCTGCCTGTGTAATCGTCCCATGTCATTTGGATTGTCAGACATAAATCAACTACACGGTGTGTAGATGATTCACACGCCGTGTCTGAGCACCAGGGCCTCACTCCCTATACTCTAGTCATGTGCCCGTACACGGTCTTTGCCTGTGTTCGTGTCGCCTGCCTGTATACCAGTACACGGGGTACCCGGTGTATCTGGCCGGTTCTGGTCAGGTAGGGGTATACATGGCATTTCCTTAGCCGTGTACCCTTCCTATGTCCGTGTACTCCCTATGTAAATGCCATGAAATCATGCCAATGAACACACGTCGTGTATCCCATACTACATGGCGTGTAGTCAGGATATTTCCAGAATCGTTGTCTTCCTCTACGCGCCTCGGCCAAATCTCTGGTTCTTGATCCAACTATCTGATCATCATGAAACTCCAGATTTGGGTTCGTCCCGCCCCTACAAAACCGATTCAGTCGTTTTAGGGCTTCCGATCGGCCTTGAAATTGCGTCTTGATCCACCCGCATGAAAACGCTCGAATAACAGAATTTTTCGAACCACACCGATTTGTCCGTCGTCGTCGACGTCGCACCTCTCCTAGGTTGTCTTGGTGTTGGATCTTTGATTTCTGATAGTTGCGCCAACAAACGAATTCGCAACAATTGATTTCTCCCAAGAACGCATAGAACGCACACGAAGAATGCATAGGAATCAGGAGAGAAAAACACAAAAATCTATAGGGACGAACCTTGATCGATGTTCATGTCAATATTGGTTTGTCACCATTAGAAGGATGAATAAAAACCAAATTTTATTTCAATAATCAAATCCCCATGATTCCAGCAAATGCCCATCCCACAAGAATGATCGATCCGCGGGCTAATCTGTTCAGGGATTAGTCCGCGTTTGTCTTGGAAATCAAAAACGGGAAAGAAATCAAAATTTAAACATCCATCCTGGATTCTAGGGCATTCGTCGGCGATGATCTGGTCGTTGCATCGTCACCGCTGCATTGGGAGGTTTTCTTCAGAGCCTCCAGAGCCGCCAAGGGTTTCAGGGTTATGAGGTTTGTAACACTGGACCCCTACGCCATCCTTTAATAGTAAAAAAAGGTAAGGTATATCTATTGGAGCATATTCAAAAGATTTTTATACAGAATAAAATATTTTTATTTAAGTATTTTATTACTCTTACATCCAAAAAAGTGAATTCCACCACCGACCTACATCGGCCGATGTTCGGCCTCTCCTAAGGTAAAATCGTTGTTTTGAACCCAACGGTGCCCTCGTATTTTTGATCCGAACCCCTGTTTAAGAGTTATTCCTCTTTTCAGGAAAACTGCACGCACATGTAATTTAATTATTAAATTAAATTCGAACATTTGTTCCGGGCTGACCGAACCTCAGAACTGCACACCGTCTCAGAGCCTGATCTTGAATTAATTCCCATATAATATTAAAATAATACACGGAAAAATCCGGGACATTACATTTAAGGCATATTAATACCATTTCATTCAACATTTTGAGTTTTCTTCAATTTTACAAGAACTATCATAATTGAGCTCAAGGTAACACACCATAAAACCAAGAAACAAGTGCTATGAGAATAATGAAATTAAACATTATTACTCTTTTTTTAAAGTTAATATCCCTTTTTTTAAATAGAAATAGTAAACAGAGAAAAAAGGGATAATCATACCGAAAAAAAGTCCAACCAAAACTATCTTATGCTGCACGGGACCGAGCACATATAATATGTTGAGAGGACCAACCACCCTTATCACAAGGGAGCCTTCCTCTTTTCTTCACCTACACCCATGGTCCTCCACAGCCCTCCAAGGGAACAACATCGATAACCCCTTTCATAACCTCATCTGCTATAGTATGATTATCACTATGCTAGTCTTCTTCACTGATCTAAATGCAATCATGTCAAAAGATTTATGAGTTTTTATTGTGGAATTTTTATTTTTTTATGTTTTGATTTTGGAGTGTTTAGAGCCGAGAACAAAATCCATTTGAAGCTGCTCCACATTGGTTGTTTGAATCCTCCCTATTCCTTGATCTACAACCGGTTCCTGTACATATACATTTCCATTGTTTCGGATCGGTTCTAATATGTCGTGTACAATAGATTTTAGGACAAGAAAATCTGATTTCTGATTTCCATTTGAGGTCAAAAGTGAAGAATATGCTTGAGTAGCAGTCATCCGTTCATGTTTCTTAGAAGCAGCCTGCTCCATTGATGATTAATGGTTCCAATAACCACATTTGTGTGAGTTTTCATAGGTTTATAATTCCTCTTACTAATTGAACACTGCACAGTAGATGCCTTTTGTGTTCAGCTTTCAGAGATATGGAAGCATCCATTTTCTCCTTACCTTTACGACACTTAGGGGCCATTGACTTATATTGATGTCGTATTTCTATGTCTAGATCCGCTTGAATGGATAATTCATAAACATGATAGTTAACAAAAGATTCATCTTCAACAAGGTCATCATTTTCACTAATCTAAGAGATTTAATGATGGGATGCACTATCCAAATTAGCCCAAGACAATTTTGTTTTATTATCCTACTTTATCTCATGATACACTGAATTTTCATTAAAATACGGAGAGATGTGGGTGGCCTTAAGAGTACATCCATCAGACTTTGTGGAACATTCATCTCCAATAAGTTCTTGTGTCCTCAAATTACTATCAATCGTAGCTTGGATCTGAAGTGCATTAGCAGGTAGACAAGCAGTCTCAAAGGCGTGCTTGGCATCTTTAGTTTGTTCGTCTGACATGATTAAGGGTTCATCCTGTTTTTTTACACTAAATAGAGTCAAGGACTTTTAAAAGAAAATTTGAACAACTTATGGTCCGCCTACAGTTAGCGAGAATATTTCCAATAAAACACCAAGCAGTACAAAGGGGGGGGGGAGGTCTTTCATATTCAATCCTAAGGAAAAATTCATCCTCTGGGGTTAAAAGAACAACGCGATCAATTAAGATAGTGATATGATCGACCTCTATTAACATCCTTGCAATGTGTCCATTGTAAGAAGTTTCAGTTGTGTTATTCATTCTTATTTTAATGTCGATAGCTGAGGCTATATCGAAGAGAATTTCTGGCTGCCGAAGAACCCAGTTAAGCCTATAGACCTTTACCCAGACATGTGCAAAGGTTTCTTTAAACTCAATAAGGCTAAAATTCAAGTTCTAATCATAAATTAAAAGCACACCCAGACTAAGGTTAATAGATCCTACACCCTAAGTATTCACTTTTAGGTTGATAAAGGGAAAGATGATATGAACGAATCCAAAGCCTAATGAGATACATTTGATATTAGTGACACCCCAAATTGAAGCCAGTTGAGACACCACGTCAAATACCTTCCATGGTTTCATTACTTTTGACAATGTAATAATAGAAATGAAGGAGAACATACAAAGTTCAATTATATCAGAAATAACTCCCTTAGAGGCTAAAAAATGAGAAATCGAACCGTTTTTTATGATCTGCTGCATGACCCGGTCTTTGAGAATGGAAAAGGAACCACCCAAGCAGCCCGCAAATGAAGATCCACTATTGAGAATTCTGGATTTCAGATATTCACAGATAGAAAGATGGCTTGGAACATAGGAGTACATGATGAGACTTTGAGGGTCACCATTGCTGCCATGATTTCCATTGATCACGGAGTCACACTCCCGCTCTTTCCCCATAGGGTTTCGCTCACGCTCTCGCTCCATAGGGTTTCTATCCCACTCCTCCATCACAAGCTGTTATATTATAATGCATTAAAATGGACATAAATAAACTTAATAAAATTATAATACTTAAAATATATGTTTAGAATTTTATTTATTAAAATTTTAATTAATAAAATTTGATTATCTTGGAAATTAACTTCAATTGGAAAACACATTCAGATATAATTGAAGGGATCCCATAGAACATAAATTTTTTCATTTAAGTTATGATTTATCTCTATTTAACGGAATGTAATTCTTATTTATTATTATAAAATTTTTATAAATTATATTTATATGTTCCAAATATTTGTATCTAATTATATTTATCCTTATTATATGGGTAAATACATATTCTAAAATGTCCCCTTCACAAATCATCTCGATAAGCATGCATGATTAATGAAAACATCTTTATTTCTTACCATTTTTCAATGAAACAAAAAAAAATTCAAGCCACCATTATTTTTATAAAATCACTCATTATTACAATAAAAACTATCTTATTTAATTTATGGTTTTTTTATAAAAAATTATTCAATTCCCAATTTAAAAACACTTTTATATTTTCCCATAAACCGAAATAAAGATCCTCATTTCTAAATGTTTATTAAAAACTATTTTCCAATTATTGAATTAAATTCAAAATCATTATTGATGAATTATTTTTATTTTTATTTTATGATTTTACAAACATAATTTGTCCCTTATTTTCTGGATACCATTGTAATATACCTTTATGTTATGCCATATGACATGATTACGGTGCCTATTTCATTCTATGGGTTACCCTTATGTGTATTACATATGTTTTATTTTTTATGTGGAAAACATATATATAGATCTATTTTTATGTGTGTGACCTGAATTAACTCCAATAAATTGTTTATTTTTTGTCCTGTGATATGTCATGTAAGGAATTAAGGTGTAAACCTTGTCAATTAAGGGACTCTCTCCACCATGTTATATAGTCTTGGATGTTACTCTCAACTCATGTTTATATAATTTTATATGCTTCTTCCACATTCACATGTTTTCGCTGATAACATGATCCCATTTTCGAAATGTTATTCTTCAATATCATTACTCATTTCCATGACATTTTACGCCATTATTTAATTCTTTCTAACACATTTACTATGCATTATTCCTATGCTTATTTCCTTAATGGGATTTTAGATCATCCCTTTTGTATATGTATTCCCTAGGTAATTGTATGAATATATAAGAAAAAAAAGTAAGTTTGGATCTCATTATAGAATATTATTATATGATTTTTTATTCTATTTCCATGTTTTCAATTTTATGTGCCTGGTCTTCCAAATACACTAGACATTATGGTCCATGGTTTGTATTTGATGGAAAATTATGCTTAAGGTCATGTAATAAAATGTGTAAAATTATTTTTTCTCTATAGGTGCCTCATATGTAATTTTATAAACATGATGGAACTGCCTCTATGAATTTAGTGGTGTGGTTTAATAGGTAATTCCAATAGTGGGTGTACCATTGCTTGGAATATGCCATTTAAAACTAGAACCTACGGTGGGAAGACCCATAGGCCGGTTGATGAAGGGATTATGATGTGATAATGTATCAGGATATAAAGGTTTATATAAGATTTATATTGATGATTCAATTCTGAATATGAGAATTTGACAGAGTTTTACTGGCTGAGGTACCACATGTTTAATGTTGTTCTTGAAGGGGTGTTGGGTACCGAATATTCAACAAAACCACTTGAATAAAACTTCTTAGGCCATGTAGTTTGGGTGATGTTTTTTTGTTAAAAAAAATATACTTGGGGATGAAATTTTATATGGTGTGTATATTGTAAGGTCCCATGTTTTTGGATCTGACTAAAAGTTCTATAAGAATTTGGATATCTGATCGGGGGATGGTCTAAATCTTAAATTCGGCTTTAGAATGAAAATATGAGAGTTATAACACTAAAAATTGTAGTTTCTGTATTTTTTATAGGATAAAGAGTGTTTTGGGGTGATTGGATGATTTTTAGTAAGATTGGGAATATAAAACTCACATTATGAGAGAAACAAGAAGGGGCACGTGATTTGTTTAAACTGTGCATCCCTCTATGATAAATTGTGAGGGCCTTAAGGGGGAGTCAAAATATTTGTTAAACCATGAAATGTAAGGTGAGATACTATGCTATATGTCTCTACTAAATTACATATTTCATCGTATGGTATGTCCATGGTTTTACAAAACATGCACCAAGCCGGTATGGTTTCTGCAACTTAACTAGATGCACCACATAGTTAGCACATAGATTGGGAAAACATGTGGCCAAAACACGAAGGTCGTGGCTCTTGGGTAGTGTGAGATACAAGGATAGTTCAAAATTATCAAAACTGTGTACCATAGAATGAATCTTAATAAAATATGAAAATTTACAAAATTTCGCCTCCAACCCTGGGTTTTCACCCATTTTCCACCCGTATTTTTCCTGGAGGACTCCTGTTGGTGCACCCCATCCACTTCATCTCCCTTTGGTGGATTTCCATCAACTGATCATAGAATCAAACTCCATTTTGTGAATTGGAAGCATATTATTAATTCCAATAGTTATCATTTTTTTTAATTTTTTGCCTAATTTTTCCATCCTATGTTCTCTCTTCATGCGAGATAATTCAACCAATTTTAGGGAATTTTGATGATTCTATTTATTTATCTCATTCTGAATTAAATCAAAGACCAATACTCAATGAGTGGAAAATCCTAATAATTATTTAGGTGGTATATATTATTTTTTATCAAATTTATATTGTTCATACACTATTTCTCATATGTTGTACACTAGAACATTCCATATGTTGCTCTTAAATTATGAAATTCCACAAATTAATTACCTATAACTTTTTTAGATATGATATAAAACCTTTTTACATTGGTGGAGGTTAAAAACATCAACCCAAACTACCTCATAAGCTAATATAGAATAACATCCCTAGAGTCAATGCTTCCCATACAACTAAACCACCCCAGAGGGTGTTTCATATAATGTTCATGATCATAATTCTATATCTAAATTTTGGATCCTATTTTTAAGTGGGTTAACATTTGGTTATGAATGTATTTGATTAAATTGTTTTAAAATAATGTAAAGTTGATCATGCCTATATTTTCTTATTAAACCACCCTTGAGGTGCATTGTCTTTTCTAATGAAAGGGAAAATTAAATGAGAGAACTGGGATTAGCATGAACCATGTATATGTGTATGGACCCCTAATTTTTTTTAATTAAATTGTAATATATCATTTTTATGCACACAATCCTTCTAATTATTATTGTTTGAAATAAATTATGTAATTTGGATTAAAGGATGTGTGAATGGTAAGACTATCTCCCTTACCCCTTCTTTAAAACTTATAAATTAATTGTTAAGAAATATTTCATTGAATATTAAATGGGTTTGACACACCTTATTATTATTATTATTATTTTGGGCATTGTGTCCCTTATTATTATGGTCATGGGGACCTTTATTATTTACAATCATATCATCCCTTATTATAATGGGTATAGAAACCCTTATTATTTACAGGAATGATGTCCCATATTATTTATAGGCATGGATTCCATAATAATTTATAGTCAAGGATGCCCTTATTATGTACAAGAATGGAATACATTATTATTTATGGACTTGGAGACCCTTAGAATTTATTGGAATGGAATCCCTTATTATTTATGGGAAAATAGAACCATATTATTTTGGCTGTGGAATCCCTTATTATTCTGAGCATGGCTTCACACATCATGATACTTGGTCATGGAATCCCTCTGGGATTATGAAACAAGGGTTGGAATCCTTCTTGATTTATGATGCTCGAGCATGTCATCCCCTATTATTCTATGATACTCTTACGACTAAGCATGGATGCTTGAGTTATGCCTTAGGTAATTTCTTCTCTTAGTTTCTATATATGTAGCTCCATATGTCACTACATGTCCAGAATATATATATATATATACATACATAAATATTTATAAACACACATGCCACTATATATATGGAAACATCATCAGAGATAATTCAGCACGAGACGATGTAGGTATTGTCGCCTGGGTTTCCCATAGTGAAACATAGTTATACGTTTTATTATTTATTTATTTACTGACGTATTGTTATACCAACACACTAATATACTTTTTATTTAGCACTATATATGAATTAAAAACTGTTTTTGGGTGCCAACACACCTTTTTCGGGACACCTTTTGGCACCCGAATTGACCTCATGGTTGCATGTTTAGTACCATGTATTGTTCTTACATGATATTATCCTTGTAGGATAGGATATGGTATAGGATCATAGGATTGAGCTAGTGCTCATGATACTACTGGATATATCTTTTGTGTTTTTTATTTATTTATTTATTTCCTTTCTCATTCTATCCATTTTTATTGTATCAGATGTTGATTTCTGTGGGTTCTTGTGGTATGTTTTTATCTAAAACATTATAATAAATTCATTCATAAAAATTAATTCTTTTTTCTAAATTTTTAGTTATTATTTTTTAACATTTAATTTATTAATATTTCATTTCCAATTGATTATATTTTATACCACTACACTACTTTGATCATGAGGGTATAGTATCCCCACCGTACCAGTTATACACTATCGCTTCTAGTCCACACCCTCTAATGTATGGGGAGGAACACATGAGGATATATGACTCACCAAAATGGTTAACCCTTTTAGTGGATACCAGGCCATGATTCTACACTGATAAGTCCATCATTTTGAATATTAAACTCTATAAAATTACCTAAATTTTTCTGTGGGTCCATATCGTGTCTCTAGGCCTCTAACTGTTATACAAGTGTATAATTTAGTAGTAATTTGAGAAAGGTGTGATGATGGTACTCCCATTATGATCCCTAGTTCCATTCTTTTCATATATATAAAGATCAGATCCCCATCAACCCTTATTAATGATAATATTAAAGGATCCTTTATAATTATAAAATGAGTCAATTTATTCTCCTCACTAGGTTCATAATATATTTAACAATCATAAACCATGATAATCTCTATACACCTTCAATGAATCATGTTGATGTATTTTTGTGTGAATATATACATGTAGATATTTTTATTTTTATATATGTCACCTTTATCATCATGACAAATCATTAATGCAAAGTTTTCTACATCCAATTCAAGATCATTTGCTTGATATTTCTACTCATGGATCCTTAATTTTCAAGAAGAATAAACTATAACATTACCTTTTTTTCATCAAAACACACGACAAGTCTATCATAAATTCATTATGTTAGGTCCAAAATCCTTCCTCGATAGTGGGTACTGTGACTAGATGTGCAATTATAGATAGTAATTTTACTCTTCAATTTATTCTTAACATTTATCCATCAAGAAAAACATTACTCCCTTTTGAGTTATAATTATTAGTGGGTTTAAAATCTATGATAATATTATTAAAATTGTAGATAGTACCAAATTAATCTGAGGAAACTACAGATATTTGTTATAGACATTGGTCAGGGTCATTCCTTAACTACCTCTATCATAAAAGTATCCATAAATATCCCTTTACTGGGTATATGATTTATTAATAATTCTATGGATTAATCCAAAGTTCACATTTACTCTACGTCACATATAAATTATTCATTATCAACGTATTCAACATAACACTCAAACACTCCTCAACCCCCTCTTTAAATTTGGAGTAGAGTAGAATATCATCTATAAACAATGTAAAGTTATCTAAGGTAATCTGTAAAGCCTATAGTCATCATGTTCATGAATATTTTTGAAGAATTAATTATTCTGAATTGAATCATTATGAACTCATAATGTTCATACCTTATTTGAAAGTAATTCTTAGAAATATCCCCCTTCTTCACCTTTAATTGATAATAACTCAAACAATGGTCTAAATTAGAGAAGTATTGGGATAAAAAGAGATGATGGAATAAGTTATAAATCTTTGGTAGGGGATACATGTGAATTATTGTGATCTATTTTAGATCATGATAATCAATATATAAATTCACTAAATGATTTGTATTATATAATAAGAGGACATGGACTCCCCAAGGTGATGCTCATGGGGGTAAAAAGTCCTTTTACAGATTCTATTATAGTTAGTAATTAAATTATTGTTGTTCAATTGTGACAATTCTCTATGAAGTCTTTGATATAAGAAGACAGTTGTTTATAATTTTGATTGAGAACTCAACCTCTCATCTAAGAGGAAATGAATGTAACTCTTTTTGTGAATAAAACGTCATATTCTCTCATAATGGGGATATCATCAGGGTTGATCCTTTCCTTTTTAAATTTTTTGGAGCTAGATCTGCTGGTGAATTGGGAAATAATAACCATTCTTAAGAAGAATCATTCGAACGATATTCAACATCCTCGTTACACATAAAAATTTATTAAGGATGATTTAGGATATAGAAGGTGATTTCTATTTCCTTATTGTTTATGTTGTATCAATAAAAGGGTAACCAATCTATGAATAGTGTAGAATTTAATTCCACTAAAGAGACTATGATAATGTTTTCTAGGGGATTCAACCCAGAAATATTGACTAAGTAGGTGTTATATACATGGGATGAAATAATTTCACAATTTTCTATTTTCATTAATAAATCATTCTTCATGTTATTAGGTTATATTTGAATAGTTTTAATATACACGAATGATATTTAATAGTATGTATATCTATAATCATATATGATGTTTTCAGTTAAGGAATTTATCTGAAGAAGATAACAAATTATTTTCATTGGTTTCTAATCACTTACAAAAACCAAAAAAAAATTGGGATGAGGATTCATAGATTACTGAGAATATAAATGAGAACTATGAACATGTAAGGGATAAATCATAAATTAAATATATATCAATGATTGTAAATTTATAGGTTTCAATCTAGGATTTACATGGTCTTTTCTTATTAAGATTAGTTTACTACCAGAATAATAAGAGTTTTATTATAAAGCTATACAAAATAGCAAATAGAGAATGTGCAAAGTCACTGGGGTCTAAAGTAATGAGAACCAAGGGAATACCCATGTATGATGTTGACAAAATCCCCTTGGAAGGGATACCATACTATCAAATTAATAAAACGAGTGATCATGTGTAATCTTAGAAGTAAGAAAATTTAATGTGTGGTTCCCTTCTCTCCATTTGTGAAGAACCTGGGTCATTCCTGAGATTATGTTCTTACACTGCATGATGTGGTTAATAATCACCCACGATATGAAAATATGACCTTTCAAGTAATCATGAATGATTTAAGAGTTTGTTTCAATAACATCCAGTTCAATAACCCATGTGCTACAAATCTTAATACCCTTCCGCATGGACCAAGACTATGTCGTGAGAGATTCATGTCTACTGAATGTTGCTGAGAAGGCATAAACAAATAAAAAACTAGTCCACCTTTATCCTAAATGAGACCACATCCTCTCATTAAGACTAAGGTATATGATCCATCTATATTAAGACTAAAACCAATAGGTTGGGGATCCTATCAAAAAAACATATTTAATTTGTTGGACTAGGAGAGAACATTATGGATAAAAAATTATCCATACACAATCAGATACAGGGAATGAGGTTGCTGCGTTTAAGAATGGAGGAAAGATCTACAACAAAAAATATAGTCCTGGAAACCACCACCACACTGAAAGAACATCTCCAATTAATTTTATCAATATTCCTAGCATAACATATGCCCCATCATCCAACCATGAGAATAATCTTCCGCTCCTTTTATTCTTGTTTATTATCCCACTTTCCCTGAAACCATATCTGAAAAAATATATAGTTGATGGAATACTGGTTCGATGCTCCTATCAATAATCCAATAGAGCTCTAAGAATTTGTCCCACTCTCTGGTGAATAACAGATGGATGATCATCTGTATTTCCGGGTAGGAGAAGCAAAAACATAAGGATAAAAGATTGATGCATTCGCGTTTAATGTCCTCATTGGTGGGGAGCACCTGATTTCATACCTGAAAAAAAAAGAAAATTTTCCTTTTCCAAGATCTCTTTACACTACAGGTACCCACACTAAAAATCCTAATCATTACATTCATGCAACATCCCATGATACAACTTGGTAGAAAATTTCTCTAAAGGTTCTCTTATGAATAACCATATATCCAAATTAATGTTTAATGGAGTAAGGATAATCAAATTCCACTATTTTTCATTTTTATAGCTTTGATTAAATATTAATGAGTTCTCTCTTCCCTCATAGACATATTTAGTGTTTGGAATCCCATGAAACAAATCCTATTACTAACTAGATTGGAATCCAAAAAAATGATACCCCCTTGTTAATAATCCACCTAGCATGGTCTTATAGAAGATAAATGTAACTTTTATTCATAAACCTAATAGTTTAAAATTTACCTCTTTAATTTTCAAGATTCCTCCCATAATGTTTCATGATGAGGTTAGATCAGAATGGAATTCATTTAATTGCTTCCCATGTGAGCATAGCATGAAACACCGCTATAGTGTCTCTTACATATCTGAAGTTAATTCCTTCCACCAAGATATTCTTGGCCATCCTAGTCCATGACAACTAGTGGATCAATTTCTCAACATATGCATCCCAAATAAATTAATATATATGTTTCTCAATCTCCTTAATAATAATCTTTGGTATGGTGAGGGTTGAGAGGATATGCATTAAAATCGAAGAGGTAACAAAGTCAAAATGAGGGATCCTACCACCGAATTAGAGAAATCTATTCCTAAAATTGTTAATAATGTGAGAAATATTATCAAAAACATTAACAAAATGGTTAATACATAGTTTTACTTGAGAAATATGGGTGCCCAAGTACAAAAAATGAATTTTCCTTTAATGAAAGCATAATCTTGATGCAATTGAATTAGCTCAAATCTCTGAACAAGACTTCGAAATATAGATGCTACTATTATTTTTATTAATGATTTCCCACTCCATTTTCAATATTCCTCTAAGGACATTCTAATACTTCTGATATAATTCAACCTCCAATTAGAAAAAAAATCAGACCATCTGTGAAAATGAGATGGGAAACACTTTTGAAATGAGTCCAGAAATGGAATGGATTGATATTGCCATGCTCCATGGTTTGGTTTTTCAACATCCGAAAGGTATCCTTCAATAGTATAAAAATACATTGATATAGATGACCCACTTACCTTAAGCCCCTAACTGATTTGAAAAGACCATACCTTTTACCAATGAAGGAAATTGAAATACAATGTGAGGTGAAGTATTTAAATAAAACAATATTTAAAAACCACAAAAAAAGCTTATGCATGCCTTTACCTTCCATAAGAAATTCTATTCTATTCTATCATTGGCCTTGCCTATTTCCACCTTCACTAAAATATTGGAACCATTCCTTTTTCTGTTAATATTAGAAACAATATCTTCAGTAATATCAATAGATCCTTGTATATACCTATTTGGGATAAATCTATTTTTTACATTAGAGATCATAATCCCAAGGTGCCTAGATAATATTCTGTTGATGACACTCACACGAACCTTATATAGAAAATTACACATTCTAATTGGCCTATACTGACATAACAAAGCTAGATCTTTAACCTTCAGTATGATAATGAGATTAGTGGAATAAACAACTATGGGAAGACATTAACCAAAAAATAAATCCTAATTTTAATCAATATGAATAGTTTTTTAATACTCTAGGATGCAACATAGATGGATCTAGGGAAGTTGTCTAGTCCTCAGGTGTTATCCTGGCTAAGAGTGTGAACTGCCTCTTTGATTTCTTGTTCCCATGAAATAGAACCGTACATTCTGTTGATATAATCAATATCCATGCATGGGATAGCTTCAATAATATCTACACTACCTCTAGGGTACCCTTCCTACATGATGGGGTTTGTATCAGTATGTATAGATTTGATAAGGGACTCCACTATATCTCCCACAACCCCAAAATAATTTGTGAATGTTTCTTTCTCCATATGATTATTAGGAGTGAAAACATTCTTATTCTATTTGAGACAACCATGGAAGTAGTCTATATTTCCCCCCCTCCATCAAACATATTTCCCAATATTGGGCATGAGCCACATGTTCTTATCTATGAAGGATATCAAAAATATTTTTTATTTTTTCAAAAGAGTAGATAAAATTCCATCGTCCCATGTCACTTTAAGAGAGTTATCCAAATGGTCAATCTCAGATTTTAAATTAGATAACTCATTATATTTCATTGGATTCCTTTTATGCCATTGAAAGATATATACTTTATGTCATAAAATTTTATTATGGATGCCCATCCAATCACCTCCTTACACTAGAATGTTCTATGGTGCACCCACTAGTTTCTGGTAACCAGGGGAAATGATCCAATGATTAGAGTAATAAAAATCAAATACTACCTATAAAACAGTTTAGAGAAACCATAATATGAGAATGGTTGGAAAGTGATCAAACCTGATATATCACCTTGGCTGGTGGAAATGTAAAGATAACATTAATATTGGAAAAACAATGATCTTGGTAACACAATTTTTGGTGGTTTCCCATCTGATTATTACACCAGCTGTATCATTCCCCTTTAAAACCAATTTCCAACAAAACCAATTGAGCTATAAACAATGAAAATTCTTATCTAGATTATCAAGGATAAAAATTTACTCCATTCATTTATTATCCATCAAAAATAATATTGAAATAACCTCCAACCATCACTTCTTGGTCCCCTGAATTGAAGGGAGAGAAATCTGACTATAGCTAATCCATTTTCATTTAATCACACTTTAGTGTAAACAAAAGTAATAAAATAGAGGAATCCTCTATTAGTAGAACTGGTAGTAATGTGCTGATTGGAATTTGAGACCTTCCTCACTAAAAATTGAATTCCATAAAATCCATACATGATGGTTATCTGGGTATCCATGCTTGCAATAGAAAAGGCCCATCCAATAAGAAAATACGTTGATCATGCATTTTGTTTCTTTAATTTTATAAATGTTATGAGAGAAATATTGTTTATTCAAAAATAATTAGTGATAAAACTATTCTTGACCCAATCCCCATGACTCTAGGTATTCCAAATAGAAAAATTGTTCATAGAAGAAAGGATTGCATAGATTTTGAACCATATTATGGCAACATAAGTGACAAAAAAAATATTATCTCTGAAACATCTCAATTAAGAGAGTGTGTGAACTCCTATGATTGGAGAAATATTTGGTTGGCTGGGGGGCATTGAGATCAATGGACAAATAGGTTCATTTCAGAGTGTTGATAATTATTTTGATAAGGGTAAAGGGAATTCACCTTTGAGGGGATGAAAAGTGAGGGGGAGGTAGGGTGACTGGTAGAGGGGAGCTCAACTCTATGCCACTCACATAATCGGGGTCAGGTTATTTTAGAGCAATAAGGGGGGTGGGAGGGGCTGGGAGAAGAGAACTCAAATCTATTACACTAACATATAATAGGTAGGGATCCGTCATAACATTATGTAATGTCAATAACATATAGAACACAATTACGGTACATGGAGGATGAGGAAATGGAAGTTGTATAGGAGGAGGGGTTGGAGATGAATGATATTTGGAAGGGGGGAAGAGCCTAAGTGGGTGGACTCCACCCCAGAAATGGGGAAATCTAATGGAAGAGTCTGATAAAAATAATTGGAGCCTCTGGATTTCTAGTCCATCATCTACCAATAAGAAAAATTAAAATAAGAAGCATGTAAAGATAGGGACAAACAACTTGAGTCTTGACCATTTAATAAAGCAGAACAAGATTCCATAACCAGGGCCCTCTGAAACCAAGACATAGAGATGGAGGCATGAGCTACCAAACCATCAAACGACATTATAAAAGAAGAAGAAGAGTGGCCATAGATATTTCATTATGAATAGAATAAAACTATATATGATTAAAAAAATAATTTTCCACTACGAAAAAGACTCACATTCCTAGAGAATAATATATTATAGTAAAAGAATGGTAAAATTAATTTCCCCACATAGATGCACCATAAAAGCTTCTAGAAAACACCATGTTTGATCATCCCCATATAAAAAATATCTCAAGGAATCACCGAACTCAAAAAAATAGATATTTCTAAGTGGTAATAGAAAGTTATGAAGATATAACCATACTGATGCAGAAGATGAATCACAAATAGAATGAACCTCTATAGACCAAATGAATATATTGAACCACCACTTCCTTTAGGACATCGATCTAGATGACTAAGCCTTGTTGAAGTCTTCTCGAGAAGAAAGAACTACACCAAAATCCGTTATGTTGAGAACTGAGACCTGACCATGAGAAGCTAGACCCCAAGAAGCCACTATCGATTGGAAAACTAAAAGAAGAGGTTATTCGAGACCAAATCTATGAACTACAATCCATTGTATTTTGAACACATCCTATTAAAATTGGGAGAGGAAATGAAAAAAGATGGGGAAACCTCCACCATTGACTCATAGATCGGATCTAAAGGCATAAACAATAAGTCTTTCTAGGGGAGCGAGCTATAGGGAGGGAGATGAAGGAGCACATAATTATGCAATCCAACATGCAGCATGGCATCGAAAACCAATGATGGAAGGTCATTTGGTGGATATATCATGGAGGATGAAGAAGAAAAAAATCTATGAGCTAGAGGGATTTTATTTTTAGGAATACACAACTTCTATTATTTACTAATACATTAATATCATTTACATAAAATTATAAATAAGGGATTCTCTATTGTTTTCCATCCCTAATCCCTAAAAATATCTATAACATGGCTTTGATAAAAACTATAAAAATACATATCTCTTATACAATTTAATTTCTGTTTTTGAATGTAAATATTCATAGGATAAAATCTTAAAGAATTAATAAGACCAGTGTATTTGGGAAATTAAATTCATATACCATTAACATAAAATAAAAAGGACATCATTGTTTAGAATAAAAAAAATTCTCCCTTATTCCCTTAAACTCTTCATACTATATATGATAACCTGGGGGAAATATAACAAATGAGTGAGCTATAAATCCGTGTAAGGGATCCACCTGATTAAGCATGACTCATAGGAGAAATATCCATATCATAACGACCTAAAAGAGAATAATATCATACAATAATGGAATATTATATATTATTTCATAATATCTTAAAATAAAAGGAAATTGGGAACAATATAAATCATGATATCATGAGCATAATATAATGCTTACCACATAGACATGATAATAGAGTATTCTAGTCTAACCTGCAATTCACCATACATGGTATGTAATGAGATGAAAACATTATCCAACTCATTGAAGCTCTATCAAGGCACAACTATCATATTTATAACTTTATGGGTTTCATATCAATCATATAACTTAAGATTTCATTTCATTATTTCAATCTCATGATTATGGAATGAGGGATTCATATATGCATCTACCTAATAAATGAAGTATTGATATATCTAGGGGAATTTCCTTGAATGAACATAAGAATTGGTATTAATAACACAAAGTTATAAAATGGAAAATCAGGGGATAATTTAGATAGTATAACAACATTACGTAAAATATCACTAAATAGATATATAATAGAGGGAGGGGTAGTATCTCATTAATTGGTCATCATTTTATAAGTATGAAATAATTATGAACTCATGGGAACATAGTTATTTGGAAATAAAAAGGCTTATATGAAAGGAATTGATTGAATGGTAACAAGGGTGGATATAACCCATTACATTGCTTGGTAGATTCTTAAAAAATTGGAGGAGAACCATATAACCTTATAAAATAACTAGGAGAGATCTTGATAGAGAATATAAGAGTAACTTCATGATAAAAATATTATGATTGAATAAGAAAAAGATAATGGATTGATATTTATATATATAGGGACATATTTATTTATTAATTTTTGAACTTTAGCCTTGAAAATATACGTAAAAAATACCAAACCAATGATCTTCACATTGTTTCTACCCATGACATTTTCTAATAGAAAATGGTTAGTAAGATTTTAATTTAGTAAGGACCAAAATTATTTAATTAATAATATTTTATAGGTGGAAGAATTTCCATATCATAAATATTTGGTTAAAACATTAAATATTCTTTAGATTTGGAAAGATTCATTGTAGGTTTGTAAAATCAAAGTTATCTTTTTAAAAACCCATATTTTAATAAATAATAATATTTTTGTCCAACAAATAACATTATTATTTTTATTAAACAATTTTTATTTCATTATGCTATAATATTACTTACCATATATTTATTATATATTTATTTTTAAACTAAAAAATTGGCCATCTTATAAAAGTTTGAAAAATAAAAAAATTGGAAAATTATGTTGTTTTGATTTAAAAAGCATTTACCATACGAAAATAATTTTATAAATTTTAAAAATCTAATGATTAAATAAAAATACTTATTTTTTTAAACATCAATTTAATGACATATTCAACTTTATGACCCTTTTAAAAATTACAACGGACATTATGACATTATATTATACATTAAATTTAATTATTTAGTATATGTAATACAATTTAATGGAAATAAAATTTATTTTGAAACCATGAATTAGTCATAAAAGTGTATGATATATTTTAAGAAAATATAATTTTATTTCTTTGTTTCTAAATAATATATTTATACTATTTATCATATATTCAGGTGCATTTTAAATAAAATTGATAAAGAGATAAAATAAAAAAAGATTTTATTTCTAAAAAAAATTCCACCTTTATATAACAAATTTCTATATAGAAAACCCTTTATTACATAAACATATTCCTTAAGTGTAAGTTGTACAATATCAGTAATTTTATGGGGTTTCTTGATGAACATTTATTGGATGGTGAGTTCTATAAGCTTGAATATCACCCATAATCGATTCCACTAAAGTTTATTTGTTAAATCTTATCTTGGGATGGGTCAACGATAAAACCTATTGATTCCAACCATTTGAAGCTATAATAAATTTGTTTTATAAGGGATGATCCTACTAGTTTTTTCATCACTTATTCCTTTTGTATAAATTTGGTTTTATTGTTAACATTAATATTTACTAATCATAATAGGCACGTTAAAACTACTATATTACCAGTGGTTGTAATGTTCAAAGATCGAAATTAACAACTGTCATATTATAGATTTATTTCATAAAAGTTATTAATTTTTATTCATGTTCATATTGTGGTGCATGTGTTACATATTATAATACATTATTAAATGGGAAATAACTTATTTAGATGGTAAATTTCTTTTATAACATTATGGTATATTACAAATATATCCTAGGAATCTTCTAAGAGTTATAATGGATGTGGTAGATGAAATCCTATACCTCCCTATGATATGAAAGGTAGGAATTTACAATAAAATATTCAAGTATCATAATGTGTTTAAACATTAAGAAGATGGATAAATGTCCCTTACTAGAAAATCTAAATTTTATTATCCTCAATGGATATTCCTTCTTAATGAAAATGAAAAAATTCAAACGTTAGATTATTCATTAATTGTGGTACCCCTACAATATTAGATCCAATATATAGAACTATAAGAACTAGGTAGATGATAATTTTTATTGAGGCCTCAGAGCAGAGATAATTATATAAATAAAAATGATATAGGATCAATGTGCAGTTGATGGGAGGTTTATGGAATCCCAATATGATGAATTGTTTTCCCTAGACTAGTAGGATAACATGATCTACTTATGTATGTTCATAATTAATTCCATTAATATTTTAATGGATAAATAAGAACCCCATTAGAGTATTATATCAATACAAGTACTGGGTCAGTCAATTTCATTCTTAATTAAAAGATTCACATAAGGTTGAACATTGTTTTTCTAAAAGTTTTTTCTCATGATATGACCATTTTGGATAGTTAGGTCATATGTGGTTCTCCCACATTCTAAAGGAGGGTAACCTCTTAGTCAACACGAGCTATGATGAATGTACCTTTTATAAGAAGCGAGGATCATAGTTCAGATCATCCATTAAGGTATCTTGTTTCCTAGTCCAAAATACCCATATAGATTGGTTTAATGTTCAAGAATCCATCCCAATGAAAAAATAGGTTTCCCTAATGAAATTAAATGATGGGAAAACATGAATCTAAGATGAAATTTTGAATGGGTATTATAATTTCTCTAATTGTATCTAAGTATTGGTTACTCTATAATTTAAATCTTCATAGAAATTCACTCTGTAATTTGTCTCCAATTGGGGAGGAATTTAAGTCCCATGAAAGGAGTAGTGTGGTGTAATTTTGTTAAGACAGGTCCATAAAATGGGATTTATACATATCACTATGATTGGAATTAGAACCCTTGAAGTTAAGTGTTGGTTAATGTGGCATGATATGATGTTTTCGGTAATGTATCAGGGACCTTAGTGGTTCGTTTTAAGATCGTACATCCTTAACTACTTCGAAATAATTTAAATCCATGTAGATTAGAATACTATGTGAAATGATAATATCAATTATTTGGGTATGACTTATTCTAAGGTGTCGTTTCTAGATTACTCCAGCAGATGATATAGGTGAAGGAATTCTTGGGAAAACTTAAGTTAAATATAGTCATGAGGAATTTAAAGAAACCAATATTTGAATCTTAACTCAAGGAGTATGAGGAAACCAATAGTAGAAAAAAAAACACAAGGAATATGAGGAAACCATGATGAGTATCTAAACTCAAGGAATATGAGGAAATGAAGAGGAGGATCCTAACTCAATTTATTTAAGGTAACATATTATAGGATCTCAACTCATGTTATTTTAGGAAACACTAAAGATTATAATAACTCATGGAATTTGATAAAACCATGTAAATGATCTAGATATGAGGAATATGAATAAACCATGTGCGGTTTCGAAACTTAAGGAATATAAAAAATAATGATCTTGATCTGGGAACAAGTTATATTAGGAAATCGAGATTAGGATGTCAACTTAATGTATTTGATGAATCCAAAATGTGTATCTCAACTCATGTCCTATGATGAAACCATGAAGATGGACTTTATGAAATAGATTTGAGTCAAATAAGAGAATTGTCTTAACTAAATTAATAAGATGGAACCAATAGGAGGATATCAACATAATATATTTTTGTTGTATATTAGTATTATCGTCACTAATGATATTGTCTAGGATCATGAGTGGGGTTTTATGTATCCCAACTTAATTTTTTGACCTGACCCAAAAAGATCATAGTGCAAAAATCAATATTTCGTGAGTGTATGTGATTGTAGTAGAGGTATTGAGTCGATGTACTAATAGTAAATCATGTCATGTATGTTTATATGGTGTGGAAGGGAATGAAATCCATGGACCATACCAATATGGTGGGGATGAGTGTTGATATAGGAGGTATTGGTGGATTGGATTCCTAACAAATGGGCTTAGGTGAATCGGTTTCCAAGGAATAGTATTGGGTGAAGTGGCACTATATTTTTTATGTCTCGGATATGTGACCCCAATTTAGTCAAATAGAGAGAAGTGGATTATCTATTTTAGAGTCTTGAGATGAGTGAGAACCCATCCATGAGAACTTATCTGTAACACCCGAGATTTTTATGAGTAATATTTTGTTTTCATATATCATCAAAGGAATATTTCACTACACACTAGATTGTCTTACTTTAAACACAATCGCGACCTTCCTCGATAGCTTGCGTTGTACGCAATACCGAGTTTCACTAAACGACGATATGCTATTAAAATATTATTAAAACTAGCCGTTATGAATAGTAATAACCACTTTTTGAAATTTTATATATTTTATTTTTCAAAATGGACTTCATTTTTGGATTCGGAGTATCGAAATTAGCATACGGTGAAATTTTGGTATTTTTCTGAAAACTTTCAATTTTTGATGAATAGTGAAACCACTAAGTGGTAGTTAAAAAACTGAATTTTTCATAAAACGTAATTTTACAGCTTCTGTGAGTGGAATTTCGAAAATCCGAGAGACACGGTTAATATCAAGAACTAAAATGTGGTTCAATGAGATGAAAATAATTTTTGGTGAATAGTAACTTTTTACTTTTTTTACCACGGTAAAAAGTAAATAGGGTAAGTAAGGGTAAAGATGATATTATTATTACCCTAAAACATGTCCTAATTCTATTGGATAAGTGTAATTCGACCAAAAACAAACTTAGTAATAACATATGACCATTTAACCCCACATGGATTAGATTAAGACATTTATTATTAATTTATTTAAAGAAGGGTTAAAATAGTTAAAATCAATGTTTAATAAGTAAATAATTTTTAATATGGGGTTATACATAAGATAAATTCGACTATAAATGTTAATTAGAAAGATAAAAAGATTTCCTACATAATGGTATTTTATTTGTAATTTTTAGACGTTAAATAATTTAATTTATTTTTGACACAATGATGATGCAGTAATTATATTATTAATGAAATATTTACATAATTGATGTTATAAATGCCCAAATAAATGTAATTTGAGACTTTTTATGAATCCCACTAATTTTATAGGTTATTATGATATATTAGTGTTGATTTAATAAACTTGGTTCGAACATATAACTCTGTTATGACTTTCCCAAAAATCATATATCAAATAGTGTCAAAATTGACACAAAATAGTTTTTAAATCAAATATTATATTATTAATTGTTATTTTATTCCTAAAAATCTAAGGTTCGGAAAAATGACTTATATAAGGATATATATATTAATAATAAAAAATTTGGGGTTCGTTTGGCATGTTATAGTAAGTGTATTAACCATATAGTGAAAGAAAACAAAAAGACACGGTAAACGTTAAATTATTTAACTCAGAGTTATATCTAATTGATAAGGTTAAAATAATAACCTAAACTTGTCTAAATCCTATTGGTTGATAGTATTTCGACCCATCCCCACTTTAGCTTCGAAATAAGACCCTTTTGAGCCATTATAAACCGATTTTTACTTTAATATAAAATAATATTTTGAGATATTCTTAAGGTGCCCCTCTCCTCCCTTATAAAAGGGCACCTCCTCCCCCTCCTCCTCACACCAATTTGAGCACTCAAGCTCGGCCAACCCCTGCCATTTTCTCCTCTCCACTTCCCTAGAATAATCCTAGAGGTCCTGGTCTTCTTCAAAGACCAATCTTAGTTCCCTAAGTGGAGGATTCAAAGAGGCGTTTCAAAGAAGAGGTAATATCCATTACCGATCTTTTCAATTTCATTTTTCTTCAACTTCTTCTTTTTAGTTGTTTCATGATAAAGTAATAACATCAGTATTACTTACATACTGATATGTTATTATAAATATGAAACAACCCTAATTCACCTTCTATCCATCCTACGGAAAAATGAAATCACCGCGCGTGCGTACGTACGGAATACCGTCTCCACGCCGTGGTGTAATCTATTTTCCACCATCACCTTACAAGGATGGGTATAATGGTGTAATGAGTAACTAGATATGATTATTATAAAGTTATATTGATACTGAAATAGTATTAATACACTTAAATACAATTCCATGATCATGGGAACAATATCATCGCTCGTGCGTACGTACGGAATACCGTCTCCACGATGTGATGCGACTCGTTCTACATGATCATCATTAAATAGTAATTATATAAATGAATTGAATGAATAAATATGATATATGTTAAACTAATACCATTCTGGATATAAGTTATCTATAACCTTAAAAGAAGAATAAGAATTTATTCGGCAAAACACGCATAAGAACAAAAGGCAATAAAGACCTGAGTAACAAGTAGCAATGAAATATTACTAATAAGAAGCTAAGAATATGACCATATATGATATCATATCAATATATATGATTCTATAATAACTCAATAACATTATTTAAACCATTATACAGGAGCTTCGGACACGTACAAATCAAATTGGACCTATGGTAAGGGAAATATCACAATCTCATTTTCATCCGAGATTGTTTATACTTTGAAATGTACTTGGGTGTATTTTATCATCCACATCCATGTTTTTTCAATATGTAATATTATTTCCATACACTTACAATTTTTTTTTAAATTCAATTTTACCCTTCAGTGAGTTGTTATTAAAAGATATGAAAGGAATCTTTTGTCGTTTTTCGTATGAGGTACTTTTTGACTTTTCCGACAAAAGTACGAAGAATGTTTTTTTTAACATATACGGCATGAATGGATTTCTAAAACATTATTTCCAAGAAGCTTCATTTACAAGTATTAAAGTTTATTTTTAATCAACTTCTTTTAGTTTATAATTATATGACATGTTAAGAAAAGAAAAGTGTTTTTGAAGAAGAAAGGATATTTTCCTCAAGAATGGAGTTCAAGTGTTTTATCAAAATTATTTTCCATCTATGATAATAAAGGGTTCTGTTTTTATCCCTATTATTACATTGATTTTATCATGTTGTGATAGAATTATTTTTATGAATTCCTTTATCTTATATGAATTGTTTTATGATGTCACAATGTTTAAGATTCCCATTTTTATTACGTGGGTTACACTATGATGTATGGTTTATGATTATGTGGCACACATAAGAAAGGATTCATTATAAGAAGGGTGAGACCTATATCTCCCTCAAATGCATTGGGTAAAGATTTTATATCTCATGAGATAGACATGGCTGGAACGGTAGGTTATACCGGTTCAGTGAAACAGGACTGGAACGAGGGTGACTCGGTTCAGAAAGGGACTTTGTCCACTGATAGTCTTGGCAATGAGTCATGACTAACAAGAAATGATTTTACATGATTATGTGTGCATACTAAAAAGTTTCAAGTTTCATGTTATGATTATGGGGATCTCATTTTCACTTCTATGATTTATTCCATGTTAAGATATTATGATCTCTTTTGCAGGTTATGATTTTCAAAAAGATATGATATGATTTTTATTTCCTTTATTTGCCCTTGTTGAGCATTTGAGCTCACCCTTTTTGTATGTTTTCTTTTCCCCAGGTCAGGAAGATGGATATTAAGTAGAATATGCTAAAAGGGACCCTAGATATGATGAAATAAATGGGAGAAACTGTAAAAGATTTATGAACCAGTTGTTTATGTTTCCCAGTTTCTAAAGAAATTATACCTATACGGTCCTTTTTGGTTTTGTCATATGTTGTAATAAGTGTGCTTCAATTTTGAAGTATTAACAATGTATGTAAAGTATGGGTTGTTATAGTTGGTATCAGAGGAAAGGTATAGTCAACCTTTGGAAACTAGGATGTGAAAGCCTTAGTAAGAACCCTAAGGATAAGTCTAAGCATAGAACACAATCTTAGTGTTTTAGAAATGGCCATTAATAACCTAGGATAAGACCTTAAGTGTGAAATTTTATCCCTGATTATGTGGTTTTACTATTATAATTAGTGTTGCTCACACTATTCTTCTTGGTTTTAGTCAATGGCTGGAACCCGAAGGAACCGTGTTAATGCGGAATGCGATGGGAAATGCAATGATTGTCCCACTGAGAAACCAAACGATATGGGAGCTGGAATGCAAAATCTTGTAGCCATGCTCACACAACTTTCTCAAGCTATGAATCATGCAGGACTTCCAAACGAGCAAAGGAAGGAGCAACATTCTGTTGAATCCTTCATGAGGCAGCGTCCACCTTCTTTTAGCGGGTCTACTGATCCATTATTTTCTGAACAATGGATTATTACTACTGAAAAGATATTTTTAGTTCTTCAATGTTCTGAACATGATAAAGTCATCCTAGCAGTGTATCGTTTGGAAGAAGATGCTGATCAATGGTGGAATCTTATTAAGAATATGAGGCAAGGGGGTGAAATTGAGTCTATGGAATGGGACGAGTTCAAGAACTTATTTTTCAATAAGTACTTCCCTCATATTCTCCGAACAGAGATGGAGAAAGAGTTTCTTGAACTGAAGCAAAGGGATGATGAATCTGTTGGTACCTATGAAGCAAATTTTACAAGAGTTGCAAGGTACGCTTCTGGTATTATTATCCAACCTGAGAGTAAGATCAATCGATTCTTTAGTGTCTTAAAACCAAGTCTTCGAAGGGCGTTAGCCATAGGGGACTTCAGTAGCAACGAGGAAATCGTTCGATGTTCTCTCAAAGTCGAGATGGAGATTGGAGTAACCCATCAGTCACATGGGTTTGATAAGAAGAGGAAGATGGAATTCAAAGGAAAATATAAAGAGCACACTGAAAAGAATATGAGCTTTCCCTTATGCTCAAAGTGTGGAAAGAAACATGGAGGGAGTTGTCTTAAAGGGACAAGTAAATGTTTCAAATGTTGAAAGGAAGGTCATCGGGCATTTGAATTCCGCGATAATGGGAAGAAAATGTCTAATGATGCAAACAAAGGAAGGGATACATAGAATGAACCTACTACACATAAATGTTTCAAGTGCAAGGAGATGGGGCATTATGCCAATCAATGCCCAAATCCAAGGGTTGATGATGATGGTCGACGTCAACAAAATCTTAAGGCTAAGGACAAAGGAAAGTCACATGGAATTTCTATCAGCGATGTGGAGTACGATAACGAAGTGGTGAAAGGTACACTTACCATCTACTCTAAAGTAGCAAATGTTTTATTTGATTCTGGATCCACCCACTCTTTTATTTCTGAAAAATTTTCTAAGGGTATCACCGTATTACCTCAACAATTAGATGTTGAGTTAGCTGTGATAACACCTAATGGCACAACAGTCGCATCAAAAGTTTATAATTCTTCTCCAATTGACGTTTGTGGGAAAGTGCTTCCTGAAAATCTTGTGATCCTTCCTTTAGTGGAATTCTATGTGATTCTTGGCATGGATTGGCTTTCTTTATACGGAGCTCATATCAATTTCCAAATAAGGGAAGCCACATTTCATATTCCAGATCAATCTATGATCGCCTATCAATGCAAGGATGAACATAACCTTCCAGGGGAAATTTCTTCCATTTTATGGGTATTGATTCCACTAAGTGAAGGTTATTTATCTCAAATGGTTGGTGATAAACTCACGATTAAGAATATGCCCATCATACGGGATTTTGATGATGTCTTTCCAGAGGAATTACTAGGTCTTCCACCAAATCATGAAGTTGAGTTTTCAATAGAACTCGTACCGTGTGCTTTGCCTATTTCAAAGAAACCTTATAGAATTGCCCCAATTGAGTCGCAGGAATTGAAGAAGCAACTCCAAGAGAATCTTGATAAGGGATTCATACGCCCTAGTGCGTCACCTTGGGGAGCACCTGTTCTATTTGTTAAGAAGAAAGATGGATCAATGAGACTCTGCATTGATTATCGAGAACTTAACAAGATCACTATCAAGAACAAATATCCTCTCCCACGCATTGATGACTTATTTGACCAACTACGCGGAGATCAATACTTTTCCAAGATTGATCTTCGTTCAGGGTATCATCAATTAAGGGTCAAAAGGGAGGATATACCAAAGACGGCTTTCCGTACAAGGTATGGACACTATGAATTTATAGTGATTCCATTTGGTCTTACTAATGCCCCTGCTATTTTCACGGATCTAATGAATAGAGACTTTAGAGACTATCTTGATCAATTTGTGGTAGTCTTTATAGACGATATTCTTGTCTATTCAAAGAGCACGGAACAGCATGAAGATCACTTGAGAATTATATTGAAGACCCTGAGAAAGGAGAAGATTTATGCCAAATTTACCAAGTGTGAATTTTGGCTTAAAAAAGTTGCATCTTTGTGTCACATAATCTCAAAAGAGGGGATATCTGTGGATCCAGCAAAAACAGAGGTTATCGAAATATGGTCGATACCAACAACAGTAACTGAGATCCGAAGTTTTCTTGGTTTGGCTGGATATTATCGACGTTTTTTGAATGATTTTTCACGATTATCTAATCCACTCACCAAGTTGACTCGGAAAGTAGTTAAGTTTGTCTGGACGGAAGAATGTGAAGAGAATTTCAAGGAGTTGAAAAGAAGGTTATCCAGTGCACCTGTGCTCACACTGCCTTGTAGTGGAGAAAGGTTTGTGATCTACAGTGATACATCCAAGAAGGGATTAGGGTGTGTTCTTATGCAAAATGATATGGTGATAGCTTATGCCTCACGACAGTTGAAAATCCATGAGATAAATTACCCAACACATGATTTGGAGTTAGCTGCGGTAATCTTTGGATGAAATATTTGGAGGCATTACCTTTATGGTGAAAGGTGTGATATTTACACTGATAATAAAAGTTTAAAGTATATCTTCACACAAAAGGAGTTGAATATGCGTCAAAGAAGATTGTTGGAGCTGATTAATGATTATGACTGCTCAATCCATTACCACCCTGGGAAAGCAAACAAGGTGGCAGATGCATTAAGTCGACAAGAACATGCTAGTTTATCCATGATGAGGATCACAAAAGATCTAATATTTATGGATTTACAAAGGATGGATCTTGGAATTATAATGGAAGGGGAAAAATCTTATCTTTCTCAAATGAATGTTCAACCATCTATACATGTGAAGATTAAAGAGGCACAGAAAGAAGATGTAGAGTTACAAAAGAAGGTGAGAAATGTTCCTGAATTCAACATTGACTGTGATGGGATAATAAAGTTCAGGAATCGGGTTTGTGTTCCTCCCATCCCCGAATTAAAGAAGGAGCTGCTGGATGAGGCTCATAGTTCTTCATTCTCTATTCATCCTGGAAGCACGAAGATGTATAGGAACCTGAAAGAGTACTTCTGGTGGGATGGCATGAAAAGAGATGTTGCTGAATATGTCTCTCGATGCTTGGTTTGTCAACAAGTTAAAGCTGAGAGACAGATGTTACAACCATTACCCATACCCGAATGGAAATGGGAAAACATCACTATGGACTTTGTCACAGGACTTCCTAAAACATCAAAAGGAAATAATGCTATCTGGGTCATAGTTGATCGTCTTATAAAGTCCGCACACTTCATTTCTATTAGAGAGGATTTCTCTCTAGATTAGCTTGCCAGGATATATGTAAAGGAAGTGGTACGATTGCATGGAGTACCACTTTATATTATATCTGATCGGGATCAGAGATTTACCTCGAAGTTCTGCCGAAGTCTTCTGCATACTCTGGATACAGAGTTGAGTTTCAGCACTGCTTATCATCCTCAGACAGACGGACAGTCTGAGAGAACAATTCAAACCCTAGAAGATATGTTGAGAGCTTGCTCCATGGAATTCAATGGAGGTTGGGATCAACACCTACCTTTGGTGGAATTTTCTTATAATAATAGTTTTCACTCCAGTATTCAGATGGCTCCTTATGAAGATCTCTATGGAAAGAAATGTAGGACTCCAACTTGCTGGGATGAAGTTGGGGAAAGAAAGCTATTAGGACCTGATCTCGTTGATGAAATGGCAGAAAAGGTCAGATCTATTCAACAACACATAAGAGCAGCTCTGAGTCGACAGAAAAGTTATGCCGACAACCGAAAAAAAGACCTAGAGTTTGAAGTGGGTGATAAAGTGTTCTTACGAATCTCTCCCTGGAAGAGGGTTATGAGATTTGGAAAGAAGGGGAAGTTGAGCCCTAGATATATCGGTCCTTTAGAAATACTGGATCGTGTTGGGAAGGTAGCTTATCGATTGGCGCTTCCACCGAATCTCTCTCAAGATCACGATGTGTTCCATGTATCTCTCCTGAGAAAGTACATACCTGATCCTTCACATGTACTTAGCTCAGAAGTTGTATCGCTGGAGCAAGATCTTTCTTATGAAGAACAACCGATTGAGATTCTGGATCGTAGTGAAAAATTCCTACGAAACAAGACCACTCGATTGGGGAAAGTTTTATGGAGGAACCACCAATTAGAAGAAGCTACATGGGAGCTTGAGGATATAATGAGGGAGAAGTATCCTCATCTGTTTGTTACAAAGTGACGAATTTCGAGGGAGAAATTCTTTTTAAGGGGGGTAGAATGTAACACCCGATATTTTTATGAGTAATATTTTGTTTTTATATATCAGAAAAGGAATATTTCACTACACACTAGCTTGGCTTACTTTACACGCAATCAGGACCTTCCTCGATAGCTTGCGTTGTACGCAATACCGAGTTTCACTAAATGACGATATGTTATTAAAATATTATTAAAACTAGTTGTTATGAATAGTAATAACCACTTTTTGAAATTTTATAAATTTTATTTTTCAAAATGGACTTCATTTTTGGATTCAGAGTATCGAAATTAGCCTACGGTGAAATTTTGGTATTTTTCTGAAAACTTTCAATTTTTGATGAATAGTGAAACCACTAAGTGGTAGTTAAAAAACTGAATTTTTCATAAAAATTAATTTTACCGCTTCTGTGAGTGGAATTTAGAAAATCCGAGAGACACGGTTAATATCAAGGACTAAAATTTGGTTTAATGAGATGAAAATAATTTTTAGTGAATAGTAACTTTTTACTTTTTTTTACCACGGTAAAAAGTAAATAGGGTAAGTAAGGGTAAAGAAGATATTATTATTACCCTAACACATGTCCTAATTCTATTGGATAATTGTAATTCGACCAAAAACAAACTTAGTAAAAAAATATGACCATTTAGCCCCACTTGGATTAGATTAAGACATTTATTATTAATTTATTTAAAGAAGGGTTAAAATAGTTAAAATCAAAGTTTAATAAGTAAATAATTTTTAATATGGGGTTATACATAATATAAATTCGACTATAAATATTAATTAGAAAGTTAAAAAGATTTCCTACATAATGGTATTTTATTTGTAATTTTTAGACATTAAATAATTTAATTTATTTTTGACACAATGATGATGCAGTAATTATCTTATTAATGAAATATTAACATAATTGATGTTATAAATGCCCAAATAAATTTAATTTGAGACTTTTTATGAATCCCACTAATTTTCTAGGTTACTATGATATATTAGTATTGATTTAATCAACTTGGTTCGAACATATAACTCTGTTATGACTTTCACAAAAATCATATATCAAATAGTGTCAAAATTGACACAAAATAGTTTTTAAATAAAATATTATATTATTAATTGTTATTTTATTCCTAAAAATCTAAGGTTCGGCCAAATGACTTATATAAGGATATATATATTAATAATAAAAAATTTGGGGTTCTTTTGGCATGTTATAGTTAGTGTATTGACCATATAGTGAAAGAAAACAAAAAGACACGGTAAAAGTTAAATTATTAAACTTAGAGTTAAATATAATTGATAAGGTTAAAATAATAACCTAAACTTGTCTAAATCCTATTGGTTGATATTAGTTCGACCCATCCCTACATTATCTTCGAAATAAGACTCTTTGGAACCATTATAAACCGATTTTGACTTTAATATAAAATAATATTTTGAGATATTCCTAAGGTGCCCCTCTCCTCCCTTATAAAAGGGCACCTCCTCCCCCTCCTCCTCACACCAATTTGAGCACTCAAGATCGTCCAACCCCTACCATTTTCTCCTCTCCACTTCCCTAGAATAATCCTAGAGGTCCTGGTCTTCTTCAAAGACCAATCTTAGTTCCCTAAGTGGAGGATTCAAAGAGGCGTTTCAAAGAAGAGGTAATATCCATTACCGATCATTTCAATTTCTTTCTTCTTCAACTTCTTCTTTTTAGTTTTTTCATGATAAAGTAATAACATCAGTATTACTTACATACAGATATGTTATTATAAATATTAAACAATCCTAATTCACCTTCTATCCATTCTACGGAAAAATGAAATCACCGCGCGTGCGTACGTACGAAATACCGTCTCCACGCCGTGGTGTAATCTATTTTCCACCATCACCTTACAAGGATGGGTATAATGGTGTAATGAGTAACTATATATGATTATTATAAAGTGATATTGATACTGAAATAGTATAAATACACTTAAATACAATTCCATGATCATGGGAACAATATCATCGCTCGTGCGTACGTATGGAATACCGTCTCCACGATGTGATGCGACTCGTTCTACATGATCATCATTACATAGTAATTATATAAATGAATTGAATGAATAAATATGATATATGTTACACTAATACCATTCTAGATATAAGGTATCTATAACATTAAAAGAAGAATAAGAATTTATTCGGCAAAACACGCATAAGAACAAAAGGCAATAAAGACCCGAGTAACAAGTAACAATGAAATATTACTAATAAGAAGCTAAGAATATGACCATATATGATATCATATCAATATGTATGATTCTAGAATAAGTCAATAACATTATTTAAACCATTATACAGGATCTTCGGACACGTACAAAGCAAATCGGACCAAAGGTAAGGGAAATATCACCATCTCATTTTTATCCGAGATTGTTTATACTTTGAAATTTACTGGGGTGTATTTTATCATCCACATCCATGTTTCCTCAATATGTAATATTATTTCCATACACTTACAGTTTTTTTTAAATTCAAATTTACCCTTCAGTGAGTTTTTATTAAAGGATTTGAAAGGAATCTTTTGTCGTTTTTCGTACGAGGTACTTTTTGACTTTTCCGACAAAAGTACGAAGAATGTTTTTTTTAACTTATACGGAATGAATGGATTTCTAAAACATTATTTCCAAGAAGCTTCCTTTACAAGTATACAGGTTTATTTTTAATCAACATCTTTTAGTTTATAATTATATGACATGTTAAGAAAAGAAAACTGTTTTTGAAGAAGAAAGGATATTTTCCTCAAGAATGGAGTTCAAGTGTTTTATCAAAATTATTTTCCATATAAGATAATAAAGGGTTCTGTTTTTATCCCTATTATTACATTGATTTGATCATGTTTTGATGGAATTATTTTTATGAATTCCTTTATCTTATATGAATTGTTTTATGATGTCATGATGTTTAAGATTCCCATTTTTATTACGTGGGTTACATATGATGTTTGGTTGATGATTATGTGGCACACATAAGAAAGGATTCATTATAAGATTGGTGGGACCTATATCTCCCTCCAATGAATTGGGTAAAGATTTTATATCTCATGAGATATACATCGCTGGAACGGTAGGTTATACCAGTTCAGTGAAACCGGACTGCAACGAGGGTGACTCGGTTTAGAAAGGGACTTTGTCCACTAAGATAGTCTTGGAAATGAGTCATGACTAACAAGAAATGATTTTCCATGATTATGTGTGAATGCCACAAAGTTTCATGTTTCATGTTATGATTATGGGGATCTCATTTTCACTTCTATGATTTATTCCATGTTAAGATATTATGATCTCTTTTGCAGGTTATGATTTTCAAAAAGATATGATATGATTTTTATTTTCTTTATTTACCCTTGCTGAGCATTTTAGCTCACCCTTTTTGTATGTTTTATTTTCCCCAGGTCAGGAAGATGGATATTAATTAGAATATGATAAAAGGGACCCTAGATATGATGAAATAAATGGGATACACTGTAAAATATTTATGAACCAGTTGTTCATGTTTCCCAGTTTCTAAAGACACTATACCTATACGGTCCTTTGTGGTTTTGTCATATGTTGTAATTAGTGTGCTTCAATTTTAAAGTATTAACAATGTATGTAAAGTATGGGTCGTTATATTATCAGTATGATGACCGAGTATAAAAGGTAGGTTGAAGTAGCACCTTGGTAGGTGACCTGAGTGAACTAAAAGCTAGGCAGGTGACATGAGTGAAGGGGATATAATTTATTTGACATCAAAAAATGGTTCCTCATGTAGGTGAGATAGGTTATGTTGTTCCTAGGTAGGTGGATTAGTTATCATGTGGTCTAGAACCTAGTTTTTTTTACACTATGTTAGTTTGGAACACATGTATTGGTGCTTAAGTGATATGGTGACAATGTTTTTGGCACCCAAGTGGATCATCCCTAGCTGTTCCAGTGGATTAGGTTGTCCATCACATGAAACACGGAACTAATCAAGAGTGATTGAGTAAAAAATTATTATTATCTATTTCTAGGTTTTGATATTTTTCTCTCCTATTCATGGGAAAATTGTGACTCTTGTAATATTCCTATGAAAATATTCTTCCTGGTATGGAGGCTTGAATGAAGTGATTCAAAAGGAAGATTCCAATACAAAACGAAAATTTAGTATAGGCCCTTGGTGAAGTGTTTTCTAAGTATCATGGTTCTTATCTGTCTTAATGAACTGGAATCAAGGTGATAAAGTATTTAAAAACACATTTACTCTTGTAGCCAAGGAACAAAAATAATAAAGTAGGATTTGGCATTCAATTTTGATCCCCTATAATTAAGTTTTTATTTGAAATAACTTGAACTATGTCATTATAAAAGACATGGGATGCAAGATATATTTATCTGTTCTTAGGTGCTCCAAGTGTGCATTTCATGTCAAAAATTGGGAGGTAAGGATATCCTTTTATAGGAAACCCTCATCTCAGGTTTCTATTTATTGATGGTAACTACCTTAGGTGCATGATAATGTATATGGGCAGATGAGGAAGAGAGAACATGGATACATATATGAATAAAAATGCACATGATTGAGAGAACATATAGGGAAAGTTATATACGCAGTAAGTTTTTCATAGATAAATGAATTTGTGGGGTATCACATCCATGAAGAAAGGAATTCGTATAATTCACTGGGGTAAAAACTACCCAAAATTTAGAAAATCACCTTCCCAATCTAGAAAACCTGAAATTTTCATCAATAACCCTATTTTTTCTATAACATAGTCAAATAAAAGCCTATAAAATTAGTGATTCTCTTAGATATTAGTTTTACCCATATATGGAATTTTTAGAGGATGACAAGGGTATAATAGATAGATGAAGTTGATTTTCCTTGTTTTTATATTTTTCCCTAAAAATGGAATAAATATATGGTCTACTCCTAGTGGGTGTTTCATTCCACCATGACACTAAAATGGTAAATGTTTTTGAAGTGTATTTATCCCTTGGTTTCTAAAAATTCATTCATTACCTAGATATTCCATTTTCATTTTCATCTAGTATAGGAATACATTGAAATACACACTTGAATGTTTTCATTCGGGTGAAGACTATATCATCACATACTTGGAAAAGTGAATGGAATAGATTTTCTGGTAACAAAACATACAAATAATATTATAATATAGAATAATACATACATATATATATATATACTATTTATCTAGTATCAACATTAAATTACCTAAATTTAATAATATTTCTAGTTTACATTAATATTTAATTAACATTTTATCATGAGGGTTTGATGGATCCATTCTCACCAAGATACCCCCACAAATATCTCTCTATGTGTTAGGCTATCGTAGAGGTATTATCTTTTAGATAGATCTATCCTAATTTAATGTATTCATACTTCATATTTCTTTCACCCCCCTTAAAAAATTCATCCTCCTTTTTATTATCAGTGATTGATTCTATGCTTTGACTTCCTCTAAAAAAATTGTTTTCATATTTGATTGTTTACCTATTGTTGAATATTTTTTCTTACTTATACTATTATCTTTATTCCATAAACATTTATTAAACCATATATTGTTCTTAAATGATGGTGGATTTTGTATTATGGGATGGTGATGGTTTATTTTAGGTTTAGGACCTTCGGTTTCTCTAGTTTGGTGGTTTTTGTTTTTGCTGTGTTTTCATTTACAACCTTCACACATAGGAGAAAACAATCTTCATTTATTCTATTATGTTATTTCTAATCCTATTATGTTTAACCCCAAACTAGTTTTTCATTATGTTTCTCATGAATTATTTATATTATACATATGGATCACTATATGATGGTATATACGATCATGATTTTCCTTATAATTTTTCTCTTCTTGAGAATGGTTGTGGTTGTCCAAAAGGTCATATTTACTAGTGGTACCACGGTAGTGATGGTGCAGTAAGATATTTCCATTATATTTATTTCACCTTTTTTCATAGTTCTCTCATCTCAATTCACTAAATTTCTTATATGGTAGTATCTTGGTAGTTTTATTGATTCCATATTAAATTTTAGTGGTAGTGCATCTTTGATGTTATGGTAGATTAATGATGTTTTGATGTTTTATAGGGTGTTTATAATATAGGAAACAGATATACTGAATCACTAACTCGAATTTGGTTTTGGGATGATTTACATTCAATGGTGGGTTTAGTGTTTATTAATATATCTTATATTATCACTTTTTCTACGTTTGTTCAGTGTTGGTGGATCTTGGTGTTTTTTCCTTGATGTTTACAATAATAAATCAATGAGGATAATTCTACATAACTTCTACTTTGTGGTTAGTCAACCCCTCTATAGAAAATTAACAACATTCAAGATGGATAAGTCAATGTTGGGTGATAGTTTTTACATCCCCCTCATTTATAATGCCTTTATCATTTGAGGTTTATGTAAAATGTGGTGATTCTTGAGCATGATTTCCATGGTTTTCTGACATTTCCTTTGGGTATCTTTCGGTAGGATGATTACATTTCAAATACTCTATTTTTCATTAACCCGTTTTTGGGTTTTTTATTTTTTTATTTCCAATTGGTGTTTTTGGAGTTTCATTGCTAGAGCTGACGATGTGTTAGTTCACACTCATCCTTAATAAATATAATTTCTAAAAATAAAAAATAATCACCCAGATATTAATTATTATATTAACACTAATAATAATAATAAATTGACCCACTTAATTAGTAGAATGTATAATTATAAATTCAAAATTATCTACAATGATTAATTTATATAGTACCTTTGTTACCCATCCCACATAAATATACCTACATTTCTACATAATAAAAAAATTGTTTTCCCCATAAATGATATTAATTTTATCTTATTTATATTAAATTGATTTATTTTTATACATAGAGATCCATTAATTGAATTAAGAATAAAATAACCTTCAAATAAATTAATTCATTAATTAAATCCACCTTGTGGACCCTATAATTATGATGAACCATAATGAAATCTTAGTGGGACAAATGGTTCTTTAGTTCCAACCATAGACTATCCCATAGGGGGGTTTTCTTCCCCTATAGAGACTAGTGATTTTTGTTACCATCCAGTAAAATTTTGGTGGTTACCTACTACTACCCATGTTGAAATTAAATGTAATAAATAAAAAATTAAAATTCACATTTTTAAACTACATAAAATATTTAATATCATCATGAATTGACGTAAATTTAGTATTTAATAAATGCTCATGTTTTAATAACATAAATAGTATGTTTAAATGAATTATTTGTACATTAATTATTATGTTTAGGAATATTTCACTTTACATTTCAACTATGGTGTTCTGTGTCGGATTTTTTGATTATAAGAACTGGATTTATTGAATGTACATGAAGGATATGAAGGATTTATGTTCAAATGTTTAGTATTTGACAAATAGAGAACCATGAAGTATGAAAATCATTGAAATTGTTTTGGAAGATATTTCAACAAAGTATTTGGATGTTTATAATAATATTGTAAGACTAAAAGTTATCCCAGAAGAAAAAACTAGTTTTTTAGAGAAGAGATAATGTTAAAGGTATGGGAGTGGTATTAATGTGGTTATGGACAATGAAATACCTAGAATTTAATTGTTCATGAAGTTATTTTGGAGAATTCCCTAAGTAAATAATTATTTGACTACAAATCATTCCAAAATTTGAATTCATAGATGCTTTAAATCTATGTATAAAATATTCTATTAAATTGGTAATCTAGAAGTTATTTTTGATTATAATATTTTCTAGAAGTTATAGGTAGAATCCATGATGAAAACGTGATTATCATACTATGATTTGTGTTTATAAAGAAAATATAAAATGCATTACATAAGAGTAAATATGATGAATAAATAAGTGTTTATTTCATAATTTGGAACTAAATTGATATGTAATAGAAATTAGGATGATATTTAATGTTTATCAGGGAAGTTATATAAATGTTACATTTGTAGAATTCAATATAAATTTCAATGGGAATAACATTCCTACTCTACATAAGCGTATCTTGGGATGATGATGATGAAATGAAAAAGTATTATAGGATATCAAAATGTACTAAATTTAACTAGGATATTTTTTAAAATGAACTAGATTTCTCTATATGATAAATTTGAAAGTACTAGAGAACCACACGATGTTATATATAGGTCATTTATTGTAAAATTTAAATGTTAGGAGTGATAATATGTAAGGGTAGATTATCATGATGTACATGGGAAATATAAATACTTAATTTCCTTATATATAACTGTAATATATGATGTGTAAAGGTAATAAATTTTACATGTGATATTGGTAATGAAAATAAACTGAAAAAGTGTTATTAAATAATTGAATATTTATGAGTATAAAAGTTATAAGAACTAATATATAACGGTCATTAACGATCATAGAATGAAATTTATAATGTTTCAAAGATGAATTTATGTTTTAGCATATGTCATTGAACTTAACTGATAATTCATCTGATATATGAATGATTTTAATGTTATAATAGAGAATATTAATTAATGATTAATGGTGGTTCATGTTGAGATATCTTAGCAATTTAAATAGATTATTTGAGATGATTTATTAAATCATGTTATATATTGATCTATATTCCATGAATAATGATGTCACATAATTTCTTTGTTGTTGATGTGGATGTTAGTTCCATATAAAAGTATGTCACAAAATGAAAAGGATATTTATAAAATATCTAGAAAATTTCGTTGCTAGACAACATAAATTGTTGGCCTGAGACTTCATGATGTTGTCTTGAATTTTAATCTATATATTGTCCACATTAAAAAATGTTGTAAAATTTTTATGATTATGGAAAATTATGGGGAATAAGGATAGATCATAACCATATATAGATGGTTTAGTGAATTAAAAATTATATAAAAACTTTTCATAGTAGTTTTAGAAAAAAATAATAGAGGCGGAATATCAAATATTTGAAAATAGAGAAATTATTGAATTTAATTGAAGGTATAATTTTTTTCAGAAATGATTTAATGAATGTTGAAAATTCTATTACATTAAGTTTATGGGTGATGAAATAAGAGATGCACATATGATTTTTTTTAGATATATCTCATTTATTCAAGAATGAAGAGTCAAAGAAGAAGAAATATTTCCATTGTTATACTTGTATATAGAAGTGGATACAAATAAACATAATAATTCTATTAATGAATTCATTTCATCCAGAGGAAGTGATACTAATGATATATTATTAAAGAAAAAGTTTAATTCCCCTATTAAAGGAGTATAATCTTATCCCATATTGGAGAAGAAGTGAGTGGTGATTATGGATTTTAAGGAGGTAAATGTTTTTGAAATATGATGCAATAAGACTCCCATCCTGAACATAGAAAGACCCCCACATCTAGAAACTGATTTCTACCTTCAAAAAAAGTTATATATATGAGAAGAATAAGGAATGGCTCGTAGATCGATGTGTCTATCATAAATATTATAAGTGAAGTTATCCTTGAGATGTTTTAACCATTATTAAAATACACGAATCCATTAAAGTTAGTATAGTTGATTCTAGTACTCTCACACATCAGTGTCTGTATTCTATATGAGTTGGACCTTAGTGGTGAAACAAGTAAAATCCTTATATGTTCTTGTGATTTACATTCTATATCCATAATAATTATTTAGTGTGATCAGTATCAAGAGAAAAGGATATATTGAATGTGTTCCATCTAATGAGGGATAAAGATCTATAAAACATTGAGGAATAAAGAAAATGGAATTTTTTTAGTGAGTTTGCACTCTAATTTACCCCCACACTCAGGGTGATTGTAAGAATATTGGTCCCAATAGGTATACTTTGTTGGGTTATTACTAGTAATAAGTCTCCAATTATTTTTTAACAAGTCTACTTCATATCATATATAAAATTAGATACTTGTTAATATTTTCATATCATTATAACCTATACTACTTCATGTTGGACATAACATAAGAAAAATTCAATGTCATTATTTGAGTGGTTTTATTATTCTACCATTATTTTATCATACATTGAAAAAAATGATTAATGAATATTGATTTTATTAAAAACACATTATACAATTACAATGTAAATAATAAATGAATAGTGTCTCTCATGTATCTAATACCTTTAGATTTTAGATAAACATTACTATTCTAATGAGATATTTTATTTTTAAATGGATCTAAAAAAATATCCTACGATTAACCTAATAAAATATTATATCAACCCTATAAATGAATTATTCAATGAGATAATATTTTCAAAAGATGTATTTGATCCCTTGGTGATACCAAAATTATTTTGTCTATGTAATTACAGTATTATTATTAGAGTAATTCATAATGGATTAAAAATTCTATTAATAGACTAAAGATCAGTAATTAACCTTCCACTCTAAATAGATTTCATATCCTCATATAAAATACTAATATACTCTTCAAATATCAATTCCTCCAATGTGTGTTTTTTATAACACTTATAACAGAACCTTCCACCATTGTGGAAAAACAAGAAAAAAGATTGGGATGCAATATCATGCTTTCTAGGTTAGAATCTAGAAAAAGCTTAACCCCTTATGATGATCTCGTAATAAATTATAAAGACAATAAAAATATATGTAATTATTTTAAATAACATAAGGATGTTATTAAAATAAATATAGTGTCTCACACTAATATTCTATTTGAATGTAATAGTTAATTTGAAACCCTCATATATGTCAGGTTGAGTAAAAATGTTCATACATTATAGATTGTATAGTAGACAAATAAAGAATACTATCATTATATTACCTTAGTAACTACTTAAAGGGGTATTTTTTCTTAGTAATAAAAATTACATGAAACATTTTTAAGAACATATTTTTATAATTCTCCAACCCAAACCTCAGTTCCACCTTACAAATTTAATTTTTCAATATTATCTTATGAAATTTTTTTGATCAGATTATATAGATAGTAATAAAAATTACTTATGTTGTTTAACCTATGTATTTATCAAATAAGAACATTCAAACCCAAACATTTATATAATATAATGTTTTTATGTCATTTTTTATTAGTTGTATATCATTCACATGACATACTATAAATATGACAACATTTTAAATAACTATATTATAAGTACAAGAATCATCTAGGTTTATGGGAAAATTAAACTTATTTTCTGATTCATTAAATTAAATGTTCTAATTTTGAGAACATTTCTCCATCCCATAAATTGTAAATTGTAAGTTGCATACCATAAAAACATTGTTGGGAAGTAAAAAATTTGACCTATTACATAAAGATATACTCAATTAATTTACTATTAACAAGTTTTTGATGTCCATTTGATTTTTCTCATATTCATAATGAAAAATAATAGACTTTAATATTATAAAACTCATTTATTAATTTCATTGGTGAAAATGACTCCTCATAATTAGTACCATGAACTTATTTACAGATTTGATAACACCAGTCATTAATTATAGGTAAACTTTCTACCATATATATCCATTTTATTATTGAAAAACCACTAACACCCTATGGGACTCACCCTTTATGTGAATCCACTGACATCCAAAAATTATTAACATATATAGAGTATACCTCAAATTTCATGGACTCTATCTATTTCTTAGAATTAAACATACCAATATACTCTTAGTAACCATTGGGATTTTCTTCAATTATTACTAATTCACTGTCATTTTTTATAATCATCTGTCTATCTCAATCTTATAATGAATCTTACAAAAGATTCAATGATCATGTGTAACTATATTTAGTTATTTTTCGACTAACCCTTGGGGAACAATCCCACATTAAATCATAAGAACATTCCTATTTACTATTTTTGAATTTATCCAGGATCAACATTAATACAACTAAAACTAGAGAGACTATGATCCTTCTCAGGGGTAACACTATGTTGAGATAAAAATTGTGTATCTTTCTATCCAACATCATGTATTAGATGAATTAAATATTTTATCAATTTAGATCAAAAATCAATATTTCCATTGAAAAACTCTTACAGTGATACATTAATCCATTGACGAACATAAATTAAATTTTAGTTAGTGTTAATAATTTTAATGATATTGAATCAGATATTATATTATATGCAGAGGTAAAAGGTATTCCAAAGTTTAGACTTATACTGTTGAAAATATTGTTTTTTATTTTATTATTCTTTAAAATTTAGTATAAAGATTTTTTAAAATCATTAAATTTTGTTTTCATAACAATATTGTAATAACTTATATGAATATTTATAGAGGAGTAATTCATATCCTAAAAATGGTAAAACAACAGAATTTTCCAGTAATAATTTTGTTAAAATGAAATACACTCTCTTATATATGGTATTCATAATTGATGAAAACCACTAGGTTAACTTTGTTTGTGGAACCATTCAAAATCAATTAGAGGCACAACAAGTCTTTCAACGTACTACGGTACCACCCAAGCTATAATAAATTATTTTTTAAGATATTTGTATTGGTAAAAATAGATATTAATTTTTCTAAACTATAATAATGGAAAACAATAAATGGAATGTGTGCATTATTGTGTTATAAATTATTTAGAAAATTATTTAACAACTAATATAGAGTATAATTTAAGAATAATACTTAAAATTAAAAATAGAATTATATGGGAAGTGGTAAATATTTCAATCGTGAAAATGTTACACTATGTTTTTCCTATGTATAGGAATCCACCCCCACATATTAGTAAACATTCTACCCATGTGATATAAATTATTTTATAGAGTCAAATTCCATAAAAATAATAGAACAATGTGTAAAATGTTCGTCCCTATATTGATTTGGGGGTAAGAAAATAAAGTAACAATAAAGGAAAGTGTTTAAACAATGATTAAAAAATGATGAAAGACTATAATTCCATGATAAAGAAACCCCAATATATCCTAAAATATTTTAATGAGACCACTTGATACATTATTAAGTAATACAAAGGATCTAAAAAAAGAGTAAAAAATTTGTAATAGAAATCAGTATACATAAGCTAATGAAGAATGGAACAGAAAATGAGAAAGAAGATAGAAATAAAATAAAATAGAGGATATATATAAGTAAAAAGAGATATATAAAGGAAAACATATGGTTTATAATATAAAAATAAAATAGGGATAATAATGATTCTTCATAGAAAACCAAATAATATCATACAATTCAACTATTTCCCTTTAAAAATATATTTTATATCAAATAGATGAATCAAAATATATGAAATTTAGGGGAATTTTCAAATTGTTAATGATTAATATACTATTTATTGAAACATTCATACAAATATCTACATATCAACTTATTTATCATTCATATTTACCATTTCTTCTCTATTAATCTTCATATTTTTATTATAATAAATAATATACATTAGATAAATAATAATTTTAAAAAATTTTAGTTTTTTAAATGTATAGATAGATTCATTACTAATAGAAGACATGTTTTTTTATTATAAATTCTGACCCCCTTCTGAAACATTGAAATCATTGATATAAATTTTATATATTCTCTCATCAGCATAATATATATCAAAATTTATTCATCAACAATCCCAAAATTTCTACATTCATCACTAGTAAATTTTTATTCATTTTCCCCTATAATATGTATCTTTTTGTCAATATCACTAGAATTATCTACTCCATCATCATCATCACTATTTTTACCATATACATCCATGGACATGAAGATTATCTTTTTTAGGGATATTATTTCCCTGTCCATTATGAAAAAAAATCACATGTCAAAATTTGTTTCCTTATTCTTGATGATATTCTTGGTATTTATTCTTTATCTTCATATTGTTTATATTCTATCAACATAGGACTGTTTTTTAGAAAAATAATATAATTCAGTTCAAATTATTATATTTTTAGAGAAGATTTTCCATTAATTTTTTATTGTATTTTCTACCATTTCTAGAGATAATAGAGAATATTTTATAAAACATTATACCAATATTTAAAACTATATGCGAATAACCAACATCAACATCATAACTATTATTTTTCTAATTCAATTGTATCAATGGATTGAAATAGTTTTCATTTTAATCCTTCTCATTCTTCTTGAAAAAATTATCATTTCTCATCTCATAGTCTATTATAATGTTGATTAATTCATCAATAGGGAGTGTTTTGAAATTTATATTTTATAATGTTCTGGAATTATCATCCAACTTATTCAACAAGATGAAAAGTATTTCCTCAACCACTATTACATCTTCCAACTCCTCATCAAAACATTTTAATATATAAAAAACCTCATTTAACTTATGATTAAGCTAATAAAAATTTAATTATTATGTATATTAAGGGGTTTTAACATCAACCCCCAAATCTATGGCAACATATATAAGTCAACACCCGTAAACATTTCAGAATCTAAAGTATTAAGTCAATAATTCATCATATTACATTTTAGGATATTTAAGGTTTATAGTCCTAGATAATTATTCCATGAACCTTACGTAAATAAATATTACATAAAAAAGTTTAAATTTCGGCCTAGTATTCATTTTCCCCATCAAACGAAACATTAGAGATATAAAATCCTTTATTTTTGTTTATCTTATTTTTATTTTTTATCTTGATCTCCTCCTTCAAACCCAATGACTTTTTTTTTGAAATTTGTGATGAACACTAAAATCATAGTTAGGTACATATAAAAACAATCCTATTTATTCTTTAATACTCATAAAAAAAATTATTTTCAAAATAATTTTTGAGATCAAAATAATTAATTTCTGGCCAATGAAATAATTTTTTCCCCATAAAGATTCATAAAATAGTACATAAATATTTTAATGTGAAAAACAAAACCTATAATTTTTTTTCAAATCATGAAATAGTGAATACTTTTTTCAAAAATTTATACCTTAAACCCTCAAGATGTATCAACTAATATTATGTAATCATATTATTATTATATTAACTTGTGAAATCATAATATTTACATAAAAACCATATAAATAATTAAAAAATCATGTTTGTAACGTGATGATTTTTTTCATATCAGTATTAAAAATGGATTAACAATAATCTTTACAAATGGAATAACCTTAAAGGTAATAAATTAAATAACCTTCATAGTTACTAATAAAATAACCTTCACTATTTTAAATGGAATGACCTTTAGATTAACTTCCATCATTAATATTACCCAATTCATTGGAGGTCTATCATGGATAAACCTATAATCGTTTTATAATGGAATTGTTAATCATAAAAAACAATTCCTAATAACCATAGAATATCTATGACACATGACATATTATATAAAAATATTCTATTCAATCATAAGAAAATATTTTCAGATATTAACGTATCCCTTTCCTTAATAACATAATTTTTAAAAACTAAAATTCCAAAAAAAATAGAATGATGTTTTTTTATTTTCAAAAAACATAGAATCTTACAAAGTAATCCAAATATAAAAAAATTAATATGGTGGTTTAAAAGATATTTGACGTCAAATACGTTAAAATATATAATTACTTTACTCTTTTGTAAGGAATGTCAAAATATTCCCCAAAAAGATTCATTTTCAAAAAAAAATAATAAAAAATAGAAATAGAAGTTAATTTATAATTAATTTGTTCCCATAAAATTACATATAAAACTATTATAGATAATATGTACATGAAATAGATACATTTATAAAATAAATATTTAAAACACCAAAAATGATGCTTTTATAGTGAACTTCCCCTTTCCATGAGTATGAATCATCACATAAATTATTTATATTACTAAATAATAGAACTAGGTAAATTAATTATGTAACTAAAAATATTCTTAAATTTCATTTTTTATTTCAATTTTTTTAATGATATGTTATATTCAATTACATAATCAATTAATTTGATAATGGACATTTTGATTATATTCACCTATTATGTCCAAAATGACTTCGGAAGCTTGAGTATGGTCAAAGAAGAAATTTTTTCATCATATTTAGAATTATAATCATGAAATATAATATATATATATATATAAATTATAATATTAAAACCAATTATGAAATATAGTTATGAAAAATGAACTACAATACAATCATGGAGATGATAAATTGTACATATTCCTAAGTAACATTTCCATTTTTTCAAATATCATGATGAAAAGAAGGTGAGTGTTATTTTATCTTTATATAATGATCATTATGCAATAAATATAAAATTATATGTGTAAATAAACTTATATATATCATCCATATGATGTAGTGATGAATAAAAAACAAATTTCTTGGTGGAGGTGGTAGTCCACACGTACGCACAAACGACGTTGTCGTTTTCTTGGTAATAAAAAGGTATGAAATTATACAATATAATATCATTAAAAGATGATAAATAGGTAATTAATATCATATATATATATATATATTAAATCCATCATTATATTCAGCTAAGAGAGGTGATGATGGAAAATGAATTTCATCAGTTTGTGGGGTAAAAGTCTATTGTACACACAAACGATGGTTTTGATTTCCATTTGATGGAAAAAGATTTATATAGGTGATAAAAGTAACATAATAACATATCATTATATGTGATATGTTTTATTTATTATATCATATTGTTTTAATAATATTTTAGGTGGATCTAATAATAAATAACTCCAAATCATTTGTTTAAAAGCTACACCTATTCTTCAGACAATATCCATTACATTACACCTTAATCCCTATATGGTTTTTATTATACCTAAACTAAGACCTCTATAAAATATATAAGGGATTACTATAAGTCATTTGGGTAGGTATGGGATAAACCAAATTTCTTTTGAAGTGTAAATAAAAGAGGATGGAAGGTTCTGTTTTATAAAAGAGGATATGGGAACTATTGGAATTACATAAAGTATTAAAAAATATAAATTACTTTTCATGCAAAAATAAATCCAAAATGATATATTTAAAATATTTTATAAATTTGGGTGTATATTTTCCCATAAAAATAAATTTGAACATGTTTATACATTATTTTTACCATTATCTTTTCAATTTAACCCCCATTTACACTTATCACAGTTGTTGTATTATCAACATTTTTTATAATAAATGAGTAAATTAAGTTACTATAAATTTAATACAGCACATAAATGGCCCATGATTGATATTATAACCATAAAGTTTTTTATTTTCTTAAAAAAATAATTTTATGAATTTATAATAATTTAATAAAAAATTGTTTATTTTTCAGTATCTTTAATGAATACGTGGGATCTATTCATTTAATTTGACTTTAAAAACAACATGGTAGAAAAATAATTAGAATATAATCATTAAAAATATTGATAAAATTATATATTTGTCTAAAAAATTCATTTAATACAGTAATTAATTCTTTTTATATTACTTATAATATTTTTAAAATCTTTTATTTTATTTTTCTTTCATTTGAATAAATATTATGTTTACATAGTGTAAGCATTTAAGGTAATTATTTCCTAAAAAAAGAAGAAATAAATAAACATCATAAGAAAAATAAATTATATTTCAAATAAACAGTTCTTACCAATCATATTTTTTTAATCCCTACGAAAAAATATTATAGGTATTAAAAGTAAGAAAATGATATTTTTTATAATATCTTTTACTTAAATATTATAATGGTAAAAATAAAACAATATATTGCTAGGTTACCTTATATTGAGAACATTGATGTACATAGCTGAAATAAACACATCCAATAGGATAAATGAATGTGTTTGGGTCAATTTTTAGTCCCCATCATAATATTTGTATCCTTAATTACACGATTTATCATTACTATGGTAATAATTATTTATTATAGTCACTATTTATAAGGATTATAAATAAAAAAGAACTTTTTTTTTAATTTTGGAATACATAATTAAATATATTTAATGAAATTTTCCTAATATAATTCAGTTAATTTTTTTATAATTTAATATAAAATTAATTCCTCAAAATGAAACAAAAAATAGTTTTTTTTCATAAATGCGTATTTAAGCTAAAAAATTTACTTATACAAAAATAAGGCATAAAGATTATATAAATTAAATTAATTAGATTATATATAAGTAAATAAAATTTATGTTACTTTAATATCAAATTCAAATCACATTGGGTCATTTAAATTACTTCATTTAATGAAAATAAAATATAGTTTTTATGAAAATCGTTATTTTTCACTATGGCCTAAAAAATCAATCTTTTCAAAAAAATTACAAAATTTCATTATATCCTAAATTAGTTATAAGATTTTAATAATAAATTTCTTTTATTAAAGTTAAATTATATTAATTTTATATAAATATTTTAAATATAAAATATAATTCATGAATGACATAATTTGTTTAGAAATATTGTTATTTATATTTGATTAAGAAATTTTCTATTATTATTATAATGAATATAACAATATAATATATAATTATTAAGTATTAAAAATAAATAAAAAGTATTTATTCTAAAATTATCTAGGTTGTTACATTCTTCCTCCTTTTGGAAATTATGTCGTTGCATTTTATTCATTTACTAAAGAAGCATGGATATCATTCATTGATGGCATTTTCAGATTCCCATATGGCTTCTTAAACCATATTGTTCTTACAAAAAATGATAACATGTTGAATTACTTTATTACATGGTCTATTCTCTCTATTCTGATGAATCTAAAAAGGTTTTTCCGCATATTACACTTTATCATCCAACTAAACTTATTTGGGGAAAACAAATGAGATGAATCCATCACAAATTTTTTAAACCATGAAACATTAAATACATTTTTTACCTGGGATAAACTTAGAGACAAGGATAATTAAAAGGAAAATTATCTAACTTTACCAATGATTTCATATGGTCCAATGAATCATTGACTTCTATTTCCCCTTTTACTAAAACATATAATACTTTTCTATGGAGACACATTGAGAAAAAAATGATTAAATTCTTCAAAATAAATATATTTCCTCTAGTTATCTACATAAATTTTCATCGTTCTATGAGACATACTCATATAATTTTAAATCACTTCTAATTTACTCGCCATTTATTATAACAATTATTCTCTAAAAAGTTTATTCACATACTTCATCACAAATAAGAGAGAACATGGCAAGGCTTTTGATAAAATTCCACAGAAGGTTCCATATATATACTGTAATGGAATATATTATCATTTTAAATCTCAATTAATGAATATTGTTGTTCCTAATATCCTTGATAATCCATTTAAGAAAATACAAATTTATTCGATGGGCTGAATCATTAGCTCAGACTATCCATTAGATTGGGGATAAAATGCATTACTACAATTTAATTTAGTACCCAATGACTTCATATGTCCTTTCTCCAAATTAGAGGTGAAATTGGGATCATGTTTTTATATAATAGAGAGATTAAATCCATGAAACTGAAATATATCCTTGAGATACATCTATGATAACTAATCAAAAAACATAGTATCTCGAATTGAAAAAAATGTGAATATTTTTTAATCAATCAACTATTACAAAAATAAAAATTTCACTACATGATTTATTTGGAATTACAACCATGAAATCCATATATATGTTCTCCCATTTCAGTCTTACCACTACTAATGGCTAAAGCATCGCCCTTAGTAATTTTTTATTCTACTTTAACCTATTGACAAGTCAAAAAATTCAAGCTAAAGATAGATATATATATTTTCATTCTATCGTAGTAGTAATACACTTGAAAGTATTTATACATATTAGTGTTGTTAGGATGAATGGAAAACAGTTAATTGTGAGCTTCACTAAATAATTCTCTCAATAATTGGGAGTCACTAGTCACACATAATTTTTTTCCAAATCTAATAAAACATCTTTCATCTATATTAAATTCTGAATACATACCCTTCTTACCATATTGTACCTTTCTATATTGAACATGACCCAATTTATGATATTTATTAATTATTTATTATATAGATGATTGTGTTGACACCTAGAATAAAGAAAGAGAAGTTCCAATATGCATAATTTCTATTCCAAAATCTATCAAATCCTTAACCAAAGGGCATTTTTCCATAGGTAACATGGTTAGTGTAACATTATTTTTCCAACTCAAGGCATTAACTACCTTTTTTAGTTTACCTAGATGATAATGAATTGTGTATTCATAATGCTTTATAAATTTTATCCAAATTATTTGTCTAATGTGAAAATATTTTTAATTTAATATATACTTAAAAATTTTGTGATTAGTGTATATATAACACTTTAGTCCATTTAAATGATGTATTTAATTGTTTAAATCAAACACTATTTCTTATGGTTCAATGTCATGTAAGGGAAAATTTTGATCTTGTGGTTTTAATTAACATAAATCATAACAAATTACTCAATAATCATTCATTAATTTACAACCCATACCTCTCGAAGAAGCATCACAATTGATAACAATATAATAATTTCTTAATGGTAGGGCCAAAACTAGATCATTCACTAATATAATTTTTTATTCCTTGAAACGTTCATCACATTCCTATTTTGAGATAAAAAAATATCCATTTCATGTTAACATACATAGTGGGATAGATTACGATGAAATTTAAAAAAAACCAATGGTAGTTACAAGATAATCTAGTTAAACTACAAATCTTAATGACATTTATAGGTATTTAAAATTCACATACCACATTAGTTTTATTAGGGTCAAATGTTATGAAATATTTATTTAATATGTGTTCATGGAATGAAATATATTATAACCAAAAAAACATTTTTTATATTTTACTAATAAATTCATTTCATTTATGGTCTAAAGAATAATCCTTAGATAATTTTCATGATATTAACAACATTTTAAATAAATCGAGATATAATTAATAAAAAAACAAAAAACATATACAAATATTCATAGAAAAAAATATTAATGAGATTCATAAATACCATTAGGGAAATTTTTAACCCAAAATGTATAACCACCAACATAAAATGACAATACATAGAATATAATACTATTCTTTGAATATTAAACACCTTAACTTTTTGGTGTTGGAACAATGACATGAGATCAATCATAGAAAAAAATTAAGCACCTTAGAGATAATAAAATAACTCATCAATGTAAGGAAAAAAATACTTTCATAGTAGTAATTCAACCCAAATATCTATATTAAATTAAAAGCCTTATAAAGCCATCTTTCTTATTAAGAAACAAAATATGAAAACCCCATTCTAATGTTCTATGATGAATGAAAATTTTATCAATCAACTCATATAACTTCATTTTTAATTCAATGGGTTCTACTTGAGACATCCGATATTGTAATTTTTAAATTTTCATAGCATCAAGTATTACGATAAAGTAAATTAAACATCTTGATCAGGTATAAATGACGCATGCCTATCGTAGGGTCTGGAAAAAGCAATTTCGTTTCCTAATGCATCACAGTGGCCAACTAGGGTCGTCTCACTTGAAGAGATTTTTTAGTTGTTCACTAACATAATAAAATTCACCTTAACTACTTACTTTTGGTTATTTATATTTAATCTATGAATTTAATTCAATTCAACTTAAATAAAAGGTAAAACTAACATGCAATGAAAAAATTTAATTAATGAAGAAAGAACTTGGTCCTGGGGTTATTTAAAACAGGTTCATTAATTATTTATTTATTGATTAAATTCAATTTGATTATTAATTTATTGAAACATCATTAATGAATTAATTTACCTTGATTTATTTAGTGTGTGATTTTCGTATACGTTTGGCACACCAAACCACACCTCCTCCAATAGTCAAATAGGATATCACCTCAATCTAGAATGTTATTCCTAAAGGACCCGGCTTCATCGTATACCATTTATCACTTATGGAAACCCCAACTCCACCGTATAAGGTTTTTCTTAATAGAAGGGATGGAAAGTTAAATAATCTATGAAAAGAAATGGATTTTGGAATAGTGTCGTGGTGGACGACCACTGCACCCGTGCAATATTTCCTCCTCCACCACAAATAGATTTAAAACATTTTGAATTTAAAGTGCAATAATGAAGATCACCGTGAAACCAACCCCAGGGATAAGCCAAGGGATAGCCACTCATTATTGAGGATAAGAGGTCACGGTGGATAGGACAAGAATAAAAGAGAATAATTAAATTAGGGTTTTAAGAGAAATGAATATGGAATATGTTGGAAACACATGAATTAAAAATATGAAAATGTATTACATTAGAAAAGAAAACTAAAAATAAAAAGGAATGAAAATAAAACTCCAATGTTAGCAGCATGTCCCTGGGACACCACTCTAATGTTGGTGTCAAACTCCCCCTTCAGCATGGGTGAACTCCTCCATATATGTTCCAAGGGATTCCACCCTTCTGTCTTCAAATTTAAGATCGTCAAAATTCTTCTTTAAGATTTCCTTCCAATTCTCTCCAATGAACGTTTGACCATGTTCGGCCACTTTAATGACCAAATTAGGCAATGATTTCTTCCATAACATTCTTCAAAAACCGGTTTTATGTTTCCTCACAAAATTTAATATTTTCCCTCCACGTGTATTATGATATATGGACAATTAATTCTATGAATTTATTCTATATGAATGTTTCCTTTTTTTCTTCCCCAAATTGAAAGCATACATGGGCCACATTATGATGCCCAATCATTCAGATCTTTAATAGCCAAACTCTCTATTTAATATTCCTGAAAATAGAATTGAAATATCCCCAATTTGAGGTGTGTAGACTGATTTATGATTTATTTAGTGAGATGGGGTCCATGTGGTCGTCCAGAATAATTTTCCACATTAATTGAATTTTTCAACCCATGGATTGTTGAATTAAGTCTTGGTTCAAAAACAAAAGATGAGGCCAACTAATTTATGAAACTAATAAAAAAAATCACATAAATTGGTTTTATATTTTATATGATATGCATGAATTTCCAATGTGATTAAAATCTGTCAATATTTCCAAATTAAGTAGTTTTCCAATTGTTGACCAAGACACATCATAATTCTAAAATTGAAGTTAATAACTCAAATTGTTAAATTTTTGGGGATTAAATATTTTAATTAAATATAAAAAATGATGAAAATATTTTCACTATCAATTCCCCCACACATAAACTATTCTTATCCTCAATCATAAAATCTCAACAAGGAAATCAAAGGGCACAAATGTCACCAATATTTATATTTCAATGAAAGAAAATAAAAAAAATTTCAATGTCCAATAAACTTTTCTATAACCACAAAAAATATGAATTTAATTTCACATTTTTTAAAGAAACAATCAGTTTATGTATTTTACTTTTCCCCTTTGAAAAATGATGGATCTTCTCCTTTCATTCATTCAAGCTTCTCAATTTATTATTATTAAACATGAAAAATCATAATCTACCTCTCTTTTAAATCTTTTCTCTCATCATTCATGAAACAATTAATAGTGGAGTTAAGATCATATCATGAGAACATTCTCCTTATCCATAATCTTCTAAAGGAACTACTTTCTTAACTTTGTATAGACAAAATGCACATAAAATCATGAGAACTAGTAATAAATGTTCAAATGAGTTTGTGGCTTATGGTTTGTGGGAAAATGATTGAAACAATTTAAAGCTAGAAGTAGGAGGTTTGACTCTTAAGTATAATTCATGATTAATCAGGTGAAAACACAGGATGAACCTCACTCAAATCCCTTTTATAATGGGAAACAAAACACCACCCCCCTTTTAATGACATGGTACATGAGTCAATAAATGATTATAGAGAATGATATCATCAAAGTTCACCCTTTTCATAAATAAAGCTCTAGAAACGCACAACTTAATTTATCTCTCTTTTTTCTGCATTTTTTTTATAAAGATCCAAAAAGGAAGAGCTTTATTTTCCCTATTTTTAATGAGAACTAGATGAAATAAAAGAATCATAATGAAATGATGACTCATGTAAAATTTCTAATAATACACTACCCAAAAAGATTAATCACACCTCAAACCTCCCACATAAGATAATCATCCCAATGAACACACAAGAAAGGCCCTCCCCCACAGTCATACATGAATTTCCATAAATACTTACAAAAAGTGTGTGTAGGTAATGAAATATCAGCCTGTAATGTGGCTTTAAACAATAATGAAATTCATGGCTTATTTGGGCTAATGAAGGATAAATTTAAGGGTGTGTCTCAGTTAAATATTTGGCTACCAAAGTAGCACCTCAATCATTTTAAATGTGTTTTTTCATAGTCATATCTTTGAAAAGTTTCAATACAAGTTCTAGCTGGTGCCACATCCCAAGATCAATCAAGAAATATGCTGAAGATAAAATAGGAAATATTTGGTCATGAAATCCTCTTGGGAATCGTAATATGATATTAGAAAATCACTCATGGAATGACTATTAATAACAAATTAATTCACTTGAATTTTATAAATTCAAAGCATGAAAAATGGTAGGGAAATTTAATTTACAATAATCAATTAATTCCCTGAAATCATGATTATTTATTTCAGTATCCATGCTTAACAATAATCATTTAATTATCCATTTTACTCATTCAGTATCATTTACATTGAAATCTAAAACATGGCATCACTAGATTCCTAAGAAACTCATGTCTCCTAGATATGTCAAGTAAAACATAATTCAAGTGTGGGAATTCAATTCTTATCATTAAAGCTCACAAAATGTAAGGAGTTCTTGAGTTAATCATTAAAAGTGAACTCCCTTTTGAAATGAAGACTGGTGTTTTTTGGGGATTCCCTTCTTTTATCATGAACCTACAAGAGATAATTACTCAATTAAGTGAAAGGATAATGTCATTAATGATAATAAAATATATGAGGGAGTGAGATTCATGCTAAGATAATTCAAGGAAAACAACATGGAATCTAAATTCCTAGAAATCATGTAAAGGTAAGCCTTAGTATGATACCCCAAGTGGGCCCTAGATTTTTTTACTTTCTCTAGAGGTCAGGACCAACTGTTATCCATAATCTGATGGTGGATGGATCTCTTGGACATGAACCACCACATTTTGTTCATCCCATCTTGGTGTTCTTTGTTTTTGTTGAGATGAACTCCATTGATAGAGTACAACAGATCCGCCCCTTCGCAATGTGGTATCACTTTCATGGCGGGGTAGGATGAAGTATGGAACCTCCTCCTCTTCAGTTTCTAATTGTGAAACATATTCTTCATAATTCATTGGTTTCCCTAGATATTCTTCTTGAAAGGAATAATAAAAGGAAGATTCAAAATTTAAATTTGAAATATTAATTTCAAAATATTCCCTTTTAAGGTAGCAAGCATGTAGATTTGGTTCCTCAGGTAGATCTATCATTATATTTTCATTGGCTTCCTCAAGAATATGATCAATATCTTTTTGGAGCTCCAGGTTCTCCTCAACAGGTGAAATTTAATTTTCTTCCTCCAAGGCATTGAAAAGAAAATTTTATTCTATAATACAAGAGGGAGTGACATAAAATTCAGATTCAATAAAAACATATGAATCAATGAACAATTCAACTCCCTTAGTTGGTTCATATTCAATCTCTTTTTGAGTTGAATGTGAATCTTGGAGATAATTATTTCTGGTTGGAGGTAGGTTGTCATGCTCCTCCACCTTGTGTTTGGATTCAACTTCATGGATTTCTTCAGTGAAATTTTGGTAGACTTGTGGCACTTTCTTCTGAGCCCTAAATATTTGAATGTCAGTTTTGAGTTCATCCACCAGGAACATCAAATCTTCAAGTGATATCCATGTTGTGAGTCCTCTTTCCTTCTGTTTGAACCATATCATTAGAGCATCATACCATCATTGGAGGGCCTCCTCTGTGTAGACATTTTCTTTCCCCTACACATTTGAGTAATTATTCCATGCACAATAATTGAAATTTGAATGCATCATGGAAAAATAATTTTTATAATTTTTTTTAAATAATGAAAACTATATAAAATTGGAAAATAGAAAAATTAAAGTGAACAACATATTAGCTCCCCAGAAATGATGCTAGTTTTGATGCACTCTTATCATATGGAGGAGAAAATGAAATTTATTTTCCTAATGCAGCACAGTGGATGACTATGGTCATCTCACATGAGGAGCTTTATCATTTGTTCACTCACTTAATCAAATTCACCTAAAATACTTACTTTTTGTTATTTTTATTTAATTTATGAATGTAATTCAATTAAATTTAAATAAAAGATAAAACTAACATTCAATGAAAAAAAGCAATTAATAAAGAAAGAACATGGTCCTAGGGTTGGATAACATGTGATCATTCATTATTTATTTATTGTTTAAATTCAATTTGATTATTAATTTTTTGTAACCTTATTAATGAATTAATTTCCGTAGATTTATTTAGTGTGTGATTTTAGTATGCGTCCGGAACACCGAACCACACCTCCTCCAATAGTTAAATAGGATAATACCTCAACTGAGAATGTTATTCCTAAAGTACCCGGCTCCACCCTATGTTGTTTCATCCCTTATGGCCACCCCAAATCCACCATATGAAGGGTTTTCCAATGTGAAGGGAGGGAAAATTATTTATTCTAGGAAAATAAATGGATTTGGGAACAGTTTCATGGTGGACGACCATCGCACCCATGCAATATTCCCACCTCCACTACAAATAGATTTAAAACATTTTGAATTTAATTTAAAATAATGAAGATCACCCTGAATCCAACCCTAGGGCCAAGCCTCAGGTTGGACCCTGATTATTGTGGAGAAGAGGTCATGATGGATAGGACAAGAAGAAATGAGAAGAATTAGATTAGGTTTAGAATAGAAATGGATATGTAAGAAGATGGAAACACTTTAATTAAAAATATGACAATGCATTACATTAGAAAAGAAAACTAAAGATAAAACGTGAAGAAAAGAAAACTTCTAGGTTAATATCATGTCCCTAGGCCTCCACTCCATCGTTGGGGTCTAACTCCCTCTTCAAAATGGGTACAATCCTATTTTTATAGGCCAATGGATTCCATCCTTCAGCCTTCAAGTTGATTATCTTCATAATTCCTCATTAAGATTTCTTTCAAATTCTGTTCAACAAATGGTTGACGATGTTCAACCACATTAGTGAATGAAATAAGCAACGATTTCTTCCATAATGTTCTTCAGAAATTGTTTTTACATTTTCTCAAAAAAATTCAGATTTATCCTCAATGGGTATTATGAGATATGGACAACTAATTCTGAGAATTTATTCGAGAGAAATGTTTCCTTTTTTTCTTCCACAAATTGTCAGCATCCACGGGCCACCTTAATGATTCCCAATCTTCATTATCTTTAACCGTCGAAGTCTCCATTTAATATTCTTGCAAATCTAATTAAAATCTCACCAATTTGAGGTTTATAGACCATGTTATGGTTTATTTAATGAGGTGGGGTCCACGCAGTCCTCTAGATTAATTGTTCACCCTGATTGAATTTTTTGGACTATTGGATTATCGAATTAAACTCTTATTTAAAAACAAACTATGAAAACAATAAATTTATAAACCTAATAAAAAAGGAATCACATAAATTGGATTTATTTTTTAAATGATATGCCTAAATTACCAAAGTGATTAAAGTACGTTAATATTTCCAAATTAAGCATTTTTCCAATTTTAGCCCAAAACACATCATAAAACCAATATTGATGTAAATAACTCAAATTGTTCAATTTTTGGTGATTAAATAATTTAATGAAATATAAAAAATGGAGAAAATATTATATCTATCAATAAAACCAATCAAATAATTATGGAAAACCTATAGGTATTATTTTATTATCTACATATCATTAATTTGATTAGTTAACATATTTGAAAAAATATGATAATGATAAATTTTATTTCCATATTTAAAAATTTTCTTATCTTCTCGAAATGTTATCGAATGTTTGAATTCATTATTTTTTATAAACTGAATCATTTTCTAAAAAACAACTTCTTTATATCTATAATATATCTCAGCATTGTAAATATAGAGTTGACAAATAAATATAAAAACATAAAAATATATTTGGGTAAATACAATAATATTTGTAGGTAAAGTCATTCCATAAACAGAAATAGATATATTCGTATAATTTAACAATATTTAATAATTCCCAATATATTTTTCCATAATTATAGCTATATTTATCGAGCTGAAACATCCAATTTAATATAAAACTTATTAAAAATTAAAGGATGTGTAGACCCAGAATCAAACAAGACATTAATATAATTTTATTAAACAATAATTGTACATAATACTACTCCTTTATATGTCCCATCATCTTATGAAGTGGTTTTAAAGGAATTCACCTCACTATTTTTCTTATAGTCGTTTCGCATGTATGAACATGGTTCTTATTCTTGTGGTACGAGTATCTTGTTCTCATTTTGCTTAAGTGTTTTTGAGAAAACATGGGAAATGTGGGAAAAATCCAAAATTTATGGGTACACATCGTGTATGTTTTTTCACATGTCGTGTATTGTGTCCATGTGGGACGAGAATAAAGGGCGTGTATGCTTGTTGGTGATTAAGGGTGTAAAAAATAACTACACTCTGTGTACTTAGTAATACATTCCATTTAATCAGTTGGTCGGTGAATAGTGTGGTGGTGGAAAGTAACTACTAGAGGAATAGTTAAAAGGATAGTACATGTCGTGTACTTTGTAATACATGCGTTGTAATCAATATGCATATGAACAGTGAGGCGGCAGAAAGTAGCTGTCAGTGGAACAGTAAAGAAGGATAGCACAAGCTGTGTACTTAAAAACAGGTAGTAGCCTCCTCATTCGAAAGAGGATACAAATATCTCATCAGGAGCAGCCGGAGAGGAGTCCGAGACTTGGAGAAGCTCTCAATCACTCACCGATATTTTGATTCTTCTATCATCGATCTCGTTTGAACCACGCAGGTATGGTCTTCCTCTTCCTAAATATTTCTTTCCAATTATTTCCTTATGGGAAGTTATTATGTTCGAACGAGTTATCGTTTATCTCAAATCTACGTCATTATTAGTTATTTTGTGAGGTTCCTCTCATGTATATCTATTAGATTAGATCAAGGTACGTGGTCTTGTGTTTAATTCCAAATGTCGAGTTGATTATGTGTACCATTGTGCCATGTTCCCATGTTCGGATTGTCGTATGGATGAGAATTGGACTGTTGAGATACATATAATTTCATGGGAAATATAACAAAGAATTATAAATTTTTGTTTGAGATTGTTGTGTTGATCTAGGGCCACCTCGAGGGTGCATTTCCCTGGTTTTGCCATTTGGCCAGGATACCCATGGGTATGCCATGATTATAGCATGTTTTGAGATTTTCGTGAGAGGAAACAAATAAAAATTGTTTGCTTATGCGTTGGGATCGGCCCAATTACTTTCTTTTCCAATGGAATGCATGATGGCAGTGTTTTTTATAGCCTTAGGGAAATATTTTGTTTAAACTAAGGGCTACATTTCTTATGCGTGTGGGCATTAGATTCCATTCATATGGATGATATCTCTTATAATTGAGGGAAATATATTTTATGTCTGAGGGTAGTCACCTGAGGGTTTCATATTTTCATGCCCGACGGTAAGGAAATTAATGTCTAAGGAAAATGTTTTCATTGAAGATATCTTGCTGTGGTTTCTGTTAAAATCACAATATAACTTGTAGGAATGGTTACTTTTGAGTACTTCCTAGTTTAATACATTTCATTATTGCACACCGTTGATGCACCTTTTCACTGATATTTGGACACCGGCCTTTAGTGGATGCCTACTAGGATTTATTTCTCACACCATGTTTGGGTTATGTCTTGGACCCAAACAAATTATATTTCTACAGGGGTCGATAAGGGAATGGTTCCCTACACAGGTACATGATTGTTGTAGAGGAGTAGGAGAGCATGGGACCGAGCTTGGGCACGTGATACTGCTGAGTTCCTTTGGCACTTCTTGATTTGGTTTTTCTATACCTTGTAATTTGTGCTATATTGTATAAAATTTCAGTGTATCATATTTTGGAGGATTCCATAGAATTAGTGACATGTAGCATCATCATATATATGACTGTTGGTTATCATTTACTTCAGTTTTGTTGTCTATTTTAGGTCTATATTATTTACTGATTCAACTTTTGTTAGTTTATATTTTTCTGATGTGCTACACTTTGACAAATGAGGGCATAGTTTCCACACTATAAGTCCAAGTCCCTTACTGCTAGATGGAAGCCTCTGACATTTTGGGAAATGTGCTTGAGATCATTTGACCAACTGGGTTCGGGGAACCCGTTGTGTGGAACCCAGATTCGGGACATTACAATGTGGTAGTAAAGGAATTATTTTCTTCACATACTGTTCGGAACCTATAGACAGGGATAGGATGGAATATGTACTTGGTAATAAGCTGTTCCAAAGAGTAGCTAACCCGTGTACAGGGAAAATCCAATTTACATCATGTTTCAATTTTTCTGGTTTTTAATTATTACAGTTGATTTGATTTCACCTTTTCCTTACGCACTTATGGTGTGCTGTTTATATTTTTAAACATGGGTTCAATTTAGTTGCAACCCGAGGAGATGAGGGTATTCCATCTCATGCATCATTTAGGAACATGTTAGAATCACCTTTAATGCATTGTTTCCATGCCATGTAGATGTAATAGAAATTTCATGTTGTTGTGATAGATGTTTTTCTAGGAAAATGCATGATGTTGTGATAGATACCTTTATAGATACGCCTAATACTGATAGGGTATTGGTACATGTTACGGTTGGGTTTAAAGATGCTAAACTTTGGTTCCTGAGGAGTATGGGCCCTCAGGGACTGGAATTTGGTGGATTGTTGCCCTGTTTTGCTTGTTTTAACATGTACAAGATTCCAAAATTTGGTTCACAGGGAGTATGGGCCCTCGATGATTGTAATTTTCCACTTTGGTGTTCATTTCAGTGTTTCTTTGGGCTTAGGAGTAGTTTCTAAGGATTACTGACCGGAAAAACCCAGAATACACTTAGTGAAGTTTTGACTACACGTAATGTTTCCTAATGTTCAGGAAGAAACTGATTTTCTTAAGTACACATCATGTACCTTATGTATCGATCATATAGTATCTAACCATGCCATATACTGTGGGGGTAGAGACACGGGATTTGGAAGTTCTTTGAGGAATACGATGTGTACTGGTTGTACACGCCATTTTGGGTTGACCCTTTTTATGCCCGTGTGACTAACAAAACAGATGGAGAAATCTTAAAATATACACACCATGTCAATTATGAACACTCCATGTAGTGTAATCTTGGAATCCAGCTGTGTATCTTATAACATGGGTCAGTGTTACCTCTTTTCATACCCATCTTATCCAAATAGAACATGTCGTGTAGTATCATCCACGTATCCTGCCATTTCCCTAACAACTCGGTGGTTTGAAACAAAGTAGTACACGATGTGTCCATATGTAACACGCCATATAGTGTGAGCCATGTATTTGTTCGTGTCACAAACTACACGGGTTAGTGAAGCTTTTCTAGTACATGGTGTTTCTGGAACAAACACGCCATGTAGTCTCATTCTAACGAGAATCATGTATCTTATCCATATAGAAAGGACTCGGGTAGGGAGAGAGAATTCAAGTACATGTCGTGTGTTTGGAAGACACAGCAAGTTTTTGGGGCGTTACACGACCGGTTCTGGCAGAAGTACATGCTCTTGTGAACGACTTAATGGAAAATGTTGTTTAATTATTATACACATCATGTAGTCTTGTTTTGTAAAACTTGAATGTTTTCTTTCTCTCATTCCTATCTTACGTTCCTTTTCATAGTACTTGATGATCTTAATATAAGGCATGTGTTAGACCTTGTAGAGTCATGTCACTGAGACGAACATGATTTATTCTCCAAGAGAGTGGCGATAATTTTACTCTATATATGGTAGGTCATGGACTACCGATGGATCCTCCAGTAGTACCAGATGTTGTGCCATCTGTTATACCGGAAGCAGGTGAGGATGCACAGTTCCGTGAAGGCTTCATGCGGTCCGTGCAGACCTTCCAGGGAACACTACCGGTTGCCACTCTATGGTAGAGCTGACATGTATATTCTAGCAGTAGCACCCGGCTATGTTTTCAGGGGATGGAGGACTATAGGCTACAGATTCATGGTTGGATTTTATGCAGATGATTTGTGACCATCTAAAGACACCTCCTGGGAGGAGGTTCAGGCTCGCTATAGAGACCTGAAGCCTGACGTACATGGACATTACATTACTTTTACGGAATAATTAGTACATAACAAAAACACAGAGACAAGGATCGTAATAGTTTAGTGTCTTTGGAAACTCAGAATATAATCTTCTAATCGTGGTGAAAGATCTTCAACATCTCCCATAAAGATCATCCTTTTTTTAATACATAAAACCTTTATTTTTATCTTGGGGAAAAGAAAACATAAAAGGGTGAGCTCAAATGATCAGTAAGGGTAAAAAAAAGAAATATCAATCACATCATATTCATAATAACATAACATTTTGGAAATCTTAACCTGCAAAAGAGAGAATAATTTCATAACATGGGATAAATCATAGTAGTGAAATGAAATACCAATAATCATAACTTAAAACATGAAGATTTTTGGCATACACACATAATCATAGAGAATCATATCTTATTATTCAAGACTCATTGCCAAGACTATCTTAGGGGACAAAGTCCATTTCTGAACCGAGTCACCCTCGTTTCAGTCCTGTTTCACTGAACCGGTATAACCTACTGTTCCAGCCATGTCTATCTCAGGAGATATAAAATCTTTACCCAATGCATTGGAGGGAGATATAGGTCCCACCCATCTCATAATTAAACCATTCTTACGTGATCCATAAAAATCATAAATCATACATCATTGCATAACCCATGTAATAAAAATGGGAATCTTAAACATCGTGACATCATCAAACAATTCATATAAGATAAATGAATTCATAAAAATAATTCCATCACAACATAATCAAATAAGTTTAATAATCGGTATAGAAACAGAACCCTATATTATCTTATATGGAAAATAATTTTGATAAAACACTTGAACTCCATTCTTGAGGAAAATATCCTTTCTACTTGAAAAACACTTTTCTTTTCTTAACATGTCATACAATTTTAAACTAAAAGAAGTTGATTAAAAATAGACATGAAAACTTGTAAAGGAATCTTTTTGGAAATAATGTTTTAAAAATCCATTCATGCCGTATAAGTTAAAAAAAACATTCTTCGTACTTTTTTCAGAAAAGTCAAAAAGTACCTCGTATGAAAAACGACAAAAGATTCCTTTCATATCCTTTACTAAAAACTCACCGAAGGGTAAAATTGGATTTAAAAAATTGTAGGTGGATGGAAATAATATTAAATATTGAGGAAACATGGATGTGGATAATAAAATACACCCAGTAAATACCAAAGTATAAATAATCTCGGATAAAAATGAGATTGTGATATTTCCCTTACCTTAAGTCTGATTTGCTTCATAAGTGTCTCAATATCCCGTATAATGATTCAAATAATGACATTAACTTATTACAGAATCATATTCATTGTTATGATATCATATATGGTTCACTTATGACTTTATATTACCCGTTCTTTTGTCAATTCCATGTTAAAGAAGCATTTTGGGTAAAATCGTTTCATTTATCGTAGGTGTTTGGACTTGTTGTTCTTGACATTATTATTACTTATATCATGATTTACATACTTCCAGAATATAAAACATGATTTATATATCATATATATTCAGTATATATATATATATATAATAGATTGATAAATGAAATGAAACACACCGTTCATGGAGACGGTAGTCCGTACGTACGCATGAACGCTATTTTCCTTTCCTTATTATCTTGAATGGAAGTAAGTAGATGACATACATATATACATAAATCCAGTATCTTTATAATGTCATATATTTCATTATTATTGCTTATATATATACTTTATAATCATTCTTAAATGGTTAACATGGAGAATGAATCTCATCGCGTCGTGGAGACGGTAGTCCGTACGTACGCACGAGTGATGATATTGTTCTCATGATCGTGAAATTGTGTTTAAGTGTATGTATACTATTTCAGTATCAATATCACTTTATAATAATCATATATAGTTACTCATTACACCATTATACTCATCCAATTAAGGTGGTGGCGGAAAATAAATTACACCATGGTGTGGAGACGGTATTCCGTACGTACGCACGCACGGTGATTTCCTTTTTCTGTAGGATGGATAGAAGGTTAATTAGTGTTGTTTCATATTTATAATAACATATCAGTATATAATAAATACTGATGTTATTACTTTATCATGAAACAATGAAAGAAGAATATGTTGAAGAAGAAAGAAATTGAAAAAGATCGGTAAAGGATATCACCTCTTTTTGACGCGCCTTTTCTTATCCTCCACTTAAAGAACTAAGGATGGTCTTTTAATAATACCATGACCTCTAGGATGATACTAGGGAAGTGGAGAAGAGATTTTGGCAGGGGTTGGCCGATCCTGAATGCTCAAATTGGTGTGAGGAGGAGAGGGAGGAGGTGCCCTTTTATAAGGGAGGAGAGGAGCACCTTTGGGAAAACTAAAAATAATATTTTATTATAAAGTCAAGTTCGGTTTTAAATATCTCCAAATTAAAATATTTCTAATCTAAGGTGGGGATGGGTCTAAATCCTCTCATACAATAGTATTTAGACACGTTTAGGTTATTATTTTAACTTATCAATTAGATTTAACTCTATGTTAAATAATTTAACTTTTACCGTGTCTTTTTGTTTTCTTACACTATATGGTTAATAAACTTACTATATCAAGGAAAACGAACCCCAAGTTGTTTATTATTAATATATATATCCTTATCTAAGTCATTTGGCCTAACCTTATATTTTTAGGAATAAAATAACAATTAATAATATAATATTTGTTTTAAAAACTAATTTATGTCAAATTTGAAACTATTTGGTACATGATTTTTATGAAATTCATAACAGAATGATAAGTTCGAACCAAGTTACCTAAATAAACAATAACCTGTCATATTAACCTAGAAAATTAGTGTAAGTCATTAAAAGCCTCAAATTACATTTATTTGGGTATTTATAACATCAATTATGTCAATATTTCATTAATAAGATAATTACTGCATCATTGTTGTGTCATAAATAAATTAAATTATTTAATGTCTAAAAATTACAAATAAAATACAATTATGTAGGAAATCTTTTTATATTTCTAATGAATATTTATAGTCGAATTTATCTTATGTATAACGTCATATTAAAAATGACTTAGTTATTAAACTTTGATTTTAACTATTTTAACCCTTCTTTAAATAAATTAATAATAAATGTCCTAATCTAATCCAAGTGGGCCTAAATGGTCATATTTTATTCCTAAGGTTTTTTTGTTCAAATTACACTTGTCCAATAGAATTAGGACATGTGTTAGGGTAATAATAATATCATTTTTACCCTTAATTACCCTATTTACTTTTAACCGTGGTAAAAAAAAGTAAAAAGTTACTATTCATCAAAAATTATTTTCATCTCATTGAACCACATTTTACTTTCTGACATCAACCGTGTCTCTCGGATTTTTGAAATTCCACTCACAGAAGCGGTAAAATTATGTTTTATGAAAAATTCATTTTTTTAACTACAACTTAGTGGTTTCACTATTAATCAAAAAATGAAAGTTTCCAGAAAAATACCAAAAATTAGGCCTAAGCTATATTTGATATTATTAACTCAAAAATGATGTCTATTTTACCAAATTCAAAACATATCAGTTGCATTAATTAATTTAAAAATTAATTCCCGTCGTCAAAAAAATAGCGTGTTTTTAAGAGATAATAACTACCAAAAGATTGACACTTGTTTATGTCTGGTTTAAATGTGAAATTACATCCAATGGCCAAAATTCTATTAAATTGTAAAAATATATTCAAAATATACTTTAAAACCACTAAAATTAATAATTTATCATTATTAATTATTTTGATTAAAAATGTTGTTTTTAATTAAAATTTAGTAATTTTCACTATTCATCATAAAATTAAAGTTATCCGAAATGTACCAAAATTTCACCCTAAGATAATTTCGATATTCCGAATCCAGAAATGAAGTCCATTTTGAAAAATAAAAATTAAAAAATTTCAAAAAGTGGTTATTACTATTCATAACGGCTAGTTTTGATAATATTTTAATGGCATATCGTTGTTTAGTGAAACTCGGTATTGCGTACTACACATGATATCGGGGAAGATCGTGATTGCGTGTAATGCAAGGCAAGTCAAGGATGTGTGTTGTGCAAGCTCCTTTTGGTGTACCGTACAACACAAGACATTAATGAAATTAAAAAGAATATTTTTCATAAAATCTCGGGGTGTTACATTCTACCCCCCTTAAAATGAATTTCGCCCTCGAAATTCGTCAGGGTTATAAATGGTATACTATTAAAAAGTTTCTTTAATAGAAACCCACATCATAAAAAGGAATACCAAAACCAATCTATAAAAACAACAGTATGAAACGTAACGGTTACCCAAATAAACTAATCACTGGGTTTCCACATAGGTGAAAATATGGATATGGAAGAGAAATCTAACCATCATGTTCTGATAGAGAGTGGTAGAGAAAATGGCTATGAAAAATCCAACAATCACATAGCCATAAATTTGTGATGATCTAGGGTAACATCTGATTCATCAGATATAAGATCACTAGGACAACATTTTTGGTTTTCAATATCATTTCCCTAAAGTTGAAAATTTTGAATTAGAAGAAATACTTACTTGATTTTGGTACAATATCACTATTGTTCGTGCTTTGAACAATTTCCACTTCATCTCGTAAAGAAATGACGTTGAATTTGTTATTCGTGAAGTGTTAACAGATCATGTGATAGAATGATGGGTCATTTCATCTGTTTCAAACAAAAGTTTAGCAATAGTTATCAAATATACATAAGTCCGTCTTTGGTGAGTTTAATCATATACGATTCCAAAAATGAACTTATACTTAATATATCATACAGCTTAATAAAATAAAACTAGTTTCTACTAACCAGGGACTTTCTGTAGGCTAGTGGTATGCGATAAAGGCTCGTCGCACTTTAGTTGTGGGTTCGATTCCCACAGCCTTGGCCGACGCGATGGGTTGTCGCACATCCTGCAGTTTTTCTTTTTCTAAAACTACATTATTATAACATCGCATCAAAAATATCAAAAAAAAAAGTTTTATCCTTAAACAATACTAACTTATGTCCAACATAATTCATTCCAATCTTTAGGCTTATCTAAAATACTTCAGTCCAAGCTCTTAGTATAGAGAAAATGATCACGTGAATGCCATCATTTATCCCTCATATATCTTGTTCGTCACATTCCAGTCATGTGAATACCATAATCATGTAATCTCTTGAAAAATGAATACCCATTGAATCTTAGTGAAAACATGAGTTCTGTCAAAAGATAACTTTTTCCACATACCAAAATCCTCAAAATTCTATATACTTAGTCTTTATATCAATCATGATCTCATGAATACAATCAAACATCTCATTATATTCTTGTCCCTTTATTATGCGCATATCATCTACTTTCCAAAAATATTTAAATCACTTTTATTTTCCTGGTTACCAGTATCATATAATTATAGAAAACTAATACATAGATATTCCAAAATTCCACAATACCATAAATGAGATTCCATGATACTATTTTGAAATCTCATTACATAAACACTTAATCATTCCACCACATCTTTGTCAACATCGCCAATAGTGATCGCATGTGACTTCCCTTTGTCCTTTGCCTTAATCGGTTTCTCATGTCGATCATCACTAACCCTTGGATTAGGGAATTTATTAGCATTATGCCCCATTTCCTTTCACTTGAAGCATTGAAGTGTTGGTGATGCGTTCTCTACAGTGTTTTCTTAATTCACATCATTAGAAACCCGTTTTCCATTACTTTGACACTCAACTGCTCGATGACCTTATTTTCCACACTTAAAACATTTTCTAGTCCCTTTAAGACAATCTCCACCATGCTTCTTTCCACACTTTGTGCATAAGGAAACATTCATCTTCTTTTCACCATTATTCTGAGATTTCTCCTTGAACTCCATCTTTCGTTTCTTGTCAAAACCATGAGATGGATATGTAACACAAAATTCCATTTCTACCTTCATAGCACAACGCACAATTTCTTCATAGCTACTGAAGTCTCTTCTAGCTAATGCCCTTCGAAGACTTGGTTTTAAGCCACTGAAAAATTTATCAACTTTACTTTCAAGTTGGATGATAATGCCAGATGCATACCTTGCAAGTCTTGTAAAATTCTCTTCGTATATACCAACATATTCATCATCCTTCTGCTTCAGTTCAAGAAATTCCTTTTCCATCTTTGTTCGAAGAATACGAGGGAAGTGCTTACTGAAAAACAAGTTCTTGATCTCGTCCCATTCCATGGACTCAATTTCATCTCTTGGCCTCGTATTCTTGATAAGATTCCACCATTGATCAGCTTCACCTTCCAAATGATATACTGCTAAGATGACTTTATCATGTTCAGAACATTGAAGAACTGAAAATATCTTTTCAGTGGTACTGATCCATTGTTCAGCAACAAGTGGATCAGAAGGCCCACTGAAAGAAGGTGGACGTTGCCTCAGGAAGGACTCAATAGAATATTGTTCCCTCTTCTGCTCATTTGGAAGTCCAGAATGATTCATAGCTTGTGTAAGTATAGCAATAATATTTTTCACTCCATCTCCCATAACATTTGTTTGTTCAGGAGGACAATCATTGCATTGTCCATTACAGTGATCAACACGGTTCCTTCGGGTTCCAGCCATCGTCTAAAACCCAAAAAGAATAGTGTGAGAGGCAAAAATCATTCTAGGGAAAACAACATAATAAAGGGGGAGTACCCTTAATATCTAACATCTTAGGTTAAATTCTATGATCTTTACCATAGTTATAGGACTATATCCTATACGTATACTTATCCTTAGGGACATCCCTAGACATACCTTAGAAATATCTCTAGGGATCTCACTAACGTTTTCGCATCCTAGTTTCCAAAGGTTGACTAAACCTTTCCTTTGATACCAACTGTAGAGACCCGAAGCCTGACGTACATGTATATTACATTACTTTTTCGGAATACTTAGTACATAACAAAAACACACACACAAGGATCGTAATAGTTTAGTGTCTTTGGAAACTCGGAATATAATATTCTAATCGTGGTGAAAGATCTTCAACATCTCCCATAAAGATCTTCCTTTTTCTTAATACCTAAAACCTTTCTTTATATCCTGTGGAAAAGAAAACATAAAAGGGTGAGCTCAAATGCTCAGTAAGGGTAAACAAAGGAAATATCAATCACATCATATTCATAAGAACATAACATTTTGGAAATCTTAACCTGCAAAAGAGAGAATAATTTCATAACATGGGATAAATCATAGAAGTGAAATGAAATCCCAATAATCATAACATAAAACATGAAGCTTTTTGGCATACACACATAATCATAGATAATCATATCTTATTATTCAAGACTCATTGCCAAGACTATCTTAGTGGACAAAGTCCATTTCTGAACCGAGTCACCCTCGTTTCAGTCCAGTTTCACTGAACTGGTATAACCTACCGTTCAAGCCATGTCTATCTCATGAGATATAAAATCTTTACCCAATGCATTGGAGGGAGATATAGGTCCCACCCATCTCATAATGAATCCATTCTTATGTGTGCCACAAAAATCATATATCATACATCATTGCATAACCCACGTAATAAAAATGGGAATCTTAAACATCGTGACATCATCAAACAATTCATATAAGATAAAGGAATTCATAAAAATAACTCCATCACAACATAATCAAATAAATGTAATAATAGGGATAGAAACAGAACCCTATATTATCTTATATGGAAAATAATTTTGATAAAACACTTGAACTCCATTCTTGAGGAAAATATCATTTCTACTTTAAAAACACTTTTCCTTTCTTAACATGTCATACAATTTTTAACTAAAATAAGTTGATTAAAAATAAACATGAAAACTTGTAAAGGAATATTTTTGGAAATAATGTGTTAAAAATCCATTCATGCCGTATAAGTTAAAAACAACATTCTTCGTACTTTTGTCGGAAAAGTCAGAAAGTACCTCATACGAAAAACGACAAAAGATTCCTTTCATATCCTATACTAAAAATTCACCAAATGGTAAAATTGGATTTAAAAAATTGTAGGTGGATGGAAATAATATTACATATTGAGGAAACATGTATGTGGATGATAAAATACACCCCAGTAAATACCAAAGTATAAACAATCTCGAATAAAAATGAGATTGTGATATTTCCCTTACCTTAAGTCCGATTTTCTTTGTAAGTGTCCGAATCTCATGTATAATGATTTATATAATGCAATTAACTTATTATAGAATCATATTCATTGTTATGATATCATATATGGTTCACTTATGACTTTATATTACCCATTCTTTTGTAAATTCCGTGTTAAAGAAGCGTTTTGGGTAAAATCGTTTCATTTATCGTAGGTGTTTGGACTTGTTGTTCTTGACATTATTATTACTTATATCATGATTTACATACTTCCAGAATATAAAACATGATTTATATATCATATATATTCATTATATATATATAATAGATAGATAAATGAAATGAAACACACCGTTCATGGAGACGGTAGTCCGTACGTACGCATGAACGCTGTTTTCCTTTACTTATTATCTTGAATGGAAGTAAGTAGATGACATACATATATACATAAATCCAGTAGCTTTATAATGTCATATATTTCATTATTATTTCTTATATATATACTTTATAATCATTCTTAAATGGTTAACATGGAGAATGAATCTCATCGCATCGTGGAGACGGTAGTCCGTACGTATGCACGAGCGATGATATAATTCTCATGATCGTGAACTTGTGTTGAAGTGTATGTATACTATTTCAGTATCAATGTCACTTTATAATAATCATATATAGTTACTAATTACACCATTATACCCATCCATTTAAGGTGGTGGCGGAAAATAGATTACACCACGGCATGGAGACGGTATTCCGTACGTACGCACGCACGATGATTTCCTTTTTCCGTAGGATGGATAGAAGGTTAATTAGATTTGTTTCATAATTATAATAACATATCAGTATATAAGAAATATTGATGTTATTACTTTATCATGAAAAAACTAAAGAAGAAGAAGTTGAAGAAGAACGAAATTGAAAAAGATCGGTAATGGATATTACCTCTTTTTGACGCGTCTTTTCTTATCCTCCAGTTAAGGAACTAAGGTTGGTCATTGAAGAAGACCACGACCTCTAGGATGATACTATGTAAGTGGAGAAGAGATTTTGGCAGGGTTTGGCTGAGCTTGAATTCTCAAATTGGTGTGAGGAGGAGAGGGAGGAGGTGCCCTTTTATAAGGCCGGAGAGGGGCACCTTTGGGAAAACTAAAAATAATATTTTATTATAAAGTCAAGTTCGGTTTTAAATAGATCCAAATTGATATATTTCGAATCTAAGATGGGGATGGGTAGAAATACTCTCATCCAATAGGATTTAGTCAAGTTTAGGTTATTATTTTAACCTTATCAATTAGATTTAACTCTAAGTTAAATAATTTAACTTTTACCGTGTATTTTTATTTTCTTACACTATATGGTTAATAAACATACTATATCAAGCCAAAAGAACCCCAAGTTGTTTATTATTAATATATATAACCTTATCAGAGTCATTTGGCCGAAACTAATATTTTTAGGAATAAAATAACAATTAATAATATAATATTTGTTTTAAAAACTAATTTATGGTAATTTTGACACTATTTGGTACATGATTTTTATGAAATTCATAACAGAATGATAAGTTCAAAAAAAGTTACATACATCAACAATAACATGCCCTATTAACCTATAAAATTAGTTTAAGTCATAAAAAGTCTCAAATTACATTCATTTGGGTATTTATAACATCAATTATATCAATATTTCATTAATAAGATAATTACTTCATCATCGTTGTGTCATAAATAAATTAAATTATTTAATGTCTAAAAATTAAAAATAAAATACCATTATGTAGGAAATATTTTTAGCTTTCTAATTAATATTTATAGTCGAATTTATCTTATGTATAACCTCATATTAAAAATGATTTAGTTATTAACCTTTGATTTTAACTATTTTATCCCTTCTTTAAATAAATTAATAATAAATGTCCTAATCTAATCCAAGTGGGCCTAAATGGTCATATGTTATTCATAAGGTTGTTTTTTTCGAATTACACTTGTCCAATAAAATTAGGATATGTGTTAGGGTAATAATAATATCATTTTTACCCTTAATTACCCTATTTACTTTTAACCGTGGTAAAAAAATTAAAAAGTTACTATTCACCAAAAATTATTTTCATCTCATTGAACCAAATTTTACTTACTGACATCAACCGTGTCTCTTGGATTTTTGAAATTCCACTCACAGAAGCGGTAAAATTAAGTTTTATGAAAAATTCATTTTTTTAACTACCACTTAGTGGTTTCACTATTCATCAAAAAATGAAAGTTTCCAGAAAAATACCAAAAATTAGGCCTAAGCTATATTTGATATTATGAGCTCAAAAATTATGTCTATTTTACCAAATTCAAAACATATCAGTTGCATTAATTAATTTAAAAATTAATTCCGTCGTCAAAATAAATAGCGTGTTTTTAAGAGATAATAACTACCAAAAGACTGACACTTGTTTATGTCTGGTTTAAATGTGAAATTACATCCAATGACCAACATTGTATTAAATTGTAAAAATATATTCTAAATATACTTTAAAACCACTCAAATTAACAATTTATCACTATTAATTATTTCGATTAAAAATGTTGTTTTTAATTAAAATTTAGTAATTTTAACTATTCATCAGAAAATGAAAGTTATCCAAAATGTACCAAAATTTTACCCTAAGCTAATTTCGATATTCCAAATCCAGAAATGAATTCCATTTTGAAAAATAAAAATTTTAAAATTTCAAAAAGTGGTTATTACTATTCATAACGGCTAGTTTTAATAATATTTTAATAGCATATCATTGTTTAGTGAAACTCGGTATTGCGTACTACACACGCTATCGTCGAAGGTCGCGATTTCATGTAATGCAAGTAAAGTCAAAGATGCGTGTTGTGCAAGATCCTTTTGGTGTAGCCTACAACACAAGAGATTAATGAAATTAAAAAGAATATTTTTAATAAAATCTCGGGGTGTTACACTCGCTACTTACATGTTGCGTGATTCCACCAAGAGATGGTGGGATGTTATCACATAGAATGATCAACACTGAGATATGGCATGGAAGGATTTTGATGTAGTATTCTATGAATTTTTAATTCCAGAGACTCTACGGGCAGGTCGAGCTCGAGGGTTTATGAATCATTATTAGGGTGATATTCTAGTGATGGACTATTCTCCCTACTACACCTAGATACTGTGTTTTTCCCCTGTTCTAGTCGATGAAGAGACCTTGAGGGCTAGATGCTTTGTGTATGGTATTTGATATGACATTCGAGCACTAGTGAATGTTGTCAGGTTTTCTATAGTGTATGCTATTGTGAACTAGGCATTTATTACTGAGCAGAACCTGCGGGAAGCTAGTTGTGCAGACCAGGGCGGTTCAGCACCGGTCTCGGGTACTATTTCTACCAGAAAGAGGAGGAGGAAGATGGTTTTCTCTCTTGTTTTTTTTACTAACTAAGAGAATTCTTTAGTTGGCCATGTAATGTGAATCTAGTATTGTAAATAGGAGAACAAGAGACCTCAGTGTCCATGTGACACAGTGGAGTTCCGAGCTTGCGGAAATATGTGTCATCTTTAGCATTTTTGCAGGTCGTTTCCACCAGTGACTAGTGAGAGGGGTTTTGTGTATACTCCACATATAGGAGTAGGGCCAACAGCTTCTTACCAATCAGGTAATTGGAATACGTTAGTAAGTTCGGGCCGAGGTGGTGGTTGTGGCTGTGGTATCCAGACACAAGGATCTTAGAGATAGAATGGCAGGTCAGCACTGGGTAGCTAGGCTGTGTCGCAAGGCCACGACACTGGGCAAACATATGTAGTGTAACGGACTCTATAAGAGCAAGATCTCAGACCTTCCACTTTTGAGAGGTACTATTTTAGTTGCATCTTTTTCATCTTTGGTACTATTTGATACTGGGTCTTCACATTGATTTATATTTTTTCCTTTTGTGAGAGCCTTGGACTATGTGTTTCTTCTTCTTCTGATTTAATGATGATGGACAATGCATTAGAAATTAAAACGGCAGGTGTGGGTCAGTTCAAAGAGTTCCCCCTAGAGTTTGGTGGGTGTCACTTTCTATGGGACCTCTATGTCTTAGTGGTGACATCCTATGATGTCATTCTCAGGATGGACTGGTTGGTACCCTTTCGAGCCTTTTTAGATTTCTATCATCGAAAGGTGAGTTTCATGTCACTATAGGGCAGAGAGTTTCTATACAAGGGCATATGGGATCCCCAGGCGAGCTGAGTGGGACCTGAGAATCATGGGCAGGGTGGAGTGATATCCCATATTGAGAGTTTATATCTAGATGACCTGGAAACTTCACAGAAGGATTTCCCTCCAGTGGTAAATCATTTCAGGGATGTCTTCCCAGATGAATTTTCTAGTCTACCTCTAGAGTGAGAGATGTATTTCTCTATTGAGCTTGTGCCAGGAGCGGTACCAGAGTCCATTCCTCCTTATTGGATGGACACATTATAATTTCAAGAGCTCAAAAATTTGTTGGAGGAGTTTCCGGAAAAGGGTTTCATCTGACCTAGTACGTATCCTTGGGGTTTGCCTATCCTATTTGCGATGAATGCAGATGGTACCCTCAGACTCTGCATGGATTATCAGAAACTGAACCAGTTAAAGGTTATGAACCGATATTAGTTACCACGGATTGATGATCTTTTTGATCAACTTCTAGGAGCATGAGGGTTCTCTAATATTGACTCGAAATCTGAATATCATCATTTGCATGTTAGACCACCAGACATATCGCTTACATCCCTTTAGAGCCGATATAGTCTATATGAGTACTGGTTCATGCCGTTCAAACTCACAAACGTGCCATCAGTTTTCATGGATCTGAGGAATCGGGTGTTCCATACATAATTGGATTCTTTCATGGTGGTCCTTGTGGACGAAATCTTGGTGCACTCTAACAACTAACATGACCATGCCACACATCTTGAGATCGTTTCGAGTACACTGAAAAGAATCAGCTATATGCTATGCTCTCAAAGTACCTCTTTTGGATGGACCAGATCCACTTCTTGGGTCATATTATATCAGAGGCAGGAGTAGTGGTGGGCCTAGAGAATGTGAGAGCAGTAGTATCTTGGGAGCATCCTAAGAATGTGTTGGAAATGCCAAGTTTCTTGGGGCTGGATGGTTACTATAGGTTCTTTATATAGAACTTCTCCCACTTAGTAGAACCATTGATGGGTTTGACTAAGAATGGTATGAAGTTTGTTTTTTCAGAAGCTTGCGAGACAGCCTTTCAAGAGTTGAAGTGAAGGTTGACATCAGCACCAGTCCAAATACTTCTAGATAAAGGGATGATTTATACAGTTTATTGTGATGCATCAGGTATCGGGCTGGGAGTAGTGTTGCTACAGGACGATTGAGTATTTGTGTACGGGTCTTGGCAGTTGAGGCCACATGAGAGCAATTACCCGACGCATAATCTCGAGTTGTCTATAGTTGATCATACACCACGCTGTTTGAGACATTATCTCATGGGAGAACATTTTGTGGCATTTACAGACCAAAAAATTCTTAAATACATCTTTACCCAGCGTGACTTGAATTTAAGAGTGTGGCGGTGGGTTGAATACCTTCAGTTCTTGAACATTGATATTGCCTATACACCTGGTAAGGGCAACACATTAGCTAATGAAATGCTTAGGAGGACTCAGATACACGTAGTGAAGGAGACCAGTGCTAAGTGGAAGCTTATGGATTTGTTCCCTAAGATTCATTTGGAGGTGCATGATAGTCAGGGGCGAACCTATATTTTATCCTTTTCTGTTATGTCTACCCTCTTGGATAGAGTGAGGATGAGATAGCTATCAGATTCAGAAGGCCTAGTTCTATGGTATTCGGTGGAAAGTGAGGACCCTCCTCCTGGTTGGATGATAGGATATGACAAGGTACTATGTATCCTTGGACGAGTGTGGGTTCCAGGGAATATAAGAGTGGGGGTGATGCAGTAATTTCTTGCTTCAGCTTGGGAAATGCATCCTGGAGTTACCAAAATGTACCATGACTTGAGACGTCATTACTGGTGGTCTGGTATGAAAAGAGATGTAGCTGGTTTTGTTACGAGATGTTCCACTTGTCAGAAAGTGAAGGAAGAGCATCTGAGGCCAGCAGGACTGTTACAACAGTTACCCATTCTGGAGTGGAAATCAGATGATGTCGTGATGGAATTCATGAAAAGGTTTCTGAGGTCACCTTGAGGCAATGATGTCGTATGGGTTTTTGAGGACAAACTTGTGAAGGTAGTTCAATTTTTTCCGATCCAGGAGACCTTCGGTGTTGACGAGCTTAGGATGTTATATATCTGAGAAGTTATACGTCTTCATGGGGTCCCTCATTCTATCATTTCCTATAGGGACTCCCGTTTTACATCTCATTTTTTGTAGAGTTTTTAGAGGGCATGGGGTACAAAGGTGCTCCAGAGCACAACTTACCACCATCAAACTAATGGCCAATCAGAGCATACAATACAGGTGTTAAGTGAAATGTTGCGTGCATGCGCCGGGACATTGGGGACTCTTGCAAGAAGAGAAAACCCCTAAACATGTTTTTCCTAAAATAATAGTTTTTAGGAAACCATTGAGATGGATACATATGAGGATTTATATGGTAGGCCTTGCCGATCACCTTTGTGCTAGTTTGAGGGAGGTGAGATAGCTTTACTGGGACCATGTCTTATGTAGGAGACATCAGAGCACATCAAGTTTATTCAGAATTAGATGGCTACTGCACAGTCTTGTCTGAAATTTTATTTTGATTGCTGCATATGACCTTGGATTTGATAGTTGGGGATCATGTTTTCTTCTGTGTTTCACCGAGGATGGGACACAGGTGGATCATGAGATAGGGTAAACCTTCACTGAGGTATGTAGGGTCATTTAGATTCTATAGAGAGTCAGGATGGTTCCCTATCGGTTTTAGTTACCATAGAGGCATCGGGTCGTGCACAACACCTTCCACGTATCATAGCTGTGCCATTATTAGCCAGACCCATCTCACGTTTTTCTGCCCAAGGGGTTTAAACTTCAGATTGATGCATCCTTTGAGGAGTATCCAATTTGTATTGTCGATATGAGAACGAAGGTTCTCCAAGGCCGGTCAGTTCCTATCGTACTGGTGATATGGCAGCATGGACGAGTGCAGGATGAAACCTAGGAGAGAGACCGACATACGTGCTCAGTGTCCAAAATATTTATCATCATTATCTTCACCACCCTTTGAAGGGAAATTCAAGGACAAATTTCTTTATGGGGGAAGTTTTTAAACCCGGTTCATATTCGTGATGTATCGGTTTCTTCTTTTCCTTTTCATTAAGTGTTTTTGAGAAAATAGGGGAAATGTGGGGAAAATCCCATATGTATGGGTACATTCCTTGTACTATTTTTCACACGTCATGTACTTTGTCCATGTGGGATTAGAATACAAGGCATTAGTCTTGTCGGCGATTAAGGGTGTAACAACTAACTACACACCGTGTACAAAGAAATACACATCATCTAATCAGTCATCTGCTGAATAGTGAGGCAGTGGAAAGTAACTTCCATAAGAATAGTTAAAAAGGATACTACAAACCATGTACTTACTAATACATGATGCGTAATTAGTCGTTAAATGAACAGTGAGGTGGTGGAATGTAGCCACTAGTGGAATAGTGAAAAAAATAGTACACTCCATGTACATGAGAGTACACATCGTGTAGTTATGGGTTTTCATTAAAATTAGGCAGTAGTGTCCCCATTCGATATAGGAGGCAGAAAACTCACCATGAGTAGTGGGAGAGGAGGCTTAGACATGGAGAAGCTCTTCATCGCTCACCTGGAATCTGATTCTTATGTCGTTGATCTCGTTCGAACCGCGCGTGTAAGGTCTTCCCACTTTATGAATCATTCCTTCCAATTATTTCCCTAAGGGAGGTTATTTAGGTTTGAACAGGTAATCATTTATATCAGATCTACATCGTTCATGGTTGTTCTGGGAGGCACCTTTCATGAATATCGACAAGAGGAGATCGAGGTTGGGGGTCTTGTTTTTAATTCCAACTTTCAAGTTTATTTTTTGTATCTTTCTGATATGCGCCCATGTTCGGCGTATCGTATAGCTGAGACATTGACTTTTGAGATACCATGAATTTCATTGGTAATCTAGCGAATAAATATAAACTGTTTTTTGAGATCGTTTCTTTGATCTAGGGCCACCCCAAGGGTGTGTTTCCCTTGTTTAGTCGTTTGGCCAGGATACATGTGTGTATGCCATGATTATAGCATGTTTTTAGTTTTTCTGAAGAGGAAATATAAATGAATTGCTTGTTTATGCATTGGGATCCACCCGGTTACTTGATTTTCCTATGGAATGTCTGAGGGAAGTGTATTATTTTTCCTTAGGAAAATGTTTTGTTCAACCTGTGGGAAACATTTCTTATGCCCGTGGGCAGTAGCTTCCGTGTCTAAGGGTGATATCTCTTATAACTGAAGGAAATATTTGTCATGCCTGAGGGCAGTCACCTGAGGGTTTCATTTTTTATTACCTGAGGGTAAGGACTAGCATGTCTGAGGACAAGGTTTACTTTGAACATATCTTGTTATAGATTTTGTTGTGGCACTGGTATATGTGATTGTTGGTCGATGCCAAGTCTAGGAAAACATTGAATTCAATTATATCAAATTTTTATATAATTATTAATATTGCAATGTAACTAGTTGTAATGGTTACTTTTGATACATCCTAGTAACTGCATTTCATTATTGCATAGTACTATTGCACTTTTTCACTAATAGTTGGGAACATGCTTTTGGTGGTAGCCTACATGGATTTATCTCTCACACTGAGTTTGGGTCAGGTCTTGGTTCTAAACAGATTATATTCCTGCTGTTGTTGATAATGGAAGAAGTCCCTACATAGGTACATGATTGTTGTAGAGGAGTAGTAGAGAATGAGACCAAGATCATGCTTGTGATGCTGCTGAGTTCCTGTTGCACTGCTTGGTTTTATTTTGATGTACTTTGTACATTATGTTTTATTGTATCAGATTGCAGTGTATCCTGGTTTGCATGCTTTCTTATAAGTAGATACATGTTGCATCATCATATATATGACTATTAGTTATCTTTTACTTCAGTTATTTTGTCCATTTCATGTCTATATTATTTACCGGTTCCCCTTTTGAATGTTTATATTTTTCTATTGCACTACACATTGACAAATGAGGGCATAGTTTCACCACTATCATTCATAGGACCTCATTGCTGGTCGGTAGCCTCTGGCGTTTGGGGGATTTTTCTTGAGTTCATGTGACCAACAGAGTTTGGGGCACCCATTGTGTGGCACCCGGATCCGGGACATTAAACTGCATCACGTAATTAATGTTCTTATTCAAACACTCATAGACATAATAAATGGGTTCATTACATTTCATTCAATTTAATGTCTGCTTAATAAATTATCCATATCGATAACAAGGTTTTTTTTATAATAATGATTATTCATATGCCTAGAATTATAACAATGGAAGCACTTCCTATATTTCATAAGGAATTCCACATGGTGATTTTTAACAGAACTATAACAAACTAAACACTAGATTATAATTCCATAATATTTCATAGGTGGGGTTTTTCCCATTTCTTGAAAACTATACAATATTCTACTTTTTTTTTGTAGAACACATGATCATAAGACAATGACATTTCCACCTTCTCGGTACATCGAACATGTTTCTCATAACTTTAAAATTTATAATAATCCTATCCCATTTGATATCATGGATTTAGTCCTTATTAGAACTGATTTATTTTACTATCAATATTCTGAATAAAATTTTCTTCCTACCATACTAATAATGTGATGATTTCCTCATTTGTAGCCATTGAATCATCCTCTTTTTCTCTCAATTATATGAATTTCCTTTACTTCCTAAGTTGAACCACTATTGGAAAATCTTTTTCAAGTAAAATATTTTTAAATTCATCCCATTCCAAGGCACTGATATCTTCATTTTCAATACTGTTCTTAACCTTTATCCACTATTGATTGAATTAAAAAAATGGTAAATAATTAGAATTAACGATTTATTCCCTAGAAACCCATGAATTAGAATATTTTTTCTTAGGATTTGATCCATCCCAGGTATAGTATTGGGTCAAAAAATCTATTTAATGCTCAAGTGTGTTATCTTATAAAATTCTCTAATATTGACATGTTCTATTATGGTAAATTTATTAGTTCTCTATAATGGATTCCATCACCATTTATTGCCAAAATCAATTGATCTATTAAAAAAATAAATTTCTCAACTAAAATTACAACCATTTTGGGATATATATTTGGAAGGATATTGAACTCTAGGTTCCTTCCCAAATTAGTTTTCTTATTTCCTCTATGGAAAAATATTCTAAACAGCTATTGATTAGATGAAGGAACATGGTATTATTAAAGGTATACAACATGAAAACTATAAATTAATATATCATAAGGGTATTTACTTACATTATCATAACTTCTAAAATTTTCTAAAACATTAACTTGATACCAACTATATGGACCCAAACATTAACATTTCATGATCATGAGTTTTGAAAAAAAAATTCATTATATTAAATTTTAAGAACATTATAGTTTAGGTTTTCATAGAATTAGGTCATAACCAATAAAAATTTAAATATTACATATAAAATTAGAAACTTCCTCCCAGTATCCATGTTCCCCACAAAACTAAACTTTTAAGATATTAAATGTTTCTTTTCATGACACTTCTTCGTAGCTTTCATAATAACCTCATCCTTGTCCCTAATAATCCTTAAAACCCCATGAAAAATATTTCAAAATATAGGATAAGAATAAAAATATCTATAAGGGAGATAGAAAAATAAATAAACTAGTTATCCCATGAATACTCATTATTTTTTTCCTTCTTGAAAATAATCTTTGAACCTAAATAAACATTTTATTACCCAAAAAATAAACTTTTCTTATCAAATATTTTTATAAAACATTTCATAATAAATGTTAAAGGAAAAACCAAATTCAAAATGGTTTCTTTGTAATCATGAAATATTCATGAAAATGTTTTTATAAAGTTATAATTAATCCCTTATGAAGTAGAAAATACTTTTATCTAAACATAATCTCATTAACATACCTTGTGAAGTATAATATTCCGATAAAAACAATACAAATTATAAATATTTAATGTATTTAACACGTTGATTAGTTTTAATATCAATATTGAAAATGGATTGATCTTTATGGTAACATATGAAACAAAATTAAATGTTACAAATAGAATATCCCACATGGTCAACAATGGAATAACCTTCATGGTTATAAATGGAATAACCTTCATGATTAACTACCACTATAAATCTTACCCAATACATTGGGTGATACCATGGAACCACCCGTACATATTTTATAACTAATCCACCATTAATAATAAATAATTCCCATGAATCATAAAATAACCATAATAGACTAAATATATCATAAAAATATTCTTTTCACTCTTAAGAACACAATTTCAGATTTTAATATACCCATTTCGTTTAATACATAATTTTAAAAACTAAAATTACAAGAACAAATATAAGGAGGGTATTTATATGAATAAAATATGGAATATTGTAATGTAACTTAGACATAAAATAACGATAATTATGAGGAAAATTGTTGATGTCGTGTACGTTAAAATAGAACATTTCATTTGCCTTTTGTAATTAAATTCAAAACATTCAATTAAAAGGACTACAGTGAATTAAATTGTAATAAAGAGTCATAAAATATCATTGATAATTCACTTTATTCTATATAAATTTATATAATTGTTATGAATAATATGGATTTGGAGGATTAATATTTTTAAAATAAATCATTAAAACATTTAAATTGTATGTTTTTAAAGTAATTTATTCTTACATCAATTATGGATCATCATTTACATTATTTATCTTCTTGAATAATTTCGTTGTCTTAATTAAATACTTTTATAAGAAATTTATTTTCCTTTTTAATTAATTTAATATTACTTTATATTCAACTACTTAGTAATTTAAGTTCACTTCACATATTTTGATGACATTATGCTCAAAGGTCTAAAATTACATTGGTAGGTTGAATATGGTGAAGGAGGTAACTATTTCATCATATATAGAATAAAAATGTTAAAATAATTTTCATTTATATATATGAATTTATATTTTAAAACCAATCATTAAACATGGTTATGAAAAGTTAGATATGTTTCAATAATAGAGATGGTAGGCCGTATATATGCATGGGTAACATCATCATTTTTCAACAATAATGATGTAAATTTGGTAAGAGTTATTTTATATTTATTTAATGATAAATATATCATAAATATAATATTATATATCTAAAAAACATATATATGTTATCTATATAATGTGGTGATGAAAAATGAATCACATCGCTTCATAGAGGTGGTAGTCCACACGTACGTACGAACATCATTATCATTTTCCAATGAAGGGAATGGTAAGAAAGTAAATGGTAAATTATATTTAAATAATGATAAATAGTTTGTAAGAAACCAATTTTTTCGATAAAAGACTTTGGAATTTTCGTGATGTTATTCCAGAGTGGCGCCTTCAGACGGCGTACGATTTGGAGCCCTGGTTTGGCCAGAATTAAATTTTAAGTGTGTTCACACTGGGCACGCAAAATAAATAGGTTAACACCTAAACGAAGATCTGGATCAGAAATTTGAGTGCATTTATGAGTCTGAAATAGGGTTTTTACCCTAGGAACGACATAAAGCATATCAGCACGGGATGTTGGGACCCCTGTCCCATTAACGGAACGTTAAACGTATAAATAAAATAATTTATTTTTACATTTAATTTTTAAACTCAGGTGTCTATTAAATGGTTTGTATGATGGGAAACCTGATGGAACCATTGAGTCTGGAGCATGCCGTTTACCGTAGGAGGGGTTTAATTTTCGTGGGCACGAACCTTCTGTGTAAACGGCCCCATGGGCAATTTCGTAATTTAGCGTCATTAGGCGTTGAGTTTTATAACATTCAAACGGAGCCTCAGATTAAAATTCCGAGAATGCCATTATGATCGAGAGGTGGTGTTTACCCTATGGGAGGGTAAACAGTGACCTGGTCGAGAGTTTCAGATGCTGTTTAATTTAGGTGTTTTAAATTAATTAAATTTTTAATTAGTTTTTCTTTATTTAATCCATAACCCACACCCCTCTCATCACTTCTCCCATTTGCATCCTCTGGCGGAAGGAGCTCCCAATCAAGGAGCTCCCAACATCAACCTCTTCTCCTCCTCCCTCGAGCCAAGAGGAAGTAACAACGTTGGTGGCCCGGTGAAAGATCAAAGCATTGGACTATTCCCAAGAGGTAGGATTGTTGTGGTTTCATTCTTATTTTCCGTATTACCTTTTAGCTTTATTTGTAGAATGGAATTTCCTTTATTTTGTCGAGTGAATCCCTTATTTGCATAGTATATTTTCTAAGCTTCCCAACTCTATTCTCGGATATAAAATCCAATTCATGATGAGTCATGGGTGGTCTGTTGGAGTTTCCGGTGGTTTTGGAGCTTTTCCGGCCGTATTTGGGGGTTCCGACGGTGGTTCGGCAAGCGTCAGGCAGATCAGGCTGCGGCGGCTCCTTCAGGTGGTTCTGCGGAGAGGTGGTCGACGGCGGCTTCAGCAAGGCGGTCAGCTGCACGGGGTCCAAGTGAGTCGGCGTCAGCCGGGTGAGCTGGAGGCCTACGTGTGGGGGTAAGCTAGGGGCAACAACGAGCGGGCGCCAGCAGGGCGCAACGACGTGGATGACCAGGATCAATGACCCCAGCCAGGGGATAGACGACCTGCCTTTGTGGGACCCCACATGGAAGGAAGACATGCCTCTGGGCCATTCCAGATCGAAGGACCGTGGTCTGCGCGGATAGACCGTGGGCCGCGGGGGCTCAGCCAGCTGAGACGCGGGCCGGCTGGCTTGGGACCGTCCATGGGGTGTGGACCGGCCAGACCGGTCCGGACCACCCCCTCTCACGTTCGATGATGTTTAAACTGGCGTAACTCCTAAATCGTGTGTCAGGTTTATGATTTGTCTGTGGAAAAACATTCCGTGGCTCAAGTTGAACTTTTTGAAATGGTCTCGGGAATGTTTAATTCCAAGGACGAGGGGCACGATGGCACGCCACCTATGTTAAGTGGATTGGCGTTTTTCTGGGAGTTATAGTTTTGGATGGCGCGGACACATCAGATGTCTGATTTGAGCACCTTCAATGGCGTTGGGACCCTAGTGCAGAGGCATATCTTTCCATGGTGGTTTCAGGTGTTGAATACGGAGTTGAGGTGTGGACCCCGTGGCCCATCTTTTTAGTAGGGAGCGGCGTTTAGAATATTTTTTCATCAGATGTCCATTCAGGGCGTGCGAACAGTCAATTTTGGGTGTTTTTTAGGGTATTGAAATGGAGAAATCCTCCCATATTAATTATGCATGATGGTGTGGGCCCCACGTGGGTTGTTTTGGGAGTTGGCAGTGATTTCAATCTTCTTCACCGGGCATCGGTTTTGGATAAGTGAATAGTCAATCTTGTGTACTTTTTCGAGAGAATCTCAATGGTGCAATCCTCTCGCAGTGCTTCGAGAGTGGGATGCAGATCCGCATAGCATCTCTCATGTATGGTATTATGAAATTCATCTTTTTCTCAAGATATCTATTCCACACTTGTATGCAATAAATTTGACATGTGTTTTTAAGGAGATCGCAACAGTGCGATGTGCCCGACAGTTTTCGGGGATGAGGCTCGGGACCACGGGACACCATTCGGGCGTAAAGCGGTGTCAGACAACATTTACGTCGGATATCTGTTGGAGGTGAGTAGATAGTCTATATCGCATATTTTTCCTGCGAGGATTAAAAAGGTACAATACGTTTGGATGTTCGGAGTCTCATTCTAGATCTTATTAAATGTGAATATATGAAAAGGGTGTTGGTCGGAGGCTTCTATGGGCATACTCCGAACCTACGCACGGTAGCGATGCCAGTGACACCCAGTGATGGAGAGGGTGCTAAACCTCTTTTAGGTGAATTGTTCTAGAGTTGGGTGGTTGTGCGATACACACTCTATGTTCTGTTGGATAGTGTTGTACCATCATGTTGGGATGGCCAGAGTAGTTCTGAGTTTACCCTCCAACAGAGACTGGGCAGTGGGTAGCTCATCGACTTTTTCGGGTTTACCCTCTAGTAGAGACTGGGTAGTGGGTTGTTCATCGACTTCATTGGGCTTACCCTTTAGTAGAGAATGGGTTTTAGATTTATCATCGACTTCTTCGTGTTTACCCTCCAGTAGATACTGGGTAGTGGGTTGCTCATCCACTTCTTCCAGGTCTACCCTTTAGCAGGGCTGGGCAGTGGGTCACATATCATCTTCTTTCTAGGTCTACCCTCTAGTAGAGACTGAGAAGTGGGTCGCCAATCGACTTATTCTAGGTCTACCGTATAGCAGGGCTAGGCAGTGGGTTGCATGTCGACCTCTTTGGGTCTACCCTCCACCAGAGACTAGGAAGTGGGTCACCCGACGACCTCTTAGGGTCTACCCTCCAGCAAAGACTGAGCAGTGGGTCACCTGATGACCTCTTTGGTCTACCCTCCAACAAAGACTGGGCAGTGGGTCACCCGATGACCGCTTAGGGTCTACCCTCTAGTAGAGACTGGGTAGTGGGACGCCTGACGACCTCTTAGGTTCTACCATCTAGCGGGGCTAGGTAGTGGGTTTCCCGAAAACTTCTTTCAGACTCACTCATTTCTTCTAGGATAGTCTATGGATTTTCTCTGTGACTATCGGAGTGGGACCCATGTTTGTACGGGTTAGTGATGTGACAACTTTGACTTTGTGAAGACCTCTCGACTATGTGAAAGTGATGAGGCGTGGTTTTACTTTCCCCGAACTCTCATGTACGAGGGGCACTTTCCCCACCAAGATGCATCCTTGAGATGCGACCTAAAACCATCCAGGCGAGTCAGTTCCAACCAATGTGGATAGTGTTGAGGTGCGGTGATTTGAGCCCCTTGACTTGCAGTTCAGGGCAGAGGAACGGAATACCAGGCATCAATGGTGTTTACTTCTGGGACTATTGGCTACTCACTTTCTTGGGATGATCTATGAGATGGATATCCCCTTACGATCTAGTTTGGGTTTCTTGTTTGACCATATAGATATGTGTATACCTTGTTCAAGTACCCAATTCTTGGGTTTTTGTTACTCTCCTTCCAGGAGAGGAGAAGACATGTGGGGTATGCCACGTGATTTCTGTATCTAGCTTCCCGTGGTTGGACGAGTCTACTCTCCTGCTATAGGTTGTGAAGACTCAAGGAGAAGTTCATATTCTCACCCTTTCTATCTCCTTGTGTTTGGATGAGTCTACATCCTTCCTTTTAGTGGGTTGATCTGTACTCCTTACTGCACTCTTAGTTGTAATCCTTTACTTTTCCCTGTTCAATCTACTGCTCACCTCTTCAGTACCTCCTTTGTTTCTCCCTCGAGACTTCGGGGCAATCTACTGAGTTTTTTTATACTCACCCCTGCTTGGGCTTTACCTGCACTTGGTTTTCCCTTGCAGATGATAGACAGGTTGGCCATGACATCAGCAGATCTTAAGAGTTCAGGAGCATGGACCGTGTACGGTGGTCGAAGTCGGAATCCAGGTGTGGGACTCTCCCAGCTGTTTACTTTTGTTTACCTGTTGCCGGTTTGTAGCACTTTTCTGGTTGGGCGTGTGTTTCTTTCCCTTTTCTTTTTGTTTACTATCAACCCTTGTCTTTTATTGTTTAGAGGTTGATGAACCTTTTGTGGTCTATTTATAGTAGTTGGCACTTTACTTTACTTTTATTTTTTACTCTACACTTTTTCATTGAGTGGGATGCATGTGTGTGTACAAGTACTTAGGAAAAGGCCTCCATGAGTTGTTAAGCCTTCGACACTTGTCGCCAGACCCTGGCCTATGGAGGCAGGCTTGGGGATGTTGCAGCTTTATCCAAGGTATGGTGGGGTCAAGACAAAGGGGTATCAGAGGTGGTTAGTTCCTTAGGATGTTGTTCGGATATCCCGAAAAAATAATTGGTTGGGATCTAGGGAAATAGTGTCAATGTGTCTTGAGAGTGCCTCTCATGCTAGGGAGTCTAGTGATGGTGCGGCGGCCGACGTATCCATTCACTAGGACCCTGATAAACTTCTTGTCGACCCGGCATGATGAGACACTTGTTGTTGGGAAAATTGGATTGTGCATCACATACCATTGAGTCTTTGAATGACCTTCTTGAGTCATCTCCCCATTGTTGTTATTTTTATATACACATCTGCTCATATGACTACGAAACTCCTTGATAATATTCTGGATGTTTCCACGAAGACACCCAGCCATGATATCATCTTCGGTTCTTGATAACGACCCTATGTGTGACGAGGACTCAGTCCAGGACCCATCATGCGAGTCCCTTTCTCTGGGGGGGTCAGTAGCATCACCCCACCTGGTGAGCAGCAGACAGCTCCAGTAGAGCAGAAGGAGCATGAACACAGATTGAGCGCATTCCGTGAGTTCTAGCGACAGAGACCGCTGAGGATTAGTGGTGAGCTAGACCCTCAGGAAATAGAGGTTTGGCTCGAGACAGTGGTTTTCCTCTTTAGGCTTGTGTAGACACTGGAAAATAAGAGGGTGGCTTTGGTAGTGAGCCTTTTCCACAGAGCAGCTAGGCTTTGGTGGAGTCTGGTGACGCAGTTACTTGATGAGTCATCTCATTCGTGGGGAAGCTTTCAATTTCTGTTTGGTGAGGAGTTTTACCCCTCCTTCTTACGCATCATTCAGATCCAAGAACTCCTGCAGTTTTAGGGTGGAGGGATGATGGTGACTGAGTAAGAGACTAGTTTCATAGATCGTGCATGTTTTTACCCAGACATGGTCTATGACGGAAACTTCCAAGCGTGGAAGTTCAAGCAGGGTCTTCGTAAATTGATACGTGGAATCATAGTACCATTGTTCAATTCCACTTGTGCCGAGGTGCTAGAGCATGCACTAGTGACAGAGATCTCTCTGTCACGCTTTACAGTTAGTGGTGGAATCAGGCACGATGGAGATGAGACATCTACCACAGCTAGAGTGTGTCGGCAGACAGAACCTCGAAATAGGTGGCCCTCCCACCACCAGTTTCAGAAGCATTTTCGTACACCAAAATGGAGTTAGAGGGCACCAGGGAAGTCCTGAGAGCGCTGATGCTATGCTTGTGATGGGCAAGGTCACTTGGCATGGGACTGCCCGACCAGGTACACTGAGAATATTGGGAAGGTAGTAGGTGCACCACCGCGGTAGAGGCAGTTTCGTGATCGGAGTGGAGCCTTGAGAGGTGGTGCTAGCGGAGGAGAGGGGGAAGCTGGAAGTGGGGGACTACATTACTAGGTAATCCCATCACCATCAGGCGGTCCACGTCAGGCTCTGGGACCTGACAGTTGGGACCAAAGACAGCCACAATTTTCTCCCTGGTCCTTGTTTTAGGTGTTACCATGGTGGCATGGGGCGTCGGTGTAACCCTGTGTTGGTGGAATAGAAGGCGAGGAACCATTGTCTTTAGTCGATGGTGGATACTCCTTCACCCTTCGAGTGTGTAAGAGAGTCTTGGCCATGGGGCATCGACTGTGAAATCTTGAATTACCAGATATCTTTGGGTGTTTCACTATATGGATATTCTGAAGGAGGTTATCACCGGGTTTTATCCCAGGTCCAAATGGTGATTCCAGTCATAGCGTACGATGTATGTGTTCGTTCGGGGAGGTGATCTATCCCTGGGGGCCATAGGGACAATTGAGACCATGCAAAGGAATGGAGAGGTTCCCTACCATCTTGCCCTAACCCCAAGGTCAGGAGTGGGTGCACGATGTCTCCCACCTGTCATACCCAAGAAAAAGTGTGTGTACTTCAATGTACGTCATTGGCGAGGGAAAACCTTGTGTGCATAGATCAAATCCTTTGGTCTGTGTGTGGTGATGCGGGACTATGCAAGAGTTCTTCTTGGTACGGGAGATCCATGAGTGGGATTAGTACCCTGATTTTTTCCCTGGTTTTCCTCTTAAAGGATGAAAATCTTGAACAAAGGAATGATGTAAGAACCACGTTTTTACTATAAAAGTCTTTGGAATTTTCATGACGTTCTTCCAGAGCAGCACCTTTAGACGGTGTACGATTCTGAGCCCTAGTGTGCCATAAATTAAATTTAAAGTGTGTTTACACTGGGCACGCCAAATAATTATTATAACTCTTAAACAGAGATCTATATCAGAAATATGAGTGCACATATGGGTTTGAGATTTTGTTTTTACCCTATGAACGACATAAAGCATGTCGACACGGGACGTTAGGACCCCTCACCCATTAACGAAATGTTAAACAGATAAATAAAATAATTATTTAATTTGTTTAATTGTTAAACTCATGATTCTATTTAACGGTTTATCTGATGGGAAAACCTAGGGCACCAATGAGTCTGGATCATGCCGTTTACCCTAATAGGTGTGTAATTTTAGCGGGCGCAACCCTTCTATAGAAAATGGCCCCAGGGGCATTTTCATAATTGAAAGACATCGGGAGTTGAGTTTTATAACGTTCAAAAGGAGCCTCAGATTAAAATTCTAAGACAAACATTGTGCCCGGGAGGTGGTTTTTACTCCAGGGGAGGGTAAACCTTGACCCCGTCTATAGTTTCAGATACGAGTTAATTTAGGGGATTTAAATTAATTAAAATTTTAATCAGTTTTTCTTTATTTAAACATTAACCCACACCTCTCTCATCCCTTTACCCATTTTCATCCTCTTTCAAAAGGAGCTCCCAACCAAGGAGCTCCCAACTTCAACCTCTTCTAATCCTCCCCCGATCCAAGCGGAAGCAACAATGGTGGTTGCACGATGAAGGATCGAAGCTTCGAGCTACGTCTAAGAGGTAGGATCATTGCGGTTTCATTTTTTATTTTCTTCATCGCCTTTGCGCTTGATTTGATGCATTGAATTACCTTTATTTAGTCGAGAGAATACCTTTTTTTCATAGTATATTTTTGGAGCTTCCCGACGATATTTTAATATTGATAATCTGAGTCCTAACGTGTCATGGGTGGTCCGTTGGAGTTTTCCGGTGGTTTTGGAGCTTTTTAGACCATATTTGGGTGTTCTGGTGAGCGTTAGGCAGATCAGGCATAGGCTGATCCTTCAGGGAATTCGGCGGAGCGGCGGTCAGTGGCGGCTTCAGCAGGGCGGTCAGCTGTGAGTGGTCCGGGCGAGGTAGTGTCGGCTGGGTGAGTGGGAGACCTATGTGCGGGGGCGAACTGCGGGCGATGGTGAGCGGGCTCTAGTGGGGCGCAACGACGAGGAATACCAGGTCAGTGACCTAGGCCGGCGAACATGGGACCCACATTTGTGGGCCCCCAAATGGAAGGAAGACCGGCCGGACCGGTCCGGACCACCCCCTCTTGCGTCCGATGATGTCTAAACTGGCGTAACACCTAAAATGAGTGTGAGATTTATGAGTCATCTATGGAAACGTGTTCCTTGGATCGAGAGGAACTTTTCGATATGGTATTGGGAATTTTTAATTCCCAGGATGAGGGGCTCAGTGAAATGACACGTACGTTAAGTGGATTGGTGTTTTTCTGGGAGTTATTATTTTGGATGGTGCGGACACATCTGATGCCCGATTTGAGCGCTGTCAGCGGCGTTGGGACACTGGTGCTGAGGAGGATCATTCATGGTCGGTTCCAGGAGTTGAAGCTGGAGTTCTGGCGTAGGCCCCAAAACCTGTATTTTAAGCTGCGAGCAGCATTTGGCAACTTTTTTCATCGGATGTCCATTCGGGGCATTTGAGTAGTCGATTTTGGGTGTTTTTACGAGGGCATTGCAATGGTGCAATCCGCTCACTTTTATTAGGAACGACGGTGCAGGCCCCAGGTGGGTTGTTTTAGGAGTTGGAGGTGATTTTCATCTTCTTCACCGAGTGTCAATTTTGGAAAATTGATTAGTCAATGTTGTGTACTTTTTCAAGAGGATCATAACGGTGAAATCCGCTCGTAGCGCTTCAGGACTGGGATATAGGTCCTCTGTAGCATCGCTCAGGTGCAGTATAGAGAAGTGCATCTATTTCTCTGGATATCAATTCCATGCTTGTAAGCAACCAATTTTATGAGTCTTTCCGAGGTTATCGCAATGGTGCGATGTGGCCGACTGTTTTCAGGGCTGAGGCTCGGGACCATGGGATGTTTTTCGGGGCGTGAAGCGGTGTCAGGAAACTTTTACGTCAGATATCCACTGGAGGAAAATAAATAGTATATATTGTGTGTTGTTCAATGAGTATTACAATGGTATGATCTGTTTGGATGTGTGGAGTCTCATTCGAAATCTTATTAAATGTGGAAATATGAAAAGGGCGTTGGTCGGAGGATTCTTTGGGCATACTCCGAACCTATGCATGGTAGCGATGATAGTCACACCCAGTGATGGCATGAGGACCAAACATATTTTAGGTGAATTGGTCTAGAGTTGGGTGGCTGCATGATACCCACTCTGTGTTCTGTTGGCCAGTGTTGTACCATCCAGTAGGGATGACTAGAGCAGTTTCAGGTTTACCATCCAGCAAAGACTGGGCAGCGGGTTGTTCATCGACTTCTTTGGGGTTACCCTCTACCAGAGAATGGGAAGTGGGTTGCTCATTGACTTCTTTGGGATTACCTTCTAGCAAAGACCTGGATGTGGGTTTCTCATCGACTTCATCGGGTTTACCCTCCAGTAGACACTGGGCAGTGGGTTGCTCATCGACTTCTTCTAGTTCTTCCCTCGAGCAAAGATGGGCAGTGGGTCTACTATCGACTTCTTCTAGGTCTACCCTTCAGCAGAGACTGGGTAGTGGGTTGCATGTCGACTTATTCTAGGTCTACCATCCAGCAGGGCTATGCAGTGGGTCACCTGTCGACTTCTTAGGGTCTACCCTCTATCATAGACTAGGCAATGGGTCACCCGATGACCTCTTAAGGTCTACCCTCCAGCAGATACAGTACCGTGTGTCACCCGAAGACCTCTTAGGGTCTACCCTCTAGCAGAGACTGTGCAGTGGGTCACCCAACGAACTCTTAGGGTCTACCCTCCAGCAGATACTGGGCAGTGGGTCGCCCGATGATCTCTTAGGGTCAACCCTCCAGCGGGGCTGGGCAGTGGGTTACCTGTTGACTTCTTTCAGACTCAGTCTTTTCGATTAGGCTAGTCTCTAGATTTTCTCCATGACTATTGGAGCGGGACCCTTGTTTGTATGGGTAAGTGATGTGACATCTTCGACTTTGAGAAGACCTCTCTACTGTGTGATAGTGATGAGGTGTGGTTTGACTTTCCCCAGAACTCTCAAGTATGAGGGGTTCTTTCCCCACTAAGATGTGTCCTTCAGACGCGACCTAAAACTATGCGAGTGAGTCCATGCCACCTGAACTGGATAGTGTTGAGGTTTGGTGATTTGAGCCCCTTGACTTGTAGTTTAGGGAAGACATGCAGGATACCGGGCATCGATGGTGTTTACTTCTGGGACTGTTGGCTACTCACTTTCTTGGGCTGAGCTATGAGATGGAGATCCTCTTACGTTCTTGTTTGGGTTTCTTTTTTGAGCATATGGATATGTGTATACCTTGTTCCTGTACCCACTTCCTGGGTTTTGGTAACTCTTCTTCCAGGAGAGGTAAAGACATGTGGAGTATGCCACGTGCTTTCCATGTCTAGCTTCTCGTGGCTGGATGAGTATACTCTCCTGCTATAAGAAGCGAAGACTTAATGAGAAGTTCATCATCTCACCGTTTCTAGCTCCTTGTGTTTGGACGAGTCAACTTCCTTCCTCTTGTTGGGTTGAGTTGTACTCCTTACTGCACACTCGGTTGTACTCCTTTACTTTTCCTTGTTCGTTCTACTGCTCACCTCTTCAGTTCCTCCTTTTTTTCTCCCTCGAGCCTTCGGGGCGTCCTACTGAGTGTTTTTTTACTCACCACTGCATGGGGTTTTACCGAACATGGTGTGCCCTTGCAGATGATGGAAAGGTTGGTCGTGACTATAGCGGAGCATAGGAGTTCAGGATATTGGACTGCGTCCAGTGGTCGTAGTCAGGTTCTAGGTGTGGGACTCTCCCATCTGTTTACTTTTGTTTACCTTTTTCCGGGTAGTGGCACTTTTCTGGTTGGGCGCGTGTTTTCCCCCCTTTCTTTTCAGTTTACCATCAGCACTTTCTTTGTACTATTTAGAGGTTGATACACCTTTTGTGGTCTATTTATAGCAGTTGGAACATTACTTTACTTTTCATTTCTTTTTTACACTACACTATTTCATTAAGTGGGTTGTGTGTGTGTGTTTACAGGTACTTAGGAAAAGTCCTTCCTGAGTTGTTTAGCCTTCAGCACTTGTCGCCAACCCCTGGACTATGGAGGTAGGCTTGGGGTTGTTACGGACTGAGCCTGGGTAGGGTCAGGTCATGACATAGTTATTGAATATAACATATTCATTAAATAGTTCATTATATCCATCTTTGATAGGTAGTGTTGGAAATTGAATTACATAAATTCGTGTGGTGGTAGTTCATTTTACACACAAATGATTGTTTCATTTTTTATTTTATTGGAGAATTTGATGAACATAGGTTGATGAATTAACTTAATAAAATATAAGTACATGGGATAAATTTTATTTATTATATCATCATGGTTTAATAATATTTTGAGAAGGTGGAAGAAGAACTAAAACATAAACATTCGATTAAATGCCATACCTCTTCTTCATGCAATATTCTTTTCATTACACCTTAATCCCAATAAGGATGGTATGATACATAATAAAATACATATTTAATGAGGGTAGAGATTATATAAAATAATTTTTAAGTAATTGTTTGAAAAATAATTCTTTTTAACTGTGAAGAAAATAGGAGAGGAGGTTCCCCTTTATAAGACAGTGGAGGGGCACTTTGGGAATTATATAAAGTATTAAATTAATATAAATTAATTTTAAGGGAACAATAGATCCAAAATGATATATATGGAATATAGGATGAGTATGGGTCTAAATAATCTCATAATGTTAAATATAGGAAATTTTAGTTTGTTTTTTCCCTTATCATTTAATTTAAATCCACTATAACAATTTTGACACTTATCACGATATAAATGATTATTATAATAATGGATCAAGAAAGTCAATATACAAATAAAAAAGAACCATAAATAGAATGTTGTTGATATAACAAACCATATAAAATTATTTTGGATAAATATAAGTTTTTTAGGAATTTTAAATCATTTAATAAAAAATTATTTATTTTCTAATATCTTTAATGTTCATTTTGTAACTATTCATTTTATTTGATTTAAAAAACAACATGAACGAATAGGAATTACAAAAAAATATCTTAAAACATCCATAAAAGTTTATATTAATCTATAAAATAATGTAACACAATAATTCATTCAACTTTTATTAATTTTAATATTTTTAAAATCATTTAATTTTTTATATTAATTTAATAAATACTATGTTAGCATTATGTAATAATTTAATTTTATTATTTAATCATGAAAAATAGAAATAAATTATCCTGATAAAAATAATAAATTATATTTAAAAAAATATTTATAATTGAACATGTGTTTTTTATACCTATCACATAATATTAAAGTTATTAAAAGTAAGACAATGATATTTTTTATATATCCATCACATAAATATTATAAAATTCAAAATCATCGAAAAATGGAACCATGTTTCGATATTTTATAGAAATTTATGGAAGTTTCTAAAAGAAAATAAACAAATATGATAAAGTTATGTTTTTGGGTCAATTTTTTGTCCTTATTGTATTATTTTTAATCTTAATTTCCCAATTTACCCTTACCATGGTTATAATTTTCTATAGTTACTATTAATCATGACAAAAAATAAAAGAAAACTATTTAATATATATGAAACTAAAAATAAAATAATATAAACCATTTTTATTATTCAATTCACATAAGTGTCATTAATTTATATAATATTTAAACTGCAAACACTATGATAAACTGTTTTTTAGAAAATTGTGTTTTTATACCCAAAAATATATTAATAGAAAAATTAGGTATAAAGATGATAAAAAACTAAACTATTTTATTTTATTTAACTAAGAAATAATTATAATACATTGAGATCAAATTTAAATCATAATGTGACTTTTATGATATTTAATTTAATGAAAAGAAAATACATTTTTTTAGACAGTATTTTTCACTAGTCCCTAAAAAATGAATCCTTTCACAAAAACACAAAACTTTTATCCTAATATAATATTTATAGATTAATTTTATAATTTCATTTCATTTTTTCAAATTAAAATTTTAATTTTTTATATTAATTTTTTAAATAAGAACATATAATAAATGAACAATCCATTTTTCAGAAATAATGCCTTTTCCTTTTGACAAAAAAATTATAAAATATTCTTATAATTAATTATATCTCTATATGATCTAATTAATGAATATTAATTAAGAATAAAAAACAATTATTCTAACATTACTTTATTTGTTAAATTACACACTTTACGCATGTATTTCCATCATAGATACCCTCTATGATGCCACATACTCTTTTCAATTTTGACTTATTTGACATCTATAAATTCAATATTAGAAAGTAATGAAAATATTTCATTTAGAGTACATCCTTCATTTAAAAAAAATCTTATTCTTTATGTTATCATTCAAAAAAATATGTCAATACCCATTAATCATAGTTACCAGGACAACATAATTGATTGATAATAGAAAAATAACCATCTTGTTCTTACATTTATGATAACCCTTCCCATAAAATATTAGAATGCCCTTGATTTTTACTGAATTATAATTACCCATTACTTACACAATAAATTTAGTTATACACAATTCAAATAAAGTGAAAATAAAATCCGTCAAATTTTAAAAAATATATCACAATTGAGAGAAAACAATTATCCATGCAAATTGAAAATGAACTCATAGATCAATAGAAATCACTAAGACGGTGATGAATTAGTGATTTAAAATAATTTTTTATTTTTTTTTGAAAGATCCCAAAAAAAAATTTAATAAAAAATAATATCATATACATACTCACACACATAAAGGGAATAGAAAATGTATACGTTTATCCTTTCAAAATTAGAGGCCAATCCATGGAGTGATATATATTTCACCGAGACTATATAATCCCCCTAATAGCACCATGTATTTAAAAATGCATAGGTAATATCCTTGTACTTGTGATATATGTCTCTGAAATATTTTTGAGTGTTTAGATCACAAAAACATTGAGAATTGATTTTCTTTTTCAACAATAAGAATAAATATAACTGAAATGGACTTCCATTAATGTTATTATAGTTATACTTCTTCCTCTTCTTCTTTAACCTTTATTGTTACGGTTTTCCTATAATCTCTACAAGGTTTGGATAAAATCTTTTTTATATTTTATCTATTGATTAATATCCTTGATAATTAGATCTATATATCATAATATATATCATATACTACCCCTATTATTGTTATTATTACATGAATGATATGTCATTTTATTTTAATTTATTTTATTAGCACATAAACAATAAAAGACCTCATTTAATTTTACATTTTGAATTCAACTTCAAACAAGATTATCCCACTAACTATTTCCCAACTACTCTTTATTCTTATCATTTCCTGTTCTACCTTTTTAACTCTTTTCATGTCAACTACAAAATATAAGTATAATTTATAATGTGGGTGTGGGTTTATGATATTACTATACTTCTTTCATATAAAATAACTCTTCTTTAAATGTGATAAAATTATCCTCCCAATTCTTGAATTACTAATAACTTTGTCTGATTTTTAAACCTCAATAAAATTTATTTGAAATCATTATAATAAATATTTTATTTGGAATAAATATTATTGAAATTTTTATCTTCATTTTGTAAAAAAACCTTTAATTGTATTATTTATTGAACCCTACAAGGAATCTAACACTTACAAATAACTAGTGCCAGCATTATAGTGATAGTGTCTCAACCATTCGATGAAAAATATGAACCTTACATGTTAATATTTCAACTTTAAACTCTAGTTTTCCCAATATTATAAAGATAGAATCAAATTTTTTATAACATGTCTGAACCTTATGAGGGAATGTCTCTACCATATTCTCTAGTAGTTAAAATCATTTAAGGTTTCTATTTTATAATTATGGACTGCTTTTTTCTACCTTATATGGAATCTATATAAACATTATCAAAATATTTTCCAACCTTATGAACTGTAGTTTTCCAAACTATATAAGCTGTCGGTCTAGACTAAATAAAGGATAGTACGGACCCTATAAAGATTAATATACAGAGCGAATTTTTTAAATAGAAACTCCAAATTCTAGATTTATTTCTAATGAACATTGAATCTCTTATAACACTTCCAGAATTACTTCACCTCTAAAAGTTTACTTTAAATTATTTGAATTTATTTATGATGTATTCATTGATAAAAAAATCCAACACATCCCTCAAATCCACTTATAACTTCTCCCTGACTTATTCTATAGATTATTTAATTATAATGTAAGGATAATGTTTTCTTAAAAATACCCCCAAGTACTCAAAACATCAAAAAAAGGTGTGTTAAAAAAATTATATACAAAACTAAAATTTTTATTTAGGAAAAATGATATGACATACTAGTATTTTAGTATTGGTAAATGGGTTTTTTTAATAAAAAATTGTGTATTTTATTTTATTATTAACTAAAATGGATCTCTTCATTTCTTAATTTTTTACCATAGTCATTACTAATCAACTAATATTTTTTTCTCAAAATAATACAATATAACTTATCTTTTATAATATTATTAATTCCATGTAGTTTCAATTTTTATATATTTTATATTTTATCATACGAAACTTTTTTTTTGTAGATAAATTTTCTTCTAAAAACTAAACTATTTTACATAAGTATAAGTTCAATATACAAATATGAATTATTTAAACGATTTTATTGAATTATAATTTTAACTATAGTAGTTATTTATTTTAACTGAAGATTTTAATTATCATAAAAATACTGTATTAAGGAAAATATAACTTTATTGTCGAAGGAACATACACAAACACATCACATTGAATCCAAAATATATGAATTGTTTCTATAATGGAATAATCCTTGTGGTAAATTTATTTATATATCATTACAATCAGGAATTAGTTCAAATTGGTTTTCCCTATAACTATTTATATAGATTGAACTTATCACAAAGATGACTCAATTTAAGAATCAATTGTTAGAGTCCATAATTTGATATGTTTCAAGTGTACCATAATTAATAATTCTTTTTCTTAAGCATAGATAAATTTACATTATATAAAATATTTATACAAATTGGTTCCATGATTACTCAATTCTTCACAAATAAACAGATATCATTACCATCATTTATATATACCACATCCAATGATAAAAATAGTAATGTTTGAAAACCCGACAACATTGATTCCCAATAATCATGATCACCAATGATCATGATGACAAATGGTACATTTCCCAAAATTCATGTAATGACAATTTGATCCCATTATATCCTATAAATATTTGATGTACCATTCATTAAAATCACAGTCCATATAGTTTTATGTTTCTCATAAAAAATGTATATTTCATGGGTTGTAGTATTTTTACTATATAACAGGTCTTTTATAGTCCAAAGGTTTTTTTGTAGAATGTGCTCTGAGATATTTTTTCTTATAGTCATTGAATTGATTAGCATATATTTTCCTTTTTACTCTTTAAATTTTGATAAATCTCTATCTCTAATTTTATTCAATAACAATATATATCCTTAAAAGTATTCTATTTTTATTTATATATTGTGCATAAAACTTAATATTTATTTATTCCTATATAAAATATACTAGTTAATACATTAAGGTCTAAAAGAGGATCAATAATTTGAAAATATAAGTTAATTTCCTTAAGTTAAATAATTAACTTTTTATTTCATGTTCCAAAATTTATGTAAAATTTATTTCATCCACATGGTTGGTGGAGGTGCAAATAAAATTGATTAGAATCCATTCAACCATCATAATAGAAGAATTTTTCATATAAAAAAATCAATCAATATTGAGAGGTATTATTCAAGTATAATGTAGCTCAATAAAAAAACATACAATAATAAAGGTGTAAAACTATATAGTAGATTATTAATCATTGATAAAGAATATAAAAATCATAGCTATATTGGAAGGTTATGGGGAGACAATGAAGAAAATAGAAATTGATAGATCAAAATGTTTGTATTTTCTTAAGTACAACACCTTTACAAGATAATAAATTTATTGATGTAGATAAAGAATGGATGAATAGGATGAATATAACTTTTAACGTAATAATTTAACTGAATGAGAGACATGTGAGGGCTGAATTTTATGGTGGTTCTCAAATATTGTGGGATGTTTTTACATGTTAAATGAAGATCATTTCATATTTGATACTAAAATTTCTTTGTACATGAGTGTCATTTTTATGGGACCACTTCCTAAATAATGATAGAACAATACACTGTTCTTTGACATATGATTTTTGTGGGAAATCAATATTCTCATAAGTAACTAGAGAAATATCTAAAACCCTTTAAAAATATATACTAGAAGTGGGATCAATAAAATGATATTAAGACTATAAAAATTGTACCTAACATCCCATATCATGTACACTACAACATGTATTTTGATTGAGACCAGTTAGCATTAACCAATAGATTTCTGTATCTACAGTATTCTATTAGAAACATTAATAACCAGATGATTTAGTTGGTCCTCCTCTCTATGAATGGTTTTCTAGTACCTCCTCCAGAAAGGAAAAAAATAGTTGAGATTAGAGAGATCTTTAGAATATAAAAAATTATTTGCACTATTATCTATGGGGTTTATGAACAATATTTTTAAGACACCATTATTATATAAAGGATGTGATTGAGATTATATTTTTAAACATTATAAAATTATATATTTTTTCATCACCATTTAAACATATTTTAGTTTTCCCTCATTAAATTATGTGATTATTAAACTCATTGAAAAATAAGTAATTTGTATATAGATCATTATATAATGTATAAAAAGTACAAATACTCGGGTAATCATAGTAATAGAGTTATCCAAATGATATATCATATCAATCAAAACTGGAAATTATGACATGTCATTAAGAACCATGATAAAAAACCATGATGTAGTGGATCTCATCATGTCAAGGATTATGATATTGTGTATATTTTAAAAAATTTATTACATTAACTAAATATTCATGGAATTTATGAAAAACGTTAAAAATCAATGTTAATCCATCCAAACTCCTTTGGAAATTATTATATTGTAAACTCCCACAAATTATGGAAAATCACTTTATAAAAAAATTACCATTGATTTAAAGGCCTATTGTGGGTCCCTAAAAGACATGGAATCATTGAAAACAATTATAAATTAAAAAATATAAAAATTGTAATAAAATATTTTTATCTATAAAAATTGCATTTATACTCAAACTATGAATTTTTTTTAGAAAATATGAATCAAGCACACCCCATTATCAATTTGAAAATGGCCACCATAAGATATATGTCTTTACATAATATTCATGTTATATAATTCCTTTATCTATAACAATGACTGATAATTATAACTGATATATGTAACCTTAGAGTTTTCAAACTCATACATTAAAATTTCATTGAAATCTACTAATCAATTTTAATGAATATATCAGAAATCATTCATGCATTTATTTAGGTACTTGAAATTTCAGTTAATAATTAATGGCTACAAATTTCATTAACTCATTTTATTTTACACCTTGAGATTTTGTGATTTATTTTTTAAAAAATATATATAATATTTTAGATATTTTATGTTACATGAAACAATGTGTTTATCTATCGATACATGAAACACTATGTTTGGATTGTGTTACATAGTATACAAAGTTTATCTTGCATCCCATGCAACATAGTGCTTCAACAAACCGAGATATATTATTATTTTAAATATGATAACTATAACCTAGTCATTAAATAGGAGGGAGTGAACATTATGAACTATTCATATAAATTTCCAAATCAATATAAATTAATTTATGTACCTAAAATAAAAAATCAATAATTTTTTTAAATTAATTATATTCATCAAAATTATGTTTTCCTCAAAAATTATATTTGATGATTTTTATAGAAAAATATTAAAATTAATTTATTGATATTTTATAATATATTTTCTAAAATTTAATTAATTGTTTAAATCATCATATTGATATAAATTTTTGGTGAATGTTTGGGTATTTTTGAATCATATTAATTTTTCAGTGAATAGTGAAAATATTTAATTTTGTTAAATTTCCATTTATTATCAATAAATAAAGTAATGTAAATTCATCATTATGTTTCAATAAAAGTTTTTAATATTTAATAAAAAATTTTACATTTAATTACAGTAGAATCAAATTTATATTGGATAGTAGTAGAAGTTTATTTGTGTTTATGAAGGGTTTTTTTGTAAACTATTTTAAAAGTGATAAATGTTTCTCCATTTTAATAAATTAATATAATTCAAAATTAAGAATGTTTTAAATGAAATCGATAGATTATATACCTAAATAAATTTGGATTTATAAAATTATTATTATTAGATATAGAGTTAATATAAATTCATCTTATTAAAAAATACACTTCTTGAAAACGTTGTTTTTCACAGAGTCGGTGGGTATTGATTTAAATTTAATTTTTTAAAATTTTATAAATAATTTTTTATGAAATTAATAAAAAATTATAATTAATAACTAAAAAATCTTTTATGTGTTATTTTTTGTGGTTTTTCTAGAAATTTTTATTTTTTGAGGAATAATGGAAAAAATGAATTTTAATTGATAACCTCCTTTTAATTTAAATTATATATAAAGATAAAATATATTTTAAATTGGTGATAAACTATATTTAGGTCAATCATATATTTATTATTCCAATTTATCCCATTTTAGTAATTCTCATATTGTTTTTTGATATAAAATCTTTTCAAACTTATGAACATTTTCCCTTTAAAAACCTGGTTTCTCGTCAAGACTGCAGAATTTTTCATAAAACCACTTTTTTCCACATAGGTGAATGTAATTTGAAAAAATTGATTACCTATATGGAATAATAATAATTTATATTTTATAATAATTTAAAATTAATTTTTTTCTAAATGAATAATTAAAATATTAAATGTTATTTTCTATGATTACGTTAAAAAATGGGTTTGCAATGTGGTGAAATTTAAAATGATATGGGTAAACATGACCTATTAACAAGTCTAAAATATATTTTATGGACGTATTTAGATATTATAGTTTATATAGTTTTAATATGAGCTATTTTGGACCCTTATGGTATGTGAAAAACATCGGTATATCTTTTTCATTCAAAATAATTATAAGTGTGTTGGTCACCTCACTTAAAAAAGGCCACCCCTTATCCCCTACTCTTCATACCATAAAAACATTTTAGTTTGTAAAATAAATACCAAAGTAAATTCAAATATTCTCTAATTAGATATTATAAGACTTATTTTTTTCATAAATCTAAAATCGGATGGATTTTGGTGAAAACATAACAAAGATACCCGGAGAAGAGGCAACATTATTCAACGAGCATTTTTTATATTTCCTTAACCATATCCTAAAATTAGTATTAAACTATTATTATATAATAATATTATTATATTTTATATAATTAAATGTTTTTATATTTATTTCATGAACTAAATATACTTCCACTTCCATCAAATGGGTTATAAAAATATTGTTTGTGTGTACGACATATTACCGCCTCACGAACCAATGTCATTCATTTTTTCATTACGACCTCTAAATGTTGGGTATAATGATCAATAGAATGTATATATATTATATCTATAAAATAATTTAACCATTTTTTTAATTATTTAATTTATAATTTGTTTACTTTCAATTCTGTATGGGATACGATAACAACTCTCGTGTGTTCAACGGACTAATATCTGGAAAAGCAATGTGATTCATTTTTAGAAAATATTTACATAGAAGATAATAAGGATAAACCCAAGTGATATAAATGACAATATTATGTTATTAATGACATATTTATAATTATTAAAATATAATATTTCATTTTATTTCTAACCATTTAACTCACATAAAGATGACAAAGTCATTCGTGTGTGTGGGGATAACCTCCTTCCTAAAGCTATATGAATCAATTTTAATCACCACAACACATGGATGATAAGTATAATTATATTTAAATAATTGATATTTTATTTATGGTATTATTATAATTTTATAAATATTTTATTTTACGTACCTCCTTTATATACTAATCTTTGAAAATGAAAATTTTACTCATTTGTGCATACGACCTACCGTCTCCATGATCCTAATTTACCTCCTCTCTCAAAACCATCATTCATTATTGATCATAAATGTTTAATTGATGTATATAAGATTATAATTTTATTATTATTATTATTATTTTGGAGATTTTGAATCAATGAACAATATCGTTGAACTAAAAATAAAAAATAAAAAATTATATGAAAAATAAGCAGTTGTTACCCAAAACGTGATTTTAACAAAGAATATCTAATAAAATAATAATAAAAAGTAATAAGTAAATCATATATGGAATGATATATATTAGTATGATTCCATAATATATGTATAATAAAATTATATTTGTTATACAGTGTTTTTTAAGCATGTAGGTACGAAGTCAATACTTATGGATATAAATTTTCGTCTCCCTTTTAATTTCTATAAGAAAAATGCATTATTCAACACAATTTTATTTTATGTTGTATATATAAATACCCTGAATTTATTTACATAATATTTTTAATAAAATTATGTTGATTTATATATGAATTATAGTATCTACCTTTGATAGTGTTTATAGTTTTAATGTAATCAATGAGGTATAATACTTTTGTCTCCATTTTCCTTCTTTGATATATGGGTTATGTTATGCACCTATATTATTTTAAAGGGTTTATATACAAGGGTATAAAATTTAATATCATGAATTTATTTATCCTCCTGATATTTTATGTTTCATTTTAGATTATTCCTTCATGTGTCTCATGACTCAATGTTATTAAAGGGATAAATTTTTTATTTTACAATCTCATTGTTGGTTGATATTATTTATTTCTATGTTTCTGATGATAAAGTCTTTAAATACATATTTTTGAAAAACCTTGAATTTTATTCTCCTCTAGTTATTCAATATATTTTCACGTAATATTTCTATTTCCCACTACTTACTACTTAAAATATTTGAGATTTTTTTTAACAAAAATCATTTTTATTTCTCTCTTAGGTCGAAAACCTTTTACTTTTGAACCAATGTTTTCTAAATATTATTTCAATAATGTTACTAAATTTCACAAAATTATTTATTACATACATCTTTAAAAATGGTTGAATTTTTCTAAAATTTTTTGATGGAATATTCTTGTAATTTCACAATCTATTCCCATTTTGATTTTACCAAAAATATAAAAAGAATCATTTTGTAACATGCATGATATAGAAATTATTTCTCGCTATAATGAACTATAAAGGATTTCATCATTCTCTTACACGTTTTTAAATTTTTTTTCAAGGAAAAATTTTTCCTTAATATTTAGTGTTTTTTTATTATAAATAAATGATTTGAAAATAAAAAGTATTTTTAAACAGTATTATCATTTAAAAAGTGTTTTTAAAATTCTTAAATATATTTTTCTAAAAAAGAATTTAAATAATTTTAATATACTCATTTATATGTTCTGAATTTTATATTCCAAGGAAATTATTTTAAAACAGTTTCACTATTTAATTTTTTTTCAATGATGAAGGCCAATTTTCATCAATAAATTCTCTCGAGTGATATTTCAAAATCATTTTCCAAATATGATGAAATAATTTGATGTTACTTATAATTTATTGGGAATAACACTATATTCCATATCATAAGGAATACTTTTCCCTTTATATTTTTGTTTCATTTTTTTATGTTTTTGGTAGAATCTAGGTTTTCTATTATCTACCAGGAAATTACATGCCTTGTAATGGGATTAGACAACATATATTTCCAACTAAAAAGATTATATGAGCTTAATTGAGGGAATTAAAGTTCAAAACATCATTAATGGATTTGACATCATTTAATGTTTGAAAATTTGATTTCAAATAAATTGGTGTTGCATTTTTAGCATACGTGGCCATTTGAAATTACACGACGTCACACAATGTTAAACACCATGTAATTCTTGAGGTAGGTCGTTTTAACCATGCTTCAAATATTATTGTGATTGCATTCATCCTTAAATTCTCCCCCTTGTGACCGAGATCCTGTCCATTGTGATTTTACCACCTCCAACCTCTTTTTTGGAGAATTATTCTTCCATTTGATGATCTGATCCCTCTCCGATAAGTGGATCTCCTCTAATGAGTTTTCTTATGAAATAACATTATTTATCCAATGTATTTTAATGTATAATAATGTAAAGGATGTATCTAAACTCCTTTTAATTAGATCGTGATTCTAAGTTTCATTCCTCGATCATTTACACCTTCGTTCTTCATTGGTGAGTCTCGCTGTTGGTATTGATTTCTATATATTTGTTTTAAATATAAGTGGTTCTATTTGATATTTTAAATATAATTTAAAACATGATTTTCTTTATTTTTATGAAAAACATTTTAATTGATTTATAAAACGATTATTTGGAAGGACTTTCTTTTGTCAATTGAAATGGAATGGATTTTCAGAAAAAAACACATGTTTAAAAAAATTGTAATAGTAGAATGAATTATGAAAATGAAGGAATTTATGGAATGATTTAATTTTTTTTTGATAAAAGGGATTATATTTAAATTAAAAACACCTTGATTTTTTTTGGATTTAAAAGGCATGAAATGATAAAGAACCAATATTTTGGTTTTGAAATTAAATTAGCATATTGAAACTAAACAAATGGGAAACTAAATTGTATTTGATGATTGATTATAAATGAGATTATTTTACCATTATTTATTTAATTATTGAGTACATGAAATCCTAGATAGTTAATAGGTTATGCGTAAAAGTAATTATAGGATATTGATCCCTTATAAATTGATTGATGATGAAAACTGAAACAAAAACCTTGTTTGGAATGATTATCCCTATTAAAATGTTGATGAGTTCTATTAGGCATATGTTATAGGGTTGTGTGAACACATAAATAAAAATTATCACTAATTTGATTAGTGTGAGGATAATATTACCAGAAACTAATATAATTCAGGGAATATGTACATGGTTCTTGTTATGTTTAATTTGATTATATATTCAATTGATTATAGAAATGTTTTACTAATTCAAAATGATTAATATAAATTCTTTTATATTAAATTATTATTTAATCAATGTCTGAAGTCTCGTCTATCCATTGAAAATATATAATGTATTGTTTTAATCATAAACATGATATAATATTCCATGTTTTGTTTTAATTAAATTAAAATAATTAATGGTTTATTGTTATGGAATCTATTATGGAAAACTTGGTGAATCCTTATTGGGATTAATTGCCCCGAACCTACCATTAATTTCAAGAGATTGTATATTTTTGTATTCCAGGTTTGAGAGAAGGGAAAAATTCCTCTTGGATGAAGTGCATGTTCTTATTCCTCTGGGCATAGAATCATATTGGTGACCTAGAATATTTCATCAACTTTTTTCATGATATCTTTGAGATTTATCTTGTTAGATGATTATTACCTTGAGGATATAATGATTTAGTATATTTTATACTGGGTTTCTTATTTTATTTTATCCCTTTTTATTGTTGACAACACTAAATAATATATTTTATCTTATGCTAATTTTATGAATATTTATTCCCTCTCTGCTCATGTATGATGCAAGGTGCTAGTCGCTAACTCACGGGGATAAGTAAAACCCTTAATTCCATGTTAGTGTTGTCTTTGGTATCAGGGTAACATGGTATTTTTTATGGGCTAGGATGAAGTGGTATTAATGGAACATTTTATGAGTCTTTAAGTGATTTTAGTATGTGTTTCGAGATGTATTAAGGAGAACTAGGAGGTATTTTGGAGAGAGTACCAAGATATATCACACCGTAAATATCCTTAAGACACTAGGGGTATCTGTGGTAAATGTGTCGTGAGGAATAATTTTATTTAATTCCTGTATAATACCTACTTTTTATTTGGGTAGGTTGAAATCCAAGTCTTTAAATATTATCTAATGGAAATATTTTCCCATTTCTTTTGTTTGAGTTGTTAATTTTTTTTATTTTCTGATCTCTTTTACGTTGTCTTCTAATGATATGTAGTGTCATTATTCTAAGAATATGTTTAAATTATCTTCAAGAGAAAGATACTGGTGAACCAAAATGACAGAATCCTCCTATGGACCATAATCTTTTTAAGATGGTTATGTGTGTTGTCTAGGCTCTAGGACATGCACCATCACTCATTCCCATTGAGGATCTGATTGTAAAACCTGAGAGGGGTGAACCTAAAAATTGTGATGAAGAATTTCATTGGAATAATACAACATGTTTATAAGGATCTAATAATGTTTAATATTATGATGATTCATTGAGAAATATAGATCTTTAGTTTCATTTAATAGAAATTCTTGAGGCAATTGAGTTTAAATGTTCTACCTTCAAGATGGAAGGGTATATTTGGAGATATTTGGATTCAATGGTAATTAAAAAATAATATGGTTTTAGAGTGAATGGAATTTATAATTATTTTCAATCAGAAATTCCATCTAGAATATATGTTATTGGCTAAGTCTGTGGAATTTTTCATCCTTTTGCAGGCTTACAAGACCGTGACGGATTATAAAAACAACCCTGTTGAGATTGAACTATTTTCACCTATGATTTCATTGAATTATAAGATGAATACTATATTTCTTGAGATGGGTATCCAACCAGATAAAAATTATTATGTTGTCTTACTAATTCTCATATAGAATACTGATGTTCTAGATAGGTTGTTGATGGTTGATCTTTACCTATCCCGTATGTTAGGGTTGCTGGGTGTTACTTTTACTCATAGCGGAAGTGTATGTGTTACTTTAAGGGAAAGAGGAAGCGTTATGAGTCTCATAGTGGCTCTTTCCAGTAGGTATCATCTAAACCTCTTGAATTTCCTATAAAAGTCTCTTTTACATTCCCATAGTGTGGAAATGTTAGGCATTCGAAAATGTTTTTCACTAAGACACCAATGATCTGTAGTTTTTAGAGACACTCTGGATACTTTCAAAAATTATTTTATATATTTCATACCCCACATTGTTGTATATTATCATCATCACCTAAAATTACTTTGGTTCAATCATATTATTTTCAAATAATGGAGTTTTAGACAAAGTAATTTTGAAAGAAGATTATTCCTAAAATGAAAGAGCCTCCAGAGTAAACTGATTCATGTCCAGTGATTTGGTGAGGTACAATTACATAGCTTCATCTATTGTGATTTATTTATTTGATAGAGATACTTATCAATCATTTATATTACCTCATACATTAGAATTTAAAACTGTTCTTTGAATATATTTTTATGTGATGGATATTTATACGCCCCTTAAAGCGAAGAGGTAGAAGGGTCTATGTTGTCCTTATTGTTCTTTCTCTATATCATAAATTGAGATTAAATGGAATTTTTTGATTCTGAACATGAAAAAACTTGATATCGTTATTTGGATAGATTAGATAATTTTCAATAAATCTCACATTTACATTTATCATTGACGTGTATATTTATAAGGCCCGATGGGGTGTGTTGTGTTTTTTTACGTAGAATGGGACCCAATATTGTATAGATATAGAACCCTTTATCCAGATTTGGGGGAAGAAATATTGGGGTTCACTTTTGATTTGGAGAAACATTCTTCGAGTGATGATCCCCCCCCATTTATCTTGGAGTTTCTTGAAATGTTTCATTCTGATTTCTCTAGTATACCACTAGTAAGACACATCATGTTCTCTATTTGTTTAGTGTAAGGTACTCATTCGGTATCTATTCATTGTTAAATCCTGGAACCAACAAAGTTAAATGAGTTAAGGACTCAGTTGGATGATCGTTTGGAGAAAGGTATCGTACACCCAAGTGCGTCACCAAGGGAGGCACATGTTATCTATACAAAGAAATATGATGGAACAGTTCACCTTTTTTCTATTAACAGAATCTAAATCATGTTAATGTAATTGACAAGAATACATTTCCATGGATTGATGGTTTATTTGGCATGTTTAATAGTGATAAGTTGTTCTTGAAGATTGATCGTCGATCTAGTTATCACCAGGTGAGTATTAAATAATCTTACCTTCAAATGATAGCCTTTAAGAGTAGTTATAGTTACATTTAGTATCTTGTTATTCCATTTGAAAAGAACAATTATCTTTTAGTTTTTAAGGAATTGTTGAAAACGATTCTTCCTGAGTACCCTAAAACATTTGTGGTGGTTTTCAGGGAATATCTCATAGTCTACTCTCATTGTAAAGAGGACCATGTGTTTCATCTGAGATTGGTTCTGGAAATACTAAGAAATCAATGAATCTATGCCAAGAAATTGAAATGTGATTTATGGAATTGGGAAGTGACATTCTTCAATCATGTGGTGTTAGAACGTAGAATCTTAGTTTATCCAATGAAAGTGAAACTATTATGAAATGGGAGAAACCATAAAAGTTTTTCAAGATTCCAAGAATGTTGGGTTTATTAGGGTATTACCATATGTTTTTAAAATATTTCTTGAAGTTGTATTCTCTGATGACTGATGGCATGACCAAGCCTGATGGGGTCCAGGATAATACTCCCCAAGACAGCCTCCAATCAGACTGGGGCTAGTGGCTAGCACCGAGAAGGAATATCACTAACATGGGATAATTTTCTGTTGTACCTAGATACACCCACACATCTCCAAAATCACCAAATTAAGAAAAGGAAATTCCACTAGGAAAAAATTCATTCATACATCTATATCCTTAAACCAGAGTATAATAGAAGAAATGAATGTGAAAGAAGAAAAAAATATTCCCACTAAAGAAAACTACAAGCATCCAACCTTCTCAGATGGAGGGGATCGTTGTCCACTACAACTATATTAAATCTTCTCAACCCATATCCGGTAAACCCCTCATTATTTCAATCTCACTAAGCTTCACCTACCATGCGTCCTCTCTAAACTTAATCAAAAGGATTGCTGTCTGAAAAGGACACAAACATGTGCAGTAAAATAATATACAATGTTGAGTAAAAAAATACTCAGTAGGTTCTCCAAAAACCTCAAAATAAAAGGGGAGAAACTAAAAGGAAATATTTCACTCGACCAAGCTAGATGGAACCCCAATCAAGGAAGAAACTCTATCTCAAACCATCCTCAGCTGTCCATGGAGAGACATATTAGTCTATAAAGGGTGTAAACCCCGACATGGGAAAACCCACAAGGACTGCGAGAAGTCACCCAGATATACCAACAACAGACTCCATGTATCATAATGTTTCATCCTCATTTTCAGTAAAAAGATTCAATTAATAGGAAATAAATATAAAATGAAACTATGAGAACACAATATATGAGCTCAACCATCATAGATAGCACCCAATAAAGAGATGCACTCCATTGAAAAAAAATTCTAAAATTACTAATTGAATATCCAAGAGAATGTGCTCATTTGGAAGAATATTTATAGGTCCATCTCTAGTGACCAACACTAGGGGTAATTTCATCCCAACATTTCCCCTAATGAAAGCTAATGAAACCCATATAAAGATTCCTTCCCCTCCCTGCTACACATAGTTGAGGGAGAACTGCTTCAAACTACGCATAATGTGCATCCAATATATTATGGGATAAGGGAGGGACCCATACCTATATACTTACCTATATTTGATGGAGTACTTCTCTTAAAAAACAAATGAAAACTCTATCACTTCTATATTGAGTGTCCCACACCTCAGTCCATCAAGGGACCACTAACTACGATATAGTTATTGTTCAAATCAAGTAGATGGGACCACTACTCATAACTATATCACACTCCCGATAGAGATCCAAATAAAATGGAGGACCCACTCCCCCACTTCTGCTCAGATACATGGGAGTACTACAATGTAACTTAGGATTTGTGCCCTGGTCCAACATGGGAGTACCACTCATGGAAGACTCACACCCTTATTTGACAATGGATTACCACCCCTTAAAACAAGGACCTTCATCCTAACCTTGTACGGGTGTACCACTAAGATACTAGAGGACCCACATCCTAGAAGGAGAAGGGAGTACCGACTCTACCAGCTCATTCACTGTAGGGGCCCTCACCCTGATATGAAAGGGGAGAACTGAACCCAGGCTTGAGGACCGACTCCCTGACATGGCAGGGGAGTACCTACTCTTCTCAAACAAAACATATAAAGTACATTCATCATAGAACGATACGGGAGTACTATAACATAGAATAGAAGAACCTCAACCTATCATGTTAGGGAGTACTCACTCTATCAATACTTCTTATATAGAGGATATGTGCTCTATTCCAATAGGGGAGTATTTTCCATTTTCCCATACATCATGAGGAATCCCACACCCTAGTACATCAATGGAGTAACACCCCAGGTAGGAACAACCCAAAGGTAACAGACCCACTATTACGTCTTGAGGAATCCCATCTCTACCTAAGAACATAGGTAAGAAAATGTCATTCTCAAATGTATTAGGGGAATACGTGTATCTTCATCTCTCTAGATGAACCACAACGTTCTCCAACACCACCTCAGTAGAACTTCATAAGCATCTTCCTATATTTATGACACCCAATATCTATTAGATCATAACATAGGCCTCCATAACATTATATGAGAAAAAATTCTCAAAATAGAATACTCACAAGCCAGAATCCAATTCCCAGAGAAGAAGATATGGAAGGTGGATGGTCCCAGGAAGATCTCCTAGGAGTACAGAAAGTTGACCAAGACACACACAGAATGTGTTCTCACCTGTACACCTAGATATGTATCCTATTTACATGGTTTACCAATCGATGTATGGGTACATGGTGTGTAAATAAGGTTCCAAATGTGTACCTCATCACTCGGCCCTTGGCCAAGTCCCTCTTCTACATAGACCGTCCAACTGTGTTCCTGAAACACTATGTATCCCATAGTACACAACATGTTTATGATGAACGACCACCTACCCATGTAGCTTACCCATGTCCATGTATTATACCATCTTCCTTTGTACCTAGGTCATGTGTTAGTACATGACCATCTGTTTTCACATGACTAACCCATTCCATGTCTTATGGTCACATGGTTTAGGGAACTACACAACATGTAACCCCAATACATGGAATGTAGTCACAAATTTTCATATTCCACTAACAAGAAGACCTAAATAGAATGTTTAACGGAATTACATGTCTTGGAGATGGTAATTACATTTGTTAATTACAAGTTAAATACCTAGATTCATCCATTTCTTCCTGAAACCCCATAGATCTACCTAGTAGAGATCAATAGAAATCGTATTTGGGCTCTAGAATCTAAAAAAATGAATAAGAAAAGATATTGAGAATAAAGTTAAAATTTTCAAACCATGTGGGTAAAACTATGAATCTTTGAATGAAGAATGAGGTCTAGATCGTATCTCTCTTTGATTTGTAGATGATCTGCATTAGAAATAGTGATCAAAAATACCTTGATGTTCTGATCATATTTATTTCCATCCATCGTACAAAGAGATGAGGAGAGGGGAGAGGAAGGGATACTATTTATTGTGACATTCACCAAAGAGAGTTTCAATGGAGGGACAAAGGTTTATGTTTATTTATTTAGTTAAATTATTAATTAATCCCCAACTTAATGCCCCACCAACTTTCTTTTGATCAAACCTCCCAGTGTGGACAATTTTATGCTGCACCTTGGTTAATCATGAAGTTATGGACTCAACCGTAATCTCAAACATCTAACTCAAGACTCCTCACATTATTTTTTTCAGTAGATAATGTGCGCAAGTGACAAAATATTATTAATATTTCTAATATCACCTCATCGAGGCTTCCCTCACCATGGAAGCTCATGCTAACTCAGTGCCGAACTTCACAAATATTATTTGGAATATTACAAGGTCTTATGTGTCAAACCATGCGTCATTAAAAATTCCCTCACTTGAAAGGGAGTGATTTTTTCTTTTGATGGTAAATTTCCTAGTTATTTTCTTTATCTGAAATGTATTTTGATTTCTATTCCAGTGATGACTATTCCAATGGCAAGGTAGGGATTTTTGGCGTTTTTGATGCATCAGGTTTGGGTGTGATGTATTCTTATTTATAGTAATATGTCATATCCTATGGCTTCAATAAACTTATTAAAACGAGAAGAAATATATGACCCATGTCCTAGAACTCTTAGTTTTAATTCATGCACTTAACGACAGGTAGTATTAAATTTTCATAGAAAGGCTCATTTTTCATTCTGAAAAAAAAATATTGAGTCACATGTTGTCATAAGAATATTTAAAAATTTAATAGAGGTATTAGGTGGAGTACCTTAAATATTTTTATTTGAACATTACCTACACCTCTAAGAAGGGAAATTTCCATGGTAATTCAATGAGAAATACACATTGTACCAGGCTATAGAAGAATCATCAGATGAGTATAACTTGATTGCTATTTTTTAATAGCTTCATTTAGGATTCAGAGAATAAGTGGACGATGCAATTTTGAAAAGTTTTTATTAGGCCTCCTATCTTCATAAAATGATTCTTCAAGATAATGATATTGTTGATGAATTTCATAGTATTAGGGACAGTTTAGGTATGGGATACCATTGGGGAATGATCATAATATTATTAGGGTATCATATATTTCTAGAACCGATACATTCCACCTTTTCTAGTGGGAAAATATGTGATGGGGTATTTCCATAAATACCTGTAGGAAGTTCACCTAGGTTACAAAAAGATGTTCTTTGACATGCAGTAATTATTCTAGTGTCCGGGTATTAGACAATACATTATAGATTTTGTTTCTATTTGTTATACATTCAAACGGGTCATTCATGAGAACCAAAGACCTTCGGGTTTACATCATCAACTTCATGTGATTACATAGAAATGGGATGAGATATCTATAGACATTTTGGTTGGATTTACATAGAACCTCTAAAAGAGTAATTTGATATGAGTTGTGAACGATCGACTAATGAAATCAGATCACTTGTAACCCATTATATTGAAAGTGGGCGACCTATACCCAACGTTCGATGTACTTTGAATAAAACTACAATTATACAGTTTGATATATATTCTTGTATTTATCATACCAAAATACTATCGACACTTCTGTTTCAACAATATTTATGGAAATTTCCTCATATTTTGTGTCATTACAAAAGGTGGTAACTGATCTATGATACAATGAGAACCAAGAGACACCATTAAAAAATCATAATGTAATTTACTAGTCTAGATAAATCATACATACATGACCCAAATGATGTATGACTATCATGTGTTGGGGGAACATAAGGATTGAAATTTCTTCTGATGATTTATATACCTAGTGATCTCTAGTAGTTGAGATCGTGTGGATATAACTTCAAATAGAAACCCCACATGTTTTGGGATTCATTGGTTGTTTGAATCTATGAACATTTGTATTGGTATCCGGACATGAGATCATTATCAAAGGGTTCCATTTGATAAAAAACATTGATGTATGTTGATAACCATTTAAATAAGTTCATGGAGTGGTGGTTTGAGTTGGGTAGGTCATTTATTGTATGGAATTTGTTGAATGATCAATATAGAATTTTTCACTTCTGGGTTGTAGAATGGATATCACTATCCTATTTGATTATGATGGTAGTTCCTTCATTAAATCCATGTAAATGGTAGTAAATGTTAAGTCCTTCTAGTTAGGTCAACATATAATAAAGAATGAAACGAATGACAAGACAAGTTTATATCATGCTTTATGATATATCTTATGAAAAAAGATATTATATTACAAATCATGTGTTCATAAGTGGTTTTTAATTTCTATGAATATTGATTATATCTTTGAGGGTCATGATGGGATCCTAGATTCCTATCTTGGTCTCTGAATTTTTCTCAATGTTATTGAGATAATGACAATGAGGGTAAAACATAATAGCACATTCATAATTCTTCCCTATTTTGTGGAGTAACAATATATGGCATACTGGGCCCCACCATGACCTTTGAGAGATGACCATGATTTATCAATCACCAAAAAATAAATAAATTCATTTTTATTTGAGTATTGAATAATTGAATTGAATTCAGTTATTAAAGTTATTTACATGTATTTCTAAAAATTCATAGAATATCATTAAATGAATAAAAAATATTTAAATAGTCAAGGTTTGTTTAATATTGGTGGGAATTACAAGTTGAGTTAATGACTCAGGATTTTCAAGAAATATATATAAATATATATTTCATGTATGCGAATAAATATAAATAATATTTATTGCATAGTTAGTTGACCAAAATTATTTATTTATTACTAAATTAATTGATGACAAATATACGGGGGCTAGGAAGCCTAACTAGGTTTTTTTCACATCCCTTATAAAAGAAGATGGTGTGATCATTTATTGTCTACATAAATAGTATATTCTAATGGATTGAGAGCTCCTCACTCCTCTCACATCCTTTATAGAGAAATAATATATCCATGAAATCAATCCAGAGGTTTCTTCTCATATTGTACGAACATAGTTGATGTGATTTTCATGACGTTGAAGTAATATTTAGTGCTCCATACTAGAACTAAAAATTCAACGATTAGTGTTCACACTGATTCACATAGAATGTGTAGATTCTCATTATGGGTTCAAATTTAGATTATTTGATAAATGGTCACAGTTTATAAGCTTCAGTTGAATGTGATTCCAATTAAATGGGGTACATAATTAATTTATGTTTGTTCATGTGATAATTTACATGAGATGTTAAGACCTCTATTGGGCCACATATTTCAATATATTATGAAGTTACATCACTATGGTGATGAAAATTTAAAAATATGAAACCCACTATCTTACGCTGCATGCTCTGATACATTCAATTTTGTTAGAGTGATAGTGAGAATTATATAAGACAAATAAAAATGAATTTGTTTTAAATTAAGTATTATTGTTTAAATTGGTCATAACGAAACAGACCGCTTCACCATCCAATTTCGGATGACCATGTTATGCCCATATGAAATTTTTATTATGGAAACAAATGTGGCTTATCTAGTTAAAATTTTAAGAATTGTATAATTTAATATTTGTTCATGTTTTTTTTTCAGGGGATCCATTTCCTATAATTATTTTTTTGAAATCCAATGAATAGAATTCTGTCAGTTTGAATGATATTTCTTTAATATGGTGATTTATTCTACAGAAATATTTTCACATATAAATATATATACCTTTGCATGAAGACTATTTTTTATGATTTTCATTTGATTAAGGTTTTTAGAGATTATTGTTCAAAAATAGGGAATCTAAATCTTCCCACTGAATATTGTAATAAAAAATCATTTTATTAAAGCCTATCATCTATGCTTTAAAATATTATTGTTGGGTTTTTGTGAGACATAATTAACTTTGGTATGAATTTTTTCAAAAAGTATAATATAAGACACATTATTTCAAAAAAATGAGGATTGATGTATCTCATGGAAGATAGTTCCACCACATCATCCTCAAGGCTTTAGAGTCCACATATCCCACCATCCCTACCTTGCTTGAACCAGAGGACCATCGAACCTCTATCCTATTATGGAATGTTGAGGCCACAAACATCATGTGAAATGACATCCTCGCATGTTGAGCTCAAGCCAACCACCTCAAAGAGCTCACTATAGGGACATCATCGACCACTTCCCTCCTTCAAGAAGCCATCAAATAATTTAGCGCTTGTCATAGATGAGAGAGTCATTACCACCTCTGCCTCACCAGCCATATCTAGCCTCGTTGTTCCATCAACCCACACCGTTGAGGACCCCATTAGAACCTTCAGCTCTATTTGGATGAAACCCACTGATGCTCCTCCTTAGATTCACTACCATCTATATCGTCCACATGATAGCCTCCTCCTATCTAGTTCTCCTATATCCCACTGTGGCCTCCCCGCAACAATGGTACACAACACCCCCAGTGTAACCAGAACTGTATCAGTGCTAGGAAACACAGTACATATCCAAATTTAATACTCAGATAGGATCTAAATGGATCTGCACTGATATAAAAGGGGTGAAAAAAGGATTTCTATACCCAAAATCTCCTTCTACAGGGTTTTCCCTACCAATTAAGGCTTTGTACACATTTTACCCAACCTCAAATGGCCCGGTGCAGGTTACGCCTGACCTGCAATGGGTTTTGGTGGGAATTTTAAACACTAATGTTTTTATTAATCATTATATTACTTTATTAGTTTTTTGTTAAAATAATAATAATTATATTTTAATCAAAATAATTAATTTAAATTTGGTATTAAGTTAAATTAACTGATTATTTTTACATTCAAATTGAAATTAAATTAATCTCTAGACCGATGAAGAAGATAAATTTTCTAAAATATGTAATTAATTTAATTAATATTTGAGATCTCAAAATGGAATTTATTGAAATTTAGTTTTCTCATGTATTTACTTTTCATACCAATTTGTCTTGAGTAATTGAACAAACCCATATCTGTTAGGTTAATTTTATTTAATTATTTATTACTCTATTTGATGTTGCTAATAAGTAGTTATTTTAATATGTTCTACACATCATCATTTTTAATTCAATACTTATAAGGGTTTGTCTTCCCTATTTATCAGTTGAATATTTTTCTCATGATACCCTCTCAGTCGTGTTCTAGTATTCTTTTACATTTGATGATGATGATATAATGTGTGGAACCTTCCAAGAGAAGGCATTATTCTAGAAAATAGGTGGACATAATTTTTGGATATGAGCTTCATCAAGAGTTTGGAATTGACTCTGGTATGATACCCCTAGGTCATGGTTGGTCCATTGATATTAAATAGATTACTCAATATTAGATTCCCAACACGAGTCATGTAATTTGATTCCTTTATGAACTATTTATTATTTTATGCATTTACATGTGTCCGAGAACCCCTAAAATAATTAACATAAAAATTGATAAGTTCATGCAGAATCTATTCTATTTAATACTTATTCATTTATGAGGGCGAGAATATATTATAAAAATATTTAATAGAAATGGAATTAATTTTTCAAAAACATTAAAAACCACTCAATGAAATATTAAGTTACAAAACACCTTCCCTAATTTGAATTTTAACAAAATGGTTTGTATGGGGTGTTAATCATCCAAAATTGAGGGTGCCTTCTACTACAGTGGAGTTCTTATGAGGATGATGGGTTGACATAACTAATGTTGATAGTAGAGAAGTATCCAAAGAAAACTTGTTCTAACAATAAAGGTAATATTTGAGTAATCCATTTTTATGATTTTAGAAGTTGGGACATCACTCAATAGATCAATGAGTCGTGAGTTAACGTGGTTGGTCTGACAAATTCCAACGTTGAACTCTTCGAGTAATGTCAATGAAAATGCTTGTAGACATTGAGAAGTGGTTTCAAGGATCCTTTCCATTATAATACACTATGGAAATGGGATTTTGAATCTAATAGTGATGGATATTATGGTTCAATAAAATAGTGGGATACATTTAATGATTTGGGATTAATTAATGAATAATGTCTAAATGTTAATCAAGATAAATTACTAAATACTAAAATTTAATTGTGTTAGTTCAAACATGGAAATTAGAAACACCACATGAACATTATTTTTGTGATCCATATTGAGTAATTAAAATATCATGATCAGTTACAACTTCCAGGAGTGGTACAAGAACTTTCACATAGTTCAACAACAAGAAAAGAATATTTATCTGATGTTTTCCTCATTTCCTACTGAAGAACCTCAGGGATATTGAAATAGGTATAAAAAATTAATAAATATGTAGATGACTCAATAGATGTACAATGTATCATGTTTTCTATAACGACCAGAATCTGGAGCCACTAAACTGGTGACCCGTGCCTGGTTCGCCACATGACCTCAAGAGGATTTCTCAAAACGCCCGAGGCTGTCGACTTGCAGTGAGGGCCTTGGTAAGTTGTTGGGGAAACTATGCCCTCATTTGGTAAGGTATACAAGGGAAAAGAAATAACAGTCAATAGTAGAAGAAGTAAATGACATACAACAACTAAAACCAAACAAAGAAAGCAATGAATATATATAGTAATGATGATAATGATGCATTAGGTTAAAGTATCTAAGAAAAGAAGCTAAAAAACAACGTGATGAAATAAAACTGAAAACAAATTACTAAAAGTAACAGCAACTCCAGCAGCATCGCAAGCCTATGCTCAGTTCTATGCTCACCAGCTCCAACCTGCAATCATGTACCTGAAGTAGAAGGGCCACAATACCTATCCACACGTGCTACCATATAACCTATTTGGGATGAAAAGAAGGACCCAAACATGGTGTGAGACTAATCCCAGTAGGCAATCACCACAAGATCTGTGCCCTACTATCAGTGAGAAAAATAGAAAAATTAAAGGAAATAAATGTAGCAGATAAATAGAGCTACACCAAAGTAACAATCCTACAAATATCTATTCACATTTATTTATTAATTTAATACAATAATTTAATTATCAACCAAGGAGTCTAGAAAACAGCTCTGTATTCTCAAGGCAAAGCAAGTAACACAATAGGTATCTCAACAGATAACCTAGACAACAAGAAGTACAAACCCAAGATTGTTCTTTGGCTTGGTAGACTCATCACAACCATCCAAAATAATAATAATACTGACTCTCTGGGTGGCTTCTACTGGCAGAACCCTCTAATCAATTAATCATTCAAGGAACAAACACTCTAGGAAGCTATCACCGTCAATTCCCATATGGTCTTGAAATGATAGCTACAAACTCTCTGAGGAAGCACTTACGTCTAATTCCTCTTGTGGTCTCAATACGTGCATAAACTAAAGAAACTCTTGGGAAGCAAAAAGTCTAATTTCTGTAGGTCCGGTGTATGAAACTAATTTATAACAGACTCTCTAGGGAATCCCTTAATCATCAATTCACTCTTTAGTATACTGCACCAAGTTCACACTGCCTTGGGGAGTCTAGTCGTACGTAATCGACTATCAGTAGCCCTAAGTAAGTTCAACAACTACTTTGATAATAGATACAATTCATCAAAATCATATAAACAGCAGGCAATACATGCAATCAGATATAACAAGGAAGAAAAACAATGCTACTAGGTTTGCCTCACAGGCAACCTAAGACAATCTCAGATAAACAGTCAAAGCAAGGGGAATCGCCCATCGGTGATCCTCAAACATGCAACCAGGAATGTATTACTATCAATTAACCTCATGAAAACAAGAATTCTATGGAAATTAAACAAAGGAATAAAAATCCCTAACCCTGGAAACCCGATACATGGGTATCCGACACTTTTTTTCACAAAAACACGAAGAATTTCAACGTATGGAAACAAAACACCTACCTTGATCCTAAGAGATCGATATATTTGAGCCATGAAGATTTATTCTCCTTAGAATGATGAAGATCTGAGAAAATGTTAAAATCCTCAACCAACGATAACTTGATAAAGGGGAGGAATTAGAAAACAAAGCTCTAGGAGAATGAAGAACTCATCGATCTGGTTCCAACGCAATCGAAGGCGGCTGAAATGGAGATTAGATGGAGGAAAAAGAGAAGAATCACAGACGTACGACTTCTCTCAGATGAATGAAACTTGGAAGAAAGGTGTTCTGTTCGTCAGGAGGGACCCCAGTCTGTTTAATGAAAAAAATAAAATACACGACCTGTACTTCTAGGGATCTCGGCATGTACTATGTTTTTCCATACTCTTCTTTAAGCGGCCTCCACATCACCTGTACACACTGTGTGTAGGGCCCGGACACGGTCAACACACAGCTTGGCGCGGCAAGGGAGTACACAGTCTGTACTCAGAAAGTACACAGCCTGTACTTCAAAAATATCTAGAAACTCCTTTTTATCAAAAACTTCTGAAAAGGGAAATACAAACCAGAAACAAAGATCTGGGTTCTTAAATTGTCATCTACGTCTAGGTAATAGTAGAAAATGCATGAGGATGAAGATACCTACACGTTGCTAAAACATCTCCATGAAACGTATCAAGATAATGAAAGGAAAGAAGGGTATGAGTTATTTAGTAAACATTAAAGGTTCATGATAATAGAATTTAATCAATAGGAACATCATGTACCCAAAAATATATTGTACATTGAGGAACTTGAATCTCGTGGGATCAAACTAAAATAAGAACTAGCGACTGATCTCATTCATGTGTCTTTACCCCTATCCTTCTTGAATTTTATTCAGAAGTATAATATGAATAACATGAAAATGTCACTTTAATTCCTTTTATTATTAGTTCTCCATTATAATAAGGTTATTAAGAATACCAATTCCTCATTACTTATGGTGAGCAAGTGGAGGAAGGGAATTGTTAAGGCATCTATGGCTAATTCCATGATTAAAAAAGCTACAAACCTTCCTTCTAAAAAGACAATGATGCATAGGTGAGATAATGAGAATGATGGATGTTTTCTTTTCATTTTGTAAGAACTACCACTAGAAAAAGAACTGAAGATTTGGGATGAAGAATCAAGGTGATTCTTCTATTCCATGTATTTTTTTCATTGCATGCAATCTATCTTCATCTACAAGTTGGGGTTTGGATAAAACTCGTGCCTCAAATTTTTTGTATTCATGTTAATGAAATAAGTTGGTAAAATGATATTATTGAAGGTAAGGTGGATATTTGGGATGAAAATGATAACATTCTATCAGCCTTGGTAGTGGGATAATATCACATAAATGTTCTTATTGTTTTGTTTCTTGTGTTGAAAAATTGTTATTATATACCGTGAGTAACTCGAAACATAATATATATGTCTTGTATGTAAACTTTGATTTTTTATTTCAAGATCTGTAATAAATTTTTTCTATTTTATAAGGAATGCATATGTTATTGTATGACACATTTTAATAAAGGTTTATATATACTTAAACAAAAAAACACTTCAATATAATTTAAAGGAAAAATAAGAAAACATGACCCATATAACACCTATCTATGGAACTTCCAAATTGGTCATGAAAATGAGAAGAGTTTACAAAAATTACATCAAGTAGAGTGTTTTGACACAACCAAGTTAAAAACTCTAAATGTATTTCAAGCTTGTTTATAGAGGGAAAATGACTAAATCACCATTCTCTAGCTAGGGAGAAAGAGACAAAAAATTATTGGAATTGATTCATACTGAAAGATGTGGTACATTTCTTTTATAGGAAGGGGAGGGGTTTCATACATCATTACTTTTACCTATGAGTATAGTTATTATGGATATATATGCATAATTAGGTATAAGTCAGATTCATTTAAGATGTTTAGGGAATATTAACATGAAGTAGAAAATCATCTTGGAAATAAGATTAAGGTACTTCCTTCAGAATGAGGCCGAGAGTATCTTATCAAAGACATAATTGATTAATTAAGAGAGTGTGGGATTATATCCCCATATAATTCCACCTTATACACCATAGTGGAGTGGTTTTAGTGAATGGAGGACTTAGACCTCACGTGCCATGGTTAGAAAAATGATGAGTTAGAAAACACTACCTCTATCCTTTTAGGGATATGATTTTTAGACTGCAACATATACTCATAACAAATTACCAACTAAAGTAAAATATGGGATTCCATATGAATTATGGTGTGGAATGTAACCCAATAATTCACACAAAGATGTATGGGGATGTGGGGATTTTTTCAAGGCTATACGTTGTGAAATATTAATATCCCGAAGCATGAAGTGAATCATTATAGGTAATCCTAAAGAAACTAAAGGCTATTTCCTATATAACCCTTTAATATTGAAAAGTAATTATGTAATTAAAATACCTATTTCAAAAAAGGTAACACATTTCCATTGTAAATTGTGGGAAATATATTTAATTTGATGATGTTAGTGCTGAATATTTTTTGGATTTGGTAAAAACTATATCCAAAAGAGATAGTGAGAGATGAAGAGTTCCTAAGGAACAAGTATTGTATAGTTTGACCTGATAGGTTAAATAACCAGATCATTATAGTTTTCATTTCACTGAGACATGTGACATTTTATTTCTTGAGAATGATGAACCTATGACCAACATGGATGTACTATAAGACAGTGACGCTACTAAAAGGAAAATTTTCATTCATTCTATGATGGATTCCAGGTACTAGAATCATTTTTGGATTTTGGTAGACCATATTGATGAAGTAAAACCCACCAGGTGGAAATGGGTATTAAATATAAAGGAATTAGATGGTAACGTTAATTCTTGTATTGAAGGGATAGTTACAAATCATTTTAGACAACATAAAGGCATAAAATATAGAGAAAACTACTCACAAATAGAAATTCTTAAGTCTATGAGAATATTTCATGATATAAAATATTTCCATGATTATGATATTTGAAAATGGATGTAAACAGAAATTTTATAAATTTTCAGATAATTGATGACATATATATGGATGAACCTGAAGGGGTTGTTAAGTAAAATAATGAATAAAAGGTGAACATGGTAAAAAATATTAATTTATGTTTTAAATTAGGCATCATGATCATGGAACATTAATTTTGATTAGACCATAAGAGAATTTGTTTTTCAAAAACAAAAGAATGCATTGTTTCTATAATAATGTTAATGGGAATTCTATAACTTCCATAGTATTATATATTGATTACTTATTAATTATGGGAAATGATATTCAAGTATTACAGTCACTTAAGACTTGGTTAGATGAATTATACTCCATAACAGACTAAGGTGAAGCATCCTACATTATTGGGAATAATATCAATAAAGAAAGATTGCTAAGGATTAATGGAATAAGTCATATCAAATATATTGACATGGTAATCAAAAGGCAAAGAATGGGACATTCCAATACAAGGTTCTTTCCATTGTCACTTGTTATCAATCTCTCAAAGAGACTGTGAGCACAAACATTTCTAGGGATTTAAAGGATGATTTCAATAACCTATACATCAGCAGTGGGATTTAACATATATTTCAAGTTATTTACTATGTTTGAGGTTTCCTTTTCTTTAAGAATAGTGGGTGATATGTAGATAATAATTGATAGAAACATTGGGGGGCTTTCATAACTATCCTGATGTACTTCAGGGATACAAAGGATATGTTACTGGTATCTAGAAAGAAGAGGAACTAATAGTGAGATGATGCACTGATGAATGTTTCTAGATAGATCATAATGATATAATATCATATTTAGGAAATATATTTTTCTTGAATGCTATTATAGTGAGCTGGAGAAACTTGAAATATCCCATAGTTTCAGATGCTACAACAAAAATATGAGTATATAGAAGCATATGATGAAATAAAGGAATTGGTCTGAACACAAATATTTTCCATAGACATTGTTTTTTTCCTAAAAGTGTAGAACTTATCCTAGTTTATTGTGATAATATTATATTAGTGATGCTTGAACAGGATCCCAGGTCACACTAGAGGACAAACAATATACCTTGAATGTTTAATTTCTTTAGGGCTTTTACCCAGGGGTGAATTCAATGTCAGTAGAGCATCCATAGAGTAAAACATAGTGGACCCCATGACTAAATCCATATATTGGTGGAAGCATGATTCTCATGTGAGGGAAAGAACATTGAGACTTGATAGAATTATGACCTCATAACAGTGGGAGTGTTGAGATTTGTTTCCCCAAACCCAACATGTGATGAACATTTATTGACACTACATTTATATAGTCTGATATATATACATGTGTTTATCATACCGTAATACTATTGGAGCTTCTATTTCCATTGTATTTTTGGAAATTTCTATATATTACATGTCATATCAAATGGTTATAACAGATCCTATGAATTAATGAGAATCTATAGGCACAATGAAACTAATATTAATGTGATTTATTATGGTCTATATACATAAAAACGATAGGATATAGATGAAATGAAAATATTAGGTGTTTGGGACTCATAAGTATTGAGACTTCTTCTTATGATGTTCACAATTGGTGATCTATAGTAGTTGAGATCAAGAGGATAGACCTACCAATAAAAAAATCACATCTCTGGGGTGTCATTGGTTGTTCATATCTAGAGACATGTGTATTGATATCTTCACTTGATATCATTATCAATTTTTAAAATTTGACCAGATAAATTATTGTAAGGATAAAATAATGAAAATGATTCCATGGAGAGGTAGTTTGTGTGGGGTGTTTCATTATTTGTATTACATTTGTTGAGTGATCAAGATATAAATTTTTTATACTACCTTGACGAAATTATATCTTTATCCTGGATGATCTCGCTGGTAGTTCCTTCATTAAATTAATATCAATGGTAGTCAAATGAAATTCAAACAAGTTAAATCAGAAAATTATAAATTATAGAAAGGATGATGAAAAAAGTTCAAATCCTTCTTTTTTGAGATATCATATGATAAAAATATTATATTACACAATACATGTTCATAGGTTGGTTGTCATTTCTATGAACACCCTTTATCTCTTTAGGGACCATAATGGGTTACCAGATTCCATTATTGTTCTATGAATATTAGTCATTTATTTTAAGATAAGGTCTTATAGGGTCACACACAATAGCACATTTGAGATTATATCCTATTTTTCTGGATAAGTATATAAAAAATGGTGGGTCCCATCATGAGGTTCATGAGTTTTCTAAGATTTATTGATCCCCAAAAAATAAATAAATTGTTTATTATTCTAGTCAATAATAAATAAGATAAATTTAATTATTAAAAGTATTTATTTGTGTTTATGTAAATACTTTGAATAACATTTAACCAATAAATATTATTTTAATATTCAAGGTTCATTTAATATTTGCGGGAAGTTGTATTTGAGTTAAGGACTCAGGTTTATCATTTAATATATTTAATATATATTACAATTATTTTATGAAATATACATAATATTTAGAACTTACTTAGTTTGTATTAAATATTTATTCATAACATATTTAGTGAACTATAGATATACAGGGGACGAAAACCCTAACTGGGTAGTTTTTATATCATCTATATAAGTAGATGAGGATCTCATTACCTGTGTAAAAGGAATTAAAATTATAATGGATTAAGAGAACCTTACCCCTCCTACATCTTTTAGAGAAAAACACTATGTCCTTGAAATTGATCCAAGGACATTTTTAAGGATTATAGGAATATAGACGAGGAGGTCATCACAACCTCATAGGAATTGCCAAAGCTACGTGAATAAACCTAGTATTTGATTATTGGAATTCATGAAGATTTTTGAAGCATATGTGGGTGGTCTATCAGGGCTCATATTTGAATTCATTCATGATTATATCCAATAGCATGATATAGTTGAACGCGCCACTAAATAATCAAGGTACTTTTTTAATTTTATTTTGTGTTTATTCAATTCACATGAGATCCCCAGATCTCTTCCAAGGCTAATATCAATAGATAAAAACAATTTATGTTTTTCTGGTGATGAAAAATTTGAAATCCCTAGCTCACCAACTTCCACTGAGTGGCTTGGTACCTTCAAATTCAAGATACAACCAATGTTGAGGAGTTTGGGAATCTATATGTGAAAGATATTGTTTAATATCACAGAGTTCCATTTACTATAGTCTCTAATAGGAATCCCTATTTTACCTCTCATTTTTGGAGGCCTTTAATAGGTCATGGGGTGTCGTGTTTTGTTGAGTATAGAATACCATCCACAACTGCAAAGCCAGATAGAGAGGGATATACATATTCTCAAGGATACGCTACATGATTCCATTCTAGATTTTGTAGTTCTTTGGATAACTACATGGGATGGGTTTAGTTTTCTTAGAATAACTATAACTAGTCACTAATCAGAATGACTCCTTTTGTAGCCTTATAAGGAAGGTTATGTAAATATATATTGTGTTGGATAGAGATTGGTGAAACTTCTTTGGTAAGACCAGGTTTGTTCTAAAGGTGATGTCTAAAAATAATATGATTCAACAAAGATTGTTAACGTCACGATGTTGGTAAAAATCATATGTTCAGAATAATAGGTGACAATTGGAGTTTTCAATTTCTGACCATGTGATTTTTAGAGTTTCATCTTGTTTAGGTCATCAGAAACTTGGGAGGAAAGTAAATTGTGATTCTTATTTATTGGTACATTTCTGGATATTGATTAAGAGGGGAATTGGATTCCGATTTATCATTTACACCATAGTTGACATCGATACATAGTTTATTCCATGTATCTCAGAATTTAATATATCTTTCTGAACCATACTGTATCTTGAGTTGTGGTGATCTTGATGTTGAGTCTAATTTATCTTTAACTGAGCATCTAGTCAGGGTATTTTGTTCTAAAAAAGGTTCTTCATGGGGGATGATACTTTTGGTATGTGTTCTACAGAGTATGGTTCTAAATCTCATGGGATACAGGAGAACAAGGCACTAATGAGAGAGCAATGGACTCATCTCATTGACATGGAATCTTCTTGGTAGGATTTCAGCGAACATAATATTTTTATGGTGGGGAGTTTGTGACACCCTGTTTCCTTTAACATGGTTTTCCATGTACTTAGTATTTTGGTGTCCTTTTTTGTTTGTTTTTTTAGTATAATATAAATTTTTTACTGTCTACTAGGAAATTAAATATTGTTTAATGGGATTAAACGCATTGAATTCTGTACTCAGAAAATTCCATGAGTTTCATGTAGGGTGTGAATAGTTTACACACCATGACATGAGTTCACACTATGTGATGCTTAAAATCGTTTTTTAATAAAAAGTTAATTCCTTTTTTGGTGTATCCATCCTTCTATATTAACATGATGTGAACCGGGGTAACACAACATTTAATTCATGAGGCTAGAGTTGTAAGCATACTGCATGTCTGATTTTCATTCCATTTGACCTAATGCCCTCCCTCTCACAACATAGAGCCTTTCCAAAGAGATATTATCCCTTTAAACCACTTATTTTGGTGAATCAATGTTCTAGGGGAGATTTTATCCTTCTCTAGTAAGTGGATCTCCACTTAGGAGTTTTATTTTTATTTATCATTCTCTCATTATTAGAGTTTTATGGATCATCAATTAATTGATGGATATAAAGTCATTTTCATTTGATTTTGGTTATATGTTGTGTTCCTATATATTTTCCCCTTTTTTATTCAATGGTGAGTCACTTTGTAGGGGTTTTATTTCTAGGTCTCTGTTTAAAGGTATGTGGCTACATTTTAGATTTTCCATATAATTGAAACCTTTATAATATTGATTTTTTTCAAGTACATTTAAATTGATTTATAAATCCTTTATTTGGAATGATTTTATTAAGAAACATTAAATGTCATGGATTTTGAGAAAAACCCCCAATTCAATTGGAATTTGAATTATGGGATGATTTTTGTAAAAAATAAGAATTAATGAAATAATTTGAGATTTTTTTAGTAAAATTTCTTAAATTGAGAAGAAAAAACCCCATGTTTGGTATTGGATTAAACATAAATTAAATGATTAAAAACCATGTTTTTTATCGAAATAGAATTGGAATATTGAAACAGAATATTGGGAAATTTAATTGCAAATGATGATTGATTTTAAGCGAGATGATTTTCCAATTGATGATTGCTTGATTAAGCACAAGTGAGACTAGATATTTAGTGGTTCATTTTGGAAAATTATGTTTGGATTTGGATGACATAGTAATTTATTTATGATGAAAATTATAAAAAAACCTAGTTTGAAATGATTATCCATGATGGGATATTGATGAGTATTATTATGCCTAAGCTTGAGGGACATGTGCACACATGAATAGTTGTGATCATTGATTTGTTATAAGTGAGGATACTATATCTAGAAAGTAACATACTTCATGGGAGGTGACCATGGATTTTTTTATGTTTGATTTGATTACATATTACATTTATTATATAATTGTTTTATTATTGAAAAATTATTTACATAAAATATTTTATATAAATATTTTATTCAATCCATGCTTGGAGGGCCTACTATCCACCGAATTATGAAGATGTTATGTTTTAAATATTCAAATGATATAATATTCCATTCCTTGTTTTATTTAAATTGAAAGGATGATTTGTTTATTGTTATGGAATCTATTATTGAACACTTGGTGATACCCAACCGGAATTTATAACCAAAACTCTGCATTTTCCATTCTAAATTCATATGTTTTTATGCCAATTGTATGAGAAGGGAAAAAACCTCTTATAAGAGGTAGATGTTCTTGATCCATCGGCCATGTGTGTTTGAGGTGATCGGTGGATATTTTATCTTTTTGTTGCATGGAATTTTTGAGTTTTACTATGTCGCAAGCTGAGTATCATAATGATGTATTGATTTGGGGGGTTTCGTTCATTTTTTAGTACATTCTCCATTCGTATTGTAGATCATATTAACTTGTATCTTTTATATTCCTCTATTTTGTTTAAAACAATTGCTCTATTTTATCCTATACGATTCTAGGTGCTAGTTTCCAACCCATTGTTATTATAAATTCACTTAGGGCCATTTCAGTGATGTCTTGTGTATCAGGGAACCAGGTTACTTGGGATGGTTCATGGAAGTGGATATATGATCCAAGGATTCCACTCTTATACTTTCTATCAATTGTTTATGCTATTAATGAAAAAATGTTTATGAAACCCATTTCTCTTCCAAAGGATAATCCATGATAAAATTCATAGGAAACCCATTTATTTTTTCATGGGTTATACTTTAATGAAATGATAAAATGATTATGATACCTATTTATTTTCTATATTTTACGTTTATATGAAATATTTATGAAACCCAATTTATATCATGGGTTTTGATATAGTGAATATCTTATTATCTTTTGGCACACATTTGATTGAATTTAATTATGTGGTGGTGGTTAATTTATAACCATGGATGGTGGTTATGTTATAACCCAAGATGGGTGGGACCTATATCTCATTCTAATTCATTGGGAAATTATTTATTTGTTATGAGATATACAGGATTATAACGCATTGTGAACATAGTTCAGTAAGGATCATTTTCTGGTATGATGGTTTTGCAAGTGAACCTTGACTACTATGATGGTTTGGGTAGTGAACCAATTCCACTATGAAGAAAGTGCTTCCATTGGTGATGGTGATTTTTATTACCTAGGACGTGCAACATTCCATGGATTTCCCGGATAATTATAGCCAATGATCCAAGAATAATAAGGATTTTTAATGCTTATCTGAATTCCATAAATCTATGTCTTATGCTAATTTTATTCTATCATGACACATGTTTTTTGATTTCATTATGATTCTTGTATTATGAACATCCACTCATTTTTTCACAACTCATGATTCTGATATTTGATATGTTGGGTATGGTTTTCATATGTTAATATCATTTTATCATAAACTCACACTCACGTTATATTTATTTATTTCCCTTGTTTACCCTTATTGGGAATTTGAGATTACACATTATTATGTTTGTAATGCCCCAACCCCAGTTACCCAAAGTCGGTGAATTATTACATAGCATTGGCATGATATAAGGAATCATGTACTAAAATACCGATTATTTTAGTGTCCTTGGATGTACTCGATACATACATGAGTTTTTCATTATATCGTGAAATAAAAAACCACATTATGTCCCCTTTGAAAATTTTTATATTCATTAGCCTATTCTTGTAGGTTAATTGTAATATACTTCTCTGAATCCTAGAGAAAATTAAATAAAAGAAAGGTGTGACCTCAGATGCTCAGTTTGGATAACCATGTAGAGGAAATGTCATAAATAAAAATAAACATTTAAGGAAATGTATAAGACTAGAACACAGTCCTTTTAAACATAATCATTAGCATAATATGGAAAAGATAAATCAAATAATTCCATTTACTTATTGACATAGATATTCTACTAGTATAATAATAATATGTAATATCAATAGCCAATTTCATAATAATGGAAGGCATAGTTCCAGACTTCATAACCACAAAGTCAAGGCCTTGTGCCAAGAATACAAATAAAATTTTGTCAATGCCTTGTGCCAAGACACTAGTTTGTCTCCTGAGACCAACTAATGCATCGAGGAGCTATATCGGGCTCCACCCATCACTTACTATGTCCAATTCATTCAGCATATGAAAAGGTTTAAACATAACATAAACATTCATATTAAAACTAACATATGAAATGTCAATACTTTATCCGTAATCCAGGAATTGTATAAAAATAACACATCCACAGTCAAACATATGACAAAACATCAATACAATAAGAAAGGTTTGTATCATAATAAATCAACCTCAATCAAGAATAATATCTCATAAAGGATGTTGACATAGCTGAAAATGATCAGCAAAAATCTTCGAGAGAAATATCCCATTTTCATGAAAACATTTAAAAGTATCACTATTTATCAAGAATCTATTTCAAATAGATTTTTGAATCAAAGTGTCCAATACCACTTTGAAACACTTAAAAGGAATTTCAATTTTAAAACGTTAATTTCCATATAAATAAAACCTTAAAACAATTTTTAAAACATGGACATTAATGAAAATGATTTAGAAGAATAATATTTTAAAACATTTAAAATGATATTTTAGTTGGAGACCCTAACCAAATGGGAGGCACTTGAATACAGATTAATGAGGTAATAAAAACATTATAATATCATGAGAATAAATATATTCATTATATACTTTGTCCAAGTACATTATATACTCCAAATAAAAGTGAATTGGCTCATAACAACAAAGAAACCTCAATGGAATTTAAGTTGAGATGAATTCCTTTATAATGTCTGTATCCATAGGTTAAGGATAAATAAATGACATAATAAAGTGTGAAAAATATAAATAACCTCAATATTATTGTATATTTAGTTTAAATAAATCAGAGGACATTAACACATATTCTTTTAAATACAACACCAATGACTTGGATGTTTAACTAAATGAATAGAAATTGAGTTAAAATTACTCTTATCAAGTTTATATTGATGACATGATAATTTAAAAATGGAGTGATTATATGTATAAAAAGTATATCTACAGAAGGGGGTGTGTAAATTACTACCTAAGTAAATAAATAGTGATTTCATACATAATATTTGAGTAATGTTATCAATGAAGTTTTCATAAAACCTAATGAGTGGAAATTGAAATTTGTAATTCCCTTTCTGATTTGGTAACATAAGAAACATACACCCCATGAAAGAAGAATCACCCAATTATGATGTAAATACCCATAAATTAATGTATATTATGAAAACAATACAATCGTGGGAAGTATATACCCCACACAAAGTTAATAGTGGAAAATATAGCATGAATCTCACGGGAATAAAAGTGAGATGAAAACAACTTACCTTGGACTTTTCCTTAGTATAATTTATATTAACCTCATTTATAATAGTTAAAACATTGTTATTAAATTATACAAGAACTATATAAATAAATATTATATCATATATGATCCATTAATATTGCTTTGTTAATGATATGTTATTAGTTTCATCGTTTCAGGTGTTGACTGACTCATTTTCCTTTATACTCTTAGTTACGTAAGACATGTTTGTTATTAATGGGATGTAGTTCATTCATATAAATAATGATATTATATTCATAAATATTATTTTTAATCATAAATTTTAATTTATTCTTGAATGATTACAATGAGAAATGAATCTCATCGCGTTCATAGAGAAGGTAATCCGTACGTGCGCAAGAGTGACAATATCATTATATTGATGGTGAAATAGTATGTAATTGGATGGTATATAAAATATAAAGAATAATTAAAAGGTTATATTAATTTTTTACATTAGTTATACTCATTATTATATCTATCCAAAATAATGATGTTTTTGAATAACAAACTACACCACGACGTGGAGACAGTAACCCGTACGTACGCACGTAAGGTGACATGGTCATTTATAGGATGGGTAGAATAATGAATATGGTTATACCATATTTATAATAAAATCACAGTATGTAGAAGGTTCTGGAGTTTTAATTTTCTATGTAATCAACAATTAAAGAGGAAGTGGAAGAAGAAAAGAACTAGAAAGATGGTGGTGAATTTATTACCTCTTCTTTGGGTGTTTCCTATTTAGTTGATCAAAAGGGCTCAGTAGGTAGGCTTTTTGATCCATGTAAGGACTCTATTATGATTTGAGGGATGTTTGGAAGATATTTGATCAAGGTTTGGCCATTCCAAATGGCTTTGGTGGTGTCAAATTAAGTGAAGGGGAAGTACCCTTTTATAAGAGTGGTGAGGGTCACTTTTGGGAAAATATGAAATATTATTTTATAATAAAATAATTTTCTTTTTATAATGACTCAAAAATAATTTATTTCGAGGATACTTTTGGGATGGGTCGAAAACCTCTCAACCAATTGGTTTTATACTGGATTAGGTCACCATATTAACCTTATCTTTAAATTTTACTCTTAATTAAATAGTTTGACATTTACCATTTCTCTTTGTATTTTTAGAGTATATGTTAAATAAACATATTATAAACTGATAAAGGGAACCCCAAGTGGTTCATTATTAGTATATATAACCTTATATATGTCCTTTGGCCAGTCCTATGTTTTTAAATAATATTATATCAATTAATAAAATAGTATTTATTTGAAAAACTCAATTATATCAATTTGGAAACTATTTAGTATTTGATTTTTTTTGAAAGCCATACAAACTTTATAACTTAGAATAAAATTTAATTTATCAACTATAAAATGTCATATTAACCTAGAAGATTATTTTAATTAATCATAAGTCTCAATTTACATTTATTTGTATATTTTATAATCAATTATTTTAATATTTCATTAATAAGGTAATTACTGCATCATCATTAGGTCATAAATAAATTAAATTATTTAATTTTTAAAAATTATAAATAAAATAACATTAAGTATGAAATTGTTTTATCTTTCTAATGAATATTTAGAGTCGAATTTATCTTTTTTGTAACCCTATATTAAAATGGTTTAGTTATTAAACATTGAATTTATCACTTTTAACTCTTCTATAAATAAAATCATAATAAGTTTCCTAAACTAATCCATGTGGTCCAAAGAGGATCATATTTTATTCCTAAGGTTGTCCTGGTTGAATTACACTTATCCAATAGAATTAGAACATGTTTTAGGGTAATTATAATATCATATTACCCTTAATTAGCCTATTTACTTTTAACCGTTGTAAATAAAAGTCAAAAGTTATTATTCATCAAAAAATATTTTCATCTTATTGAACCACATTTTAAATACTGATGTTAACCGTGTCTCTCATAATTTTGAAATTAAACTCACATAAGCGGTAACATTAATTTTTATGTAAATTTTCAAATGCTTCTAAAAGGTGGGAAAAAGGTGGTAAAAAGATCAATAAAATTTAAAATATCTAAAAATATTATAAAATTACTACAATGAATTAAATGAAACATATATATGTAATATGAATCTATTTTGACTTAAAAAAATTAAAATAAATAATTATTTATATAAAAAAGATGATTTCAAACAATAAAACAGTGTTTTTCACGGTTCATTAAAAATTGAATATTTTCAGAAATATAGGAAAAATTCACCCTCATATAATTTTGATATTCTGTATTCAAAAATTAATTCTATTTTTCCAAATTTAAAACATATAAGTTTCATTAAAAAATTTAAAATTAATTATCATCGTCCAAACCAAAATGTGGGTTTTGTAAAAAGTTAAAACCATCCAAAGATTGACATATGTTTATGTCAAATTTAAAATTGAAATACTTATAACGACCTAAATTGTATTAAATGCTAAAAATATATTATAATTATACATCCAAACCATTAAAATGAATAATTTAACTCTATAAATTATTTCGATTTAAAAAGTTTATTTCAATTAAAATGTAGTATTTTTTAGAATTCATCAAAATATGAAAGTTATCATAAAAGTACCAAATATTTATCCAAAATAATTTTTTTGTACCAATTCTAAATTATAATTTAATTTCATTAAGTTTAATATATAAAAGTGTCAAATATTGGTTTTAAAAATGGGTTTCCATTAAAAGGTGGTAAAATTCCATTTTTTGAAAAATACTTCTTTTATCTGAAACATTGAATTTGTTCTTATATTTTGCCTAAGAAACACATAATATGGATTATAAAATTATATGGAGTATATAAAATTCAAAATTTAGTTAATACTATTTATAACAGCTTTTCGAACGACTATATTGGTAATTCATGGTGCACATGAACTTGGTTTTGCATATAGTGCAAGCTATTGAATTAATTTAATGAAAATAACTTTCTATGAATTCTCTAGGTGTTAAAATGTTACCTTTCCATAGGTTATGAAGAAGGGGTATGTGTAGGGTATGTATACGAAGATTACTAAACGGGAAGATCTTTGTGGGAAACATTGAAGATAATTCACTAGGTTAGAAGATTGGGTTTCGTGCTTCCAAAAGAAATAACTATTATAGTCCTTAAGAGTGTGTTAGTGTAATGTAATTAATATTCATATAAAAACATGGAATATCCTCATATTAGAAGCGCGGGTCTCAATATTTTAATTATGTTCTTAGATTTCATACGTGTTATACAATAGGGGAAATACTATCTTGGAAAAACTGAACCAATTACATGATCAGAAACATACCCAAACACCTTAGATTAGCTCTTCCCGAAAGAGGGTATATGAATGTTTTCAAAGTATAATGGTTTATATGCTATGTCTCATTTCATCCTCAGGTAATGGGGATTTATTTAAATTATACATGGGTTGACATGAACTCGTACTAATGGTTCAGATTCTAAATAAAAATTCTTTTCCCATAATAATTGATTCAAAGTGAGATGGGACAACCTAAACATGAACATATATTACAAAAATTACATATTTGAATAGTAAATATCAAAAATACTCACAAAACCCTATAACGAAGTGTTTTAGAGTATTTACATATTAGTTACATACAAATATTGTAACATGTTATTTCATTAATATCTTCTACAAATAATCTCTATAAAATACTTACTTATAAATATAATCCTACATATAATTCCATGGGGAAAAGTAAAACAATGAATGGGTGATCTCAAATTCTCAAAAAGGGGAAACACTTATCAACATGTCATCAATAATTAGGCCATAAGAATGAGAAAACTTGATCAAGGGAAAAAATTTGACTAAGAGAACATGAATGAAAAATAATTGTACATTTTAAAAGAGGGAATATGGCCTCCGATGATCATACACATACCATGGAAGAAGAGTGCAGAATCATGATCAAACTAATTATATTACATAAAGATTAATAAGGGTATATATTATATAAATTTGGAATTTACATAAACATTATAAATCATAATTTTTTGAGAAAAACTATTGTTACCAAAAAACAATGTATTGATCAAAATAAAATGCCAATGAATCATGTTGTGAGTAGTGAAAAATTCCCATTGATTTGTTGGTGAAAAAGGTATAATTCCCACACAATATTTTGTGAACGAAGAAAAATACCCATGCATAAAATCATTATATAATGAGACATAAATCATTAACCAATGAATTTTATGTTGATATAGGAACCCCTCTATAAATATTTAACCATAAATACATATATGTGATACATGAAATAAATAATTCAGCATATCAAAAAGAAAATAATTGATAAAACTGTGTATTGTATCATTTCTAAATGGTATAACATAAAATGAATTCAAGAATTACATCAGCAGATACCTAACATTAAATCAGTCAAAATAAGAGATTCATAACTAAATTTAGAGGGTGACTCATGAATCATATCTCCATAAGTGATAGATATCTTGGATATGAGATGGAAAGTTGAAGCAAAACCTAAAACAGTTACTAGAAAACATATATTACTTTTTTCATAATTGTGTAAATTATAAGTCACTCTTAAAAAGGCCATTTTTCTTGAAAGAAACATGAAAACCATTTTTAAAACAACACTTTAAAAGAAATCCATAAGGAGAATCCTTAAAAACTGTTATTTATGTCCAAAAATTTGTAGTATATGCTAAATAATATTATTTTCAACGGAAAATCGTATTTTATATTTTAAAAGTACCATTATTGGAACACACATCCTTAAAATATAAAAAAATAATTATTTTGAATAGATGTGAATATAAATATTATGATAAAAATAAATAATACACATTTTTATTCTAAAATAAGAATGTAAACCTTGATTGGAAGAAATAATATGGACATTGAAAACAAACAACTTGTTATTTAGGATGTGTATTTATCTTAAAAAAGTTATACTTTTATGAGAAATATATTCCTAAATGAAGAATATTGGAATTTAAGTTTTAATTTTACAAAAATATAAATTTAATGTATAATATAATATATTATTTTGGTAGAATAAGCTAAACATAGAAGAAATATGTCAAATAAGAAACATTATAACACAATGAATTATGATTTGAGTTAACAAAATACCTTATAGCTTTAGTAAAATATGAATAGAGAAGACATTGATGGGGAGAACATGAAATGGATTTTTAAACAACAGTAAATTTGAGAAAATTAATATCATTGATATTCACAATGTAGTATATAACCCATACCAGAGAAAACCTCTAGGGAAAATGTAATATGTCTCAATTAAAGGAAGTTAAGATGTGAAATACCTTACTAGTATTATACTCATTGAAGTAAAACTACTTTTACAATGATCCTATGGGAAATAATATTTAATCCATTACAAAATAAATTCTAAATATAATTTGATATAGTTGTAGGATGTGATAAATGAAACATTGAAGAATGGAGTTTATGAGTAAGCATTATAAGTCCATGAAAGGAAATTGAGTTCTTTAAAAACCCTAACAACATTAGTAAATATTTATCAAATTCTAAGGAAATGGAGAAAAAAATAGATCATTAAATAACATGAATATAAATATAATAATGATTTAAAATGCCAAATGACATGAATATAAAACATATAAAATAAAATAGGATCACAACACAAAACATATCTTAAAGAAATAAATTTTCTGATGAGAAACCATTACCTTAATTCCAGACATCCATGAATGAACACTAATTTCATGTATGATAATAATAACCTTAATAATAAATGTTTTTAGAGACATATTCCCATTTAATACATATTATATGATTTATTTATAATCATACCCCTATATATATTAGTCATATATATATATATATATTATTTTAAAAATCAGACGTTAGAAATTTAGTTTGGTTCATTTATTTTTCATAATGGAGTTATCGATCTTATTTATTTGATAAAAAATTCATCATTATGATATTATTAAATATATTATAATAGATGTTCCATAATAATTTATAATGTTCCAATATCATTCTATGAGATCATTTTTTATGATTCCTGAATATGAAATTGATGATGAGATTGTTTTTCATCGCCCCCTTCACCTAAATGTACCTCTCCCAGGCCAACAACGAAGGAAGGGAGATAAGGACCATTAAGTCCCACCATTAGTTGAACTATTGTTGTAGAATAGCACCAAGGGTATGAAAATATCACATATCGATGGAAATACCCTAAATATATAGAATAATATCAAGAGATAGAAAATAAACCATCAAGGAACACTATGAAAGAATATAAAATAAAAAAAACAAAAACATCCCCTAATGTATTCATAAAGTAAAAAAATAGAAATATTTTCTAAATAAATACCAAAAAGAAACTCTTAAGGTTGTAACACAACAATCTCTCCAATGTTTGGGATAAAAATTTCCTTCACAGACAATAATTCCTACTTATAAACCTAAATAAAATTATATATATGAGGGGTTAGTAGAACATGTTTAATCAGTAGGATCACACCTAAGGACTCCATTGCACATGTAAAAAGGAAATACTGATGCACTTTTTATATAATAGAAGCACCAACGACACAAAAGTTGGTCATCTAACCAATCCTATCCTTACCAAGGCGCAATCACTAAATATTTCCACCATGTATAGTATCATAATAAGAAATATATTGATAAAGGGTATCCCACACCACATTACAAAAAAAAATACATTTCCACACCCAATCATAGTATTCCCTAGAGCTCCCATATCTTCCTTACTGAAAAACATCTTGAAGAAACCTAGGAAACTATATCATACCAAGCACCCCACACATAGCTATTCATCTCATCCACATCATCTCGTAACCACTTCCATGTATCCAGGGTATTATAGTAGCATGAACATATAGTACATCAACCTCTTTCACACTGATTACCACACACAACAACCACTATAACCTATCTCATCACTCTCATCATCCAAGCCATATGTTTATTATGTACCAAATCCATCACATCACATGCATAAGAACCTTTCCTAAAATAGAAAATAGGGAAGATAGTGTAGATAACCATCCATCCTCACAGTATTGGATATTGGTAATTACATCCCTAACACATTTGGGTTTCAACACATAGTTTTTGATGTGGGTCAGGTGTGTATATAAATTAAAATTTAAATATATATATATATATATTGTTGTAACATCCTATACGTGGATGCCACCAAACGACGCCTTGATCCCGGTTGGCCACATGTACACAAGTGCATCTCCACAAATGATAGAGGCTACAACTATCAACGATGGCCTAGGTCAGTGAGTGGAGAGACAATGCCCTTATTACTAGAGTATCATAGCGAAAGTCAAACATACCATAGATAGAGGAAGAAAAATAAATATTACTCAATAGAAAGTAAGACAACATATTAATCCATATACAAACCAAAAATGTCACTTATACTATGATATAGATGATTTATGTATCGAGAAGATAGCCAAAACATGTACATGACAATATAATATTGTAAAAGTATACAAAAAAAAAGTCAAAAAAGTCACCATATTTTTAAAAGCATCAACATGGTCCTATATTCCCATACTCTAATTCCATGGTCAACAAACTATACCAGGGCACATTCCACTATCATCACCTGTGACCATATAATATGTTTGGGTCCCCATGGACAACCAAAAAATATGTGAGATAAACATACTAATAGGAAACCAACCAATTCTATATCATTATAATATAAATATATAAGTTCAAGCAAGTGTAAACATATAGTAAATTAATGTGTATTCCCATGGAATAAATCTACTACAATGTAATACTGAACAACCCTCAAGGCTACATGGAAAAGTGCCATCTCCTAAAAAGGTAGCTAAAGAAAAGTAAAAAAAGTCACATGAAAAATCCATACATCCTTCTATACCAAATAATTCACATCCCTTCTGTATAAAGAAGTCATGAAATGACACGACCACACCGTATAATGATGTGAAGATACCCATGACAACAATATATAGTGAATTGATTAATCCCTCAACCATGTAGTGTAGGGAAAAGTAGACCCCAAGGTCCGGACCCATGGTGTCATGTACTTAGACATCCATGTAAAAACAATATAGACCACGAAGGACCAAATCCAAGGAGCATGTCCAAGGAATACCACCCCGTCACATGGGTGTGCCAGTGCAACCTCTATTAAGAACTAGTTGGGTTCCTAGGAGCATGGAAATAGAAAGTCGTACATGAACCCAGGGAAGCCAGATCCACGAGGTAGCAAGGCCCGAGGCATACCATGAAATCAAGACCCAATGGGAATAATCAACCTAAGGAATCAAATACCACATTCCCAATCAATGGAGAACATTCTATGTAATTTATCAAACCATTTATTCAAAAATTCGAAAAAATCAAACATACCATGGGAGTACACCCACAAAAATAAACATGCAAAATCCATGATTATACCCACTCATGCAATTCAATTACCATTTAAAAATATATTGGCATGCCCTCCCATATAATCTATTTAAAAATTATAAGAATATGGCCCGACCCTCCCATATAATTCACTTTACATTTACAAATTATATGGGAATTACATCCCATGTAATCCATTTTATATGCCATTAAACAATTTCATATAGGTATACCAACCCATATTATCCATTATCAATAACTATTCATATGTGCCTATCCACCAATATTAACCATTTAACATCTCCTTAAACATTTAATATAGGTATACCCACCCATATCATTGGTTTAGAAATCTCAGTTTACACAAATTAAGCATGGAATTAAAATATAACACTAAGAAAGGAGGTAGTTTATTTGCTAACCATATATTCAACACCATTAAAGAATCTAAAGTATGACTCTAACAAGGAAATCACAAGAACACAAACCTTGGGTGGTTTAAACTTGCATAGGAAATTAAAATCTAAAAGGATCACTACATGGGTGACCATGAAATGAGAAATGAGTTTAAACACACACAAAAAACCTATTAGCGCACTCACTATGTTTGAGTACAGTTACTCCATGAAATTCTCTCAAAAATTAGTCTTCTCCAAAAATAATTTTGGGTGTGAATAAGGATGAATGCCCAAGAAGCACCTGAAAATCTGATGGAAAATATAGAACACCTACCTTATCCCTTTAGTAGATATCTCATTTTTTTATGTTCTGATTCATCTCATTTTGAGAGAAATATGAAGAACGTAAGAAGAATGTGATATTAGGGCATATGACCATAAATCCAAATAGCAATGTCACTGTTCCGAAGAATCAAGAACGACTAAAATAGAATCGGGTACTTATCGATGGAGTTCCAACAAGACAAACCATGCTCGAATCGGAGTTCAGCGGAATCCTATATAAGAAAGCCCATTTTAGATGGTTTGGGTTCTAAAAAAGAATTGAAACATTTCATGTGTCAAAATAAAAAAAGGCTACTGCCTCTATTTTTAAAAACCCTAGTGGGAAGCTACACGACATATAGGCCAAGTACACTATTTGTACTGCCCTTCATTTCTAAACTAGAAACATAGCACATCATGAAGGTCCAGTACAAAACATGTATGCCAAGTACACATCATGTAGGCCAAGTACATGATGTGTACCTGGCTTGAAGCCAGCCTTCAGAATTTTTCATTATCATTTCCCCACAACAACCCAACCGGCCCACATTCTGTCCTAGGGTGTATGAGAAAAAAGGAATGTAAATAGATTTTACCTGAATGAAAAGATCTGTAACTCATGAAAAACATGGTATCTTACAATACTTCCCCTTATATAAATTCTTCTAGGAATTTCGATCTCATGGTTGGTCAGGATTCATCTAAGAACAAATATTTACACTAAGCACATACATAGAAATCCCTCTCCCAAGTCTCGTCCTATAAATAGTGGTGCTTCTATATCACTCATACTAAGGGAATGAAAATCCTCATAGAACCTTCATGCTCTTATCAATGATATGAATCAGCTGCTCCTTGAATGATGCACCAACCTAATTCTCAACCTCCCTCAACTAAAAAATGTGAGATGGGTCTGAAAAATTGAGAATCAATTTAGACACATGGAATATTTCATGTGTTAATCAATGCCTATAAGGTAATTTTAATTAATAGGAAACCAACCCAACTTTCTCCAAAATATCAAATGGACCGACATATCTCGGTGAAGGTTTACCCTGCCTCCTTATCTGCGTATGTCCCAACCATGGTGAAACATGTATTAAAATATGATCCACAACCTTGAACTATAAAGGTCCTATATGGTGATCAGGGAATGATTTCTAAGGAGAATATGTTGTAGCCATTTTCTTCAAAATCAATTGAACCTATTGAGAAATATCATGCACGAGGCACGATCCCAGTAATGCTACCTCACCTACCTCCAACCAGCACTGGGGAGTATTTCCTGGCCTAACATAGAGAGCCTCTTATGTTTCCATATGTGTCATCACCCGATAATTATTAATGTATGTGAAATAAATAAGGGGAATATGCCTCTCCCAAGAGCCCCCAATTCCAGGATTCATGCTCAAAGCATGTCCCCTAGCACCTGTATCAAACACTCTGACTGGACATTAGTCTGAGGGTGGTATGTTGTGCTCAGTACCACCTATGTACCCAACACCCTCTAAAAACACTTCTACAAACAATATGTAAAGTGGGCGTCTCTATCTGAAATGATAGTGCACAAGACCCCATGTATTCATACCACCTCTCAGATATACACCCTTCTGAGATCGTCACCATTGAAGATCTCCTTGATTGGAAAGAAATGAGATAACTTCATAAGAAAATAAACAACTACCCATACGAAATCATTATCATGACACCTCCACAAACCGAAAACCCCACAAAGAACACCCCTAAGCATTCCAGTGACACTACCAGCTTGATTTCCTTCAACTAGGGGAACATGAGCACAACTAAGGTTATATCAGCATCCTAAAATCAAAGAACAACAAAAAATGTAGCGACCACATTTGAATCCGTCATGCAATGATCCCTCAAAATAAATTTTGGACTATCATACCACGCCCACATTAAACTGGTGGAGTGCTGAAAGTTGTTCACTTAAAAATTATAAAAAGAACAAGAAGGATAATGAGTCTAACAATCACTAGATAACATATCTCAAAAAAGACCAACATAGAAGGATAACATGTTTCAATAGAAACACAACACCAACTCCCAAGGCACCAAGCTCCTACAATGACCCCGTTCATGAAATCCCATACATGTCTCTCTATGAATCTCCTTGTCAAACCATCCCCTAGTCATTTGAAATGTCATGCCATAGTATTAGAAAAAAGTTTAACCTACATTTGTCCCACTATAATCATTACCTTTTTTGAACATCATATCTGAGCCTAACTATATGTTCGGGATAACCTCAACTTCATCAACTGGATGTCTAAGGAACTCACCAAGGTGGTCTATACTATCAATTACAGGGGAGACGTTGGTACAAGGCCTTATGTCCACAACAGAACACTGACTAAACCTAAACTAGAATCTGCCTGGTGGTCACATCATTGAAAACAGTAGAAATCCATGATTTTATCTATGTAATTCCAACACAAGAACCCATGTATCACTCATGACTAACCAAGCCTCATCTAAAACCATGCAACCAATAGGAAATACAAAAATAGGTCATGAACTAGCATAGTAGCTTCCAACTATAGAGTGGCTTATAACTGAATCTATCTTAGTGCATCTAGAATAATGTTAAGATAGGGGACATTCTGGTATCCTTTGGGAGAGAACACTAAGATGATAACAAGGATTACCTAAAAAGGATAGAAAACCCACTACTAATCGACCCCCTAACAGAAACTCAACTTTACTTATAGATGAATCATTATAAAACTGACCATAATGCCTTTATCCTAAGGGATTTCCCGGATATCTCATACTTAACCATAAAGGTGCATCCATAATCATCCGTGCTTCACATGGGTTGTGCACACAACCAACCACAACAACATTGTGATGCCTATAAAGCATCAATATAAAAAAAAGGCTCATAAGCCCCAAAGTCATTCAAGTAGAAACAACCATTTAAGAATGGTGCCTGATTTTGATATTTCTACTTAGAAGGACACATTTAAATATAACTAACATTAATCTCCCCACCCAGAAGTATATTAGATGTCAAGACGAAGGACCAAAACTCTCAAACACTATCCCAAAACACCCTAAACGCTTGTGTGAATTTCCCTGAACCACAATCACCACGTCTTAAAACTAGAATGAAAGCTGAAATTAATACCAACCAGCATGTCAAAACACCCAAAACAACCTCCAAATAAGTGGCACATCATACCTTAACGCCATAGTCATTATATTCTGGAGTTAATCATAAATCATATTCAACAAAACAAATCTCAGGATTAAACATAACACAAATGGGTTTTTTACATCATTAAACACTCGATGGGTATTGTGTATGTCAGCGCATACATCCTGAGTTCACAAAATTTAATGGAACATCATCTCATACAACCATTAACACGGATGATGGAATAATTATTTTTCCATCACTAATGAAAATTTAGGATCACATGACCTCCTATACAAATGACCATGACCGAGGCATGTTTAACCAGTTTAACCAAGAATTTTTCAATGCTCCTTCCCATATCGAGGGTCAAGATACAATGATCACCCATCCGAACAAGGGTGTCCTCTTTTATAAAAAATGTCCTACTAGGGAAAATGGAACCTGATTGGTACCAACAACAGAAAATAACTGAATAAAGAAATAAAATAATCCATATGGGTGCTACCCACCACAAGTTATCCCTTTACGAAGAATAAGTGTCAACCCCCATCAATAGGTCATGAAAAAAAACAAATTCTGCTAGGCTCAAGAGCCCCTTTTTTATTTAATTCATTTCAAAAAATAAACAGCCTATGGATGATCACTCACCTCTCCATTCCAAGTCTTATCATCAAAACATTTAAAATTTTCCTTCCATGAGGTTCTAAACAAAGGAGATCATTTCATGTTAAAATTTTAATCCATTATATCAATTTAACTAAACCATTAACATTTTAAGAAAATAAAACAAAACACCATGTACCATTTTACAAATAAGTCAATTGGTTTTAATAAACTACAAACTGGAAAAACAGGCATGTTATAACAAACTCCCTCTTTTAACATTTTACATTGAAATACATTCTATCGTAAACATGAAATTTAGAATATAAATTCCTTTTAACTGAAAGATTACCACCAAGGGTCCCATTTCTTCAAAATGGTTTCTTCAAAAGAAACCCCATAATAGTTATTTATCCCTAGAAAGTATAAACAAAATAATGGTTTATCATATAACTGAATGCCTCAAATGATCTACTTGGTTCTAGTTGAGCATTTTAAAAATTTACCAACCATCAAAATTAAAACATAACAACATTCATTATCATGTTAATTATTGAATATACTATGTCTACGTAATGTATATTTATATGGGTGGTCTATATACCAATCCATAAGTCTCACATACACCTTATGGTTAGAATTTATCTCCCATTAATCGAAAACATCCCACTTCATAATTTATCTTCAACAACATTTTGTATTTAAACAATGTTCTCTGTACATATAAAAGTGATCATTGCTCAAAAATTAAGGACCTGCCAAAACCATCCTAAAACTAAATAAAACCCACAACATTCTGCTAAATCCAGGACTGTATAAACAATGGCCACCAAAACACTAAAAAATAATCCCCTTACCCACACAAAATTTGGGTCTAGGTCACGTCTCTATTAATAATTCCAATTTTCCATTACAATTAATTTAACATCGATTTGTTCAAATGATTTAACTGATGGTCCACCCAATTCTTATCCCTAAGGGCCCATAAAATCTCATGTACCAAAGTCTGATGCCTATATATTCCATACATATCAGATTCATTTTTATGCACTTCCATTCTATTATTATGTCATTTACCAATCCATAAGGGCCTATACAACCTATGAAGTAAAAGATGATGTCACACTTTTATGTATACTACACTCAAACGAACAAAACAACAATCAAAACTATCATATAAACTATCACAACAACATGCAATATCTAATGAATCCTAGATGGCATGGAATAATGCAAGTCTTATGATTATAAAAATTATCTATATGGGGCATGAGATGTAATAACCTCATCTCAATAGGTTGAAATAGAAATTGAACCCATTATTTCATCAAAAGTATTATTAAAAATCACGTGTGTCACCCAAAGGTTAAATAAAAATAATCATAACCATCAAGGTCAAAAAAATGGAAATCAATTTGAGGCAATATGGTAATTCCCTATATGAAGGGTATCTACTCCCAATTAGTATTTATTACCAAACTCCTTTTTCATTCAATCCATATCTATTGTCTCCAAACAGTAAAGAAAAAATAGATAATATAGGTCTATGAACACTTTGTAAAATCCCAAACCCAGATGCCACTGAAAGGTTCCTTGAGCTCAGTTAGCAATATGGACTCAAGTGCCGATACCCAAACACCGGAGGCTGCCGATTAGAAGCAAGGGCCTAGGTGAGTAAGTGTGGAGACTATTCTCTCATCACCAAAGAATCACATTATAAGTCAAACATACAATAAATAGAAGAAGGAAAATAAATTAAAATGAACTTAATGTAAGATAATACATGAATCCATATAAAATAAAGATATGTCAAATGTATAATGATGCTGATGATACATGTATATAGAAAACAACCAAAAAAGGTAATTTTCAATGAAACGAAATATAATTATCCAAAAAAAAGAAAAGTGCTCATAGAATCACAAGCCTCATCATGGTCCTATGATCCACTACTCGAAATCCACAGTCAAAAACATGTAGTAGGGTGATTTCCCCCATCATCACCAATAACCATATAATCTGTTTGGGTCACCAAGGAGTCCCAAATTGGGTTCGAGAAAAACATCCCAGTTGGAAACCAAATCGTACTATATTTCTCTTACAATAATATAAATGTTCTAGCTTGTGTAAACTAGAATAAATTAATGTGCATGCCCATTGAATAAGTGTACTAAATTGTAATAATGAACAACCCTCAAGCGTACCATCAAAAGAGTTAGGTATTAATAAGGCAGCTATAGAAAATAAACATGTTAAATGGACACACCGTACATCCATCAATACCAAACAATCCATAGCCACTCTGTATAAATATCTGAAGATATCCCACCAACTCAACATATAATGAAGTAATGAATCCCACTGCCACACTGTATAGTGATGTGAAGAATCCCACAACCAAGCAGTATAGTGAAAATTAGAACCCATGTTTCGGATCCAAGGTCTCACTTACCAGGGAATCCATGTAACAAATCATGACCAAGAAGGGCCAGATCTAGGGAGCTTTTCCAATTCATCCCATCGAGTCCCATGGGTGTCCGAGTGGAACCTCTGTTAGGAATTGGTTGTGGTCCTAAGAGAATGGAATTAGAAATTCCTATTCAAGCCCAAACAGGATGGATCAATAAGGTAGCAAGACCCAAGGCATCTCATATAATCTGGACCAAGTGGCATAATCAACCTAAGGCATCCACTAATGCATTTTGTATCCATAGTGAGTAGTGCATGGAATCTAACAAACAATTCATTCATCCATACAAAATAAAAAACAACCCATGTGAGTATTCCCACTCACATAAACATGAACAAGCTAGGAGTATACCCACTCATGGAATCCAATCACCATTTCCCAACATATGGGCCATCCCTCTCATATAATCCAATTTATAATTACAATCATATTGGCCTACCCTCGCAAATAATTGATTTAACATTTACAAAACATATGGGTCTAACCTCCTATATAATCCATTTTACATTCCGTTAAAAAGTTTTATATATGTATACACTCCCATATTATCCATTATAAATAACCATTCATATGGTCCTACCCTTTTATATTAACCATTTCAAATTCCATCCAAAAATTCATATAGGTATACCCACCCATATCATCCATCTAACAATCCCAGTTTAAACAAAGTAAGCCTGGAATATCAAGAAATGACTAGGAAATGAGGAAGTACATCTAATGAACTTATATTCAAAACCATTAAGGAATCTAAGGGATTCATCTACCTATAAATGAAAAAGTACATACCCCTTGGTTGGTTTAAACAAGAATAAGTAGAAAAATCCAAAAGGATCACCCCATGGGTGACCTTGAAATGAGAAATGAGTGCCAATGCACTGAAATAGTACCTACGGGAACCCTCACAAGGTCTAACTACAGCTACATCAAGAAACATGCTAAAAAAGGAGGCCTCACGGAAAAGTATGATGGGATAAATGAAAGGTAAATGCCTGAAAAAGGACACAAAAATTTGAATGAAAATATATACACCCTAGATCGGCTAGGTAGTGGAGATCTCGCCTAGTTTCAAGTCCTGATTCATCCTTATTTGTAAATAAATATGAAAAAATGAACGAATAATGGTATATTAGGAGATATAATCCCAAATCAAAATAGCATAGTCACTATTATGAATAATCAAGAACAACTAAAAATGGACCGATTAGTTATCGATGTGGCTTCAATGTGACAAGCCACACTCGAATAAGAATATGGATGACATCTATATCTGAAAACCCATTTTAGAATGTTTTTGTTCTCAAAAATGAGAGAAAGTTTATGTGGGTCAAGATAATAAGAGGGTACTGCCTCCATTTTTTATAACCCAAGCTGGTAGGTACATGACATGTAGGCCAAGTACGCGACGTGCACTGCCTTTTTTTCAAATCCAAAAAGACTATATGTCGTGACAGGCTAGTACACAATGTGTAGGCCAACTACAATATATGTAACTATCCTTCAACAAGACTTCATCGTTTTCCTCCATCCATTCCCTATAAAAACCCAACCATCCCCTGACTCCTCTTAGGTTCTATGCCAATAGGGAAGGTACAAATATTTTACCTGAAAGAAAAGATCTGCACCACAAGAAAAACACAATATCTTACAATAGTAGTAACATACACAAGACCAGCCTATTAGTTTACAATTAGAGTATCATCCCAAATCACTACATTTACTCAAGGACTCAAAACCACAACCACCTCATAACCATCTCTAAATGTATAACACTAAAAATACAAGGCAAAAAGACTAGCCATGTTCATTCCTTTTCTTTGGAGCTCAACAATTTTTAGATTTTTCAATTATGAACAACATATTTTTATCTAGGCCATTCATTTCTTATTTTAAAAAATTACCAATTTACCAATCCTTCACATTTTAATTCAATAATTAATTATTAATGACAAATCTCATTGTTTCAATTTCTTCATTATATTTTCATTCCATCTCTATTGATAAACAATCACAACACAACAGTCTATCTTTCCCATGTCAACAAGCCACATTCTTTGACCACCACATATCACAACCACATATCATCTCAACCACATGCCATAAAAACCACATAACAAGTCTACATATGATCAACACCCAAATTACTCTTAATAATTACTCATCACATCACATCATAATGAAACCACTACAAATTATAACTCACATTTATTCCTCTAGATTAAACAATGATCATTCATCAAATTTAATTCAATATTGTCAAAGGTGTTTTCCCACTAAATGAGTATCCATGTACAACCAATTTATTATCCAAATATATGTTCATATTCATTTTAATGTGTGGTGATATTAATAAATTATAATAACACGGAATAAAAATTTCAAAAACCCAAAAAATATAAAAACCCTAATATATTCGAAAATTAGAAAAAGTAACAATCATGCTCAAACATAATGGAAAAAAAGTAAAATTATGAAATATCATTCCATACAGTTAAATTTAAATAAAAATATTTAATTATATTCATTAATATGGTTCATATCTTCTTTTAAAAGGAAAAATCCTCATCCTACCATATATACAACTAAAGGAAGATAGATTAATGATTGCCGACCTTTATTGAAGTTTCAAAGAGAAATACAAAAACCAAGGACTGACCACAATAGATCATAAATATATCACAATTGGAATCCAATGAATAAAAACAATCTATCAAAAGACACCTATAAAAGAGGATAAAACCTATATAGAATGTTCCTAGATACATGAAAAGGATAAGGGATAACAAAATAGAAATATAGAGAGTTACCTCAATCGAATGAAACTAAGATGAATGATATGAATGAATGAAGGGGTTTAAAATACCAAGGGAGGTGAATGGAGATGAATAAAGAGGTATAAAAGTTAGATTAATCTCTAAGAGATATCAATAGAATAAATAAATGAAGGATTATCCTATTATTTATAATCCAAGTCTAGTGGACTACACCACGATGTGGTGAACAACTAAAAGACTCTTGGTGGGTCAAGTAAAACTATGATCTAAATCCACCACATGAGATCCTCTTTTTATGGTCATTTTAACAATAGTATTTTACCATTAACATGCTATAAAATATGTAATTTTCTATGTTAGGGAGTTTATTTGGTCTTTTTATTGTCCATACAACATGACCTAGTGCCAAACAACTCGCCATTTTACCCTCACAAAGCCCAATGATATGACATTGAATGTCCTTCTCTCATGTTCCAAAATGATTCTAAAAAAATTAATCAATCCTAGAACCACACCCTCACTTGGTGTTTTAGGTATTCCCATGGTGAACATGCAGTCCACTAAGGCTCCAACCCAAAAAATTTCCATGAAAAGCTACATTACAAGCCATGTTTCCCCTTAAAAGGAATAAACAGCTCCCAGTGTCTCCAGATTACCACTAAACTCTCCCAGAAACATGTTTATTACTTGGTAAAACACAGAGTAATATCTAGGATGATTTGTTTCATGACATATGATACCTCTATAACAATTTTCATCTTTGAGAATCAAAATTAACCCCAAAAATTGGAAAAATTGGAAGGATCCAAATAGTTATCTCATTAGATACATATCCAGGATCTCATTATAATTGAAACACTTCCACGTTCTTACATTAACCGGAAGAGAAAATTTATCTATACAACCATCCAAAAAATTATTCTAACCTCCACACAACCCATTCCAATGAATACCACAACTATCAAACAACATGAACCAAATTATAAAAATTAATAAAATTGACCTCCCATATCAAGATATTATCTCATTTGTGAGGCAATAACCAACAAACATGGTTTTAAAAAATTTCATAATATAATATGTATTGATGAGTAAGTGGTTTTACCCTCTTAATATATTGGAATCTTTATCACACAACATTCTTAAGGGAAAAAATACCCTTCTATAAACTATCATGATTTAGGCATCAAATCACCAATGAAAATAATGTAAGACAATTATAAGAAAATAAAAGTTATTAAAAATGAATCTATGTATCATACTCCCAATTTTTCTACTAAAAGAATCCATGTCTTCACATCACACTAATCCAGGGAATTTTTCTTACATGAAACACCTTTTATTGAAGATCGTGGATCTCTACTAGCCACTCCACAAACTTGGGTCATCCTTGATATATAACTCTCAACTTTTAGTTAAATGGGAGTGATTATGAATGTATAAATTTATTTGATTCTTGTCAGATATATCATGAATTCTATCCATAAATGATGGAAGCTCCAATTGATACACCACCATAGAAACATGTTCCAACACCTCGAAGGGTCCCATGAATTGGTGAAAGAGATAACTCCCAAAACCAAAGCTTCCCAACCCATAGAGAAGATGTACATTTAAGAAAACATGGGAAAACACTAAAAAATATAAGGGGATCATTATTAAATTACAATGAAACTTCTACAAATATTATGCCACTTTTATCCTCTCATGAACCACTTGAACATTCTTTGTCATGATCTATACAACATTGGAACCTAGAACTGATGACTACCCAACCGTAGTCCAGTATAGCGGAGAATGAAGGACCTCCCATACATTAAAATAATTGGTTTCATGTCTATGGATGAGTGGTAATTGTTTTTTTATGAAAACTCAACCAAAGAAAAGTTATTTTCCCAAGATCTTATAAATCACAAGTTGCATGAAAGAAATATATCCTCTAATATCAATATGTTCTACTCCATATTTCAGTCCATCTGAGGTAGGAATGAATTTTTGAGGAGTGAATAATTATAAAAATTGTATTGTAATAATTTCGAAATTTATAAGGTTAAATAAGCACCTTGTTTCAAGACAATGGACCTCATAAATCCATGCAACCAAACAACAACATCCTCATACCTCTTTATCAAAACATCCATGGTTCCAAACTCCTTAATTGTTATTAAAAGTGTTGAAATAATTAATTAATCCCTAATTACATATATATTATCATATCCTCCCCAATACTCGGTAATTCTAGGATAATGTTAATCAATATGCCATCCCACTTAAACAGGAGAATATCCTGGGGATGCAACACTCCATTATAAACATGATGCACTACCTACACCTAATGGAAGACCAAATAAAGAGCCAAAAACTCTGCCACATCCCATTTCTTCACAGGCCACCTAACCCAAATCCAAAAACCATGCTATTTTCTAAGGTATAAAAAATGTTATTTATAAAACTCGTGAAGGGACTCATCTCACATTTCCTCTATAAATAAAAAGTCCCTAGAAAAAACATATGATTATGATCACATTTTGGCCATATCTTCGGAGCATCACCATGGCCTAGATAATAACACATCACCTCTACCCACATGTATTCCCACTATGACTCTTCGACCTTCTACATCATAGATGACTTCACTTTTTTTTAAATAAGAAAACACCTTTATAAACCTTCCATGAAACTATTAGCATATATTTCAAGTCCGCCATCACCATCCAAGAATCCCAATACTCTTGAATAACACCCCTTCATGATTTATTACTCAGAGTGTCAGCTAAAACATTTCCCATTCATGAGATGTAAGAGATATTAAATTTATAGTTCTGATGAAAATGCATCCACTTCAATTGCCATGAATTTATGTCATGCTGAGAAATGATATACTTAGATCTCTTATGATTGAAAACACCCCAAATCAATCTTAGATGAGGTAATTCCACATATGATTTAGAAAAATCAAAATTTTAGCTAGCTCTAGATAAATGTTGTAATATGTAATATTGTGGGGTCATAACCACCTATACCCATAATATGTCACCACTTTTTTATATATCTAGATTCATCCAAGGCCCAGATGTGAATCATCACAGAAAACCAAAAACAGATTCCCTTATTTGGAAAACTGAAGAACCATATGGATATCAACATGGATTCAATCCAAGAAAAGATATACGTGACCCATATGTAATATCTGGTGATACCAATAAAAATGAGAACCTATTAAACATTATTGGGTGTTTCCCAAGAAACACGTGCCTCAATGATTGATTTTTCTATGAACACACACTAATGGGAAACTATATGCTTGATGAAATTAACCTTGAAATCCTAAAACATGTACTTAGATAACTTTAATTAGTGTTTGTGGAATCAAGGGATTTACTTGATGGCTCTGAGATGATTTACATGGTCCTCTAACATTGAGTAGATCATGTTTTATTTGATGAAAAGTACCCCAAACATTCCTAGAAACTCATGGAACATGGAGTTGACATGCTGCATGAACAAAGTGGGTGACTTCGTGACACAAAATGACATGAACATAAACATTATGTGCTCATAACTACATTAGAAGGAAGTATATCAGATATATTCCTCCTTCAACCTCAACATGTGATATCTAGACTGCATATCAATCTTATACAACCAAAAAGTTCTTCTCCACTATCCAAAAAGTTCAATGATCCTCAGAAGAGGGTAGAAAAACATGGTATTAATTGGATTCATCCTATGGTAGTCTATATAAATCCTTTGACTACCTCCACAATTCTTTGATAATAACACTATAACACCCTACAAGGACACATTAGTCAAGGTGGAAACCATCTATATCATAGCATCTATTTGAATCATCAACCCCTTCAATTGAAAGGTTTCCATATGATAAGGATACATTGAAATCAAATAATCATCTTAATGAGAACATATCCCAAACTCAATATTGCATCAAGGGGGGACTGGTAAAATATACATGCGGAGAACCACCAAAAACTCCACAATGATATTGGGAGTCTCTGCCATCCTACCATCGAATGATTTTAGTGACATATCAACCATCAATGAAAGAAGGGTTTTTACACATCTACATCCCAACATACAACCATGATCATTGATTAAAACAACACAATTACCATCCTTATCTGAGAAAACTACCTTCTTATGTAATTGGTTGAAAACTATAATCATGAAATACAACTATGAAATGAAAATGATTTCATATTTTGACTGTATATAAACCAAGAAAAGAAATTTTGATGATTTATGTTTCCCCATAACTAGTCTACAACCCTAGTACACTTCAAACAAGCTGGTTCGGCCACTGACTGGAATAGTTAGCACCAGAAGAATGGGAAGAGTCTTCACATATTGTAAAAAAATCATGGAATAATGAAAGTGAAAGAAATTATTTTGATGATATTGAATAAATAAAATCATAAAAAATGGTATATGAAGTAATGATTGAGCCTTTAATGATCCATGATCCCTCTAGTAGTGGATCCTCGATAGCATTAAACTTCCCAATCATGAAACTTCTAAAATAAAGATTATTCACATGTATACAGATATACTCAGGATCGGGTCCCTAAAGATGGTGAACATCCTAAAGTCATCCCCTACCTACAGAATATGCTCTTCGTATATCATAATCCTATCACCCCTAATTTTTAAAGAACCTCATCGAAAACTGTTATTGAGGATTATATTGAACCTAACTACCTCCACCATGATGAGCTCTATAAACAATTGAGAACTAATTCTATTGATGTATGTAGCCCCCATAGATAAATTTCAGTAGACTGAATCCCCCATGAAAATTATAAAATCCACTAGCCCAGAGGGTTGAAAAGGAATATATTGAGTTCGAACCCATTCAAGTCAAAACCTCGAAGACAAGGAACCAAATATATTAAACCAATAACCCCAATACTTGAGGAAACCTACTGGTTCCCATATCATGGTAACACTCCTCATGAGTGCATAAAATCAATTTCCTCTGCATTCTTATATACCTCTACATATGTTATCAATATTAAATTAGTAATTGAATCCTGGATAGAAGGTTGAAATTCCTCTTCAGGAATCCAAGGAGACTCTCCATTAGGGGAATGATCTGGAGATAAATGAAAAATATCCTTACACATGATCCCATCCTCTCACCTTTATATAATCCCATACTAATGAAAATGAAGCTACAATCTCTTCAATTTATTTCTCGTTTATGATAGAATATCTTCTTAAAACCTCCTCTAGAATTATTCCCCTAAATCATCTTCCTCTTTATGATCACTAAGATATAATATCCACCACATATGTGATACACCCTTTGTCTAACTATCTAATAGCAGGACCCAATACTCAACCCCAGCTGGGATTGTACTAAAAGAGACATCAATCCCTTATAACTAGTTCTTCATCCCTAGAACAATGATGCTACCCACATACTTCACCTTATATTTCCACTGAAAGGTGAACAATGTCTTCTTCCACTGATCATCCTCCTAGATCAGGTCGACCCTCCAGTGGTCAACTGGTTCAGCCTACTAAACCCCACCAATCTGAACAACACTAAAAATAAATCCATGAGCCATATCTAAAAGGGAAACAAGGATAACCTATGCCAGTTAGTATGTAATATTATTAATATTCATTTAATTAATTATTTCTAAGTTCACAAGACCACCCAATTTAGATATGAACAAAACAATCATGATGAATTTACCTCTCTAAGGACTCTAACTTTTAATAGGATACACCTCAGTTAGTCATTTGGTAGGATCATAGTTATTACATAGGATCATTTTGGTACCTTAAATCTATTGTCTTTCCTAGTCTCCTTACCATACATCACACAACAATATCGAATATAACTATTTATGTACCAAGCCATTCAATTCCAAATATTCCCATCATAGAATTCCATCTGATCTCTCAAAAAAACGTTGATAGAACATTTCCATAACCCCCCACTCCAAATTTACCTCTCTTGGGTTGAGAATGAAGTATGAAAGATAATGACCCATGAGTCCTAACTTCAGTACGTCCCGAGCTGGTGATTATCCCAGATGGTAGAAAAATATCACATATGGATGGAATTTTCCTCAATATATAGAATAGGATTATGAGATAGGATATGGTCCCCCATGATAATTCATGGAATAATATTAAATAAGGGAATGAAATACAATCCCATAATGAACGTGTAAGGTAAACAAATACAATGAGTATCTAAATAAATACCCAAAATAAAGTCATAAGGTAGTGAAACAATAACAACTTCAATGTATGGGCTAGAAATGTAAAAAAAATTCCCAATGACTTCCTACAGTCATGAAAAATAGTTTTTATATACAAGGGGTGAGAATAACATGTATACTTAGTAAAATAATACCTAATATATCTCATGAACATTTCAAAAGATAATACTAATACACTCCTGAAAAAACAATAGATCCAACAAAACCTACGAACGTCTACTAACCAATACAATTCTCACCAAGACATATTCAATTGATAACACATATATGAATAGTATCATAATAAGAAACATATCATTAAAAGGGTACCTCACAGTAATTTCATATTAATATTTTATTCTAAAACCCCACCAACATATGTCAAAATTGTCTCATCTCTCCAATATAGTTTTCCTTCATGAATACACTTGGGAAACTGAATCATGAGAAGCACCCCACATGAAACTAGACATAACATCCCACCAAAAGACACCAGGGAAACTACATCATACCATGAACCCCATACTCAAAGGTTTATCTCATCCACATCCTCTTATAAACACAATAATTCATCCAGGATAGTAATATATCATGATAGTTATAAAGATAACCCACATACCCTCCTTTTACAATGCACGAACCCCACTATAATCTACCACATAAATCTAATAATCCAAACCATATGTGAATTACGACTTCAATACATCCTAGTTCATATATAATATCCTCATCTAGAAGAGAGATAATGGAATAGGTGGTTTGCAGCCATCTATCCTCATTATCTTGGATGTTGGGGAAAATAGCCCCCAAATCGGTTGGGTGCCAACACATTGTGCTTGACGTGGGAGGGTATCATATATAAATCACAATTAAAATACAATATATAGTAGTCACATGCGCAATCACAACCTACTGGATTACCATAAGATTATCATCCCAACTCAAAAAATCACCATAAGGAATAAAAACCCCTTCCACCTCATTACCACATTTAAATGCACAACACCACCAAAAAATACACAACCACAATTCACATTAAATATTTTCTCTTCAAGCCAAACATCTCTAAATTTTCTAATTACCAACAATCATTATTTATTTATTTAATTAATTTCATGTTTAAAAAAATGACCACATTAACCATACGTCCCATTTTAATTGAATAATTCATCACCACATCGAATCCATACCATTTCAATTTCATAACTAGTATTTCATTCAATCAATAATGGGTAATTATCACAACAAAAATAAACACAAATGTCCATATTCCTCATGTCAGCAATCCCCACAATTTCACCTCCACATATCACAATGTTAAATCATCTCAATCAGATTACTTCATAACTGAACAACACTACTACTTCCCATCACCACCACCACACTTAAAAACCACTATTGATCACATAATTGTACAACATGACCACCACATTATATATCTATCACAATACACATTGAACATGACTTAATATATTATGACAAGGGTATTATCATATTTAATTAAATATTATCAAGATCATTCTCATATATTGTGAGATTCCATGTGCTACCAATTTATTATATTGATATATGTTCTTATACATTTTAATTTGCTGTGAGATCAAGCAACAAGAATAATAATGATTACCAATTTCCACAATTTGAATTATATATAAAATCTCAACATAATGAAATGATGCGAAGAGTAAAAATAATTCTCAAAATATTGAAAGAAAAAAATAAAAAGTAAACTAATGTGATTTATTCCCTTCCCATACAATTTATTTAAAACCATTCAATTATCTTCATTAATCTAGTGCATTTCGTGTCCCCAAAGGTAATGAGATCATGATACCTCCACATATGAAACTAAAGGAACATATATAATGGATCCCCTGCATCAATTTAAAATTTAAATAGAAATTCAGAAAACCAAGGATTGACCACCATATATCTTAGAAGAATCATCACCATATTATTACTTATAGAAAACCTCAATCTAAAGAAATAAAAAATTGATGATAAAACAACTATATATAACTCCTTGAAAAAATAGAAAGATTATGGAGAAAGAAAAGGGAAGAGTTAGAGTTACCTAGATCAATTGAAACCAATCTGAATGATCTGAAAATAAAGGGGTTTGAAATACCAAAAGGGTAAACTATGAATGGTGCATAGATCCAAAAGTCACCTTGATCTTGAAGGGAGAACAAGAGTTTAAAAATAAGGTGGGTTGAGCCACTTATTAATAAGCTATGACCATTGGAATCCACTATGACATGGTAAATGACCATAACACATATATTGGATATGGTCAACATGATATAAAAAATGTAACACCCCAAGATTTTATGGCATTTCTCATTCTATATTTATCTTCTTTGATGGTGTACATTACACAAAACAACAAGCTTAAACAAATTATAAAATAGTATTATTATGATATTTCTCATCTAGATGTTGGAAGGTAGGGAATGAAAGAGAATATATATTTTATGAAAATATAATATACACATGTTTATATATTTAATTCTTCTATTATAAATTAATATGAAATAAATAAAAAAATAAATTGAACATAAAAGGTGTGTTTTTATTACAAAACAATTTTCATGACAAAAAAATAAATTTTATATTAATAATTTAAATTGATCAATATTAGTGAAATATATTAATGAAATTTAAATATCCAATTTCATTATTTTAAATTCAAATAATATATTTGATACTCCTAATATATGAATAAATCCAATTTTACGCATAAAAGACAATATTTTTTCTAAAGAAAATTTTATCACCTTTTAAGGGAACACTTATTTTAAAACTAAATATTGATACTTTTATAAATTATATTGGACAAAACAAACTTCATTTTTAAATTAATTTTTCCAAAATTGTCTTAGGTTAAATTTTTTGTATTTTTTTTATAATATTTATTTTCCTTGAATGGTGGAAAATCCCGATTTTTATAATACATTCATTTTCATTATTTTAACAGTTTATTTATGATTTGACTATTAAATGCACCTATTAAAGTGTATATAAGATATTTTTATCTTATAAATGAATATATCATATATTTATATCATTTAATATGTAAATAAATTCTTTTAAAACGATTAATTATGTGTTGGTAATTTTGTAAAGCATAAATTTTAATTTTATATATTATAATTAATACAATGATTTAAAATAAAATTATTTTCATTATATAAATTTATAAATTAATATTTATTTATATAATGATAATATGATAATTTTAGGAGGCCTTAATTAATATTTCAAAGTTTCATAAAAGCTGTTATAATTTTAAAATCAGTATTTTTCAAATATATAGACTTTATTTTAAAATTTATTTCAGCATATTTAAAAACATAATTTTTAAAAAAGTGATACCATTTTAAAATTATAAAAAAACTTAAATGGTTATGTTTAATATTTGTGATTTTTATAAAATATTTTAATTATTTCTAAATAGTAAAGTTCAATAAATTACGGTATTTAAATTTTCAGTAAATAAACGGTTTTTTGATTCATTGAGGATTTAATCCTGATATAATATATAAAATAATTTCATAAAATTCTCGATTTACTAATTTAGATATGGTAAAAAAATATTTATAGTTGTGATCCAAAATAATAAACTAATGAATAAAATAATAAAAAAACACCCCTCTCATCCACTATAAATATCACCCCTCACTACCCATTATACTCACACCACAAAATACATGAATCATGAATTTAATCACCACAACATCTCTCCAAATTATATCCGCTATGTATAGGATTCATTAGTCTCACCCAAATACCATTCTGATGTTTCATAAGGAGGTTCTCTAGGTGTGGATGTTCAAGAGGTAAAATATTAGTCCGTTTTCTTTTAATGTTTTTAATTTATTTTCTTTTACTATCCTTAAAACAAAAATATATCCCTAGATAAAATTTTATATCCATGTATTATTTATATACTATAATTTGATTATTTTTAAGGTATTTGAACTATAAATTCACTCCTCTTCCACTCTAATTCAAAAAAATGAGAACGTCGTCTTTGAGGTGGTGATTTAACATCTTTGTGGAAGATGAGTTTTTTTCATCTCCACCTTAAAGGATAGTCATAATATCATTTTTATTGTTCATATATAGTATAATATATTTATTTAAAAAATTATTTTTTTGACACTAGTATATATACATAATATTAATTAATAAAACAAAGGTAGTGTGAGATGATCGAAAAAATGAAAAACAAAATCCAAAGAGTTATCTTTAAAAGTTTATCTAATAAATAATCATCATATATATAAAATGATTTATTATACCATTTAATATTATGTAATTTAATGAATAATATATAATATCAATTTTGGATAACTATTCCCATTTTACATGATCTTTCATTCGTGTATACAAGTGACCCAATCATGAAAACCAAGGAAACAAACACCCCCCGAATGATGAAATTGAATGATATAACTCATCAAAAGAGAATAAATAAATATAATAAAATTATAATAAATAAAATAAATGTTTAAATTATTATGAATTAAATTATTAATGAACCTAATTTCATTATACAGGATATAATGTGCAAGTGCAGAACACTTTCTAATATAGTGTAAGGGTTTTCACATCTCACGTTTATTTTTATGAGATATACGTTATTCACAACTAATAATTTAGTGTGGTGTATTTAAAATTATATTTTTTGTAAAATATCATGATATTATTTATATTAATGTTCTTCAATTTCTCATTTTATGATCATTGATTTTATGGGGCTTATGGTTCGACTATTTGTAGAGTGGTAAGGGATTCTCCTCGAACCTCCATTTTTCATTCAGGATACACAATATCTCTATTAAATTCAATGTAATACTTGTTTATTTTTATAAAATTATTCTAGTTTTTTTATTTGTTCAAAATTCATATAACTTGATTAGATCATATTTCATTGTTAGGGAAATACACGTTTAATAAGGTTCCTTTTCCAAAACCTCATGATAAGGAAGCCTGATTAAAGGGACCATCCTAATTTATTTCCCATTTTAAAGAGCACTCCAAAATCTATTTTAATCCAAAATTAGTTTTGTAAAATCACTAATTTTATCATGAAAATATATTTGAGTTCATTTCTGGTTTTATGAAAACAATTATGCATTTGTCCCCTCTAAAGAGTCTTTTATATTTTTCATTAAACCGGACATAAGTGGATCATTTCTAATGATTCTTAAACACTCTTTTTAAATTATTTTCACTATATATGGAATGTTTTTGTGTTAATATTGTTTTAATATTCTGGAAATATAATATTCTTACCTCATCTTTTCAAGGATATAAATGTTTAAAATTTTATTTTATGACAAATACAAAATTATTTTCCAAAAGAATTCTTCTTTCCAAAAGTAAAATGGGTATTTAGAAAAATAATTCTTCAATTATTTTATTAATGTGTTTTAAAATATCTCAACGCCCTCTATTTAGTATTATTATTATATTGAAATTTATCTCTTCTGTTACCTTGTACCATATTTTATTGATTGGTTTATGATTATTTTCACTAGGGGTACTGTCTTGATACCAAACACCATATTATTTTGAAGAGTTTATGATTTTTTTTATTATTTAGGGAGAACTATTATCATTTCATATAATAGTTTCAATATGAAATAAGATGTATTTTATTTTTACCCATTTCATATAACTAATGCGTTGAACATTGTATGTTATGGGTGAGGCATGTTATAGCTTCTTAATGTATCAGTATGTCTAATGAGAAAACCTAGACTATGTATTTTCACATTTTTGTATGGTTTCTTTGATATTGCATTAATGGTTTGTTTATGATGTCCAGAATTGAGAATTACCTCATTATAATACTCGTAATTGATAAAACATGTTAATCATCAACTGGTAGAATATTCATAGTTACGTTTTGTTCTTGTGTTATTATTTTTATGTAATTATATATTCATATTTTATTCATACCATATTATTCTCAATATTATGTTTTAAGGGATTTTTTTTACTTATTCACCTTTTCTTATTTTTTATATGTATTGTTGATATATTCCACTATATTGATTACCCTTATTGAGCATCTAAAATCACCACTTTCTTATGTTTTCTTATCCCTATGATACTAATATGTATATTATGAATAACATGCAGGGATGGTCTAGAAGAATATTGATATTTAAAAAGGATTTTATTTATTGTATTTATTTTCATGTTTTAATGTAAAAAATATATTTTTCTATGGGTTTTCTAATCTACTAAATTATTTGGTTATTCAAGATGACACTTTCTTGTATAATACGCCAATGTAATAAAGTAAGCCACTAAATTCGGGGTATTAGAGTTGTGGTAATTAAAAAAAATCCTTAACATGTTATCAAATTTTTCACTCCTTTTAAAAATAGGATTTAACTATTACCACAATAGACTATTATGTGGTAAAAGATATAGTGGTTATTTATCTTTTTTTAATGGAAAGACATCATGCCCTGGTGCTAAAACATGGTTGTTTTAACCTCATCATGAACTAGGATACATTATGGTGATTCCTTCTTGTTTATTTTGAATAAGTTCTCTATAAATGTTTCATTGCAGAATCTATGACCTCATTGGGATTATCAGGCCTATCCATAGTGTATAGGTAGGCCACCAAGAAAACTCAACAATCAAAATGGCATGGTGAGTGGTTTTACATGATATGGTGCACCTTAAAAGGACTAAACACCCCCTAAATAATTTCAATCCCCCAAAAAATCATTCAAAACATCTATAATACATGGTAAAACACAAGGGAAAGGCTCAGAATGTCCAAGATGTTACATTGTTTTAGATTTTTTATGTAATTAAAGGTGGTGTCTTAACCAATTAGTTAAAAATTAATATTTTCCTTCAATAAAAAGAACCAAATCATTATTTATATTTTAATAGATTAATATGATTTAATTTTTGTTTACATAAAATTCAATGATAAAAATTTATATTATAATTCATGTAGGTTCCTAAATCAACCCAAACAAAAACATTCAATAATCAATGAATGAGTATGATTTTGAATTTTTTACAATATAATCATTATAGAAGAATTCTGATATTATTTAGATTCTCTTAAAATTCAAATAATATTATACAATATTTGGATGAAGATGATAAGATGAGGTAGTAGTTACAATGAAGATACCCTTTTTTCTTCTTTGTATGGTCGTTTTAGGTGGTTTAATTTATAATAATGATTTTTTTTATAATGTGGCTAGTTTTTCGTGAAATAAAATTTATACAATAATATAAATAAATTTTATTCATTAAATAAATTATTAAATCAACCTATGTAGTGCAACAATAGAATGTGAAATATGACATTCATAGAGGGGGTAGTCTACACACAACACAAGATATTAGTTGTTTTTAGTGTATATATGATAATTGTTTTACTATATAGGTATGGTTTGGTTATATTTTTTTAGTTGTATAAGAATAAATAAATAAATATAAATGAAAAATGAATTATTAGTAGTTTTCAACTCACTATTTAGATAAAAAAACCTTTTGTCTTCTTCAAATTGACTTTTGAGGGAGTCAAAAACCACTAGAACACGGGGAAGAGGCCAGGGAGTTATTTTAGTAGATTTTGGTTGAGATAAAATACTTTTGGTTTGCGAATAACTGTGGTGGTAATGATATATATTGATTAGTGAGGGGTGACACATTTGAAAATATTCATAACTTTATATTAAAATAATGTCTATTTCAAAAGAAAGTGGCACAAAATGTAAAAAAAAATGGTCATGGTATGATTATGGTTCAATATAATATTCATACACAGAATTAAAGTATTAGTTTCTGAGATAGTTTAGGACTCTCCATCATAATTTATCCTTTTGACCATAATTTACTTTTACTAAGGTAACTCATTATTGAAAATCTATAATTTCTTTTTTTTAAATAAAAATAACAGAATAATTATTTAAAAAGTTAATCGTTCAGAGTAAAATTTATAAAACCATTTAAAGAAATTATATTTTTGTGTGGGAAAAAATATCATTAATAATTTTAACATTAATGCAATAAAAAAGGTTTTCAAAAATTCTATTTTTATCTTAAAAATAAATTTATAAATAATCATATACAGTTAGAAATTTATTAGTTTATTAAAAAAAATAGTTTGTGACTTTTAAATTAAGAGAAAATATAATGGATCCTTGTGCATATCTAATTAATGAAAAAAATTCAAAAAAATGATTCTTATAAGATTAAAATATCCATTTTGTTCAAAATTGTCCAAAAAAGGATTCTAAACTCAACATAATATTTCTAAATGACTTATTTAAATCCATTTATACATATTTTTCATATAAAAATGTTTTATAAAATTTTATATAATTCTTATTTCATAATAATATCATAAAAGTTACCATATTTTTAAAAGTAGTATATTTTTTGTTCTCCCAAAAATCAACCTTTTTAGGAACATCCCAATTGTATAGATAACGATAATATTTTCATTGGTAACCAAAAAATGAGGATCATTTTTTATAAATAAAATTAAAAAAATTAAATATTTAAGTTTTAAATGGAAACCTAAAATATAATGAATAATTTTTTTGAAAGGAAATTGATTTTTTGTTTAATATTAACTATTTTTATAAATATTTCGTATCAATTAAAAATTAAATTATTCACAATATAATGTTAATATTAGTAATATAAAATATCATCTTTTATCCATAGGTATTTAGTTTCTTGATATAAAAATTTATAGGGTAATAAATATTTTTTTTATAAAATATATTTCAAGATTAAAATGAATTTATTTTTATTTATTTCCACATAATATTATTGGATATATGTTAATTCATTATTATGTAAATACTATTATTAAATATCATTAATATTATTCACTAAAAATACACTCCTCCAAAAACCAATTCATTTAATAATCTTAATTTTAAATTTAATAATATTCATCAAACACCATTAAAATTAATTTTTTATATTTATAATTTAATTACTAATACATTTATATTAAATTATTTATTTTAATTTTAAAAACATTTTATATAATAAACACAATCGATGCATATATTTTTAAAATAAAATATCCTTATTAAATATTATCTCTTTCTTTCATTATTAATATCTAATAATGTATTAAAGTTTATATTTCATTATAAAAAATTATCTCAATAAATTGTTCAACTATCATTTTTTTTAGTTCTAGTGTTCGGTGTGAAAGAATCCATTTATTAAAGTATTCATTTAAGAGAAAAAACTAAAATCTTGTGGTGTTAAAACGTACCCCCTTAAATAAATTGCATCCTCAAAAGTTTAATTTCTCTCACTAATGATATATTTCTAAGGATATTCCTAAATATATAATTTATAAGTCACTAACATGAGTAATAATATTGAACTCATATATACATTGATAATAAGAATATTTTGAAAAAATAAACCATTTTCTCCAAATATGCCTCCCCAACCGACTATATGTATTATGGGTTTCGAGAGACATGCATTTCTAAAATTTATTTTTATGGTCTATTTCTAACTAAATATTAAAACAAAAATGGTTATGAAAATATCTAACAATATCATTTTATATGATTATATAAATATGATAACTAAATCCCAATATGCCTTATCCTATAACACATTCACTTTAAATAGTGATAATTTTTGTAACTATGATATAATTTGATCAACATAAAAATCATTTAGATTAACTTAGGTTATCTATGATAATTTTCATAATAGGTTATTTAACATAAATAGTTATAACTTACTTCATCAAATTTCATTTAAAAACTTCACGATGGTTCATAAAGAGCATGTGAATCAACCAAATTGTATTATTCAGCAGTGTCCAAGAAGGTGGGTTGTTTTGCCCACATAGTGTTCACAGAGTGAAGATTGAGTTAATACCCCCACCATACTTTTTTGGATCATTACAACTAGATTCAACTATCCCAAAGCCTATATCAACTTGTTTGTATCAATATAATAATGATACATCTAGGAAACCACACACTCTATACATTAACAAAAATTTTGGATGTTTTCATATACATATAATTATCTCTATAGTTTTTAGTAATGATCTCTTATCATAGTTAAAAATTTAATGAATTAATCTCCAAATATAACTAAAACCCATGAAGATGGAAATTGAATCACATCAGCACTGCATACCCTATTCCGGTACTAAAAACACATATTTTCCACATAAACATAGATACCAATTGAGGTAACTCAAGATAAACATGAATATATTTTATAATAATTACATTATTTTAACATCAAACAACAATAATAATTTCAATACATTAGAACCCGTAGGTGTATTTTCTTTGGAGTTTAGCTATATAAAATTCCTATTACACAATATTTCTTTAACATCCATAAACTATATCTCTATAATATATCCTTAAAAATAGATTCCAATATATAATTACCTAGTGTATAAAGAAACATAAGAAGGGGTGATCTAGAATTCATAGAAAGGAAAAAAACCTTATCAACATGGAATCGGGTATCATATCAAAATATTGCTAAAACATGAGAATGGAAGAAATATCTAATTGAAATAACATTAATCAATAATATATGCCCACATAATAGTATTAAAATGATCTTAAATTATAAAACACCTATCATGTGATATGAGTGAAAAACTATGAGAAAAACAATAACATTCCTTGGAGTATAATAGATGCATATAATATATAAATCTAGTTTAATAAATAGCATTAGAAATTATGACATTATGAGAAAACACAATGCTCCCCACACATTATGTTGTGAGAAATTTTTTTATTCATCTGGTTATGATCAAAGAAAAATTCCCAAAAATAACATCTTTTTCTCAAGATTATTAAAACATTAAGAAGTTTAATATAGGTTGATAGAGGACCCACCCATCATAATATAATCAAATATCCATATATGTGGCAAATAAAATCAATACATCATCATATCACAATGAACCCATGGCAAAAATGTCTTTCATAACATTTACAAGTTTTATCAAATTAAACAACTTCATGAATTGTATTGGATGATTTAGAAAAATAAATTCATTCATATGATGTGTTTCATTATGTAATTTAGAGTTTTAATTTAAAAAAAATATCTTCAATGTTTAATTATATTTTTGAGATAAAGCGTAAAATATAAGTGATGAATATAATATAGTTATTAGAAAACAATTCATACCATTTTTATAAAATATAAAGTTATAAGTCACTCTCAATGAGATCATTTTTTATGAGAGTGACATGAAAATATTTATTTAGAACCACTTTTAATGAAATAAAAAATGGAAATTTTATATGAAATAATGTTTTTGTCAAAAAAATGTGTATTGGAAGATAAAATATTTGATCATGAAAGGAATAATATTTTTAATAGTTTTAAAATATATTTATTGAACCCCACATTGTGAAAAAAAAAGAAATAAATATTTTTTACAAATTTTTTAAGGGTAACACGAATATTGTAATAAATAATACATTTTTTATTTTCAAATAAGAAAGAGTAATATTTTTTGGAATAAATAATATGTAATGCATGAGAAAGGGCTTATTGAAGTGGATGAGAAGTGTTTAAAAAATTTATAATTTTATGAGAAACCAATCATCCAGAAAAAGATTAAATTTTAAAAATATATTATACCTATAGATAATATAAATTAGCATATAAGAAAATAATATTCTTCTAGAAACCACTATATATATGAAATAAATTCAATATGAAAAATTATAAATCAATGTAAGAAGACTTGAGTTGAAAAAATACCTTATGAATATGGTATGTTTTGAATAAAAAAGACAATAATATTGATAAAATGAAATATATTTATTAAAAAATTGAATTTCGATATATTTATTTTAAATGGAAACCAAATTTATGTATATACATTACACAGAATAAAATTAAATGATGAAAATAGCATATGTCTCAGAGAAAGGTATCTGAGATAAAAAATTTCATATGAATATTTTAATCATTAAAGTAATAATACTTCAAAATTGAATTTAATGGGAATAATTTTAAATACAATGAAAAATAAATTGTAAATTCCATTTTACACAATCATAGGAAAAAATAAATCAAACATACAAAAATGGAGTTCAGGAAGAAACATTAAATCACATTAAAAAGAAATAGAGTTTTAAAAACCCCTTGGGCCTTTTTTAAAATTTAATAGAATGTGCATGAAAGAGAGAACATAAAATAGATAATTTAATACCATGAATATAAATTAAATAATTATTTATTATTTCAAATAGGTATTATACACACCATAAAAAATAAAATATGCTCAAAATACAAAACATGTCTCAAAGAAGGTTATTTTGAGACAAGAAACCCTTCTGTTAACTGTCATCAATGATGAATGGACTTTAACCACATATATAGTTAATAAAACCAATTAATAAATATTTTCATAACCTTTTTCACATCTAATATGTATTATATAATTCATTTATAATCAATATGAACATGTATATTATGTTTTTATTTTTTATTTTCATCATAAAACGTTAATAATTTTGTTCATTTCATATTGGGTTCACAATGGGGATTTCAATCTTCATTATTTAGTAAAAAGATCATAATTCATAGATTAGTCAAACTAATACAAAATAGGGCTTTAAAAGTGTTATAAATGGACTTAATCAATGCTAGAGAAGCAATAAATTCCAAAGAGAGATTAAAATCTCTAATCTTTTATCTTTGCTAAAAATGTTGATAAATGGGTCCTTTATCAGTGCTAAAAATGGATGATAAAGGACCACATTTTTTGATCACTTTTATTTAGCTCCAATGAAGGGGACCATTATTGGTGCTTATACAATAACTGATAAAGGGTCATACTGAAGTGTGTTGTAGTAGCACACTGCAATACTAGTGCAATGTTCTATAAAATCACACTATATCACTAGAAACATGCTATATATCAACAAAATTAAGTACCAATGAATAATTTAACTGAAATAAAACATACAACACAAATACTAGAAAAAATTATATTATAGACCTCTGAAATATAGGATTATACAATTAAATAAGTACATATTATTACATACATTAAAAAACATCAATATTCGTTTCTCTTTTGATCCTGACCATGAATCCTTCTATTGCTAAAAAAATCACACCTTCTCAAGAAAAACAACTCACATATGTAAGAAAAACATTAATATTTTATTAACTATATAAATAATTAATTTGATAGAAATTGTTAATTTTTCTTAAATTGATGTCAATATTAAATAAAAAGAAGCAATTGGAGTTATACCAGTCACAATGTGTATCAGGATGAGTTATGGATGATTCCAAAATATCTCGAATGACTTGTGGATATTTTTACTAAACTATCCAATAATATTTGAATATATTTTCTTCGTTTTGAGTTCATCACATTTCTTTTCTACAAAAAAGTAATTTTAAAATAGAAACATTATCATTAAATTATATCGGTCACATCGTGTCTCTATTTTATGTGAGTCTAATTCATTCATGTCACAAATGACTTATGAAACGTTTTTAAATATTATCAAGACAATCTGAGAACATTTTTTCGGTTTTCAGTGAGTGACACTTTTTGAACTATAATATCGATTTTAAACTGATAGTGGACACATTGAGTCATACTAGGTACATAATTTATTGGATTGAGGGAGGGGTGGGGGGAGATTCCTAAGTGTAAATGTTTTTTATGGATCATTTTCTTAATGTATCAAAACAATTTGGATTTTTTTTCATTGTTTTGAGTAAGTCGGTTGTCCTTTCTACTAAAATTGATGTCAATTTTTGATAAAAAGGTGCAATTTGAGTCATACCGTTCACACTATTCAACAGATTGGGGTAAGGCAGATTTATTAAATATCAAATGACTCATATATCATTTTTCTAATGTATCAACAAATGAATGTGTTTTCCTAATTTTTGAGTACATTAATTATATTTTTTACTAAAATATCATTTTAAACTGGAAACATGCATTTTGAATCATACATATCACATTGTATATCATTTAACATGAGACATATTCCAACAAGTCCCCATTATGAATCATTTTCCTAAAATATAATGAAAAATTGAGCATGTTTTCTTGATTTTTAGTGAGTGACACTTATTGAACTAAAATTTCGATTTTAAAATGATAATGAACAGTTTAAGTCATATCGAGAACATATAGTATTATTTTGAGGTTTGAATGATTCGTACTTGTCTAAAATAAATTATAGATCATTTTTCTAATGTATTCAAACAATACGAATTAATTTTATGGGTTTTTATTAGGTGATTTTTTGTTTTTACTAAAATTGATGTCAATTTTAAATAAAGACACGCTTAGAGTCATATCGGTCACACTATGTGTACGATTGAGGTGCAGCCGATTCCTAAACATCTCTAATGAGTTATGGATTATTTTAAAAACGTATAAAAACATTTTGACTGTGTTTTCATGGTTTTGTGTATGTCACATGACATTTTAACTGAAATGAAATGTTAAACATCAAACATCCATTTTGACTCATATTGATCACATTATGTATCAGTTTGATGTGAGATAGATTCTTACAAGTCGTAAATTAATTATGTATCTATGTCCCAAATTTTCAACAATATATGACTTTGTTTTCACACTTTTTTTGAGTGATACTTTTTGGACAAAAATATCATTTTTAAAATAATAACTGACACATTGACTCATACCAGGCACATCGTATATTAGATTGAGGTGAAGATGATTCATAATCATCAAAAAACGAAATATTGACCATTTTAATAAATTATCTAAACAATATTAATAGGTATTATTTGTTTTGAGTAGGATATTTTCCCTTTTAACTAAAATTGATGTCAATTTTAATTAAAAAGACACACTTATAGTCATATCGGTCAAGCTGTGTGTTGTCTTAATGTATGAATAATTCCTAAACATCTAAAATGATTCATGGATAATTTTCCTAAATTATAAAAAAACCATATATAGTGACCCAATCCTTATACACGTAACATTACATTATTTAAAGTAAAATAACACATCATATTACAAGCCAATGATTGTAAAGTCTAGTATCTTCAAATACTATGTATGTAAAACAAAAAACATAGGACTAAATAACACTTATTAATTTAATATTCATAAAGATATCCTAACTTCCTTTGAGCCCTTACAAAAATATTTGGTACCCTAGGGATCACATGAATGAAGGGATGAGCTAAAAGCCTAGAAAGGGAATAAATATAATAATAAGGATGTAGAACATGAGTTAGAGATTTTGACATAATGATATAAAATGGCATATAGAATCATAAAATATAAACATGGGATCATATAAACATTGAACTACAGAAATGTGGCAGCAACATAAATCATGACTTTAGCACGAGTCAAGGATTATTTCACATGGTGGATCATAAGTCAAGGTTAAACACAAAGACCATTGCACATGGTATCACAATCCAAGGCTAACCACTAGGACCGTTTCACATACTAGCACTAGCCATGACTAACAACCATTACCATTGCACATAACATCTCATGAGATTCAACTTTACCCAATGAATTTGAGTGCTATCTGAGAGCACCATCAGAAGATGTTTAGGAATATTCATGCCACAAATATAATCATAAATAATTATTCCTAAATAAACATAAGGGTATCCATGAAAAAAATGGGTATCATAATAATGTCATAAAGCATAATAGATGGTCTTGTCATATAAGTATCCATGAAATAACAGAATTAAAACATAAATGGACATAGATAATGGAAAATAGGCATATATCCTGGAAAGTAATGTCAAATATATGTTACAACACGAAAGAAGAGTATTTAATAAATTTTAGCATTAAAATATTTTAGTGTAGTTTTATGGACAATACTAAATAGCCTTTAAGATAGAAAAGTGAATAATATTTTATTTAAAACCTGAATTCAAACAAGAATATATTTATAATAAAAATATTGAGTTTATAATAATAATGGATTCTTAAAATAGAACATGGAGTTCACATGAAATTGGGTTAGAATTCGTGAAGATTCATTAAAACTTGTTTACTTATTAAGAGCACTTGAGCCTCATCCCGGTTGGTGAGGACTCTTAAGAGCATCCAGGCGAACCTGGATAAAATCCATGCAGAGACACAATTTCCATGTACAATAGCAGTACTCTATAAGTACTATACCAAGTACTATAGTCGCACTGTAGCAGTACTAGAGTAGGTACTGTAGCGGGAACTGAGCAGTAATGTAGTAGGCACTATAGCGGGTACTGTTTGGCATTGTAGGAGCCAGAAATTTTCCCATGTATAGGACTTAAAGCCATCGATTTCGTCCTTGAGAACTTTAAGGACTTCCGGCCACCCAAAAATTTGAGAAATTATGGTATTCGGGCTACCTCATGGCCTTCAGGATACCAGTAGTGCAAATTCAAACCAGACATCCAACATGGAACAAGATCTATAGGAGGATGAGAAAATGCGCTTTCACCATAGCAAAAAGCAACATGAATTTCAAGAATGAGAGGTTATGACACCTACTATTGGGACAAGCATGTGCATTCATGGGGTAGCCTAGCCTAACATCCATGCGAAGGTGGAGATATTATTTCACAATGAAAATACAGGGAGGAGGAGCTCCAAGTAGTTAGTCTAGGTTGTATGTAATGTTTGAAGCCTAGGGGAAATGAATTCTCTAAGGCCTATAAGGCCACGTAATACTTATGCCTACGGGCATTTCAAGGGTTCCACCTCACCCCTTTGAAAGGTGGATTATCAAAATTAAATAAAAAATCAAGGCTTCGTGCCATTGGATGGATGTTTACTTATCAAGAAGGGTTGAGGGAATCATTTAAAAACTGGTATATCCCCGAAATATAATGAGGGTTGGATCTTAAAACTTGATTTTGGAGCATATAAAAATTATTTTTAAGTTGTAAATAAAAATAAAAGACAAAATTATTTGGATAGAAATAATGATAGAGTAACCCAAAAGATTATAGAAGGTTTGGGTAAAATCCTATACGAAAAATTGCCAAGGTACCAGGAGTACATAGGAAAGCTTAATAAGAGAGAATGGGGTTTATATTATTTTATAAATCATGATAGTACTATGCGGGATATTTGAAATCATACCCCATCATTAGGAATATAACATAAATGTACATAACATTGATGAGATTCTTTAATAAATATGAGAAGGGTAGGATCCCTTACCTTAAGTCTAATGGTGTTCTTCGATTGATCTAAAGGAATTTAATAATAAAATTAGTATCATTAATTTATAATTACTAAACTTACACTACATTTTATATATTTATTATATCCTTATTAATTGCATCCATGTACTTTTTTATTAGTTAAGAGGTTAAATTTAATTGTTCGGGTACATTTTATTCCTTGGTTTTAATGATCGGTCAACTTATATTCATGTTCAGATAAACATGTATGATGAGAATGGTTGTCCTGCATTGAAGATACATATCATTAGTTAGAATCCATAATATTACATTGCTAAAAAATTAATTTGGGTATTTAGAGTGAAGGATAATCATTATATAAGACATTAATGGTAAACACTTAGATTAATTTGGAAATCTTTCTAATAATTAACTTGTTTTGTAATATGATTTTACATCATGTGTGAAAAATTATTCCATAAAATCAGATAAGTTATAATTAAAATTTAGTATTCTATTTCAACCATAAATATTTTTTTCATGGACATAATTGAATATGGTATTAAAATTCATAACCATTTATCATTGAATGTGATAAATTAACACATCTCCGAAGGTGTTTTTGTTTCATTCATATAAAAGAAGGGGAAATGATATATGATAATGAATTATCACAATAGATTAAAAAAAATTCAGTACATATATGGTATTTTATTTCTCATACTATTTGTATGAGTAAAGGTCAGGAATGAAAAGTGAAAAAAGTAAGATGAAAAGAAAATGAATAAAATGAAAAGTTGAATTTACCACTTCATTTAATCTTCCTTGAGGGCCTCTTAACGGGAGAGGACATGGTATTTTGAGAAGTAAAATGGGTTCTTGGATGTTGGGGATCATCTTGGGGAGATATTTTAGTATACATTAGGATTGGAAAAAGGATATAGATGAGTGAAGATAAGAGGGGAGGGTGGGTGGTTTTAACAGTGGATGAGAGGAGGGGTTTTGTTATATTATAATAATTAATTTATTATTTTTCTCTACGATAATACATAGTTATGATTATATGAACAAAAATAGTAAAATTTTCATGTGAGTTTGAACCCAAGGTTCTTACATCATCTACAACCCAATAAATAGTGTTTTTAAAATATAATGTATATACACGGAACATTACTATATTTTAATATTCATAAAAATAATGTATTTTAGAAAAAATCCAAAATTTCACCCTAACCATTTTTCTACATGTATAATCCAAAAAATGAACTCTATTTTCCAAAAATAATAATATTAATAAGATTAATTTAATTTTTAATTAAAAAAATAATTTTCTTGAAAAATGTAAATTTTAAAACTATAACTGATTTTATGTTGTTTTCAATAAATACATTATGCCTTATAACAATATCTTAAAACTAGAATACATAAAAACATTAATTTATTAATGAATTTATGAAAATAAATTTTCATTTTTAATTATTAAATTATTTACACATTTTTTAATAAATATTAATTACTTAAAATATACAAACAATATCTTATTATCAGTTGTAAGATGGATAAATTTTATTTATAATTTCATTAGTAAGGTTAATATTTACTTGGCCAATTTTATATTCATAAGGGTTGTATTACTATTAATTAGTGTAATATTACTATTCATAATGGTCAGTTACAATTGACCAAAAATATGTTTTTCTTATCAGACACCAAACATCTTAGAGATCGCAATCATAAGTCAGATTTTTGAAATTCAAATAAAAACAGTTACAATATTATGTTCAAAGATCACATAGTACATATTAATTCATTTTGTTGTGATTCATGTGATTATATGAACTATTTATAAGAAGGAATTTTTCATTGATAAAATATTGGGTTGTTACATTATTCTCCCTTATGAAATTTCTCCCTTGAAATTTTGTTTTACATTTTAAAACATAAAGAGGTTCAAGAACTTTTTCTTCATTTCTTTCTCCAGTTCTCATGTGGTCTCTTCATACATATGGTTCCTACATAGTAGTTAGACCAAGTGAGTATTGTGTTTATGTATAGAATTATCTCTATGATAAAATTATTCATTGGTTTCTCCTCATAAGAAATATATTTCACCAACTATAACACGTCTAAAGATAGTACATGTAAAGGGTCTAGTATCTATTTCTTTAAGAGGGATACATGGAAGACATCTTGTAATTTTTACATGGTAGGAAGAAGTGTCAGTTGATAGGTCACAACCCCTATATGATCAAGAATATCGAAGGGGCCAATGTACTTAGGACATAAAATTCCTTTCTTTGCACACCTAATAACCTTATTCATTAGGGATGTGCGGAGAAATACCTTTTATCCAACTTTGAACTCAAGGTTTTGTTAACGGTTGTCTTCATAACTCTTTTGTCAACTTTGGGCTGCCTTGATGTTCTGCAGAATGGTTTTCACCTTCTCCACCATTTATTCGACCATTTTAGGTCCTAGAAGCTTATGCTCACCAAATTCACCCTAACAAACCCATGTTCTGCACCATTTCCCATAAAGGATTTCTAACAGTTCCATTCTGATGATCGAGTGGAAACTGGTGTTATGGGAGAATTCAAAATGTTGAAGATATTGGACCCATACTCTTTTGAAATCTATTGAACATTCTCTCAACATATATTATTGTGTATGAATAGTTTTCTAAGATTATCCATTAGTTTAAGGATGATAAGTTGTACTGTTGTTTAGTTCAGTGCTTACAACATAATGGAGACTTTTCCAGAACATTGAGATGAAACTAAAATCTAAATCGGATACAATATATAGTGGTAATTAATAAATCCCGAACACCTATTTGATATATGTGTGTGGGTGTGTGCATTCATATGAGAGCAAGTTGATCTATTGATAAGTCCTCACGAGTCGCGATAAAGTGAGTTTTCTTTGTAGGATGATCCACAATTACCCATATGTCATTATTTCCTCTGGATATCCATAAATGTCTAGTGAAAAAAGTCCAAGGTGATGTTCTCCAACATCTATGTTAGTATAGTTTGTGGTTGAATCATCCCCTTTGACTTCTTTCTGTAAGCCTTCACTTGTTGACTTACCAGGCACTTTGATGTATACTCAACAATCTTCTTCATCATATTTTCCCACCAAATGTTCTCTTGGTGATATTAATACATAATTGTGCTACCTAGATTAATAGGGATGGTTGAGCTATGTGTGTCATTAAATAAATCCTTCTTTACCTATGGATAATATGTTTCACATAATCATGATCGAAATGTTAAAAATCCTTCCTCATCAATCATAAAATTAGAGTATTTCCCATTTCTAATGGATTCTAACCTTTTTTGAATTTCCACATCTTTTCATTGAGAATCATTTCTTTTCCCCTAGGGGGGTTGTTGAGAAATCATTTGAGAAATGATTGATGATGTTCATCCCTTAAGGATTACCATGTCCATTCTTGCATATATATGAAGATTGGGTCCTTTTCAATTCACATAATTGATAAAGATGATGGATCCTTCACACATAGAGTGTTTTCCACCTTGTTTGCCTTACTGAGATGGTAGTGGATTGAGCAGTCATAATCCTTGTGGATCTATATAAATCATTTCCAGTTCATATTAATCACTTTTATGTGAATTTATATTTTAGAATATTTTTATCAGTACATATCTCACACTTCTCCCCATATAGATAACGTCGATAGATTTTTAACGCAAGGGTCAAAACCTCTAACTCCAGATCATGAATAGGATAAGTTTTCCCATGGATTTTCACCTACCATAAGGTTTAGGCTATCAAATTATCATTTTTCATCAGAACACATCCTAATCCCTTCTTTTAAGAACCATTTTACACTATAAAGAGTCATCCACTTTTTTGGAGTGTGAGTATTGTCGCAATGATAAGACTCTTTGTCAAATCCTAAATCAGTCTTCAAATTCATGAGTCCAGAATAAAAATCATTCCCTTCCATGTTAGCATAGTCATTGGGATTGAAAATCATGATATGTTCTTTACAAATCATTGATAATTCCAAACTAGAAATGGAAATATGAATATCTCAATTAAAGATGTTGTCTAGGGACACTCTTCAATTTCCATCATCCAGTAAGGGCCCACAAATATCCCTTTGCAGGTTATAACATGTCCTAATATTGATACTTCCTCAATCCAGAACTCCCATGTACTTTACTTTTCATACAAATTATCCCTTCACAATGTCTTTATCACTGTATTCAAATTCTCTTTGTGTTCCTCCATTCTCTTGGAGTATATCAGAATATCCTCAATAAATACTACCACAAATTTGTCATGTTAATATATAAAGACTATATTCATTAAATCCATGAAATTTTATGGAGAAATAGTGAGTCTAATGGGAATCACTATGAAATCATAGTCTCCATACATCATTTGAAAGGCATTCTTGGAAATATCTTCCTTCTTCGCCTTTAATTGGTGATATCCCAACTGATGGTCCACCTTAGAGAAATAAATGGCCCCATGAAGAAGATTGAACAAGTCATCTATCTATGGTAGGGGATAATTGTTTTTTATCATGATTTAATTGAGATCATGATAATCAATGCAAAGGTGCATTGATGCATCATTCTTCTTGATGAAGAGGACATGAACACCCCATGGTAAAGCACTCTGCCATATAAAAACCTTCTCTAGATTCTCCTGTAATATATTATTTAGCTCTTTCAGATCTACGGTGGTGATTAAATAACGGGTCTTTGATATAGGTAGGTATCTAGGAATAATTTCATTTCAGAACTCATCCTCTCTATCAGGAGGAATTCCATGAATCTCTAAGAGAATACATCAGTGTAATCCCTCATGATGGGTGTGTCTTTAAGCATGATTCTTTCCATCGTCTCAATCATTTGATCTATAAATGATTTCTCATAAGAAATTAATATCCACAATTGAGACAGTTACTCTAAAAAAGATCCATCTTCCTCCTCACACTTGTAAATAATTGGAGGAAGCTTCAGGACGTAAAGAGTGATTTATCTTTCCCAATTGTTGATGTTGTATAAGTATAAAGATAGGCATTCCAAGCCCATGATAACATCAAACTCCAATATAAAAAGCCTAAAATTATTTTTTTGGAGATTAAATCAAAAAATATTTACTGAGGAAGAGTTATAATCTTTGGATTCAATAATTTCCCCATTCTCTATTCTTATAGATAACATATCTTCCAAATTTTGAGGTGGTGTTTCAATAGTTCCCCTAAACATTCAAGATATGATTAAATAAGTAAAAAGGAATCCAATAGTATGTTACATATTATTTAATGAATAACTAGTGTGATCATCACCACATCGTTGTTCTTCTCCCCCTCAACAGTAGTGAAAACATATTCCCTTCCTTATTTCCTTGGATGTTTTTGTTAATTTCATCTGATAACCATTTGATTAGGGAAATTGTTTTCATAACTCCCATAATCCTTGTAGTTTTACCACTACACCACTAGTGGAACATTCATATAATCCTTTATTTATAATTCTATATTACTAGGATTCTTCATATCCCTTTGGAAGATTTTTTTAGTTGTCCCATATTTCTACATTTGAAGCAATTCCTGGTTCCCTTTTTACAGTTCCCAGTACACTTCTTCCCGCAATGTTTACATGTGGGATAATTAGGCTTCTTTCCATTATAGAATTTATTTTCCTATCCTTCCACATTATATTACATTTTCCTATTTTTTCGTTGGGCCCATGATACTAATGGGAGTCTCAGATCTCCATTTCAACCTTAAGGGCACAATAGACAATATCCTCATAACTATCAATGTCTCAAATCACAAATTATTTCCATAGACTCAGCTTCAGTCTGCTAAAGAAGCGATCCACCTTATTTTCAGTTTTCATGACAAAGAAATAGGAATACCATTCAATCCTTGTAATGTTTTCTATGTATGCCCCGAATGACTCATCTTCATTCTACTTGAGTCTTAGGAACTCTCTTTCTTTCTTGAGACAGAGGGTTCATAGAAAATATTTATTGTACAAAATTATCATTAATTCCTCCCAATCAATGGAATCAATTTCCTCATGGGGATTCATATTAATGATATGTTTCCACCACTGATCATCTTCCCCATCAAAACGATAGACCACAAGCACAACATTAAAGTCTTTTGAGCACTAGAGGACAGAAAATATCTTTTAAATAGAGTTAATCCATAGTTCCTCAAGGAGGGGATCAGAAGATCAACTAAATATGGGAGCCTATTATGTATATATGATTATAAAGAAAATTTCACATTATTTTTGGGAGGAGGTATTTCCACAAAATTCAAGTTATTATTTATAATTTGAGCCAGAAAAGAAAGTACTTTCATGAAGTTTTGTGCACTTTCTCCCATTATATTAGGAATATGATTTGAGAAATGATTACATTCCCTATCACATTGATTGTTGGAATGTATTCTTTTATTTCCATCAACTAACTTATGAAAAATAATGTTTAATTAGAAGTCATGAATACATATCTATTGAGCATAAAATTAATCTTTTGTCATAAATCTATAAACGTGTAATGGAGAATTATATCCTATATTTTTATTCCCTATGTTTAATTCAAGGTTATCCTTGATCTATTTATTAACTTGTATTCTTATGGTATTTTTTATTTCCATAAAAATGGGTTGTACTATGCTCATGAATTTATCAAAGAATATCTCCCCGGAGTTTCAAACCAAGAGTGCCACAAGGCCTGTTGTTGTGCACCCGTTCTTATTCAAGTCTAGATCAAAGTGGTATTTTTGGGTTTCACCCCGAGTTACAACTGAGCTTGATACACCTCCACCTACTTTTATCTTGACATGGATGTATTTTCTTGAAAAATAACACACCCAATACTTACCAAAATTTAGTGGTGGTTCCTTATTCTTAGTATCATCCTAATAGTTATTACTAAAGTTTTAGATACCGAATCTCAAAAAATAATTAGACGGCCCTCTGATACCGACTATAGAGACCCTAGACTCTTACACAAAAAATTACATGATTCTAAGAATAATAAAACCTCATATTACAGGCATAAGATCATAAAGTCTAGTTCCTTGGATGTCTAGGTACATAACACTGAAACCATGGGACTAAAAAAGACTTTGTTATTTAATATTCATAAAGCACTCCCTACATTAATCCCTTACATCAGTTTAGAGTTCCTTGGGGATTACATGAATGAAGGGATGAGCTTAAATCCCAGTAATGGATTAAACATAAGAATAAGGCTTTAAAACATGGGTTAGAGGTCCGGACATAATGATATAAATAGAATCATAAGAGATAAAAAAGGGGTCATATAAACATTGGACCATATAAATTTGAATGAAATATAAATCATGAATTTAGTACAAGTCAAGTCTCGTTGAACATATAAGATCCCAAGTCAAAGTTAAGCACAAAAGATGTTTTACATGGTAGAAAAATCCAAGTCTAACCTCTAGGACATTTTCGCATTGTAGCACAAGCTTAGGCTATCATTTAGGACCGTTGCAAAAAACCCCTCATGAGACTTAACTTCACACAATGAATTTAAGTTCTATCTGGGTGAAACCATCATAAAACATTCAAAAATATGATTTCCATATAAATAATCATACATAATCAATCATACATAAACATAAGGATACCCATTGAAAGAAATGGGTATCATAATCATGACATAAAGTATAATAGATGGGTGTATCATATAAGTGTCCATGAAAGTAAGTCAATAAAACATGCATGGACATATATTAGTGAAAAGAGGTATATATCATGGTAACAGATGTCAAATAAAAGTGACATCATGTAATGAGATTATTCAATAAATTTTAACATTAAATCATTTTATAGCGATTTTATAGAAAATACTAAAAAGAAAATAAAATATAAAATGGCATAACCTTTTATATAGAAACTGAAGTGAACCAAGAATGTTTTCATAACAAAAAAACATATTTTTTAAAAAACTATGGTGTCATAAAATATATTATATATTTTACTTGACATTGGGTAAAAATTCGAGAAATCATATTAAAATAGGTTTGTTATCGGGAAGTATTGAAGTGGGAGTCATTTAAAAATATAAATATCCCTGAAAGAGAATGAGTGATGAATATGGAAATATGAATTTGGAGAATATTATAATTATTTATAATTTGTAAATAAAAATAAAATACAACTTCATTTGGATAAAAATAAATATAGGGAATCCTGAAAAAATGTAGGTGGTTTATGTAGAATCCCTTAAAGATTATCAGCACGGTACTGGGTGTACATAAGAGGGATTAATGAGAGAGAACAAGGTTTATATTCGTTTATACATCATGAGGGAATTATGGGAGAGGTTTAAATTATACCACATTATTAGGAACTACACATAAAAGTACATAACATTTCGGAGATTCCTAAATAAATTTGAGAAAGATAGGATCCCTTACCTTAAGTTTGTTGGTGCTCTTTGCTTGATCTTAATGACTAGAATAATAAAATTATGTTCATTAATAATAATTAATGAACATAAATTTCTTGTTATTGATTTATTAAAACCTTATTAAATAAACACGTTTCCTATTTTATGAGTTAAGAGGTTCTGTTTCATTGTTTGGGAGTGGTTGCTTCATTGGTTTTAATAATCGATTCACTTATATTCATGTTCGGATAAACATGTATAATGAGAATGGTTGTCCAGAAATGATGTTATATGAAATTAATGAACAAACAGAATATTACATGGTTATAAAATTAATTTGGTTATTTGGATTTAAGGTGAATCATTATATAAAACATTAATGATCATCGTTTCGATTAATTTTTCCATTTTTCTCACAATTAACTTGTTTTGTATTACTATTTTACATCATGTGTAAAAAAGGACTATAGAATATCTCATAAGATAAAATACATATTTAATAGTTGGGGTCAAACATAAAAATTGTTTCATGTCCATAATTTAATATGGTAATTGAAATTGATTATTTTTCATCCTTGAAATTTATATATTAACACACATCGGATGATGTTTTTGTTTCTTCCGTATAAAAGAAGTCAAAAAGAGAGATGATAATGAATTATCCCATTATCGTAAAATAATTCTAGTACATTTATGGTACTAGATTTTTAATACCATTTGGATGAGGAGAGGTTATGAACGAAAATATAACTAGAAAACATGAAATGAAAAGGAATGATAGTTTAAGTGGAATTTACCTCATGATTTAATCTTCCTTAAAAGCCTCTTAAGGGGAGAGGATTTGAGATATTGATGAGACCAAGGGTTGACAAATGTGGAGTAGGATCTTGGGAAGAAATTTGGGTATAATTTGTGGAAGGAAAAATGATTGAGAGAAGTGAAGAGAAAAGAGGAGTGTGGGTTGTTTTTATAGTGGATGGGAGGAGGGTTTTCATAATATTTTAGTCATTACATTATTATTTTTTCCATACGACAAGAAATAGTGATGATTCCATGAAAAAAACTACTAATATGTTCATGTGATTTAGAAACAAAGGATCTAATATTTTCTATGAATCAATAAAGAGTGTATTTATCATATAATGTATATATACGTTCAATTACCATATTTTACTATTCATCCGAATTTTTTTGTATTTTAGAAAAATCCAAAATATTCACCAAAGTAGTTTTATAAAATTTAGAATACAAAACATGAACTCCATTTTTCAAAAATAATTTTCTGAATATGATTAATTTAATTTTTAAATTTAATCATAATTTTCATGGAAAATTAAAATTTCAAAGCTATATCTGATTTTATTATGTTTTTAAAAAGTACAAAAGGTTGAATAAAATTATTTTAAAACCATAAGACATAAAAATAATAATATATGAATACATTTTATGAAAACACACTTTTTTCAATATTAAAATTTTCATAAATTTTTAATTAAACATTCCTGACATATAATAATACCAACACAATTACATGGTCACTTTTATGATGGATATATTTTATTTATACTTTAATTGGTAAGTTTACTATTTATAAGGATGATTTACTATTCATAATGGTCATATTAATATTAATAAGGGTATCATTACTATTCATAGGGGTCGGTTACAATTCACCAAAAATTATGTTTGTCTTATCAAACTCAAAACATCATATTGATTGAAACTGTGTAAGTCAAATTTTCAAAGTTCAAATCATGGACGTGACAAAATTATGTTTAAAAGTAACATAGTACATATTAGTTCATTATGTTGTTGTTTAATGTGATTATATGACAAAACTTGAAGAAGGAAATATCTATTTATAAAACAATGGGTTGTTACACAAAATGTATTTTCTTTATTTTGATTAGTTTAGTTGTCCTTTTAACTAAAATTTAAGTCAATTTTAAATAAAGATAAACTTAGATTCATAGTAGTCACACCATGTGTCAGATTGAGGTTTTTCTAATTAATACATGTCCTAAAAGACTTATGGATTATTTTCCTAAATTTTCAAAACAATATGATTTTTTATCTAGGTTTTTAGAAATCCACTTGTCTTTTTTACTAAAATATCATTTTAAACATGAACCATGCAATTTGACTCATATCGATAACATAGTGCATCAGTTTGATGTGATAAAAATTTCTAAAAATCACAAATGATTTTTGAATTGATGACCTAAATTATCAAGTAAATATAAGATAGTTTGATTGGTTTTTTGAGAGTGAAACTTTATGATGTAAAATGTCAATTTTAAACTCATAACGGAAACTTTGAGCCATATCAGGAACATCATATATCAAATTGATGTGCGACTAATTACTACTCTTCAGAAATTACTAATGGATTATTACCATAAATTATCAAAATAATATTAATCCTTTTTCTCAGTTTGGAATATTTCATTTTTCCTTTTTTACTAAAATTACTGTTAATCATAAATTAAAAGATATACTTTGAGTTATACTGGTCTTATCATGTGTCGAAGTGATGTGTGTATAATTCATACACATCCCAAAGCCTCAAAAAATCATAATGATCAATGTTACCATGATTTATATTAAATTTGTTAATCAAACATCCATCACTGCATATTGACTTGATGTTCTTATAAAAAACCTTATTGTTATTGACATTTAATAGAATAATGGAAGATCTATTGCACATTATAACATGAGAAGTCGCCAAAATGGGAACATTATCATCCTCAACTCTAATATATTTCAATTATAATTGTTTTTTGGTGAATAACATAGACTCAATATGCAGTTTTGAAGGTCCACAATGAAAGGTGATGGAAATCATGGTAACGTTGGTAAAAAGGAACAATTTATTTATTTTGTGGATTATTTTATATAGTTGATATAAAAATAGGACATCCCAAAATATCTATGAAGAAAATTAAATATATATTATATGAAAATGATACGGAAATTAAATTACAAATAGTAAACAAAATGATGATAACATTAATTAAATAAGAAGTAAGAAACCTTTTTCATGATGGTTATATACATTCTTGACGCATTTCCATATTTTCAATATCTCAATTATTGGATCTAAGTCCAATATCTCATGATCATGTGAATAATTGAACAAACCACCCCAACATGAACAAAATAATCAACCAGTATAGTAAAAAAATATTATATGAGTAACACTTAAGAAATAAATTAAACATAATTATGAATTAATACCTAAATTTTATGATAAATGATTTTACTGTGAAATAAGAAAGATTACTTTGTTAATTGAGAAGTGGAAGTAACTTTAAGGAAATTTATATATTCTAATAACGAATTGGTGAAATTTTTTTGAGGGATATGAATTCTGTAGTGTGTTTGGGGAATAAAAGCATGAATGATAGATAGACCACCCCAACTCGAAAAAAGGAATCCACCTGTATAAGAAAACAATAATTATATGAGTAATACTAATAAATAAATAAATAAATCATAAATATGAAAATTTATATTAATTCTACGTAAAATTATTTAACTATGAAAATATCAATATTACCTCTATAAATGAACAAAGATCTCGTCATTTCTCTATCTGCAACGGTAGTGGGAGGAACTTGGAAGAAAGTGACAAATTCCAACAATATAAGGATGAAATGATTTTGGGGTATATGAAGTCTTTAGAAGTTTTGTTTTAGAAATGCATGAAATATAGATATAAATATTCTAAATTAAACCAATCTATAATGAATAATGAAATTTAAATCAATGTTTCATTGTATATTTTTTTTGGTACAATAGTGAAATTATATCATATCATTACCATTACATATTCCCAAATGGTTTCCTTCATTAATGTTTGTTATTTAGAGGTATTGGTTACATTATCATGTGAAGAATACATTTTCTTCATGAGTTTTAAAACATTTAATTTATATTATGTCAATGTAGTGGATAATATATATTATTACAAGGAAAAATATAGTATATTAAAAAACTTTTACCTTCTAATTGAACTCTTTTCATTTTTTAAAGGTTTTGGAGAATTGGTACCTCTATAGATAAAAAAAATCCCAACTTTTTGGTCCCCTCTAATTTATAAGTAATTTTCCCCATTGGGACCAACATGAAATGTTTGGGATCTTCCAAAGAAAGGGTCATCCTCATTAGAATTTTCATCTAACCCAAAATTTGTTTTGGTCTCCAATTTGAAAATTGACAAATTATTTTTTTCTAGATCAGATACATATAATACATGCACAACTGGTGATTACATTATGAATGACTCAAATTTTTCCCATTCCACACTAAAATTCACCTTCATGAAGCCCATTTCATCTACTTTCAATGAACTCAATTTTTGAACCCATTCGCAACAAAAAATTGTCACTTGAAATGTTTTATAATATAACTCGTATATCTATTCAATAATTCCAAAATATGACATATTTTCATAAATTGGATTTATATCCTTGGAACCAGATATGGGAATCTCTTCCTCCAAAAGAATAAAACACATTTCTTCATCAGATATCTATCATCACATTATTTCCTATAGAACACATTTCCATTGATTAAAAAGTCGGTGTAGGATATAAATTTTTCATTCAGTCCAATGGCTATCCATTGAAGTCGTTTGGAAATTGAATTTGGATTATCAGATAACTCATTATAAATATGATCTAGAAACAATAATATAAGCTTTTGATTATGTGAATTCCATATCCATCATTTATCCCTTGATGGATCCAAATATATAAGAATTTATTTATAGGATTCAATTTATGGATCAAGATATTCACTATTATGTAAAATGAAAAGGTGCAGTAGTTCTCGCTTTTTCAATATAATTTTAACATCATATCTTTTTGAAATCACTTCAACTATACAACACCAGCTATGAAGAGCCCTTGGGAGACCGATCCATTGAACATAAAATAATCAATTTGTACAAAATTCAAAAGAATATTTAACAATATATAATTATAAAATACAACCTTTTGACCGACTTCTATTCTTTCCACATGCACTAAAAAATTTTATATACCGTTCAATGGGGTACATACATCTATATGGATAGGACCACATAGTATAACCTCTCTAAACAAGTGTACCATGAGGTCAACCATTATATCAATGAATGGTGGAGGGAATAAAATATCTATTTCACACAATATGACTGAAACACCCTTATTCATGATTGAAACAATCATTAGGTCTATAAATTTATGCATATGGATTTCAAAAATAATTAGTTTCTGGATAATTTATGTCCTTCACTTTGAGGTAGAATGCATAAAAATAAATATGCATCAATTTCAGAATCAAAATATGAAATGGGTGTAATTTTACTCTTGTAACATCAACTTAGTAATTAAAATAATAATATTGATATTTGATAAACACCCCTATGTAAATTTTATAATAGTAAGGAAAAGAAAAAGTTGTGATTTTTTCTATTTGGACAGAGTGTATGATACTGGAGAAAGAAATTTCTTCCCTTTACCCTTCAGTAGTGAAAACTTATCCCTCATCACCAGGAATATCATTTCAAACCTATCCTTGATGAAATATTTGTTTTTTCTAGGAATATTTAGTAACATTCTAATGAAACTATAAAATAAATTATTATCTATAGTCATTACATCAAGAAAATGTGTGATAAAAAATAAATTACAATATGGTAATTTAAATGAAATTAATCAATTCTTCCAATATTATTTCATATGGTTTTTTGAAAATGGTTTAATAAAAATAGTGTCATTATCTTTTACATTAACAAATATTTGATCTACCATTACTTGAAATAATGTTATACCATGTTTGACATTCCCATTGAATGATTTAATCTTGGACAAGTATTTATATCATTGAGGTATATGTTTTTTATTTTGAAAAAACATAATCTTTGAGGAATGTTTCAACCAAAATGACTGTGTTCATTTTTCTCAAATGGAAGACCTCATCATTACGTAATTTCATTAGCCAATTTTTTTTACATATATTAGGAATTCATTTGTCATCCCTTACAACCTAGCCCTCAATGTGAATTCTTCGCTTCTTTGGGCATCGTAGATTGTGACTAATGTAACCCTCATCAATTTTAAATTGTTGATCAATGGATCCAAATAGATCTCAATATCATTACTAGGTTGATATAATCATATAAATCATAATGTATTTGTCTATCATATATAACCATATAAGTAATAAATAATGGACCAACATGATGAGACATGTACTATGTATACTACTCTCTACTCCAAAGGGATTTATTCCACATGTAGATAATACAAGATAAATGTTTATCGGGTCATTTCCAATTTCAGGATACTCATAATCAATTTTCTTTCACTGAGGAGAATCTATTGGATGACATTGGTTCTTATATTTAATTAATATATCATCATGTAATGTCAATTTTCTTATGGTTTAATGAAACCCATATAGTTTTCTAAACCATGGAATGATAGGAATGTACCATTATTATTTAAATGATCATGATTCAATTTTCTTTTGTCAATCTATGGCACACTTATGGAATTTTGTTAGTGATTCATGGTACTTGAAAAATAATATACAATCATTTGGACAAACATTTATTTTTTAGAAATCATTCCCAGAGAGTGTATAATTCATTTAGCGTCATCTATTCGACTTTGTAGTTCATTTTATTCTAGTATCAAATCATTCAGGAGACCAGGTAGCTCCGTGAAGTTGGTGTCACTCCACATACCGCAAGCTTTCTAATTATACAAATTTGATATAGCTGCCAATTTTGTGTATTTAGTATAACCCATAAACAATATTATGTTATAAAAACTGTTTATCTTCTCAAATAACTTTGGAAAATATTGATGTGAATCTTCAATATACATTGTAATTTCATCCATGTAATCATTATCATAAATTACACTACTATTCATATCAAATTATTGATAAATCATAATATCATACCAATTGGTGTTCACGTTTAGTTTATCCCCATGTTTAGTTGAAAATTTATAGATCTAATCTATTCTTTGAAAAATAAAATATTCTTCCAACTCTTCCAGACTAATTTATCTTGAATAAAAATAACTTAAACAATAAAAAAGGATTCAAGAAGGTTCTTATGCATGTTTTACTACAAAAAGGATGAACTATTTTCCTCTATCATCATAATATTTTTTCAAATTATTAGTGTCAATCAATTTTTGATTCAGATCCTTCCTATTAGGTTTAAAATCTATTTTTTTTATACAATTTATAAATAAATACACATAAGAGATTGATAGTTTTACTCTAATAAATTCAAGAAAGGATGGAATCAATGAATAAAATATCATTTGTGGTCAAATCATTTTAGTGCTAACTCAAAAGAGTACGACTCTAAAAACACTCATTTTTTACCAAGTAGATCATAAATCATTGAATATGATGAAAAATATGACAATTGGATCAAATATATGCATGGAGATATTGATCTGAATAAGAACAATGTGACATGGAAAATCATTCCAAGTCTTGAGGATATAAATGTTATAAATCCCAAGTTATTTTTCTTAAATAAATTCATTGACAATAGAAAAGTGGATCCAAATAAATAATGGATAGTGTTCAAGGGGACTTACTATATCTATGAAATTTATATTTATGGTAAATTTACACCAATAGCCTTGTTGGAAACTATTTTTAAATTTCATGGTAATTTTAGTGAAAATGAACATAAAAGTATACCAAATTGATGAAAAATATATGTCCTTCCATGGAGTTCTATTTAGGGGTGTATATATTGAGAAAATGGATAACTTTATTAGGGATGAAATTGAGATAATGGTGTTCCATTTAAATAATTATTTTTATAAGGTAAATAAATCACTGAGGACTATGTATTTAGGGTTGGAAAAATGCTTAAGAATGATTTATTTTTAGAGAGGTAGAGTTTATCACAATATATATACAGTAAGAATAATAATGATCAAAGGATGTTTGTACTCAAATATTCTGAAGACATAATATTTTAGGATTAGACAAAGCACAGTGTAATTTTATTTGGGGATCATATGTGGTATGATATCAAGATGACAAGGATTGGTGAGTTAAATATTTAAATTTCATTATAAGTGAATCAAGGAAAACATAGAAAATTATTGTCTCAATTAAAATATGTAAAATAAGTTCCCAAGTGATTTTCAATGGAATATTAAAAACTGATGACAACACTGAATTTTATATGGATTCATTTTTCAAAAGTTAATGATTGTAAAGAAATATATATTATTGAATATAGGTATTAGGTTCCTATTATACCTCAAAAAAATATGACCCAACATTGTATTTGATATATTTCAAGTGAAATAGTTCTAATGTTGTCTCGAGGAGAGCCACATGCTATTGGAGAAGATGATACATAATAAAAAAACCTCGAATTTTGGGTTGTTTTATTAATGGATAGTGAAACTGGAGTTGTTGGGATACACAGATTTGGTATGCGAAGGATTAGTTTATATCTGAGGGAAATTGGAGATATCAAAAAACCAATATTTTATTCTATCCATGGTTTTGTTTGACCATTAAATCATTTGAGCCATAGAATAGTTGGAGCCTTGATTCTAGCCACGATTCAAGAAGGGATTTGACAAAATGGAGTATCGAGAGCCAGTGGCATTCAAAGAGAGCTTTAGATATCACGGACTAGTACATGGTGGTTAGGTTTTTAAAAATAGATCATGACTCTTTTATCAGTGCTTCCTACAATGTGATCAAAATGATCCCTTTAATCAGCTATAAGTTAATAAGCACAGATAAAAGGAATATTTATTAGTGAATTTTTTGCACTAATATGTCTCTGTCATTATCATTGATAAAAAATGCTGATAAAGATTCATTTTAACAACCCTTAATAATTATATATATATAATAAATATAAATTAATTACATAATTATATATATTTACATAATTATATATATATAATAAATATATCTACATATAGTAAATACATTTTTTAATTAACTATATTTATTATGATTTTGTAATTATTTAAATATATAATTATTTACATATTATTATATAAATACTTCTAAAAAAAATTATATTCATATTGTTATATATATTTATATAATTATGCACTTTTATATAATTATATATATATTTATAATTAATAAATATATATAGATACAATTATTGTAAATGTATTCATTTTTTAAATAAAATAATTATAATTTTATATATTCTTAATTATATATAATTAATTAATTATAATTATTTAAATGGTTTTTAAAAAAATTATATTCATTTATTTATAATTATAAATTTATAATTATCATAAAAAAACATTTATAAAAATATTTGTGTATAAATAATTTTTTCAATTTTTTTAACATTATTAATTAATATTAAGTCTTAAGTATATATATGTTAAAAATGAGTGAAATTGAACAATTAAAAATGAGTGCACTTTGACCATATTGAAAAAAGGGACATGTTTAATTTAATAAGTTTAAATTATTAAAAAAATACGGATATATATTGAAATAAATATGAATGCGTATTGAAAATATTAAAACATAGTAAATAAATATGTATAAAATAGATAATAGAAATTGATTAAATTCACCAAAAAAAATATAAAACATATTAAAAAGGACAAATATTACCTATCCTTAATAATATTAATAACAAATAAATAAAATATAGAAATTCAAAACATAATATATTAAATTTGTTTTTTTATATTGAAAATCATAAATGTATACTAAAATATAATTAAATTACATAAATATTAGGTGTATGTGTATATCTAAAAGGTTTCATTAATTACATATATATTTGTGTGCGTGTGTTGTATATAAAAATGCATTAAATATATATATGTTTATAAAATCAATATAACACACATTTGACCTATGTTTAAATGAAAAATCAAGTGAAATTCAATTATTTCCATTATTCGATGCAATTAGTCAGTAATTTTAATTAATATTGATATTTAATTATATAAAATTCTTTGATAAATATATTAACTATTTAATGTAAAGAATAAATATTTTCTATTATATAAATCATGTTTATATACCTAAATATATATTTAATATATACTATTTATTAAAATTATCAATAATTATTAAATTAATAAAATGATTAATATTTTTCTCAATTTATTTATTTTTATTTTTATTTATTTAATATTTATTTTTTCACACACACATATTTATATTTAATATATATTATTTATTTGTATTTATAATTTATATATAATATAAATAGTTTAATCATTTGTATCAATAATTATTTATATAATAATGTTATTATTAATTTTTTAATAAACTATTTTTTATTTTTACTTTATTTATTTTTTTCAATTTTTTGGACCATTATTTTTGTTGAAAAGGCACTGATAAAGGATCTCATTATGGGTGATAAAGATTAATCACTGATAAAGCGTACACATTATCAGTGCTAAAAAATGATGATAAAGTGTAGTGTTTATCACTATTATAAAAAAGTGTTGGTAAAATGTGCCATTTATCTGAACTTGTTTTTGCACTGATAAAGGCCACCGTCATCATCATTTTTAGCACTGATAAAGGACAATGCTATTAAAGGACTATTTTTTAGTGTTAATATACTAGAATATTTGTACCCTAATTACTTATCATGTTCCAATATCATTGGATAAGAGTTTTAGTTATGATTTGAGAAGATAAATTTGGCTGCCAGCTTATTTTGATGATACTTAAGAAATAAAGAGTGGTGTATTAATTAAGGAATTAAAAATAATATAACCATTCGAGAAATATAATAAAATTATTATTTATATATTAATATAATATTATACTATAAAATATGTTTCCATATCCATCAATGTTAAAAATTTATATGATCATCCATGTTTGTGGTTATACTGACCAAAACCAGAAAATAATATAATCAATAGATGATTATGATTATAAAGTGAATAAAATATCACAATTACATAATCATAATTATATTATTTAGATTTTAGTAATTAAATAAATCAAAATTGAGTCGGGATTTATGAATAAGACAATATAAAGAGGGATCAGTTATAAAGAACAAATCATTTTTCCTCCTAGTATGCCCATTTTTGGTGGTTAAATATATAATGGTCAATATTTGTTAATATTATTATTAGGGTGACTAATTTATATATCCCCAATATTAATAATATAAAAAAATATCAATTAGATAAATTCCTTTAATTATCCATGTATAGTGGCGATGAAAAATGAAATACATATTTAATGGAGGCGGTAACCCACACGAAACACGAGCGAAATTTTTCTTATTCAAGTGGTTAGGAAGAATTTGTAAAATGGTCATTCCATGAATATAATAAGATTTCAATATACTTTTGATTGTTATTTAATTATTTTAGTATGGTTATGATAGATTTGGAAAAGGTATAACATGAAATAAAGTAATAGAAATGTTAAAGTAGTGAATGAGGGTTTTTTCCTAACTCCTTAGGAAAACACCATAACCTTTTTAGAATGGCCATTTGGATGAGACCAAACCCAATAATAAAAGGAAAATTGGATTAAGGATTTATTTGTGTAGAGGTTAGTGGAGATAAAGGTCCTGTGATTTTTAGATAAGTGGGGTGGTGAGGGGATCCTTTTATAAGTGAGAGGGTGTATCTTATGTAAGATTACATAACATCACATCACATGCTTGTCTCTATCAAAGGAAAATGAATCTAAAAAAGTAAAATAATAGAGATTTGATACTTATTGGTTTAGATAAATCTCACACACACAAATGATGGGTAATTATTTGGGATATTGTTGGCTTTTCTCCTTTAATTTAACATTTTACCTAAATTTACTTTTATCATATTAACTCAATTTTTTACCATGGTAATATATTTTTATAACTAAAAATAAAATGAAACTAATTACATAATTTAAAAAATAATTATTCAAACTATTATTTTTTACAATATACATTTTATATATTTTATAATTAAATATTTTTAATTAAAGTACTAATAACACAATAATAATAGATATTGAAAAATAAATTTTTTGCATAAGAAATTTAAAACCAAAATCTTGATTATTATGAAATTTATATTTTATTATTATTAAATGTTGGGTTTTTGACTTTTAATGAATGATAAAATAGAATGGAACCATTAAAATACTTAATTAAAAGAAAATAACCAACATTTTTTAATGAATAAAATATCTCTTCGGTTCGAAAATGTGAATCACTTGTTTCTAAATTCATCATAATATTTATAATTGTGTTATATTATATCTATGTAAAAATTTGGTCCTGAAAAAAGTTTTATAAGATTTTAATTAATTATTATAACATGATTTTTTTATAAAAGTTATAGCAGTTGAATATTTTTTAGAATATTCGACTAGAAGGAAATATTTAAAAAAATCCTAAAAATAAATCTTGAAATAATATAAAAATGATAAATTTATGAATATAGATTATTTTTTAAAATTATAATTCTATGATTTAGTGATATACTTATTATATGAAATATAAAATATAATAAAAACCTATTTTTATTGGAAAATGAATTTTTAAAATTTTAAGTGATTAATTTATTATTTCTTATAAAATTAAAATTAAAATATTTATAAAATATTATAAATATTAACAATAAAAAATAGAATAATTTAACCATGATATATTAATTTTATTATTGTAAAATTTCAAAGAGCATAAATGGTTTATTTAATAAAATACATTAATAAGCATATAAGTAATTGTTTCTTATTACTAGCTTAATAATAACTATTATATGACTTTTAATTTATTTTATTTAACATTTTATCAATATATTTTATTGAAATAGTAGTTTAATAATGAATAAACATTAAAAAAATGTGTGGAAAATATGAATTTAATATTAAATAATATTCCCAAAATACCACTAATCTTAATTAATTATATACTAAACATTAAATTAAAAAATCCATTGATATTGAAAACACTTTTTGAATTTTAAAAATAAATCATATAATAAAATTATGTAACAAATATTTTTTTATAATAAAATACTTTAAAAAAATATTATCTCTTTGATTTATTATGCATTTTCATATTGTATTAATTTTTATTTTGAATTATAATATTTTATGTAATTAAAATATATTGAAGTTTGTTTTAGTTAAGGTGTTGTGTGTGAAATTATATATATATAATAATGTTATTTTTTTAAATTTGGACTTATAATAAAATATATGGGTGTCATAATAAAAAATTAATAATATCATTGACTATATGGAATTATGTTTCTACCATGTAGCTATATAGACACTAAGAGGAGGATCACCACCAATGGATACACTATGGTGAATGCATTGATGTTGGGTTGGTCTAAACATGGATATTACTACTCACTGTACATGTCTATAATGTATTGGAAGGAAACACATTAAATCCTAGGGGAACCCCACACATTCTCTCTTTTCACACACTGCTTCAAAGAATAATATTCAGGATTTCATAACCATATGATCACTTTCCAGTTTTATTCCAAAATAAAAAATATCAGAAAATTATGGTTGTTGATTCTGTGAATTTTACGCCTCCATATTCTCCATTAAATTCACCACAATATTGTGCTCTCTAAATGCATTAGATCTCACATATTGTCACTCCTTATTTCTTTTACTCGTTCTTAAATCCTGTAATTTCATGGGTTATATTCTTCTAATTTTTCACCATTATCATTCCACATTTCTTCCATTAATTTTGTAATTGAACCGACCATTATATTTTTCACTGTCCAACCAAATCCCCTATAATATTAAATGGGATCATATTTTTGAAACTAACTGGATTTACCAATTTCATAGTGTGACCACCTACATTATTGTTTCCTACTCTCCAAAACTCCCAAGATGAATCATAATGCTCTCCAATCATATGTTATCATCATTCAAAAAATATATCTACAAAAAAATATGGTAGAATATCTTATTTAAATCCTTGAAATATCATGTTGTGAGCCTCTAAAACATTCTTAGAATTTGGACCCACTGTGATATGGTCCTTCAGTTGTGGCATTACCTAACAGGTCTATGTTTTCCAAAATATCATACAATTCTTAAAAAAAATTCTTAAACATTGAAACCATTTAATTGGAATATATAAAATCCTCATTCATGCATAATTCTAGTGTGATACTATGTGTGGTGACGTGATGTATTCAATCAGCTTAAATAGTTTCTTTCCTTAATTACATAGAAAAAAAATCTACTTATAATCAACAAACATCACTATAATATTTTTCATATCCTATTTTTAGATTATTTGTGAGGCTTTATTTTTTCAGTTCTTCATATAGCATAGACAAAGTTGTATTTGGGATTTATAGAGTCCTCCCTAAGTTTTGATTTTCCTCATTCTCATGAAAAATGATGGCCTACGATGTCACTCCTTAAAACTAATAGCATATGATTATGGTGTAATCAAATTTCATGTTTGTGAAATTTCATTTTATTATTGATTACATCATTTAGAATGAATCAATTTAAAACTACCTATATATTCTTCAAAATCTTCCTAAGGCATCACTAATTAATGGGTTAACACAGATGTAATAAAAAAAATTTCACCCCTCAATGATGATAAAAAAATAAATACATACACCAACCCAAAAATACCATTATTCTTTCTCTTAATTCAAAAAAATACCAATACCAACCTTGGTTCAAACATTTTACCCCTTTGGGTTTGTTAAATATAAAAAATATGTCATGATAGATTCCACTCTTTCAAGACTAATAAAACTATCGAATAACATGTCCACCAATATAAATATATCTGATCCCTCTTTTTTGTGGAAAATAAATAGACATGAGATATTTCCATTCCCTCCTTCGAACATTGGAACTATTATATAAGCACCTACCAGTTCTAAATGGAATTTTATAATACAATTTTGGAGCAACTACCTCGAAACATATCATATAAACAATGTCATTCGATCTAAATATTTGTTATGATGTCTTGATCATATAATATAGGTACACTCCAAAAACAAAATTCAAAACGTAAAATATATTAATGATAGATTAGGAGCACTATCTAAATCAATGATATTTGAGAAGAACAAAAAGGTATAATAATAACAGAATTTTGGTGGTTCATACTTGTTCCCTAATCCATGGGGGGATAATTCATCATTTATATTCATGAGAATCATAAGATAATTACATATTATAGTATATGTATAACAAGTAAACCATCCTTTATATAATAGTTCCCAACCAATGCTTCTGGTTTCTACTTCCTTCCTCTCTTCATAGGATGAACCCCGTCTGATCCTATATATGAGGAATAACCCACTTCTCGATTAAAATCTATGTCCACCTTATCATTCACTAAAATATTCCACACTATGGAATTTCATGTTGGATATCCCTTATCACTTATGATATGTTTAATGATCTTCTTTGGAACTGATCTACTATACACTATGGATGAAAATAACCTACTTTTTTTATCATAAACGGCCAAAAGGACTTCCATTTTTTGTTTATTTTTTATAATCTACCTATTAAAAGATGAAGGGAAACCCTTATGTGGACCATAGGCTTTCTTCCATTACATGACCCGAAGGACATAGAGGAATTCATAACAGACTATGAATACATAGAACCACCCTCCCCAACATTACCTCACAATCATCTCTCCACCATCGCATGACCGTTCGACTGGCTATCATATGCAGAGATTCACGGACTTGGTACCTATGTAAAATTCCATAAAATCTCATTCTTTAAAATTTGATAGCACACCTCTAGTGAATTTTTCTATTCTAAATCTTCTACTAGATATTGTTACTTCTAATATTTGTCTAATTTTCATCTTCAAATAATGTTTCCTAGATCCTTTGAGGTGGCCCGAAGGCACCTTGGTGATCTGAAGGCCATGAAGTGGCTCGAAGGCCTTTTTTGGATTGAAATGTTTACTGACTTGATGTCCAAGTTGTCTTGAATGCCTTGAAGTATTCTAGGACTAGAGCAAAGAGATAGAAAATGTCTCTAATGTCTAACTAATAAAATTATTTTCACATTTTATCCTAACAATACCCCCTTGATTATAATTTTCCTAATCAAATTTATTTCAATTTACAACCATCATTATTACTCTATCATTCCTATTAATTCCAATTACAACTTCAAATAGTTCCTTCACCATGATCTTGGGGACAACCATGATTTAATGTGATTTAATATCACATCATTAGTTCTTGAGACATGATCTTTTCCAATATGTCTATGATATTTCATGTTATATACTTCTTCTATAGATCTCACTCTCCATCTTCCAATAAATTTCAAATGAAGATGTACTTTTTCTTGATTATATTATTTTGAGAATAATAAATCTATTTTTCTTCTAAGTGAATCACACTCAGTGTGTCAAAAAAACATTCCACCTTCAAGTATAATTATGAGAACCTATATAATCCCATTAAACTAGAAAAACTCCTTCTTTTCTTATATTAATGTGATGTGTTATAGATCAATTTTTAGAGTGAAACTCTTTGTTGAATTATCAATATCCAACTCACTATCATTCTATTGAATCTAAATACATACCTAATGGTTAACTTCTATATATCCAAATCTTCAAAAAATACTATGCTTTTTAAAACATGAAAAGGATTATCTATTCCAAAAAAATCCACTTATGAAGAAACCTTCATATATCAGAGAATCCAATTAAAATCCTACCATTGTTCTCTTATAATAAAATACATAAACCTTCTAACAATTCCCACTTCTTGTGTAATTCCTAGATGAGTATATACCATAGTGTGAATCAAGATTTTGATAGATAATGCTTATGGAACATTCTACACCCACACAACCTCAACATCCTTCCATGGTGACTTCTCTTTATCAACAATTAAGTTCCCATATAGGGGTGTTGTCACCTGTTTTCCATCACCCATTAATATGTTCTCCCCAAAATTTCAGGAATATTATATTTTTCTCTAATGCAATGTACCAAAACATATTTCCCATAATACATATATCTCCAAAAATCTTTTCTCAGGTCTAAGATCCTTCATAAATAATCCTTTTGAAAAATTATCTTTTAGTCCACTAATTATTTCCATTTTTGTACATATATATAGTATATCATCAATGTAGATAATCGGGATGAAAAACATCAATCACCATACTTCTTTTGGTCAAAATAACAATTACCATTTAACTGAATGGACATATTCTCCCCTATGATGTAATTGATCTCCATGTTATAAATCCTCAAGGATTTTTTCAAATTATAAAATCTATGTTTAAGTCTACATAAAATTCATTGGTTCCATTAATCCATGAAACAATTCATTCATTCCATATAAATTTATACATATAAATCCCCATTATATAATATTGCATTGATTTCCAATTGTTCATGATAAAGTCAAATAGAGACAAGCATACCTAACACTTTTCATATTTTCATCTGCTTAACTACTGATGGAAAAATATATGATAAACCAAGAAATCCAATTTTTTAGAACCTTTTATTTCTAGAATAGACTTATACCTTGTAACACCCCGAGATTTTATGAAAAATATTCTTTTATTTTAATTAATGTCTTTTGTTGTATGCCACACCAATATTAACTTGCGCTATACGCAACACCGTATTAGCTTGCAGTATACGCAACGCTATTCTTGGATTGTGTTACACAAAATTTTGATAATAGTTATTCTACGCAACATTGAGTATATATATATATATTTATATATTCAATTTATAAATGAAATATGGTTGGATTATGATATATGAAACAACGAAGGATTCTTGCACAGCACGCAACCCTGACTTGGCTTGCATTACACGCAATCACGACCTTCCTCGATAGCGTGTGTTATACGCAATACCGGGTTTTACTAAACAACGAAATATTATTATAATATTATTATGAACTAGCCTTTATAAATAGTATTAACTAAATTTTGAATCTTATAACATTATTATTCGTCTTACACATTTTCTAAAATATGGTATAAGAACAAAATAAATTTTTCGGGTAAAATAAGTATTTTTTTAAAAAATGCAGTTGTGCCCCCTTTTGATGGCGCACCCACTTTAAATCTAGTTTTTTACATGTTTATAAGTTCAATTTGACAAAATAAAATTCTTCTTTTGAATCAGCATATAAAAATTTATATTAGATAAAGTTTTAATATTTTTCCTATAACATTCATATTTTAATGAATAGTAAAAACACGCTATATTTTAATTAAAGACAACTTTTTTCATCGTAATATCTTATGTGGTTAAATTATAATATTGAATGGTTTTAAAGTATAAATAGGATATATTTTTACCATTTAATATAATGTATGTCATTATCATTGATTTTACCTTGAATTCGTAGGTTAAATCAATTCAATCTTTTGCAATGTCTTAAAGAAAACCCCGTTTTCTTTCGACAATGGGATTAATTTTAATTTAATCTATGCATCTTTTTCATATTGAATTTGGAAAAATGGATTCCATATTTGGAATCAGTGGGTCCAAATTATGTTAATAAACTACTTTTTATTTTTGGGCATTTTGAATAGTAACTACGGTAAATTTTATTTACTGTAGTTAAAGGTAAATCGTGTAATTAAGGGTAAATATAATATTATAAAATTACCCTAACACTTGGAAAAATCCTATTGGATGGCTACAAGTAGACTAATATAACCTAAGGGTCGGATTGGATTCATTTTATGGACTTTTGTCCATGAAAATAATTTAATTATTATTAAAACCAAAGAATGTGACAACATGTCACTTTCTTAAATCATATAAGTATAATAATTTTAATTTAGTGATAAACTTCATGAAACCTAGAACCTGAATAGTCTCCAGAAATATAATACAATTATCTAGATCATAGGAATTTATTTATAATTTTTAGGGATTAAATAATTATCATTTATTATGACACAAAGATGATGCAGTAATTGTCTTATTAATGAAATATTGACATAATTGATGTTATAAATGCCCAAATAAATGTAATTTGAGACTTTTTATGACATCAATTAATTTTATAGGTTAATATGACATATATTGTTGATATAAGTAACTTGGTTCGAACTTATCATTCTGTTATGAATGTTATAAAAATCATGTACCAAATAATGTCAAAATTGACACAAATTAGTTTTTAAAACAAATATTATATTATTAGTTGTTATTTAATTCTTAAAAATCTATGGTTCGGAAAAATGACTTAGATAATGATAGATATATTAATAATAAACAACTTGGGGTTCGTTTGGCTTGTTATGGTAAGTTTATTAACCATATAGTGTAAGAAAACAAAAAGACACGATAGAAGTTAAATTATTTAACTTAGAGTTAAATCTAATTGATAAGGTTAAAATAATAACCTAAACTTATCTAAATCATATTGGATGATATTATTTCGAGCCATCCCCACTTTATCTTCGAAATAAGACCCTTTGGAACCATTATAAACCGAATTTGACCTTAATATAAAATAATATTTTGAGATTTTCCAAAGGTGCCCCTCTCCTCCCTCTCTTCCTCACACCGCATTGAGCCTTCAAGCTCGGCCAACCCCTGACAAATTCTCTTCTACACTCCCCTAGTATCATCCTAGAGGTCCTGTTCTTCTTCAAAGACCATCCTTAGTTCTTTATGTGGAGGTTAAGAAAAGGCGCGTCAAAAAGAGGTAATATCCATTACCGATCTTTTTTAATTTCTTTCTTCTTGAACTTATTCTTATTTAGTTGTTTCATGATAAGGTAATAACATTAGTATTTATTATATACTGATATGTTATTATAAATATTAAACAACTCTAATTATCCTTCTATCCATCCTATAGAGAAAGGAAATCACCGCGCGTGCGTACGTACGGAATACCGTCTCCACGCCGTGCTGTAATCTATTTTCCACCACCACCTTAATTGAATGGATATAATGGTGTAATGAGTAACCATATATGATTATTTTAAAGTTATATTGATACTTAAATAGTATACATACAATTCAACACAAGTTCACGATCATGAGAATGATATCATCGCTCGTGCATACGTACGGACTACCGTCTCCACGACGCGATGAGATTCATTCTCCACATTAACCATTCATGAATGATTTTAAAGTATATATAATGAATAAAAATTAAATATATGACATGTTAAATCTACTGGATTTATGGATATATATATATGTATGTCATCTACATACTTCCATTCAAGACAATAAGGAAAGGAAAACAATGTTCATGCGTACGTACGGACTACCTTATCCATGAACGGTGTGTTTCATTTCATTTATCTATCTATTATATATATATATATATATACTGAATATATATGATATATAAATCATGTTTTATATTCTGTAAGTAATTAAATCATGATATAAGTAATAATAATGTCATGAACAACAAGTCCAAACACCTACGATAAATGAAACGATTTTACCCAAAACGCTTCTTCAACATGGAATTTACAAAAGAACGGGTAATATAAAGTAATAAATGAACCATATATGATATCATAACAATGAATATGATTCTGTAATAAGTTAATGAAATTATTTAAATCATTATACAGGAGGTTCAGATATGTACAAAGCATATCGGACATAAGGTAAGGGAAATATCACAATCTCATTTTTATCCGAGATAGTTTATACTTTGGTATTTACTGGGGTGTATTTTATCATCCACATCCATGTTTCCTCAATATGTAATATTATTTCCATGCATCTACAATTTCTTAAATCCAATTTTACCCTTCGGTGAGTTTTTAGTAAAAGTTATGAAAGGAATCATTTGTCGTTTTTCGTACGTGGTAATTTTTGACTTTTCCGACAAAAGTACGAAGAATGTTTTTTTAACTTATACGACATGAATGGATTTTTAAAACATTATTTAAAAAAATATTCCTTTACAAGTTTTCAAGTTTATTTTTAATCAAATTCTTTTATTTTAAAATTTTATGACATGTTAAGAAAGGAAAAGTGTTTTTGAAGTATAAAGGATATTTTCCTCAAGAATGAAGTTCAAGTATTTTATCAAAATTATTTTCCATCTAAGATAATAAAGGGTTCTGTTTCTATCACTATTATTACATGGATTTTATTATGTTGTGATGGAAATATTTTTATGAATTCTTATATCTTATATGAATTGTTTTATGATGTCAGGATGTTTAAAGATTCCCATTTTTATTACATGGGTTATGCAATGATGTATGATTTATGATTTTGTGGCACACATAAGAATGGTATCATTATGAGATGGGTGGGACCTATATCTCCCTCCAATGCATTGGGTAAAGATTTTATATCTCAGGATATAGACATGGCTGGAATGGTAGGTTATACCGGTTCAGTGAAACAGGACTGAAACGAGGGTGACTCGGTTCAGAAATGGACATTGTCCACTAAGATAGTCTTGGCAATGAGTCTTGACTAATAAGATATGATTCTTTATGATTATGTGTGTATAACACAAAGTTTCATGTTTTAAGTTATGATTATTGGGATTTCATTTCACTACTATGATTTATCCCATGTTATGAAATTATGCTCTCTTTTGCAGGTTAAGATTTCCAAAATGTTATGTTCTTATGAATATGATGTGATTGGAATTTCTTTTTCTTACCCTTACTGAGCATTTGAGCTCACCCTTTTATGTTTCTTTTCCCCAGGATATAAAGAAAGGTTTTAGGTAAAAAAAAGGAAGATCTTTATGGGAGATGTTGAAGAGATTTCCCCACGATTAGAAGATTATATTCCGAGTTTTCGAAGACACTAAACTATTACGATCCTTGTGTGTGTGTTTTTGTTATGTACTAAGTATTCCGCAAAAGTAATGTAATGTCCACGTATGTCAGGCTTCGGGTCTCTACAGTTGGTTTCAGAGGAATGGTTTAGTCATCCTTTGGAAACTAGGATGCGAAAACGTTAGTGAGATCCCTAGAGATATTTCTATGGTATGTCTAGGGATGTCCCTAAGGATAAGTATATGTATAGGATATAGTCCTAGAACTATGGTAACGATCATAGAATTTAACCTAAGATGTTAGATATTAATGGTACTCCCCCTTTATTATTTGTTTTCCCTAGCATGATTTTTTCCTCTCACAATATTCTTTTTGGGTTTTAGACGATGGCTGCAACCCGAAGGAACCGTGTTGATCAATGTAATGGACAATGCAATGATTGTCCTCCTGAAAAAACAAATGTTATGGGAGATGGAGTGAAAAATCTTATTTCTATACTTACACAAGCTATGAATCATTCTGTACTTCCAAATGAGAAGAGAAGGGAACAATATTCTATTGAGTCCTTTATGAGGCAACGTCCACCTTCTTTCAGTGGGTCTTCTGATCCACTTGTTTCGGAATAATGGATCAGTACCACTGAAAAGATATTTTCAGTTCTTCAATGTTCTGAACATGATAAAGTCATCTTAGAAGTATATCGTTTGTAAGGTGAAGCTGATCAATGGTGGAATCTTATCAAGAATATGAGGCCAAGAGATGAAATTGAGTCCATGGAATGGGACGAGTTCATGAACTTTTTTTTCAGTAAGTACTTCCCTCGTATTCTTCGAACAAAGATGGAAAAGGAATTTCTTGAGCTGAAGCAAAAGGATGATGAATCTGTTGGAATATACGAAGCGAATTTTACAAGATTTGCAAGGTATGCATCTGGCATTATCATCCAACCTGAAAGTAAAGTTGATCGATCTTTCAGTGGCTTAAAAACAATTTTTCGAAGGGAATTAGCTATAAGAGACTTCAGTAGCTATGAAGAAATTGTGTGTTGTGCTATCAAGGTAGAAATGGAAGTTGGTGTTACATATCCATCTCATGGTTTTGACAAGAAACGAAAGATGGAGTTCAATGAGAAATCTCAGAATAATGGTGAAAAGAAGATGAGTGTTTCCTTATGCACAAAGTGTTGAAAGAATCATGGTGTAGATTGTATTAAAGGGACTAGAAAATGGTTTAAGTGTGGAAAAGAAGGTCATCGAGCAGCTGAGTGTCGAAGTGATGGAAAAAGGGTTTCTAATGATGCGAATAAAGCAAAGATTGCAGAGAACGCACCACCAACACTTCAATGCTTCAAGTGCAAGGAAATGGGGCATTATGCTAATAAATGCCATAATCCAAGGGTTAGTGATGATCGACATGAGCAACCGCTTAAGGAAAAGGACAAAGGGAAGTCACATGCGATCACTATTAGCGATGTTGAATATGACAACGATGTGGTGGAATGATTAAGTGTTTATGTAATGGGATTTCAAAATAGTATCATGGAATCTCATTTATGGTATTGTGGAATTTTGGAATATCTATGTATTGGTTTTCAATAATTATATGATACTGGTAACCAGGAAAAAAAAGTGATTGAAATATTTTTGGAAAGTAGATGATATGCGCATAATAAAGGGACAAGAAGATAATGAGATGTTTGATTGTATTCATGAGCTCATGATTGATATAAGGACTAAGTATATATAATTTTGAGGATTTCGGTATGTGGAAAGAGTTATCTTTTGACAGCACTCATGTTTTCACTAAGATTCAATGGGTATTCATTTTTCAAGAGATTAAATGATTATGGTATTCACATGACTGGAATGTGACGAACATGATATATGAGGGATAAATGATGGCATTCACGTGATCATTTTCTCTATACTATGAGCTTGGACCGAAGTATTTTAGATAAGCCTAAAGATTAGAATGGATTATGTTGGACATATGCTAAGTATTGATTAAGGATAGAACTTTTTTCGATATTACTGATGGGATTTTATAGTAATGTAGTTTTAGAAAAAGGACAACCTGCAGGATGGGCGACAACCCATCGCGTCGGACAAGGCTGTGGGAATCGAACCCACAACCGAAGTGCGACTGGCCTTTTTCGCCTACCACGGGCCTACAGGAAGTCCCTGTTTGGTAGAAACTAGTTTTATTATATTAATCAGTATAATTCCATTTTAGGAACTATATAAGATTAATCTCACTATAGATGGACTTATGTATTTTTTTTGATAACTTTTCTAACCTTTTGTTTGAGACAGATGGAATGACCCATCATTATGTCACATGATCTGCTAACACATCACGAATGACAAATTCAACTTCATTTCTTTAAGAGATGAAGTGGAAATTTTCCAAAGAACGACAAACGGTGAGACTATACCAAAATCACAAAAGTATTTCTTCTAATTCAAATTCTTCAACTTTAGGGAAATGATTTTGAAAACCAAGAATGTTTTCCTAGTGTTCTTATATCCGATGAATCAAATGGTACCTCAGATCATCACAAATTTATGGCTTTGTGATTGTTGGCTTTTCCATAGCCATGTTCTATACCACTCTCCATCAGAACATGATGGTTAGATTTATCTTCCATATCCATCTTTTCACCTATGTGGAAACCCAGTGATTATTTTATTTGGGTAACTGTTACGTTTCATACTTTTGTATTTAAAGATTGGTTTTGGTATTCCTTTTTACTATGTGAGTTTCTATTAAAGAAACCTTCGAATAGTAAACCATTTATAACCCTGAAAAATTTCGAGGGAGAAATTCATTTTAAGGGGGTAGAATGTAACAACCTGAGATTTTATGAAAAATATTATTTTAATTTCATTAATGTCTTGTGTTGTATGCTACACCAAGATTACCTTGCGCTATACGCAACACCGTATTAGCTTGCAGTATACGCAACACTATTCTTGGATCGTGTTACACACAATTTTGATAATAGTTATTCTACGCAACATTGGGTGTATATATATATATATATATATATTCAATGTATAAATGAAATATGGTTAGATTTTGATATACGAAACAATGAAGGATTCTTGCACTTCACGCAACCATGACTTGGCTTGCATTACACGCAATCATGACCTTCCTCTATAGCGTGTGTTGTACGCAATACCGGGTTTTACTAAACAACGATATATTATTATAATATTATTATGAAATAGCCTTTATAAATATTATTAACTAAATTTTGAATCTTATAACATTATTATTCGTCTTACACATTTTCTAAATCATTGTATAAGAACAAAATATAATTTTCGGGTAAAATAAGTATTTTTTCAAAAAATCCAGTTTTGCCGCCTTTTGATGGCGTACCCACTTTAAATCTAGTTTTTGACATGTTTATAAGTTCAATTTGACGAAATAAAATTCTTATTTTGAATCAGGATATAAAAATTTACATTAGATAAAGTTTTGATATTTTTCTGATAACTTTCATATTTTAATGAATAGTAAAAACACGCTATATTTTAATTAAAAACAACTTTTTTCATCGTAATATCTTATGTGGTTAAATTATAATATTGAATGGTTTTAAAAAATAAATTGAATATAGTTTTACCATTTAATATAATTTATTTCATTAGCATTGATTTTACCTTGAATTCGTAGGTTAAATCAACTCAATCTTTTGCAATGTTTTAAAGAAAAACTCGTTTTCTTTCAACAACGAGATTAATTTTAATTTAATTTCTGCATCTTTTGTGTATTTAATTTGGAAAAATGGATTCCATATTTGGAATCAGTGGGTCCAAATTATGTTAATAGGCTACTTTTTATTTTTGGGCATTGTGAATAGTAACTACGGTAAATTTTATTTACTATAGTTAAAGGTAAATCGGGTAATTAAGGGTAAATATAAGATTATAAAATTACCCTAACACTTGTAAAATTTCTATTGGATGGTTAAAAGTAGACCCATATAACCTAAGAGTCGGATTAGATACATTTTATGGACTTTTTTCCATGAAAATAATTTAATTACTATTAAAACCAAAGAATGTGACAATATGTCACTTTCTTAAATCTTATTAGTACAATAATTTTAATTTAGTGATAAACTTCATGAATCTTCGAACATGAATAGTCTATAGATAGATAATACAAGTTTCTACATCATAGGAATTTATTTATAATTTTTAGAGATTAAATAATTATCATTTATTATGAAACAAATATGATGCAGTAATTGTCTTATTAATGAAATATTGACATAATTGATGTTATAAATGCCCAAATAAATGTACTTTGAGACTTTTTATGACTTAAATTAATTTTATAGGTTAATAGGATATGTTATGGTATATATAAGTAAATTGTTTCTAACTTATCATTCTGTTTTGAATTTTATAAAAATCATGTACCAAATAGTGTCAAAATTGACATAAATTAGTTTTTAAAACAAATATTATATTATTAGTTGTTATTTAATTCTTAAAAATATAATACTCGGCAAAATGACTTAGATAAGGATAGATATATTAATAATAAACAACTTGGGGTTCGTTTGGCTTGTTATGATCTGTTTATTAACCATATAGTGTAAGGAAACAAAAAGACACGGTAAAAGTTAAATTATTTAACTTAGAGTTAAATCTAATTGATAAGGTTAAAATAATAACCTAAACTTGTCTAAATACTATTTTATGAGATGATTTTGACCCATCCCCACTTTATCTTCGAAATAAGACCCTTTGGAACCATTATAAACCGAATTTGACCTTAATATAAAATAATATTTTGAGATTTTCCTAAGGTGCCCCTCTCCTCCCTTATAAAAGGACACCTCCTCCCTCTCTTCCTCACACCACATTGAGCCTTCAAGCTCGCCCAACCCCTGAAAAATTCTCTTCTCCACTCCACTAGTATCATCCTAGAGGTCCTGGTATTATTCAAAGACCATACTTATTTCATTAAGTGGAGGTTAAGAAAAGGCGCGTCAAAAAGAGGTAATATCCATTACCGATCTTTTTCAATTTCTTTCTTCTTCAACTTCTTCTTCTTTAGTTGTTTCATGATAAGTAATAACATAAGTATTTCTTATAAACTGATATGTTATTATAAATATTAAACAACTATAATTAACCTTCTATCCATCCTACGGAAAAAGGAAATCACCGCGCGTGCGTACGTACGGAATACCGTCTCCACGCCGTGGTGTAATCTATTTTCTGCCACCACCTTAATTGGATGGATATAATGGTGTAATGAGTAACTATATATGATTATTATAAAGTGATATTGATACTGAAATAGTATACATACACTTCAACACAAGTTCACGATCATGAAAATGATATCATCGCTCGTGCGTATGTACGGACTACCGTCTCCACGACGCGATGTGATTCATTCTCCACATTAACCATTCATGAATGATTATAAAGTATATATAATGAATAATAATGAAATAAATGAAATGTTAAATCTACTGGATTTATGTATATATATATATATATGTATGTCATCTACTTACTTCCATTCAAGACAATAAGGGAAGGAAAACAACGTTCATGCGTACGTACAGACTACCCTCTCCATGAACGGTGTGTTTCATTTCATTTATCTATCTATTATATATATATATATATATATACTGAATATATATGATATATAAATCATGTTTTATATTCTGGAAGTATGTAAATCATGATATAAGTAATAATAATGTCAAGAACAACAAGTCCAAACACCTACGATAAATGAAACGATTTTACCCAAAACGCTTCTTTAACATGGAATTTACAAATTAACGGGTAATATAAAGTCATAAGTGAACCATATATGACATCATAACAATGAATATGATTCTTTAATAAGTTAATGACATTATTTAAATCATTATACATGAGTTTTGGATACGTACAAAGCATATCAGACATAAGGTAAGGGAAATATCATAATCTTATTTTTATCTGAGATTGTTTATACTTTGGTATTTACTGGGGTGTATTTTATCATCCACATCCATGTTTCCTCAATATGTAATATTATTTCCATCCATATACAATTTTTTAAATCCAATTTTACCCTTCGGTGAGTTTTTAATAAAAGATATGAAAGGAATCTTTTGTCGTTTTTCGTACGAGGTACTTTTTGACTTTTCTGAAAAAAGTACGAAGAATGTTTTTTTAACTTATACGGAATGAATGGATTTTTAAAACATTATTTAAAAAAATATTCCTTTACAAGTTTTCAAGTTTATTTTTAATCAACTTCTTTTATTTTAAAATTTTATGACATGTTAAGAAAGGAAAAGTGTTTTTGAAGTAGAAAGGATATTTTCCTCAAGAATGAAGTTCAAGTATTTTATCAAAATTATTTTCCATCTAAGATAATAAAGGGTTCTGTTTCTATCACTATTATTACATGGATTTTATTATGTTGTGATGGAAATATTTTTATGAATTCTTATATCTTATATGAATTGTTTTATGATGTCAGGATGTTTAAAGATTCCCATTTTTATTACATGGGTTATGCAATGATGTATGATTTATGATTTTGTGGCACACATAAGAATGGTATCATTATGAGATGGGTGGGACCTATATCTCCCTATAATTCATTTGGTAAAGATTTTATATCTCATGATATAGACATGGCTGTAATGGTAGGTTATACCGGTTCAGTGAAACAGGACTGAAACGAGGGTGACTCGGTTCAGAAATGGACTTTGTCCACTAAGATAGTCTTGGAAATGAGTCTTGACTAATAAGATATGATTCTATATGATTATGTGTGTATACCACAAAGTTTCATGTTTTCAGTTATGATTATTGGGATTTCATTTCACTACTATGATTTATCCCATGTTATGAAATTATGCTCTCTTTTGAAGGTTAAGATTTCCAAAATGTTATGTTCTTATGAATATGATGTGATTGAAATTTCTTTTTCTTACCCTTACTGAGCATTTGAGCTCACCCTTTTATGTTTCTTTTCCCCAGGATATAAAGAAAGGTTTTAGGTAAAAAAAATGAAGATCTTTATGGGAGATGTTGAAGATATTTCCCCACGATTAGAAGATTATATTCCGAGTTTCCGAAGACACTAAACTATTATGATCCTTGTGTGTGTGTTTTTGTTATGTACTAAGTATTCCGCAAAAGTAATGTAATGTCCACGTACGTCAGGCTTCGAGTCTCTACATACCTCATACTACTATCTTCTTTATCATTTTTTAATAAACCCATTTATTTTTCAAGAATCTTTTCCCCACTTGGCTGTCAATCATCACCCACGTTCCGGAAACTTGCAAGAAATAAATTTCACCCCCATGGAAAAATCACACTACTACAAGTATTTGAAAATCCATTCCTCTTACAAAAATTTGGGCTCTCTATAATCTATTATAAGAAGATAGCTCACTTTACCATCATACCTTTACATTGATTTCCTCTCTTTGGTAGATCTTTATAGTTACCCCTAAGGATGATCTCCCTCGGACATTTAATGTTTTTGTTCATACATTTAGAAAATTATCTCAATAACTTGAAGTCCTTCACCTATATAATATATCAATTAATGGAAATAAAAGTAGTTCATGACCTCCTTTTATTACAACCTCTATATAAATTAGTGATTCAGGAAGTTATGTGCTTCCAAAAATATCTAAAGAATCAAATTTTAGATTTCCTACTAGCCGAACCACATCTCTAGATGATATATTTCTTTCATTATAACTCTATATAGGGTTATGTTACTTCTATATGATCCCTTATATGATGATCAAATTTCAACTTTTAATAATTTTCACAACATTATTGTCATTGATTCAAAATCAAAACTCTTCTCTAACATAGTCAAAAAAGTAATATTCTAGGGACTTAGTCTCAGGATTTTATTGATATTTGGAATTATCATGGGCAAAACTGATATCCATGAATTATTCAAGGTGGTTTAAATATAACATTTTTCCTCAAAAATATATATTTGAATGTTTTATTATGATTTGACATAATGGAAATTTGTTGATTAAATAATACACATATTTCACTACCTCCACCCAAAAAATTATTGGGGATCCCTATGTGAATCCTCATAAATCTATATATTTTTTCAAGAATTAATTTCATTATATATAAAACACTATTTTGTCAAAGGGTCCCTAACATGGTCTTCTCAAATCAAATTCTCTTCACCCACTCGAAAACCATTGACACTCTACATCCATAATACCAACCATTGTTGCGATATAAGCCCTTTGATTTTATTTTGACCACCTTTTCCAATACAGACCTACACCAGATAAATTACCCAAACATCATGGACGTCTATCTTTGAAAGTGAACCCACACATTAATTATGGAATCACTGATTAATGTGGTGTAGAAGATATAAACTTCATGAGAGTTCACTCGAACCAGACCAAGAAGGTTTGTGTGAACCAAATATAACTTCTAATGCTTTATCTCATTCCCATAAATCTAGAGTTTCAGCATCCCATACATCCCAAAGATACAGTGTCTACATATTCTATCCAAGGTAAAAACATTCCTAATACATGTGCTAGTTATTATTTTCATACCTTTATCAGGAATATTCCCTATATTGTAATAAAAATTATTAATGAATTTTAAATCATTTGAATATAATGATATTTTATATATTCATATATGGTAGAATTTCCCATACCACTCTCCTCTTTAAAATAACTATGGTACCGTGTGAAATCATGAATAAAATTTGTGTGGAAATTACAAAGATACATGTATATTCAACTTGGCCCAATGAGATTTTGTTTTTACTTAACCCTGGTTTATTATATATATCCTTTAACAGTAGAATACTTCAATTACTTAACAAGATTAGAACATCTCTATTACTAATGATCTTGAGAGATATATAATCTATAAGTTGTTCTTTTAAATGTTTTCTAGAATTATATTTTCTCATTCTTCCACATAGATGTGAAATGGAATAACGAATTAGAGTTTATCACCTAAGACTATAATAAACTAGTAGTAATCAAGAGAAAGGTGTTCTTATATTTAGAAAATAGGTTTACAAAATTTATTTGAGATACATGTTTTCTGTAATTTTATGTTTTTTCAATATAATTATTTTTGAGGTAGGATTTTCTACCATAATTTCCTCCTATGTGAGTACTATCCCCTAAGCTACTCATACTCTAGACTAAATTTACATTCCCATTCTAGTTACTTTTCCATACAGTTGGATGTCGTCTTACATAAACACTTCTTACGTTCTACAAAGATAAAAGGACCCCTTTCTGTTGAATTTATTCATTTAAAATTTTGTACCTGAAATCCATGAAACTGAGGTTATCCATTCTGCTAGAGTTACTTTGAGAAATCACCATAACATCCTCATATTTAGTGAGTGAGTAGATTATCAAAATAACCCACTTTGCTTCCATGATATTTTCCTTTATATACTAAAACTAGCATCGGATCATTTTAATGTTACTAATGTGATGAGTAGCATAGATACCTTAAAACATAATCATGCTTAATATTATCCTATAAAATAATAACTTGTTCATCATTATTTTTTTCCATACACATCAATGGGGGTATTCATGCGTTTTGAAGTAGTTTTCACAATCTTGATGTTAAATCCCACATTATAAGTGAGTGACGAATGAATTTACTGTAGATCATTCTTATAAATCATCTCTAAATCATTTATTTTCATTGATTATGTCTTGGAACCTACTAATGGAAGGTAAATTAACCCTTAAAAATTGAAATCTCTAATATATATATTTCATAGACTAGAATAAGTTCCACTAAACTTTTCCATCATGACATAGTTTTACCAGACATCATTCATTTATAACTTGAAATCTCCCACTAATATTAGTCAACATAGAGTTATTTGAAATTAATTTATTTTTGATATTATCCTATAATGTAAATTGAAAAAATATTCAACTAAACAGAGCTTAAAAACACCTTCACTAGGGATTTATGATCATAAAAACACACTCCAAAATTTATCTCTAATTCACCTTTTTTGGTCTACATATATTGTTCGATAAAACCACAGATTACAACTACATAATAGTATATGACATGGAATAATTCCCTAAATGAGAGATTGTGCATTGATTTTGAAAATTTGGAAGGGTAGAACAACCAAACCACCACACCCATAATGTAAAACCACAGAACAAGTGAACATACCAGGCTATTTGAATCAATTATCAATTGATAAAAATAAAACATCACAAGGGTAAACATAATTAACATGATTTAAAATTATATACTAATGTAAATGGGGAATGTGTTTTCACATTTATTTCACTAGATGATTTCAACATGTTGTGTATAGATTATAAATAATCCACACTACTTGTAATACCTCCCAACTATTTTTTTCTTATACTTCATTCATTTCTTCATAAGATGTACAACACCAAAGTCTATTTATATAGGAATGGATTCTAATTGGTCAAATAACCCACCAATTCGACTAGATTATACTGTAAATTATTTGACACTCCCAAATATCTCATAGGGTATCCCTTCTATCCTATCATTTGTTTAATGATCCTCCAATAATCTGATCCACTACACCCATTGACTTAAAATAAACTTTATCCCCTGGAATCACCCTCTAATTAAATTATATTGTAATATGATATTATACACATAATTCTATACACATCATCTATCCAATAAACCTTCTTTTTTTTCAACTCAACCATCCCTTTAATCAATCATAAATTAGAACTCATGGAGGTCCACAATGCATTGGGTCTAATTCAAATGATAGAAAACATTTTTCAGATCCAAGGATACCCCCCCCCCCAACAATCAAAACAATTCTCCTCTATCTTCAGTCCAAATAACCCCCCTCAAAGTTATACATCCCTTGAGAGATTAAAATTTCTCATATTTTACAAAATTTTAATTTCATATGAAGAAAATTTATTTTTAACCCTTAAAAAATAAATCCAAAGTTAAATATCCCAAAAACATGAGCAACATAGTCAAAATCTAGATTTAAAGGGGGAGAGGAGATTTTACAAGCCTCCTCAAGTTATGGGATGTTTCTATACATAAATATTGAATTGATTATTCTTAAATACTTATTTGGACAATGGTTTTTCAAATATAAATTCTAATAATTCGGTTTTTCCAATATACTCTATCTTAATTATTCCTTACTCCACCACTTATTCGATAAAATTATATTTATTGTCAATATATTATTTATGTGAATGTTTCACAATATTTGTCATCAACTAAATTATATACATGTTTCCAAAATAGACACTCATGTGCTTCTTCACATCTTCTCTGAGACCCTCCAATCATTTTTTCAATCACAATTATTATGTGCAATATTTTTTGGCTAAGAATTATTATTCTATAACTATGTAAATAGAGGCTATATATTGATTCTCTAAAAACCTATAAATACACTTTATTCATATAATTTGTGATTATTTTCTTGTATATTTTCAATTAACAACATTTGTAGTCCATTCCAGTTATATATATATATATATCTGTGTGTGTGTGTGTGTTTCATTTTCATTCCATGCAAAATTAACCAAACCATGATTAATTGTTCCTTGAATGTACATTATAGTTCATTTACTAATTATGAGGTGATACAGTTGAGAAAACAATGAAAAAATACATGAAATAAAAAATGATAAATTATATCCCACCATGTCACTTTAATATTCAAAAAGCATTCAATCACCTTCTAGTATAATGTGGGATAAACTAATATACCATCTCCATGATTCTAGAGAATATTTCCAATTATAATTCCCATATAAAATAGATTATTTTATTGAATTTTAAATGTTAATAGTAGTTATCTTGTATATTTTACATGTGAAACAAAATTTTATCCCACCTCCCAATTTACTTATATCCTAATAGAGTATATAAAATCGTAAATCATTGGAATTTTACACTGTGAGATAATTAACTAAATACAATCTTACACTGATTTCATCCTACCACAACCAAATATAATTCCATCAATATATATTTTCAATATAAAGTAATCTTACTTGTTTTATTCCATATATTATTTATTGTCTACCCCACTTCTTCTAAATTCCACCATATTCATGAAATCATCTAATCAATTGTGTCAATATCTTGGTGCATATCTAAAATTTTTCAACAACTTCCTTGAACCCAACACATTTTCTTTATTCTAATTAATATGTAAATCAATGTGTTTATAAGTATACATGTCCTCCTCGATCACTCTTTATAATAACAATTTCTTAATATCTAGTTGATATAATTTGAAATTTCTTGTAATAAATAAAACTCGTAAGAGTCTTTTTAATTCATGTTTTCCACTAATGTGAATGTTTATTTCATATGATTTTTTTCATAACCTTTTAAAACTATCCATTACATGTTTCAAATATCTTCTCCATACACATCATATTTTCTTTTAAACATCCACTTCATTTTATTGATATTTTCATCTTCTCGCCTCTTCATCGGGCCCAATATTTGATTCTTACTTATTGTATCCAAATCCACATATATATTTTTGATCCATACCTTTTTGTTTTTATATTTCCTAAAATGATTATGAATCCACCCATGATAATAAATATTTATGAGCTATATTCCACATCCTCTAATTTTTTATAGGATAATATTTATCAAAGATAATATTATATTTATTGAATTTTCCTAATCAATTCATATATTTTGTTGATAGTTGATTCTCTTTCTAAAGTTCTTCACTAAACAATTATATCTTCAAATTGACCTCTCATAAAAGATTGTGTAAGCCATCATAAATTATATTTGTACCATCTAATGAATCAAAAATTTAACAAAAATTCAAATTTATATATTTATTTCTAGTTTTTTCATTAAAAACATTGACATCATTTCTCTCAATGATCATGTACAACCTCTTTTTCAATAAGTTGTGGGATTTAATATTGAATGAGTAAAAAAATAATATCCCTTAATATAAAATATCTCTTCATTTACAATGATTTATATCTTATTTTAAAATATATAACACTCTCTAAAACACTTTAAAAGTATTTTAGTGATTGATTCCACCCTTTACACTTTTCATGGTACTTATTTTTCCCCTTGAGTCATAGAAAATCATTATGTTTTGTATACATCATCAATTATACCACATTTTTAGTAGTATCAATAGATTCCACTATAGATGAGTATTATTATTTATATATTATTCACCATTATATCCTTACTTTATATAACATAATTGTTTATGGTGTTCTCAGCAATGAGACTTCATGATTGATTCCATGATAATTTTAATCACATTACACCTCACTAGTTACATACATTGAACCATTATATAGTAAAAAAAATTTACCACTCCTTCTATTAAATTCTCAACTCATTTTTAAAACAACTTGAAATAATCAATTAAATCTATATTTTATGTATTAATATGTTATAACACATTATAAATTAAAAATAAACAAAAAGGATGAAGTATCTCACACCATGTCTTCCAAGATCATTCCTAAGACTACATTGATAGGTTTGAATTATAATCAATTGGTTAGAATCAGATTTGACATTTTATTGGTAAGGATTGGTCACTATTTTCCATTATACAGATGCATCGTGAGTCCTCTCTCAATCACATCTCGGATTTAGAATAGATTCCAAAGTATTAACAATGAAACATTCGACTTGATTTTTTGAGGAATATATAATAGAATCTATTTATAAATTATACTTTTTCTTTTTTCAATGTGGGGAAATTAATTCTTCTTATTATGAACAAGGTATATGATACTATATGTTATCTAACATTTGATAAAAAACTTTGCACCCCTAACATGGATCAAAAATAACAATTCTATGGATTGAGACTTTGAACCCTGATTCATATAGTTTATTCCTTCTCAAAATATAGTTTCATAGAACATACACATAAATAAATTCAATATTTTCTGTCCATTTCCATATATATTTTTTCTCAAATTTATTTAATTTTTAATGCTATATTATTGAAAAAATGACTTGTTTTATTTGTTGTTAATTAAAATTATTCAATAGTTTTATGATTCAGAATATATGAGATGGATACCCACTATGTGGAATCATGGTGATTCCATTCTTTATTACATCAATAGAAATTTAATCCAGGATTTCATTCTCATTATTCCTTTTTTACTTCCATGAGATTCGTATTTGTGTCAATTCATGGGATTTCATTCCTAATTTCCCTCAGAAAAAGTTAGTGAGCTCATACTCCACTTCTTATAATGGGTAAAAACAATCCTAAAAATTAATCAAATCTACTACCATGTATCCATTCATCTTTTAATTTTTATAGTATTAATTTTGGAATCCTTCATTTCATGCAATCTAGAGCCTTGTGAATTTTTTTGTAAAAATGATAAAAATTTTAAAAAGTCATTGAATATCCAAGATAGTCATACAATTGTAAATTTATCAAGGTAGATATATTCTCTCATTCTATCTACATTCCTCTAGACTTTTATAAATTAATTTGGTTTTGATATGTTCTCAATGTTTGAGAGTAATCCAAAATATTTTGTTTCACATTTTATTTCACAATAATTCATTGGATTTTAGATGTATCATATTCAAAACCATGTTCAAATTTCCCATATAAATGGTCATTTTTTCTTAGAGTTTTTCAACACTTAGTGTACCTTATACTTCACCTTATATTTACTGCTTAATAGATCAAATTACAAATTGATGCTTTATTTTGTCACTGAATTCTTCCTCATCAAATTCAACCTTATTTTGTAACCTCGTAACAACCTCTTTAACTAATTCGACTCATTTTCCCATTATATTTGACCAGAACATTGAGTTAAAAATAATCCTTATTTTCTACTTTTACCATTAACTTAAAATCCAATATATCTCTATAATTATTTTAAGTATCCCAATGTTCTTCAAATATACCCCTTAGAAAGGTAATTTTTTCATTTACTTGGTAGATATATACTAAGTATTACTTAAGAAGTCTACCAATTAATCTATTTTATATCCACTGTAGATCTAGCTCCTCAGTAGCACCTTCATGTTCTACTATTAAGTAACTGACTCCATTTTTTGTTCTTCTTCATCAATTTTATCATTTCTATTATCAACCATTTCCATCATTATAACCTCATTATCTGAGATAATTTCAAAATCATCAACTTCCAAACATGCCTCATTTTCATCATTTTCTTTTCCCACCATTATTTTTTAAAACCATTTTTTAAATGTATTTCCATATTTACTGTTTCCCTTATGATGAAATTTTCACCACTATTTTGTTGTGAGTTAATCATAAATATATATTTAAACCTTCTCTGAAATATCACTACAATATTAATAAAATTTCACTAATTAAAACATATTGTAATTACCCTAAATTCACACTTCTATTTACATTTCTTGAAATCTTTCATCACTAATGAAAAAATTCCATCTGTGGAAACATTGTCTTTGTTTATAGTATCTTGAATATCAAGGATGTCTATAAATTAAAAATTCACAATACATTGATGATTAACATAATGTTTTCTATGAATTAAATCATTTTATTTATTCCACAAGCATACTATTAATATCATTAATGTTTTATTCTATAATGTTTACTTCTGTAAGGGTTGATACCATTGGATTATATAATGATTGAATTTTCATCACTCTTTCATGATATGTTAGGTCATCGATGAGTAAATTAATATATCCCATATATTTAATGAGATATTTAAAGAAACTATCAATGTTCTCATTTAGGAATATATTTTATTAATAGGTATGGGTCAAGGTCCCATTTTATTGGGATGGAAAGCCCTCTTTTTAACTATGTTGAGAGGTAACCCTTATTGAAAGAGATGTCCAAGTCACCTAGGGGACCAATAAAACATAGAATTACATACCAGTTTTTCCAAAGGCCTGTACGTGGACTAAATACCCTATGTGAATAATCTATTTCATTCCATATCATCTTTCATATATCACACCACCCCTTTCCAGTAATCATTACACAATGATCCCTAATATGAAAGTTTCATCACCCTACTACCATGAACCATTTAATTATCATAGGATAACACATTGTGGTAAGGAAATACACTGATCCACGATGTGGTAGTAGTGAGGGATGATAGGTTCCATCATCTCTATCTCTCATTCAAGCCACCCACCCAGTGAAGCCTAAAAGTTCCTCAGTTGCATCACTGACATGTTTCCTGGAATAATCAGATTAGTCACAAGTATAAAATTTCCCCTGGAAGGGAACCCCTAAATATAAAATCATTGGTATATTGGGATGGAATACTAGATATTAAGTATCAACACTCATATCTCTCTAGTCGAGGCTGCCCACTCGGTAGTGCCTTCCCACATTACCTTCCAATTGGGCTGAGCAATTCGTCTAGTCCTGGTAACTCCACATTCTTCCCCTTGGTATTTATTCTATAGGCATAATATCCAAAATCCATTCCACTATTAATAGATCAGATACATCGTGGCCTAATGTTCACAGATGAACCAAAGGACATGTGTCTTGTAGGATTAATTCTATTACCCAAAAACAAATTTCAGTGAATATTTCTATTGGTATAGTACCAATATAGTACTTGCTGTAACATATTATTTAGTAACATATAAATAAAACCTTCCTATTTGTTATCCTAGGACTTTTCAATTTAGTATAAAAGGGGTTTACCCCTTGGCAACACTTACCACTTTATCATTTTGTCAAATCGCTAAATAATGAAAACTATTAAGAAACACATGTAGTTTCTATTTGTTTACTATGATGTCAACTTAATAAATGATTGAATGTTTGTCCAAAATTTCATTCTCGCAAGTAAAATTCATCACTATCATAATTAATTTGTTAAATATATTTCTGTAATATTTATTGAACCATTTAATCACCATTAAGATGCTACATTTCCATTTTAGTCATAAACCTCTCTGTAACATCTTTTATATGAATTCTATGAGTATCAACCAAGTAGAATAATGTCCAAGATATTGAATATGAGAACAAATTAAATCATTATATATGTGGTAGTTTAATCCCCCAATTAATATATATAACATTATCTATTGTTGGAATTCTAAAAAAATAGATTTTATAAGATTAAACTTCATGGATCTAATAATACTTATTACAACAATAATCTAAAATGAACCGTTAGAGTGGTGGGTGGGGGTTTTGGGTGGGTAAATTTGAATATTATGTTTTTCTTATATTTTATTGGATATATTTATCACATTAGAATGTACCCTAAAAATTTATTATTTTTTTCATACATTGTATCAAGATATAGAAAACAAATGCAGCGACATAAAGATTTTACCTGGTTCACCTTGATGGGAAAGTATAGGGACTGTATATCAAAATTTTATTGATGTACCAGGGGATATAACTACTCATTATAGTTGGATATAGGTATTTATAAAAATTCACTATTGATCTGAGAGAATATTTTAATTTGGATCTATCCACTAACTATTTCAAAGGGTATTTTAATGATTTCATGAATTGATGATCACTCACATGTATTTTTCACATTGAATTAAAATGAAACAAAAATGTTTGTGTTGAGATTTTTTCTATTTATTTTAATATTTTAAATGAAACCCATAATAGTGGTAGGTTCACTCAATTCAACATATCTATTAAATTGTTTCACCATACCTTTCCTTCTATTTCTTAACTCCTCCAACCTAAAGAGTGATATATCACAATATGTTCTCCAAAACATTTCCACATGACTTTTTTAAATTTTATGTTCAAACAATAAATTATTTTTGACTATGTAAAACATGATCCCCTAAAATCCAGGATGGTTTTTATTTTTGAAAATTCTTCAATTTACCAATTTGATTGTGTAGCTGACTTCATCAATGCATGATGATCATAAAAATTCTTAGAATATGGAATGATTTTATTCACTCTGATGTGATCATAAATCAATATAAAAAACACAATATCTAGGTGAAATATATTTTTTATATTTCTAAAATACCTTATCGTGGTCCACACATATTTTTTTAGAATTTAAACATGTTGTAGTGTGTTCCTTTAGCTATTTAATATCCATATATGTATTAGTTTTCAATGAATTGTAATCAATTATTACCCAAAAATCTTCATATCTAGAAAAGTTCATTATAAGTTACGGATACCTAATTAATATACTATTGTGGTGTAATCCTATGTGTTTTCATGTGATGCATTTTACAAGATTAAATAGATCCATACCTTATTTCTGTAGGTAAAAGTTTTACAATGATACTTAATCATAAAATATCACTCAAATCATTCATATATACTATTTTCATCATTATTATGAGTGTGGTGACTAGAGTTCTTAATCCATCATAGAATAATATTCAATTAAAATTCATGAGGTTCTCACTATTTCATGATTTCTTCCACATTGCACTAACTGGATCCCTATAGTGAGGCTCTTTTACATTAATATCTAATTATTCCCATCCAATAACATCCATGACACGGGATATATGATTACACAATTACTAACCTCTATTATGAAGAAAAACACTATAAAACCCTAGAGTTTTTCTAGGTCTTCTACAACCATCTCCAATCCTTATGTAATCGCATATATCACATAAAATTATTTGATTCAATCCATGGTTGAAAAAAATACACCTACCAATCTAAACTACCTGGTTCCATAATTCTATGATTTTAGTTAATTAACATAGAAAATTACAACCATGGTTCCAATCCATTAGATCTTTAAATTATTGAGACCTAGATTTTGATTGTCCTTTAATTTATATTTTGAAGTTTTGATGTTTTTTGGGATTTGTTTTATAGAATATTGTGGATAAGAAGTTATATTAAAATTAATCTTTTAGTATTAAAAAACATACTATAATATGTTATCATGGAAGAATTTTTTTTATTGGGAGTTGAGGAGGAGGATTTGATGAATCATGATGTTACAATAGATTCATTACATCGTGAATTATCTCACTAATAAGTGGTGTAATGATTTATAATATATTTCCATAAGCTATAAATTTTTTTTGTTTCTTTTTGTCATGGGGTTTTTTTCATGTTAATATTTTTTTTGATTTCATTAAATTGTGGTTTATATACTATGTCCTGATTTCATTTGTTGTACCATTATTTGGAATGATAGATTTCATGATTTAGTTATGAGGAAATTTTTAAAATTAAAGGAAGAAAGGGATACATGATTTTGATTATATATTAAATCATTTATTATATAAAAATATTATGTCATTTTATAGTTCATTTATGTAATTAAATAAAAATTATTTTGACTACATGTAATATGGGGATATAAAAATAATTCACTATTTTTTTAGGTCTCATTCATTGACCCCCACCCACTATTTTACAGTAATTATTTACATGAAATAATGAATTATGGATTTTAAATTTTATTTATAAATTCAAGTGGTTTTTTAAATATAATATTTTTTTTCTTGATTCCTCTGTACTATTGAAAATTCTATGGATTTTCTATATTTTATGGAAAACATTTTTGTTCATATTTAATTTCCTCATCTATTCAAGAGAGGGTTAAAATTATTATGTTATTTATTTATTGATCAAACCAAATTAAACATATTTTCCACATTCATGGGGTATCTAAAGTTCTATTTGAATAATTAATGTGATGAAGTACTAATTTGGGGTTCACAATTATAGATTTTTTAAAATGGCTATTTTTTCCATGATATTCCACTCGTTTTGGTTTCATAAGTTTTTGAGAAAAGTTCAAGGTTGGAGATTTTTTTCACTTTTATTTTATGTTTTTGAAGTGTTTTAAGAATTATTTAGTTTTTATGTTGGTAAATTGATGATATTTACCATAATAATGATAAATAATTGAAATTTTTTAAGATGAGTTTGGTCTAAATATACATTACATGTCCTATTTATTGTTGTTTATGTTTTTATTTATTATTATTCTAGTATGTTATTATGATTAAGAATATTGTTAATTTAAATATCCCTATTTTATATTAGTAAATAAAATTGAATCATGCTAATGTTATTAAAATTATAAAACTATAATTAATTTCTTATTTTGTAGGGAATGAAACTATAATTTGATAAAAAAATATAAATGAAGTAAAATTTTATTTGTTTCTTATTGTAATTGAATAGTGTTTCAAAAATTTATAGTATATATTTTTTTGTCAGGGGTGGAGATTTTGATGTGTCTTATTTTTGTAATAGATGATATGTAATGGATGTGGTTTATTACTATGGTATCATACTGTCGTTGTTTTTGTTAGTGTTTCAGGTGTGTGGTAGAGGCCCTAAATGTATAGTATTTATTGAATTATATATGAATTTACATAATGAAAAATGTGAATGGGTTTATAATAGAATAAGATTATGTGATGAATGAGTTAAATTAAAGTGGTTTAAATATTTTGTTCTAGTTTGAATATAAATAATAATGTAGAAGTGATTAATTTTAAATCCTCGTTATTGGGAAATAAATAGTCTAAGGTGTAATAATGTGGTTAATAATTAACATTTTCCAAATTAATAATAAAATATGATACACAAAGAATATGTGTGGCTACTATGACGTAGCTTTCAAGCTGTATTTTTGCCATGTTGTGTGTCTAAATGTGGCAGTAATTATGGTCATTATATGGTTGTGATAATGTGAGGATGGTGTGAGTTTAAGGAGTTGATTTATTAGGATGTGAACAATAGAATAGGAAATGTACATTGTTATATATATATATATATATATATATATATATATCCAATTTTGTTTTTTATTTGTTAAGAATTACCACCCGAGACAAGTAGCTTGTCTAATTCCTATATGAGGTTTTGTGTATAATGTGAACTCTGAAAATCTATGATATGGATGATATGGACATATGACAACTCCCTTCACCCTCCCTCTCTTCTATTCATAGTGTGGTTATGTAGTGATGTGGAATTGATGTGGTGATATGGTATGGCTATGATGATGATATGATTATGTGTTGGTTTATTTGTGTTATTGTTCAATCAATAAGGTTTCCTTCTAAATTTTCCATTCCTTCATGATTGGGGATATTGTCGAGTCAATAAGTATTATTTATTACTCCATCATTCCATCATGTTTTTAAATTAAAAACACCATATCTTATGGAAAATTTAATTTACCCTATGCTATACTTTTCTAAGGAAACATTCCTTCCCCAAGGAAATTTATCCTTACCATTTTTTTTTATTAATATAATTTATAAGTAGAAATATCAGTTTCGTATCCAAAACCACGGAATCTTAAAACTAATTATATTTAGAGCATTCTGTTTCCAGGTTCCAAATTCAGGTTCCGAATTCTATGAATTCAGACTCCTAAGTTTCAATGTTTATACTCCAAGCTCTCTGAATTCATACTCTTAAAATTATGAGTTCAGACTACAAGTTCTCTGAATTCAGACTCCAAACATTCTGAGTTTAGAATCCAAGTTCTCTGAGTTCACACTCTAAAGTTTCAAAACTTCAGACTCCTAATTCATATGAATTAATACTCTGAACATTGTTAGTTCAGACTCTTTATTCTTAAGAATTTAGACTCCAAACATTATATGTTCAGACTCTTAATTACCTTGAAATATAGACTGAGGAATTCTATAGAATTCAGGTTCTGAATACCATTGAAGACAGAAATTTGAATATCTATGTGTTATAGGCACTGAATGGTTTTTTGGTTTGACTCCGAACTTTAATTTTTCCTTACACTCTGATAAAATGAATTTGGTTAAGAAACCATGTTTTTTATGCTTGTTTGAGTTATTAAATGATGTAATGCATTCAGTTACAAAGTAACAATTTTTTCAGTGACACGTATACATGTACCTCCAATATTCAAGTAAAACTATGATCGTTGGAGTAGGGAGACAACCGTTGATGTTGTACCTATAAATACTAGCTCATTTGAGAAATCCCTACATAGTTCTATGATTCTAGAGATTATATGTTGTTGAAGTGATCTATAGAGAGAGAGAGATGCTATTTTGGCTCTCAGTGCTCCGTGCAGATGTTGTGAACAACTTTTTCGGGTGTGAACAACTTTTCCAGACTTGCTACATGCAGGCTCTGATCGTGCTGATCTTGGGCTTCCGAGTTTGGAAGATATAGGTTTCGATTTCCTTTTAAATCGAGAGCTTGTAAGGATAGAAAGACAGACACCGATCATCGGATTGATGGCCTACCAGGGTTTGGGTAAGACAGACTTTTGTGAATGTGTAAATCAAGGGACCTTTATCCATGGTTTTTGGATAACCTACACTTTGTGTTAAAAGATTTCTATACTTGTTACTTGTACTATTTCAAGTTTTTTTTCTTCTGTATTTTGTTTGTAGAGGAATGTTTATCTATCTTAAACATTCTTACATTTTAACTCTGATTAAATTAGGTTTTATACGCTTTAAGGTAGAATCATTGTTGTTTTTAACTATTGTTATATTTCATTTCTGGAATCCCATTTCCGCAATCTTATTTTTGGAATTACATTTCCCAAATATAGAATGTTTTTAGAACATAAAGGTGTTGTGAATTTTGATTATACAGAATTTATTTAAGGAATTTTTAATGTATACAATTCACCCCCACCTCTTGTATATGAACATCTAAATTATCATTTCTATACAACAATCAGTATCATATCGATCCTACAATTGGTATCAGAGCAGGTCTCTGAAATAATCATAAACACAAATAAGTTTTCATGCTCATGTTTTTCATTGTTCTATATTTTCCTTGCTTAGGGTATTTTTATCCTTGTTTACTAACTTTTATTACTGACATGTTTGGGTGTAAATGATTTCATTATGATGGCCGGAATAAACGTTGGATCCATAGACAACATAAATCCTAATATACCACCTATTTTTTATGGGAATGATTAATAATATTGGAGAGATCGTATGTAGACTTTTGTTATTAACACTGGATTGGATAACTTTGTTATTATTAATGGAGATTATAAGATTCCTCATATGGAATTCGGGAATTTTAATTATCAAGAGAAGTCAGAAAATCAACTTAACTATAAGGTACGTAATACTTTTTTGTGTTCCATGACCAGAAAAATATATAGCCATATTTCTTCTTGTGAAGCAGCTAATTGTATATGGAAGAATCTTGAAGTCACACATTTTGGTACTTCCAAGGTTATTAAAACCAGAAGATCTATGCTTACAACTTAGTTTGATGGCTTTTGATTTCCTTATGCAGAACCTATATGAAAGGTACAATGGATATTTATGACTATTGTAAATAGCTTAAAATCCATGGGATAAAATGTTTTGGATGGTGAGGCACTTGTATAAAATATCATTGAAATCATTCTTAATGAGTGGGAATAAAAAAGAATAACTTCAGATGTGAATAAGAAAGTCACCAAGATTTATTTAGATGAACTTTTTGGAACTCTTCTTCAATATAAGACTAGAATGAAAAGAGACGATGATAATGTTAAGAATAATAATAGGAATGGAGGAGTTTCTTTTAAAACTACATTTAAACATATGAAAGATAAAACTCCAGAAAGAGTTACAAGAATAAAGTCCATGAAACTTACTATGTAGTCAGAATCTAGTGATATAGAAAAATCTGAGAATTAGTTAGCTAATCTTTCTCAGAGAATGAACATGATATTAGCACAGAAAAACTATAAAAATATGTCTAAGAAGAAATACTACAATGAAAATAAATATGTGAATGTTAGTTGTTATGAATGCAGAAGAACATGTCATATCAGACTTGATTTCCCTCTTCTGAAAAAGAAGGATAAGAGGGAAATGAATTTAGAAAGAAACAAGAAGAATTTTTACCATTCTAAGCACAAGAAAACTCTTATAGAAAATGACATTTGGAGTGAAAGTTGTGGAGACTCTTATGAAAGTGAATCTTCTGAATATGAATCATCGTCACAGTAAATTATCAGATTCATTGCTACTACTAATTTACCAAATACATGTCATATGTTCAAGGTACGCTCTACTAAGGCTTTAACAAATTTATCTCATGATAAGAATTGTTATTATGAAGATAATACTTCTAATGAATACAATTTATCTTTAGATAATTAATAAATATCTTCCTATGAAGAAGTATCTAGATTTACCAAGTTTTTAAAAGAAAAACTATTATAAAATTTCGAAGTAACTAGACAATGCAAATACTAGAGTCGAAATTCTTACAAAATAGATTTCAGACATCAGTATAGAGCCTGAAGATAAGGATGAGCTCCTAGAAAAACATTCTAAAGAACTTAAGGAAGTAAATTATAAAAAGGAATAACTTTTTGAATATCTTAAGAAATTATTTAAAAAATAAGCATTTTTTGTAGAAAAATCTAACTCTAAGGAAATAATTATTGAGGATAGAAATTTAGTCCTAAGGATAAAATCAAAAATATATTCCCTTAAGAATCTTCTTGAAAATTTTACTTCTGGTAAAAAAACAATGACAAGATTTATTCTAAAATTAGACCTCAGAAAAATACTTATGGGGTAGGTTATACTCATAGAAAACCTATTTTGAAAAAAAAATAATTTTATTCCATCCAGAGCCCCTGTTTGTACTAAATGTCATTGTGGTGGGCATTGGAAGAAAAACAATTCATTAAAAAATGTTTAATCTATTGGGTTTCATAAAGATTATTTTTCTAAAAAAATGTGGATACCAAAAAATTTATTGTCTGACAATTCCAGATCCAAAAAATTTTGGATTCTGAAAGTCTACCGATTTTTTTAGGAAAATAATGATAGTACCAAAAACAATACATGGTACATGGATAGTGGATGTTCTTGGCATATGACTGGTAAAAAAACTTCATTGAAAAGACTATCAGGACGAATGGAGGAAAAGTAAATTTTATAGACAATGCGAATGGATAAATTATTTGTATAGGTAACATTGTTCTTCTTGGGGAAACATTGATTTAAAATTTATTCTTTTTTAAGGGTCTTAATCACAACCTCATTAGAATAATTAAATTATGTGATAAAGGTTACCTTGTGAATTTTAGGAATGACAAGTTCTTAGTACACAATTCCAAGGAAGAGTTTATCCTTTCTTCCAATATGCAAGAGAATATTTACACGCTAAACATAGAAGACCATAGAAGCCAAGATCTACCTTGGCATAGTATAATGGAAGACCATTCTTGGTTATGGAATAGAAGGTTATCACACTGTAACCTTAAGAACCTATGAAAACTCTCTATGAAAAGACTAGTTAAGGATCTACCAGAACATAGACTGGATTCATCAGTAGTCTGTGATCCTTATCAATATGGCATGAATCATAAATCATGTTTTCAATTAGTAGGTGATGTCTCAAACCTTGAATCATTACAGTAAGTGCATATGGATCTTTTTTTTCAATACAAACTGGATTCATTAGAAGAAAATATTATCTATTTTTCATAGTTTATGATTACACTATATTTACGTGGGTCTATTTTATAGAAAAGTAATATAAAGATTTTTCTTATGTTAAAACATTTAGAGCCCAAGTTAAAAATGAGAAATCCTTCCTTTGATAACTATTCACAGTGATCATGGAGAAGAATTTCAGAATTCTGACTTTGAAACATTTTATAGTACAAAAGGCATTACTTATAACTTCTCTGCACCCAGAACACCTCAACAAAATGGATTTGTTGAAAGAAGAAATAGAATTCGTCAGGAGATAACAATAACCATGTTGAGTAAATATTCAGTAGCCAATTTTTTTTGGGATGAAGTTGTATAACTAATTGTTATACTATAAATTTTGTTTTTATTATACCTTTTCTTAATAAAACTCCTTATGAGTTATGGAATGGTAGAAAACCTAGACTTTCCTACTTCAAGGTTTTTTTGCTTCAAATCATTTATTTTGAATACTAAAGATAATCTATTCAAATTTTCACCAAAAACTGATAAAATAATTTTCTTAGGGAACTCCTCAAATTCTAAGGCTTATAGAGTTTTCAACTAAAATACTTGTACTATTGAAGAAACAGTGCCTATAAAATTTGATGAAACTGATCCGTTTGTTTTTAAACAACCTAAACATACATCTTCGGATGTGTTTTTAAAAAATGTTTATCAACCCATGTTAGAAGATCCTTCTGATAAAGAAAATGTTCAAGAAAATGATTCTGAAGCACTTACCACATAAGTCTTTCTACCCTATGTTGATGGATAGGTTTTAAGAAACCCAAATCAGTTATTTATAAAGAATTATACCAATGATAGTATCATTGGTGATGTAAATCAACCTGTAAGGATAAGAGGTTCAATAAGAAATGAAGTAGAATATTTGGAATTCTCTCCAAATTAGAACAAAAAACCACTGATGAAACATTAGGTGATGAGAATTGGATAAAATCTCTGCAAGATGAGCTAAATGAATTTGAAAGGAATAAATTCTGGACATTGGTGGAAAGGCCTATGGAAACATCTGTTACTGGAGTAAAATTGGTCTTCACAAATAAATGTGATGACAATGGAATCATTGTCTTAAATAAATCTAGGTTGGATGTTAAAGTCTATAATCAACAAAAAGGAATAGACTATGAACAAACATAGGCTCTAGTATCTAGATATGAATCTATTCATATTCTACTTACATTTGCAGCATTTTTCAATTTCAATATATTTAAAATGGATGTGAAATGTGATTTACGTAATGGTTATGTTAAAGAGGATGTTTATGGTGAACAACCTCCTAGTTTTAAAGATACAAGACATCCTAAACATGTTTTTAAACTTTCAAAATCTTTCTATGGACTCAAGAAACCCCTTCATTCTTGGTACAATAGAATTAAAGGATTTTTGCATCAAAATAATTATGTTAAGGGAATAGCTGATCCAACTCTTTATATAAAGAAATATATGAAAAAAAATTTATTGTTCGAATTTATGTTGATGAAATTAGATTTGGTTCAAATCAGCAATATTTAAATGACTCCATTGCGGATATAATGAAATCTATGTTTGAAATGAGTATGATGGGCGACTTAACATTTTATCATAGTATTCAATTTTTTTAAAAAATAGAATGAATTTATATATCCTTACATAAGTATATTAAAGATCTTCTTAAAATGTATGAATATGACAACACTAAGAGCATAAGTACCCTCATTGGTACCTCAAGTACCCTTGATCTTGATGAATCAGGGAAACCATTAGATCGAACATCTTTTAGAGGTATGATAGGAATTATACTTTACATAACATCTAGTTGTCTAGAAATAATGTTTTTAGTATTCCTATGTGCAAGATATAAATCAAATCCTATGGAATGCCATTTAAAGGAAATGAAAATAATTTTTTGAAACATAAAGGGAACCATGGATCTAAGACTCTTTTACACTTCTGGAAATGTTTTTATTTTAAAAAGTTTTTCAGATGCTGATTTTGGTGGATGTAAAATGGATAGAAATTGTCCATCCAGAACTTTTTATTTCTTAGGAGATTATTTAGTTTCTTGGTCATGCAAAAAAAAACACTCAGTAGAACTTTCCACTACGAAAGCTGAACATATAGATGCAGAAAGTTGTTGTGCTCACATTTTATTGATGCATCACACACTCATAGACTATGGTATGAGTTTTACCAAAACACATATTTTTGGTGATAATAATAGTGTCATTTAATTAATAAAAAAAACTTCACATCATTCTCAGGTAAAACACATAGATAATAGGCATCTCTTTCTTAGGGATCAAACACAAAAAGGAGATGTCATTCATCAATTTATCAGAACACAAGATCAACTTGATGATATTTTCAAAAAATCATTACCCATACATAGATTTGAGTACATTAACCAGAAGATAGGAATGATGACCATAAGGTAATCTTCCATGTTAACTTTCTATTGAAACCAATATCCTTAAATTAAAAACCTCCTTTTCATAGGGGGAATACATTTGTTTCATAGTCTAATTTTTTTTCGTAGTCTAAATTTTTTCTTAGTCTAAAATTTTTTGTACTCTAAATTTTTTTGTAATCTAAATTTATTTTTCATTGTCCATATTTTTTCCAAAATTTATTTGTATTTATAATTTTCGTAAAGAAGATTTTCATACTTAAAATTTTCATAATGAAGATTTTTGTACTTATAATTTTCGTAAAGAAGATTTTCATACTTACAATTTTCAAAATAAATATTTTTGTACTTAAAATTTTCATAATGAATATTTTCGTACTTAGAATTTACATAATGAAGATTTTTGTAGATTAAAAATTTTTGAAATGAATATTTTCATACTTAAATCTTTCGTAATGAAGATTTTCGTACTTAAAATTTTTGTAATGATGATTTTCATACATAAAATTTTAGTAATGCAGATTTTAGAACATAAAATTTTTGTAATAAATATTTTCGTACATAAAATTTTAGTAATGAAGTTTTTCGTAATAAAAATTTTCATAGTCAAAATTTTCGTAATCAAAATATTCGGAATATAAAGTTTCTCAAGAAGAATTTTTCCATTACGAATAATCATCCTATAAATATGAATGGTATGTTTTCCATTCTTAAATTTTCATAATCATCTTTTATTTGTTGATATTTAATATATTTTTAAATTATCGTATACCATTTTTCTTAAATCTGAATGTTTTTATAAAAAACCTCAAAATATCTAATTTTATCAAAATTTCCTTCCGGCTATCATCTCAAATGTTAGATCTGATCACAAGTTTTCTCAACAGTTGGATTGAGTATGGAAGTTGAACCGTCACATCACTTGCCTATATAATGGAACCCCTGATGGCTGTCCCACATCGAAACTCAAGCATGTGCATACAGATGCTCTGACCACCAACAAAAGCCTATTCTGAGTCTTCATGGTTTTCCTCAACTTCGAATGTCTGTCGATGTTTCTTCCCAGAAATACATGTCAACTGTCAAGATATTTTCATAATAGAAAATTTATAAATAAAGGTTGGTACATCCAAATTACTTTTCTATTTTGATTCTATTATCTCAAAAATTATCTGTCTCAATGGATGGGAGAGTGTCTACGTATCGAAACCAGGATCTTAAGATCTAGTTTATCCAGAATTGTTATTTGAATTCTTTGAGTCAACAATTTTTTTCAAGGAAGAATGAAAAGATAAATTCTCTTTCAAGAGCTATGGGAAGACATATGCTCTTTCTTACACCATGTTAACCAATTTTATTGCAGTTCTTTATATAGGAGAAGTTGAGTTTTGTTCTCATAAGCTGCTGGATGTTAAAGAAAGCATTGTTAAGGTAAAGGCTATGGATTTCATCAGTCATTCAGATGTAAAGACTGCAAAGATTTTTCACCTATGTACAAATTATCAGATTCTAGAGTTATGGGTGCAAATACTTTTCATTCCAAGAAAAGGGGACATGGATTATTTAAAGAAAAGTGATATGTATATCTTGGATTTTATAGTGAAACTAAGAAAGATTAACTTGGTTAAGCATAATCTGATTACAATTGAGAATATAAAGATTGTAAATCTTAAGGCTCATATTATCATGTATCCATGAATTTTCTCAAAGATAATTTTTCGGTGTTTAGATTCTTTCAAAATACCTTGTACTTCTATAACAGGAAATGGGAGAGTCATTCTAGTAAGTGATGACGCTCTGAAAAGGATGAATGTTGGATTTCCTAAAGAACCCGAAGAATTTTATGATTTTCCTAAGGAGGAGGCAGAAACCATTTCGAAGAAACAGGAGACCACTGAGACCTCTATGAAATGAGGAAGTAAGGGGAAGCTAAAGTAAGTAGAAGATAAAAAAATTCCATAGTCTAAGGAAACCAAATCCGCACCTCCAATTCCTAAGAAGAAAAAAAGAATATCTGGATGAGGTTTTAGCTATGTGGATGAATGATAAGAAAAATTTGAAAGAAGGGGAGCCTATGTTTGGCATGGATCCTTGTGAAGTAAAATCTCTAAAATAAAAGACTGATGATGAGCTTGAAAAGCAACAAAGGAAAAGAAACAAAAGAAGAAGATGACTGAAGCAGAGATTGTACAATATCTTCTGAAGGATGTTGAGAAAGCCTCCAAAAACATTCTAGTACAATAATCCTTCTTAGTAGAATCTTTACCTAAGAATTTGGGTGTGAAATATGTGACTCCAGAAAAAGCCCAAGTGAAAGAAGTCCATGAAATAGTTGTAGAAGAAGCAGTAGAAGAAGATTATAAAAAAGCTGGCAGTGGTGATACCGCATATCTAATAGGGAATGTTGAGGAATTTCATGAATAAGAGAGCCCTTCAGAAATATTATCAATCTAAACCACTCAAGCTAAATAATCAAAGCATTCTATTACTAGAAAGAATGAAGAGAAGGATGAAGACAAAGTAAATAAGTTTTTTGAAGAAGAACGAATTAATATAAATTTCATTCATTCATATGATTCTGAGGCAAGAGTACAGAAGGATGATGTATATAAAGATAAAATTTTTTAGTTAACCGATAGTGAGCATGAATCACCTGACCAAGGTGAACCTATTCTGAAAGATGATAAAGGAAAAAATGTGGTAGTTGATACACCCACCAAGGTTGTGATTAAGAAGAAGGATGCTAGTGGATCTTCAAAGAATAATTCTTTTTAGATAGAAAAAGAATCCACAACACGCAATGTTTCAGATTCAAAATCATCCTCTTTGGGACATAATTTAGTGGTTCAGTCTTTGAAGAAGCTTGTTATCACTATACCAATATTTCCTCGTATAGACTCTAGATTCCAAATGCTTCAACACTCCCTAAATATGAAATCGGATTCAGTATCCATGGTGATGGATAAGTGTGTCAAGATTGTGGTAGACTACAAAACATTCTTCATAAATTAAGAAGCACACAGAAGATCTCACATGAAGATGACTAGTTGGTCTATGAAAACCATAAAAGATATGAGAATTATTCATGAGTTCCAAGAAAGTGTTAAGGATTCATTTGACAGTAAAGATGTGAAGATCAAGGATCTCACAAATAGTTTTGAGGAGAAGATAAAATTGGAACAAAATTCTCAGATTAAAGAAGTAAAAGACCTGAATGGGAAGATGTATCAAGTTTCTCAAAGATGGAAAATTGAAAGAGATCTTAGAATCGAGCTTGAAGAAAATATTTCCAAGCAAGAAGATGTTCTAAAGGGGCAAGTAGAATCTCTCAACGATTAGGAAGAAATAGTCAAAGCCTTAGAGATGAAAACTAAGGATCAGGATCAACATCTTAAACGAGTAGAGGAAGAACACAATGAGCTCTAGAAGCTCCAAACTATTGAAAAGAAGTTGATGATGATGGAAAATGAAGGATAGAATTTCTCAATTCTGATCTTTTATTGTATTCCTTCCTTGTACAAATTTTTCCAATTCTAATGAAATTTTAGGGTTTCTCTTTGTATATTTTGTTGTCTAGTACTAATATTTCAGGTACCATACATTCTCTTCCATTCCTTTTAATATTTTATGAATATCACAAAGGGGGGGAAAATAAAAAAGAATACTATGAAAAGAACAAATTTCCCTATGTAAGGGGGAGTTTGTCTAAGGGAGAGTTCGTATCCAAGAAAGTTTCTATATAAAATAAAATGCTAAGTCTCTTTCCGGAAATCTAGAATATTATCCGTAGTGTTTACAAATCCTATGGATGATTTAGTCATATTAATCTTTTCCCATGTGTTATGGGAGATAACTTTTATATTCAATGTCTAGAAAAATATTTTCTACGACTTTATATTCTTTTTCGTAAGGATTTTTGTGGTTTCCAAATAGGGGGATATTGTTTAGTCCACAAGGTTTCCTTATGAATTTTCAATTCCATCAGGTTTGGGGTGATTTTTGAGTCAATAAGGTTTCCTTATTACTCTACCATTCCTTCATTTTTTTTAAATCACAAAAACTTTATCTTAAGTCAAATTTCATTTACCCTATGCTTTACCTTCAAAAGGAAACATTCCTTCTCCAAGGAAATTTATCCTTACGATGTTTTCTCATTGTTAATATTATGTCTATGTAGAAATATAAATTTTGTATAAAAAACATCGGAATCGTATAAATACATAGAAATAGAGAATTATGATTTCTAGATCTAAATTCAGATTCTGAATTCTCTGAATTCAGACTCTGAACTTTCTATGTTAAGACTCTATGTTCTCTGAATTCAGACTCTGAACTTTTTGAGTTCAGACTACAAGTTCTCTAAATTCAGACTTTGAACTTTCAGAGTTCGGACTCTGAGATATCTGAATTTAGACTCAGAACTTTTTAATGTTCAGACACTGAATTCTTATGAATTCAGACTCCAATATTTGTAAGTTCAAACTCCTAATTCTTGTATATTTAGACTCCAAACATTGTAATTTTATACTATGAATTTCATGGAAATTCAGACTCCAAAATTCTATATAATTCAGGTTCCAAATTCCTTTCAAGACAGAATTTGAATATCTATGTGTTATAGACACCGGTTGGTTTTTTGGTTAGACTCCAAACATTCATTTTTCCTTACACTCCGAAAAAATACATTTGGTTAAGCAACTATGTTTTTGTTTACGCTTGTTTGAGTAATAAAATGATGTTGTGCATTCAGTTACTAACTAACCATTGATTGAGTGACACGTATACAGGTCCCTCTAAAATTGAAGGAGAAATATGACCGTTGGAGGAGGGAGTCGACCGTTGAAGTTGTACCTATAAATAGGATCTCATTTGAATAAGCTCCACATAGACATATGATTCTAGATATTATATGTTTTTTAAGTGATTTCTAGAGAGAGAAGCTCTTTCAACTCTCAGTGCTTCATGCGTATGTTTTGAACAACTTGTTTGGGTGTGGGAAACTTGTTCAGACTTTCTTCATGAAAAATTCGATCGTGCTGATCGTGGGATTCCAGGTTTGGAAGACAAAGGATCCTATTTGCTTCTAAATCAAGGTCTTGTAGGGATAACAAGATAGATACCGATCTTGGGATTGAGGGCTTACCTGGGTTTGGGTAAGACAGATTTTCATGAAAGTATAAATCAAGGGACCTTCATCCAAGGTTGTTTGATACGCTACTCTTTGGGGTATAATATTTCTATACTTGTTAATTGTATAGTTTCATGTTTTTTTTCCACTTTATTTTGGATATAGAGGAATGTTTAAATATCTTAATCTTTTTTACAATTTTACTCTAATTAAATAAGGTTCTATATGCTTTAAGGTAGAATCTTTGTTGTTATAAACTTTTGTTATGTTTCATTTCTGGAATCACATTTCTGGAATCTTATTTTCGGAATTACATTTCCAAAATCTAGCAAGTCTGTATAACATAGAGGTTCTGGGAATTTTGTTTATACAAAATTTCATTAAGGAATTTTTAAAGTATACAATTCAACCCCCCTCTTGTATATTGAGCATATACATTATCATTTCGATAATACAGTCAGTATCATATCGATCTTATAATTATGTGATATGTTTTTATTTTATACTATATAATTTTATAGTATGTGTTATATAGATATGGTAGGAACTATATTGTATTTTTTTCATGTAATGATCATATTGAATATATGTGTGCACTATTAATATAATATTGATATCTGATGGTCAATTTTTCAGAATGGTTATGGAAGAAGGGTACCATTCATCATACAAGGTTCCATTATTCCTATGTGATTAAACTTTTATACTGATTTTGTGAGTGATTACTATTGATGTAGTTATAGTAGTTTCCATGGGATAGGTAAAAAATTGGTTCCATGTTTTATTCAGTAATATTTTTTATGCTTCATCGACATTTGGTTGACAGTTTATTAGGAGTAACCTTCATGGTATTCTTATATGCTCATTCCAATTTCAATTTTATTTTTATAAATTTTTAAGGCATTTGTGTTGATCAAGGTTGACATTATTAATTGGTGGTGTGGTTATTAAATGGAGTTTGAGTTTCTCCCTGAAAATATATTCTCATTTTTTATTGTCTATGGAAATGTTGTTATTTAATCATATATTACATTTAATAGATTTTTAGGATCATGGATTCATTAATATTTTTGTATGTGATGTTGATTGGGGGTTACTTTTTTTAGTAATCACATTATACATTGTATTAGATCCTACTTTGAGTATTATATGCCATCATTCCAATTCTATAACGTATGGCCTATTGGAGGAAGGATTTATGAGCCATAACTAGCTTTAATACTGACGAACTAGGTGTTCTAGTGGAGACATCCTATGAAATAGTGGTATTATTTCATTGGTTGAGAGTTAGGATAGAGTATAGTGTACAGGACTAGAATGGATTATATTGGTTTTGTATAAATACTATAGTATCCACACTTATCTTGTGATATGAGCTAGAAAAACTATCTTGTATGTAGACAAGGACCGTATGATTTTTTGTATGGACCATTCAAGGCCTATTAAATATACTAAAGTTATATTTTTCTCATTTCAGGGTAAACATACTAATGATGTACATAGTTCATAATTGTTTATGTCAGTGATTAATTTGGTAAATATATTTTTAAAGTTAAAATTTATTTAACATAAATATTAAATTATACCTATATTTTTTATTTTTATATTTTTTTTATAGAGATGAAAATAGGAAGAATAATACTTATGGTTTTGGTTGATTAGGTGTAGTAAGATATCCCATTTGATTGTAGGTGGCTTGATCATGAGAACGATGATTCATGGAGAAAATATTTGATTTAGTTTCTATATCATCATTTTTAAAAGTATGATTAGTCAATCTATAGTAAAATGTCAAAAAATAAATTAGATGTTCTAGATTTCACATTTCATTTGGTTCATTTAATGATGGTGAATTAGATCCCTTTGGTTTTTAGCTCATATAGGAGCATTTCATGGATATGGAGAAACATATATATTGTCAATCATGATGGTTCTCAGGTAGTTTGGGAAAATCTTATGTGTTAGTTATGATACAAGTTGCTATCATAAACATTATAGGTAGTGTAGTGAATGCAGTTACCCACTCTATGAAAAGGGAGATATCATTTAATGGAGTTTATTAGTTGGTTGATAGTTAATATATTTAATTCCCTTAATATTATTCCATATTATAAGGTTTTAGATTAATTATAAATAGGATTTATGTTTGAAGATAAAGCATTATTTTTACCATATCATGTTGTCAATATATTAATGTGTTATTGAAGGATGAAGTGATATAGATGATGTGGGATGAAATAATATCATCTCTAGAGGGATGTATTTAGAACTTACTCTAAAGTGGAGTTACAGATAGTAGTTTTCACATATATTGGAAGTTATGGTTTCAACCAGGATGAAGTCAATCTATATCACTTTTATCTTAGTTCTTCAGAGCTCAACGTTTCTCAAATTTTAGGTGGATCCTGGATATTGTTTTTTTTAGGGAGTGGACATCATCTGTATTTGTTCCTGATCTTCCTTAGAAGAAATCATGGACATGGAAGTCAGTTTCTGTAACATCATTCCCATCTTCTATGGTTTGAGAAGTGGACGTGGTGTTACTAGCCTTAGGTGACATCCCCAAGACACAAAACGCTGGGAATAAATTCCAAGGGAATAGGAACAAGTTGGCATATGATTTTCCTTATAATGATAATCATGTTGTCTATACTAAATTATAAACATCCAATACTAAAATATAATGGATGAGAAAAAATAATTAAACCCACATCATAATCCAATAGACAAAAATATAAAATTCACAATAGAACATGATACATCAAAATAAAAATCTCAAAAGACAACAAATAATAAGAAAACAAAGACAACAAGACCCAAAGACTCCCTTGTGGCTTCCTCATAATAAAATACATAATCATCTCAATGCTCCAACTCTACCTCTCAAACTAATGGTATCACAGTGCATCACTAGAGAAGTATGATAACTTTTCCATTCCTATGTTCTAATTGATGAAATCTGAAATCTCACTAATTTTTTAGTATAAGGGGTGAGTTAAAAATCAGTAGAATTTATCCATAGAATTCCAAACACATGCCACTATGATAAGAACTGGTTAGAAATTTTGTATAAAATAGTATAAAATTATTTTAGATTAGTTTTTATAAAATCTATAACCAATTTCCATGTGTAACAAGAAAAATCTCATAACTATGTCACATTATTCAACATATTCATTCCTATATTGGATAGACAAACACATACACACACATGCATGAAAAGTAATAGTTTCATACTCATGAGAGGTCCCCCATCAATCCACCACATCGTCACTAAGTGGACAATCTAACAAAAAAAAAGTATCCCGATTAGAGGGGGTTATAACCCCAACACAACACATTATAAGCGATTATGATGAACCAACACTAATGTGTCGGTCGACTGTATTAGAGGTGGTTCTGAGAAATCGATGTTAAAGTAATGGCTAATTCATAAACAATTATATTATAGGAATTAAAATCCACCACAATTTTCACCAAAAAAATCAATGTTTTGGGAGGGTTTTAACCCCATCAAATATAACTGTCACTAAATGAATTTTAACCCATACCTTAGAGGTGGTTTTTTGGAACTTTCTATATTTAAGGTTAATTTAGAAGGATTTCAATCCCTTATAATTGAGCCACATTCCCACATAAAATAATTGATTTCAAAACCACCTCTAATTATTATTTTATTTTTATTTTTAAATATCTCCCCCAATGAGCCCCCTCCAATTCCCTCAATCGGATGTGATCTCCCATCCCATTCCCTTTGGTTCCATTTTCCCCTCCCATTCAATATTTTTCCCTATGGTCGGTGGTTCCCTTTCCCCCCTCCAAACCTCTGGTCATCCCCCAACCCATTCTCTAGTGAGCCTTCCCCTCCAATTCTATGGGGATTCCCCTAATTACCTTTCATCACACCCACCTTTATAAAACATTCAACCAGTGGGTTTCAAAACTGGGATCAACACATTATATACTAGGTTCCACTACCACTATTTTAAACTAATTTCAATATTATTATTACACATTATTGTGTATATATATATTAAGAAGTTATTCGAAATAAATATTATTATAATAAACATTTAAATTCCTATGAATATACAACCTATATTTATATTTATATAATTAAATATATGAATTTTTATAGTATATATGTATGTATTTATATTATACTAAATTTAAGTTATATTTTATTTATAAATTTATATAATCTATATATTTTATATGTGTGTTAAATACATTTGACTGAATGTATTTTTTAATTATATTTATGTGATGCATATTCATATATATTTATATATTTATAAATATATAAATATATATTTATAAATATATATTTATATAATTTATATAATTAAATAAATATTTATATATTATGCACATGGTTATTTATATAATATATGTTTATATAATTATTTATTTAATATATTTATACTATAGCTTCAAATGTATATTTTTTTTAATGTATTTCAATACATATATGTATAATTATGTTCATTAATATATATTTATTTGTATACTATTATATAAAAGTTATATATAATTAATATTATATTAAATACATATATATGAACCACAATTTATATAAATATGTATGTTATATATAATTAATATTATATAAAATAAAAATTTCACAAAAAATTTATATGAAATAAAAATTATAGAAATATTTATATAATTTTATATGAAATAAATTTTTATATTTTATTTAATTGATATGTATATAATATATAATTAATATGAATATTATATATAACTAATATTATATGAAATAAAATTTATACAAATATTTATATAATTTATTTCAATAAATATATTTATTATTATGCACAGTAATATATATGTATTTATGTCACGACCCAACCCAATGGGGCTTGATCTGTGACATCCCAAGCTCGCCTCCATAAGCTAAGGGCTAGCATCCAGTGCTGATTTGGCTATCACACACATGGGAGGCCTTAACCTATAATACCTATAAGAATGCACCCACACACACCTCCATGAAAAATGGATAGATATAATAAAAATGTAAAGAAAATAATAAATACATCTATCCCAAACCAGAGTATAGAAGAAGTAAAAAAAGGGAAATTATAGGGGCCACTAGAAGAATACTATAAAAGTGTTAAACATGATTAGATAGAGGGAATCAATATAAAATTCACCCACTGAAAATCTATATAACAATTCTTAGATAAAAACCTCGGTCAGTTTAGCTCACTAAGCTCCACCTACTCTAGGTCCTCCTGGGACTCCGTCAAAAGGCCTTTGTTGTACCAAAGACACAATACAAGTTAGAAAAATCCATTCCTAGGTGAGTTTTAGAAGACTCATTAGGAACCCGAAAACCCCCCAAATAAAAGGGAGAAAATTAAAGGCAATGGTCTGCTCAACCCGGCAAGGGGGAAACCAAATGAGAGAGAAACTCTATCTCGAGACCATCGCCAGCTATACAAGACTAGTCATCACGTACCACACGGTGTGTCAACCAGAAAATAAAAACACCCCAACGAAACCTAGAAAAAACCAAAATATACTCATCTTAGACTCAAAGTCTCATGATGTGATGACCTTATGGCAAGAAAGAGGTTCTACCCATGTCTCTAAAGAAATACTAAACAAGGAGAACACATTCCACGAGCCATACCATCCCATATGACACTCATCTGAGGGAAACACTCCATAGGGTAACAACACTATCATCCCTTAGGAACATATGAGAGATCCCACTCCATTAGTTATTAAAATATTTATGGCACCACACCACCATCCCAAAGGGTAGACATCTGAGAGAACAAGCACATCGGGTGTCGCCACAAATAACGTCATGCTAGAACACAATAGATCTCAATACTCACAAAGGGGATCACACCCATCCATGGTGGTGGATGTAATAAAAACTATTGAAATCCATATTGATCTCACTCTTAGAAAAATGAATCCCTCCTAGGATACACATGGGGATACTGCAATCCAATTAAAGAAAATTGTACCCACAACTCCTCAGATAGGGGATCACTCCTTGGATCTGATAGGGGATACTACAATCCCAACCTGGTAACACAAGGATCTCCCTATGTTATGGGACCACTCCAATGATTTACTGGGGGATTGTACCAACAAAATATGACGTCCATAAGACCCAATCACCCTAATAAAGGATCTTCGCCTGTGTACCGTTGGTCATGAATATACTAAAAAATTCATTTGGTAACACAAATCGATCATACTAATTTTGATGCCAAAACCCCTACATAAATAATTTTTTGAGTTAGGAATCATATAACAAAGGATTACACATCCCTATGGATACATCATGCTACATTGGAGATCCTTCACCCAATGATTCCACAAACCGTACATGTATATTCTATTAGATAAGGGATCACTGCTTCTGTAGTGTTGAACATGATGATTCCATAAACCTGATATAGGTAAACAACATGCTAGAGGATCTCACACTGGTGTTTCTAGGGATGCAAAAACTATAACATTATGATAGAGGATCGCTACCTAGCCTTTCCATATGGATAGTAAAAATCTATCCAAGCTCATCCTATTCAGGGGAGTATAATTCTTTAGAGAGGACGTAATTTCAGACAAACCCTCATAATGAAAACCCATAGGGGATCACTCATCCACTGCTGGTCCAAACATTTCTAAACCAAGTGACTCAATACAACTCCTCAACTTGTGTCTCTTATGACCAAACCATGACCACCATTTCTTTATATGTGGAAACATTATCAAGATAGGCTCATTATAGTCCTCAATTTGAGCCCATATGGAGGAGATAAGAAAGGAGGAAACACCTCCAAGAGGGTACTACATGGTGTATAAGGGGGTATACATAATGTTTCACTCTACCTGAACATGATCTTGTGTCCTCTAACCACATAACTTGGTTGGACATGTGGGACCATGTGGCATATATTGGTGGTACATGACATGTCTCACCTCACCCAAGCCTCGATCGTGTATTGCCATAACATGAATCTGTTAGTCATGTCATCCACATGGCGTGTACCCTCCTAGTATACAATTCGTCTGGAATACAGGACCCCTAGCCATGCCTCATGATAGTGTCCATGTCTATAATCCTATTCCCATGTACTTGTACACAACTATTTTTGTTCATATGAATCTAAGGGCCATGTACTCAGGCCACACATCATGGGGTCACTATATGATGTGTAACTTTGGTACACAACATCTAGTACCCAAAAATAATCTTCCCCAAATAAGAAAAATGCATTGAATGTTCCTATACTCTACACATCACGTAGATGGAAAAATCAATTGGATATTCTCTATGATCCATCTTATTGACCCCCGTTAACCCCAAAACACACAGATGGACTCTCTAGTGGTCCCTAACAAGAATATATGGTATATAGAACCTTAAAATTATGTATAAAAAGGGTATCAATACATAAAAATTAAATTGCATAACTAATGATAAAATTCCAAAGCATTGAGGTCGAATCGGTGCTATGAAAATGCTGTTGCACAATCTAGGAGTAATCATCGTTTAGATCGAAGACCGATGACTCGACATATCCCTGATTCAGTCATGGGGTAATATGATTCCCAAGGGGGGGAGGGGGCTTTAGATCCTCTTGTCTTCACAACAATGGGATGACGGAATGATGTATATTGGATTAATTTTATTAAACCAATTTCCTCCATTAAATACCCCACCAAAACTCCTCTGACCCAACACCCGATTCCGATAAAGTTTCTATCATGCCTTGAGTAAAAATGACACTTTTAACTAAACCATGGTTCCAAAATTCTAATCTAAGAATATTCTAAAATGTTATTCCATATTTAAAAAGTAAACTTGTGCATGTGAAAAAATATATTTAATATTTTTAAACCACCACACTGAGGCTCTCCAGGCCTCGAAAAGCAGTTCCAACTCAACTTCAGGATTTTGAAATATTCTTAAGAATATTCCAAAGTCTCACAAGTCATAACTAAGTCACTATATCCTCCCCATAATCATGATTTTTTCCCAAAAAGATAAATTAGTTTAACACTTAAGAAAACATAGCTCTAAACCTGGACTCCCACACCCACATGCTGACCAAGACCACCACAATGTCCACCAAGGGTTTTGGTGCTACATAGAAGCACACACTTAGGGGAACCACAAGATTCAACACACCCGATTATAGCTCAACTAGTATGACATCATGCAATGATGAAGTCACATGTATCTTTTTCTATGATAGGTGGAAATCAGCATGCACTGGGTCAATCCAAAATCATAGGGGTTAGAGGTACACCACCTCTCTAACCTGACATATTGACCAAAAAACCATGATTCCAACACACAGGTCAATGGAACTCGTCAATCGCACCTTGATATTATCATCTTTGGGTGGCACTGAATCACACAAATGGGTTTGAGTCACATATCATGAATGAATCATATTGGGAAATGTGTCCCTCATACTCATGATCCTATGACCACATCAACCGAACCACTCCCTTCTCAAGAGTCTCCCATAAAAAGCTAATGTAACACATGTGAGGGTTCCAATTAATAAAAAATGGGATACACTAGAACATACTAAAGGTATTTCTAGGACCTTCAAGTAAACCACCAACACACATCCCTGCCCCAAATGCATAATTCATTGGGAATCATCCACCACACCTCGATACTGTCCACTTTCGGTAGAACTGACTTTCCCTCACAGTTTTTCTGGCATCATAAAAACTCACCTTAGTTGGGGATGGATCCCGCATCCTTGTTCATTTCATGATTTTTTTAAAGAACTGAAACACATGGTATTACCTATTCCCTGGAAAAACATTGAGAATGATGTGAAAGGAAATGAGTACCTCATAATAGTGTCTTTAAATACAACTCTCAAATATATAATGGACATAGTTCATACCTCTATCCATTCTCGTAGCCTCTAGTTCAAATCCCTCTACAACCTGCACCTATCCACACCCCCATCCTCGTGATCCTTGGGCTTAGCGTGAAACACATGGTGGTAGTGGTGGAAACTCGTGCTACTTGTCACCTCCAGCAGCTCCACCCACTCCTCTGCCACATCTACCACCCTTTTAACCCCATTAATAAAATGTTGTCTCTACCAAGTATATTTCTTGACCAAATTCCTCTTAGTGGAATGACAGGTCAGACAATATCTATAAATATGTCCCATGTTTTCACAGGTGTAACACCTTCTCTCCTATGGCTGACCAAAACCTACATAAAATCCATGATCCTCATACCCCCCATCTTAGGATTTCCTCTAGAAGCATCATGAATTATTGGATCCATAAGCATGTTATTGACTACTAGCTACTAAAATAGGTTTTGAGGTCTCATCCCCCTTGTTCCCAACACTAACAGTTAGATTCTGATCAGCTAGAAATATCTCCACCAAAAACTCTCTCTCTAACACTCCAACAAAGGTCAAAATTCACATCAACCCCATTGATGCCATTATCTCCCTATGTAAGCACTTATTATAGGTCCTTGATCTGAAAAACGGATCCCAAACCATATCTACAGAGTAATTCAAAAGGTCTGTGAACCTCATAGAGTACTCCTTCATGGCCATTCTATCTTGATAAATTTTTTGAAGCTCGTAGATCTTCACTAACCTAAATGTGGATTGACAGAACTCTTACATGAAGATCCGATCAAACTCAGCCTTGGGGAGGGTTTCCTCATCATCAGTTTGTTTTAAAAGGCCCCATAATTTTCCATCCAAACCATGAAAAGGTCTCACTTATAAGACAACCATCTAGTTAGGATGTGTTCTAACAAAGAGGAAAACACCCCTTAATTCATTGAGCTATCCATCAGATACCTGGAGGTCTACATCACCCTGATACCTCAGAGTTATCTACCTATAGAACTGGTGTGGTGCACTCAACCTAAGCACATCATCGACCTGCACTACCAGCATAACCTGTTGCTCAATGGGTTGTTGCTACAGAAAGAGACCACCAAATGTCCAGCCCTAGGTCTAGTTTCATACACTAAGGCCTCTTCTTGGAGCTGATCTTCAACATAATCCTTCCATGAAACCCTTTATGGCTATCATCAAGGAGGAATCTGAAAAAAAAAATCAATATGATCCATGGTCAATGAGTATATCTAGGTATATGACTCAAGATGGAAAAAGAAGAACAAAAAATCAAGTGTTATATGATACGTGTACCATAATTTTCCCACAACCAGTGTCATAATGTAAAGAGTTGAAAAGAAGGTTATCAATTTTTTGGTGAGTGGATTTGTCACCTGCCTCACCAAAACTAGAACCTTTAGACTTAGAGATGAACTTGAAACACTCAAACACTATTTCTATGCAACCCAAACCAAGCTCACGACATAGTGATCCCAAAGTGGAACCCAATCTAATATCACGTTTTCACGACCCGAACTAATGGGGCTCAAGCTAGGAGTCCCATATCCCACCTCCATATGAAATGGGATAGCATCATATAGTGAACAAACGGATGAGGTAAAATCATAGTAAGAGATTAATCTTAAAAATATGGCTTTATCTCAAAGGTTAGAGATCCTAACATAATGACATAAAATGGCATATAAAATCATAATGTCTAAAAATGGGAACATATAAATAATAATTCATAGTAATGTGGATGAAACATAAATCATGAATTTACCATGATACAAGTATTTTTGAACATAGGGAATATCATGTCATGGTTAACCACCAAGACTCTTGTACATGGTTTCATGAGTCAAGGCTAACCACCAAGACTGTTGCACATAATGTTATATGAGACTTAACATTACCAAATACATTGGAGTGCTATCTGGGTGCACCCATCTTAACATGTTCATGAATATTAATTACTCATGAATAATCATACATAATAAATAATACATAAACATAAGGGAAACAAGGTTGAGAAACAGGTATCACTTTCATGTCATAAAGCATAATGAATGGGCGTATCATAAAAGTGCGCATTAGAGAAAGGAATTAAATTATACATGGATATTAATATGCTAAAATAGGCATATATCATGGTATGTGATGTTAAAAATAAGTGAAAAGAAGTAATAAGAGTATTTAGGAAATTATTTTCATTAAAAAAAAAATTAGTGCGATTTTATGGAAAATACTAGGGATAATTAATAATCAAAAACACAATAATTTTTTATATAAAAATGGAAGTTAAACCTGATGTTTTTTATAATAAAATGACTGATTTTTTAAAAACAATGGTGGATTAAATAAAATGATAGAGTGCATATTAAATTTGGTGAAATTTTGGGAAGTTCCCTTAAAATGAGTCTTCTTATTAGGAAGTATTAAAGAGGGAGTCACATAAAAGAATGTATATCCATGAATGATAATGTGGGTTGATCATGAATGATGATTTTGGAGCATATATGAAGTTTTTATATGTTTTACTTAAAAATAAAATAGAACATCATTTGGGTGGAATGAAATATAGATCAACCCAAAAGATAAAAGGTGTTTCAGGTAGAATCCCTTATCGAATGTTGGTTTATTATCAGGTATACTTAGGAAGTCATAATGAGAGATAAAGGGGTTTATCATCTTTTATCCATCATGAGGGATGTATGGGGAAGGCTTATACTCATACTTTATCATTATAAATTATAGGTAAAAGGTGACCCCCAAGAAGATATTCTTGAATAAATGTGAGAAAAAGAGGATCCCTTACCTTAAGTCTGACGGTGTTGTCCACTGGATATTTATAACCTGAATAATAAAATTAGGATCACTAACTAATAATTACAAAACCTATTTTACCTGAAAATGATTTATTATAACCTTTTTTGTGTTTATTCATTACCTTTTTGATTGGTTAGGATGTTTAATTTCATTATTTGGGTTTGTTTGTTTCCTTGGTTTTAATGATCGCTTTACTTATATTCCGATTCTGATACAGGTGTATGATGAGAGTGGTTTTCCATAAATAAAGTTATATATTAATATTTAACATCCATAATTTTTTATGGTTTTAAAATTCATTTGGTTTTTTGGATTGAAGGTGAATCATTAAATAAATCATTAATGATAAACATTTGAATTAATATTTCAATTTAGATCATAATTAACTTGTTTTGTATTTTTATTTTAGATCATGAATTTATAAGTATTCTATAACATTAAATAAGATAAAATACATATATTATAATCAGGTTCAACCATTAAAAGGCATTCATGTCATGTTTATAATATGGTAATGAAAATTAAAAACCCTTCATCCTTGAATGTAGTAAATCAACACTTCTTGTATGGTGTTTTCATTTACAGTATAAAAGGAGGGGGATGGAGAGATTATGAAAGAATATCCCATTAGAAAAATATCATTATATTACATGTATTTTACTATTGTTATCATACTATTTCGGTTAAGGGTTGTGAGGAAATAAAAAAATAAAAGAGAAGAACTTGGAAGAAAATAAAAGAACCGGAAAGAAGAATTTACCTCTTGTGATTGTCTCCATTGAGATCCTTTTAGGGGGAGAGAAATTTTCCTTTTGAAAAGAAAAATTGAATCTATATGTGGGGGGGAATGTGAAGAGATTTTGGAATAATTTTGGGAAGGCAAAAGGCTGGAGAAGAGGGAAGATAAGAGGGGAGTGTGGGTGGTTTTGATAGTTGATGGAAGGAGCATTTTCTTATTATTTTAATCCTTAGATTATTATTTTTCCATAAGACAAGAAATATTAACGATTATTTTTGCCAGAAATAGTGATATGGGATTTTGAGTTCGAATATATATCCATTTACATCATCCATGACACAAGCATGATGCAAAAAAATGAGGTTTTAGCATTTATTTTGAATTGTGATATTTTACAATTCATCAAATATTCAAGAATTTTTATGAAATCCCAAAAATTAACCCTAAAAATTAATTAATGTTTATTATCTAAAAATGAAGTCCATTTTTCAAAAAAAAAATCTATATATGATTCATTTAATTTTTAATTTAAATCATAATTTACATAAAAATACGTATTTTAAAACTATAACTGATATTATAATGCATTAAAAAATTATATCAGGCCTTTTAAAATTATCATAAAACCAGAAGTAATAAAATTGATAATTTATGAACATATATTAGGAAAATGCATTTTATTTTAAATTAATTATTTGATTTTAATTAATTATTTATGAATTAAAAAAATACCAATACTTTAACTATGGTCATATTATCACCTATATGATACCTAAACTATATTTATAAAAACAAGGTACATGTTACTATTCTTTTAGAAAATTTAATATTCAAAATGGTTGGTTACTTTTCATAAGGTTAGATTACTATTCATAAAAAATTGATTCTATCTTATCAGACTCCAAACATCTTACTGATCGCAACTGTGTTTGTCAGATTTTTGAAATTCAGAACACAGAAGTGTCAAAATTATGTTTAAAGGTCACATAGTACATAATAGTTCATTATGTTTTGATTTCATATGATTATATTACTTATTTATAAGAAAGGAATTTCCATTGATAAAACATTGGGTCTTTACATTATTTCCCCCTAATGAAATTTCTCCCTCAAAATTTCATTTTACATTCTAAGCCATAAACAGGTGTGGGTACTTTTCCTTAATTGCCTCCTCTAGTTCCCATGTTTCCTCTTCATGCTTATGGTTATACTATAGTAATTAGACCTGGTGAGTAGTCTTGTTTTGTATAATAATATCTCTACAATCCCGAATCTTCACTGGCTTCTCTATATAAGAAATATCACTATATAACTAGACCACCTATGAAAAAAGTACATGTGAAGGTTCATGTATATGATTCATTAAGAGAGATACATGGTTGACATCATGTACTATAGTCATGGTAGGTGGAAGTGCTAGTTGATATTCCATAACCCTAACTTGATCTAGAATTTCGAACGGGCCAATGTACCTGGGAAAGATCTTTAATTTCTTCCCAAATATCACGACTTTATTCCATGGAGATATGTGTAGAAATACCATGTCTCAAACGTTGAACTCAAGGTCTCATCAATGATTATCTTCATAATTATTTTGTCATATTTGGCTATCTTGATCCGATGATTATTGGTTTTCACCTTCTCCACCATTTGTTCAACCATTTCTGGTCTTAGTAGCTTATGCACACTGCCTTCTTCCCTACACGCTGGTGTTCTATACCTTTTCCCATAAAGGGCTTCATAGGGTGTCATTCATGTCCTTGAGTTGAAACTATAGTTTTAGGAGAATTTAACCACTAGAAGATATTGGACCCATCCACCTTTGATGTCAATAGAACATGCTATCAACATATCTTCTAGTGTTTGAATAGTTTTCTCAAATTGTCCATCCGTTTGAGCATGATAGACCGTACTGAAGTTTAGTTCAATGCTTGGAGAATATTGAATACTTTTCTAGAACATAAATGTGAATCCTGGATCTCGATCAGATACAATTGATAGTGGTATATCATGAATCCTTTCCACCTATTTGATATATATCCATCAAATTTGATCTAATGAAAAGTCCTCTCAAATTGTGATAAAGTGATATGTCTTTGTTTTATGATCCACAATGACACTTATAGCATTGTTTCCTCTATATGTCCTTATAAGTCTAGTGAAAAGTCCATGGTGATGTTCTCACACTTCCATGTTGGTATGGGATGTGTTTACATAATCCCATTCGAATTTTGTCTTTTAGCTTTCATGTGTTAAAATTCCAAGCACTTTGACATATACTCATTAATCTCCTTCTTCAAATTATCCCAAAATATTTTCTCTCATATATCTCGATACATCTTTGTGCACCCTTGGAAAATAGATAAGGTTTAGTTATGTTCATCATTTAAAAGCTCCATCATTATCTCTGGATTAGATCGTACAAATAATTCTATCCCAAATCTTGCAACTCCTTCCTAATAAATCATGAACTCTGAGGATTTCACATTTTTAATGGCTTCTACCCTTTTCTAAATTTACACATCTTTTCATTGAAAATCCTCAATTTTCTCTATGAGGGATGGTTGAGCAATAATTTGAGAATGTATTGATGATGTTCCACACATAATTATTCCCATTCATATCCTATGTAAATCTAAAAAGACTAGTTCTTTTTAAATTCTCATCATTGATAAAGACGCATGATCCTTTCTACATAGAGCAGTTTCCATCTTTTTTTCCTAACTAGGATGGTAGTGGAATGAGAAATCATAGTCCTTAACGATCTATATCAACCATTTTTGGAATATATTAAGCTCTTTTGGTGAAAATTTATATTTGAGACTCTTGTGGTTATTATATATCTCGTAATTCTCTCCATAGAGATATTTTTGGAAAATTGTTTACTCAACTATCATAGCCACCCACTCTAAATCGTGTTTAGGTTTGTTTTCCTCATGTATTTTTTTCTTCCATGATGCGTAGGATATAACTTTATTATTTTGAATCAGCACACATCCTAATATCTTCTTTGATGCATCATTTTACACCACTAAGAGTTATCCATTTGTTTGTAGTGTGAGTATTGGCCCAATGATAAGACTCTTTTTCAACTCCATAAAACAATCTTCGCATTCCTGAGTCTAGAAAAACATTACTCCCTTCTTTGTTAGCTTGTTCATTGGGCTTGAAAATCATGAAATGTTCTTCATAAATCATCGATAATAACTAGTTAGACCCGGAAATATACACATCTTCGTTATAGATGTTGGCATGTGCCACTCTTCAATCACCATTGTCTTGGAATGGTCTAGAGATATCCCTATGCTAGTTATAACATGCCCCAAGAATGATACTTCCTCCATCGAAAACTCACATTTTCCCAACATTTCATCCATCTTCTCCCTTTGTGATGTCTTTAACACAATATTCCATTTATCATCATGTTCCTCATTTCTCTTGGAGTATATCAAGATATCGTCAATAAAGACTACCAAAAATTTCTCAAGGTAATCTATGATGACTATATTCATTAAATCCACGAAAATATCTAGAGTATTAGTGAGTCTGATGTTCATCACTATGAACTCATAGTGTCCATACTCTGTTCAAAAAGAAGTCTTGGGAATATCTTCTTTCTTCACCTTTAATTAGTGATATACCGACCGAAGGTCCACCATAGATAAATAACACGCCCAACAAAGATGATCGAAAAAATTCATCTATCCAAGGTAGTGGATACAAGATATTTATCATGAGTTTATTTAGCTGATTATAATCAAGTCATAGGTGAATTGGTCAATCCTTGTTCTTCCTGAATATGACTAGCACATCCCATGGTGAAGAACCCGAGTGTATAAAACCCTTCTCTAGATTGTCTTGTAACTTCTTCTTCAGCTCATCAAGCTCTACGATGTCCATTCTATAAGGTTTATTTGATATAGGTAGTAATCCTGGAATAAGTTCACTTGATAACTAAACCATTCAGTCATTAGGAAGACCATGGAACTCTTTAGGAAATACATCAATGTAATACCTCTTGATGGGCATGTCTTCAATCATGATTCTTTCATTGGTGTCAATCATTTGAGTTAACTATTCTTTCTCATAAAGAATAAATATTCACACATGAGATAATTATTCTAATGGAGATTGATCTTCTTCCTTACACTTGAAAAGAATTGTAGGATGCTTCGGGATGTGAAGAGTGATCTCCCCCTTTTGATATTTATGGTTGGGTTTGTATTAAGATAGGTAATCCATGGCCAAGATAGTTTCAAACTCAACTAATGAATGTTTGGGGATATTTTCTAGGAGGTTTATTCCGTAAATGTTAATCAGGCAGGATATATAATCCATGGATGGAATAATTTCCATATTATTTGTTATCATAGATAACTTATCCTCTAAATATTAATGTGGTTTTTGAATAGTTCTTTTAAACTTCCAAGATAAGAAAGAATGTTTAGAACCAGAATATAATAAAACATTCTCAATTATTGAATGAATAAATATCATACCAATCCCCACTCATTATCCAGATCTACCCCAACAGTAGTGATAACATAAGCGTTTCCTTTTTTCCTAGGAGGATATTGATGATGTGCTCTGACAACCCTTATCTTAGTGAAATTGTTCACATAATTTCCATTCTCTTTATAGATGTAACTTTTCACTATAGGTTGGGTATTGATATAAACCTTCCCTTCTTCTTCCACCTTAGCAAGGTTCTTCATATCTCGAAGGTAGTTTTTATCCAGATGCCCCAACATTCCACAATTGAAGCAATTCATGGTTCCCTTTAGACAATTACCAAGATGCTTCATCCCAAAGTTTTTACACGTGGGATGATCGGGCTTCTTTCCATCGTGGAATTTATTTTCATGACCACCCACATTAGATTCCCTATTCAAATTTTTTTTCACATGTCCCATGATACCAGTAAGTGTCTCCAAACTCAATTTCATCATTAAGGGAACAATGGACAATATACTCATAGTTTTCGATGTCTCATATCACCAGAAGATTTCATAGATTCATCTTTAGTCCAATAAAAAATCCACCCACCTTGCTTTCAGTGTTCATGAGAATGTCTCAGGCATACCTTGAAATCCTTGGAATGTTTGCTTTATACACCTCGATTGACTCATATTCCTTCTTCTTGAGTCAGATGAACCCTATTTTTATCTTAAGAAGGAGGTTTCGTGGAAAACATTTGTTGAAAAATATTCTCTTGAATTCGTCATAACCCATGGAATTAATTTAATCTTGGCGATTTGTATTCTTGATCAGTTTCCACCACTGATCAACTTCCCCATCAAAACAATTGACCTCCAGTATGACTTTCAATTCTTATAAACACTGTAAGACCGAGAATATATTATCAATGGAGTTAATCCACTGTTCTATGAGGAAGGGATCAGAAGATCTACTAATCTTCGGATGTCATTTCCTCATAAAAGATTCAATGACAAATTTCTCATTCATTGAAGGGGGATAGTGTTACACATTATTCATGATATTATTCCAAACCTGAGCTAGTTGAGAAAGTATAGTCTTGATGTTTTGAGAACCCATTCCCATCATATCATACATTTCATTAGGGTAATATTCACATTTTCTATCACATTTATTGTTGTAATGTGTTATTCTATTTCCTTCCCTTAACTATTTAAAATAGTGTACAGTTAAGGGTCTTTAATACTTAGTTATTAAGCATAAAAAGGAAAAAATGAACACAAGAGGATAAAATTGTAAAGGAGAAGTATACCCTATCTTATGATTCCATATATTTCAATCTAGGTCTTCCATGATCTATTTCATAACTTATATTCTTATGTATTTTTTCATTCCCTTAGCAATGGTTTGTCCCATGATCATGAATTTACCAAATCATATCCCCTGAGACTATCAAACAAATAGTGCAACAAGGCCCTTTTTCATGCACCAATTCTTGTTCGACATTAGATCAAATTAATTTTTTTAGGTTTTACCCCAAGATACTTCTTTGAATGAGCCACCTATACTTTTTTTGTATCCATACATGGACGTATTTTCTTGATAACCCACTTTCTATATACTTTCCAAAATTGAGGGGTGATTTCTTATACTTAGTGTCATATTTTTGGATCTTACTAATGTTCTTTATTACTAATCTCCGAAAAAATATAAACCATCCTCTAATACAAACTATAGTGACCCTATCATTTTACACAAAATGTTACATGATTTTATGTATTCTTACACATTAGAGTATAATCCATGGATCGTGAAGTCTAGTGTCTTTGAAAACTAGGTACACATAACTTAAAACATGGGACTAAAAATACTTCATTATTTAATCTTCAAAAAGTGGTACTGACTTTATTTGAGCCCTTAAATCTATATAGGCTACCCTATAAATCTCATGAACATAGGAATGAGAAAAATCCCTTTAAGGGATTAATCATAAGAAGAAGGATTTTTCACAAAGCTTTGAGATCATGACATAATGATATAAAATGGAATATAGAATCATAAATTATAAATAGGGGATCATATAAACATGAATCCATAGTAATGTGGAAGGATTATAAATTAGGACATTAGAATGAGTCAATGTCCATTTCACATAGAAGATAACATGTCAAGGTTAACCACCAAGATCATTTCCTATGGTAGAATGAGTCTAGGCTAGCCGCCAAGACTATTGCACATAACATCTCATGCGACTAAACTGTTCCCAATGAATTTCATCGCAATCTAGGAACACCTATATTAACATGTTCATAAATATTCATTCCACATAAACAATCATTCATAATCAATCATACGTAAACATAAGGTAACCCATGATGTGAAATGGGTATCACTTTATTGTCATAAAGCATAATGAATGGATGTTTCATAAAAGTGTCCATGATAGAAAGGGATTAAAACATACATAGACATTAATAAGGTAAAATAAGCATATATAATGGTATGTGATTTCAAATATAAGTGACAACATGTAAGAATAGTATTTAGAAAATTCTTAGCCTAAAAACATTTTTGTTCAATTTTATGGAAAATTGAATAGAACATTTAAAAATGAAAAGGGAATAATATAATATATAAAACAAAATGTGAAACAAGAATTTTATCATAATAAAAAGGATTATTGTATAAAAACAATGGTGTCTTAAAAAATGGTATAGAACACTTGATATTGGGTAAAATTTCGGGAAGATTCCTTAAAAAGAGTTTTCTTAATGGGAAGTATCAAGGAGGGAATCCCTTAAAAGAATTTATATCCATGAAATAATATAGGGGATGGATCCTTAAACATGAATTTGGAGCATATACACTTTATGTAGAAGTTTTACATAAAAAGTGAAAAAAATCATTTGGGTAAAACAAATTATATAACAGCTAGAATGAAAAAAGGTGGTTCGTGTAGAATCCCGTATGGAATATCGATATGTTATCAAGTGTATATATGATTTCATAATAAAAGAGAAAGAGATTTATCATTTTTATTCATAATGTGGGAAGTATTTGGATGGTGAGAAATAAAACCCTATCATTATGAATTATATGTAAATGTTTATCACATAATGGAGATTCTTGAATAAATGTGAGAAAGATGGGATCCCTTACAATTAGTCTGACGGTGTTCTCTACTAGAGAATAATGACCCGAATAATAAAATTTGGTCAATTAATTAATAATTATAAAATATCATTTATAATTAAATTTTTTATAACGTTTTGAGTTAATTCATATCCATTTTAATTTGTTATGAGGTTTAATATCATTATTCGGGTCCACTTGTTTCATTGGTTTCAACGATCAGTTCACTTATATTCATGTTCAGATACACATGTATGGAGAGAGTGGTTGTCTGAAATTGATGTTATAATTTATTATTTAAAATGAAAAATGTTACATGGTTGTAAAATTCATTTGGTCACTTGGATTGAAGTTGAATCATTATATAAAACATTAATGGTAAACCCTTGGATTAATTTGGAGATTTAGCTCACAATTAACTTATTTTGTAATATTATATTACATAATGAATTTATAAGGATTACAGAACATTAAATAAGATAAAATAAATATACTATGATCTTATCCATCCAATAAAATGGTTTCATGACTAGTCTAGGTAATGGTGATGAAAATTGAAAATCCATTGTCCTTGAATATGATAAATCAACACATCTCGGACGGTGTTTTCATTTATAGTATAGAAGGAGGGGGAAAGAGAGATTATGATAATATATCACATTAGCATAATACCATTCCATTTCATTTATTTCACTAGGGTTATCATACCATTTAGGTTACAGGAGGAGAGTAAATAAAAATGAAATGAAATGAACTTGAATGAAAAAAAAGATTCTGAAATAGGAATTTACCTCTTTAGATTATATCCTTCGAGTTGCTATTAATGGGAGAGAATCTGGTCTTTTGAGAAGTCCAAGGGATGAATGATTTTGTGGAGGAGCCTATTGTAAAATTTGGGGAGAATTTATGGAAGTAAAAGGGATTGAGAGGAGTTAATAGAAGTGGGAAGTGTTGACGGTTTTTATAGTGGAGGGGAGGAGGGGTTGTTTAATATTTTAATCATTAGTTTATTATTTTTCCATAATAAAAGAAATAGTAATCATTATTATGAACAAAAATTGTAATATTTTCATGTTAGTTTGAACCAATGGCCATTTACGTCATCCCTGACTCATGCATGATGCAAAAATTCAGGTATTAGCATTTATTGTGAATTGTCGTATTTTACTATTCAAAAAATTCAAGTATTTTAGAAAAATAAAAAAAATTCACCCTATCCATTTTCAACATATTTATTCAAAAAATTAACTCTATTTTCAAAAATAATTTCCTAAATATGATTATTTTAAGTTTAACTAAATTAATAATTTACTTGAAAAATATAGATTTTAAAACTATAAGTGATTCTAGCATGCCTTCAAAAATTACGTAAGGTCTTATTAAATATTATTAAAATTAGAAGACATAAAATTGATAATTTATGAACACCATTTATGAAAATTCATTTTATTTTATGTTAATTAATTATTTTTAATTTATTATTTTTTGACATATAAAAAAACCACTACTTTTACTATGGTCATATTTTCACATATAAGATACCTAAATTTAATTTATAAAAACATGGGTGAGGTTAATATTATTTTGGATGATTTACTATTCATAATGTTGGGTTACTATTCATATGGGTATATTACTATTCACCAATAATTAATTTCTTCTTATCAAACTCCAAATATCTTATTAATCGCAATAGTTTATGTCAGATTTTTGAAATTCAAAATACATAAGTGTAAAAATTATGTTTAACTGTCACATAGTACATAATTTTTCATTGTGTTGTGATTTCATATGATTCTATTACATATTTATAAGATCATAATTTCCATTTATAAAACATTGGGTTAATACACGTCCAACACCCAGTAGTCTATCAAACACATGGAAGGCCTTCACCTATCATTCCTATATTCATGCACCCACATACACCTCCATGAAATAGTGAATATATGTATAAAAAACAAACAAAATGCATGAATACATCAATCCCAAAACAAAGTACAATAATAGTTATACAAAGAGAAAATTCAAGTCCGACCAAAAGAAAACAAAAAATCATCCAACTAGATCAGACGGAGGGGATTTATATCAAATGAACCCATTGGAAATCTCCTCATCCAAATTCTAGTAAACTCTCTGGTAAGTGTATCTCACTAAGCTCTTCATACTCAGAGTCCACCTGGGATTTCATCGAATGGTTTGTTGTTTACAAAAGACACTAGATGTGAATGAAAATCCTATGTGTTTCTATGTATATGAATACTCAGTAGGCACCCCAAAAACCAAAAAAAAAAGGATAAATTGAAAGGAAACTATCCTCTCAACCCATACATACTCATCTTAGAGTCCAAGTCTCATAAAGTCCCATCCTCGTAGGCAGCGATAGGTTCTACCCGAGGATCTAAAGAAACCCATAACCCAGAGAAAAAACTCCACTAGCCTCGTCATCCCATATGACACACGTTTGAGAGATACACTTGATTGGGTATCAACACTACCATACATGGGGGAACTTACGAGAGATCCAACACCATCAGGTATCACAAAGATGATGGCATGACATCAACATCCCAAGGGGCATACATCAGAGAGAACCTGCTCATTGGTTTTCCAAAAAATAACTTCATGATGTAACATATCAGATCTCAATACTCAAATATGGGATCACACCCATCCATGATGTGGGATACAAAAAACCCACTAGAACCCCAAATGGTCACACTCCTTAGAAATAGGGATCCCTCCTTGGATCTGATGGGGGGATAACACAAACCCAGCCACGAAAAATATATCTCACAACTCCTCGAATAATGGATCACTCCTAGGATCTGCAAGAGGATACCACAAAACCAACCTGGTTACACAAGTAACAATATTAGATAGGGGATCACTATCAGGATCCACTATGGAATAATACCCACCAAATATGACATCTAGAATACCCCATCACCCAGATATAGGTTAATCTCCCATGTCATGTTGGCCACAATGATTCTAAAAACTCCACCAGGTAACTCATGAAGTAGGGGATCAAACTACAGATGATTCATAGAACCCTTTATAAATTGTCTGCTAAGTGGGGGAGCATATAACCAATGATTATGAAAGCCAAATGATACCACCCTATAAATAGTGTATTGTACTCCCAATGATACCACAAACCCTATAGGGGTGTCCTTCATTATAAGGGATTGTTGCCTATGTAGTTTTGGTCATGATAATACAATAAACCCTTTATAGGGAAATAATATTCTAGAAGATCTTTCCACATCCATTAAAGGGATTCAACAGCTCTATTATTATTATAGTGGATCCCATCCTGGACTTTATATATGGAAACCACCATTATATCCAAGCTCATATGATCAACGAGATCAAAATCTTATATTAGTGAAATAATTCTACACAAACCCTCATAGGAATGAACCAAGGGGGCGCACTCGACTACTTCTGGTCTAAACATCACAAAACCAGGATAATGAAAACATTTCATGACCTCACATCTTCTAGGCCCAAACTATGAAAACCACCGCATTCAATGTGGAAAAAATATCAGGGGAGGATACTCATAGGCCTTAATCCTAACCCAAATGGAGGAGTTATAAAAGGCATAATCTCCTCCAAGAGGATAATACACAATGTGTAAGGGGGTCAACATGGCATGTGACCCTACTATAACACCAAATCGTGTCATCTAGAAAAATGTAATGTTTGTTCATGTGGGACAACACATAATGTATCAAAAGTACATGATGTGTCTCAGCTCACCATGGCTCAGATCGTGTATTCCCTTTACATATCATAGGCAGTCATGTCATCCACACTATGTGTAACCCATGGTACATGGAACATCCTAAATACTTGGCCCACTAGCTATGTCTCATGCATGTGTACATGTACAACACCCCATGCATGTGTACTCTGGTCGTGTACTTTTACAAGGACATGTACACACACATGACTCCCCTGGCCAAGTCCTCAGGCTATACGACATGTAGTCCGAAAAACACATCTTCCCCAAACTGGAAGAACACGCGAAATGTTCCTCTCACCTACATAACATGTCAATGGTAACGTCCCTCATAAATTCCCTGTGAGATAGTTGATTCTCCATTTTTCACCATGACACACACAGATCAACATTCCTAGGGTAAATGTCAAGAATCTAAGGGATATAAAACCTTAAAAAGAAGCATAATAAAAGTGATTGGGACTTAATAAAAAACCTATCTTATTGAGAAACTCTAATTCTTCTTGTTCGAATTGGTTCTCAAAATATAATAATTCATGATTTAGGAGTGATAACCTTCAAGATCAGAGACTGACAAAGCCTCATTTCCTCGATTTGGTCCTTAGGTTGTCTGTCACCAAAGTGGAAAGAGATTTGATTTGGATCCTACTGCATGTTCAAAAAAGGGGTGGGGGAAATAGAAGTGTTAATTTTATTAAACCAATATACTCCATCTAACACACATTAAACAAACCTCTGACCACACACCCAGTCCGAAAAACTATATATCGTGCATTGGGTAAAAATGATGTTCTGAACACCATCGTAGTCTCATAATTTTGATCCAAGACTCCATTCGAGAGTTATTATAGGATTCCAATGAAAATTATGGAGTGTGAGAAAATATATATAATATTTTTGAAACCACTACGTAGAGGTTCTATAAACCTTGGAAACTCATTCCAACTCAATTCTTGTCTTTTGAAATATTCCTATGAATATTCCAATGTCTTACAGGTCAAACATGAGTCTCTACAATTCAATAAGTATAATTTTAAAACATTATTTATATTAATATATATGTAATTCAATAAATATAATTTGAAAATATTTTTTACATTAATATATATTTATTTGTATAAATTTTATATAATATAATATTAATTATATGTAATATAAAAGCATAAATATTTTATTTAAAAAATGTTTTTTATTAATATAATTAAAATTATAAAAACTACAAGCTTGGGGTTTTAAATGATATCTTTTTTAAATAAATTATATGTTTTTATATATTCATATAATATGTTTATGATTATATATTATATATTCTTTATAGTATATGGAATATAATTTATATAAATAAATGTATACAAATATTTATTAAATTTTAGAATTATAGTTTTCTATACATATAAATACAATTAAATAAAATTATATAAATTTTTTATATAAAAGGTTTACATAATGTATTTAAATACATTTGTATATTGTGTATTAATTATATATAAGAATTATGGTTTTTTTAAATAGTGGGGTTTCCCAACTCCCTCTAATTTAATATATTAGAGGGGGTTTTAAAGTGCCTATAATTTAAGACATTAGTCGGGGTTTTGAACCCCCACTAAATTAATAAATTATAAGGTGTGTTGAATAGCCACTATTCTCATTGAATAGTTGGGGTTATAAACCCCCTCTATTTTCTTAAATTATAGGGGGATATTAATTACCTTTAAATTTGATAATTAGTGAGGGTCCTACATAACCCAATATAATTTATACATAAAATGAATTTATAGGGGGTTCATAAGAACCTCTCTATCTGATGACTTTAGGGGGGTTTGTTCATAAAAGCCTCTAATTACACACACAAAAAGAATTTAGAGGGGGTTATATACAACCCACTTAAGATAAAAGCCTCAGATATGTTATTTCATTTTTAGTGTCTCTTTATTCCTTAATGGAACACACACCATAATCTTGGTCAAGTATTAGAACCCCAATGGTACACACCACATCTATATGGTCTTTTTGAATTTAATTCACTCATCCATCCATGTATGCAAAATTCCATTCCAAATCATTTCACATAAAACACAATATTTCTTGAAAACATTTCATCAAATGACTCATGTTCATCAAAACCATCCCATAATTTTTGGACATCATTTTAAAATTATAATAATGGGGTTTTCCAAAATACTACCAATTTAACATAATTTTTAAAATCCATAACTAAAATTATTTTTCTTAAAAAATAAAATACGGTTTTACAACATCTTAAAGAAAAAAATTAAATCAAAACCAAGCCTTCATGTTCTAGAATAGTTAAGATGAAAGGGAATCCCCCTACCTTTAAATGGATGGTGATAATGAATAATGGTACAAAGATCTCCAGGATCTGACCATATATCTTTTTTCATTAAATAGGTTAAATCATATCTCATCATGAATCCCATCATAAAACAATGATTTGTCCACAACAGACTAGATGCATACTTCTATGGGAGATGAGATGAGCTGATCTAAGAAGTACTTGAAAGAACATTAACATACCACTGAATCCAGATCCCCAATGCTATATGATACAAAAAAAGTTCACAGAATCGAAAAAAAACCACAAAAGTGACGTAGGAGAAATCGTAATTTGTGATCCTAAGAGATTATTAAACTAAATGGGTTTAGATACTTAATTAAAATTAAAAAAATTAGGATGGAAACTATGCATCACATGGTCTATTTACACATTTTTTCAAACTATATAGCAACAGTGCATGTGAATCTAAAAAACCTAGATAACTACACAGTTTAGGATGCACCAATTGGAAAACCATCTTGTTCTAGTGTGTCAATCCCTCAACCAACATGTTTGTCTCACATGGTCATAAAAATTATGTAACAACTATTATTCTCTATCTATTTCACTTTTATTGGTTTCCCATGAGTACTCACACAGTTTGAAAAAACCATGCACCAACTATTCACATTGCTGTTTACTCCCAAAACATATTTCAAAATTTAATGGGGGTGGTGCATGATTTATTATAACCACGCAATATCCATGAACCTCGAGAAACACTACTAAAACATGATGAAAACTTGTCAAATTTTTTAAAACATATCCCAAGAATTATATATGATAAAAATATAAAAAATGGATGAGTACCTAAAATTGGGGGTCTCACATTCTCCCCACCATTGGTATTTCCATCCATATATATTAGAAAAAGTATATTTTTGTAGAAGATATAATGACACTATTCCAATATATACTTTTCACACTCCAAAATTTTGTATTTAATTTGAAAATGTATCCACAAAACCCTCACTTAACTAATGATTTTATAATTAAAGGGCTTCTTCTACCTATCCACAATCCATTTTTTTACATGAATTAATGTATCATCAAGTACAAGATCAATATACTAAAATAAAATCACATGGTTAGGATCAGGATGGTACTTATTCAATTAAGAAACCAGAAACACATTATATAATGAACTGAACATTGGGAGTGAATCCAACTAATAATCTGCATCACCCACTCCTTCATGTTTTTCAAAAGAACCAATGTATCAGGGAGAAAATTTATCTTATTTATCAAAATGATGATTCCATAGACTTGGAGATGTTCTCAAGAAAAAACGATCATCTACCTCAAACAATAATGATTATGGATGATGGTATGAATTAATTTTTTAAAAATGATAATATATCTCCATTATCATTCAAATAATTTTGATCTTCTCTATTATCTCATGAACTATGATAGGTTCAATAAGTGAAGTATCCCATATTTCCACCCAAAAAAGTGGAGAACAATATGGGAAACTATAAAATTCATCAAACAGATCGATATGTATCTAGACTGGATAACAATTATTGAATGAGATCCACACTAATGTTATGTTCTCTTACCTTTAGCCACTAAAATTTATTAAGCAAGCCATAATAATGGCCTTAAGTATTTTTATAATCCTTATTGATGATCTATCCATTTTAGGATGATAATATGTGATCAAAGTTGACTGGGTTCCCCTGTATTATTGTAAGAACTTACCAAAATGAGACATAATTCTAGAGTCATGGTCAAATAAAAATGAGACTGGAACACCAAGCATATTTACTAATTTTTGAATGTGAAAATTTTTATATGTATTCACCATATTGGTTTCATGAATATGGATAAAGTAATCCTACTTTGTGAGCCAATCCACAGTCATTTATATTGAATCATTTTTCCTCACCATTCATAGTATAATTTTCACAAAATCTATGGATATCTGCTCTTATTTTAAAATATGAATTGGCAATGACTACAACATAACTTCTAGTTATTGATACTCTTCCTTAACCTACTGACATGTGAGTCATCTTGAAACAAACTATTTCGATTTACCCATTATTACTTGGCACCAAAACTATGATTTCATTTTATTATTCATATTTTATATTCCAAGATAAACACCCCATCTCTAATGGTTGTATACAATAATTATCTATTAATGAGAAGTCGGAGGAACTAATATCTGATCTCTAAACCACAATAACCATTTCACATCTATCAAAAATACCTCAATGGTCTCTTCAATATTGAGTATTGAACTTATGGTAACACATTCAATATTGGTTGTCTGATCGTTTTTCAATTTATGAACCAAATTAGGAAAATATGAAACTAGGAAGAAAGTGAAAGCACAAAGTTTCTATGTACACTCCAGATTCATATCTACCATGACTGGCTTCAGCTTCAACTAATCAAAATTCTCTTTTTCCAATTTTATATACGAATTCCAAATTAATTCATCAGCCATAGAGTACCCATTTATTAGTGTACACATTAATTCAATGTCAAAAATGTATATACATTCTATCCATATTTTTTGTCTTTGATTCAAATTCTAGTGGGAAAAATGGGATTAAAAATCATATGATCCATAAATAAGATAAATTTCTCACTAAAAAATAATGATTCCATGTCTTTAAAGCATAGAATAAAATTGATAATTCCAAATCATATTTTTGGTAGTTTTTATCATTCTATCACAACTATTTTAATCCATAATCAACCACATGATCTCCGTACATGAGAACCCAACCGAAACATGATTACGATGCATCCAAATAAACAACATTACCATGTATACACTCAAGAAATTTAAGGATATGGGCATATGTTAACCAAAAATATAGTTGTTGTAAATATTTCTGAATTTTAATATTACATTGGAATAGGATTCTCATCCTTGTAAAATCCATCATAGGTGAGGTAATATGTGAAATATCAAGTTTAAAGCATCATTAGTGTCCTTCTAAGCAAAGTATACTATATATCTCAATGACATTCTTTAATGGTTATCAAGAAATAACAAATTCTATCTTCTCAAGATTTATAGAAACTCATTTTTTAGAGATTTTGTGAAAAATGAAATGTACCACCTATATTTAGAAATCAATATTTTAGAGATTTATATAGATGTGATGGTCCTACAAGATACCCAAAACTATATCCAAGTGTTACATATGATTCAATTTAGTTATAGAATACATAATGATATCATCAATGGACCCCACTAAAAAGGAATCTAGGTGGATCTTGAATATTTGATTCCTTAATTTGAAGAACATAAAAAATTAATTTTTAAGTACAAAGGGCATAATGATATACTCATAATGTCAATATATGCTTCTGAAGGATTTGTTTCGAATATCTTCCTTCCAAGATAAATGTTGGTGAAACTAACAATGTATATCAATCGTAGAGAACCACTGATATCCCCTAAATTGATCAAACTGTTCATCTATTATTGTAATAGGATATCAATTCTTAAACACAACTTTATTAGGATTGAAATAATTGATATAAATCTTAAGAGTTTTATCCACTTTATTTACAAAATGAATTAGTGTTGTCCAAGAGAACATGATCAGTCAAATGAACCATTTATTTCATACTCTTCCATCAAGAATTTCATTTCAAATATTTTTATGTTCCATTCTATAAGATAGAAGAGAAATTGGACTGGTACTCAGTAGGAGATTAATCATAATCTACACTTCTCTTTTAGGTGGAATCCCTAAGAAATTTTTAGTAAAAAAATATGAAATTGGTCATTGATGTTTGGAAAACCTCAATTTCTGATCTCATCGATAGATTCCAATGTAACTAATTTTAAATAATAAAATATTTTCATATCATCTAGTAAAAAATTTATATCTCTACATTCATTCATATCCTAATCTCCTCAAAAGATAATCTTGAAGCCATATCAAGATGTAAAACTCACCTTTCAGGAATAAAATCAATGCGGTCATTTAATGATATCAACCAATCCATTAAAAAATGAATTCATATATGTCCATATAAAGGATTGAGTAGTCCTAAATAAATTCATCCCTATCGACAGTTATAGAATATTATTTACTCATAAATGGTTGACACTCTCATTGGCTAAGAAGAGTTTGAGGTTTTCAAAGAGGGGGAATAATATTAACACAAAAACATACATGATCTGCAAATAATAGCATAATAACATAGTGGGATGCATTCATATTAATAACATATTTAATAAGAGTTGAATTATAAATAATAGTACCCCATATTGTTGATGAACTAAATAGATCATTCATGATTTCCTAATAAAAACCATATAGTTTCTTACTCACTTTCCCTTTTCATTTTCCACAATATTGATATTTAATTTGTTGTGGGGTCATTGTGTTCCTAGAATCATCTTGGCTCACTCAGTTTAGAGAATAATAGCAATAATTATGATATCATATAGTCAAAGCATATGATTTCTGAGAAACATGGGAGTTGTTTCTAGTAGCTAAACATAGAGTATTTTAAAAAATAGTTTTAATGATGTCTCATATTGTTTCAATTATGAAAATCTCAAGTTGTTTCTAAAAAATCACTTGATATGATCAAAATAACCACATTGAAAACAACATGGATTAATTTTTAATTAAGGATGAATGATTACAAATCCCATAGTCTAATTTTGAGATATACCACCAATCCAAAATCGGTGTCCTTCTTCTCCTAATTCCTAGAACCAAATTTTCCACTTTTCCCTATAAGGATAAACACAATCCCTATAAATTCATTTATCAAGATATCTATTTCTACCACTATTTCTCTATTGGAAATCCCTTCTTAGTCTATAATGTTGTGACCTAAAATCAATTAGTGAATTTTCAGTCTCAATTGAGAATAAAAAAAGTGATTTTTAAGGATTCATTGGAAAAAAATTAGGGGAAAAGAGGAATGAATTCATAAACTTATATGCACGCTCTATTAAAAAAAGTTTGTATTATTTCATGATAAATATATATACTGTTCAAGCTATCTAAAAGGTGAAATGTTTTAATTTCTTACTAAAAAATTATTCAAAATCCTCCCACATCATTATATAGTCCAATTTAGAATATATAGCTAAATACAACTATTGTCATTTCATATCCTCAGGAATATAAGATTCCCACGTGGGTTTTTAGCATGGATGGTGTTCCCGAGAATTCAAGTATTTGAGTCATCTGGTTCATCCTCACCTCTACCTTTTTGATCGCGTAATCCCCAAGAAAGATGGATGGATTTCATTGAAATAAAACTATTGGTAAACTTGTGAATTCTCATCATTTATACTATCTCAATCTATGGGTTGAAAATCCATAATGATGATTTGGGCCATCTTTTGGTTCATATGTGGTTTACATGTAACCACATTTTAGAATCCTATTTTAGTTGATTCTTTTGATGTCTACCCGGTTCCATTACTTATAACCATAAAAAACATATTTAGTCTCATTAACTAGAAACATATGGCTTAGAAATTCCAAATTATCATATCAAAAATTATTATAACCATTATTTTCAACATAAATCCAATTGAAATTAATTTAACATTTGTTCGTAAATAATCAAATTCATAATAAAAAATGAACTCCTAGTGGGATGACTTGTTACTAATTCATGACATGATACACTCGTAGGATAAAACCATTATGATGAGGGGATAACAAAAATAGAATTTTATTAATACAATTTTGTATGAAAACTCCTTGTTAACATGAATTTCAATATAAAAAACATTGCTACATATCTTAATGCAATATATTTCTTATTATGATGGTCCTATCTCTATGCCACTAACCTGTAAAACGTTGAGTTTTTATGAATTATTGTTGTTTAATAATGTTAAAAACTTTGATGTATTTCATTGCCTGACATACCAATTAAAATTTTCAGTATACACAACACCATGTTAATCTTACGCTAAAAATAATATATAGTTTTTCTTCTTTTGTATAAATCAATGAGTTATTTTGTTTTTTTGTGGTATGTACAAGGTTATTTATTACAAAACAGTAATATAATATTAATATTAATATAGTTATAACTGATCAATTGGAATGGTTTGAATAAATTGGATTAAACTAATTATCAAATGAATTATTTGGATAACAATTAATAATAAATTTAGATATAATCTAATTGAAAATAAATGATCAATTCATTTTTATGAAAAACCATTTTTATTTCTACAAGGGCATTTTATCTTAGTAAATTATATTAACTAATATTAGTGAATGATATTAATGAAATATAAATTCTATATATTCATTTAAATGTTTTTAAATATATCCAATTAGTTTTGTAGGCATAAAATAAGAACAAATCAATTTTAAGCAAAAAAAAAGAAGAATTTTTTTAATTGAATGTTTTGTCGCCTTAAAATGGAAGACATTTTATAATTTTAATTTTTTGAATTTTGATAAATTTTATTTGAAAAAAAATTGAAAATTAGAATATCACAATTATCATAGGGTGATTTTTTGGTATTTTTTTCGTATACTCATTTTTGATGAATAGTTTATTATTCTAAATTTTAATTGAAAGCTACAATTTCATCTAAATAATATACAATGATAAAATATATTTTGGATTGGTTTTAAAGATAAAATAGATCAATTATACATCCATTAATCTTGTTTAGGTCATTGGAAGAATTTTTATATTTAATGAGGAAATAAAAGTATAGGTAATCTTTTGAACAATTTCAATTTAAAAACCCTCTTTCTCTCCCCATCTATGAGATTAATTTTAAATTTTTTATTGCCAATTATATGATTTAAATTATGAGAAATCAAATCCATATGTGTAATTATATGTTATCAATTTATTAAATATGTTCCTTTTATCTCTGAACAATATCAACTATATGCAAAGTAACAGTATTACCATGGTTAAGGGTGAATTTGGAACCTAAGGGTAAAATTAATATTATAAATATTATAAAATTAACCTCAAATTTGTGTTAATTTTATTGTTTGAGTTAATCTATACCAAAAAATATTTTTTTAAGAATTCATGATCTATTTGAGCTACATGTATGAATTTAACCCCTTATAGTAATTTATTTTAAAAAACACAAACTTCTCATGCTAATGTTTTTAAAAAGAATAACTTTTTTATTATTTAGTAATACATAATATTTGTTAATAAATAAGTTTAATTTGGAAAGGTAAAATATTTATATTCACCATGGTAACATATTTTTAATTTTTAGAGAAGATTTATGTACCTTAAATAATTACACAATGATGATGTGGTAATTATTTAATTAATAGACATATAAAATAAATGAAATTAGAAATTTTAAATGAACTGTAAATTGACACAATTAATTACCTCCACAAATTTTATATACTATTATCACATCTTATGGGTGTATTAAATTGTTTAGTTTTAATATATGATTTTTTATTTATTTTATTAAAGGCAAAACAACGAATAGTGTCAACATTGACACTAATGATATTTTATGAAAATAATATTTTATTAAATTATTTAAAAATCATAAAAATATTAAACATGGAAAAGATAATAAGATATGGAATAATATTTCATTAACATTCCATTTATGGTCTAATTTACACTTTATATGTAAAAATTAAAACATTATAGTATTGAAATATTTGGTCCCATAGTTAAAATTAAATTTTGTTAACAAAGGGTTAATAAAAATCATAGGGTTCAAGATAACAACAAAGGTAGTATAAAATATATTTTAAAATTATATTACTACATTATTTTATCTTAAATTATAATAGAAGTCCTTCTGGTTTTATTTTAATTGATATTGAATTTATTATAAAAAATGTTTTCAGAAATAAAAAAGGTTGTGCTCCCCTCATGTATAAGGTGGTACTCATCTAATATTTTAGTCACATGTAAAAACATTTTTGTTTCACCCAAACCTAGAACAAATATCCTACCATCATCATTAAATAAATCCAATAAGCCTTTAATTTGGCATAAATCCAACAATGGATGTCCTTCAATGAAAACTAGTAGGTGTAGACCGAAGAAGTGACAACGTTCATCAACAAACATTTTTAATTTATTTATTACATAAATCTCATGAATAATTTTTATTTAACATTTATATAATATCATTATTATTTTAAATAAAATTATATTTTGTTTTGTTAAGGTTAAAACCTAAAACTTCACACACATCATTTTAGTGGGATACACAATCATCGTCTGTGTGTACTGAAAACTATCGTCTTGTGAACAGATGTTGTTTGTTTTTTTCCATTTATACATTTAATATTTTTAATAATGATTATTTTTAGTTTTTATATGAAATATATTATTTTTGTGATGTTATTATGATTCTTTGACTGTTTTATCACACATACCTTCATGATTTCTATGTCATGGGAATACGATATAGTCGTTCATGAGTATGCTGGAATATAGCCTCAAGAATAAATTTGATTCATTCATTCTTTACAAGAAATTTATTAAGGATGGTTTTAATGAACATATGTGATATATATTGAATAAAAAATATTTTTTAATTAATAGTTTTCATATTATTTTCATTATTTTAATTCGATAGGAAAACGAAAACAACGTTCTTGAATAGGTACAACCTACAACTCCCTGAATAGTGTATGCTATTTTCATCCAATAACTTTTCTAAATCATCATAAATAATTATATAATTAATATAAATGATATCTATATCATGATTATCATTTTTGACTTTATTAAATCATGATATATATTGGAGGAATAAAAATAAGAAGTCAAAACATGTACGAAAAACAATGCGGTTATTACGCTAAACACAATTTTAACATGAAAATATTAATAAAATTGTAATATAAAGTCATAAGTAAATTTTACGTTAAAATAATTCATGTAGGTAGTTTATTGTTTAAATTATTGTTTTAATCCCTTATATTTTTGTAATTAAAATTGTACCAAGAATATGATGAAGCTCGAGTGTGTTTTGGGAGTACGCAATATGATAGAAAGGAGAAATCAGGTCATACTGTTCATATTTCTTGGGTGGTTTGTGGTTCTGTGTAATTTCATGTCTAAATCATGCTATCTTAGAGGAGGGGTGAATAGTTATGTAAACCATGTAAGGGTGAGCACCAAACTATGTGGTTTGGGATAGAGGCATTCTTCATGGTTGTCGCACTGTGTGTCAAACTGTGTGGGATCCCCAGGTAATGATGCGACATAGAACCCTCTTGGATAGAGGCGAGTGCACAGTTGGAACATGGCTTGGAAAACTATGCGGCCAAATCATGATCCCTAAAAAAGTGGGATTTTACCTTTTTTTCCCTTGTATTTTATGTTTTTAACTAGCTTTTCTCCCCATTTCTTCTCCAATAACCCTAGTGACGAACCAGAATTCTCAAATCTTCCCAAGGGGTGATATCATTCATTTCTAGGCCATTTAGAGTGGGTTTTAGTGAACATAGATTCTCTATTTATATATAATGATTCTATTTTATCTCTTTAATAGATTAGGGTTTGTGGTTTTGTTCATCTACAAACAAATCCCTAAAACACTCTTTTTTCCAATGGATCTTTGGTTGGGTCTTTAAAGTGTATCTAAATACAAGTCATAAAATATGGTTAGGCATGCTTTCATATTTGGAATTGAGGTAGGTTGTCTATATGTTATATCTCATATTCTGGTTATTTATTTTTACATGTGTGGTTAATTTATTGGTTACCTCTTCTTGTGTATTTGATTCCTTTTGCGAGTTTTTGGTAAAATGGTTGGATAAATGATGAGTTGAGCCTCTCCTATTCCACGTGGGATAATTATAGATTTATTAGACCATTTTAGGGCCACCAATGGGGTGTGTAAACATTCCCTAACATGGAAAATTATAATGTTAATAATATAGTAAATTTGTGATGAAATATAACACATGAAAAATATATTGATATGTAGGTTTGATTTATAAAGAAACACCAATGGTAGTTTCATCTTGATATTGAAAATGGAATAAGGTATTTTTCTCATGTTTTTATGAAGGTATAAATGGATTTATGTGAATGTGTCAAATAAGTTATGAATTTTTAATGGAAATATTAAAAAAAATAATTCATGGGAATTGAGGAATATGTTAAACATGATAATATATGAGAATTGTTTAGTATTCTAAATGAATTATGACATAAAAGAGAAATTGGATTATAAGGATATGTAATTTAAATAGTAAATGTGTTAATGTTTCAAGGATTGATGATGATTCTTATGTTGTATGAAATGTGAATTTTAAATGTTATGTGTATTGGTTGTGTACGGTTTGTGATATGATTTATATGGTTAATGGATAAATAAGAATGTTCACATGTATTTTTAGTAATGGGGTATTGGAATTAAGGATTTATATCAATGGGTTAGGTTATACAATTGGTTTTAACCCCAACCATATAATGCATGGTTTATGGAAGGGTGCTGAATCTCTTAGCCCATAATAGTTACATTTTATGAGACTACCAGGACTAAGGCTCCATGGTTCGAGTGATGTATTTGTTTATGAAATGTATATCACTAGTGTGACTGGAAACATGCCTTATTCCCTTATGAATTGTATTTTACCATCTTATTTCTTATTTTAAATGATATAAATTCATAACCAATGTAACATGTGATAAAAATTGAATGAATAATGTAAATAGTTAAAGTGTATAATGTTAAATAATATAACATGAGATATATTTTTTATCTTTTCATTTATTTTTCACCTGAATGCACTACATATTTTGATGGAATAATTTGTAGACACCATGGGTGGTGGCCGACTGAGTTTTACTCACAACCAACTCGGGCCACAATTAGGTACCTATTCAGATTTCATAGTTGCAGTTTAAGACAAGGTTAAATGCCACATTCTAGGGAGTTGAGTAGGGATTGGGATGCGCATGGTTGAGGATCCCAACATAGAGTTAGGACCTATTTTGGGGATTCAGTTTTTTGTCTTTATTTTGGAGTTTTCGTTACTTCTGTATCTATTAACATGGCATGGGATATTTATTATTTGGATGTGGTTGTACCCTGTTAGGGAATTGGTTGGTAATGTGTATTTCTATTTTATTTATTATTGTTCTTTAATTTCATATATTATCTACTGTGTCTTACTATGGTAAATAGGGTATAGTATACTTACATGACATATTATACCCTTGTTGCTTTTCGACAATCTCTAGCATTTGAGGAGGTGTGCTTGAGGTCATGTGGCTAACCAACTCCGGGAACTGTTCTAGTGGATTTCAGGTTCGGGATGTTAGGATGTCTATCTTTGGAGTTGCTTTATATTGAATTTCTATTTGGGGATATTTGATAATAGATTAAGATTTGTCGATATTTGGAAATGAGATCATGCAAGAGAGTATCTAACCTGTGTATATGGAAAAACCCAATTACCTAGGGTGGGAACTATTTTTTGGATATGTGTTGTTATAGTTGAATGATATTTCACCATCAGGTGTTTCAATTACTGTATGATGATACCATTTTAAGATATTTTTCTCATGTATATAATGAAATGATTTTTTTCATTCATACATCATTGTAGGCACCTAGGGATATTGGTGTCTCAATCATCATAGGAACACATAGGATGGGCGTGTGGGACATAAAGGCTACGATGCATTTTAGTTTCGTGAAAATTTGAAGAAAACGGAATCTAATAAAGATGAATCAAATGGTTAATTGGAAAAAAAATTAATGAATGGACAAATAATTTTTTTAATAAGAAGTTAAAAAAGAGTTAAAATGATGGTTATAACGTGTCGTGAAATGGGAAATGTGACAAAAATAGAATGTTCTAGGTTGAGGCAGTTGAAATGATTTAAAAAGGTGTCTAAGTAAATACATGAAACTATGTAAGTTGAATTATCCCATGTTATCCAATACACATTCTAGGGATTATTTAGGGTAGTGTTATAGGTGTGGCGATATCCATTAGAATAGTTCAAGAAAAATGGGTTGCTTATGGCTTCTAGAGATCCTTCTATGTGTAAATTGTGGAAGTGTTATATTATGTGTTCAGAGACTCATATTTTGAATTGTAGTGAAATTACACTACTATGAAATAAACCATATGGTATATAAAGGGATATCAATAAGAACTATAGACCATTAGTGTAGCATAAAAATCCATTTGTGCAAGATAATCAAGGAGAAGAGGAGTTCCATTAAAAATTCTCCTGTTTTATCTAGATAGTGGAATGGGATCCAAGGTTGGTTATACTGAGCATTTTTAATCTGAAAAAAGTGTTTTAGTTGGAACACCCTCTAATTTTTACCTGAGAGGTTGGGATATAGATAGTATAGTTCTATATTGAATCCATCCAGACAATTTTGGAACACTTGGGGACTCCTCTTGATAGGAGAGTCAAGTTGGTATCATATATGTTGTAGGGACCAGAAATCTCTGGTGGGATATTTTGATTCACACTCATCTAGAATATGGAATTTTGGTGAATTATTACCAAGAAAATATTCCATAGAATTTAAATCTGGAGTCATTGAGTCAAGATTAGGGTTAATAGTTTATGAGGCTGACCCAGTGAACTATTTGAGTGATGGATTATACAGGCCATTTCACAGGCATACAAAACTATATTCCAACATTGGTAGGGGATGAGGCTATAATGGAAAGATGATTACAAGATGGGTTAGGAAACAAGATTGAGTTTTAGGATAACATATTCCATTTAATTTGGTTTTCAGACGTGGTGGATCAGTCTGTTACTTTTAAAGAGATCTTAAGAGAGACTTCCAGTGGTGGGTCTGTGATTCTAGTTGGAAGGACATGTGCTGTTATTTCCGAGGGTATGAAGAATGGTTTCATGAATTTTCACCAGGGTGGAAGTTTTAAGGATATTCAAAAGAGATTACCATCCTCTCAAGGTGGTGATAATGTGTTTTTCTATCTTTGTAGTAGGCTGGGGAACATGCATGGCTATGGCCCCTAACCATCAGTTGAGTGCTAGGCATACGACATAATGAAGAATTTTTTGAGGTTCTGTAGTAACCCTAAATATCAGGGAATAGAAAACGCATTGAGGCCAATGTAGAGTGATGATAGGGGGTCAGTTACCCCTTACTAGGAAGGCAGTTACACCTCAACTAGTCGTATCGTTAGAGGTAGAAGATGGGGTACACTATGGTGGGAGTTTCTACATCATCAAGACTTTGAAACTCTACGAAATATGACATAGGCCTCGGGTAGAGGTACATGGCTGCTTCATGTATTTCATTATACACCAAGATGTGATGAGGATAGACCATCAACCAGTTGTGGTATGATCCATATATCTTCTACACATTCTAGTGCTTTATTCGATACAGGTTCCTCACATTTTTTTGTGTCTACATAGTTAGTTGTTGTGTTTGGTCTAGTAGTGGAACGGTTGTGTGGAGTTATAACAATTGATACACAATTAGGGTTGTGAGTAGAGAATAATAGATAGTGTAAGGGTTCACTCTTGATAATGATAGGTACTATTTCTTATTGAACTTTTTTGGGATTGAGATGTCAGGATTTATTTCTAATTTCGGGAATCGATTGGCTAGTGTTGTACTAATCCTATATCGAATGTCAATGCCATAGGGTAACATTCACCTATCTTGATGGAGAAAAAGATGTACATAGTGTTTAATGGGATGTTCGACCAAAGAGTGCAAGGAAATTCTTTTAGTAGTTGGGTGTACACAAATCCAAAGTGGCTTGTTATATTCTTGATGATAGGGGAGTAGAGTCGATCATCTTTCCACATGTGGGGGATCAATGTCAGAATGTGTTTCTTGATGAATTCTTGAGGCTGCTACATGAGAGAGATGTAGAGTTCACAATAGAGCTATTTCCAGAATCAGAACTGGTTTCTATTCCTCTATACATAATGACACTATAATAACTCTATAAACATAAAACATAGTTATAGGAAAAAGAGAAAAATGGATTCATTCATCCAAGTACATCACCTTAGGGATCTCCAGTTCTATTTTCGAAGAAGGTACGTGGATACTTGCAGTTTTGTGCTTATTATATGAAGCTAAACCAATGGATGGATCTGATCTGATACACAATTCTTCAAATTGAGGATATTTTTTACAAGATTATAGGCTCTTTAGTGTTTTACAATACTTATTTGAGATTCGGGTATCATCAGCAGAGGTTGAGACCTTCTAATGAACCATGAACTTGATTTAGAAGTATGTGTGGGTTGCATGAGTTTGTTGTGGTATCGTTTGGGTTGAACAATGCACTAGCTATTTTTATGGACATAATAAATTGACTCTTTCACCCTTACCTAGATCAGTTTGTAGTTTTCCTTTTTGAGGACACCGTGGTGTACTCTAAGACCCAAGATGATAATGAAAAAAATATCAACATAATATAGAGTAAGAAAATGAGAATTCTATACAAGGTATGCTATCCAAAAGTCATTTTTGGATTGACAAGGTGAATATCTTAAGTCATATCATATACAAGGAAGGTGTGGCTGTGGATATCAAGAAAGTGAAATATGTGGTATCTTGGGAGAAACCCAATAATGTTTTTGTTGTATTTTGTTTTTTTGGGTTTGGATGGCTATTACGATAGGTTCATTAAAGAATTATCCCATTTAGTATCACCAAATACATGATTTAATAAGAATAGAATAAATTCTTAGTGGTCTAAATAATGTGCAAATATTATCCAAGATTTAATGAAGTTGTTGAATGCCACATGGATTCTAACCATAAATGATCCCTGTATAGAGTATACATTGTTTTTTTATTCTTCTACTATTGGTTTTGGGTGGTGTTGAAGCAAGAAAATCAAATTGTATAGTATGGATCATGAAATATGGGTCCCCATGAAAGTAACTACCATACACATGATCACATTCCGGCCACAGTGTTTTATGATTTAATGTGTGGGTGGAACTAACTTTGGGGAGGATGATTTACAATGTATAGTGATAAAAAAACCTTATATATATCTTCTCTCATCGCTATTTGAATCTTAATTAGTGAATAGGGGTCGAGTAAACTCATTATTTTGTCATTGAAAAGGTTTACACACTAGGAAAGGGATATAGTGTTACAGATGTTTTGAGTTGAAGGAATCAAAACCAATCAGTTCAATAATCTAGCTACGAGTGGAGAATAATGGCTTTATTTTCTGAGATGCATCTAGAGTTGCAAGATAGATAAAGGAAGATGGCCATTTCTTCCATGGGAGATTAGTACACACACAAAATTCAGATCAAGGAGTGGTAGTATGAGTTTCCTTAAATTTTTTTTCTTTAAGGGATGGTCTTAATAGTTGAGAATTAATTCTTGGTTTGACCATTGGTGATGACGAGATCATTTATTTCCATAGGAATGTTGTTCATTAAATGTGTTTTTGAGAATAGTTGATGAGAATGTTTAATGATACGAAGTGGTAACTTCATTCTGCTTTGACAAAAATATGTCATGATCATCAAAGATATTACTAGTGGATAGGGATGAAGAATGTTAGTGTAGGTTTTGTGGTGAAATTTCATACCTTACAGTATATGAATGATAAGATTTAGTTGTAGGGTGGTTTATTTTAGCCATTTCCCAATTTGGAAATGAAATATGATGTCGTGATGATGGATTCTATGGTGGGTCTTCTTAGAACACCTCAATAAAAGGATGTGATCTTGGTAGTTATGGATCATTTGAATAAGTTGTTTCATTTATTATCCATTGAAGAGACTTTTTCCATGAATTAGATGGGAGATTAGTATGTTCGAGAGGTATTTCAGTTGCACGGGGTACAATAGAGTATTTTTTCATATAATGATATGTGTTTTACATTGTTCTTATAGAATTTATAGTCAAAGGTTCTTTGTACCTAGTGTCTTTGAGTGTGGATTTTCACCCATTGAAACACTGGTCATCAGAGTGTATTGTTTAGGTGTTAGGGGGCCTGTTGAGATAAAATGTCCAAGAATTTGGTGGATCATGGGGAAAACAACTAGTGCTGGTTTAATTTTTTCAATAAAATTTTCTACCATGATATGTTTCACATGGAACCATATGAGGAGAAATATGGTAGACTATTTAGATATCCAATTTGTTGGATAGATTATGAAAAATCAGAGTTGTTTGTGTAGGAGATTTCAGAATGGGTTCAATTGATTCAGAAAAATATGGAAATTTCTTAGAGTAACAAATGTTTATATGCATCTTAGTATTGTCCAAATTTTTAGTTTAGGGTTGGTGATAGTGTGTTTCTTCGGGTGTCAAAAAGGATTGTTCAGCATTGAATTTAGAAACATTATAATTTAGAAACCATGTGTCTGAAGAGGTGTGAGACTGGAGAGGATCAGACTGGTGGCATATCAATTATATCTTACATAATTATATAATGAAATTACTAATGTTTTTTATGTGTCACATCTTCGACATTATAACCATGATAATTCTCATGTGATTGTTTTTGAGGATGTGGAGCTTGATTCTTATGCTTTCGTTGAGGAATATCAAATTTGTATTAAGGATCATAGTGATTGATTCATGTGAGGAAACATTTTACCTTTGTTTCATGTTTTCTAGTAGTATTGTAATGTTCAAGAAGAAAAATAGGATATAGACATGGATATGCTAACTAGTGAAAAAATCTTGTTTCTTAGGAAGATTTTTGGTTCTTAGAGTGCGGCTTGAGGATGAGCTGTCATAAGATGGAGAGGATGTAAGATCACAAAAATCATGGTGTTATGTTATCATTTAAAATTTTTTTCCTCATATTATTGGATAATTAATTTTTAATTGAGAATATGACGATGCACAGGGGAGTTCTGGGGGTTGAAGGCATGTGAAAAATGGGAAATCAGACCAAACAATGCATATTTCACTGGTGGTGTATAATTATGTGTAACTATGATCCTAAATTGTGCTAGAAAGAAGGAGAGGTGAAAGGTTAAATAAAAAATGTGATGGGAGGTCCAAGTAGTGTGGTTAGTTTTAGAGGCATTCTACATGTTTTGGGCATGGTTTTTTAAACCATATGTGATCCCTAAGTAACCATGTGACTTGTACCCCTCTTGGACAGAGGATGACACTTGGTTAGTGCACAGTTTGGAATACCATGTGGCCAACCGTGTACCACATTAAAAAAAAATTATTTTTACCATTGTACCTCATTGGATATTAAGTGTTAGACCTAATTTTCCTTTCCATTTCTTCTCTATCAACCCTATTGATGAATATAAACTATGAAATCTACCCAAAGATCGATCTACTTCATTTCTAGACTATTTATTGTGTTGTTGGGTTTGGATCATATATGACGGTATGTCTAATTCTTATATTCTATCTCTTTTCAAAATTAGAGATTATCATTTCGTTCTTCTTTTTCTAAATCCCTAAAATCCTTTTTTCTAGTAGATCATTGGTTGGGGATTCAAATGGTGTTTTAATCCAAGTCAGGGGCCAAGGTTAAGTGTGGGTTCATCATTAGAATCAATGTGGGTGGCCTAAAATTTATATCCCCTCGTATTTTTGTTGATTTTTTACTTGTTGTTGAGTTATTATGACCGTCTTGTTTTGAATTGGATGACTTTAAAGTGTTTTGGTTAAATGGTTAGACAAATGATGAGTTGAGCCTCTCATGATCCCTTTAAAATGTATCAATATTTATTAGTTTGATTTATGGATACCCATGTGGTGCACCAACATTTCCAAACGTGGAAAATTATAATGTTTAGTAAATATTTGATTTTTGTTAAAAAAGAGAACAAGAAATATATGTTGATATGTTGGTTTGAATTATAAAGATACACCAATTGTAGTTGTGTCTAGTTGGTGGACATGACATAAGGGATAGTTTGGCATATATTAAAAAAGGATTAAATGGATTAAAGTGAATGTGTCAAATGAATTATGAATTTTTAATGGAATTGAAAAAAATTGTTAGTGAAATGGAGTTGAGGAATATATTCTATTGGACAATGTATGGGAATTGTTGAGTATGGTAAATGGGTAATGGAATAAATATGTAAATGGGTTAAATTGGAAATGATAAGTAAATGGTAAATGTGGTAATTGGTTAAGGATTGATGATGATTCATATGTTGTATGATATGTGAATTTTAAATGTTATGTGTATTAGTTGTGGATTGTTTCAGATATGTTTTATGTTTTAAATGGGTAAATAGGAATGCAAACACAGATTTGTAGTTTGGGGGTATTGGACTTGAGGATCTACACACATGAGTTGGTTTAGACTGAGGCACTAAAACCAACCCTTATAATACATGGGTAATGGAAGTAGATTGAGGCTCTATGCCCCTAATAGTTTCATTTGATAAGATAACCTGGATTGAGGATCCTAGGTAAGTGTGACTTTTTTATGAAATGGTTATCCATTTTGAGATAGGGAACTTGAAATATTCTTTTTTTCGTGGTATTTAACCCTCATAGATAATATTTTAAATCATATAAATTGTTAACCCATAGAACAAGTGATGAAAATGTAATGAATCATTAAAATGGTTAAAGTGAATATTGTTAAATAATGGCACCCGAGTTATCTTTTGTTTATCTTGCCTTTTTATTTTCACATTCATGCAATAAAATTTTAGACTTGATATTTTTTATATATTAATTTTGGTGGATTAATGATTTATTCAAACACCTTGCTCAGCCCTCCATTGGGCGGCTGAGCATATATCATTGTTGTAGGTCAGGATATGGGTAAAGGCTCTAGGATAGGGAGTTGAGATGGAATTGGGATGTTCATGGTTGAGGATATATACATAGATACATGAACTATACTGGGGGGTTCATTTATTGGACTTTATTTAGGGGGTTCCATTAATTATGGAACTTTTAGCATGACATGGAATATTTATTATTTAGATGTGGTTGTACCCTATTTGAAAATTGGTCTATAATGCATGTTTCCAGTTTAATGATAATTGTTCCATTATTTCTTATGTTATATAAAATGTATTAATTTAGAAAATAGGGTATAGTCTTCACACATTTTCTATTAGAATCTCACTTCTGGTCAGTAACTTCTTTCATATGGGGTGGTGGGCTTGAGGTCATGTGGAGACCCGACTCTTGGCAACGGTCAAGGGACTTCTAGGTCGGAGAGGTTACATAAATCATATATGGTATTATATATATGATTATAATAATGTGGTGTATGTATAATAAACGTATAAATTATAATCTAAGTTTAAATGTATATGAACAGTATAAGAAAATTTACTTGTAACTATAGTTTTTTTCATTTTGGCAGTGGATCAAACCACCGACAAATGGTTCTACAATAGTTCATTGAAACCTCCATTAAAATTGGTGTCAGTATCCAACACATGGTAGTTCCTTACATTTAGTAGATGTTTTTTGAATGTGTGGTAGAAATAATATTTAGAGGTAGTTTTTTATGTATTAGCAGTAGTTTTACTTCCAAAAAATTAATGAGATTTTAGCGGCAGTTGAAACTACCTTTAGATTCTGAATCCTTTATCCCAAAATAACCACTACTAAAATAGATAAAACCACTTCTAAAAAAATTTGACATATTTTTGGTAGATTTAATGCCACCAAAAAAAGATAACATAATTTAAATGTTGTTAAAATAGAAACAAAATAAAAATACCAATATTTTTTCAAATTTCGAACCGCCACTATATGATAAATTACAAAACAAATGTACTGCAGAATCTTAAGCCCCAGAAAAAATTCTAAAAAATAAAAAATTCATAGAATCACATTAAAAATGAAACACAACACAATCAATGTACACATCATACCCACATAACAATTGTTTCACCATCTTACAATCATAATACACATATACAATACAAAAACCAGATCACTCGGTATGGTCCACTCTATGCCACAAATGAAAAATGAACAAACTCTCTCCACTAATCACTGGATTGGGATGATCATTGCTCATCAACCTCTCCATATCCATCTCTACTTACTTCTATCTGCACTGAAAAACAATTATATTTTAAAGTAAATAATTATGTATATTTATATTTAAACATAACATCAATAAATGTTTTTGAGTTAAATTATTTTGAGGATAGGTGATTTACCTGATCACTACCAGTCATCGATGTGATATCACCAGGGATATATTCGGTCATCTTCTAATACAAATCAAACAAATCTTTCTACAATGTAGATATCTGATCCCCATATTCTTAAATGGTTCTTTTCATAGAAATAAACTCTTTATGAGTGTCTCGTGGTTGAGGTTGACTACAAATAGTAGTAGATGTAGCTATAATACTCTATGGCCTACAATAGATCTCAAATTTTACTTTTCCCACACCTATCCAATGTAGTCGACCAGGATGCTCCTTCCCAAGGACAAGACCAACTGGGTCATTTGGGTAGACTGAGAAGGACTTCTTGGGATTAAAATCCCATAATTCTTTAATTTTTACTTATAATTAATATATCTATCATATTAAAATAATTAAATATTAACATAGTGATAATTGATAATAAGATATTATAATGAAAATTTAATTCATACGCCAACTTCCTTGGTTGGATCATTAATAAAAATCTAATTATATTTTTTATAAACATCCAACCACATTTCTGTTCGGGATGCCCAGTACCATAAATATTGTGGCTGTATTAAAGAAATATAAATCAATAATTTAATATATTGAACATATGATATTTTTTTTATAAATTTTTAAAATAATGAAAAATTATCAGAGTTGATCAACTTCAAGAAAAACTCTTTGACCCCACAGTGTGAGGGATTATTTTCTTAGCCCGACTCGATGCATTCTTCCTTGGAACTTCTTAAAATTAATAAAATGTAGTTTAATAATGATTTATACAATTTAATATAATATAAATGTAAAATGAGGTTAATATAATAATTTATACTTTAATACCATCGGTTTCTCATCACGATGAATATTAATAAAATCATTCCATTTCCCTCTATGTACCCCATTGGGTAACTTATCATATAGTTTTTGGGAGCTAATTGAAGTATCATTCCATTTGTTCCATAATCTCCATTTAAAATCATTCCATTTCTAGAAAAAAATATTCAATTTTCACTTCTATTTTATCACATAAACAACGTGAATATTGAAAAACATATGTACAAAGAGATTCATTTTGAAAATATTAGAAATTGAAAACATAATTTAAATAAATTACATCATAATGAATTAAAATTACTTTTATCTGTGAATAAAAAAACATCATTTTCTAAGATGAAGGCTTATTCCAGCAATCATAATACCTAAATGGATGGGTAACCAGATCCACCACCAATTAGCCTATAATTTTTCCAAATAATCCCATAGAATCATCCATAGGGACCCCATATCAGTCAAATTAGACAAATATCTTTAGTCTATTCTGATTCTAGACATCTAAAAATTTCATATTTTTCTCCATAGTTGCATTGTTTCCATATTTCATGAAAAAAAATATAGTAATATAAAAAATTTTAATAACTTTATTCAAATTAAAAAATTTATGTATAATAGTCACCCTCAAATATCCCCAGGGAGAACCAAGAGTGGTAGCCTACACCTATAATGTTGAGGCTGCTGAATGGGGATGCATCTACTGATCTGCTGAGGGGAGGCTCACAAAGGGTGTGAGAGATGGTTTATTGGGAAAGAATATGGTGTCTCATTTTTTGTTGGGAGGAAGATCGATGGATCATCATCGGTCTATATGGTTGAGGAAACATTGACTGAGAGTCGACTGACCTCAGTATAATGCTTCCCTCATAGAACTCCTATCATTTAATCAGAAAAAGAGAACACATGGAAAAAAATTGTTTACGATGAATAATTAATATAAGAATTATGTTACAAAGGGGGAGTTTAACATGATATTGAGTAAAAATAAGTGGACATTGTAAATTATGAAAATTTAAAAAAAATCATTAAACAAAATATAGAAAAGGGATAATATCAATTAAAATAATATAGATAGTGACCAGATATCTAGTATATAGACTAATTTAATTGTGGATTAGTATAATGAATTTTTCACGTCCATACATGAATCGAAAACATTGTTTGAGGTTATTAATGATGTGAGTTTTTTCAAATACATGAATGTGAAATGTGATATGATCAAAAATAATATGATTAGTAAAGTTATTCCTTGGATAAAAATACAAAAAATGTTCGAAACCAAGTTAGTTTTCTTGAGAAAACTCATAGATGATTAAAATGTTATAAAAAACAAGCTAGATTAGTGTAAACATTATTCCAATATATGGAATTGATCTAAATGAGAGTATATCATCTATATCATATCATCAGGCTACATGATCTCTATTTTAGGTATATGATCAAAACATGTTGTAGGTTTATTAGATATATGTGAATTATTGAGTACAAAATTATGTTTTCAAATAGGAAGTGTACCTTTAATAACAACATATTTTTCACATTGATGAGGATTAAGAAAATGTGTTCCAATTATTTATAGTTCTTATGGACTAAATAATTAACCATGGACCATGAATAGAATGCTTTATTTGTATTAATATATTATTTTATCTTGAAGAGGTAGGGTTAATCAGAACATCTATATCCTGATTATGGAAGTAGAGTAGATTATAGTTCCTTTTCCATGTTAAATACATACTTATTAGGAATGAATTACAAATAATGGAAGTATTTTTCACAACTCATGAGGTATGATTTAAATATGTATCTTATTTTTAGATAATTAGTTTTTAATGGTCTAAACTAATTTAAATTGAAAAATAGAACATTTATTTATAAAAAAATATTCTAATTATATGCTAAACGATTTCTGATGGATGATAATAAACTGATTTATACTCTACTGGAAACCAATATGAAATATTCCAAATATGTGGTAGAAATTTTAATTTTTATAATACCTTAATTATATTACCCCTTTTATGATAAAAGGTTAATAAATTCCAATTGATTTCTACATAATATATCATTATCATTTTGGAAATACACTTGAAATCTGGTTTTTTTCTCGACAATTATAGTATTAGTAATTATTGAGAAAGGAATAAACACCATGTGAAACCCAAAAATATTAACTAGACTTATAGAAATAAAATAATTTCAATCCTCAATTTCAATCATGTAATAAGTAATAGTTTTCTTGATAATGATGGAACCTCTCACTGTAGATATCCAAACATAAACTTTAACATCCTCAACCTTCTTAAAAAATTGAATGGTGTTTCTGGAGATTCTTTTAATGTGACCCCCCACTCTTCTATGAGATATAGTAAAAACAATTCATTAAAGGACCCACCATTGTATAAGAGAGAAATGTATGGATTATATGTGGAGATATATGAATGAAACCATCATGGAATTATAAATTTATTCATTATTATAGTATAACTGTTTATGGAAATGGATGCATTGATTCATAAATGACTTAATGAATTTGACCATATCAATGATAAATGGAGACACATGTCGAATGAACATGTGATCAATTATAATATAGTACAATTATAATTTAACAAGAAGGATCTTATCTACCCATTTATTCAAGGGGAAGTAGTACAGTCATTGAGAACTCCCATGATAACATGTTAGAGACCTGTGTTGATGGTGAAAAATTAGAAAGTCCATGGTCTATACATATGGTCTATACAAATGAATCATGTTCCTTAGTTATAATAATTATAGAGTATGTAATCCATACAACTAATGAATGGTTTGATAAAAAATAAAAATCCTTATAAACATCATCTAATGATTAAATTTAGATTCTAAAAATCAATAATGTAGCTATATAATTGAAGATTATAACAACCATTATTTATTACTGATCAGTCCATATGTAAATATACCACAATTGGGATGTAATTCCCACACCGTAGACAAGGGTAGTGCAACACATGAAAGGGAAAAGAAGAAAAAACAAGGGCTCAGGGGCTCAGGGGCTCAGGATTAGAGGGCTTAGTATGTGGCCCAGCTAGAGATGTCTTGACTAGAGAGGTCTCAGCCAGAGAGGGATCGATTGGAAAGTGCTTGAAGGGCTCCGTCTTAGGAAATAACGGTGATGTTTTCGAGGGATTAGGAGATGAGGGCCTGTTCATGGTAGGGGAGGGAAGGAGGGCTCAGGATTGGGAAATATCGGCCAAGTCGTGGAGGGATCAGGCTTCAGAGCCACTATAGATGGCTTTTATGGATTGGGCTCAAGTGATCTCGGGGGGGGGGGGGGGGGGGTTGCAAGAAAATTGTTTTTTTAAAACATAACATTTAATAGTGGTTTTTAAAAATATTATGCAGAATTTGAGTTTTTCTTTATCAGCGGTTCACTAAACCACAATAAAAAAATGCTGTAAAATAATGATTTTGGTGTAGTGGAAGGAAGTCAATAATTAGGGTAAGGGGGTTTCTAATCTAAATTATATTTTTCGGAGACATAATATACATTCTTCATACATTTTTTTATTAGGGTTATATTCTATACATAAATTTAATATGTGATATTATTATTTGATTTATGGGTATTTATATATCTGTTTTATGATCTCCCTTTCATGGGGCCTATGGTTCATAAATTAACAATTCGGTAAGGTAATGTTTTCTCAATATTCCATCTTTTGACTCATATTATGTTATGAAACTGTAATATTTTTTGAGATGTATATAATTTTGATTGACATGTTATATCATGAATCTCTTTATTTTCATGATATTATATGTCTTAGGTAATGTTATTATCCATTCGGTTGGAATCTTTTTTATTCAAAAACAATGTTTTCAAAAAAATATCAAAAATGTTTTAAAATGATATTTTAATAATATTTATAGAAAATTATATCAAAGATTTTTAAAATGGTTTTAAAATATTCCATTAGAAAATTTTCAAGATTATTTTCAATAAAAACAGTTTGATAAATGTTTTATGATTTCAAAATCAACTCTCAAAGTGGAGAGGTTATTTTCCTTTGGAATTTTGTTGAAAAAGTTGTTTTAAAAAATATTTTCCATCTAAGACGAAATCCATTGGAGTTACTCATGCCTTACTGGGGATATGATCCAAGGATTCCATTATTATTTTTTCAGTAAATGTTTTAGGATTATAATGGAATGATGTTTACAAATTATATGACTTTAATATGAGTTATGATATTTTGAAATGTTTATGAAACCCATTTATTTTTGTGTGTTATGATATGAGGAATGATTTATATTATTGTTGGAAACATATGTATGATATAAATTATTTGATAAGTGGGACCTCTATCTCCCCCAATTATTTGGATAATTGTAAATGTTTTATAATCTCAAAGGGTACATGGGTAGTCATCCCAAACCAGAAACAAAATCCTACATGGGTTTTCATACTATTCATGAAACTAAAGGGTTCACATGAGGTCATTCCAAGAATGAAACACATACACTGGTGAATATACAAATCCTAAAATATTATTATTTTCTAGGTAGGTTTTCCTAATGGAAGATTTTATTAACAAATGTTTATTCTACAAATTACATGTCTTATGTCGTTGTTTACTCTAATATCTCATTTCTTTTAATTAACTTATGATTCATGTTTTATGAAATTACAATGTTTATTTACATGATTCATGATGAGGATCTTTGATATACATGGTATTCTTTTCTATTGTTATGTTGATGTTCTCATTCTATTTTTATCATATTATTCGTATATATCTCCCATGTTTACCATACTAAGCATCTGATATCACCCTTTTTTATGTTTCCTTTCCCTATATTATGAAGAAATGTATTATGTTCAACTAATAAAGGGGAATATAATTATGGGAAATGTTGAAGATCATTCAATAAATTAGAAGAACCTATTACACTTTTCCGAACTCACTACATTATTATATTCGTTGGGCATATGCTTGTGTAATTTAATAAATATTTATAAAAAATATAACATCCATATATAAAATCTTGGGTCATTATAATTGGTATCATTAAAATGGTTTGGTCAACCTTCATAAACAAGGATGATAAAACTTTAGTGATATTTATAGTGATATTTTTCCGGACTTTTATATGGAAGTCTACAGGGATAAGTAAAATTATAGATAAATAACATGGAATTTGTGTAAAGGATAGAAAAAATGTTTTCCTAAAAAAATTATTATCTTTCCACTACAAGTGTATGTTTCCTAGGAATAGATGCACCTTGGAGTAATAAACCCAATAATACTATAATGAGTTGTACTCGAATGGGAGCTCGTTCACGATAATGGGCCTTTCAGCACACCTAGTCAGACACACCTGATTGATATTCTTTGGGAATTCCCAAATTCATACAAACTACATTGATGTACTTGAAATAACATGACTATGAATAACCTAAGATAAACATAATGTGTCAATAATTAATGAATGTATCATGATTTAGACATCCTATAGGTTATTTTTTATGATTATTTAGTTTTCATCTAGGATAAGTTTTTCTGGTACTATGTTTTTTAGTTTTAGTCCATAGTTTGATCCAAAAGGATCTGGGTTAACATTAATTATGACAAAAAAATTGATGAGTATCCAAATGAGATTTTATATAGGTTAAAATTAATTGTGATTATGCCTAATAATTTTTCATGTAACATGAATAAAAACGTTTACCTTAATAAACTATCAGCCTCTCCAAATAAGTTAAATGATTATAATATGAGTTTAGGTAGTATATACCATGAAGGAATAAAGGCTCATATTTTTATGTGTTGAGAATGTGGGGAGGAACACCTATGTGAATGTCTTAGAGAAACATGAATGTGTTTTTATATTAGAGAAGAAAGAAACATAGTATGTAACTACAAATAGAAATTAAAAAGTTCAGTAAACATAATAGATGGGAATGTTGTTCTTCCTAAGATATCATCAACTGTTGAATTCATTAAATGTGGACTGTATGTGAATTATGAAAATCGATGTCCTAAGTGAAAATATTGAGAATAAAATCACCATGGTGGTGAAATTAATGACTATGTTGCTGATATTAAAGATACTACAGATGGAATGTGAAACGATATAAGTGTTAAATAATAAGATGATTAAGAATAGTTAATTGTTTGAGAATGTAATAGGATATTGGAAGTATTTATGTTTTGGAATTCAATGATTTATTATCTATATTATAAAATATATAAGGAATTTTTAAAATATGTTTTCTATTCAGGATCTGAAAGAGTATGCTGAATGATGTTGATGGACTAAAAAATTGAATTACTGCGAAGAATATATTTATGGAAAACTGGTGGTTAATGGAAAGATACCACTAAATATGTTCATAATGATGAGATAATGAATTTGGGATAAAGAGAATATGGATATGTATAATATAAATTGGATAGTATTGGTAAAATTGGACCTAATTAATGACTTGTCAAAAAAGTTGTTTTTTATATCATAGATTGAGTATAAATATTTTTTAAAATATGGAATATATCAAATATTATATATTAAGATTGTGGGAGCATGCCTGTTTTCAATATGGAGTTATGTTAATTATGGTTATTACGATGTATCGAGGGAATATGAGAAGAAGGTAATCACATGTTTAGTATGTGACAATCAATAGGTATATTATGATATATATGAGATTAATGATAAGCTAATTTTTAAAAAATTAGTGAAATTATTTCAAATTTTATGAATTTTCCACTTATGAAAGGGTAAAAATTTCAACCCATTATTTAAAGGATTATGTTGACCTTTCAAAGATGTTTTAGAGATTAATATTTCATATTATTAAAATTTAAGAATGTTGGATAACATGATCTTACCATTTTTGTATAATGATAACTACACAAAGAAGGAATGAATTATCATCCCATTATAGATCTTAAGACCAACTAGTTCTTTAGGCAATTGAATTTGATGTTCGTTTCTTAGAGATATAAATGAATCAGAAAATTAATCAATTCACAACTGAGGGATGTGATTGTTCCTGTAAAATGGTCTGAAATCTAGTATGTATATCTTCCTACGAAATTTTTTCATAGTACCTTCATTTTAAATTAATAAATGGCCTCTTAGTCCCTCACATATTTATGGGGTTTTTGGTTAACTTCATAATGATCATTTTCTCTATCACTCTTCTTCATAAAATTATTGTTAGTTTTCTATTTTATGTCTATGTTTTAACCTCCACCTATGTTCTCTGATGTGGAAACCTATTAAGAGTTACTATGAGTAACTATTATGATTCAAAAATTATATTTTTAAAGGGTGTTTCAGTATTCAATTTTATGATGTGGATTTCCATAAATGTAACGTTAATATATTAAAACTTTTATGACCTAGATGAATATTGAGGGAGAAATTCATTTTAAGGTGGGTAGAATGTAACACCCTAAGTATTTATCAATTTTTTTTTTGAATAAATTAAAATTCATTGATGTATTTCATTGAACATTACACCAATTACTATTTTCCTTATTAAAAACAAAAGTTATTTTTATGATATAAATAATAAAAATTTGGATTGTGGTTTACACTAGACTATGTTTGGCTTATGTGATTCACACCAACAAGTTTCGTTAAAATATCGTGTTACACACAAGTCCGAGTCTTACCCAAAAAAAATATTACTTTATTATTTTGATAGTTATCACTTAGAAAATGGAATAGTGGGAATGAATAGGACTAACTGAATTATGAAATTAATTATTTGGTGAAAAATTATTTATAAATGAGGATAAAAACTAATTGAAAATACAGGATGTGTTTTTTTACGAAAAACTATTTTTACTTAATGTTTTTTTGAAATAACAAATTAAATTAATAACTAATAGTGATTTATAATAATTAAATTTATATGTAATATATTTTATTAATTTATTTTAAATTCATCCAATATGGTTTATATGCATAAAATAAGAACAAATCCATTTATAGCCTAAAGAACTATATTTTTCTAAATGGCGGTTTTACCACATTTAAATAGAAGACTTGTGTCAATGTTTTTTTTAATAATTTTATATTTTTTATTTGAAAATGTAAAATTATTTTTTAAAAGATATATATAAAAATTATATTATTTTTTTTTTGTATTTTTTTAAATTATTCAGTTTCGAAAGAATACTAAAAAAATACTAGATTTTAATATAAAAATGCATTTTCATCTAAATAATATATAATATTAATTTATATTGTTAATTTTTTTAAAAGTAGAAATAGTTAAATAATAAATTTTATAATATAAATTAGGTCTTTGAAATATTTTTTATATTGAATTTAAATATAACCACTAAAGTAAACTTTTGAACATTTTTAATTTAAGAGAAACTTTTTCCCACCCTGTCTATAAGATTAATTTTAAAATAATTTTTTCCACTTCAATGTTTTTAAATTGAAAAATTAATTCCATATTTTAAATTATAATATAAAAATTTATTAAATATGTCTCTTTTATTTTTGGATAATCTGAATATTAAACTATGTAATTTCATTAAATTAGTTAAGGGTAAATCAGATAATAAAGGATAAAAATAATATTATAAATAAATGAAAATTAGCAAAAAACTTTTCACAATTTAATATAATTATTTTATTTCAACAAAAATTATTCTTGGGATTAATTTAGGACTTCATGGAGCCCCATGTATTTCTTTAACACCCTTATTGTATTTTTTTCGAAGAAAAGATGAATTTCTCACACTAATTTTTTTAATTTGTATGAAATTTTTAATATGCAGTCATAGAGAAGATATTGTCAACCATAAATAGTATTTGAAAATATAATATATATATATATACATATATTCATCATTTTATTTAATTTTTAATTTTAGCTAATATATAATTACCTTAAATAATTACAGAACGATGATGGGGTAATTATTCAATTAATGGAAAAAAAAATCAAATAACTGATATTAAAAACATAAAAAGAAATATAATTTGAGTTTATTAAGTTTATACAAGAATTTTATATATTATTATGAAATTTTATGGGTGTATGAAATTTTTTTTGAATATATATTGTGTTCAAAAAAATTTTGTTGTCAAAGTAACGAAATATGTCAAAATTGACCCTAATGAAACTTTTTGAAAATAATATTTTATTAAATTATTAAAATATCATAAAAATATTAAATAATGAAAAGGGTATTATATATAGTATAAAATATCAGAAACATTTTATTTATGGTCAAATAGACACTTTATATCTATGAATTTTAACCTTTTAGAATTGTAAATTTTGTTATCATGGTTAAAATAAGATATGTAAACTAAGGTTTAATCAATATGATAATGTCTAAAATAAATAGACAAAAAATATTGGTTAATTATATTAAAAAATTATCATATCATATATTATAATAAATTTCCATTTGGTAGTATTTTGACTCAGATTGAATTTTTTAAAAAATAATCTTTTTTGAAATTCCAAAAGTGTCATTCCCCTCTTTTATCAAAGGTCAAATCTTCTTCTTTTTTCTTCAAACATAAAAACATTTTATGTTTGACCAAACTGGGTCCAAATATCGTTACAAAATTCCCTCCCTTCACCATAGACTCCCTACTCTGGGCATAAATAAAACCATGGAACAGTAAAAAAATATTTCACTATTTCTAATAGGGACATATATATTTGAAAAAGTACATTTTATGTTGGTTAAACGTTTTACCAACATATATGTCCCAATCAATAAATTATAGGTAAAAAATCTATCACTAAATAATCTTATGATAGATAAAATAGTTCTACGATAATTATAATTATACAAATCGATAATAAATATGTTGGTTAAAATATTTTGAAATACGTTCTAATGACACATTTTTCTATTGGTAATAATATTACCAATATATAATATCTATTCATAAATTATATTTGAACAAAAAATATAAATTATTTTTCAAATAAAATTTTATTTTATATTTATTTATTTATCACATATAATAAATCTGTTTAATTATTAAATTAAATAAAATTCAAAAAAATGTTAAAAAATTAGAAACAAATTAATTTTACTAATAAGGAAATTTATAAAAAAATAATTCAACACACAAAGTAATTATCCATACCCTAATAGGACCCATCACACACCCTCCAACCCACAACCGCCCACCCAGTACCATCAACCCATCCATATCAGCGAGCCATCTCCAACACCAGCACATCCAAGCCAGCGAGTCAGCTCCAGCCGCAGGGACCAGCAAGCACAAGAAACCCTTCAATTCCCGATGACCCGAAATCCAGTTCCATATCCAGTGATAAGTCGAAAGTCACAGCTATACCACAACCTTTAGCTCTAATATCTCAACCACATAACCAAAGAGAACACCCAAAAATGATTCAACTCTAGTAATAGAAAGAAACAAATAAATTCATCTTTTGTATCCATGAGAATCATAAAGCCCTTGATATTCCACACCCTTGTGCTCTAATATCTATATAAAAACAAAAAAAATGGAATATCCAAAAAATATTTCTAAATATCTGTATTAATTAAAAACAAAACCGAAATAAATGGATGTATAAAAAATTATTTTCATATTGACAATTTTTCATCATCTATGTTGACATATCAAGAATTAGTAGTCCTAATGACTCAAATACATGTATAATTTCTTTGTTTGAATAACTTCATAAAAAAGGAAAAGAATTTTTTACTTATAAGAATAATTTTGAATTATGGTCTGAAGTTTCTATCCCCATTTAATTAAAAAAGAATAATTTTTTTTGAATGATAGGATGGGGTCACACATACCTAAATATAATAGTATTCATAAAGTCAAAAAAATCAAAAATAAAAAATGAAAATGATACACTATCTCAAGATTCATTATCCTAGGCGATAGAGGGAATCCCATGCACACGTGACAACAAGTAATTAAATCCATCAGATGCACCTCTAAAAAGACTGTGGCCTATAAAAAGTATATAACCAAAAGACACCATCCAGGCCTGGTATTTCAATGCAGACAATTAAATATACCTATAAAAAACCTAAATATACATATTATGATGTCAAACCTCACCCCTGAGGCTACATCATTCTCATAAGTTAGCATTTACATTACAGAAAAATTGTAAGCATAAACAGTCACCAAATCAAGAAGCATAAGACCATTAAATATGATAATGCAAGAAAATGATGAGCCCTAGGAGTCAAAAAATTAGAGAAACCATATGAAATATAAATTAAAATTTATCATGAAATCAAATTTGGACTAAATAAACATGCTACGAAAGGTCCTCCAACATCCAGAAATCCAGTGCCTTGGATGAAGGTAACATCTTCAAGCGACGTATTTCCACATATTTTCAATATCATCATCTAAGGGTCCTATAGTGTTTAGAGAAGTAGGTTACACATTCCCAATAGGTTACTCAAAGTATATCCACTCTACTATTAACATTACCTTCATTAAATTTTTATTCCAAAACTATGGAAGAATACTAACATATATTCATAACATCAAATTATGTTTTAATTTCCTCTGTTAGAAGTACCACAGTTGATACTAGTTATTTACTAGGCCTAAGTACATCACACTTCATTATTAATTCATTCCATTCATTTTTATCGATGGTTGGAAATTATGAGGTAAAATCCCAACTACTAATGTAATATTTTCATCTGAAGACTATCTAACTAATGGATTTTTGGTATTAACATTCTTATGACCCAAATGCCTCACTACAAATCTAGTAGAAACATTTTGAAATTTTTCTCTATCACATCAACTATTATTTTATTGGTTATCACTTGGAGTGTTTTCTAATAATTCAATTCACTCAATCATAAAATAGCTACAATGGCGATGAGCATCTATAGCTCACACTAGAAGTACGACGTGATTCATCCGAAATCACATAATAAGGTGGCTGGAAGCATCCCATTATTAGTGCATAAATGATTTATAAAAATAATAAAAAAATTCTACAAAACTCTTGACTCCATCTTGAATTCCAAATGGAATTAAATAAATTAAAATTTTCCTATTATAACAAAAAAGGGGAACATGAATGAGTAAATCATCAATTTTTGTAGGTGTCCATGAACTCCAACAATGTTTATCCAGTAATCGAATTCTAGTAATATGTGCATGATTTTTTGTTGGGACTCATTACCAGAAATCAATACATGTAAACTCTGGGGGCTTTATATGAAATCAGTGAAAGATTCCAACTCAAATATTTTTGGGAATCTTTACGAGTGGTCAGTAAGTTGAAATTTTAAAGGCTTTTTATTGAATAAAGAGTCTATAAAATGAAACATTGTTAATACCTTAAGTGGATTTAATATATGTGTCTTTATATAAGTATAATAATAAGAATAAACCCTTGTTTCATTGAGTATAAAGGTTTTCCTACAAAATATCAAATAACCAAATTTTAGATTTCGAAGCTATAATATATTAATGAATATATATATATATATATATATATATATAAACATTGAGGGAAACAAATCACCAAAGGTTGTTTGAATGCCCATTAGAAATAATATCGGATAATGTTTGTAATTTTTTTCATAGGAACAATGACCTCCTTAAAATATTTAATACCAATCACATAATGATGAATAAATTTGAACTAATTTTTCATAGAAAAAATTAATAAAATTAAATGATAGACCTATGATTATGTGTTATAATTGAAAAAGGATCCAACATAGCCTCTAAAAACTAATGAAATAATTACTAATGGCATGTTAAAATAAGAATCACTTACATTGAAAAGGAATCACTTTTAGGAAGGTATGATTACAAAAACCATTGTAAATGAACTATACAAGATTTAAAATAAAAAATTGGGAATACAATTTATCAAGAAGCTCATTCTATGAAAATAGTTTCTCGATGCCAGCATGACTAATGAAAAATCTAAAAGGACAAAATCCCAAATATAAACACAATATTTATCTTCTTGGTATAAACATACACCAAAAACACTTTGTTAAAATATGTGTCAGAGTGTTTTTTTTAACATTTTCCCCTTATGTACAGAAAATGAAACTATAAATATATTACACTTCAAACTAATTTCAATTAACCATATTTTAGAATAAGGCACTAGAAAATGGTTGTGTTTAGACTTTAATATAATATTTGTTCAAATATGTACTAGATTTTGAAATATAACTCCATATTTAATCCTTAAAACATGAAATAAAATAGAAATATCCCCTATTTTTATTAGTGAATCTAGCTAAATAAGAAGAACATGGAAAACCAAAATGATACATAAAAGAATTTCCAAGAATTTATGACATAATCATACATAAGCCCTAATCACACCAGTCAAATTAAAAAAACCCAGAATGGTATTTCTAGGATTTAACCATAAAATAAATGATTGTGATTCAGGGAAAAACGCCAATGGAAAAAATTTGAATAGAAAAACCTCATATTGTTTAAAAAAAGAATAACCCCAACATCCAATTTTTTCCTAAAAATTTCAGAAGTTCCCCTTTTAACCATCTATGAGGGAAGAGATTTTTTTTGAAAATGATGATGAGAATTAGTAATTACTACAATGTAAATATTTACGTTCTAAAAATATTTTCAAAAAATATAATTCTCTTAGTGTTCTATGTTCGACATACAATTTTTATGATATAGAAAAAATTTATCCATGAGTTAAATGAAATAAAGGGGAATAAGAAATGTAAAAATGAATATAACAAACATTTCAAATATCATTCTTCAACACTACCAAACTGATCACAATACCCATAGTTAGACTTAGATGAACATGAACATGATCAATTACTTGTATCTTAATCGAGATATTTTTGTAAAACATAACCGTCATTGGGAATTTCTTCAACTTGAACATTTTTATTGTTTTTCCTTCTTTTAAGAAGTTTTACTTATTTTTTCATGATAGAAATGGACTTCAATCTAGGAATCTTATAGGGCATTAAATTATCAGTTTCAAACCGTGCATTTATGGGTGTGAAATTTTCTAACATACCATTTGTCCACCACAATGATATACATGCATTACACAATAATGCCTTCTAGAGAGGCTCATTGAACAATAGAGGGGTGACTATTGGAATTATTTTCCAAAAATTAGTTGTGATAGTGTTCCAATGAATTATTTAATTTTTTATAATTTCTTATCTTGAGAAGATGAATCCATAAAAATATGTAAATAAATTCAACAAAAAAGCAATTGTAAAAGTTGAAACTTAGGATGGTTAGATTGGAGAATGTCCATACAAAAACATTATGCCACTGGTAAAGATTTCCACCATAATAATTCTTTCTCTCAGCCTAACAACCTCACCAATTCAGGGTTTATTAATTCATTACATGATATTCAATCACAATGGAAATGAGATATCATCAGTGTCCTCAATTATTTGAATATTTTCATCCAATAAATTTTTTCTCTTAATGTAGTGGTATATGAGTGGGTATTAGATTTGGAAAAAGTAATTTCATCAAATGGAAAAAATAAAATTAATGATAAATTAAATACAACATATGATTTTAGAGGCCCCTAACATGGGATTTGTACAAAAATTACTATTCGATAATAAATTATGTTCAAGGATAGAGAAAAAAAGAAAATCCAACCAGTAACTAACTAGAACACCACTGTTAATTTTATCTGAGGTGAAACCAATAAAATATCAAAATATGTTGATAGGTAATGTCCATGGTCTACTAATAAATGTGTATATCATTGATTCATACACCACATGAAACAGACATAAATACAATTACAATCTATTGGGAATTTATATCACAATTACATGAATATTAATATAGAACATTACAAATATGATATTAATTAAGAGTAGAATACTATGATATTAAAAATAAAGAACAATATACCATGAATAGAGTTCCGAAATATCTGTTCCATGTCAATAACTAAAATAGGATAGATGACTGGACAATCAAATTTCAATTTACAATAAGATAATCCCAAACAACTAAAAAAATAATTGTAATTTGTTATTGAATATGTGGAGTCTTATTCATTCATGCATCATTCCTCAAATTGAATATATAAATATAAAATAATTTCCTTCATCAAGTGGATCTCACCTTGGTGATTTTAATATAATAAAATCATTCCCTATAGTATAATGATTATGTGAAAAACCTAATCAAAAATATGGAATTCATTTTTGAGACCATTCAATGTGAAAAGAAACCCTTCTTTTGTATTGTTGTCAATAGATTGATGAATTCCTATAAAACTATCATGTGATGAAAACCAATTCATGAGGTGCTTACTATTTTTTGTCTCATTTAGCAAGACCATTAATGAAGATCAAAATACCATGACATTAAAAGACTATTTTAAAAGATTATAATAATCTACAGGGATAATACAGTACTAAAAAATAAATCCATCAAAAACAAAACTATTTAATTCATAAAATTCAAGAATTCTAGTCCATAATGTTAAAGAGAGTCGGATATGTAAAATAAATATCCTACCAAGTGACACTTGTATTTCTTCTAGTGATGTTTTCAAGGTTTCTAGTGATGCTTAGTAACACCCAAACAATATTCAGCTACATTGATGAACTAGAATCATTAACATCATGAGGCCTTAATCCACCTATCAATTTCATACCAACTATATAAAAAACATCTACAACTATTAATGTGTCATTACCTCCATCACCCCACCACAAATAACCAAAATAAACAAATAAGAGCAATCCTAATACAACTAAAAAATGAATATACATAAAGAAATCCATTTTTTAAACATGAGAGGATGGGTGCCTTAAATTGGCACACTAAAGGTGATGATGAATCTGAATAACCACCTCCATGATCTATGGTAGGTACAATGGGATGAACTGGTCATATTCTAATGGGATGAGTTTTTTGGCCCATGAGTCGAACATTGAGACTTCTAGAGGTTCGCTATTGGCTTAGTACTAGAGGTTGGTGTCCATGAAAATGGTGATTTTTTGTAAGTGTGTTTAGAGAACCATAAAGAAGTATTCTATATTCAAAGAGAAATGAAATAGAATCCATACTTTTTGTAAGAGAATTAAATAAGATATGTTTGAAATAAACCTCAATATTGTGCCAAAATGTTTAAAAAATGATAATTAATCATGTGTTACCTAAAATAAATTGATATAGGATACCTATGCTGGATAAAATTAGTCTTGTAATATTTTCGAATTTAATTTATGAACCATAGTCTTCCAAAAATGACTTATGGTTAAAAGGATATCCCACAATACCATAATATATGATTTCATTTTCAACCCATTTTTCAATATTGAAGGTTCTTGATCTATTTTTTTCTTTGAAATTCAATAAAAATATTTTTTGAAAAGGTTGAATCCATTGTTACATCAGTATCGTAGAGGAAGAAATAATTGTGTCATAGAGGATGGTATTTTATTTAAGATAATATTCCACAATACCGTAAAAGGGAAAAAACTAAAATTAAATATTAAATTTTTATTTTTTCACCTTTTTTAGAGAAATAGGAGAAATTGATTGCTCAAATAAAAATTTCCTCTCGTGGATTTTAAAATAGGGTGATATAGGGTTGTAGTAATGGAATATTTGTTGAAATAGTGAAGAAGATATAATATGAACCAAATTCAAAAAATCAATGAGGCGACGATGAAAATCATTACAAGAAGTAGTAGGTGATTAACAACATGTTGAGAATTTAGGATTTCTACAGTATCTATTTGGGATCTAAAAAATATTAAATTTTTGTCATATGAATGTATTTGGTGATGATTTTAGATTTTGGGGATATTTCATGGGCACATGAATGAATTGGAGGTGGATCTTTGAATCCTAGATGGTGTGGGGTGGACTAATCGGGGTCAAGGATAGTTTGGCTCTCTAGTGGAATGGTAGGGGATACATTTTTAAAAATTAAAATAAAATAAATACAATATAAAATTAAAAATATCATTAAATATTTTGAATTAGAAATATAATAAGTATTTGTATAAATAATTTCAATATAAAAAATAATTTGTTTAATAGAATAATATTACCTAATTGATTATTATGTTTTTTTATTAAATATAAATAATTGATTTATTGAATTTATTTTGATTTTAATTTTTTATTAAATTTTATGATAAACATTAAATTATCATGTTTGGAGGGGGTGTCTATGATATAATTAAATATATCAAATATTATAATGAATATTTTATAATGAATATTTATATTCTTATTAATTATACAAAATTGAAAAATATAAACACTATCCAAATTTCAAAAAAAATTGAAAATTAAAATCAATTATTGAGTAATTTTTTATATAACCATAGATTGTAGATATTGACTTTTTTCATAAAAATATGAAATTGTATAAAAAATTGGTTTCCATTAATTTGTTATTGATAAATATTTATTGTTATTTAATGTGATATTGTAAAAAAGTTTATTGAAGGTGATATATTTTTTAGTAATAGTTATTATTAACAAAAGATTAATGGATTGTAATTTTTTTCATATTAGTTTGATAAAACAAAATATCTAACTATTTTTAAATGATATATTGGTATTTAATTGTCAATATCAATAGATAAATCTGTTAGTAAAAACAATTGTTCATAGTCTAAATTAAAACCAATTAAATTTAATATTGATTTAATTACTCTTTTCTACAAATAGATATATTATCTGTCATTTAATTTCTATTTGTAAAAGTCATATATTTGGTAGTGTAAGTCCTTTCGTGCAAACCAATATGTGAGACTGTAAGAAGAGATAACATTCATTAACGAATGATTTTTTTTATTTCTTTCTTAAACCCCAAAAATTATTTTTATTTCATGATTATAGTATTACCTTAGTAAATTCTATATACTGATATTTTTTTTGTCATGGGTAGTACTTAATAATCCCCACACTTCTATCAAATGGGATACACAATCATCTTTCATGTGTACGACGAACTACCACCTCACAGACTGATGATATCCGTTCGTCTATTACAACCATTAAAGGTTAAGTATAATGAAGTATCTATTGTTTTTATATGATATATATTATATTTATGATGTTATTGTGATTCTTTAAATATTATATCGCACATAAATTCCTGCTTTCCATTTTGTGGGAATATCATAACGTCATTCTTGTGTATGATGGACTACCGCCTTGCGAAGTGATGTGGTACATTCCCACATTACATGGAATATATTAAATACTATTTTCATAAATTATGTTATATATATGAAATAAAAATAATTTTGGGATGATAATATATCATAAAGTATTTTTTATTTTAATCTGATAAGAAAATTAAAATAGTGTTCATGCATATGTACGACCTACCATCTCCATGAATGGTGTTTTTTATTTTCTACCTATAACTTTTATGATTCACAAAAAATACATATATAATAAATGTATATGATTTTTAGAAAATTTTATCAATATATATCTGATAAAAATATTATCTTTGTAAGAGGACCAAGAATAAAAATTCAAAACATGTTGGGGAAACGAATTGGCTATCAACCAAAACCTAAATTTTACATTAAATTATTAATAATTGAGTAAGATTAATTCATATGTAAATAATATATGGTAATATATATATATAAGAATTTTTTTATGTTTTAGAAGTATAATAATAATTTATCTATTATACATTATTTTTTAATATTTGAAAAGGAAGTGAATACTTAAGGTAAGAGAATATATAGTCTAACTTTTAGTTCTGTGATACTTATTTGATATTCACCACTTGATTCATTTATTTCGTGTATATATAGAAAAATAATTTAATATATGATCTTTATCTTTAAATTTATGGGTATTTAAATATATAATTTTATTATCTCTCTTTCATGGGGTTTACAATTCATAACTTAGCAAATTTGTAAGGTAATTTTTTCTTAATTTGACTTTTTTGAAGCACATATTATGATATGAACCGATATTATTTTACAATGTTTATATAAACCCCATTGACATGTTGTATAAAAAATATCTTTATTTTATTAATATTATAATTTAAATGTAATTATATTCTCTCTTTTTCCAGAATTTTTTTCCAAAAACCTTGTTTTCTAAAAATGATTTAATTTTTTTAAATGATAATTTATGAATTTTCATCGAATATTTTTTCAATGATTTTTAAAATGGTGTTTAAATATTATTGTATAATCATTAAAGTTTATGTTGAATGAATTTTTTTAAAATTGTTTTATTTTTTGAAAACACTTTTTCTAATTTGATTGTATATTTTTTTATGCAAATGTTTTAAAAATATCATTCAGAAATATTTTCAATCTAAGTGAATTCCATTTTTGTTATTCATGATTTAGTAGTGATATGATCCAATGATACCATTCTTATTATATATTGGAATGATTTATATTTATGATGGAATGATTTTTATTAATTATTTTTCTTTTTCATATATTATGTAATGATTAAATATTTATGAAACCAATTTAATTTAATGGGTTCTAATATAATAAATGATTTATATTCCTATGTCAAACATATGTATGGATTATATTATGTGAAGGGTGGATCATATATTTCTATCTAATTCATTATATTATTATAAATGTTCTATGAGATCAAAGGGTACACAAATAATCAGCCCAAGCACTAAACAAAAGGGTACATGGGGGGTCATCCTAAACCAAAAATTAAAGGGTACATGGGAGGACACACCAAGAGTAAAGTAGGTACATGATTGAATACCCTAAGCATAAAAAGTTCTTCATGTCTTGGTAATAATCCTTGACAAAATATTTTATAATATCACGTGTGCTCAAAAAATTCAATGTCATATTCCATTGTTCAACTCTAATGGATATTGTTATTTTATGATCTTATGATTCATGTCTTATGAACTGACAATATTTAATTATGAGTAAAAAAGGGGTTGATCTTTATAGAAGGTGTTGAATATCTTTCTCAAAAATTATAAGAATTTTTTTCCATGTTTCCGAATTCACTAAACTATTAAAGTCATTAGGCTCTTTTGTTTTATAATGTAATGAATATTCATCAGGACATATGTAATATCCATTTATAATAGACTATGTCATTATATAACCCGACTCAAAGACTAAGACAATCTGATTCCATTTGTATCATCTCGCACCTCCTCAATGATTTGAGAAGTGACAAGGTTGTTACAATCCTTAGGTGAAATCCATAAGATACAACATTATGGAAATAAATTCAATGGTCTTAGAAACACGCAAAAATGAGATCTTACCATTAAATATAAATAACCTATTAGCACTAAACAATATACATTATATTCTTCTGTATTATACATGACTAGAAATAATACAACCCAAATCATAATCCAATAGGAAAAAATATTAGATTAACTAAATGAAATGGTATATCAAAATAAAAATCCCAAAATATGATAACTGAAAAGTAAATAAAGGAAACAAGACCCAAAGACACCCATGTGGTGTCTTCATAAGAATGTCCCAAATTAGTTCCATGCTCCAAATCCACATTCCAAAACAAAGGTACACCACTTGAGAAGTGTGATACATTTCCCTTTCCTATGTTCTAATGGATGTAATCCATAAGCACACTGATCTTCCCAAGATGGGGGTCAGTATAAACTAAATAAGATTTCACCAAATAATTTCTAACTCATGATACATGGACAAGGACCAGTTAACACATTTATATTAAATAGTTTAGAAATTATTTTAAATATTTTTTATCAAATCTATAATCAATTTTTGTGTAAAACAATAACAGTTTCAAAACCAGTTGTTGTTATTTGGAATATTCATTTTGAATGTTTTAAAGACACATACATGAATTTCATGTGTTAATTATATACACATGAATGGTCCCCAATCAATCTACTAGTTCATCAATAGGATTCCAATATTCTTACGATCCAAAATCAGATACCCCATCTTTTGGGTCACATCCTAATACCCGAATGGTATATAGCCCTTCTATTGGGTCACGTAAAAATTTATGAACTCACACCTACCATGTATTCCAACTTCCATAACAAAACATCACATTAAAATGAATAATTTTTGAAAAAATTTCATTAAACTTCCCGCATTCATGAAATCCATCCCAAAATTCGGTAACAATTATTTTTAAATGATTAAAAATGGGTTTCCAAAATCCAACCAATTTCCCACAATTTCCAAACCCATAACTAAAAGGGGTTTCCTTCAAAAATCACCCATGGTTTGTAGGAAAATATAAAGAAAAACATTTAATCAAAACTAAGACATCATGTTCTAGAATAGTGGATATGTGATAGAATACACTTACCACTCAATGGATGGTGAAAAAAAATAATCGTACTAATATCATTTATATATAGCCTTGGATATTTATCCTTTATTAGGTTCAATAATATCTCATGAATATTACAATTATAGAATATAGATTTATCCATAATAGACTAGATCAATGTTTTTGGGAGAGAGAGGAATATTAGATATAAAAAAACAATAAATAAAAATGACTTATCATCAAACAAAAATCTCTAACATTATTTGATATGATAAAATTTTTCAAATGATTGAAAGGAATTTACAATGGATCCTTGGGAGACAGGTGAATTTGATATCTTGAGATATTTTTTAAGATACTAGGTTTTCTTTGACGTATGGATACTTTTTTTCAGGTAAACTCTTTCTTATATACTATTTGGATTAGTCCTTAATCAGATCTTGGTATGATTGGGTATTTGTTTGTAAGGAAGAGTCTAGAGGGTTGTATATTGGCCGAAGGATAATTACACACATTATAATTGGGATACATGACATGTATCCATTACATGACATGTAATGGTGTGACTAGGATCATTCACATTGTTAAGTTGTTTTGACAAGGGAGGAAGACCCCATGATTTACATGACACATAAGGTATTTACACATAATGCCAATATTCGATCAATTTGTTTTAAATAAGTGATAGAACCCTCACCTCACCCCTCTCTCATGTGAAAGAGAACCCATTAAATCCCTGAGGGAGGGCCTGCAATTATTTTTAGATATAGACTCTCTTAGTTTCAATATTAGTTTTTTTAGATCCACACCAGTATGGTCTTAATTTCATTTTTAGCCATTCTTTATTCTTCTTGATATCAGATAAACTATTTACATGTAGGCTAGTATTCCCTAATTTAAAGGAATTATTTCTTCAAATTTTTTCCTGTACAAGGAAAAAATAATGAATGATAATGGATGAGAACTAGACTACCATGATATGGTAGTTGGTCTATAGTTTTCTCATTGATTTTGGTGCATTATAGACCCAGCTTTTATTGTGAATCCCGCCAGACATTCCAGAACGACCTCAAAATTAAAATTATTAATTGAATTAGATGTAATTGAACTTGTTATGGATGATTCTATATGTTTCCTTTGATATGAATTTGTGGTGGTTTCCCCACCCATGTCTATCATGGGGTGTGGCATATGAATTTACCTTCTTTGTTCTTTTTAAAACAATCAATGGGATGTGTTCATGTGATTTTATTATTAGAGGAGTCATAATTAAAACTAACTAGAATTAAATTTCTTGATTAAGAGATATTATACTCCATTGATTTATGTTATCGTGATATTCCATGCTTTAATATATTAAATAGATTATATAGGAATGGTTTGACGGAGTGGGAATCTCATTGGTTTCTTGAATGTTAATTGCGGTATATGAGTGGGTATACTCATGGTGGGAAATGGTTTGATTTAATATTATTACTTTTAAACTTTGTAAAACATTGGAGATCAAGGTATAGTCTCCCCATTGAAACAAATAGTCCCTCACAACTAGTCGGAAGCCTCTGGAATATGGGGGCATGCTCTTGAGACCATGTGGCCAACTGAGCTCAGGGAACAGTTGAGTGGCAACCGGGTCTGAGATGATACAACATGGTGTCAAATAATTTCTTTTCATGATTGATTACTATTTTGTGAAAATTAATAGGGATAATAAGGTATTAATGTTTGGTAATGAGATGTTCTGGGAAGTAGCTGACCCTCAAATAGTAAAATACAATGTTGCCTCTAATTAAATTTATGTTTTCTTTATTTTTACTATTATAGTTCATTTGATTCCACCATTGGGTGATGAAATTGTGTTTTTTTGTTCTTATTGATATTTATTTGGTTTGTATTATGTTTTAACCCAATGATATGAGGGTACTCCATCACCTGAACAATATTAATATTCATCAAGATTACGCATTCCATGAATTATTCTTGGAAATTTATGATGCATTACTAGTTTCATGGAGTTATGAAAGGTTTTCTGATAGCTATACCTAATATTGTTAAGGAATTTGCGATGTGGGTATTGGTTGTGACACCATATTTCAGTTCATAATGAGTATGGGCCCTTATGGATTGGAAACTGGAACACAGTTTGATTAAATTGTTTAAAGTAAATTTGATATGGTGTGGATAATATGGGTACTATATTTTGGTTTATGAGGTACTATGGTCCCTTTTATATTGGAACATGGTGAACCATTGGTTAAATATTTTTAAAAAATAATGATGGGAATAAAATGTTAAATTAGTTAATTGAAATTGATACTTGAAATGGTAATTAAAGACTTGACCAAGACCTGACTTCTGATTTGGAATGAGGTAGTATCTCTAGTGGTTTTTGGTCACTATTTATTAATATTCCTATGTTTATAAGTAAGCTATGTGATATGACTAGGGTTTAGATTGGATTTGACATATCCAACACTTTTGAGCTATGAAATTTGGTTTTACTCATTTCTAAGCTGTGTGTTTGGAATTGTAGAGGAATTCTGCCATAATAACCTTCACTTGTACACCGGTAGGGTGGTGACAATATTGCCCTAGAGGAGGTGGTCATTGTGATTCCATGGTATCAGACTTTATTTATAGCTATGGAAAAAACTATTTTTTGGACACATGTGATGCGGCACAATTTCAGGAGGGATTATTTTTCTTCATGAAAACGTTTTAGGGGGCACCGCAACCTTCCATCTCTATGAACGAGATGACACGTGTTTTATAGATGTAGAATACTCCCTTGTACTAAGGGGATAGTTGTATATAGGCTACTAAGCTATGGATTGTGACTATACTTTCAATATTTTATCACCTAGTGACACCTCCTGATAAGATATTAAATATCGCAACTTACATGCTTCGTGGAGAAGTATAGTGTTGTGGGATGTTTTAAACAAGGCTAATAGATGCAAATTATGGTTTCAGATAATTTTCAAACTAGGTTATAGGAATATTTCTACTTCGAGACTCTATGGGAAGATTAGGATTGCGAGTTCATTCATATGGAGTAGGGTTTTATTACAATTATAGAGTACTAGACATGCTTTACATAGGGACAACATTTTTCTTCGATGTACCTCAATGACAAGCTATCGATAGGGATATGCTTCGAGGAACATATCCAACTTACTACCATGTCTAAGGTTAACATGTTCAGATTGACATCTATTACTAAAATTGTGAATCATTCACTAATTACATAGGAACACATGAGGGTAGTTGAGTGTGTAGAGCATAATAGTGCAGTCTTTGGACCCAGTGGCTTAGCATCTTCATACATAAGGCACCATTTGGAGGCTTCTTGTGAGATGAGTATTAGTTAGGCTATGAGTGTGGTTAGTTTAGTGTTCTATCAACAGTGTGGAATATATGGCCACTTGAATAATTCATGCAACCGCTTCCCTTTCAAGACTCGATCTTCTAGTAGAATGGGCCACGAGCATCGTTTCTTGTGAAAATTATCTCCACTTGTTAGTTTATGGGGATAGATCCAACATTAGGTTCAAGGGAAGGATTCTAAACTCTTAGTTAGGTAGGTATTTGAAGTATCACGGATCGATCAAGCCTAAGCAGTAGTGTTCATGGCTGAGGCATCCATGCACTGGTTCCACTGAGGCATCAGAGTGGGACTACTCTGGACAGTGAGGTTGTGTCATAGGGTCGTGGTTTAGCCCAGATATATTCTTTACAGCATACTCCCAAGTAGTAGGGTACCAGAACTTCTATGGTGAGAGGTAAAATTTTATTAGCCTCTACTATTGAATCTTCTACATTTGATACAGTTACATCACGTTGTTTTAAATCTTTATCTATGGTTAAATTTCTTAGACTCATTTTATTGTCATCTGAGATTGCTATGATGCTAGAATCCTTTTTGGGAATCTGAATGGAGGATATATTCTAGTGTTTAGAGTTCCTCCTTGGGATTGTTGGGTGTCACATTCTCTAAGATAATTATTTTCTTGAGATGAAAGGGTTTGAAATTATACTCATAATGAACAAGATAAAATATTTCTAAGATTATTTTAACTGGTATCACTAGAACGTGACTTTCACATCCCTAGAGGGATTACTTCATACAAAAAAGTGTGAATGGGATGTCCATACTATCCGAGATGAAATTAATCATCATGGGATATGTGGGATGACAACCCAAATCACTAGTTTATATATGGATGATCAAGGAACACGTCAGATGGAATTTCCTCTAGTGGTTGGTTGTTTTAGGGATATCTTCCTTGATGACTTTTCTATATTACCTCCTGATAGAGGGAGGTGGATTTATCCTTCAAGGTAGTTTTAGGAGTTTCACTAGTATCCATTCATCCTTACATAATGGTTACGACTGAGTTACATGACCTTAAGAGGAAGCTAGAAGATATGGATGAAAATGGATTAATTAGACCTAGTATATATCCTTTGGGTTTTTTGGTCCTTTTTGTAAAAAAAGGTTGTTGGTAACATAAGGATATGCAGGGATTACTAAAAAATGTACAAGATGATGGTTAAAACAGGTAACCCTTTTCTTGGATTTATGACATATATGATCGGCTTCGAGGAGATGATTCTTTCTTGAAAATTGATTTGAGATCTGGATATCACCTGGTGCAAGTTCAGCCTACAAAAATGTTTTGTACAACCACTCATTAAAAAATATGTTTTTTATGAGAATTTTGTTATGTCCTAAGGTATCACGAATTGAACATATATATTTTGTGGCACATATGAAATGTGTATTCAATCCTTATCTACACTCATTTGGTGGGGTTTATTTGGATGAAATCTTAGTGTATTCTAACAATCTACATGGATATTCCAAAAATCATGATATCGTTTTGAATACACTGAGAGAGCATAAGTTATATGTTAAAATCACAACGAGACTCTTGTAGATGGATCTGATTCACTTCTTTGGTCACATTATCTCAGAGACGAGAGTATCAGTAAACCCATAGAATGTGAGATATGTGGTTTCCTTAGAGCATCCCAACATTGTATATTCTATACAGTGTTTCTTACGGATATGTGGATATTATAGGAATTTCATATAGATATTTATATGCTTATCAGCATGGACAATGGGCTTGATAAAGAAGGGTATGATGTTTTTATAGATGGATACTTGTGAGAAACCATTATATAAACTAAAAGGGAGATTGAATTCAACACTAAAACTGAAACTACTAGAGTAAGGTAAGAACTACACTATATATTTGGATGCCTCAGTTGTCATGCTTGGAGAAGTGCTCATGCATGGGGATAGAGTCATGGTCTATGGATCTTGGCAGCTACAACCACATGAGAGGAATTACCTAATGCATGATCTCAAGTTATCCCTAGTTGTTCACGCATTTCACTATTGGGTATATTACTTACTAGGAGTTAATTTCATGGTGTACAAGGAACACAAAAGCCTTAGGTACATATTTTCATAGCCTGATCCAAATCTAAGGAAATTAATTTGGGTAGAGTATCTACATCATTTCAACTATTAGATTGCCTACACACCATGTAAATGCAATTTAGTGGTTGATGCCCAGAGTGTGAGTACATAGATACAAGAAGTTCAACATGATAAAGGGAGTTTCAACTCGTGGATTTGTTCTCTCAGATTCAATTGGAGGTGCATGATAATCAGGGGAAGACATTTATATCATTCTTAGCTATGATTTATACCCTTATGTATTTATTAAGGATGAGGAATCTATCATTTTATGATGGCCAACCCTGGTAGGAGAGTGTGAAAGGTGATGATCCACCTCCTGGTTAGACCATTGGTGAGTATGAGATTCTGTGTATCCATGGTCACATTTGGGTTCCTATGGATATACATGATGAGTTGATATAGTATTTTCATGCTTCATAATGGGTAGTGAATCCCTGAGTCACAAGGATGTACGATGAATTATGTATTCAATATTGGTGGCTAGGTATAAGGGATGAGGTAGTTGGTTTTGTTATGATATGTTCCACCTACCATAAGGTGATTGCAGAACATCAGTGACCAACCATACTTTTACAGTAGTTAAGTATTTTGTATTGTAAATTACAATATGTCATGATGGATTTTGTGACCATTTTACTAAGGTTTCCTTAAGGTAATGATGTTGTTTGGTTTATTATTGATAGGATCATGAAGGTTTCTCATTTCGTACCATTCAACAATACATTCAGTGTGGATGATATTGGGAGTTTTTATATCCGTGAGATAGTAAAACATCAGGGAGTCCCATGTACTATCATTTTAGATAGGGATTCCCCCTTATAATATCATATCTATCAGAGTCAACAGGGGGTGTTCGGTATAGAGGTGTTTCTGATTAGAGTAAACAACCCTCAGGCCGGTGTATATTCCATGAAAATAGTAATGGCCCGTGAGGATAGGCTGCAAGAATGCATCCATGATTTTGGGGGATCTTGGGAGATCCATATTATCCTAGTTATGTTTTGTTACAATAAAAAAATATCAGCAGAAGATACAGATGGAACCATATGAGGATTTTTATGGAAGGCCATTCAGATTACCCATGATATAGTTTGAGGTAGGTGATGTAGCATTGCTGGGACCATGCCTTGTTTATAATACTTTTTTCTAGGTCCAGCTGATTTAGAAGGATATGGTTACTGCATAGTCTCAAAAAAAAATCATACGTCGATGTCATAGAAGACCTTTAGATTTTGAGGTCATGGATCATGTCTTTCTATAAGTTTCACTAAGTCTTGGAATCATATGGATTGGAATATATGGTCAGATATCATTGTGATGTATTGGGTCATTCGAGATTCTATAGAGAGTCGAGTTGGTAGTCTATTAGTAATAGTTTCTTAAGAGGTACTGAGCCATGAACGATGTAATCAACATATCTCAACTGTTCCACTAACATTCAGAACCCTCTCATGAATTTCTGATTGAGAAGGTTGGGTTACAAGAAGATGCTCCTTTCAGGATCATCGAATTCATATCATTGATATGAGCATGATGGTTTTCTATTGCTGGTCAGTTCCACATGTATGGGTGTTAGGACAACACGACCATGTATAGGATAATAATTGGGAGTGGGATCCTATTGTATGTGCTCAATGTCTTAAGTTTTTCTCAGATCAATCTAGAACATACTTGAGAGAAGCATTTTGGGAAAAGTTTCATTATGGGGTGAAGATTGTCAGATCCCAAGTTATTTTTGAGATGCATATTTTTTTAGTTGAACTCTTCACTATTTCATTTTTCACTTAGACCCTAATCCATTATTTGGAAGATTTGATTGTTCTTGTGAAGTAAGAGTTTAGATGGTTTTATATTTGATGGAGGCCAATTACATGTCATGTAATTGGGATACATAACATGTATCAATTACATGATGTTTAACGATATGACTATTATCCTTCATTACATGGAAGGATTTTTGACCAGGGTGGAAGACCTTGAGATTTACACAACTTGTATGGTCTTTATACGTTGTGTAAATCATAGAGTAGTTTTTTTTAAATAAGAGTCACATGCCTCTATTTTGGGAAGAACCCTCTCCTTGCCTCTCTCTCATGTCCAGGAGCACCCATGAAAGCCCATAGGTAGGATTCGGTCCCTTCGGATGATCTAGACTCTATTTAATTCATCCCATATCTCATTAGATCGACATTTATAATATCTATTTACTATTCTATCAGTTATTAATTTTTCTTTCTATCATATAAACTATTTAGATGTAGGATTATATGCCATATTTTGAGGGCGTTGATCAATTCTTCATATTTCGCCTAATCCAGTCCAAACTAATGGTTGATACTAGATGAGCAATCAACTACCAATTTAAGGAAGGTGGTATAAACTTTATTCCATTGGTTATGAAAAATTATATTCATTGTTTCTATTGTCCTATCTACTTGTAATATGAGCACAACATCAAAATTAAACTGATTGATTGATTAGATGTAATTGGACCTATTATGAATGCCCTAAGGTTCCTTTGAGATGAATTTATGGTAGTTTACCCACCGAAGGATGTCATGGCATGTGCCATATGAAATTAACTTTTTTATTACATGTTAAACCGTCCATGGAATGTCTTCAAGTTCTTTTCATATTAGATGAAGCATAATTGTAACTAAATTGAATGATATGGATTGATTAGAAGATATAATCCCTCCTTACTCCATGTTATCAAGATATTACATGCTTGAATAGATTAAATAGAATAAGTATAAATGGTTTTATTGATTGCGTATACTCACTGGTTTCTTGAATATGAATCTTTGTAAATGATTGAGTATAATCATGGTGTGGAATGATAATGAAATTGAATGAATAATTAAATGATAAGTACTTTAAATGGTAGTGGATGAATGGGTTGGTATACCAACGGTCATTATTACAATAGATTCCTTGGATGTTACTCCATTGTTCATGAAGTGTTAGTGGAAACATTGGGTAGAGTATACTCCAAGTGTTTTGATTTCATGGGATGCCTTGGGAATGCTACCCCTTGGATCCGGCTTTCTTGGACTTTCATAGGACATTTTCATAATGACATGATCCTATGACTCCAACAAGTTTTATTATATATTTTAAATACATTTTCTCTTGGGATTTGATGAGGATGGTTTCATCTTCAAGATGTTGGACACGACCCTTCAAGTTTTGACCCTTTCTTATATGAGATGATCAAAAAAAATTATGCATGGTTAAAGGAATTGATCATTGATATTTATGAAACTTTAAGTTGTATGGAATTGTTGTGGTTGATATGGTTCTATGATTGTATAGTGATTATGTGGTGTTTACATTCTTTTACACGAATCAACCTTGCATAGGATCTTGAAACTATTTTATAGGGAGAATTTATACGCTATTACTGGGTTACCTGTTAGTAGTTTACATGCCATGTGAAACTTCACCTTTCTTATAGATTACATATTTACCTTTGCACTTCATTGTATATTTTATTCCATAGCATGGAATTGTACAGATCATTGGGTGGTTTCCTACAAGGATTGTATCTCATGTCCTTTTGAGGCCTCTTTTGGGTACCCGAATAAAATATTTGGATGTAGTTAGTGATAGGGGAAATCACCCTCAGTTCGTTGATTGATTTTGTATTGTGATTAGGAGTAGGGTCATATTACCAAGATAAGGCTCCTGATGCTATTTAAATATAAAATAATATTTTATTTCTGATATTTTGGGAAATGTATTATACTATTATACAATGTACCTATTTTTAATTAATTATAGATATATTACATGTTCATCATTGTGTAGAGAAACTTCTATATTTGTTATGAATTTGTGTATCGTGTATTTATCAGTTGACTTCTTATTATATCTTCTACAATTATTGAATGTTATTACTTTTCCAATGTGTTAAATTATAGAGATGAGGGCATAGTCTCCCCACTGACATACTCAGGGCCTCACTACTAGTCAGTAGCGTATGGAGTATGGGGAGATGTGCTTGATTCCATATGGCCAATTGGGGTCAGGGCTCTGTTGAATGGCATCTAGGTACTAAAATTAAATATTGGTATATTATGAGACTTTCAAGTGATAATTAAAATTGTAAACTCAATTTTTAGCGTTCCAAATATATGTCACATGGTTTGGTCACATGTTTTTTTTAAACAACGCATCAACCATGCACATGTAACATGAAAACATAGATATCCACATTTTTTGGGGCACGCTATTTAGAAAACAATGTTCCATCATTGTGGTGCTACTATCTTAATCCCACAGACAACATGGCAGGATCAAAATTTTACTAAAACCATACACCAACCATAATTTTCTATCTATATCTATTTGGATGGTTTCCCTTAGGAAATTTCATGTTTTGGTTAACCTTGTGACAACTGTACACCTCCCCGCAACTCCCAAAACATGTTTCACATATTTTTAGAGGTGGTACATAGTTTCTAGTAATTTTTCATAAAATGTGAACCTCCATAAATAATTAAAAAACTAGATGACATCTCTTCAAAATTTTCAAAAGATAACCAATGATTTAAACATGATAAAAACATATAAAAAATTTCAATTACCTAAAACTAGTGGTGTCATAGTTTCATATGTAGGCTCAACAACAGCTTATTTATAGGATTTATTAATATAAATATATTAATATTTTCATGGAACCATTTATGTAAAATTGATTAGGAAGAGATAATCCTTAAGATCTTCAATTTTTTCATGTATAGAAGTATCGATGTGGAAAAGTTATTAGATATCATTTAAGATAGTGAGTCGCTAGTATTGGACATAACCAATTACATGTAATAGATTTTCTAGTGCTAGGATCCCTTGTGATTATTCATGGAGACATTTTCATCCATTCCACTATGTTTTTTTACTTTACATGATTTTGGATAATTTCAATCCTTTATTTTAATAGCCTTTTTTCTATAACTAGTACTTATTGTGGATGCACTTCTAGTTTCCTTAGTTTCATCTACACTAGTTACTAATCAGTCATGTTTATTGGAGGTGTGTCTGGGATGTGATTTGATGATGGGGAAACGTTATTTTTCTATGGAATTCCAAATTTTTTACAAAATTCCATATGACTACAATCATTACATGGATGGATGGTATTTTGTGGGGGATAATATTGATTTCTATTGAAGTGGAGTAGTCTTATTTAAAATTGAAGCTGACCAAGTTTCATTATGTATTTAGAGAAATCATTATATGAATAACTATTGTTTTTATATAGTCTCAAAATAATTGGGAAGGTTGATTGTGATTTCAATTGAAGTACATGCGAACTAGTTTTTTCAAGAGGTGTATGATTTTGTAGATGTTTTACCTAAAAATTATTAGCAAAAACACCATGACCTAATAGAGATTTTGGGAAGGTGTTACCACCTAGTCTCTCTAGTATTTATATATCAGCATTTAGTATAACAAAATTTATTCCATGGGAGTTTTGTATTTAGGTTTCTAATATATCATTGAAAGATTTCAGTTAGCCTTCCCTATCCCCTTAATGAACTGAAATATTATCTGAGAAGAATGTAGAGGTATTTTGTTACTGGTCATAGATTATTAGTGGTTAAGAAATATGGTTGTAAATAAACATTTCAACATCCTGAGGATATATGAATTATCCAATTAGTAAAAGGGAACTACATTGTACTCAAATATAATGTACATCATACGTTTCAACAGATTTGAGTGATAGTGGATGAAATTATAAAGACTAATTTTTGGTGTGGATATTAAGACGTTGAGTCCAATATGATGACATTCAAAGTCATGAGTAAAACTATGGAATTTCATTGAATCTTGAACACAATGTTTCATTATTTTATATATGGGTTCACATTTGTGTTCACCTATGATATTATAGTGTATTCTTAGTCATAAATGGATCATACTTGGAATTTGAGGTATTTCATAGAAGACTACACATGGAATTAGTTGTATGTAATGCATTCCAATATTAAATTATATACATATGAAATTGATTTACTTTTAAAAATCATGTCTTTTAAGGGTAGGGATATTAATTCATTAGTGATTTATTTTATTTTTTCATGGGCAGAACGCAATAAAATTCATTGGTGTGATATTTCCATGTACTTTTTGGAAATTTAAAGTGATTCATGACCAATTTATCTCCTATTTCATCAGAATTAAAAACAAGTTCTAGTAATTTCTAGACCATCATATAGTAATATCAATTTTAGAAAACATTAGAGGCCCAAAATATAAGCTAATTAGTAAACCAATTCTATAGTCTTATGAATAGGTATCTGCATTTAAGGTCTTCATTGGTGCTTCAAAATATGATCTAGGTATTAAATTGGTGTAGTAGTGAGGGGTTATATTTTTTGGGTTTTTATTTTATCTTATCATGAATGTAGTAATTTAATATATGATATAGATCATTCAACTATTGTGTTTTCTTATTAGTTTTGGAAAAAATATCTAATTTGAGAGTTTTTTTGGTCTACAAAAATCACATGATCCTAAGATGTCTCTTCTATTTGAAATATTCTATTTTTCATCAAATAATTAGGGTAGAGTTGTTATAAAATTATTAAATTGGTTTATAATATAATATTGGTAATGGAAATGATGTAGCTAAGGAGTTGGGCATGATGTTGTGGGGAGATATTATACGGGAGGTTGTAAATGAGTGCTGGATGATAGATCAATGTAATGAACTAATACGAGATGAACTAAATTGTCACTCAATCTAAATCACCATAAGGCCTCATTCACAACTCTCTGAACACTAGAGGTTGCAAACTGGTGGATATGGTCTAAACGTTTTTGTGGGGATATTATACCCACTATTTAGAGTGAAAACAGTAGTGAAAAATAAACAATCTCATGCACATGGATTAACATCAGAGTACACATAATAAATAAAATAAAACAAGTCATGCTATAATAAATGAAAATAAATACACAGTCATATGGAATCAATGCATGATAAACATACTATAACTATTCTCCCACTTGGCTTACCATACATAAAAAATAAACAAACTAAAAATAGATACAATTGGATATACTACCAATAGTGATCCAAAACTAATACCTGGTCTCCACGATGACTAAGATGCCCTAGTTTGATCATTAGACTTCAACTGAGTGGGTATTCTTTGTCGGAAAACATTATTGATTAACCCCATCTATTGATCCATCTATTTTGAACCTGAAATAAGACATTTGGTCTGAACTAACACCACGTTACATGTACAATGGGTGATAAATAAATCTTAGTGGGTTACCTCTAATGGTAAACCTATAAATATTATATCAAAACAAGTGCATGCACATGTGATTTTCTTAGCCTAACAGAAAACTAAAAGCACGTTTCATAATTTAATGGACTAAAAAATATGTTCACAAACACAATGAAAATAGAAAACTAACATGTTCTATAATGAAACCCATGGAAAATATACCATATCTCAGGACCACATCCGAGGGATTACAACATGTGTCTCACCCAGCAACTTGAAAATAGGCATGTCCCCTAGATCTACACAGGATATCCATGATGCCAAAATGAAATAAGTTTGAAAGATAGAACCTAGGGTATAAGAATAGGAATCCAAATGAATAATGTGCATCTATCGGGCACTAGGACTCTAATGGCATGATCGAACTAGTGAAATATATCCAATCTATACTTATGTGAAAATGTCATGTCATGATTGTTATGTAGAATGAATCAGTCTCTAAATGAGGCCCCAATGGTGTAAACCATCCTAGGACACACGTCTAAATTCATTCCTAATAGATGTCATTTCCCAAGGTACATTTGTCTACCCATGGGCCAAATAGATACACTATCCCAAGGGTCCCACTCAAGCACCTAGAAGTGAGATCAAAATCAATGAAATAAAACCATTCACTAGGGAAAATTATAATCTAGATGGGTTCACTCATCCATATCATCCATCAGCTCCAAAGGGCTGTCTATCTGTATCCATTGAGTGGAGGAGACAAAAAAATAGAAACTTAAGGACAACACCCGATCCAAGATATCCCAAGTGTCTCATCATCAATCCACTATATTGAGAAGAAACAACCACAAAAATCACAACCAAAGGCCAACCGAATGTGGGATAATCGAACCTCAAACCCAACTGCCAAAAATCTGAACTAGAAGTGTCCATCCACTCTTATCCAATAACCAATGGGAATATCTCAACAACTTTTATCAAAACACCTAAACCAACTAGACACCATATGATATACATGACCAAACATATGGTCTAACCAAACTCATAGATGTCACAGTACCTAGGGCTGTAACATAAAGTTAATTCCACTAGAGGACTCCCACAATACACCTTAGAACTCAAGATACACCCACAGAAACAACCTCAATAGGCCCAAAAGGGAACAATAAGAGAAGGACCCCCCCATGAGGTTTTCCTCTATATCATCCAAGTGAATGAGACATGCCCAATGCTAAAATATTCCAAATGACCCCAGGAACCTTCAACAGATCCTCGATTCACTACATTCCCAATGTGTATCCAATGTATAATATAACTATTAAGGTGTCCCATTTGGTCTTCATGTCCACCTCTAATGTTAGAAACCTTCAATAGGGTTTTCTTATCACAAACCAAACCAAATAATTACACACAGAAATTCTCAACAACTGACTATAGAAACCACTGATCACTCAACTTAAAAACAATAACTAAGGGAATAATCATGAATCCCCTAGTCTCATGTTAGATTCTCAATGACACACATGTACAACAGTCATCAAATGGGGTCCACATATCCCAAAGGATCAGTTTCATTGGTACCCAAATCCAAGAGCTAAACATCTATATATTTAACCTCAAGTAGTAGGTCCTAACTTACAATGGCAGACGAAGATCTCTTCAATTATAATATTCAATCCCATATTTTGGGATCCTTTTTAAGAAACCTAGAACATAACTATTCAGGAAACCACAATCCAATACAACTAATGAGCTCATAACCCTCAATCAAACCACATAACACATAATTGAACTAGAAATGACCCAAATGTTTTGAATAATAAATATTTCTTTAAAATTTACATTATATTGTTTTGTACTTAGAAGAACTATATCCCTTTATTAATGAACTATGTATAATTGAAATGAGACCATTGGGTTCTGACTGTTATATGACCATTGGTCAATATGACCATTGGAAAATATACTCATGAAGTTGAGATTAGAGTTTATAAATAAAAATGAAAATGGTTATTATTGAAGAAAGAAGAATTTATTGACTTGTTTGGTAGAATTGGTCCATACAAATCCCGTTTTTTGAATCTTGGGAAGGAGGTGTCATAATTGGGATTTGCACTAGACCAAGCCCAATCCAAACATTAAACCATTAATCTTGAGCAGAATCGCTTATGGGATAAGTTTATGTTCAACGAAAACACCCCATAAGAAATGTTTTCTGAGCCACCCCAAAATTCTATCACAATGTCACACCATACTATTATATCTTGTGGCGACATTATAAGGGGTTATGTAATGGGGTCTTAGTTACTTTTTGTAATACCCTGGTATAAATAAAAATTTTATTCCGTTATTCATTTTTTAAGAATATATTTGTTTATAAAAAAGATGTTTAATTAAATAAAATTTGATAACTTAATTTTAGAAGCCAAAATTGTAATTTTCAGAGATTTCTCATACATATAGAATTATTATGGGAAAATAAACATCATTATTGAATTTCAAATATCAAAATTAATATAGGAAGAATTTTTAGATGTTTTCTATAAACTTTCAATTTGATGAATAATGTTTTGTGACTAATGTTTTCTATTAAATAGTATTTAATGAATAGTTTTTTTATAAATATTAAGAAAATATTATATTATTAAATAAAATTTTCTATGAAAATATTTTTCAAAAACTGGACATATATGGTTCTAATCAGGGTGAAAAATGTGGTTCAATAAGATCAATTTTTTGTGAATAGTAACTTTTCCCTTTAGAATAGTAATTTTAACCTTATGTAAAGTAATTTCACAAACATAATAGTAACATCACCTATAGAATTATAAATGTGTTTTAGTCATCTTAAGTGGTATTGTGATATAAATACATCATTATACAAGTAAATAATAGTGTTAGAAATTATTAGTTAAGTACTAGTATTTTATTTATTTAATTTAATTTATAAAGATATTAATTTTAATAAAATTGAGTATACTTTTTAATTCTACACATTGGAAAATGGATAGGGTGAATTTTTGGGATTTTCCAAAAATAGTTGATTTTTTTAGAATAGTAAACATATGGTTTTGGGTTCTTGGTATGTTTAAGGACGTCATAACTATGTCATATTGATGTAATGGGTAAGATAAGATTTTAGTTGACACTTTTGGATTAAAATATAATATGAGGTTTCTCGAGTGGCCAATACCATAAGCCAATACTATGCGAAATCCCATGGTTTTTCAAATACAACTAATGAGGTGTCCTTTGGAATTTATATAATATTCCCTCACTTTTGTAATAATTACCCACCCATTACTTTATTTTCGTTCATTAAAAAAGCATTCTACATGAATTTATGCTAGTTTTTCCTCCCAAGTAGTCCTCCCATGGTGTCTTGAAGCCCCCAAGGTCCGAATCATTGACTTTTAGAAGTTACTCTTGAAGTTAAGGGAATTATCTACTTCTCTTTTCCATTCAAGTTAACTTTTACATGGTATTTCATTCAAATTACCATTCCATATTATTATTTCCATTATATTTTTTCTCTATACTATATTATAAGTCATTTATAAAGGTGTGACCATTGTCCCTTCTATTTTTAATGTTTTATAAAACCATGTTGCATGGTCATTATGTTGTAGAATTTTCATCTTGAAATATCTCTCTTTTTATCATGAAATCATCTTATTTTATTTATGTGAGTACCAAAACCTATTTCATTTCATGCATTATACATCAAGACATAAAAATGATATGTATTATTCGATAATTTACATACATAAAACCTACATTTCCATTCGGTGGGTTATAAATGACAAAATGATCATGTTTTTAAGCACTTTTTAAAACGTGAGGATATTTATATGAAACCCATTTCATTTATTCTATTACAATTATTTAGGAAATGTTTTATTATGATATATTTAGGTCACATTAAAATAAATACATATTATTGGTGTTCCCTAATAGCACTCTAATTCATTGGTTAAAGAAATTAATCTCTAGATATGACAAGTTTTACATTACCTTGGTTAACAATCTTGGTAAATTTTATGACACCTTAGGGATGGACCTTGGTGATATAATTATTAATTTCTAAATTAAATGTTTTAGATGCATATTCAAATTATTATTCATGTTATTTATATTATAATATTCATATTTTTTTCATTACACATGACTTTATATATTTTATCATGTTCTTATTGATATTATAGGTAAACCATTTCCCATGTTTTCCTTTCCCAGGTCTTCTACTCACCCTATCCGTTGATGTATGGACCTCGGTTATGAGATTTAGTAATTAAACATAGTATGAACCTAGGAGGAATAATTATAAGTGGATTTGAATAAATTTTTATATATCCTTGTTTTGTGTTCCGGATTTTCAAGATTCTAATCTTTAAAGATCCCCTATTAGTAAAACATAATGAATAGTTAGGTAATAAAAATGTAGGATTCCATTGTTGGTATAAAAGGATAGTTTAGTTATTTATGGAAATTAAGATATGAAATGTTTTTCAAGAACCCTATAGAAAAGCTTAAATATAGGAACGTTTCATGGTGTTTTGGGGAAATATTATGTTAATGGTTTCCGAACAAATAAATCCATGTTTGGATTCAAAAAATTGGATGTGGCTCTAGTGGAGATGTATATAGGGGAAAAACCCGAAAACAACCCTTTGAACTAGACTCGAATAGAAACTATTGTATGACAATGGGCCATACTGCACTCTTGGTTTGACACTCAAAGGGGATATTTTTTGTTAATAACATTCTTTTAATGAATCATTATGAAGTATTTATAGTAAATTTAGTTGTTGATATTGAATAACATGTTTAAGCATAAATTTTTAAGAAGTAAAAATATTTTAGAGTTACAAGATTCTTAGATGAAATAGGTTCTTCACTAAGGTTATCATCTTTTTTAAAGTAGAGGGAAATAGGATGAACCGTGCAAATAGTGACTAAAATGGACCATGCACTGATGCCCCCATTATAGAAGCTGTAATGGAAGCATTAATGAGAATGATGAATCAAATGACTCATGTTATAATAAATAACATGAATCAAGATATGTTCCTGATTTCACCTAGAAGAAAAAAACATTTTGTTGAGTCATTTATACATCAACTATCACCAACATTCAACAGATCTACCAACCCATTGATTACGGAATAGTGGAAAAGCGCTATAGAGAATATCTTTTCTGTACATTCTAGTTATGAAGAAGGGAAAGTCACCTTGGTTGTTTACCGATTAGGGGGAGAAGCTGGTCATTTGTGGGAACTAATTACAAACATGATGCCAAGATGGGATATTGATGCAATGGAGTGGGAAGAGTTTAGGGGGGTCTTCTTTTAAAATTATTTTCTTTGTTTGATGAGAAAAAAAGTGGAGAATGAATTTCTCAAGACGAAGTAGAAGGAGAATGAATCTATATGAAGCTATGAGATGAACTTGACATGGATTTCACAGTATAACTATTTCTTTTTTGTGGATCCTAAAGGGATGGTTGATGGATTCTTCAGTGTACTGATACCACATCTACAGAAGAATCTATCCAATCGAGAAAATGAAAGCTATGAAAAACTTTTACCAAGTGCTATGAAAGTTGAGATTGAGTTTGGTGAGACATAGTGGTCTCACAAGTTGAATTAAGATAAGAGATCCAAGGAGCTAAAGTTGTGGAGGAGCATTGACCATGAAAGGAGTGTAAATAATGTGAAACATTCCACATGCAACAAATGTGGTAAAAATCATTCGGGGAACGACCTTCTCAGGAGTAGGTAGTGTTACAAGTGTAGAAGAGAAGCTTATATTGCTCTAAATTATCGTACTGAGGTGGAGACTAAACTTACCAACACTAACAAAAATGTGAAGATGGTGCAGGTCCTACCTGATGTCCAACACTTCATGTGTAGCTAGCTAGGTCACTTTTCCAATCACTGTCCCAATCTATGGGTAGTAGAGGGGAATCACCATCCATCTCAGAAAAGGCCAAGGGTGGATGGTCGGGTGTTTTATATCATTATGGCTACAGTTTAAGATCCGAATAATTTGGTGGTAAGTACTCATGTTAATCTCTTGAATATATCAAGTACATTGATTGATTAATGTTACATGTGCTCCTTAATTTTCTCAAAGTTTTTAAGGAATATAGAATCAATTCCAAAACAACTAAAAGTAGAGTAATTAGTCACGACTCCTCGAGGGATTATTCAATCATCAAATGCATATCAAAACTCTAGTATTTACTTTAGTGATCACAATATCATTACAAATCTAGTAGAAATTCCCATGTTGGAATTTGACATTATACTAGGGATGTACTTTCTCTGAATGTATAATTTTATAATAAAATACCAAATTAAGGAAATTTCATTAGTCAGTAATGGAAAACATTAAGTTATCTTCCAACGATAGTTATCTCAACCTGGTTATTGTCTATAAGAACCTCTTATAGCCTTCTTTATGGAGTTAATTGGTATAGAAAAAGATGGAAACAAGAGTATAAGGATAAAAAATGTCTACATAATTCAAGAATAAATTTATGTATTTACTACGGAGTTACCTGGACCTCCCCTAGAAAGAGATGTAGAGTTCTCCATTGAAATCATACCTGGATCTCATCCGATATTAGAAACTTCATATAGAATAGAAATTATGGAGTGGGTGGAATTAAAGAATCAACTCCAATATCTTTTGAAAAAGTTTTTTTCCTACCAAGTGGGTCTCAATGGGGAGTGTACATTGTATTTGTAATGAAGGATAGATCTTTGAGGTTTTTCATTAATTATAGATAACGTAACATGATCATAATAGAGAACAAATACCCTCTTCCAAGAATTGATAACTTATTTTTCCAACATTTATGGGCTCAATTATTCTCCAATATTGATCTTCGATCTGGTTATCCTCAATTGAGGGTGAAGAAATATTATTTTCCAAAAATATACTTTTGATCACAATATGGGCATTATGAGTTCGTTGTTATACCCTTCGGAATGACTACTGCACCTACTGATTTTATGGATTTGATGAATAGAGTCTTTAAAGACTACCATGATAACATTATGGTAGTTTTTATTGATGATATTCTAATATATTCCAAAATTATGGAGGTACATGGAGATCATATATGGGTTATATTACATAATATAAGGATGGAGAGGTTATTTGGAGTGTTTAGTAATTGTGTGTTTTGGTTACAATAACTTGCTTTCTTGGGGAACATTGTAACCAGTGAAGGAATTTCAGTTTAACATATAATGTCAAAGGTTGTAGAGGAATGGCCTCATCCTACATTAGTAACTCAAATTCATAGTTTCCTTTTATTAGTGGGATATTACATAAGGATTGTGAAAAATAATTCATGTAATTCTAATTCAGTAACCATGTTAACTCAAAAAGGGTCATGTTTAGCTGGAAAATCGAGTTTGAGTAAAGATTCCAAGAGCTGAAGAAGAGATTAGTTACTCCACCAATGTTAAATAATCCCAAAGAATATAAGGATTAATTATTTTTAGAGATTCATCATTGAATGATATTGGTTGTGTTCTCATGAAAAATGATAAGGTGATTGTGTATGCCTCTCGATAGGTGAAGACTCATGAGCAGAACAATTCTACACAATATTTGGAGTTGGTTTTAGTTTTGTTTGCTCTGAAGATATGGATACACTATCTTTATGGGGGAAGTGTGATATATACATAGAACAAGAAATTTGGAAGTATATTTTCAAAAAAATAATTAACATGAGATGGAGGAGATGGTTGGAAATTCATAAAGACTATAATTGTTCAATTAATTATCATCTCAGAAGAGAAAACAAATTCACTGATGAATTGAGTAGAAAATACTATATTGTGTTGGAAATTATGAGGATTAAAATATATCATTTGATCAATGGCCTTGTAAAACTGGAAATGGGAATTGTAATGGAAGGGAAATCATCAACCATATCCCAAATTATTTCTCAACCATAATTACTAGAAAAGATCAAAAATTCTCTAAAAGAAGATACTTTGTTACAGAACAAGTTTGTGGCTATGAAGAATGGGAAGTATCTTGAGTTAAATATTGATCAAGAATGTGTACTGAAATTTTTTACAAGACTATGTGTTCAATATTTTTTAGAAATAAAGAAGGAGCTAATGGATGATCCTCACAACTCTACATTCTCTTTAAAACATGGAAGCATAAAAATGTATAGGAACCTTCGTGATCATTATTGGTGGAATAACATGAAAAGTGAGATTTCTAACAACACTAAAAGGTTCCTAGGCTGTTAACAAGTGATGGCAGAGTGACAACTTCTTAAAGGGGTGTTACAACCACTACTTATAGTGTCCCAACCCTAGAAGCTCAGTCTCGATGCATTATTTTAATAGATTGTCTTGATTAGAAGAAAAAAAATCCCAATGGACTAAGTAGCTTTGTTTTTTTTTTAAACTAGATAAATAAATAGGTTCAACATTACACCTTCAAAATAAATAAAACATATAAGTTTTATTGGGAACATACACAACTCTGTTTATCTTTGTAGGTCAATCATAAAAAACATCTTCATGTCCAGAGAAAATGAAACATAAGATAGGGGTGAGCTTAAATGCTTTGTAAGAGTATGAAATAAAGCATAAGATATCCTAAACATTAATAATAGACATGGTGAATAATTAAAAACACATCTCTCTACAAATAATAAACACAAACACGTTAAGGAAAGAATATTAGCTGAGTAAATAATGCCATAATAAAACATAACCATGGGTATTTTACTTATCAAATAACCACATGAACATTCACTTAGAAGCATAATAATGAGGGAAATGAATATGATATAAATTCTTAAAAACACCATCAAGGCCTCTTCCAAGATGTCCAAAAATAATTAAGTCCTCGAACAAAACCATAAATATTCATTTTGTCTAGTCCTCGGTCCAAGACCATAGTTTGTATCATAAGACATACTAATTCACTGAGGGGCTATAACAGGACCCACCCGATAGATAATATGTCCAATTCATTCCTCATATTAATGGGTATAAACATAAACAACAAATAAATTCATATTGTAACTAACATATGAAATGTAAAAAACTTACCTCGATCATTAAACATAGACACTAACCATTTGGAGTAAATTGGAAATGGTTTTAAGATAGCACATCCACATTCAAACTAATCATAAACCATTAAATTAAATATCGTATATGGTATCATAGGATATAATCCTCAATAAATTACAAGATTCCAAAAATCATGTTGACATAGATGAAGATACTTTTAAATTAGACCATTGAAAATAAATTTAGGAAATAATTCGTAAACATTCCAAAGTGTCACATACCACATTGAAACATTAAAATCATAATCCCTTAGATAATCATGAGAATAAGGAGACTCTTTATATTTTATACCAAAGGGTAGTACATACACCACAAGAAATAAATAAGTGTTGAACAATGTATATATCTCATTAAGGTAAAAGTGAGCTGAGAAAAATAATTTTATGTTTGGAAAGAAGAGTTCCTTTGGAAAATCATTTTTATTTTACATAAATCTCATTTTAAACGTGTATATCCAATAAAAGAAAAGGTAAATTAATTTATATTACATTTGATGAATGAAAGATGTCGCACTGAAGTGAAATCATCTAAAAATTGTTCTTAAGAATCTTAGAAATAAAACATTTTAGAGAATTTTAAGGAAATTATTGAAGAGAAATATAAAGTTGAAAGGAATATTTGTTTTCATAAAACCATATATGAACCACACTAATTTTTCATGATAATATTACATATTTTATAAAAATAATGGTGGCTTATAACAAATTGTGGAGTGCACTAGAAAACATGTAATAATTCGAGAAGCTCCCTTGAATCGAGTTTGTTTATTAAGATAAAATTTTGAACGATTCATTTAAAACATAAGACTCACCATAAATGAGAGTAGGATTCTGGTTGATACAAATATATAGAACATTCAAAGATAATTTTTTATGAGTACATAATAATAAATAATAATTTCATTGAGGTAACTAGACTTTAAAAGTAACCTAAATGAATATAGCATTTTGGGTAGAAAAAACCATACCTTAAGTCTGATCGTGTTCTTCACTTGATCATAGTGTCCGGGATAACCAAATTGAATTCAATAATTAAAATTTAAATAACCAATTATTTATGTAATTGAATTATTATAGACATATTAAGTTAATTCATGGCCTTTTTGATGGGTTTAAGGGATTCAACTTTTATTGCTTGAGGGAATTTTCTTCTTGATTGGTATACTTCAATACATGAATATAGAATCATGTAAAATGAGGATTTTTGTCCAAAATTGAAGTTATATGTTAGTAATTAACATACTGAGGATTACATGGTATTAATTTTCATTTGGTTACTTAGAGTTAGAATTAATAATTATATAAATTATTTAATGATTACTATTTGGGTTAATTAGCGATTTTTGGACACCATGAACTCATTTGATTTAAATATCTAAACATTATGTACAAAAAGATTCCAAAACCGTAAATGCGAAATAAACAATATATTATTGTCAGTTTGAACCATAATAATGGTTTTGTGACCATAACTGAACAAAAAAAAGTCACCCCAACTATTTATTGATGTGTATAATTAACAAATGAACTCTATTTTTTGAAAATAATTTTTTAAATATTTTTAATTTAATTTTTAAATTAAATCATAATTTATTCCAAAAAGAAAAAAATTTAAAATTATAAAACAATTTATAACACCTTGAACAATTAATCAAGATCCCATAAAATAATATCATAACCATAATAATATAATGTAAAAATTTATGAATTTTTTTTAAGAAAATTGATTTTCATTTTAAATTATTAAATTAATCATAAAATTGTAATTTAAATATTTATGTCTAAAAAATACCAATACTTATACTATGATCATTTTTTCACATTTAAGATTTTTAAATTGTATTTATACATTCATTGGTGAAGTTTCTATTTATTATACAATCTAATATACACTACTATTCAATACTATTCATAAGGTTATGTTACTATTCATAAGGGTATGTTACTATTCACCAAAAAATAAGTTTGCCTTAAAAGACTCTAAATATCTTACTGAACGAAACCATGTATGTCAATTTTTAGGAATTCAAATCACAGAGGTGGACAAATTATGTTCACTTGGCTAGGTTATAAAAATGTGGTGTTTTTTAGAGACTCATTCTTTCATGCATTCTATATTAAATTTATTTGTAAAATCTTTGGTTTTTAAATTATCCCCTCCATACAAAAAAATCGTCCTCGAAATATGAAATTTTACTTTGAAAGTAAATGGTTGATACTTGAAAATTCCCTTGTGGTAAACCCCCATCAAGAATATGGTTCAAATATACTCTTAACAATATGAAATGGAAGTGCATTAGTAACTACAAAACAATGCATTCTAATTAGATATCATGGTCATTTGAGAATAATCAAACCATAATTTAGTGACATTAACCTCCAAAACCCCATGCAATGATCAAATTAATCCATTTCATAAATGGTTAAAAATTCCAAAATATAATTATTTAACACAATATATTGAACGTCTCTAAATATCCCTCATGAACCTATAATTAACACATAATCTACCAAAAGAAGCTCCAAAATTCACATTCCAATCATGTGAATAGCTTCATCATGTAAACTCTTGAAATATGGTAATAACATAAATTACCATAAAACCATATTCAAAACATGAATTCTTTTATATTACTTAAATATGATAACTGTGATTGGATTTATTCTTCAAATCCAAAAGTGTTGTAAAATACATAGATGATAGTATAGACCACTTCTCGACAAGTCAACAAATAGTTCCAAGGTAATAGTATTTATTTGAACCAATCATTCCTTCATCATTATCTCAACATCATATATATATTAATGTTTGTCTTTCCCTCAATCATATTTTTTATCAGAATAGTTTATCTTCCTACGGAATAAATTTTCATTTTTACCATTCATCTTATGACCATAAATCTTTAATAAAAGATTATTGTAGTACAATTCTTATATATCTCATAATTCATACAACTATTACATTTTTGAAAAAATATTCATATGGCCTGGTTCTTGACTAGGCATATTAATCATTATATTTCATCTACAGTAGAATCATAACATGATCATTTTCCCAAATCATCATTGGGGGTATATTCCATTGACACATGGCACATTGATTCTAATTTGGTCCAATCTCCTCGTAACAAACCAATCTTCCATGGTACACTTCTCTTTGAATAATACAATAGTGTGTGTTGTACGCAACTTCGAGTTCTAACACACCACAACAAATAAAACTAACCATTATGAATATTAATAAACACATTTTGAAATTTTATAAATTTTATCTTTCAAAATATACTTCATTTTTGGATCCGGAACATCAAAAGTAGCTTAGGTTGAATTTTTGGTATTTTTTTGAAAGCATTCCTTTTTTGACGAATAGTGAAAAACACCGAGTTATTGTTTAAAAATGATTTTTTTTAAAAATTATTTATTTTATTTAAATTTATTTTTGGTCAATGTAGATACATAATACCTATATAATTTCTATGTAATTCATTGGTGTTAGTTTATAATAATTTTACATATAAAAAAAATTATTGAAATTTTTACCGTCTTTTACCCACCTCCAAGGAGCATTTGCAAATTTACATAAAACATAATTTTACTGCTTCTATGGTTTGAATTTCAAAATTATGAGAGACATGGTTGATAGAAGTAAGTAAAATTTGGGTCAATAAGATGAAAATAATTTTCGGTGAATAGTAACTTTTTACTTTTATTTACCACGGTTAAAAGTAAATAGGGTAATTAAGGGTAAAAATGATATTATTATTACCGTAACACAAGTCCCAATTCTATTGGATAGGTATAATTCAAACGAAAACAAACTTATCAATAAAATATGAACTACTTTGGTCCACATGGATTAGATTAGGACATTTATTATTATTTAATTCAAATAAGAGTTAAAAGTGTTAAAATCGACGTTTAATAACTAAAACATTTTTAATATTGGGTTACACATAAGATAAATTTGAATATAAATATTAATTATAAATCTAAAGATATTTAATACATAATTTTATTTTATTTATATTTTTTATACATTAAATAATTTAATATATTTATGACACAATGATGATGCAGTAATTAACTAACTAATGAAATACTAAAATAATTGATATTATAAATATCCAAATAAATGTAATTTGAGACTTTTTATGAATTAAACTGATTTTAAAGATTAATATGACATATTCAGGTTGGTTAGATAAATTTTTTTATGTAATAATACAGTTATGATTTTAGGCAAAACAAAATACCAAATAGTGTCAAAATTGACATAAATGAGTTTTTAAAACAAATAATATATTATTAATTGATATTATATTCCTAAAAATATAATGTTCAGCCCAATGACTTATGTAATGATATTTTTATCATTAATAAACCACTTCGGGTTCTCTTGGAAGTATATACTATGTTTATTAACAATATATTATAAAAATACAAAGAGACATGGTAAATGTCAGTCTATTTGACTAACAGTTAAATATAAAAGATAAGATTAATGTAGTGACCCAAACCTGTGAAAAAATTACTGTTTGAGTGGTTTTAGGCCCATCCACACCTTATAATTTAAATAATAAATTTTGGAGCTATTTTAAACCGAAAATTATTTTATTATAAAATAATATTTCTAGATTATCCTAAGGTTCCCCTCACCCCTCTTATAATAGAGAACTCCGCCTTCGCTCAAATTCACACCATCAAATCCATTTTCTCAGCAAAAACCTGACCAATACCCTCTAAGATGTCATAACTTCAACCTAGATGCCATAATTGAGTCAGAAAGCCCACCTACGGATCCCTTTTGTTCAAAGAAAAAGGAAGAACCCAAAAAAGAGGTAAGCATTTCATCACTATTTTCAAGTTCCATTCTTTTTCCACTTATATTTTATTTGTTGTTTCCATTATAAAATAATAAATAAAGAATCTTCTATATATTGTGATGTTTTTATAAATATGGTACAACTGTATTCATTATTCTATCCTTCCTTTGAATGACATGTCACTACGTGTGTACCTATGGCTTATTGTCTCCACGTCGTGGTGTAATTGTTATTCAATACATTATTATTTGGAGGCGTATAATAATGATGTTTAATTGATTTAAATAATAAATAAATCATGATAATGAATCTATATATATGATATAACATCCAATTATATATAATTTTAATATCAAAAAAATGATATTGTCCCTCATGTGTACGTACAAATTACCGTCTCCACGAACACGATCAGATTCGTTCCCCATCGTATCCAATCAAGACTAATTTTCATTAGATGATTAAAAATAATGTTTAAAGACATAATATAATTATGAATATGAATAATATACATCCTATCCATAATAAACTATACATACATAACAAAACATATAAATAAAGATGAATCAGTTAACACCTCAAATGACGATAATACAAAAATATTATTAACAAAAGAAATATTAAAAGATCTTATATGATATAATATTAATGTACATGATTCTTTTATAGTTTAAAAACAATTATTTCACCATTATACAAGAGTTTAACCAACCCTTGACCATGGAAAAGTACATGGTAAGGGTTAATTTCACAATCTCTTCATTATCCGAGGTTGTTTATACGTAATTATTTACTGGGACCTCTTTATCATCATCATCCAGGATTCTTAAAAATGTATTTCAAAACATTTTAAATATTTAATAGATGATGGGTTAATGTAAATTATACCCTTATTTGACCGTATACGTTTTGAAAGGAATCTTTCTTCCATTTTCCAATCAAGGTACTTATTGACCTTTTCGACTAATTTAAGGTAAGAATTATTTTTATAACTTATACGGAGGGTGCGGCTATTTTCCACCATTATAAGATCATCAAATATTCCCTTAAAATCTTATAAGAATATATTCAAAATAAATTTTTTCTCAAATTATTTCAAAATAGAAAGATATGTTTCTGTGAAAAATGTTTTGATTTCATCTATGTCAACATCCTTTGATGGATTTTTAGCTTATTTGAAGTTTATTTTTTATGGTACAAAACTTCCATATTGTATTGAAGGTTTTGTGATATGTTTGACTATAGATGTGTTATTTTTACATGATTCATGTTTTATAGATAACTTATTGACATTTTTTATGCTAGTTTAAAAACGAATTTTTATGTTATGTTTAAACCATTTCATATAAGGATTGAATTAGACTTAGTATGTGATGGGTGGATCCCTATATAGCTCATCGATGCATCAGTATGTCTCATGGGATAAACTAGTGTCTCAGAACAAGGCCTTGAAAAAATTTTATTTGTAGTCTTGGCACAAGGCCTTTACTATGTGGTTATGATAGTCTGACATTATGCATTCCATCATTATGAAAGTTGCTATTGATATTGCATGTGATTGTTATACTAGTAGAATATCCATGTGAGTAAGTAAATGACATTATTTTGATTTTATATTTTCCATATTATGATGAATTTCATGTTTAAAAGGCTTTTGTTTTAGTTTTATACATTACCTTAAATGTTGTGCTTATTTATGAAATCTTCTGCTATATTGTTATCCTTACTGAGCATCTGAGCTCACCCCTTTCTATGTTTTATTATTCCCAGTATGCGAAGAAGTACATTATGACTGACCAGTAGGGATAGTATATAGATCTCAGTGTTGTCTATGGAAACAATGTTGTTGAATTTTTCCATTTTATGATGTAATGTAAACCTTATGAATGTATCTTCTACTTCAAAGCTACTAAACTAATCGGTCATTCAAGACTCGATCTTTTCTGATCATGCTAATGATACGTAATAATTCACCGACTCTAGGATTCTGGGTTTGAGAGCTACCCTCCTTGTCATTGAAGCATTGAATATAAGAAAATTCATTCCATTTCTTGCAATTATGAGCATGGTTGACTTTTTCTGCACACTTGAAGCAAACTCATTTTCCTCTCAAGCATATACCAAGGTGTTTCCTTCCGCAATTATTACATGTGTGAAGATACATCTTTCCCTTATTCCTATTATCCATGTTCTTCGTTACCATCTGCTTCTTCTATTACTTCGCTTCAAATCCTTAGGACATAGAAAAGTCTTTAAATACCTTGTCAACACATGATAATATTTCCTCATATAATGGGGATACTTGGGAGACAATATTATTTGTAAATGTTGGCTTGAGGCCATTAGAGATGTGATACTTCTCACTTTGCACATCACATGCATTGGTGAGGTTATCATCCCTTCTACTAGATGCCATTTCAAATTAATTCCATATTATATAGTAGCTCATAACATTATGAACTCTCTATGACTCTAAATATGGTATAGCACATAGCATAAATTTATTCATCATAAATCCAAGAACCATATACTTTGGTTAATTTAGGGGCATAAATCATTCAGAACGGTGGGTAAATAAAATGTGATTTATCCTAAACATATCCCCCATGAGTGTCAAAATAGGTTCCTAGTAAGGTCTGTTGTCTTGTAATAGGATACCCCATGCCATGAACGAAACTCTTATTCGATGTTTTCACTCATAGGAACATTTGTTCTAGAACCACGTCCACTTGTAGTATCCAGACACACACATATTTTCCAGGAAGATCCACATAATCTATTCCTTACAAACATTATAGGATGATCTTGTATACTTATCCTCAGAGAATATCTTAGGGGTTTGTTCCGTAATCCATGTTTTCTAAATCTAGTTTCCAAGTCTTCTACAAAACAATATTTGATACCAACTACAATGCCCCAACCCCAGAATCTCGGAGCCGGTGCTATATTTTAATACATGTTCATGATTAGAAGCAATAGAATCCGAAAGGACCGAGTAGTTTAGTAGTTTTTGAAAACCAAATTAATATATAGGTTCAACATTAAAACATGAAAAGAAATACATCATATAAGTTTTATTGGGGACTTCTACATCTCTATTTTTATCCTTGTAGTTTAATTATAAAAAAATTCTTCATGTCATAAGAAAATGAAACATAAGAAAGGGGTGAGCTCGAACACTCAGTAATGGTAAACAATACATTGGAAGATATCATACACATCAAAATTAGGCATTGTGAGTAATTAAAAACACAAGGCTCTATAAATAATAAACGTGAACACAGAAAGGGTGGAATATTAGATGAGTAAATAATTCCATAAAAAAACATAACCATGGGTATTATACAAGTAAAATTACCACCTGAACATTAAATTACATGCATCATAATTAGGGAAATAAATATGTTTAATATTCTAAAATATACCATAATGACGTCTAAAAAATGTTAAGGCCTCATCCAAAACCAAAAATATTCATTAGGTCAAGGCCTCATGCCAAGATTGTAGTTTGTCACATGAGACCTAACAATGCACCGAAGGACTAAGGACGACCCCACCCGACACTTAATATATCCAATTCATTCCTCATAATAATGGAGATAAACATAAAAAACATATACATTCATATTGACACTACCATATTAAATGTAAATAACATTCCCAAAACATTAAAAATAGATATTAACCATTCAGTGTAAGTTGGTGAATGGTTTTACAATAGCACATCCATGGTCAAACTAAATAAAAATCATTAAATTAAATGTGGTAGATAATATGATATTAGATGTACCTCAATGAATTATAAAACTCTACAAAGGAAGTTGACAAAGATAAAGATTCTTTAAAATGAGACCATTGAAAATCAATTAAGAAATAATCCTCAATCATTCCAAAGTGTCTAATACCACCTTCAAACATTCAAAACCCAATAACCTAGAATATCCTGAGAATAAAGACACTATTTATATATTAACCCAAATGGAAGTACATACACCACAAGAATTAAATAAATGGTGAACAAGGAATGTCTCCCATAAAGGATAAAGTGAGATGTGAAAAATCATATTGAATTTGGAATGAAGAGTTCTTTGGAAAATCATTAGTATTTGCCAAAACAACGGGTTTAAAACATTTATATAAAATAAAATAAAAGGTAAAGAAATTTAGATTATATTCGGGGAATAAATTATGTCCCACTTAAGTGAAATCATGTAAAAATAGTTGTTATGAATCTTAAGAAATAAATCATTTTAGAGTATTTTATTAAAAAAAATTTATTGATTTTTAAAGTGGAAAGAAATGTTTGTTTTACGAAAACTAGAAATGAACCAGGACTGTTTTTCTTTATAAAATATTAAATTTTATAAATAATAATTGTGGATTAAAATTGATCGTATAGTGCACTTTAAAATGGGTATGATTTGGAGAAATTCACTTGAATCGGGTTTGTTTACCAGGATAAAATTTAGAATGATTCAATTAAAATGTAAGACTCAGCATAAATGAAAGTAGTAATATTTTTGGTACACATATATCAAAACATTATAATATAATCTATGAGGTGTAAATAACAATACATAATAATTTAATTGAGGTTACTAAACAATAAAATTAACCCGAATGAAAATGGATATTCGGGTAGAAAACCCCTTACCTTACGTCTGATGGTGTTCTTCAATTGATCATTGTGTCCAAGATAACCAAATTAAGTTCATTAGTTAATATTTCTAAAAACAATTATGCAATTTATTTATTATAATCATATTATGTTCATTCATGTACTTCTTGATGGGTTTAAGAGTTTCATTTTTATTGTTTGGGAGCATTTTCTTTATGATCAAAATACTTATATACATGAATGGAGAATCTTGTAAAATGAGAATTTTTTTTCCAAATTGAAGTTATATATTAATAGTGAACATCATGATGGTTACATGATTTTAAATTTAACTTTGTTACATATAGTGAAAATGAATCATTGTATAAACTATTTAATGATAAATGTTTAGGTTAATTGGCGGTTTTTGGACACCACAAACTCATTTGATTTATAAATCAGAATCATATGTAATAAAGATTCCAGAGCCATAGATGAGACGTAATACATATATTATAGTCTTATTCACCAATAATAATGGTTTAATTACTATAATTGAATACAATAGTAGATATTTAAAACTCATCATCCTAGAATGTGGCAAATTAGCACTTCTCAGGTGGTGTATTCATTTTTAGTATAAAAGAATGGGAAAGGAGATTTGATGAATAATTATTCCATTAGCATAATAAAATTCCAGTTAATATAAGGTAATACAATTATCATCTATTTGTATGAGGGTGATGTGGAAAGAAAATAAAATAAGGGAACTCAAAATAAACGAAATGTTATGAAATCCCTCATGAAAATTCGGCAGCCAAACGGAGTTGCTTAAAATTTCATAAAACAATTTTATAAGAGAAAAAGGGTATATCATCATTAATAAATAAAAATGATAGTAAGGGGATAATTTAATTTCCTATCCCAAAATAAAAAAATTAAATTAAAAGTTATTAACATAATACGAGTGCTTGAAAAAGAGAGAGATTTTGTGATGAAAATTATGCTGCCTCATGGCTATGCAACATAGTTTTTGAAAACATTAAATAGAGAGGAGATAGATGTAACCCATTAATAAAAGACTCATAAAATTATATAGGGACATAATAATATGGAAATAATAAAATGGTATGAAAACATGAAAGACATATCATATTTAAGAGAACTTGAAATAAAAAAATGAAAAGGGGAATTTACCACTTATAGTAATCATCCTTGACTGCCTCTTCAGGGGAGAGTTTTTGTCCTTTTGGAAATACCAAGAGATATTGGACGTGGGGAGTGACTATGTTAGGGTATTTTTTTATGATCTTAGATAAGGAAAAATGATAAAAATGAGTGAAGAGAAGAGTGGGGGGGGGGGTTATAGTGGAGGAGAGGAGCGAATTTTGAATATTTTACTCAGTGGTTTATTATTTCCCTGAAGAAAACCAATATTGTTGTTTAATGTGACCCCTAATAGTAATACTTTCATGTGAATTAGAACCAAGTGTCCTTACATCACTCATTATTTCATAAATAATGTATATAATAGATAATTTTTATATTCGGTATTTTACCGTATTTCACGATTCATAAAAAATTTACAAATTTCTGAAAAAATCCCAATTATTCTACCCAACCATTATTCTATGTTTAGAATTAAAAAAAAGTCTTTTTTTGAAAATAAATTTCTAGATATTTTTAATTTAATTTTTAAATAAAATCATAATTTATTCCAAAAAAACAACATTAAAACTATAACTCATTCTATAACACCTTGAACAATTAAATAGGGTCCCATAAAATTGTCTTATAAACATAATAAAATAAAGTAACAATTTGTGATTAAATTTTATGAATATAAATTTCCATTTTTAATTACTAAATTAATCAAAAAATTGTTATTTAAATCTTTATGTCATACAAAAATAACAATATTTGTACTTTGATCATTTTTTCACTTTTAAAATGTATAAATTGTATTTATACATTAATGGCTGAAGTATCTATTTTTGGAACAATATAATATTCATTAATATTCTTTATGGTATGTTACTATTTGTAAGGGTATGTTACTATTCAACAAAAAGTAAGTTTGTTTTATCAGACTCTAAATATCTTACCGAACACAACGATGTATATCGGTTTTTCAAAATTCAAATAATAGAGGTGAAAGATTAATGTTTACATGGTTAGGATATAAAAAATTGGTGTTTTTTAGAGATAAAGTGTTTCATTCATTCTATATTAAATTTATTTGTAAATTATTTCAGTGTTACACTATCCATACCAGCATGAAAGTGAGACAATATCATTGCAGACTTTGTCACTAGTATCCTGAGAACATCCCAAGAAAACAATACAATATGGGTCATTGTGGACCATCTAAGCAAGAATACCCATTTTATCTCTTTTAGGGAAGATTTCCCTCATGATTAACATTCCCAAAATTATGTGAGGTAACTGGTAAGGCTATAAGGAGTACCACTTTCTATCATATCTGGTCATGATCCATGATTCACATAAAAATTATAGAGAATATTTCAATATGCTCTAGGTACCAAATTGAAAGTCAGCACGGCCTATCATCCCCAAACTGATGGCCAATATGAATGAACTATTTAGACCCTTGAGGAAATACTGATAACATGATCAATATAAATTTAAGGTTAATGGGATCAACATATCCCATTAGTTGAGTAATCTTTCAACAACAGCTTCCACTCATGCATTCAAATGGAACCCTATGAAGAACTATATGGAAAGTGATTTACACCTTCTACTCGTTGAGATGAAGCTGGTGAAATAATTCTTATTGGCCATGATATTGTGCAAGATACTACAAATAATTTTCATGCAATCCAATAACACATTACGGCTGATCACATTTTTTAGAAGAGCTATGCTGACAACTGTTGAAGAGACATGCAGTTTGATGTTGGTGAAAAATATTTCTTGGGAATTTCCCCATGGAAGAGAGTCTTGTGGTTTGGAAATAAAGGGAAACTCTGCCCTAGGTACATTGGCCTCTATGAAATCCTTAATTTCATAGGATCAGTGGCCTATCAGCTTGCACTTCCCCCGAAATATAGATCATTTTAATGACATATTCCATGTATTGTTCTTGAGGAAGTACATACCTGACCCTTCACATTTTCTGAATCTTGAGGTAGTGCAACTGAAACATGACCTCTCATATGACGAGTGGATGGTGGAAATGATGAATCATAGAGAAAAAATTCTATGCAGACAAGACTACCCACCTTGTTAATGTGTTGTGGAGGAACCAAAAATATGAAGAAGACACATGGGAATTAGAGGAGAATATGAGAGAGAAGTACCCAAACATTATCAATTATAAGGGTAAGAGATGAAATTTCGGGGACGAAATTCCTTAAGGGGGGATAACGTAACAACCCCAACTTTTTGAAAAATAATTGTTTCATGAAAATGTATTTTATATTTTTTTTACTCTTCAAAACTATATTCCATTATTAATGAAGTGAGTATAATGGCAATGAGAATGTTGGGTTTCGACTGTTATATGACCTTTGGTCAATAGTAAAATTGGGAACTATACTATTGACATTATTATTAGTGATTATAAATAGAAATTATAATGGTTACTATTTCAATAAATATGATTCGATGGCCTTGTCTAGAAGAATATGGCCATACAAAGCCCATTTGTCATAGATTGGGAAGGAGGTGGCGTCACAGGGCTTCGCTCTGGACCATGCCCATGCTGAACTTCAAAACGTTAAGCTTGAATTGAATCCCTTATGAGAGAAGTTTAATTTGATTGAAATCACCACTCGAGTAATGTTTTCTAAGCCACCCAAAAATTATATCACCATTTCACACATTACTCTTATATCCTATATAGGCATTATAAGGGGTTATGTAATGATTCCTCAGTTACATTGTGTAATCCCTTGGTATAAATAAAATTTTTATTTCATAATTATTGTTTTAAAAATATGTTTTCTTAATAAAGAATATGCTTCATTACGAAAATTTTATAAATTTATTTTACAATCAACAATTGTATATTTCATAGATTTCTCATACGTAGAGTATAATATGGTAAAATAAAAATCATTTTTGAATTTCAAATATCAAAATTAACCTAGGATGAATTTGACAAGTTTTCAAAGAAGTTTAAATTTGATGAGTACTGTTTTATGAATAGTGTTTTTTTAAATCAATTTTTTTGATAAATTGTAAAAAAATATGCTATATTGTTAAATAACCTTTTCTATGAAATGATTTCTGAAAATCGGGCATATATCGTTGTAATCAGGGTGAAAACTGTAGTTCAATAAGATCAACATAATTTTTTAGTGAATAATAACATCACTCTTTGGAATAGTACTTATACCCTTATGAATGGTAATTTTACCAATGGAATAGAAACTTAACCTAAGGATGTATAAATATGTTTTAGTCATGTTCAGTTGTAATGTCATATAAATATTACATGGTGTAAGTAAATAAATGTTTTAGAATTTTATTTTTAAGATTTATTATGTTATTTAATCAATTTAATTTAAAATTGTTTTTATTTTTATAAAATGGAGTTCACTTTTGAGTTCTACATGTCGAAAAATGGTTAGGCTAATTTTTTGTGGTTTTTCTGAAATAGTTGAAGTTTTTGGGAATAGTTAAAATACAGTTATGGGTTTTTAGTATGTATAATGACATCATAAAAATTTCATAATGATGTAATGAGTTAGATAAGATTTTGGTTGACTATTATGAATTAGTATATAATATTAGGTGTCCTGAGTGGCCAATACCATGGTAAAATAAACTGGGAAATCCTGGGGTTTTGCAAATACCACAAATGAGGTGTCATTTATAATTAATAAAACATTCCCTCACTTTTTCTAAAAATACCCACTCATTACATCATTTTCATTCATTAAAAAATCATTATCTACTAATTTATTCTATTTATACCTCCCTAATATTCATCACAAGGTGTACTCATGCCCCCAACATCCCGATCATATAGTTTTTGAAGTTACTCTTTATGGTAAGGGAATTACACACTTCTCTTTTCCTTTTAAGTTCTATTTTATGTGGTATGACTTTCATGATTCCATAACATGTTCTTATCAACATTATATTATGTCCTTGAACTATATTATGAGCCTTTTCTAAATGGGTGACCAATATATCCTCTCTTTTTAATGTTTTCTAAAACCATGTTGTATGGCTGTTTGCAGCAGAATTTTCATCTCAAAATATCTCTCCTTATCTCAAGAAATTATTATATTTTATTCATGTGAATACCCAAACCTATTTCATTTAAAGAGTTATTCATTAATACATAAAAATGATATATTTTATTTTTTAATTTACATACCCTAAACCCGCATTCCATTTCTGTGGGTTATAAATGACACAATGATCTTGTTTTCATGCCCTTATTAAAACGTCATGATTTTGATATGAAACCCACTTCATTTATTCTCTATGAGTTATTCATGAAATTTTTTATTATTATCTATGTGAATAACATGAAAGTAATGAAATATTGTGGGTGTGCCCTAATAGTTCTCTAATGCATTGGGTAATGAAATTAATCTATATAGATAAAAATTATTACGATGCCTTAGTAAATAACCTTGGTATTTTTTTGACACCATGGGGATGTACATTGGTGATATGATTATGAATGTATAAATTAAATTTTTTATCCACATATTCAAGTAATGATTCATTTTTATTTTATTGTTATGTTACTATTTTTCAATTTCTCATGTCTTTATGTATTTCATCATGTTCTTGTTGATATCATTAGTAAATTTTTTCCTTGTTTTCCCTTACTGGCCCTTCTGCTCACCCCATCCTTCTATGTATGGCCCCAGGTTATGAGATGTAGTAATTGAACTTAAGAAGATCCTTTAAATAAGCCATAAACGTTTATAAGAATAATGTTTTATTTTTTATTGTATTATATTTTATATTTACAAGACACTAAACTTTAAAGATCATCGGTTTGTAAAATGTAATGAAATGTTCTGTAATAAAATATTGGGATACCATATAATCCCAGGAGTATTCTGGAAAAATACTAGTAGGAAATAATCCCTAAAATGATCTCACATCGAAAATTTCATCAAGTTGTCCTCTAAATAATGACAGTCTTCCACCATCATGACCAAATTGAAATAATGACAAGAATAGACTACATGCAATTCAAATTCTTACATCAGGGTGAAATGTAGGAAAAATAGGACAATTTAGGAAAATAACAGATTTTACACATCATACACATGGTGTGTACCCACAGAGGTCTCCCATGGCCATATTCCTCAGGCCGTTTTCTCTATACTTTTTCAAAGTATGCGTTGTGTGCCTCTAATTACATGGTGTGTACCCCCTACGTGGGTAACACCCTATGCACTCAGGCCCACTCGGTGTGTAAAATTCCAATGTACATGGAATGCACTACTAGTAAATGTCATTTCACCCATCATGGGTACCCCTGTGTACCAATCCATGTACACCGGTTGGTCATGGACTTCCACACAGTGTGAATCCCACATGAGGTCTAACCATGTGACTATAGAATAAATTACCCTAATATGGAGTGTTTGGCCTAGAACTCAACCACACTCCCAAGACCACTACACACCATATTCTCTCTGAACAAAATTCCATGTACACTAGTTTTCCTGAATGGAAAATCCCCAAAATTTCTTGAAACAATTTTTTCTCTCAAAAACCCCCAGATCGACCCAAAAAGGGTCTCAAATTGCCCAAAAATGAGGTTAATACTTTTATAAAACAGTTATAATGATATTTTTACCAAAAACATTGAAATTTCCTAACATTCGGAGAAAACATCGGATGATTTACACTAATCTGATATCCACAATTTCCACATGATGATCCAATGAGACCCAAGCTCCCCACGATCCCTCCTCTTCCCTATCTACCTCTATTCTCCCCCCATCCTACTCTCATCTGAAGAAACCAAAGGGGTAATCCCCTCTGTCTTGTGCACCAATCCAAATGAGTGTAAAGAAAGAAAAAAAAATAAAATTTTAAAAAATAAATGAAAAATAAAAGGAAAGGAAAATAAAAATTGAGGAGGCTTAGACGTTGCAATTGACACAAGGTTATTCCCTACCTTAGAGAAACCCACAATTCTGGACTTAATGGTTGAGACAAAAACTCAATCTGATTCTCTGTTAAAAATACCTGACCAAACAAACATGTGTGAATAAATTAATATTTAATTAATTAAAAATTAGATTTTCTATGAAAATTTATATGGCTCATATTCCCACCAAACACCATTCATAAGGTAAACACCCTATCATTGGACTAATTGAGTGGTTAGAAAAATTATCTACGAATGAATCACAGTGGAAATTACAATTTTCCCCTGAACACTACCAAGAACAAAAATCATCTAATTTAACCTAATTTTCACAACCTCTAACGGTGCATGTCATCACCAACTCTCCACCACAATCACTTCTCAACCCTAAGAATTATCCATGAGTAGTCAACATCCTTACTCTCCAAAAAAACTATCATAATCAAGGCTATATCGACATTCCAGCGGTCGAACCCACAATTCCAAAACTCTTTCCGAACATGAGAGACATTCAACAAAAATGAAACTGATACTCTCCACTATGGCAGTATCTTTATCATTGCTCCACTTTCCGGTGCAAAACCACACAACACATGCTACATCCATCAATGAATGTAATCGATAGACATGTAAAAACCATCCACTCATAAGTGTCCGCACAAACCCCACAATAACCATGTTCATCAAACCACTTAAACATTTATCATAACCTTTAATATATTACAATACACTCTGTACCCCAAAGATTTCCTACGACACTCCTTGAGTGAGAAATAGTACTTTCACCCACATGACAAAGACCTAATCAAAGGAGGATTAAAGTATTAAAACAACAGAGCAGCCAATATATGGACATCAAAGAAATACCACATTCATATAACCACACTCTCATTAGGCTACCTAGGGTATAACAAAACTGGGAAGGGCCAGAGGTCTAACTAAACCTGGTCTATCAAGCCAACAACAAGACTGGGAGGACTCCTAGAACCCCACTTCTCAAACACTAGGAATCCCCATGACTAACCACATCCTAGTGGGATCATACTACAATAACCCCTCCATGGAGGAACCTCCATTCCCACCCAAGTCATCCGTGATAACAAACACACAAAACCCACCACATGACCTAGTAGAAAACTTGTGGTAAAAAAGACTACCTCACTAGGAACATGAACCTAGGACATTAGGGGAACCACCAACTTAGAGAATCTCAAGCATGATCCAATGATCTAATAGTCATCTTTTTCCTCATTGAACCACCAATAGGGAATGCAGAGCCCAAACTAACATACATGGGTCTCCACACATCCCATGCTGAAGGTATATATTACGAACACTAAAAAACATCATTCTGCATGATCTCCATGCCTTGTCATCTGAAAATAATAGTAAAACAACACATACTAACAAATTTAATGTAAATCATATGTTCCTAGAATGATGCTTGAACACTGGCATATTTTCCATTGGCTAAGATCCAGAAACCAAATTAAAGCATAAATCCAAAATCTCACGTTCACTATTCTTGGTAAAATCTTAATATCATATAATTAAATACCTTGAATAAAAATACCATGCCCTTGAATCTTGGAATTATTATCAAAATATGTTTTTAGGATATACTTTTCTGATATTTATCATCAATTATAAGACATTATTTGACAACCTATCTATGTCATCTCTAAATAATAATAAAAATCCTACTATGATACCATTTTGAAACAAAAAAATCAAAGTTTGACTTGACTCATCAATATATTTGGCTCACAATAAGACATCAAGCACTCCTCCTTGAATGCGAGAGGCAGAAGGCCAATGGCAAGGGCCTAAAAGGTGATGTGGGGATACTATACCCTCTGGTTAGAGTGAAAAAGAAAAAGAAAAATATAACCAAACTAATACAGATGTATCAACATCAATGTATACATAGTAAATTAAATGAAATAATGAATTCTATATATAGAACACCCAGTTTCAAGTAAGTAAACATACATTTATGTTTTTTAAGTAAATAAATTAGTCGGTTAAAATTTTGGGTGGATTTGGATAACTTTTGGAATGCTTTTAGGTTTTTCTATAGGTTCATCTTTTGAGAATAGTTTTTTGGAATCCATGACTCTCTTATAGGAGACCATGCACTATGAGATAATGGCTAAGGAGATGGCTCAGAAGTAGGTGCACAGTTTTTCCGAACCGTGTGACATCCTTGGAGAAACAATGTTTTTTAGAGAGTGGGACTTTTTATGGATGGGGAATGGTTTTTATAACAATTAAATCCAACTAAGAACGGTTCAACATTAAGGCATTGGATAGTGCACAGTTATCACATGGTTTTCATAACCATGTGTCTAACCCTAAACATTTTAAAAACAAGACCCACAAAAAGTGGATCTTGGATAGTTTTATGTTCTAACCCCATTTTATTAACCCATTATAGAAAAAAACTCAGGATTTATCCTTCTAAAAGAATAAGTATGGTTTCTTTATAAATTTGGTGCTAATTTGAATGTGTTTCTGTGTGTGTTGAATTTGGATTCCTGTAGAAATTCATCATTTATAGTGGTTTTCCAAAGATCTATTTCTCTCCCTCTATGAGATTCTTAGATATAATTTGGTTGTGGATAGATATATTGTTTTTTATTCCAAATAAGATTATATTTTCCTTTTTTATTTTAGGGGAAGATATATAATGTAGGTTTATGGAGATTCAACCTTGATTCATTGGGGTTTTAGTGTCGATCTTCTTTTTCAACATGAAACCCAAGGTATATGGCTTCACTCTCGACTCCTATATCTTGAAACTGAGGTTAGATTTAAAAATTGTTGTTTTGGTTGAAATTTATTGTGAAACTATATTGAAATGATTGTTGGAAACTCTCTTTCGTGACCATTTATTGGCTTGTAGTAAATTGGGTGTTTTGTACAATGATGAATTTGGTAACATGATTTTGAAATGTTAATTTTATAATGGTTATTTTTTTTAATTCATGGAATGTTTTTTAAAAAAAAATTGGTTTTAATGAAAGGGTTTGTTAAAAAATGGATATCAATAAAAGGTTGTCTTTATTAATATTATTTTTTCTTATTGTTTTTAATAAAAGAGTTTTTTTATCGAATGAGATGATTTGGTTAGGAAGTGGATGAATTAAAAAATGATATGTCTTTAATGATTATGTGTGTGTTCATTTTCATTGGAATGGAGAAGGGAATTAAGTACCCCCATAAAAATTTTGGAATAGATATGGGTGTGAATTACCCACATAAATATGGTTCAATATGTGATGGCTTATTAAAAGGATGACTCACCACTAACAAGTATAGGGAGGTCCATCTTTCATACATGGTGGGATGTGTGGATATTTGAAATGGAATTATTTATTCCAAAATGGATATTTTAGAATAGTATTAAAGTATTGTTTGGTTTATTTCCTTGGAGATTGGTTCAATTTACAAAACAATTATGGTAGGGAATTATTTGTCTTCATGATAAATTTTTAGAAAAAATTTCAAATGTTATATATAACTTATTTCATATAAATGTTCTTATTTATTCTATCTTAGAGGCATGAGTATATGAATCATTTGGGTAAAGACTACTTAGTTTCATTAATCACCCCTTCTTTTGTTCATTTGTGCTTTTGAAGATACTGTATATCAAGACATGGGATAAGGTGAAGTATAACACTTCTCTATTGGTGCATAGTGATACATGTATTGTTTTATTGAGTGGTGCATGGATCATGTTGGAGATTGTATTTATGTAGTCATCGTTGATTTTTGTTAGTTTTCCTCCATTGTGTACTTTGGTTTCGTATCCTTCTATTGTTGTACTCTTTTGTAATTGGTTGGATTTAAATGATATGTATTTATGTCTTAGCTGAATAATATCATGGATCATGTGGTGGTTAACATGGTATGGAATGTTTGGTAGGTTGTTTTATGTTCCAACATAAAATCACCCCTTATCTATAAATAAATCCGTTGGAATTTATTGCTAGTGTTTCATGACTTGGTATTGTCGCATAAGGCTAAGTAACATCCTTCCTCCATCAATAGACAATATGAAGGGGTGGGAAATTACCATTGGTATCAGTCTTATTCCTTCCTAATATTTTTTTAAATAAGTTGTGTCATCTTGTTTGGTATTTTACTAACAATTGGTAATCAGTTATATTGGTCTTGGAGTTGAAATTAATTTTGGTTTATCCCTTGAGTTGGGATGGTAGAAAGGAGTAGGATTGTTGGGACTGAAAATATAGAGCATAAAAATAAGTTGTTAACATTTTTATGCAAAACATCAAGTTATCATGGAGTTGGGTAAATAAGTTTTTTGGATACGCTTATAATAATTGGATTCTCATTATCATGGGATTATCCAATGAGATGAGCATGACAAGCATTGTAGAAATGACATCCCACTAGGAGTTCATACTCTATTTTGAGTAATGATTTATGATTTGGTGTCAATTGTTTTGATTTTTGAGACATTTTAATGTTTATTACAAAAGTGATATTTTTAATTTAGCATGGTAATGGTATTTTGAAAATGGTTTGATTTTCTCAATCTAGTTGAAATTTTAAAAAATTGATTGAACATGTAAGAGGTTGATTTTGGACAAAATTATTGTGATTGTTGTGATGTTGTAGAATTTGAAATTTTTAGGACTTTAATTTCTAGAGACTGAGACTTATGAAATTTTATAGTTATATAAAATGTAACCTGATAGGAATCATAGAAACCAAATAGAAGAAGATTCTGAGAATGTGGTTGCACTTGAGCTATAGGTGAACCAACATCATGATCAATTTATAGTCCAAGATTTTCAAATAGTGGATATGGGGAATTAGAGGGATGAACCAAGGCATGTTGATCATTTAGTATAGTTCTAGAAGTATAACCAACTCCTCTTTCTAGGTGATTGGGAACCCGAAATGGAAGAGGTGTGGATGGATATAATGTATTGACACTTAGATTTCTTTGGCAAACAATATGAGATGAATGTTATGATGGCGATGTATATAATAAATAATATTGCATGTCTATGGTGGAATTTATAAGTCAACATTAAACCATACCAAGGGATTACATGGGTGATTTTCAGGAATTTTTCAAAAAACAATTCTATCCTTATATGTTGATGATTAAAATAATGTAAAACTTTTTCATCTTTAAGCGTGAGAGTATCAAAATGATAGAGTATGCAGATATATTCATGAATTTATTGCATTTTTCACTTGAAGATTATACTACTGCATCCTTAAAGGCGAACAACATTCAATTGGGGATGATGTTAGACATTCTCACAAATATTATTGTTCTTTGTATTATATATTACAAAAATATAGAAAATATAGAGATGGTGGTAGAAATAGACATATTTGGAGCTACGGGTGGAGTCATTATGTTGATACCTATGGGAAACAGTGTAAACATTAATGCTAGGAGAAACAAGAAGAGGGGACTCTATTTCCAATGTGAAAGCATGAATCAGAATCATATGGTTAGATCATTGAATATTCCTCCATGACCCAAGAGTTAGCCATGATGTTTATAATGTGGCTATCTTATTCACATGGCATGAGAGTGTACAAAACGACCTAGATCATTCCATGATTGTGATCTAATGGGGAATCTTCAATGCTATTGTCACATATCTTTGTGGTCTAGTGTTCTGGAAACTTTTCAGGTGTTGCAAGCATCGAATGCTTCAATGAGATAAGGGAAACAAAACAATTATCCAAACTATAATAGAACTAACCATGGTGATTCAAGGAATACCATGACTCCTTAGGAAGTGAAATATCAACTAGAAAATAAGAAACAAAGTGTGGTGGTCAAGATATTATATAGAACTGCATAGCTGATTGTTGATGATTAGTCTAGTCCATCAACTATAGGTGGTATGATTCTTATAAATTAAACCCTTATAAAATATTTTTTTGTTATGGGTACATCAAAATACTTTATTTCTTATTATTTTATTTATTTGGAGAATTTAAATGTCGAGATGATTTCTTATGTGTTAAAACTTCAAACTCCATTGGTTCAAAATTATTGTCAAGCCTTTCTATGTAGAGAATGTTCTACAAGTTTTAATAAAGATGACTTGAAATGGGATATCTCTATGATCGAGAAGGATTTATAGGGTATATTCCTCGATGGTGATTTTTTTACAATGTTCAAGGCTCACATCAATTTTTATACCCGACCTGTTAGTTTTATAACTAAGTGTAGTGTAAGGAATATCTTTATAGGAGTTAAAAATGTGAAGGTATGTGCAATGGGAATGCAAGAACTATCAGTTGGAATAATCTCATAGCAGTTTGTACAGTTGAATTTGGCATTAATGAAAGATATCAAGAATAACATATTTTTTCCTCTATGGTTGACAAGTTTCTTGTAGTTTTTATAAAGAATTTCTCAGGATTACCACATATAAGATATTTGGATTTTATGATTGATCTCTTCTTGAGTACTAATCCTATTCTATCTTTATTATTGGATGGATCCAACAAAATTAAGTTATACGATTATATAGAGAGAATAGCTAGAATGAAAATATTTCATTCATCCTAACACATCTCAGTGGGCAGCATCTCTATTGTTTGTCAAAAAGAAAGACAGAAATATTCAGTTGTGTATCAGTTATCATAAGCTTAACCATGTTTTGATAAAGAAAAGGTATCAAATTCCACGCATTGATGATCTATTTTATCAATTGAGGGGAGAGTAGCGGTTCTCTAAATAAAACAAGTGATCTAGATATCAACAATTATAGGTTCAGAAAGAGGGTATTCCGAAAATAACATTCAGGAGTAGATAGATTCATTATCAATGTGGGTTAATACCTTTCAATATTATTAATGTTCTAGTAGTTTTTATGGAATTACTGAATTAGAAATTTCACAGATATCTTGATTATTTGTTGGTGGTGTTTGTGGATGAAATATTGGTGTATTCAAGGATAAGGGCTGATCATGAACAAAACTGGGAGATAGTTTTTGGAATCTTGATGCATCAGAAGTTGTATTCAAAATTATCAAAGTGTTATTTTTAGATATAAGAGGGATGTTACATAGTCTATTTAATCTATAAAAAAGGATTTTCTATGGATCTAAAGAGGATTTAAGCTATTATATTATGGAAACCACCAAGAATATTTTCGAGATATGTAGTTTTCATTAGTGTAGCTAGTTATTGCTGTCACTTTGTTTTTGTTTCTTCACAATTATCCTCACTAAGACAAGTTTGACAAGGAATAGTATTCCATTGCACTAGAATGATTAATTTAAACATTCCTTTAAAGATAATTAATTTCAGCGTACATCTGTACTAATATTGTTTTTTCAATAATTATGATTAGGGAAAATGGTTTATTATTATTCTTTGGGACTAGTTTTGGGATTTGTTCTCATGTATTGAGATCATGTTATCGCTAATTTATTAAGAAAGATATATTCTCACGTGAAAAACTACCCAAAACAAGATTTGGTGTTAGCAAAAATAGTTCATTCTTTGAAGACTTGGATCCATTTTCTCATTGGTGATAAATTAATTATGTTCACATATCAAAAGATCTTGAGAAATATTATCTAACAATGGGATTTAAAATAGAGACATAGAAGACAAATGGAGTATCTCTAAACATTTGACATTGACTTGATGTATACATAGGGTAATTTAAATATGTATAAATTAATATTCTCAGTTGGAAAAAGAGGCTTTAGATCAATTGATGTAGATGTGAATGATAGCATACATGCACTTGGAATGTTAAATTTAGGTGTTGTTGGGGTTTTCCTTCCTATTTTGATGGTTCGTAACTTGTTAATGATGGTTAACGAGGCATATTCATCTGATTCTAAATGCATTTATATAAGGTACAAACTCAATGGTGGGGGTACTATAGAGATCTAGAGTCCGGATGAGAGTTCAGTGTTGTTGTTCAATAAACGGATGGTTGTACCTATGTATTTTTAGAAACAACATCTTCATGCTTACCACCATTCATGATTGGAGGTTTATCCTGGGATTCAAACGATGTATAAGGCAATGAAAGTATAGTATTGGTGGGTTATCATGAAAAGGAAGGTGGATGATTCTGTTTCAAGATACCTAACTTGTCAGCAAGATAAGCAGTATAATCATGGACTACATTAACACCCCAATCTTCCACGGTATGTTTCCCTTTGAATAATGAAAAATCTTGCATTGTACGCAACATTGAGATTCAAACACACCATGACCAATCAAACATGTCATTATGAATAGTAATACCAACTTTTTGAAATTTTATAAATTTTATTTTTCAAAACAGACTTCAGTTTTGAATTTGGAATATCAAAATTAGATTAGGGTGAATTTTTGGTACTTTTCTAAGAACTTAAAATTTTTGATGAATAGTGAAAATACTAAATTTAAATTAAAAACTATTTTTTAAATTAATATAATTTTTGTGTTAAATTATACATTTGAATGGTTTTTTATTATCATTACATTATATTTTTATCATTTAATATAATTTAGGACATTGGTTCTCATCTCCGGATTAAACTGAACATAAATAAGTTTCAATCTTTTGATAGTTCTATTTCATAATGACAAGATTTTTTTTACAACGGTAATTTATTTTAATTTCATTTATGCCACTTCTATATATTGAATTTGGAAAAATTAATTCCATATTTTGAATTAGGAGGTCCAAATTTTGTAAATAGGTATCTTTTATTTTTAGACATTATGAATATTTACTTTAGTGAATATTTTATTTACCATGGTTAATGGGGAAAATCTTGTAAATATGATTAGAAAATAATATTATAATAATATCAAATTACCCTAACACGTGTCTTAACCCCAATTTCTGATACCTTTTCACCATTGGAATCCTTGGGTCTATTTTGGGACCCCATGGAGCCACATGGGAGTGATCATGACATTTAATATTATAAAATCTAAAGTAAAGACAAAAATAACAAAAGAAAAAATCTTTTATTAAAACAATTATTATATGAAGTTATAGAATTCATCTATTCGACTCTAAATATTCCTTATAATTATAAAAATATGTCATATATCAGGATATTTTATTTTTAATTTTTATACATAAAATAATTATATTTATATATGACATAAGAATGATGCAATATTTTTCTTATTAATGAAACAATCAAAAAAATGATATTATAAATATTAAAATAAATATAATTTGATAGTTTTGATGCCATTCAAGGATTTTATTGGTAAATATGACATGTTAGAGTTCATTAAATGAATTTTTGTTGAAGTAATCATTTTTTTTAACTAAAAAAAACAAAATACCAAATAGTGTCAGAATTGAAAAAAAAGTGTTTTAAAAACAAATATTATATTATTAATTGATATAATATGTTTAAATGTCTATTATTCGTCCAAAAGACTTATATAATGATATTTGTATCATTAATGTACCAATTGTGGTTCTCTTGGATGTTTATAGTATGTTTATTAACCATATAATATAAAAATACAAAGTGACACGGTAAATGTCATACTATTTAACTAAGAGTTAATTCTAAAATATAAAGTTAATATGGTGACCTAAACATGTCCACAACATATTGGCAGAAATATTTCAGACCCATACCCACCTTTTCGTAGAAAGAATTAATTTTGGTTCCATTATAAACTGAAAATGATTATATTATAAAAACATATTTCAAGCTTTTCCTAAAGTGACACTCACCATTCCTATGAAAGGGTACTTCCCTTTCTCTTAATTTAACACCTCCAAAGCCATTTTTCGTAGCAAAAACCTGTCTTAATTTCCTTCCAACATCCCTAAAATCATCTTAGAGGCATTAGTTTGATCAGAAATCCAATTGAAGGATCCCTTTTGATCAACTCAAAAAAATCACCCTAAGAAGAGGTAAATATTCCACCACCTCTTTCAAGTTGTTTTCTACATTCCCTTATTCTTTCTTTGTTGTTTCCATTATAAAATAATTACTTTATTATCTTCTATATACATTTATGTTATTATAGATATGGTAAAACTATATTCATTATTTGATCCATCCTATAATTGACAAAGTCACCATACGTACATACGTAATGATTACTGTCTCCACGTCGTGGTGTAGTTTGTTATTAAAATAGTAAATTTTTTGGATGGGTATAATAATGAGTATAAATTATGTAAATAATAAATATAACATTTTAATGATAATTTATATATGATATACCATCCAATTACATATGTTTTCTCTATCAATTATATTTTTTTTCTCGTGCGTATGTAAGGATTACCGTCTCCATGAACGCGATGAGATTCATTTCCCCACTATAAACATTCAAGATTAATTTTTATTTTATGATTAAAAATAATTTTTACGATCATAATATCATTCTAGATATGAATCAAATACATCATATCCATAAAAAACATGGCTTACGTGACCAGTCATATAAAAGAAAACGAGTTAGTTAACACCCAAAATGAAAATACTACTAAAATTTTATTAACAATGAAATATTAGAAGATATTATATGATATAATATTTATATATATAGTTATTTTATAATTTAAAAAAAATGTTTTAAATATTATAAATTAGGTTAATAAACCATCGACTAATTAAAAGTACAAGGTATGCGTTAATTTCACAATCACTTTATTATTCGAGGTGGTTTTACGTTAGTATCTACTGGGACCTCTTTATCATCCACATCTGTGTTTTCTTAAAATTTATTTCAAAATATTTTGAAAATTTACTAACTATGGGTTAATGAAATTTATACCCTTATTTGAGCTTAAATTTTTTAAAAGGAATCTTTCTGTCATTTTTTATTCAAGGTACTTTATGACCTTTTCGGCAAAATTAAGGTAAGAATGTTTTTTAACTTATATGAAAGGTGAAGCTATTTTTAGTCATTATAACATCATATAAGAATCCCTTACAAGATTATAAGAATATATTCAAAACAAATATTTTATTGTATAATTATTTGACTCTTAAATGCTTTCAAAATAGAATGATTTATTTCATTAAAATATTTTTCATTTCATATATGTCAACATGAATTGATGGATTTTAAACATGCATGATGTTGACTTGTTATGATATAAATATTCCATATTTCATTGAAGGTTTTTTGATATGTTTAACTATGGTTGTGTTATTTTTATACCCTTCATGGTTTATGGTTAATGTATTGACATTTTATATGCTAGTTTTAATATGAATGTTTTGGTTATGTTTCAACATTTTCATAAGAGGGATGTATTGGACTTAGTATTTGATGGGTGGAGCCCGCTATAGCTCCTCGGTGCGTCAGTAGGTATAATGAGACAATTAGACATGGAATTGGTCATGGCCTTTCCCAATTTGATATATAGTTTTTGTCGAGGCCTAAATCATTTTTAGAAATCTTGGCCTAGGCCTTGAGAAGATGTTTCAGAATTTCAGGCATTATACATTCCCTCATTATGAAAATAATATTGATGTTTCATGTGGTTATTCAACTAGTAGAATCCCACGACTATGTTTTATTATGGCGTTATTTACTGATCTCATATTCCTACCATTAAGTGTACATGTTTATTATTTGTAAAGGAATGTGTTTTCAATTATTCATCATGCCCAATGTTTATATTATCTTCTGCTATATTGCTTACTCTTACTGAGCATCGAAGCTCACTCTTTTCTTATTTTTCATTTTCCCAGTATATGAAGAAGTTAGTTATTAGTGACTTGCATGCATAATCTTGGAGTCTTGGATGTTTCTAATGGAATAAATTAGTGTTGTATTTCTTTACAGGTTGTAATGTTGAACTTATGTATATATTTTGCTTCCAGTAATACTAAATTGATCGATCTTTTGATATTTGATCCCTTGTGATCATGCCAATGTTATATAATAATGCACCGACTTTGCATAATTGGGGTCAAGGAATTACCGTTGGTATCATAGAGATTTTAGTAAAACCATTGGAAACTAGATTGTGTATAACATTGATTAGAGAATGTTACCCTAAGATAGACTTTGAGGATTAGTATAAAAGAATTTACTTTAATTTTTGGTAATTTAGAGAATTCTTATTATCCAAGAAATATATCCTTTTCTGGATACGAGCAGATAGAGGCAGATCTAGCACATATTTACCTCGAGGTGAAACATGAAAACACCGCTTTGAGGTAGACTAGAATGGGAACTGGTGCATGATAGTGGGCCTTGCGGCACTCTTTGTTACGACACTCCAAGGGGATATGCTTATGATAGTTCTCATTTTCTTTACAATAAGTTATGAAGTATTTATGAGTATATAACTCATAAAAAAAATCATTTTTATGATTATGGATTATATCCATAAACTATTCAATTTCTGTAAATTTCATTATAAGTTCAAAATTATGTACTGTGGTTCATAAACTAATCTACTATATGCCATTATTTAAAAATGGCACCTAGTGAAAGGAATGGAAACCACATAAATGCATGTAATCTATGTAGGGATTTCCCTCCTGCTCAAGATAATTATTGCAGAGCTGGTGATGCAACTGGTGTTGATCAACTTATCACCATACTGGGACAACTCACACAGGTTTTGAATAATAACATTACCCGTATGGAGTACCTTGATCCACAATGTGGAGTATCAATGTTAAATATATTAATGAGGCAACAACCACCAACATTCAATGGGTCTACAAATCCATTTGTATCTAAACAGTGGACATGTTCCGTAGAGAAAATATTTCATGCTTTGGATAGTCACTACTACAAAAAATGGGAAAGGGAAGCGCTACCCTTTTATCAGTGCTAAAAAAATGCGTTGATAAAGGGGGTCTTTATCAGCGCTAAAAAAATATCTCATAAAGGGGCACTTTTAACAGTGCTTAGAAAACATTTTTTAAATTCCCCCCTTTATTAGCGCTTTGTTTAGCGCTGATAAAGGCCCCCTTTATCAGCACTTCTTTTAGTTGCGCTAATAATGGGTGGAATTATTAGCACTTTTTCCTACCGATGATAAATTTTATGCTTCAAAAAATCATGAATAATAAAATATTGATATATATGTATATTTATATTGATATAAGTTTATTTATATTGATATAAATATAATATATATATTTTAAATATGTTTTAGATAATTATAAATATACTATTACATTTAATATATAAGAAATTTAGTGAAAATGGATTTAAAATTTTTTAAAAAATTATTATTAATTAATAATTTGGTAATTATTATAGATTAAAAATTATTTAATAACAATTTGAAGACACTAAAAAATAAAAATATTAATAAAAGATAAAAAATAAGTTTAAAATGTAACTCAAACATCAAACGGCCATAAATTTTGATCTTGGTGTCTGTTTGAGCTCTACAACATATCAAATCAAATCCTACGATGAGCTTAATGCGACGGTGACTAAAGAAAAGCTTTTGCACATTTATCATGGGCAAAAAAGGCCTAGACGACCTCCAAAACTAGGTTTTTTTTTGGGATACCTCAATTTGTTATCATTCAAAAATATATAACTTTTTATCCGGATATATGTTAGGCCGATACCACATATCATATCAAATATTGTTTCATTTTCCTCAATTTGACTAGTTGTGGAGTTGAAACAGGCTTCAGGATTTTATGTTATGGTCGTTTAAGTATTCTATGGATTTTCAAATACAGGTATATATGTATTCGTTCGTAAATATATATTTTTCTGTATGTGTGTGTGTCTCTCTGTGTGTGTTGTATATGTGTTTGTATTTATGTATTTATTTATTTATAAACACACATAATATAATATTTCCAAAATTTATTTAAAACTAATCTTATAAGTGTGTATTAATATAAAATTACATATACAGATAAAAAATTATAACTAAATATATATATATGAATGAATATATATATATACTAATATATGAATAAATATATTTTTATTTATATGAATCGATATCAATATACGAATAAATATAATTATATATATATAAATAAATAGATATATCACTAAATAGAGAAAACTGAAATGGCTTAGTGGTAAATTTGTTGTCGCGAAAGGGGGGAGGTCTCGGGTTTGAGTTCGGGTGGAAGCAAATGGGTGCGGACGTTTGAGGATGAGCAAGAAGGGTAGTGAGTGCTGATGGGGGGGGGGGGGTCAAGAGCTATTAAAATCTCACCCTGCATTATATAATTTTTTTTTAATTTTTTTTTAATTTTTTTGACTTTTATCAGTGCTTTTTAAAAGCGCTGATAAAGGCCCCTTTTATCAGCGCTAAAAAATATGCTGCTAAAGTGGTCTTTTATCAGGGATTTTTTTAGCGCTGATAAAAGGGGCCTTTAACAACACTTTTCAGGGCGCTGATAAAAGGGACACCCTAATATCAGCGCTGAGCTTTAGAACTATTTTTTAGCACTATTAAAGCCTGTTTTGAGTGCTGATAAAGCCCGTTTTTGTATTAGTGAGTAGCGAAAAGGAAAAATTTGTCATGGAAGTTTATCAACTCACAAGTGATGCATATAAATGGTGGTCATTGATTCAAAACACAAAGGAAGATGAATAAATATTAAACATGGAATGGAAGTAGTTTAAAGAGATTTTCTTTGAAGAATACATTATATGTGATGATCGAGCGGATATAGAAATACAATTTCTGGGTTTGAGGAAAAAGGAGGATGAGAATGTCGCAAAGTATGAAGCATACCTTACAAGGTTAGAAAGGAATGTTGTAGATTATATTCCTTTCCCAAGAGGTCTAATTGATCATTTCTTTAATGGGTTAAAACCATTTCTCCATTGAGCACTATTCTTGTAATTCTTCTCATCATATGAATGTATTTTCTTATGCGCTATGAAGGCTGAAAAGGAATTCTCCATGTCTAAAGACTTTAAATCTAAGCAAGAGAAGAAGAAATTTGTTGACCACTCAAGGAAAGTAAATATGGAAATATCAATGTAGGGAAGAGTTGAATTTCAACCCTATGATAATTATGGAAGGAAACACCCTGGTTCTTGTCTAAAAGGAAAAGGAGTATACTAAAAATGTGGATATGAATGCCATCTTACTAGTGATTGTAAGGGGAATAAATAATCCACCAATGTTCAATGCTTCATTTGTAGTGATATGGGACATTATGAAAATGAATTTCCTAAGTGTCAGGGAAACTTGCTTCAGAAATGTCCAAGGGATCAAGGCCAAGATTATGTCATCACTACTGTAGAAGTTTAAGATCTGAAAGACATGGTGGATGGTAATTTAATGGTTTCATCAAGTATAGTCAATGATTTTTTTTATTATTAATCATCACATTGTTTCATATCTTCCAAGTTTCCTAATAAAATTTGATATTTAGAATTTTATTTAACAATGGAGTTGTCAGTAAAAACTCCTAAGGGAAGTATCGTTGCAACAATGTTTTGTGAATCAGTCACCAAAAATATATATAATCGATATTTATCTTCAGATATCATCATCATACCCATTATTAAATTTGATGTAATCCTTGGTATGGATTGGATTTCTGACCATGATTTGAAAATTTATTGTAAGAAGAACGAGGTTACAATTCTAGATGATGATAAGAGGTACCTTATCTTTATAGTAGAAACATCACCATCTGATTCTTATCTAGATCCACCCCTGTATCTCTACAAAATACAATTATTATGGAGGAATAGAGTGAAATAATTGTGGGTGGGGAATTGAATGTTCACATAGAGGATGTACCTATTGTGCAAGAATATGTAGATGTGTTTCTATATGATTTACCTTTACATCCTCGAGAATGAGAAATTGAGTTTTCTATTTACTTAATTCCACATTCAAGACCCATATCAAATACCCCTTAGAGAATGGCCAATATAAAATTAGTGGAACTATAGAAACAACTAGAGGAATTGAGTAATAAGGTTTTTATTCTCCCTAGTGTTTCTCCATGGGGAACCCCTATGATTTTTTGTTAAGAAGAAAGACGAATCTATGTGGTAGTACATTAACTACATAGAGATCAATTCTATAACAATAATGAAAAATTATCACCTACCTCGCATTGACGATTTATTCGACCAATTTCATGGAGATCAATATTTTTCAAAGATTGACCTTTGAAACAGAAATAATTAGTTGTGTGTAAAGAAGGAAGGCATTCCGAAAACAGCATTTCGAACTAGGTATGATCATTACGAGTTTAAAATAATGTCTTTTGGACTGACTAATGCACCCTCTATCTTCATGGATCTAACAAATAACGTTTTCAAAGAATATCTTGATTTCATTGTAGTGGTATTTATTGGTGATATCTTGTTATACTCCAAAAGCTACGAAGACCATGAAAATCACTTGCGCATTATTCTAAAGACTCTTAGAAGAAATGAATTATATTTAATGTTTATAAAGTGTGAATTACGACTTCAAGATATTTCATTTCTTGGAGACATTGTCTCTAAGGATGGAATATATGTTGATCCTTCAATGGCCAAGGCAATCCATGAATGTCCAGAACTGACGAGTATAACTGAGGTACACAGTTTTATTTGTTTAGCAGATTTTTATCGACGTTTCATCAATAAATTTTCCCGGTTGGATAACCCAATAACCAAGCTCATGCATAAAGGGGGTAAATTTGTTTTGTAAAATGAGTGAGATTAATGTTTTAAATAACTAAAGAGAAGATTAGTCAATGATCCTATATTAACTATGCCACTAGGGAATTAGGGGTTTGTTATTTATACTGATTCATCAAGGAAAGTACTTAGTTGTGTCCTTGTGCGGAATGATAGATTTATTCTCTATGCATTATGATAGAAAATAATTCATGAAAAAAACTATCCTACTCATGATCTTTAGTTAGAAACTATTATCATTACTTTTAAGATAAGGAGACACTGCCTCTATGGTGAAAAATGTGAGATATATACCAATCACAAGAGTTTGTAGTATATTTTCTCACAAAAAGAACTCAACATGAGGCAAAGGCGATGGATTGAACTACTCAAATATTATGATTTCACTATACACTACAACTTGGGGAAGGAAAATAAGTTAGAAGATGGTTTGAGCAGAAAGAATCATGGGGTTCTAAATAAGATGATAGTTGAATAGTATCCTATGTACTTGGATCTAGTAAAATGGATATGGGAATAATCATGGATGGTGAAACATGGAAACTTTTTTAAATGGTTTCCAAACCATCTATACTAGAAAGGATAAAATGTTCTCAGGCTGATGATGAGGTGTTTCAAAAAAAAATTAAACCTGTGAACAATGGGAGAGTGATTGACATCATATATAAAAAGGGGATTTTGAAATTTGGGAACAGACTTTTTGTTCATGACATACATGATCTAAAAATAAAATTGTTGGATGATGCTCATAGCTCCAATATATTTATACACCCTGGTAGCAATAAGATTTATAGATACTTTAAGGAAATTTTTTTGTGGGATTACATGAAGAGAGATATTTCAGATTAGGTGTCAATATGTATGGTTTGTTAACATGTAAAATCTCAATGGAAACATCTTAGAGGAGTAACGCAACCTCTTATCATACCTGAGTGGAAATGGGATGATATTACAATAGTCATTGTCATTGGGCTACCAAAGAATCCTTGAAGGATTGATGAAATATGAGTAGTTTTTGATCGTCTTAACAAGTCAGCACGTTTTCTTTATATAATACAAGACTTACCACTTGTACATCTAGAAATAATATATATGAATGAAGTTTTCAGACTTCATTGAGTACCCCTATCGATTTTTTCTGATTATGACTGCTATTTTACATCAAAATTATTGAAAAAACATCAAAAATCCCGGGATACTGATCTTCGTTAGAGCACTGCCTATTTCACTTTCTTTTGATCAACTCAAATGAAATCACCCTAAGAAGAGGTAAATATTACACCACCTATTTCAAGTTATTTTCTTTTTACACTTCCTATTTGTTGGTTCTTTCCATTATAAAATAATAACTCCAGTATCTTATATATACTAAAATGTTATTATAAATATGGTACAACCATATTCGTTATTTGATCCATCATATAATTGAAAGAATCACCATACATGCGTAGGTAGGGCTTACTGTATCCACGTCATGGTGTAGTTTGTTATTCAAACATGTCATTATTTGGATGGGTATAATAATGAGTATAACTGATGTAAATAATAAATATAACATGTTAATGATTCTGTATATATGATATACTATCTAATTACATACTATTTCACCATCAATGATAGTTTCACTCGTGCATACGTACGGATTATCATCACCACTAATGTGATGAGATACATTTCCCCATCGTAACCCTTCCAAACTAATTATCATTTTATGATTAAAAATAAGTTTTAAGAACATAATATCAATATGGATATAAATCCAATACATCATATCCATAACAAACATGGCTTACGTAACCAATCATATAAAGGAAAACGAGTCAGTTAACACCCAAAATGATGATACTACTAAAATATTGTTAACAAATCAATATTAGAAGATCATATATGATATCATATTTATGTATATAGTTATTGTATAATTTAATAAATAAATTTAAATATTATACAAGAGGTTAATATACCATCGACTTAGGAAAAGTACAAAGTAAGGGTTAATTTAACAATATACTTATTATCTGATTAAGTTTTTACATAAGTATCTACTAGGAACTCTTTATCATCCACATCTGTGTTTTCATAAAAATATATTTCAAAACTTTTTTACTATTTACTAGAAATTGGGTTAAATTCATTTATACCCTTACTTGACCAAATATGTTTTGAAATGAATCTTTCCATCATTTTCTAAACAAGGTACTTTTGGACCTTTTCAACAATAGAAAGGTAAGATTCTATTTTTAAGTTATAAGGATAGTGCTGCTATTTTCCACTATTATATCATCATCGAAGCATCCCTTACAAACTTATAAGAATATATTCAAAATAATTTTTTTTATAATTATGTGACTCTTAAATGGATTCCAAATAGAAAGATGTATTTCTTTCAAATTGTATTCATTTCATCTATGTCAAAATCCTTTGATAGATTTAAAACATGATTGAAGTTGATTTATTATGATACAAATCTTCCATATTTTTTTAATGTTTTTCTGATATGTTTGACTATGGATGGGTTATTTTTATACCATTCATGGTTTATGGTTAAAGTATTTACATTTCTTATGCTAGTTTTAATATGAATATTTATGTTATGTTTCAACCTTTTCATTTGAAGAATGTTTTGTCTTAGTATGTGACATGTGGAACCCGATATATCTTTTCAGTGCATCGGTAGGTCTCATTAGACAATTAGACATGGAATTAGCTGAGGCCTTTCCCAAATTGATATATATTTTTTCGCCAGGGCCTAATTCAATTTTCGATGTCTTAGCCAAGGCCTTGAAAAGATGTTTCATAATGTCCGGAATTACACATTCCCTCATTATGAAAATAATATTGATGGTTCATGTGGTTATTCGACTAGTAGAATACCAATGACTGGGTTTTTTATGGAATTATTTACTCAGCACATATTCCTTCCATAAATGGTACATGTTTATTATTTGTAAAGGATTTTTTTTTAAATTATTCACCATGCATAATGATTATGTTATCTTTTGCTATATTGATTACTCTTAATGAGGATCTGATCTCAACCCTTTCTTATGTTTCATTTTTCCAGGATATGAGGAAGTTAGTTATGGGTGACTTTCAAGCATAATCTATGAGGCTTGGATGTTTCAAATGGAATAAATTAGTGTTGTATTTTTTTCAAGTTGTAATGTGTAACTTATGTATATATCTTGTTTCTAATAATAATAAACTGTTTGGTCTTTTGGGATTGGATTCCTTATGATCATGCCAATGTTATATAATAATGCACCGACTCTGGGTAACTGGGGTTAGGGCGTTACAACTAGAAGGTATGTTGCAGTCATTACCTATTCCTATTTGAAAAGGAAAACTGATAAATATAAGTTTTGTAGCAGGCCACCCAAGAATAGATTGAAAAAACGATTCCATATGGGTGATAGTGGATCTACACACCAAGTATGATTATTTCCTCCTTATTCATTAATATCTTTTGGTGGAGGACTTGTGAAAAATCTATATCTGAGAAGTGGTAAAGAGGCACGGAATAACATTTTCAATTCTTTCAAATAATGATTAAAGGTTTATGTCTCATTTTTAGAAATACCTACAAGAATCCCTTAGGACTTAGTTAACTACTAGTACAACATATCATAAATTGATGGATGGGAAATACATAGGAGAATACAAATATTAGAAGACATGTAGAGGGATGGATTAATGGATTTTGGTGGCTCATGGAGGATCACATATTGTTAGTAGAGATCTGATATAACTAAATTTATACTTATTTGATACATATGGATCCCTTTTAAGCATTTTATGGCAACCCTTTTCATTTAAAACATTTTTGGGTGGAAATATGTGACACATTTTTTATGGGGTAATCCAAGTCCAAGAGACAATATAAAAGATTCCTTTGATCAAGAAACTGATGGAGATTTCTCAGATTTATTATAAATCTTATGTGGATCATCATCAACAACCGTTATTATTTTAGGTGAGTGATAACGTGTTTTTTAAATCTCTCTAATTCTTGGACGTAATCATTTTAGGATGCATGGAAAGCTATCTCATTGATACATAAGACCTTTTGAGATACTTTAAAGGGGATGTTGGTGTGGAATATTAGTTTGATTTTTTACCAAGTTTCAATGCGGTGCATAATGTGTTTCATGTATCTCACATGAACAAGTATTAACATGATCCTGACCATGTGATTTTATGGGATCATGTTGACCTATAGTCATATTCTTTATTGGTGAATGTGACAATGTGTATTGTGGATACGCAAGATAAAGTATTACATTGGAAAATCATCGATCTAGAGTGGGTTTTTGTTTTTGAAAACTAAGACAAATTCATGATGATTAATGGGAATGAGGGAAAGAGATGAACAATCGATGGACTAAAATATTTCATGGAAACAATTTTTTTCTACTTCATGGGTATAGAAAATCCAATGGTGTAGAGAATTTATCACCCCTAGTTTCAAGCAAGTAAACAATAATTTGTGTATTTTAACTAAATACCGTGGTTTAGAGAAGTTTGGGAGGGTTTTGAGACGTTTTGGAAGGTTTTTGAGGTTTTTATATGGGTTCTTGGTTTGAGCATGGTTTGTGGAAACCATGAATCTCCTACAAGAAACTGTGCATAATGAGGCAATGACTAAAGGGATGGCGCACATGCAGAAACATGGTTTGACCAAACAGTGTGGCAGCCTATGAGAAATAGTTATTTTTTAGATAGTGGTACTTTTAATGGCTGATGCATGGTTTGTCTAACTATTCATGGTTCATCCTTGAGGCAGTTTCTAGCACGTGGTTAGCGCATGGTTTTCTTAACTGTGCAACTTACTATGCATGATTTAAAAACAAGATCCATAAAAAGTGGATATTGGTAGGTTTTTTGTTTTTACCCAAATTTATTTATCCATTTCATCCCAAACGTGGTATTTCTCCTTCTCAAAGTATAAGTATGCTTTACCCATTGATTTAGAGCAAATAAGGAGGAATTTCATTGTTATTTGAATCCATATTCTCAAGGAAATTCATTATTTTTGGTGGTTTTTGGTGATTTTCCTTATATGTATTTTTTTCCCTCTCTGAGTTTCTTATATATACTTCTACTATAAGTATATATAAGGTTTTTGTTCCAAATAAGTTTATATTTGGTTGTTTTTTGTTAGGGTAATGTATCTAAGGTGGATTTTGGGATATTCAACTCGGTTTCTTTATCATTTTAGTTTCATTTTTCATTATCTTTATAAAGACCAAGGTTATGTGTATTCACTCTTGAATACACTATTTAGAACTAAAAACCTTGATTTCGAATTTGCTGTTTTGTATGAAATTTTTTGTGAAATTATTTTTGGGAACCTTTTTTGTTGACAGTTTATGGAATTGTGCTAAATTGAGTACTTTATACATAGGTGAATTTGGTAACATGATCTTAAAATTATGATTTTAAAAGGGTGATTTGGTTTTGATGTAAGGAAAATGGTTTTCAATAAATGGTTAGTTTTATTGAAATTGGTTTATAAAAAATGGTTTTAAATAAATTGTTAGCTTTATTTAAGGGTGTTGTTGTTATAGTTTTCAATAAAAGTGTATTCTTATTGAATTGGTTGATTTGGTTAGGAGATAATTGTATTTGAATTTGATATAGCATAAATTATTATGCTTGTTTTCATATTCATTGGGATCAATAAGGGAATGAATTACCCTATCAACATGTTCGAAAGGGTATTCTTGTGTAGTACTGCTATCAAAATGGTTCAGTGAGTGATGACATAGTGAAAGGATGACTCAAAACTTGTGTATATTGGGAGTTCTAGGTTGTATGAATGGTTGGATGTGTGGATATGTGATGTGGAATTAGTTATGTGAAAATGGATCTTTTAGAACTTCTTTTTTTTATTTTTGGTTCATTTCCATGGAAATTGGTTTACTTGAGAAAACTACTTTTTATGGAATTGTTTCTATTATTGATAAATTATTGAATTGTTTTCAAATTTGGTTATATAATTATTTATATAAATTTGGTAACAAATTTTATTTTAGTGTAGAGAGTAGGTATGAAATTAGGGAAAACCTATTATGTTTTATTACTCACTCCTTCTTTGGAACTATGGTTCTTTTACAGAAATTTTTTATTAAGATATGGGAAAAGGTAAAGTATCACAATTATCTAGTGGGTCATAGTGATACATGAGATGTTTGTGGAGTGGACCATGTAGCATGTTAGAACATGGATTTATGTAGTTTTAATTGAGTTTTGATAGTTTTATTGCATTGTTTACTTTGGTTTTGTAGTTTTCCACTGTTCTACACTTTGGTAATTTGTTGGTTATAAATGGTTTTGCGTTAACTTCTCTTTTATTATTATCATGCATGATGTGGTGGTTTTCATGGTATGGAATTTTTTTAGTTCTTTTATATTTAAAGGGAAAATCATTCCCCATAAGTTAATGAATCCCTTGGAATTTATTTACAGCCTTCAGTGTCTTGGGGATATTTCTTAAGGAAAAGGTACATCCTTCTGCCTTCTCAAGCCAATGAGGAGGGATGAGATTTTACCAAATAAAAAATGAAATGAAAAATACAATCATACAGACTCAAATAATGAAAATCATACAACTGCAGGTCTCCCACATGGCTGACCACAGATAAAAAATAATCAATGTAAAAGGTAATACAACCAGAACTACTACCAATAATGATCTAAACCACAAACCCATTCTCCATGATGGTAGAGTTACAATATCCTGATTTTGAGTCTCCATGCGAGTAGCTCTATACAATCAAGAAACATTGGGCCTTATCCCCAACCATTATGCCACATGTGGTCCATCCTAAAAACATACATTGGGTCTGCATACTAATCAAGGTGCATGTATAGGGGTCATAAATAAATCTCATTAGTCCACCTCAAATGGTGAACCTATAAATTAGATGACATAACAAGTGCATGCACATGTGAAATTACCAACCAATCCAAAAACTAAAAGTAGCAGACATAAAAGATACAACTATAAAAAGGGGTTATCAAAAACTAGAAAAATTGCCAACCAACATGTTCTAGCATGAAACCCATGGTAAATCTACCTTCTCTTTGTCCCACACTAGAGGATTTATTGCATGTGGCTCACAAAGCCACATGATAATCAGTGCATCCCCTAGATCTACATAGAATCTCCAAGATGACTTAATATATTAGGAATGAAGTTCATACCCCATGGAATAACCATATTCATCCACATGATCAATGTGAATCTACAAGGAACTAGGACTCTGATGGCATGATCAAACAATCCACATATACCCACTCAAAACATATGGGAAACTATCATGTCCCAAATGTCCTGTAAAATGAATCAGACTCTAAATGGGGACCCAACAGTAAAAACCATACAAATGGATACCTCAGTATGTGGACCACATAGATGTGATATCACAAGGGACACCATCTACCCATGGCTCTGACAAATAAACTATACCAAGTGTCCCACTCTAGCATCCAAGAGAACAAATAACATCCATGACATATATCCTTTATATGGAGAGAATAATTAGCAAGACGGTTGTACTCATACATATAATAAATAATCTCCCTATGTCTATATAAAAATATCCAAACAATATATGAGACAACTAGATCACAACTCTGGGCCAATTCTTATTCAATGATATTCCAAGGTTCTCCTCCTCAAACTAAAAGAATGTGTTGAAAATGCCTCAAGTGTTATTCCCAATGGACAACTGGACATGGAAATACCCAACCTCAAACCCAGCATAAAAATAGATTATGTAGAAGTGCCGATAAAATCTCATCCATTAAGAATGGGGCCGCTCTCAGCACCATGGATTTATTATAAAAAAATCACCACAACCTCTCTAAGACCTACCTCAGAGTCTAACCACACTCAGGGATCAAAAAGTCCCTAGGACCACAACATAACGCAATGTCCACCACAAGACTCCCATGATTCACCCAATAAATTGGGAAACACCCATAGAAACATCCTCAACTGGCCTGAAGTCCACATAAAGATAATGAAACCTTATGAGGGGTTCCACTAGTTCATTTAAAATCATGGCACATACCCATTGTCAAAACATCCCAAATTGCAATTAGTGGACTCCAACTAATTAGTAATCAAAAAAATATCCAACTAGTATAAATATCAAAATTCACTTACAAAGGAATCCCATTCAGTCCTCATGACCACCTCATATGTAGGAAACCCTCCCCAAGGGTTCCTTATTCCATCCAAAAACAAAACATTCCATACTAGCATTCTCCCCTATAGACTAAAAAACCACTGATCGCTCTATCAAAAACCATCCCACAGTGGAATCTTCACGAGTATCATAGACTCATATTAGATTTTAAATAGAACCCATCGATAACCATAATCCAATGGTATCAACATATTGTAAAGTCACAACAACTCGATTCCCCAAACCCATGATCTAATGTTTAATGGCTCTAATATATAGAATCCAATCCCAACACATAAGGAAGAACTAATATCTCCAAATAGATAATAATAGATTCATCTATATGGGATCCATTATAAGGAATGTCAAAAAAAACACCATCTGAGACAACTACGGATCTCTCAACCCTCGCATGGGTCTCATTACTCACTACCGAACCCCAAGAGGATTCTAGAACCAAACCATAGTGAAATCATCCCACAAATGTCCACTAATAAACAATAATATCCAGATAGCCTCTAATTTTTGAATGGATTACCACATTGTAATCTATGCATAAAAACACTCAGAATGTACTACTCATAAGTCAAATTCTAACATTATGGTGAAAATTAGGGGAAAGGGGCCATGGTAGGAAAAGTACATGGGGGGAATCTGGTACACAACATGTACCCGTAGAGACCCCATGGTCATGTTTGTCAACACACTCAGCATGTACTTTTCTAAATACCTAGCATGTGCCTCCTGGTATATGGAATGTGCCCCTACATGGGTGGGACCCCATGTACCCAACACCACTTTAAGTGTAAAATGCCTGAGTACATGGTGAGTACCATCATTACATAGTGTGTGACCCAACATGGATACCATCCCATTTACCTAGCCATGTACCCTACATGATTGTGTACTCTTACATGGAATTAAACCCATATGGTGTCTTTCCATGTACTATAAATGGCCATGGACCCCAACATAGGGTGTCTAATGGAGCACTGAACCACACCACCAAGCCAACTACATGGAGTGTAACACTAGTACAAGGCGTGTAGTCCTAAAAAATAATCTTCTCTAAATAGGAAGAAAATGTAGCATGTTTTTGTTGAACCCAAAGTTGTGTACAATTGTTTTATAGAAGAAAACCCCACAAAGTACCCCCAAATATGCTTTTGCTTCCTGAAAATCCCAGACCTACCCACAAGGGGTCCCAAAAAATCCAAAATGGGGTTAAAATTTTTAAAGAACTATATTATGGGTATTTATGAGAAAAATTAAAACTAATATACATTCTGGTGGAAACTGCTAAACCTTCTCACTATGCTGCATTCCACAGCTACCATACAATGACCCAGCGTGCCCCAAGAAATGTGACAAATCTTATCTTCTCCATATTCTTGTATTCTCTATCTCCCACACACTTAATTAAAGAATCCAATGTGGGAATCCTCCTAGGTTTGTGTGACAATCGAGGTGATAAGAAATAATGATAAAAGAAAGAGAAAATGTAATAATAATAGAAAAGGAAAAGGAAAAAAAATAAAAGGTTGTTTGGGCCTAGCGTTGTCACCCGATGAAAGGTTATACCACGTATAAAAAAATTCCTCCAATCCAAATTCAAAGAAAGATAATAATCTCAATCTGATGCTTAATTTAGAATATACGATTGAATGAACATGTTTGAATAAATTAATATTTTATTATTTAAATATTTTATATTTAGAGAAAATTTGAGCAGCTCAAATTTCCACCAAACTTCTTTCTTAGGGTCAACACCAATTATGCGACCAAAAGAATGGTCAAAAAGATTATCTGAGATAGCCTCATCAGATAAATTACCATTTTCCACTGAACAATCATTGAAAAAAATATTCAAATTTCCAATGATTTTCACAACCGATGACGACACGTGTTATTATAAAGACCTGATAAATTTACAGACAGTTATGAATGAATTTAGTCAGAGGGTTTTTAGGTATCATATGTCAATGAATTATTAATTTATTTAGTGTTTGGATGAATCCCAACAATGATATCGTAAGGTAGATCTCTAGTTGGATTATTTTATTCAAGGTTATTCTTTCGAGATATAATTAGTTAATAGTGAACATATGGGGTTGTATCTCAAAAATATCTTTATTCCATGGGATATGAGAGAGATTGGTGTATGTGTGTATCATACCTCAATTCTAGTAGTAAATCCTTTCTTTTCAAAATGTATAATGCATTTAATGAGTAGTTATTGTTGTCATGTGTAAAAGGGTTATGGATAACTATTTGTTTTAGTGAATTTCTAATCATAGGGAGAACGAATATTATAGAGTTATATCATTCCAATTTCATCATTTGGGTGTTTGTTAGTGGAAATGGGAAGAAAGTTTTGTGGATATTATGATTTATATTCCTTAATCCATGGGTAAATATTATTGTATCTAGTTATAAGTAAAATGTTTTTTGATTTTAGATCATTTAATAGTGACTATGGGGTTATGTTTCATGGATGACTTATCATGGCCCTAAGACGATGAGGTGGTGACAAATAATGGGGGAGGATGATAATCTATTATTGAGATCCTCAATTGACCAAAAAAGCATGAAATGGTCTTCAATGTAATTTTTATAATTTTTTGTTTCTTAATATATCTTTTCATCCATGAAATTTTGGGAATATAGAGAATAAAATCAAGATTATAGAAAATATGATTCATGAATATGTTTTCAATTTTAGATGTTAACGGGTGAAGAATTTTCCTTTGTTTCAGTTTTTCTATTATATTAGATATCATTCATCTATTAGTATGTCTCTATTTGAGGCATTGTATGAGTGGATATATAGATCACATAGCGACTCACACTTTTCACACACAAATATTAAAATTTAATGGATGAATATTAAATACATAATATAATGACCCTTTCTATAATCATATAGTTTTAGAATCATTGGAACCATTAAAAGATAAAACATTGTTTCATAAGTGAACTACATAATCTCTCGTTATGTTCTTTATAACTATCACCCTTCTTAAACATTGAAAACAAAATATATTTCTCCATAACCTGGGGAAACAAAACATAATAACGAGTGATATAAGATGCTTTGTAAGGGAAAAAATGTAGATATCGTCATAGCATGAGAATAAGTTTATGATAACTTGAGAATAATATTTTAAAACCATACCTTTTATAATAACATTCATCATATTGAGGCATGGAATAGATATTGGTAATTCAATTAACATGAATCATAAAGAAATCCAAGAACATTATCTATGATAGAATAATAATGGAATAAGACAAATATTTTTAGTACACACATAATTATTAAAAATAATTTCCTTAGTGTTCATGGCTCACTTTCAAGACTATCATAAAAGATTGGTCCACTCCCCAAACCATCAATATAGTCAAGGTTCACTCCCAATACAATCAGAGATGAAATATTCTCTTAATAAACTAGTTAAGCTACACTTTATATTCCTATTTATCTCACGAGATATAAATATGTATGTAATGCATTGGTGGGATATATAATTTTAGACCCATCCATCTCGATTTAAAACATACCACCCATCCCCCATTATGACGTAACTATAACCTTTGTTATTAGGTAACCATCATCCTTGGTTTATAATGGAACCACACATCACATAATAAAAAACATATATCTATATTATACAAGATCCTAAAACATTCATTATATCATAACCCATGAAAATGAAATGGGTTTCCTAGTCATTTCATCATAATAAAACTCATTTAAATTAAATGGGTTTCATAAAAAATACATCATTTTATCATGGAATAGCCTATGGGAAATAAAAAAATATATATAATCATCTTATACTCATAATCACTAACTGTAAATATAAATAATAATTTTAATACCACTAGATCATATCCCCAACATGACATGAGATACACTATGTATTTATATCAATCATGATTTGAAATTTCATAAAACGAATATAAAAACATTATTTAAGAAAATATTATTTCCATTTTGGAATCAATTTTTCTAAATATATAAAATTATCAAATATTAAATCAAAAAACATTATTTGAATGTAACATTGAAAATTTTAAAGGTAATAATTAAATAATTTAGTGGTCATGATGATGGAAAATTTCATTCATGTCATACACATTAAAACAATGATTCTATTCACATTTTCAATAAATATTTAAAGGTTTCACATTTTGGTTAACAATACAAACATTAAATTTCGTTTTTTAGTAAAAAATACAAGATTTTAAAAATGAAATAAAAAAAATTATATAAAATAAAAAAACATTATTTAAAAAAATTATTTAAAACATGTACATGTAATTAAAATAATGATTGACCGAAGAGAGAGATAAAGTTTATTTTCTGAAAAAATGTTCTTTCGGTATATTTATTTCATAAAAAGACAAAAATGAATGGAAAACATGTCTTCTCAAAAAAATAAAAATAGGATAAAAATATTCATGAGTCTATTTTGGGGAATATAATAATATTTTATCATAGGAAGCATAATCATAAATAATTCTCATACACAATGAAATTGTAATTGAAAACCCTAACCACTTTTATAATATTTGAATCATAATACCCATGACTGAAAAAAAACATATATGTATATTTAAATCCTCATAAATTCCATTTGATTCATAATATAATACATTAATGGGTTTTATATACACCCAAAAAAATTATACGTGATTAATATAGAATGTTACTCAGAGAGATAAAAGTGAGATAAAAATATCTTACCTTAAGTATAGACATTCCTCGAACACATTCGATCCTCATGTATAATAAATAGATATTTATTTTCAATATATAATAAAAAACAATAATATTTATCATACAATATATTATTTACATATAACCTATTATCATACATTTTTTTAACAATTCTTTTAAAATAAATATTTTGGGTTATCACTGCTTTGTTTTTTTGTAAGTTTTAGTTCAGTTATTTTGGTCCTTATACGTCGATCAAAGTTCCATCATATCCAATTTTTTAATAATGATATAAATATAAAATATATTTATTATATACATGATTATAGTCATATGTAAAAGTTAGTGTTGGAAAATTAATTACACCATTCATGGATACAGTAAGTCGTTTGTATGCATGAACTGTGTTTCCATTTTCTTTATGAACGTAAAAAAGAAAAGGGTAATTATTAATTCAAATTTAAAAAATTATTTATTTATAATATATATAATATATATTCATGAAATATATCTTAATTACCATCCATGTAAATTTAAAATTTAAAACATATCACATCTCTTCCTAGAGGTGGTAGTACACACGTACGCATTAGCGAGGATATCATTTTACAATGGATTGAAATGTAAGAAGGTATATAAGATATTATAATTATATAGGAATTATTATTTCATAAATATCATATATATAAATATATAAACTTAAAATCCATAATCATATCCATTTGTGAGAGGCATTTATTAAAAATGAATTACATCTGTTTGTGAGGGAGTAGTCCACCGTACAAAAGATAGATAGTTTTATTTCCCATTTGATAGAATAGAAGATTGATATGGGTTATGAAATTAAAATAATAACATATATTTATATCTTATATAATTATATAATTACATAATCACATTTCAATAATATTTTATGGAGGAGGAAGAAGGAATGAAACAAAAATGTTTGGTTAAAAATGATACCTCTTCTTCAAAATACATTTTTAAGTTTTCACTAAATGAATTCCAAGGATGGATTCCAAATAAAAATAAGGCCTCTATGATATGGGTAGTGAATTACGGAATATATTAAGGGTAGGTGATGGAAGAACCGAAAATTATTTTCAGGTTTAAATAAAATTGGAGAAGGGGTTCTCTTTTAAAATTCGGGGAGAGGTCATAATTTAAATTTTTGAATATAAAACGTTTCACTCACATTTTACAAATGAAAAATGATTAAAAAAATCCCTCTATAGATCCTTATATGTGATAAAGTATATAAATGTATAGTCAATCGGATTTTGACAATTTTTATATTATTTTAACCATTATTTTTTAGTTAACACCTCACTAACCCCGTTTAAACCCCAACCATGGTAATTAGTTTTTACTATTTTTACTATTCATTATAAAAAAATGAAGTTTAAATTATAGTATAATAATAATTATTCTAATTACCAATATTAAATAATTTATTTTATAATTAATTTAAATAATTGGAAATTTTAATTGAAAATTATTGTCACAGATGTGTTGAAAAAATAGTTTTCCAAATAAATTTTTTTCGTAGGTATAAAAATATTTTACATCAAAACATAACATAAAATTGATTATAGTGACATAAATTTTATTACTGATAACATAATTGAAATAATTTTACATTGATTTTTTTAAAATGTAAAATTTAAATTATTTAAACAAAAACAAATTTTTTAATAAAAACTAGTTTTACAGTATTCATTAATAAATTAAACTTTTCAGAAAAAAATCTCATAATGATAATTTTAAACTTTTTATTATAAAAATTAATTTAATTTGGTAAAATAAATTTCTTAATATAATAAAAAATTAATTTTAATAATTTTTCAAATAAATAAATAATAATAATTCTTTTTTTAGAAATTTATTTTCAAATCCTATAAATGATTTAGAAAAAATTAAATAATTTTTTTAATATATTTTTTTATCTGTCATAATTAAATATCAATATGTGGTTATTCGTATTCATACCACTATAATTTATTGGATATGTTACAATGCTCTTGTTTAAATAATAATATTTCTAGTATATAGAGTCGTTAAGGCTTGATGGTTCGTGTAAAATAATCTTTCAAAGAAATTAAATTTAGTTGAAAAAATATTTCATAGAATCTCAGGGTGTTACAAATAAAGATTTTGAAAGAATGTGGTTATAATGTCAATTATTCTTGGATAATATTTAATATAGATTCTGATAAGGAACGTGAATGTGATTTATGAGGAGGTGATAGCTTCTCAGGACTGTAATAAAAAATATTGTAATTGAAGAAGGACACCTCGTCAGCTCATGTTTAGTGATCATATATTTTTGAATTATTTATTCATATTTTTTTAAAAAAATTATTGAGTCAATAATATTTTTTCATTGTATATTAGGGCTTTAAACTATCTATAGTAAGTTATTTAGGTGGTATATTGATCACATAATCCTCTATAGATTGGTTGTTTCACAATGATATCCAGGTTCCATAGCTTTGAAGATAATATCTTGATAATTTTCACATCATTAATTTTGGGTGAGTTTGATAGTCAAAAGGTTATAGATTTTATGGATTAGTTATTGGAGATTTATGATACCTATAATATGGTTATTTAGAATTATTCAATACTTTAGTTCATATATTATGTAGGCATAGATGTTTACTTGAATGTATATGTAGTTAGAGTATCATATATGAGATCATCATCAAGATTTTCTTGAGTTCAAATTCATTATGTGATAGTATGCTTTTCAATTTGTCGTAAAATTTTATTTTTTCGACATTTATTTTTTCTTTTTTGTTTTTTCAATTATGATAATATTGTTTTAGTGGTATCCTGGGGGTAATTTATTTATTGGAGCTATTTTATTATTTTTTGTTTATGTTCTTTATTATCACGGTGGATAATCATTTGAGTAGTCTCAAATATAGTGTGTAAATTTTTATAAGCCCTATATATAGTGGTTTGGTGTATTTGATAGATTGAGTGTGAGTTAAAAGATAAATAATAGAAGTGATGTAATGTTTAATTTGGAATTTTTTAACTGAAAAATAATTCTGTAACAATTTATCATTTCACTATCATTTTTTTGAGTGGTGTGGAGTAGGAGGTTTCACTTATAAATGTTACCACATATTATTTTATTATTAATTATATAGTTAAAATATTATATGATGAATTGAACTGTAATTTATAAAGATGTAATATTTTTTTATTTCTTTTTGTCATTATGGATGTATGATTTCACTATTACTATTGTCCATTATTTTAATGAGTTTTGTTTATGTTATCTTAATTTTATTCATTGGACCATGATGTGGAATGATAGATTTTGGGTATAAGTAGGTTTGGAAATTAAATGTAAGAGATGATTACATCAAAAATATGAGTGGTATTATTATTATAGTATGTGGAATATTATTACACCATAATGTTCCTCAATGTTATCCCAATAAGATTATAGTTTACTTTGTTTAATTAGAGAAAGATATGGAATTTTACATCCTGGGTTTTAGAGATATAGCTAGCCAGCCTCAACCACATTATAATACTAGAGGTTATGCCCTGATTTTTAATTTCCCATTATTTTTTATAATTTTCAATGGTTTCTTGATTTTCAATCATTTTACACTGTATCCTCTTGTATTTTAGAGATTTTATGTATTTCATAGATTCCATGGAATGAATTTTTATCCATCTTTAATTTCTATTTCTATTAAGTCTATATTTTAAACCATTTAGGTGTGTATTTTTTCAATATTTTTCCCTTCAATATCCATTTTATATTCATATGGAGACATAGAGAGTCTTTTTAGAACTAAACTTGAGGGGGACTCATTTATGTTTATTTATTTTAAAAAATCATATAGTAGAAAGACTATTTATTCATCGATGTTTCATATTTTGTGGTTTCATTATTTGAATTCCTTCAATGAATTTTATTTTATTTATCACTTTTCTATGCATTTTTTTATGTGAATTATGTATTTTTTTAGATTACATTTGGGTAATAATATTTTATAGGCCTTAATAAATAAAAATAATTGAAATTTCATTAAGAGTAAAGTGATTTGAATATTTTTTATAAGATTTCCTTGTTATTATTTCAATTTTTATTTATTGTTTTACTATATTAGTATCACGAATAATGTAATTTAAAATTTATGGAACCATGTTTCTAATGGACTTAATGAATTTATAGATCGTAAAAAAATAAATAAGTTTAAATCTAAAATTTTTATTTTATTTTGTTTAGAATGAAATAGAAATTTGATAAAGAAAATTTGGGAAAATGGGAATGTTATTTTATTCATATTATGATAAAAGTGTGTTTCTAAAATTAGCATATTTTTTATGGTGAAGGTTTTGATATGTTTATGTGTTATTTTAGAGGATAAGGTGTTGATGTGTTTTTTTATTATGGTGGACTAATGGGATTGGATTAGTAAATGTGGTTAGTATAGACAGTTCATGGTATATTCATTATTTATCAAGGCATGATGGAATCGTTAATGAAATTGAATAATTTTCATTGAGAATGGGTATATTTTTCAATGAAATAAATAGTGTAATGTTATAATTTAATGAGGGAAAAATAATATGGTAATTGGAATATAAATATGCAAGTATATATTGTTTATGTGAGATCATTGTTTTTGGGAATTAATGTTATAATATAGGGATACATTGACCAAAGGGGGTAGTTTTCTTGTGGGATAATCCCATTTTTAACTTTATTGAAGGGTAACGCTTCCATGATATGAATTCCCAAAGGAATAATGCTTGAACTAAATGAACCGATGGTCCAGATGAACATGACCTTTACAAATATTGAATCTGGACTAAACTTGATTAGCCACTCTGTTTCATTTCTACGGGTCTGCAGCAACTCTTCACTTGGTGTTTTCAGTAGCTTGGAATTCCCGTTTGGTAATTAATAGGATAATTTAATGCATTCTATATCCCTCAATTAGTCTCGTGTCCTGTTGACTCAACCTGTAGATTTATTTTTTTCGAATACATTAGCATGGGGTTTCCCTAGTATGTTAGTTCAAACTATCCTACATGGACTTAAAGGCCATGTACCCCAAAGGATGGGATATTCTTATCCTATTTGAAATATATCCCAAAGGGACAAATATTTTAGTAGAATGGTACAAATCATGGTAATAGTACTACTATTAGATTACTTTGACTGTTACCCTAAAATTCACCCTAGCCTGAATTTAAATGTGGGTCTTTTAGATTGATGTTGTTAAAAACTAATGTACTTGGATATTTTAATAAATTCTATAATGTGAAGAAGATGTGTGTTTTTTATGTTTTTATGTGTTTCTTGTATTAGTCTTTTGTTTTTCATGGAGTGAACATTATTATTTTTATTGTTTGGAAATAATAATGTGAGGATGGGTAGTGGTTATAGAGATGATCTATTAAGTCGGAAACCCTATGTTGGGAACCATATGCTTCTTTTTTTTATTTTTTATTATAGATATGTGACAAAAAAACTAAATAAATCAAACCAATTCCAATATATAGTTTTTGGTACAAGGTAAACCCTCCAACATCTCAAGTGTGGGTCATTCAAATGGTTAACTACACCCTCTATCCCCTATCTCTTTTAGGAATTGTTTGTTTATTTAGTAATATTTTAGTGATGTAGAGATATGAGAGTGATATGGAAAGGATATGGTTATGTAGTAGAGGGTTTTTTTTAAATATGTGGTTTTGGTGTATTTTATATGGTTTATGTATGTGCTTTAGGTGTGTAGTTTGTAGTTCGTGGTATGGTGTTATGTTAAGTGGTTATAATGTGCAGATATCAAAGTGGTGTATGTGTTAATATTTATGTCTATAGAATTTGTGGGTGATGTGTTCAATGATTAATTTATTGTAGTGTAACACCCCAATATTAAAACGTGCATGTTTTATTTTAATAAGTACTACTTTGAATATCTTATTTCACCCAAAACCCTGAACAAGAAATGTGGTATATTTTATTAAGAAAAAATTATAAGTGCTTAATATAACCATTATAATGCAACTATTATGTTTGTGGGTATAAATTAATGTATCAAAATTTCAAAATCTAGGAATAAATATAAAATAAAAAAACTATTATATTCAATTACTTGATAAAATTACACTAGTCAAGCTAAATTACTAAAAAGATGAATTTATGCTTAAAAATGCAGTTTTTAGAACACCTATTTATGTATTATTTCTTTATTTTAAAAAACAAATATATAATTATTTAATGTGGATTAAATTTATTGTTTATTTGGATAATAGAATAATAATAATTTATGTAGTATTTTATTGGAAATAAGATCATTAATAGTGAATGCTTAAAATATTAATTTTCTTATAATATTTTTTTTATTTTATGTTTCTATTTAAAATTTAAAAATACTAAATATTAGAATTTTTATTTTTTAAAATGAACATATTTTTTTTGATTTTTCATAAAAAAAAATCATAGGATTATTAATTTGGAATTTTTATGAACAGAATAATTTTTATACGAATAGTGAAATTATAGTTTTTATTATACTATAACATTTATGACACTATCGTTCAGGAAACATAACATAATGATTTAAAAAAATAGCAACAAAAAAATTGGTGAATTTGTTTCATTTTAAAATATAATTTTCAATGTAGAAAACCCATGTTTACCATTTTGGAACCGAAGTTGTATTCCTTGATTAAAAAACAGTTGTCAATCTATTTTTTAAGTAAGTATTCAGAAGGTGATATTAAGTTTTTAATTTTTTATAAATCCAAATAACACTCTTTTTTTAATAGTAAACCAATGAATATCATTTTAAATAATCCATATTGATAATATTATTTGAAAGAAAATTTTCATACATACAAATAATATTTTTTGAAATTGCTTTTACACGTTATGTGCGTTAATATTAAAATCAACTTCTCTCACATATATAATTTTTTTTATAAAATGTTTTGAATAATTGAAACAATAATTTAAAAATAATTTAACAAAGTTATTTAATTTTTAATTCATAAAAATTAGTAAAATAGGATGAAAATGGATTTTCCGTGGTATAAGTAAATTAAGTTCAGAAAGGTTTTACTAAGAGTAAAAGGTGATTTTTTTTAAAAAAATCATGTCTAAAAATAAATGATTTAAATTTTGATTGATCAAAAAAATCTCTAATCAATTATTTTCCACTTTCCTTGTAAAATACGTGCTTCCATTATTTTATGAAGTTAAATTTAGAAAAATGCCATTCCATCGACTTATAAAAGGAGATTTCCACCACCCCTTCAATGACACAAAAAAATTAAATTTCCTTTATAATATCTCCCCATTTCACTTATCCTATAATCTTATTGCATGTAAATGTATAACTGGTCACTAAAATGTTTCTTATGTCATCCATTTCAAATAAGTCCTCAAAGGGAAAACACAAATTCTCGACATGAGTACTAATCAATCCCTAATCTATTATATTTTCTATCATTGAAATCCAAATATAATTTATCCATTAATATATAATGAAATTAGTATTATATTTACAATAGAAGTTATTATGTTAAGGGAATAATTTCAATTTAATTTTTCTTCATTTTCTACAGAAAACCTAAAAACATTGTTTATTCGTAAGTACAAACTATCACGTCCATGGATCAATGTGTTTAGTTATCCTTCCCTAAATTACAAGGATAGTTAAATATGGTATTTAATGAACAAATATGATACTTATATAATTTTATGATTTTAAAAATATAATCCATTCCTAAAATTTATCCTATTCTATGGAAAATGATAATGTCATTTGATTTCAAATGCGTAATTTCGCATCTATAAAGTGACATATTTTTTCATATTTATCGAATTTTATTCTTTATAAAACTACCATTAAATATAATTAAACACCTTAATAACATATAAAAAATATAATTATTATTTTATAATAATAATATTATTTCAGAATAACCACTTTCTTTACCAAACTCATCCATTAATTATAACATGTTTTTGTTTCGGTTGATTTGACCACCAATATACCCAATTCTATAAATCAATATCATTGATGAATATTAAAACATAAATAATAATATTCTTATAAATTAATGAAAAAATCTTTTTTTATGGTTTTATAAATTTATAATATTATTATTATTATTATTACCACCCTTTATTCTTTAAAAATTAATCATAAAACAGGTTTGTCACAGATTTCATTTTCACAAACTGAAACTAAAACTCTCATGAAAATAAATTTGAAAATTATAAATTTTTATAAAAAGTCCAACTTAGTACCTTTAATAATTTATAAATTATGAATTTTTAGTAATCTAATGATGATCAACATTAAAATTAAAAGAAAGTGAAAAACAATTAAAATTACTGACATAAGATGCCAAAAATAAGCTATAATTAACTAATATATTTGTAATAAATGATTATAAATTAAGTACATAAAATTTAATATATATGAAATAGTATCTATAATAAATTATTAGAAGATTTATGTTTTTTATAGGAGTTTATAGTGAATTCGTATAAATGGTTATACAAGGTAATTGTTTTTCATATCGAAATTTCAATTATTATATTTATAATGATTATTATCGAACCCCATTATTCTATGAGAATTATTTATATCTAATTATTGTATAAAATTATATTTCCAATTTATTATTATGGTTTCTATTTTTCTTTATCATTAACTCATTTGAAAATGATTGTTACTTCAAATATTATGATTTTGGTTAGGGATTTCTCATCTCAATTTTTATTATTTGAGATATATTCTATATTCACTACTTGTTTTATTTTGTGTGATGTTTATACTACCCTGTTTATTTAATATTCATAAATTTCATGAAATTAAAATTACTTTCAGAGACATTTTATTTTATATTTTCCATGGGCTTTTGATATAATATCTTTTAATCCATAAGGGGTTTTTTTGACACTACTTCTTCTATTGAGTAAAAATTATTCCTCTTAGACTAAAATATTAAAAACAATTATTATATAGTATAATGATATTAATTTTAATTTACATTTTAATTCAGGGTATTTACATATTCAAATAAAATATACATTTTTATGGATATATTTCGTAATAAAAAATTTTGTTGTTAATAATAATTATCGACTTCATCTCATAAACTCTTTTCTTTGATACCCATATCAACTCTTCCATCCAATTATCTCATATATTATTTTGAAATTAAAATATTTATTATTTTTGGTTATAATAAAATATCTATTTATCTCCTTTGAAATAGAATATTTATCCCACTTTTAAATATTTGGGTTTCAATAAAAGAATATTTGAAATGTTTTAGCATTTTTTCGTTTCCTGATTACACATTTTATCTTAAAATACAAATATAATGGGATGATATTTATACATATATTAAGGATCCGTTATTGATATTTAAATCAAAAACATTTTAAATAAACTCCTCAAATTAGTTTTTCAAAAAATTTATATCCAAAAGTGACTCATATGATATTTTCTTTTTGATGATGTCAGGAAATATTTCTAAATACTCTTTTACATTTGAATCCCATTTTCTTATTTAAATCCAAAAATTCAGTATCCTAAGGAGTTTTTTTATAAAGAACCCATTTAATACATTTATGAAATAATCATTTTGGTTGATCAAAATAGGTTTGAATGAATTCATCAAATTATTTAAAATATTTTATGTGATACCTTTTTATAAATGTTATTAAACCGATAAGACCCAATGTTTTTAATTATATATTTCTCTAAGAACTAATATGGTTGATATCTTTTGATATATACAAAATTGAACCACAACGTGCTGCAAAATTGTATATATCCATTAAAATGTAATCATAGAATTTGTAGGTAAAAATATATGTAACCAAATTATGAAATATATATATATATATATATATATATATAATGGTAATTATCAATACTAAGGAAATGATCAATTAAAGTTTTGTAGAAAAATTACTATTAAGGAAAATTTGTTATTTAATGTGTAACCTTTATAAAAATTAACATTTAATTTGAAAATAAATATGTTATTGAAAAATATATTTTTTATATCAATTATATATTAACAAAAATATTAACAATAATTGAAATGAATTTTGAATTAGAATAAATAATATTTTTTAAAAAAAAATTTATTTTCCTAGTAAAGTATTAATTATATTTTTCTAGTTTTATTTAAAAATTAAATTCTCAACTTTCAAATTCATCAATTCAATATTCTATTAATATGAAATTTTGGGACTATTCTAAAATAGTGAATTTTTAAGTGAATAGATAAAAATATATTTTTACCAAAGGTTAGAATTTTAAGAATTTAAAACTATATTAAAAAAAATATTAGTTTTTTAAACGCTTAAGTATATAAAAGATTTATCAATATACAAATAATATAAATTTTTAAAATCCAATATTAATTTATAAAACATATTTTTTACATTTTATGAAATTAAGTAATATTTTCCAATAAAGGAGAATGTTTTTTTATCTTTTATCTTAATTAAATAATATTTTTGTAAAAGTTATGTTTTGTTGATATAAAATATAGGTAATATTTATTTTTTTATAAATAAGTTTTTATCATGAAAACCAATTACATTAAACAATTTATAACATTACTAATTTTATCCTATATTTAATTAATAGGTTTCATAATTTACTTTTGTAAACATGGGGTTTTACATATTACATGATCTAGTAATAAAAATTATTTTTCTTAAACATGAAAATTTTAACTAATAAAATTTATTTTATGTTTGAAATTATTTTTTCTAAATTATTTAATAAGATTCACTTTATTTGGTACTAAAAATAATTTACCCAGGCAAAAACTAGTTAATATAGTCAAACCAAAAATTGGTATAAGTGAACATTATTAGAGTAATATATATATATAAATATTAAAGATGTTTAATAATGAAGTTTTGAGGTATTATTGACCTTATTTAATCCCCTACACAATTATTTTACATTTTATGATCCCCATGACATGTGAAACATTTTATCTCTTTATATTAATCTGAAATATTTATAAAAATGTCATTCTAACCACTTATAAAAGGTACCTCTCACCACCCCCTCAACACTACAAAAACAATTGTTTACTTTTTAAAATATACACTTCTTCCATCCTCTATATTCATAAATCACCCTATTAAGATTATATTCAAAATAGATTGGCCGAATCCCTCCCTTTATTAAGAATCCTCCATGTAAAATTCGGAGTCCTCTGTGTGTGTACAAATTTTCTATAATTAATTTTCTTTTCTATATTACACTCACAAATTTATTATTCTAATTCCTATGTAAGAAAATAAGTATATTTTATATTCTTAATTATATTATTCTAAAGGAAAACTAATTAACCAAAATTTCCATTTTCCCCAAGGGAAAACAAATAACAACATTCGTACATGTGTGAGGACAACTACATCCACAAAGAGACTTGTTTTTTTACTCCACCACCTTACAATATTGAACAAATAATGAATTTAATAAATAATTTTTAAATTTATAACATATTCTCTATTATTATCTGGAATAGAATATTGAAAATATTTCTCATTCTATGGACCATGAATTAATCAACCATACATATGTGCATACTCCCGCCTCCATAAAATGATTGATTTACATTTTTATCTTTCTGTCACTATATTTCATTTATATTTTTGAGAATGTGTTTAATGGATAAATATTATGTTAATGAAAATATTAAAAATATATTAAGTCCAATTTGAACTACTATTAACAATATGATTAATAAATAATCATGGTCAATTCCACCATCTGAAAGAGAGTTCTAAAAATCGAACATGATTTCTTAATAATTTTTAATAAAATTCTATTGGCCAAATTTTTTCTTGTAATTTTTTCTAATTAAATTATATAATCCTAATTGACAATAAATAATGTCAATATTCATATATAATAATGGTATTATTACTAAATCAATTCATAATCTTCCATTAATTATGATATATTTTTATTTGGGTCGGTTTAAAAACCCAATTTAAGAAAGTTATAAATTTGTATTTTGGATGAATATGAAAATTTAATTTATGGAAATATAATATATATATATAAGTAAATAATTATTTTATTTTATTTAATTAATTGAAAAATAAATAATAAACTTAGTAGTTAAGATACCATTTTTCATTCACGAAAAATATGTGAAACATGCTATTCAAAAATTTCATCTCGAAGGATCATAATGAAAAATTAAATTTAATAGAATTAAAACATTATTAAAAATTATAAAACTTATATTATAGTAACTTTTATTAAATAGTAATGATAAATATTTGGAGAATAATAAATACAACATTTCTATTATGAATCTTTCTTGGGACGACTATGATTACTCACACTAAGAATAAAAAATAAATAACAACTAACACAATTAAATATATGGAATAATTAAAAATGATGTTTAGAAAATGATATAGAAACGAAAATTTTTCATAAATGGGTGATTAATATAGTTATTTTTATAGGCGGTTAGATAAATTTTTAACTAAGCGGGAATTTAGGTATCAATTGTTTTCTAACTCTATTTTCTTAGGTTGAGTTACAAACAATATTTTTGAAACAAAATTATCCAAATATTGATTCATTTTACATAATAAATACTTGTTATTTCATATCATCCTCATTTTTTAGATTATATAGTTTTCCTTAAATTATCATTATCAAATTATTATTACCTCAATGATTGTGTTACATGTAAGGGTTGTTGCTAACTCAATTATCTTCGATTAATATAGAAACATTCTTATTGAAACTCTATTGTTATAATATTGATTTTTGATACATAATTAATATTAGGAAATTTATTCCTGATTTTTTTTCAATGGATCAAAATTAATTAAAACTTATTATGAAATGATTCTTAACACAATGATTATATTACTTGTAACAGTTCTTTATCTCATGTTTCAATTATTTGAGACATGATTATGTTATAAATTTTATTTTAAATTTTTTGGGTTAATTAATACCAATTTGAAATTTTATATAACTATTATATCATTATTAATTTTATTTAATTTTCCACGTTTAATTATATCCTTCGAGGAGGTATGATTCTAATGTTTCTAATTTTGTAAGTGTAATTTTTCCCCATTTTGAAATTTATGAGACATGTTTTATATTTAACTGCATATTTCATTATAAGGTGTATTAAATTCTCTATCTAATTCATGGAAATGGATATATTTCCTTTAATTATATTTTAATTTATTAGTATTCCTCTTATTTTCTTTAGATTATAATGTCATTATTACCATAAGGGTTTTTGTATCTCAATTTTTTTTCACTGAGATTTGATTCATAATCACTGATTGTTTCCATTTTTGGGGTTTATATATTAGTCATGGATTAACTTATAAATCCTCTAATAAAAGTTTCGTTTTGGAGATTAAACTCATGTAAATCCATCATTTTCATTTTATTTTTAAATCATCCACTATTATGCGCATTATATTTCTTCCAAAGCCTCTCATTTTGCAAGAAACTATTTTTCCATCCTATAATTATAGGGCTTTAACCATGTTATATAGGTAGATTTATAGGGTAAATTATTAACTTAATCATGTACCCCATTCTATATATAGACGTTTTTTGGAGTACTATTATAGATAGAGCTATATTATTTATTGATTTGTTAGATAATGAGAATTTATGTACTTGTTATTCTAATAAATATTTTTTTATTAAGGGATATTTGAAATTTACTGTATATCCATTTCATTCCTTCATATTATGAATGCATAAAAAATAATTATTTATGGGTGGGATAGAAATAACTCTTTGATTCATCAATAGGTCTCATAGGAAAAACTATCATGGATATTTTGGAAAATTCTTACCCAAAAAGAGTATTTCCTAAACACTTAGACTTAATGGTGAGATCATCATTTATGTGATCAAGATATCTTAGCTTAGGTCATGGTATAACTATAGAAAATTAGAATTATCTTATTTAAGGAACCCGTTATTATTATCTTTTTGTTAATATATTGATATGTTAACTATGGATATGTTATTCTTATAATTTCTTTTCATTATCGATTTTTTATTATTATCTATTCTTACCATTTTATTTATGATCATATTATGATAAATTATGATGTTTTATTATCATTTGTACACTTACCTTTATTGATTTTTTATCTCAACCTTTCTTATGTTTCTATTTCCCCTGGTTATAAGGAAATGCACCACTCATGATAAGTTTAGTATCATTAAGTATTATATTATTGAATCAAATTAGCAATATGAAATTATGTATTTCTGATATAAGGAACCATTTATTCCTATCCATGAATTTTATGATTTATATTTCAACCATGGATATGTTATTCTCAAAATTTCATTTGATTATGGAATTATGTTGATTCCCAATTCCTTCTATATTATTTATACACATCTTATGCTCACATATGGTAATTTATTGTTATAAATTATGTTTAACCTTAAAAAGCCTTTCATACCACCCATTAATATGTTTAAAAAACCCTTGTTCATAATGAAAAATTCCTTACACCTGATATATCTAACATAATAGCTCGTGTGTAATATTATTTGGGAGTTGCTGAAGATATATTATTTATAAAACAACTTTTTATATAGAGAAAAAAGTGCTCAATTGATGAGATATAACTAGGAACTATTTGTTAAATGTCTTTAATAAATCATAAATAATATTAACATAACATTACCTTTGATTTTATTAGAATAAATATTTAGTTGTTAAATTAGATCACTTCGGATCATTTTAAATTTGGTATGTAAGGAAGGTGTTTATTCACCCCAAGTTCTGGGAGTGCATGTCTGGAGTGTTAGAAAACAAATTTTATTTTTATGGTTTCTTTATGATATTATTAATTATGTCTCAAATATTTATATATTGTTGAATAGTGTGGTAGTTTATCAACCTCAAATTAATTGGATAAAAATATCATGAGATATGCATACATGGGAGAAATTAAGTTATCTCGCAAGCATATGCCTAAGTATGTGCCTAAAAAAGTGGTTAATCATGAGAAATGTATTCACAAACATGATTAAGATTATGATAATGCATTGGTTATATTGAGTGACTCGTAAAGGTGGTGGTTACATATTCTCGTGATTCCACTATATTACCTTATTATGGAATATTTCCATGATATTTTTTAATTATATGATAATCCACATTATTACGTTTTTCTCTTCTGATTAAAGAGTATTTTTATGTGGTTATAATTATTTTAAATTCATATTATTCCTTAATTATCTTATATAATCTTATAATTCAATATCATGATCATAAATGATCAAATAAATTTTATTATTATCACATAGAATTATATGATGTTTTCAATAAGATATTTCTCTATTATTTGCGTTTTCCCACATGTTTATAATTTAACTATTATGATTTATTTATATGTTCTCCCTATCTATGAATTTGAGATCCCCCATATCTTATGATTCCATTCCCTTGGCCATGAGGATGAGTATAGCCTTTTGGGAATCTAGAAGGGGGTCTAGTGAGGTTATATTATAGAGAAATATTCCCAAGTATTGTAGAATAAATATCTTGGGAATCAATACCTCAAATACACCAAAAATTATGTTCTAGGGATTGTGTGATTATTTATGATATTACTTTTTTAAATATTATAAAATATGTAAAATAAATATATGTTAAAATTTGGTTATCTTACACTGTATCAAAGCCCACGTGTAAAATATTTTTTTAACACTAGACCTATGAGTGATGATCAGTGGCACCTCATGTAGAGTAAAATTATTTATATATTATTTTAGTATTTATATATTATTATACATTTAGAATGATTTTATGAGTTATACATGGAGTTTCTGGTTTAGTATTCACCATAGAAATGCAACAAATCATGTTTCATTATTTATTCACTACATCTTGAATATTATTCTAGAACATTAATTTGAGTGTATGTGGGGGAAAACCTTCATATCATAATTTTATTCTCACTAATTAATCTAAAATATTTTTTATAGATTTATATATTGAATTTGAGGATTATATTGAAAAATACTAGATCAGGGTGTGATAATTTCAAATAGTTTTAGCTTCTTCTTTAGAAGAATATTTTCTTTTTTTTACTATCATTAGAGATGTTTTGTTTGAATCCCTTATAATGTTATATATATTTTGGGACCATGGTTACAATATTTATCTATAAAGATATTGTTAACGGGTAGATTCTATTATTTTTAAAATGAGTATAATGGGTGGTAAATACCATGTTATATATTTTATATCCTCAGTTCTAGATTCCAACCCAAGTAATGATGAATGTGGGATTTTGAGGTCATACTCAACCTCAATACTAATCCACGAGGGGTTCTTGCACGAAAGGGTTGTGATAGTAACAAACTATTTTATATATTCTTTTAACCCAAACAAAACTATATCTAAATCAAGGTGGTTTCCCCAATCATTAAGGAATGGTAACTATTGTAAATGGTCTCTAATAGGTGTTTAAGTGTTATATAAAACCACCCAAGTAACCTTTATATTGAAATTAACAGTGATCGAAGAACCACTATATGCAACATAATAATTACCAAATAACCTCCATTACATGCGTTATAAATATTAATTATCTAATGTGGTGAGGGCCTTGACTAATCATCCATTATATATATAGGGAGATATAATTTTTTTCAATATTACACATATCCATGGAAAGCTGAAGTACCCATGCCCAACCAGTATCCAATAATCAATGGACTATAAGAAAGTGTAGAAAAATATCCACACACAATTTAACAATAAACACATTAGACCACTAATATATATAACCCATGTATTTCAAAAAATTATATAAGTGTTATCATCAATGACATAAGGCACTTATATAAACACATTCTCTTATATATTTAAAATAAAAAAACATTGAAAACTTTTTTGGAAAATTTTAAATATTATATGAATAATAAAACTAGTCAATGAATTCTTATAAATATTATAAGACATAATATTCCATGTAAACTAATAATTTGTTTCCAATGGAAATACGAATACAAAATATAGTCGGATATATGAAAACATATAGTTAATTTAAAAACTAATCATTTCAAAGTAAGAGATTTTAAATGTTTAAATATAAGAATTTTTTTTGTGTTTTGGTTAATTATTAACATAAAATATCATTGAGTCATAATTATGAAATAATTGAATTATTTTAACATTGGTGTTAAAATTTTCTATTAAATAACTCTTAAAGAAAAGTAGTTAATAGTAAACCATTATCACCCCAATTGACACTTACTCACTTGTATTTTCATATATATATATATATATATATATCATCAAGGAGGCCATTATTGTGATAACTAGGTATAATTAAGAACCCAATATAAGGGGACATTATGATGTAGCTACATTTATATAAAATAAATTAAGTGCTAATGAAATAATGTATTGACCATTGTGTAATCTCAAAAATATTATTTATAATCAAGAATACCTATTGTTTAATAAATAAAATAACCACCAAAATTCATCAAATATTATACTTTTGGAAACCTATATTTCCTTAATTAAACAATATTGAATGACTAAATATAAATTAAAGATAATGATAGGAATGATGTTTTGGATTAATTCCACTTAAATTAAATTATATTAGATTTATTATTTAAGATTTTTATAAACAAACCAAATTTAATAACATCATTGATTACTCATAAATACCAACTTGTTACTAATATCAAACCTATCTAGTGAAGGAAGATTACTTGTGAAAAATTATTCCAATTAATAATAATTTAATTTACTAGAATTACCTTGTAAATGGGATTGATAAATATAATAAATTAATGAAAATAGAATTCTACATTGCACTATAATTATTAGTCAAGGTCGTGATATAATAATTTTAAACATATTGTTACATGATTTTAAATATAAACATCTAATAAACACTACGCAATGATTATGAGGCATTATGTATTTGAATGACTAGGATCATAGTACATTAAAAAACCAAAACATAATATATTTATTTCATTACATATAATGATATCTTAAACCCCTTTTAGATTAAAAAGATAAATAGGATAACCTTTTTAATTCATATGATAAATTATTGAGATAAAAATCATAGTAAGGGAATAAACATAGTAATGAAGCATAGCATATGATTCAGAAGGTATAACATGATATCATAAAAGACAGGGCTCGTGAATAATCATTTGAAGGAATAACTTAATGGAAATTGAATAATAATATTATGATGTTTTAGTATTGTAGATACAACACAAAACATGAAATAAGTATACATCAGTTCTAAATACCAATACAACATCACATGGTGTACAATTTCCCTTCCATACAACATTGCGATTTTTATTAAAAGATACAAAACAAAGTATTATAAACAAATGACCCTTCCAAGGGGGGATGAAAGTACTGTAGCCCAAGGGCATCACCCCGTATTAGGTTCAACACCTCTAGTTAAAAATTTGAAACATTAGAAAGGAAACAATCTGAGGATCCTGCAGTTTCAAGAGAGGCTAGATAATCTGCTACATTGTTCCCATTCCTCCATGTATGTGTGACTCTCAAATTATTGTTGAGCCGAAGCCTGAAAGTCCTCATGGTGTAAGAAATGGACCAAGGAATGGTTCCTTTACCCTTTAAGGCTTCATTAATAATCTTGGAGTCAGTTTCAACCTGATTAATGATAATATCCCTCTCATTGAAAATGGATTGGCCAGTGAGACCCCCGTTAGCCTCCGCCCGAATAGGAGTGCCACTCTTATAATAAACAGAAAAATCCAGCACCACACTCCCCGGAAGTTCCAAACGACCCCTCCTCCACGCATCACACCCATAACACAGGAGCCTTCTGTGTTGAGTTTGAGGTCGTCCCTAATAGGTAACCACCAAATCCATCTCCCTAGTAATCTAGTAGCATTCTGTGCAGCTGCACTCCTCGGACCATAGAGCACACAAAGGGATGGTGCCTCCATCCTAATGCCTTCCAGACTGAACAAATCATTCAAGAGGAACCTTGTTCTAGCCACAACAGACCAGCCTGTGGATGGGATCCCCTCGAACCAGGCATAATTCCTTGGTTTCCATAAAACCCATCATCTCTCAATGAAGATGATATGCCTCTCCACCGAGTCTGTTCCTAAGCTGATGGCCCCTGGACCCAATGATCCATGAATAGATCAACGCTAACACCTGGTTGGGTGTTCATCGGGACATTTCTGAAGAATCTCCACACCTGACGAGCCCATTCACTAGTGAAAAAGATGTGACATAATCTCTCTTTGTTTTTGAACACGCAGAATTGGCTACATAAAGCCATGCTGATACATAAACATTTAATATTATCATCTGAAGGAATTACATTGTTACGAAGACTCCAATAGAGGAAAATATGTTTAATGGGTACTCTGTTGCTCCAGACCAGATCACTCCATCCATCGTGATGTCCCTGAGAAGATTTCAATCTTTGGAAAGCTTTCAAACTAAATTTCCCTGAGGAGGATGGAGTGTAAATGTACCTCTCCTGCTCGGAGCTCATACTAATCGAGTTGAAAACCTTTTATTGGTTTGTGTCCAATAATGATATTAAGAAATGGGGGTATAAGATTACCTACCTGAATAAGATGGTAGGGGCCAAAGACCCCAAGTACCCCAACACACATCCAGACCAATTTTTATACCAGAAGCAAATAAGGAACTCCCTAATGATCCTTTGGGAGAACATGAGAGGGGTCGGTATTATATCACTCACTGAATCCATAAGGGAGACCCATTAGTCGAGGAACATGAAACACCAGCCTAGTATTTTTGTAGCATAAGTGACCCCTAGAGGGTACAATCCTCTATTATTTCCCATGCTACATTTTCCCACATAGAGTTTATAATAGCTTCCAGACTCCTAATGGTATTCCATCCTTCACTATTGGGTCGTGATATCCTATGCCACGACACCTATTTCATCATACCCTCAGTAGATGAAGCCCATATGAAATGTGAAAATTTTCTATCAATAGACCTGATCACCCTCTTTGGAAAACTTACATAAGCCAAGTCATGCACCTGAATTGATGAAAGAACGTTATTTACTAGAATTATCCATCCCCCAAAGGATAGGAAGCAAAATTTTTAAATTCAGAATACAATCCGTGATCATCCTGAACTCTTTGTAGAAGTACATGGTTCACAGTCTACCTAGAGAAATAGGGGTATCAAGGTATTGCATAGGAAAAGAGCCACGTCCCATACCTATAATATTGCTTATCCTATCCACCCAACTCAAACTACATTATGTTGGTACATAGAAGTAACTCTTATCTCTATTCATAATCTTCCCACTCCAGTGCTTGTAGTCCCCAAGAATCCAACAGAACTCATGAAGATACCTCCCTAATACATTCATGAAAATCATTGTGTCATCCGTAAACATCATTTGTGATACTGCTGGGAGGCCATACTTCCTCCGATATGGAACGATGTCCCCACATGAAATGCCAATGATGATCATCTTTCTCAGGGAATCTTGCGTGAGAATATAAATACTCGGTGATAATGGATCCCCTTGTCGAATACCTCACATAGACATGAAGAACCCTTGAGTCCTCCACATGAACGACACTGCCATCCATGGTGGAAAAACACACATGAACATAATATTGCCGACCCATTTTGAGAACCCCATTGTGGCCAAAACCCTGTTGACATAGAGAAAAATATAGTTTCACCCATCATTACTTGTGTATGATTATGTGTTTCAAAAAAGGAATGTAATAATAGGTCATAAACATAAGAATTTCTCATTGAATGAAATGGGTTCTATAATCTTTCCTCATATCATAATCAAAGGATATTTTATAAAGATTCCCAAGAGAGGAAGGAATTAAATATTCTGGACATTAATATCAATGTATATAATAATAGGTCAAAAAATATGGTGTTCATTTTGAAATATTGTCTTTAAATGAGTGTTTCATAAAAGGACTAAGGGACAGAAAATTTCTCAGTAATCGGGTTTGATTTTGAAGAAGGCATTTGAAAAAGTACTTAAGGCATGTATTACATTTTCAATGAAAAAAGAATAAAATAACTATATATGTTAAAATACCCAAAAACTAGTAGCCAAGAGTCAATGATTACATTAATCCATTAGTATTAGATACAAATAATCACATCCCAAATCACTAAATAGTTTACACATCTTGGATAACTAGTTAGATACTTGAAATTCTCATTACATGTTTAATCAAAAAATAGACAAAGAATTTATTTGAGAAATAAATTATTCCTCTTAGTGTATCCCTACATATTATTAAATAAATACTTCATTGTATCTTGGTTAAAAAATAAAACATAATAAATTGGTGAGCTCATACGTAATGTAAGGTTAAGAGTAAAACAGTAGCTATGTATAAATAAGGCATAACCCTTAAGGAAAGGTAAATATCCGAACACACTTTCCATTAAATTAACTTGAATATCTTGATTATATAAGTTATTGTCAATATGTATACTTAAAAAGATGAAATCATATTCCATTTAATTGTTAACTGAGAATGAAATGCATCCATAGAAAAGACCATAATAAAAATATCATGGATAATAATAACTGAAATATTAATGAAGGAAATGATTAATTATTGGATGTCATGTTTCCCAGAAACATAATAATTTTACCATCATGATTATTAAAATAGGGATTAAAAATAATGTCTTCAATCCAATAGGGATTTTCCAACTTCTTATGTATGGTAAATACTTTAAAAATAATGTTTAAAACCACTTGGTACAAACAGATTATGTTTGGGCAACTTTTTTTCTAATGATACCCACTAATGCATTAATGGGATTTAGATATATGGTCACTACCATTATTTAATGTTAAATTAATTTCTCAAATATTGAATAATTTATTTAATCCATAAAAAATTTGGCTTCTAATAAATTATTTGTTTTGAGGAAAAGATACAGATTTTTCAATATTTCCCAAGTAAAAATAATTATATACCATACAAAAAAATATAAAGAATAGTATCATAAAGTATATCATAAAAATAAAATTCAACAAGGTATAATTCTATAAATGAAAATACTTTAAGTAGATTACTAGTATATTTTATGGAAAAATACAATTTTTAATTTGAAAATAATTTTAAAAAATCTTAAATCTATGCACGTAATAAAGAAATCATTTTATTTGAAAATAAATTTGTAAAATTTTAAATTAATATTTAAATGATTACGGTTTTATTAAGGAGTGAAATTATGTTCATGCCATATAATTACAAAAAACATTCCTTCAGGACTTTTTAAAAAGAATCACAAAATACCTTTTAGAAAAAAGAGAAGAAGATTCCATTTAAAAGATTTTTTTAAAATTAAAAATGTGTAAAAATGAATTTAAATAATTATTAAAGAATAGAAAAAACCTTTTTGAAAAAAAAAATCATAAAATATGTTCATTGGCAATAAATATTCCTCAGTTGAGAGTTAATGTTATAAAATCTCTAATAATGATGATATTGTGAAATAAACCCTTACTAATTAGTTATCAACTGAATATTATTCCCCGTAAAAATAAATAACATCAAATGAAACATTATATACTATTAATAGAAATATATTCTTGATATTATATACCAAATGGTTAGTATATTCAAAACAAAAAATAAATAAGTGGTTTGTTAAGAATGTCTCCCAAAAAAATAAATGTGAAATTAAAATCCCTTACCTTAGGATCAAATTCCTTAAAAATAATAATAACTAATGTATAATGGTTTTAAATTTTTTTTATTAATTTATACTAGGACCATATTCATATTTATAACAACATACATGATCTTTTTATAACATCTTACCACCAGTTCATTAATAATATTTCATTGTTTCCACTGTTTTGGGTGTTAATTACCGTGTTTTCTCATGTATTTTTCCTCTTGAAAGTACCAGTTATCTTACATAGTTTGTGAATCCATAATCACAAAAATCATGTTAATTTAATAAATATCATATTTAAACATTAAATTTATTTTTATAACCACAATTTAATTTTAACCTTGGAAAATGAGTCATATCTTTTCATGGAGATGATAGGTTTTATGTATGCACGAGTGACCATATAAATCAATAAATAGTATAACGATATGGAAACAAATGATATTTTAATTTTACAGAATCAATATCTTTTTATAATTAATATTTATCCATTATTTTTATAATTATTCCCATCAAAATATTAAATAATTACTGAATCAGTGTTGTGAAATATTTTAAGGTCATGATTTATTCACTAAAAATAAAAAAATACCATGGTTTAGAAAATTATATAATATTTTAAAATAATATTTATATTTAAATATATCTTATAGATTACACCTCATTGAAATTTTATAGTTGTTAAAAGAATGAATGTGACATCTTTGACTTTTCCTTCAATAAAATATTTTAAGCATCATGATCGTATCTAAATGGACAAAAATGGAAATATAATAGAACCTTGGATGATTATTGATTAATATTATTAATAAATTAATTTTTTTTCATGCTTTAGGGTTATTTTTTTCTCCTTATCATTTTATTTTTAACCGAAAATACATAATTTTCCCTTTACCGAGGTAATAAAAATTACCTAGGTTACAATTCATATTGGATAAAAATAAAAGTGACATATTTACTAATTCTGGACCTTATAAATAAAAACATGGGGTCTATTTTTAGGAATGAAAAATACATATGTTTTATAATTAAAATTAAAATTTGACCTACAATGAAAAGAATTATTTTCTGAAAAATGAATTTTTAGCCCAAAAATTTACTTATAACAAAATAATGTATGAAAATTATTTATATGAAATTAATTATATTATTCTTAACTAAGTATTAATTATTTCACTTTGAGATTAAAATAAAATAATACACATATTTTTTAATGTAAATAAAAAATAGTATTAAAAAAATCAGATTTTTACTATTTACTAGAAAATCTATCTTCTCATAAAATTACTAAAACATTTCCATAAGATAATTTTAATATGAGCATTTAAATTCAAGATATTAGTTTAATAAAAAAAATTATTGAATTTAAAAAAATTGGTTATAATATTTACTCAAAAAAGAAATAAACCGATTTTTGAGGACACCATATTTTTTAAAGAATAAAATGATTTTACTAAAAATTAATCATTTATTTAGTAATAATTAATTAATGCATTTATAATAAGTACATAAATAATATATTTTATAATGTGGTTGATATTATTCCTCCCCTCTAATTTAACCACTAGGTCATTATGATCACATAATAATACTTCATTGTTCATTTAAGCTAGTTATTGCATGAAATATAGGTTGTTGGAGAGGTTAAATTTTGAAACAGACATACATAAAATATTGGGGTGTTACATTCTCCCCTCCATAAACAAATTGAAACCTCTTAATATGAAATTTAACTTTGAAAATAAAATGTAAATATTTCAAAATTCATTTATGGGAAACCCATATCATAAATAGGGTTAATAAAATATCCTCTTAATATGCAGGAAAGGGAAACACAAAGGGTATCACAAAATTTGGCTTTAAAATATTATATAATTTATGGGAAGTGAAAATATGGACATGAAAGAGAAATATGACTATCAATTCCATATTGAGAGTGAAAGAGATCATGGTCATTATAATGTAAACCGTCACAAAACTATACATTTTTATGTGTAAAAAAGAACAATTATTTATCAATAGGAAAAGTAAAATAATGGGTGTTTTGTTCCAAAATACATATCCTATAATTTGGGGATTATTTTACTTTTATGATTAGTACATGAGAAAATAAATATAATAGAATTATTTCTATGTCATAAGCATAATATCATCCTTAGGATCTGCTTCAATCTAGTTTGAATTCAACTCTTACCCTAGGAAATAGATATTAAAAATAAATTTTTCAGGTGTAACAAAAATTAATGAATCACAATATCAAATATTAATTCATTTATCTATTAAATATTTACTAAAAAAAATTAAAACATTTTTCCAATAAAATAATATTTAAAATTCAACGTAATCTATCCTATAACCATTTAATCTTAAGACTCATCCAAAATATTTCCATACAAATTCAATGACTTGAAAATGAGAAAAAATATGTATAAATATAAAAATTAAAATTAACATTATAATCCCAAAAAAAACACAATCCAACTCTAAATTTTTCAAAAAAAAATTACCTTTATCGATATAAAACTTTAATGAAAACATGCATTATTCCAAAAATAAAATATCATATTGTTGAATATGTTCCCTAAATCCAAATAACATGGTAAAATCTATGAACCCTAATTTTTTATATAATTCCATGGTCACCCATACTATCTCATAATCAATTCATTTCTATTGAGAACATATTTAGGGTTTTCTTCTCCAAATCATGTGTTTTTGGAAAGATCAACTTAAAACTCAATCACTTCTCTTAGTTACAAGTATTATACATCACAAGATTCAGAATCCTTAAAAAAGATATATTGTAGTACAATCCTTATATATATCATGATTTTGAAAACAAATTGAATCATTTATAAAGTAATTTTTTCAACATATTTTTGAATCAAAATTAATAATCACATTAATCATTACACCTCATTCTTAAATAATTAACTATGATTCATAATCTTTTTCATTAATACATACTTCATTTCATATTCAATTTTATGTATATTCATCATTAGTAGTATAATAATTAGTTAAGAAACCTTTATGATTCTATTTATGATTTTCCCGTAGTACATATATTTTCATAATGCCCATATTTTACACATTTGAAAATTTTAACTATCAATAATATCTTAGGGAGTCCATTTTTCAAAAACATTGATTTTAACTTGGAAATTACATGATTTATATTCTTTTTTATACACACAAAATATCATTATACTCTTCTAATACATTCAATCATGTGTTTCTTCTCACATAAAAAATATATATGAATCTATATCATATTTCTTCTATGATTTCAACCACCTGACCTCCTAAAAATCTCTATGTTTCCCTTATTTGGAGAGTTTCAAAGATAGTTTTGGTGAATGTTGGCAATAACATATAATGATAATTGGTTAATCATAATCACAATATTCTTCATTTCATTCATTGTCACATATGTTTTCTCATTAATCCATTGTCTATCACATTCATCATTAACCTAGTTCCTTCTGGTTCCATCTGTTGACTAAAACTAAAAGCACAATGTGAAAAACATAATCGTAGTGGTAAATCACTTCACAATGAAGAATGATTTATATAATTTTTAAATTATGATACTTTCTCAATCTATATGTCCTTAGGTTTACCTATGTTATCCATTATCATAACTAATTCTGTTGGTTGATATCCTATACTTAGAAGTATTCTCAGAGTCAGTAATCGAGTTATATTCCCTAATCTATATTTTTGAAAATATATTTTCCAATTTTCAACTAAACTTCTCTAATACCAAATGTAAATTCTGCAAAACTACTATCTTAGAGTCAGTAGTTGTTTTATTATATTGTTATAATATATAAGGAATTGTATCCCAAAGGGCCAAATAGTTTAGCTGTTTTGGAAAACTAGATAAATACTTAAATTATCATTAAATTTTGAAACATAATATACACAAAGAAATGTATTGATAAAGAAATTATTCCCATTATTGTATCCATAAATATAAATCAAACCCCATTTACTTATATCCATGGAGAAAAACGAAACATAAGAATGGTTTGAGATGAAATGATCAGTAACGGTAAGCATAAAAAAGAAGATATGAATAATTAATTAATAAACCATATGTATAGGGAAATAAATGAACAAAAATTATATTAAAATAACTTTAATATCATGATAAAATAAGGAATAATAAATATAGAAGGTAAAATACAAAAACATTCCATTTATTCACTAAATAAAATTGAAATACATCGAGATATAGTATCATTGTGAAAATATCAGGGATAATAAAAACTAAAATATTAACAAAGGAAATGCTTAATTAATGGATATTCAGTTTCCAAGAAATATGATAAATTTATAATTAATAAATTTCTCAAGATGGTTTTAAACTACGGGGTTAAAACTAATTTGGGTTTTCCATTATCATTACAACTGTCAAGACCTTTTATAAGATTGTTTAAAACTATGAGGTATATACCGATTAGGTTGGGCAAACTGATTTTTCTCATGGGAGCTACCGATGCAGAAAAGGTATTTCAATATATATCCCCCACCTGTTTCATAATTTCCAAAAAATTCCTATTATATCTACTAATATATTTAATTAATAAATGATGTATCTCATCAACAAGTATGCGTATTGAGTAAAAAATACAAATTTATCAATATTTCCCAAAAACAATTAATCAAAAAGCATATAAATAAACATTATTAATGGTATCATAGAGTACATAATCAACCAAAATTTAAAAAGTATTTTTTCCAGGATTAAAATACTTCAATGTGATTCCTATAATATTTTATGTGGAAAATGGAATTTTTAATTTGAAATTTTTTTTCTAAATCTAAAAATAATGTACGTAATAAAGAAATCATTTTATTTGAAATGAAACTTTTCAATATGAAAATTAATAATTAAATAAATAACGTTTCATGAGAGTGGGAAATTCCATTCATGTTTTCTAAGTTAAAAAATCAATCCTTTGACTCTGTAAAAAAAGCTTAGAATACCTTTTTTGAAAATAAAAAAAAATCCCATAAATTTTTTTAAATGTCAAAAGGCATAAAAATGACTTTAAAAAATATATAGTGAAAATAAAATATATTTTTTATTGTTTTTAAAAACATGTTCATTGAAATAAAAAGTTCCTCAATAGAGACTTAAACATAATCAATCTCAAATAATGATGAGATTTCGAAATAAAACTATAACACATTTTAATCAATTGAATTGTATTCCCCATGAAAAAAAGTAAATTAAATTTTACTTTATATAAAATGAATAAAAATATATTAATGATAGAATATATCTATGTGGGAGTATACACACCACATAAATGAAATAAGTGGCGAATTGTGCATGTGTCATAGATAACTAAAAGTGAGAGGAAAATCCCTTACATTAGATTTGACTTTCTTAAAACATGTTCAAAACATATCTCTATTTGTTCTAAACACATTAATAATTTATAAAATAACCATATTCTTATTTATAAAATGTTATATGATCCTTTTATAATATCTTACAACCCATTTATTAATAATATTTCCATATTTTCACTGTTTCTGGTGTTAATTTCCTTTTTTATCATGCATGTTTTGTCATGAAAGTCTCGTTTCTCTTGAATAGGATATAGATACAAAATCTATAAAATTATATTAAAATTAGCAATACCATATATAATCATTATATATATTTTTATATCTATTATTTAATGTGGATTATGGAAAATAACCCGCATCGTTTCATGGAGACAGTAAGTTGTATGTACTCACGAGTGAAAATATCATTCTCATAATAAAGTAAGGGTAAGGAAGTAGATGATATATTAATTTTATAAAATAAATTAAAATTCCTTATTATTATACATATCCTATATTTTTATCATTATTTCCATCAAAATAAAGTGGTTATGAAAAATTAATTACACCGTTTTGTGCGGACGACAACTTGTATGCATAGACGGAAGGTGCTTTCATTTATCATATGATGGATAAAAACTGTAATATGGTTGTATCATAACAATGATAAAATATAGTTCTATATATTATAATATATTTATTGAATTAGTATGAAAATAATATATGAAGAGGGATTATAAGAAAAAATAAAATTGAAAGAGTTAGTAAAGTCGATTACCACATATTTGGTGGACTTCATTTAAATATCTTCTTAAGTGATCTAGAGTTGGTCATTAGGAAAGACCCAAACCTATAGGAATTTTGTAATTATGTTTAGAAGATAAATTGGTAGAGTTTGATTTATCTAGATTTCCCAAGGTATGTTAAGGAAGTGAAGGAAGGGGTCACTTTTATAATTAATGTGAGGGGAACATTTTGGAAATTCTAAAAATATTAATATATAATAAGACTATTATATAACAAAATGCTTCCCAATGGACTAAATTGAATATGGTATTCAAATTTATACCATATCTTTTAAACTTGAAAATTATATCATATTTTTTATTTTTTAAATATTTTAATAAAATATTATATTTATAAAATATATTCAATGACACTTTTGTCACTATTCATTTCCTTAACTTTAATAAAGGCATGAAAAACAGACAACTACAATAAAATAATTTAACATATCCCTAATATTTCGTAATAATATATCAAATTCGTGTATAACTTCTATTATTTCAAATTATATTAATTTTAATATTTTTGATACAATTTATTTGATTTTTCCATTTTTAAATAATTATTACATTAGTGTTGTCAAAGCTTTTAAGGTAATTATTTCTTAAAATAAAATTAAAAATAAATTTTCATTATATATATATATATATATTATATTTAAAATTACTATTTATTTTTGAATATTTCTTTTGGATAATACCACATCCAAATTTTATAGTTATTAAAAATATGAATATGCCATCTTTGACTTTTCATTAAATAAAATATTATAAATGCCATAATTGAATTCAAAAGGCCATAAATAGAAATATAAACGGTACTTGAATGATTATTGACATATATAATTCAGAAATTAATTTTTTTTCAATTTTTAATGTCATTTTATTCTCCGTATCATTTTATATTTATCGTATATTATCTAATTTACCCTTTACCACGTTACTAAAAATTACCAGGGTTACTATTCATATTGGAAAAAATGAAAGGGAAATATTTACTATATTTTAAACTCATGAATCCAAATATGGAATCCATTTTTCAAAATAAAAAAAAACATAATTTTCATAACATAAATTTAAAGTAATCCTATAATAGAAAACAATTTTTTTTAAATGCATTTTTTGCTGAAAAATGTACTCGTTCCAAATTAAGGTATAAGGATTATTAAAATTATATTATATATTATATATATATATAAGGATTAATTATTTTAAATTGAAATAAAAATAAAATAATAATGGTTCTTTATAATATAAATAAAATAATAGTTCACTTAAAATATGTATTTTTCACTATTCACTGGAAAATCAATCGTCTAATAAAATAATAAAAAATGATCATAAAATAATTTTAAAATTATTATTTTAAAAAATATATTATTTTTATACTATAATAATCATATAAGTTCTAGAAATGTGTTATAATATTTACTCATATGAAGAAAGAAAACCATTTTTGAATAAAATGTATTTTTTGAAGAATAAAATGTCTTTACAAAATTTTAAGCGCTTATTCAAAAAGAACTAATTAAAAAATTGAAAATGAATTGGACAATTATATATTTAATAATGTTTTTAATACTACCTATTACATCGAATTTAATATCTATGTCATGATAATCACTTAATAATATGTCATTATTCATTTAAGCTAGTTGTTGTGTGCAACATATGTTATCTAAGTGGTTAAATTTAAAAAGGGACATACCATAAAATATTCAGTTGTTATAATATTTAATTTAATTATATACATATTTTTTATGAATTTTATAGAATAAAATTTATTGATAATTTTATTTAGAGATTGATTGTTTGTAACCCAATGAAATAGGGTGGTTCAGATAGATCATTTACCTAATATTCCAAAATCATTATGCACTTAAACTTAATATCATAAACAATCAAATTAAATTCATTAATTACATAATATTTAAATATATCCATATTTTTTTTATTATAATTTTAGTATATTTATTTATTAAAACATCAATGATATATAAAGTTTATTTTTTCATTTCCAATTTTGGTTATTTAATGCTTCCACTGTCAGATCTCTTGACAATAATTATTTATGTTCATGTAAAATAGAACTATTTTTTTTTGAAATGAAATGAAACTCATGTAATTACATAAATTTAAATGGTCCTAAATATACTTTTTTCCTAATACAGGGTTGCTTAATTTAGTAAAAACGTTAATGTTGTATAGTTTGTCTGTTTAAGATATTTTTCCAATCATAATGAACTAGTTTCAATTTATTTAATTTTACGTCCATGTAATCATTATAGAACGTAAAATTATTATTAAAATAATTATTATCAAATTATTTAACCATAATAATATTTTTATTACCATCATTAAAGGTGGTGGGGAAAAATGAAGTATGTTGTTCCTAGAGGCGTTGAACCAACCATGTTGTAAAAACGTTATAATTTTAAGAAAAATGAAGGGAGAGAATAATATTGATATAAAACCAAAATAATAACATAGTAGTATATTTCATATATTTATGTTACTATTTTTAGCTTTATGGAGATTATATGTTTGTCATATAATATGATTAAAACTGAAATAGATTAGTTGGGAATCATACCTCTTACTTTGATTATCTCGTCTTAGGATACCTTTTAAGGCTCCTTGAAATGGTCTATTAGTGATAAAAACACCACTAGTACATGAATATAGGATTTTTTGTCATTCGGAATAAATTTGGAAATATATAAGGCTTTTATGTTCTAAGGTTAATGGGTTGTGAGTAGTGGTATTTATAAGGGGAGGATATGACTGTTTTTTAATATTATAATCATTAGTGTATTATTATGCCTCAAGAATAAAAAACGTTTTCCTTCTTATGACTGTATAAATTAAATAGTTACTTTTATTTTGAACTAATGGTTTATTACATCATCCATGACCAAAAAATCATGTATTTAGCTTATAATAGTTAATATCATTTTTTTTTTCATATTTCACTATTCAAAAAAATCAGTAATTTTAGAAAAATAAAAAAAATCACCCTAAAAATTTATATTCCAAAAATTAAATCCATTTTCATTAAATAATTTTAAAAATATTTAAAATTTAATTTTTAAATAAATTAAATATTTATTTGAAAAAATAAAAAATTTAATATTTTAATCAATATTCACACCCTTTGAAACATTTCTTAAAGTCTCATAAAATTATCTTACCAATATAATACAATATAATACTAATTAATAAATTAATTTTATGAAAATAAACATTATTTTTAATTATTATATTTATTATAAAAGTGTAATTAACAAATTTATATTTTTATACAAATACAAACACTTAATTTATCATTTTAAAATATTTATTTACATATTCCATTATATAAATCTATCATGTTTTCATGTTATAACATACCAAAACACAATTTTACACTTTAGTTTGGGGGGATACTATTAAAATGACCATGATTCTATTCATTATAGTAATATTACTATTCCAATGGTTAGGAAACTATTCCAATGGTTGGATTATTATTCTAACAGTCAGATTTGTAACATTCAAATAGGTTCCCCAGTTCCATTAAATACCTTATATTTAATTAATTCTTCATTCACATCTATTTTTTCTCAAATTTATATATATTTACATTTTTAAAATTTATATTGTGTTATTAATATTTTTCTTTATTTCTACAATGTTCGTGAGTGCGATTAGTCTTTGAGATAAAGATAATACAGAATTTTCTATTATTGTTATCTTTTTTTCAATTTTTTACCATTATAATAAATTTAATTTTATGGAAAATATTTATTATCTAAATTTAATGATCAATTTCTTGTGATAAATATTTGTTTTTTTCTTGTTGCATATTTTCTTTAGTGAATATGACACATTTTTATAGTTAGAAGGGGAAATCCATTGACAAAATTATAAGTCATTACATTCTTTTCCTATAAAAAATTAATCCTCAATATTTATACAGACGATTGTGTAAATAGGTGAGGGTACTTCAACATCATGGATTTGTTGAGTTTTTTAATATTCTCCTCAATATTAAGATTTCCCCATTGTATATTGACTATATGAGTTGTCTTATTGCGTAGAACATTATATCTGTACTCCATGATCATCACTAGTTTCTCCACATAAGATATATCAATTTTATTTGTACCACGTATGAATTCAGTTCATGTGAGTGATATGGTATTTAATTCCTCGAGAATGATACATGGAAAATGTCATGTACATTGGAAAGGATAGGTGGGAGTGATAGTCGATATTCCACATCTCCAATGAGATCCAGAATCTCGAAGGGGATGATGTACATGGGACTTGGATTTTATTTATTCCAAAATCTCATGACTGTATTCCTTGAAAATGTCTGTATGGATAAATTATCTCTGATATCAAATAATTATTCTTGTCAATGACTTTCAGTATATCTCTTCTATTGAATTTAAGTAGACCTGGTGCACTTCGGAATGGTCTTGACCATTTCCACAGTATCCTCATCCATTTGTGGTTCCAGAAGCTTGTGTTATCCAACTTCATCCAATCACAAATATTTTTCACATATCTTATCATAATGGGATTCATATGGATCAATTTGTATGACTGATTAAAAAATACTAATGTAAGATTACTTGACAATAGAAAGATGATTATATCATTATAATTTGAAGTCCATTAATATTTCTATCAAAATTTCGTCAAGTTTTTGGATAGTTTAATCATATTTACCGTCAATTTGGTGTTGATAGTTCACGTAGAAGTTCAATTTAGTGTTTAGATCATTTTGGTGACTTTTCTAGAACAAAATGTAAATCATGGATGTTAGTTTGATACAATGGATATCGGTGTTCCATAAAGCCTCACCATATCATTGATGTTTATCTTAGTATATAGATCGGGTGAGAAGTCATCTTGAATTTTAATGACATGAATGTCTATGTAGGTTGATCCCCCAAAACCCATAATCGATTACTTAATCTAGAATTTTTTTAAAGGGCTGTCAAAAAGTCTATGGTGATGTCTTCCCAATTATATATTGGTATTTCAACTCCCCTAGATTTTATGAAATATTTTTTTCAATAAAATTTTATTGTTTTGATAGTTTTTATTACACGCAACACTATGTTTAAACAGCCCATGATGTACTATTAGAATATTATTATTTATGATAGACTGAACCTAGCTGTTCAATTAGAGGGAATGAATATGATTATCTAATTTATGGAAAATATATAAGTTTTCTACTAAATATATATGTATAGTTAAATTCTTATTAAATAATCCCTCATTTTTTAGAAAAGTCATTTTATTTTATAAAAATAAATATTCTTAAAAATATTTTTTTTATTTATTTTTGGAGAAAAATATTATGAAAATATTATAGAAAATTTAGAAATTAAATTTTATAAAATGAATTACATTTTTAAATCACCATTTTAAAATTATATTTTGGTAACATTTTTGGAATTTTCTAAAATGATTAATTTTTCAGTGAATAATAAAAAATAAAAATTTTATTGAATATTGTATATATGCAGTTACATTTTGTTTAAAATGGTTTCAATATAAATTTTTTTTTATATTTTAAATAATCTTATTATGTCTATCGGAACGAATTTTTGGTTTTAATTTCTATAAATAAATATTAACAGGTAAAACAAAATTTTTCTAAAAACTGGTTAGTATACACCAAATGTGTTTTTATCTTAATAAATTATATAAATAAATATTGTTCAATGATTATAATGATAAATATAATACACAATATATTTTTTTAACATTAATCTAATATTTTTTAGGAATGTGATAAGAATAAATACAGTTTTATACTTCAAAACTATATTTTTTAAAAATTGATTTTCATTGAATTTTTATCAATTATATTAAATTTAATTTTATAAAATTTTAAGTATTAAATATCATAAATGGATTAAATATTTTTAATCATGGAGTTAAATTTTTCTAAATATTCCATTTCTATATTGGCCAATATGAATAGTCACTGTTCTAAAAATTATTACCTCAGTAAAGGGAAAATCAGGTTAATCTAGATTAAAACGCAGCGATAAGGCTCTATTTTTCTTCATATTTATTATTTTATGATGGTAAATATTCCTTTAAGATACTAGTCTTTAAAATGAGTTTATTAATAGTAACTTTTCCATAATCACAACCTATAAAATATTTAAATCAATGAAAGTTACTAAATGTCACTCTGTTAGTTTTATGTGTCTCTTATGTGTTCACATAGTGGAAAGAAACATTTTTTAAATGAATATAAGTGTATATTTTGAAAATAAATAATTTTGTTCAGGATAAATAACTATTTATAATTTATATAATTTATATAATTATCATAAATTCCAATGAAATGCTAATTCAATATTTATTTAAGTAACCTATTATAAAGTGAAATATTTTTAAAATATTAAAATTGAAATAATTTAATGAATTACTGTTTCCCATCAATTATATATATATCTATGTGTGTCTGTGTATGTGAAATAGTATCCATGTTTTGATGTATTATATTCTAATTACCCTTTTGTACTGATGTATATAAGGTCAAATTACATTAATAGTGCTAAAAATAATATTAATGTATTTTATAAAAAATAATATTTTTTAAAATGATATAAAATTATAAATAATTTCAAATTCTTAAAAATTAATGTTATATGGTTTTAAAAATCCTACATGGTTTATTTATGGTTTTTTTCATTTTATATTAAAATTTTTAACCATTAAATGGTAGAATTTTTTATTGTTGCGATAATTGTGGAAAGGGTTCATTAATGGTTAAAACAAAAATAAGGGTGACAATGTGATAGAAACATGGAAAAATTTTCTTGGATGAGATTATTCATTCTCATACTCATATTGGAATTTTATATTATAAATTTCAAGTAATTTTATCATTAAATCAATTCATTTTAATTAAGTATTTTTTGAAATTTGAAGAGTGCCCCTCCCTCAATTATTATAGGGAACCAATCCTTTCTATTATTCACACCAAATTAAACCTTCTAGATCGACAATACATATAAAAAATACATTATAAAAATACTTATAAACATTCTATATGTTCTTTTATCCCAAAATTACAACCCTATTTCTCTTAAGAGGATATCTAAAGGAGTTACTTCAAATAATAGGTAATCGACTAAACCAATTAATTTCAATTTAATTATTATATTACCTAATATTAAATAGTTATATTCTACATAAAACAAAAAATTCATCTTCTGAGATATACTAAAATATTATTATGATTCTAAAACCACCTTTATTCACCCTTATTCTATCAAATGGGAAGTGAATATACTGCTCATGTATATGTATGACTTTGCGTCTCTATGCAACAATATAATTAATTTCCCATAACCATATTTTATGGATGGTTATAAATATTTTGTTAATTTTTATATATTATATTTATGAAGTAATTATAAATTTTTAATTAAAATATCATATCTTTCTTCTTACTTTCCAAACCTTAGGAAAACGATAATGTCGATTATGAGTACGTGTGGAGTGCCACCTCCACAAAATGATTTCAATTATTTTTCATTTATGTTCTACATGGATGGTAATAAGGGTTTATTTAATGAATATGTATGGTAGATATGATATAATAATTTTTATTTAAAGTGTATTTATATTTTAAATTTATTTCATTGAATCTATTGAAAATGGAAACATGGCTCATGCGTACATACATCACACCATCTCATTGAATATTGAAATTCATACCTCTATCTATATATTTTATGAATGAATATAAACATATATATATATTATAAATATAAAAGATATTTGAATCTTGATTAAGAATTTTTATATTATATAACAATGATCAAAATTCATGGAACAATACTATCATACCTGAACATATACAAAAAACATAGAAAATATCACCCAATGTAATTATTTTAATAAATAATTGATATCAAATGGGTGATATAAGGATATGAGTAAATAAAATATGGTATGATATATATGATAATGGAAATATAATATATTTATAATAAATCTATATTTATAATACTGGACGTTCGAATGCATATGAAAGAAGCTAGGCATAAGGTATGTGATTTTCCTCTCACTTCTATTTCTGGGGCACATATGCCTTATACACCACTTGTTTGTTTTGGGTGGTTTATATATTTCCTAAAAATATATTTTGTTATTATCCTATTTAAAATTATGAGATATTAATATCCATATAAATTTCTTTATTTCATGGTTCTTATGAATCAATAGTTATCAAAGATGTACGGATTTTATGTATCAATGTCATTGTTTACCCTGATTGTTTATGATTATGGTTCCAATGATTAAATACTATGATATATCTCTAAATAAACTATTTAATATTATTTTACACTGGTAATTTATTTATAATACATTTTTTTGTTTCAATTTCATCACTTTAGTTACTCCAGAGAGTGAAATTTATTATTAATTCAAAATCGACATTATTTATGTTTTTAATCAAAAAGAATTATATAACTATATTTATAAAAATGTTTCAAAGAAGGTTTCTACTATTATAATATTATATTTTAAATAAATTTTTACCCAATTTTCAAATATTAAATTGTGGTTTAAAAAGTAATCCTCTAGTGATTTTCCGAACAAGGTGATTTTTGACTTTTTACAAAAGAATGAAAGAAATGTTTTTTAACTTATACAACATGAATAGAATATCACATGATCGTGACTAATAAGTACTATTACTCTTAAATTATAATTATTAAATTTTATTTTCAAATAATAATTCACATTATATATTTAAAATTTTATATTATAGATAAGTTATTTCAAAATAGAAATGATATTTTCCTCAAGAATTCTTTAATGACATTTTTAGGTAATTTCTATTCATCTTAGGAAACAACATCTGATATCACATATGCTTTACTGGGGATATGATCCAATGATACCATCATTATTATTTCTCTTTATAGTTTATGTTTATGTTGAAAATATATCTATGAAACCCATTCTTAGTCCCTCAGTTATACTATAATGAAATGATGAAAATTTTATAAAACCTATTTCTTTTACGAATTTTATTATGTGATGAAATTTTTATGAAACCCATATCTTTACATGGGTTATCAAATGATGAATATTTTATATACATGTGTCACACATATTTATGATTTTAATTATGTGATGGTGGTTATTTTATAACTAGTTACGATGATTAATTTATAACTAAGGATATTGGTTATGTTATAACCAATGATGGTGGTTACATTATAATCAAGGATAGTGGATATGTAATTACCAAGTATTGTGGTTATGTTACAACCAAGGATGGTGTTTATGTTATAACCTATATAGGTTGTCATTTTATACCTAATTATGGGTGGGATTTATATTTCCTTCTGATAATTTGAGTAAATATTTACATCTCATGAGATTAACATGATTGAAATGGGGAGTTAACCTAATTCAGTAAGGGAATTTGTCCACTATGACAGTCTTGGGAGTGGAGTTGGACTACTATGATGGTTTGGGGAGTGATTTCATTCCACTATAAGTGTCTTGTAAATGATCCAAGATTATTAAGGAAATTATTTTATATGCTTATGTGTATTCCATAAACATTAATATTATAACAATATTATCCTCTTATGAATCATCTTCTTGGATTCCTTTGTGATATATATCTTATGGACCTCCATTATTTATTCCATGACTCAATATTGTGATTTATGATATGTGGGTTATTATTTTCCAATGTTAGAATCATGTAAAAATACCCTTATGGTCATGTTATGCTCAAGTGATTATTAATAACTTCTTTTTTTACCAATACTGAGAATGCTAGCTCACCCATTCTTATGTTTCATTTCCCATTATTATGAAGAATTTTACTGAATATGATATGTATAACAAGGGTTGTAGTTATGAATAACTTAGTTAGAGATAATGTAGACATTTTATAAACTATTTTTAGACATATTCATGTTTCCAAAGGCAATAGAACTATGAAATTAGGGAATGGAACATTATTTTATGTAATGATTATTAATCTTTCAAGATGAAATATCTATGTAAGAATAGATTATGTCACTATAGGTATGTGTAATGATTGTAGAATTCCCTTATAAATTTTTAATACTTAACTTTCCATCCTATAAAGAACTTTGAGGTGTATTCTATGATCACTTTCATTGAATTCACAGTAATATGGTTGTTGGAGATTATAAAGACCTATATATTAAAACATTGATATTACATAATAATCAAATAATATTCATTGAAAAATATAAAAACATCCTGACATTACCTTATAGATTTAGTTTCTTTAGGAACATGGAACTATAAACAATAGATTTATAAGACATATTCATTTTCACCCACTTCATTCGTCCTAACTGGACCCCCTTTTTACATATCTTACTTGATACATTTCATCATGACCTTGGGAACTTAAAAATATAAAAGGGTGAGCTTAGATGATCAGAAATAGTAAACAAGGGAGATATAAATATAATCATAATCATAATACATAAGAACATTACATTTGACAATCTTTTCTTGTATATGAAATATTGTGATATCATTCCATGGGATAAATCAGAAATGTTTATAAGAATCAAAGAACATAATCCCAAAAGTCATAACAAAAGACATGAAATTTTGTGGTATATACATAATATAAGGCCCCATCCTAAAGCCTTACATAAGTTTGAGTTATGTTCCTAATTGAACTTTCATTCACTTTGATGATCTTTTTTAGGTTTACAGTTTTATAGAATTTATAATGGTGCGGACCTCGTTGGTCCATTCCATTGTCAAAATTAGGTGTACGGGGTGTTTCAAGAGGTCAAAGTAACTTATCCCCAATATATTGACAAATTTTCATTTCTGTGAACAGTTTCATTGGTGAACAGTTCCAATGGTAGACCGTTGTGAGTAGGGCATTGGTGACCATATGTGAACAGTGTCATCGGTGACCTTCTATGAATAGCATCATCAGTAACCTTATGTGAACAACGCAATGGTGACCATATGTGAAAAGTGACATCAGTGACCTTATGTGAAAAGTTTCATCAGTGACCTTCTATGAACAGTTTCTTCGGTAACCTTATGTGAACAGTGAAACTGTGACCTTATGTAAATAGTGACATTGGTACCCTTATGTGAACTATGTCATCGATGATCTTTTGTGAATAGTTTCATCGGTAACCTTATGTGAATAGTGAAATGGTGACCTTATGTGAATATTTCATCAGTAGCCCTAGGCGAACAATGTCATCGGTAACCTTCTGTGAACAGTCCAATGGTGAGCTTCCAATAGTAACCTTTTTCCTTTTCGAAATTTTGAGTTCATTAACAGTGCCCCTAGAATGGTGAGGTTCCAACGGTGACCTTTTTCCTATGCCAGATTTTGATTTCATGAAAAGTGTTTCCAGAACGGTGAGGTTCCAACATTGACCTTCTTCCATTGCCAAATTTTGAGTTCATGAACAGTGTTCCATAATGGTGAGGTTCCAATAGTGAGGTTCCAATGGTGACCTTTTTCCTTTTCCAAATTTTGAGTTTTTGAATAGTGTTTCTAGAATGGTGAGGTTCCAACGGTAACCTTTTTCCTTTTCCAAATTTTGAGTTCATGGACTGTGGTTCTAGAATGGTGATGTTCCAACATTGACCTTTTTCCTTTGCCAAATTTTTAGTTCGTGAATAGTGTTTCTAGACTGGTTAGGTTCCAATGGTGAGGTTCCAATAGTGAGTTTTATGAACATTGTTTTTCCTTTTACAAATTTCGAGTTCGTGAAATGTGTTTTAGCTTCCAACAATTTCACCCCTTAAAAGTTTTCTATGAAGTAAAATGAATTTATAGCCATGTTTTAAGGACTCTAAAAATGATTCAAAGACCATAACTCCTATATTAATTTCTACTAAGGCTTGGGATATTTTTACATGGTCAAACTGTGTGGTTTAATGTGATCCGCTTTTAATGGAAAACCCATTGTATCTTAAACCACTATTCTATTAAATATTTTTAAGGGAAGAGATTTCTTCCTCTCTAGTTCTTCATGCTTTTTCATGGAGGTGAGAAGCTCTACTATCCCATTCCTTCATGTATGAGTTGTGCAATCAAACTTTCTTCCTAGGATTTCTTCTACTTTGTTTTAATGCAACCAAGAAATATCGATTAGTCTTCAATATACGATATGATCTATCATTCTTATTTCTTGTTCATCTTATTCTTTCCCCTTTCCCTTTTTATTAAATTATTAATCCCATGTTTCTAATGAGATTTTCTTGGGTGTTGGTCAATGTGGTGGTGTCTCTTCATCCTCAGGTGGATACCGTTGTTCTATGGGAGGAGATCATAACCTGTTGTGTGGCTCGTCCTCATACAAAAAACATTAAAAACTGTTTGAGGTAGGGGATATGTTATTTCAATTTTTTTATGTGCAATTGTATAATTAGCATGTTTTATCCTAGTAGATCACAATAGAATTGGCATAATAAATATTTTAACCAGATAAATAAATTGATATTGATCGTATGTTATTGCCTCATGTTTTGCTAGATAGTGTGATATCTATGCTTTCTTGATTATCTTTTTCATTCTCAGTTGATATTGGTATAGAATGTAAATCCAGAATTAACTGATAATTGTTTGCATAAAGATAAAGAGGCATGTAAATGAATCTAGTTTCTCTTGTAGTAATTTTATGTTAATAAAAATGGTGTAGAAAACATGTTTAATTATGTTTGATAGATTACTGATTTTGTTACCCAAATTTGGATCCTACGAATAAAAAATCGGTTAATCCAATATGGGTTAACGAACTAGTTATTTGATAAAAGATAATTCCGTGTATGGTTCTGAGTTACCATCTTGCTTGTTTAAGTGCCAAGATTCCATTTGATATGATGTTTGTATTCCTGTTTCTTTTGTTATGGTGTGAGCCTGGAAGACTGTTTTGATATTTGGGTGCATGGAGGCCTACTAGTTGTGGAAACAGTTGACACCTAGAGTGGTGAGATACATCGGTTTATGCATGTGGGTGTCGGGGAGGACACCAGAGATAATTAAATGAATTGGATGTGAATGTTATGATTTTTTCATTTATTATTGGTTGTTTATCTACTTTACATTCCCCACTGCTCAAGGCAGTTGGTTTTTCTTACCCTTCTTCCCAAAGGGGCGAAGACACATGGGGTATGCCATGTAGTTTCCATGTTTAGCTTCTCAAGGGATGATGGGTCTATGCTCTTAATATAAGTAGCAAAGACTCAATGGGTAGTTCATCTACTCACAAGGTAGATCCTCTTGTGTTTAGTAGCGTAGAATGTTTTTCTAGAATACCTGAAATTATGGGAAAGTAATGTTGTAAATAAATAATTTAATAAATGATGTTAACACATGGGGTTTGAGCTTTCTGGAATGCAATGGTGAAGTTACAATTTAAAGGGACATTGTTATATGGGTGTGATGCTAATTAAATATAATCTGGATAATTATAATAGAAAATTATGGTTTCAAGAATTAACTGACGTAAAGTGGAACTGATAAAAAGAGAATGATATAAGGGAATGAATCTCATTAAAACGTCGTGAGCATATAGGATACCTAGTCATAGCTGTGGAAGCTAGGAGTCTGAGGGATATTAGCTTTAGTTGAGTATAAGACTAGGTTATTCCCATAGTGTGGTTGTGAGATATAGTATATTCTATAATTTTTGTGTTTCTATACGCTACTCCACCCTGTTAGTTAGGGAAAATGACACTCTGGGGATTCTGAGCCCTAGGGGTGTTTTCCCTAAAATTCCAGTGGGAGGATGGATGGCTGACTACCCCCTTTGGCCCCTCTCTCTTCTCTTTGTAGTTACTTGTTCTAGTAGGCACAATGTTTTTTTCCCATATATTTGTGTAGAGGGCTGTAATGGATTTTGGTTATTCACACACATATATTCTGGATAATAGTATCCTATGGACTACTATATGTGTAACATGTATAGGTTGTGATGTCTTGAAGATCCTTACTCAGTGTTTGGGTTGTAATGTATTAGGGTATAATACCAAACGTATTATACAAGTTATATGAGATTTGGTGGGTCCTAGAAACTAATTGGTTATTTCTTGCATGTTTGTGGTGGTTTTGTTTCCTGAGGTTCATATTGTGGTGCTTCGCCCAAGTGTCTGCGGGAAAGCCTTTTTGGAGAGAAATGCTTAGGATGTGAGGCATTCGGGAAAAACAGTAAACTAGGGGGGAAGTAGTAGCAGGGTACCCTTGATAATATTTATTATATTATTTACTCTTGAATACGTTTCTTGGTGATATAATCCATGGTGAGGCAAGGAACTCTGTATACATGTTTAAGTGATGAGTTAGATTCACCTGTTTTTCACTATGATTTAGCATTCATTATTTACTTTTTCACAGGAGGCTCTAGGGAGGATCCTACTGAGTATACTGTTATAGTCAACCTAGGTATATATAAACTGTTTTTCAGGTCACTTGGAGGATGATGGATATCAAAGCTAGTTTCTACTAGCATGGGGTTGCAGGAGTTGTTCTGGCTTGTGGTTGCTGCTGTTTTTACTTTCTTTTGGGTTCTTGTAGTTTTCCCCTTACATTTTTCATTGTTTTTCAATACATTACATATGTGAACATGGTTTTTCATTTATATTTCATTCTAGGTTGGAGTTGTTTGGTGTCTATCTTATCTCTCTCTTTCTCACGTGTTGTCTTAGAGGGTAATGCCTTTCATATGTGTGTTTACTATACCCTCGGTGCAAGTCACTATCCTGGGGCCTACTGGTGGTGGGACTTGAGGGTCATTATCTCCCTTCTCCCATTGTTGGCCCAGGAGAGGTACACCTTATGGGCAGGGGTTGTGACATAGTGGTATAAGAGGCTGGGTTGAGGGATACGATGGATTTTGGAGTAAGGCACTGGTGAGGTTGCATGGTTTGGTAGGGAAACCGTGTCAGTCAAGTATATAAATTGATGTAAAAACGAGAGACCGGCTTAGACATTGGCATTTTCGGCCCCCTATGATCTAATTTATGGACCTTTATGTTTATAATGGCTACTAAACAGGGTGATACTAGTTGTAGGGTAGAGACGTAGGAATAGATCGTGCATCATTATTCTTCTTGCCTGTGTTTGAATGGGTAGACCTTGGGATAGGTTAACCTACAATAAATAAATAAAATTAATTAATTAATGACGAGTCAACCATATTCCAATTTTAGTAGCTCTAACTATTTGATATTTAGTAGGTATGGCTCCAAGTCTACATTCTCATTAGGATCGCATAGAAGGCGTCCAGAAGGTTGTGCTAGAAGATCGTCCCCGAGTAGAGGTTGAGGACGACGACAATTGGAGGAGGACACTCTAAGTGTTTCAGAACCGGAGTCTGCAGAAGTATGAGGTCTATATTTCAGATGCAGTCATAGAAGATTGGTTGTAGGAAGTTGAGATAGGATTTAGTTAGATCCGTTCTTGGAAGGAGCACTGGGTGTCCTTGGTTGTGACGATATTGTGTGGACTAGCTAGTAAGTTGTTGTTCTTATTCCATGGGTATCACAAGGAGTAAGTGATCTCATGGGAGGAGTTCTGAGACAAGTTTAAATTCGAGTTTGTTTCCTCGACCGTGAAGGCATCCAGTCATGAGGAGCTTCATACCCTTCAACATCGGAGTTCCAGTTTGGGATAGTTAGAAATCCATATCAAGATCCTTTTACGATTTTCATTGGACCTATTTTTAGATGTGGAGGCCAGGTCATGACATTTCGAAGACTATTTTCATGTAGATATCTAGCTCCAGGTCACCCCATTTATACTGAAGTCATATCTTGAGGTGTTGGCAAGGGTAGAGGTCATCGAGAGGACACTGGTCAGAACAAGATCATCACGAGAGGGGAGTTGTCATGAATTTTTCATTGAGTAGAGTTGTGGTTTAGGGTTCCAAGATTTCAGGGCAGAAGAGATTACGTTCAGCCGGAGGTAGGTCCCAACCCTCCACATCTCGTTTCTCCAAAGGCATCCAATCTCATTCCTATTCTAATGGATCAGGCACTTTATTTTCTTGTGGTTGTTGAAGTCATCAGCAGAAAGTGTTCCCAGCCATTCATAGCATTCATCATGCACTAGGTGTTCCTCTCCAGGTTCCTCCGTGGAGGAAATTCCAGTAAAGGTAGCAACAGCATGTTGCACCAGCTTTAGATCCGCAGAGGGTAGATGGGGCAGGTTGACGACAGCCCTGTGATGCTCCCCGTCCTCAAAGAGAAGAACACAACCATGGTGGTGGACATCATGAGGGTCAGAGAGGTCATGGATGAGGTCGTGGTCAGCTTTAGGCTTTAGCGGTTCCAGCTCTAGGCTGGCCAGATGTCATTAGAGGTACCCTTTTCTTGTTTATTACCTTGGTGTATTCCTTTTTTGATTCAGGAGTGACACACTCCATCATATCATCTATCGTTGTCCATACTTTGGGAATTGAGGATGAGAGGCTTCCAGCTCCCTTGCCATCGACTACACCAGTTTAAGGCTGACTTGACATGTTTGACCTATGTAGAGATTGTGAGCTAGTGCTGGGGAAGCGCCGCTATTGGGGAGATTTCCTATGTTTACGAATACAACCATATAGTGTCATCCTCTCCATGGATTAATTATATTTGGTGAAGGATATCGTGGATTGCTTCAGGAAGAAGGTCATTTTATTCGATGCGGATGGAGTGCCGGTGGGGATTGTTGGTGAGCAAGATCCTTAGATGTGTCATTGGCGGGTTCCATCCTTATCATCCATGACGGCTGAGATGATGTTGATTTTATCATAGGTTCAGTAGTTGGGGTTTCCTAGGGTCTTAAAAGGGTACCCTGATGTCTTTTCAAAAGTGTTTATAGCATTACCCCCTCGACGAGAGTTTGATTTTGGGAACAAGCTACAACTAGGATCATCTCATATCTCAATGTCTCCATATAGAATGTCCCCTTATGATTTACAAGAGCTACGTTTAAAACTTGATGGTTTATTACAGTGTGGTTTTGTTTATCCAATTGTGTCACCATGGAGTGCTCCAGTTATGTTTGTGAAAAAGGATGATGGCAGTTTGCGGTTGTGTGTCGATTATCGTCGCTTGAACAACATGACAATAAATAATCGCTATCCTATTCCATGGATTGATGATTTATTTGATAAACTGAAGGGTGAAAGTTGGTTCTCAATGATCGACTTGCGGTTAGGATAACATCAGATGCATGTGAATGATGAAGATATCCCAAAGACTGCATTTGGTTGTCATCATTGGAATTATGAGTTTGTTGTAATGTCGTTTAGCATGAAAAAATGCTCTAGATGTGTTCATGGGATTGATGAATGATGTGTTCCATGAGTTCCTAGACATGTTCGTTATAGTTTACTTCGTTGACATCCTTGTGTACTCCACATCTAAAAAAGTTAATGCAAAGCATCTACATGCTATTTTGGGAGTTCTTCAACAAAATCCATTGTTTGGGAAGTTGTCAAAGTGTGAGTATTGGGCTCGAGAGGACCTTTTCATGGAGCATGTGGTCTCACAGCAGGGAGTAGCTGTGGATCAATCGAATATAATACCATTTGGGTGTTGGGAAACACTCACGACAGTGTTAGAGGGGCGAAGATTCCTTGGTCTCACAGGATACTATAGGAGGTTCATTGCCAATATCTCTTGAGGTGTGACTCCTCAAAAAACTTTTTCTAGGAAGGATCAGGCATTCATATGGACTGATCAGTGTCAGGATGCTTTCAAGTATCTAAAGGATTGTGAATAAGTGCTCCAGTTATTTATCTTCTAGAAGAGGGAGTCAATATTGATGTTTTTTGCGATGCTTCGCATCTGGGGCTAGGTTGTGTTCTGATGAAGTAGAGATTAGTTTTTTCTTATGGGTCTCGGAGGTTACATACCCATGAACGTAACTATTCCACCCATGATATTGAGTTGAAATCTATAGTGTTTTCTCTAATGTTTTGGATAGATTCCCTCATTGGTGAGAGTTTTGTGGGTTTCACCGATCATAAGAGCCTGAGTTATATTTTATCCCCACATGACTTGAATTTTCGATAGCATTAGTGGACGGAGTTCTTACAAGAATACGACATCAAAAAATCATATACACATAGAAAGGGGAATGTTGTAGCTGATGCATAGAGTCCGATGTCTCGTAGTGATGCGGTGTTTGAATTTGGTTACTCATGGAGAGTAATGGAAGAAATATTAGTATTACATATTTATATAGAAGAATTTGGGGGAAGAGGTTTACTTTTTCAGATGATGGTGCAGTCATCTCTAGTGTAGAATGAGGAAGAGTCCAGGTTGGGGGATCTAGAGGTGGAGGTCTGGAGAGACCGAGTTGTTTATGGCGAGAACCCTAATGGTTGGTCTAAGGATGAAAAACATTGAGTGTTCTATCATTTAAGGATTTTTGTTCCTTTTAAGATGTGTGATATGGTTCTCAATGAGTTCCATAATACTCCTTTAGTGGTGCATCCTAGCATGACAAAGATGGACCAAGCCTTGAGGTGACAGTTTTGGTGGTCTAGGCTAAAGCGTTCAGTTTCAATGTTTGTGTCTCGATTTTTGGTCATCCAGAATGTGAAGGGTGAACAATTTTTACCTAGTGGTCTTCTACAGATGTTAGATATTCCTCCATGGAAGTGGGATGACATCTCAATGGACATTATTACTAGTTTACCCTGAGGTCAGGGAGGACATAATTCTATTTGGGTGGTAGTGGGTCACATAACGAAATCATCCCTCTTCATAGCAATCAAGGAGTCATGCTCAGTGTAATTATTGTTTAGGATGTATCTGGAGGAGGTGGTGAGACTTCATGGAGTTCCAAGAATGATCATTTTGGATCGAGATCCGCGTTTTAACTCTAAGGTGTGGAGAGGTCTGTAGTATGATTTTGGTTCTCAACTATGCCTTAGCACTGCTTTTCATCCTCAAACAAATGGTCAAACAGATCAAACCATCCAGACTCTTGAAGAAATGTTATCCTCTTGTGTTCTAGATTTTGGAGGTTTGTAGATGAGGCACTTACCCTTGGTGGAGTTTGCTTACAATAATATTTTTCACTCCACCATCGGTATAGCGCCGTATGAATCCTTATATGGATGGCCATTCCTTTATCCGTTGTGCAGGATTGGGGTTGGAGAGTCAGCAATTCTCGGATTGGAACTAGTGCATAATACAACAGAGATGGTTCAGTTGATTTGTGAGGGGATGAAGACAATGCAAGATCTTCAGAAATCATAAACCGATCAAAGGAGGAGACAATTAGAGATTGATGTTGGGGATCACGTGTTTCCAATAGTGACTCCCCATTGGGGGAAACGATGGTTTGTTTATGGGAGTAATCTTTATCCCTTGTATGTTAGGCCTTTTGAGGTGATAGGTCATGTATTAGTTGTGGGATATCAAGTAGCACTTCCCCCACAGATGAGTTAGATACATGATGTTTTCCATGTCTCACAGCTCCTTCGTTATCTTTATGATGACTTTAATGTCATTTATTTGAGAGAGATAGATGTTGATGATGATGCGACCTTTGAGGAGCATCCTGTGGAGATCTAAGACCTCAAAGAGAGGGTGTTATTTAGGCGTTCTATTCCCTTGGTTTGAGTCTTGTGGCAAAATGGTGGCATGAAAGAGAGTACCTGGGAACATGAGTCACAAATACGTGCTCAGTACCAAGAGTTGTTTGATATTAAACTCTTTTCATGTATTGATTTAGCCTTTTTGGTTATAGAATATTCATATTTATAACATGGATTTCTTTTTATGCTACTTATGTCTTTCAATCTTTTGAGAGGTATCTCGATGGGTGGTTTTTCAGACACAGTTTCATTTTCTCATTAGGTGTACTTTGAATTCTGGAGGACAAGAATGTTTTGAGAGGTTTCCAATGTAATGGTCTAGACCTCTCTGGTACATTCCTTCGCAAAAATGAGGTGTATGAGGTATTTCGGGAGGTCTAGGTGACTTATCCCCAACACTTTCCCAAATTTCCTTTTTTGTGAATAGTTCCATCAGTGAAAAGTTCCAATGGTAGACCATTGTGAACAGTGCATATGCAACCTTCTGTGAACAGTTTCATCGGTATCCTTATGTGAACAATGCAACAGTGACCTTATGTGAACAGTTCCATCGGTAAACATATGTGAACAGTGTCATTGTTGACATTCTGTGAACATTTTCATCGGTAACCTTATGTGAACAGCGCAATGGTGGCCTTATGTGAACAATGATATCTATGACCTTATGTGAATAATCACATCGGTAACCTTCTATGAATAGTTTCATCGGTAACCTTATGTGAATAGTGAAATGGTGAACATATGTGAACATTGCATCGGTAGCCCTAGGTGAACAGTGCAATGGTGAGATTCCAATGCTGACCTTTTTCCTTTACCAAATTTGAGTCCATGAACAATGCTTCCAGAATGGTGAGGATCCAATGGTGAACTTTTTCCTTTTCCAAATTTTGAGTTCATGAACAGAGTTTCCAAAATGGTGAGCTCCCAACAGTGACCTTTTTCCTTTTCCAAATATTGAGTTCATAAACAGTGTCTCTAGAATGGTGAGGTTCTAACAGTGAGGTTCCAATGATGTCCCTTTTCCTTTTACAAATTTTGAGTTCATCAATAGTGTTTCCATAATGGTGAGGTTCCAATGGTGAACTTTTTCCATTGCCTAATTTTGAGTTCATGAACAATGGTTCTAGAAGGGTGAGGTTCCAACGGTGATGTTTTTCCTCTGCCAAATATTGAGTTCATGAGCATTGTTTCTAGAACAGTATGGTTCCAATGGTGAGGTTCATGAAAAGTGTTTCCAGAATGGTGAGGTTCCAAGTGTGAGGTTCATGAATTTTTTCCCCTTTCCCAAATTTCGAGTTCTTGAACAGTGTTTCTGGCTTCCTATAGTTTGCCCCTTTAACGTTTCCTTTGATGGAAAATGAATTTAAATCTTTGTTTTGATACCTCTAATTCTGATTCAACAGCCATAACTCCAATATTAACATCCCCTAAGGCTCGAGATGTTTTTATGTGGTCAAACCACACGGTTTGGTGAGATCCCCTTTTAATGGAAAACCCAAAGTCTTTTAAACCACTACTCCATTAAATCTTATAAAGGGACGATATATCTTCCTCCCTAGTTCATCCTCTTTGATCTCGGGGCTGAGATGCTTGAACCTCCCATTCCTTCCTGTAGGAGTTGTGCAATGAAACTTTCCTCCTAGGATGTTTTCCGCTTTGTTTTGATGCAACTTAGCAATATCAACAAGTCTTCGATATAAGGTATGATATATCTTCATTATTTTCGGTTCATCTTCTTCTTTATCCTTTCCCTTTTTATTGAATTTTTACCCCCTTGTTCCTAATGGGATTTTCTTCGGTGTTGGCTGATTTGGTGGAGTCCTTGTATCCTTAGCTGGATACAATTGTCATAGGGGAGGCGTTTGTAACCCATTGTATGGATTGATCTCGTATAAAGATTGTCAAGAACTGTTTGAGGTATGGGATATGTTACTTCTCTTTTATTTTATGTCAAATGTAGAGTAACCATGTTTTATACCACTGGATAACAATGGAATTGGCATAATTAATATTTTAATTGGATAAATAATTTGATATCGATCATATTTTATTGCCTCTTTTTCTCATGATACTTTGATATCGATGCTTGCCTACTTATGTTTTCGTTCTAGATTGATATTGGTAAAGAATGTAAAGTTGGAAGTAATTATTTATTGTTTGGCTAAAGATAAAGAGAAATATAAATGAATATTGTTCCTCTTATTGTAATTTGATGTTAAAAAATTTGGTGCAATAAGCCTGCTTAATTATTTTTTATAGATTACTGATTAGGTTTCTTGAGTTGGGAACCTATGAATAATAAATTACTTAATCCAAAATGTATTAAAGAAATGGGTTGTTGATAAAAGAAAATTTCTTATAGGGTTATGAGTTACCCTTTTTCTTATTTAAGGGACTAGAGCCCATTTGATATGATGTTTATTTTCCTACTACTTGTGTTATGGTGTGTTCCTAGATGCTTGTTGTGATATGTGGGGGAATAGAGGCCTACTAGTTGTGGAATCAGTTAACACCTAGAGTGGCGAGATGCATCGATTTATGCATGTGGGTTTCGGGGAGGACACCGAGGATAATGAAATGAATGTGATGTTATTGTTTGGATCATTTATTTTCTTATTGGTTGTTTGATTGCCTTACATTCCCAACTAATCAAGGTAGCTGGTTTTTGTTACCCTTTTTTTTGAAAGGGGTGAAGACACATAGGGTATTCCTTGTGCTTTCCGTGTTTAGCTTCTCAAGGGAGGATGAGTCTATGCTCTTGCTATTGGAAGCAAAGACTCAATGGGTTGTTTAACTACTCACCGGGTTGAGACCCTTTTTTTAGTGGCATTGAATTTTTTTACTAGATTAACTGGGATTATGGGAATGTAATGTTGTAAATAAATAATTGAATAAATGATGTTAACCAATGCAGTTGGAGCTTCTTGTGATGTAATGGTGAAGTTACTGTTTGAAGGGATAGTGGACTTTGGGTGTGATGATAATGAAATATAATGTGGAAATTGATAATGGTTAATTAATGTTTAATGAATTAATTAACGTGAAGTGGAGCTGATAAAAAGGGAATGAAATAATGAAATAATCCTCTTTAAATGGTTGTGTGCTTATAGGATACCTAGTCTTAGAAGTTGCCGCTTGGAGTCCTAGAGATGTTAGCTATAGTTGAGTCTATGACAAGGTTATTCCCATAGCGTGGTTGTGAGATATAGTATATTCTATAATTTTTTCATTTCAATACACTACTCCACCCTATCAGTTAGGGAAACTAACACCCATAGGGATTCTGAGCCCTAGGGGTTGTTTTCCCCAACATTCTGGTGGGAGGATGGATGGATGAATACCCACTTTATCCTCGCTCTCTTCTCTTGGTAGATACTTGTGTTGGTAGGCATAGTGGTTAGTTTTCACCATATATGTGTTTAAAGGGATGTAATGGCTTATGGTTATTTACACACACATATTATGGATGTAGAATCCTATGGACTACTATAATTGTAACGTGTATATGTTGTGATGGATTGAGGATCCTTACTCGGTGTATGGGCTGTAATGGTTTGAGGTATAATACCTAACGTATGATACATGTTATATGATCTGTGATGGCTCCAAAAAACTACATGGTTACATTCATGCAAGGACGTGGTGGTTTTGTTGCAGTAGGTCCTTATTGTGGTGCTTCACCTTGGTGTCTGCGGGCAAGCCTTTTTGGAGGGAGATGCTTATGACATGTGACATTGGGGAAAATAGTCAAACCAGTGGGGAAGTAGTAGATGGGTAACCTTGATAATATTTATTATATTATATATTCTTGTATGTGTTACTTGGTGATATTATCCATGGTGGGGATCAGAACATAGTATACCTGTTTAGGTGACAAGTTAGTTTCAATTGTTGTTCCTTGTGCATTAGCTTGCTTTCAGTGCGTTTTCATGAGAGGCTCTGAGGAGGATCCTATTGAGTATACTATTATACTCACCCTATGTATATATAAATTTCTTTTTACATCACATGGATCAGTTTGGAGATCTAGCTGGTTTCTACTAGCACGGGTTGTAGGAGCTGTTCCGGATTGTGGTTTCTGCAATTTTTACTTTCTTTTTGGTGCTTGTAGTTTTCCCCTTCCATTTGTAGTAGTTTTTCATGACATTACATATGTACACTAGGGTTTTCCTTTATATTACTATTTGAGTTAGAGTTATTTGGTGTTTATCGTATGTCTCTCTTTCTCATGTGATCTCTTAGAGGGTAAAGACTCTCATCTGTGTGTTTACTATACCATCAGTGCTTGTCGCCGACCAGAGGCCTACTAGAGGAGGGACTCGGTGGTCATTATCTCCCTTATCACAATGTCCGCCCTGGAGTGGTACACCTTGTGGGATGGGTTTCATGATAGAATTAATCCAAAAATATTACATAATAGACCCATACATTACATGTGGATGGTTACACTCAGTATCAACTTTTTCCACCAAAGGAAACCCTTTAAACTAAACACGATTTCTTTTTCTTGATAAAAATCTTCATGAATTCTTCTTTTCTCTTAACCATCCTTATACCTTATTTAAAACAATTCAAAACCCGGGATGAGTAAAAAATATCAATAAGGATATAATATACAGAATAAAACCATTAATCCATGAATATTTAAAACCCATGAATTGTTTTTCACAAAATCATACTTCTCATCCATAAAACATAAACTATTTAGATTACATAATGTAATCTTAAAATTCCTAAAAAACATCATTGAAATCATAAAACATAAAGGTAACTTGTGGCTTCCAAATCATACTTACGTTGAATCTTTCACATATAAATATGGAGTAACCTTCATAGTTACGTTTGGAATAACCATCATAGTATATTCGCTAATTATCATAGAAAAAACCTTAATATATACATCTACCATGATACCTAATGTATTAGAGAGATATCATGGGATTACCTACCATTTATCATGGAACAAACTATATACTTATGTAATGGCCATGAAACACAACATAATCATAAAACATTAAACTAGCATGAGGAAAAATATAACATTTCCACATTGCAATCAATTTTCATCTTTACAAGCCACATACTCATAAATAAAAACACGTTATTTTAAAATAAACTAGTAAAAATTTAAATTAAACTTCAATACATAATTGTGACATAAAATTATGAAATTCCATTAATGAAATATATGTTAAATAAAGAATTCCATGTTACTAAAATAATCAATCCAATTTTAAGACACATTTATAACATTTAAAATATATAATTTTTAAAAAAAGTGTCTCATTCCACTATGAAACACATAAAAGAATTAAAATTTTAAAACATTAAAAACCATATTAATAAATCCAAAAAACCATTTTGAAAACATTTTCATTAATGAGAATGATTTAGAATAATAAAACTTTAGAACCTTTGAAATGATGTTTTAGTTAAATAGTCTCGTAACACTTGAGAAATAGATGAATAAAAATAATAAAATAATAACAAAAAAAGAAACGTTAAATATAATGATAATATTGAAGTTCATGATATAAAATATTAAAATTGTTGCATATAGACCAGATAGAATAATAAAGGTACACAATATCAAGATATTTCTCAATGTAAGGAGATTAAGATGTAGTACCTTACAAAGATCGGGTCATTCGATTCATGAAAAATCTATGAAATAAACATGTTTGAAAAATATAAATACACCAAATATAATTGGATATTAATTGAAAAACAATTAGAAGTTATTAGATCATATTTTTTAAAATACAAAACCAATGACATGGATATATATCTCATTGAATGGATATTGAATTAAGATTTCCCTTACAAAGAACACTTTGTTAATAATATAGATCGATTATGTGTATTCAAAATAAAAAAACAAAAATAAAGTATAAATACAATATAATATATCAAATTTTATTTCTCACTTAATCACAGAACAACATAATCATGATGTATATGATTAACCCAAATAATTGTAATTGGGTTAAGAGGATACCTTTCCGTGAGTATGACTCTTCATGTAAAATCATTATTTTCCAGACTAACAAACATAGGTTGATTTCTAATTTCATGAGAATAAATTTCATGTTTATTATTCACTTTATATCACTTATTTACATGTGATTAAAAATTAATAATTATTTAAATTCATATCGGTTGTTTTGCCGATATTTGGTACTGGAGTCGAAAATGAACTTGTTTTGATTTAAATTGTCCATGTGGTCAAAATACCATCATCTTCAAAATATTATTAATGATTTAAATGTAATATATATCTAGTATATATATATTTATAATATCCATTATATTTGTAGATAATAAATTAAAATCACCATTTATGGAGATGGTAGGCCATATGTACGCAAGAACACTACTTTCATTTTAATGTCATATTAAAATAATATTAATAAAATGATATAAATGTATATTATAAAATCTATATTATATTAATTTCATATATGTATCATATTATTAATAAAAATATCCATTATATGTTCCATGTATATCATTAATGAATCATATCACATTGAAGGGGTGGTAGTCCACACTTCGTCTAATAAAATTATTGTATTTACACATTATGGAAAGAATAAAATTATTTTTTAAATAAAAAATTTCATAATAATAAATAAAAAATAAATTTAATATAATTCATATGTAAATGAAGTGACATCATAATTTCCACCATGATAGGAGGTAGGAGAAAATTGAACAATCATTGTTGGATGAGGTAGTAGTTCGTCGTACATAGAAACAATATGATATATCTACATTAGATAGAGGTTGCATTAGATGGAGGTGTGTGAAATTGTGGGATAAAACCATAGAATAATAACATCCTTGTATATTTAGAAGTCATATTTTTTTATAAAATAGTGTAATAAAAATATATTAGAGGTGGAGAAGGAAAATAAAGGAAGAGATATTGAGAGAATATGTTACCTCAAAATTGGGTAACTCATTTTGATTTGAGCCAAAAGGCTTCTATGAGATTCTTTATGACTAATTTAATTCTTCTAGTGGTAATGGAGGGATGTTGGGAGCTTATTGGAGTGGAATTTGGATGATCCAATGGTCTTGAGAGTTGTTAGTAAGTGGGTAAAGTTGGTGGACTTGTATAAGATGGAGGAGGGGAACTTTATGAATGTTTTGAAATATTATGTTATTATGAATTTATTTTAGAATTATAATAGTTAAAAATTGATAAATTTAGAGTATAATATGATGATGGGTTTATATCATCTCAACTAAAGAGTTTTAAAGAAATTTACATCACAAAATAAACCTTATCATTTAAATTTAACCATCAATTAAAAACATTCACTCTTACCTTGTCTTCTTGTATTTTCATAATATACGGTAAATATAGTTTCTATACAATAACAATTGAACCACAAGTGGATCATTCGTGAAATTTTTAACATTATATAAGTCATTTGGTATAATATTAGATTTTTAGGACTATTATATCATTTAATAAAATAGTATTTATTTTAAGAACTCATTTATGTCAATTCTAACACTATTTAGTAGTTAATTTTTCCTAAAGTCATAAAAAATTGATTCATTCAATCCAAAGGAAATAAATCAACACTAAAATGCCAATGTAATCAGAAAAATTAGTGGATGATAGTGAAATTTTCAAATTACATTAATTTTAATTTTTATAATATAATTTATTCGAATATTTCATTAATATGGTAACCACTGTATCATTATAGTATCATAAATAAATTAATTTATTTAATGTCTAAAAATTTAAAATAAAATACCATGATATAGGAAATATTTTTATATTTCAAATTACTTTTTATATTCAATGCTATCAATTATATATCCCTATATTAAAATTGTTCTGGTAAAAAAATACATTTTTATGTTATATTTCACTTTACATTAAATTAAATATTACAAAAGGTAATTGTCACACCCAACTGGCTCCATGGGTTCCTAAAATCGACCTGAGGATGCCCGTGGTTGGCCATATATCATCCAATAATATTATTACATGTGTTAGGGTAGTTTTATATTATAAAATTATTATTATATTATTATTTACCCATATTTATCTTATTTACACTTTAACCATAGTAAATAAAAAAAATAGCTGGAGTTGCGATTCATAATGCCCAAAAAAATAACCTGTTTAAAAATTTTGGACCATTTGATTCCAAATATGAAATCCATTTTTCCAAATTCAAAACTCTGAAGATTCATTAATTAATTTAAAATTACTTCTCATTGTCAAAACCAGATAGTGGGTTTTTAAGAAGTAAAAAACATCAAAATATTGACATGGGTTTATGTCCAATTTAAATATGAATTTATATCCAATGACCATAATTATATTAAATGATAAAAATTTAATTTATTTACACTTTAAAACCAATTAAAATTATGAACTAACTGTATAAATAAATTATATAAAAAGGTAGTTTTGAATTAAAATACACTATTTTCAATATTCATGAAATTATGGATTTATCATAAAAACAAATATTTTTAAAAAAGTAACTTTTCCCACTTATAAATAATAAGTTTATTTTATCAAATAGAACACATAAAAGTGAAAAAATATATTTTTAATAGGGGTTCACCATCAAAAGGCTGTAAAACAACATTTTAAAAAAATATTAGAGTATTTAATGCATAAAATTAGAATCATTCTCACTTTAAGCCACTAAAATTTACTACATAAATGTAAAAAAAATAAAAAAATACTTTAAATAATAATATAGTTAATTATTTTTTTTCTAACCAATACAACATCTAGGTGGTAACTATTATTTAAATTAATAATATTATAGTTGTATTATTTTTTTATATAACTCAGTGTTGTTTGCAACTTTAGATTTCGATCAAACCCGTTGTTATGTGTCACGTACTCCATCATACATTGTGTACAATTTAAACTAAAATTAATAGTAAAATAAAAAATATTAATAGATATGAAATGTATTATTAAATATATACCTGAGATGTTACATCATTCAATACATTTGGAAATTATGTCCACAGAAATTTAAAATTGGGATCTGAGACTTCATTGAAAATCCCACATCAGAAAAAGATTCAATAAATCAATCACTTTAAAAGAAATAAAAATAATTATAATGGTCACCTAGGATAATAGATTCTAGGATTCCATGTAGGAAACATGGTTATGGAAGAAAAAATAACCATATTATTCTTTTGGAGAGTAAAATAATACATTATCAAGAGAATGTAAACAACCAAAAAACAAAAAAATTGTGATGGGTTAAATGTTATTTGATTTCCCAATAGGAAAATTAAATTAATTGTTAAATATCCTTTTCATAATGTTGAGGAATAAATTTATGAGTTTGACTAAAAACATAAGGAAACATACTTTCTTATCACATATAGTTTTATCCATTAATAAATATCTACTAAAAAATCATCTTCTTTTCTAAATATAAGTATTGATGATGACTTGGTCACAAAAGAAGCACTATAATCAACTTCTATAGAATCACATGATCCAAAAAAATTAACTATATATTTTTTTATCTTTATAAAATAACCAAAACTAAAAATGGTTAGTACAAGATCACATAATCCCCAAAAAGAATAATACTTTATAAGGATAATGAATACTTGTAAACTCTAAATTTAAATAGTAATACCCAAGTTCTATATATACCATTCCACAGAATAATATCCTTAAAATTCCTCATAATAATCCAAACTATGATTAAAACCCAAAATTTTAAGGGATTTGATCACATAGTCTTCCATAATAAATCCTTACATTTATCTCCAAATAACATGGACTAATCGTAAAGTCTCATACATAAAATTAATTAACATAATCACATGTTCTCCATGATAGGTTAATCATTTCCATTAATAACCCAAATCCACATAAGTTTAAAAAAAATATTCTTCCATATTAAAATTCAACCATTATTCAGCAAATTAAATCCCCTACTATTATTTTTATCTTAGGCATAGAGTGTTCCCAAAATAGTGAATATCTTATAAAATTACATTTATAACTTAATAACCAAATCATTCTCCTATATTAAGGATGTACATTTAGAAATATTTACATTATCAAACTCATCTTATTGTTAGTCCATAAAATCATGTAACTAAAAATAATAAGTTATACTGACTAGGGATATTACATGGGTCAGTGGTAGGCGATAAATCACAGTCGCACTTCGGTTGTTAGTTCAATTCCAGTATCATTTTCTGAATGAATTGGTTACCACATAGTCTGTGTGTTTTCCTTCTAAAAAAGTTTTATAATATAATATTACCACAATGAGTTAAAATCATAAAAAATAAGCATAACATATTTAAACCTTTAATTTTATCTCATACATCACATTTTTCATCACAAAAATTAATAACCCATAAGTTCCTCAAAGATGAATGCCACAAAAAATACCATTTGTCATCTTAATATTTCTGATCATAATCCCTAAAAAGGGGTTTCTAATTTAATTTATCTTATGATATACCATAAAATTATAAACCCATGATGATATCCCTAAACCTTAACAAAACATCCTAATATCCAAAGTTGTCTACATCATCATCTAATACCAACATTAAAGCTCTAACCTTAAACATAAATTTATCATGAGTTAAGTCAATAATTTTACATTAATTCAAAACCATGGTCACATCAGGATTAGAGTTTTATAGAATTATGCCATAACTACTATATAAGATTGTAACACCCGAGACTTTTATGAGAAATATTTTTTTTATGTTATATAAATCATCAAAGAAATCTTTCAATACACACAACACTAGCTTGGCTTTCTTTACATGCAACCGCGGCCTTCCTCAATAGCTTGCGTCGTACGAAATAACGAGTTTCACTAAAGAACGATATGCTATTAAAATATTATTAAAACTAGCCATTATGAATAGTAATAACCACTTTTTGAAATTTTGTAAATTTTATTTTTCAAAATGGACTTCATTTTTGGATTCGGAATATCGAAATTAGCCTAAGGTGAAATTTTGGTATTTTTCCGGAAATATTCAATTTTTGATGAATAGTGAAAACACTGGATTACTATTTAAAAACCGAATTTTTAATTAAATAATTATTTATTTTATTTAAATTTATTTTAGGTCAAAATTGATACATAATACCTGTATAAGTTCAATGCAATTCATTTGAGTCATTTTATAATAATTTTAGATATATAAAAATTTTATTGAACTTTTCACCGTTTTTTACCAACCTCCTAGGAGAATTTGCAAATTTACATAAAACTTAATTTTACCGCTTCTGTGAGTGGAATTTCAAAACTCCGATAGACAGGGTTGATGTCAGTAAATAAAATTTGGTTCAATGAGATGAAAATAATTTTTGGTGAATAGTAACTTTTTACTTTTTTTACCACAGTTAAAAGTAAATAGGATAATTAAGGGTAAAAATGATATTATTATTACCCTAGCACATGTCCTAATTCTATTGGATAAGTGTAACTCGACCAGAAACAACCTTAGGAATAAAATATGACCATTTATGCCCACTTGGATTAGATTAGGACATTTAATACTAATTTACTTAAAGAAGGGTTAAAATAGTTAAAATCAATGTTTAATAAGTAAATAATATTTAATGTAGGTTTATACATAAGATAAATTCTACTATAAATATTCATTATAAATCTAAAAATATTTCCAACATAATGGTATTTTATTTGTAATTTTTAGACAATAAATAATTTAATTTATTTACGACACAATGATGATGGAGTAATTATCTTATTAATGAAATATTGACATAATTGATGTTATAAATACACAAATAAATGTAATTTGAGACTTTTTCTGAATTAAAATAATTTTTTAGGTTAATATGACATGTTATTATTGATTTGATTAACTTTTTTAGAACTAATCATTCTGTTATGACTTTCACAAAAATCAATTACCAAATAGTGTCAAAATTGACATAAAATAGTTTTTAAAAAAAAATATTATATTATTAATTGTTATTATATTCCTAAAAATATATAGTTCGAAATAATGACTTAGATAAAGTTATATATATTAATAATAAACTACTTGGGGGTCTCTTGGATGTATATGGTACGTTTATTAACTATATAATATAAAAATACAATGTGACATGGTAAATGTCAATCTGATTAACTAAGAGTTAAAACTAAAAGATAACGTTAATAAAATGGCCTAAACTTGTCTAAATTATATTGGATGAGAGGATTTAGATCCATCACCACCTTATCTTTTAAATAAATAAGTTTTCAGCTATTAAAAACCGAAAATGGCTTTATAATAAAATAATATTTTTAGTTCTTCCAAAGGTGCCCCTCTCCTCCCTTATAAAAGGGCACCTCCTCCCTCTCTTCCTCACTCCAATTTGAGCGTTCAAGCTCGGCCAACCCCTGCCACGTTCTACTCTTCACTTCCCTAGAGACATCCTAGAGGTCCTTGTATTCTTCAAAGACGTATTTTAGTTCCCTAAAAGGAGGTCTCAAAGAAGCGCTTCAAAGAAGAGGTAATGTCCTTTACCGATTCTTTCAAATTTATTTCTTCTTCCACTTATTCTTCTTTAGTTGTTTCATTATGAAGTAATAAAATCAGTATCACTCATATAATGATATGTTATTATAAGTATTAAACAACCTTATTTCACCATCTATCCATCCTATGGAAAATGAAATCACTGCACGTGCGTATGTACGGAATACCGTCTCCACACCGTGGTGTAAACTATTTTCCACCACCACCTTACTTGGATGGGTATAATGGTGTAAATAATGACTATATATGATTATTGTAAAGTTATATTGGTTATAAAATAGTATACATACACTCCAATACAATTCCATGATCATGGGAACGATATCATCGCTCGTGCGTACGTACGGAATATCGTCTCCACGATGTGATGCGACTCATTCTACATGATATTCATTGAATAATGATTATATAAATGAATTGAATTAATTAATATGATATATATTACACTAATATAATTATTTAAATGGGGTATCTATAACCAAAAATGAAAAATAGGAATTTAGTCGACAAAACATGCATAAGAACAAAAAGTAATAAACACCCAAATAACAAGTAGTAATGAAATATTACTAATACGAAGCTAAGAATATGACCATATATTATATCATAAAAATACCTATAATTTTGGAATAAGTCAATAACATTATTTAAATCATTATACAGGAGGTTCGGACACATACGAATCAAATCGGACCTAATGTAAGGGACAATCTCGCAATCTCAATTTTTATTCGAGATTGGTTATACTTCAGAATTTACTGGGAAATATTTATCATCCACATCCATGTTTCCTCAATAAGTAATACTATTTATATCCTCCTACAATTTTCTAAATCCAATTTTTCCCTTCGGTGAGTTTTTAATAAAAGATATGAATGGAATCTTTTGTCTTTTTTCGTACGAGGTACTTTTTGACTTTTCCGACAAAAGTACGAGAAGAATGTTTTTTTAAGTTATACGGCATGAATGGATTTTTAAAACATTATTTCCAAGAATAATAATTTACAAGTTTTCATGTTTATTTATAATCAACTTATTTTAGATTAAAATTGTATGATATGTTAAGAAAGGAAAGATGTTTATGAAGTAGAAAGGATATTTTCCTCAAGAATGGAGTTCAAGTGTTTTATCAAAATTATTTTCCATCTAAGATAATATAGGGTTCTGTTTATATCCCTATTATTACATTTATTTGACTATTTTGTGATGGAGTTTCTATCCCTATTATTACATTTATTTGACTATGTTGTGATGGAAAATATTTTTATGAATTCCTTTATCTTATATGAATTGTTTTATGATGTCACGATGCTTAAGATTCCCATTTTTATTACATGGGTTATGCTATGATGTATGGTTTATGATTTTGTGGAACACATAATAATGGTACCATTATAAGATGGGTGGGACCTATATCTACTTCCAATGAATTGGGTAAAGATTTTATATCTCATGAGATAGACATGGCTGGAACGACAGGTTAAACCGGTTTAGTGAAACAGGACTGAAACGAGGAGTGAACTCGGTTCAGATATGGAATTTGTCCACCAAGATAGTCTTGGCAATGAGTCGTGACTAATAATAAATGATTCTCTTTGATTATGTGTGTATGACACACAGTTTCATGTTTTATGTTATGATTATAGAGATTTCATTTCACTGCTATGATTTATCCCATGTTATGAAATTATGATCTCTTTTGCAGGTTAAGAATTCCAAAAGTTATGTTCTTATGTATATGATGTGATTGATATTTATTTTTCTTACCCTTAATGAGAAATTGAGATCACCCTTTGTATGTTTTATTTCCACAGGACATGAATAATGTTTTTAAGTCGGATATGCCAAAAAGGGACTCTAGATATGATTAAATGAATGGGAGGCAAAGTAGATGATTTATGAACCAGTTGTTTATGTTTCCCAGCATCTAAATACTCTATACCTATACGGTCCTTTCCTAGTTTTTTTATATTTTGTAATAAGTGTGCCTCAATTTTGAAGTAATAACCATGTATGTAAAGTATGGGTCGTTATAGTTGCTATCAGAGGAAAGGTATAGTCATCCTTTGGAAACTAGGATGTGAAAGCCTTGGTAAGAACCCTAAGAATAAGTCTAATCATAGAACACGATCTTAGTGTTTTAAAAATGGCCATGAACAACCTATGATAAGACCTTAAGTGTGAAATTTTATTCTTGATTATGTGGTTTTCCTATTATAATTAGTGTTTCTCACACTTTTCTTCTTGGTTTTAGTCAATGGATGGAACTCGAAGGATTTGTGTTAATGCGGAATGCGACAGGCAATGCAATGACTGTCCTCTTGAGTGACCAAACGTTATGGGAGCTAGAATGAAAAAAAAATTATCCATGCTCACACAACATTCTCAAGAAATGAATCATGCAAGACTTCCAAACGAGCAAAGGAAGGAGCAACATTCTATTGAATCCTTCATGAGGCAGCGTCCACCTTCATTCAGTGGGTCTACTGATCCATTAGTTGCTGAAAAATGGATTAGTACTACTAAAAAGGTATTTTCAGTTCTTCAATGCTCTGAACATGATAAAGTCATCCTAGTAGTGTATCGTTTGGAAGGATATGCTGATCAATGGAGGAATCTTATTAAGAATACGAGGCAAAGGGATGAAATTGAGTCCATGGAATGGGACGAGTTCAAGAACTTATTTTTCAATAAGTACTTCCCTCATATTCTCCGAACAAAGATGTAGAAATAATTTCTTGAACTAAAGCAAAAAGATGATGAATCTATTGGTACCTATGAAGCAAATTTTACAAGACTTGCAAGGTACACTTCTGGTATTATTATCCAACCTGAGAGTAAGATTGATTGATTATTTAGTGGCTTAAAATTAAGTCTTCGAAGGGCCTTATTCATAAGGGACTTCAATAGCTACGAGGAAATCATTTGATGTTCTCTCAAAGTTGAGATGGAGATTGGAGTAACCCGTCAGTCATATGGGTTTAATAAGAAGAGGAAAATGGAATTCAAAGGAAAATATAAAGAGCACACTAAAAAAAAGATGAGCTTTACCTTGTGCTCAAATTGTGGAAAGAAACATGGAGGGAGTTGTCTTAATGGGACAAGTAAATGATTCAAATATGGAAAGGAAGGTCATCAGGCATTTGAATGCTGTAATGATGTGAAGAAGATGTCTAGTGATGTGAACAATGAAAAGAGTACATAGAGAGCACCTCTTACACTTCAATGTTAAAAATTAATGGATATGGGGCATTATGCCAATCAATGCCCAAATCCAAGGGTTGATGATGATGATCGATGTCAACCAACTCTTAAGGCTAAAGACAAAGGAAATTCACATGCAATTTCTATCAACGATGTGGAGTACGATAACTAAGTGGTTAAAGCTATACATACTATCCACACTGAAGTAGAAAATTTTTTATTTGATTATGGATCCACCCACTCTTTTATTTCTGAATAATTTTATGAGGGTATCACCGTATTACCTCAATAATTAGATGTTGATTTAGCTCTGACAACCCCTAATGGCACAACAGTCAAATCAAAAGTTTATAATTCTTCTCGGATTGAAGTTTGTGAGAAAGTGCATCCGGAAAATCTTGTGATCCTTCCTATAGTGAAATTTGATGTGATTCATGGCATGGATTGTCTCTCTTTATATGGAGATCATATAAATTTCCAAAGAAGGGAAATCACATTTCATATTCCAGATCAATATATGATCGTCTATCGATGCAAGGATGAACATAACCTTCAAGTAGAAATTTCTTCCATCTTATGGGTCTTGATTCCACTAAATAAAGGTTATTTATCTCAACTGGTTGGTGAGAAACTCTTGATTAACAATATTCCCATTGTACGGTAGTTTAATGATGTCTTTCCGGAGGAATTGTCAGGTCTTCCACCAAATCATGATGTTGAGTTTTCAATAGAACTCGTACCGGGTGCTTTACCTATTTCAAAGACACCTTATAGAATGACCCCAATTAAGTTGCAGGAATTGAAGAAGAAACTCCAAGAGAATCTTGATAAGGGATTCATACACCCTAGTGCATCACCTTGGGGAGCACCTGTTCTGTTTGTTAAGAAGAAAGATGGATCAGTGAGACTCTGCATTGACTATCGAGAACTTAACAAGATCACGATCAAGAACAAATATCCTCTCCCATGCATTGACGACTTATTTGACCAACTACGTGGAGCTCAATACTTTTCCAAGATTGATCTTCGTTTAGGGTATCATCAATTAAGGGTCAAAATGGAGGATATACCAAGGACGGATTTTCGTACAAGGTATGGACACTGTGAATTTATAGTGATGCCATTTGGTCTTTCTAATGCCCCTGCTATCTTCATGGATCTAATGAATAGAGTCTTTAGAGACTATCTTGATCAGTTTGTTGTAGACTTAATAGATGATATTCATGTATATTCAAATAGCAAGGAAGAACATGAAGATCACTTGAGAATTATATTAAAGACCCTAAGAAAGGATAAGCTTTATGACAAATTTACCAATTGTGAATTTTGGCTTCAAAAAGTTTCATTTTGGGTCACATAATCTCAAAAGAGTGGATATCTGTGGATCCAGCAAAAATAGAGGTTATCGAAAGATGGTCGAGACCAACATCAGTAACTGAGATCCGAAGTTTTCTTGGTTTGGCTGGATATTATCGACGTTTTGTGAAATATTTCTCATGATTATCTAATCCACTCACCAAGTTGACTCAGAAAGGAGTTATGTTTGTTTGGACGGAGGAATGTGAAGAGAATTTCACGGAGTTGAAAATAAGGTTATCCAGTGCACCTGTGCTCACACTGCCTTGTAGTGGAGAAAGGTTTGTGATCTACAGTGATCCATCCATGAAGGGATTGGGGTGTGTTCTTATGCAAAATGATATGGTGATAGCTTATGCCTCATGAAAATTGAAAATACATGAGCAAAATTACCCAACTCATGATTTGGAGTTAGTTGTGGTAATATTTTCATTAAAGATTTGGAGGCATTAACTTTAGGGAGAAATGTGTGAAATTTATACTGATCATAAAAGTTTAAAGTATATTTTCACACAAAAGGAGGTGAATATGCGCCAAAGAAGATGGTTGGATCTGATTAAGGACTAAGAATGCTCAATCCATTACCACCCTGGGAAAGAAAACATGGTGGCAGATGCATTAAGTCGACAAGACCATGCCAGTTTATCCATGATGAGGATAACAAAAGATCCAATATTTATGGATTTACAAAGGATCGATCTTGGAATTATAATGGAAGGGGAAAATCTTATCTTTCTCAAATGAATGTTAAACCATCTATACATGTGAAGATTAAAGAGGCACATAAAGAAGATGTAGAGTTACAAAAGAATGTGAGAAATGTTCCTGAATTCAACCTTGATTGTGATGGGATAATAAAGTTCAGGAATTGGGTTTGTGTTCCTCCCATCCCCAAATTAAAGGAGATGTTGGATGAGGCTCATAGTTCTTAATTATCTATTAATCCTGGAAGCACGAAGATGTATAGGGACCTAAAAGAGTACTTCTGGTGGGATGGAATGAAAAGAGATGTTGCTGAATATGTCTCTCGATGTTTCGTTTGTCAGCAAGTTAAAGCTGAGAGACAGAAGTCTAAGGGAATGTTACAACCATTACCCATACCTGAATGGAAATGGGAAATCATCACTATGGACTTTGTCACCGAACTTCCTAAAACATCCAAATGTAATAATGCTATATGGGTCATAGTTTATCTTCTTACAAAGTCTGCACACTTCATTACATTTAGAGAGGATTTATCTCTGGATCAGCTTACCAAGATATATGTAAAGGAAGTGATAAGATTGCATGGAGTTCCACTTTCAATTATATCTAATCGGGATCTGAGGTTTACCTCAGAGTTCTGGAGAAGTCTTCAGCATACTATGGATACATAGTTGAGTTTCAGAAATACTTATCATCCTCAGACATACGGTCAGTCTGAGAGAACAATTCAAACTCTAGAAGATATGTTGAGAGCGTGCTCTATGGATTTCAAAGGTGGTTGGGATCAACACCTACCTTTGGTGTAATTTTCTTATAATAATAGCTTTCACTCCAGTATTCAGATGGCTCCTTATGAAGCTCTCTATGGAAAGAAATGCAGGACTCCAACTTGTTGGGATGATGTTGGGAAAAGAAAGCTATTAGGACCTGATATTGTTTATTAGATGGCAGAAAAGGTCCAATATATTCAACAACACATAAGAGCATCTCAGAGTCGATAGAAAAGTTATGCCGACAACCGAAGAAAAGACCTAGAGTTTGAAGTGGGAGATAAAGTGTTCTTACGAATATCTCCCTGGTAGAGGGTCATGAGATTTGGAAAGAAGGGGAAGTTGAGCCCTATATATATCGGTCCTTTCGAAATAATGGATCGTGTTGGGAAGGTAGCTTACAGATTGGCGCTTCCACTGAATCTCTCTCAAGTTCACGATGTGTTCCATGTATCTATCCTGAGAAATTACATACCTGATCCGTCAAATGTACTCAGCTCAGAAGTTGTAACGCTGGAACAAGATCTTTCTTATGAAGAACAGCCAATAGAGATTCTCGATTGTAGTGAAAAAGTCTTATGGAACAAGACCTCTCTCTTTGTGAATGTTTAATAGAGGAACCACCAATTAGAAGAAGCTACATGGGAGCTTGAGGATATGATGAGGGATAGGTATCCTCATCTGTTTGTTACAAGTGACGAATTTCGAGGGCGAAATTCATTTTAAGGGGGGTAGAATATAACACCCGAGACTTTTATGAGAAATATTTTGTTTTTATGTTATATAAATCATCCATGGAATATTTCACTACACACAACACTAACTTGTCTTACTTTACACGCAACCGTGACCTTCCTCAATAGCTTGCGTCGTATGCAATACTGAGGTTCACAAAACAACGATATGCTTTTAAAATACTATTAAAACTAGCCGTTATGAATATTAATAACCTCTTTTTAAAATTTTGTAAATTTTATTTTTCAAATTTGACTTCATTTTTGTATTTGGAATATCGAAATTAGCCATAGGTGAAATTTTGGTATTTTTCTGGAAACTTTCAATTTTTGATGAATAGTGAAAACACTGGATTACTATTTAAAAACCGAATTTTTATTTAAATAATTATTTATTTTATTTAAATTTATTTTAGGTTAAAATTGATACATAATACCTATATAAGTTAAATTCAATTCATTGGAGTCATTTTATAATAATATTAGATATATAAAAATTTTATTGAACTTTTCACCGTCTTTTACCCACCTCCTATGAGAATTTGCAAATTTACATGAAACATAATTTTACTGCTTCTGTGAGTGGAATTTCAAAAATCCGAGAGACACGGTTGATGGATGTAAGTAAAATGTGGTTTAATGAGATGAAAATAATTTATTGTGAATTGTAACTTTTTACTTTTTTTTACCATGGTTAAAAGTAAATTGGATAATTAAGGGTAAAATGATATTATTATTATTACCCTAACACATGTCCTATTTCTATTGGATAAGTTTAATTCGACCAAAAACAACCTTAGGAATAAAATATGACCATTTAGGCCCACTTGGATTAGATTAGGACATTTAATACTAATTTATTTAAAGAAGGGTTAAAATTGTTAAAATCAATGTTTAATAAGTAAATCATTTTTAATAGAGGGTTATACATAAAATAAATTCGACTATAAATAATAATTAGAAAGATAAAATGATTTCACACAAAATTTTAATTTATTTGTAATTTTTAGAGAATAAATAATTTAATTTATTTATGTCACAATGATGATGCTGTAATTATCTTATTAATCAAATATTGACATAATTGATTTCATAATTACCCAAATAAATGTAATTTGAGACTTTTTATGAATTCAAATAATATTCTATGTTAATATGACATGTTATTATTGATTTAAGTAACCTTTTTAGAAATAATCATTCTGTTATGATTTTCAAAAAAATCAATTACCAATGAGTGTCAAAATTGACATAAAATATTTTTTAAAACAAATATTATATTATTAATTTTTATTTTATTCCTAAAAATATATGGTTCGGCCAAATAACTTAGATAAGGTTATATATATTAATAATAAACAAATTGGGGGTTTCTTTGATGTATATGGTATATTTATTAACTATATAATATAAAAATACAAAGTGACATGGTAAATGTCAATCTAATTAACTAAGAGTTAAAACTAAACGATAAGGTTAATATAATGGTCTAAACTGGTCTAAATTCTATTGGATGAGAGGATTTAGACCCATCCCCACCTTATCTTCGAAAAAAAATCAGTTTGTAGCTATTAAAAACCGAATATGGCATTATAATAAAATAATATTTTTAGTTATTCCAAAGGTGCCCCTCTCCTCCCTTATAAAAGGGAACCTCCTCCCTCTCTTCCTCACACCACTTTGAGCCTTCAAGCTCGGCCAACGCCTGCCAATTTCTCCTCTCCACTTCCCTAGAGACATCCTAGAGGTCATGTTTTTCTTCAAAGACCAATTTTAGTGCCCCAAAAAGAGGTCTCAAAGAAGCGCTTCAAAGAAGAGGTAATGTCCGTTACTGATTCTTTCAACATTATTTATTCTTCCACTTCTTCTTCTTTAGTAGTTTCATTATGAATTAATAAAATCAGTATAAATAATATACTGATATGTTATTATAAGTATTAATCAACCCAATTTCAGCATCTATCCGTCCTACGGAAAATGAAATCACCGCGCGTGCGTACGTACGGAATACCGTCTCCACGCCGTGGTGTAAACTATTTTCCACCACCACCTTACTTGGATGGGTATAATTGTGTAAATAATGACTATATATGATTATTGTAAATTGATATTGATTCTGAAATAGTATACATACACTCCAATACAATTCCACGATCATGGGAACGATATCATCGCTCGTGCGTATGTACGGAATATCGTCTCCACGATGTGATGCGACTCGTTCTACATGATCTTCATTGCATAATGATTATATAAATGAATTGAATGAATGAATATGATATATATTACACTAATACCATTCTGGAAATGAGGTATCTATAACCTAAAAAGAAAAATAAGAATTTATTCGACAAAACACGCATAAGAATAAAAAGTAATAAACACCCGAATAACAAGTACTAATGAAATAATACTAATAAGAAGCTAGTAATATGACCATATATGATATAATAAAAATACTTATGATTCTGGAATAAGTAAATAACAGTATTTAAATCATTATACAGGAGGTTTGGACACTTACGAAGCAAATCAGACCTAAGGTAAGGGAAAATCTCGCAATCTCAATCTTTATTCGAGATTGTTTATAATTCAGAATTTACTGGGAAATATTTCTCATCCACATCCATGTTTCCTCAATATGTAATATTATTTATATCCTCCAAAAATTATTTAAATCCAATTTTACCCTTCGGTGAGTTTTTAGTAAAATATATGAAAGGAATCTTTTGTCGTTTTTCGTACGAGGTACTTTTTGACTTTTTCGACAAAAGTATGAGAAGAATTTTTTTTAACTTATATGGCATGAATGGATTTTTAAAACATTATTTCCAAGAATCATCCTTTAAAAGTTTTCAAGTTTATTTTTAATCAACTTCTTTTAGTTTAAAATTTTATGAGATGTTAAGAAATGAAAAATGTTTTTGAAGTAGAAAAGATATTTTCCTCAAGAATGGAGTTCAAGTGTTTTATCAAAATTATTTTCCATCTAAGATAATATAGGGTTCTATTTCTATCCCTATTCTTACATTAATTTGACTATTTTGTGATGGATTTTATATCCCTATTATTACATTTATTTGACTATGTTGTGATGGAAATATTTTTATGAATTCCTTTATCTTATATGAATTGTTTTATGATGTCACGATGTTTAAGATTCCCATTTTTATTACATTGGTTATGCTATGATGTATGGTTTATGATTTTGTGGCACACATAAGAATGGTATCATTATGAGATGGGTGGGACCTATATCTCCCTCCAATTCATTGGGTAATGATTTTATATCTCATGAGATAGACATGGCTGGAACGGCAGGTTAAACTGGTTCAGTGAAACAGGATTGAAACGAGGAGTGAACTCGGTTCAGAAATTGGCTTTGTCCACTAAGATAGTCTTGTCATTGAGTATTGACTAATAAGAAATGACTATATATGATTAGTTGTGTATTCCACAAAGTTTCATGTTTTATGTTATGATTATAGGGATTACATTTCACTACTATGATTTATCCCATGTTATGAAATTATGATCGCTTTTGCAGGTTAAGGTTTCCAAAAGTTATGTTCTTATGTATATGATGTGATTGATATTTCTTTTGATTACCCTTACTGAGAATTTGAGCTCACCCTTTTGTATGTTTTATTTCCCCAGGTCAGGAATAAGGTTATTAAGTAGGATATTCCAAAATGGGACTCTAGATATGATGAAATAAATGGGAGGCAAAGTAGATTCTTTATGAACCAGTTGTTTATGTTTCCTAGTTTCTAAAGACTCTATACCTATACGGTCCTTTCCTGGTTTTTTATATGTTGTAATAAGAGTTCTTCAATTTTGAAGTAATAACCATGTATGTAGAGTATGGGTCATTATAAATATACCCAAAAATCACATGCAAACACTTTCACACAGTCTTAACTTTTCCACCAAAGGAAACCCTTTAAACAAAATATGATTTCTTTTTCTTGTTATAAATATTCTTGACATCTTCCTTTATCTTACAAAGGCTTATACCCTATAGAAAAAATTTCAAAACATGGTATGAGAATAAAAATCTTGGTAAGGAATATAAAATTATGAATAAAACTATTAGTACATGAATATTTAAAACATATGAAAACATTTTAAAAAAATCATACTCTTCCCCCATAAAACATAAACTATTTAGCTTACATCATGTAGTAATAATATTCATACACAACTTCCTAGAAATAAACATAATGGTATCTTCCAGCATCCATGTCATACTTACATTGTTGCATTCACATCTATATCGGGATTAACCTTCATGTTTACATTTGGAATACATATCATAGTATATTCCCTAAATCTCTATGGAGAAACCATAACATATACCTCTATCACATTACCGAATGCATTGGAGAGCTATCACGTGATCACCCACCCTCATTTTATCATGGAATGACCTGTATAATTAAGAAATTTCCATGAACCATAACATAATTGTAACACATAATACAAGAATGAGGAAAAAATTAACATTTCCACATTTTAATCACATTTAATCTTTACAAGCCACACACTCATAAATGAATACAAATTATTTTAAAATAAATCAGTAAAGTTATAAAGTAAACATCAATACATAATTTTGACATAATAGAGATAAATTCAATTCATGGCATACTATTTTAAAAAAACATTCCAATTTTTTGAAATAATAAATCCAATTTTAGAAATCATTTAATAGGAAGATTTTTAAATAAATGTGTCCCATACAAATTTTAATCTTTTAAAAGAATTAACATTTTAAAAAATTGATTTCCAAATAAATAAATCCTTAAATCTATTTGGAAAACATGTACATTAATGAGAAGGATTTAAAAAAATAAATCATTGGAGCTTTTAAAATGGTTTTTTAGTTAAACACTAACCTAACACTTGAGAAACACATGAATAAGAATAATTAAAAAATAAAAAAAAACAAGACATTAAATATAATGAGAATATAGAAATTAATTATATAAAATTTAAAAAGGATTTATATACACTTTATAGGATAATAAAGGTGCACAATATCAAAATATGCCTTAATGAATGTAGATTGAGATATAGTCCCATACATAGATCGTTTCATTAGATTCTGGATAAAGCAAGGAATTAATCATGCATGAAAAATGTAAATACACCAAATATGATTGGATATTAAGTTTAAAATAATCATATCTCATTAAAACATATTTTTGAAAAAAAACCAATTAGATGGATATTTAAATCAATGAAGGTTGATTGAATTAAGATTTCCCACACAAAGATCATTTAGTTAATAAAATAGACCGATTATATATATTAACTATAAATACACATGATGAAGTATAAATACAATATATAATATCAAAATTTATTTCACTCATAAGCATAGCACGACATAATTATGAAGTAGAAGATTATCCCAAAAAATGGAAAGTGGGTTTAGAAGTTCCCTTACATTGAGTCTGACTCATCACGTACAATCATTATCTTCCTAAATAATAAAATTAGGTTAATTTATAATTTCATGATAATGATTTTCAAGTTTATTATTACTTTTATATAACGTTTTACCATGTTTTAATAATTATGTAATTATTTATATTCATATCGGTTGTTTTGTTGATATTCTGTACTTGAGTTGAAAATGAAATTGTTTTGATGTAAAATGTCCATGTGGTCAAAATTACATAATCTAATAAATATTAGTAATTATTTAAATATAATATATATCCAGTATATATATATTTATAATATCCACAATATTTGGAGATAAGAAATGAAATGCACTGTTCATGAAGATGGTTGACCGGACGTACGCATTAACGCTACTTTCATTTCATAGTAATTTTAAAAGAATAATAATAAAATGATATAAATTTATATTATAATACTAGTATCATATTTATGTCATGTATTTACCATATTTTTAATAAAACCAACCTTTATATTTTACTTGTTTAGAATGAATGAGTCATATCACTTTTAGGTGGCAGTAGTCCACACTTCCTCAAATAAAATTATGATATTTACACATTATGGAAAGCATAAATATTTGTTGTAAATAAAAATAACAGATAATAGAGACAAAATAAATATAATATATTTCAAATATAAAAACAATACAATAAAAATGACCACTATGAGAGGTGGTAGGACAAAATTGAACAATCATCGTTTTGTGAGGCACTACTACGTCGTACACAGAAACAGTAAGTTCTATATCCATTTGATAGAGGTGTGTGTAAGTGTAGGTAGAAAAAATATCATAAAAACATCATATTATATTTATCATACTGGTTTTGTTATAAAATAATGAAATAAATAGAGTGTACGTGGTGGATAAGGACAATTAAGGAAGCGGTCTTGAGAGAAGACGTTACCTCAGAATTGGGTAACTCCTTTTCATTTAATCTAAAAGGCTTCTTTGAGCTCCCTTATGACCACAGAACATATTATAAGAGTAAGGAAGTTATTTTAGGAGCATATTTTATCATAATTTGTATGATTATAGGGGCGTAAGAGGTGTTTGTAAGAAGGTATAGGTGGTGGGCTTTTATAAGAGGGAGGAGGGGTCCTTTAGGAAAGTTTGGAAATATTATTTTAATATAAATTGATTTTCAGGATCTAATAGTTAAAAATTTATATATTTATAGGATAATATGAGTATGGGTTTAAATACTCACAAAACATATGTTTTAGAAAACTGTAGGTCACACAAATAACATTATCTTTTTGCTTTAACCATTATATAAAAACATTAACTTTTACCATGTCTTCTTGTATTTTCATAATATATAGTAACTCTAGTTACTATAAAATTCTAATAGAACCACAATTGGATAATTAATGATATTTTTAACATTATTTATGTAATATGGCCAAATATTATATTTTTAGGACGATTATATCATTTAATAAAATAGTATTTTTTTTTAAAACTAATTTATGTCAGTTTGGACACTATTTAGTTATTGGTTATTTGTTCAAGTCATAACAACTTGATTCCTTTTATCCAATGGCACTAAAAAATCCCTAAAATTTCATTGTCATAGAAATAAATTCATGTATTTCATATTATGTTTAAAATTACATTTATTTTCATATTTATAAAATCATTTATTTGAATCATTCGTTAATAAGGTAATTTCCACATCGTCATTGTGTATTAAATAAATTTATTTATCTAATGTCTGAAAGATATTAATAAAATACCATAATGTTTGAAATTTTTTTAGATTTATAATTTTTAATTACAGTAAAATATATGACTTATATAACCCTATATTAAAATTGGTTTATTAAAAATATTAATGTTTTGGTTATATTTATATTAACATTAAATTAAATATTATAAAAGGTCATTATCACAACCAAGGGGCACTATGGGGTCCTAAAATAAACCCAAGAATTCCCCTGGATGAAAATATATCATAAGATAAGACTATAACATATGTTAGGATAGTTTTATATTAATATAATATTAATTGTTTACCCTTATTTACACGATTTACCCTTTCACCATGGTAAATAAAAAAAATTAATGATGTTACTATTCATAATGTTCAGAAATAAAAGGTACCTACTTAAAAAATACATAAATTATAATTTCAAATATTGAATAAATTTTTCCAAATTCAATACATAGAAGTTTTATTAATGAATTTAAAAATAATTCATTTTGGAAAAACCAGAAAGCGGGTTTTGAAGAAGTAAAAACTTTAAAAATATTGACATGTTTTTATATTCAATTTAAACGTAAAGTTACTTTTAATGACCATCATTAGATTAAATTATAAAAAAATAATTCAATTACCTAGTAAAAAAATTAAAAGTAAAATATAACTATATATATAAATTAGATGAAAATGAAGGTTTGAATTAAAATGTTGTATTTTTCACTATTCATAAAAATATGAATTTTATCAGAAAAAAAACAAAATTCCATCCAAAGTAAATTTTGATGTACCTATTCTAAAGAATAAGATTATTTTATTAAATAGAACCTATATAAGTGACAAAAACTATTTATAAAAAGGGTTCTCCATCAAAAGGAAGTAAAATGACCAATTTAAAAATGTTAGTGTATTTTATGCTTAAAATTAGATTTAATCTGTTTTTAAGCCTCTAACATTAATTGGATAAATGTAAAAACATTTAAAAAATATGTAAAATCGTAATATAGTTAATTATATTCAATTATACAAATAAAATTATTAGGCATTAAATACTATTAAAAATAATATTATTATTGTTGTGTTATTTTTCGGTATTGCTCAGTGTTGTGTGTAGCGTAAGATTTCAGAGAAACACATTGTTGCGTGTGTGGTATGCTATTATACATAGCGTCCCCTATAAACTAAAATTAATATTAAATTAAAAAATATTAATATATATAAAAAAAAAATTTCTATAAATACATGGTCTGTTACACATAAGCTTAGAACATAATTTCATATTAGTCAATGATTATTTCCCTGACTTTTATAGAAGCCAAATTTTATTACTGAACTGATTTCACTCCTTCTAGCACTATACTACTAAACCAATATAATTTCTTTTTCCAGCCATGTCTATCTCAATTGATATAAATCTCTACCCAATTCATTGGAGGGAGAAATAGGTCAAACCCATCTTATAAAGAAAACATTCTTATATGTGCCACAATAATAGAAATAATTCATCATAACCCAAGGAATAAAATGGGTTTCTCTAAACATCATTTCACCTTAACATAATCCCTATAAAAAATAATTTAATAAATAAAATTCCATAACAAACACAATTAATCCAATATGATTCCTTTTTAAACTTTCACAATTCCTTTTTCATGTCGTATAAGTTAAAATAAAACATTCTTCTCATACCTTTGTTAGAAATTAAAAAAAGTACCTCGTATTGAAAAGAATAAAATATGCATTTCACACCGTTTGGTAAAAAATTAACCAATGGGAAAAATTAACATTAAAAAATATTAGAATAATATATATAGTATTTTATTGTACATATGTATTAAACATGGACATGGAAGATAAATATACAATGGTAAATATATTTTTATAAACCATCTCAGATAAAAAAGAGTACGAGAAATTATCACATACCGTAGATCTGATTTCTTTTATATGTATATGAACCTCATGTATAAAGATTTATAAATTTTCATTTAATTAATTAATAATCATAGTTATTTTTATGTTATAATATATGATCATATTTTAATTTGTTTGTTAGTAACAATATTACTTGTCTATTGGGTGTAAACTTCATTATATTAATATTCATGTTTTGTCAGATAAGTTATTATTCCTATTTTAGGTTATAGTTATATCATTTAAAAAATGATATTATTATAATATATATCATATTTATTGATTCAATTAATTTATATAATCATGATTTAATGAAGATCATATAGAATTAATCACATCACATCGTGGAGACAGTTGGTCGTACGTACACACGAGTGACGATATCATTCTGATTATTGATGAAAGGTATTGAATTGGACAGTGTATAATATTTCATAATCAATATTAGGTTATAATATTCATATATAGTTACTATTTCTATCATTATACCTATCCAAGTAATATGGTGGGGAAAAAGATTACACCACAATGTGCAGATGGTAAACCGAATATACACACGTGTGCTGATTTCATTTTTTGTATGATGGATAGAAGATTGAATATTATTGTTTCATAATCATAATAATATCCTAGTATATAATTTATACTTTATTTTTTTACTTTATAATGGAAAAACTCATGGAGAGGAAGTATGAGAAGAATGATGTTTGAAAGAATCGGTAGAGGAGATTACCACTTCGTCAACGCACTCCCTCTAAATCACCTCTTACAAAGCTAAAGATGGTATTTGAAGAAAACAAGAACATATTTAATGTAAATATGTATGTTTTTAAAGGAAATTATCAGGGTATTACTGATATTGAATGTTTAAATTGAAGTGAATAGCTGAGAGAGGAGGTTCCCTTTTACAATTAGGATGAGGGGCACTTTTGGGATCCCCAAAAATATTAATTTATAATAAAATAAGACCCCATTGAAAACCACAAAAATGTACCAATGGAGAATATGAGATTATATAGGGTTGTAGTATCATAAAAAAATAAATTTTATATATTTATTTCTATTAATTTAAAGCATTTTATTTTAATTAACACTTAGTTATTCTATTTTATTTTTATCCAGGGTAAAAAATATTTCTATATTAAAAGAGTGAAATATTTACTTATTTGATGTCAATGAGACAAAAAATAAATAATTATGAAAATTTTAGACCATATAATAAATATTCTAAATTTTTTTAAATTTTTTAAAGAATTTAAAATAATTTAATCATACATTATCTTCATAAACAATCAGTAGAGTCGATTTTGAAACTATTCAATTCATTGATTTCTAAAAATATTAAGATAACATGTCAACTTAGAAATAATTATTTTATTATTTTCCTAATATGTCTAGGTACTCTTTAAAATCATATGACTTATTAATTATCAAAAATTATATTAATTTTAATAATTTTAATAATATTTATTTTATATTTCTCTTAAAAAATAATTACTTGAACAGTTTTGGGTAATTACTTATTATGATTAATTTTTGAATAAAAATTAAATATAAAATACTTTGATAATGATTAATCCTCTATAATTATTAATAATTATTGTAAATGAATATATATTCTGTTGAATCCTTCATTAACAATGTTATAATTATTAAATCATGAATTTAACAAGTTTATCATCACTTTAAAGAAAAAATATAAGTGTCATGATCATTTATAAACGGATCCAAATGGTTAATAACCTGAACCTTGGATGATTGTTGTCTATATATACTCTAAAAATAAGATGTGGTAATGTTTTTGGGTTTTTCAATGGTTATTATCACTTTAATAAATATTATTTTATTAATTTCTCATCAATTAAATAATTTCATTATCCTTAATATATATGTCTTTAAAGTAATTATTTATTTTATAAAAATTTTAAAAAATTATCAAGATAAATAAAAACATATTATATTTTAAATGAGTCTTTATAGTGAAATTGTTCTTCCCTATAATCCTAGAATAAAAATGATATAGTTATTAAAATTTGAGTAATACATGTCTAACTTTTCTTTGAATAAAATAAATTGAATGTCCTAATCTCATCCAATTGACTTAAAAAGGAAAGCATTTAGACCCAATTATAATTTAGGTATAAACACACTCATCCAAATATTTTGGTACACATGTCATTGTATGTTCATAAAACTATTTTCACCCATAGTTACTCGATTTAACTTGTTACCGTATTATTAATTATCACCGAAGTTATTATTCATAATGCAAACAAATAAAGTAAGATATTTACCAAATTTGGACTTACTTATTCAAAATATGGAATCTATTTTGGATATTTAATGTAAAAAAACTATAGTAATTCATTTATAATTAATCCCATTTTTGAAAAGAGAGAATGAGTTGTAGAAGTTAAAACATTGCAACAGATTGAAATGTTTCTACATTTGAATTCAATGTAAAATTTATTATAATTACATAAATTTTATTTAATGATAAAAATATATTCTATTTATAATTTAAAACCATAAAAAAATATAATTTTACTATATAAATTTTTATGATGAGAAAATTTGTTTTCAATTCAAATGATTTTTATTTTTACTATTTAAAAAAACATGAAAGTTATTAGAAACAAATAAAAAAAATATTATAGAATGTAATGTTTAATATAAAAAATCAAAAAAAAATGTTTATGTTGTCATATAAAAATTATTAATTTTTCAAAATCATAATTTAAATGTGGTTATCCATTCAAAGGGGGAAAATAACCCTTTTGAAAAAAGTTCGAAATGGGTTTATTCATACCTTATGAAAAAAATATCTATTGGATAAACATAAAAAATATTTTATTAATTATATAACCTAAATATTTAATTAATTTAATTTACTAACAATAATTAACTCAATTTATTAATACAAATAATACAAAAATATAATTCATTTTTATTTTTTCATAAATAATTGGGAGACAATGAATTGACCAAACATTTTCATAAGTTAAATATATTTGTTCTTGCTAACATAATTTCTATGTTAAAAATTGTAATTTAATACTAGGGGCATCTCGTAGTTTGATTATACCCACAGTTTCATGCATTCCAAGCTACTGAATAATTAAAATTACTTAAAAAAATTCAAAAAAACATTCGGGTGTCAAATTCTACCCACTAAAACTGAATTTCCCCCTCAAAATTAATCATTTTGAAAAAAGTTGATGAGGATACATTTGGATCATCATATTTTCAAATTCCCACATAACTTCCTCAAATAGTTGGTTCGCCCATAACACTTTAAACAAGAGAGTGGTTTTGTTTTGAAGAACTTTTTCACTACGATACAGAATCTCAGTAAGTTTTTATTCATAAGAACGATCTTGCTCAAGTATTATAACATCTATGTTTAGTATGTGTGAAGGATTAGGCATGTACATTCTTTGGAGAAATACATGTCACAAATCACGATCTTGAGAGAGATTCTGTGGATGTGACAATCAATAATGTACCTTCCAAACATAATATAGAATTTTAAAATGACCAATACACATTGGGATTGGATTCCCTTCATTCAAAATCTCATTACTCTCTTCTAGGGAGATATTCATAAAAACTACATGTCACACACTTCAAACTCTGGGCCTTTTAATCAGGTTTTAGTGTAATTTTTTTGACTCTATGTTTCTCACATATGTTTTTTAATAGATATGACCATTATTTCCATTTCAACATCAATATCTGGTTATAATTTCTTTTGTTCCCCAACTTCCTCCAAACAAGTTTGGGTTCTCAACTTCATTCCATAAAGCTATTTACAAAGAGCCTTTTTAATACTAGATTTAAAGCTATTTTTGTATGAAATTTCCACCAAGGTTTGGGGTCTATCCCAAACACCTTTTAAATACAAAGATAAATATCTCCACATGTCTTATATAGTTTGATTTTTTCCTCTAAAACTAAAGATATGTGTGAGGATGATAAGCAGTGCTAAAATATTAGATCATTTTCTATCATCATCATGGATAGGATATTATGGTCCTTTAGGCATAAATAATATTATACCTTGTTCATTTTTCAAGGGTGGTAATGTATTGATCATTCATTATATTTAATAAACTTCAACCACATTCATTTGATACATATTAACCTCCTTTTGTGTGGAAAAATACTTTTAACATTTTTGATTAGTATAAGTATCACACGTTCGACCATAATTATAATGCCTCTATATCTTTAGTGAATTGAATATCATAGCTAAATAAAAATCATTTGTCGGATAATATTTCTCAGGTATTTCCAATTTTCAAGAAGAATAAGATATCAATATATAATTTTTCATGAGAAAACATCCCCAACCTTATTTTAATGCATCATTGTAGATTACAAACCATTCTCTACTACAGGGTAGTGTGAGTATAGGTGTACGGGATAACCTTATTTTTAGATCTTTTAAATTATCTTCACATTCTTCCATCCACATGAACATTACTCCTTTCTGAGTAAAAATGGTTATTTGATTAGATAATCATGAAAAATCTATAATAAATGTCAATAATATATATCCAAACAAATAAAAAATTGGACATTAGTTTCCATTCTTGGTCTCGAACAATATTCAATAATGTTTGTTTTTTTGGATCCATAGATATCCCCTCTATTGAGATTTTGTGACAAATAATGAAACGTTATGAAGCCAAAATTCACACTAGGTATGTTTTTCCTAAAGATTATCCATTCCTAATGTCTTTAGTATAATTCCAAAGTGAACTTCATGATCATCCATTCTATTCAAATATACAAGAATATAATTTATAAAGACTACAAAAAACTGATCATGATATTATCTAAAAGATCAATTCATTAGATCCATGAAGATTGAGGGGAATTAGTTAGGTCAAAAGGCATCATAATAATTTCATAATGTCCATACCATTTATATTATGTCAACTTTTCTATATCCTTATTATTACCCATTAAATGATGATATCATGAATGATTTTAAATATTGGAAAAGTTTTGGGCTCCGCGAAGTTGGTCAAATGATTCATCATTGAGGGGAAGATGATATTTTCTCCTAATAGTGATATTGTTAAGTTTATGATAATTAATGAACAGTCTCATTGATCCATATTTCTTTTTAATGAACAGAATGGGTGCACCCCATGGTGATGCACTAGGGAATATGAATCCCTTATAAATATTATCTGGGAGTTTCTTCTTCAATTCAAATAACTCAATTGGGTTTATTCTATAAGGTTTCGTCTAAATAGGTATAAAACCAGATATTAGTTCTTTTAAAAACTCATCCTCAAAATTCAGTGGAAGACCGGGAAATTCTTCAATAATTAAATCATTAAAATCACATATAATTGATGTATTATTAATTTTGATTTTTTCCCAATCCATTTGACTTAAATAACATTCATTTATTGGAATCAAGACCTAGAATATGGAATAAATTTTTACTGGAAGGTCATATTAACCCTTGCATTGATAGATGATCATCGATTGATCCAGATTATAAAATGTAATTTAATATCCTTGGAAATTGATAGGACCTCTATATAGAGAAATCCAATCTATGACAAGAATCACATAAAATACCTCTATCGTAAGGATCAAAATATTTTCATGAAGTACTATCCCACAATGTTCAACTAGATAATAATTATTAATTTTTATGACACTTTTGGGACATTAATATTTTTCAAAACATAATAAACATCTAATTGCGGAGGTAATAAGGAGATACCCTTTGAAAATTATTCAGAAAAAAAATATTAGGTGGATCTAGAATCAAATAAGACATTTTATACATTAGATTTAATGGTATATATACCTTCTACCAAATCATTATCATACTCCACATAGTTGATTGTTATTTTATGTTTCATTCCTTGGTCTTTGTCCTTAATATTTTTCTAACAATAATAACCATCAATAACCCATGGATTAGGGAATCGAGTGTCAAAATTCCCAATTTCCTTTTACTTGTTTCATTGAATTGTAGGAGGTGAATTCTTTGTATCCTTTTCATTATTCGGATCATTAGAAATCATTTTCCCATCACATCGGTATTCAACTACCCGATGACCATCTCTACCACATATAGAACATTTTCTAGTGCCATTAAGAAAGTTTCCTCCATGTTTTTTCCACTAATTAAACATAAGGGAAAAATAATTTTCTTTTCAATGTGCCTTTTAAATTTTCCCAGGAATTCCACTTTTCTCTTCTTATGATACCCATATGACTGATGGGTTACTCAAATATATTTCTCAACCTTGAGATCACTTCTAAAGATTTCCTCATATATATTGAAGTCACTTGTGGATAATTCCCTTTTGAGACATGGTTTTAAGCCACTCAAGAACTGATAAATTTACTCAAAAGTTGGATAATAATTTGATAAATGTAAATTTCATGTCACGTAAAATTTTCTTCATAGGTACTAATAGATTCAACAAAATTTTCTTAAGCTTATGAAACTCTTCCATATTTTTTTGAAGAATACAAGTAAATTAATTATTGAAAAATAATTTCATAAACCCATTCCATTCCATGGATTCAATTTTATCTCTTTTCCTCATGTTATTGATAAGTATCCACCATGGATCAGTGTCACCATAAAAATTATATAATGATAAGATGAATTTATCATGTTATAAACATTGTAGAGGTGAAAATATTTTTTAGTGGTACTAATCCATTGTGTATCCAATAATGTATCATAGGACCCTCTAAAATAAGGTGGATGATACCTCATTAAGGATTCAATATAATTTTATTCCCTCCTTTGTACACATAGAAGTCCAAAATGATTCATAGCATGATAAAGTTGTGTGGTCATAGCTACATAATTTTTCATCCTAACTCCCATAATATTTTGTTTTCTAGGAGTACGATAATTTCATTTCCCATTGCATTCCGCATTAATGTGGTTCCTTTGTATTTTTTACATTGAGTAAAACCTATAAGTATAGTGTGAGAAACACTAATCATAACGGGAAAACCACATAATGAAGAATAAAATTTCAATTTATGGAACATTAGGTTTTATTCTAGTTTATGCATGATCATTTATAAGACACTAATATTGTAACATGTGCTTTGATATATCCTTTTGGTTCTTACTAAGGATTTCTCAACATACTTTCCAAATCATAGCTATAGATTTCATCTAATTCCATTTATAATGACCCATACATTACATACATTGATATTACTTCAAAATTGAATAAAATTAGTTGATTAATATAACAAATACATGGATTCACTGTATAGGTATAGTTTCTTTAGAAACTAGGAATCACAAACAATTGGTTCATACGACATCATAATTATCTCACACTTATTTCATCGTAACTAGTCCCATTTTTGACATATCTTACTTAATATCCCTCTTCCTAACCTGGGGAAAAGAAACATAGGAAAGGGTGACATTGGATTCTCAGTATGGGTAAACGAGGGATATATTAGTCACATCATAATCATAATTTAAAATAATAGCACATTTGAAAATCTTATTTGTCATATAAAAGATTATGATATCATGCCATGAGATAAATCATAAATGTTCGTAAGAATCAATGAACATTATCCAAAAAGTCATAACATAAGACATGAAATTTTGTGGCATACACATGAGCATAGAAAATCATTTCATATTATTCAAGGCTCATTTCCATGACCACCATAGTGGACAAAGTCCATAGATGAACTAATTTCACTCCTTGTTCCATCCATGTACTACTGAAGAGAGATCGTTTCCCTTTCCATACATGTTAATCTCATGAGATATAAATAATTACTCAAAGAATTGGGGGAGGTATATGTTCTGATAATCTCATAATAAAATCATTCATTCGTGTTTTACAATAACATAAATAATTCTTCATAACAAAAGAAATAAAATGTGTTTCTTTTGATATTATTTCACTATAACATTATCTATTTAAAACAGATGGATTTCATAAATTGCATTCCATAATAAATAAAATTAAACAATATGAACAATAAGGATATAATACATAAAATATAGCCCTATAAACTAACTTCATCTTAGATGAAAAATAATTTTTATATATCACATGATTTTAAAACATGAGCAAAATAAACCTTCTTCTTCCAAAAAGTTTTATTTTTTCAAAATACCACACAATTTTAAAAGAAAAGAATTTATTTGAAAATAAAAAAGAAATATTATAAATGAATATTCATGGAAATATGGATTTATTAAAGCAAAAAAATCTATTCATTACTCATAAGTTAAAATAAGGCCTTCTTCTCGTACTTTTTCTAGAAGGAAAAAATTGTACCTCGTATTGAAAACGACAATATATTCCTTTCAAACTATTTCTTAAAAATTTAAAAAATGTGTAAAATTAACATTAAACAATATTTTAATAATATAATGAATATTTTATAATAAATATCTATAAAACATGGATATTGATGATAAATATACCCCAATAAATACTTACATATAAACAATCTCAGATAAAAATGAGATTGGGAATATATCCCTTACCTTATGCCATATTTCCCTTATGTAGTTGAACCACCTGTATAATGATTTAAATAATTTCATTAAATTATTTAAGAACCATATTCATCTTTATTATATCATATATTATTTTATTATCATTTGTTTTTAGTAACATTATTATTTGTCCATCAGGTATTAACTTCTTTAATTTCATACACATATTTTATTAGATAAATTCTTGTTCCAATTATTACATTATAGTTATATAATTTAACTAATGATATTTTTATAATATATATCATATTTATTCATTCCATTTATTTATATTATCATTCTTTAATAAAAATCAAGTATTAGGAATCACATCACATCGTGTAAATGGTAGGCCATACCTATGCACGAGTGATGATATAATTCCCCTAATAGTTGAATGGTATCAATGTGGATGGTGTATTGTATTTCAGAATAAATATAATTTTATATTGATATTATGTAGTTATTTTTTCAATCATTATAACCATTAAAATAAGATGGTGGTGAAAAAGAGATTACACAACAGTGTGGAGATGATATTCCATATGTACGCAAGTAGGGTGATTTCATTTTTCATAGGATAGATAGAAGATGGAATATATTTTCTTCATAATCATAATAAAATCATAGTATATACATGATACATTTTTTGTTACTTTATAATTAAACAACTCATGAGGAGTATGTAGACGAAAAAAGAAATTTGAAAGAATTAGTTTAGGAGATTACCTCTTCTTCAATGTGTACCCTCTAAATATCCATTTACAGCAATAGAGTTGGTCATTGAATAATAATAAAACCTATATAATATAGCTACATATGTTTATAATGGTAATAGGTATGGTATGGATAATCTTGAAGTTTCAATGTGAATTGAATAGGTGAGGGAGGAGGTTCCCTTTTGTATTTGAGGTGAGGGGCACTTTTGGGATCTCCAAAAATATTTATTCATTATAATATCCAACCCCATCCAAAAACATTCAAAATGTCAAAATTTAAAATATTATATTATATAGGGTTGTAATCTCTTCATCCAATAAATTTCAGAAATTTTTTTACATCTATTTAAACCTTATTATTTTAATTAACCATTAGTTATTCTATTTAATTTTCAACAAGGGTGACAAAAATTTCAATATTAAAATGTTGAAATATTTACTTATTTGATTTAAATTAGACCATAAATATATAATTTAGAACATATTATACTGTATAATAATTATTCTATATTTTTAAAAATGTTTTTGTATTTTTAAATAATTTAATCAGTAGTTATTGTGATAATCAATCAATAGTGTAAATTTTGACACTGTTCAATTCATAGATTTTTTTAATATTAAGATAAAAATTTAACTTAAAAAAATTATTTTATCATATTCCTAAGAGGTCAAGGACTTCTATTAAATTCATTGGAAATATTAATTATCCCAAATTGAATTTATTTTAATATTTCTAATAATATTTATTTTATATTTCACTTAATAAAATAATCACTACAACAATATTGTGTGATTATTTAATATTAAAATTTTTTGAATAAAAATAAAAACTAAAATATAATAAAAAATATCAATCCTCTATATTTCTTAATAATACTTATAAAAAATATATATTCTTCTGAATTCATTATTAAAAATTTTATGCTTATTAAAACATGATTGTGACAAGTTTATCATCACTTCATATAAAATAATATAAGTGTCATAACCTATTCTATAAGGATCCAAATAGTCAATAACTCTACCCTTGGATTGTTTTAGTCTAGATATACTCACCCAATAATATTTTTTCGTGTTTTTGTGTCTTTTAATGGTTTTTATCACTTTAATAATTATTATTTTATTGATTTCGTAGCAATTAAATAATTTTTACATCATCAAAATATAAGCCTCTAAGGTAATTATTTATTTCCTAATGATTAAAAATAAATTATCATGATAGAAAATAGTTTTAGTTATAAAATAATTATTTATAACCGAATTTATATCCTATATTACCATATGTTAAAAATGAAATAGTATTTAATATTTGTATAAGACATATTTATCTTTTCTTTAAATGAAATAATTCAAAAGTCATAAAATCGTAAAAGTGGCTTACAAAGGACACCATTTCAACCCAAGGATGATTTAGTTTGAAAAAAATCTCCTCAAATGATATTTGGACAACTGTTAATGAAATTCCATAATAGTATTTTTAACCTTAATTACCTGACTTACCCTTTAACTTTATTAATAAAAATTACTGAATTTACTATTCATAATGCTAAAAAAAGTAAGATATTTACATAACATGTCCTTACAGATTGAAAATATGGAATTATTTTTTAAAAATTCAAATCACAAATGTTATGGTTTTTAATTTAACATTAATCCAATTTTCCAAAAAAGAGAACAGGGTTAAAATGTTAAAACAATGCAAAAGATTGAAATGTTTTCACATCAGAATTCAGTGTAAAATTAATGCTCATGAAATAAATTATATTTAATAATAAAAATATATTATATTTATAATTTTAAGACCATTCAATATAATAATTTAATGATGTAAATTATTTTGATTAAAAAAGTTGTTTTTCATTACAATTTAGCATATTTTTACAATTTATCAAAACATGAAATTTATCATATAATATAACAATTTCATCCAAAATAAATTATTATATCCCTATTATGAAGAATTTTTTTTCTAATAAAAAAATTATTAATTTGTAAAAATCTTAATTTAATAGGTTTTCTCCATTAAAAGGCAGAAATTTCCCTTTTCAAAAAATATTGAATATGTTTTTTTAAACAATATGAGAAAAATATCTATTGGATGAATATAAAAAATATTTTATCAAGTATAAAAAATATATATATTGTTAATTTCATTTACTAATAGTAATTCACTCAGTTTATTAACACAAAAAATACAAATATATAATTAATTTATATTTTTTTCATAAATAATTTGTAGCTAATGAATTCACCATACATTTTTATGAGTTAGTTATATTTATTCTCGATAACCTAATGACTAGGTTAAAAATGGGCATTTTATACTACGGGTGTCTCTTAGATCATTTAAACACATGGTTGCATGCAATGTAATCTCTTGATGAATATAAATTATTTAAAATATTTCATAATACTAGAGTGTGTTACAGAGATCACGAAATATCATTATGTTGCATGGGTGGATTGAGATGGTCGAGCTATATGAATCATTCAATAACTCTATATGTATATCATGATTTTATGGTACATAGTGTTGTGACCCAAATATTACAACTCCTCTAATAATTTTTATCTTTACGGATTTTTCTTTTTATATATCTCCCTCCTTTCTTTGAATTTCCACATCATCTATTTGAAAATTCATTATCTTATCTAAAAGGGTTGGTTGATAAATCATTTTAGAATGGAATGTTTATTTTCATTAATTTATGATCACATTGTCCAAAAATTCAATGTCTTAGAAGATTTTATCTTTCGTAGTTCTCACCATTGATAATGTATCCATATTTTTTAACATAGATTATCTTCCACTTTATTTGGATTCCAAAGACCGTAGTGGATTTAGAGGTCATAGACCTTGATCAAATATTACCACAGTCAATAATTCATATTAATATCTTTATATGTGAATATATACTTGGGGATCCTATGATCTATATATATTTCACACTTCTCCCCCATAAAGATAATTTAACCATATTTTAAACATGAACATTACTAAAACTAACTCCAAATCATGCATTGGTTAGTTATTCTCATGATCATTAATTTACTTTATGGTTTATGACATCTATTTAGTATTTTTAAATTTTACACACCCAAATCCATTATTTGAAGCATCACTATATACCATGAAATGTTCCCCACATGCGTTTAGAATAAGAACTAGTGTAGTGATAAGTCTCTTTTCTAATTCCTTGAGATTTATTCACATTCAATAATCTAGGAAAACGTTTTTTCCATTTCACGTAATCTTGAATAGTGGGTTTGAAAATTTCAAAATGTTTCTCACAAATAATATGTATTACCCATCTAGTAAAAGGAAGCTATAGATATCCATTTTATATGTTGGTCTAAGACACTCCTCAATTTAATATTTCATTGAAGGGTCCAAATATATCCCATTACTAATGATAACATTCCTCAAGAATGATTCTTCCACCATCCATAACTAAAATTTACTATTATTTTCATATATCATATCTTATGACAAATTCATTAGCATAATATAAATAATCTACATGATCTTTATTACTTTTGGAGTATAATATAATATCATCTATAAATACAACCATATATTTGTTATGTTGATATCTAAATACTCTATTTTATATTTTCAAGAATATTTTTTGAGACTAGTGATTCTGAAGGGAATCACTATGAACTAATATTAACCATACACCATTCAAAATGTGGTCTTTGGAATATCTTTCTTGTACACATTTAATTGGTGATATCAAGACTGAAGGTCCATATTATTGAAATATTATTCCATATGTAGTTGATTAAACAAGTCATATTTCTATGGAATGGGATACTTGTTCTTCACAATGATTTTTTTGAGTTCGTGATAATCAATGTAGTAGTGCATCAACTAGTACTTATTCCTAATGAAGAGGACAGGATCACCCATCAAGGAAGAACCTGGTAATATAAAACCACTATTGTGATTCTCTTGTAACTTATTATTCAGTTCTTGTAACTGAATTGTGCCCATTTTGTAAGGAGTCTTTGATATGGGTAGATATCATGGTGTAAGTTCACCAAAGAACTTAACCTCTCATTCAAGGGGAACACTAGAAAACTCTTTAGGGAATACATTACTATCATCATTGACAATGGTAATGTACTAGAGAATGATCACCTCCTTTGTCTCAACAATTTCTGGCAAGATATGCATCATCATAAAAATATAATATCCATTATCAAAAATTATTTTTCAAAGGATATTAATCATCTTCCTTACACTTGTAAATAATATGAGTTTGACTCAATATATGAAGACTGACCCCTATCTCAAAAAAAGATGTTGAATTTTTTATTATAAAACTAGTCCATTCCTAATATATAGCATCAAACTCCACTAAAAGAATCAAGGTATAGTTTTTTGAAGGGTTTAATTGATAAAACTTGATCTGAGAGGAGTTATGTACATAGTATTTAATACTTGATCCATTTAATATTACCACAAATTGCTCAACGCTGATATTGTAATGTGGTTTTTGAATAGTTTTGCTAAAATTAAACGATATGAAATAATGTCTAGAACCATAATAAAAAAATACATTCACTATTCTTGAATGAATATCTAGCATAACGATCACCACATTATTTTTGAAATCCACCTCAAATGTAATGGAATTTTATTCCCTTCTATTCTCTCTACACCTTGGTTCTTTATGATAATGATTTTATTTAACAACGATTAACATATTACATTGGCTCAAATAATTAGCATGCTCTTTGTAGCTGAAACACCTTAGAATTTGATGAGTTTTAATCTGAACCTTCTATTAATGTACCCCATTAGACGTATTATTCATATCCCTTTAGTATTAATTATCCATATACCACTATTTTTCAACACTATATACATCTTTTGATTCCCTTAAAAAAAATTGTGTTGATTCTTCCCACACTTTTGACAAGTCAGAAATTGGGATTTTTTATACAATGAGTTTTATCTGTAGATCCTATCAAAGAAAAATCCAATTTATACTTTTTATCTCTAGGATCACCAGACCCCTAAGAGTATCGAAACTCTTTCTTAGACATTATGACACAGTGGACAATATAATCATACCTTTCAATGTTTATAGTCACAAATTTTTTAATGTAAGATCCTAGTTATTATTTCTGATAAAAATCCTTTTATTTACATTATTTTTTAGTAGAAATTTTTAAATATGGCCTAGTATGCATTCCCTTTGAGGTGATAATGCTCGAAGGGGGTGTAAGGGGATGGTATGGAGCTCAGAAGCAGTGTTTTGGAAAAAACAATTATTGTTTCATGGTTAGCTAAAACCATATGTGGAAGGCCACGCACTTTGATAAACCGTCCATGTCATGGGAAGAGAGTAGGTGAAGGACTCATATTTAGGCTAAAATCTAAGATTTGGGCCACACGTTTGTGTGGAAACCTCTACAATTTTGATAATGGATAATTTTATTGATTTCACATGGTTAGTCAAGTAGTGTTGGTTAACCATGTTCTATAACATTTCCTATATCTAAACATGCAAGGTTGGCACACTGTTTGTCCAAATGTTGGAGTAAACTATGCGACCCAAATATTTTGGGTAAAATAACATTTTTACCCTTAATTTTCTATTAAAAAAATTATAATTTGTTCCAATACCACAGAGAAATCAACACATTTGGGAGCCCTCCTTTGAGACTATTATCCTATTTGATATAGATCCATTGTATGATCTCTGCTTCAAGTTCCTTCCTTCTCATTAGATCCATATTAGTGGGTTCTCAATCCCTTGTTATCCATTCATCATTCTTCTGGAAATCATCTGTGCCATTTTGGTGAAATATAATATGCCAAATTTTTAGGTTCTTCATTTATTCATTGATTTTCTCCCAATATAATCTAAATATGGAGTTGATTCTATATGAGCTATCAACTATAGACCTATGGTAGGTGGTCCCATGATTTTTTTCTTCAAATTCGAGTTATTTATATATAACTGTTGTATCGTGAGCCCAATTCTCAGATTATAACCTTTAAAATAGATTTTAATCCTTGAATTAAATTTATTGGTATGGAATATGTAATTATATATTCCATAACTTTATTTTTATATGTTATACACCATTATTAAAAACCACCCCTTTGGTGAGTTCATATTGAATTAAACTACCATGGGTGGAATTTAGGAGATGGACACCCTCAGGGTTCCCTTTACCCATTTCTCGGGATTTAAAATGTGAATTTATATATTAATTGAATTGAAATGTGTATGAATTGTATTTGAAAAAAACTAATAGGAAGGAATGGGTGAAAATTTCTTTTTACTTGGCTAAGAAATAGATTGTTGAAGCTTGAGATTCCATAAAGAAAATTTCCCATGTGAGTTAAATAGTGGCTATTCCATGTATTGGTTGAGATAACATAGATTTCCCTTAATAATGATTTTATAATGTGAGTTAAATTATGTTTATTCCATGAAATATCTTCATAAGCCTAAAATTCTTTTTTAATAGAAATTTCCCAGGTCTGTAATTGGAAGGGAAGCCGTGTAAGCCTGGACATTTTCTTCTGTCACCTTTGAGCAGAGTTATAAATGAATTATTCTTGGTAATAATCATGACATAGGTAAATGAAGTTGATTAAATGTGATTGAATTGGTTGATTGATTATATTCTTTGGGTGAATCCTGTATTTATATGAGAATGATATGGATATACACAATTGTCTTGAACTTTGTTTATGGCTATGTGATACTTGGACTCCCTTGAAGACTTCTAAGGACAGATTCTGATGCATGACTATTATATATTGACTAAAAATTGGAATCCAAATGTGTTTAGAAGGATGTAATCAAATGGAATGAATTATTTATGTCATTGGTGATACTCGATCTCCCTTAGTGGACCGCCAAGGATAGACTTGATTGAATGTGATGTTATACCACACCAAGAGTGATACATGGGTTCTTGAGAGGTTCTCCATCGATGGGCTTGAGTCTGTTGGTTTATATTATAACTAGAGTGATACATGGATTCCGAAATAGGTATAACAACGGCTGACTCAGGTTCATGAATTAATAATGAATGAAATGCCTTTTATGACACATCTTCCAAGACAAAGAAAAACCATTGATTTATTCTTGACTTACAATTTATGGGTGGCCTTATTAGGAATCCTTTTTAACATATGCTTATGGGGACTGCTGGAATTTATTCCATGTTTGGAGACATGATGATTAAATTAATTGTTAGTCAAATGACCATGTTGTAAATGAAAAATGACTGACTATTAAATCTGATACATACCTTTTTAATTAATGTTATTAAATGAATTGGTTATAAAATGAGAACGTAGTTTATAGGATGTTTACTTTTGAGTACTTTGATCACTTATTTAATTACTTCCAAAACTCTCTATTATATATATATTCATTGACTAATAGTCATATTACCTTGGGTGGTTTCCTATACGCATTATAACTGACACCCAGTTTGGTCTACCTTTAGGTACCCAAATAGACTACAGGATTACATGTGTTGATAAGGTAAAGTGCCCCACAACAGTTTCTAGATTACTACATAGTATTAGTGGAGGTTGGGACCAGGTGGAGGCTCAAAATGCTCTTTGGATAGATGTTCGTATTTTTATTCTTTTTTTACATGTATATTATATCTTCATTGAACACATGATTTTTCTATTTTATTAAAAACATTTGACATGTTTAATCATTGTATATTAGGTACTTCCTTGAATTTATTATATATCAATATTCCACTATTTAATTTTTGTATGGTTGTTATAATTCATCATCTACATGTATATTTTTTATTCTAAGGTGTTACAATATAGTAATAGGGTATAGCCTCCACACTGACTCACCCTAGGACCTCTCTACTTGTTGGAAGACTTTGGAATTTGGGGAGATTCCCTTGAGGTCATGTGGCCAACTGGGCTAGGGCTCCTTTCAGTGTAATACAAGTTTGGGATGTTACAAAGTGGTATCAAGTATTCTTCTTAATTATGCCATACTATTTTGATGAGAATAGAATGGGATACAAAGGAATCAAAAAATGGTAATGATCTACACCCAAATATAGAAAACCCACAAACAGAAAAATTCTAAATTTTCTTGAATAATTTTTTTGTTTTCTGGATTTAGGCTATTACAGTTGATTTGATTCCACTATTTATAGATATACATGAATTATGTAATTATTATTGATATTATTTTGTGCTCCTTTTAATTTAAACCCAATGAGATAAAGGTTTTCCATCTTATACATCATATAGGCACCTACTATATTTTATATTCCATGATTTATTCTATTCCATTTAGGATGAAATATTTGTTGCAAGATATTTTCAAAGGCTTTTTGATATACATACCTACTGTTGTGATTTTTGTTTTCATTGAATAGAGTACATGATGCCATATTTTTTTCATAGGGTGTACGAGCCCTTATATACTAGAAAGTGACACAACTTTTTATTAAATTATTTAAAGTGAATTATATATGGTAGGGATTATATGGGAAATAAATTTTCATTTTTGAGGTGTTTTTGGCAGTCATGAATTATAACATGGTGAACAATTAATGAAACCTTTTAACTAAATAATGATGGAAATTAAATGTAAATTTATATTAATTTAATTGAAATGGAAAACTGAATTTGGAAATAGAGACTTGATATAGACCCAAGATTTGAGTGGGAAAGTTATACTGTATCCAGTGAAATGTTTTTCTGATCTTTTTATAATCATGTATTTAGGAGAATTCTATGTCGTTTGATAGGATTTTAGGTTTTTTCTAACCTATCCTTTGATTTTAACTTGATAAATTTTTTGTTCTAATTTTATGAAGTGTGCCACTAGATTAAAAATGAACAACTACATGTAGGTCAATCAGGACATGATTCTTTTGAGACGACCCATTGTGGGTGTTTATAACCTTTATAGTTATACAACTATCATTGGGATGATTTTTGAAGGAACCATGTTAGTTTAATGGAACCCTTAGTGAGATCCTTATAATAAATAATTTGAATGAAATTTTATGAATAAATTTTTTAATTAGGGATGAATGTCAATAAATGGTTAATGACATAAAAAAATAGAACATAAAGTTTTTTTCCCTTCATTTAGTCCCTCATGTTAGGGTTGTTTACAAATTCACTTGGGTTTCCTTTGAATGAAAATGTTATATAATTATGTAGTCAATTTCATCATTTTGTAGTGGATTAAGTGAATGGATCTTTAGGCTAGTGACTTTTTTAGGCATGGCCTCATTATGTGCTGTTGATTTTTATTTTAAAGGGGTTGGCCCAAAGTTGGTAGAACCCGAGAGGTTATTTTTCCTAAATAATTCCCTATTGTTTCTGATATTTATGGTCATTTGGGTGTTTTTGTACGTTTTAAGATAGCTGGTTTCTAAATGACTTCCTTGTTCAGATGTGTGGTAGTTTTATCCTTAACCCTTGTTAAAAGAGTGAACATTGGGTAATTCTTGGTTTTAATAGGTCATACATTCATAGGGAATGATCAGTTACATAGTAGGTCTTGTGACCCTCTTCATTTCTATAGTGAGGGATGGCTTGGTATGTCATCATCCATGTTAATGTTCTTATGACTAAGTATGAATCTAGGGTAAATCTCTTATATGGGCCACCTGGTATTTGGATTCCTAGGTATGAAAAACCAATGGGTTGTATCTAGGATGTTCCATCTTTCTTTTGGAACCTCGGGGAAGGGTGCTTTTTTATACATGGTGCATGTCATGTGGTTAAGTTCAGTAATGAACTGGTTGATTTCAGTGTAATCATTGAACTTTGTGCTATTAAATATGTTATGAGGTAATCTCCATAGTTGGGTGACCTATGAATTAATGTAATGATGTTCATCCCAATTCATTAGAGTACTTTAAAGAGACATGGGTGTTTAACATGCCGATTGGTTTGGGTTTGGTTATAATTCCAAATTCCTTGACATATGTGAGCATGACTTTGAGGAGTATCACAAATGTGATTAAGGTGGTTCAGATCTAGCATGGTTATGAGCATCTGGTATATCCTTCTTCTTGAATACAAGGACACTCCTATGTCAGGGAGATTCATGTCAGTTTTTGAAAATGTATCCTTCAATGTAGAAGGATCACAACCAAAGATGATGATTGAGAAATGGTCAGGAAATTTTAAATGCCCTTGAGGCTTTCATGTTTTAATCATGTCATTTCATTCTCATAAGAATGAAGTGGATGTCGTTGGCAATGTGTGTGGCCCTTCTGGAAAAATTGTTGATAATGGGTGGACATTGGAGGTTAACACATGATTTATCACTAGATGCCATGGGTGGTAAAAGTCATCATGATTTAGTTTGTGATGATGTGTCGGTAGGTGACATCAAACATCTTTCAAAATAAGTTGACCAATTGTGGATCAACGATTATCTTTAATTAATTCGGTGTGGTTGACTAGAAATCATTTAAATACTTTAATTCTATTATGATTAGTGATAGTAAAGTTTTATAGCTTGACATCATCCTTAAGGCACAAATAGAGCATTTTTATTCCTCCACTATTAATTTTAAAAATATATAGGTGTTGTTTGGTGATCTCTATCATAGTTTCACATTGGATGCGTGTTTTTCTTCAAGGCATAGTTATTTCAGAGTAATAGAAATATTCCTAAGTAGGAATTCCATGGATGGACTATTTGGAACCAGCCATACTTCTCTGAGTTGACTATCATGTGGATGTTTCTATGGGATTTTTTAATGATATGATGCAAATGTATTGTATTTGTGTTAATTTCTAACATGTCAATATGAGTATAGACTGCCTTAGTTTAGATACATTGTCTCTCTCTTCTAAATCTGAGGTGACCCAGGACCTGTTATTTTTCTCATAGGTAATGTTTAAAGGGTGATGATTCATGTGAGATAGATCTAGGTTACCCCCTTATTCCTTCTAAGGCACAAACCTTTTGATTTGTCGAGTGATGTTTTGACCAAGGAACATCACCGAGAGTTGGATATAGGCTCCAGTGGATGTGTTCTTAGAAAATTATTGGTTCCTTGAAAGAAGTTGTTGCATTTTAGTTTATAATAAACTTTACTACTAAGATGAGCATCTTAAGAATAGTCATTTGTGGTGGCCATACATTTTATCCTTTTTGTTTCATGTTTATGATATTAAGAAACTGGTTTATACATGTCACCGGGTTGAGGTAGGTGTGCTAAATAGATCAGTAGTGTATTTTAAGAAATATTGTCCTAACAGTTTTTGTTTGGTCAATCCGGATTCGACCATTCCTTTTTGGTGAGGTCCCTAGTATGTCATTAGATTTATTTGCGTTCTCTTGGTAACGAAATTCATTCCTTGATCATCACTAGTATTCATAGTGGCCTTCTTGTAAGCCAATTCTAACTACGGAGCTACAATAGTTTGTAATTGTCCCTATTTTGAAAAATCTATTGTGGGTAGCACCATCAACTATATTCATAAATATAATATGAAGAGATCATGTCTCTAGATATATAGGCTCTCCAATACAAGTGGCCAAGAATGAAAATAGGTGTATTCGATTTTTTCATTTGATGTTCCACATGTGAGTAGGTGAAGTCGGAACACCTGTGACCAGATGGAATTTTGCATCACCTACCTTTTTTGAGTGGAAATTGAATTATGTCATGATGGATTTTAGTACCAGTTTATTGAGGTCACCTAGAGGTATAAATTTTATGTGGGTTAGTTTTTATAGGCTCACAAAAGGATCTCATTTCTTGCCGGACAAGGAGACCTTTGGTGCGGATATCCATGGGGGGGTGTATATCCATGAGATTATACATCATCAAGGGATCCCAAAAACTATAATTTTGTATAGTTATTCCGAATTTACTTAATAATTCTAGAAAGGGATATAGAGGTAATTCAGTACATAGGTTCTTCTAAGCATAGCATACCACCCCCAAACCGATGGATAATCAGAGTGCATAATTTAGGAGATTGAGGACATTCTATGACAATGTGTCTAAGATTTTGGGGGATATTCAAAGAGGCCTAAACTCATGGTATAATTCACTTAAAAAATTGTATGATACTATTTAGTTTAATACATATGATTCTTTTTACGGTAGTCCATTATTATCAACCCTGTGTTGGTTAGAGGTTGGATAGGTTGCTATGTTGGGACATCGTCTTGTTTAGGAGAACACAGAGCAGGTGAAGTTGATTTTAATGTGCAGGGATACTATATTGTCTCATCAAAATTCATATGTCGATCGCTTAAAAAGACCCTTAGAGATTGAGGTGAGGGATCGAGTTTTCCTATAGATTCCCCCAAGGCTGGGACACAAGAGTATCTGAAGATAGGGTAAGCTTTCATCATGATATTTTGGGTTATTAGATATTATGGGTAGAGTCAAAATGGTATCTTATCTGTTGTAGTTACCTCAAAGGTACCCGACTATGCACAATGTTCTCTATGTTTCTCAGCTGTGACATTATTATTGAGACCCATATCATTCCTTTAAACCTAATGATGTTGAGTTATAGTTAGATTCATCCTTTGAGGAGCATCCTATACGTTTTATAGATAATATAAAAAAGGTTATATGATCCTGGTCAGCTCCATTAGTGCAGGTGTTATGAAAGCACGACCAAGTACATGATGAGACCTGGCAGCATGATGCCTATATACGATCACAGTGGCTAGAGTTATTATCAGATCATGATACACCACCCTTGGAAGGAAAATTAAGGGATGAATTTATATAAGGGGGAAGTTTATAAGAACCCAGTTCTTCGTTGAGGTACATATCAATTTATTTATATTAATTACTATATTAAATGATTAAATATAGACTAGTATGGGTGCCCTATGTTGTAATTAAGGTAATGTGGGTATTTGAGGCTGGTACATAGCTCCAAACCTGAGTTTTGTGAAGAAAAATTCATGGAATATAATTAGTTCAAACCACGCAGTGAAGGATTAATGTTTGATAAACCATGCGAGCAATGGGAGGAGATCCGGGGAAGGCCACGTGATTTGGAAAACCTATGCAGTTTGGTATTCATGTTTGTGCGAAAACCATTGAAATTATGATAGTGTACAATTTCATGGGTTTTTCATGATTAGTCAAACAATGTGTGTAAACCATGTGCTATGCCCTTTCCTATAGCTAACCATGCACAATTGGTGCATGGTTTTCCAAATCATGCACCTAAACCATGTGACCTAGATATTATTGGGTAAAATGACCTTTTTACATTGAATATTATATTAAATGTAAAATCCTTTTATTTCCTCTCCCACATAGAAACACGCACATTTTGGAGTCCTCCTTTGAGTCCATACATTGATTTGAGATATATCCTCTATCAGATCACTAGTTCGAGTGTTTCTTCTCTAGTTGGATCCTTATTAATGAGTTATCTCCCTAATTTTTTCCGTTCTTCATTCTTCTAGATATCGTCTATTCTATTTAGGTGCAAGATAATATAAATTATCCCAAATTTAGCCGAATCATGAGTTGATCCTATTTGAGCTGTCAACTAAAAACATAAGGTTGGTGGTATCCTGCTTTTCTATCATATTTCAAGTTGTTTATATATAGTTGTTGTTTCATGTTTCCATTTCTTAGAGTGTCACCTATAAAATGGATGTTAATAATTGAATTAAATTTATTGGTGTGGAATATATTGTTAAATAGGACATCAATGGATTTTTATAGGTTATTCACCTTGATTGAGAACCCCCTTTGGTAAGTTGATATTGAATTAAACCACCATGAGGGGATTTTGGAGTTAGATGCCTTAGGGTGTTCCCTTTACCCCTTTCATGGGATGTTTAATTTGAATTTAATTATGAATTTAATTGCAATGTGAATGAATTTTAATTGAATTAATTAATTGAATGGGATGGATGACCATGCCCTTGACCTTAGAAAATCAATACCTTGTGGAAGCTTGAATTTCCTTAAAGTGAATTTCCCATGCAAGTTAAATAGAGGTTATTCCTTGTATTGGATACCCTTTCTTTAATATATCTTAATATTTATTTTCCCATGTGAGTTAAATGATATATGTTCCGCGAAATTGCTTGATAATATTTACATGATTGTTTAAATGAATTTCCCATGTGAGTAATTGGAAGGAAAACATTCTAAACTTTTCCTTTTTATATGTCACTATTGAGGAGAGTATTAAATGAATTATTCTTGGTGTTGAACATGAAATAGATAAATGAAATTAATTAAATTTCATTTCATATATTAATTAAATATATTCATCGGGGACATATGGATTCATATGAAAATTCCATGTACAAAATCAATTGTCTGGAAACTTATTTATTACTAAGTGATAGTTAGAATATCTCGAAGATTTCCAAGGATTTATTGTTATATTCCAAGTGAAGATTGGAATACTAATGGATTTCCATGAATTTAATCCATGTGTATCGATTATTTATTCCATGGGTTGTACTTGGGATCCCATAGTGGACCGCTATGGATGAACTCGATTGGTAGTGATGTTATACCAGACCAAGAGTGATACAAGGGTTCTTGACTGGTTCACAATGGATGAGATTTAAGGGTATTAGTTTATATTACACATGGAGTGATACATGGATTACAACATACTTATTCCATGAAATACTCATGTTTATGAATGAATAATAAATTAAATTACAAGTATGATTCATCTACTAAGAAAAAGTACAATCGTGTTTTTGGTCTTCACTTACACATTATTGATGGCCTGTTTAGGCATCCTTGGTCACAAGTTAATTTGGGGAACACATGGATTTATACTAGGTTCTGAGATATGATGATTAAATGAACTGTTATTTAAATGAGTATGGTATAAATGATACAAGATAGATAGTTAAAAAATATACAATACATTTAAGTGAAACTAATTAAATTAGTTCATTATAAAATGAATACATGGTTTATAGGATGATTACTTTTGAGTAATTCCTTCACTTATTTCATTAATTTAAGAACTATATCTTTTATATATTAACAGACTGATTGGAACATGACCTTTGGTAGTTTCTTCCATGGACTCTATCTCAGACGTTGTTTGGGCAACATTTGGGTACCCAAAAGAAACTAAATGATTTTAGGTGTTGATATGAGAAGTTACACTACTATAGTTTATTTATTTCTTCTTAGGGATAGGGGAGAATGGCACCAAGCTAAGGCTCACAATTCTAACTGGATTGAGTTTGTTCATTTTATACTTATGTTACATGTATAATATATCATCCTTTTACACATGTTTTGGTTGTATTATTAAAACCCTGGGACATTTATAATAATTGTATATTATGTAGCTTTTGTAACTGCTTATATAGTATTATTCATCTATTTACATATTTATTGGTTATTATTTGGCATCCTATACTTGTATATTTTTTATTTTTTTGTATTACACTCAGGTGAAATGAAAAAGTATCCCCACGGGCTCACGCTAGGCCCTTGCAACTAATCGTAATCTTATGGAATTTGGGGAGATGCGCTTGAGACAGTGTGGACAACCAGGCTGTTGTAACCTTTTAGTGGAATCCTGATCTGGGAAATTACATCTAATATACTCAACTCTAACCAACTAAGGAAATGGTCCTACATACTTTTGGTGTTAATGAGAATTCGAGAGGTATATCATGTAAACCTTGGGATGTTTTCCTCAAACACTCTAATAGACTCATCACATATTTTGGCTACGGAAATACCTACATATTTTAGGATAAACTGTTTGGGTAAATTTTTTATTGAAAAATATTTTATTGAATCCTTCATATTCTATGGAATCATTTTACTCTTTGGACATCATGTTCCAGATCAGTTTCTATAACTGATTAACATTCACTTTAATATAATATAAAACTACTATTAATTTATCTTATTATGGGTATTGGATGATAGATACTATATTTTAAATTGAGTTAATCCATTATTCTCTGATAAGGGGATCATATTATCTACTAATGGAAAGAGGAATTTTTCACAGAAAGGACTCAACTGCAACATTCTCTTTATTAGGAGAAGTATTATCTTCCACACGATTCATGTTACAATTAAAAACATGATTATCTAATTTAGTAATTCCATGATGTTCCCAGATCCTCCCCCTTTAATTTATGGAATATAATTAGGGAAATCATAAAATTTCCTATCATGTTGACTATTGGCATTTCTCTTCCAATTTCCAACCATTAACTAAAATAAAATAAATACATGATGAGAATTAAGTAAAAAATAGGCATATAAAAGTGAAAAAATTGCCATAGAAAAAATAAATGGTGAATCAAAAGTATATCCAAACAAATGATTTTTAAGGTATCAATCATGGTTATCTATAGTAATGTTTACTATTAGGTTTTATAACCTAAAAATATATTCATGGCCATTATAGTGGTTTATAATGTGTTTAGGATGTTTCCAACATATATTACACAAAACTTTCAAACCAGGTGTGCATTAAGGGATCCTTTTCATTCACCAGTATATAAAAATGTTAATACCGATGTTACCTTTTCAGTGTCACTACCCCTACGTACAATTATTTTGAAGCCACATCAACTTATAGTAACCATACATGGATACAATTTCTTGGAAACCACTCACTCTATACATCACCAAAATTCTAGGATATCTTCTTATACTATAATTATCCATGGGATCTCAAAAAAATATTCTAGTCTTATTCCCCAAAACAACCAAACATTTCTATGCTACCAACTATATATCTCCAATCATTGGACACATTGTTTCATCGGGTTTTGTAGTATTGGATAGGTTTTTATCTATGGTTTGATTGAGGGAGTATTAAGGCCTCGCTCAACCATTTGCATCAGGTTTTCAATCTGTTTCATCATCCCAAGAACCCAACAATGGATACCTCATCCATAGATGGGTAAAAACCTAATTTCAAAAGGCCACTAGTATGTTGGGATTTTATGACCAATGAATCTTGGGGACTTGCATTGGTCTAGAGGATGGGATGTATGGTCAACTCACCATTTTGGGCGGGGGGAATTATTTCCTACTCCGAGACTCTCGTATAGATTTAGGATATATTCGTGAAATCCTTTCTAGACCCCAATACGAGTCTGGTTACCCATTTGTCAATGACGTGAGTACAACCATGTGTCGATATGGACAATAAGGAGTATATCCTAAGTTCTCTGTGACACTCTTATTTAATTATATTGATTTTGGCACTAACCATGTCTGAGCACTATGGAGTTTATTGTTTTCCAGGGAGAAGGATAGTGTCTTGGAGAAGCGATTGAACCTCTATGGGGCATCCAGCATATCCTATGAAAATAAGAATCAAAACCATCATAGTTAAATTGACATAGTTTAAGGTTGTATGACTAGACCCATCCATGTAGTTTAACATCATAAGGTAAATACATGAATATGGGTCTCATACCTCAATGAGCATCCAATATATCCTATATAATATAGGAATCAGAATCCACACATATCTTGTAATGGGTGTCTATGTCATCATAGGTATGATAATAGAGGAACTATGTATATCTTGTGAATATCAGACCGCCCTATATTGACTCATCATGAATGTATCCCTTTGAGAAGAAATGTGATGTAATTATATTTACATCCGAATGGTGGGTCCATTCATGGAATTACCAACATGTTGTTAGTACAGTCATCGTTTCTCTATAAACCCATGTGATCCATGCTTTGTGTGAGAAAACAAAGATAATTGTAAATAGGATATAGATTATGATAGTGTATCTTATTTAGGATTATAGGTTAAAGTTTACCTTTTAGAGGAGTGGTCACCCATATCATGGAGGATATGGTATGAAGCATTGACCTTAAGAAGGCATCCTATATATCATGAATATGGAAGGAATCAGATTCTTCATAGATCTATTCAACCCAAATCCACTGATAGATTTGAGGTGTTCAAGGAAATAGTCAGGACTTATACAAAAAATGATACTCATTCAAGAGTCCTAATCTCATCCACTTATTTTTGAGGAAAAATGGACGCCCTATGGGATGATTTAATGTCATAATCAAGGGAAAATTGGAATAGGAAAGGACTTACACTTTAGTGGATTCCCATTGGATCTTGGGCCTTAAGAAGGATTCATACATATCCGATTATAGTAGGAATTAGAATCCTCATAGATCAATTGTCCCTTAACCCATTGATAGGATAAGGTGGATCCTCATAGTCAGAGATATTATGATTTTCCATGAGATTTCTAGAATGTGAGGGGCTTATAGAAAGATGGATTCCCTTTACCCTAGGACATATTATATTATGTCGGTAATCATGGCTTACACATAGTGGTTTCCCGATTGGTTAGGGATTACACATTGAGGCTTCCTGATTGGTCAAGGATTAAACATTGAGGCTACTCATTTGGTCCGGGATTAAACTCTGATGTTTCTTGATTTCTAGGGGCTTACACTTTGAATGTTTCCCATTAGTCGGGGCTTACACTCTATGGTTTCCCCATTGGTCAAGGCTTACACTATAAGGCTTCCCATTTGGTTGGGGCTTATACTATGAGGTTTCCAAATTGATCGGATCTTATACTCTGAGGCTTTCTCATTAGTCCGGGCTTACACTCTAAGGCTTCCCATTGACATACTCATATCAGGTCGTTGGATGGGGATTACACTCTATGGTTGGTCGATTTCTATACTCATTATTTATCTTCTAATAGATTAAAAAATGTAGTGATAACCATTATGGTATATCAGATTGAATGATATTGTTAAGGTTACATTAGTGTGTAACCCAAGCACATCAAGAACACTTACCTTATAAAAGGGGTATGTAGCTGATGATTATTGGTTAGGGGCCCACATGACATGAGTAAAAGTAGGTCTGCCGGACAAAATGGGCATTTCATAAATTATTTTCCTAAAATTCCATGGCAATTTGCTGTGAAAGTCTTGATTTCCCACCCGATACATTGGGGCACCAATCTGACATGGCAGACACATCCATGAGTGTCTACCAAATAAATTTGAACCCCTTGGATTAATTTAAATTGGTGAAGAAAATATGTCCAAGAAGAATTTCTTAACCATATAAGACATTTCTGGGGCCTTACACATGATCAACTAACATTTCTCTGAAAACATCACACATGATTGATGTAGACAAGACTATATGTGGTATCATGAACAACCTCACTTGTATTCGGACTATCCTATGACAATATGTAAATTTCTATCAACAATATCATGATAATTACAACATATCAATGACTCAATCACATGATCAACATGCCATTTCTTGAATGTCTTCGAATGACCATGTTGAATAACTCTATGTTTCTTCACATGATTGACAATAATTTTCCCTAGGCTTGTCACGTGACAACTTAGACATGTCAAGGGATTGTCATATAATAAAATGGATATGTCCAAATCCACCTAATGGAACTACAAGTCTCATGTGGACTCTTGAAATCATGTTTCTTTAAGCAATTCACCCGGAGGGGTCTCATAGATATGTTTAAGAAATTGTGCCAATCCTAATGACGTATGTTCTTATACACCCTGATCCTTACCTAAGTTCACATGGAAAATATTTTCCTAGGAAGAGGGATTCATGGATATGGAATGGTATTCCCATGATCGTTTCAATGGATTGAGGCCGAAAACCTATTGGAGGGTTCTCAAATAATGGCACCATGTGAAGGTATGTGGCTTTCATGAACTCAAAGGGGTCTTGTGATTAGTTATACCACCATGTGTGGGTTTGAATATTTGTGTGGCCTACATGGGTGTGTGTGTGTCTTCCTTGAATAGGGTGGATGACATATTAGGTTTCACGTCCTCATTTCTGTCACTATATTGAGGAGGTATCCATGGGGGATGCAAGATGGCATCACAAATCTAGGAAGATCCTCTTAGTATAAGACCGATGGAGACTAGCATGGTCGCATGTTCAAGTATGCATGAAGGAATAACATATATGGATCACCCATATTGTGGAATACATGTCTTGTTTATCATAATTCAAGGGTGGACTCTCGCTTGATAGCAAGTTCACGAGATCATAAAGCTCCCCTATTTATGTGATTCCCCTATCTCCAGCAAAGGGTACCATGATGGTTTCATCTATCTTGATTAGGAACCAACAAGGGTTCTTATAGTACAAAGATACCACGTAGAGGGCTAAATTTGACCAATAAAATAATTTTATTCTCACGGTTTTTGTGATATCAGTGCTGACTTGTTCACCACCTCATACATGCAAGCACAAGTATGAGTGATCTGTGTTTCGCATGTGGTTTCATAGCTCATGAAATCACATGACCTAGGAAAAGGTTTTTCTTGTGTTTTGATGGAGAGTGCAGTGGGTATTCATGACGTATTTTTTTCCTACAAGACGGCCAGCACTGCTTGGATATAACATGTCCATGAGTGCAAAGAGTTCATGACACCGGTCTGGACATCACCTATCTACAATAGTGTGAGCTTAACAAGGTCTTATGATAAACTCTATGGCTCTAGTGGGGTGGTCATGTCAAGGTACATCTACGAATATCTCAGTAAATAGGGTCTAATCCCTATGAGACTGATGGTAGGATTGCATGCATGGATGGATGCCCTACATTGGTGAAGCCTCAAGCCTAATGGGGATCTTGCAATCATATTAACACCATAAAGGAACTAGGAATAAAATTATGATTGGTTTCGCATGTGATCATTTGATCTTTAAGAGATCATGAGGCTAGATCTTCTAATTACCTATGGAGTTCTCCAGTAGGAGGTGGTTAGCTTCACCTCTTTTCTGAGCTGTTATTCGTCCCATATTTCATGTGTTTTTCATTTTAAAGGATCATGTTTATATAGACTTCAGGAGGCCGAGTTTCTTATCTCTATTCAAGGGATGAAGTTCACAGGAAACTATGAGGTAGTGGAGGTCTAGACTTGATCTTCATTCACTACCTTTCAAGATCAAAAAAATATGATTTAAATTGCATGAAAAATTACCCGAAGGCAGATGGGTTCACAATTGTAAAACCGCTTGAAACGCCTCATCTTCTCTTCAATTGCATGATTTAAGGATGATAATAAATGAAATCAATCCCATTCTATGAATATACATGATCTAAATAAATCTAAATTAATTTGGATGAAAAATAATTTAGATGATGAATGGTTTTTGGTCATTGAACTTTTCTTGGTGCCTTCATAAGTTGTCTTTGGTTTGGTTTTATAATCAAAATAAGTTTGTGTGACAGCTTCAATAGCTGTTTGGGGCTCTCATGAAAGGCCACTAGATTTCATGGTTTTGATCTCATCATGGTTCAATCAGGTCATCTCATACTCTCTTGTATATCAATAATGTACCAGAGAGATGGTAGTTAAATTGAATGAGTAGCAGGCGTGCTTCGGGACATCAACTTAGGGATACAGGAGGATGATTATGGAGGTCCCATGTTGTGTGGGGTTGGTCAAGATTGAATTCATGAGAAGTGGGATATTTTGAGTTGGAGTTCTTGAGGTTTGCGATCATAGTGGAAGGCTGGGATCAACAGTAGACATGATCGAACAATGCAGATCGTTGGGAGGCATGATCAGACGGTCCAAATTCGATCTCTATGGAAACATTATTTCTCACGTAATTATCCCACACATCTTCTATTATGGAATATAATCCACTTCATGAATTCTTCTTCTCAAGATAGTAATGGGGTCGGACTCATACCATTTTCATCACCTAAACCTCATGCTTTGACCCACTGATATTATGGCTCAGGATATTCCTGCACATATGGGATCACAAACCATGGGGCCCATACATTATAGAATCTTTCAATATTGGGATCTATGATTCTCTACATGTCTATTGGCTAGCACAGGGTGACTCTGACTAGACCTAATGGACCTATGGTGACACATGGTCTTGTGGTTGATTTGTCCATGTTTTCTTGTTTTCTATATATAATTTTTAGAAAATTCAAGTAATAAAACTATATGTAGGAGTCCAATGTATCTCTTTAAACCACAAGCTTTCATATATTCCATTTACACGTATTGCACTAATTTTTTTATGGATCCTAGAATCGTCAATGGAAAAGTGTGAAATACAAAAATATTGATGCTAAGAAAATGACCCCCTTAGAATGAGATTTTGTTGGAATGAAAGGAATATAATTCTAAGCTAAATGTAGGACACATTTCCGCATATCTGAATGTCTAATGATCCATGATAATGATCATCCAAATACATTTTTTTCCCCAGTATGTCTTTAGTACTCACAATTTTTATAAAGATGATATACATAGCCACCACTTCTCAGCTAAATCCAATATAGGAAGTGGCATGGACATGGGTCATGGATATAATGAAATTGTTATGTATATGCATTACATAATGAATTATTGATCGGGTGAAATGGAACTTGTGGTTGGATCCAAATTTAGACACTTGGATGTCTCTACGTATCCTAAGTGTTTTTAAATCAAGCCGCACATAGTTTTGAAATATACCACTATTCTGATCAAACTCATGAATATGATACATAGGTTCATAGATAAAAAATTATATGATGACTATACTTATGTAAATATGGGTCATGTGTAATATGGAAAATATCAATATTTTTATGTTGAAATATTGGTTAAAGTTCCATGTTTTAGTGGATATGTTTCTTAAATCATCCATGATGCCAATACATTGTGTCTAATACCAAACAGATCTGATTTCCGGGATTTGTGTACATTATGTTCAATGGGTTACTTTTTATGAAATGTTCATGAATTCCAACCGAAATAAAATTTTTCATTGGTGCAACTGCTACAATCATCTTGATATCACATGATATACTAAGGAAGTTTGGGAAGTGTATCATTCTTGAAGGTGAAATGATCTAAATTTTATGTAAGTCAGGGGACATAGCGCAGATAGATTGCTTTTTTCTAAGGCCATATGTTATGCCTCATAGGCTTTTCATATCATTATTTACTTTTCCCTAACATTTTTTTGAGCTTCCTATGGAGGAGTACAAAGAGAAAATGGACTAGGATTTTTCTTAGGCCACCTTCTTATAGGTCTTGAGCCCGACAATTTTTTATGTCACTTTCATTTTATAAATGATCAATATTTCATGGATAATAAAAATAGTATATCTAGTGATTAAGTACTCAAATTTTTTCTAGGATTACCTTATTTGGTTTTCATTGTGGTGACCATTATAATCTCCTTCATTATGTTGTTTCATGTTCTTGTAAACAAGACCATTAGTGTGCTATTTTTTTGTTCTTATACTTCAGACCTTTGATGTATTTTAGTTTAGGGTTTTCTATTTTGGAAATTTTCTTTACTATATTTTAGGTTATTCTGGCTTTGAAATTTTGAGATTCTGAGTAGCTTAAAGTCTTACTACAAGGAATTTATGGAATATGGGGTTTGTAAACTGGGGTTAACTCAAAAATAATGGGTTGATTAGTACCATAGTTGTTCATGTAAGGCTCATGAGGATTCTAGTTCATTATTATAAGGAGGAGATTCCTTTATTTGGAGGGTTAAATCAAAAATACATCGATAACATGGCTTAGAAAATATGATCTCCACTATTTTCTAATGGATTTAGATGACTTATGGACATAAATATAGTTTTGGTAGAAATAAAAGGGATACTAGGCCCCCCTGGATAGTTGGAGAGTGGGTGATATAAATAATAACCCAAAAGTCTGAGTTTATGAATATGGGATGGGGTTGAAATTATGGTAATGTCCCATAACTTTTTGAGATATTGGATTCTGCCTTGGTGTTGCTGGGTGTCACAGGAATTAGAATATTCTCTCTTGTATGGAAGAGATTCCTTTAGTTTGTGGGTTAAATCCCTTATACATTGATAACATGTCCAATAAAATCTAATCTCTACTTCTTTCCAAGGGTCATGATATATTTTCAAAGACTCAAATATCTAGATGATGTGGATATATATGGAAGGAATTAAATCATGGACGGGTTATTTCACCCTAGGGTAATACACTATTTATGTTATATATTCTGAGCCCCAAACAATGTGGTTTTGAATCATGAGGTGTAGGCCATCAAAGGATCGGTAATGAAGTGTCGCATTCTAGCCTTGAGAAATTCTATAAAACATGGTCATCCAACATTGAGGATTTCATATCCACTTGAATAGCTTTTTATGGAGATTGTAAATCATATTCAATTGTTCTCAGGACATGAGTAAGTTATGGGGTGGTCATACTTAGGTTATATTTAAACACTATCGAGTTCCCTATTCTTTCGTAATGATGCCAAGCACACAAGAATCAGAAATCCCTTTACATTGGACCAATATGCCTATATATAGAGGTTCTAGTCCCTTTTTCCATGATAGCGTGGTCTTGCATAGAGATATATTTTATTATTTAAGGGAAATGAAAGGTTTGAGATGACCCATGGCACATTAAATCATGATTTATGATTTATGGGAAATTTATGTTCCTAGAAGGGTTTATGACCCCTAAATTGTGTTCCGCCACCTAGAAAACATATTCTCACATTTAGGAAATGTGAAAAAATAATTTCTCTAACTTCTTCATATACTAGGAGGTCCAACGAGCATAGATTTACTTTTAATAGGACGGTAGACTAGACCATATGAGCTTTACACCATTAATTTTCACCCAAATTGTTTCTTGAACACTGGGGATGGAGAGTTTATTGAGGAGAGACTTGAATTTTTCTTAGGCCTCCCTTTAATGTTTTTCTACATGAAAATATTTTCACCTATTTCACTAATAGTTTATGGTCTTGTGATTTGGACTATTATAGGCTACAGATTATGGTTTTATGATTTTAAAAATGATCATCCAGTTTGAGGTCATGAATCACATATACCAAATATGTTAGATGTTACACAAGATCCTAATTATGATAACCTATTTCCAGAGTACTCTAAAATCTTTCTAATCAGGAGGGAGAACTATTGTAAATCATATGTTGAGATCGTTATATAATGATAAATGATATGGGATGATCACACCAGATATGTCCCATATCTCCCTAAGATGTTGGGATCCTCTTTAATGATGTTGGTATTATTAGAATTAGAAGTCCCTTTATATTGGTCCAATAAGTCACCGGTTGGTGGGTCTAAATCCTATATGTGTTAATAAAATTGTCAATTGAGAGATCTCTTTTTTTCTTTTCAATGTAAATTAATGGCTTATTGAAAACTGAGGCATAAAATACATGATGTGTGGAACATGGATTTTGGATCTTTTAAAATATGATGGAAGCACCCCATACTCTGGTTGACTTAGGTTAGTCTCTTATGTTTCTTAGAAAAAGAATAAAAATGGAAGATGGGTTTCACAACTTATTTTCATGTGGTGGGGATGTTATTGAGTATTTTTAATGTCATACGACCAAGATGTTTACCATATATTTTAATTCCATGTGGTAAGGGTGTATTCTAGTTCAATTTATTTCCAAACAGTAATGATGCAATTTTGTGCAGTTTAACATCATGTAGTGAACACATTGATCTCAGAACATAAAATAGTGGAATCATTCATGGGCCCATGAATATAATTATGGGTGTCATTGCATATTCCAGTGTGATGGAAATCCGACCATAATAGCTCTTTAATGAGAAACTCTATCTTTGTATGTCTGGCCCATAAAGAGAGGTGGGAATTTTTTCTATTGATTATTGTAGTTCGACCTCGGATTAGAGTTATAGACATCACTATGTATCTTTTAATCATAGGGATCAAGCAACATGTATTTTTGTAAGGGATCATGAATTTTAGCATCATACAACAAGGATGAATATGGAATCATATGAAAAGTGGTAATATTGAGGCTACTCACAAGAATTGAAGTTTGGGTATTACAACATATCTCATGAAAAAATTGAATCAAGCCATACATATATTTTTAAATCCCATGATATTTTAGTAAATGTGGTGGGGATGGAGGTGAACTGGCCTAAATTTATTGGAATATTACGATTGGGCCTAAGGATGGAAGTTTGTGCATCACTAAGTATCTCATGAGAATGAGAATAAAATAGTAGATAGTTATGATGATCTATGAAGTTTAACGTTATTTAGTGAGGACTGATGTTATTCTTTTTAAGTTTTATTATTCAAGAATAAGATAATCAGGTCGAAGCTGATACATCTTTTTCAAACAGGGATCCCCTTTCTGATATTCTTAATCCCACGTGAGGTATTATAGGAGTGAGAAATAAGGAATTAAAAGGGTCCCATGAAAGGAAATTTAATATGAGGACATGAGAATCTTCTATAATATGGTGGCTAGACCATGATATCGGATCATGTAATCCATACATATCTAATTAAAAATGAGAATCAAGCCCTATATAGTTCTATGAGACCCATAGAGTATAACATCATGCATTGAGGATGCGGGTGAATCATCATGAATGAATATTGACATTATGGATCAATGTATTTTAATATCACGAAGTAAGGACATTGATAACCCTATGTGATGAAAAATGGAAGTCATGTATCCCTGTATTTTTACATCCCACTATAAGTTCATTAGATCACCGGACATGAAAGAAAATAAATCCTATGGAAGGGCCTAATAATAGAGGTTTCGGCAACACTATGCATCCTATGATGATATAAACCAAACCATTAATAGTTCTTATAATGCAGGTGTGTTAAGAGAGCAGCACCATCAATGGTGGTCCTCTCAGGAGAGATCCATAAGAATGCGTTATTTTAATTCTAGAAAGGGACATTAACCATCATGAAGTGATGAATCGCTATAGAAATTTTATCTTATTTCATTCAAAATATATTGATATTATACCAAGCATTGACACCATTTATTTTGTGGGAAACCATTATCGAAATTCCTAATCCCACATTAGTAAACCTCAGTGTGAAAAACATGGAATGACAAGGGATCATTTCACCATTCAAAGGTAATTGTGGATATGATACATGTATTTTACATCATGTGGAGGTTGCAACAATATATAGGATCATGGCGTGCCTATGTATCTCATTGAAAATTGGAATCAATCCATACATAGTTCAAGAAGAACCATGTAGTTTAACATCATGTGGAATGAATGCCACTCACACATTTTAACATCTAACGATATAGATTAAATACATGAAGTTTAACGTATCATGGTAAAGAAATTTCCCATGATGTTTATTTCCATGTGGTAAGGACAATGTCTGTGAATTTTATTGTCTTGCGGAAGGGACATCAACTGTGCAGTTTAATATCATGCCGGGAGGTAAAGATCCATACAGTTTAACATATTGCGATAAGGATGAGATGCATACAGTTTATTGTCTTATGGTAAGGGTATTATCCACACAATTTAATGTCATAAATTAAGGACTAGATCCATTCAATGGAACATCTTACGGTAAATATGATATCCATTTAGTTTAAAGTCTGTTTATAAAGATTAGATTTATATTTTTTAACATCTTGTGGAAAATACTATGATGAGTAACCTATCAGGAGAGTTGACCTTCTGAAGGATCATGACCAACTCTTACACATACTGCATTAGATTTGGGGTCTTTTAACACTATCATATTTTCTGATACCAGTTCCAACAACTGATCGTTGAAGACAATGTAGTCTTATATTGTGTTCCTGAGACTTCAATGGTCAGGGCAATAGTTTTTATGTCATTCAAACCCTACCTCATGTGACATCCATATTGTTGGTAGTTACATGAAATTGTTTCTCATCGACTAGTCCAAACACGTTGAAACATGATTTGTTTTGAAGGAATAGGTTTTGTTCCATGATGTATTAATGGATGGTCATTTTTTCTTGGGAGGTAAGTCTTTTATGCTCTACTAAACAATTAGTGTGGCCTACTAAATGTGAACAGATGATTGGAGCAGGTATTCAGGTGTTGGTAGATTCAATATATCTATGTCTATCTACTATTGAAGTTAGTCTTTATATAAAAATAAACCCATTATTTTGTGCCCGATACGTTGATGGTTTGGAAAATTATTTTCATGGAATAACATATTTTCCTAATTCAGATTTCTCATCCCCAGGAGATCTATCAAACCATTCTTCATGGTATTGTTGAAATACCTAAAAACATGTCTTTATTAGAAGGAATATACTTTTCACTTTATGTCTTCATGATATGGGGGATCATTCTATTTCAACCATATATTATATATGCCTCTATTAAAATAATATCTCTACTAATGCTGGAGTCTAGGGTACAGTTTATTGATCATTAATATTTTAAGGGAATGTGTTGAGGCATTGAGGATCTTGGATGATGCATACGCTTCCCACTGATTATAATATCCCAACCCTCCTAGAGTTTTTTTGGAAACATTTGATGTAATATGGTTTCTAGAATACCCATGTTGAAGAGGTGGAAAATATAAAAATTCTATTAGCCCGATGGGTTACTATGTGGTGGAACAATGATTGGATTTCACCAGATGAGGGGATGAAAAATATGAAAATTCTCCCAACCATGTGTGTTGGGGAAATTTTTTATAAGGTGGGATTTCATATATATACACTAATTCATCATCATAAGGTAGAGGCCTGATGATTATTCCCAAAATTATGTCCTTGATATTCATATTTTATTATTGGAGTTGACTGATCTGTACTTCTATATAGAGTTCCATTTCATCCTTAAGGGGCTCACTAGTAAGGGCCATAAAAATTCTCTTTCATCTGTCAGTGTGTGCGGTCGTGGATCACGGTTAGATTTTCGACATGGACCCCATAGACTTAATCCACTAATTCCACTATCCATATGCTCTATTATTATTTACCTCTAAAATAATAACATGGTTGAAAAAACATTCTATAGATTATTGGTGGATACATCTGAGCCTTTTTTCTCCTGTTCTAGTTGAAGAATGTAGGCCAAACTACTGTGACTCAGATGAATTCATGAGGGTATGATTGTTCCCTTCAAGGTAATTCTTTTCTATATCAGTGGATGAGTCTACAAATTTTATTGATATCATATTGAATGTGTTAAAAAATGATGTTTCTCTTTCTTCATGGAGTATCTTATTTGATGGGTTGGATCAAATGTACCATTTGGGGGTCAGTTCCCATGATTCCATTTTGGGGTTCAGTTCACAATATACCATGTAGGGGGTCACTACCGATAACATATTCCATCCTAGGGTGGAATATGGAAAAAATTACCCCCAACCCTAGGACACGGTTTGTTCTATGGGATTCCACAATCTCTAAAGCTAGATGTGATGAATTTAGAGGATCCTGGCTAGCAGTGATTTGGAATTGATTTTGGGCCACTATTAGGATACACTAGTAGACATCTGAAAGATTAGAAGTATCATGGATAAGTACCTACTCTTTATTTACATTGTTTACATACCCTATGTGGGCTCTCTTGCTGGGTTCCCTGTACGGGATAGTTGGTTTAGGCACAACCTCCCTTGTATCTCCTTGAGGAATCATGGACAAATATCAGTAATGGTGATTAGAATGGATAAGATCCCTCCTATGAAGCCCATGGGGGATTTATTTGTTACGGTTAATATCCTTATCCAACTTCTTATTGTAGGTAAGTGGTTTGTTTTTGCATTCCTGTGATAGGTTCCCCAAGCAGTTGAATGTTTCGATAAGGGTCACTTCCTCTCCAACGACTTGTTGTTGGAAGGATGGACGATTAGAACACATACTTCAATGGACTTCATGTGACGATTCTCTATTTATAGTGGAGCTATTGATGTGGTATTATCAAGCCAAGACATTCAAAAATTGATGATGGGAACTCAGGATCAAAGCAACTATTGGTGAAATTATACATTGGGGACTCCAGATCAAATCATCTTTTCCAGTAATCTCAAGATCCATGAGCACAATAAATGATGTCATTTATATTTCAAATAATCTTAAGAATTAATGAGTAATAAATTAAGATTCCTTATTATTTGATCATCAAATATAATAGTACATGTTTTATCAATTACATTCAAAGTCAAAGGATAAATTTACAATCCCTTATTTTTATGCAAGGTTCAGTGTAGTGAAGAGAAACATGGAATGTTCATCATTTTGTTGTGCACTGATCACATCATAAACAGAACAAAAATTCAATCAGAAATCTATCTTTTTCAACCATTAATGGAATGAAATAGTTAAACTTTTTCACATTTGTTTTGCCTTTTTTTGTAAGGATTTAGAGCGTGGGATGGGTTTTTCTCGATGATTTTGTTGAGGGGTGTTTTAAGGCCCTTCTAAATAATTCATGTTATGTTTTCCATCTATTTTGTCTTCACAATATACTCACAATGGTTCCATCATCCATAGACGAGTATAGACCTTCTTTCCATAGGATGGCTGTAAGCTTGGTATTCGGACCCATAGACTCTTGGGGACTAACATTAGTTGAGAGTATGGGAGGTAAGGCTCATCAGAAACTTTTTTGGGGGAATTATTTCCTACATTGGGAATATCTTATATGTTTAGGATATGATTGTGAAATCATTTCTAGACCTCGATACAATACTATTTACCCTTGTGGCAATGGATTGATCATAAACATGTGTTGATAGGGATAATCACACGTATATCATAGGTAATCTTTCACTCTCTAATTTAATTATGATACATTAGTACATGACCATGTTCAAGAACTCTAGAGTTTATTTCTATCCAAGTAGATAGTTAGTGTCTTGGATATGAGATTGAAAATCTACAGGGAATCCTACGTATCCTGTGAAAATAGGAATCAAACCCCACATTGTTCATTTCACATAGTTTAATGTCAAATGACTTGTCCCATCAATGCAGTTTATATTAATTTAGTATGGACACAAATATAGGGTTAATACAAAACTATGGATTTCTATATATCATATTTAATAAAAGAATAATATTCCACTTAGTTATAGTAATGGGTGTCTATGTCATCATAAGTATGAAAATAGAGGCCTTAGGCGGGACATAGGCATATGAGACTTCACCAGATTTCTTCTTTAGGAATGTATCCCTTTGAGAGAAAATGGGGTGTTATTAGACTAATATCCAAATGGTGGGTCCATGTTGGGAATTCTCAACATGCTATTAACAAAATCATCATGGGTATATAAGCCCACACGATCCATGCTTGGTGATAGAAACAAGATATATTGGTAAATTGGATACATTTCATGAGATCATATACAATCGTGGATTACACATTAATGGTTCCCTGTGATAGAAATGATCACCAATATCATGGAGGATATGGTATGGAGTTTTGGCCTTAGGAAGGAATCCTACATATCTTAGATATTAAGGGAATTAGAGTCTTTGTATTTTTGTTCATCCCAAAACTCACTGATGGTTTTGAGGTGTTCAAGGGCACGATTGAGACTTATACAAAAAATGAGTCATGTGCATGAGTCCCCTTCTCATCTGCTAATGGATGAGAAAGAATGGAAGAACTATGGGAGGATTTAGTGCCATATTCTTTTAATAATTGGAATGGGATGGGAATTACACCAAAGTGGAAGCCCATTGGAGCTCGGTCATTAGGAACGCTTCCTACGTGTCCTGGTTATGGTGGGAATTCGAGATCTCGTAGTTCATTTGTCCCAAAACCATTTATAATCTAAAGTGGCTGATTATACAAGTAAAAATTAAGGATATCCTTGAGATTTCAGGAATTTGAGGGGATTATACCTGGATGGATTTCCTTTAGATGGGGACATATTATATGATGTCAGTAATCAAGGCTTACACACCAAGGCTACCCGATTGGTCAACGATTACACTCTGACGCTTCCGGATTGGTTAGGGATGACACTCTGAGGCTACCTATTCTTTTGGGACTTATACTCTGAGGCTTCCTGATTGAGCAGAGATTATACATTGAGGCTGCTTGATTGGCTGGGTCTTACACTATGAGGTTGCCTGATTGGTTAGGTCTTACACTTTGAGCCCACCTATTAGGTCTGGGCTTACAAAATGAGGCTATCTGATTGTTCAGGTATTACCATGTAAAGTTTTACATTGATATACTCCCATATTATTTTTGATTTGTGAAAATAGTTTAAGGTCACTCGATCGGTATACTAACTCATTAAGTTATGAAATATTAATGAAAGGTAGTCATGACCATTATGGTCTTATTGAGAGAATAATATTAGTAAGGTAACATTAGTGTGTAACCTAAGCTCATCAGGAACAAATCCCTCATAAAAGGGGTATGCTGGCGAAGATTCTTTTTTGGTGGCCCACTTGACCAGAGTCAAAATATTTGAACCATAAAAAGTGGTCATGTTATATGGGATTTTCCTAACAGGAATTGGTCGTCTACTAGGAAAGTATTGATTTCATGCCCAATATGTTGGGGAAGAAATATAACATGGAAGACCTATACATGGGTGCCTGACTAATAAATTTTTATGCCCTAGATTCATTAAAATGGTTGAAGTAAACATGTCCATGATGCTTCGTATAACCAATGTAGTTATGTCTGGGGCCTCGCGCTTGATCAACTGACTAATCTTAGATTACTTTTAGTATGATTGAAGTAGACATGACTATATGTTGTCGTATGATTGACATCACTTTAATTTGGACTAGTTCATGTGAGTATGAACATGTTTATGGAAAATTGCATGCTCATTCCAACATGTCAACAACTCCTTCTCATGATCAACAATCATTGTCTGGAATGTCTTCGCATGACCAAGGCAATCAAATCCAAGTTAGTTCGTAGGATTGATATGACATTGTGATAGGGTTTTCTCGTGACAATATAGAGATGTCAAGGGATTTTCATTTGATAAACTTGACTTTTCCAAAACCAACTAATGGAGCCACGAGTCTCATTATGACTGTTGAAAATGTATGTCTTCATCTATTCATATGGTAGGGTCTTGTGGATATGTTTCTGATATTGCACCCATCCAAATTCTGCACGTTAGAATCCAAAGTGATCATCCCCTATGTCTATATAGACAATATTTTACTAAATAGATTTATGCATGGGTAGGTAATGATCATCCCAATAATTTTTAAATGGGGTGAGGCCACAACATAATATAGTTTGCGCGTTTGATAAAACCATGTGACGGTCAACTGCCTACATGACCTAAAAGGGATCTTACTGTGGATACTACCACAATGTGTGGGTCAATATGTTGGTTACATTCATGGGTGAGGGTGTATCCTGAATGAAGAGTGGGAATGACATATTAGTTCACACATCCTCTTTTTTTACTCCACATGGAGGAGGTATCCATGAGGGATGTAAGCAAGAGTCATGAATCATTAAATCTCATCATATCGTAGGACCGAAGGAGACCAGAATGGTTTTTCGTTTGGGGATGTATGAAGGAATAACATATGCAGAGTTCCCAAATTTGGGAATACCTATCTGGCTTATCAAAACACAGGGATGGAATCCCACATGAACACTGGTTCGATAGATCATGAAGCTCCCATGTTCATATGATTCGCATATCTTTAACAAAGTGTCTCATGACAGTTTCTTCCATTATGCTAAGGACCCAAGGGGGTACTTTTAGGCCAAAGAAACCATGCCTTTGAATTCATGTGATCACTATAATACAGCAATATCCAAGGTGTTTTAGTGATTGTGGATGGAATGTTCACTAACGCGTACTTGTAGGCACATGTATTGGTGCTCCATGTGTCACATGAGGTTCCATCACTAATTCAATTTATTGACCTAGTCACAGGTTATTTGAGATGTCTTTCATTCGAGTGTACATAGTATGCATGAAACATATGTCTTCATGGTTGAGGATCTACACTACATTCAAGGCACATGTACATGGTTGTAGAGAGCTCGCGACACCAGTTTGGAAATTTCATGTCTGCAATCATGTGACCTTAATGTGGTCTTACGATAAAATCTCCAATATCGGTAGGGTAGTCATTTTTGGGTATGTCTTTCAATATCATTGGGAATTGGGGGTTTTGTAACTGCGATATTGTAGCTTGGATTGCATGCATGGCCAAACACCCTGATTTGGTGAAGCTATTAACGTTATGGGTATGATGCGATCATGTGAACACAATTCCATAACCATGTGTCACATGATATTTGGTTCATCATGTGACCTTCTAATATTCAAGAGATCCCATGGCCATACATTTGGATTACCTGAGGATTTTTTCTGTAGGCGGTCATGAGCTTCCCCTTTTTCTTGAAGCTCTTATTCATCCCCTCGTACGTTTGTTTAGCATGATGGGAGTGGGTTTATATAGGTCATTGAAAGTCAATTATCATACCACATTTAATGGGATGAAGGCCACATGCACCACTGAGGTGGTGGTGGTTTGATATTGATCTTTATTTGTGACATCTCATGATTTAATTTAAACTAATTTAAATTAGTTAAAAATCCCCATAATGTGGATGACTTCATGGTTGTAAAAATACTTGTAATGCCACATATTCACTTTGATCACATGATCATAGGATGATCATGTGATGGACTAAATACCCTTCAATTAATCCATGCGTTTTGAATAAATCTATATTTATTTGGATGAAAAATATGTCTGTCATGACCTATCCCACAGGGCCCATACATGACTACCCCAATCCCACCTTCTATAGGCCAGGGGTTGGTGACTGTCACCTGAATGCTTTTCCAGAATAGTGATGTCATTTCTTTAGATATATTTAAAAACAAAAAAATTGAAACTAAAGAAAAAAACCAACAAAAGTGATGTATAACCCTGAGAGTAAAGTACAACCATAAGTTCAAAGAAAACTAAAAATAGTGGGCCAAAATACAAGAAATAGAAACTGAAAAAAAAGTAGACAGATGTCACATCTGCCCTAGAGCTCTACCTAGATGGTAGTAGCTATATGTTTGTAGTTGAAGAAGAGGATCTTGACTGATCCCATCACACCAAGATCCAACAAGTACTGAGCCCCCAATGTATTCCTCTGAGCATCAATAGTTTTCACCAGACACACCCTTGTGGGTGACACCCATGCAGGGGTGAGTATAGAAACTCAATTGGGGACCCCGAGACCCCCAACGGTCTCTCAACTATCCACAAAGGAAAAAATACCAATAAATACTAAAAAGGTAACATCACAAGGATGATCTTAATCATGAAGAACAAATAAAAAGATACATATGACTCTTATGGTATAAATTTATGGTTACTAGGACAGGGATGACTAGTCATAAGGCCAAATCATCTTACCTAGAGTAACTCTACTACTGATCCGTAGAAGTCACTATATGCTGACACGTATTGGTTGCTAGATGCTGACATGTATCAGTCGCTAGTGCTAACACGTATTGGTCACTAGTGCTGACCTATATCAGTCCTTAGTGCTGACACATATTGCACACTAGTGCTGACCCGAAATGGTTTCTAGAACAGTGTTAGGTATGATTAGTCATAAAGCTAGATCATCCCACTCTGGAGTTTTTTATGCTGACCCAAATTGGGCGCTTTTCTTCTTCATGTCACAGCCATCCATAGATTCTCGTACGAAGCACACCTAATCTCCGGAAGTCTATGCTCCTCAATCCATTGGTCATATTTCAAATGATAAAAATTTCCAACAAAATCATACCCAATGGAATGCCCTATCACAGGGGTCCCAACGTGACAGACGGTGGGTCGAGCAGATGCCCGATCTATGAGATATGAGAACTTTTGTAAAAAGGTACCTGTTGAATTCAAGTTTGATCCAACCCATGTCACACGTCAAACTCCATAAAAACTCTCTTACAAAATCTCCAAAAGACCACCTTGTTATAAGGGTCCTAATGCAACAGATGGCCTGTCAACAAAACACATGGTCTGTAAGTTATTGGCATTTTAGTGTCGAGGGCCAGTTGGATTCAAGTCTAATCCAACCCACGTCGCATGTGAAACTCCATCAAAACATACTTAGATTATCTCTAAAGGACCTCCATGCTCCAAGGATCCAAGTGTCGTAGACGGTTCATCAAATGGTTATCTAATTCACATGATACTATAACATAAGCATTTCTAGGTCCAAGAGGGGTATGAGTCCGGTCCGACCCAGTCGAACCAAGTCGGCCTGACTCAGCCTGGTCCGACCCAACTCGGTCTAGGTCTAGCTAGGTTGGGCTGGACCGTGGCCGCCTCAGCCCGCTAGTCTACATACTAGCTCAGCCTGCCGGGCAGTCCGGCCCACTGGCCAGCGCGACTCGTGTGGGTCATGCAGTCTTATGCACCCTAACGGCTCAAAGGATCCCATTGCCTCATTTCATTGGTGGTGCCACTTGGCATCGTCTTTTCACCTGTGGGACCCATAAGAGGTGGGTCTTGGCCTTCTCCACTGTAGTGCACAACAGCGTGCCACCTCCGCCTCTGCGGCTGGTAGCTGTCGGCCACTCATCTGACCCCCACAGCGCCACTCCACTATAGCGACTGGCGGTTTCTGGTCTCCGCCCTCATCTACCGATGTCATTCGCATGTGCCGACGTTTCTTATTTGGGCGACTGGGTGAGCCCCATTGGACTGTTCTTCCTTCTAGACGTTCTTACGGTCCTCTCAGGATGTCATCGTCATTTCACAGCCCTCAAAAACACCTTGTCATTGCATTCATTATTCTTCCAAGAAGAGCTCACCAATGACAGCTTTAGCAGAGGGTCCTGGCCTAGTTGATTTCGGCCCATGCCCTCCATGTTATTGTTTTTAACATAAGGAAAATTAACTATAATCAAAAGAAATAATAATCCCCAAATTTAAGACATGACATTAACCTCCTGCATGATTAGACGAGACATGGATCCACCTTATAGTTAGTCGGTTTGTGTTCATTATATTTTAATGAAAGGGAAGAGAGGGAAAACCAAAGCACGAAATGCCCCTACATTGAGATCTGTTGGAGATGTCATTGTTTTGGATGGAGAAGAATCCATGTTGGATAGTATTTTGGGCATTCGTCGATCCTGGATCAATGTTGTCTAAGCTTTCGCCCTCCATCTGTGGATGTTGCCACAATACTCCACCAGAGTTTCCACGCTTTAAGAAGTCGGGCCAAAACCCTACCTCGAGATCCCTTTAAAATGAAGGGGGAATGGTGTGTAACACGTCGAAGAATTAAGGAGGTTAAATTAATTAATTAATGAACCTCTTTAAATTCACAACAGTGGAGTTACATACCTGATGAGTCAAGCCATTAAATGGCTTGAAAATTCACTAGTCCCCACCACCACCACTCATCTGTGGGAGAAAAAGAAATAAAATAACATGCTAAGTTATTTTATTATTTTTCAGTAAAGTAAAAATTATTAATTTTTCACCCGACCAAATGTGGTTGAATGGAAGAATCACTTAAGCGAATCCTAGTGCTACGGATTCAATGGTGCCATCATATTTTTAATCTGCACACCGGTCCAAAAGATTGAAAATGATGCCCGCGTGTTTACAGAACGTAACATAAAAATGTTCAAAAATTATTAACATTCACCCTAGAACTACACCGGTCGAGGTTAGGATCCGCCTATGGTAAAAATTCCCCCATGAATCCGACAATACCCTCATATTATTAATCTGAGTTATGGTTTAGATGTTAGATAATTTATCAATATAATAATTATTACTTAATTATTTTATTTATAGCCAAAAACTAACTTCCATTGTTGGCCCGTTCTGGCCAACTTCAGGTTCTTCCAAAGGAAATTTTACCCTCATAATTTTAGGGGTGGTCTCTGATTTTTAATCTGAGTCACCGTTCGTGAGTTATAAACAATTGAAAAATAAAATAATTTCATTTAATAATTTTATTTATTGTTATTACATTTTCATTTTTTATAACTGGTGGCCTACGCCGACTAAGCTTAAGTTGCTCCTAGGGTAAAACCGCTATCTTGAATACAATGGTGCCCTAAGATTTCTGATAGGGTAACATGTTTAAGATTTATTCTATTTTTTCAAGAAACCTCTCACGCACACTATTTTAAACATATCAAATTTCAATGGATCATTCCAGGCACTCCAGGCCTCAGAATTACAAGCCATTAGATTTCACTATCTCAAAATAGTTACATACAATTAAAAAAATTATACAGAAATTCCGAGACATTACATTCTCACCACCATAGGGTTTTATTTCCCTAGAAGCCTAATCATGGAAAACCCAAAAAGAGAGGGTACTGACCATGAATATGAGCCTACCTTTCACATGTGCTCTCTTAGAGGTTCATATGATGCCACCAGACACTCAAGATAGGGTTACACTTTCCAAGAAGATCTTAATCCTATTGATCCTCTATCACCACCCTAAACTCTATAATAGTCATCCCATCATCAAATTCCAACTCCCCCTATTAAATAATGTGTTCTGAATCATGAAAATTTCTCCTCTACTGTGGCACATGGGAAACATTATGCACCTGTTGCATCTATGGGGAAAGATTTAGGAAGCACTCCACCTCGCCAACTCTTCTGAGAATCTGGAATGTTCTAATGAACAATGGAGAATTGTTTTCACCACATACAAACCTCCATAATCTTCATCAGGGTGATAATTGTAGAAAGGTATAGTCTCCCTTCTCAAAATACAAGGGTATCTGTTTCTTATCGATGTAAGTCTTCTGCTGGATTTGTGATGGCTTCATCCCTAGACAAAAATACTGACACGGAATTTCCTGATACATCTTCATTATGTATGGATATACTGCCAAGGGGGTATATGGAACTCCTTCATCACCTACCCTTGTAGCGACACTGGTACAACATTACATCCTCTGAAAAGGATACAATGATCCCTACCATCAGAATATATGTCAGGTGCATGGCCAAGAGGTATTTGAGAACGTGTAGTCTCATAGATAATGTCTCTGAGTTTTGCCTCCCTGACTCACTAAAGGAGTGGAGGGGAAACTACCATCGACTGTAGGTGGACTTTCTCATTGCTATCCACATAGGATATCTGAATCGATTGAATCTACTATGAATCCTAATTCAGTACCTGCGAGCTCGATCTCCGGCTAAGTGAATCTACCACTACATTCCCCTTCCCTAGATTATAGAGTATCTCCCAATCATAGTCTTATTGGAACTCTATCCAAAATCAACATCTTAGATTCAGATCTTTCTATGTGATGATATATCTGAGACTCTTGTGGTCTGAGTAAAAATTTGAACTGCCCACCCATCATGTTGGGTCGCCACTTCTTCAGTGTGAAGACTACTACTTCCAACACCAAGACATGAGTCACATATATATTTTGATGAGACCTCAGCTGTCATGATCCATAAGAAATCATTGCATCATCCTATATCAGGTCATAACTGAGTCTGGTCCCTAAGGAATCATAGTAAACCACATAGTTTGTTCCCTCCTCTGGCAACCTCAGGAAGGGAGCACTGGTCAAGCTTTTCCTCAGCTGTTGAAAGACATTCTAGCATGTATCTAACAACAAGAAGGTTTTAACATTCTTCGTCAAGGTAGTCATGGGTGATTTTACTCTGAAGAAATTGGGTATGAACCTCTGATAGTATCCTACTAATCCAAGGAGGCTTGGCACCTTAGTAACACTCATGCATAGATCCCAAGAAAGTACTGCCTCGATCTTCACTAGATCCACTACTAATCCTGCATCTTAGAATATTGTACCAAGAAGTAGACATTCTGTATCCATAAATAACACTTTGAGAGCTTACCATATAACTGGTTCTCTTGGAGTGTGTCCAAAACTATCCTCAAATGTATAATATGCTCTTCCTCGGATGATGAGTACACCAAAATGTCATCGACGAAGACTACCACAAAATGATCGATTTATTGCTAGAATATCTTTTTCATGAGCCCCATGAACACTCCTAGAGCATTGGTCATGCCAAAAGGCATCACCAATAACTCTTAATGGTCATAAGGACATCTGAAGGTTGTCTTCAGTACGTCCTCATCTCGTACCCTGAGCTAGTGATAGACTGATCTCAGGTCTATCTTTGAAAACCAACGAGCACCATTCAACTCATCGATGATATCATCGATCCTCGGTAGAGGATACCAGTTCTTCACAGTCACCTATTTTAGGCACTGAAAGTCCACGCATAGCATCAAACATCCATATGCCTTCTTAGAAAACAACACAATGGATTCCCAATGTTAAAAAAACATCAAGGATTCCAATGGAGAAACACTGAGCTTTACGAATTCCTTCCTCTGAAAGTCCTCTAACTATACTCTCAGCTCCTGGAGCTCCACAAGGGCCATCTGATATACTAGTGTAGAAATCAGTGTTGTTCTAGGGTACAAGTCAATGAAGAAGTCTACCTATCTACAAAGAGGTTTTCCTAGAACAACTTTTAGAAATATGTCATCATACTCATCCACCACCACTAGAAACTGTGGAATCACTTAATCTACTGTGTCAAAGTTAAAGAAAGCCATCTGATATGTAATCGGTTGCACCCTCCTAAATGAAAGTCCATCTCGTGCTGATCTATTTTCTTTCTAAAAAAAGGTAAGTTGGCCACCATCTTGGCACATACATCACACTTTACATCCCAAGTAGTCAACCTGTGTGTGAATTTCTAATAGCCAGTCCATGCCTAAAATGATGTCATAGAGATTCAATGTTGTTATTAGATGATTAAATCTAAAACTCTCTTCTCCAAAAGTATGATCACAATGTCGGAACCAGTGTGTGACCACTCAATCTCATCTTGTAGAAGTTTCCAAATAAAAAGGTTGAGATAAAAGCTCAGTAAGAATATCAAAGTCCTGAACTAATTCTACAGTAATGAAAGAATGGCTAGAACCTGTGTCAATAAGAACTACTGTTAAATTAGAGAAGATATAGATGGTACCTCATATCATCTCAAAGACGTCAGGATTGTGTGCCTCTACTACCTGTAGTTTTTCCTTCCCATCCACCTGGTCCCTGAGCTCGTGGTGGATCTCCTGTGGGTGGAGGTAGTAGTGGCTAGTGACCTGACCACCTCCCACTGCACGTTTTTCTCTCCTTTCACGTTCGGTTCCTAGATGATGCTCATGCTCCTACCGATGTCAATGCCTCAGTGTCCCCTCCACCATTTACCGATAATTCGCACGGGGAGTCTGACAATCACAATATCTATGACCCACTATCCCATAGGAAAAACAGATCATCCCTCGCTGGTGGATCCCTCAGCCTCTTGAGCCTCGCACCACTGAACCTACATTCCAGGGTCACCCATCGGAAGGACTAGACTAATTGGGCTTCTGTATCGTTTGTCTACTACCATTTGTAGATAACTCTACTACCTTTCATTTGGTAGGGGATCACACTGTCAGTTCCCACTTGGAAAGGAAGCTCTTCATCAGCAAACCTCTCTCTAACACCCCAGTCGTGGTCGGGATGCTGAGAGAAGCTCTTGTAGCTCTAATATATCATTAGAGCCCCGGCTCAAAGGTCAGGGCCCCGACATAAGGGTTTTGTACCAAGTCGGTGGAGAATCATGAGAGGTTAGTAAATCACACTGAGTATGGAGCCACAGTCTGGCATTCCTACTGTAGACAGAGCAACTCCTGAATACGCATAGAGCATAGTGTCGCTGGCACGAACTCCTACTTGAAAAGGCTCTCAATGTTTGGCCAGGTGAGGTTCATCTCCTCAAGCACCTGGTGCACTGATCTCCAACATCGTCTTACTGAGCCCCAATGAAGGCTAGCGGCCAATATCACCATCTTCTCAGCGGGTATCTCTAATAGGCAATAGACCTACGAAACCTCCTCAAACGAATCCCCTACTATCTAGGGGTCCATCTCACCTTGAAACATCATAGGCCTCAGTCTATGGAACACATGAAACATGCTCAACTAGCATTCATGATCCACTGGAAGCATATGTGACTCAATGGGTGGTGGTGCTAATGTTACACTGCCAGAAGGTTCCATCATTGTGTGTGGTCCTTGTACCAAAACCTCGTTGCTCGGTGGGCCATTTTCATGATCTCATACTAGAATCCTGACAGAATACCTTCATTCTGGCATCATGTTAGAAAAAAAATTCCCCACGGTCCGTAGGTTATACCCGGTGAGCTGACTTAAGAAGATCAAGAAAACTTTTCAAAACACTAGAAATTGTTGTTTTCATGTACCGAGTCGGAAAACAAAATTCAGGGTCCTGGTGTATGGATACGTCAGCTGCCACAACAATACAGGACACCCCAAACTAAAAAACGAGCACAAGAAATTTCACACCATTACCTCATTAAAAGTATACTCTTGGTTATTTTAGTAGAACCGACTACCCTATGATACCACTTTATCACGACTCGTCGCACGAGGCCTAGATGTGACTACCCTAATCCTACCATACATAGGCCAGGGGTTGTTGATTAGCACCTGAAGGATTTTCCTGAATAGAGGAGGAATTGCCTTAGATATTTGTACACACTCAAAAAAGGGAAACTAAAGAAAAAAACAACAAAAATTAAGATATAACCATGATAGTAATGTAAAACCACAAGTAAAATAGTAAACTAAAAAAAATCATTCAGAATACAAACCCTAGAAACTTAAGTGAAAGTAAACAGTTTTTGCATCTTCCATAGAGCTCTACCTAGTGAGTATTAGCTGTAAGTCTAATTTTGAAGAAAATTATCTCGAATTCTATCATCGCACCACACTCCACCCTGTCTCGAACCTATAATGTCTTCCTCAGAGCATCTGTAGTTTGCACCACGCACACATGTGTGTGTGGATCCCATTGTAGGGTTGAGTATAAAAACTCGATAGGGGACCCCGAGACCCCTAAAGGTCTCTCAATAATCCACAAAGTAAAACATCACATGAAATACCACAGTAGTAATATCACAAGAAGGATTTAAATAATGAAGCACAAAGGAAAATATATAGCTCACTTTAACACTATAACATAAAGGTTACTCTGATAAGGATAACTAGTCATAAACCGATATCATCTTATCCGTAGTAACTCTACGGGTGACCTGTATAGGTCACTGAATGCTGAACCATATTAGTCTCTAGATGTTGACCCATATTGGTCACTGGTGTTGACCCGTATTGGTCACTGGTGCAGAACCATATTGGTCGCTGGTGCAAACCTGTAAGGGTCACTGGTGCTGACCCGTATCGGTCCCTGGTGCTGGCCTGTATTAGTCACTACTACTGACCTGTATTGGTCATTGATAAAAAGATATAGATTATTAGTCATATAGATAGATCATCCCACTCTGGAGTTTCTAATACTGACCTGTATCGGTCGCTTTTCTCTTTCATGTCACAACCAGCTACTGGATTCTTACACGAAGAATGCATGATCTCTGAAAGACTCTTCTCGTCAAGCCATCAGTCCTATTTCTACCGGTACGAAGTCCCAAAAAAAGCATACCTAAGGTATTTCCCCGCCATAGGGGTCCCAACGCGACTGATGGGGCGTCGATCAGACACATAGGCTGTGAGATCTGGGTAATTTTGTAAAAAGGTCCAGATTGGATTCAAGTCTGATCCAACCCAGGTCGCACGTCAAACAATTTCATATCCCAGATAGAGTATTTCCAAAGGACCGTCTTGTCAAAAGGGTCCTAAGGCAACAGATGGCACATTGACCAGACACTTGATCTATAATTTGTTTGGCATTTTAGTGCCGAGGGCCCGGTTAGAATCATGTCTCATCCAACCCCGGTTGTACGTCAGACTCCATCAAAACTAAGTTCAAGTATCTCCAAAGGACGACCTTACTCCAAGGATCCCAGCACACAGAAGGTACTTCAAACGGAAGTTCAGTCCACAAGATACGGTCTCTTACGCGTTTCTTGGTATGAGAGGGGTTTGGATCCAGTCCGACCTGGTCGGGCCAACCCGGCCCGAACAGACCAGGGTTGGGCTGGTTGGGCTGGGCTGCAAACCCGCCCAGCCGACAGGCTGGTCCTGGCCCGCCTGGTGGTCTAGCACACGTGCTAGTGTGGCCCGTGTGGTTCACACTGTCTTCTACACCCAAATATCTCAAAGGAGTCGTTCACCTTATTTAATTCACAATGCCACATGGTGCCATCTTGTCACCCATAGGACCCGAAGGAGGCAAGTCCATGCCTTTGGCACTACTGTGGCATCATGTCGTGGCCATTCAACATGGAGCGAAACTGCGCACCGCCTCCACCTTCATTTTCGGATTCTATAGGCCGCCCATCCGACCAACACAACAAGCGGGTTTCATCCGTTGTCCTCATCCACTGGTGCTGACGTTTCTTCCATGGGCCATCGGGTGAGCCCCAGTGGTCTGTTCCTCCTTCTGGAAGTGCGTACGGTCCTCTCAGAATACCATCATCATTTCACAGCCCTAAAAAAACATTGTCAATGCATTCATTATTCCACCATGAATAATTCACCAAGTACATGTTTGGAGGAGGTTTCGAGCCTTGTTGGTTTCTGCCCATGCCCTCAGCATTTGCGTCTTAAAATTGTGTAAAATTATCTATAATAAAAAGGAAGACTCATCCCCAAATTTAAGACCCTAAAACAACCACCCAAATTATTATATGGTACACTGATAAACCCGTTAGTGATTTGGTACGCGTTCGTTATAAATTTCTACAACAGGATGATCAGGAGCATCAAAGCAAAAAACACCCTATCTCGAAATCTATTGGAGGTGTTGAGGTTGCAGTGGTAGGAGTGTTCACAGTGGATGGATTCATCGGTGTTCGTTGAACCTGGATCATTGCTACCTGAGCTTTCTTCCTCTTTCAGTTAATGTTCCCTCACAACTCCACTAGTGTTTCCTCGCTTGAAGAAGTGGTTCCAAAACACCACCCCGAACTCCATTTAAATTGGAGGGGAAAGGTCAGTAATGCGTTGAATAATTAATGACGTTCAATAAATGAAGTAATGAACCTATTTTAATTCACCATAGTAGGGTTACGTAGTCGATGAGTTATGAAATTAAATGTCTTGACATGTCACTGGTCCCCACCACCGCCACTCATCCGTTAGTGAAAAAAAATATAATTACATGTTAAGTTATTTTATTATTTTTCTGTAAAGTCCAAAATTTAACATTTTTTCACGACCTGCTATAGTTGAAGTGATGCATCCCTTAAGTGAATCCCGGTGCTACAAATTCAACAATTTTCTCAAATTTTTAATCAAATCCTCATTCCAAAATATAGAAAACTCTTCATTTGCGTTTAATGAACATTTCCTAAAAAGAAGTAAAAAAATTATTAATATTCACCCTCGACCTGCACCAGTCAATGTTAGTCTCCACCTAAGGGAAATACATCCCCATGAATCTAACGGTATTCTTGGATATTAAATCCGAGTTATGATTAAGAAGTTATAGAATTTAACAACAAAATAAATGTTACTTAATTATTTTATTTACGACCAAAAACTAACTTCCACTATTGGCCCACGCTGGCTAATGTTAGGGTCTGCCTAAGGAAAGCATAAAATCACAAGTTTAGCAGTGGTCTCCAATTTCTAATCTTATTCACTGTTCATGAGTTATAAACATTTGAAAATTAAAATAATTATGTTTAATCATTTTATTTAAGGTTATGAAATTTTTGGGTTTTCTCGATGGATTCCTGCGCCGATGAAACAGAAGTGGGGCCTAGGATAAACCCTCTATCCTGAATGCAACGGTGCCCTTCGATTTCTGATTCGGGCATCTATTTAATAGTTATTCCATCTTTTCAATAAAACCACTCACTGGTTTGATTTTAGACTTAAAAACTTCCGACAAATCATTATGGCCACTCTAGGACTCGGAATTAGGTGCTGTTAGATTTTTCTGTCTCAAAACAATTCTATATAATTTAAAAAAATATACACAAATTCTAGAACATTACAATGTCATTGGAGGATGGTTGTTGCAGTCACTAAACATTTCAAGATTCCTTCAGCAATTATATTTGGTTTGGTTTCATGAGTAAGGGATGACCAAGCGATTTCTTAGATCGTCATCAGGGTCTCTCATAGAAGGCCATTTGAGTTCATGGTTTGGATCCCATGATAGGTCACTATATTTGTCTATGACTCTCAGATATTAGTGATGTACCAGAGAGAAGTTAGTGAAATCCAATGAGTATTGGGCGTGCCTCGGGACATCCAACCAGGGTGAAGAGACGTTTAAGATGGAAGTCCCACTATGTGAAAGATTTTCAAAGTTCGAATTCATGAGGCGTTAGATGGTTTTAATTTTAGTTCACAGGGTGTGGGATTAGATGGGTTTGTTGGGATTAATGGGAGGATCAATCGAATGACACAGATCATCAAGAGGAATGATAAGATGGTCTATATTTGATCTCCTTAACAAATAACACCCCACATCAAAATTATGCACCAAATCCCTTCCAATATATAACATAAGTTATCACTTCCACTTCTCGAGCTGACAATTGGGTCAAAACCCATACCATATGCATCACTTTCACCCTCGAGCTTTGTCCTATCGAGATTATGTTTCGGGCTATGCGTGCACCTGTGGGCTCACTAACCACATAACCCATACATAGAAGCAACTTCATCTTGTGGGGATTTATGCTCCTCTACTAGTTAGTTGGATAGCCCATGCCATCTCCCACTAGGCGTGGTCAACCTTGGGTCTCACATGGGCCTATGGTCAAATTGGCCAGGTTGACTAGTGTGTTGGCCATAATTTTTTTCAAAGAAAACTAGTTTGATTCCATGAGTCAATGGTATCTCCTTAATCCCCAAGCCTTTAAATATTCCATTTCTATGTATTACTTCAATGTTATACACGATCCCCAAATTTTCAATGGAAAAGTGTGAAATTTACAAACATTGGTTATAACACACATATTGTTTCTACAACTTCAACCTAAACATCTAATTAACATAACTCAAAGATCATAAATCATAGTGTATTTAGAATAATAGGTTAATTATACATCAATAGAAACTAAAACACCACATATTTAATTTATTCTTCTTAATGATATCTAAAATCCCTTTGAGATCCTAAAGCTACATAGGATATCCTATAGAATGCCTTAAAGAAATATGTGATCTAAAATGTGAGAAAGGGAATAAAAGTTTTAATAAATCATATAATATGAGTCAAAAGTAATAACATTTTGTCATAAAAGACTTAGATTATGAATACTAATATGAAGGTGTAACAAAAAAATAAGGAACCATAAGATCCTGTAAACAAAGGAATGTTGAAATAGCATGAGAAATTCCATAAGCATACATCAAGGATAACTTACCAAACAACATCATGTGGGGGATAGTGTTGCATCATGGATTAGATTCGCTTCCTAATCCCATAAACAACATCTTATGAGAAAAAAAATTTCCCAATGGGTTTGAGATCTATTAGGGTGCACCTATCATAACATGTATGTTGAACCCCAAATAAAACATAGAGTGGACTTGTTGAAATCTGTATTTATTGGAAACATGAATATGATTTTAGTGGAATTATATAAAGGTTTGTGATGGTAAAATAAAATATTTGGATATAAAATATTAATGATTGAATTAGGTATGTGGCTATAATGGATGTGTGAATCATGAGAAAATTGGGTATGGGTCTATAAAAACTACATGAATCATGATCAAAGTGGGTACATGGACCGAATACAACATGAATCGACTGTTTGGTAAAAATTGATATGATAGAATATTAGGTATGAGGATTGAATTGCTATATAAATTAACAAAATCATTAAAATGGATATGTGAATTGATTATGCATAAAAATTGCTTTTTAAATTTGGCTAGTAGACCATGCATGTTTGAAATAGATGATTTCAAGATCCCTAACCACTTATAGATGCATGATTGTTTAATGTAATCTATAAAGGGAGGGTCAATAGAATTACATTGTTATTTTACAATCATGGGTCATAAATAATTTTAAATTTTATTAATATGATTATGGTTTACTGCAGATTCAGTATTCCATTTTTTTAGAAATGCATACTGGAAGATGGAGATATTCTCAAGGATTTATTTAATTTAAAAATATCCATATTGTTACAACATGAGATACATAAAAGTATTTAGGATACTTTAATGACTCTAAAAATTTATGTTTTATCAGATTTAATAATCTTGATATAAGATAATAGATGTGAATCTCATCATATAAATCACCTTTCTGAGAAGAAAGAAAGGGAGAGATTCATTAGGAATATTCTAGGAGGTCTCTTTCTATCTAATCTAGAATGTTGATATCCAAATAAGGTGTTGTTTCTAGAGTAAAATTATATATAGATGTAGATAGTCTTTTTGATAAAGATAAACTCTATCTTTTGTGTATGTATACACCGTCTTTATCTATAGAAGTAAAGTTCCATAGTTAGAGTAGTGAGCTATGAGGGTAAGTGAGATAGATCCAAAATTATATAGAAACAATTAGTGATCTTTAGTGAATTTTTTTGCATAGATGCATTTCCATTGATTCTCATTATATTAGCCTAGTATGGCTGAACCATGTAAAATCTCTCATACTGATTTCTAAATTAATGGTGTTTTGAAGAGAAATTATGAGGGAAATTTAAGTGTTCCTCTAGGTGAGAGAACATGGACATCCTATAATGAATAATTTTTTAACTTTTATACCCTGGGTCACCCATATATATGGATGAAACCCTAGTTAAATTACTAAAAGGCTCTATCAAATGGATTTTTATTCCTTATCTCCATTGAAATCAAGGAAATAGTTTATAACCATAATGGTATTCCCATCATTTAAGGTAGTGATCTCAAATTGTGGAAAAATAAAATTAAATATTATTTTAGATCATAGTTTTTTAACATTTATACACTAAATATATAGGTAGTTCCCACTACAATTTACTGAGGATCTATGATAAAGCAAAATCAACAAGAATTGGATGTAGATTTCAAATCCATAAATGCCTCAATCAGTTCTATTTATAGTTCCATTTTATGGTAATGTCTTTTAAAACCACTCATGTTATATGGGAGAAAATTCCAAATATTTATGAAAGGTATTTGAAGGTTCAAGAGGTAAATCTATTTGATATGGGGAACAAATATGAATATTTGATAATGAACTCAAATCAGATGGATGATGTATTTTTCTGTCATCTAAATGTTGTTGTTTAATATGTGAGATTCCTTGGTGAAGATGTTAATGATAAGAATGTCAAGAAGAGGATAGTAAGAATACTCCCTCATTATTTCAATAAATTTGTGTCAGTTATAGAAGAAAAATACCCAAAATTCATTTTTCTTAATAGTTTACATATTACCCCTATGGAATATGAAACGATAAATAAAGATAATTAATTAGTAGTGAAGTAAATTCTTTTAAAGGGGGATTTTAGTTCAATGATGAAACACTCAATCAAGGAGAATCTATAAGATTATAATGTTGATGTGGTTATGTTATTTTTATCCTCGAATCTTAATATAGTAATAAGACTATTTAAGGGTAATATTCTCCTTGATTTCCTAAAATGTGGTAAGGTGGTACATCTTGTGTCTCAATGTACTAAAATCCATAAAAAATGAGATGATGAATACAAACATCCTAAGAAGATGTAAAAAATGGTACAAGTAATTCCAAATGTAGGTTCTTCCAAATAGAAAAAATTATCTCAAAATAAGAATATATATTTGGAGAAATTAATGTATAACAAGTTAAAAAATTTATATATGAAGTTGCATTCATGGAGTTTAAAAAAATCCAAGATATAATAACGTTGAATATGAAAAATAAATAATTGTAGGAAGGGTTGATATATAATAAATAGTTTTGTCATCCCTTGAAGAATATATTGTGTTGGGAGAAAGGACTAATAAAGTCAATGAATTTGTGCATGTATCTAAGCTCTACATACAAAAACAAAAAGATGAAATATCATAACTAATGTATGACATTGAAGAACTTGAATCTGGAATTTCTGAAATTTTTTGAAAGGACGTTGAAATGAAACATAAAGATGAAGAAAAAGACTAGATAATTGATGAAATGATTGAACAATCAATGAAAGAGTAAATATAATAGAGGCAATGGAAGAAGAATTTATGAATTATAATATGAAGGAGACAATAAGGAATGACTATTGACACCTTGTGTAATGGAAATTGAATTAAAAATCATCACCATCAGGTCAATACAAATGATTTTTTATGATGAAAACATATATTTAAATTAATTTCAATCATTATAAGATATTTTAAAACCTACTGTTTCTTCAAAACTATAATCTCAAACTCCCTAGAAGAAGTTTGGTCATTATAACACAATAAAGACAATTATCCATAAGGATAATGAGAATTCTAATTCTTTAAGAAATAGATATTTTTGATATGGAATGATGGGACACAATTACCTGGTGTTTTGAGTTGCTAAGAGGTCCTTTTGGGAGAAACATCAATTGAAATAGGCAAGTAGGATTTCTAATCATTCTATTTGTTTTAATAGATACAAGTTTTTATTAAGACCTCGAATATAAAGAAATAAACTCTGTATTAAGAATGTAAAAAATTCCATCAATAATTAATTTAAATGGAAGAAATAAGAAGGTGGAATATTCAACCAAAAACATAGAAACTGAAAATAGATTTTATATCCTTAAAAAATAATAAGAGTTCATGGATCCAACTATTTAAGTGGCACTTCATCACCAACATGGTTATTGAAATTTTTTTCCAAAGAAGGATAATACTATTGAAATTTCCTTAAGTGAAATTGATAAGTCAAGATTGTGGATATTGTATGATGGATACACATCACATATGATAGGAATAAAGGACCTCATTGTGAGTTATAAACACAATAAATATGGTTTCATTCATTTTAGAAACCTTGAGGGACATAAAATTATTAGTTTAAAAAAGGCCATGAATGGAGAAAAATGTCCCAAGTGAACTGATATTATTTTACTCACTGGTCTATGTCATAATATCCTCAGTTATATCCAATTATATTACCTTGAACATACCAAGGGGTTCAAAAAATATATGTGTACTATCAAATACAAAGCTGGAATAATTATCCTATAAGGAAAAAGGACTAAGGAAAATTTATATATTATTAGAGGAGAATATTTTTTAATTCTACACCAAGAGGAGAAGAATAGGATATGGCACATAAAACTTTTCCATTTGACCCAAACCACAATTTATATGTTAGTAAAGAATAATGGATCACTTGATATTCTTCATATAACATATGATCACACACACATACCCGCTTCATTTTAAAGGGGGAAGATTATCAGAATGTATTACAAAGAAATGAAGATAAAGGAAACAAGGATACTTGAGATTGTGAATGTGGACATGTTAGGTCCAATATAACCAAAATATATGGATTGATTAAGTTATTAAAGGTTTTTTATTTATGTTTTCTGCAATATGGACTGGATTATACCTATCACATCATATATTGATGTATACAGTTGTATCACTCTATATAAGAGGGGAGCTAAAATGTTCGTGGGTGAGAAGATTCCAATGTCTAGAAATTATATTGGTAATGAATTTACAAATCACATATTTAAGAATATCTAGAGAATAATTGAATTCCGCATTAAGTTTCATTTATTAAAAAACACTAGAGAAAGGGGGTATTGGAAATTATAAATTGAACATTCCACAAGATTCCTCCAACAATGTTAATTGAATAGTATCTTCCAAAAAGATATTCGAATGATGATTTTATTGTAGTGGTGTACATCTCCATAGGTACTTTATGTATGAAAATGATGGGATAAATCAACATAATTTTTTTAATGGAAATCAATCTACACACAAGTACTTTAAGGAATTTAGATGTAAATATTTTTTCCTTGATAAGGTGGAAAACATGATTATCAATGAGATGAAGGTAAATTTATTATAAACTCATGATAGAAAAAATCTCATATGTTTTATTACAAGAAAAATTAAAAGTTGATTTATAAAAATTATTTAGTAGTGGTTGAATGTGGGACAATGATAGAATTAAATGAACAAATTTTTTATGATAATCAACTAATTTGTAAATAATAAGGTGATGAAGATGAACAAAATATTTGGAATTGGAATTGAATATATAGAATTTTGATAAATAATTAGACTCCGAATAATGTGTAGAAATTATTAAATGAACAAGAAGACAATAGATCAGGGATGAAATCACTGAAAGAAAGTTGTTGGAGACTAGAAAACCCTAGTACAAACTACAATAATGAAGAATCAGTAGTTGGTAACTTTATTATCAATGGTGGAACCAAAATATTTTAAATATTCCAGAAATAATAAGATATGAGATAAGGCTATGAATAAATATCATTACTAAATTGAAAAAAATTAAATATAAAAAGTTGTTCCTTGGCCAATTCAGTTGAATAACATTAGAAAAAGTGTGTATTATAAAATAAAATTAATGATGAATTCAAGGTAATTTTGAATAAGGCACAACTTCTGTGCAAGGGGTATTTTCAAATTGAATGAACTGATATAGATGAGATGTATATTCTAGTAGATCAACATGAAATAGTTCAATTTTTTTAGTCATGGAAATTTAAAAGGGTTTTTAATTATATAAAATGGACATTAAATTATCATTCTATAATGGTTTCCTTGAAGTGGAAGTATACATTGAGAAACTAGATGGGTTTCTCATTGATGAAGACCAAGGAATAGTATATCTCTTGAATATATCTTTTTATAGACTTAGAAAATCACCATGAATATATTATTCTAGGATATATCATTGTTTAATGAATCATATTTTCTATAGAAGATGAATTTATCACCACCTCTACATAATTTAGAAGAAAGATACGTGAGTGATTATGCTTATCTACATTGAAGATATAATTTTTGGAGGCTCGGATGATAAAAAATGAAAGAATTTTTCATAACCCGTTAGTCATAAATTCAATATGTCTCTAATTGTTGAAATATTATATTTACTTATATATCAGGTTATTGAAAGAGTGGATGAAATATTTATGTCAAAAAATAAATATTTGAGAATGTTTTAAAAATATTTTTAATGCAGTATTTGAGTTCCATGGAATCTTTGGTGGAGTGATGATTAAAATTATGAAAATATGAATAGGTAAGCATAGTCAATGTTACCACATACCAGAAAATCATTAGGAGATTACTCTATCTAACTTCCAATTTGACAAATATTATATTTTACACCTCTCAATCCACTCATTTTTATAGTGACTTAAACAAAAGACACATTAAATCAATGAAAAGAATAATTCAATATATCCACCACACAATAAACTATAAGTTATTGAATCACATTTATTCACAATATTTTTTTTGAATTTAATGATGCTAAAATCATGGTAAAATAATTGATTGAAAATAAACATTAGATTCTGTTTTTTTCTTGGGAGTTCATGTATATCATAACAAATAAATGACTGGGATATAAAATCATTGAGCACTATTGAGGATGAGTATATTGTTTAAACTAAATTATGCACCAAATTACTATGGATGAAAATAACTGATGATGTAGGTGTTGATATAATTTATACTATTCCAATTATTTGGGATAAATCAATTTCAATCAATCATATAATAAATACTATCAATCATTCAAAGACCAAAAAAATTGAGATCAAATGTCACTTCATAAAGGAAAAGGTTGAGAAATGAAATTTGGTTATGGAGTATGTGACAACTCATGATCAGGTTTTCAATATCTTGAAAAATTCACTAACTAAAGTGGTGATTGAGAATATTTGGTTAGATGTTGGATTATTTTTTATTTTTATCACTTAATTATTTTCAAGGTTGGACCCCCAATCCCCATAGTTACTTCAGTGATCAATTTATGTTTTCTCACCTTGAAATATGGGTTTTCTGAGCTTCTATTTCAAACACTTTAGAGAAGTGATCATTTTGGGTTCATTACCAAATGGGAAAAAATGTACATGTCTATTTTATAGGGGGAGAACTGGTTGAAAATGGGAGATTATATCAAAAGAAACTCAGGTGGATATGTGAGTTACATGTAAATCTGTGTAGGTCTATTAAGGCTTTTGTTTCCTGAACTATTCCCAAGGAGAATAATATTAGAGAATGAGATGAAATATCATGTGATAAGTGGTTATTTTTATCACTTCTTTATATTTTATTAAAAATAAGGTGGAGAGGTGAAAATGGTGGTTTCACAGTGATAATATTTTATTGAAGATTGATATTAGATATTTTTCAACTAAATGAAGGGGGGAGACTATTAAACCCCTAATTATGATTGGAGTGTACTTACTGATATGTGGATTTATTGATAACATAAATATCTTTTCATGGAATTATGTAATTTTTTTAAGGGTTTATGATAGAGAAAATCACCTACATTGCCTAAATGACTACATGGGTAAATTAGGTACACTGTTAGAATGACTACATGAGTCATGATAAAATTTGGTATGTTTCCAAAATGGATACATGAATCATGTGAAAATTGGGTATGTGGATAAAATAACTATGTTAATCTGTTATGCGGTCAGAATAACTACATGATAAAATTTTGTACACAACCCGAATAAAATTTTAAATCAGCTAAATGGATATAATAACTATATAAATTTATCCTGAAACAATATAAATATATGAATTTTCATAAATATACCATATGTGTTTACTAGAGGAGATTTCAAAATTCCTAAGCTCTTATAGATGTATAATCCTGCATAGTTATCTTTAAATGGAGGGTCAACTGCATTCGTTGGTTGTTTTTATGATCATGGATAATATATATTTTTGAATATGAATACAATGATTATGGTAGATTAAAGATTGTTTTTTCTATATTTTATGGAAATTCAAGATGATAGATAGAGATATTTAAATATATTTGTTGCTTAATAAATATCTTTGTTCTTATTACCTAAGATACAATTAGGGTTTTAAGTGTCTTTTATGAATCTTAAAATGGGAAACTTATCATATATGACAATTATGATATATGATAAGAATATCCTTAGAGCCTATTAATAAAATCCCTCGTGAAAATTTAGAAATTAATAGAGACACTTGGATCATTATAAAAATAATTCAAGGATGGTTTTCCTTATCAAATCTAAAATGTTGACGGTCGAAGAATTTGTTATTCTTGGATTCAAATTATCTCAGGTTTTTGACATTTTATTTCTATAAGACAAAATTATTATGTGGTGTATGTTTTCATTATATTCATTTTAATACAGAATCATTCAAAATATGGAGTAGTGAGTTCAATGTTAAAAGGGATTAGTGAGTTCTGTAACTGATAATGTTAGTGAACTAGGTGGGTCAGCTAGGCAGTTCCAAAATTATAAACATAAAAGTAGTTTGATTTGTTGAATTTTATTCAAAGGTGAATTTCAAAGAATAATCATTGGTCTAGCTTAATGTGGTTGAAAAATGTAAACTCTATCATATGACCTACTACTCTCACCACTAATTGAGCGAAAATGTATAGAGAAATTGAAGTGTCCCTTAAGGTGAGAGAATAAGGTCCTAATAAAAAGAAGATTTATTTTTAACATCTAAACCCTAATTCACTGCCTTCTCAGATTATTTTTCCTCTTTACAGGTCTAAAAATGAATATTATTTTTTTTACTATAAAATTTAATCAATCCTAAAGAAAAAACTCATGAATTAACAATGGAATTAAATGATTTGAATAATCATTCCTCATATCTTAATCAAAGAAGATTTCATAAATATTCCTAATAGATGAAATAATTAAATATTATTCACTTTTATATAATAATAGGTCACAAAATTTGGTCTTTATTTGGGATTAGAAAGATTAAATGAGTGTTACATAAAAGGATTAAGGGATAGAAAATTAAACCTTAATTGGGTTTGATTTTAATGAAGGAATTTGAGATATTTACTCTAGGAATAAGTTACCACAAAAGTGGAAGGGATAATAAGATAGGAATATATGTACATGAAATATATATAGAATTTAGTATCATTTCATAACATCAAATAGAGTCATAAATTGATTTTGAATGAGAAAGTTCATAACCCAATGAAAAATAGGATGTTTAGAGAGATCCCTTAACTTATGTTCTAGAATCATTCTACATTAGTAGTTAAGAACATGTATAATCATATTAAACAATTAATTAATTAATTAATTAATTAATTAAGAACCTTTTACATATGTACATTATTTATTATAATTTTATTATATGCATTTATAACCATTTCAATGAGATATAAATTTTAATTTCTCTTTTTTGAGGGTATTGGTTTCATGGTTCTGTGGTCAGATCACATAAGGATAATTATTATTGTTAATTAAAATGGGAATAAAATGGAATAAGGTAAATTAAATGATATTTAGGTTATTTTTTATTAATTTAAATGGTCCCAAATTTCATTTTTTGTTCCAACACAGGGATGATTCATTTAATAAAAACACAAAAGTTATACAACTACATAATTTAGGATGTTTTAATGACCACCATGAACGTGTTTAAAGTAATATTATATATATATTTTTAATGAACGTTAAATAATTTATTATATAATTGTTATGTTCATTTTAACCATAATTATATTTTTATGACCAATATTGAAGGTGGTGGTGAAAACATAGTACACTGTTCTTGGAGGCATCGAACCAACCATATTGTAAAAAATGTTTTTTTAATTAAATAAGGGTGGTTATAATATGTAAATTCCACCATAATAATAACATACTTATATATTTGTGAAACTAAAATTACTATGTTTAGGTTTATGGGGATCAAATGGGGTGGTATAAGAATAATAATATTGAAAGAGATTATATGAGAATCTTACCTCTTCCTTTGGATTCCTCCTACTAGGCTACCCCTTAAGGATCCCTAAAATGATTTTTTGGGAAAACATTAGTAATAGGACAAGGGAATAGGACTACGATTGTAATTGTGTATAAATTTGGAAAGTTCTAATACTTAAATGTTGTGAGGATAAGGGGCGGGAAGAGGTGGTATTTATATGGGGAAGAGAGGAGTGTTTCTAAATATTATAATCAATACATTATTATTTTAGATCTATCCTAGCAATTGTATTTATTTTTTCGACAATATAATGAAAATGGTGCATGTGAGTTTGAATTACTGGGTGGTTTCATCATCTATGACTTAAAAATTTTATGCATCTATCATATAACGTTAGGCATCATATTATGTGGTGTTTCATTATTCTCAAAAAATTCACATATTTTAGAAATAGATAAAAATTAAACCTGACCATTAATAAATTTCTATATTCAAAAATAAAATCATTTTTATGAAAATAATTTTATATCAATGAGGTATTTAATTTTGAAATCAAATCATCATTAATAAGACACATACCAATTTTAATATTTTGACCAATTTTTCAACTCATTAAAAAATTTATTAAGGTTACATAAATTTATATTATAATTATAATAAAACATATTTATAATTTAGAAATCCATTTTAGGAAAATATACTTTCTTTTATAAATTTATTTTTTTATAAAAGTGAAATAATTTTTTTTATAAAAATAGAAAAAACAAAATTTATCATTTTAAAATCATTTATTTACTTATAAAATGAAATAAATATATATTATTTCCATTTTATAAAATAAATATGTATATTTTACACCAATATAGGTGAGGATAATATATTCATAACCAGGTTACTATTCCTATCACTTAAATTACTATTCCAATAGTCATTTGATTATTCTAATGGTCCAATTATTATTCCATAAGATAGATTTATAACAGCCATATGGTTCACCTACGTCCAATAAATACCCCTTATATCAGTTATTATTTCTATAATACCATTTTTTCTCAAGGTAATATATATATATTCATTTTTAAAATGTGTATTTCATTACTAATATTATGATTCATTTTTAATGTATTGTTCATCAGTGTGGTTATTTTGGGGGATCAAGCTAATACATATTTTCCTATTATTTTTATATAATTTTATATCCCATTGTAATACATTCAATTCTAATGTCTATATTTATTGTTTCAATTCAATGTTAAAATTGATATAATAATTTTTTTGGGTTTTATCATGTGGTATATATGATTTATTAAAAATGAAACAATTATATAATCTAAAAGGAAATTCCATTGATAAATTTTTTTGTCATTACAATGTTATCCATGAAATTGGCCGAGACCCCATATAAAATTCCCATTATTAAATAGTAATTAATAATCAGTTGTGTCTATGCTGTAAATTCCCAGAACAACTTAATTAACATTCAATTTAAACCCTAAAATATTAAAAAATTCATATAAAATTTTATTTTAAAAACAATGAGTTGTTTAATCTCCGAATTTTTTTTAATATGTAATATAAGACATGAAATTGAATTAGTATAAAAAAAATATTTTTAATCAATACTATTAATGAATAAAAATATTTAACAATTCAAAGGAAACTATTAATTATTGGTAGTTTTATAATAGACCTTTTGATTTAACTACATAAAATAAATTCATATGATATACAAAAATGTTATAAGAATAATAATGATAAACATATGAATAACAATGAATTCCAATGTAAAAGTACAACAACAATGATTTGATTTAACAAAAACATAATATTCTGAAAAAAATAAATATATAAAATTAATATCAATATTTACCATATTTAATGTATTATAATTTTCGTTGGAAAAAAATCCAGGTAAAACCTAAATAAGGTTTCTTATAGGGTTGACACCACTTACCTTGATCTTTTATTTACAAGCTCCTAAAAACCTAATAATCATAAAAAATAATGAGAAAATTATAAAACCCATATTCTAAATAAATGTTTTCCAAAAAATAAAATTTTCTAATTAAATTGACTATAAATAAATTTATTCCCTTAAAAACTAGTACACTTCCTTCAACACCATGGCCTAAAAAACCCAATATGTAAATATTAAAAAATATAAAATTGCACTACAAATGAATTAAATCTCTATGGAAACCTAATAACAAATAATACCCATTGAAACATTTATTAATGGATGAAAATGATTCTATTTTAGTATTGTTTGTATTCAAAATTGTGTTTCTACAACATTTGAGAGTGATTCCACCATGCTTCGGTGTAATTGTACACCAGGTTCCCTAAATCTAAAAAAAATATCAAATAATTGGATTAGTTTAATAATAACATGATTTTAGGAATTGAAACACATAATTATACTATGATTCAATGTGGGAATGGTTAATGAACTTAAAAATAAGAATGTGGGAAACCCACTGACCCCTTACCCTCTCTTGCATTTCACAACCTCTTGGAGTTGTTTCCCTATATCCAACAAATATATACTTAATGATTAATTTTATTGTTTTTTGTGTATACATATCACACAATTATTGTTTTTATATGTAACAAAGTATGTAATAATGTCGTGAGAGAAAATGTGGCTCTGAAATGTTTAGAGAAGTTCCCAATTACGATAATGACCTAAATGATCCATGATATTATTATTAAATAAATGATTTATAGTTGGATTAAATCATTTAATAGGATGAAAATGAATCAATATATTAGGTTTAGAGACTCCTAGGTATCTGAGAATCTTTTTTTGAGTGTATACCCTTGGTAATCTTCAATGTATGTGATTATGATAACATGTTCCTCACATAGGAAATCATAATTTTTTGTCACTTTAGATGTTTCTAGCTATATATGTGTGTGCGTATCCATTTACTTTAAGATTATTGTTAATTAAAATCATGACATTTATACTTTTATGCATTGACCAAAATCATAATATTATATGTTCAAGGGAATTAGGGTACGTTGGGTGTGTGGTGAGGTATACAACACTATTGAATAATAATAGAATGAATTTCCCCTATTGTTCTATAATAAAATTTTATATACTAGAACATTGATGGAAGTTTCATAGCCAAAATAAATCTATCGAAATATTGTTCAAGGGGAAGGTTGATTTTTATAATGTAAAATAAATTTGAATTGAGCACATCGATTAATGATACGAACATAAAACATAATGGATTAGAGGTATCATTTAAATGTTATTTTATTATATAATATCAAACCCCTTCTAATATAATTTATCAATTAATTGTTTTTAAACCTCATGTAACCTCCCCTAACATATATAGTCATAGTGTGTGAGGTGTACAAGGTGAATTTTAGGAGTTTGGGATGATTAAGGGTTGATTAATGTTTCTATAGCATTGTCATCTAGCTAATATATGGACACCAGTTAGTAGGTGGCCATGGGTAATAACCTTGTACGTTTCCTAGGATCACAAGTGAGTGGTGGCCCAGGGTTGGCTTGTTGGTGCCCCACTATCCAACTATTGTCCTCCTAGGAACTTCCTTTCTTTTTCTCAACGTTACCTCCATAATTTCACAAAATCCACCCATATTTATTTATAATCCTGATTTTAGTCCCCTTAAAAAACTATTGGAAACAAAAGGGGCGCATACTAATCCTTCCATTCCCCCTTGAAGGATCTCCCTTGATTGTTATCCATTTGTGTTTCCTCCATATGTAATTTGAAGCTAATGGTGATTCTATTGGTCATATTCTATCATTCCATTGGACATTATGCCTTCAAGATGTACTATACACTTTTTAGCTAATTTTCCACAATTTCATGTCTTTTTATCAATTCCAAATTCCATTCATTTTATGTCTAACCAAATATTGGTATTGTTCATGTAAACTCCTATGATGATTATGTAGGTGTTACTTTAAATTAAACCCATAGTCTCACCTATTTGGAAAATGTTTATGAGCGCATGTCATGTCGGAATAGTCACACATCTATATAAAATTAATTATATGACCTTGATGAGACTTGTTTAAGTTATATGCTTCGATGATTATATCAAGGATCCAAATAAAAGGCATTCCAATAGGATTTCCTTGGTTGTATAGTTTATCTTATTTTGGATTAGTTTGATAATATTTCCTTTTAAGAATGTTAATGTGGAATTAATTGATGATCCTCTCCATGCATTTTTTAATTTTCAATTAAATGTATAATTGATTAAAAAGAGAATCATATTTTAGATTGATTATGGGGAAATAAAATTTTATACATTTTTAGAAATTAATTAAATCTTAAAGCATCTTGATGCTTCTGTTAAGGAAGTGTTGTTTTTATAAATTATTGTTTTCAATGGAATAGTTTTTTTTTTTGTAAATCATGGTTTTCTTTGAGTGGGATTCACCTTATGATAAGAATCTGGAAAATAAAAATTGGATTTATAAAAAAAAATTGTGGTAAATTTGAGAGGCCAAGAAATGAAAATTGGTAGAATATCTATAAAGATGAAGAAAGGGGATATGTTTAAGAATCATATATTTGGAATGTAAAAGTAGAGATATCTTGGAATACTCAAAATATAAATTTAATATGTTTGGATTGAGGTATCCTAAAATAATAAAGATTGAGATCATGTGAAAATGTTGATAAGGAATTATTTGATGTCAATAAAGGGACATGTTTCATAAAAAATGTAACGCTGTGAAATAAAGTGATGAAAACTCAAATATAGTGAACTAATTTAAATTTTGGTATATTTTTCATGAACCATCCCATTATGGCCCATTCCACGACTCCTAATGCCCACCTCCAATATGATAGGGGCTGGCGGCTAGCACCTAGTATGCATATCACGAACATGGGAGTCATTCCCTATGTTCCTGAATGAACACACACATCCCCAAGCCAACAAATTATGAAATGTAGAACCACTAATGAAAATAATGAATTCATACCACTATATCAACCAACAATGTATGATAAGATCTAAAGTTCCATAAATTAAAATGGGCCACAATACAAGCACAATGACAGAAAGAGTCTATAAACTACAAATTCAAACCTGTTAAAATATAGGTACTGGGATTGCTTCAAGAATCTGTAGGAATACCTCGGTCTATCATGACTCCCAAAACTCTATCCAGTCCTAGTATACCATAGACTCTAACAAAAGGTCACTTATCTACATAAGACATGACACGAGCAGGCAATGCCCGTGCAGGGGTGAGTATGATAATACTCAATAGGACACCAAAAAACCGAAAAGCAATACATCAAGGAAGATAAAATCATCTATACTCTACAACACATACAAAAACAATATCCATATATACTCAAACCAAGACAAACAGTCTAGAGGTAAGTCACAACTATCGTATACCAACACTGGGGATTCAGTCCGAAGATTCCACAAAGCATTAATCTCAGAGAAAAGACTCTTGGGTATGATAGAATGATGGAATCTTCTAGAGAAGTACTATTAATTGGTAACCATAATGATAGAGGTACTCTAATAGATCCAAAGAGAGATACCATACAAAGATGAGGATCAAAGCCATGGCCATGGGGTGATACCAAGAAATCCATCTGAATGGCCTGCAATGTAGTGGATCGACACCCAATAAAGTTAGTCATCTAAATACCAAAGACTCTACCTAGGTAATGAAAAATTAATAGAGGATCCTACTCTGGGCCTCTCAGAGGGGTTTCTAGCAACTCTATCTAGGTATTCCTGCTGATGGGGCATACTACTATTGGTAGGAAACTAACAAATCAACTATAAGGGAAATGATCAAGGGAATGTATCCTAAGGAATATTTTACATTATATGATGGAAAAGAGACTCTATCCATGTATAATGGGATATGGGGAATGTAGGTTAGTCACACACCATGTCCCTTGACCCCAAGTACTTTCTGTGTACAACAGCTAGTGTTAGTATAAAATGATGTTTAGAGGTGGTATACATAGTTTGTATTAAAGTTCACCTGCCATGACTTACTATTCGGGGTCTAGACTGATCAAGGTAGATATGTTCTAGTAAATCAATTCAACTAGTGTACAGCAGTTCATGTAAAAATACATGTAGTTTTTTGTGTGATCGTTTCCTATCGTGCTATGCAGTGGAGTATAAGCGAGGTAGGAAACTCGTGTTCTCCACCTCGTGTTGATGTATATTCTAAGATGCACACTGATTCTTGGGGAAGGTCCCACACACCATGTGACACTTCACTAGTTCCCAAAACCCTATCCTCCACTCAGTAGGGCCCACACACTATGTATTCTGCAATATACAATGTGTTCATCATGATTTTCCTAAAACCCTGGTTCCCACTCTATCACCATCCCCACTGCTCGGGCTACTGATCTCGGCCGTGACTTGATGGGAAATTCTATGTACGTGGTCATCTATTTATGCCATTACCAAATCAGTAAGATTTAGAAATTGAAAAAATTATGAAAACAAGATCATCATTGTAATTTGTTTCTAACGAAGAATGATAAATTGGATCCCACCATCATTTGATCTGTTGTCGCACCACTATTTCACATTTTTCAATTCGTATCAATGCCAGATATTATATTTTAGGTTTTTCCATAGTGTAACAAAGGAACAATGATTTTTTTGTAAACCACAATGAACGTGAAGAATATGAAAAATTCCAGGGGAGAAATGAACAAAGAATAATCTATGTAGTGAACCTCAACCATTTTTCATTCTAACATCATTACATTCCATAATAATAATCAAGAAAAACCAAATATATTTTAAAAATCAATCCGCGACAATAAAATCCCAAAAAATAAAACCCATCCCATAAGAATGATTGATTTGTGGTTCAACATGTTCATTGGTTGATCCACATTTGTCATTAATTCCATGATTGGGGAAATAATAATATGAGGTAACAATTCCATTCCATAGGATTTGGTTATTCTATAAAGAATATCTATTTCCATGTTTTCTCTATTGGTGAGACCCATCAAGAACGATCTCAATATACCATCTCATCCTTGTCCATCAAGAGATTTCTCCATAGTTCTCTCAAAATCTATTAGGTAAATCTCTTGGGTTGTGAATTCTAACCCTGGATCCCTACTGATATTCTTATTAAAAAAATAATCACATTATCAGTTAAAATAAATGAAATATTCAATTTACATTAATCATTAAAATGTCAAAAAACTACTTTTCACAACCGACATGTTCCAGCCAATGTTATGCCTCACCTAAGGTAAAGTCTTTTCTCTGAGCACAACCGCTCCCACGAGTTTTTAATCTTGTAACATGTTTTGAATGAATTCCACTTTTTCATGAAAACTGTGTGTGTGTGTGTTCTATTTAATATATTTAATATATTTCAAACATTTCTTCTGGGCACACCATACCTCAAAATACCTTTTCTTCTCAGCTCCAAGTCTCAAATTAATTCTGTATTATATTTAACAATTATACACAAAATAGTTTGGTACATTACATTCTCCCCACCTTAGGGATTCCTGTCCCCAAAAATCTAAAAAATTGCTACTAAAAATGATGTGTTTATTTAGAATGAATATGAGCCTCCCACTCCCATGTGATCTCCTAAATATTGTCATTCCACCACCAGAAAGACACTAAAATAATCCATCTCTCATGAAGGATCCTCTCCTACCGATCCCCAATCTCTTCTAGGTACTCTACAAAAGTCAATCCATTAACAATTTCCTCCATTCCATAGTTAGTGACGTGCAATAGATCAGGAACATACCTACTCAATTGTGAAACATGGAATACATCATGTACTCAGTCTAACTGTGGGGGTATACCCAAGTATTACTCCACCTTAAAAACTCTACACAATATATGAAAATGGCAGATAAACCATGGACATAACATGTCATCCTAACAAAATCTCCATAATCCTCATCGATGTGAAAATTTAAGGGACACATGGCCTCCTTTGTCAAACTCCAAAGGCCTCTGCCACCTATCAGCATCAAATTTAAGATGGGTCTATGAAGTCTTCATCTGCACCTGGATGATCTTCTCCTTCTCAGTAGTAGTTCGAACCAACTATGGGCTGATGAGTGATGACTCTCCTGGGTTAGTCAATCAAAGTGGTGACAGGTAGGGTCGCATGTACAAAGCTATGAAATGTGCCATACCAATGGTGGAATGGTAGCTGTTTTTGTACATGAACTCCACCAGGGGTAGGTGATCCTACAAAATACGACCAAATACCAACATGAAAGCCTTCAACATAACCTCCAGAACATGGATGGTCCGCTCCGTCTGGCCATTTTTCTGGGGGTGAAGTGTCGTGCTCATGCGTAACTGAGTCCCAAATACCTCCAACAATACCTTCAAAAATGGGATGTTAAATGATAATCTTAATCCAAAACTATCAACAATGGGACTCCATGATGTCAAACTATATGCTTAATGTAACGGTGTACCAATATCTGTATGGAACTCTACTCATCGATAGCTAGGAAGAGGGATTACTTGGGGAGTTAGTCAATTATCACCCAGAAGGAATTGTTTCTCGGGATGTATGTGGTAAAAATGCCATAATTTCCATCAATATCCCAAAAAACATCTATTCTAAAACCGCAAGGGGGTTGACCTATACCTGCTGGAACTTTTTTCTTAGCCATCACCTACTGGCACATAACACATCGAGAAACAAAATCTTCCACTGCACCCTCAACTCGTGTAGAACTTCGGGAGCCATCTGATATGATGGTGCACATATCGGTGCTTTCCTAGTGTGTAAGTAGATGTTGAAGCCTATCCCCTGGTGGGGATGTAATCCCGGAACATCTTAAGGGAAGACATCCTCATACACTTCCACCACTACAGGAAAATGTATGCTCATAACATCTAGTGCCACAAGGGTCAGGCTAGCCAACTCATGAGTAATCGGCAGTAAATTTTGATGCATGAGTCAATCTGGTGCTACATAGGCTTTCCTTTCATAGAAAATGTAAAACATTGTTCCATCATTAAGACACATGGAACCCTTCACCTAAAACATTTAATATCTGAATAAAATCTGGATAACCAATCCATACCAAGAATGGCATCTTAAGGCCTCAACACTACGACCAAGAGGATCCAAATGAATCTGTCACCTCTAAGGCTACATTCACACTATCAGTATACATGTATGATCATTGAGTCCTCTCCAATGGGTATCTCCAATGGTAAGGGATGAATCAATGGTACAACTAGAATATCATTTTCTCAAACAAGATAGGTGGTGATAATTGAATGAATAAAACCTCTTTCTATCAGTACTACATCTATTGTAGAAAAGACATAGATCATACCTTGAATCATTCCTAGAGCCCCTGGGTCATATTCCTCGACCACATGCAGCTATCCCTACCCTTCTCCTCCAGCTCCCTAAGCCTGGCATGGACCTCTTGCGGGATGTAGTGGTAACATGTCGAAACATCAACCACATCCTGATACTCGCTCAACCCCTCTTCCATGTATTCTGCCCTATAGATTTTCTTTCTCTTTTCATTGTCTCTACCTAGGTAATCTGTATACTATTTCCCTATCATTAGAACAATGGGCCATACAATATTGAGCGAGATGTCTCATACAACCACAAGAATAGCACCACCTCTCTCTAGGAGGGCTGGACCCACACTATGATCCGAAAATTGAAGATCCTCCATCCTTGGATCTCCTTTTGAAACATATCCCTCATTTGGATCCCTTGGACTGTCATTGGATCCTTGTTGTTGAGATCTATGAGCTTTCTTATCCACTGCAGACTACTGCTGGTTATAACTAGTGAGAGAAGTAGCTTTTTACCTCCAATTATTCTCAATCACTCCAACATAAGTCAGACTTCATAGAGACATAACACTGAATTGGATGTATCAATGAAGACCTTGCTCGAAGTCTTGATCACTGAAATTATATATATCTAACCATATACATATAGTACCTATAATGGTCGGTGATCCTTGGTGAATAATTATCCACTATCAAGATACCCTATTGGAGCTAGTGAAGCTCCTCTATATGCACAAATCTCACCATAACTGGTGAGAACCCATCTCTAAACAGACGCTAGAACTATGTCCATGAAAGTTTCACCTCTTCATGAGTCTTGATAGAATAAATCGGACATCACCATATTGATTTGATTAGAAGGCTCGCCAAAAATACTACCATCTGGTCCACTGGTGTCCTGACTAGACAAAAAACTATGGTGATCACATCAAGCCTATCCTCAACTCCATGTAGTTCATTATTTCCTCAGAACCTGAGGGGTCCCTATCTCTAAAACATGGGGAGCACTCTAAGACTGCAATCCTCATCTGATGGAACATCTGGTACCACATGATGCTCTATAAGTGGTGGTATTGCTGGTGCACCACCTGAAAGAAACACCCAGGGAACTAGTCCAAGTATCGAAGCCTCATCACTATGGGGGTAATCCTCAGGATCAAGCAGCTAATTCCTAGATGGTATGCATCTCAGGCCATCCGGTAAGAAAAAAAGATGTTCCATAGTCAAATAGTATATCTAGAGAGCTGACTTGAGAAGGAAATGAAACCACAATCTATTCCTATATGATGCATGTATCCTAATTTCCCCTAGAACCAGTGTTCTCATGTACTTATCTGAAAAGTAGGTTATCAATGTCCTGCTATATGGTTATGTTGGTTTCACTTACCAACACTAGAATACCTAACGTGAAATCCAATCTCGAAAAATGTAACACTATTGCATGAAAATAATCTCACAGACTATTGGTACAATGGCATAACCCACCACCTCTAATAAAACTCTCTCACAAACCATCCTAGTGGGGGACATGCCTTGACTCCCCAAGCCCACCATTAATATACTAGGGGCCGGTGAGATGTACCGAATAGGATTATGCATAACATGGGGGGAATTTCCTATGTACCTGCATGCACTCACACACTTGTCCAGGCCCAAAAATTCAAAAATATAAAAAACACTAAGGAACTAATACACGAATACCACTATCTCAACCAACCGAGTATGATAGGAAATAAAGTGCAGTAATGTAAACTAGGCCAGAATGAAATCCCCCCAAAAGAAAGAGTCTGTAAACTAAAAAGTCCAACTAGAAAACATAATATGTACTATAACTACTGCTCGAAGTGGTAGGAACACCTCATCTTTCCAGAACTCCCAAATATATTTCTGGTCCTGGTCCACCCTAGACTCCACCAAAAGGTTTCTCATTTTCACAAGACATGACATGTGAAAGAAAATCCAGTGCATCAGGGAGTAAAAAATTACTTAGTTGGACACCCTGAAACCATAATGAAATGCGTAATAGAAGATATAGGTATCTATTAAATATATATGTCTCCAATACATATAAAAATAATATCCAGATATACTCAAACTAAGCCACATATTCTAAAGTTAAGTCAGAACTACCATATACCAACACTAGATATTTTTTTCCAAAGATTCCATGAATCACTCATCTCATAGAAAAAATTCTTGAGAATAATAGCACTAATGATGACCACTTGAGAAGTACTTTTCAACGAGAACCTTCATGAGAGAGATGAGTAGATAGATTTGAATAATGATATGATACCACCCATGATGATCACCACCACAACCATGGGGTGATACCAACAACTCCATATGGATTAACCTGCTATGTACAGGATCAATGCCTAGTGAATTTGGTTACATAAATACCAAGGACTCTTCCTAGTGTTTAAAAATGAATATAGTATCCATCTATGTGCCTATTAGAAGGTATTCCAAGAACTCTATATGGGGAGTCCTATTAAAGGGATCATAATCTTATGAGTAGGAAATGATACGAATCATCCTTCAGGTAAACGATCAAGGGCACATACCCTAACAACAAATGTCCAAGATATTTTGGAAAATATATTTAATCCATGTAGATAGGAATACATGGTGTGTAGTAGAGTCACATTTTATGTCCCATGACCTTGAGTACTGCCCATGTACAATGGCCCATGTCATGAGAAAAATCCATGTAGTGGAGGTAAACACGGTCTTTCGAAAGGGCCAGACACCATGTTGAACTATTCGGGGTCCACTCAGTATAAGATTTAGTTGTTCTAGTACATGAATTCTACCTATATACACCTATCCATGTAATAATACACAGAGTAGTGCATGTGAATAGTTCCATCCAAGCCATGTGGTGGAGTACATGTCCTGTAGGAACCATGTCTACTTCTCCCCATGTCTTTGTATCTTTTGAGATACATGTTGAGTCTTGGGGAAGGGCCCACACATCGTGTGATAGGTTTCACAAACTGTGTGACACTTTGTTACTTCCTGAAACCATGACCTCAACTCAGTGGGGCACACACACCATGTATTCAAAAATACATGTTGTTTTCCTCATGATTTTCAAGAAACCTTGGTTCTCACTTTGTCAGATATATTATCGGTCTATCTACCATTCCATGTCGTTCCTCATTTGGAAACTCCAAATCTAAGGTCGTCGGGTTACTCCATCACTAAATCGGTAAGATTCGGGTCTTGAATAAACTCAGAAACAAATATTTTTATCATTCATCATTTCAAATGAAGAATGATAAATCAGCACCAACCTTCATTCAGTCTGATACTGAAACCACCATCGCACCTCCATCAAGTCATAACATTGTTGGATCATCAATATTGAATCGTTGCGCTGCATAACAAAGGAACAATGATTGTTTTCTTATAAACCTTGACGAACCCGAAGAATGCGAGGAACACAAATAACATGGTGAATTTTTGGGGTGAAATGAACAAAGAAAAAAACCAAAAAATGAACCTTACCCATTGTTTATTACAACCACAATTGATTTTATAAGAATGATCTAGAGTATCCAAATCAATTCCAATAATGAAACTCCAGCATTAAAATTTCCCATATAAATCTCATCAAGTAAGGACCATCAATCTACAGGTAAACATGTTCGTTGTGTGATCCATGTTTTTCATTAGTTAAATTAATGGTGAAAGAATAATTTCAAATAAAAACATATAAATTTGGTGTTGGATCATTCACTGAAGAATATCAGTTGGTGCTTCATCAACATTGGATAGATTCGTGAAGAATGATATCGATCCATCATCTTGTCATCGTTTGTGGAGATATTTATCCAAAGTTCTCTCCATAGACTTCATGGAAATCTATAGGGTTATTAATTCTAACCCAGGTTCCCTACTGAGCTTATTATTAAAGAAAAATAAAAAACGTCATTGTGAAATTTAAGAATAAAATATATATTCAATTTATATTATTTATTAAACTATCCAAAAACTACTATTAATTGCCGGCCCGCACCGATTAATGTTAGGACATGCCTATAGTAATATCTCTGCCTTTAACATAGTGGTTCCCATAAATTTCTGATCTAGGCACCCATTTATATGTTATTCCACTTTTTTACAAAGATTATGCATGGGTGCTACTTAATATATTTAATATATTTCAAACATTATTTCCAAGAACAACAGACCCAATAACCATCTTAGTGCCTGGTCCAGAATTAATTCTATATAATATTTAATGAAAATACAAGGAAAAATCATGGACATTAAACTATTGAAATTCTTATTTTATAAAAATACCTTTGAGAAATTAAATGGATTTTTTATAGAATTTATTAATATGGAATTCCTTGAGCGAGGCCTAGATTTAAATAGGTGACTAAGATGGAAACCATGGAGTGATGACACCCTTGGATTCATTGAGGACTAATGATATGAAAATACTTATGAAAGTACTTGGAATTCAAATTAGACTCATTAATGAAAAATCCTTTGTGGAATCTCCCTCATGGATTTATATAACATTTTACTTGTTTAATTACACATATTCATACCATAGATTTTTTGGGGTACCCTAGTTTAATATTTTGAGATTATCTCCTCCAATTCTTCTTGTACCTTTGGGTGGAATTCCTTATGAGTGAATGATGGATTCCAATCAAGTCTTGCTTCTGAATTTTAAGGATGTTTCCTTGATTTCCTACTGATAGACTGGATAAATGGTATTCATAAGATCACACCCTTTTACTATCTATGGGATTTTTGTAAGGAATTATTAGTTTAGCCACATGAATTCCATAAGATTATTATGACATTGATTTCCTTGGTAGTATGCCTTGGAACCAGTTGGTACATGATGTGTATTATAATTAGAGACTGACATGAACTATATTAAGTAGGTATAGACTGATTTTGGGCATCACCTCAATGCCAAGGAATCTGTGGTTGTTTTACTTCTTTTATATAAATAATTTTATTATTAATGGTCAAATAGTTAAATTGATAAGTGTATAAATGTATTTTATATATTTCGGCTTGCTCCTTATTATAGACAACTATTTTTAAGCATACTATTAGTGGAGAAAAACTATGTTGTACTCACACCATTCTTGGGTATCCAGGGAATTTGGATGCCCAAAAATCTATCACTATTTCATTATAGGATCCAATATAAGAATGATTCCAATATTATTGATTTGTTGGTTTCTATGATGAATCAGTGTAGTTTGAACTATGCTAGGGCTTAGGACCATTGAAAGGGGTTATCCTAGTTTTTTTTATTTTTTTCATTTGCGGTCCCAATGAGTTTTTATTACTATAGATTTATGATTTTCTTAACATTTAGTGTATAGATCATTGTAATAGTATTATTTATTTTTGGTTTTTTAGCATTTCCCAAATTTCAATTATTTCCTAATGTTAATATGAATTGAGCATGTGATTTTATTTATTTACATTATTTCATTATTAAATTATATGGTTATATTCATCCCACTATACTACCTTATAGATAAATATTTTAATTCAAAAACCTATAGATAATGGGACAATTTTTTTGATGTTATATGATTCCAGGGCCTTGAGAACTAGTTCATTAGCTTCTAGGTCATTGTGTTACAAAATGGAATCAAAGTCCATTTATTTTTCTTAATATTTGGGATATGTATAAAAGAAAACATGAGTTTTTTGAGACATTTTTTTAACCTTTTTGAGGCATTGTCCACCATAAATATGAGGGAAGTCTATATTTCTAGGAATGGGAGTGTGGTTCATCCTTTTCACTTTATTTAACAATCCAATTTCACCTCAAGTGATCAATATTATTTTAAGGGTTTTAATTTTTGGAATTTTATCTCTTATATCAATATAAAAAGATAGGGTGGTTCATTAATACTGTCTATCATGTAGGTTTCACATGTAATTAATGTGATTATACGGGCTTCATTATTTGATTACAATGACTGTCACATGGGTCAGTAATTTATTGTTTCTACAACTATTTACAATGTTTTTTCCTATATTATTATATTGTGGAGTATTATTTAACTGATCTATTAAATGGATAAAAGATACATTTTTTGACCACATTGCCTAATTATTATTTGGTTTAAACTAAATAAAATTCCAATTATAACTTACAGTGTGTATTCATCTATAAATTATATATGAAATATTATTTAATTGGTCTTCAACAATGATAATATATCATAAAAGTAAGTATTTAAAAGTGAATTACATGATCACATTACTTGAAAAAATTTCATTTCTTTATAATAAAATTCCATATAAAAATTATAATTATACTTCCTATATAACTTTCACTTGAAATTTTATTTAACTGATCCATTGATACGTAAATTTTCGTTAAAGAAAATGGGAAAAATGAATAGTCGGGAATACAATATGTGATGTGGACCTATGAAAAGTTAATGTTTGACATGTTAGGGGTATATTGAGATATATGTGAAATCGGGATTTGTGGTATCCCAAATGACCTGGAGACACCTGAGTTGGGGATTTTTCGGGTCTTGTAGTTTTTTTTCTAACCAAATATTGGGTTGGATGGATTATATTGAGACTTGTCTGTTAGACACATAATGGGTCTTTGGCACATTAGGCACTATGTGATCTTGGAATAAGGGTAAGTGTCATCCTGAGAGTTGTGGCCTATGTGAGTTTGATTTTTTTCTATTCAGAAAATTATGGTGACCTTTTTTAGTGTGACTCTATACTAGGATGTTTTCACCATATGGCCTTCGTGGGTGACCCTTGAGAGGGTATAGTAAGTTTTCTGAGTTCCTTTAGACATGTTGGTCTTAGGAAATTCTTTGTCACATAAGACCAATGTTCGATAGGTTCCACCTAATATGTGGTTTGAGCATGTTATATGACTCTAGAATTATTAGGAGAATAAATTTGGTGTCAGTGTTTTGTCTTAAGTGTTGATAGTGGAGACGTAGATCAAATCAGATTTCTAGACCAATTAGCTTTTGGGTAAGGTTTATAACAAATTAATCGAAGAGAACCATGAGTGGTAGACCAAGATAAAATGATATATTAATAAACACGCTATTATATACCAAAGTACTTGAGGTTCTTAGGTATGTTTTGTTTTAGGCATATGAGATGCCTCGGGAGAAACCATACCAGTGGGGTTGAGATGGTGAATATGGGATGGATCAGGTGTGAGGTTCCTATGAATAAGGAGACCCTATAAAGGGGTCTATTTTGAGGCATATGTATATTATCAATTATCTTAAAATTCGAATAACCATGGGTGATGGTGATTTGATAACACATACAATTTTTAAGGAAGTACCAACCGAATTCAAAAATTTATCAGTTCTTAATACACATTTAAGAGTGTTATGAGAGAATGGGATAATATTTTTCATCAGTAAGTGTAACACCCGAGACTTTTCTGAGAAATATTTTGTTTTTATGTTATATAAATCATCATAGGAATCTTTCACTACACACAACACTTACTTGGATTTCTTTACAGGCAATCATGACCTTCCTCGATAGCTTGCGTCAAACGCAATACCGAGTTTCACTAAACAACGATATGCTATTAAAATATTATTAAACTAGCTGTTATGAATAGTAATAACCACCTTTTAAAATTTTGTAAATTTTATTTCTCAAAATGGACTTAATTTTTGGATTCGGAATATCGAAATTATCTTTGGGTGAAATTTTGGTACTTTTCAGATAACTTTCATATTCTGATGAATAGTGAAAATTAGTAAATTTTAATTAAAAACAACATTCTTAATTGAAATAATTAATAGTGATAAATTATTAATTTGAGTGGTTTTAAAGTATATTTAAAATATATTTTAACCATTTAATACAATTTTTGTCATTTAATGTAATTTCACATTTAAACCAAACATAAACAAGTGCCAATCTTTTGATAGTTATTATCTCATAAAACACGCTATTTGTTTTGACGATGAGAATTAATTTTTAAATAAATTATTGAAACTGATGTGTTTTGAATTTGGTAAAATAGACATCATTTTTTAATTCATAATATCAAATATAGCTTAGGCCTAATTTTTGGTATTTTTCTGGAAACATTCATTTTTTGATGAATAGTGATGCCACTAAGTGGTAGTTAACAAAACTGAATTTTTCATAAAACTTAATTTTACTGCTTCTGGGAGTGGAATTTCAAAAATCCGAGAGACACAGTTAATATCAAGGACTAAAATGTGGTTCAATGAGATGAAAATAATTTTTGGTGAATAGTAACTTTTTACTTTTTTTACCACGGTTAAAAGTAAATAGGATAAATAGGGGTAAAAATGATATTATTATTACCCTAAAACATGTCCTAATTCTATTGTATAAGTGTAATTTGACCAAAAACAACCTTAGGAATAATATATGACCATTTAGGCCCACATGGATTAGATTAGGACATTTATTATCAATTTAGTTAAAGAAGGGTTAAAATAGTTAAAATCAAAGTTTAATAACTAACACATTTTTAATAAAGGGTTATACGTAAGATAAAGTCAACTATAAATATTCATTAGAAAGATAAAAATATTTCCTACATAATGTTATTTTATTTTTAATTTTTAGATATTAAATAATTTAATTTATTTATGACACAAAGATGATGCAGTAATTAACTTATTAATGAAATATTGACATAACTGATGATATAAATACCCAAATAAATGTAATTTGAGACTTCAATGAATTAAACTAATTTTCTAGGTTAATATTACATGTCAGTATTGATTTAATTAACTTTTTTTGAACTAATAATTCTGTTATGATTGTCACAAAAATCAATTACTAAATAGTGTCGAAATTGACATAAAATAGTTTTTAAAAAAAATATTATATTATTAATTGTTAGTTTTTTCCTAAAAATATAAGGTTCGGAAAAATGACTTAGATAGGGTTATATATATTAATAATAAACAACTTGAGGTTTGTTTGGCTTGTTATAGTAAGATTATTATCCTTATAGAGTAAAAACACAAAAAGACACGGTAAAAGTAAAATTATCTAACTTAAAGTTAAATATAAGTGATAAGGTTAAAATAGGAACCTAAACTTTTATAAATTCTATTGGATGAAAGGATTTCAACCCATCCCCACATTAGCTTCAAAATAAATCAATTTGGATCTATTTAAAACCAAATTTGGATTTATAATAAAATAATTATTTTACTTTTTCCAAAGGAGCCCCTCTCCTCCCTTATAAAAAAGAACCTCCTCCCCCTCTTCCTCACACCACTTTGAGACTTCAAGCTCGGCCAACCACTACCAATTTCTCCTCTTCACTTCCCTAGAGACATCCTAGAGGTCCTGGTCATCTTCAAAGAACAATTTTATTTCCCTAAAAGGAGGTCTAAAAAGATGCGCTTCAAATAAGAGGTAATGTCTGTTACCGATTATTTCATCTTTATTTCATCTTCCACTTATTCTTCTTTAGTTGTTTAATTATGAAGAAATAACATCAGTATCACTCATATACTTATATGTTATTATAAGTATGAAACAACCCTATTTCACCTTCTATCCATCCTACAGAAAACAAAATCAGCGCGCATGCGTACGTACGGAATACCATCTCCACGCCGTGGTGTAAACTATTTTCCACCACCACCTTACTTGGATGGGTATAATGGTGTAAATAATGACTATATATGATTATTTTTAAGTGATATTGATTCTGAAATAGTATACATACACTCCAATACAATTCCACGATCATGGGAATGATATCATCGCTCGTGCGTACGTACGGAATATCGTCTCCATGATGTGATGCGACTCGTTCTACATGATCTTCATTGAATAATGATTATATAAATGAATTGAATGAATGAATATGATATATATTACACTAATAAAATTCTGTAAATGAGGTATCTATAAACCAAAAAGAAAAATAAGAATTTATTCGACAAACACGCATAAGAACAAAAAGTAATAAACACCCAAATAACAAGTAGTAATGAAATATTACTAATAAGAAGCTACGAATATGACCATATATGATATCATAAAAATACGTATGATTCTGGAATTTGTCAATAACATTATTTAAATCATTATACAGGAGTTTCGGACACTTACGAAGCAAATCAGACCTAAGGTAAGGGAAGATATCACAATCTCATTTTTATCTGAGATTATTTATGCTTTGGTATTTACTGGGGTGTATTTTATCATCCACATCCATGTTTCCTCAATATGTAATATTATTTCCATACAACTACAATTGTTTAAATACAATTTTACCCTTAGGTGAGTTTTTAGTAAATGATATGAAGGTAATATTTTGTCATTTTTCGTACGAGGTACTTTTTGACTTTTCCAACAAAAGTATGAGAAGAATGTTTTTTAACTTATACGGCCTGAATGGATTTTTAAAAAATTATTCCAATAAGCTTCCTTTACAAGTTTTCAATTTTATTTTTAATCAACTTCTTTTAGTTTAGAATTGTATGACATGTTATGAAAGGAAATGTGTTTTTGAAGTAGAAAGGATATTTTCATCAAGAATGGAGTTCAAGTGTTTTATCAAAATTATTTTCCATCTAAGATAATATAGGGTTCTGTTTCTATCCCTATTATTACATGGATTTGATTATGTTGTGATGAATTCCTTTATCTTATATGAATTGTTTTATGATGTCATGATGTTTATGATTCCCATCTTTATTACATGGGTTATGCTATGATGTATGGTTTATGATTTTGTGGCACACATAAGAATGGTATCATTATGAGATGGGTGGGACCTATATCTCCCTCCAATGCATTGGGTAAAGATTTTATATCTCATGAGATAGACATGACTTGAATGGCAGGTTAAACTGGTTTAGTGAAACAGGACTGAAACGAGGAGTGAACTCGGTACAGAAATGGACTTTGTCCACTAAGATAGTCATGGAAATGAGTCTTGACTAATAATAAATGATTCTCTATGATTATGTGTGTATACCACAAAGTTTCATATTTTAATTTATGATTATTGGGATTACATTTCACTACTATGATTTATCCCATGTTATGAAATTATGATCTCTTTTGCAGGTTAAGATTTCCAAAAGTTTTGTTCTTATGTAAATTATGTGATTGATATTTCTTTTGTTTACCCTTGTTGAGCATTTGAGCTCACCCTTTTATATGTTTTATTTCCCCAGGTCAGGAAGAAGGTTATTAAGTAGGATATGCCAAAAAGGGACTCTAGATATGATGAAATAAATGGGAGGAAAAGTAGATGCTTTATGAACCAATTGATTATGTTTCCTAGTTTCGAAAGACTCTATACCTATACGGTCCTTTCCTGGTTTTGTTATATGTTGTAATAAGTGTTCTTCAATTAGGAAGTAATAACAATGTATTCAAAGTATGGGTCGTTATAGTTGGTATCAGAGGAAAGGTATAGTCAACCTTTGGAAACTAAGATGTGAAAGCCTTAGTAAGAACCCTAAGGATATGTATAAGCATAGAACACAATCATAGTGTTTTAGAAATGGCCATGAATAACCTAGGATAAGACCTTAAGTGTGAAATTTTATTCTAGATTATGTGGTTTTCCTATTATAAGTAGTGTTGCTCACACTATTCTTCTTGGTTTTAGTCAATGGATGGAACCCGAAGGAATCGTGTTAATGCGGAATGCGACGGACAATGCAATGATTGTCCCCCTGAGCAACCAAACGTTATAGGAGCTGGAATGAAAAATATTGTAACAATGATCACACAACTTTCTCAAGCTATGAATCATGCAGGACTTCCAAATGAGTAAAGGAAGGAGAAAAATTCTGTTGAATCCTTCATGAGGCAGCGTCCACCTTCAATCAGCGGGTCTACTGATCCCTTAGTTGCTGAACAATGGATTAGTACTACTGAAAAGATATTTTCAGTTCTTCAATGTTCTGAACATGATAAAGTCATCCTAGCAGTGTATCGTTTGGAAGGAGATGCTGATCAATGGTGGAATATTATTAAGAATATGAGGCAAGGGGATGAAATTGAGTCCATGGAATGGGACGAGTTCAAGAACTTATTTTTCAATAAGTACTTCCCTCGTATTCTCCAAACAAAGATGGAGAAAGTGTTTCTTGAACTGAAGAAAAAGGATGATGAATCTGTTGGTACCTATGAATAAAATTTTACAAGACTTGCAAGGTATGGTTTTTGTATTATTATCCAACCTGAGAGTAACATCGACCGATTCTTTAGTGGCTTAAAACCAAGTCTTCGAAGGGAATTAGCCATAAGGGACTTCAATAGCTACGAGGAAATCGTTCGATGTGCTCTCAAAGTTGAGATGGGGATTGGAGTAACCCATCAGTCATATGGGTTTGATAAGAAGAGGAAAATTGAATTCAAAGGAAAATCTAAAGAGCACACTAAAAAGAAGATGAGCTTTCCCTTATGCTCAATGTGTGGAAAGAAACATGGAGGGAGTTGTCTTAAAGGGACAAGTAAATGCTTCTAATGTGGAAAGGAAGGTCATCGGGCATTTGAATGCCGTAATGATGGGAAGAGGATGTCTAATGATGGAAACAAAGGAAGGGATACACAGAATGAACCTACTACACTTCAATGTTTCAAGTGCAAGGAAATGGGGCATTATGCCAACCAATGCCCAAATCCAAGGGTTGATGATGATGGTCGACATCGACAAACTCTTAAGGCTAAAGACAAAGGAACGTCACATGCAATATCAATCAGCGATGTGGAGTACGATGACGATGTGGTGAAAGGTACACTTACCATCCACTCTAAAGTAGCAAATGTTTTATTTGAGTCGGGATCCACCCACTCTTTTATTTCTGAAAAATTTTCTATGAGTATCACCGTATTACCTCAACAATTAGATGTTGAGTTAGTTGTGACAACCCTTAATGGCACAACAGTCACATCAAAAGTTTATAATTCTTCCCCGATTGAAGTTTGTGGGAAATTACTTCCTGCAAATCTTGTGATCCTTCCTATAGTGGAATTTGATGTGATTCATGGCATGGATTGGCTTTATTTATATGGAGCTCATATCAATTTCCAAAGAAGGGAGGTCACATTTCATAATCCAGATCAATCTATGATCGTCTATCGATGCAAGGATGAACATAACCTTCCAGTGGAAATTTATTCCATCTTATGGGTCTTGATTCCACTAAATGAAGGTTATTTATCTCAAATGGTTGATGAGAAAATCATGATTAATAATATTCCCATTGTATGGGAGTTTATGATGTATTTCCGGAGGAATTTCTGGGTCTTCCACCAAATCGTGAAGTTGAGTTTTGAATAGAACTCGTACATGGTGCTTTACCTATTTCAAAGACACCTTATAGAATGTCCCCAATTGAGTTGCATGAATTGAAGAAGCAACTCCAAGAGAATATTGATAAGGAATGAATATGCCCTAGTGCTTCACCTTGGGGAGAACCTGTTCTATTTGTTAATAAGAAAGATGGATCAATGAGACTCTCCATTGATTATCGAGAACTTAACAAGATTACTATCAAGAACAAATATCCTCTCCCGCGCATTGATGACTTATTTGACCAAATATATGGAGCTCAATACTTTTCCAAGATTGATCTTCATTCAGGGTATCATCAATTAAGGGTCAAAAGGGAGGATATACCAAAGACGGATTTCCGTACAAGGTGTGGACAATATGAATTTATAGAGATGCCATTTGGTCTTGCTAATGCCCCATCTATCTTCATGGATCAAATGAATAGAGTCTTTAGAGAGTATCTTGATCAGTTTGTGGTAGTCTTTATAGACGATATTCTTGTATATTCAAAGAGAAAGGAAGAACATGAAGATCACTTGAGAATTATATTGAAGACCCTGAGAAAGGAGAAGCTTTATTCCAAATTTACCAAGTGTGAATTTTGGCTTCAAAAAGATTCATTTTTGGGTCACATAATCTCAAAAGAGGGGATATCTGTGGATCCAGCAAAAACAGAGGTTATCGAAAGATGGTTGAGACCAACAACAGTAACTGAGATCCGATGTTTTCTTGGTTTTTCTGGATATTAACGACGTTTTGTGAATGATTTCTCACAATTATCTAATCCACTCACGAAGATGACTCGGAAAGGAGTTATGTTTTTTTGGACGGAGGAATGTGAAGAGAATTTCAAGGAGTTGAAAAGAAGTTTATCCAGTGCACCTGTGCTCACACTGCCTTGTAGTAGAGAAAGGTTTGTGATCTACAGTGATGTATCCAAGAAGGGATTGGGGTGTGTTCTTATGCAAAATGATATGGTGATAGCTTATGCCTCACGACAATTGAAAATACATGAGAAAAATTACCTAACTCATGATTTGGAGTTACATGCGGTAATCTTTGAATTAAATATTTGGAGGCATTATCTTTATAGAGAAAGGTGTGACATTTATACTGATCATAAAGGTTTAAAGTATATTTTCACACAAAAGGAGCTGAATATGCGCCAAAGAAGATGTTTGGAGCTAATTAAGGATTACGACTGCTCAATCCATTACCACCCTAGGAAAGAAAACAAGGTGGCAAATGCTTTAAGTCGACAAGACCATGCCAGTTTATCCATGACGAGGATCACAAAAGATCCCATATTTATCGATTTACAAAGGATGGATCTTAGAATTATAATGGAAGGGAAAAAATATTATATTTCTCAAATGAATTTTCAAACATCTATACATGTGAAGATTAAAGAGGCACAGAAAGAAGATGTAGAGTTTCAAAAGAAGGTGATAAATGTTCCTGAATTCAACCTTGATTGTGATGGGATAATAAAGTTCAGAATCAGGTTTGTGTTCCTCCCAGACATGAATTAAAGAAGGAGATGCTAGATGAGGCTCATAGTTCTTCATTATCTATTCATCCTGGAAGCACGAAGATGTATAGGGACCTGAAATAGTACTTCTGGTGGGATGTCATGAAAAGAGATGTTGCTGAATATGTCTCTCGATGCTTGGTTTGTCAGCAAGTTAAAGCTTAGAGATAGAATTCTAAGGGGATGTTACAACCATTACCCATACCTGAATGGAAATGGGAAAACATCACTATGGACTTTATCACAGGACTTCCTAAAACATGCAATAATGCTATCTGGGTCATAGTTGATCGTCTTACAAAGTCTGCACACTTCATTGCTATTATAGAGGATTTCTCTTTAGATCAGCTTGTCAGGATATATGTAAAGGAAGTGGTAAGATTGCATGGAGTACCACTTTTTATTATCTCTGATTGGGATCCGATATTTACCTCGAAGTTCTGGCGAAGTCTTCAGCATACTCTGGATACCGAGTTGAGTTTCAGCACTGCTTATCATCCTCAGACATATGGTCAGTCTGAGAGAACAATTCAAACTCTAGAGGCTATGTCGCGAGCTTGCTCTATGAATTTCAAGGGTAGTAGGGATCAACACCTACCTTTGGTGGAATTCTCTTATAATAATAGCTTTCACTCCAGTATTCAGATGGCTCCTTATGAAGCTCTTTATGGAAAGAAATGTAGGACTCCAACTTGCTGGGTTGAAGTTGGGGAAAGAAAGCTATTAGGACCTGATATTGTTGATGAGATTGCAGAAAAGGTCTGATCAATTAAACAACACATAAGAGCAGCTCAGAGTCAACAGAAAAGTTATGCCAACAACCGAATAAAAGGCCTAGAGTTTGAAGTGGGTGATAAATTGTTCTTATGAATATCTCCCCAGAAGAGGCTCATGAGATTTGGAAATAAGGGGAAGTTGAGCCCCAGATATATTGGTCCTTTCAAAATACTGGATCGTGTTGGAAAGGTAGCTTACCGATTGGAACTTCCACCGAATCTCTCTCAAGTTCACGATGTGTTCCATGTATCTCTCCTGAGAAAGTACATACCTGGTCCTTCATATGTACTCAACTCAGAAGTTGTACCGCTGGTGCAAGATCTTTCTTATGAAGAACAGCCGATAGGGATTCTGGATCGTAGCGAAAAAGTCCTACAAAACAAGACCACTCGCTTGGTGAAAGTTTTATGGAGGAACCTCCAATTAGAAGAAGCTACATGGGAGCTTGAGGATATGATGAAGGGGAGGTATCCTCATCCGTTCGTTACAAAGTGACGAATTTCGATGGCGAAATTCTTTTAAGGGGGGTAGAATGTAACACCCTATACTTGTATGAGAAATATTTTGTATTTATGTTATATAAATAATCAAAGGAATCTTTCACTACACACAACACTTGCTTGGCTTGCTTTACATGCAATCACGACCTTCCTCGATAGCTTGCGCCGTACGCAATACAGAGTTTCACTAAACCACGATATGCTATTAAAATATTATTAAAACTAGCCCTTATGAATAGTTATAACCACCTTTTAAAATTTTGTAAATTTTATTTTTCAAAATGGACTTTATTTTTGAATTCGGAATATCGAAATTAGCTTAGGGTGAAATTTTGGTACTTTTCGGATAACTTTCATATTCTGATGAATATTGAAAATTACTAAATTTTAATTAAAAACAACTTTTTAATAAAAATAATTAATAGTGATAAATTATTAATTTGAGTGGTTTTAAAGTATATTTAGAATATATTTTTACCATTTAATACAATTTTGGTCATTGAATGTAATTTCACATTTAAACCAAACATAAACAAGTGCCAATCTTTTGATAGTTATTATCTCTTAAAAACACGCTATTTGTTTTGACAATGAGAATTAATTTTTAAATAAATTAATGCGACTGATGTGTTTTGAATTTGGTAAAATATACATCATTTTTAATTCATAATATCAAATATAGCTTACGCCAAATTTTTGGTATTTTTTGGAAACTTTCATTTTCTGATGAATAGTGAAACCACTAAGTGGTATTTAAAAAAATGAATTTTTCATAAAACTTAATTTTACCGCTTCTGTGAGTGGAATTTCAAAAATCCGAGAGACACGGATAATATAAAGGATTAAAATTTGGTTCAATGAGATGAAAATAATTTTTGGTGAATAGTAACTGTTTATTTTTTTTACCACGGTTAAAAGTAAATAGGGTTAATAAGGGTAAAAATGATATTATTATTACCCTAACACATGTCCTAATTCTATTGGATAAGTGTAATTCGACCAAAAACAACCTTTGGAATAAAATATGATCATTTAGGCCCACATTGATTAGAATATGACATTTATTATCAATTTATTTAAAGAGGGGTTAAAATAGTTAAAATCAATGTCTAATAACTAATGAATTTTTAATATAGGGTTATACATAAGATAAATTCGACTATAAATATTCATTATAAAGATAAAAATATTTCAGACATAATGGTATTTTATTTGTAATTTTTAGACATTAAATAAATTATTTTATTTATGACACAAAGATGATGCAGTAATTATCTTATTAATGAAATATTGACATAATTGATTTTATAAATACCCAAATAAATGTAATTTGAGACTTTTTATGAATTCCAATAAAATTTATAGGTTAATAAGACATGTTACTATTGATTTAATTAACTTATTTCGAAATAAAAATTGTGTTATGAGTTTTACAAAAATCAATTACTAAATAGTGTCCAAATTGACATAAAATAGTTTTTAAAACAAATATTATATTATTAATTGTTAGTTTATTCTTAAAAATCTAAGGTTCGGTAAAATGACTTAGATAAGGTTATATATATTAATAATAAACGAATTGGGGGTTCGTTTGGCTTTTTATTGTATGTTTATTAACCTTATAGTTTAAGAACACAAAAAGACACGGTAAAAGTAAAATTATCTAACTTAAAGTTAAATATAAATGATATGGTTAAAATAGGAACCTAAACTTGTCTATATTCTATTGTATGAGAGTATTTCAACCTCTACCCACCTTATCTTCGAAATAAATCAATTTGGAGCTATTTAAAACCGAATTTGGCTTTATAATAAAATAATATTTTTAGTTTTTCAAAGGAGCCCCTCTCCTCCCTTATAAAAGGGCACCACCTCCCCCTCTTCTTCACACCACTTTGAGCCTTCAATATCTGCCAACCCCTGCCACTTTCTCTTATCCACTTCCCTAGAGACATCATAGAGGTCCTGTTCTTCTTCAAAGACCAATTTTAGTGCCATAAAAGGAGGTCTCAAAGAAGCGCTTCAAAGAAGAGGTAATGTGCGTTACCGATTCTTTCAACTTTATTTCTTCTTCCACTTCTTCTTATTTAGTTGTTTCATTGTGAATTAATAACATCAGTATCACTCATATACTGATATATTTTTATAAGTATGAAACAACCCTATTTCACCATCTATCCATCCTACGGAAAACAAAATCACCGCGCGTGCGTACGTACGGAATACCATCTTCACGCCGTGGTGTAAACTATTTTCCACCACCACCTTAAATGGATGGGTATAATGGTGTAAATAATGACTATATATGATTATTGTAAAGTGATATTGATTCTGAAATATTATACATACACTCCAATACAATTCCACTATCATGGAACGATATCATCGCCCAAGCGTACGTATGGAATACCGTCTCCACGATGTGATGCCACTCGTTTTACATGATCTTCATTTCATAGTGATTATATAAATGAATTTAATGAATTAATATTATATATATTAAACTAATAACATTCTGGAAATGAGGTATCTATAACCTAAATATAAAAATAAGAATTTATTCGACAAAACACGCTTGAGAACAAAAAGTAATAAACACCAGAATAACAAGTAGTAATGAAATATTACTAATAAGAAGCTAAGAATATGACCATATATGATATCATAAAAATACATATGATTCTGGAATAAGTCAATAACATTATTTAAATCATTATACAGGAGGTTCGGACACTTACGAAGCAAATCGGACCTAAGGTAAGGGAAAATACCATAATCTCATTTTTATCCGAGATTGTTTGTACTTTGGAATTTACTAGGGTGTATTTTATAATCCACATCCATGTTCCCTCAATATCTAATATTATTTCCATCCACCTAAAATTTTTTAAATCTAATTTTACCCTTTGTTGAGTTTTTATTTAAAGATATGAAAGGAATCTTTTGTCGTTTTTCGTATAAGGTACTTTTTGACTTTTCCGACAAAAGTATGAGAAGAATGTTTTTTTAACTTATAAGACATGAATGGATTTTTAAAACATTATTTCCATGAATATTTCTTTACAATTTTTAAATATTATTTTTAATCAACTTCTTTTAGTTTATAATTGTATGACATGTTAAGAAAGGAAAAGTGTTTTTGAAGTAGAAAGGATATTTTCCTCAAGAATGGAGTTAAAGTGTTTTATCAAAATTATTTTCCATCTAAGATAATATAGGGTTCTGTTTCTATCCCTATTTTTACATGGATTTTATTATGTTGTGATGAATTCCTTTATCTTATGTGAATTTTTTTTTGATGTCATGATGTTTAAGATTCCCATTTTCATTACATGGGTTATGCTATGGTGTATGGTTTATGATTTTGTGGCACACATAAGAATGGTATCATTATGATATAGGTGGGACCTATATCTCCCTCCAATGCATTGGGTAATGATTTTATATCTCATGAGATAGACATGGCTGGAACAGCAAGTTAAACCAGTTCAGTGAAACCGGATTGAAACGAGGAGTGAACTCGGTTCAGAAATGAAATTTGTCCACTAAGATAGTCTTGGCAATGAGTCTTGACTAATAATAAATGATTCTCTATCATTTTGTATGTATTCCACAATGTTTCATGTCTTATGTTATGATTATTGGGATTACATTTCACTACTATGATTTATCCCATGTTATGAAATTATGATCTCTTTTGCAGGTTAGGATTTCAAAAAGTTATGTTCTTATGTATATGATGAGATTGATATTTTTTTGTTTACCCTTATTGAGCATTTGAGATCACCCTTTTGTATTTTTTATTTCCCCAGGTCAAGAAGATGGTTATTAAGTAGGATATGCCAAAAAGGGACTCTAGATATGATGAAATAAATGGGAGGCAAAGTTGATGCTTTATGAACCAGTTGTTTATGTTTCCCAGTTTCTAGAGACTCTTATACCTATACGGTCCTTTCCTGGTTTTGTTATATGTTTTAATAAGTGTGCTTCAATTCTGAAGTAATAAAAATGTGTATAATGTATGGGTCGTTATATTAATGATGCTGGTTATCTAGAAATATTATGATATCCCTTGGTACAAGAAAACTGTTTTCTTGAAGAGCCTTGTTGTTTATATAGTTTTTAATGAAATTGACATAACTAAAATATTGAACAATTATTTGAATTAATGTGTGATCCCTATTTTGGTGATTTTTGATTTAGGGGATGATCAGTTGGTTCTTTTAGTTGGTCGTAATAAGTCATATGACCCCTTAGTTTCATAATAATTTTGTGTCCATACATCGGCCCCTTCTGGTTTGGATTAGTAAAACTCGACATGTTTGGGTTCTATGTGAATATGTTATGTTTTGTAGATATTTGATTAATTTTGTGGATGTAATTAATTATTGGGATTTGGGTTATGAATTCCTGGTAGAGAGTTGTGGATCTATAGCGGTTTCTCAAAATAGTTTCTATGGAGTGAGGTAACTGGAAAAATTGGTGGATGATTGTGGCATGGTGTCCTAAAGAATTATAGTGAGAGTCAGGTTAACCAATTTGGTGTGATAATGAAATCAGGGATGGATCAGTTTACATCATTGAAAATGTTCATTGTTAGAGCACGACGAAGGAGTCAAGTGAGAAGTATTTATTGAGGGTGTCTTGGGATGATTTGAACACATTTCATAAAATTAAACCTATTAAGGGTGTGCTCGAGGAGCGGTGAATGTGATGTCAAATGGTGGGTAGTACACTATCTTTAATTTAATGTTATGAACTTAATTATGATTTGAATTTTTGAGTTAGGGATGATAAATATTTAAAGTTTAATTTTATAGCATGTGTGTGAGTGGGACAACCACAACCGAATCTTATGTTTGGTTGAGGAAGGGACTTGGGCCACGAAGATCATGCATTTAATTTAGTAATCCAATTATTAATACACACATATGGTGGGGACTTTTGTATGGGTTTCTGGGTTGCAAAATTCATGAGGAAAGGGTCGGTTTAGTGATGATACTAGTCTATGTGTGATCATTAGAATTCATTATTCATTGAGATGATGAATTCAAATTTAGCTATATTTTTTAGTAAAAAATAGGTGTGGATTCAAAAGTGGAATTGGATAGATCCAGGGTGATAGAATTTAGTTCAGGTTGGAATTTGGTGATCCATGAAAAATTTGGGTCGTTGATGCATCAATGCTCTAGGTGAAGCATGATAGATGAGTTTTAGTGGGTTTGGATTCCAAATATGGAATCCTAAAGGGTATTGAGGATATATGTAGGTCAATATATTGGGATACTTATGGGATGATTTTGGATTTAATATATCATAGTCAGTTACTTAGCATTATATCGATGAGTATAGGTGAGCCCTGTTGGGAAAAGGTGATGGAAGGGGGACTTACTATCATTTATTCTTAAATGAGGGTGGTTAGTTATAAACCACTTCATATGTGACTATTTTATTATGAAAGTAATGTTTAGGGTTAGATCAGTATTTTAAAGGGATGTTGATTTGTTAAAGTTAGGTGTATATGTTGGTGAGACTCATCAGATTTGTTTGGGATCGAGAATGAGGAATTATAATGACCATTGATTGATGGACTATGTATGTATGGATTATGATTTTATGGGTTATATACCGTACATGTTTATAAATGATAAAGTTTCATTTAGATAGAATATTCAGTAATAATGATCAAGGATTATTTTTTAATGAATGGAATACCACAATAGTGCTAAGACGAGTTATGGGTTGTTGTGAACAACTAGTAGTACTAGACAAAATATAGAGCAGTTGAAACATTCAAGTATCACGATTATATAAGATTTCAGATCATGAGATAGATCCATTGATAATAGGTGTACATGGATGGGTGGTTCATAAAAAAGGGAAGGTACTGAATTAGGCATCGTTTGATGGAATTTTCAGAGTCAGCATGATCAGGTTCTAATAACCATTAGGTTTAAAATATAGTCCAAGTGATATTGTAGGGTGTTTAATCAACTGGTGGGTTAGTAATTCTTCTTTTATAGAAATTTATTTGGAAGTATGGAATTAGGATGGTATTGGTTTGGGTGTAGTTTTATCATGGCCTTACCTCGTAGGATGCATGTTTTAGGTTTGATAGATGAGGCATAAGGATTCATGGTAATTCAAATGATGATAGAGTTGTTATATGATGGGATGATTTTAAAACACCCAATCCTTTAGGAAGTATGAATTTGTTAATTTTTTTTCTAAATATCTTAAAACATTTCCTAACAGAGGTAGTTAGGATGCATGATGCATACCAAGGGAATTTTAAGATAATTATGATAAGATATGTGACTGCATCATGTTACGATAGAATCACTGACTATCAACTGGCCATGTAATGTAGAAATCTATGTTTCCTAGGCTCACTGGTTACCCAATGGCCCTCAAGGTAGAAATTTGTTAATGGAAAACCCCATAATTAAATGATGGATTCCCTTTTCTAATTTCTTATGTATTTGGGTCCTTTTATAGACTAGAGGAAACCATGGGGTGCTCCCTTAAACATCTATTCCCCCATAAACGATCTCCCTTGATCCTTAACCTATTTAGTTTATGTCGAATGATAACTGATTATAAAGGTGAGTCTATTGACCCTCATCCATCCATCCTTTTTTTTCCACTATCAATTTGGAAACTCACTCTTTTAATTTAATTATCCCCATTTTATGTATTTTGTATACATTCCATTTCCTTCTATTTAAGATCTAACCGATGTTTTTTACAATGATAGTGGACTCCTATGAAGATAAAGATATTGGTACCTACAATTAAACACATAGTGTCTCCTATTTTTTATAAGTTCATGACTGTATTTTATGTTTTTGTTTCCATGAATCATAAGTTAAATTAGTTAAATGATCTCGGTGATAATTTTTAAGGAAAACCTATTTGATTACTATGAAATGATTTCAAATTAATGGTGTTCCAAGAGAAATACATTGGTGGTCTAGCTGATCTTATTTTGGATTAGTTTAATAGAAATACATATTAAGAATATAATGTGGAATTAATTGTTGAAAATATCCATGTATTTCTTAATATTTCCTTATAAATTTAATTTTTTAAAAGGATAAACATATTATGTATTATTGATGGTGAAATGAAATTTCTTGATCATTGGTAGTATAGAATTGACACATAATTCATGATGTTTCATCTAATAATAAAGAGTGGTTTTTAAAATAATTAGTATAAATATTATAGTCATTTTATAAACCATGGATATATTTGGTGAGTGGGAATCTCCTTGAAATATGTGGAATGTAAATTAAAATGGTCTTAATAATGAAATGTTTCATGGTAATCATTAGTGTCCCTGATAATTGAATATTATACACTAGTTTATAAAGAGGATCATTGGTGAAATGCTTAATAAAAATATATCTACAATGGTAAACAGGATATTTCTTGGTAAAATCATAGTATAATGTGAATATGTTGGGCTTGAGGTAGTCTGATGTGCCTTGAAGATGTTGATGAATTATATGGTTGAATCAAATTTATAAATTTATTAAAAACTATACTCTATTAACTAATAAAATGTAGAATTGTGGTAATATGGGGTTGATCACATGAGGAAAAGGATTATAATGGTCAATAGTTTCAACAATGTCACAATATTCTAAAATTGAAACTAACTAAACTAATTGAGGGGTATGATTGGAAAAACTCGAGAATTGAATATTAGAATGAAGAGAGGATAGTTCATATTAAAGGGTGGGTTATCATAAAATATATTCAACCATTACTTGTTATATTGCATCAGATAAAAAGTAACAATTTTTGAATATCTATCATATCCTCCTAGAATCATCTAAAACATCCTAATATAGATGTCCCACCTCTCAAGGTATATCAATAACTAAATTAGGTGAAATATGATTAGTCTTTAGGTGAAATGTGAAGTTCATTCAGCTTTTTTATTTCCCCTTCCCTCAATAACATTTGGTTTCCACCCCAAATTACGACAACTCTCAATATGTAATTAGGGACGTGATTTTGTTTAGTCATAATTCAATTCAATTTAATAATAATCATTCATCTGAATATAAGTATAAAAATATTAGAGTACCCATCCTTTTCTATCAACTCAATCCTCTCCCACAATAACAAAAAATCCATAGTTACTCTCATGAACATGATGTAATCAGAATTAAATATAGAGTTAATAAAAAAATTCCTAGAAAAAGGAATACATACATTAATTTACATATAGAACCTTTATAATAAATTAAAATTTACATAAGTAAAATTGAAAAATAATATATGAAAGTACGCAAACTAGATAAATTATGTGATCCTCCTCCTTCTAGTCTTAGTTGGGTTTTTGATGTTGGACATCTATTTGGTTCGGGGACCTCCCCCCTAAGTGGTTAAATTCATCTCATCATCTCTCAGGTTTGTCCCTTTATAGATAAAAATAGTCCTCTTATATTTATAGGAAGCACCCAATGTAAATTATGTGGCTCCTCTACTATTTTAAATTTTATTTTCTCCCTCATATTATTTCATATACTTGATTCAAACATCACATTATAATGTTATTTAGAGTGATTAAAAAATCTATAGTTTATAGCTTTTCATGGTCCAATTATTCTTCAATTACCCTCCCCTAGGATCCGGTTGTAGTATGTGGATAATCTATGGAATTCTGGATTTTAAAATATGTAGTTCAAAAATAATATTTCATGGGAAGTGTATCTATGGTGTATCCACCTTTACATGGATCTAAACATATGTAATTCATAGGTTTTGTGTAAGGTTAATGGACATCAGTGTCACATAAGGGTGATAGTTGTTGCATAAGGTTAAAGACATTAACCCTTTCGAATATCCTATAATTCTATTAAAGGTAAAAATATTTACCTATATTCATCTCCTGGATTACCCATACACAGCTAGGGAGAGCTTTATGAAATTCTGGGAAAACCCTTACATAGTGCCAGGAAGGCCCTTATATAGAAGGAAGAACCTTCTAATGGTTACTTTTTTGGATATTCCACGGGGTGTGATATTTATTGCATCAAATCCTCCTTGCATGGAATGCATGTATAAAATGTCAATTATCTCTCATGGTGAGACCTCCAACATCATTTCAAAACTCACAACTTATAGTTTAGAAGCATCCATGATGTAGTAACAATCCTATGACATTGTAACTTATTCAATATCCAATCTATGTTACTTCCCTGTTTTCCAGTGGTGCTGCCTTTTAATAATTCTTCAACCACATCTAAAGCAACATCGACCCTAACACAGTTCATCAAATGATAGAATAAACCATTTTCATCAACCTTTGTCTAAGAGGGAATAAAACATAGTGGTTGGACCCTTGTGAAAACCCTCCATCACATCATTATCCAGGGGCTTCTATGACATAATGGTGGCCTATGATATGGTGATACCCATTTCACCCAAATCATCATTCTCTATAAGAATAGTGGTTTTGCAGTTCAGTGGTGAGATATACTGTTTATCAAGTGTATAAAGAAGATAGTGTAATGGATGGAAATAAATAGTTGAATTTCATTTAAGTGAACAATAGCCACTTAATTCCATATATCACATCGATTATCACCATAGATGGAAAATTCTATATAATAAATTTGATGCATTAAGCGGCTGTTATATTGGATGGGGGCTTGAGAACCTCCCAACACCATTGGTGCAGCCTAATGCTATAGAAGCCTTTTTCCCACTACCACATAGATTATTCTTCCATGTTCCGATTTGTTTCCATGGTTGACCCTCCCTAGAAAATTCTGGCCTCCCCTTTGGGTTACTTAGTTTGTTTCCTCACAAGGGGTTTCCATGTGTTATGCTTCGTAGTAGTTGAGGGATAGCTATGTTGGCCAATTTTTTTCATAAACATAAAAAAATACCTAGAAAATGTTATATGTTATTAAAAATTTATTCCATATATTTAATTTCTTCTTTTAAAAATTCCATTTTAAAATATAACATACCCATAAATTAAAAAAATAATGAAAATTTGTGTAAAAAAATTAAAAAAATAAAAATTATCAATTAAATTTAAAAAATTATTCATAATATATTTTTCATCAAATTTACCACAATTAATCATCTCATATCTCCAATCTTAAATATCCACTAAAAATAAAAATTGAAACCCACATTCTACCGAAATTTGAAATATAAAGTTAATGAAACAAGACAATTATCAATGGGGAAAAGTTTTCAAGTGTTTGGTGTGAAAAAATTATTAAACTATTTAGTAGAAACATTTAAAATTATTATTCACAGTGATATTGTATGAAACCTCCCATATTTTAAATTTTAGCCTCTTAATTTATCATTATTAACAACCTAAGTTGTTACCTTCTACACCATATTTTCCCAACTATCATCACTCATGTTAAAAATAATATAAATTTATTTTTCCTCAAAACCAGATTACATGTATCAAAATATGAAAACAAAAATGACCAACATTCTCTACTTAGTAGAGAAAAAATCACTAAAAATCAAGAAGGATTGTAAAATGGGATCATATGACTCTGAGGTTAAGGGACTGTAGATAAATGATAAAAAACAAATTTAATTCAAAAATTATGTTTACCTTAAACTATGGTGTATGATAATAAAGTAATATCCCAATGAAATTATCCTCTCACAAAAGTGACATCTCCAACTTACTCAATCTCAAATTATGGCCATTAATATTGAAATGCTAATAATTGAGTTACTCTTCTATTTTTTTCATTATCAAATTTTTTTTTAAAAATTAAATTATTCAAAATTTGATCTTGGACAAGTTTCACATCCACCACCAAACTGTAAATAATTAAAATAAATTTTCAAGTAATGGTTATTTTTGACTCACCATAACTCAATCCATTTTTTTCTTATAGGGGTAGTAATAAATTTAATTGAAAATGATATGAACCTTTTCCACAAAATCTAGTGAGACACCGAAAATATTTTTCTATTGAAAATATATATCCCTTATAACCATGAATTACCTATACCTCACACTTGATATTTTATAATACTAAATAAAATATGACTAACTGTAGAAATTTATATAGTGGAAAACAAGGTTTGTGAAATTAAGGTTTAAAATTAAGGGAGGGGAATTTCAGTACATCCTAAATGAGAGTCCTAAACACATTCCTAATAATATAAGTAAATAAATATTCATATTTCCCCTACCAAACTCTTTTATTAAGTTCGTTATGATTGAATTTTCATCATAGATCATCTGATTGGAGTAGGGTGTAGAAAAAATTATCTTGTATTGAACCAGTTTTTCTGTTGATGTGTTATTGGTGTAGCTCTTCTTCTATTCCAAATATTTGTAAGATCGTTATACCAATGAATGAAGGCATAATTAGTTAAAAGCCCCAATTTCTTGAAAAACTATCATGTGTTATCCTTAACATTCACCACTCATTATTTTCCTTTTTTGTATCACCTTTTAAAAATCTACACTTAACTCTACAATTTAATCATCCTCCCTTTCATCATTTTCTTATTCATAGTGTTTATCTTCCCTTAAATCCAAATAAAAGTCAAAAAATTCACTATCTCTAATCCCATTATCTTCCTCTGGGTCTAAATTTTTATAATTGTAGAGTTCATATTATTGATCATCATTTTCACTCAGGTAGTTCTCCACAAAGTAAATTTTAGAATAAAAATCAAAATACAAAAGTATATCTGATTCTACATCAAATTCAGTTGTACCACCAAATGGATCTTTAATTTGGACCTCATTCATGGTTTCTTACTTCAATTACTATGAATATTTAGCTTTTATTTCTGGGAATATGTTTACATCTATGATTCCTTTCATTGGTTGGATAATTCTAAAATTAGGAATGGTTTTGTTTCCAATTTTTTTTATACTTCCATCCTCAATTTTTAATTTCACTCATTATTTATTCAATTAATTTTTATAAGTGTGAAAATTTGATATACGATTAGATTTTGGAGATTATTCCATCATGAACTTGAGATGAAAAACTGAAAAAACAAAGTGTGAAAATTTGAAAAATAAAATAAAAATAACTTAATCTAATATCAAAAAATTTAAAGGTGGGGGTTTAGATTTTTGTCTAACTATTGAATTCGTAATCAATTTTCACTAGAAATTACATCATAAATTTTATGTACCCAAAAGATGTCAATTAAATCTCTAGAGGAATAAAAAATTTACATTTATAGTAACCTGAACCACACTAACACTTTAATTTAGAATTGTCATAATTTTGGGTCAGTCCCATGAGGAAAATGGTTATAATTTTAAATAGTTTAGAAAAATTCACAATTTTATAAAACTAAAAATAAATAAATTAATTGAGATATTTGATTGTACAGGATCAATAATAAAAATAAGGATAATGACCATAAAGTTCATATTAAAGGTTTGTTTTTTATAGTATGAATTATATCCATACTTGGGAGATTAAAATATATTAAAATTTAAAATATTCATTTCATTATCTATACTAGAATTATTATATCAGCTATCATAACCTAAGATATTCAAAACCTCTCTCAGGGTACATTTATAATTGGATTAGTTGAATTCTCTTTAATTTTCTGGTGAATGTTGATGCTTATTAAACATTCTATTTCCACATCCCTTATTCACATTAGGTTTCCTACTATAATTTCAATCACTCTCACAATGTAATTTGTTATGTGATTATGTTTAGTATTAATTTAATAAAATTTATTGAGAATAATTCACTAACATGATAGAATCAGAACAATGTAGTATTTATCTTCATCTATCAACATACACTCTCCCATAAAATCTAACCACCCATAGTTTCCCTCTTGAACATGAAGTTATTAGAAGTTAATAGAGTGTGAATAAAAATTAATTCATGCAACAATGAATAATTACATTAATTAATGGAAATAAATACCATAAGAAATTAACTATTACATAATGAAAAGAGAAAAATAAATTCAAAAACATTGTCGACTTGATAGAGGATAGTGATCTTCCTCCTACCACTATCACTTGAATATCTGACATTTCTCTTCTATTAGGTTTGGAACCCCCACTTCGAATAGGTCAACTCATCTCATAAACTCTTTAGGTTGGATACATATTGAAAACAATAGTCCTATATTAATAGGTAGCACCCCAAGTGAATTCTCCCACTTATATACTATTTGAAAAAAAAAATTACGCCTATAGTTTTGTCCACATGACTCAGACAACAGCTTGCATTGTTTTATTGAGTTCTTTGAACTCCCTTAGTGTAATATTCTATCATGTACCTTATATTCTTCATGTCTCTCCCCTAAGACTCAGTCACAACATGTGGATATACTAATTAAGTTATTATTTTGAAGTATATATCTATAAAACTCTATTACAAGGGAGGTTTTTTTGTGGAACTACAACCTTTACAAGGATTTACCCTTAACCAAGTCATTGTTTTCATGTAAGGGTAATAAAGATCATTGTTGTCCCATTTTGGTACTGGTTTTCCTGTAAGGGTAAGGATATTTACCCATATGCATCTATTAGATTTTGTGTAAGGGTAAGGATATTTATACTTATGTTTTTAATGGATTGGCCTTGTGTAGATGGGAAGACCCTTACGTACTACCGAGAAAACCATTACATAGTGCTGGAAAGACCCATATGTAGTGGGGAGACACATACACATATGTCGTTTTTGGTCACTCTATGACTTAAGATGGTTATTGTGGAAAAAATCCTTTCTTGTCATTCATGCCTATGATGTCCCTTATCTCCCACGACATGACGTCCTTCTTCCTTTCAATCCTAGCTTTTTACAATTTAGAAACCTCTTTGATGTAGTCCAAATCCTATAGCATTCCGTATTGTTCTTTTTAGAATATATTATCCTTCAAAATTTTCCCATTTTAAAGGATTTATATAAAGTTACAACCTCTTCTCTTGTTGCATCGGCCATGGAATAAATCTTATGACGATTACACAACCTATTTTATTTGACATCGAGCCAAAAGTGGCTATGACCTAGCAGTAAGGCCATGGTTCAACACCTATATCATCATCTTCTTATCCAAGTGATTCTATGATTTATTGATGACCAAGGTCATGGTGATTCAAAGATATCAATTTGTTCCAAACCTTTCCTTTTGTCCGACCATGGATGCTTTGTAGCGTTGAGTTATGTAGTGTTTGGGTGTATATGGAAGATGATGCACCAGCTAGAGAAAAATGTTAGAATTATTCCTAAGTTCAATGTAACATCTTAATTCAGTATCCCACATTGATTTTATCCATGAATGGATGATATTATATGAGAAATATTATATCCTAGGTGTTTTCTATGCTAGATGAGAGATAGAGAATCCCCACCACTGTTAGGGTTCACTTTTACTCTTGAATCCTTCCTCCTTCCATTGTATGGATTCTCTTATCTTTAATTGGTGAACTACTATGTTTTACCCTATTTTCTACATTCTATCCTTCCTTGTGGATTTCTTAACAATATTTCCATCATGGGGAATCCATGTTCCTTTTTCCCCACTAGTTAACGGATACATTTACTCGGTAAATTTGTTTAAAAAATATAAAAGAAATACTTATAAATAATTATATGTTTATAAAAAGGCATTTCACAGATTTTATTTATTTTTTTTAAACATTATTCAAAAAATAATGTAACCATAAATTAATATAAAACGATAATATGAATATAAAAAAAATAAAAAAATGGTAATTATGAATTAAATTTTCAATAATTATGCACAAAATTAGGCTCATTATAACCTATGGAAAAAAAGAATAAAATAATCTAAAAATATTGACATGGAATTATTAGATGGAATCTATGAGATATTGTTTCCTAGAAAATGTAATGATATGAAATATAGTGATGAATTCTGAAATCTAATGAATGAAAAAAATGTTTCGACTATTGAAATGTTGATTTTATAAGAATATATTTGTGATATTAACTAAATTCCAAATGGACTTGATTGGTGTGAAATGATGTGAGTGAGCCATTAATTTTACTAGGGGAAATATAATAATGTTGGGGAATGATGACACAATTTGAATCATTGAGGGACGATTCTATGGAGTTTCTTGTGAAAGGAATTGTATTCTACTTAGATTAATTACAAATAATGCCTTGAAAAATTCCCCCTTGGATTTAGAGAATTTCATACTTATTTAATGCCTTGGATTCTATCTGGGATTCTTGTAGTATTATATTATATAATACATCATGATGATCTTACTAGAATTAATATGATCTATTGGGTTAAAACTAATTGAATGTGAGTAGCAGACTCCAATCCAAACATGCATCTATATTTTAAGGATGGTTCTTTGAGTTTAGACTACTAGAGTGGATTATTGGAATTCCAATCATAACTCCAATTAATTCCCTATGGTATTCATGGGAAGGGAATTCCTTGTTGATCCATGTAGATTCCCTTATATTATAACGACTATGATTACCATGATAGTATTACATGGAACCAATTGAGTCAGGATATGTATCATGATTAGAGACTCTCTAGTACTATCCAAATTAGGTTTAGAACTATGTTGGGTGTCACCTTAGAGGTCAAGCATCAATAGGTATTTTACTCATTTTGAATTTAAATTCATAGAATATTAATATTCAAATAGTTGAATTGATAACTATATAAATTATTATTTATATACTTCTGCATTTTCAATATTGTGGACTGGTTATTTTCGGGATGCTTCTGGTGGTTTCATATTGAGTTATACTCACACCTTTCTTGGGCCACCACATAAATTAGGTACCGATGAAGCTATAAATATTTCATTTCATGTATAGGTATTTTCATGTTACTAATGTTGTTGAATTCATTGTTTAGAGGATGTAGAATTGGAATTGGTACTGATCAATGGCTCGGTATTGTTGAAATTGTTTTTCATAGTCCATTGTTTTTTCCTTTGGGGTCTATATGTATGGTCATGTACCAGAGAAGTTATCACTATTTTATTACATGTATAAGTATGGGAATGTACTCGATGTTGTTGACTACACAGTTGTTTCGATAGAGCATGGTATTTGGAATAGGTAAAGGACATGGGGAAGTTCTTAGGGTTTTTCCTCACAAGTAGTATACAGTTCATTTTTTGACATGATTTATTTAGAATGTTTTTAACATTTTATAGATATTAGTTGTTGTTTATTCTATATCTGGACTTTTTATATGATTTATTTCATTTCCATTTTTCCTTCAATTGGAATTCATTTATAGTACCCCCATTGTACTACCTTATTGATCTACACTGCTAGATAGAAACATATTGAATATAAGGAGGTTCCCTTGAGGACATGTGGTGAACCTACCTAGAGTACCGGTTTATTGTCTTCCATTTTGGGGTGTTATATGTTACATAGTGATCATTCATATTTGGTTTTACGTTATTGTGAAATTAAATTATTTGGACCTCGAAATTTGATGTTTTCATAGTCTCTATATTTGGTATTTAGGTGGTTCATGATAAACCCACTGATAACGAGGCCTAGAGGGTCACATAAAAAGTGTATCTGGAATCTCAGTTAACTTCCATTTTTAATTCAAATTTTTTTAATAAATATAAATCATTATTTTTATTATAATAACTATTTAGGGGGTTTTATCACTAATAATCAATAATGAGTTGTTTAGAAGGATAAAATTTGATTTAAATAGTAATAAGTATTTTTTCACAAGATTTAGTAAATATAATATTTATTATATTTATCAGTGAATAATGATGAAATATTAATTTATTACAAAATGAGATATTATTCATGGTTCTATAAAAATTGGGGAGGATAAATTATTAGAATATAATGGTTCGAATGAAAATGATATATTAAATATCATTTAAAAAAATACTTATTTATTTACCTAACAAATGATATTTATTTATCCTGAGGTAATGCATAATTCCTTAAAAAAAATATTTATAGTATTTTTAGAGATGATATCCTTATTGTAATAATAAATATTTGTAGGACCCATGTGCAATTACCAACCCTAATATAGATCTATAAATACATTATTTGGTTAGTCACTTATTGTGTATAACGAACCTATAGATAATTATATCAATACCATGGGATAAATGTCTCAAGACCATTCTCCAGAAATAGTGCACCAATCCTCCTCCACTCTTCAAGACATCTAAAGAACCTAAAAAATATATGATCCATGAAGAGATTATTTTACTGGTTGATGAAGAATGATTTAAGAGATCAAGACCAAATTATCAATCACTTATGGATTCTTCATAAACTTTCCATTATTTTTGGAGCATGTGTGGATCAACACTATAGGGATTCTACCCTTGGAACCAACAACACAATGATGGTATGATGAGAATAGTTAACCACATAATCCTCTAAGAAATAATTACAATGAAGGGTAATTAAGAATATATCTAGAAATAAAATAAATTATATGTGATGATATGACCTTATTTATTTTCATGTTCATAAGGCAATTAATCAATGAAATTATTATGTGGAAATAATGTTCTCCATCAAATAAATCTCATATTATTCATTAATTCAAACAAAAAATTTGATATAAATTCCTAGTAAGTGATACTGTTGCCCCATAATCATCAAGTGGTATCAGAGTAGCCACATAATTAAGTTTTAATTATTTGTGATTTATTGTTTGGTAATATTATTTTGATGTTAGTTCTAATTATAGACTATTCATTATTTATATTTTAACATCAAATTCATCCCTTTCAATATTATTTCTCTATCATATAACCAATAAATAGTAAAATTGACACAAATTCCATAAGAAACACCATAAACATATTCCATAGGTCTTTTCTAGATATATTTAAACTAAAAAGTTTGTAGTTTAAATGAATATTTCTTCTACCCATGTTCAATGAACAAGAAGACTCACTTTCAAAAAAGGTCATGCACATTTACAACACATGGAATGAATTAAATGAAAATTTTGTGGTTAATCAGCTAGACTAGAAAGACGTTTTCCAGACTACAAATCATGTAACATGATTACACACCATTTGATTAATTTGTTTTCATAGGAAAAAACATAAGGTGAATAAGCCATGTTCTATAACAACAACATGTCCTGGGGACCGAAAAATTATGAAACTTTGAGGTCACATAGCATGTTGCTATCACACACACCATGTACTTTCTATATGTACATGGACAAAAAATATTCATCATACCTTGATGTATGTTATCGACATGGGAAAAAAAGTATATTTCATGTATCCCAAGTACACATTGTCTAATCTAATATAAAAAGTGGGTTTGATTTCACATATATAAAAAACTAATTATATAATTAAAGATATTAATATGTATTCTATGTGTTATTTATTTAAAATAAAGACCATTTGAAGATATTATAAATTCTACATTAAATTAATTTCCATGATAAATTTTGAACTACATTATATGTATAGTCTTTACATGTAGCATACATTGTGTGTGTCAATAACATTACTTTTCATGTATTATACTTATTATTGTGCATTTTTATATAACAATTCACACTATATAATTATATTTTATGATATTTATATTTGATTCCATGTAAATACAAAGTATATAGACCATGACACATAGTTTCAATGAGTACATTCTAATGAATCCAAGTACACATGAGTAATTTATTAATTTTAATTAAAATAATTTTATTTTAATTTTCCAGAATTATAAATTGTGGAAATTTGTATGACGTTTTTGAGTGAATTGAGATAAATTGAATTTATTAATTAATCACATAATTAATTATAATAATTTTAGGTAGTTTACCTTAATTAAATAATGTATTTAGTTGAATTCAAACTATATTGAAAATTTATATTCATTTCATGTGTGTGGGTGAACATGAGAATTGACCATAATTATTTATGTGATTGGTTTATTTTAATTTATAATTTTTATTATGTTAAATTTATTGGTCATGTATCATCCCATCCTCTCATTATATAAATTCCTACATGATCAAGGATTATTTTATGTAAATACCCTAAACAAATACTTTAATTTCCCTTACCTGTATGTGAGTAGATCATATATAATTGATAAAGCTCCATAGAAAGTGGAGGTATGTCATTTTTATAGTCGAGGATAAACCAATATTTTATGTTAATTGTTTGATTGGAGGAATCTTTAATCATAAACCAAGTTACAGTTCAATGTATTTTTCTATTGGGTTCGAGGGTTAGTTTATCATTCACTAGATATACTAATCATTAGAGAAGTTGAACCCCATACCATTTTTACAAGATTAATGGTTAATTTCTTTATTGATATTTTATAATTATCATAAATTTAATAAATTAACAAATATAATATATGGAATTAAAATAAATTGGATTATATCTAAATTTTTTCCATAACACTGTTAAAATTTTATGTATAATCCAGCTATTATTAACATGGAAATTGAATGATAAAATGGTAAATTTAAACATACATATAGAAATACAAAAAATTGAAATATTAAGAATGAATAACCTTCCATTACATACATTGGAATAGAGAAAATAGATCCTATTGTTTGATTTATCACTCACTAGGATACTGTGATCTAATAGAGAGTTATAAAGATTATTTTTGGATAACATAACCAATTTCACATCAAGGGGAATAAACTTCTCTTTAATTATTACTAATTTAGAGTGTAGTGTTGGGGAAATCCATATTTATGATTTTAAAAATGGGGAATATGATAAATAGATTAGGGAGCTATGAGTTAATGTAATTATCATGCTACTCCAGCCTAAATACATTGGAGTAACTATACAATCCCTCACATGGGTTATGAGAAGAGGAAAGGATCCATGAAACAAAGAATATTCAAGTAATGAGTTTTTATAAAAATTATGGGTTTGGCTACTAGGTTTTGAAATATAGTGGGCGATTAATAAAAAATTATTTATTATAATTTTTTTAATCTAGATGAGGTACTAATATTTTTCACTTAGTTAGTTATATAAATAAAATGTCACATGATTTTAACACTATCACAATGAATTATACTAGATAAGGATACCCTTATCACTCTTCAAATTTCTAAGAATGACATAGCTTCTAGTGTATTATACTATTCCATGAACAAAAATTTTACATGCTGGAGACCTCACTTCATGAGACATTTTCTATAGAGTCTTGTGAAAAAGAATTATCTTTATACATAAAAGAGATTGAAAATGACAAAAGTGTCCATTGTTTCATGTCATCCACAATGTCTAGTGACATTTTAAAGAAACATTAGGATATGGTTTCATACAACATCTTGTCATAGCCTTTTAAACATTATAAAAAAACATTGTAAAAAATAAATATTTTGATATCTAATTGTTTATTCACAAGAAAACATAGATATTTGGCACTAGCTGGGCGTCATGTAGTCAATATGATTAGCTACATAGAGTTCTTGTACATCATGAGCTATAATATCCTGATGATCTATGCGTAGAGCTCATTTTATCCTCACTACCTAATAGCTTATCATGTTTTATTTTAAATAATTATATTATAAGTAGTGATAAGTCTCTTTAAGAACGCCATACATTGATTCTACAAGATGAAAAGAATATGATCGGTGAAAAACTAGTAGTCTTTATGGTAAATAAGAAAATGAAAAATAAAGAAAAGGTCCTTAAGACCCATTTGAAGGAAAAGGATCGTGAGAACCATCCTTTTAAGGAATAGTAGATAAAATTTAATTTAAAATAAAAAAAACTATTTTTTAGAAGGAAAACTAATACATTGGAAGAATAACTTCACTCAGTGGAATAACAAAGAGGAATCTTTACGTGTGATTGTTATCAAGTGGAATCATTCTATATCTGCAAAATGTGTATTCATATATATCATCTAGTGAACACATCTTTATAAAACACATGATCTATGTATATTATGGAATATTTCCAAAGAATATTGGATCTCTGAGTAGAAAATGGAACATGACTTATGAAATTGGATATAAGAAACTATCACCTTTTTTTCCATCATGAATGATCTTAGTTTTGAATGGTTTTTACTACTTACAAAATATTAACAAGAATATATTTTTGTGTCCATATTTTATACAAATTGATTGATTTTCAATTTTTATAGTACGAGTTGTTTCTTTTACAAATATATCATATTTTATGGTTTGGAGAATTTAAAAAACGATCTTTATGTATTTTATTACCACAACAATGTATTGTAAATTAATAAAGATGTATGTTCACATGATTCACTTCACACCTAGTTATAGAATCACAATATTTGTAATTTAAATGAGAAGCACATAAAAATATATATCAATATGATTATTTGGACTCTATTGATCTAAATCCACATAATATATGTCATTCCTATTTTTAAGGAAATAATTTCAAACCACCATTTTATGGATAGGGTGAAAGGTCCATAGAGCTTCTTTAATTGGTATACACTGATTTTTGTGTGTCTTTTCCAATAAATGTTAGAGGTGGATATTATTACATCATAACTTTTAATAATTACTTGATCCAATATGGTTGTATATACTCAATTTGTTATAAGTCAAAATACTTTGATAAATACAATGATATCAAGACTGAAGGCAAGAATAAACATTGAATTATTATAAAAAAGGATTTATATGATTGAGTTTGTTAATATCACAACAAATAATTTATCAAATTTATATGGATTTATGTGGTTTTATGTAAAATAACACCACCTTATACACTATTTTATTATAGGGTTAGTAAGAGAAGTAATATTATATTTCTTGACCTATCATTGTTGATGATGAGTTATGTAGATATTTCACTATGTTTTTTGTGATATTCATTAAAAAATATGACATATATACTAAAGAATGTAAAAAATATATTATAAAATGGAATAATAATTGAGTTAAAATAAACTAAGAATATATTATTTTTTTCAAACATGCATATATGGGGAAGTGAGGCATTTATTGAGTCCATGTTTAAGAAACAACCTGAACATCGGGGCATGAAGTGTATATTTAAAGAGAATTTAATGTAAATAGTGGTATAATATCTATAAAATCACTAAAAATAAGGTAATCATCTCAATACATACCAAATTTATTGAGTGTGAGAAAATAATAAAGAAAAATAATGACAAAAATATTAACTTTGATGAACATGAGGGTAAATATATAAAATAGTTCAAATAGAAAAATATTGCATAGGTCCTTGTGGAAGATGTTGTTTCAAAAAATATTTCAATATAAGATTACCAAATAGGTTATATTACATGTATATATAGTTTTATAGGCAGTAGGGATGGTGTCACATTATTTATTGACAATGATAGTTCTATATCATGTAATGTGGAAGTAGAGAGCTAAGAAGATGAAATACGATTGGAAGTAATGAATTATGGGATATATTCAATTTATCAAAACCATTTATGGGTTATGGTAAATCCAAAATATAATATAAATTATGATGGGAAGAATAGGTATTCAATTGAAAAATAGACATTGGTGGTAATGTGGATACCTAAAAATAATGGCTAGTTGCTAAATCGTTTAAACTATGTTAAGGAATTAACAATGATATTTGGAATATGGATGTAAACATTTATTTCTATAAGGGGAATATTTATGAAAATTTTATATGAAACAACCAGAATCGTTTGTGACTCCAAGTAATTTCAAATATGTATAAAAGCTAAAGATTTCCATTTAAGGATTTATGTAATAATCTAGGTTATGGAATATTATATTTGACGAAGTAATAAAATAATTTCATTTCATTAAGAATAAATTTGGGAGATGTTTTTACAAGAGGATTAAGGGGAATGTTTATGTTATCCCATTTGTATGTTCTGATGAAATATTTATCATAGTAAAAAACATACATATCATACAGATAGTTATGACCAGGTTAAAAGAACATTCTCTATGAATGAAATAAAATAAACTTAATATGTTTTCTAGATCATGATCATTCATGATACATCTGATATGGTTCTTTGACTAAGTCAAAGTGTATACATTGATCGGATAATAAAGTAATTTTGTACAAAATAATCCAATAGGGGAATAATTCCACTCTCATATGGTACAAATCATTCTATGGAAATGTTTTCTCATACACAAGAGAATATACAAGGAATTAGTAATATCATATATTCTTATGTGATTAGGTCAATCAAGTATACCATGTCATAAACCATGCTTGATGTTTCATAAACCTTGAGTATGTTATGAAGATATCATGTTGATCCTGGTTAATGTCATTGGGGTGTTTCTAAGGATCTATTTAAGTATCTTATATAAACTAAGGATATATTATTTTTTATGGAGGGAAAAAGGTTATTTTCATTAGGGAATATATTGATGACTGGTTTTATGGAAATCAGAAGAATATAAATTCAATATTTGGATATGTATTAATTCTCAATGATGGATTTATGAGATGGATGAGTTCAAAGTAGTTAGTAGTTTCCAATTCTATAATGGATTCTGATTATATAGTTTCTTATATATCCAAATAAAATATATAAATATAAAAAAAATATCTAATAACATGATGTGTTTCCTCATATTAAGTTTCCTATCACATTATTTTTTGATAATAATATAGTGGTGGCTCTCCAAAATGAGCCAAGGTCACACAAATAAATGAAGCACATTCTAGGGAATTATCAAATAATGAGATATTTTTTCTCAAAATGAAGATGTATTTGTGATTATAGTTTCCATGGAAATCAATTTTTTGGGCCCCATGAAAAAATACATTCTCAATAGAATCATATATATCACATGAGAGTTGTTGAACTAATCTTTGTTAGATGTTGGATCTTGTGAAAGTGAAATTTTGTTAGAGTTAGAGGCATAGAACCAACTTTTATGTATATTTTGATTAATTTTATTTATTTTTTTAATATTAATAAACATATTATCATATCATGGTTATTATTCGTTGTAACATAGTTTGAGATTATTTCCTTAGAGTAATTATCATTCTGAAATGATCATCACATCTCTATTACGTGATCTAAAAAGTCCCATGATTGTTTTCCTAATGGTATTTTCTATATATTGATTATATAATTTGATAAAATGAGAAAAATGCATGATATCAGGAGGATAAAATAATATTAATTTGAGACACTTTCTAATTTTTTACACCTTTGGTAATATTTAGAGTAAGAGATTATGAGAACACAACCTATTAGTAGAAAATATGCATTTATCTATTCCATGGGATGTTTTTGTCCATGGAAGTTTGTATTGATTCTTTGACTTTATTTTTATTATTATTATTATATATCATGAATTCACTTACTATGATATGTTGACTAAAATAATGACAATATTTTTCTATAATATGGTTATATTTTTTTCATCACTAGTAACACTACTTTAATTAATAATGTGATAAAGGATTTGTAAATTCCATTATTCATCACGTTTTTATATCATAATCCCTTTGATGGAAATTTAATAGCCTAAATAATTTACTTTTCATGATGTTCTGTGGGAAGGATCATTTTCAAAAATCCCAAAGAATGATACATCGAGCACATTGGATGATAAGGACAAAATTAAACCGTGATGATTATAGATATCATGATAAATGAATTATATTACATAGTGTAAATTCAGATGATATTCGTTGCTTTGATGTAATTAAAATTTTCTATATAGATACCCTTGTGTGTTGCTAGACAGAATCCTCAAACTTTAGTTGGTTACACCGAATTCCACAGAGAAAGCTCCCTAGAAGGTAACACAATAATTAAATATAAAATATACGTTTAATTTTATTTTAAAATTAACTAGTTAAAATAAATATTTTTCCAACATTCTCTTTTAATAATTTTTTACGGTTGGTTGATCGACTATATTTAATCATGATCTATTTGGAAGAATAAATAAGTGATAATGATAATAATGAATATTTATTTTCAAGATTAGTTAATATAATATTCATTATTTTTATCTTTTAATAATGTAGTGAAATTTATTTATTAAATAAAGAGTCATTTTCAATGATTACTAGGGAGGTTAAATAGACTTATTTTTAATGGGAATGTTTAAAATGATATATTAAATAACGTATATATATATATCAACTTATTTATATAATGAATGATATTTATTTATCCACTTGTAAAAAATGTTATCAAAATAATAATATATTCATTATTTTTTAAAATGGGGTTTACTAAGGAATAATTATTTTAAAAAGGACCTACATGTAATTACCAACAATAATATTTCTTTATTAGTAGCTGATTATATCACTTTATTGGGTTAAAAGCCTGTTAGGATCAAACTACCTAATGATAATTCTCTGAAGTGTTGGAGAAAAACTTATCAAGAATGCCCTCAATAACTATAGAACCAACACTCCTCTTCTATATCAATCCTTTTATATAACCATAAGATTATTTTACCCAAGAAGATATTTATTCTACGACCATTTACATATGACACAAGCAATAATGTTGGACTATGATAGAACCCATTGATTCTACAATGTTGTTCTAAGATTTAGGATAATGTGCGGACTACCATTAGAAGTATGCTTCCCTTGGATTCTATGATAAAACTATTATACGATGAGTTTATTCAACCTCATCATCAATAAAGAATGGATTTCAAGATAATATAATCCAAAATATTAATCTATATTATTTCTAAATTCTATATAATGATCATTCCTTATTAGTTTCAGCATTTATAGGTCAATTAATTGTCTAACTCCTTTTACGCAGATTTTATTTGTTATGTAAATCTTATATTATTCATCTATTACATAAAAATTTAGAGTTGGATATGCCTAAAAGTCACTTTTTCTAGGCCTAAAACATTCATGAACTCTCACCCAAACCCTCCCTTAGGGTTTATTATCATTTTTGTTTATACCACTATTATATATTTTTAATTTAATTATAAACCCGCTTTTAGAGTAATATAAAACCTCTATAGTAGTAACCAAAATCTAGTAGGCCAATCATGAATTCTTTACACCCAAGATTATAAACACTATCTCCAAATAAAAGAGAATTTCATAACTCAAAATGTAAAAAACCCAAGTAAGGGGTCCTGAGGTTGACAAGAATCATCCAATTTCCAATCATATGGATCAAACTAATAGATTCCATATATCCTGAGGGTCCAAAACATTGTATATTTTCATTTGGTACTCCATTGTCATACGAATCTCAAAAACGAATGAGAACGATCCTACACTAGACCATCACCAAACATTATCATTATCATTAAAAAAGAATAAATCTTTAAAAGTATAATATCATTGTCTTATCTTATATGAAGATTAAAAAACCTAAAATGAAGAAAATGAATTAACCAAACTATCAGAGAAACATGTCATTTCGATTTCACAACAACCCAAAGTAATCCACCACTATCTTCTCAAAATCACTACACTATCACGTTTCCACCTAGATGAGACTAGACCACCCAAATCATAAAACCGACATTCATAACTCCACTATAACATCCAATCCCACAACACAAAAAATTATTCCTTCTAAGGTTTTCACTGTAAAATAACATACAACCCCACCTAGGAAGAACACAATCAGAATCCATTCTATGAAGAGACAATAAATGTAGTTTTGGAATGGATGGTATGAAGAACAATGATACCAATAGAAAATTATTCCTACTATAAACAATCTAGATATAACCCAAGGGAAAGATATGATGATAATGTTAGCAACAAGATAGCTATCTAAAAGAGGATATGAAAACCCCAATTCCCAATATACCATTATTTCACTAGAATCACTTCAAGAGATCCAAAAAATGTTAATAGACCACCCAAACCCCCAACAGATCTTTCCAAAATGGGGTCATGTATGATGAATTATATACAAATAAATTATATGGGCGCATTGGAGGTCCTCTAAGTGATTCGTAATGGCCAAAAAGAAATAACCAAACTAGAAAATGAAAAACAAAAAACCACAAAACCCAAGGGACCCATTGTTGACCTCATCACCATCATAAACAAAATCCACCAGTACTTAATTCACATCAAAAAAAATTATGGGGAATGGTGTTATTGTTTAAGTAGAACAAGAGAAGTTGGTGTAAATGGGTCCCTTGTCTCTGAGAATCACCCACAAGAAACAATTCTATAGAAATACAAATAAAAAAAAATCCTAAAAAAGGAAAATAGAATAAAAATAAAAAAACTACCCTCATGAGAATAATACAATATGGAAAATAATCCTAGTACATTTTTTCACGGAAACCTTAAGTGATTTTATAGAGAAACCCTACCAGAGACGGGGTTCAAAGATTAATTGTTTATCTTTGCATATAATAACATTATCATTTAACAATTACAATAATAACTACAATATCATGTTTCCATATATGATAAAAACTAATATTCGTAATAATAATTATAACTATATATGTTATAACATTATATAAGAATAAAAATATAAATAATAATTCATATTTTTATTTGTATCATATAATAATAATACTAATAAAAGAACTTATATGTTTTATAACATAATAATATCAATAACAATATTAATAATACATATAAATATATGTACATGATAATATAATAACAAATTTCAGAACACATATATATACATATGTACATGAATAAATATATATACATACTAGTAATAGTACAAATGAGACTTTTAAATATATATCTTATGTGTATATTTTCCACTTACAATTACCACATTTGAATTATATTTCTAATTTGTCATACTAATTTACTATTTAATTATTATTAGTAATAATAATGTTACTGCACTTCATATTTAAAGAGATAATTTAAAACATTCCATAATCCATAACACTTATTTCTTACTTTGTATTTATTACCCATCACAAGTAATTATGTATACTATTTAATATTTTAAATATTATATTATCTTTCAGAAAAATGTATTTTTATAATGACAATCATTAAAAATATAAAATAAATTATATATTATTTAAACATATTTTTATCATTCATAAAAATAATAATAATAATCTTTAGTTAAATAAATAAATAAAATCAATATTGTGACCATCATATTTCTTATGTCCCACCCCATACTCTAATATACACCACATTATCTCTAGTTCCCACCACCAATTCCCAAATGGTGCAATAGGAAACACAGAAAATGCCACTAGACCATGGGTGGCAGGAATTAATGCTTCAATGGGCCTCCACCACAACCCATGATGAAATTTTAACTCTTGAATCAAAAAAATATTCATGTAAGAACTTTTAAACATCCAAAATAATTTAAAATGACCATTCTGTAGATGAAAATTAAAAAATATTTCCACCATAAATTTTCACCATTTAAATTCACAGTATAAATTTAAAAAATCAAACTAATCTAATATTTCATAACTATTGGTTATTACAAAATCCCAGCTATAAGACTTTTCATCCTAAAATATCATACATGAATGCTAAATCAAAATTAATATACCCAAAATAATTAATTATTTACTACAAACCTCTAATATTAAACAAATGTTTTCAAAACAAATTGATGTAAAACTCAAAAAATTAAATATGATTCTAAATTAAAACTTTCATAATTTGAATAATATGATGAACACAAACTATCACTCCGCATCATATAAATTATCCATGGATTATCTTTATAGATGTACCATTAGATTGCAAACTCGCCAGTGAAATATAATTAAATCAAAATAATTTTTTTTTTAATTTAATATTTCATTTAATATTTATATCATAAATATCACATTTGAAATAACTAGTTTCAAAAAACCGATAAATATTATAAATACTAATGTATAAAAAAACATCACAAGAAAAATTTAATGAAAATACAATTTCAAATGTGTAAAAATTTTCAAAATATTCTTCTTTTTAAAACACGTTGATGTAAAATTATTCTCCTTAATTTTGAAACAAAATAATGTTCGACTAAATTATTAAATATCATAATTTATAAATATGTTCAACAATAGAATAATAAATATAGATAATTTAATGAATAAAACATAAAAATATATGCTAATGAACTAAATTAATTATTTCATAACTAGAAATTCATTTAGAAAAACATTATTTGTTTGTTTTATTAAAATTATGTTATTCATATATGAAAATCGTATCATATTAACTGAATATGTCATAATGTTTCACTAACCAAATGATGTATAAATAAATGAAAAAATTATATCTTGATAAATTTCTATAACTCATATTGAGACTCATCATATCATACAAGAGACACTTATAAAAAAGCACCAATCATAACCAAGGCTCATAATCAATACATTGACATTCATAGATAACATGAGATTATACTATAAGGAGGCCAATTAAGAATTTTTTTGGATACTTATCAAATCATTACTCTTTATATTTAGACTATCAAATCCTAGAAAACCTAAACATTTCACTAATGTTGATTGTAATGAATGGTCCCTGAGATTATTGTAACTCAACCCAAAATGCATATTATTCATAATCACGTTACCCTATTCAAAAGGGATGGTGGCTAGCACTAATGTTTTTTTTATAATTGGAAGGTGATTTACCATCACGAGATAAAAAAATTTGTTAATGTAGGTTGCTTTTAAAAATATATCTTGAAATATCTATATTTTAATATTTTCCAAAATTTGAAATTATTTTCCTAGGATACATGATTTGTTATAGGATAAATAACCGAATTAATCATTAAATACATGTTATAATACATAAATTAGAAAATACACATAGAAATTAAACATGACTATAAAACTGAAAAAAATAAACCTTTGTGATTTTCCAAATAAACCCAGTCATTTTCCACTTAAGGTACACATATTATATTTGAGATTAAATTCACAATACAAACAACAACATATATTAAATCACATATTAAATAATTATATATATGTAATGAAATTAGATTAAATATGTTTATGAGACTACTAAATAGAAAAGGAATAGTGTCTACTAAAAATCACAAAAGTAATTTATCATATTATAATGATGCATTACTTCAGTTCCACTAGGAGGATCCAAACCTACACAATTTCTAGTTTATAATCCATAATAGTGTAATATTCTATTAAAAATTGGATAATATTTAAACCATGATACTTAAAATCCAAAATGTATTATATTTATAATAATTAATTTCCTGAGGGCCCTTCATATATGACTAATATTTCTCAATCAATATTCAAATAGGATATAATAGTGATCAGAGTACCTGTAATTGGAAATAATAGTGGAAATGAGCCTCCATTATATGAATTTTATTAACATTTAATATATTTTTGATTTTCCCTCATTAGTCATCCGCCATATATATTCAATCATATTTTGGGAAGCTGAGGTACACATAACCATCAGTAGCCATTGCACTTAAGCCTAACCATTTTCTAATCCTCAAGGGCACATAAAAAAATCATTAACAACATGTATGAACTATTTCCCACATAAAAAAATTTGTACACAAGTATATATCCAAAGTATATCGTAAAATTATATATATAAAATTATCTATTATTAAATGAACACTAAATAACTATTTTTATAACATATTCCTAAGTCATAAACTATGAAAATATGTCGAACACACATGTATAGTAAAAAATAATAATATCTATAGAATGGTTATCATATGTCATTTAAATCATTAAATTTCAAGTAAACAAACATTAAATAATTAATGGGATGATGAATGAAACATATAATCATACATATATCCATTTATAATTTATTTAAAATCCACCCATATTAAAACCATAGTTTTTTGAACATTTAAATAGAGTAGATCCAATTTTATTTCTAGGAAAATTATTAATTGAAAAACTCAATGAATCATATATAAGAATGATATTTATTTAAAAAAGGTAGATGAATATTTTTTATAAATTTTCCCTTTTGAATAAGAAGTTATTAACTAACCCACAGTATCAAAAATGACCCTCATGGACATATATTTGGATATATATATATCATATCAAGGATACCATTATATTGATAACCCAAAAAAGAAATAATGTTTAGATTTGATGATGTAATGGACCATGTTTGGTACATTGAAAACAAAGAAATGGATTTTTCAATACCAAATAAATTCATATAGAATAACAAAATAAAATATTTAAAAAAATATGAGACTGACAAAGCATGTTCACATAATATTGAAAAATTAGGTTTTAATTTAAATATTAGTCATTTACCAAAAAATATTGATTAATAATTCGAAAGTAATATTTTCTGTTTTTTAATTAATTTTAAACTAAGTGGTAGATACAATCCATGAAAAATCCTATTATAGAGGCTTGGATGGATGATACCACCTATCAAAATAATATAATTGTTATCTAATAAGAAACAATATTATCATTTAATGAATTTATAAAATTAATAGTACGAACTTCATAAAACCTTTAGTATTAATAAATTAAATTTTATAATGAAATTAAGATATCTATTAATTCTATACCTTATTGAAAACATATAAAAAATATTTGATAGTAATTCCATAAAAGAAAATAATATTTTCATCCATCAAATCACTAATTTAAACTAAAAGTATATAAATCCTTGGGGAATACCACAAAATATGGTATAATAATTAAAATTTTATTACATAAAGGAAATTGATGTTTCTATGTCTTGTTTTTATAAATAAAAGATAATACCTAACTTTCATAAGATATTTCCCAATACTATTATAGAAATACCAATTGAAATCTATAACTCTAAAATAATAAAGAGATTATAGGAATAGAGGAAGAATATATTACTTCAATGAATCAAAATAAAAATGGATAACATGATTTTATAGAATAAGAAAATACCAATAAGAAAAAATGATAAAGGATAAAACATCCATCTATCCCTTTCCTACATCACATGTACCCTACCAAACCCCCATTATCAATTTTCAAAATCAACCCAATCATTACATTAATAAATATTTAATCATTTTAAATGAATATTTAATACATATTATAATAAAACACACCCTATTACTAAAATAGTATTGTACCATAGGGAACTACATATATAATAATATTATTTCATGAAATATCATCAACATCTCCAACAAAGATCATATCGCATAGTATAATTATTACACATACCAAACTTAGTACATGTATTCATAACCTAGGGAAAGGAAATATAAGAATGTATGAGATCCGATGTTCAGTAATAGTAAACAAAGGAGATATCAATAATTGATTATAAGTGGTCATAAGGTAATCATAAAGGTATGATAACATGATCACATCATATGAATTTCAGAACCAATCATTCAAATATCATTAATTATGAATCATGGTATAATGATTTTTTATAAAATAAAACATAATTCTTAAAGGTGTAGAATATTACATTCTCAATCATGACATATAAGAACCTATCATAATAATAATACATAGGTTTTTTCTGGACATATAAGCATAGATAATCATTTCCTTTCTCAATGGTCACTTCCAATACAATTATAATGGATTGGGTTCACTACACATTCCCTAATTCCCATCATCAAGGTTCCATTCAAAGAATATCAATTACACAGAGTCTCTAACATATTTTATCTCACTTCCCATTCTATTCCATATTAACTCATGAAATATCAATCATTATAAAATGCATTGAATGGCTATATAATTCCTAGACCAACCATCCCATAATGAAAACCATAAATTTTTGTTCCAAAAGATCATAAAAAATAAAATTTTAATTATATCATAACCCTTGGAAAGAAAGAATGTTTCATAAAAATTTCTCTTTTAATATTTTAATAGCATGTCGAAATGAAACAAGTCCTATAAACATTTCATAACATCTTAATTAACACATGAGAAAGATATAGGAATTGTTGAATAATACTTAAATCGTAATCATCACAAGCAATTTAGATAATGATGTTATATGGTATCATAAAATCACTTCCCCATTAATGAATAATAATCATTAAAGGATGTTTAAACAGGTGAAAAAATCCCTTTTTAAGAGAATTTGGACATTTTGTTGAAAATGGGAATATACCATTTTCTTTCAGTCTCTAAAAAAATATTCCAAAATATCAAGATTTTTTTTATAAAAAATAATATACATAGAAAATATTAATGTATTAGCTAAATAAAATACTTTTCATTATGGAGGGAGAATCTGTTTATGTGGTAAATGATGATACAAAGAATCTTTTCACACTTATTGTATAAAAGTTATAAATAGCCTCTTTATAGAACATTTTAAAAGTTTTTTTAAACCATCCAAACAAATTAAAATAATAATTATAATGACATTAAAAAATAACTAGATCATACAAAATAATATGATTAATAAAAATTAAATTAAATTGCCATAAAAGAAAACATTCATCGACTAAATAAAAAATAAGGTCAGTTTTCAGTTAAAAAATATCTTGATAATTTTAATTAAAAAATATTGGAAAGGTACCAATATGTGAAAATTATATTAATAAATATAGGGTAATAAGATAAATGTATTTAGTTTAAATGATCTATATGATTTTCCATAATATAAATTCATCATAGACCATCCAAAAAATGAGATTGTAACATAAATCATTACCTCAAGGCCTATCTTTATTCATACGCATAGAGAAATCCGGAATAATAAATTTATATTTAATATAATCATATTAAATAATAATAATTATAAATAAAATAAAATTATCATTCCTTTAAAATTTCCAATTATCCTTTTAATAGAAATTTCATCATTAAAATGAACATTTGGGTGAAAACTGTTCCATTTTCCCAGCATATTTTGATTCGAGGGTACAATAATATTTATCTTGGTCATGATTTAATAATATATATAATATAAATAGTTAAATAATTATTGTATATATTAATTATATACAATTATGTAACCATTTATAACAATTGTTGATGAAAAATAAATTACATCACGTAATGGAGTTAGTGGTCCTCATGTACGTTTGATTTGTGTTTCCAAATTTTTATGGATGAAAAAACTGTGTATAATAATTCAACATTATAAAATCATAATTATATTATAAATATAATATATTTCCAATAAATCTCTCTTTATGACCATACATGTAAATATTAAATGAAAAATGAATCAAATAACTTTGTGGAGGTGGTAGCTCACACGTATGCACAAGGGACGTTACCGTTTTACAAAGTTTGATAAGAAGATGCAGAATGGTAAAAAATATTAACATAAAAACATCTTATTAGATTTTATATACTTATTTTATCATTTTATTATTTTTATAGAACATTTGGAAGAGATTTGATAAGAAATAAACCTAAAAAGGCTCAAAAAGAACATATACCTCTTCTTCGGGTATCCTCCTTTGAAGAGAACCTTAAGGATTATTAGATGAGTAATTTGTTGATATAAAAACCTAAAGGTAATTTATAAATATGTTTTTATAGTGTTTATATAGATATTTTCCATTCTATAAGACTCATTTGGTGTATAGAAGATAGCATTGGAGGTTCCCTTTTATAGGTGAGGTCGATAGTAAACTTGTAAATATTTGAAACATTATTATATATTATATGTTGTAAAAAAATAACAAGTATAAAAATGATAAATTTTCTAATTTAATATGTCTTATATCAAAATTTTATCAACCAATCGAATTAAAAAATAGTGACATTTTATACATTATCTCTTCAGTTAACCCCTCTTTTAACCCTTTTAACCCTTACCATGGTGAAAATAGTTTTACTATGGTAACTATTCATTATGGAACAAAAATATGTTGAAATTGTTATATTAAATTAATCATTCTGATTAAAAAAATGAAAACCATTTTATAGGATTCTTTTTCTAGAAGAGGCATAAATTCATTTTTATATATGTGTGTAAAATTTGACAAAAATAATTTTAAAAAATATACATTTTTAATAATAAAATTAAATATATTCTTAATATATTACTAGTAAATACCAGTAGATGATGTATAAAATATTTCAATGGAAATATTATCTATATATTTATTTTAAATCATTCATCCAAATATTTTAATCTAATAAATTAAGAAGAAAAATACATTTTGTGTATAGAAGTTTTTTTAGAAACCATATCTTTTCACATTAAAATGATTTTATTTTCATTTACAATAAACAATTTAATTTTATAAAAGTATTAAATATATATCAAATAGCTAAATTAGTTCTATTCATACACTTTAATCGAATGGCCTACTAATATATATAATATTTAATAATAATATTTCAGTAGTATATCATATTTCTTTTAAATATAGTGTTTCATATAAATATATCTAGAAAAAACATAGAACTTATTTAAAGATAAATATATCATAAAATCATGGGGTGTTTCATTATAACACCTTAAAAGTATTTTTAATGTGAAATTCAATAAAAACAATGAAAAAAACTGATGATAATCCATCCTCATCCCAACCTCTAGTTCCCATGAAGCTACATTAAATTTTAGTTTTTCTATAAAATATTGACCAAGTGAGTGGACTCATTTTACAGAAATTCTCTATTTGATTAAAAATTTGTAATTAGTGTTCCTCATAATAGATATCATTATCCATTGGTATCACATATGATTTAAGTACCCATGAATTATTATGTATGTACTTACTCAAGAGGGATACATAGAATACATGATGATCTAAAGAGAGATTTAGTAGAAGTGCCAATTGATAAGAAGCCATCCCAATGTGATAAATAATTTTCAAGGGACTAATATATCTAAAGATCATACATCTATTATTAACAAATATCAAAACCATCTTCTAAGGAGATATTCAAAATAATACCTTGTAACCAACTTTAATCTCTAGATCCTACTGAGTATTTTCAACATGCCTTTTCTATTGAAGATAAGCTTCTCTGATTTGATTCCAAATGGTTTTAACCTTCCATAAAAAAAATTTGGCTGGAATAATGTCCTAGAGATTAATTTTCCTAAATTTATCCTAGCACACTGGAGTTGTGAACTACCTTCTATAATTGGAATTATAAGGATTCCTCTGAATTCTTTTTTGAAATCTATTTGTAATGGTAAGAAATAGAATGGATTTTTTTATAAAATTATATGAGATTATTAGGATAACAGAATCTAAAGAGGCATGTAATTCTAATTCCTAGTGATCACTGAATTGAATATTGAACTTTTTAGTTCATTTAAATAAATATACGAGTGGATTTTTCTATCTGCAAAACCTTTCCTTAGCGAAAAAACATGAGGCTACCGTTAAAATCTAAACAGGGGGGTTCACCTAGGAAGAAATTAACTTCGACTGTAATGGGTCGACCAATAAAGTTAAATTTTTAGCTTTTCAAAGAAAAATTTGGAATTAAATAAACTTGAATTATTTTATATTTTTTTAAATTTATGAACTGTTGCAGAGAAATGGAATCTAACGCTTTAAATAAAAAGTTATTTAATAAATGAAATAATATAATGTCATCAACTCAGTGAAACATAATATTTTGAACCATGATATTCCACTTAATAACATAGTAGGGATCCAAGGTTTAGGTTGGAAGATGTTAAATACATTTTTGGTATAAAGACTTAGAGATTTAGTTTCGGAACAAACAATGACGGTGAGGAATCCCATACAATGAAGAATACCTAGGAACGGAGAAGCAGTAACGATGCCTTTGAAGATTGCAACCAAAACTCGATTCTGATTATCGCCAATGAGGAATTGAATCAAGAATAAATGAATGATAACAATGTGGGGACGTTCTTCATCATTATAAGAACCAAATTGAGATAGGGGTTGTTATTTAATTTCCTTATTTTAAATATTCCTGGTTATAAATGATGAACTTGGATCAATCCATGAACAGGATGACCCGCGGTTCCATCATTTTTTCGAGAAGATTAACTGAAATATGTTTTAGGGATTTGAGGTTCTGGAATTTTTTCTACTAAACCCTTGGATAAGGATTGAATTAAAGTCACAATGAACGATGATAGAGGTTCATTACTAGAATTTGATTGTTGTTTTCCCCCTCCCCTTGTTTCATGTTCTTTATGTTCTTCACAAGTCGATGAATGGTCATTTATTTCCCAATCTTCTTGGCACAATGATGATAGGGGTGATATGTTGACAAACAATGATTGGATGGAGGCAGTGTAGGAAATAAAACCAATCTAGTGCTTTCTGGTAGAATTTGTCATGAAAAGGAATTGATCCCTCAACGATGCAGTATGTGACCCAAGCATTATCGAATAGCTTCCAGATCAATGAACGAACCAGAAGAGCGTGTCTGGTGGTCCACAAAATAGGATGTCGGGGCACCGAAAGTAGCACGAGGTGGATTTCGCATGCCAAACGATGGGGCATTGACCTGTGGAGGAGAAGTTGGAGGCACCCACGTGGCTACCGCATGGAGAAACCACAGATGGAGTCACGTTATGACCAACACCCACAACAAGTTATTGGTCTTGTGGAGAACCATGTCTTCTATGTGGACCTGTTGAACGGGGGTGTGGTGCGACATGTATTCTGAACATGGTGAACTGCTGCATTGATCACGGTGCCTCTGCATGTCCTAAAACATGTGGTCGGGCTGCGTGCAGAAATTATGGTCCATTGATGTGAATCGGTTGGATGGGATGGTGGTGCCAACTGGCACCACCTAGTGGCAAGTGGATGGTGCTATACCACGTTCGGTTTGAAGGACCCAACCCACTTTGATTGTGGATTGGATTTTTTATGGTGGGCCGAGATGTGCCTAGATGGCCAGGGATGGGACCATTGGGTCGGGTCAGTCCCAGGTCGGGTAGGATCAGTCCGACCGATTTAGACCGGACCTGGACCCAACTGGCCCCCGTTTCACAAAAATGACCTTAACATCCAAATGGAGCATTCGTTTGATGAACTGTCTATGCAATTGGGACCCCTTCTATGAGATAGTACTTTTGAGATACTCTATGCGAGTTTTTGAGAATGTTGGAGGATGTCCAAATTGATTTTAAGATTAGGCCCTCCCGGTACGGGACGACTTTGAGTGGAATTGTGGTGATTATTATGATGATAAGTTAGGAAAACTACTCTATTGAATAATCAAGGTGGGGGTACTCCTTATACCTCTACATTTTTTAAGATGGGACTCCCTATTTTTTAGGGTGTGGGTTCTTTGAGAAGCTATTAAAGTAAGATTTGGCATTCCCCTACCATGTGACGATGTGGGTCATCTATCTTTAGAGTTGGCACTCTCCTATATGACTATGGTGTGGGTCCTCCATACATAACACATATGGAGTCAGTACCCCTATACCAGGTATGGAGAGAGTCCTCAATTTTAGACATAAGTACTTCCATGCCATTCCCAGGTGTGGGTCCTCCATACGCAGTGCTATGACAGAGTTGGCACTCCCCTATTGTGCTAGGAAGTGAGTCCTCTAGCATGGGGTTAGTACTCCACTAACATACTAGGGTACAAGTCCCCTTTAGCGAACAAAATAATGGAGTCGATACTCCTCTAATGCTTCAAGGAGCGGGTCCTCCAAACATGATCGAATTGAGTCGTAACTCCCCTACCATGTAGGGTGAGGGTCCTCTATTATAGGAGTCGGTACTCCCCTTTCATAATAGGGAATAGGTCCTCCACACATGAACAAAAATAGTTGTTAATCCCCTATCATACCAGGGCGTGGGACCTCTATTCATTGGGTAGTACTCACCTATCGAGTTTGGAGTGGGTCCCTGATTGGAGATGGATCTCCCTCGGTTGTCTAACTCAGTGGCGAGGAGCAGGCCCATACACTTGATGGAAGAAAATATGAGATAGGATCTAGTGCTCCCTCGATTGAGTAAGGTGTGGAATACTCCTTATAAGAGTGAAAGAGGTTTCACGAGATGGTTATAAGCATGGCTCCCTCTTACTTGTACATTGGTGATGGTGGGCCTCTTCACATGGGATTCCTTATACTTTCATGGGGTGATTGATTATTACAACAAAACAATTTTTGTTGGGAACTAGACTCAGGAATAGTATAATGTTCCTAAAGGATCACGTTCTCTCTGGCGTACCATTCAGAATGGAAGGATTTTACCTGATGGAGTGCATCTCTTAGATGGGTGCCCTCTTGGATGGCTAAGCTCATGGAATGTGATCTCCTAGTTTTTTTGTTATGACATGATCTTTCGATGAGAATCCTAAAATTGGATGTCTGGTTGGGACCACATATTTACATAGTGGCTGAGACGAGTATATATGGATGTTCATGGTATTTTTATGAGAATATACAAGAGTAGAGATAACTATGCATTCCATTATGGGGCTTCACTTGTGCTTTAATTTTTTGGTTTTTTGGTTCCCCTATTGATAATTTTTTTACTCACCCTTGCACGGGATTTTCCCACATGTGTCTTGTCTTATGTAAATAAAAAATTCCCTAACAGAGTCTAGGGAGGACTAGGGACTGGCAGTGTTCCATGAGATTAGACAGACGAGGATCACTTCTATAGCTTCACGCAACTGCCCTTCACCTACCAATATAATAGGCTTCCCGATGGATGAGCTTCAGGGACTTGGAGTTTTATTTTTGTTTTGTTTTCCATTTAGTGGGATTGTATATAGTCTCATGTTTCCACCCTATACATCACATTCTGTTCTACTCTGGTTTTTTATTACTTAGTAGATTTCATGCATGGCTTCCTTAGATTTTACTTTTTAATACCTTTGTCTAGTAGTAGTGTGTGTGTGTGTGTACTAGAACTCAAGAAAATGCCTCCCGCTTGTGGAATAATGCATTCGGTACTAGTCTCCAGCCCCGTTCCTTTGGAATGTGGTATTGGGGTAGTCATGGCATGGGCCTTGGGGGATAGGTCACGAAACATTGGCATCAAATGTGGGCAGTTATACAACAATGACCAATGGTATTTTGTTTTTCGTTTTTGGGAAACCATGTTAAGTGTTTTGAGTTCGGATTTTAGGATAGGGACTCCAGTGTTGGTGTGGTGGCTGATATATCAATACACCAGGACTCTGGACACCTATTTTCTATCTTGGTATATGGAAACACTGTTTTAGGGGAAATAATGTGTACATGCATTGTGTTGGAAGGGTTATGTTTTCCATGTCCTTTTTGAGTCATCTCACCAGATATACACTTAAATCATGGTTCATCATGATATACTTTAGGATGCCACCATGATGACATCAATATAGGATTCTAAAATGTGATTTTTATGATGATCGAACCCATGTGGAGGCTTTATTGTAAGGAACTGAATCAGTTGTGTTACCTCTGGGTGTGCACCAATTATGCAACCACCCATCCAATAGCAGTTGCTACTATAGCTACAAGTGGAGGATGTGCATTGGATGAGTGAACTACATGGTTTATAGAGGTAGATACCTCCTAGGATCTGAGGTGAGACAGATCCTTAGGTACCTGATGATTGGATTGATGTGGTTATGCAAGTTCTATAAATTGTGAGGACACCTCTCAACCAGATGGAAGTACTAGTCATCATCCTTCTATATGGATCAGTGGGATGATGGGGGAGCTCAGTGATCCAGATGCACAATGATCCAACCTTCACCTAGACTGACTTTGAGATCCTCTTTATAAGGGAGTTATTTCAGTCAACTTTATGCTCTATGCATATATAAGATCTCCTTCACTAATGACATTGAACTATGACGGTAGGAGAGAACTCAGTGAGATACAAAGATCTTTCTAGCTATTCTACAAATATGGTGTGGGAAACATACATCAGGGACCAGACTATCAAGCAGGGGCTATGTTGGGAGATCATGGTTTCAGTGATACCCCTTAAAATTTTGACGTGCGTTGGGGGTTGGAGTGAGCCCTGGTGGTTGAGAGCATCCTTGCGGAGGAGCATATATATGTGAACTAAAACAGAGGTCATGAGGTAGATGAGTTTTCTGGAGCTATTTGAAGATAGGCCACATGATCAAGGTGTATAAGGAAAACCCATTACCACACATAGATATGTCAGTCTGTGGTGGAGGATCATCGCCATGGGGAAGATCATTCGTAAGACAGGTAGTGTAATGCTTAAAATGTCTAGATGTATCTCGCAAGAGATTATCAAACCCGTTGTGCTACTTGGAGGGATCTAGAAGAAGAGCCTCCATTGCCGAGATAGTGCTTGGATCATGGGGTTCAACAATAATGTGGGTGAGGTAGAGGATTTGGAAAAGTAGCTAGAGGTGGCTTACACATGGATCAGGGATCTAGAGGACTATGGGAAGGGAAACTGCATGTGGTCATGGATTATGACCAAGAAACTCTTGGAGAGATTAGAGGTATCATATGTGTCTTTTCTTTTGGCTTCATTTTTAAATAGAAACTGGTTTTGGTCATTCTTCTTTTTCTGTGAGTACTGTTTGATACTTTGATGTTCTTTTTAGATAGTGGACTTGACCCTCATGCTTGGAGACTCAGACTGGAGGAGACCCATTTATCAAACACTGGTGCTGGTAGTGTGACCTAACTTTTAGAGGTAAGAGTTGTGGTTGGGATCTATTTATCCTTGTGTAGAGGGATTTCAATGTCATTATAGGTATGGACACTACCATTCATACCAAGATTGACTGTATTCGGCAAAGAATGTAGTGTGTCTGCAATGGTGAAAATAATTTTTCCTTTTTATGAAAGGAAAACTCATAAAACAGATGGTGGACTCTTGAGAGGAGTCTTAGTTAGAAATGCTCCATGTTTGTATAGTTAGACTGCATGATTTTTCCACTGTATGAAATGGTTTTTTACCATCTATACTTAGATAGAATACCACTAGTGAGTGTGGAATTGTGCCAATTTTTGCAAGTTATGTGTCTATATGAGGTTATAGAAAGGGGGCCTAATAAGTTTCAGAATTTGCCTATGGGATGCCCTATTTCATTCGTAAATAACCCTGCATATCTAGTGTCAATGATGATCATGTTACACCTATGGTGGCATTATCATAGTTCATCTAGGATTGGGAGTTAACTATGGGGTTCTGTCTATATCTGTGTCATGTTAGTGTGGCGGTGAGCCACTAGACCCCATGACTGTAGATGGAACGTAGTTCTGGGTGTGTTCCCACTTGTTGTAGCTAATGAAACATGTGCCCATTGGTGCATGATGTGGACCTAATAGAAGCTGCATAGGAGTGTGGTCGATCTCAATTGTTCTTCAGGGTGCGTGCTTGTATAAAAAATAGGAACTCTTGATGAACTTCCTTTTATTCCTTGAGTGAAGGAATTTTATTTTAGGAAAAAATAGCATTAAGTTGGGGATAATTTAATGGCCTAGAGTTCTAGGGATTTTTTTAAAAATTAAATGGGATTTTTATGAGACCAAACTCAGAGGAAATAGGTAATTTAGAGTCCTCATGAACCTAGAATATAATTTTAAACCTTTTTTATTTAATTTAATTAATGTGTGAGTGGGTTTTTATAACATTTAAAATCATACTCAAAGAAAAAATCTTATGGAACTGTTGAAATCAAAATGGCGGTGCATGCCTAGGAAGGAATTAACTTCGACCAACATAGGTCGACTATAAATGTAAATTTTCAGACTTATTAAAGAAAAAGTAAAAATAAAATAAACTGATTATTTTGAACATTCAAACTATTGCAGTGAAATGGCATATAACGCTTTGAAATAGAAAAGTTGTTTCATAAATGAAATAGTGTAACATCAATGACTTAGTGAAATAGAAAATGTTGAACCCTGATTCGCCACATTATGGATTAGTAAGGATCAAAGGTTGAGGATGGAAGACATTAAAATCATTCAAAAAGAATCCTTGTAGAATTCATTGGGGAAATAACAATGATGGAATGGAATCCCCTCCAATGATGAAAATCAATGAACCAAGAAGTGATGATGATGAATTTGGGTATTATAACTAAGACCGGAGATTAATGATTGCCAATGAAGAATCAGATCAAGCATTGGAGAACAGTGACAATGTGGGGACGTTCTTTAGCAATGAAAGAACTGAATTAAGTTAGGGGTTGTTATTTAAATTTCAATATTTTCCTCATTATAGGTTTTAAATGATGAATGTGGCTCAACCCATGGATAGATTGAGCCATGGTTTGATCATTTTTGTGGGAGGTTTAACTGCGGGATGCATTATGGGATTTGTGGTTCTGGATGTTTTTCTACTAAACCCTTATAACTGGAGTGGATAAACATTGCGTATAATGATAGTGGAGGGTCGTTCCTTGAATTTAATTTTTGGTTTTCCTCTACCATTGTGTTCTTCACAATTAGATGAATATACAGTCATTGTAAAACCTTCTTGGAGCAATGAAGATGGGGGTGCGACGACGACAGACAGTGATTGGATCGAGGAAGCACGGGAAATACCGACGATTGAGCGCATTCCAAAAAAAGGTTTCCGAACTACAATTTAGGCCCCCTGCGATGAAGAACATGATGAGAGCATTCTGGAATAGCCTCTGGATTAAAGAATGGACAATGAGATCATGTTTATTGGTCTGCCGATTAGGCAGCTGGGGGCGGCTATGTGTCTGAGGACAGGGTGACACACTGCAGAGGAGGCGATGGTGCAACCATGTGGAGAAATCGTGGCTGTAGCCATATTGTGACCTGGACCCATGCCAAGACACATGTCATTTAGAGATACTTCTTTGCTACGTGTACCGATTGACTTGGGGTCCAACGCCTGGTGCCGCTTCGGGTTTGCTAGATGTGGCGAACAACTGCATTGACCATGGTTGCACTACGTCACTATGCACAAACGGCCAGGTCGTGCACAAAAATCCTGGTCCACTGCTGCAGACATGTTTGATGGGGGTGGTGGTGTCAGCTGGAACTACCTGGTGGCAAGCCTACGTGACTGTGCCACATCTAGTTTGAAGGAGTCAGCCTGCTCTGATTGTGGGTTAGGTTACTAATGGTAGCCCGAGTCGAGTGGGCCGAGTCGGTCCCTACTGGTCCGGGCTGGGTCCATTGGGTCAGGTCGTGTCGATGTCATTTGGAGATACTCTTTATATGGTTTTGAGAACGTTCGAGGCCACGATAATTAATTTAAAGAGCATGTCTTCCTGGTAATGGAAGACTTTGTGTGGAATCTGTGAGATTCTTTTGATGAGATGATAATACATTTACTCCCTTAATGCCTTAAGGTGAGAGTACACATTATAAATATGCTTTGGTAGATATGGGACACCCCATGTTTAAAGGCGTGGGTTCTCAGAGAAGTTTGTAAAGGAAGAGTCGTTACTCCCCTACTCTTTGAGGGAGAGATTCCTCTATCCTTGGAGTTATCTCTCCCCTATTGGACTGGGGATCGAGTCCTACATTCGTAACACATATATATTTGGTACTCCCCAACCGGGTAGGGATCGTGTCCTCTATTATAGGATTCAGTACTCCTCTGTCGTTCTATGGTGCGGGACCTCCTTACGCAGTGCAATGGTAATGTTGGTACACCCCTTCCTCACCAGGGAGTGGTTCTTCTAGTGTAGGGTCGATAATCTCATAGCATACTGGGGTGAGAGTCCCCTAGAGGGAACAAACAAAAGGATTCAGTTCTCCCCTGTTCTTTCAGGGCACGTGTCCTCTACACGCGATCGAATAGAGTCGGTACTCCACTATCGGGTAGGGTGTCGGTCTTCTATTATAGGAGTCGACACTACCCTATCATACCAGTGTTCGGGTCCTCCATACATGAACTTACAGCGTCAGTACTCCTCTGTTGTACCAAGGCGCGGGTCCTACACACATGAAATGACAGAGTTGGTACCCCCTATCGTACTAGGGTACAGGTCCTCCACACATTAACTGATAGTGTCGGTACTCCCCTATCATACCAGGTAAGGTGTCCTCTATTTACTAGGTAGTACTCCCCTACTAGGTAGGGTGAGGGTACTCGATTGGATATGGAGATCCCTCGGCTATCAGACACAGTAGTAAGGAGCGGTCCCATCCACATTATAGAAGTGATGCCTTGATAGGATCCAATGCTCCCTTGACGGATCCAAGTGTGTTCCACTCTTTATAAGAGAGACTGAGGTTTTGTGAGATGGTTAGAACCATTGCTCCCTCTTACGTGTATAGTGGTGAGGGCAGTCCTCTTCACATTGGTTTCCTTATTCATGATTGGGGCACATGACTGTGATGAAAAAACCTCTAGTTTTGTGAAATATATTCCAAACTAATAGAATGTTACCATAGAGGAAAATTCTCGTGGATGTAACATTTAGAATGAAAGGATTGTACCCAATGGAGAGAATCTCTCAGATGGGCGCCATCAGGTACGATTGAGCTCGTGGAGTGTGATATCCTAGTTTGTGTGTTATGACATGAGACTTCAATGAGAATCCTGAAAATGGTTGTGTGGTTGGGACCACATATTTCCTTAGTGGATAAGATGATTATATTTAGTTGTTCATTGTATATGTATTTGGATATACATGGGTAGAGATGACCGTGAATTCCTTTTGGGGGTTTCTCTTGGGCTTTACCTTGGTGGTTTTAGTGACCCCTACTGAGTGTTGTTTTACCCAGCCCTACACGGTTTGTGCCAACCCGAGTCATTTATAGTGCAGATGACTGAGGCTTTGACAGATTTCATGGAGTAACAGGGCGTGTTAGTGTTTGGTGAGATCATAAAGTCGAGGTGCGCGTCAAAACCTTCAAGAGGCTACCCTTCACATACCCTTCAAATATGCTTACCGGTGGAGAAGATTCAAGGACATGGAGTTTTACATTTGTTATGTTTTCCTTTTGATGGGATTGCATACTGGCATAGGCTTCCACCATGTAAATTAAATTCAATTGTACTCTATTTGTGTTTTACATATTGGATTTCATGCATGGTTTCCTTTTCTTTTACATTCTAGTACATTTGGATAGGATTTTTGTCCATGTGTACATGTACTCAGGAAAAGGCCTCCCAAAAAAGGAATAATGCCTTCGATGCTAGTCTCCATCAATGGCCTATGGATGGTGGGATTGAGGTAGTCAAGACACATGCCCATTGGTACAGGTCTTGACACTATTTCTATACAAAAACTCATTCAAGGAAAGTGTTTGATCCCAATCCAATACAGCATTTTTTTTATTGAAGGGGGAAAGAAGAGGGAAACGATTAAGGGGGCCTAAAATGATGCAGACTAAGGGATTCCACAATTAAATTATATTCACATCCCAAACGGAGGGAGAAAGTTCTATTGTACACCATTAGAGAAGAGTTAGAGGGCCCCTTTGAGGCGAGGAAGTCAGCTACACTATTCCATTCACGCCAACTGTGAGTAATAACTGTCCTACTGCTGATGGACTTCTTGAAATTACATATCACAAAAGAAAATTGTCCATATAGTGGGAGAGATACCCTTGAGAGAGTCACATATAATTTTGGAATCCGATTTAACTACTATTATGGTGATTCCTTTGGAATGACATATGGAAAGACCATTGTGGATGGAATTAGCCTCCGCGCCCAACGAATATCTTTGCCATAGTAAGTGTTAAAAGAATGATTCATAGAGCCATTTAAATCATGGACACCACCTCCACCCATCATGATTCTTCCACCACATGAGCCACCCGTATTGATTTTAAGGACGTAGCGCGGGGGAATCCAACGGATCCAGTGGCCATGGGGACCATCCGAGGGAATTGAATTCTTATTCAACATAGTATTATTTATAGACGGAGACTCACAACAACATTTTAGAAATATCGAGAGCTCGGAGGCCAGGCATCTGGCCCTAATGATCAACTCCGAACTAGAGTAATGGAAGTTATTATGATGAACTCTGTTTCGTGCATCCCAAATAAACCAGAATCCCACCACAAGGAGGAAAGAACGCACCTTCTGTTTAGTCAATTTCGAACCTGCTCTGTTGAAATTTTCTAACTTCAAAAAGAAGTAAAATACAACTAAAATACCATTATTTCCTTTAAATATTGTATGTATTATAATATATAAATCCATCGTGATGTTTTCATTTAGAATTATGGCATGAGTAGTGGTTATGAAATCCCACTATACTTATGTCTCTCATCCTTAACATGCTCACATCTGGGAACTGATATATATAATCTATAATATCCCATTTAATTTTTTCCAACCAAAAATAATCTTTTAGAAATATATACATATTGTTTATTTACATGATGTATATATAATGATAAACTATGATCTTCAACTAAAAAATCCTTCAAATATTCTATTTACGACCACATACTTGGTTCCAAAAACCATATCATTCCATCAAAATCATTGTTGAACATAGGAATATTTCTTACCTACTTCTATAGTTTCATATCTTATTTCTGCACCTCTTTAATCCTTCCATGGTTATTTAGTTGAAAATTCATATGAGAAAGATAATATATATCCTCTTTTATCCTGATTTCATGATCCATATTCTATAAATCCATATGTATTGGATCTCATTCAATCCTCATGATGGAAAAAACACAACAGAATTTAGGACTTAGAGTATCATCCAATATGATTAAAATTTCACTATTGTAACATAATAATTCTATTATCAAGTATTAATAATCCCTCTTTTCTTATCCTAATTTTTCAGTGTTCATCTTGGGTTTATTTATATGATATTTTTAAATTTGTGGAAAATTATGGGATGTGCATGGTTTGTGCATATTTCTTCTAAACCGTACGCCCACGTTGTGAAAACCATAAAAACCCAAACAATGGGGGTATTCATGGTTAGATTATCGTTTTAAAAATAATTGACCCACATAGTAAAAACCATGAACCCCATTAAAGGGTTCATAGTAAGGGTTCACATTTTGAAAAACCATGCGTCCCTGCCCATCAAACCGTGCACACTATAAATTTTATTTTAGAAAAATTAATTTTAAAATTTTAGGACCCCCGTATAAAATTTTGATCAACCTTAAATCAGTGAATTATATTTTAATATTTATAAGAGGCTCTTAAGGATCATTTTTGGCTCTAGAAAACCTCTTCATATGTTGATCCAAGTGTAGCAAACCTTGTTCGATCCCTCTTTATAAAGAAATATTCTCCCAATCATTATATCTCACTCTTTATTTCTATCCTCAATAGGGTTTGTTAGATTATAATTTTTTAAGGATCTAAACTCTATTTTTTTGGATCTTGAATCTATTTTTAGTACATTGAACTTTTTCATTATCATTCTTCTTTGAAAAATCTCATTGCGGGTATTGGTCTATGTGATCTCCATGATTAAATATAGGTGGTTATATTGGAATTTTCTATTTAATAAACCTTTTATTTAAAAGATTTATTTATATTTAATCTATTAAATTGTTAAAACCCAATTTGGTGAGAATAATAATTTGAAATTGGTTTGGTATGGATATTTGGGAAAACCACTAATTCTAATGGAATTTCAAATTTGGATTTGCTTTGAATTTGACGAAATCTGCCAAATTGATTTGAGAAATTGAATTTCAAGAAAAATTTTATAACATGATTTGTTTAACACATATGATTGGATTTATTTTAAAAAGTTATGAAATAAATAAAAATCAATGACTTGGTATAGGAATTTAAATTGGAATATTGAAAATGAAAATGAGGCCATTATATTTTAAACTGTTTTGAAACATGTATCCAATCAATAATTGATTAATTGTGAAAATGTGATCCATAGTAGTTTGTGGGTTATTTAGAACTAGTACATTTGGGTGGTAGTCCCTTAAAAATGGAATAATGATTAAATCACTAATTAAACCTTGTTTAACTTGTAATTTTCATTTAAATGTGAGTGGATGATTGAAATCCATCTTTAAGTGGGAGTGAGGTTTTCCATGATCATTAACATGAGTCTGTGAGGATACAATAAAAATGATTTATAATACCAAAAGGAATCCATTTTTTATTTTAATTACTTTGATATATATTCCATTTATTATGAAACTGATTTACTCATTCCTAGTGATTGATATACACATTTTTATATAATATATTTTCTAATTCCATTGTTTAAAATGATTCTATATTTTTATATGAAAACAATGTTTTTTTAAATATTAAATTATACCTCTATGCGTATTTTATTTTATTTTTAAATCTTGATTTTGTTTATTCATTTTATAAAAATATTATGGAACATTTAGTGATACCCTAATGGGATTTTTCCTCACACACTGCCTTTTCCTTTGGGCATTTTTTGATTTTCTATTTTTAGGTTTGAGTAAAGGGAAAGATACTCTAGAAGTAGGTGGATGTCCATTTCATTTGGTTTTTGATATTTTAAATCTATGTTATGTTTATTATTTATTGTTCTTTATATTACTTTGATGGAGTACTATTTGGATTTGGATAAAACTATTTAGTTTTGGTAATGTATCATTTTGGTGTATTCTTTGAGTATATTGATATGTATTTGTTTATTTAATTTTTCATGTGAAAAAATCATTCCCAATTTTTTCTTGTATGATACTTGGTGGTAGACTCTTACCCATGGGAAATAGAAATTCCCTTAGAGAAATGTCGGTGATGGATTAAGTGTTTGCGTACCACGGTATCTGGATGGTTTGTGACAGAGTGGTATCTAATGTGTATGTTATGCGACATTCATGGATGCCTGTATCCAGTTAAGATATCTTGTCGGGACATAGGAGGTAGTTACAAGTGATTTCCTGACCAAATCTCATTATAATTATCCTCAAGTCAGCATGGGTGGTTTGGGAAATCTGTTTTGACGATTAGTTCTAGTTTTTCTGCTTCATTTGATTTGGATATGATGAAATCCAAATCTTGTTAACATATATTATGAGATTGATTTCTCTCTTTGTCTTGGTTAATTATTGATCTAAGTACTCATATGATGTCTTTAATGTTTTTTTTCACATGTTGTGTCACAAAATGCCTCTAATAAGACATGTGAATAAGATCTAGGAGGAATATTTTGATAAATAAAAGTGAGAAAATCATTCAGTGTAATATAATATAGTCGTTGTTATTCTTTGGGTTGTCAAAGTGGTGGGGAAACAACCTCCTACAATTTTCATTTAGGCTCCATCTATAAAACCTTAGAGGGATAAGTTCTGAATTAATGCTCTAGATTTCTTTTACCAGAACCCATTATTGTTCTATGTCTCAAATTATCATGTAGTAGTTGAGGATTGGTTCAGAAATATCAATATTTTTCTGAGTTCCCAGATATGGATGGTGAGATCAAGGTGAAATGTTCCACCTTGAAGCTAGAAATACCTAAAAAGAGATGGTGGGACAAGATGATGATAGTAAAGAATCATGATGTCTGAGAGGGAAGGAATTTAATGTTTTCTTCAATAACCAATTCTTTTTAGAGTCTGTGATCATGGATAAGGCAATGCAGTTTTTAAAACTCGAGCAGTATGACAAGATTCTAAATAAGTATGAAAATGGTTTTTCTGAGCTTGTGTATTTTTCACCTGAGATAGTATCAATTGTTAAAATGATGACTCGACAATTCGAGATGGGACTTAGATCAGATATTTATTTGCATGTTTTCTGGATAAAGGTTTCAACTAATGATGATGTGCCAGATAAGGAATTGATGGTTGAGCTTGATCTATCTAGTATGTCTAGGTTAAAAGGGGTACCCTTTTCTCCTAGTGATTCTTTTGGGAGTTTATTAAATAGAATAAGAAATCATGTAGAGTCTCATGGTGGTTCTCCAAAGGAGCTCTCTTCTATACCTCATGCAGTTTTTGGAAAGTTTTGACTGAATTGCTTTCAATGTGGAATGCTAGGGCACTCAAAATGTGTTTGTAAGGAGTCAACAAGGATATTTGGTTCTTGTGGACACTCAAGTCACTTGATGAAGACCTTTCATATCTATTCTACGCCATGTAGTGGAAGGAGATCATCAATTCAAAAAATTATTATGGTGAAATCAGATGCTTCTCAAAAAAGGGATTCCATCCATAACTATTTAGAAAAACTATTTTTCAAACAGTGAAATAGTCTCCAGAGGAAGAAGATATGGGTCTAGAGATAATGAAAGGTATCCTCACTATATATTCATCTTGAGTGAATAATTTATTTGATACTGGTGTAACTCATTCATTCGTTTAGACTAATATTATGAATTTTATAATTATTTTTATCGAGATTTTATCATATGTGATGGATATTACTACAACCCTCAGAATTAAATTATTGTTGGTTCACTACTGTCCTACAAGTGTCTTTTGTTTATCATAGATTGATCTCACTTTGGATTTTCTAGTTCTTAACATGAAAATTATTTTTGTAATTTTTGGGATGGATTGGATCAATTTTAATAAATCCCAAATTGACTGATATATTTGACGGGTCTCCTATACCTTGTCTGATGGGGTGTGCCAATATAATTTAGGGAAAATGGGATATGAGAGAAGACAATCTAGACAGTGTTATCAATATTTAGGAAAATTAATATTAGTGTTTTATTTGGACCTATGGTGAGAATTATTGAGCGATGATCTCCCTTTGGGTTTCACTGAGTTTTTCATCATTTTTCCTTTTACATCACTTTTTTCCACAGGTAATAGAGGTTGACTTTTCTATTGATTTTTTACATGGTAATCAATCGGTATCTATTCTTTCATATTGCATGACCCTATATAAAATTAAATAGCTTACTACTCAGTTGGATGATATTTTAAACAAAGTATTTATATGCCTGAGTGTGTCACCATTGGTGGTTCTTATTTTGATTACTAAAAAATATGATGAATCACTTTTACTTTGTGTTAATTATCTGAAATAAATTTATTTGTGTTAAAGAACATGTATATATGGACACAAATAGATGATCTATTTGACATGTTGATAGGGGTGAGTTGGTTCTTGAAGATTTATATTTCATTTAGTTATCACCAGATGAGAATAAAATAATATAACATTCATAAAACCTCTGTCGGAAGTAGGTATGAACATTATGAGTGTCTTTTCATTCCATTTAATCTAACCAATGCTCATTAATTATTTATGGATTTGATAAAAACGATCTTATATGAGTATATTGATAATTTTTATGGGATTTATTGGGACATCCTGTCTTAGTCGTTGTCCACGGAGGATCACGTGCATAATTGGAGAGTAGTTTTGGAATTGTTGAGAAATCATCAGATTTATTCCAATCTACTGAAATGTGATTTTTGGATTTGAGAAGTGAAATTATTTTGACATTTGGTGTCAAAACATGGTGTCCCATTCAATCCTAATAAGGTGAAAGATTTTAGTGAGAAGGTATCAACCACATAATGTTTTATAAATTTGGATATTCATAGGTTTAGCTGCATATTATATCTAGTTTTCCAAAGATTTCTCGATGTTATATTCTTTAATGAAACCTCTAACTAGTAAAAGAGTGATATTTTATTTTAAGGATAATCTAAAACAAATTTTGACTACTTCTCTATTGTTGACTCTTCTAAAGGTAGAGCAGCTCTACATGGCGTTATCTAATGCATAGATTTCATGTTTTGGTGGTATTCTTTTGAAGGGTGATCACATCACTCCTTATGGTTCTCAGCATCTTAGTCCACATATGATGAATTATTTGACCCATGATCTTGAACATGTAATTTTGATGCAAGAACATATGATTTAGTAGAATTCCATTATCATAGAAGTTTTTACCATGTATTCTAACCATAATTGATTTAGTTATATCTCATCTAAAAATTATTGAAATATCCACCAGAGGAAATAGTTGTAGTACATGTAATCTTTTGACATTGATATTTTCTATACCCTAGGGAAATGGAATATCATCATAGATTCTTAGATCAAGAAAATTATGACCCAGACCATGAAAGATTCATCAGACGAGTGGAACATTATGGATATTTTTTCACTATTTCATATTGTATTTCAAGAGATATGGGTTGATTTTGTCTTGACCAATGTTCATTTGATCGATGATCTTATCGAGATCATTCATTATGGAAAATAGTTTGATGATGAATTCGGTAGAATTAGAGGTTCAATTTATTATGGGGATACCATTTCTGAGAGGAATTTCTCCATGGAAGGTATTATATATTTTTCGAAGTTGTTTTTTTGACATTTCATATAAGAAAATATGTTATGTGAGTCTCCATAATTCTTAGTGGGCAATGCAATCCAGAACCATGAAGATTTTTTATGACATGCAATGATGAATCTAGTGGCTAGGTAAGAGATGTGGCATTATTGATTTTTTCACTCATTATTAAACATTAAAATAGATCAATTATGAGCACTAGATACCTTTAGGTTTGATTCGTACACTTTTGATTCCAACATGGATGTGGGATGAGAACACTATGGATATTTTGGATGTGTTTTTCCATAATGATATATTGAAGAATGTGATATAAGTTGTGATTAGCGGGGTGAAAAAATTAGAAAACATTACACCAAATCATGATACAAAAAAGGTGGGGAGTTAGGAAATATCTATTTGAGAGAGATTGTTAATTTTCACAAAGTACCATCTACTATAATCACTAGTAGAGATCAACATTCTACTTCACTCATTTGGAGAGGAATTAGGATATTATGACCTTTGGAGTAGAGTATACCATCCATAATTAGATCCTTTGGCTGAGAGATTTGTATAGCTTCTTTGGGATATTGTTCATTCAAGTGTTCTAGTTTTATTGGAGACTGGGATAGCTATTTGGGAAAGGTTGAGTTTTCATAATGTAATATTTACCAGTTTATGGTTAGAATTGATCCTTTTAAGGCCTTGTATAGTCGACCGTGAAAATATCCATTGTGTTGGTCATAGAATGGTTAATGATACTTAGTTATATAATATTCATTCAATGGATTACATAAATGATTTTTTTTATTCTTTAGATAATTTTGATGACACATAACTCGTATAAATATTATGTTTATCACCATTGAATGTGGGCTTTTTTAGTTGGTGACTGGGTGTTCTTTAACGTTTCATCCGAATTAGGTCATCGAAGGATTGGGAGGAAAGGTAATATTACCCCAAATTTGTGGAATCTTTATATGTTTTGGATCAGGTGGGGAATGTGTTTTACAATTTATAACATCATCCACAGTTGACGTTGATTCATAAAATGCTCCATGTATCGTAGCTATGAATGTATATTTATGATCCATATCATGTTCTGATTTAGAGTGATCTTAATGTTGAGATTGATTTATCTTTCACTATGCATATAGTTAGGATTTTTGACTTTCAAACAAAGGTACTTCATGGAAGGGATATACCTTTGGTTTGAGTTCAATGGAATCATTGTACTAATACTCCAGAGACATGGGAGAGGTTGGAATCTATGAGAGATAAGTGGCCTCATCTTTTTAATATGGAGGATTCTTGAATGGATTTATAGGCACATAATGTTTCTATGGTTTTGAGGACAAAAAAACCTATTACCTGTTTTAGTTATGCACCAACCCTCTCTTTTATCACACTTTGGTTAGGGTTCTTCTTAGGTTTCCACCAATGAAATTTTGAAATTTTTTGAAATTTTTTGGTTTGTTCATGGTTGGCACTTAGTTTTCCCAAACCGCATGCCCACCTAGTATAAATTGTTTGAACCAAAATAGTTTGGGTACACATGTTTGGTTCATGTTTTAAGAAATCATAAACCAACCAAGAAAAACCCATTCACCACATTATAGGGGCGTATAGTTGGGTCACATGATTTGATAAAAATCACGAGCGTGCCTAGATGACCATTCAAGAAGAAATTTTGTTTATAAAATTTATTTTGAAACTTTCGGAACAACCGTATGACATCCCCCTCACCCCTAACATTGGGTATTATTTTTTCCTATGTATTAGAGGATCTCATGAAATATTTTGGGATCCTCCAAAACCCTACAAAGGTATATCAAATTAGGATGAACCCTATTAAATCCCTCTCTGGTAAGATATATTTTCTAATTCCTTCTATCTCTATTTAATTCCTCTATGGGTTTGGTCCGACCATCATGTGTTTAAGGTATCTAAACATTATTATTTAGATCCTTTAATTAGTTTTTATTTCTTGATATTTGATTCCAAAATTATTCATTATAAAATCCAATTTCATGTGTTGTGTAATATGATCTCCGTGATAAATGGTATGTGTTCTATTGAGATTTTCCATTTAATAAACCCTTGATTTATTAGATTGATTTAGATTTCTTTCACATAACTTGTGAAAACCAAATTTGGAATGAATTGGAAATTTAAATTGGATTGGCATGAATTTTGGGGGAAAACCCCCAATTCCAATCCAATTAGAAATTGAGGTGTGATTTGGATTTCATGGAATTTTTTAAATTAATTTGTGAAATTTAATTTTGATAAAATTGGAAAAAAATTGACTTTTATAAAACAAATGATTGATTATGTTTCAAAAATTCATGAAATGATGAAAAATCTAGGAATTATTTTTAAATTTGAAAATAGAATATTGAACCATAAATGAGGAAACTATATTTTAAACTATTTTTGAAATTAATTTCCCATTATTTCATGACTGATTGGGAACACGTGAGATAAGGTAGTTGGTGGATTATTTAGAAAAATTAAACTATAAGGGTAATTACCTAATAATTTATTTATTATTAAAACACTAACTAAACTTTTTTCATCTAGTTATTTTCCCATAAGTTGGAGTGGATGATTGTAATTCACCCTTAAGTGGGAGTGGGCATTTTCGTGATCATTGAAATGAGGGTGTAACCATCCAATTTTCAAAAATTATTTTACCCACGATAATATGAGCATGTTTCTTACTGTAATTTCTTATATATATATATGTTCCATTTATTTTGAATCTGATTTACTCTTTTATACTAATTTATTTAATCTTTTTTATATAAAATGTTTACTTAATCAATTTTTTAAAATGTTTTTATCATTTCAAATGAAATGAATTTTATATTTAAATGTGAAATTATACTTCAATGATGGTTTTATTTTAAATTTAATGCATTCCTTGGTATATTTATTATGGAATATTAATATGGAACACTTAGTGAGTCCCAATTGGGATCATTTCCCACACCCTACCTTTTCCATCAAGCATTCTTAGATTTTCTTCTTCTAGGTTTGAGAAAAGAGAACTCCCCTCTTATAGGAGGTATATGTTCTTGATCTTTGTTATTCGAGTTTTAATGAATTTTACATGTTTGAATTCTCTTGTTCTTTATGGTAATTTGATGATGTACTATTTTTGTTTTTATATACCTTTTTGACTTATGGTAATGTATCCTTTGGGATATTTCTTTGAGAATTAGGATATGTATCTATTTGATCCACTATCAATCTGGAATAACTATTAAAACTTTTTTCTTGTATGATGTCAGGTGCTAGTTTCCAGTTTGTGGGGATCGGAAATTCCCTGTAGGCTATGTCAGTGCCATATTGGGTTTCAAGGTAGCATAATATCCTCGCTAATTTCTAACAAAGATGGTAATGAATTGAGCAGTCATAATCTTTAATCAAATCCAACCATCTCATTTGGAATATATTCATCTCTTTCTATATAAATATGTACTTTTAACTATTATAACTAGTAGATATATAATATCTTTTACCATAAATATAATTCCATTACATTTTCAATGAAAATCTTTTTACTGTCTATTCTAAATCACGAGTCATAAAATTTTATATTGAATTTTCAATTAGTGTGAGGTATAATCTATTACCATATCATTTTGAATTTGAAAAAATCACAATACCTTTACTTATGCATCATTATAGATCACCAAACCTTCTCCACTAGAGGGTAGTGGGATCAAAGGTGCAACGAACTGAATTCTCTTATGTCCTTGAAATTTACCTTTGATTCATCTGTCCAATGAAGGTTTCCTTCCATCCTAGTAACCATTGATATTGGATTAGATATCCATGATAAATATTTCGCAATGTTTTATTAGTATCCATTTAACTAATAAATACTATATATCTAAGTCATCACAGTCGTTCTAGGACATTCCTCAATAATTTCGGTCCTTTAAAGATCTAATGATATTCCCTCTCTAGATAATTTATAACCCTAGAATGAAACTTTCTATAAAAAATCACACTTAATGGATTAGGAATACATGTTTTACATCCTCAATTCCATCGATACAATCCTCAATTGATATTCATGTTGTACCTTATTCTTTGAAAATGTAATAATATCAACTATAAATACATCCATACGCTAATCAAGCTAATCCCTATTAAATCTATTCAAAAATCCATAAAGATAAAAGGGGTATTGGAATGTCTAAATTGAATCAATATAAATTCATTATTACTATACCATGTATTTAATATTTGACTTTTATAACCTCCTCCATTACATTCAGGTGATTATATTTAGAATAAATTTTAATCCTATAAACATATTTAGATTTTCACAAATGATCAAATAATTCATCAATATGGGGTAGAGTATACATTTTCTTGATAGTGATCTATTTATGTTCTTCATAATTTATTCAATGATTTATTAACCCATCATTACTATTAACAAAAAGAATAAGTTCACCCCATAGTGATGCAGTAGGGAATATGAATCCACTATCATGCTTATCATAGATTTTCTTCATTAATTCATATAACTCAATCTAGGATATTATTTTCCAAGTATTTAAAATACGTGTAGCACATGGAAGGATTTTTAGTGGAAATAGAACATCAAATATCATGATAACACAAGTAAATTCATTAGGAGATATACAATCATATACTCGATCGATAAGAATATTTTAAATATTTAGTTTTCCCCTACCATTCGAGATAAATATCCCCCATGAATATGTAATAAGCCTAATAAAATGGAAGTAATTTCCATTAGATTTTCATATACAACCTCACACTAAAACATGACAATATGATGATTTAGAATATTAAATGTGACTTCCCTCCCATGGAATTTGATATGGTATCTATATAAAAAATATAATGCACTCCCAAAATAACATCAAATTCTATTAGTGGAAGAACAAAACGATTTTTAAGACTCATATTCCCCAAATCTTATATTAGAGAGGAGTTGTAGACTTGATATTATGTCATCATATTATTAATATTTTTGATGTTATCCTAACATATAGTTATTGATATTTTAATGCATAACCCTTATAAATTTTTTTAGATATACAAGAATGGGTAGATCTAATGTCCAATAAAACATTTACTGCTTTAGTGTGGATAGTAAGTGTAAAATTCGGCACTTCATTCTCATAACCCACATTAGATGTATTGATTGAATGAGAATTCTTTTTATCTCTTGTATTAAGAGGTTTATAACCTTGATTATCATCATTAAACCTAGATTCATGTCCTTATTGGCATAATGTCTATACACCATAAAATTATATCATTGAGGTGTGCTAGAATTATTTGGTTTAGCTTTATCAACAATACTGGCTGGATACTTCACATCACTTTGGTATTCTATTGGTTGATAACCTTTTTTTTGCAAAAAAAATACATTCTAGACCCCATAAGTCAGTTTCCTTCTTTTTTTCCTTCCACACATACCCCATGAAATAGGATTAATTCACTTTCTTCAATGGGTTTTGTTATTGAAATTTAATCATAACTCTATCATTATCTTTTTCTTCAAAACCACAAGAACAATGAGATTCACCAATATCCATTTATATCCTGTGATCATGTCAAATTATTTCTTCATATATATTAAATTATATTATATAAAATTACTTTGAAATACATGGTCTTAATACACTAAAGAGTCATCAAAATATTCATTCTTGAGTAAGGATAAAACCAAAAACACAACATGAAGGTCTAGGGAAATTTACCTCATAGGTACTAAAGGATTTATCATCCTTCAGCTTCAGTTATAGTAATTCCATTTATATTTTCATGTAATGAGTTTGCTGAAAATTCTCATTGAAAAATACATTCCTCAACTATTCCCATGTCATAGAGTCAATTTCATCCTCTTGTATCATATTCATGATAAGGGTAAATAATTGATTAGATTCACTTTCTAAATGATACAAAACCAAAATAATATTATTATGGTTTGATATATAGATTGAATATAATGAAATTTCTATAGAATTGATGCATTTACCAGTAATAAGTGGTTCAAAAGAACCATTGAAAAACTCTGGATGATTTCACATGAAAGAATAGACAATGATTTTTCCTAAATTTGTCCATTATTATGTTCATTATGATTTATGTTACCATTCATTTATCGGTATTGTTGGGTAAGAACTACTACATGATTTTTCAAGCCAACTCATATTTAATTTGGTTTCTCATGAGGAGACTCATTCAATTGGTCATCACATATTTTTTGCACAAAATTCCATATTAAACAACCCATTAACTATAAAACATAGTGTGAGTATAAAATTTAAATAATAATAGTAATTAATTATATGATTATGAAAATAATTCTTATTCTATCCAAAATTATGAACCCTTATTTTAATAAGTGAAACTTCAGAATCACCTCATATCACTATGACTTATCATCGGTTGTTATAGGTTTTATCCTCTCATAAATATTAATGGTTCTAAAAGATAATGTGATTATAAAAATTCATGTCCTCTAGGAGTGTGTATACATATGTGTGGTCATAGTATCACTCATCACACAATGATTGAATATCGTGTTGATACTGAACCAAATTCTTTAGGTTGTTTACCCCTATGTGATTCTGTTCCACATCCACATCCAAATTTTAGTATCTAGATAGTAATGTCATTTCTAGGAAACAAAATAATATTTACCTAAAAAAATATCAGGATGTTATCTCATATCTATAATTTTCCCAAGGGTATTCAAAAAATCTCTTTATTCTTAATCTTCAGAAATAACTAAACCCTACTCTAATACCAACATAGGAAACCCAAGAAAAACATTCAAAATTATTTCATCATTTTAGATGAATATTAAATACAACTCAAAATAATAAACACCCTAAAATCCTAAAGGTGTAGTGACTTTAAATCCTAGATACATTATTGTCTTATTTTAAGAACAATATTTAATATCCCTCACAATGTTATTCTCACATATTACACTTCTTATTCATACCACACATAAAACCATTCTTCACAACCAAAGGAAAGGAAATAGAAGATATGATGTTCTCATATTTTCAATATAGGATAATATAATAGTTATCAATGACATAGTGTAAGTAAGTATATGACATTTATAAAGATATGAAAAAAATTATAACATATGATATACATACATGATTAGTCAATGATAATTAATCAAGAATCATGGCAATATAATTTTTCAAAACGAAAAAACATACATCATAAGAGTGTGGAATCATTAATAAATAATTATCCATAAGAATATATCATAACCATACTACATGTGTAATTTTTATAAAAATAAGCATAGAAAATTATTTTCTTCTTCAAGGATCACTGTAAAGACTATCATAGTTGATTGGGTTCACTCCCCATTCCACCATTTCCATATTCAAGGTTCACTCACTATATTAACATATTGGACAAAGAACCATATTAAACTTGGTATAATCACCATTCTAATATATATTATGATGTGACATATCAGAATTCACCTAATATTGTCAAGGGATATTAATATCAGTCCCACCCAACACATAATGAAAACCATACATAAGTGTGAAAAAAGATTATAATAACATTCATAATTTCATAATATCATAACACAATGAAAAGAAATAGGTTTCATAAAAATTAAATAATTTCACTATAATATAACATTTGGAAAGTAATTATGTTTTATAAAAACTTCATCATATCTGAATTAACCAATTAGAATGAAATGGGATTCACAGAATAATCCATAAACCATCATCATCATAACCAATTTGTAGAATGATAATTTATGGTATGAGAAGATCATATACCCAATGAATAATATCAATAATTAAGGGATTATAACATAGTTGGAATATATATTTAGAAGATAATTTGAACATTTCCTTGAAAATATGGGAAATAACAATTTCATTTCAAGAATTTAAAAACTAAAAAATCATAGAATATTGAGAAAATAAATTTATTTGAAAATATAAATTGAAAAATATAAATGATGCTTCACATAAAATAATATTTATGATGGTGGGAAAAAAATTCTATTGAAAATGCTAAAATACATATTCTTTTCATACTTTTTGTAAAAAGTATAAAATTTCCTGTATGGAAAACATTATAAAAAATCATTTGTAAACATTGTAAATTGTAGAAACCTCAATTTCAAGTAACACTTTATTTATTTATTTAGATTATATAATTTTTTTGGTGGAGTTTAGGATGGTTTGGAAGAATTTTGGAATTTTTTGGGGGATTTTCTAGAGGTAGACAGTTTGATCTTGGTTAGTTAAAAGAATGAAAATCCTATAAGAAACCATGAAACGTGAGGAAGTGTGATCTTGGAAGGTACACAGATAAAAAAACCGTCTGTTCACTAAGAATAAACTGTGACTTTTGGAAAAGGAATTTGTATATTTAGTGCATGTTTTTCCTATCCGTGTTACTAACCATGAACGATTTAATGTTTGATACATTAAAATGGATCTAAATCAGTTTATCCACAAATCCACTTGTTTTTATACCTATTTCAACCCTAATTATTTTTTCCATCATCCCAACTTTTTTGGAGACTTTCCCCTTCAATTCAGATGTGATGTGATGCAGAATATTTGTGTGTTGAAGTCTGGATTTTATGGTAAGTTTCCATTCATAGTGGGTTTTCTTAGATCTAATCTAATTCCCTCTCTTAGATTCACATATTTTATATTTTGGGTATTGATATATGATATTGAATTCTAATTATATTTATATATGGATGATTTTATATTATTGAAAAATAACTAATTTAGTTTTTTTAGATTCCACTATATTTTTTAAGGATTTTGTGTTGTTCTTCGTTTCCACCATAGTTTCTGAGATTGGTGGATTCAGTATCAACTCCACTCATTTGAACATAATATATTTGTTTCAAATTTATTATTTTTATTGAAATTTATTATGAAATTTATGTTCGATTCTTGATGGTAACCATCTTTGGTAATGTTTCATGAAATTATAAAAATTGGTTATTTTAGTGGATAATGAAAGTGGCAACATGATTATAAAATGGTCATTTTGTTTGATGCATGGAAGATTGGTTGGAAATTATTTTAAATAAAATGTTGTTTTATTGAATTGGTTGGAAAAATAAAATGTCTGCATAGTTGTTGGATAAAATAGGTAAGTGTTATTTGAATGGTATGGACAATGGTTATGAAGGTCCACAATAAAATGAATGGGTTTTGGACGTTAAGTTTGACCACAAATAGTAAAACTAGCCTTGTCTTGTTGAGAGTCTATGTGTGGTAATGTTAAATGGAATGAGTAATACCAAAAGGGTATTTTTGAAATTGTTAAATAACTAGGTTGGCTTCATTCCTTTGAAATGGCCTAAGTTTGAGAAAACTCTACCAGTGTGGAAATTATTTTATTTTCTAATAAAAACTAGTTTATCTTGTTTTATATAAATACGCTTACATGTTGCATCCCAGGGGCACGAGTAGGGAAGTAATTTTGGGAAAACCTATTGAGTGTCATTACTCATCCATTTCTTTGGATCATTGGTGATTTTGTAGATATTGTTTATCGAGATAGAGGTAAAGGGAAAGTATCATATTAGTAATGTGATTCATCATAATAATTTGGGTTGTATTTTTGAGATGTAGAATGAAGGATATTGAATGTTAATGAGATGGTGTAATTATATACATCTATGTTTTTTTGTTTTTTCTTCTCCTTTATAGTGGATGTTGGTCTTGGTTTCCTCTTGGTACTCTGGTATTATTGGTTTTATTTGTTATATGTCCAGTTGTTATACATTTTTATTTGGAATCATTTAATTTTATTTGTAATGGTATACTTGGTTATAGTTGTTTTATTTTAAAATGGAATACATCCCCCCCAACCATATTTATGCTTTTGGAATTTATTTATAGCCTTGGGCATCTTGGTTTTGTTGCTAATAGATTTGTAGAAATTTTTTCGCACCTCAATAAAATGATGAGGGGAGGGAAGTTATAAATAGTATCTTTGTTGAAAAATCCAAATATTTTGGGAAAAAATTTATTGAGTTTCTATCATGGGTTAGAAATCTGTTCTGGTTGAGTTATTGAGTTGTGTTTGTAGAAAAGAGTAGGATTTTTGAGACCTGAAATGTTGATCATAAAAATATATTTCTTGACTATTTTTGATAAACATCATGTTACCTAGGAATTTGGTACATAAGTATTTTGTAGAAACTTATAGGAGTTTTAATCTCAATATCATGGATTTATCCAATGAGAATGTCATGAAATTAATTGATATAAATGACTTCCAAATATAATTTTATATATCATTTTGAGTAATTATTTTTCATTGGGTGAATAAATGATGATTTTTTAAAAGTATTGAAACATGTTTTCAAAATTGAGATTTTGAAAATAATTTGATAGTAGTATTTTGAGTGAAATTTTCAAAAAAATGGTTGAAAATGGAAAGTGGAATTTTGGGAATTCCATGTTTTGATATTTCTGATGTGGTATAATTAGAAATTCTTAAGTCTTCAATTTCTATAGAATGAGACTTATTGTGTTTATTGATATTATTGAAAATGACACCCAATAGTAATTTTAGAAACCAATAAGAAGAGGCTGTTGAGAATGTGTTTTTACTTATTCTATTAGAGAACCTACTTCTGGTTTAGAGTATATCAAAATCTTATTTGGATATGGATATTGGGGACCTAAGGGATAAAACAAAGAAATTGGATTACTTTGTTCAGTTATAGAAGTAGAATCCTCCCACAATTCTGGGTTATTTGGCACCAGAGAAGGCATCTTTGTGGGTGAACAAGATGAATCAAATATTTGTTTCCTTGGAAAACTAGTAGAGTTGGAAGTCAATATGGAGATGTATATTCTATAGTATCTTTCTTTCCAATGGTGGGATTTTGAATTTCAAGATAAATAAGACCAATGAATTTCATGAGAATATTTTGAATAATTTTAAAAATATAATTCTATACTCATACATTCATGATTATAAGAATGAAATAATTTTTCAACATGATGTTGGAGAGCCTCTTAGTGATAGAGTAGGTGGGTAAATTTAGGGATTTAGTTTCCTTTTAACCTAAAATTATAGATATTTAATCCTTGTATGGATGCATTTTTTAATCCAGGATGAGGTAAGAGATTCACTCAAAGACTGTAATGCTTTGTATAATGGATTATAAAGAGATGGTGAAAATAGAGATATTTAAAGAAAGGGTAGTCTTATGAGCTATGGGTAGAGGGATCATGTTGAGACCAATGGGAAAAAGTGGGAACTCTAATTATGGGAACAAGAGGAAGAGGGAAACATATTTCCAAGGTAGTGGAATGGCTCGGAATCATATGATTTGATCAGTGAATCTTCCTCTAAAACCTAATAAAATGAAACATTGTTTACAATGTGGTTATTTTGACCACATGAAGAAAGAATGTACGACAACTTAGATCTTTCCACAATTGCAACCAGATGGGGTATCTTCAGCACTATTATTGTAGTACTTCAAGATTAGGCATTTGATAAACTTATAATGTTTTGAGGATATAATATTATTTGATGGGACGAGGGATAAATAATAACTCTAGCTAGTAGAATCAAGCTGTTCTGGGTGATCCTAGGTATACCATGACTCTTCAGAAAGGGAAATATCTACTAATCACTAAATAAAAAAGGATAGTTAGTAATAAACAACATGGAGATGAGAATGTGATTGTGGATGGTCAATCAATACCTTTGATGATGCGAGGTAAGATTATTTTCCATTCGATCCTTATGTAATTTTTTTTGGTATGGGTTCATCACATTATTTTATTTCTTTCCACGATGATGATTTAATGGGTTTGAATGTTTAGTTGATTCCTTCTGTTTTGATACATCGAACTGCTCTTAGTCAAAGATAATCTCGATACTTTATGTGTATAGTATGTTCTATATCTATTGGTGGAGATCAATTAATTATTGACATTTCTTTTACTGGTATGGATTTCCATGAAATAATATTGGGTATAAATTGGTTGATAATGTTCAAGGATTAAATAAACTATTATTCTTGAAGGGTTATTTTTACTCCTAATGATGGGATCGAGCCTCTCTTTAAAGGATAACAGAACATAATGGTAGGTGAAAAATGATTTTTGGCACCAACAGTTAGAATTATGTTATACTAGAAGGCAACATTAACCTCTTGATCGATGGAAGAGATTGATAATTGTAGTTTTTAGTGGTTATTGATAAATTACCATATGTTTTCCCAAATATTTATCATGTTTTCACCCTCAAGAGAAGTTGAGTTTATGAATGATATCTTTCGAGGGATTAGTATTATTTACCTTCTATCTAATTAGACATTGATGACCAAACTAATGAAATTTAATGTGTAGTTGGAAGAGCTATAAAGAAAGGGGTTTCTTCAAACGAGTAGGTCTTCATGGGCAGTAGTGGTCTTGATGGAGAAAAATGGATATGATGCCATTGGGTTTTGTGTGGATTGTCATATGCTTAACCAAGTTACGATAAAGAATAGATATCAACTTCCATGCATTGATTACATATTCAATCAATTGGGGGAATCTTAGTGGTTCTATAATATTTAATTTCACTCTGGATATCATGAATTGTAGGTTCTAAAGTATTATATCCCACAGTTATAATTCAAGAGTAGATATAACGATTACGAGTGCGTGGTTATGCCTTTGGGTCTTATGAATAACCTAATTGAATTTATAAAACTGATGAACTGTATTATTAAGAGATATCTAGAATCTTTTGTGGTTTTTTTGGATGATATACTGGGGTATTCACAAAGAATCTCTAAGCCTGAGTAACACATGGTGACAATGTTGGGAATTCTATGAAATCGCAGGTTGTATGCCAAACAGTCTATCTTTTTTTGGATACAAGAGTTATGATTCCTTGGCCATGTAATCTCTGGAAGATTTTTTTATGTGGATTCAAAAAATAGTGGGTGTTATATCTTTGAAATCTCCAAATAATGTCTTTGAGATATGCAATATCCTTAGTTTGGATGGATATTATTGATTCTTTGATCGTGATGTTTCATGACTGGCCTCAACAATTACAGCTTTGATAAGGTATAATTTTCAATTACAAAGGAATGACGAATTTATGAAATATTTTCAAGGGTATAACATTATCATTACATCTACAATGATAATGACATTTTCGGAATTAGGATAAGGGTACATGGTGTTTTATGATGCTTCAAGATATGGGGTGGGATGTTTTCTCATACAAGGAGATCATGTTGTTGCTTATGGATCATAGAACTTTTTGTTTAATGGTAATAACTACCCAACACAAGATTTGGAGACATATTATTTAATCTATTCTTTGAATACCTCATATAATTACCTCTTTAGTTATAAATATATAGTTTTTATAGATCATAATTTCTTGAACCATATTTTCCAACAAATGGATTTGAATCAAAGACAAAGAATATGGATGTAGTACCTTCAAATGTATTAATTTGTATTTATGTATTCAGTGGGTAAATTCAATTTTCTGGATTGTTTAATAATAACAAATTCTAATTCTCAGTAGGAAAAGAGCCTCTAGATCAATGGAAAATGATTTTTGTGATAGAAGACATGCACTTCGAATGTGTAGATTGAGGTAACATTGTAGTTCTCTTTCTAGTTTATTTTGTTTCTAATTTGGTAAAAATGGTTAAATTAGACCCTAAATACTATTGCTAATATGTTTGTATGAGATAAAAACTCAATGATGGGGAGACTATTGAGGGATGAAGGCTAGATGACAGTTCAATTATCTGGTTTTGAAATCAGATGTTCATACCTATGGCATATCAAGAACAACTTCTTCATGCTTATCACCATTTGAGATGGTACATTCATCCTTGAAAACATAATATGTATAAGGAACTGAAAGCAAAGTTTTTGTGTTTTGTAATGATAAAATAAGGACTATGATACTGTTTTGAGATGCCTAGCATGTCAGTGGGTTAAGGTAGAACATTGATGACCCAGATGGTATGTTGTAGTATTTACTTATCACTATTTATAAATGGGAGCATATAGAAATGGATTTTTTAATAGGTATTCCATGGATGATTTAGAAACATCATTCTATGTGGGTTATAGTTGATCGACTAATTTTTTTTCACATTTCATCCCTATTCATGAATCTCATATGGTGGAGGATATATTTAAAATATATATTTGAGAAGTTGTTAAGAGGTATGGCATACTTGTTTTGATATTATTGAACTATGATCTGAGGTTTATGTTTCTTTTTTTAAATCCTTATAGTAAGGCGTTGGGATTCAGTTGAACATGAGTTTGTTGTATAATATTTATATGGATGGACATTCCAAAAGAATGATAATAACATTGGAAGACATAATTCAGGTATATATAATGGATTTTGGTGGATCATGGAAGGAGCCCAAATTATTAGTAGAGTTATCATACTAAAACAGTTATGAAGACCTAATATATATGGTGCCTTTTGATGTATTTCATGGGTGACATTATTTTTCATGAATTTATTGGGTGGAAATAAGTTAGACATCACTGGTTGGGCTGAGCCTTATCCAAGAGACAACAAATAATATTTTTTTGATCAGAAATTTATAGGGATGGCTTAGATTCGTTATAAATCATGTGTGGACCATCTTTTATGTATATTGTTGTTCAAGGTGAGCTACCGTGTGTTTTTGATAATCCCTCAAAGGCTTGGGCATCGTCATTTTGGAATGTCGGAAAATTTATCTCCTTAATACATAAAACCATTTGTTATATATTAATGGTTTAGTGACGTAGCATATCTGTTGGATTTTCCCCCATTTTATCGTGTTATCTATAATGTGTTTAATGTATCTCAGTTGAAAAGTATCAAACTAATATTAGCCATTTGATTTAGGAGGATCTTGTTGACCTTGATCAAGACACTCTTTTAGTGCATGTGCTAGTGTAGATTGTAGATACGAAAAAGAAAGTATTTCATTATAAAATATAGGCTCTAATTTTGGTTTTGTGGGAAGTGGAAAAATTTATGAAGAAACATGGGAATGGAAGAATGAAATGGTCGAGTCCCAAAATATTTTAGGGAGATGATGGTTTTCTAATTTCCAAGGAATTAATGTACAATATTGGGGATAATTTATCACCCCTAATTTCATTTAAGTAACCCTTTCACTTTTTATTTTTTGTATTTAAAGAGTTTGGGTAATTTTTGGGATGGTTTGGAAGACTTTTAAAAAAAATTGGGGATTTGTTGGTGGTGTATAGTTTGAGTATGGTAAGTAAAAAGCCATGAAAATAATATAGTAACCCATGTAATGTGAGGTAGTGGGATCTTGGTAGGTGAAATGTTAGGAGCATTGTTTAGAAAAAGGATGTGGGCACCAATGATAATTTGTTCATTTGGGGATAAATTCATTTTCATGGGTTTCTCATGGTTTTCCTAACCATGTGACGAACCATTCACAATTTCAAGTTTGATCCTAAAAATTTGGATCAAACTTTTTTTATCCCAAAATATAGTTTTTTTAAATATTTAAAATTTATTTTTTTCTTCCTCCTAGAGGTTGTGGATACATTACCCTTCAATCGAGGAGTTGTCCTTTGTAAAATATTGGCGTGTCAAAGTACATATTTCTTGGTATGTATCTGTTCATTGTGGATTTTCTTTGACCTGCACTTATTCCATATCTTGGATTCATAGATCAGATCCTTTGAGGGTACATATATGATATTAAATAACAAAATTCTGATATATTGCACTGTTGATTTTATGGAAAAATATCTAATGTGGGTTTTTTGGGATTCAACCTAGTTATGTTGAGGATTTAGTTCCACCATTCATTTCTACCATATTTTCAAAGGTAGGTGGCTTTAATCTCAACTCTTCTCATTATAATAGAAAGAATTTTTTTTAATTTTTTTTCTTGAAATATATTTCTACATGGTTGTTTAATTATTGTTAGATATTCACTTTGATGCTGTTTTATGATATTGAAAAAAAATTGGTATTTTTGTGGAAAGTGAATGTGGTTAAATTATTTAAAATTGATGTTTGGTTTGATGCATACAAAATGGGTTGGAATGTATTTTCAATAAAATGTTGTTTTATTGATTTCATTTGACAAATATTTTGTTTTCATGGTTTTGGGATTTAATGGTTAAGAATGAGTCAAATTGGATGGATAATGGTTGTGAAGTACCAAAATTAAAAGGATGGGTTTTGGATGTGAAGTTCCATAATAAATGGTAACAGTAAGCTTGTGTGGTTGACACAGTGTGTGTGTGTGTGTTCTTATTTTAAAATGAATTTGAAATTCCAAAATGGGATTTGAGAAATGGTTAAATGACGTTTTTGGTTTCGTTTCATTGAAATTTATTGGGTTATAGAAAACTGTTTTGGTATGGAAATTATTTTATATTTTCATATAAAATGTTGAAATTATTTTATATAAATTTTTTTATATAAATTTACTAACAACATCTATCCTACTGGGGTGAGTAGGGAAGTCATTTGGCGAAAACCTATGGAGTTTCATTACTCACCCCTACACTGCCCCATTGGTAATTTGCTAATATTATTTATAAGGACATAGTTAAAGGGAAAATATTTCATTTATTTAGTGACTCATGATTATATATTGTACTTTAATGTGAATTATGAGCATAGTTCATGTTTGAGGATGATGAGTTGGTGTCATTGGTGTCTTCTGATTTTTTTTCTTTTTGTAGTTGATATTGATCTTGGTTAATCTTGGTAACTTAATATAGTTGGTTTTATTTTTCATACATTGAGTTGTTGAATATTTTTATAATTAATCATATAGTGGTTTTGGTTATTGTATAATTTGTTTTGATTGTTTAATTTTCATTGAAAAAATAATCCCCCAAGTCTATTGAAGCCCATAGAATTTATTTCTAGCTTTTGGTGTATTGGGGATGTCTTTTAACGTATAGAAGAAATTAATCCTCATATCAATACAATGAAAAGGGGTGGGATGTTATAAATATTATATTAAAATATGGTTGAAAATTAATTTAATAAATCATTGGATAATATGAAAGAACATTCATGGAATCTTTTTAAAGAACATGGACTTAGATGAAAATATTGATCTACCAAAGATGAAATAAGGTTGGTTTTTAATATAACTATTTTATAGATCATTTTTAGTACAAAAGAGTATAAAATTGTATAATTCTTGGAAAATTATATGAATAACAAGATGATGGGAATATAAATTGGTTTTATAGGGTAATATAAATTTAATTTCACTTTAAGGAAATTTAGTAAAAATAATTCTGAATAGAAATGAGACTGTATCATAAAACCATATATCATGTCTATTATATTATCTCTTTTAACTAATTTTATTTTTTGATTATTTTTATAATTATAGTTTTTATTATTTTTTGAATAATAAATTAGGAATTTAAGTTTTTATACAACAAATTTATTTTATGTTAAAACTTCTAAAAAATTAATTTTTCATGTTTATCATATACCCATATTCATACTATATTAATTTTTATTTACCATCCAATGAGTTCTCAAAGTCATTATTTACCCTTAAAAATACCTCATTTCCATTACAAAACATCCCATATACCCTTACATATGAGTTGTAATTTATATTTTACTTTTCTCTTAGTTCTGTATTGTAACACCCCCAGATTTCATAGTGTGTTATTTCTTCAAAACAATTCAATAACTTGCATTACACGCAACACCGAGTTCAATCACACCATGACTTACAAAAAAAATCCATTCAAAAGAGGTTATGAATAGTGTTATCTAAATTTTAAACTTTATATAATCCTTATAATTTTAGAATCCATATTATGAGTTTCTTAGATATAATGCAAGAACAAATTCATTTTCAGTATTGCCCTTTTATCAACTTTTAATAGTGAACCCTTTTTAAATACAATATTTTAAACTTTTTGACTAAATGGGGACATCAAAAATTTAAAATGAAACATCCCAAGCTTCCACGGTACGCTTTCTTGGAATAATACAGTAGCGTGTGTTGTACGCAACCTTGAGTTTTAACACACACCACAACCAATCAAACAAGCCATTATGAATAGTAATACCTACTTTTCGAAATTATATATATTTTATATTTTAAAATGGACTTCATTTATGGATTCAGAATATCTAATTTATCCTTAGGTGAATGTTTGGTACATTTCGGATAACTTTCATATTTTGATGAATAGTGAAAATTACTAAATTTTAATTAAAAACAACTTTTTTAATCAAAATAATTAATAGTGATAAATTATTAATTTTAGTGGTCTTAAAGTATATTTAGAATATATTTTTACCATTTAATATAATTTTGGTCATTGGACATAATTTTACAATTAAACCGGACATAAACAAGTGTCAATCTTTTGATAGTTATTATCTCTTAAAAACACGCTTTTTGTTTTGACAGCGGGAATTAATTTTAAATTAATTTCTGCCACTTCTGTGTTTTGAATTTAGGAAAATGGATTCCATATTTGGAATCAGGATGTTCAAATTGTGTAAATAGGTAACTTTTATTTTTAGACATTTTGAATAATTACTGCGGTAAATATTTTATTTACCATGGTTAAGGGTAAATTCGGTAAATAGGGGATAAAAAATAATATTATAATAATACTAAATTACCTTAAAACGTTTCTTAACCCTATTGGTTGATACATGGTCGACCATGGGCATCTTTGGGTCGATTTGGGGACCCCATGGATCCACCTGTAAGTGATAATGACACTTTATTTTAATTAAGTTAAAATGAATACAAAAATGACACAAGCATATATCTTTTAGAAAAACAATTGTTACATAGGGTTATATATGTTGGATTTTAGATTATAAATATTCATTATAAAGATAAAAATATTTCCTACATAATTATAGTTTATTTATAATTTTTAGACATTAAATAATTTATTTTATTTATGACACAATGATGATGCAGTAATTACTATAATAGTGAAAAATTAAAATAATTGATATTATAAATACCCAAATAAATATAATTTTAAACTTTTAATGAATTAAACTAATTTTCTAGGATAATATGATATATTAGGATTGATTTAATTTACTTTTTTAGAATTAATCAATCTGTTATGAGTTTCAAAAAAATCAACTATTGAATAGTGTCAAAATTGACATAAAAGAGTTCTTAAAACAAATATTATATTATTAATTGATATTAAATTCCTAAAAATATTAGGTTCGGCCAAGATACTTATATAATGATAGTTTAATCATTAATGGACCACTTGGGGGTCTCTTGGATGTATATGGTAAGTTTATTAACCATATTATATAAAAATACAAAGAGACATTGTAAAAGTGAAACTAATTAACTTAGCGTTAATACTTAAAGATAAGGTTAATATAAGTACCCAAACCTTTCTAAATTCTATTGGTTGAGTGGTTTTAGGACTATCCCCACCTTAACCGTTTAATAATAAACTTTTGAGCCATTAGAAACCGAATATGAATTTATTATAAATTAATATTTCTATCTTTTCCAAAGGTGCCCCTCACCCCTCTTATAAAAGGGCACTCCTGCTTCTCATTTCTTCACACCATCAGAGCCTTTTGGTTTGGCCAAACTCTGCCCGAATACTCTCCCAACATCCCTCACTACAACCTAGAGGCCTTAGTTTGATCAGAAAGCCAACCTAAGGAGCCCTTTTGATCAAATAAAAAGGAAGAACTCGAAGAAGAGGTAATGTTTTCACCACCCCTTTTCAAGTTCCTTTCTTCTTCCACTTCTTCTTTCTTTGTTCTTACCATTCTAAAATAATAACTCTAGTATCTCACATATACTGTGATGTTATTATAAATATGGTACAACCATATTCAGTATTCTATCCACCCTTTGAATAACATGTCACCATACGTGCGTACGTACGGCTTACCGTCTCCACGTCATGGTGTAATTGTTATTCAATATAATATTATTTGGATGGGTATAATAATGATGTGTAACTAATGTAAATAATAAATATAACATGTTAATGATTCTGTATATAAGATATACCATCCATTTATATATTATTTTAATATCAAAAGAATGATATTGTCGCTCGTGCGTACGTACGGACTACCGTCTCCATGAACGCGATGAGATTCATTCTCCATCGTATCCATTCAAGTATAATTATCATTTTATGATTTGAAAATGATGTTTAAGGACTTGATATCATTCTGGATATGAATAATATAAAACCTATCCTGTACAAACATGTCTTACGTAACAAAACATATAAAAGAAAACAAGTAAGTTAACACCCGAAACAATGATAATACTAAGATATTATTATCAAATCAATATTAAAAGATCATATATGAAATCATATTAATGTATATGATTATTGTATAATTTAATAACAATTATTTCACCATTATTCATGAGGTTAACCTACCCCAACCAAGGAAAAGTACAAGGTAAGGGTTATTTCACAATCTCTTCATTATCCGAGGTTGTTTATACGTAATAATCTACTGGGATCTCGTTATCATCCACATCCATGTTTCTTCAAAATGTATTTCAAAACATTTTTAATATTTAAAAGAATATGGGTTAAAGTAATTTATACCCTTGTTTGACTTTTTATAAGAGGTTTATAAGGGAATCTTTCCGTCGTTTTCCAAACAAGGTGCTTTTTAACCTTTTCAACAGAATTAAGATAAGAATGTTTTTTTAACTTATATGGCGGGTGCGGTTATTTTCCACTGTTATAAAATCGTCAAAGCGTACCTTACAAGATTATAATAATATTTTCAAATAAAATGTTTTATTTTATAAATATATGTCTCTTAAATGATTTCAAAATAGAAAGAGATATTTCATTAAAAGAGTTTTGATTTCATCTATGTCAACATCCTTTAATGGATTTTACGCTTATTTGAGGATGATATATTATGATAAAAAACTTTTATATTGTAATGAAGGTTTTGTGATATGTTTGACTATGGATGTTCTATTTTTGTACCATTCATAGTTTATGGTGAAATTATTTACATTTCGTATTCTAGTTTTAATACGAATGTTTATGTTATGTTTAAACCTTTTCATATGGGGATGCATTGGACTTAGTAAGTGACGGGTGGAGCCCGCTATAGCTCCTCGATGCATCGGTAGGTCTCATGAGACAAACTAGTGTCTTGGCACATGGCCTTGGAAAAATCTTATTTGTAGTCTTGGCACGAGGCCTTGGCTATGTGGTTATGATAGTCTGGCATTATGCATTCCAACATTATGAAAGTGGTTATTGATTTTTGCATGTGATTATTTGATTAGTAGAATATCCATGTGAATAAGTAAATGGCATTATTTCATTTTACTTTTGTCATACTATGTTGAAGTTCAAGTTTAAAAGGCTTTTGTTTTAGTAATACATTGCCTTAAATGTTTATTCTTATTTATGAAAGTTTCCGCTATATTGTTATCCTTACTGGGCATTTGAGCTCACCCCTTTTTTATGTTTTATTTTTCCCAGGAAGTGAAGAAGTAAATTATGAATGACCTGCAGGGATATTATGTGGGGATATGAGTGTGGATTATGGAGACAATATTTTCTTGTAGTAGTTTTTCATTTTATGATGTAATATAAAACTTATGAATATATCTAGTGTATCCAAGGCTACTAAACCAATCGGTCTTTCGAGATTTGATCTTTCTTGTGATCATGCCAATGTTATGTAATCATGCACCGACTCTGGGTAACTAGGGTCAGGGCGTTACAGTTGGTATCAGAGGATGTTTAGTACAAACCTTGGAAACTAGATTTAGATAAACTCTGATTAGAGCACGTAGACCTAAGATGAACTTTGAGGATTAGTATAGAATAACTTCCTAGAATTTTGGTATTGTATAGATTTTGTGAGTTTTCCGAGAAATACATCCATGTCTGGATACGAGCAGGTAGAGGCGGCTCTGGCAGAGATGTACCTAGGGGTAAAACCCGAAAACACCGCTTTGAGCTAGACTCGAACGGGAACTGGTGCACGACAACGGGCCTTGCTGCACTCTTGGTTACGACACTCCCGGGGGATATGCTTAGGATAACTCTCATTTTTCTTTACAAATCATTTTGAAGGGATTATGAGTATATACTTCCTTAAAGAAAACATTCTTATGATTATAGATTATATCCATAAATAGTTCAATTTATGTTAAGTGTTTTATAAGTATGGGATTATGTATTTTGATTCATAAACCGATCTAGTGTATTCCATTGTTTAGAAATGGCACCCAATAGAATGAATGAGAACTCCAGAAATGCACATGATCCAAAGAGAAGGAAAGATCATATCTTTCATGGTCTTAAGCTAGAATTTATAAGAGAAATAGTCTCCAATGTATTATCATCATATGAAGAAATAATATCATGTGTTGATAAGATAAGTAAAGAGTTTACTGAGTCCTATGGCTTTGAAGGGAAGAAAGAGAAGAAAAGGATGTAAGAGAGAAATATGGATAAAGGTAAGAGGGAAAAGAAGAATTTTCCCATTTGTGGTAACTGTGGAAAGAAACACCCTGGAACTTTCCTGAATGGAATGAGAGTTTGTTATAAGTGTGGAGGAAAAGGGAACAAAGTACGTGACTTCAAGGGTAAGAAAATGGTTTTAAATGTTCAATGCTTCATTTGCAAGGAGTTTGGACACTACGCGAACCTATGTCCCAGTCATCAGACTATGCCGCAAATGATGTTATTGGATAATAATCAAGTTATGATACTACCACAGATGAAGAGGAATGATTAGAGTTCTTATGTCGATTATGTCAATTGAGTGTTGTATCAACAATGTACTTGTTAGAATAATTATGGAGTATATAAGGATTGTACTGCAGTACTATTTCATTAAGGACTTGAGATTGTGTGTAACAAAGAAAAGTGACTCAATAGCAGGATAAATTTTTGGAAAATATATGGTTGAGAGAATGATAAATCATAATATAGTTCTGATACTGAGGTAGTGATTTTGGAATAATATGTGATTGTTTTGGATAAATTATATTGGATATTATTGACTACCTTGGAACTAATTAATGATTTGTATATTCCATCATTGTTGGGGTTTAAAACATTTTTGGATTAATGAAGTATATCCAGCATTCTATATGGAATAAGGGATCATGAATATAATCAATAAGGAATATGGTAATACATGATGAAGGTATTCATATGCTATTACGGGGTAAAAAGGATCTATATTATGTTTACCTTCCTTATAAATGTTGGTCTGTGAGTTTGGACAGAAGTATTTTGGATAGTTCTAGTTTGGATTATTTTGGATTGCCATAAAAGGACAACCCGGAGGTCGGGCGGCAACCTGTCGCGTCCGGCAAGGCTGCGAGACTTGAACCCGCAACCGAAGGGCGACAAGGGTGTATCACCTACCACTAGCCCACAATATGTCCTGGATTAAATAATGTAGTTTTTATTAAAAGATCTTATAGATGAATTATAAATTCGTTTATTTTGGAACCCTATACGAATAGTGTAAATAGAATTCTTTTACATTCTATTATCTTTTAGAGTGAAAGATGAGTTTGTGATAGAAATTTATTAATGGATAAAACTCTAATTATAAAGTAAGTATATCTCCTTATGATCTTAGCCAATCTCATAAATAAATTCCTCAATATTAAGAAAAGAAACTTAGAACAAAAATGTTTTCCTAGATGGTACCTTAAATCATCACTAATTTATGGCTTTGGGATTGTTGGCCTTTTCATAGCCATGTTCTCTACCACTCTCCATCAGATAATTGATGGTTAGATTTTTCTTCCATATCCATATTTTCCGACATGGAACCCTAGTATGTGTTATTTTCGGTAATCTTCATACTTTCGCCTCTTTATTTTAAATAGATGCCTCATTAATTCATTTTTCGATGTGGGATTTCAACTAAGATATTTTGAAACGTCAAAAATGTGTTATCATAATACCCTATGTTTTGTTGAACCGATGGTATTTCAAATCATCATAGATTGATGAATTTAAGGACCTCAATTTTATACTTGTTTGTGATTGATGACCTCAATCACTACCTATAAATATTTACATTTTTCCTCCAATTATATGTCTCTAATTGCCACCAATGTTCTCCTAATCAAGATCATAATTTGGTGGTGACCATTTCATTTCTCTTTTCCTCATATTAAGACTAAATTTTAGTAACCCAATTTCCTATGTGGGTTTTCCCACAAATATATTTTCTATTTTCAACCTTTTATTTTCGAAGAACAATTTCAAATTGCGAGGACGCAATTTATTGAAGGAGGGGATAATGTAACACCCCATGATTTCATAGTGTGTTATTTCTTAAAAACAATTCAATAACTTGCACTAAACGCAACACCAAGTTCAATCACACCATGACTTACAAAAAAAATCCATTCAAAAGAGGTTATGAATAGTATTATCTAAATTTTAAACTTTATATAATCCTTATAATTTTAGAATCCATATTATGAGTTTCTTATATATAATGCAAGAACAAATTCATTTTCAGTATTGCACTTTTATCAACTTTTAATAGTGAACCCTTTTTAAATACAATATTTTAAACTTTTTGACTAAATGGGGACATGAAAAATTTAAAATGAAACATTCCAAGCTTCCACGGTACGCTTTCATTGAATAATACAGTAGTGTGTGTTGTACGCAACCTTGAGTTTTAACACACACCACAACCAATCAAACAAGCCGTTATGAATAGTAATACCTACTTTTCGAAATTATATATATTTTATATTTTAAAATGGACTTCATTTCTGGATTCAGAATATTGAATTTAGCCTTAGGTGAAATTTTGGTACATTTCGGATAACTTTCATATTTTGATGAATAGTGAAAATTACTAAATTTTAATTAAAAACAACTTTTTAAATCAAAATAATTAATAGTGATAAATTATGAATTTGAGTGGTATTAAAGTATATATAGAATATATTTTTACCATTTAATATAATTTTGGTCATTGGACATAATTTTACAATTAAACCGGACATAAACAAGTGTCAATCTTTTGATAGTTATTATCTCTTAAAAACACGCTTTTTGTTTTGACAGCGGGAATTAATTTTAAATTGATTTCTGCCACTTCTGTGTTTTGAATTTAGGAAAATGGATTCCATATTTGGAATCAGGATGTTCAAATTGTGTAAATAGGTAACTTTTATTTTTAGACATTTTGAATAATTACTGCGGTAAATATTTTATTTACCATGGTTAAGGGTAAATCCGGTAAATAGGGGTTAAAAAATAATATTATAATAATACTAAATTACCCTAAAACGTGTCTTAACCCTATTGTTTGATACATGGTCGACCATGGGCATCTTTGGGTCGATTTTGGGACCCCATGGATCCACTTGTAAGTGATAATGACACTTTATTTTAATTAAGTTAAAATGAATACAAAAATGACACAAGCATATATCTTTTAGAAAAACAATTGTTACATAGGGTTATATATGTTGGATTTTAGATTATAAATATTAATTAGAATGATAAAAAGATTTCCTACATAATTATATTTTATTTATAATTTTTAAACATTAAATAATTTATTTTATTTATGACACAATGATGATGCAGTAATTACTATAATATTGAAAAATAAAAATAATTGATATTAAAAATACCCAAATAAATATAATATGAAACTTTTAATGAATTAAACTAATTTTCTAGGATAATATGATATATTAGTATTGATTTAATTTACTTTTTTCGAAGTAATCAATCTGTTATGAGTTTCACAAAAATCAACTATTGAATAGTGTCAAAATTGACATAAAAGAGTTCTTAAAACAAATATTATATTATTAATTGATATTAAATTCCTAAAAATCTTAGGTTCGGCCAAGAGACTTATATCATGATAGGTTCATCATTAAAGGACCACTTGGGGGTCGCTTGGATGTATATTGTAAGTTTATTAACCATATTATATAAAAATACAAAGAGACATTGTAAAAGTGAAACTAATTAACTTAGAGTTATTACTTAAAGATAAGGTTAATATAAGTACGCAAACCTGTCTAAATTCTATTTGTTGAGTGGTTTTAGGCCTATCCCCACCTTAACCTTTTAATAATAAACTTTGGAGCCATTAGAAAGAGAATATGAATTTATTATAAATTAATATTTCTAGCTTTTCCAAAGGTGCCCCTCACCCCTCTTATAAAAGGGCACTCCTCCTTCTCATTTCTTCACACCTTCAAAGCCTTTTGGTTCGGCAAACCTCTTCCCAAATACTCTCCCAACATCCCTCACTACAACCTAGAGGCCTTAGTTTGATCATAAAGCCAACCTAAGGAGCCATTTTGATCAAATCAAAAGGAAGAACTCGAAGAAGATGTAATGTTTTCACCACCCCTTTTCAAGTTCCTTTCTTCTTCCACTTCTTCTTTCTTTGTTCTTACCATTCTAAAATAATAACTGCAGTATCTCACATATACTGTGATGTTATTATAAATATGTTACAACCATATTCAGTATTCTATCCACCCTTTTAATAACATGTCACCATACGTGCGTATGTACGGCTTACCGTCTCCACGTCGTGGTGTAATTGTTATTGAATATAATATTATTTGGATGGGTATAATAATGATGTGTAAATAATGTAAATAATAAATATAGCATTTTAATGATTCTGTATATATGATATACCATCCATTTATATATTATTTTAATATCAAAAGAATGATATTGTCGCTCGTGCGTACGTACGGACTACCGTCTCCACGAACGCGATGAGATTCATTCTCCATCGTATCCATTCAAGTATAATTATCATTTTATGATTTAAAAATGATGTTTAAGGACTTGATATCATTCTGGATATGAATAATATAAAACCTATCCTTTACAAACATGTCTTACGTAACAAAACATATAAAAGAAAACAAGTAAGTTAACACCCAAACAACTATAATACTAAGATATTATTATCAAATCAATATTAAAAGATCATATATGAAATCATATTAATGTATATGATTATTGTATAATTTAATAAAAATTATTTCACCATTATACAGGAGGTTAACCTACCCCAACCAATGAAAAGTACAAGGTAAGGGTTATTTCACAATCTCTTCATTATCCGAGGTTGTTTATACGTAATAATCTACTGGGATCTCGTTATCATCCACATCCATGTTTCTACAAAATGTATTTCAAAACATTTTTAATATTTAAAAGAATATGGGTTAAAGTAATTTATACCCTTGTTTGACTTTTTATAAGAGGTTTATAAGGGAATATTTCCGTCGTTTTCCAAACAAGGTGCTTTTTAACCTTTTCGACAGAATTAAGATAAGAATGTTTTTTTAACTTATACGGCGGGTGCGGTTATTTTCAGCCGTTATAAAATCGTCAAAGCTTACCTTACAATCTTATAAGAATATTTTCAAAGAAAATGTTTTATTTTATAAATATATGTCTCTTAAATGATTTCAAAATAGAAAGAGATATTTCTTTAAAAGAGTTTTGATTTCATCTATGTCAACATCCTTTAATGGATTTTACGCTTATTTGAGTATGATATATTATGATACAAAACTTTTATATTGTAATGAAGGTTTTGTGATATGTTTTATTGTGGATGTGCTATTTTTATTCCATTCATAGTTTATGGTGAAATTATTTACATTTCGTATGCTAGTTTTAATATGAATGTTTATGTTATGTTTAAACCTTTTCATATGGGAATGCATTGGACTTAGTAAGTGACGGGTGGAGCCCGCTATAGCTCCTCGATGCATCGGTAGGTCTCATGAGACAAACTAGTGTCTTGGCACAAGTCCTTGGCAAAATCTTATTTGTAGTCTTGGCACGAGGCCTTGGCTATGTGGTTATGATAGTCTGGCATTATGCATTCCAACATTATGAAAGTGGTTATTGATTTTTGCATGTGATTATTCGATTAGTAGAATATCCATGTGAATAAGTAAATGGCATTATTTCATTTTACTTTTTCCATACTATGTTGAAGTTCAAGTTTAAAAGGATTTTGTTTTAGTAATACATTGCCTTAAATGTTTATTCTTATTTATGAATGTTTCCGCTATATTGTTATCCTTACTGGGCATTTGACCTCACCCCTTTTTTATGTTTTATTTTTCTCAGGAAGTGAAGAAGTAAATTATAAATGACCTGCAGGGATATTATGTGGGGATATGAGTGTGGATTATGGAGACAATATGTTTTTGTAGTAGTTTTTCATTTTATGATGTAATGTAAAACTTATGAATATATCTAGTGTTTCCAAGGATACTAAACCAACCGGTCTTTCGAGATTTGATCTTTCTTGTGATCATGCCAATGTTATGTAATCATGCACCGAATCTGGGTAATTGGGGTTGGGGTGTAACATGTATACACTTACAAAACTCCATCTTTACCCCATTATGTACTTTTTATAATTTTCATCTTACCTGGGTGAAACATTATTTTAACTTTACAAAAGTTATGAGTATTTTATGTAACCCTTATATGGATTATAATTTCCCCTTACACAGCATTCTATGTAACTTTATGAATGTAGTTTAAAATGATATTTACCCTTATATGAGTGTAAATATACCTTTGAAAATTCTAACATTTCATTATGTAGCTCATGAATTTCCTTTATACCGATACCAATATGGTTCAAATTGATGCTTACCCTTACATATCATTATAAATTATATTTTAACATTATGTATTGTTCACAATTTATATGTTACCCTTATGCGTGGAATGTAAATGAAACTTATGTAGTGATAAGATAATAATATTCTCTAGATAACTCGAATGATCAATATTTATGGTATTTTTATTTACTACATGATTTTATCATTGGTGTTAGTTGTTAGAATTATTCTATAAATTCATATTAATTACAGAGAATTTTTGTGATGAATTTTTATGCTATTTATAAGTCATTTTTACGATAATATAAAAGATTTTATTCTTTTATGATTATCTATTATTTTTAAACCATTAGTATTTTGGATTTTTAGGTTGATTTATTTGAATTTAATTTTTATAAATTCAAGTTTAATTCAAAAGAAGATATTCAAATTTTTCCTAATGTTTCTAATGTAATATATATTTTGATTGAAATTATCTTATGTTAAAAATTGTAGTATTTTTTAAAATTAATGTTTTTTAAATTATTGTTTGAATAGTTATGAGATTTTTGTGATTTATTTGAAATATTCATTTTCAAGTGTTTTGAACTCCTTAATTGAGTAATTTCAAATAATTTTCGTTTGTTCATGTTATTTCAAATAAAATTTATAATCCGTTTATATCAATATATATCATGGATAATTCATTCATATTATTTTTTTGACATACCTAATGGATCTATTGGCTTTTTAATCTTTTTAAATATTAAAATAGAATAAGGCATGCATGGAGAGTAGTGATTGGTTGTGATAGTGTAGATGTTATAACTGTAAATAAGATCATGTTCCAAAAAAACATTCAACTAATTAAGAAGTATTAATGATGGTTTAATCATATTAGAATTAAATCACATTAAATAGAAGAATTTTACATTGCTGGATTCTCCTAACTCCATTATTCAAATCCATTTGTAAGGACAAGAAGTATTGGTCCACATCGTTATTATTTCTAAAATAATCAATTGGTTCATTCTTAGTTTTATTTATTTATTCTATTTTGGGTAGAGTTTTATTCACATAATATTCTCGCAATACATTTTATTTAACATCTAAAAATTAGTATTTGGTTATGATCACTTGACCAAAAGGTGGAATAATTATGTGGGGTATGATCCTTGTAGACAAGACCATGTTTTTTATACTCCCACAAAAGGATATATAGGTTTGGGGATACACCAATGAAATTGTATTAGGTTTGGATTCATCTCATTATAAAAGTTTAGGTTTAGATTTTACCCATGTAAATTTCTCTCTCATACCATAGTAGGTTCTATACTCTATTGGATGGGGTTTGAAGAGTGTACTAGTTGGACTAGGAAAAACCACTAAAAAATTCATTTTGTTCATCTCTTATGTTTTATGTATACACTGAAAAATCAATTTTCATTCCAAAACAAGAACAACTTGAATATCAGCACAGTCTAAAGTGATCAAAAAACAAAGGATTCTCCCCTTAAATTGTAATTATAATCACAGAGAAGGGATTTGATTCTAAAGTAAATAATAATATTATCATAAGGGGTACCTTTGCTGGAAAGAATATCACCAGTGAAGTTTCCCTCCCATACTATGTGAGTGACCTCTATATTCTTATCGATGATGGCCTTGAACTTCATGATAAAATAAGTGACGTACCATGAAGTGATATTGGTTTCCCAATTGAAACTAACCATAATAATAGACTTATATTGGATTTTCACTATATTTACGGCGTGAAGCTTTCACAAGGAGATGACACTCAAGAGGGTTCAAGTCTCTTCCCCGATTTTATTGCATGGTTCATAAAAAACACTAAACCAACTGACCATTGACCCTAAAGTATTAAAATAGTTCTTTCTCCTCTCATAAATCCTTGAATAAATGACCCATACACATTGATTTGATACCGTGAAATAGTTGGGTTCCACTTGATTCACCTCCCAAAAGAAAATAAATCATTAAAAATTAATGTTATCTAATTAATTCCCCTATCAGCAGCCTATGACTCGGTTCTCTGAATAAGAGATAAATGTTCCACCATTATATAAAGAACATAGACCTTGATGTGATCTGGTAATTCCTTCTTTAACATTGTTCCTCACCTCACACAAAGAGCAACACCCTAAGGCAAGCACCATACATAGAATCATGATTTATAATGCTCAAACATCTACTCCCAAGAACCAAATGGAGATGAACTTCTACAAATCCCCCACCCATTTCAGAAGACCCATCCCCTATCTGACTATCTACGATAATTAAAGTATCCCATAAAACATAAAAAAAATATGTGCCACATAGATTCTATACATTTATTCATACCACATGTGAACCTTAGTACATTTTGATCCCCTCTACTCGAACATTATTTTTCATAGGGATAGTGTTGTTTTGTAACCGCCAAGTGAAAAAAATTAATCTTGGATGAGATATATTTGCACCAGATCATTCTCACCCACTTTTCTATAGGTTGTATAGGTCATATGTTCATGAACATTTCTCGAGAGCAAAATGAAATTGTCATTCATTCTGTGAATATACATCCATCTAGTTCATCCACGAGAATAATTATTCCATGTAGAGTTTTTATCCTCATAAATTATTGCCGAAATGAACCTCAGATGAAGTTTCTTTTATTTAAATTATATCTATAACACCATAAATTCGGGAAAGAAGAGGTTATCACACATAGAGCAATTTTCCAATACCTGATATCACCTCACCTGATCACCCACTTCACCTTACCATCCATCCATTTGAGATGATCTCTCAAAAACTGTACCATCCATGGGAGTTTTCCAAACCAATCATCACAGAGACCCCATTCATCCACATATCTACTCCTCATAAAAATTTCTTATAAGTATTTAAAAACATTTATAATTTATGAAAATACAATTAACCCCTTATTCTATATTGTTATCAAAGCTTTCCATCCCATAAAAATATCTTCTTCCTTAAAATGCGTTACAAAATTAAGAATAATTAAATTAGGTTTTTCATAAAAATTCAAGAATAACAGTTATATATAACTTACTATTTATGACTCCTTTTATTATATACAATTACTCATCTATTAATATTTTTTTCGTTAAAAAGAACAATTTTATGAAAACTAGTCTCTTTTCCATGAATTTTCCAGTTTAATGGTTTAGGTCCTTTCACCATGGTAATTATTTTATAACATATAAAATCATAATCTTGTCATATTTATCATATATATTCATTATATTAAATTTTATAACCATTTATAAAATGTAATGATGACTAATTAATTACAGCACTTTTTGGAGGTGGTAGTCTACACATACACATGGGTGATATTTTCACTATTCAATGGATTGAATGAAATAAATGAATATTAAATTTAACCATTATAGTATAATAATTACGTCATTATTATCATATATATTCAATTATTTTATCCTTATAATGATCCATGTAAACTGGAAATGGAAAATGAATAACCACACTTTGTGGTGGTGGTACTCTATATATACGCATGAGAGACATTAAGACTATAAAATGGTTATATAATTTAGAAAAAACATATTAATGAAATTAAGATAAAAATTACATAATTTTAGGATGGTTATAAAACATTTTATGGATTTTTAGTAAGAAATAAACATGAAAATTATCTTTAAGAATAAATACCTCTTCTCCGGGTATCCTCCTTCGAAGACCACCTTAATGGGTTCTTGGATGAGTCTTTTGGGAATAACATTAGTGAAATATAATATATAATAATTATGAGAGAGTATTTTGGTAGATACTGGTTGATATTAAGGGATAAATTGTTTCTGTTATGATGGGAGTAGGGGTGCCCTTTTATAAGTTAGGTGGGTGGAGAACATGTAAATAATTGAAACATTATTAGAAAATATATGTTTTAGTCAAGTATAGATGTTTTTAAATACCAATTAATTTAATATAAATAGGATTAAATAAAAATATAATCAAATAATAAAATCATAGAAAATAGTTTTTTAATATTTTATACCATATCTCTTAGGTTAACCCCTCTTTTAATCCATTTAACCCTTATTGTTGTAATTAGATTCTTACCATGTCAACTATTCATTATGACCAAAAATTACGTTGAACATATTAAATTATAATAATTAGTATTCTTCAATATATAGGATCAATATTATAAGATTATATTCCTATAATTAATAGAAATTATTTTGAATATCAGTGTGAAAGCAAAACTAAAACGCTTATAGACAAATTCATTGTTTCTCTTAAAATGGAATTTATTCATAGTCCATTTGAAGAAAAATCATTAGCTGATTGATGACATATTTGATAGAATATATTATATAAATATTTTATTAAATTCATTCATAAATAGATTTTAATTTAACTTATTAAGATAAAAATACATTATAGGCATAAATACAAATTATTATAAAATATCTCTTTTTACCTACAATGATTTTGTTTCCAATTATAACCAATTTATAAAAAATTAATTAGATTTATACAATTATAAAAAATATATTATCATAATTTAGTTAGTACTATTAATACCCCAAAATTCAATGTCTAGGTTATATATGTCTCAGTTAGTAATAATATTTCTACAGTGTACCATGTTTAATTTAAACTTGGTGTTGTGTGTAAAGAAAGATATCAACGACCTAAAACATATTTAAACAGAAATATATCATAAAATATAATGGTGTTAAATATTAATAACTAATTATCTTTCTTTCCAATGTTATGAAATTTTATTAATTGGGTGAACCCTAAAAAATTTAGGGGGCGTAAAATATTTCATCTTGGAAGCATCAACTCGTACAAGATTAAAGCCTTTAGGGGGAAGGGATCTGATGTTATTAAAGATGTTACATGAGTCGACATGATGGTCACATGAGACCTGGATGTCCGAAATGATATATCCATCTCTCCATGTGTGGGTAATAGATCGGTGAATTGAGAGGATATTTCTACATCTACGAACAAGATAAGTGATGGACCAAGGAATTGATATAACAGACGTGATAGCTCCATGAAGAATTAATGAATCTGTTTCCTCCCCAAAAAAGTTTAATATCATTAAAAAAAAATCCATAACTTTGAACATTGAAAAACCTAATCTAGGAGAGAATCAGCATGACCAATAATAGAAATAAATGCATGGATGGAAGATCCATTAAAGTTTCAAACAACTCCTCTACCCCTCGTGTAACCATATGTACTTGACCCTTGATTGTTCATTTTGAGACCACAATACATTAGGCACCATAGAACTCATTTCCCCTATGATGGAGGACCATGAGTCAACAAAACATGGATTTTAATATTCATTATCCTATGCATTGAAACAACGTTCGCCATAAATTTAATAATAGGGGCCATCTATAAAGCCAAAGATATGGCCATGACCATAATCGTAAGTGAATAACTCATAGAATCCACATTTATTCCATTTTTGTGTGCATTCCAAATTATATAGTTTCTGATGGCCATGAAAAGAGTCATCACGTTGATCTTCGATAAGTTATCTTGTGAATCGTGGATCTAATCATACAGAATACCATTGGAGGAGGGATATTGATTAGTCCACCCATGTAAGGAACCAAGGCTAAGTCACATAGTAGATTCCCAATCAACTTTGAATAAGATATTATTTTTGGTATCCTCTTATATTCATAGATAGTAGCTATTTAAGAGGGTGATAGATACACCCCTATAATGCACCACCTCATTTGTAGGAAACATGTTGTTATGAATGTTCCAAATAAGGAAACTGAGTTTAGTGGGGATATCATTATGGAACAATGTATTACTCCAAAAATTATGAGCATAATTACCACATAGGATACACATGTATTCTTTAGTTGAGGAAATACAAGATTTATAGGTTTTAAATACCAGCCTTTAAGGGTATGAAATGGTTTAAATGATATTACATAATTCATTGTCATGATGATCAAGAGTATCATGGATAAAAGATGGATATTTATTGGCATGAATGAAGGAAATTTCCGGTAAAAGGAATCCTAGAAAATCCAATATCCACCCCATCAAATTAGAATTCCAGTAGTTTATTAAACCACAATCCACAATCCAAATATAGTACTAGTGAAGTAATGATAAATGATACTACACTATATTCCCCAGCTATGATCACTTACCCCTTATCCCAACCAGATCCTCAACCTATTTATTGATCATCTTCTTTTTCAACAAAGACCTACCATCCAAAAAACCCACTCCATCCTTGCTTGAAGACTTTCCATGGTTTTAGTGACACTTATTAGTCCAATAACCCCATAATCAAAATTTAAAGCCTTTCTATTCCAAGAATCCCAGTGATACTCTTCTTCACTCTGTGCATCCCAAATACAGGCAGAAAGATTCTTTCCAATTATATGGATAAAGCTTTATAAAAAATGAGAATTTCCACCACAAGCATGTGGATAAATGAGAGAATACTATTAAGTGGGGTGATGTAGCCTCTGAAAGGGAGGAATATATTTTTCAATATGAGGTTTTGATTTTAAATTTTATTAACAAGTCCATTTGAGTGTTGAATTCAATCTCTACCTAGGGAATTAGGAGCATCTAGATAATCCATGGGGAATTTTTTTTTGGATTACCAATTTTTCCAATATTCTCTTTCCTCCAGCATCAGAACATGATTTTTGGAGGTTGAAAATACTCTTTGCATACATGATGGACTTTCCACTCTGTTGGAAATATAAAACAAAGATGTAGTCAAACTCTTGAATGGTCCTCATATCACTGTTTAGTTAGAGAAGCATATCATTCACAAAGAAAAGGTGTGAGGGTCCTTTTATATTAGTCATGTAGAGGAAGGAGTTAAAGAGGCCTTATACAATACTAGAATGATTTATAAAATGTATATAAAAACTATAAGACCATGTAGTATCCCATGCATTCCTTCCTATATTATCTAAATATTCTTTTGATGATATTTATTTTCTGAAATAATTAAAAACTTTTAGGTACTGTGGAATAACATGTACCCATTTTTTTAAAAATTATTTAATAAAGTGATTATAAGAGATGATTACAAAAAATGTCTACACATATCACCCAAAATTTATTAAAAATTCAAATGGAAAAATTATTTATGGGGATAAAATATCCCATAGGTGTCTATAGAATCATCCATCATGTTAGATAATTCATAAGAAACATTTTTTTCCTTCCTTACAAATATGAGATACAATAATTTGACAATATTTAAGAAAATATATACATCATTCAATTCCAAATGAAGTCTCCACAAAACACATCAAATATTACTCTTATGAATGTTCGAATTTATATTTGAGTCAATATCAATCCCTAAATTTTCCAAGTCATGAGATCTAGAATATCTCATTCCGTATATAATTGGATAAGGATCTGAATCCACAACATTGAGGTTTATTAGGTTATAATAGAAAGTTCCTTGGATTAATCCATGAGAATACATCCATGTCTAACCACAACCTTCATTTTTTAGATCCAAATGAAGAAATATAATTTTTAAATTTAATACAGGCATCAAATAGTGAATCCACCTAATATATTTTTAAATTTTTGGATTCCATTGAATTAATTTATTGCATGAAGTTTAGTGAAAATTAACTCTATAAAATTATTATTCATCATCTCATCCTATATTTTATAATAAATTTTCATTACCATATATATTTTGGAATAAATATTACCAAAGATAAAAACTCTTGTATCATAAGCTATATGATTCCTAATGGATAGTATTTTGGGATAAAAATAAAATACTACCAAAGAGAAGAATAAAAATAATTCTAATAAAGTGAAAATATGTTAAGTACATCCTCTAATTAAATAAAATCACCAACAGTTCTTAAATAAAATTATATAATATGAAAAATATAACACAAGATTATTAATGAATTTTTATAATGAAAAAATAATAGTTTTTAATACACCCAAGAATATTTAAATTTGTAATACAATATGTGTAACACCCTAGGTAAATAAGGAATATGACATTTTCATATTTATCCATATTTGTGAATAAAATATTAATATGACTTTAAAGGGGACGCTATTATCGATGGCGTACCCAACACGCAACAACAAGTTTCTTGGGAATCTTACGTTGCACTCTAATAATAAAATAATATTATTTTAAATGGTAGTTAACAAGTAGCCGTTGTACTGGCGGGAATGGATAGAAATAACTAAAATATGATTATATATGTTTTTAAATGTTTTTACATTTACCCAATAAAAGATAAATGCTTAAAATATGGAAAGAATTCAATTTTAGGCGTATATGCCCTAGTTTTCACTAAAGGTTCACTTATCGCCTTTTAATGGAGAACTATCATTAAATATAGTTTTGATCACTCTTATACATTCTTATGGACCAAATAAAACTCTTATTAAGAATCGGGAAATCAAATTTAACTTTGTGTAATTTTTTGGTATTTTTTCGATAAAGTTCATTTTTTAATTAATAGTGTAAAATGTTGTGTTTTAATTCAAAACCTCTTTTAATATAATTTATTTATATGATTAGATAATATTTTGAATTGTTTTTAAAGTGAAATTAGAAAATATTTTTACCATTAAATTCAATAGTGGTCGTTGGAATTAATTTCACTTTGAAATCAGACTTAAACTAGTGTCAATCTTTTGATACTTATTGTTTTATAAAAACACGCTATTTGCCCTGACAGCGGGAATTAATTATTAAATTAATTAATGTGGTTAATATGTTTTGAATTTTGTAAAACGGACTTCATTTTTGAATTCGGAATATCAAATATAGCTTATGGTAAATTTTTGGTAATTTTCTGAAAAACTTCAATTTTTGATGAATAGTGAAACCACTAAGTGGTACTTATAAAGACTGATTTTCCATTTAAATGAAATTTTTCCATCATTGTGTTTTGATTTTCAAAAATCCGACATACATGGTTGTCATTAAGAAGTAAAATGTGGTTCAATGAGATTAAAATAATTTTTTGGTGAATAGTAACTTATTAAGTTTTTAATCGCGATTAGAGGTAATTAGTGTAGTTTAAGGTAAAAATGATATTATAAGAATGTGAAAACACCATGACACTTGTCCTACACCTATTGTTTGTATCATGTCCGACCAAGACAAGCCATGGGTCAACTTGGGGACCCCATGGATCCACTTTGGTTGGGAAATGACATTAATAACATTTTATTTAATGTAAAAGTAAAATTGACACAAACATGATATGTTTTACTAAAATAATTTTTAAGTGGGGTTATACAAGTCATATTTTTTATTATAAATATTCATTGGAAATCTAAAAAGATTTCCTACATCATAGTATTTTGTTTTATAATTTTTAGACATTAAATAAATTAAATTATTTATGACATAATAATGATGCAGCGATGACATCATTATTTGACGATTTAAATAAAATGGAAAGATAATGTAAAATCTATGAACTACACATGTCCAAAACTTATTGTATGAGTGGATTTAGAAGCCTTATCACCTTATCCAAGAATTATATCAATGTGGGACCTTTTAAAACCGAAACACATTTTCAAATAAAGTAATATTTCTTTACTTTCCAAAAGTGTCCCTCCTCTCCTCTTATAAAAGGCCCCCACCTCTACCTCATTTAACACACTCCTCAAGCCTTTGGCTCGGCCAACCCCTGCCCATTTACTCTCTCCACATCCCTGTACTCACCCTAGAGGATTCCCTTTGGGAAGAATCCTTTCAAAGGAATCCTTTAGGCTCAAATCAAAAGGAGTTACACTTTTAAAGGTAATTCATTCTCTCATGTTCATTTGTTTCATTTTGCTTCTCCAACCCCCTAAACTCTTTTTATTTACTTCTTTTTTAACAACACCAGTATCTTCAATATACTAGGATGTTGTTATAAGATTTATTCGAGCTACACTCTCACACAACTACATCAAATGGTTAAAGAACATACGGTTTCCGTGGATGGTGAAATTCTGCCTCCCAAAATGATGATTGTTCAATACTCATTTAACACCTTCAAAGGTGGCCATTATGATGTCAATATTTTTATGTTTTATTTATGATTCTATATTTTGCATTTTTGTCTTACCTTTATGGCTTCCATTATGGGTATACGCGATATCTTCATTTAAGGAAGTGCGGACTACCGCCCCCTCAAAGTGATTTGATTCGTTAAATACCATATGTGGGATGTATAAAGGATGGAAATATGATATTATTTATGATATTATACTGGAATTATAATATAACCTTATATCATTATTATTCCATTCTATAAAATATTAAATAGAAATGAAAGTAGCGTTCATGCGTACGTACGGCTTACCCTCTCCATGAACGGTGCATTTCATTTCTTACCTCTAAATGATTATGTAATGTTATAAATGCATGAATGTACTGGATATATATGAAATATATGATATATACATAATGAATACAATTCTGGATATAATAAACATTTGTCCACACGAACAACATGTAATTGTAAGAAGTCCACTTTCGACTTAAGAACCAAATATCGGCAAAACAAATATTATTAACTTAAATGATTACATAATGTTTAAGACATGGTAATAAGTGGTATAAAAGTAATAATGAACTTGAAAAAGGTTCTTAAGGAATTATAAATTAACTCAAGTTTATTATTCATGAGATTAAAGAACGATTGAGTCAAGTCGGACCCGAGGTAAGGGATCCTACTCCTCTCTTTCTTTTTAAGTACACACTTTTATGTCATTCCTTTTAAAGCTCATCTTTCTTGTTATTGGGATGATCTTTTATATTAAGATTACTTTAATTTTTATGTTCATGTGATGAGAGACCCTATTCTCTCTCATCAATCCATTTTGGAAGTTTTGAGTGGCGCCGTTAGGCTGCCGAATTTTCGTAAGAGATCTAACCTCTCTCTTTCTTTTTAAGTACTCTCCTTTATGTCACTTCTTTTAAGCTCCTCATTGTATTGTTGGGGGATGTTATTTTATATTCCTCTTTCTGTAAATTTTATGGTAATGTTATGAGATACCTTATTTGATCTCATAAATTCATATTCGGATGTTTTATGTGGCACTGTTAGGCTGCCGAGTTTTCGTAAGGGATTTTTCATCTCACTTTTATTCCCGTGAGATTTATGCTACATTTGCCACAAATTACATTGAGTGGTGTATGTATTGCCCATTATTCTACTCTTTGTGTAATATAATTTTTTTTATGAGTATTTACATCAATGATCTATTGTCCTTCTTTCATGGGGTGTATGTTTTGAAAGATACCCAAGTCGGTAAGGGAACCTTTCACCCTCCTCTTTTTTAAAAGACTTCTTTTGTTGGGTCTTTTAATTTACATATTGTTATGTTGGGATATGTTCTCATATATCCTTATTGATGTAAATTGTATGTCCAAGTGATGAGATACTCTTTTTATCTCTCATCAACTCATTTTGATGTGATGTCGTTAGGCTGTCAAGGGAACTTTTTAACCCAATTTCGATTTCTTTGGGTTTAACTTGTAGTCATTGAATATGTCATCCATTGAATATGTGTGAATGACCTTTTATTGTTTTACACATAATATCCACTTATATTGGGTGTATATATATTTTTCACACATATTTTTGAGATTTATTTGTCCTTAATTTAAGGATACCTTCTTTATAAGGGATTTCATCACATTTGACATTTCTATTGAGGGTTCATTGTTGTTATGCACCAATTCACTCTTATATGGTGTATATACTGTCCTTTGGAGTATTATATCATGAATCCTTTTATTCACATGATATTATAAAGTTCTGACTAAATGTTATTCCTCGATTATTGTATTCAAGTGTCTCTAATTTTGGTAAAACCCCTTTTACCAAAATATCTTTTTAATTGTTTTAATTATTTGTTCTTATTAATATCCATGCTTTCAAAATGGTTTTAAGGATTTATTTATATGGATATTAATGGTTTAAAATGTTAAAAGCTTCAAGGTGGTATGGGACACTTTGATTCAAAAATATCTTTATTAAATGTTTTAAATGGTTTTGGAAATGGTTTCTTTTTGAATGGATTCATTATTTCGATATCCTAAAATGTTATATTGTGATTGAAATGTGGAAATGTTATGTTTCCATTATTCATGGTTATGTGATATGATTATGTTATGGTTCTTGGGAATTGTTATGAAGAACGGGTGGTTCCGTGATAAACTAAGGGCGAGTGAGCCCGATATAGCTCTCCAATGCATTGGGTAACGCGAAGGAGTGAAACGTTAAGGTTTCTCCGAAGAGATTTAGGGAATATATTGTGATGGGTATTCCAAACGTAACCAAGAGGGTTACTCCCTATGTAAGAATGTTATGAATGCCTCAAGTTACCTTTATGTCTTATGTTTTCTATGATTTATTCATGGTTTGATGAGGTATGTTAAAGTGCCTATGTTTTATGGGTAAAGTATGATTTCATTCTCATGTATATATGAACTCATGTTTCCTTTCCATATTTTTTGTAACCCTTACTGAGCTTTTTATGCTCACCCCAAGTTTTTTTGAAATGTTTTTCACAGGACTTAATGTGGAATAAGGTCAAGGATGGGATCAAGGGAATGTTATGCTATATAAAACATGGAACTAGACATGTTTCTTTTAAGAGTTTTTTTAATTATGGAAACTTAGTAGAAGTGACTACTTTGTAATCTTTTGAGATGTAATCGTTATGTTATAATTCTCTAAAACTCTAAACCTGAAAAGATCCTCAATGTGAATTTTTCATTTAATTCGATATTAAGTAAGGTTTAAGGCCGGAGCCTTATAGTTGGTATCAAAGGTCGGTTTAGATAACTTTAGAGGTTAGGGTATTCTTTAAGCATAATTGACAATTACCATAATGGTTAGGATTTCAGAAAGAGTCTTAGTTTTAGATAAAGTGAATGAGTAAGTATATCTTATTGTCAATCTTACTCATTAGTACATGATGGTTTTTTTGATATACTCACACTGACCTTTTTGGTTTTAGTAAATGGCTGGATCTAGCAGGCACCAAAGTAATAGTGGATGTGAAGGAAACTGTGACAGTTTTTTGAGCAAGCAACTGAATGATATGGGAGCTGCAATGAGAACTCTTTTGATTATCCTCAACCAACTATCTGGAGTCATGATTGACCACCTAAACATTGGACATTTCTCTAAGGCATAATATATGCAAGAAACAAATCCCTACGGAATTACAGGTAATAATCATAAAGGTAAGTGTGTTCAAAAACCTATGTGTCAAAGATGTGGAAAGAAACACCTAGGAAAATGTTTCAAAGGGACAGAAATATGCTATAGATGTGGAAATGAAGGTCATAAAGCAAGAACCTGCCATGGAAAAAGGAAGCATCCAGTTGACTCGAGGAAAGGGAAAGAAGTTCTTTTTGAGGGATCAATTGAATGTTTTAAATGTGGTGTGCATGGTCATTATGCAAACACATGTCCTATGAAGAAGTTTCGTGAATGGGGTCACCAAGAGCGTACCAATATTCGTTTACCAATACCTAATGCCATTCCGGTTGAGGATGAAGAAACTGACAATGACCAATCAAAGGTATGTACTATTTCATGACTATTGTTTTCTTATTTTGGAATCTTAGGATATGATTCATGATTTTGTTTGTAGGAAAGAGGTATTTCGGAATAAGTTAGAAAGGAATGGATAATGGATCATGAATAATGTTGAATGAGTAAGATGTCAACATATAAGGGCTTCAAGAGTTAGGGTGAAATTCTTAAGAGTATTAAGTCTCTTTTGATGATGGGGTTACATTAGAAGACTTTTTATATTATGTGTAACCCTGATGTTTAATATAGGCAAATTTTATTCAAGTAATAGTTATCTTTTCTTTTGTGGACATAGTTATAAAGAACCATTTGGGTTTATATGATCCTTACTTTTGAGGTAATTATGGGTTACCATGTGTTATGATTGAAGTGAAAGGCATGAGATAAAATTGAGGTTAAATTATGTTATGGTTATTTTTGATGATTTTATCCCTTTTTGGGTAATGATTTGAGAATTATAATGTTTTGGAAAAAGGACAACACGCAGACCGTGTGACAACCCGTCGCGTCGGACAATGCTGCGGGAATCGAACCCACAACCAAAGTGCGACTGGTATTTATCGCCTACCACTGGACTACGTGAAGTCCCTGGTTAGTTTGACTGATTCTTTTTAGTTATATGATTTTATCAATTAAGAGTATGTTGATTTTGGAGGATATGTGATTAGGATAATTACTTTTCAATGTGAGACTTTAGGAGCAACTGATGTTGTTTGGAGATAAATGTTACGATTTAACTTGGAAGACTATGTGACTAAATCCTTCAAATATTTGGGTTTCAATATTATATTGGTTTACTTTGAAGAATTTTATGGAAAAATTGTTTATCAGATGGTCCTCGTTGAACTTTGGGTTTTGTTGGACAAATTTTGGAGATTAAGAATAGATTTTCTTTTTATAAGGGGTTATCCTTTTCTGGATTATCTGATCTTGTACTAACCTTTTTGGTTTTGGTTTTGGTTAAAGCCTAAATACATGGGATGTATATAGTTCTCTTTTGGGGATTAGGTGATTCTTTAGAAGTTGATTATAGTACTCTTAATGCGAAAAAGTCTCCCTAAATACTCGTCATTTGGAAAAAAATATGAGTTTGACTAAGGAATCTAGTAAAAGTTGAAAGTCAACATGATAAGTGATTATGCTTCCTTACGAATAAATTCCTCAATAAAAAGTAACTTAATACAAAAATGTTGTCTATTAACTTTTCCTACTGGGGAACCCAACACCGTTTAACCCATCACAAGTTTGTGATTTTCTTATTGTTAACCTTCTACTAAACATGTTTTCTATCACTCTCCATCGGAACATGACCCTATGTTTTCTCCTCCATGTCCATATTTTCATACTTAGAATCCTATTATGGGTTAACTCGGGTGACCTATGTGCTTATCTTTCTTTATTTTAAAGTGATTGTTTTACCGACTCTTGTTCTGATGTGGGACGTTCAAGGATGTTTCCAAGCGTAATTTTAAAATTACGAGGACGCAATTCCCAAAAGGGACGAAGGATGTAACACCCCAGGTAAATAAGGAATATGACATTTTCATATTTATCCATATTTGTGAATAAAATATTAATATGACTTTAAAGGGGACACTATGCTCGATGGCGTACCCAACACGCAACAACGAGTTTCTTGGGAATCTTACGTTGCACTCTAATAATAAAATAATATTATTTTAAATGGTAGTTAACAAGTAGCCATTGTACTGGCGGGAATGGATAGAAATAACTAAAATATGATTATATATTTTTTTAAATGTTTTTACATTTACCCAATAAAAGATAAAGGCTTAAAATACGTAAAGAATTCAATTTTAGGCGTATATGCCCTAGTTTTCACTAAAGGTTCACTTATCGCCTTTTAATGGAGGACTATCATTAAATATAGTTTTTATCACTCTTATACATTCTTTTGGAACAAATAAAACTCTTATTAAGAATCGGGACATCAAATTTAACTTTGTGTAATTTTTTGGTATTTTTTCGATAAAGTTCATTTTTTAATGAATAGTCTAAAATGTTGTGTTTTAATTCAAAACCACTTTTAATATAATTTATTTATATGATTAGATAATATTTTGAATTGGTTTTAAAGTGAAATTAGAAAATATTTTTACCATTAAATCCAATAGTGGTCGTTGGAATTAATTTCACTTTGAAATCAGACTTAAACTAGTGTCAATCTTTTGATACTTATTGTTTTATAAAAACACGCTATTTTCTATGACAGTGGGAATTAATTATTAAATTAATTAATGTGGTTAATATATTTTGAATTTTGTAAAATGGACTTCATTTTTGAATTCGGAATATCAAATATAGCTTATGGTGAATTTTTGGTAATTTTCTGAAAAACTTCAATTTTTGATGAATAGTGAAACCACTAAGTGGTACTTATAAAGAATGATTTTCCGTTTAAATGAAATATTTCCATCATTGTGTTTTGATTTTCAAAAATCCGACATACATGGTTGTCATTAAGAAGTAAAATGTGGTTCAATGAGATTAAAATAATTTTTTGGTGAATAGTAACTTATTAAGTTTTTCATCGCGATTAGAGGTAATTAGTGTAGTTTAAGGTAAAAATGATATTATAAGAATGTGAAAACACCATGACACTTGTCCTACACCTATTGGTTGTATCATGGACGACCAAGACAAGCCATGGGTCAACTTGGGGACCCCATGGATCCACTTTGGTTGGGAAATGACATAAATAACATTTTATTTAATGTAAAAGTAAAATTGACACAAACATGATATGTTTTACTAAAAAAAAAATTAAGTTGGGATATACAAGTCATATTTTTGATTATAAATATTAATTGTAAAGCTAAAAATATTTCTTACATCATATTATTTTTTTTATAATTTTTAGACATTAAATAAATTAAATTATTTATGACATAATAATAATGATGCAGCGATGACATCATTATTTGACGATTTATATAAAATGGAAAGATAATGTAAAATCTATAAACTACACATGTCCAAAACTTATTGGATGAGTGGATTTAGAAGCCTTATCACCTTATCCACGAATTATATCAATGTGGGACCTTTTGAAACCGAAACACATTTTCAAATAAAGTAATATTTCTTTACTTTCCAAAAGTGCCCCTCCTCTCCTCTTATAAAAGGCCCCCACCTCTACCTCATTTAACACACTCCTCAAGATTTTGGCTCGGCCAACACCTGACCATTTACTCACTCCACATCCCTCTCTTCTCCCTAGAGGATTCCCTTTTGGAAGAATCCTTTCAAAGGAAGCCTTTAGGCTCAAATAAAAAGGAGTTACACTTTTAAAGGTAATTCATTTTCTCGTGTTCATTTGTTTTATTTTGCTTCTCCAACCCCCTAAACTCTTTTTATTTAATTTTTTTGTAACAACACCAGTATCTTAAATATACTACGATGTTGTTATAAGATTTATTCGAGCTACACTCTCACACAACTACATCAAATGGTTAAAGAACATACGGTTTCGGTGGATGGTGAAATTCTGCCTCCTGAAACGATGATTGTTCAATACTCATTTAACACCTTCAAAGGTGGCCATTATGATGTCACTATTTTTATGTTTTATTTATGATTCTGTATTTTTCATTTTTGTCTTACCTTTATGGCTTCCATTATGGGTATACGGGATATCTTTATTTAAGGAAGTGCGGACTACCGCCCCCTCAAAGTGATTTGATTCGTTAAATACCATATGTGGGATGTATAAAGGATGGAAATATGATATTATATATGATATTATACTGGAATTATAATATACCCTTATATCATTATTATTCCATTCTATAAAATATGAAATAGAAATGAAAGTAGCGTTCATGCGTACGTACGGCTTACCGTCTCCATGAACGGTGCATTTCATTTCTTACCTCTAAATGATTATGTAATGTTATAAATGCATGCATGTACTGGATATATATGAAATATATGATATCTACATAATGAATACAATTCTGGATATAATAAACATTTGGCCACACGAACAACATGTCATTGTAAGAAGTCCACTTTCGACTTAAGAACCAAATATCGGCAAAACAAATATTATTAACTTAAATGATTACATAATGTTTATGACATGGTAATAAGTGGTATAAAAGTAATAATGAACTTGAAAAAGGTTCTTAAGGAATTATAAATTAACTCAAGTTTATTATTCAGGAGATTAATGAACGATCGAGTCAAGTCGGACCCGAGGTAAGGGATCCTACTCCTCTCTTTCTTTTTAAGTACACACTTTTATGTCATTCCTTTTAAAGCTCATCTTTCTTGTTATTGGGATGATCTTTTATATTAAGATTACTGTAATTTTTATGTTCATGTGATGAGAGACCCTATTCTCTCTCATCAATCCATTTTGGAAGTTTTGAGTGGCGCCGTAAGGCTGCCGAATTTTCGTAAGAGATCTAACCTCTCTCTTTCTTTTTAAGTACTCTCCTTTATGTCACTTCTTTTAATCTCCTCTTTGTAATGTTGGGGGATGTTATTTTATATTCCTCTTTCTGTACATTTTATGGTAATGTTATGAGATACCCTATTTGATCTCATAAATTCATATTCGGAAGTTTTATGTGGCGCCGTTAGGCTGCCGAGTTTTCGTAAGGGATTTTTCATCTCACTTTTATTCCCGTGAGATTTATGCTACATTTGCCACAAATTCCATTGAGTGGTGTATTTATTGCCCATTATTATACTCTTTGTGTAGTATAATTTTGTTTATGAGTATTTACATCAATGATCTATTGTCCTTCTTTCATGGGGTGTATGTTTTGAAAGATACCCAAGTCGGTAAGGGAACCTTTCACCCTCCTCTTTTTTAAAAGACTTCTTTTGTTGGGTCTTTTAATTTACATATTATTATGTTGGGATATGTTCTCATATATCCTTATTGATGTAAATTGTATGTCCAAGTGATGAGATACTCTTTTTATCTGTCATCAACTCATTTTGATGTGATGCCGTTAGGATGTCAAGGGAACTTTTTAACCCAATTTCGATTTCTTTGGGTTCAACTTGTAGTCATTGAATATGTCATCCATTGAATATGTGTGAATGACCTTTTATTGTTTTACACTTAATATCCACTTATATTGGGTGTATATATATTTGTCACACATATTTTTGAGATTTATTTGTCCTTAATTTAAGGATACCTTCTTTATAAGTGATTTCATCACATTTGACATTTCTATTGAGGGTTCATTGTTGTTATGCACCAATTCACTCTTATATGGTGTATATACGGTCCTTTGGAGTATTATATAATGAATCCTTTTATTCTCATGATATTATAAAGTTCTGACTAAATGTTATTCCTCGATTATTGTATTCAAGTGTCTCTAATTTTGGTAAAACCCCTTTAACCAAAATATCGTTTTAATTGTTTTAATTATTTGTTCTTATTAATATCCATGCTTTAAAAATGGTTTTAAGGATTTATTTATATGGATATTAATGGTTTAAAATGTTAAAAGCTTCAAGGTGTTATGGGACACTTTGATTCAAAAATCTCTTTATTAAATGTTTTAAATGGTTTTGGAAATGGTTTCTTTTTGAATGGATTCATTATTTCAATATCCTAAAATGTTATATTGTGATTGAAATATGGAAATGTTATGTTTCCTTTATTCATGTTTATGTGATATGATTATGTTATGGTTCTTGGGAATTGTTATGAAGAACGGGTGGTTCCGTGATAAACTAAGGGCGGGTGAGCCCGATATAGCTCTCCGATGCATTGGGTAACGCGAAGGAGTGAAACGTTAAGGTTTCTCCGAAGAGATTTAGGGAATATACTGTGATGGGTATTCCAAACGTAACCAAGAGGGTTACTCCCTACGTAATAATGTTATGAATGCCTCAAGTTACCTTTATGTCTTATGTTTTCTATGATTTATTCATGGTCTGATGAGGTATGTTAAAGTGCCTATGTTTTATGGGTAAAGTATGATTTCATTCTCATGTATATATGAACTCATGTTTCCTTTCCATATTTTTTGTAACCCTTACTGAGCTTTTTATGCTCACCCCAAGTTTTTTTGAAATGTTTTTCACAGGACTTAATGTAGAATAAGGTCAAGGATGGGATCAAGGGAATGTCATGCTATATAAAACATGGAACTAGACATGTTTCTTTTAAGAGTTTTTTTTAATTATGGAAACTTAGTAGAAGTGACTACTTTGTAATCTTTTGAGATGTAATCGTTATGTTCTAATTCTCTAAAACTCTAAACCTGAAAAGATCCTCAATGTGAATTATTCATTTAATTCAATATTAAGTAAGGTTTAAGGCCGGGGCCTTATAATATGTATGAACCCAACATTTTTTGGATATTTATAGAGATTTACTACATGTATTACTTTGTATGGGGTTGACTATATATTTTTTGGGTTTTATCTTGGGTGTGTTTTGGGGAAAATGTGATGTTTTTGGAGGGAAATGGGTATGTGTGCGGTTTGCGCATGATTTGACCAAATTATTTTCCTATCAAATAGGCTATGCACCCATGATATTGTATTGTTTCCATGGTTAGTTCCTAGTTTGATAAATCATGAACCCTATTAAGAGAACCCATGTGACACCCCTAGGATAGGCACATAGTTAGGGTGTACAGTTTCGGGAAACTATGTGTCCAATATAGAAACCCTTTCACATGGAAATTAAATGACTCAAAAATTAATTTTAAAATCCCAAACACCTAGTATTAATTCCTAATAACCCATACTCAAACATAAACTCATCTAAATGTATTTTACAGGTTCCCTGATGGATTAAAAGACCTCTAGACCTCTTTTCTTTTCAATTTTATGGATGTATTATAAGATCTGCATGTCATTGGTTATTTATTTTTTTCTCATTTAGATCTCTTTATCTCATTCTACTCTTCACAAATAAAATAGGGGTGTTTATCTACTATGGGGTCTTGATCGAGATCTAGGATTGATATATCTTGATTCATTTTATGTTGGATCTATGTTTTGGATCAAGATCATTTTATTCATCATAGGTTTGGCCTATCTGTTATAGGGGGGTTTCTGTTGGGAAATATCTCATAAACAATTAAGGTAGGTGGTCAAATTTCAACATCCCATAGTCATATTTCCAATTTCCTATATTCACTGTTAGAAATTGATTTTCACGTTTGGAATGGGAATATTGAATTGAATTAAAAAATTAATTAACAAATTTATGGGATCATGATTTGAGATTAATTAATTGTTGAATTAATTAATAGATATTGTGAAGGGGGAATTGATTGGAAATTAGTATTTTTTTAATTATAATAATTAGTTTTTTAATAAATTATTGGGAGATTTAAATTAATGAATTGGAATAATTAGTTTCTAAATTAATTATTGGGATATTAAATTTGTTGAAGTGGAATATTTGATTTTTGAATTAATTATTAGGATATTAAAAATTTTAAATCAGAAAAAATGATTGTTGAATTCATTATTAGGAAATTGATACAGTTGAATTTGATTTAGTTATTATTGAATTAGATAATGAGAATTTTTGTTACTAAGAAATTTGTTTAAATATATTAATTAATTATAGAAATATTTAATAAAAGTTTTGATTGGGGAATGTGATGTGAAGGTTAATATTGAATAACCTTTAATGATGTTATGTATGTGATATGTTTGTATGATTGATAAATTGGGTGTGGGACATAGACTGATACTCCAAATACACACGGGGATCCTAGCAATGATGTTCTAGGACCAAATGCATGCATGTGAATATTGGTATAGGGCAAGGTCTGATGCTAAAAATTACCATGTGGTGTGTTACATGGACTGCTACTCCAAGTATACATGGGGTTCTAAACCTAACATTATATTCGCATGAGATTAACATTGGAAAATGGTTTATGTTGTCCATATTATGAATTGAAATGAAATGGATAATGAAAGACCTTGTTCTAATAATGAATTGTGTAGGGAGTAAGTAATATGGTTTAGAATTTATCATGGTCCGAAGTAGATATTAGTTGGTTCAAGTGTCCTCGACAACATGGTGGAGTTATGTGGTAAAATAAAGAGTAATTGAATAAACATAAACTATTTATTTTATTTATTTTATTTATTTTTTACGCAACTACATACACTATTTTGACTAGATATGGTTTTAGACATCATTGGTGGTGGCCTACTACATTTTACTCAAACCCTACCTGACATGACTAATTTGTACCTAAATAGATTTCATGTTTTTAGAAAATTATAATGGTGAAGGCCCTCAGTTAGATGACTGACTTAGGATGAAGCAAGAATGAGTGTAGAAAATGGGGTTTAGGACCCACATCGGAGTTGTTGATGTCTTCATTTATTTGAGGGATTTTATATTGACACATAATATGTATTTTCATAACATATTTACATTTTTAGTTTTGGATATTGTATTTCCCTTTTTGGTCATCATGTGATATTTGTTTTATTCTTGCTTTGGTTATGCTGTTAGTTGTTATCAATATATTTTTTGTTATTGTGCTACATTGATAGAGTAGGTATAGTCTCCCAATGATCGATGTTAGACCCTAAATTCTAGTTGAAACCTTTTAGCATATAAGGAGGATCACTTATGTTCATGTAGAGAAATTGATCGGGGTACCAGTGTGTGGCACCTGGGTCGAGATGTTAAACACTCATATCAAAGATGGTTTCCTTTCTTTTCTTCTGTCTTAATATTTTGGAAAGGTAGGCATGAGAGTAAGATGAGTAAATCATTGGATAAGATCTAACGAATGGGAGTATGTAACCCATATTTGATGGTAGAATACATGTACCTAAGTGGTTTTTATTAACGTGTGTTGATATAGTTGATGTTATTTCATCTCATGTGATGCCCTTGTTGTGTGAAGTGATAATGGTTTCTGAATTTTTCTAATATTTGACTCATGGACTAGAATTTCATGATCGCTGAGTATGAATTAATCATTCTAGACACTCAAGATTATGTTATGACCTGCATCATTCTATTCAATCATGATTATATTGATACATTTATCATTTTAGGCATGCATAGGAAAATGTGTTTTTGGGAAAGTGGTGAAAATTGAATTTTTTTCCTTTCTTGTGTAATTAAACTAAAAGTGGTGCCTAATGTGAACTTGAAAAATTAGGAATGATGAAAAATGTGAATAAATGGGAGGTTAATGTAAAACTTCAATAATTTGAACTATCATTCACAATTTTATCCTTGAACTAAATATAAGATAATTATGTGTAGGGATAGTGCCTCTCTGTCGACCATTGGTGGAAAAAGGGGGAATGACTTGTTATGGACTTTTCTGAATCCATATTGTTAAATGAGTTAACATTTTCTTACATATATTCAGATGTTTATTTGGAATTTTAGATATATTCCTCCATGAAAATTCTTGTTCAGATTATGAAAGGAGAACATAGATGGGGATGTCCCTCTCGTAATGGAACCTGAGGCATCGGTAGTACCAGGTGAGGAAGTATACGTTAAGCTTTGTTAGAACATTGGTCGATTCATGAAATAAATAGTAAAATACCTGGTCAATTTATAAAAATAATTCTTAATATGATGAGGGGGTTCTAGTTGTATAACCCTATGAAATTTACCAAAGATGGTGGACTATAAGAAGCTGATTTCTGGTTTAATTCTATCTAGACCATACTTGACCACATAGAGACTCTAGTTGATAAGTGATTCAAATAAGCTACATACAAGTGGAATGGTTAAGAATAGTGATGGTGGGACATCTACAGTCAGGATGTATAGTTGGAGATTATGAAGTGGAAGGAATTTCAAGAGAATTTTTGGGATCACTATTATCTAGAGACATTGACACAGTAGAGGGTATCTAAGTTCCTTAGAATGTCTTAGGGGAGTATTTATGTGAGGGATTATTCTAGTTTTCTTAAAAACATATAATATTATTTTCATGAAATGTTAGGAGACTAGGAAACTTTAAAAAAATGGTTATGGGATACGATTAAATTTGAAATTATGTCTTAGGTGAATATATTCTAGATGAATAATTTTATGAGGTTGTGAATGATGAATCATTTCTGAAGGGAACCTGACAGAGTATTCTAGCAGGGGATAAGTGGTTTTTTCTGGATAGTTATGTGGTAATTCTTCCGAGGGAAGTAAGATTCATTATGAATGTTTTTACTAGATTAGTGGTAAGAAGAGTGGCTAGGGGGTGGTCCAATTCATGAGCAACTGGGAGTGCTCACCACCAAGGTTTCTACTCTTTTGCTGAATAATGGGGGTGAAAATAATAATGTCATTCCACCGATAGAAGAACAGTATAAGGATTTATTTACTAAATAATTCATTTGTATTCAACATGAGATATGAGTGGAATTTTAAATTGAGGTGATACTAGGGAATGGTCTAGTTTTATTACATCATACTGAATGGAACTGACAAATCCTTAAGAGAGAGAAAATCTATTAGAGGATATTACTAATAAAAATTAATCCATCTAAGTACATATCTTTGGGTTTCAATTGTTATATTTACTAATAAAGAAGAAATGAATCATCAATTATGTGTTGATTACCAGAAGTTGAAATGAATGTTTGGGAAGAACTGATATTCTCTCCTTTGTATTGATGTTCTATTTGACTAGTTGAGGGGAGATTGTGTTTCCTCAATGATTAAAATGAGATTAGGGTATGATCAACTGATATTCTGACCTTATGATATACTGAGGACCACATTAATTAGTATAATTATCCATTATGAGTTTTTTGTAATCTCATTTGGGTTGATAAATGCACCAACAATGTTTATATCCTTGATTAAAAAAATATTCCATCTATACCAAGATCAGTTTGGGGTAGTGTTTTTGGATGAAATCTTGGTGTACTCTAAGACTCATGAAGATCATGGACAACATATTTTCATCATCCTAATTAAATGAAGCGAGCATCAACTATACACCAAGCTATCGAAGTGTAATTTTTTTTATAAATTACACTTCTTGGGTCACAACATCTTAAAGGAATTTTTTTTTCTGGACCTAAAGAATATGCAAGAAGTGGTTTCATAGGAGAATCATAAAATAGGTTTTTGTATCTATATGTTTGTGGGATTGGAAGAATATAATCAGAGGTTCATCTAGGAATTTTCCTTATTGGTATAACTACATACGGGATGGACCAAAAGTGGATAATGTTTTCATGAATGAAGGAATGTGATAATTCCTAAAAAGAGTTAAATATGTTATTGGAAATGAAACAAATATTGACCCTACCTAATCTAGTTGATAAGAATATGGTGTTTTGGGACACTTCTAGAATTAGGGTGGAATAAGTGTTAATGAAAATAGATCAGTTGAGGAATATGGGTCTCAGAAGTGGTGGCCACATGAATACAACTACCCTAAACATGACCATGATTCATTTTTAGTGGTTTTTTGTTTTAAATGTTGGTGGAATTTTTTTGTTGATAAGTTTACTGTGTATGCTTCTTGCAAGAGATTAAATATTATCTTTTCACAATGATATTTTAATATCTCACAATGGAGATGGGTTTAGTATATTAATTCATTTTATTTTGATATATATTATATACCTAGTAAAGGGATTGGTGTTGATGATGCTTTTTGTAGGAAAAATCAGATTCATTAAGTTCAAGAGTCTAGTGCTAAGAGGATGATGATGGATTTACTGGATGAGATGCGTGTTGTAATTGAGGAGAGTCAAGATAAGATAAATCTCATATCAATTTTAGTTGAGTCCACACATTTGTGAATGATTAGATATTGGAAATATAAATATAAAAAATGTTTAGCCTTGAGGAAGAGCCTTGAAGGTGGAGAGTCACCATCTATCTAGACAATGGATGGTGATGAGATCATATATGACCAAGGACATGTTATTGTGAAAAAATAAACATAGGAGGAGACAATTCCTGAGTTTCATGCCTCAATTTGTGTAGTAGATCCAGGATGGACCAAAATGTACTATTACCTATGAGGATAGTACTGGTGGTCACACAAGAAAAAGAGGATAGTAGGGTTCGTGATACGATGTTAAACCTGTCAACATGTGATGGTCAAGAATCAATGACATGGAGGTTTATTACAACCATTTGGAATTCTGGAATGGATGAGAAATGATGTTACCATGGATTTTGTGTGGGGAATTCTGAGGATGCCTTCGAAGAATTATGATATTTGGGTGGTTGTGGAACAACTGACCAAATTATCACATTTGTTTCCAATACGAGATACATTCTTTGGGGATTAGTTGGGAGGTAGGTATGTCACAATAGTATTATATCTATATGGGGTACCATGATTTATCATTTCAAAACGTGACTCACATTATACTTTCTTATTCTAGAATGGAATGAAGATAGATTTTTTATAAAGGTTTTATAAATATGGATTTTCACCCATTGAAAGATGGTTGGTTAGAGCATACAATATATGTTCTAGTGGATATTCTTCAAGAATGTATCCTAGATTTCGATTGGTCTTGGGAGATGCACCCAGCCTTGGTTCATTTCCCCTATAAAAATAGTTATTTGGAAACTATATAGATGTAACCATATGAGGAACTATTTTTTTGTACTTGCAGAATACCTCTATGATTGTTGGGGGTATTAATGTTAGAGGAGTTGGGACTGAGTCTCGTGCAAGATTCATTGGAGCAGGCTCAATTAATTTTGATGCATATGGATATGGCTCAGAGTATGCAGAAGTCATATGCTGATATATGTCAACGACCCCTAAATTTATTGAAGGGTGAAAATGTATTCTTTCTGGTGTCACCAAGATTGGGTCACTATAAGATATGGAGAAGGGAATGTTAGCCCCCAAATATGTTTGACCATTTGAAATTATGATGAAAATCGGTCGGTGGCATGCTGATTGTCTCTTCCATAGAGATACATTAATATGCATGATGTGTTTCATGTGTCTAATATTATGTGGAATCACCCTAACATATATCATGTGATCTATATGGATGAAGTCGAGCTTGACACTAATGTGTCCATTGAGGAGCATCTAATATGTGTGTTTGATCGCAGTGACAAAGTGTTGTAGGGAAAGACCATATCCTTATTTCTAATATTTTAGACACATGTGCATGCGAAAGAGGAATCATGAGAGATATAAGTAGATATGTGGGCTAAATGGTACGATCTTTTTTAAATCAGAATCATAGAGAGGATAGGGATTAAATATTGGTGAAGAACAATTATAATGTGGGGATATTGCAAGAAACTGACCATTTCTAGAGATGAATCAAACATGTTTTATGTATTATTTTTTTACATGTGTTGATTATATTTCATTTGGGTGTTATATTGGGAGTTTTTGGGTGAACATTTTATGATATTGGAGGGAAATTGGGCATTTCACAGTTGGTGCATGGTTTGACCAAATTGTGTGCCTAGCCCAAAAAACATTAAAACCTTGAGACAATGGGGTTTACATAGTCGAAACATGGATTGATCGACTATATTCCCACTTAGGAGAAGCCATGAGACACCCTTAGGTGAATCACATGGTTAGGGAACATGGTTAGGGGAAACTATGTCCTCGTATCAGAAACTACATAAAGTGAAATTAAATACCTCAAAAATAAGTTTTAAAATCCAAATCCCCGTGATATTTACTCCTAGTCACCCATAAATGAACGTAAACACATTCCTAGGAATTTCAGAGGCACTATACATATTCGAAGACCTACCAATCCTTGTTCTCAGTGATTGAAATGCAGGATTGTATGATCTGCACCTCCTTAGGTATGTATTTTCATCCCATTTAGATCTCTCTCTCTCTCTGTTTCCTCTCTATATCTCGCTCGTCATCCAACATAAAAGAGGAATGTTTATCTTCTAGTGGTTCTAGATCTAGATACTAGATTTTTAAATTTTTATTTGGTAGATCATAGATCTAGATTTTAGATCTAGATCATTTTCACCATCACAGGATTGACCTATCCATTTCAAATTGGGTATTTATATTGGGAAATCTTTCATCAACGAATTGAGGTAGGTGTTCTAATTTCAATTTACCATATTCTTATTCAAATTTAATCTATACAATGTTATAATTCTATTGAAATATTTGGAAATAGAATCTTTAATTGAATAAATTTTTTGATAAATTTATTTATGGAATCTTGAATTTGGAATAATTAATTATAGAATTAATTACTAGATAGTGTGAAAAGGGAATTGATTGGAAATTGGGATATATAGAGTTATGATAATTAATTGTTCAATTAATTAATGGGATATTTAAATTATGGAATTGAAAAAGATAAATTTTTAATTAATTATTTTGATTTTTAAATTGTGGGATTAGAATAATGGATTTTTGAATTAATTATAGGGAAATTCAAATTGATGAATCAAAATAATTAACCATTGAATTAATTAACAGGAAATTTAGATTGATAAAAATTTTAATTAGTTTTTGAATTATTTAATGAGTTCATTGGGAGTATTAAATTGATTAAACTTGATTAATTAAAATTTGAATTAATAAATAAACGTTTCGATTGGGGAATTTGGTAAGAAGTTTAAGGTTGATTAACCTTAAATTAGGTGATATATGTGATATAGGTGTTTGAATTAGAAATGCGGTGTGGGACATGGACTAACCCACCAAATACCAATGCGGGTCCTAGCTAGGGCATTATAGGGAAAAATTCAGGAATGTGAAAAGTTTTATGAGAAAGGGAGTGATGCCCCAAAAACCCATGAGTTGTGGGATAGGGACTGATGCTCTAAATACCCATAGGGTTCCAGACACAATGCTCAACTCAAATGCGATTTTTCAATGGACTGTCATTTCAATTGCACATATTAATAATTAAAATTAAATGGATAATGAAATACCATGTGTTATATTGAATTTTGAATTGAATATGTGATATTGTTCACAGTCCAGTATAGACTGAAGTAGGAATTGGTTGGTTCAGGTGTACTATGGAACCCATGGGAGTTATGAGGTAAAATAAAAGAGTAATTGTGTAAATTTAAAATATTTACTTTATTGAATTTATTTATTCTTTATAAAATTTCATACAAATATTTTGAATGTATATTATTTTAGACACCATTAGTGGTGGCCTAGTGATTTTTTCTCACACACCACTAGGGTTGCATGATAGATACCCGAATAGATTCTATTTTTATAGGATAGGATAAGGGAAAATTCCCTATGTTAGATGAATGGGTCGGGATAGACCATGGATGAGGGACCAAACATAGATCGGGACCCACATGGTATTTTTCAGTGTAATTATTTATTTTTGGTTATTCAGATTGAAACTTGACATGTATTATCATGATATACATTCTATTTAGTTTTTGTTATTGTATTATATGTTTTGGCCTTTATGTGATATTTGTATTATTATTCTTATGGTTATATCTATTGGTTGTTGTTTTTTTCTTTTTCGCTATTGTGCTACTTTGAAAAAGATGTTACAGTTTCCCCATGATCGGAATTAGACCCTCACTACTAGTCAGCATCCTCTGGCATACTGGGAGGTGTGCTTGAGTTTATGTATCGAACTAACTTAGGGCACCAGTGTGTGGCACCTAGTCTAAGACTTTACACCTTAATACAAAAAAACATACCAAATGTCCTTAGTCTTTTATCAACCTTCTCTATAATAATAATCATCATAAATGGATTATGGAACGAGTTAGAAACCATGATCACATTCCATTAAAATTTTAAATAGAGAATAGTGCACAAATATTTTATATAATGTTATATTAATATTAAATTAATAATAATTCAACATATATTAATTGATTTCACGAAAAATGAAATCATAATGAATATTCAATACCTCATTAGTCATTAATGTCAAAGTTGTATGTATCTAGAGTTAGAACCCAATAAATATGGAATCATTTCTCTAGTATCACATGGTCCCCCATATTTGAAACATTCAAGATCTACATAACTACATTTATATATATTAGATACCTCTGACATAATTCAACACATCATGAGCATCACGTTTCTGAAACGAGTGTTCATTCTATAAACTCAATCAATGTAAAACACAATTGTTTAAAGATAATACCCAGAGTATGAGTTAGAGAATGGTATAATAACACAAAAAACATATCCTATATGTGGTTATTGGAAAAGGATACCCCCAATGGTTAATGATGTGACCTAACCATACCATACATAAATATCACACCATTTTAGATAAATACTCAGTACAAGACCAATTATTCATTCCCTATGACATAAATTTTTTCTTCCTTTAAAGAGTAAATTTATTATAATATTATTTAATAAATCATCTTCACATATCCATGAAATTTATTCAATCATATTACTTTCCTTAGAAATACCCTACATAAAACCATTCTTTAAAAAATTGGGAAAGATGAAACATAAGAAATGGAAAGCTCATACGATTAGTAAAGGTAAAAATTAGAGATATCATCCAATGATCATAAGTAAGCATAAGGGTATGATAACATGAATAAAATGAACAAAATTCAAACCCATCAATTAAATATCATTATGCATGATTCAAGTCATACATATTTTTTATAATAAAATATCAAAGTTATAAGAGTGAATAATCGTAAATAATAAATCTTGATCCATGAGGGGATATAATAAACATTTTAATTTTTCAAAAAAAATATTTTTAATTTGAAAAAATTGTAATAATTTCACTCATTAAGTTATAGATATGAAATCAGGTCCTCTTATAAGCTTATAGATAAGAAACTATCTCTACACACAATCATATAAACATTAAACTCGGTCCACACATAATATTTTTAACATGAAATGATATTCATGCATAACATAGTTACGTCATTATTTTTCCATCATTACCTAATTAATTTAGAGGATATATAATTATGGGCCCACACATTTTATAATCAATACTATACATATTAGTGAATAAATATCACAAAACATTCATAATATCATCATAACACAACCCATGGAAAGGAAGAACATTTCCAAATACTTTAATTGTAGCTTAATTAAACCATGGGAAAGAAACCAATTTCATATAATCATCCTCAAATCATCATCATCATAATTAATCCAAAGAAATAAATTTGATAGTGGAATATCACCATACCTAAAACAGAGCATAAAAATACTAAATAATATTAACATATATGAAAAATACTATTAAAATATCCTTAGAAACATGCATTGGAAAACATTATAAAAATATATTTTTTATTTAAAAAATATTTTCACTAAAAATTTATTTTATATTGAGGAAATAATTTTCTTTAGAAAAAACCATGTAAACATGAAAAAAAAATCCTCAAATTAATGAATGGTCATGATAGTGGGAAAATAATTTCAAGTCGTATATGTTAAGAGAAAAAAATCCTTTCATACATTTGTAAAAATTAAAAATTTATTTTTTTGGAGAACATTTAGAAATATTCCATTTAAAATTTTTTAAATAAAATCAATGTTACTACAAATGACCCTTGTAAAATATTTCAAATATTAGTAATAACTTTCTTAAAACACATTTGTGGAGTATGGACATGGATATGAATAAAGGTTTCTCCATAGACAAAAGAAAATCTCAATATATGGTAGATACTGATGTGGTTATATAATCATGGATAAACTAGAATTAAAAGAGGTATAAAAATAATGAAAAATAAAACACTTCAGTAAGAAACATACAACTTCTTCATAATACCTCATGAATTTTATACATAATGCCTTATTAAGTTGGTATTTTGATCAAACTAAAAACTCAAAGACATGGGGAAAGTTTCACAGAAAGTATTTTGGATTGAACTATAAAAAATAATATCCTCATGAAGTTTGTAGAATAGAGAATATGACGTGTCCTTTTATAACTAAGGTAGAGGACCCGCTTGACATTTTTCAAATTATCAAAATATATTAATTTCATACTCATGAATAATGGATCCAAAATGAAACATATTTTAAAATGATAAGTGATAGGGTATAAATATGACCATCGAATATGATATAGACATGGCATTAAGTTATTTTAACCCTCTCTATTTTATGTTTAACACTTTTAACTCTTTTTGTCTCTCACCATGGTAACTGTGTTTTTTACATAAGTTACAATTATTAAAATACAAAAATTAAGTTTAACATATTACAAAATATTAATTATACTAATTTAAAAAATTGGATTAATTTTATAACATAAAATATCTATAAGTTGTAGAAGCTCATTTTAAAATAAATGTGAAAAACACAACAACCATTTTTTATTAAAATCCATTTTCAATAATTAAATTGAGTTTACATTCATCAATATACTAGAAAAATCGATCAAATGAATGTTATAATATTTTAGTTAATATTTAATATATTAATTTTATTAAAATCATTCTTAAATAGTGATTTAATTAATTTATTAATATAAAAAACATTTCATGTATAAAAAATAATCCTTTAAAATTTCAAATGCATTAATTTTTTTATAAAATTTTTATAACAAATTTATTCATTTTATGGAGGTATTTTAATTCTTCATATTTTAATTTTTTCCTACTCATAATAGTCAATCTAATGGTTGTGTGATAATTATCACATTAAATATTAATAATTCAATTCTTTATCATAATTCATTTAGACATAGTGTTGCTTAAAAATAATGATATTAATGGAAATAAAATTATTTAATAATTAATATATCATAAAATATTGGAGTGGTATATTCATATCCCATTATAATAATGTCTCCATTGAAATCCATCACTTTGATACAAACATCTGACGGTACTTACATGTCATCACATTTTCAAGTTCCCATATAGATTCCTGAAATTTATTGATTTGAAACAACAATTTGATAGGTGAGTGGTCTTTTTTATAGAACATTTTCTCATTGAACTATAATATCCACAAATTCTTCCTTATAATAGGTACCATTATCTATTGTTATGAACATTGATTTTAGTACATGTGATGGATCATATGTGTTTTTCATCAATAGAGATACATGGAATACATTGTGAATTTGATAGAGCATCAATGTAAGAGACAAGAAATAATAAACTATACTGCAACGATGAAGAATATAAAAGGGATCAATATATCTTGTTACCGTATTTCCATTATTTCAAAATATCATAATATTATTCCAAAGAGATATTCAAAGGTATACATTTTTCCCAATATCAAGCTCTATATCTTGACAAAAATTGTTAGAATAACTTTTATATCAACTCGTAGATTCTCTAATATGATGCTGGATAGATCTAAAATTCTCAATCATTTCCTCAACTAGAACATTTAACAATTTAATTATTTCTCGAAATTCATTCCATCACATTGGAGTTATTCTCATTTTCCATATAGGTCTTAATAAAGAGCTATTTGAATGTTCATATGAAATCTATTATTGTAATAAAAATAAAATGAAAAAGGTGTTTATCAAAACCAACTTTGAAATCCATTGAACATTGTCTCAATTTATATTATATTTTTTTATTGTTCCTATTTTAATAACTATCTATCAAAGTATGATTAGAAGTAGTAATTTCACACTCTATATTCAAATATTTATAAAGACATCTCTAAAACATCAGGGTAAACCTTATATTCCAATCAGACGAAACAAAAGTTTGAACTCCATAAAACCATAAGAATTCATTAATTTATTTCCTATATGTATGGTGAAGAGATAAATCTTCTCTATTGTTAATAAAATTTAATGATTTTGGTAAGATAATCAACTACAACCAAAATATCATTGTTCACATTAGATGTTTTTTAGTGTCTCATGTTGAAATCCATGGTAATGTTTTATCATTAACATTATGGTATGGGTAATGGCTATAATATTACCTTATACTTCTATCTAAAATATATAACTTTTAAACATATAAATAATAAATATACTTAAATTGCAATATCCGTTTTCTTGATTTCTATCCATAAAAAACTATTTCATATCTTTATACATCTTCGTACATCAGAGTTATATAGAGAATGAAAAACTATAAGCTTTATCGAAAAGTTTATTATTCAATTATACTATTTATGGGACACATAATTGATTCCTAAAACTTATCATTCTATCATAATCATGGTTAAACTTATGATCATTTCTCAATTTCTTCTATGGTCCAACATCATCCTTTTTCTCTCTTTAACCATCACATGGAAGGGTGATCGAGAACTTATTACATAAATATATGATATGCCCCCATTAATTAATAGTTTGAAATAAATATTTTGAATATAAATAAATATTATAACACTTTCAATCCTAATCATGGATAACCTGGCATGTTCTTTCTAGCTCATAGCATCAACCACCTCATTCTCCATCCAAGGATAGTAGTTTGTTAAGAATTCATAATATGTAATCAATTCCCCTGATCTACTTTGTAAAATATAAAACTATTTACATGTGATAATATAATTCAATATTTTATGATCAAATATATGTCCCATCATTTTCCATTTACATAATGCTTATATATTTTCAAATAAAACATTTCCCCTTCTAGCACCAAATCATGAGTCAAGTAAATTTTATCTTGTATTTTCAATTGGTGAGTATCATAAGTTATCAACTATCATTCTATATGAGGATGCATCATAGTCCTTTATTTTATGCATTAATATAGACCATAAACCCTTATTTTTTGTATGGAAGGGAGAGAACAATTCCACTGACCAACCTTCTCTTAAATTCATTGAAATTCATCTCACCTTCATTTATCTATACGAATATAGCTCCCATTATCTCCATATTGGTTAATAAATTTTATATTTTTGAGAACATTTTCAAAAAACATTAGTAAAATCCTCTCAACTTAAAAAACTATCGAAATAGTTCCATATAGTTGGTCAAGGATACTGATCAACAACTTCTATCATTCAAGGATCCATTGATATACCGTAACTTAAAATTATATGACCTATGAGAATTTTTTTATCCAAAATTAATACTAGATAAATTTGGAATATAACTTCCCCTTGTTCTAGGTATTCATCCATATTTTCAAATGTTCATAATGATCTTGATTACTCTTTGAATATATAAGAATATCATCTATAAATGCTGCCGCAAATTGATCTATGTAATCTTTGAAGATTCTATTCATTAAATCCATGAAGATAACAGGGAATTATTTGGTTCAAATTGAATCACTAAAAATTAATAACTCTCTTACCTCATATGGATGGTTATATTAGGTAATTCCTCCATTTATATTCTCAATCGATGATAATAATAACAAATTCCAATCTTGGAAAACTATTGATCTCCATGTAATTAATCAAATAAATCAGTGATGTTGGGTAGGGGCTTCTTGGTATTGATCATGATATTATCTAGTTCCCCATTATAAATGAAAATATGTATTTACTTATCTTTCTTATTAAAAAAAATAGGTCCACCACATGGTGTTGTACTATAGAATATGAATCTTGTATTAAGATTATTCAATTGTTTTCATTAATTCTTGAAAATCAATTAGGTCTATTCAATATAGAGTATTTGAAATACATGTAACACTTGGAATGAGTTCTATTGAAAAATAAATTTCAATATTTCGGGAAAGACTAAGAATGTAAACAGGATATATATCAGCATAACAAGGAGTAATATGTATGTTTCCTATGTTGAGATTCTGTCAAACCATTTGATATAAATTTCTACGATGGATAGGTATTAAGACCCATATGAAGGAAGTAACTTATATAGGAAATATATATAAATCCTCACACTAATAATAAATCATATTTTGATTATGAACATCAAGTGTGATTTTATTATTCTAAAAATTTATATGAAATCTATGTAGATAGAGTAACTCAAAGATTATAATCACATCAAATTCAAAAAAAGAATAACAAAATAATATTATAATATGGAACATTTATAAAAACAATAACATGATATTTACAACATTATAGTGGAGGATAAGTGTAGTTTAACCATCATGATTCACATAAATTACCGCCATCAAATATGACCAACCATGGTCAAGTAGTAATCCATTGTATTAAGGAATTGACATATAAAATTTTCAGGTTCCCCACAAATAATATATTAAAAAATAAATAGTACCTTAGGATATAATTTAGTTTTCTCCATAAAACTCATTTATTTTTACATGGATATTCCTTTCTCCATTACATTTTTTTTCATACACAAAACATATTCCCAATCATTTGAGAGCTTTACATGGGTTGTTCTTCCTAAATTCTCTAAATGTAAGAATATGAGTCTTTCATCCACTGTGATCATTATTAACTACAATCACATGAAAATATGTTCTTCTTTTATTATATGTGTTATAAAACTCATCCAAGTAGGGGTTGTTAATAATTTAATGAGATAACTGATTATGAATTATTTTAGTTTGTTTCATTCCATCTCCCATTTAATTTGGTAAGTCATGTGAAAAATCATTGCATTGTCCATCAAATTTTGAGTGATCATGATTACTCCCCAATTAATCTATTGAATAAGACCCAAAATAATTTTTGAGAAACAATAATCATAGTGATTAATAATGTATTCCTGAAATATGATTCACAGGATGTTCAAACAGTTACACATTATCTCTAATCTATTAAAAATTTGGTTTACCCATGTTCACGCGCGTTCATCATCTATTCAATTCCATCATAATGGTTTATATATAAAATGGTAATTAACCCAATCATATCCCTTAGTAGTGTCTAGTTGGGTGTGTAGTATTAGGATCACTTATCATACACCAGTGATGATCATATTAATATGTAATCTTTAACATTCAAATTTGTTACCTCAAGGAGTATTGGTGACATAACTGCATCCACATTATAAAATCTAGATGGGAATTTATTTCATAGGAATACCATAGAATCTATAATTTACTATATCTTAAGGATGTTATCCTATAAGTAAACTTATCTCTTGGGATTTCAAAAACCTTATCTAATAATAATCTCTAAAATAATATATTTTCCTTCCTTAATAACAGTCAAATAGTCATGAGAATAACATATAAAAATATTACATAATTTTATATTTATATTCAATAGATAACACAATTATATATACCCTAGAACTTTAAAGGATTGATGAATTTGATTCCTAAATTAATAAACAACTTATTTCATAAACGATCTTCATTTCACTAAATAATTTCTTCTATCATAGTACTTACCATACATATACCATACATAAAATTGTTCATCATAAATTGGGGAAAATAGAAACATAATAATGGTGAACTAACATTCTCATCAAAGAAAACATAGTGTATATCAACCAATGATCATATGTAAGAATAAGTGTAACGTAAAAATATCATAACAAAAAAAGTCATAACCAATCAGTAAAATATCATTAATCATGAGTCATGACATAATGATTGGACATAGAAAAAAAAGGTAAATTTCATAAGAGTGTGGATCAATAATAATCATTCATGAAACATGAAATAATATCATAGTCTTAGGAATATAGAAAAAAACATAATTTTATAAAATTTTAAAAGTGTATAAATTGTAACTAGTCCACTCATTATGATATAGAAATAAAGTCAAGTCACTGCCTAAACTTATAGAAATAAATTCAGGTCCATGTCAAAACTTATGGGCATAAAACCCAGTCTACCCATAATGTTGAGAACATGAAATCATTGTCACACTTAGCATAGTTATCTTATGAGTCATTTATATTTACCCAATGCTTTAATGGGATATATAATTTTTGGCACAACCATCACATATTGTAAGCCACACTTTTGTGTGACATAAAAAAATCATCATATACTTATATAATAATTCATGGAACTTAAATTGGTTTCATAAACATTTCATCATAACTTAATTAACCCTAATGAAATTAACAGGTTTTAGAGATTCATCTTTAAATTGTCTTCATCATAAGACATACAAAGAAATAAAGTGGAAACTATCATAAGGATATACCCACAATTTTGTATTAAATCCATAAAATATATTGACATAGATGAAAAATGCCTTTATAATACCATTCAAAACGTTCATTTAAACCATGATTAAAATATGATTTTCTTTTAAAATTAATTTAACTAAAAATTATAAGACTATTTAGAAAAAAAATTCTTAAAAAATATAAAACTAATATTTTAAAGGAATATTTAAAATAAATAATGGTAATAATGGAATAAAAATATTCTCATGTAGTATACATTAAAATAAAGCATTCATTTTTCACTTTCGTAAAAAGTGAAAAACACCTTATTTTAAAAAAATAGAAATTAACCTTTTCAATATTTTATAAATATAGTCAAAGTTAGTTAAAATTAAAATTTTAAATCATTTAATTTATATTTAATTATAGTATAAATTATTTATTGAATAGTATAGAAATTTAAGAAAAGGTTTGTTGACTAAAGAGGGAATTTCCCATCTTTCCTTTAAAAACATTTTCTCAATAATTTTATATTACAAAGAGATAATATGTTATGAAAACATTAATATTATAGGATATCCATATAAGAATAGAATATATTGGTTTATCGAGATAATATAGTTAAAAATTTACCTCAATTTAAATTTAGCATAGACAATCTTGAAAATAAATGAGATTGAAAGATAAACCGTCACCACAAGACTCATATTACTTTGTAAGAAATAAATAATACAATTTGATAAATATAGATTTTAGGTGAATATATTAAATTTCCATATTCAAATACATAATACCATATATAATTTATTTATAACATCATATCACCCATTTATTCACAATTATTTACTAAAATCAAAATTCCTGGTGATAAGTATTTCATTTTCATGCATCTTTCAATTCAGAAGTTGTAGTACTTGTAATTTATCACAGTTTTATCATATCTAGAATATTAATCATTTCAAACATATCATATTTAATCACTATACACAAATTCATAACAATTAATATAAACTGGGGATGAAAACTGAATTACATCACTTCATGGAGATGCTTATTTTTACACACACAAGAGTGATGTTTCCACATTTTAAGGGATGAATCACAAGAAAGGTAAATAACAATTCACATTTAATGAATAATTATTATATTATAAATACCATACCAATTCAAAAAAATATCCTTATTACCATCCCTGTAAAGATGAAATTAGAAATGAATCACATCGCATCATGGAGGAGGTAATCCATACATATGTACGAGCGATGTTATGAATTCAAAACGAATGGGATGGTAAGAATTTAGATATAATATTATAATTATAGAATAATAAATATTTCATAAATATGATATATAAATATGAAATCCATCTTAATAACCAACCTTGATAGATGGTGGTGGAAAATTTATCATATCCCTATTTGGAGGCCGTAGTCCACACAAACACATGAGCGATAATATCGTTTCACTTTGATGTAAAAGGTGATAAATAATGTAAAAATGTTGTCATAATAAAATATTAGTATATTTTAGTTATATATGTTATTATATAATCATGGTTATAATATATTTTATGTATCTATAATAATAAATAAAATGAAAAAACATAGTTAATAACTATACATCTTCTTCAGAAAACCTCCTTCGGTAAATTCCTAAATCCTTGATAGGATGTTATTATGATAAAAACGACTCATAAGAATTGGGGATAGAATTTATTAAACGATTTTGACTATTATTTGATAAAATAATATGCTCTTTAGGTGTGTAAAAGAGAGGAGTGGTGGAGTCCTTTTATAAGTGATGGATATGAAACACTTGAAATTTTTCCAAGGATTAAAATAAATTCATGTAATATTTAATTAAATTGAATAAAAATTACTCCTATTAAAAAATGAGATGATATAAAGTACAAATATGTCAATAAAATAGAATTTATAAATGTTTTTAGCCTATTCTAACCCTTATCATTTGGTTTGTATCCCTTTTAACAAATTTTAACACGTAAAATGGTAACTAAGATTTTTTTTCCAAAGTTACTACTAATAATGAAAAAATATTATTTTGAAATTATTACATAATATTAATTAAAATGATTACAATAATAGGATCCATTTTTATGAATATTTTTATATATTTTTCCAAAATTAATTTTAAATAAATTGTGAAAAACACAAAAAATCATTTCTAGGAAATTGCATTTTATGCCTAAACCAGAGTTTACATTCATTCCATTCCTAGTAAAAACAAAACAATGAATCTATAAATATTTTATCGAAAACATAATTTGTAAATTTTATTAAAATAATTCATTAATATTCATTAATTTTAATTTATGAAAAAACATCACCTTTTTTACTTCCAATTATTTTATGTTATTTTATGAAATATTGATATAAAATGAATTAATTTTCAACACATAAAATAAATTTTCATAAATTTTTAGGCCTATCAATAACTTCTAATATAATGGGAAGTCAATAAATTTTACATTAAATAATAATAAGTCAATAGTATATCGTGGTTTGTTTAAACTCGGAGTAGTGTGTAAAAAAATCTATCAAAGAAATTAAATATATTTAAAAGGAAATATATCAGATAATATCATGTTTCTATGTATGATCCCACACAAATTATTGAATTTTATTAAACTTTAGATAATATTTTTTACAATATGAAAAAAATATCTACTACTATAGGATGTGCTAAAGAACCCCTTATAATATAATCCCCCAATAAATAGTTCTATCCATAATTTTATAAGAATTATACTGTATTATATTCTCATGATACAGAAAATTCATCATACCATAATATAGTTACTCTATCAATTATCTTCCTTCAGGATTTAGACCGAAGGTTCTTGTCATCCATCACACCAAGAGTTACCACTAGACTATTGGTGTTCTAATAAAATAATAGTCAAAATAGGTAGATACTAGAGGACAAGGAGTCTACTTCCATTTTATTACTATAAAGTACATTAATAGTAGTAATAATATTGAAAATAATAATAATAATAACAATAATAATAATTTTTTTTGTGTGAGGGGTTTCAAAACAAATGATACAACATGCACACCTTATGGAGAAATTGGGCCGCACCTCATCCCCCTCAAGGTTTTTCCACCACCATCATAGAACTTTATTATGTAATTATATGTACTTAAGTAAATAGATATATCAGATGAATCCCTATTAAAAAAAATTCCCAAAGGGATAAATGAGATGATCATATCTTAGAACAAATTTTTTTTATTGCACCACAAGCCATAGAAACCTGTCATTTTACAATTTATCTTTGGTTTTTTCCTATTTCCTTGACTCCCCCAAAAATACAACACATTGAATGGGTAGTGATACACAAATATTTCTATATATCCTCCCTTTCTTATTATCCAAAATTATGAAATATTACCACTATCCCATCATTTACCCACATCAAACATATCCTCATAAAATAATTAATCTTTTAATAAACACAGGGAAAAAACCTACCCCAAATAAATCACTAGTAAAAAATTGACACTCTAACATAGGTTTAATACAATAGAAGTAACTCCACTTAAAAATGCCCAAACCATCCATAATAATAATAACAACAACAATGAAAATGATAATGATAATTACAATAGTAAAAACAACAACAACAAACTCAACATCCACAAAAACAATAACTATAAAAACAACAATTACAATAATTTTTATTCAGTTTATTGAAAAAAACCGTAAAAATGAACACACACAGGTATCTTAGTGGGTCAAGAATCATCACAACCCATAAGGATTTACATGCATCCACTAGAACTATTTTATTACATGAGTGTCTAGAAGGCCCAATTTGGTGGTGGCATAAAATCTATATAAATAATTATCATGAAGTATTTATATCCTAGAGGAATACATGTTTCAAATTATCCTTATTTTATTTTTCCATTTTCATAAGGTATTGAAATATCATATTTTATAATAATAACAATAATAACAACAACAAAAATATCCATAATAAAATATACAAGAACATCAATAAAAATTTAACAACAAAAACACCACCACCAAAAAAAATTAACAATCAAGAAATGATAAGACTATGAAAAAATGGCCATAAAATCCTATTACTAAAAAACAAAAAATCTAAAAAACTGATTTTATTGTGTCTTTTAACAATTATTCTCCATGATATCCTTTAAGTTGCAATATATATTATTTGACAAATACAAAGATTTTTCAACCATTACCTTATTATCTTGATTACAATAAAAGGATTTGGCATCGTTTTATATATGAATAAAATATATAAGATAATACTAAGACAATCCATAAATTATTACCTCTCTAGCTTACAAATAATTTTTCTTTAAAAACATAAACCACACTAATATAATACATCTTTGTTCAATGGTTTGTCTAACATCTATGCTTATTGAATTGGACAACCTGACTAATTCCATAATACTATGATTTTATCACCTTCATATAGCCATTGTTCTTATTAATGTCTCCCATCACTTCCTTAACAAAATTATTATAGGCTCCCCCAACCCTTTCATTGTTTTTTCTTTATTCTCAATATAAATATTAACCTTAATGTAAATTGGAATAGGAATTTTCTTAAGTACTTTCATAGAAGCATTATAAATCTAAAAATGTCAATGTATATTTATCCAATTGAGAGTTTAAAGGTACCAAATGGTGTTACTAGATAACCATTTCTAGTCTATTATTAATAAACCATTTGATAAAATGTATTTCATTACTACCTCTAATGTGATATACTTGTTTTCAAACATCATTGTACATATATTACACCATATAGTGTAAAAAATACTCCAATGTATTCATAAAAAATATTATTAATTGGGAAGATTTATTAATATCAAAAGAGTCCAAAATTAGTTTCATTATATCTAATTTATAGAATTGTTGCAACCAAAATAAACTAAAGGGAATCCCCATAAAATTATATCCAAGCTACAATAATGTAAAAAATTCTCTTGATTTTATTCACCCATCAAACAAAATGTACCACTTGAATACTAGATAAATCCATAATTCTAAATAAATTCCTCTATTAGAGGAATTTATGTGTCATATTTTATAAAATTATAAATTCTACTAAAGGGATCCATTTTTTATGAAAACACATGAGCTGGTTAAATCGAAAAGTTCTCAGGATGATATTAACACCACAAATAAATCTTATAATTTAATACTCCATTTTTATAGGTTCCTAATTGGGGATATAATTATTGAAAACCTAATGATATAATAAATTTTTTAGTCAAATATGATTAGAATAATTTTCCGATGAAGTGAATATATATATCAATGATATTTCAATGAACTAGTATTTTCAGTATTAGTTAGATTAATGATAACCCATTTAATTATTCAAGAAAATTATCATTAAGTGATTCCTAGTAACCCCCATCATTAATATATCAAGAATTCATGATAATATTTTTTTTGGTATGGATTGATATATGATCATATTTAATGAATGTTTTCTATTTTAAATATTTTTATAATTTCATCTTTAGGAAATGGTTTTCCTTAAATAATAAAGAGTATTCATGTAATTTTTCAGAGTGATTTATTAAATATTTCTAGTTTAATGGATGTCTTTTATTGTTATGTATTTCCCAAAATTAATTCACAATAGAAATAAAAATGGTTGAGATGCATCTCAATATATCCCATTACATAGATTTTTTTATGTTACGATTCATAATGTGGGTGGAGGAGAACTAAATTATTTTAACAATTGATAATTATTCTTCAAAAGTTATATTGATGGATTTAGGTATTTTATATCATATATCCAAGTGATAAGAGATTATATAAAATCCAATTATTTCCTTAAGGTGACTTTTTGCAGCTGGTGATTGATTTTTCTCTAGTAGAAGAAACTCTTGATAATCAATTGTAATTGAAGTCAAATGGTCTAATTGATATGATATAATGTTAAAGGGGTGTATTGATTTTTCCATTGAAATTCAATAAATATCAACTCATCATATAGGGTTATCATAAGATTGAATTATCCTTACCAAAAATTCATACTTAGTGGGCATGTTTCTCGTTAACAATTTTTCACAAATACATTAAATCATCTCCATAATATCTGTGATCTATGAAACCTCTTCTTTTTATAAGATCAAGTCAGCATTATAAGGTGGTGGTTAGTCTATTGATTTTGCCACCCCTTTTACCTTTTCCTTTGTAAAATCTTATTGAGTGGTCGATATTCAATTTTTTAAGGGGGTCCAAAATCATGGTATTTCCATTGATATTGGTTACAAACTCCTTCCCCATATATCTATGTGTGAGTGGAACTATGAACACATGCCTATTCATTGTCAGGTTATGTTAAACTATCATATTATGAAATATCATCTGGGTAAAAATGATGACATTTTTTAATGAGAAATATATTGAAGAAAAAAAAATATTTCATTGGAGATGTTATATCAATAATTTTGTTCTTTTTTTATTTTGTATATGATTATAAATATGAGTATATATGTATAAATTCCCCAAACCATGTGGAGTTGGGTCTCTCATAGGCTGTTATAGTTATAATTTCACCTCTCCTCACTTCCTAGATTCATATTTTACTAGAAACTTAGTATAATGGTATCCCTCTCTACTAACCTTTATGTGGGTTATTCCTCTCCCATATTGTCGAGGAGTCTATTAAAGTAGTCATCATGGCCATATTTTATCATATATATAGATTATTTATAATTATACTATATATTTTTCTCTAATGTGCTTTTTATATTTTCTAGTGGGACAAAGGGGTGTTAGTAGTACTAGGTATATTGAACAACTCTTCAATTTCAATAGTTAGATTCCCTATATAGGATCTCTTTCTAGGTTCACTGGTATTTATGACATGGGAGAATAAAATATTCATTGAAAATTATTATAAATAATGATAACAAATAAAATGAATAAAATCCCATAAAGGGATCTTTTATATTATTTTATAGATGTGGAGACATTCCTCATCCACCACCTTAATAAAATGAATGTAGGAATTTTAATTCGATGAGATCGTACTCATGAAGTGTTTGGATATTGGGACAGTGGAAACCATTAACTTACCATCTTATCTAGATGTTGTTGTTCTCCATGGACTGGACCATCATTAACAGAGCACAACATATTTCTATGGTTAAAATTATTCATTCATAGTGTAACCCTTACACTCTTATGTTAACCATTTAGCATTTTGATCACTATGTAAGTTATTGTGTATGTGGACTCCTCAGAGATAAGGATGTTGGAATTTTCTATTCATAGTGGTACCTTTGAACTATCATCCTTTCTGGTTTAGGATATAATAGTTTTATACCCCATTATAATGAGATATTAATCATCTCTAATGGCAATTAACATGTCATTAGTTCTTCTCATGTAATAAATAATATTATTTATAATAATATTGTGGCACACATTAGGATTATAGTTGAATATAATAGTTATTTTTGAACGAATAATAAATAAAAATATAAGTACATAATATGACATACATGATAGATCTAGTGGTAGATACATTAAGAATCATATAACTATGTCTCATTTTTAACTTTTTTAAAGGATATTTAATATTAGTAAGGCTCATTCCATGAAAACTTTTTATGAAAAAAATAATAAAATTATATGTGTTGAACCTCATTTTAACTATAAAAATTTAAGTGCTCAAACCATATTAACATATCTTTTTTATGTATTTATATAGATCTTAATGGCATGTATGTTAGATTTTAACCCATTCCTTTCAATAAGAATAAAATTCACAACCATAGTTTTATATCATAAAATGTTTTGATATTATTTTTTATGAGTAGTATTTCGTCCACATAAAAAACAAGAAATATTTCCAAATTCTCGATATCCTTTTTGTATATGTATGAATAATCATTTTTCTTGAAAAAACTCATTAATTACATTATAAAACCCAATTTTCAAACTCTAAGAATCACATTGAATCCCATTAATATAATGTTGTAATAGGAAAACTATAATAATATGATTTGGAAACTAATAACCATTAATCTATAACATATAAACATACTCGACTAATTTCTCATTAAGTGACTTTTGATATACATTTGATATGTCTTATTCTCATAATGATCAGATATTGCATTTAATATTCTTAAAAAGTTTATTATTTCAAAAGGTTAAAAATTTATCCACATAATAAATATCATCAATTTATTTATAAATGTATTCCACTAGTCATTGACTATCAAAAAACATTAAACCATCTAATTTAGTTTTTTATGGAAACCTCACATTCACATTACAGGTCCCTCTCTATTGGGTGCATATGCTAACTTCTAAAAATTATTATTACGTAATGTGTATATCATATATTTCATGTACTCTACCCATTTATCGTAATCATAACTTTCAATAGACTCTTTATAGGTAAAAATTTTATTATTAGTTAATGGTTATTCAATATCATTTCCCATAAAGTCTATTTAACTCAAAACCTTGATGTGTGCTACAGAACATTCTAGGTTCATGTATAACTCCATTTTTTTATGTTTTGACATCACCTTATGGAACCATATTACTTTCCATATTTGGAATATTCTTTATCGTTGTTATTTTTGATTTCTCTGGAAAAACATTTCATACCATTAACAATTCATACAATGTGATCCTTCTTAAACAAAACATTTTTCCAAGTTAAAAATATATTGTTTTAATATCTGACATCCCATTTAAGAGGAATTTAATATTTTGTTAATTTTATATTAATATTCTCACTTAAGATATCCCATATAGATCCATTATCCACTATGAAACTTCATTTAAATTCCATTGAGTTTTAATAATTCAAAATTTTATTAATCATACATTAATTTCCAATCACAGTAATATAAAATCACTATTGAATACCTATAATATTGAAAATATTAATTACCATTCTGTTTTAATTTAAATATAGATCTTAATATTGGATGAAATAAATATAAAATAGTTATATAAAAAAGGTGATGAACATACATGAACATTGATGGAGAATTATGTTTCTTCATAATATTATAAAACTATAGAATTATATTCACAATTTCATTACCCAAGATTCGGATTATAACTTTTTGGTGAGAGGGTTATTTAAGGAAAATATTAATAATTTCCCACCCTAAGTGGTAATCCATTATATATAGTTTACATTATAATATTTTTCAACCAATTTCTTGATCTATTGGTGATGTTGTAATCACAAGAGCCCTTATAAAAATGATACATTCAATCATTAATGAAATGATAAAATAATTTATAAATTTTTATAATTAAAAAGTGAGAGGGGAACTCTTATACATGGTATTCATAATATGGGAGAAATACATATGTTCCCATCCCAAGTGAATCCTTGTAAAATCAATAGGAAAGTGGGTAAAATTTTACTCATGACCAAGTTACTCTAGGTTTTATCAAAATACAGGATGCAACCCACCATCCTAGAAAACAATTCCAACCCTTAGACCATAAATTAATTAATAGAATGTTATTCCATATAAATTTTTGAACAAAGTGTAAAATGAATTAACCTATGTTTATTTGGTGGTGCACCAATGAAATAATAAAAAGAAGAACTATTTTTCATTGGTGGAAACAGAGATATAGAAATATGACTCATTCCCAAAAAACCAACCAATAATTCTCAAAATATTTCTGAGAGACCACTATAAACATTATCAGGTAACACAAAATTAAAAAGAGTAGAAAAATGTAATTAAATGTATTATACATGAAAAAAATTATATTTAAAATTATAATGAATAGGGGGCTTGAATGAATAATGAATTAGAGGATATATGTAAGGAAGAGATTTAAATTGGATAATTTAAAGGGATAAGCTAAATGATAAAAAACAATCATTATTATGTTTCAAAGTAACATAGTGAGAAACCATGTAATAGAGATATTTCAATTTAAAATACGATATTCATATTAAAGGAAGAATCATGATACAAGAAATTTATAGGGATTCTCTAATACTTAAACATTAACATATTTTTATATAATAAATATAACAAATAACAGAGTATCCACAACCTTCTCTTAATCATTTACCTTTTCCTCTGTTTTGATGTTCAAAATTTTCTCATTATCATGAATCTTCTAAATATTATCAAATTCATTTATATTTTTTTTCTTATATTTGGATACATTAATTTTGAGTAGAATATCAAATATTTTTTTTCTAAATTCCTGTCACCATTGAAAATATTGAAATCATCTAAATAATTCCTTTATTCTGATATTCACCATAAAAACCATCTATGTTTCTTCTTCTTCTTCACTCTTATAATTTCTAAAATCATCAATAGTGAATTCATATTCATTAACATATGAAATTTGAATCATGTAATCAAAATCACTATAAGCATCAATACCCTCATCTACATTATTACTTTCCCGATCATTATACATGGATAACGTTTTTCTCCCTTTTTTAGAGAAATTATTTCCCTTCCATTTAGAATAAAAAATATAATTTTAAGTCATTATTTTTTTATTATTTAAATTTATTCTTGGGATTTATAGTTCATCTTTATTGGATTAGTCTTACTTTAACCATAGACAGTTGTAGAAAAATGTCCAATTTTTTCACACTTCAAATATATGGTTGGAATATTGACATTGAACTTTAGATGAACTATTCTCATATTTCTTGAGATAAGGGACATAATTTTATAAAATGTTATATTCATATTTTAATATTAATCAAAATATCCATCTTCAAACATATAAAACTTCTTATTGTACATTTATTACTTGAATGGTTTAAAAGTGATTATTTTTTCAGCCAAAACCCTATACTTGACAACATTATTTTTTCTCATCTCATAATAAATTAGAATATTGTTTAATTTATCAACAGGATGTATTTCAATAGTTATGTCTTCTATTTGTGGGATTTTAACATCAATATTTTATGTTAAGATATAGAGTATATCTTTAACCATTGTTATATCATCCAAATTCTCACTAGAAACTTTAATTGTACTGATAATATTATTTATTATTGCACTGAATACACTAACAGTTTCATCATTATGAATACTATGTTCTTCATACATTATCTACTAAAACTATAAATTTTCACACGTAGCTTTTGTATTTTCATCATAGATTCTCTCAATATTATCCTATTTTCCTTTTTTAATTTTTATTTACTATACTTTTCATAAATTCACTCTCTACAATTAATGAAATGAAATTATTCCAATTGCGTTCATAATTTTAAAATTCTTTCATATTTAATCTTGTAAAATTACCATTCTTTGAAATAAGTATGAACCCATCAGTTACATCATCCAATACATAATATTAGATAGACAACAAATAATGATGGCACACCAATTGTTAATTTTTTTAGTTATGTTTTTTTATTTGTGGTCTGTATTTTATTCTATTGATTTTTGGGTTTTTTCATTGAAAAATATACATTTTTCGGAGACAAAGGGTGGTGTATGGTTGATGCAAGGTTTTTATAAACCATTTGAAAGCCCCCAAAATTCATGTGTCCCAGATAGTGGAACTGGTGTTCTCACATGGTCAGGTTCGTGGTTTTCAAAACCATGTGAACCAAACCATGTGTCCACCACCTATTGGTATAGATGTTTCTTCACATTTGGCACATTGTATTGCTTACCATGCATCTAAACCATGTTTCCTTCACAGTTTATAATTTTTTAAATTTATAACCTTAACCTCTCCCAAATTTGACAATCCCATCCCATAATTTCCTTCCCAATTCATTCTATAGGCCCAAGGATCACCTCCACTGATCCTCACTCTCTACTTGGCTCATTTTTTTGTGTTTTTGGTTTGGAGTTACCCAAGAAACATCAACTAAGGGTCTCCGATCCATTTTCTTTTATCTATTTGCTTCTCTTATTTGAGATTCCTTATCTCTAGTGGTTTTTTAATCCTATATTAGGTTCTAAATAATTTGGAATGGCTTTTGATGTTTTTTGGGTCTTCCTTCTTTTTTTGGGTCTACACTCATCATGGCTTATGGTTTCGAACTGAATGGATGTAATTTCATAGGGAAAGGATGGTCTTTCTATGTTGTGATATTATTTGATTAGTTAAATATTATTTTATTTAATTATATTTTTTCTAAATTATGTTTTGTATATAAATGGTTGACTTCAAAGTAGTTATTGTATGTAAATATTTTCTAATGGATTATACCCTATAGAAATGGTTGATATTGGTGTGTTTTGGAAGGTGATTCATCATGTTTTTGTGAAAGTGGAATTATATGGTTTTAAAACTAGGTTAAAGAATATGGGATTCCTTGGAACCTTGGTGGATATATAAGGGGAAGTACACTAGGAAGTACCCACACTACCTAGTCAGATTATGCCACATAACTAACTAAACTACCATATTTTTGGGTTTCTTTTATTGAGATGAATAATGGACCTTTTCATCCATGGTTTATCATTCTAATTCGAAGGATACTAGGTCCCCAAAAACACTATATACTTAATGATTGTCCATGATGTTTATACAATGTTTTTACCTATTGACATTTGTTTTTTCATCTATAATTTCAATGTTAAAGCATGTTTTAAAATTAGAAAAATTTATTTATTTTAAAACAACAATATTTATTTGTACTGTAATGGATATTCATGGAACACTTAGTGGTATCCTATTGGAAAAGTCATCACACACCCTACATACATACCATGGTTATATACATACGTTCTTTTTTCAGACTCGGGTAAATGTAAGGGTTCCCATAAAGGTGACAATGGGTAATATTATTAGAGGTATTTTTTTCAAGGTGTTGATGGTGGGGACATGGTTGGTTTTGGAACTCATTCCATGAAGAGACTTATGTTTCTCCCCCCTTCCTTATACATTTTTTTATGGATATAAATATCTACATTAACATATAATTTATGTATGCCCCTTGGTTTAGTATTTTAGGGATAATGGTTGTGATATTTTTTGTAAAAGTTTTATTGTTGTTATTTTCTACACATATGGGAAAATCATTCAAAAAAGTATTTTTTTATTCCCATGTGCTATTTTTTATCCTGTTGGGATCGGTAACAACCTTAGAGTCTTGCCCTCGGCTATGATGGGTGTCAGTTATGATGACATCCCATAACGTTTCATGAAAAAAGTGGTATCAGATCCTATATCTCATTTTCATGGGCCTTGATATTTAGGGAAGTCATGAACGATAAGATTTTGGTATTTCGGGGATTAATGTTCTGGTTCTGAGTGCGGTGTCTAGATGACACACCGCTTGATTGGACATGGTTTTCCATGGGATGGCATGGGTTTGGTTAGACTCATAATTATAGTGTACTACCCTTGTTGTATACTTTTAATGGGATCCAAAGTTGGTTTATTTGGTTTTAATAGTTGATTGAGGTTTTCTGGTTTTTTTATCTACATGAATGTCTTATCTCATTTATTTGATTCTCTATGGGTTTATTAAATAATGGTTACTTCCTTGTGTTTTTCTTTAATTTTGTAGTGTTGTGTCACCAGAGAGACATGTTTTATCTCTATGAGAGGAGGATGGATACAGTTATGTATCATAATATTATCATAGATTAATAGAGGAACTAGTTTGGGTGATCTGAGCCCGGGATCAGAGAGCGAATTTGAGTCCTTCTTTGGATAAAGGATCCAAACTGGGGACATAAATCGATTGGGCATAGTAATTACATAATAATAACCCATTTCCATATAGGGAAGTAGAAACCCCCAATAATTAGAGCATTGTGTTAAGAAAATTGGAAGGATCTCCATGTTCCCCATGACTCCTAATGCTTTTAAGTTAAGGTCAGATGCATTTTTGTTAGATGTCCCACGTCGGATGTGGTGGGATTTTTTTTCAATAATGGTAGTATGATATGATGGGATGGAAAGAAATCATTCCAATCTTCAATGATTAGTAATACCTTGAGTCTTTGGCCCTCACAAAGTCTCGGGAGTTGGTGGACCTCTAATAGGGAGAGCGTTCAATGATAAAATATTCCAATCTAATTGCGGAGATGGTACAATTTTTCTCCCAAGTTAGTTACCAATGAAAAGAAGAAAGGGTAGTAGTTTGCAATCGGTTTGTAGATAGAAATTCAATCTAATGACTTAATTTTTAGATTGAAGATGTATAATGAGGTAGATGATCAATTTTTTATTATGTAAATTGACTAAGAGGGTATGTTAGGCATGTCTGTGATTCTCCCAGCATTGGTCTATAAAGGTATTGGATTTTTTGAAAAGGAGAGGAAGCATGAGGATCAAGGGAGAATGCTTGGTAGGAGATCTAGATTCCAATTGTGACCATATTCCTTATAAGTAATAGGTGGTGGAACTATCATGTTCCGTCAATATGGTAATTTCATGCACATGAAGTCTATGTGATCGATTCCACCCAAGGCATACCACATTTGTGGATGCATGGGGCATATACAGAGTTTCTTTAAGAGCATACCTTTTTCTCATAGTGGTGTAGGATCTCTAGCATATAGGGTAAAAAGAGTTCTACCTGATGAAGATAAAGATATGTGGTCTCATTCTGGTGAACATGTTCAAAAGGCTATATCATCTTTTGGGTAGATCCAGCTTAATGTAGAGCCATAGGAATGTACATGACCAATGAAATATACAAATATTAATCACCTGCATGTTATAGACCATACACTAGTGGAATCTAATGTAGGCCCTAAAATAGTTATATTGGTTCTGGGAATAACATAAGAATGTGGTGTCTTGTGATATGTTAAAATTTATATTAATATTTACATACTCATAACCCTGAGTGCAAATCTTTCATAGATAATTTATAATTAATTTATTTAATAGAATAAGATACAAATACCTAGGCTTATGATATTTATTAAATTTGAATTTTCATCCTTTGAAAAGACACTTTTAGATTTCCTTCATTGTGATATGAGGATCCAAGGATATAATACCTATATTGGTGATCCTAATGGGATCCTTTTAGGTCTGGACTGTGTCAATCGATCTCTGTCTTCTAGCATGATGAATCGATTGTTTTTTTTGTTTGGATCGCACATCCATCAGTCTTAAAGTAATCTATCTTGTGATTCTTGTTCTTAAGAGGGAAATAAAATCAATATTGTATAGATAATTAGTTGTGTGCAACAATTCTCTATTTTGATTACACCAATCAATTCCCCCACCATATAGAATAGCCAAAAATATCTCTTTATATAGATTAGGTTTAGGTTAAAATTATTATATAATTTCAAAATATCACATAAATATTATTATAACCATTAATAAACCCCATGTCTATTATTAATAATAATATAATTATTATTTTATATCCCCCACCAACCTTCCCAATAAAAAATATTATTTAGCAAGATTGTTAATAAATATTTGTCACCGGATAAGGTCTTGGTCTCTTGAAACTCATATTTCAATTATTGAACTCCTAATTAAATATATAGTTTTAATATTTCATTCATAGATAAATATTTTTCATTAATGGAACATGAATTAAATTATCTTTCAGAATTGAGAAAAATATTTATTAAATTATTTAAATTCAAATAGAATTTAATCGAGATGATTGGTAACACATAGTATGTCACCCTCTAGGAATTTTGTTTTCTGGAATTAAAATGGTTTTCCTAATATAAAACAATAATATCTTGGAATGGGTCATGTAACCCAAGAAATATAACTTAATATCACATTGATGATGACTACATATGAACACTCACTATGAAATATAATCCCTTTATCGTAATATCTCATCAAACATATTGCACATATGTTTCACAAACCTATCTTTTTGATATATATTTCATTGACTTACATAAATAAACACATCCTTAAACCATGTTCATGTAATTTAAAGAATAATTCATTTTACAATAAAAGGGTTGAGATATCATATTCCTTAAATATGGAAGGGAAATATCCTTACTCATATATCTATTAGTGACATGTCAATCCTGACTCACCCAGCATTCCCTACCTCACCAAGAACATATGTTGTGAAGGGTTTTTTTCAAAAAATATATGTGCTTGGGTCATTGAATTCATTAATTATAATATTAAATTCTATGTACCATTTCACACACTCACAAATAGGAATATCTGAAGACACCCAAACATGTCTCTTTGGAGACATCCGATAAAATTATTGAGATACAAATGACACCAAAATAGGCAGAATTTCTACTGGAGGGTATATTATCATAATATATCATCTTAGGAATTAACATGTTTGAACTTTTTCATTGTAAGACTCACCATATTATGAGTACTCACTCCTAATATTAAATTTTATATGTGTTCAATCATATAATTTTATCGAACTACATAATGTTATTTATGAATATTTTTATAGTATATTAATGTTCTCATCATTGTGGGGAACTTTTATGACCTTATCAATGTTATGTATAGTATTATACCTTATTACATTAGATTCTAGTAGAAATATGTAATGTATTAAATAATATATTTCCCTAACATTGTATACAATGAATATAAATTTCATCAAATTACAAAATGTTGGTCCTAAACCCCTAACTCTGAACAAAAGTACCACTCAGACTAGAGCCATCATCCTATGAATTTCAGTCTACACGACCTCACAAGCTAATAATGTTTATAATGAGTCATGTATTTAGTCAATGTATTCATGATGAAGATTTCCATGGAAATAATGCTCACATACACCTAAGATTTTTGAGAAAAAATTCCTTGATAGATGACACATCCAAAGAATGTTCTTCATCTTATGGTATAACCCTAGTTCTTTTTCAACGACCATTACTCTGGTATTTTTAAAATAGAGCATGATAAGAAATTAACTTCTAGGTACAACATAAATTTATTGGATGAATATCTATATACATAATACTTCTTTAACATCAATAGAATCTAATATATACTCATACTCTGACGTAGAATGTATGCCCACAACCTTCTTTGAGCTCCTTAAGCCCACAACACCTCCATTCAAAGTGACTATGTTTCCCATTTGCGATATCAAACCATATTGATCAATTTGGAAATAATTATATGAATATCCTTTGATTAATAGTTCCCAATATCCTCTATAAACTTGGAACTTATCCTTAATACCCCTTAGAAAATTACAGATAGTCTTGACTTCCATGAAATGGAGGTCACCTTGGTAAAATTGATAACATCCTTCCAAAAATATTTCATAGGAAACATCTAGTCTTGTAAATAACATAGTATATGTGAATAATCTAATAAATGATTCATAAGGAATCCATTTCATTATATTTATTTTGTTATGTCTCTAATGAAAAATTTTCCTCAAATGATGAATTCCATGGGATGCTTCCAACAATCCCCTCATAGATTGTTCTATATTGAATACCTTTTGTATCATGTCACAGTTTTTACTTCGAATTAGTCTAAGAAACCTCTTAAATCTATCTCGATGGATCTTCATCTAAATAATTTATGCTGACACGCCCAAGTCCTTCACAAATAAGAATCTATTCCACCATCGATTAAGAGACTGTAAGACAGGAATTTCATTTCTAATGAGTAATATATTATCAATATGTACTATTAATAAAATGGATTCACTCCCTCTAAATTTTTTATAGACACAAAGATCACAATTGTTATTAATGAAACCATCTTATGTAATGGATTCATCAAAAATTATTTTCCATGACCTATATTCATCCTTCAATCCATAAATCTATTTTTTCATTTTCTATAACATATTGGTGTCCTTTGGAATCAATAACCCTTCAGGTTGTGTCATATAGAAATCTTCCTTAAGGTTCCCATCAGGGAAGGCTATTTTTACATCCATTTGATAAATATAATATTCTTGGTATCCTACAATGATAATAAAAATTATTATGTATTTTATAATTACAACTAATGAAAAGGATTGATCATAATAAATTCCTTTATGTCGGTTAAACCTGTTGGAAAACATTCATGAATTATCTGTAAGAACTTCAAATTCTATGTCAATTTTCTTCTTGAATACCCATTTTTAAACAATGACCATTATTTCCACTAGAGGATTTACCAATATTCATACTTGGTTTTGGTACATGAAATCGATTTCAAAATTCATGGCTACTTGCCCGTTGGAAACATTTGTTCCACTTACTCATTCCTCATATGGTAGATGACCATTATTATCAACTAATAACAATTCACAATTTTTAGTGAATATAAAAACATTATAATCTGGTTATCTAACCTCTTTATAACTCCTACAAAGTAATTGTTTCTTAGTTATAACTTATTATTCAACATGGATTTATGTAATTTTTTCCTATGCCAACTCTTGGGTACCTTGAGCCTCAACTTCATTGAAGTGTATATCTCTGCCACGATATAATTAATATATGTTCTCCCTCTCAAGTAATATGGAATTTATTTCAACTATTATCTTATTTATGGTTCATATAGTATATATTCTATTTTTCTTTTGGGTATCCTATAAACGTACTCTTTCGTCACTAAGTATTATTTTTGTTACATGAAGAGGGATTAAAAAAGTATTTATAATCCCACACAAATATGTATGAAAACATGGGATTATTTCCATTCCATAAATGGTATGGTATACCATCTTCCACTATAGTTATCACTTACTTTAGTATTTGTACTTCTATTTGTAATGCTTACACACAAAAGGATAATGGAAGACTCACATGACTCGTCATTGATCTCACCATGTCCAAAAAGGTTTGGTTCCTCCTTTCACATACACCATTCATCGGAGGTGTATAAAGAGGGGTGAGTATAGATAGGATCCCAAAATACAATAATTTATCAATGATTTTTTTATCTAGTTACTCTCAACGATGGACTAAGTAGAGTTTTGTAATCTTCTTAGCATTACTGTATTCATTAAATTTCTCAAAATAATCCAACTTAAACCTCATTAATTACAAATATATATCCACAAAAATCAACAGTTTGTGTTATAAAGTATGATTACTGACCCCTTACTCTAAAAATAAATAATACACACACATCTATATGAACTAATTCAAGAATTTCTTTTGGACATTTCAGTTTTTCCAATAAATGGGGATCTGAAAATATTTCCTTGTAAACATGCGTGACAAAGACCAATATGTTTTAGTTCAAAATAATCTTAATATTCATTTTGGTATAATATATTCATGTGAACATAATTTACATAACTAATATGGTGATTCCATATTTGGGGGTGGTATTATTAATATGAATTAGTTTTATTATCAATTATTATTACTTGGTTTGAGTATCCAACAACTAATGAATTTTATTTTAATAGACCTTTCAATTATATAATTTTTTTTTATAAAAGAAGAAACATTAATTTCCAAAAATGTAAATAAATTCAGCTATATCAAGTTTCTATGTAGATATAATATATTTTATAACCAAAGTCACATAATAAAATTCATTAAAACATAGATCATTCCTATTAGAAACATGAGGTTGCAGTTTTTGATAACAGCAACATCAATTTCAACTCCATTGGTTTCTCTTAGATCTACCTCCCTTTAGTCAATATTTTTATATCTATTCGGTTATTCTATTGTAATATATATTTGAGTATTAAAAGATGTATAAAAAACCAATTTGAAGAAATATTTAAATTTCAATGGATAAAAAATGCAATTAAAGAGTCCCCTTTCTTATTTAGTTAAGTGAAATTTCTCTTCCAGTGTACCTTATTCCCACATGAGAAATGGAAAACACCATATTCCCTTACTTTCCCCTTGATCTTTGACTTCATAGGATGGTGTGAAAAATCATTGGGAAAATATATCTTCATATTCCCTTTCTCTTTATTCACCATAAACATAGAAGGATTTTTGCACTTTTAATCCTTATCAAATTGGAAAAAGGGAGTGATAAGGTCTTGAAGTTGTTTTTCAATGTTGTTCATATTAAATATCATATCAACCAAGAAGAATCATTGAGGAAGTCATAATAGAATGAGATCAGTGCCTAGTTATTCAAGGAGATTGAACCCTGGAACCTCTAGGTACCCAAGGTAGCCAATGATATTGAATACATGAGTCCAAGAGGGGGCACCCTCTCCATTATTTATCTTAAATAGTTTCGTGGAAATTTCAAAGCATTCTATTCTAGCTCTTTCCTAATAAACACCCCAAAGAATCTCAGGCATGATATACTCATATATGTTTTCAGGTGACTTCATGAGTTCATGAGTCATATATGAAAACATCAATCAATGAAAATGTAATGCACCATTCATACGCTTTTGATAGACAAGGAAATATCCATTACTCACCTCTTTAGAAGGTGGATAGAAATTGAGGATCCTAGCATGTAAGATTTATATGCAGGGTGCAGCACGACCCAAAAGTGTTTCAACCAGTCCTTGAAGTTACAGTAAGTTACGATGTTTTTTGTCCAATATTGATCATTGGAATAGTGTGGACTAAAAGCATTCCATTTTATTCCTCAATTAAAATACTAGACTATTTTTACATTTTTAATTAAAAATAATGTGATAAATACTAAATTAATTGACTTTATTTAATCTTCCACAAATTTATCATGCCCCAATAGCCCTCACCAATGTTATTAAAATATCTAGTTTCTTGGAAATTATAGTGGAAAAGAAGATTATTATCCTTTTTATAACCCCAATGAGGGTTGGTAAAGATAGATGAAGGTATTTTGGTAGGCATGTCTTTTGCAACTACGGGCTTGAAGCTCCTTGATCTGTTGAGTGGACTCCCTTATCCTGAAATCCTGACTTTGATTTCCACAACAATTGCCTTCAAGTTACATCAGATCTGGGAAGGCCTATATGTATTGACAAAATATTGTTATATAATTCCATAAAATTCATAAAAACATTATTTAAATAGTAAGTGTCCCACCAGTGGTTGATCAATTCTTAATTCTATATTTCAATCCTGACAATGTTTTGGAATGCCATGTCTGAGTTAATGTTTAATTTTGGTATTTTAATTTTGTATGTGTAAATTTAATCATGTTTTATCCATTAATTGCCATTTTAATATTAAGTCAATGTTACTTAATTATTTTACTATATTTGATAAAACATTTATTCATAATTCATTTATTTAACTTCCATATTTTCACATTAATTCATATATTTATGTGATCTTGGCCTTGAATAAAAACCATAAATAATTACATAAAAAGAAATAATTAAATAATTAAATGACCCAATGATGAGATTTATCTAATTATTTCTTTATAGATAATATATTAAATATACTTTTAAACTAGGGGAAAACTCTTGTTGTAGTTCTTGGAATTAGTTAAATTATTCCACCTACCCACAAGTGTAACACCTAGGTTGGCATCATTATGAATCCGTCTTGAACGGCCTCCATGTGCCCTCAAAAAATCTAGTAATAAAAAATTTTATAACTCACACACAAGTGACGGGATCCACAACAATGGTTAAATAAGAATCACATAATTATCTTTGTACATGTAGATCCTACAAAATAAGAGAAGTAGGGATGACTCACATCCCATTATATTTAATTTTATAATAAATTATTGAATGAAAATAAAATAATTTAATTAAATTAATGTGAACACATACACTCATATTGGCCTAGAAAATGAACCATCATACATGAAACTTAATTGATAATGTAAATGGATAACATTCATTTCTTTATCTTTATTTTATTATTAAGATAAAAGTATTTTAATTAATTAATTAATTAATTAATTATATTTTATATAAATTAGCAACCAAATACTTTCGTTGATGACCATTATGAATTAATTAATGGATAATAATTGGTGAAACCGATAGTTGTAGATTTATTACAATAAGTCCCACAAAACCATTTTTATTATTATGCTCACAAAGACACTATAAAGGGAAGAGTGGGAACCCTCAAAATGAAAATTATATAGTGTAAAGGTCAAAGATTCAAAATCCAAAAAATGAAAATCATATTTGATGGAAAAAAATTCAAAATATGGAGAAATTATTACCACAATGTCATATCAACGGGAAACCCCATAGATCAATCGAGCTACCCAAGAAACCCTAAATTGAGGTACGACAAGTCAATTAAACTATGACAACCACATCGTCTCATTCATAAACACATCACCATCATTATCATGTCATTGAAAAAACCCATAATTCATCATCACCTTTAGTTGAGATGAACCAACCACTCATATGACCCCCAAAACCTTTGTCGAACAAAGAAAGAAGTCATAACCGACAACAAAAAGGTCCTAAAGGGGGAGAATCCAAGAAAGAGGGGCCTCCTGAAAACCATATTCTACCTAACACCACTTCCCAAAACCCATTAGATACCAAAAAACCAGACCACCGTAGAAATGAGTGATGAACCAGGATGTTAGAGAAAAGTTCACAGATGAAGGCCTTAATAATGTCCACGCATTCACAGATCTTCATCCCTCACTCCAATGTCCCATGAGAAGTCAAACATATAAACCAAAAGGAAACTGAAGAATGTCATCGGAAATGAATCAACACAAAGAGCACTGAAATCGCATGTAATGAATAATAAAGTACCAAAGAAGAAAAAGAAAATAGATTGCTTCCAATACCCCTCCTACACCATCCCAAGATGCCACGAAACCCACATCAATTCTGACCAAAATGGGGGTGATAGGGATGGATTGGAAAGCAAGGGAAGTATAGAGGAAGGGAACCACAAGCCACCACTGGCGCAGACCCAAACCTCCTGAAGCACCAGTACCCACACCCAGATATATAGGTCCAAAGTGTAGGGGTAGATAGAAAGAGGGGTGGTTTGAGGTTAATGGTACCCACATCACCAAGAGATATCATTCAAGAAGGGGGGAAAGATGAAATTAAGACCAGAAAGAGAAAATGAATCCATGAAAATTAACAAGGAACCATTACAAAAAAATGAGAGATAGAGATAAGAAAGAAGAGACGAATCCAAGGAATGTAAGGAAAGATAAACCCAAGAGTAAGTGGAAAAATATGGAGTAGCTAGAGCCCTGAGAAAAATTAGCGCATCTAGAGAAACATAAGGGGGCAGGGGTAGAAGGCAGAGTTCCAACAACATCAGGAGCACCAGGTGACTGCAGATCCATTATAATCTCATTATATTAAATCCATTATTAAAATAAATTAATTAGTCATTTGGAATTAATTTAAACTCTTATTAAATTCAAAAACACATAAAGTATCAATCAATGAAATAAGGATTTAGTGATGCAATTTTTCAATTTAAGGTAATTTAATAATTCTAGTAATTGAGAGATTGCATGGCATATACTATACAACAAAGGTTTGTGTGCCTATCTTTCCCTATATCTAGGTCACACTCTTGAGGCTTCAGTTGGTTGAATCAATCGGACTACAGAACATAAACATGGTAGCTACACACTGATTATATGCTTATCGTGTGCCTGATATACTCTCCTAGATATTTGACATGTATCTTGATAGATTACATGGTTTGTATAGAACAACTACACACTGTGTTATCTTAATGTTTCATTCCTATGAAAAAATCATAAATACATGGTGTTTTATTGGGTGAGAGACTACACAATGTGTGCACTCCTGTTATATTCAATCTATCTGTAATGTTGCATTTGTAGATAACTTGGTGTTTACTCAGATGTGGGAATTAATTAACTATAGGACATTTACACCACATACACATTATTTATATAATAAATTATATCCTTTTTTAGTCTCATGTGGTTTTACCATATATAATGACTGCATAGATTACACGATTTACATCTTTAACCCATGTGGACCACATGACATGTACTCTGATACACATCATGTAATGTGACAACTGTGTGCTTGGATGGGTAGAAAATACATACCGTAAAGCACATATAATTAATTTTGTGACATGTCATGTATCTTGAAACATTACCAGTTGTAACATACTAGGTTATAAGGTTTTTACATTCGAGTACATATCGTGTGACCCTTTTTTACTAGGAAAAAATAGTCAATTCCAAATGAAATATCCATAAATTATTCATCTGTTCTTATACCTTTAATAAAATGACAAAATAAATGATCATGATTAATCTTAAAATATGATTTTAATTTAAATTTTATTAAATAATAAAAAATAAGAAATTCAAACTCAGCCATGCTTTCATGTGGATCAATATTCTATTAAATAATTTTAAATCCAAACATCACTACTATGATATAATTTTTTGGTTCTCAGAACACCAAAATCACATGGTGGTGGGTGATATCTTAATATTTATTTTAATAATTATATACCTATAACCTCAAGAGAGGAGCTTTCACGTCCAATTTATAATTACTTTTTTTAATATCGAAATAAATGCACACATGGGAACATTATTATTCTTCGATGTGAATGTTGATCCTCCAAAATAAAACTTTCAGAATTCATGCATTGTTCAATGAGGATCCAAGGATATATTCCCTCTAGTGGTGAACCACACCTACTCCTTTAATCTCTATGCATTTCCAATTGATCTACGGATGCTAGCCTATAGAATTTAATATCTTGAGTTTTTTTATCTCACTTCCTTTAGTCTTGAAGGAATATCACTTCGATTTATCATTCTTGAGAGATATTGAAAATGAGGATTCAATAGAGATTTTATTTGTGTGAAAAATCTCTATTTCAATTTCACCAATTGATTTTCCCACTTTACACAGTAGATATAACAATCTATTTATAGAGATAGGTTTTAGGTTAAAAAATATTTAATTTCATGTCAGCCCTAAAATAATATTATACCATTTAATAAACCCTATATCTCATATTAATATTATTATAATTTATATTTTACAGTGTTCTTAAACTTTTTAAATGATAAACATTATTTAACAAGATTTTTATTTAATATTTTTCCCTAAAAATGATATAGGATTGTTTGATAACCTACTGGATATATTAAACACCAAAATAAATATTTAATTTAAAATTTCCATTCATTAAAAAGTACTTTTGATGGATAAAAAATGATTAAAATTATCTGTTGGTCATGAGACTAACCTTTATTAAATTAATTAAATTCAAAGAGAATTTTATCGAGATCATATCTAACACTTAGTGTGTGATCCTATGGGATTATTTCTACTTATACTTTTGTGGGCTTTCTTGATGCCCCATATTACTATATAATAATGGGTCATGGAACCCAAGATATAGAACTAAATGTCACAATGATGGAACCCATATATGAATCCTCACTATATAAAATAATCCCTTTTTTAAAATATCTCATCAAGAAGGTTGAACATCTATTTCTCCAACCCATTTTCTCGATATGTTGTTATTTGACTATATGAAATACACACATCATTACACCATGACCATAGAATTTTTGGTGAAGGATCTATCCAAATCAAAGGTCTAATATATCATCTTCTATAAATATGAAAGGGATGAATCCTTCCTTGACATATCCATTGATAACATGTCAATCATGACCCACCCAACGTACGCTACCTCACTATAAACATATTTCATCAGGTTTTTCATCATAAAATTTATGTGCATGAGTCATTACATGTATTAATGATAATATTAATGTATAAGGACCATTATACACACTCGTAGATAGGAAAATTCATTGAATCCAAAACTTGTGAAATTCTTACGGGTGTTGTTTCTTAAAATCATTTATTTTGGTGATTAAAAAGTGTGAACTTCATGAGAATAACCCTCATCATCATATGAGTACTCACAATTGATAGTCTATTTACTATGTTTCCAATCATGGTATATTATCCTGCTATAGAATAATATTTAATAATATCATCATAACACCTCATGGTTCTCATTATAGCCAGGAAATTTTGTGTCATTATCAATGTGAGGTATACTAGAGGAAATTATTACATTGCAATCAAACATAAAAAATAAACAATATGTAATTATTTGTTTTATTAACATTTAATAAATTGAATATACATGTAATAAAAGTAAAAACAGTTGGTCTTATGGCACAAACTATAACATATTTATGGTACCATTCTTGTTACAACATCCATAGTAACTAATTTTTTCAATAGTGGTTATTATCATACATTAATATATACCTACCTTATTGAATTAATGAAAATTTATTACTATTATTATGTTATATGATATGAAACTTTTTGCACCTCTTGGTAGAAGGGATGATTGTGGTTTTCAATGAAAATTTTTTGTAATATCCTTATAATAGGTTAAGTTGGACATGGATCTCACAATCCTAGAGATAGAACAATTTGATGTGGTCCTAGGGATGGATTATTTGAAAACAATTATGGGAAACCATACTGATATCATCATAAAGTGAATTTTATAGCCTTGATGGGAGAAATCATGATCTTCCAGTAGAATGGGATTCATGGTCATGATGACCTAGACCTCCACTTTGGGAGATGTGAAATCATTCATTCCTATTATTTTCCCAATTTATATAGGATTATGGGGATGTCTTGGAGTTTATGCTACCTACCTTTATGATTGGGTTTCTTGAGGTACTCCCTAAGTATATTTCATGCCAACTTATTAACCCAGATGTAATGTTCACCATAAATTTAGTACCAGTGACACAACTAGTATCTCATCCCTCATTTTTCTATAGATCCCACTTAGTTTAGGGGGTTAAAGATAAAGATGGATGATTTGGAATACAAAGGTTTTATTTTCCTTATTGTCTCTCCTTAGACCTATCTAGTGCATTTTGATAAGATATATGGTGGATCTCTTTAAATCTATATCAAATACCAAAAATTTGATCGGGTCACCAAACAAAAAAACATCTTTCCATAAAATAATGCTTTATTTGAAAAAAAATATAAGAATCAAGGTGGTTATCAATGAACAACCACATTTTATACTATATCTTGATCAAGGTGAGGGAATAATATATTCTCAAAACTTTTTATTAAATAGGCTTATAACATTTGGAGTACTTTCTAATTACCTTTTGATTAACTAATGATTGAATAATATTTACAGTTCTGATGAAATTATTGTTCCATAGATACCTCAAATCCTTTGTTGTTATGTGTTTGGATGAAATCATGATTTTTTTGAGAATATAAGAGGAACAAGGCCATGATATGAGGTGTCTTTTGAAGACATTGGGGGACAACAATATTTATGGAAAACAATCAAAATATATTTTCTAGATTAAGAAGATATGTTTATTAGATATGTGACCAATGTATATGGGATTTTAGTTTACCAAAAGATGGTCAAGGTTGTCATTCCGTTGGAGGATCTGAGAAGTTTCATCCAGATCATAAGATATCATGACCGATAATAGTATTAAAAGTATTTCAATAGTGACTTCTATGGGTTTTTTTCTCCCATGAAAGAACTCACTCAAAAAAGTATTTTTTTTTTGAATCTAGATTACCAATAATATATCAAAGAGATTAGCAGTGGTAGATCAACACAGTTATCTTGATCTTACCTGTTGTTAGATATGATTAACTAGTCTGTTTCTATTCTTTAGGTATAGGTTTCAGTCGCATGCTTATATAGGGTTACTATGTGGTAGTTTATGGATCTCTCCAACTACGAAAACATGAAAGGAATCAATAAACCCAAGTCCTTGAATTTGCTGTAGTGATGCATTCCATAAAATAAAATCCTTTTTTATTCAATTAAAAAAGTTTATAGTCTATATGGACCAAAAAATATTGAGATATATCTTCTCCAATAAGTATTTGTAGCAATGTAAATACTGATGGATTGGATACCACTGGGGGTTCAACATTGATATTTTCTACACACTAGGTATAATAAATTTTTCAACCGAATCTTTGAGTGGGATGTTTACAAATCAGACTCTGATGGAGTCCAAAGATGAGTGGGAACTGAGGGATATTTTTTTCATGGTTGCACCTAGAAAAAATCCACAAAGTGGAGGCATGATATTGGATAGCATGTAGTTAACACCCTCTCATATAGAACTAATATGTGATGAAAAGTCAATAGATGAGTTTTTTCAATGAACTACCCCAGTTTTAAATGGTGGTGTGGTGCCTAAGGAATTATCATTGAATCCTAAAGGAGTTCTATACTTGAAGGGTGATTCTGTTGTGTCGTTGTCTCTAGGAATGTTTGTGATACATGAATGTATTTAGTATAAATATATCATTCCTCTTGGTTTCACCATGATTTTTTATGATGAACATCACTAGTTTTGGCATCTAGGTATGAGAATTAATATAAATGTCTTTTTACCACAACATTACATATGTCAGTAGGTTAAAGAAGAGAACCGGAGACCCTTAGTATTTTTATGAACTCTTCATATTACACCCTAGAAGTGGGACATAGTGGTCATGGATTTCATTATATATTTTACCTATACAACCTAGGGAAGTAATTAGATTCGGGTGGTAATTGATTTTCAAGGATAAATCCACCATCTTAAACCCAATCAAGGATACCAATAATGTGGATGTTTTGGGCCAACATTATAAAAATGAGATAGTGAGACTGCATGGTGTTTTGTTGGCGATTATTTTTTATCAAGACCCCCATTTTATGTCCAAAATATGGGATGGAATTTAGAACGATGTGGGGTAATATATTAGGCTCAGAACAACATACCGTCATCAAAAGGATGTCTAGATGGAGTATACAAACCAGATTATTGAAGATATGATTCACGCCACTATGTTAAAATTTTATGTCACATAAGACATTCATATTTGTTTTGTATAATTTTCTTATAATAACAATTGAAAACCCTTGATCCATATTTATACTTGGAAATAATTATATTGTTATCCATGTTGATCACCTCTATTTTTAATGGATGTGGGTGAGACTTAGTCGGACCAAGAATCATGTAGGAGAAGACGAAACAATTTACAATAATCTAGAAATGCATAGAATCATCTCAGACCCATTTCAAGACATATTCTGATTTTCAATGACAATATCTAGAATTATTATTAGGTGATCAGATGAATCTAATGGTTACACCTAACTTGGGTCATCGCAATCTCAAATGGAAAGGGAAACATACACTGATTTATATTAGATCTTTCAAGATTGGTGAGGGGATTTTTAATTCCAAATACTATTTAGAGTTTCTTATTTAGGTAATGTTGATTGATATAATTTTCCATGTCTCTTAGTTAAAAATATATAATATGGTCCCTTATCATGATTTGAGTTCAGAACAACTTGATTTGGAACCTGATTAATTATTGATCGAGTATTCAGTACAGATTGTGGATTCCCAGGTGAAAGTGTTTTGAAAGAAAACTATTTATTTATTTTGGGTATTATACATGTATGGGAATGATGATCATAATGCATGGGAACAAAATTATGGAGTAGAGTAGTAGTTCCCTAACATATTCCTTAATTAGATTATGGGTTTAATTTATTTGGGAGGAAAGTGTCAAGGTAGGGAGAATTGTCACCCTCATGATGACTATAACAGTTATGTTTTATATTTTTGTTCCATATTTATTAAAAGGATTTTCAAGGCCTTTTATAGATAAATAATAATTTTTTAGATGAAAATGGGTGGGGTATGGTTGGATCATGATTAGTAGAATTTGTTCACTATCCTCAAACAATATGTGTTGCCCAGATAATTGCATTAGTGTTCCTACATGGATAGGAACATGGTTTTCGAAAACATGAGACCCAAACCACATAGTATCCACGTATTGGGATCGAATCATGAAAAAAATTGACACATGGTCTAGCATAACGTGTGGTGAAACCATGTTGCCTTCCCATTTTTATGTATATTAAAATTCCAATTTTATACCTCCCCAATTTTAACCATTTAACCCATCATTTTCTCCCCCATTAGACTAATACGTCCCTATAAATTCCTCGCCACATCTCCACTCTCCAGTTGACATAATTTTCAGGTGGTATTATCATGGATTCTCCAATTAAACGCTGTGTAAGTGTCTACTCATCATTTTACCTAGTATCTCCAATCTTTTTATGTGAGTCTACTTCTCTTCGATGGTTGTGGTGACCTATATTGGGTTGAATATACATCATTTGGTTTGAGTTTTAATTTTTTTCATTTTTTTAAATCTCTTGGGTCTCCACTCATCTTGTCGTACGGTTTCCAACTAATTAGAGTTGATTCTAAAGGTAAATTTAGGTGTTTCATTATTTTTCTATTATTTCATGAATTTAGTATTCTTTCTATTCATTTTATTTTTTAAAAAAAATATTCTTGTATATAAAGGTGTGATTCTGAAGTTTTTTGTGTTTGTAATGATTTTGGAATGGCTTATCCCCTATGGAATTTGTTGGCAGTGGTGTCTTTAGGAAGGTTATGGATTTTTTTGTGATGAAAATGTAATGTTTTAGTTTTATAATTATGGTAAAGAACATGGGAGTCCTGGTTACCTAGGTGGGTAGACAGAGACATATATTCTAGGCTTTAACCACCATATATGGGAGGATAAAATTGCAATAATAACTAAACAATGATGGTGTTGCTTTTTTGTACTGGGGAAGAGAATGGTCATTCATGTCCACATATGATCAATAACAGTATGAGGATCCAAGTTCCCCAAAACACCTTGCTAGATAGGGATTCTCCATGGTACGTTTACTGTGTTGTTAACATTATTAATTTAGTCATGCATCAAATATCTTTCATTCAAATTTAAATAGTTATTTAAAACTAAAATAATTTATTTTTTTCAAAACAAGCATGTTTATTTTTCTTATAATCGATATTCTTGGAACAAATGGAAAGATCCTACTAGGAACGTAAAATCACACCCTAAATATATCTAATTTGATTATTAAGACCAAAATTTATATAACTCCTGTATAGTGAAGGCTTTCTATGGTGGTAGAGGGAGGTACTATTATTAGTTCCATTTTCATTTTGTTGATGTCGATAGAGGTGAAATTGTGGGTATTGGACATCATTCCATGAGGAGTCTTATGTTCTAATTTTGGTACACATCCAATATATAAATTTAATTTTTTTTTATAAATTTAAACATTATCTTGAAAAGTGTTCACACTCTTACATTAGGTTTTTTATAGATTATGGTAGTGATGTTTCATATAAAAGATTTCTTGTTTTTTTTTTCTACTCAAATGGTAAAATAATTTCAAACGAATTTCATTGATGCCCAAAACTAGTAGCCAACCCTTGGGGATTAATAATTACCTTTAAGAAATTTCATTGGCCAGGAAATGTGTTGGTTAGGATGGTATCCAAAAAGAATTCATGGAAAATTGTTTCAGAGCCCAGTTTCCTTTTTCATTGGTCTTTCTATTTTGGAGGTCTATATTGGAAGGTGATATGAATTTCAGGGATTGGGGTTCTAGTAAATTGTGGGTTTCGTTGAAAACACACCTTGTGAAAGGCCTTAGGTTACCATGGGATATCATAGATTTAGTTTCAATCCTAATTATAGAGTAACACACATGTTGTAGACTGGGCATGGGAATTGAAAGACGGTGAAGTATTTTAAATTGTTGATTGATTTTTTGTGTTTTTATGATATATATGAGTATTTTATCACATTTATTTAATTATATATGGTTTTATATATTGATGGTTCTGTCCTTGTATTTTTTGACTTCTGTAGTATCAGGCCTCCCCAGATACCTCATGTACAACTATGCGAAGAGGCTGAAGAGAGTTCTCTATCATTTGTAGATGAATGATTAGTATAATAAGTGGTTCAAGATGTATGTACCCTGGAATAGGTATTGGGATTTGGTCCTTCTTATGATAAGTTATTCAAATTAGGATAGTAATATTATCAAGTTTAGATGTTATTTAAGGATAATCCCACTTCCCTCTAATGAATAAAATATTCCCGAAAAGAAAAATATTGGGTGCTGAATATTGAGAGGATATTCAAGGTCATCAGGACTCCTAATGTTGTCAAGTAAATCTTTATTGATTTCATGTTGGATGGTCCTAGTCACATGTGATGGGAGTAAGTTGTTAAGATAGAGAGACATGATTTGATGGGATAGAGGTTCTTCAAGTTAATCATTAATGATAAATAATTCCCTATGGATTTATTCCTCCCCATGTATCATGATTTCCTAGACCTCCATCAAGGAGTACATCTGGTGATGGAGTATGTTAATCATATTATGGAGATGGCCCACTTTTCTGCTGAGATGGTTACTAATGAGTAGATTAATTCTAAATTTTTTTAAATAGGGTTGTGGAAGGAAATTTGATATCATGTATTCTCGTTTTCCTTTAAGAAATATACTAAGGTTGTTAATAAATATTTTATGGTGGAGATTATCTAGGTGGGTATATCAATATTGTGTGGGAAACATCCAACACTGGTCCAAAGTAGGAGTAGATTTTCAAAACCCAATTGGAAGCATCAAGAGTGGGGGAATTTGGATAGTACTAGATCTTTGTACCCACCCTAACTACCATCTTCAGCTACTACAGATGGTGGAACAATCATACTCTATATTTATGGGATGCTTTGGTACATGTGATCTATTATATCAGTTCCACCCGGGGTGTGCCACCTTTTTTGACGCATGGTTCATTTGTAAATGTTATAGAAGAGTGTACCTCCGACTCTAAGGGGTGAAAGATATATAGATTATAGGGGAACAATATTTTAGTCTGATGAACCTAGAGAAATGGGGTTTAATTATGGGGTACATTGTGGTGTGGAAAGAACATATACAATGTAGGTTAATATTAAGGAATTTTCACAGGTCAGTAGTTGACCATTGGAATTGATAAAGATTAATAACATATATTCTGTAGTCCAATAACTGGTGTAACATGATGAAGGCACTAAAATAGTTCGAGGAACCATTCTTATTTCATCTTCTTTATGAATTTTTTTTAATATATATTTTTATTGTTCCTCCATTTATACACTCCATGTGGTTTTGTTAAAACATCTGATCAATCTTATTCAGTATGCTATGGAACTGGTAATTCATCATAGAAGAAGGAATGAGTGGGGATTCTGGTCCCCAACTTTTTAAATCTCCATATCATAAGTTGAGTTGAACTGTGACTTCTTTTTCCTAGAGATTTAATGATGGATTGGATGACACTCTACAAGGACCACATTAACTTCTATTGCTAGTGGGTGACTTTTACAGCCCCTTATAGGAGCAGTAGAGTTTTTCTTGGAGAATGGGATACATAGTAAAGATGATATGGATCCCACTTCTATAGTTAGTCCAAATTTCATTCTATATATCATTCATATTCATATGGGATTATGGTGAAGTCTTAGAGAGTATGTTTCCTCATGTAGTGGGTGAGTTTTCAACGGTATTCCTAGATATGTTTTTAGATATACCTCTAAAAGAAGTGGTGGAGTTCACATTTTATTTCATACCGGGAAAAATATTGATAAGAATTATATTATATAGTATGAACCACTTCATGTTGTGAGAGAAAATAAAATAGTTTGATGATTTGGAATCTATAATGTTCATTCATCTTAGTGTCTCTACTTTGTCTGCTTGAGTATTTATATGAATGATGATGAATCTCCTCAACTTTATGTTAACTATTGGATGCTAAATCATGTCACCATAAAAGTAAATAACCATTTTCCTTCATTGATGATTTCAATAAACAACTAAAATTACCAAGGTGGTTCTCAAATATTGAACATAATTCAGGGTATCACTAGGTTTGGGTGAGAGAAGAAGATATTCCCCTAATTTCATTCCAAATAAGATATGAACATTTTGATTCAATGGTAATACCTTTTGGATTGATGAATGATCACACGGTATTTATAGTTGTGAGTATCTAGGTGTTACAATGATATCTTGACTCCTTTTTAATTATTCTTATGGATGAAGTTTTGATTTACTCAAGATTAGATGTGGGTCATGGGTATCATATGATGATTATTCTAGGGATTCTATTAGACAAATTTCCTTATGCTAAATTTTCAAAATGAATTTTCTCAGTTTAAGAAGTTATGTTTCATGGATATATGGTCTCAAAATATGGGGTATCAGTTGAACTGGAGATGGTCATAATAATGATTTCATTAGAGGTGTTGAGGATTGTTTTCAAGATCACAAGATTTATTAACCTGGTAGGGTATTTCATGTAGTTCATTAGGGATTTTTCTCAACTTTATTTTCATATGAAAACCCCTCTTGGAAATGTGTGAAGTTATTATTGGTTTATAATTTCAATTTTCATTTGAGGATATTTTGAAATGGTCAACCACCACCTCTATATTGATATTTCCTGAGGTTGGACATAAAAACATGTTCTAATGCAAATATTTTGGTACAAATCCGTGTCACGTGATTATGTAGGGTGACTATGTGGTAGAGTATGCCTCTCAAAAAGTCTGTCAACTTGAAAATAATTTCATAAATAGTAACCTTGAACTTGTGGTAGTGATGCATTCCCTTAAATCATAGCTTTAATTTCTTATTTGGGAGATGTTTATGGTCTTCTCAGACCACAAAATCATGAGTTGTATCTTCAACTAGAAGGATTTCAATATAAGGAAATGATGATGGTGTGAGTACCTTTATGGGTCCATCATATATATTGTCAATACCATTGGTAAGGAAAATGTGGTCACTAGAACCTTAATCAGGATTTTCCCAACCTAGATTACAAAGGCGCCTATTGATGACTGGAAAATGATAGGGATTTTCACTCAGATGAACATGGAGGGAATGAAAACAAGCAGAGCCATGTTTTTTGGATATTTTTTAGTTGAAACCCTATCATTCGGATCTAATCCAAGATGATAAGTCAATATATGAGTTATGTTAGTGATATACCCAGTTTTCAAAGGTTAATGTGGGGGAAAGTGAATGGTGATTGACTCTCTAGATAGTTCAATACTTTAAGGACCATTATACTATGTAATATTCTCTAAAAATGGTTATGATGTAATATTTACATCAGTTTCAATGGGCCATTAATCCTGGTTCCACAAAGATGTTTTATAAAGTATATTTCCAATTTTGGGGGGAAATTATGATACATGATATAGAAAACTACTAAACTCAATGTTACACCTGTAAATGGGTTAGGGAATAACACTATATACATTCTGAATTTCTACAGACCCTTATTATACATACCTAGAAGTGGGGCCAGGTTTCTAAGGATTTCATTATAAGGTTACACTATTCTCTTCTGGGAAGGAATATTATTTTTTTTATCAATTATTTGTCCATCGTCCCATTTTATACTAATTAATGACACAACTAATGTGTTATAGTATTGGTAGATTTTTGGTCTAGGAGATCATGAGGATGCATGTTGTTCAATATACTATCTTTTCTGAAAGATATCCTTGTTTTTTATATCGCTTATAGTAAGGATTAAAATGTAAATGGGGTCATAAAATAGGATTATTATGGAATTACATCCTAAAACATATGTCTAGATATAGTAGATGAACCAGATTCTAGAAGAACTGCTTCACACCTGCATGTTGACTTTGGGGGATCATAGGTAAATCTTCTCGGGTAAGTAAAATTTACTTATAATAATAGGTACCAATCCTCAATCAGGATTTAGAATTTATATGTGTTTTATGGTTATCCATGTCAGTCTCCATTATTGTTGATGAAGGTGTGGGAGACTTCCTTAGTGTAGATGATCATCATGTGGAAGATAACTCTAAGGTTCAGATAAGAAGGCAGTGCTTCTTGTTAGATATATCTTTTATAAGTCCAATGTTGATAATATTTTTGGAGGTTTAGAATTATTAATAGGTGACATGGTATTTTTAAATGTGACACCTTTCTTGGTTCATCACCATCTTAGGAAGAAAGGGAAGCTTATACCGAGGTATGCTGAACCTTCAGAGATCTCCATGTAGATCATTAAGGATACATAAATCATGGGACTGTTTCTTTAATTAATGTTTTTTCACATAGTTTTCTACAAATATCAGTTGAAAAAGTATAATCTGTACACTTCTCATGTGTTGAACTGGTTTGATATTGACTTTAAATATGATCTTCCAATGACTGAGAAAACAATTTAGATTGTGGATTTCTAGGTGAAAGTGACATGAGGAAAATATACTTAATTAGTTCAGGTCATATGGTGTTACTGGAATTATGAGCATGATATACAGGAGAGAATGTCTTGGGTATATGAACAATACCCTCACTTGTTTTCTAATTAGGTTATGCATTGATTTTTTAAGGGTGGGAAGTGTCATGGTGGAGTGAATTTGCATACCCACGGTGACATTTTAGGCATCATTTCTTATTTTTTTGTTCTTATTTTATTCCATGAATTTTCTTAGTGGTTTTCCTTGAAAATGGATATTTTGGGGAGATAGATGGTGGTGCATTTTTTGGAACACTATTAGTAGAAATCATGCACCAACACCATATAATTTATTATTCTTTTATAGGGGTGTTGGCATACGTGCACTATTAGGTGTACGGTTTATGAAATCAATCGAACCAAACTATATGGTCACCACCAATTGGTACATAAGTTCTCACATTATTTGTACATGATCTAAAATACATTGTGGAAAAAACATGTGTCCAACCTTGTTTGTAAATATTTTAAAATTATAAATGTAGCCCTATATTTAACTCTCATTTCCCATCATTCCCCCCCCCCACCATTCAACGCAAACATACCTAAGCATGACTCCCCTCTTCTATTCTCTCTATTGGCCTCAATTCATAGCTAGTTTTAGCTTGTATTATCCTAAGAAACATCATATCATTGTCTCTACTTCATTTTCATTGGTCTCTCCCCTCTAATTAAATGATAATTCTTTTCTCCAACAGTTGTGGTGACCTAGATTTTGTTGAATATAAATCCTTAGGTTTGGGTTTGGATTTTTTTTGTAGTATCATGCATCCATAGATCTTCCAGTAATCTTGGATTATGGTTTCTAATAGGTTGGTGTTGATTTCAAAGGTAATGGTATGTGGTTTCACATTGTGCTATTATTTGATGAATTTAATGTTCATTAATTTAATTCAATTTAGTTTATAAATTTTAGTATGTATATAAATGGTGGATTTAAAAAAATTTAGTGTTTATACAACATTTAGATTAGTTTATCCCCTCTGGCATTGATTGATAGTGGGGTTTTTAGGTAGGTGATGGTTCATTTTTTGATGAAATTGGAATTGTGTGGTTTGATAAAAGGGGTAAATAACATGGGAGTACTAGGTTCATGCGTGGAAAGAATAGGACAAGTTATATATGGATGAACCACCCTACCTTGTATTATTATGTTACAATAATGAAAAAAATATTATGGAGCGGATTTATGGACCCATGTATGAGACCTTAACATTGTGTCTATATTTGATCCCAGTGAGTATGATGATCCTAGTCTCCACTAACTCTGTCTACTTAAGGATTTTAAATGGTGCTTATATTATTTTTTTACCTATTTCTATTTATTATTTACCACTAAATATATGTTTTCATTAGGAAAAACACTTTTAAGGAAAATTGAAAAACCAGTCAACTGCACAGTTGGATAGTCCATCAACATGATATGAAATAGATGAATCTATGAGTTGTAATTTTAGACTTTTAGAGACCTTCTATCTATGGAGAATCCATTGAATGGTGGTAGGCTTCCCATTTAGATCATATTTTTGGATGTTTTAAAAATGTTATGCAATCTTTCCCTAGGTTTGTATAAGTCCTTCCAAAGTAATATTCCTCCTGTTGAATCCACATGACAGTATTCCAAGATGTTTTTGGGTCTATGTACCTTTCTCCTTGGCAAGGTTTGCCTGAATACAACTCCCAACCAGCCTGGAAAACTCCTCATGAATATTGATGACCTCTAAACCATTATCAGAGAGTTTTTCATTGTAAATGATAATGCTTTCCCACTCATCACAATCTATCAATTATTTTCTGATCTAGTGTATATCTTATTCAGTAGTCTCCTTTTTAGCATTTTCATGGAAGATTAAAGATGATTCCTATATTGATGTTGTAAGATCCATGATATAGTTTTCCTCAACTTGTTTGGAAACCATTCGTGTAAATTTCCCTTTTCTTTGGGATCTAGTAATGGGAGGGCGTGGCAAGAAAGAGCAATATTTTGTTCTTGAGGATATTTTTTTTCCCTCCACAGGCTTTGATAGTGCTTAAGAAACCCATCTGAATCAATGATGGTGTTCTTACACTTCCTTGAAGAGAATCTGAGATAGTCCTCAACAATGTCCACTTCCTTGGACTTAATACTCTAGTCCAAATTAGAATCCATATCCTCTTGATAATCTTCCACTCTTAAAGGGAGGTTACTTCTATGAGCACCCTACACTTCATCCCCTTCTTCAAACGCATTAGTCTCTTAATCTCCCAGCATTGTGAATCAATTATGAGAATGGACAAACCTTCTGTTAGACATCACCATATGAACATAGGATGGTCTTTCCTATAAGATCTTCTTAAGAAAATCTAAACCTCTAAGCTACACCAAACTAAAACACATATATTGTGGTTTCTTATAAGTATCTTACCAACCCAATCTCTGAGGATGTCCTCCAGAATTAGTGGAAGTATAAGCATCCATGATCGCAAAAACATTAATGGTATGACTGGAGGAGACTAGATTCCTAGAATAATATGCATCCAAGGGGGTTCCTCACCTCAGGACCAACCAAACACTCATAAATAGCCACCCCCTGATCTGCTTGGAAGGGGGCTGACATCCAAACTGTGCCTCAAAATAGAAAAAAGATCTATAATCCTTGTCCTTGAATCCTTAGGTATTCCTCATTTCACTAAAACATAAGAAAACCCCATCCCCAAACATAATTGGTCCCCCACCAGGGGAATGACCTACGAGGACTGATCCCCACCTGAAGGTTCAGGGGCCTCCTGATAGCATCCTTCCTGGACAACCGAGGTCTCTTCAATAAGAAATTATTGATAACTGGGGAGTCCCAAACCTCTTGAGAAATCCACACACACCTTCACCTCACTGCCCAAAATGTTTTCTCAGAATGATTACTCTTCAGTTGAAACATTCCCATAACAAGATAAATATCCATCTGATAGATTAGGGGGTTTGACAAAAGGACACTCAAAACCCTTCTACGATAGTCTGGATGATAACGACCCTTCCTAATACAGAAAGAGAAAAAGAGCATCCATGATTCTTAAAAAATAGGTTTATAATACCTATATTCTCTCTCAATCATGATCCACACAACTTCTGGTGGGATCCTTGAGAGTTCCATTTCAGCACAAATATGTTCCACAATCGGATGCTTCAGAGTATAGGTCATACGATCAGCATACATGAAGTGACTGACTGAGTTTACTATAGACCAAAGGAGGCTCGAGTTCTAGAAGGGTTGTGGTAGACAATTAATTTGAGACAAAATAGCCATAGTGGATGAGTCCCAATTAATGTGGAGTTCATATGAAAAATAGAGAAGATTAAAATGAAATCCATGAATATATCTTCCATAACTAGAACAAGCCACTGCTAGATATTCCTCATCAATATAAAAAATAAGGATTCTTTAGAACCATATAATCCCAACAATCGCACGCTTTCTCAAACCCTATTATTCATTCATGAACATGTAAAACATATCAATAATTGGTCTTCTCTGATAAAATTTGAACACCAGAGATAACAAGACCAACAAAGAAGCAAAAAGGAACTACAATGGGGAAATTGAAACCACTGGTTGGCCATGAAGGACAGTATGGAAATTTGGGGAAACATTCATGTTGATAATGTCCAAAACATGCTCGAATGGATAAAAAAAATAAAGTCCCTACCAAAATTTATTATTTGTCTTAGGTAAAGTCAAGGATTTCTATGTAAAATGTAGTTGGTACTTGTGTTAGTGGATTTTTTTGGAAGGTTTTGATGGTAAGGAAATGGTTTTTATTATCCCTCATTCCATGAGGAGGATTATGTTTCTTTTTTTAGTCCAATCCTATTTGGTGTAATTTTATTTTTAGTTATAAACTTAAACATTAACTTGAATGTTATGTACACTTCTTAGTTTAGTTTTTTAGAGATGATGGTTGTGATGTTTTATGTAAATTATTAATTTTTTAATCTTTAATAATATTTTAAAATCATTCTTAAATGATTTAATTGATTCTGAGGCACTAGTTTCCTATCCATGGGGGTCACGAAGGCCCATTGATCCATTCCACGAGTCAGGATTGGTGTCGGTTAGGAAGGAAACCCAGACAAGTTCATGATAAAGAAACCATCTTTTCCATACATATAAGATATCCCTTCAAAAAAATATCTGAGCCCCACCAATGTTCACAAAATTGTGACATCCTATTATTTACACATGGAATTTAGTGATAAATCATTCAAATATGGTGAATCTCTAATCTTACAAAAATTAAACAACATATCACAACTGAGGGAAACAAAAAAATCACATAAATTTAAAAAGGGTGCCCACATATCGATGGAAAGAACTATGTAGGGGTGAATATAAAATTAAAAGATTTATTTATTTGCTTTTTGAAACAAACCTCACCACACATTAAATTGAAATAACATAACAAAAATTCTCATGCACATAATGGGAAAAATATTTTTACAAGGTTGATCTTTCAAAATGAAGGGTTAATAATTGGCATGATTAGGGTTTCACTGAGACCATATGACCAACTATAATCCACATGTAGGTATAAAAATCATGTAAAATTATTAAACTCATTATATACATCCTCAGAAATTGTTTGAGTTATTTTTACATAGATACAATGATAAATGATTTGGTTTTCCAACAACAAGAATGTGTGGACCAAAAATGGATTCCAATTCAAGTTGTTGTAATAATTATTCTTCCTATTCTTCATTAACCTATATAGTTTCAATTTAATTATTTTTTCAATTCAATTTTAATTAAAATTAATTATTCTTCTCTATATTGAGTGTTATCAACGATAATTTTTTCTTGTTCCCATGAAATTTATCACAAACTTCACCTTTTATAATTTTATTACATCAATGATACATATTTTTTATTATTAATTTTAATCAAACATTGGTTTCATCAGATATCATTTAAATTTATATATAAATTTCAGGTATAAATAATTAAATTTCCGCAACTATTTTCTAAAATCATCATCTTATTCTTAAATCTTCCTCATCTTTTCAAAATTAGTTCTAGTTTTACTATAGTGTAATTTTATTTTCATTTAAGTAGACTAATTGGTACAAGATAACTGATCCTCCATCATTAACAATTACCCTTTCTCCAAACAGAGAAAAATATTCTATCATTTCTTGAATCAAAAAATACAATTTTTGAGGATCAAAAATTAATAACGCAACTTTTATTTCATCCAACATTATTTTAGAATAAATAATATATCATATGTCATTTTAATTCTAAAAAAATCTGAAATAAATTAATTCTTAGCCATTATGAAGTATCTAAAACTTATGAAGGACAATCACCAGTTTAACTATGACTACATCACCAACATATGATGAAATTTATAAACCTTACAAGGACATATCTCATACTTATTATCTGTTTGCCTGAACCTTATTATGTAAAACTCAACTTTATAACGACATTCCAAAAACTTATAAGGATATATCTCAACCTTATGCTCATGTTTTCCCAACCTAATGGGGTTTCTATCTGATTCTTATGGACTGTTGTTTTACCTACCATATAATGTGTCTATTTGAACCTTATGACTATATATTAAATCTTTATAATCTCTTGTTTTTAAATAATATGAGCTTTATATCGAAACCATACAGTATAATGTTATAAGAATAAGATGATTAATGGACATAAATAGTTTTCAAATAGAAACTTAAAATTATATATTTTCTTCCATTTAATTGAGAACCTCATAAAACAAATCAAAAAGTCCTTCACCTCATGTATTATATTTTAAATTTTAATATGTATTATTCAATTAAAATGAAATCTAAGACAACCATCTTATCCGCATCAACAATATCCAAAACTTATTATCAAGATAATTTCAATTTTTAGAAGGAACATATTGTCCAAAAAATACCTCAAAGTATAAAACAACTTAAAAAATACCATGGCCTCAAAAAACGTACAGAGAATACTAAAATTTTGGATTGAAAAGAAATGAGAATTTTTTTAGTATTTTTAGGTGTGGTAAATAATTTTATTTCAATAAAAAAATTATACATTTCATTCAATAATTAACATATGTGGACTTATTCACATCCTTATTCTCTACTATACCGATTACTAGTCAATTAATTTATTTTTCACTGAATCATTCCAATATAACATATTTTGGAAATAATATTAGTAATTCTTAAAGGATAATGTTTTCATATATTGGATATTTTATCTTTATTCTTAATTTTTTATTTTACATTACATTTTATCCAAAAAAACAATATTTTACCCCAATATAAATTTAATATCATAATTTAAAATATTTAAACCATGTTGTTAAAATGCACTTCTAGATAAATTAGCTTTATATTTTAATTAAGGATATATTCCATATTTTTTGTGTAATTTAAAATGTGATCATATTATCAAAGGAACATACAATTATGCACCACTCCAAATCCACGATATATGAATTATAAGTACATTGGAATAATCCTTGACGTTAATATTGAAATTTACATTAATTTCATGATATTGTTCAACAAAAAATTGACCTGTATTAATTTCAACAACCATGCGCTTATCCCACAAGAGACTCCATTTAAGCATCACCTATTAGAGTTATTTTTTGGGTAGGTATATAGAATACAATAATGACTCAACCTTATTTATTATTATTAAATATATTTACATTATATTTTTTTAAATAATTGAGTCCAGGATTACTCTATTCTTCAAAGATATGCGAACATTACTAACCTAATTTATATATAATGCATCCAATGATAACATTATCAATGGTTGAAACCCCAAAAAACATTATTCCCAATAGTTATTTTAACTAATGATCATGATTCCCAATGTTTTTTCAAGTTTCATGTAAAAAATAACTGACCACATTACATCATATGACTCCTTAATAAACCACTATTTAAATAAAATTCTCTTGGGTTCTACATATCTTAATCAAAATTTTATATTTCATGAGTTGTATTATTTTTACTATTTACCATATTTCATATATTATAAATTCTTGTAATAAAATTTGATCCAATATAGTTTTCCTTCTAGTTATGATATTCATTCTTATATATTTTCATTATTGAGTATATCAAATATGAGTAATATTTATTTTAAAAAATTATAAAATAATACTCGAAATTAATAAAAAAATTTCATATTTGGATAGTGTGTCGCACAATTAATATTTTTTTCTATTAATACTAAATATATTAATTCATAAATTAATATAGAGAAAATTATTAACAATGTAAAATTATTAATTAATCCACTTATTAGAAATGATAAAACATTTCTTCAATAATATCGAATTTATGAAACCATTTTTTCATCAATATAGAGGCTAGATATGACAATTTTGTTTATTAGAAGCTATTCAAAAAACATAATAGAATTAGGTTTTATAGACTCGAATCAGTAAAAATAGGGTAGTATTCTTTAAATATAGGATAGTTCAATAAAAAAATACTATACGAAAGGGGTTAATATGACAACCCTGATTTTATTAGAAACTTAAACATGATTCATTACATAAACTTTTCACTTGATACAACATGGACGATCGAGACGTATAGTGTTCTTGGGGATTAGTATCATTACATAAAAACTTAAAACATGAAATACAACATCTTTATTGAAAACTTCCTTTACATGACCACTACATTCCCCCATACCTAGCACTGCATGGGATAACCTGAGGACATGCATAAGAAAATGGGTGAGCTATAAATCCCTGTAAGGGAATAAACATGGAATACATGAGGAGTAGAATAAATGTTATAAAATAGGAATATTAGTATATCACAAGATAAATAAGAACATAAATACATGATAAATCATGATAATAATAACATGGAAATTTGGCGACAACACTTAACATGGAATTTGCATGATCTAAGGCTCATTGCATATGGAGCATGAGTAAATCCTCATTGCACATGAAGCACGAGTAAACCCTCATTGCACTTCAATTAGAATGAGTCAACACTCATTGCACATGACATATCATGATACTGTACTTTATCCAATGAAATGGTGCGTTATAAGGGTGCACCCTTCTTAAACATTTCATTTCATGCATAAGTGTGCCACATGGATCATAAAACTTGGATTCATAAAAAAAATCATTTATTCCATGACAAAGGAATGTGGAATTCATACATGAATATTTTTAATCAATAAGTAAATGTGTATAATGATTAATACCCTTGATGGAGAAATGGGCATGGTATTCACTACACAAAGGCATTGGCTTGGAAAATCGGTGCGATTTTGGCAGCCTAACGGCGTGACATAAGAATTCATAAAAATGGTTGATGAGAGAGAAAGGGGTTCCTCGTCATATTTAAATATAATGGAAAGTAAGGAGGTAATATAGATACATGTTCCAAAAATTGTAATGGAATTTAGATTCATGATACAAAACCATTGCTTGAATGTAAATGAGGAGAGAGAAGTTCCTCTCGGAATTTCGGCATAGTAACGAGTGTACATGGGGGAATATAATGAGAGAGAAAGGGGTCTCCCAACATTCTAACATAAAGAGGGAAATATGAAGGATGTTTAAAACCATAACCCAACATTCATAATTGAAATTAAATGGGAAAAACAGCTTAATGAAAATTGGACAAAAATGAGAAAGGATGAAAAAACCCTTACTTGGAAGTGTGCTTCTAAAGGCTAGAGAGAGGCTTGATAAGGGCTTATTTGGTGCTTGGGGAACCCTGGGAGGATTCTAGAGATAGTAGGGAAGAGTATGGATGAACTCCAAAGGCTTTGAGTGAGGAGGAATTGGGAGCTTGGGTGGGTGTAAAAAGGAAAGGTGAGTGAATTATTTATTATTTAGGTTTGGGATCCCTTACATTAAACTAATCCAAACCACAAATCAGATAATGGTTTTTTCACATGGTTTATTGTAAAAGGAAGAGGAAGAAAATATTTTATAAGTCCAAATCCCTAAATTCTTAAAATAATGGGGTTTCTTATGTGGAGGTGAGTCACACTCCCATGGAAAATAATTTAAAAAGACAAGATGTTTAATAAGTCTTGAGTGGTCCATTAATGCCTTGAAAAGTAAGTAAAACAGACTCAAAATAACATTATGTTAATGAAAAAAACATATACTGGCCGAACATAAAGCTTATAGTATTTTATTACATCTCTATTGAGTCATTATGATGTCATAAAAACATTATATATTTAAACGGTATTTAATTTTTACAGAAAAATTTGACTGTCTCAGAAAATTATGAAAAATTCAGCATTGGATAATTTTGACGTCTTGATTCCAGAAATAACATTTATTTTATCTAAATAATTTTATAAATATGTTAATTTTCAATTTTAATATAAAAACTGACATTTCTCGAAAATTCTCGGGTTTTGACCAAAATGGCTTTCAAACCTTAATAAAAATTGAAAATACATTAATAAAATTATATGATCATTGATATATAATAAAATTAAATTAATATTAATAATAATAATATTTTAGTAAAAGATTATTTAATTCAAAAAATCCCTTAATTTAATAAAATATAATTCATAATTATATAATAACTAAAAACACTATTTTCACTTTAAAAACAATTTACAAAGTGTCAATAATGACAAGAAGGTACATTCATTATTATATACAAAAAAATAATATAAATGAACATAGTACTAGAAATTTGTTATATAACCCCTTAAAACAACCGCATAAGACCTAAGGGTAAGGTGTGCGATGGTGATAGACTCGTGGGGTGGCTTGGATAACATCACTCAAGTGGTAATTTCTATAAACTTCCACTTTTACCATATACGGTCACATTCGAGCTTGAAATGATGAAGCTTATCTTGGACTTGGTCAAGAGTGAAACCCAAGGATGCCACCTCTTTTCCAAGCTCCGACAAATGGGATTTGTGTGGAACAATTCTACTGGATGAGGCCATCGCTTCCTTTTTCTGAGTAAATTGTGTTTATCAAAGACCTATATTTTTACTAATCTTGTGATCACTGTTCAATGACTATAAAAGAAACAGTCAAAATTCTTAACATAAAACCAAATAATTTGACATTTTATATAAACATTTTACATAAAGAGAAATTTAATTAGATCAAGAGGGATTTCCATTAATGAAACTTTGTTTCGTTACAATATTCCCCCCTTAAGAAATTTTTCCCTCGAAATTTCCTTTTCCCACACTAAAACAGATGTCGGTAACTCAGCTTCATCATTTCCTCCGATTCCCATGTCTCTTCTTCAAACTTGTGGTTACACCACAACACCATGGCAAGAGGCATTGTCTTTTTTCATAGATCTTTTTCTCTACAATCTAATATCATCACTGGTTGCTTCTCATAAGAAAGATCATCCTCCAACTATACCACCATAGAAGAGAGTACATGTGAAGGGTCCAGTATGCACTTCCTTAAGAGGGATACATGAATGACATCATGTAATTTGGCCATGGTATTTGGAAGTACTAGTCAATATGCCACATCCTAGAAACGATCAAGATTCTCAAAGGGGCCGATGTACCTTGGACTTAACTTCCCTTTCTTTCCAAACCTCATGAACTTCTTCCATGGAGATATTCATAGAAAAACCATGTCTCTAACTTTAAACTCATGGAATCATCGACGATTATATGCATAACTCTTCTGTCGACTCTGGACTGCCTTGATATGATGTAGAATGGTTTTCACCTTCTCCACCACTTCATCAACCATTTCCGGTCCAAGCAGTTTACGTTCACCGACCTCATCCCAACATGTCGGTGTTCTGCACCATTTCCCATACAGGGCTTTATATGGTGCCATTTGGATGCTAGAGTGGAAGATGTTATTTTAAAAGAACTCAACCAGAGGAAGATGTAGATCCCATCCTCATTTAAAGTATATTTAGCATGCTCTCAACATGTCCTCAAGTGTTTGGATAGTCCACTCGGATTTTCCATCTGTATGAGGATGATAGGCCATACTGACTTTCAGTTCAGTATCCAGAGCATTTTGAAGACTCTTACAAAACATAGAGGTGAATACTGGATCTCGGTCAGACACAACAGATTGTGGAACTCCATTAAGCCTTACCACTTCCCTGATATATATTCGTTCCAGTTGATCCAATGAGAAATCCTCCTGAATAGAAATGAAGTGTGCAGTCTTTGTAAGATGATACACCACAACCCAGATTGCATTGTTGCCTTTGTATGTCCTCAGAATTCCAGTGACAAAGTCCGTGGTGATGTTCTCCCATTTCCATTATGGTATGGGAAATGGTTGCATCATCCCCTTAGACTTCTGCCTCTCTACCTTCACTTTCTAGCATACCAGGCACTATAATGTATATACAGCGATCTCCTTCTTCAAAATATCCCACCAAACTTTTTCTTAGAGATCTCGATATATCTTTGTGCTCCCGGGGTGAATAGAGAAATTTGAACTATGTGCATCATCCAAAAGTTCCTTATTCATCTCCGAACATGATGGAACACATAGTCTTTTCCCAAATCGCACAATTTCTTCTTCATTAACATTAAACTCTTAGGATTTCCCTTTTTCAATAGCTTCTACTATTTCCAGAATCCCCACATCATCCTTCTGAGCATCCTTTAACCTTTCCAAAAGAGACGGTTGAGAAATCATTTGTGAAAGGATTGATGGAATTCCCTTCTTTATGATTCCCATGTCCATCATCATCAAGTCTAAGAAGATTGGATCCTTCCCAATTCTCATCATTGATAGAATTGATGGATCCTTTCTACTTAGGAAATCTGTCACCTTCTTCGCATCCCCAGGGTGGTAATGTATTGAATAGTAATAATCTTTGATGAGCTCTATCCATCTTCTCTGGCGCATATTAAGTTATTTCTGTGTGAATATATATTTAAAACTTTTTTGGTCAGTATATATCTCACATTTATCCTCATAGAGATAATGTCTCCATGTTTTCAGGGTAAAGATCACCGCCGCCAACTCCAGATCATGCGTTGGATAGTTTTTCTCATGGATTTTCAATTTCCTTGAGGCATAGGATATCACTTTATCATTCTGCATTAGCACACAGCCTAAGTCCTTCGTTAAAGCATCACTTAATAACACAAAAGGTTCCCCACTTGTGGTTAATGTGAGCACGGGCACAATGATAATCCTCCTTTTCAACTCCTTGAATCTTTCTTTGCATTTGTCACTCCAAGAAAACATTACTCCCTTTCGAGTTTTCTTGGTAAGAAGGTTGGAAAATCTTGATAAATTTCTCAAAAATCGTCGATAATATCCATCTAACCCCAAGAAGCTACGGATATCCATTACCGGTGTTGGCCTCACCCATCTCTCAATTCGATTTGTTTTGGAGGGATCCATAGATATCCCATTGCTTGTGATGATATGACCCAAGAATGAAACCTCATTCAACCAGAACTCACACTTCCTGTACTTTTCATAGAGCTTCTCCTTGCGCAATGTCTCTAGTACAGTTCTTAAATGCACCTCATGATCCTCCTTGGTTTTGGAGTATATTAGAATATCATCTATAAATACAACCACAACTTTGTCAAGGTAATATCTAAAGACTCTATTCATCAAGTCTATGAAGATTACTGGTGCATTGGTGAGTCCTAAAGGCGTTACAATGAATTCATAGTGACTATGTCTTGTATGAAAAGCAGTCTTGAGTAAATCTTCCTTCTTCACCCTTACATGATAATATCCTGACTGCAAATCTATCTTGGAGAAGTATTGTGCTCCAAGCAGCTGATCGAACAAGTCATTGATCCATGGCATAGGATAATTGTTCGTTGTCGTGATTTTTTTAATTTCACGATAATTAATTCAAATCCGCATTGACACATCCTTCTTCTTGACGAAGTGGACTGGTGCACCCTATGGTGAAGCACTTGGGCGTATAAACCCTTTTTTTAGATTCTCCTGTAGTTGTTTTTTTAGCGCTTCAAGTTCCACAACAACCATTCTATATGGAGTCTTGGATATTGGTAGAGCCCCTGGTATAAGTTCAATTGAGAATTCAACATCTCTTCTAGGAGGAAGATGAGGCAGTTCCTCAATAAACACTTTAGAAAATTCCCTCACAATAGGAATTTCTTCAAGGATGGTTTCCTCCTTGGACTCGGTCATCTGAGCCAGATACGCATGCTCATAGGGCAGTAATATCCATGCTTGAGATAATGGAGCTAAAGGACATTCATCTTCCTCCTTACACTTGTAAAGAATCGGGGGTTGATTCTCCATATGGAGTGTTATTTCCCTCTCCCGACAATTTATGTTGGCTCTATATAAGGAAATCCAATCCATGCCAGGAATTGTATAAAATTTTACTAGAGGGAGTATGAAGAGGTTCACTGGGAAATTCAATGCACATATTATGACATGGGAGGACTTATATTCATGGGATGAAATGATTGCCCCATTTTCCGTACTCACTGACATCTTCACTTCCATGATTTATGGTGGTGCTGGGATTGTTCTACTAAACTTTAGAGATATAAAATAATGCGTAGAACCTGAATCAAAAAGTAAGTTCTCTATTCTTGAATGAATAACTAGCGTACCTGTCACCACTTTTTTGTCGGGGTTCACATCGGCAGAAGTGATGGAAAAAGCTCTTCTTTGCTACCTTGGAGGTTGTTGGCCACCTCTGAACACCCTTAGTTTAGGGAACTAATTTGAAAAATTCCCCGGTTCTTTGCAGTTGTATCAATGAACAACGCGTTGAGGTTCAAACAGAGTGTTCCTCTCCTCTGTCGCTGCCACGGGACATTCTTGCCAACAGTTAACAACTATGTTCCCTTCTCTTCCACACTTAAAGCATTTCCTCGTCCCCTTGAGGCAATTTCCAGGGTTCTTCTTTCCAATCTTTTGGAAATTGTGGTGCGAGATCTTCCTAGCACCGTTGGATTTATCCATCAGACCGCTAGCATTGAATTCCACCTTATTCTTCTTCTCCCCATGATACCCCTGGGATTCTCTCATCTCCATTTCGACCATGAGGGCACATCAGAAAATTTCTTCATAGATGTTGAAGTCACGGATCTCTAATTATTTCCGCAGGCTAGGCTTCATCCCAGCAAAGAAGTGGTCAAATTTGCATTCGGGGGTAACGACAAAGCCGGAATCATATCGTGCAAGCCTTGTGAAGTTTTCCTATTACGCTCCAACAGATTCTTTGTATTTTTTCCTGAGGGAATAGAAGTACCTTTCCATCTTAAGCCGGAGGGTGCGTGGAAAATATTTATCGAAAAACATCTTCCGGAAATCCTTCAATTCCAATTCCTCATTCTCCTCCTCAGGATTTGTATTTTTGATCAATGTCCACCATTGATCAGGTTCACCCTCCATACGACAATACTCCAGGAGAACCTTCTCTTGTTCAGAACATTAAAGGATGGAGAAGATCATTTCAATGGAGTTGATCCATTGTTCAGCGATTGTGGGATCAGATGATCCACTAAAAGTAGGAGGCCCTTGTCTCATGAAGCTCTCGATAGCCACTTGTTCTTTCTTAGGGGGGGTTGAACATTCCTCTTGACCCGTTTTTCTATTCAAATCTTGAATTATCTTAGAGAGAAGCATGACAAAGATCGTGATTCCCACTCCCATTGGATTGGGCATCTCATCTTTACAGTCATCACACTGATCTTCACATCAGCTGTTAGCCCGAGTCCTCCTATTACCGGCCATTGGCTGGAATAAAAGGAAAGTTAGGGGTAACACATAAAGAGTAATCTAAAGAAAAAAGTTGATGACTTATAAATTGAATTTTATTTCCTTAACATATGAATCTATAGGCTTCAATAAAGGATTTTCATGATATACTTTCTAACATATATTCTTAGGGGATTTTTTTATTCCCTTAATAAGGGTTCATACTAATCTTGTGAATTTACCAAAGCTTATCCCCTAGGAGTGTCGTAACCAATAGTGAAACAGGGATAGTTGTCGTGCACCTGTTCCCGTTTGAGTCTAGCTCAAAGCGGTGTTTTCGTGTTTTACCCCTGTGATAAATCTGTGCCAGAGCCGCCTCTACCTGGTTGTATCCAGACAGGGATGTATTTGCTTGATAACCCACTTACTCAATACTCACCAAAACATAGGGACGTTTTTATTGTACTTAGTCTTGTATCTATGTCTTTACTAGGGTTTTCTAATCCTAATCCAAAAAATAACTAAACCTCCCTATGATACCAACTATGACAACGGTGCTTTTATTACAAACTTAACCATGATTCATTACATAAACTTTTCACTTTATAAAACATGGAAGATCAAGAGGTCTAGTGTCTTTCAGTATTAGGATCATTACATAACAACTTAAAACATGAAATAAAATATCTTTATTGAGAACTTCCTTTACATGACCACTACATTCCCTCGTACCTAGCATTACATGGGATAACCTGAGGACATGCATAAGAAAAGGGGTGAGCTACAAAGCCTAGTAAGGGAATAAACATGAAATAAATGAGAATTACAATTCATGTTAGACAATAGGCATATCAATAGAGTAAAAGAGAAAAATTAACATAAATACATGATAATGCATGATAAACATAACATGTAAATGTGGTGACAACACTTAACATTGAATTAGCATGAGCCAAGGCTCATTGCACATGGAGCATGATTAAATCCTCATTGCACATGAAGCACGGGTATGCCATCATTTCACTTCAATTAGCATGATTCAACACTCATTTCACATGACGTATCATGATACTATACTTTACCCAATGCATTGGAGCGCTATAAGGGCACACCCTTCTTTTACATTTCATTTCATGCATAAGTGTGCCACATGGATCATAAATCATGGATTCATAAAACATAATCATTTATTCCATGATAAAGGAATGTGGAATTCATACATGAATCATTATAATCAATATGTAAATTTAAATAATGGTGAATACCCTTGATGTATAAATGGACATGTTATTCACTAAACAATGGCATTGGTATAGAAAATCGGTGCGATTTCGGCAGCATAAAGGTGTGACATAAGAATTCATAAAAATAGTTTGTGAGAGGGAAAGGGGTTCCTTATCATATTTACATGTAATGGAGAGTAAGGAGGTAATATAGATACATGTTCCAAAAATTATAATGGAATTTAGATTCATGATACAAAAGTATTGCTAGAATGTAAATGAAGAGAGATAAGTTCCTTTCGGAATTTCGGCATAGTAATGGATGTACATGGGGGGCATCTAATGATAGAGAAAGGGATCTCCCACCATTCAAACATAAATAGGTATATATGAGGGAGGTGATAAACCATACCCCAAAATTCATAATTAAAATTAAATGGGAAAAACAACTTAGAGCAAATTGGACAAAAATGAGAAAGGAAGAAAAAAACCCTTACTTGGATGTGTGCTTCCAAAGGCTAGAGAGAGGCTTCAGAGAGGCTTCTTGGGAGCTTGGGGCACCTTGGGATGATTCTAGAGAGAGTAGGGAGGAGGTTGGAAGAACTCCAAATGATTTTAGTGATGAGGAAGTGGGATCTTGTGTGGGTTTATATAGTAAAGGTGAGTGAATTCTTTATTATTTAGGTTTGGGGTGCTTTACATTAAACTAATCCAAACCACAAATCAGATCATGATTTTTGCCCATGATTTTTGGAAATGTAAAGAGGAAAAAAAATATTTTAGAATGCCAAAGTCTGAACTTCTTAAAATAATGGGGTTTCTTATGTGGAGGTGAGTCACACTCCCATGGAAAATAATTTAAAAAGACAAGATGTTCAATAAGTCTTGAGGGGTCCATTAATGCTTTGAGAAGTAAGTCAAACAAACCCAAAATCAAAATATTTTAATAAAAATACATATATTTTCCGAACATAAAGATTATAGTATTTTTTTACATCACTATTGGGTCATTATGATGTCATAAAACACATTAGTTATTTAAACGGTATTTAATTTTTACCCAAAAATATGACTGTCTCAAAAAATTATGAAAAATTCACCGTTGGATAATTTTGACATCATGATTCCAAAAATAACATTTATTTTATCTAAATAATTTTCTAAATATGTTAATTTTCACTTTTGAAATAAAAACCGACATTTATCGAAAATTCACGGGTTTTGACAAAAAATGGATTTCAAACCTTAATAAAAATTATAATTGCATTCCTAAAATTATATGATCATTTATGTATAATTAAATTAATTGAATAATAATAATAATAATATTTTATTAAAATATTATTTAATTACAGAAATAAATTAATTTAATAAAATATAATTCTTAATTAAATAATAACTAAAAACACTATTTGCACTTTAAAAACTATTTACAAGTTGTTAATAATGACAAGAAGGTATATTCATTATTATATAAAAAATAATAATATTCATGAACATAGTACTAGAGATTTGTTACATAACCCCTTAAAAAAAATGCATAAGACCTAAGGGTAAGGTGTGCGATGGTGACAAACTTTTCGGGTGGCTTGGATAACATTGCTTGAGTGGTAATTTCTACCAACTTCGAATTTTCCCGTAGACAGTCGCATTTGAGCTTGACATGATGAAGCTCATCTTGGACTTGGTCAAGAGCCAAGCCGAAGGACGCCACCTCTTTTCTGAGCTCTAACAACTGGGCTTCATATGGAGCAATTCTACAGGATGAGGTCATCGCTTTCTTTGTATGAATAAATTGGGTTTGTTAAATCGATATATTTATACTAATCATGTGATCATTGTTCAATGGCTATAAAAGCAACGGTCACAATTCTTAAAATAAAACCAAAGAAGTTGACATTTTATATAGAAAATTTACATAAAGAGAAATTTAATTAGATCAAGAGGGATTTCCATTAATGAAACTTTGGGTCATAACAGTTAAACTCTAAAGTAGATTATTTATCATTCAAAAACATGATATAAATAATAATAGTTATCCATTAAGATGACAGTGAGTCAAAGAAGGAAAATAAAAATAAATTGGTCTTGATATGACTTTTTTCTTAAGTATTAATCCATTAAAAAGTAATATATTTGTCAGATCGTGAAATTGAATAGTTTTTTATTAGGAAATAAGTTTTTTAATAATTTAGAAGAATAAGATACAAGTGAGAGTTAAATTTTAAGGTTGTTTACTTGAATGAGGTAGGTTTCCACATGTGAAATGATGAACATAAAAAATTCTATAGTAAAATTGAAAAGTACATGAGTTTTTTTGTGAGGGGACCAGATTATCAAGAATAAGATAACATTACACTCATAATGCAGTTATTGTTTTTTTTTGAGAAATTCATATTCCCATAAGTAACTAGAGAATGGCATAAAACTCCAGAAAAGAAATCTACCAGAAGAGGAATAAAAAAAGGTAAATTAAAACTATAAAAACATATACCTCACTTAACATATCAAATACACTACAATAGTGAGTTTTATTGAGATAACTTATTTGTAAACCATGGGTTTCAGAATCTAATGGTTTATTCTGGACATCAGAATCATTGAATGCTATAGTTTGGCCTCTTCCATATCAAAGGTGTACTAGAACCTCCTCCTCAAAAAATAGAAATAAAATATATCAGAGATATATTTAGAATAAGGAAAATGAACTCTAATTTCATCCATGGGGTTTATGAAATCTACTTATATTACACCTTATTTGAATGAAGGGGGTGGTCAGAATAATATATTAATATATTTTAAAAAGATTATATTTTCGGAACACTATTTTATCACATTAAAATTGTTTGTGTTAAATGATATAATTATTAAACACATTTAAAAATTAATAATAAATGTATTCATCATTATATAATGTCTCAAAATTAAAAAAAGTACAATCATAGTAAGGGATTTATCCTATTGATATCCAATTTCAATAAAAAATTAACATTAAAATATTTCATCATGAACCATGAATAAAGACAAAAAAAAATTATGGTATCTCTCATCATGTGAGGTTTTATTCTTTTGATTATATGGTAAACATTATATTACACAACGTAATGCCTCATTGATATTAGGAAAAACATTACAACTACTCTCTAATCCATCCAAACTCCTTGGGAAATTATTATTTTATAAACTATACAAAATAATAGAAAAACAAATTATAAAAAAATTAATTCTCATTTAATGTCCTACTATGTAACCTTATAAGAAATTGTATTTGTTTGTGCCGAATTCCTCTTGGAGCCACAAACAGTCATCTTTGAGAAAACTGAAGACACCTTTTAACTCACTAGGACATGCCGAGAAGACCATGAAATCACTGCGTAAGTTAAATGGGATGTGTGCAACATGGGATATCATGTGTAAAAACCTTACAGGACCATTGTGACTTCAAAGAAATTCTCCCCCCACCTAAAAACCCACGGTAGATGTGTACAAGAGTAGAGGTTGGTGTCAAAAAGTCATGTATGTATGAAAAGATATTACATTCCGAATGAAACGCAAACGTCAACATCCATGCTGGACTCCTTACACACTTCCACCAAGGATTTTTCCAATAAATATAAGGGCACCCCTCTCCTCATAGTAATTCTTCAGAAGTAAAACTTTCTCTCTAATAGATGCAGGACAACCCCTTCTGTGACATCATGCAAGCCATGAATCTAAGGTATAGTATATTTAATGAAATGTCCCCAATGAGTCCCCTTCTAGTGTCCCCTCAAGTGATTGATCATCTCCCATTTCCTTAGATCCTAAGTCATGTGCCTACAAAATACCCCATTTGCATGCAACACTTTTCCTTATACATTACTTATTCCTCTAAACCCATTTATTTTGATTGGAACCCACCAATATTTTGTTCACCCATTCCCTTAAACTCGATGGATTTCATTACCTCAAAGAACCCTGTATAATCCATTCTTACATACAAATACCATATATCGTGAACACCTCCTCAATGTAAACCATTAGACTAGTACGTAGTGATTTCCTGGTCCCTTGCGTGGTGTCCCATATCGTGTTTCACTACCTCCTTCTTTTTTGAATAGGTATGCTAATACAACTTTCTTTTTGAAATATGGACATTAATGTGGACCCCACCATAGACCCCTCATCCACCTTATTCTTGTCAAGAATTTCTTATGTATTCCCTTACACATGTGTGGGAGGGTATTAGTTATTTATGTTCATGGGGTGAGGAGTGATCCCTCTCCATCCATGTTGCGAGACGTTAAACTACCAAGAACCACCATCCTCATCATATGATATTAAACATTAGCCTCACCCTCTATAAAGAATATTTGTTCCCCACCTTGGGCATTTTCCATTCCCACTAGCCAATATGGGAGTGATTTTCTCCTCACATGGAATGAGATCCTCCTTGCATAGAATAGAATCTGTCTTAGGGAAAGGTAATTCATACTAGTTTAAGCCCCAAAATTGTTTTGCAAGAGGTAGCACTTGTGATCCTCCATTCCTCCACCAAAAATAATTAACAGATATGGTATGATCATCGAGGAATCTTAACACCCCATCTCAATCCCTCTGATCTTTTTCACCCTTGGTCACTCCTACGCATAAGCCCTGCTCCATCCCTCATTGACACATCTTTCACAACACGATAGTTTCATCAACTTCTTCCACACATAATCCTTGAACTACCAAACTACATTGATTTTAATTCCTATCCTCTATAAAAGGTATGTAGAAAGACTCCCTGAGGTTAAATCACAACCCTAGTAAACCATGGTGCCCTCATCCTAGGGGTGCACCACTTGCATATCAGAATTCCTCATCATCCATTTCCATCACGATCTTTCCCTTGAGCCACTATTTTGAGAGGGGCATGCCTCACCAGAAGCTCACATCTCCATTGGTTCCACCAGGGTAGCTTTAATGCGTAAGACCGACACAACATGTTTGGGCCACCTCTTCAAGTGTAATCCCAAATCCCACTTAAAAACAATGTGGAGATTGATTACCGTCTAGATAAGATACGTAGGAATCTTCCCTAAGGTTCAAGCCCAAAACCTTCATATTCATGTCATTTCATTCTCATTCCCACCGTATGACGTTAAAATGGTTGGGATACTCTAACATCATGGTATTTGATCCCAACATCCTCTACATGTTTCATAGGATACCTCCATGAGGGTTAATCCTACACATCGGTAAACAAAGGGGCCCTCTATTAGGGAACCCCCCTCACTAATCAACCTATAGAAGTGTTCAGATCGACCTCAATGGTTTTTTATATTCCCTTTAAAGGACACATAACCCCAATCACACCTCTCAAAGGTGTCTTAATCCATTCTACATCACTTATTCTCTCATCTTACCCTTATCCCTATGAAATCACTCCATCTACTCCATCCATTCTATCCATTACAATTCAATACATGTTTCGCATCCATCCAGATTCTTACTCAGGATGCCAATCCTAGTGGGATTATGTCATTCATATGGGCTATCATAGTGTGCAAGACCAACACAATCCTACCATGAGAAATACCATTAAAATGGTAAGTCTTAGTGCGCAATCCTCACTCCATCATCGAACTACATGGGAATCTATCCTTGTATTCTAAAAACAGTATGTAAGAATGCTTTGAAGTTCAATACCATCCAATGGTAAATATTGATGTCCGTCTTATTGGGTTCCACCTTCTCTAATCTTCACTCAGTGGTTTCCAGATAAGCCTTCATGATTTAATAACTTTACCTTTATGGGACACGCCATTCTCAAGTCTGTCCTCATACGGTGTTCTGATCCTTCCATCTAGTAAACCTTTCTAGTTCTCCCTACTAGTGATTTAACTACTTGATCTACCTACAAAAGATTTTTGACTATCTCATTCCATCTTAAGAAGACATTAATCATTCAACCCACCATCTCCGATAGACCTAAAACTCATGGAACACCCCATGTTGAACATGGAATTTTTTCTTAAAACATTATTATACATGTCACTTGCATAAGATACCCCGTAGTCGATGTTGGATGGTGCAGGTTTTCTTGCCTTTAGAAGCCCTGTTATGATTAATAATATTAGTGACTAATGTTATAGCATCCATACAAGAAACTAATGACCAACATGACTTATTCTCTGATTGAAGGTCATTTCCCTAACTAAATCCATTGGAAATTCTAGTCCAAAATAGTATAATTAACCATCATCCACAAAGATATGGCACACGAAATTAGTTTCATAAACAACATCGTAATCTATAAGGGTGAATCAAACTATAAAATGATCTATGAGGAGGAATCCAAAGAAGGAGGTACCAACATCCCAACATCCCATTTCAATCAAGGAGAAGAAATATCAAAAAAGTGATGGAAGTCACCAGCCTTTGGAAAGAGGTAATGTTGGGTGACTATGGTGATGCCAGCATGAGACAACATGCGATGAGGGTTCACCCTATTTTAATGAATTGTAAATAAAATTATGAACTAAATGTGAACTCTTATCCATTGTTTTTGATAAGTATAATTCAAGAAATTAGCATATGAGCATGTCACTATATCCATATATCCAGTTTCAGGTCCTACAGAGCAAATAGTGGCCCTGATCTGCAAATCAAAAGAGATTTTGGAAGCTAATCATTAGGCCTTCAAATCCATGGAATCATCAGTATGTATCTCTCTCTCCACACATGGAAGATTGAATGATGTTGGGTCACAAGGAATTTCATTCCTATTTTCTGTACTAATTACAGAATCTTCCAAATTTACGTAACTCAATCCATGGGAATTCAATCTCCCACTAACTATAGACGTAGGGGAAGGAGGAACAACAATGCTAAAATCCTGCATGGTTCAACCTCTGTTGTGATTCCATCCATGATAATGGGTATTGAGTGCACATTCCCCACCTCACCACTACAGAGCATTCAAATGACAGTGATGAAATACTCATTTGATGGTATGAAAAGGAGAGTTCTATTCTCATGAGGGACATCGCTTGGAGGGACCTGGAGGCTTATACAACTCACCATCATAGCTACCCCAACAGTCTTATAGGGATCCCCAACTCCCCACTAAGACATTTAACTACTTTGGGGGTCTCTCCCCAGAATTTTACTACTACCCACTACCCTACGCCTATGAGGTAATTGATATTCAAGTCATCCTGGATATGAATAGTTCCTAGTAGATTCCATGGAGGTCTCCTACCATTCCACATCAATGTTACTAGCTACTAGTCCCTTAGGTAAAAAATCGGAGATCTACATCCCATATCCATCATCCTCAGTCCGGATAATCCAATGCCGATTTTGGGTCCATGTTTAGGAAGATGACTCTCAGGGGGAATCCCCTTTCATGGCTTCAGTGTCCCATTCCACCAAAAAATAGTATTCTAGGTCCCTACGACTGTTTACTAGGGACCTACCTCTCCCTGATTTGAATCGAGACCTCATCAACCTCATAGTCAGGTTGGGTTGACTCTTTCAATCTCCCACATGATCAATAGCATTCATGGGTGGACCTGTGACAGTGAGATCCAATATGGAATCCCTATTTATAAAACCATATTTCTAAGAAAATTGCATCCATACTCTCTCCCTCAAAATGGAGTTCTTCTCCCTGTTAATAGCATTATTCAAAGCTGAGGTCCTCCCCGCCTTGTTGACACCAAACATGGAGGTCATACCCATTCCTATGATTATAGATATTTAAGTCCTCGTTGTGTCTATGATAATGAAAATGAAGTTCCTCCTCACATAATTCCCAAATAAATATGAGTTCCACCCTGCGATATCATTGACTTTCGTAATGGTTCTCCTCACTCCATCACCGGACATGGAGGTCCCCCCCTATTCTCACAAGCTCTATAGTGGTCCTCCCCACTATATTGAAAACCAACGCATAGTTCCTCCCCATGACCTCTTCAACTAGTATGAAGGTCATCCTCATGCTACCACTTCCAACCAATGTGTAGGTTATCCATGTTCCACAATTATCTACCATTGTGCTATTACAAATGTTCTTACCAGATCCAGTGGAGGCCCTCCACGCTCCAACACTCCCAACCATAGTGGTCTTCCCAATGCATCCACAAATCAGTACGAAGGTACTCCCTGCACTCAGGCTCACCAAAATGGAATTCATCCTCAAGTTCAGTTAGATATATTCCATGGTGCTCCAAACACCTCATGTACCTAAAGAGGAGGCCACCTCACACTAAAAAAATAGATACAAAAGCCCTCCACAAATACAGTCCAACTCAAGCAGATTTCCTCCCAACTATAGCTCCAATCCGCAAATACGTCCTCACTATATAGAGGAATTGCCCACCTTGAAGAGACACCCTAGGGATAAAGGCCAAATCTTAACCTCCAAAAGGTTGAACTCTATAATTCTCCAGATCATAGCGAATCTAGTATGCTTTTCAAATTTTGAAGTATAATGAGACTTAAGGATGGAGAATTCACCCCAGTCCTTTGCATCAGTGTCTAGGAAAGGATCCCAACATGTGATATTCATCGTCCTAGAAGTTGAAGTTCACCAGATGCCTGAATCCCTTCGTAGGTACATACAAGTGGAGGGTGATTTTAATTTCTTCTAGATTCTCTCCATTCATCCCTCTCTATCATCAACAGTTTCATTATGAACCTCTATATCAGATCATGGAGAGTTATTACAAAGAATGCTAGATGAAGATAACCCAATAGATTCACCACCAATATTAACTTCCCTTGCACATGAGTAAGTGGTAAATACCTTTTCCAAATAAGAAATGATGATGTTAACGGTACCATATCAAAGAGGTGACCCAGTGAGTAGTGTTTAGTCAGCTCACACAACATTTTCCCCACTGAATAGTCCAGCTCTATAACGATCCATATTATTGCATATTCTAGTTCCTCAGTTGGCTTGGAATAAATAGTGGGGAAGCCAAGAGTTATAGAATGCCTCTATGAAGGGAAACTAATTGTACACTCTAGCTTCCGATCAGTTGTCTAAGATATTATAGTTGATTTCTACTCCTGAAATTATCATTCTTTGGTCGCTCATCCAATATGAGGACATCTATTTCTTCTAGACTATATGGGTGAAACATTTCTACCTCTCCGACCATTTGTTTTCCTCTCCAAAGAGACATGATCATTTTCACAACATTTTCTTATAGTGTTTCATGGTTATGTTAGCCGTGATCCTAGGGGCCCAACACCCTATGTCACCTGGATACCGTCAAAACCATCCACAAAGGTGTGTTCAGAGCTTCACTATTCTTTATATAAATATTTACGAGGTGTCCCCCCATGTATAGGTTTGAGGCTGGGGGTAGTACACTGCTCTCCAGTTCAGCCCTATTTTTGGGCAACCTCATTTACCCAACGACATCGAGGATATGCCTATGGGAATTGCAAAAGATAATATGGATGATCTTTCCACACATAAGTATGAGGACACTGAGATAGCTCTCAATGAAGAGAACCCACCACCAGGAGCACCATAGCATATGGTATAATTCTTCGGTTTTCACACTCGCCAACAAAGGCAGGTTCTTGACATTACAAAACCCTTCATCTCACCGCCCTTTGGTAAGAATTACAATGGGGGTAAGGATCATATTGGGACCACTATACCATCTGAATGGACATATATTTAAGGAGAGATAGAGGTTGACCACTCAACGGATGGCTTGCTCCAATAGTTATAAGATCAGAGTAAGTTCATTGAATCACTCCTTATTGAGTGCCTTGAAGAATGACATCTGGTCTATGATGATCCATGATATAGTCTGGTCCCCACATTGGGGTAGCCGGGGTAGCCGTAGGTTCATTACAGCCAATTTCATTCGGTTCTCCTAGACAAAAATATGCATACAGAAATGGTATATGCCAAAGCCTATGAAAAGTGACCATAATATTTATCACCAAATCCTCCCGAGCTGCATGAGAACCCTCCTTGAGACACATTTTAGGTCGTTCCTCTAGCGGCTCCATAGGTTGTTTCACTAGAATCTCCACAGGTTTTTACTACAATAGTTCCATAGGATTCTGTAGTTGATTCATGGTCTACCAAGACAAAATATCATATTGAACAGACTGATAATTCACTAGGGGTATAATATTCTCTCTAATATAATAATCCTTGCTAGGATGAACTGATGGACACTCTCATTTCCCGCCTCAAGGCCCTTGAGACTCGGCAGGTGGTGATCCCACTTGATAGGAATTCAAACCCGATATATATGAAAGACATGTAAGCACCCCCAGATTTCTTGAATCCTACCTTGTCCCCCATCAATGGGATGGTATACCCACAGTAGTATCTGGCCCCCTTTATTTCAAGGTGTGGATACATGTTGGGAACTTAGACATATAAAGAAGCCACTATGATCAGATGTTTCTTAAAAATATTGGAAGGGTCTATGTTTGTCTGGTTCAACCAACTACCTAGTGGGCCTGTTGATGGTTGGGAAGATCTCTACGGGTAATTTCATTAACATTTCACCTCCACCATGAGCAGGAAATGTATTAACGGCCTCTTAGAGGTAATATAACGGCCATATTAGTGATTCATTGACATTTTTCCTGGTGTCAGGGACTCACATACTCACTCGATATATCAATCTATCCCGAAAAGATACTAACAATGAGTGTGTGGAATGTCAAGACTGAATTGGTTCCCTACCACATCACATAGAATTTACCATATGGGTTCCAGGATTTAATTGACAAGGCTCATCACCTAGAGGAAGCCTTACAGATGGAAAAAACAAGAATGTTTCATTGCCTCCCCCTACTCCTGCAAGAAGATACACCACCATCACACAAATATAGGGCCCTGTGCAACTAGAAATATTACTGTTAGAGCCTACTCTACAACCTCTCTGAGGGAAACAACCTTTTGTCTAGCCCCAAGTATAGCATCACATTTTATAGATTCATAAGGCACCACCTTGTAACGAATCACCACCTATTTTAGAAAATCAGACTATATCCCTTCACTGTGATCTCTCCCTTCATCAGGGATAGGCTCAAAGTGTTTTATTTTATGATAGGAATAATTATACCTACTCATTTAATGAAGCTAATATTCCCTGTTATTTATGAAGTGCCTCTGATCAAGGGATTCTAATGATCCCAAAATACAGAAAACCATAGGAGCCTAGATCACTAATCACCCTGATTACTACCCTTGTCACCAAGTCCTCATTCATACCATCAATCAATGTTATGTGATCAAGTATTGTCTTTAGGATATGGTTGATAATAATGTAGTTATATTGGGTACTTAAACGACATAGGTGGTTTGCATATTTTCAATTACTTGTCGTGAAAATGAAGATGAGTGGAAGTAGTTATCCAACCGTATCATAAATATAACTATTGGTTAGACCACAGAGTTGTTGCTTGGGAACATGGTATCATTCATACCCATTTGAATCATCATGATTCTAATGAAGATGTCACACCTTCTATAACATCCACTTCTGCATCCACATATCAACCATCCACTTCCCAAAAGCATAGGTTCCATTGTCATAAGGGAATGAAAAATACCATGGACATGATTAAGTCATCTCTCACTGTGGATGAATTCATACCCCCCAAAATGGGAGTGAACCCTGGAATGTTTCTAGTATTGGATGATTACTTAGGTGATGAATAGGTGTATGACTTAGTGAATACTACCGAGCTAGTGAATGCTTATATAGATCCCAATGAAGAAGTGTATCAAACTAGTCCACCTAACATTCCTAAATGATTCCATCGTGGATGGGGTTGTGGATATGCGAATCATTAGAATGCACTTGCATGTGCTTACAGACAAGTTTTTCACACTACCAAGACTAGACATCATTCTTAGTGAAGAGATCAACATGTGTAGTACTCTCATTCCATTTATTTATATTTTATTCCATTTTCTTTCATGCTACTTGACCACGCGGATAATCAGCGATCGTATCATGATCAGTCGGGTGTATCTGTGGCTAGACCTTAGTCATTTGATAGTAATCTGGAATTAAATTTTCAAGGTTCAAATAGTGAATAATGAGATATCCATAAAACTACCCAGAATCCAGTGGTTTGACCAAAAATTCCTATCATGCCTACTTCAAGTAGAAATGTGCATTTATCAAGGATATATGTTGTTATTAAACATTTTTGCAACATTCCTACAATGGTCTAGATTAGTAAGGCCCTCCACCAGTTATTAAAAATTCAATATTTCCCTATAGTGGCATTGAAAATCTACATCCACTTCAAAAGAGAGGTAATAGTTTTAGATTTTTCTTGTATTGAAGAATTTGAGAAAGAAGAATTGAAATCCATCATCTCATTATATGGGGAAGATGAAGAATCCCCATATATGGATATATCTTCTCGTTTAACATCACAAACTATTTCAATAGCATTGAGGTTTTTCATTTCCTTATCAACATAGGTTCTACGATCAATCTCATCTAGAAAAGGATCCTCCATAAGCTAGAACTAACTGATGTAGATTTGAGTCCCTTTCACCTAAATATTCGGTGTTATGACATGACCGGACAGAGATCATTTTGCAAGATTCTCTTGAAGACCCAGTTCGATGGACTGAATTAATATACCTATTTCATGGTTGTATAAAATGATACTACCAATAATGTATTGATGAGTATTACTTGCATCCATCTACATGTAGAAATATCTTCCTCAGATCACAAAATCCTCAGGTACTCCCTCAATGGATGAGTGGTCATGATCCAAGGTGATGAGTAGCCCTTTTCCACTTATGAAGCCCGCTATTTGGATGATGAATATTATAAGTGAAATGGAAAATGTGTTCAGACCAATGAGGTTGAGCACACATCCATTGTAGCTGACCCATAGAAAGACATGGACGATTCCTTCATCTTGTCGGTTCACTGGTTGGAGACAACAATCGTAGATTTGGGAAAATTCTTTTTCATTTATAAAATGAGGTGAAGACATGTTCTCAAGTATAAGTAATGGTAGCAGATTAAGTCATCGTCATACATAGTTCAGGCCGAGGTGATACCAGGACGCCTACCCCATTTAGGCATCAAGATGTTCACCCTATGGGTAACATTGTTCCCCAAAACAACTTGGTCCATTGATATGGGTTGAATCAATTCCAACCAACTCACCATCACTTCTATGAGATAATCAATAATGGACCACTCAGTTAGAGGATTTATGGAATCAGGGTGACAGTTTTTTTGGATAGGGTTAAAGCAATACAAGAATCCAATGATAAAAATTTCACATCCATCCAAGTAGGAACCAGTGTTCCCTTATATCAATTGACATACATGAACCACCTCATCTCATAGATTAACTGATCCCATATGATGAAGAATACATGTAGTATGGTCATATACATTCAAAGAGGTCATCTCCACCACAATTGATGAGCTATTTTAGGTGAACCATGGCACTAAGGAATTCCTGAGGCAAAAAATGACCAGTGAATCCATGCCGGTAGAGGAACAACAATTGTTTTTTTCTTTTATATATAAACATCATGATTTATTTTCTTATAATTATGAAGAGATGAATAGACTAGTCCCAATACTCTCCTTCTATTACCTTGGCCTCCTAGTGATCTATAATGGGTTCAAACAGCCTCCAAGGAAGATGCACCCCTCTCATGGTTACATGGTTAAGGCTGAAGTAGACAATCTCATCAAAGATACATTGATGAGGGATGTTCAGTACCTCACATGGGTTTACAAAATCATTTCTATTAGTAAGAAGAATGGTCAAATCAGATTCTGCATCATATTTAAGGATATGAACCACTACTGTTTGAAGGATGATTATACACTTATTTTAGGAGAGTTTTTATTGATTCCACTACTGGGTTCCAGGTTCTCTCCTTCACAGATAGGTTTTATGGGCATAATCTGATATGAATGGATCTCAATGATGAAGATTCCACTGCCTTCAGAGCACCACAAAGAACCTTCTATTATCACGTAATACCCTTAGAATTGAATAATTAAGGAGATAAATATCATCATTCCATGGACCATATATTCAAACTGATACATGGTATGTCAGAGAAATTCTATGTCATTGATTTGGGGGTAAAATCCCACCAACATCGGGACCATATCATAGATATTTAGAAAGTATTTGGCTTCCTCCACTCCCATCATCTAATAAATAACCCCTTGATGGGTGCCTTGGGGGTTACCTTTGGGTTGTTTCTTAGCTTCTTCACCAAATACATGGGCATTGAGATCGACCTAGAAATTATCAAGGTCATCAGTCAGATGCCTCCTCCGAGGAACCTCTAGGGGCTCTGAGGATCTTAAGGGCACTTAGACAATATACATCAAATCATCACAAATTTTTTCGCCACCTGTAATCATATTTCTACACACATGAATAATGGTGATGTCTACTAATGGTATGAAGAATGCTAGGCCACATTTGAGGAAATAAATTAGTAACTGCTATAGCCTCTAGTTCTGATCCCACCCATCTTTCTAAAACCTTTTTTTCTCTATGTGAATAAACTAGAATGATACCTTAGCACCTTTCTTTCATAGAAGAACAATGAAGTAACAAACAATAGTTGTACTATCTTAGTTTCATTCTCCTTGAAATAGATTTCAAATATGTTCCTATTGAGAAATGATTCCTCGTGCAGGTTCTTGAAGTGAGGATGTGGGGAAACTACTTTAATCGTCATGGGATAATTATGGTTTCCAATGTGTAACTCCTATATTAATTTCTAAAGTACCCAAGTTGATAGGATGGATAACATGTTTGGAGGTGATTCATCAATATTTAGAGATCAGGTTCATCCCGCATAAGGATGTCAAGGGTTATGAATTATCATATTTCTATGATTCCCATTTTTCACCCAATGTGCAGCCCCAAGATCTTGATTTTCTAGATGAGGTCATCCTCTTAGTGGATTGGGTTGTACTATTTTTGTCAAATTCACTTTGACAGTGCCTCCTAGTTCCCAACTAGTATAATGTTCAATGATCTCAGACTCAATAAAGTAGGTCTAGGAATCATCCCTATCACAACTACATAGTTTCTCTTTACCTATTTTTTATTATTTTCTAAAGGATGCACAAACAATGAGGCAGTGTATCAGTTTCTCATCATTATTCTTGAAATGTCTATCAAGATTGAATTTCAACACCTATATGTGTAGAGAGACTCCATGTTAATCATTAAACAGAACAATAGTGACTATGTTGGTAAGAATCTAGAGGTTGTACCTGTATTAAAGTGAACTCACTAGTTAATGGACCAGTTCCCTTCTCAGGCACAACTCAATCATGTTCCCCGATCATAGAATGGTCGATCTGATGCCTTGGTCGGCTTATCTGTATCCCTCGTAGAGCCTAAACATGAGGATTTGATCATCTATGTGGTGTTTCAATGCATCATTGGCCCTATAAGTTGAAAAAATGGTGACAAAAAGTTGGTAATACATATTATCATTGATGCTTCCACATTTGGGCCTTTAGATCCCCCTTCATGGTAGAGGAGGCCTCGGATTGGAAAATTCCTTTCTTTGTGACCCTCTGGCAAAAAAATGTCCCGACAAACAGAACTGAATGTGAGAAAATATGTCACAATGTTAGGCAGTTCATCAACCTGAGTGATCCTAACACTAAGAAGATCCTCTAAAAATGTGGGTTTTATGGAATTATCCTGTTCTACATTTAAGGATATGAGATTCTCCATGATATGAAGGTAGTTCACCTGATGTCCTTTTGAGCTCATTAGTCCGGGTTAAAACTCTCTGACCAAATTCAATGGTAGGGTTACTATTTTCCCACCATGGTCTATAATAGTATCATGTTCTCCAAAAGGTTCCTTGTGTGTCAGATCCATTCCAGCTCCATGAATCCACAGTCAGATCCCCTCTACACTATGAAGTAATCTTTACCCTTTTTAGTCTGGTTACTCGATGTCATGGGATCGTACCCACCACTAATAGCATACTTGTGTATGTTCATTCTGACCATAATTGATTTATTTTACATGTGGGAAGATTCTATTCATATAAAGGATGTAAATTCTGATTGTATTGTTGAATTTTTGTGCTAAAACGTTATCCATCAATATTGTGTTCCCCAGACTATTCTCACCGACATCAACTCCAATTTATGATAAGATGAGCTGATGAAATTGTATGGAAAGTACAACATTATGCCCAACCCCAATTATTGCTATCATGTGCTTGAAATGGGAAGATCGATGAGTTCAATAAACACCTCTCTAAAATTCTATGGATGATGGTGGGATAGAACAAGAAAATTTCTCCAAAAAATCCCAACAACGCTCTCTAGGATTATAAGACAACAACCACCAATTCCACCAAGGTGACCCCATATTCCCCAGTATACGGAACCGAGGTAGTCATACACATTGAGACACTGTTTGAATCATTCCTCATAGATATCTATGAATGGAATATATTAGACATATTAGAAGTCGTTAAAATAGATGAACTGAAATCCCTTAATGAGAACATGCTACAAACCCCATATAGTCTAGGGAGCCCCCCAAAAAAATATAGCCCAAGCATTGAACAAGAAATTTTACCACAAATCCTTCCTTAATGGTGACACTATATTGGATCTAAGAGCATTGAATTTACCCTACAAGAATCCATAAAAATGGGTGGTAAATTACATCATTCATAAGGTTTACCCCAATGGTGCATACTCTTCAGTCACTATGGATAGTGAGCAATTCAGTCTTCCCAGCAATTCTAAGTTCCTCAAAATGTACTTCACATGATAAACTATATAATCTTATACAATTTTAAGCTACTACAGTGTCCGTGAAGCTTGTCCATAAATTGTATGCAAATGTCCTAGTCGTATGACATGAAACTTTATTACACTATCATCTCTACCATATGACGTTAAACTACAAAAAATTTAAGAACTACTAATGGCTTGACTACCATACTTAAGGGATATGTAGTGACACCTGGACATTTTTTCTTCGATTCCAACCCCCGTCCTTTGTTTTTACCATCCTACATGATGTTAAACTGTACCATCCTCCTACCAATATGCATGACATAAAATTTCCCACACCATCATTTTGATGATATGACATTAAATTGTACCATGATTTATCCCTACTGTACTACTATAAATAGCATGGACTAGTCCTACCACATGACTTTAAACCACATAACAATCAACCGTATCATATGACACAAAACTACATGTTCATCATCATGGTTTTATGACACTAAATTGAACAATGACACAATGTTATCATCTAAAAGGTCATTTCCCTTGGCATAATTCACCTTCCATGAAACATTTAAAAACTATGTGTGGTGGATTCCCACCCTCACAGGATATATAGTGATGTATGTACATTTTATCTCCTAGACCAGTCGTGGAGTCACAAACCCTTCCATCCCTTAGACTTCGACAAAGTCCAGCCAACATTAAGTTAAACTATACGAAAAAATTTCATTATAATTTTTGATTCAGTGCTTGAGGGACCGTTTTTCCTCATTCACATTGGGTTTTGTACCACACTACACATCCGTTTTTAAAAATTACTCTATTATAGTCCAAGATTCATGACCATAAACTATATGTAGTATCATCCTACATTATGGTATAGTTTTCCCCACATCATTCATGGAATTAAACTAAAATTCTATAACTACATGTGGCTTGTTTCTTACCCTCATAGGATATGTAGTGATGTCCTAACATTTCTTCTCTAGGCCCAGCTGTAGAATCACAAACCTTTTTAACCCCTTGGCCTAGGTTTCCACATCATGAATGTGTGTTTTGGTGTGGATACCTGGTGTCATCACTCACATCGAGTCATTTTCCTACTCCATGCACATTCCCATTGGGATGCCACTCTCCCCATGTCTTAGTCTCATGAGAATAAATTGTGTTAAAGTCTCATGAGATTAAACTTTGTTACACTATCACCCTTATAAAATGATGTTTTACTGCTTGGAATTCATGTACGATGTATGACTTGATTCCCATCCTTATGGGATATGTAGTGACACCCAGACATTTTTTTCATTAGGTCCATCCCCTAGTTCATTAGCCTTCCTACCCCTCTTCATTATCATATTCATCTTCCACTAGTCTTCTACCATACCATATCCAAGAGCTTGTTGGAACCAAGGATGTTCTTTGTTGAAAAAAAAACTATGGTTTGTGTTTGTTTTCAATCCTCTCATGGATGATAAGGGAGATTTCTAGAAAATGTATTAAATAGTTCGAGTCATAAGTAGTTTTGAAGGTGATGTCATTTCCCAGTGTTTTCCAACATTTTGGGGACCAAAATTTGGGTAACAATGAGCACTGTGAAATGAGGATTTTCTTGAAGGTCTCATGAAAATACAGTAAATGAATGAGTTTTTCAGTGATGGACTTCATGAAGTGTGTTTTGTGAATACATGAATACTGTGATGGTGTTCTCTTCTATTATGAGACTTTCTTTGCAAGTGGTTCTTTGTGGTGGTGCTTTGCGATGGTGTGAAGGGTTTCGATTGTGATATTTGTGGTTACTACGAGCATTGTGAAGAGATAGATGGGCTACCAAGCTGTTTTTGGCTAATCTAGATTTTGTGCCTAAAAAACTGGATCTCTGCAATCGACCATGCCTATATAAAAGAGTCCACCCCTCTTGATTTCAAATGGTTTTGAGAGAGAAAATACCATATGTCTTTGACATTGTGAAGGAAGTGGTGCTCCATCATGTATGTTGTTCTATGTGATCTTAATCATTGTAAAGGGAATTGGAATGTCTTGAATTATTCTAATTCTTCTAATCCATTTGATATTAGCAAATATGGAGTGTTGGGAATTGGATCAGGGAGCTTCAGAAAGTAGGTTGCTCTGAGGTAGTGAGATCTACAAAGGGTTGTGCTTTGAAAAGGTCTAAGCTTTTCAAATTGGTGTTCTTTGCAAAGGGATGAGCATTACAAAGGGGATATTTGAAGGGTTTTATTGAGTATTAGTGTTGGTTAGTCAGCGATGTCATTGATCATCTACTCAACCCTTTGTTGCAAGTAGTGTCTCATGCTGGATAGAGACAAAGAGTCCCATGCCAATCTATTGAAGTGACCTTCATGTCGATAAACTGAGTTTTAATTCTCTAATATTAGTGAGCTAGGGGGAGTTTACGGAAGTGTTTTGAGGGAAGCAGTGATCCATCCCTGAAAATTTTAAAGGGTAGTGTGTCTGGAATAGAGTGAATGTGACGAAAATATTATACTCCACAACTATTGAAGATTAGTGTTATTAGGTACGGCTGACACACTGTCGGTGTATACTTAGTGGACATAGCCCTTTGGGGTGAGCCAAGTAAAAGTGACATGTCATATTCTTGATTTATTTTTACTGAAAGATTTAATAGGTTCCAACCAATGTGGGAAAAATATCCCCAAATTGAAAAATAATAATTTTACACCCTGATTTACCCCTCCCCTCTCATGGTGTTATGGGTTCCATTAGAGCTTCCTTAGGGACTTTGTCCTTGAGAAGGGGTTTGGATCCTTTAATCTACTTTTCCTAATTGACATGCTGCAGATTTGTTGTGGTGTAGGACATAAAGTGTTGTATTTTTCATGGAAATTATCTCATTTCATCTCAATGCTACAAATATCTATTTATTAGGGTCCCCATCATCTCTCACATCTAATGGGACCCCCTAATATTATGTTGCATGTTTATATGGATCACATCTCATCTTGGGCCAATGCACCAGAGGACTTTGAATGATATTTTGAGACACATCCCATGTTTCGAACACAGTCAGCGGTCGACCCTAATTTATTTATTCCCATCCTAGGTAACACAATATGGATATTTTGTTGTGAACATGTCAGTTGTTATCCACCATCATCATGTCTCCATCACCATGTACCATATATCAAGTATTGTGATTCACGTTTTCCACCCCTTATGTTCTGGTAAAACTCTTACAGTATTGGTGTTACCACTTTATTCATATTATCACATTGAGAATGAAGATTAATGTCCCTAGGATATTCTCGATCTAACATCTCCATGCCCATATATATACATCCATGTGTCAGGAAAATCCCATCACTAATACTTGTTTCCCACACTGAGCATGACAGATGTGGGATTAGTAGTTTTTGTTGAATTTGTACTCATATGGTTAAGATGATGAAAACCAACATCCTTATCGCATGACATTAAACTGCATAGAATTCCACATCCTACCTGAATGATGTTAAAATACATTGCACCTCCCAAGTCATAGTTTCATGATGTTAAACAACACAACATTGATGGTCCTTTTTGCATAAAATGTAATTGAAATTCTCCATGTCCATAAAAAATAATGCAACTGTGTTTTCTCTTCTAAGTTGCAGGATGATAAACTGCATAACATGTTATGTCTTAGGAAAATAATGTTAAACTAAATATCCTTGTCCAAATATCATGACCTTAAACATTGTATAGCTTCCCACTAGAATTGTGTTTGGGGAGTAGACACCTTGGGTCCTCATTCACATCGGGTTATAGCTACTACATTAAAAAAAAATTTCTCAGAACATTATGTATCCCTGTAACATCACATTAAACTATACTACAGCATCCTTATCATATGACGTTAAACTACAGTGGCACATCCCAAGAACATAATGATAAACTGGGCACCAATGGTCCTACTCTATGACAGTAATCTATGACCCTTTGGTCCAAACAATATGACTATAAAATATTTTTTGTATCAATCCCTTTACCCTGAGTCCACCCACATTCTCTTATTCAATTGTTCTCTAATGTGCTATGCTATGAGACAGAGAGTGTTGGGTACTATATAGATATTCTCCCATGCCTTATCCATGATTCACGTATCTTTTTATTTGATACCCCATTATCTTCCATGTCTGAAGGGACCCCCTAAAATTATGGTTCCTGGCCATATGTCCCACCCTCCATCTTGGGCCAACACCTTGGAAGACTTCAGGTGACATTTTGAGACAGGTCTCATGTTTCAAATATGGTTTGTGATCAACCATCATTTTTATATTCCAATACCAGGTAACATGATAGGTATTTTTTGTTTCGAACACAGTAAGAAGTTATCCTACATCATCATTGTAACACACCAAGCTTCCACGATATGCTTCTCTTTTAATAATACAGTAGCATGTGTTTTACCCAATTTGAGTTCTAACACACACCACAACCAATCAAACTAGGTGTTATGAATAGTAATACCCACTGTTTGAAATTTTATAAATTTTATCCTTAAAAATGGACTTCATTTTTGGATTTGGAATATTGAAATTATCTTAGGGTGAATTTTTGGTATTTTCCTGAAAACATTCAATTTTTTATGAATAGTGAAAAAACACTAAGTTATAGTTTATAACCGGATTTTTATTTAAATAATTATTTATTTTATTTAAATTTAATTAATGTACAAATGTATACATAATACCTATATATGTTCAATTCAATTCATTGGATTTAGTTTAGAATAATTTTAGATATATAAAAATTTTATGGAACATTTCACCGTCTTTTACCCACCTCCTATGAGAATTTGGAAATTCACAAAAAACATAATATTACCTTTTCTGTGAGTGGAATTTAAAAATTCCGAGAGACACGGTTAATATCAAGGAGTAAAATGTGGTTCAATAAGATAAAAATAATTTATGGTGAATAGTTACTTTTTACTTTTATTTACCACGGTTAAAAGTAAATACGGTTATTAAGGGTAAAAATGATATTAGTATTACCCTAAAACATGTCCTAGTTATATTGGACAAGTGTATCTCAAACAAAAACAACCTTAGGAATAAAATATTATCATTTAGGTCCAGATGGATTAGATTAGAACATCTATTATTATTTAATTCAAAGAAGAGTTAGAAGAGTTAAAATCAAAGATTAATTACTAAAACATTTTTAATATAAGGTTATACAGAAAATAAATTAGATTATAAATATTCATTAGAAAGATAAATATATTTCATACCTAATTATATTTTATTTATAATTTTTAGACATTAAATAATTTAATATATTTATGATACAACGGTGATGTAGTAATTACATAGTTAATGAAATATTAAAATAATTGATATTATAAATATCAAAATAATTGTAATTTGAGACATTTTATGAATTCCACTAATTTTATAGTTTAATATTACATATTAGGATTGGTTATATAAATTATTTTCGAATTAATAATTATGTTATGAAATTATCAAAAACAAAATACCCAATAGTTCCAAAATTGAGATAAAAGTGTTTTGAAAACAAATATTATATTATTAATTGATATTATTTTCCCAAAAATATACGGTTCGGCCAAAAGACTTATATAATGAGATGTTTATCATTAATGGACCACTTGGGGGTCCCTTGGAGGTATATAGTAAGTTTATTAACTATATAATATAAAAATAAAAAGAGACATGGTAAATGTCAAACTATTTAACTAAGAGTTAAATATAAATGATAAGGTTAATATAGTGACCCAAACCTGTCTAAAATATATTTAATGAAAGGATTTAGACCCATACCCACCTTATACTTTGAATAATTCACTTTTGAGCCATTATAAACTGAATATGAATTTATTAGAAATTAATACTTTAAGTTTTTCCTAAAGAGCCCCTCCTCCCCCTTATAAAAGGGCACCACTTCTAACCAATTATTCATACCTTCAAAGCCTTTTTTTCAGCCAACCTGTTCCCAAATACCCTCTCAACTATCCTCCCTTCATCCTAGAGGCCTTCCTTTAGTCATAAATCTAACCTACGGATCACTTTTGATCAAATCCAAAGGAAGAACCCGATGAAGAGGTAATGTTTTCACCACCCTCCTTCAAGATCCTTTCTTCTTCAACTTCTTCTTTTTTTTTGTTATTCCCATTTTTAAATAATAACTCCAGTGTCTTCTATATACTGTGATGTTATTATAAATATGGTACAACCATATTCAGTATTCTATCCATCCTTTTAATGACATGTCACCATAAGTGCGTACGTACGGCTTACCGTCTCCACGTCATGGTGTAATTGTTATTCAAAACATTATTATTTAGATGGGTATAATAAAGGTGTGTAATTCAGGTAAATAATAAATATAAAATGATAATGATTCTGTATATATGATATAAAATCCAATTATATATTATTTTAATATCAAAATAATGGTATTTTCTGTCATGCGTACATACGGATTACCGTCTCCACGACGCGATGAGATTCATTTTCAAGTTCACCATTCATCGACGATTATAAAAATATATATTACTAATAAGTATGTAATATAGGACATAATAATTCTACTTGAGATATATATATATTTATATATATAATTATTTATGTACTTACATATATCTTATTAACTTACTTCCATTCAATACTATATGAAAACGGAAACAACATTTATGAGTACGTACGGCCTACCGTCTCCATAAACAGTGATTTCCATGTCATATATATGTATATTATACATATTTGTATTCTAAATATATATGATATATAAATCATGTTATATATTCTAGAAGTATTTATATCATGATTTAAGTGATACAATCAAGAGTAACAAGTTAAAACACGTGCGATAAAGATACTGATTATTACCCGAAATATTAATATAACATGGAATTTATTATTAAATGGCCAGTATAACGTCATAAATGAATAATTTATGATGTCATAAATAATAATATGGTTCTGGTATAATTTAATAACATACTATTTTCTTCATACATAAGGTTAAATGAACCCTCGAATAATGGAAAGTGCAAGGTAAGGGGTTTTCATCTCACTCCTTAATCCCATGAGATTCATGCCATATTGCCACTATTACCTTTTGTGTGGTGTATGGACTGCCCATAATGTTATTATTTGTGTAATAAACTTTAATTTATGTGTATTTACATATTCATTGTATGATACTTCTTTTATGGGTTGTATGTTTCGTAAGTTACCAAATTGGTAAGGGTTAATTTCAGAATCTCATTATTATCTGAGGTTGTTTTGCATAAGTATCTACTAGGACATATTTACTATCCATTTCCATGTTTCATAAAAGAGTCTTAAAATATATTATTTTTTAGGTTCTTTTTACTAAAACATCATTTCAAATTTTTTAAATGTTTATTCTTCAAAATCATTATCATTAATGTCTATGTATTCAAAATGGGTTTAAGGATTTATTTATATGGACATGAATGTTTTTAAAATGTTAATTCCTTTCGAAAGATTCAAACTGGTATGGGACACTTTGATTCAAAAATTTCCTCAAATATCTTCCTTTCTAAATTGTGTGAATTTTAAATGTTTTCATGAAAAATGGGTATTCCTCTCAAAGAATTTTACAAATCCTTTTCATCTATGTCAAAATACTTTAATTAATTTTAAACTTGTTTTGAAGTTGATTTATCATGATACAAATCTTTCATATTTTATTAAAGGTTTAGTGATATGTTTTACTGTGGATGTGTTATTTTTATTCATGGTTTATTGTTAAAGTATTGACATTTCGTATCCTAGTTCTTATACAAATGCTTATGTTATGTTTAAAACTTTTCATATGAGGAATGTATTGGACATAGTAAGTGATGGATGGAGCCCGCTATAGCTCCTCGATGCATCGGTAGGTCTCATGAGACAACTAGACATGGAATTGGTCGAGGACCTTTCCCAATTGTTTTATGGTTTTGGCCAAGGCCTTATTCATTTTTAGATATCTTGGCCAAGGCCTTGACAAAATGTTTCAGAATGTCTGGCATTATACATTCCCTCGTTATTGAAATAATATTAATGGTTCATGTGGTCATTGGACTAGTAGAATACCAATGATTATGTCTTATTATGGCTTTATTTACTCACCTCATATTATTTCCATAAAAGTATTCATGTTTATTATTGGTAAAGGAATGTAGTTTCAATTATTCACCATACATAATATTTATGTTATCTTCCACTGTATTTCTTACCCTTACTGAGTGTTTGAGCTCACCCCTTTCTATGTTTTATTTTCCCCAGGATTCCATGAAGTGTAATATGATTGATATGCTGGGTTAAGATAAAGGCAATAATGGAATTTTCAAAGAAATATTTTCACTACGTTTTATGTTTGAAATTGTAATGTAATGTTAATGTATGTAATATATTTTCCAAGACTGCTAAATTGATTGGTCCTTAAGGACTTGATTCCTTGTAATCATGACAATGTATTAAAATAATGCACCAACTCTGGGTAACTGGGGTCGGGGCGTTACCATCATGCCACCCTCATCATGGTAGAAATAATAGGTGTGTTGTTTTACATTTTCCACTTCCCTGTGTTTTAGTGAAACTATAACACCCTTGGTGTTTCCCCTCCACACATCCTCTCATGTTGAGCGAGAATGTTGATAACTTTGTGAGATTCACATCTCAAAATTTACTTTCCCTTTTGAAACACTTCTATATGTGATAGGTAATGACTAACCTTTCTGTTTTTTCCCACACTAATCATGCATCATGTGGGATTGAGGGTTCTTATGAGGTTTTCACCCACATAGAGGAGATACACAATCCTACATGTACAAACTCTACAACCATAAACTTATAGCTTTCTCCGTTGAACTATTAGGATTTTGTTGTGTGGAATTGGGCCCTCTATGGTAGACATTTACATAATTTTTTTACTTTCCCGCATTACATATATCCACCATAGTTATTTCCCCCTAATCAATAACTATGTATGGATTGATTCCCATCCTTATGGTATAAGTTTCAACGCTCAGAAACTTTATCTTTTGGCCTGACCACAAATTAAACATTAATGACCCTTAGTCTAATATTGGTGTGGTTTTGGACCTCCCTCTTCCAACTTTATGTTGGGTTTTCCATGACACAATAATAAACACATCTGTTGGAATCCTCTTAACCTATAGTCCAAACGTCATCACTCTAAACAATATGCATGTCGCCCTATGAATATGTTGTATGGAGATGGGCCTCCACGTTCTTCATTCATGACAGGTTCTTCACCCCTCTTTACTATATATATCTATTGTACAGGTTCCCTATAGTCCTAGAATTATGACTTTAAACTATGTGTAAGTCCTTCATTGGAATGTGTGATGCAACGAGCCTCACTATCCTCATTCAAATCATATTTTAAAGACACCATATTGCACATCCCCTCCGTATTTTGTCCAAAATATATGACCTTAAACTAAGATTCTATTTCCTCTAAGTGGAATTAAGTTGTGATTCTTCCATGGACATGTTTTGGATTCCCATGATAATCAGGGTATGCTTTGGCTTCCTCACAAGATAGGATTTCCCTCACCAGTGTTGGTCTCCCACCATGAAGTGTTTTTAGAACCACATATTCCTTGACTCCAGTCCTAATGTGATACATAGTGATGCCCAAGAATTTTGTTTTTTGGCCTAGACAGAGGTTCATTAACCATTTTCCGCCCTCTATTCTTTGTTCTTATTTATTTTTCAATGCAACACCTCAAACTATTTGGCCTCATTCACATCAGGGTTTTCCTCCATCATGTTGTATTTGTACCTTATGAACAAGTGTCCTTAATTAGTTTGATAAAAATTACTTTAAACTATCTCCACGATCCATGTAATATGAACTTTAACTGTATTAATTTCGGGGACATAATCTCACTCATTGATATGCATAGTTTAGACTTCTAGTCATTATTGGTTTGTTTTTTCCATCATCCTTCTAATCTAAATGGACCCACTATTGGTAGTGGTTTAATTCCTCTTTAGTTCACCTCCCTTTCTGATTTAACGATTAGTACATATATAGTTGTAAGTACTGAGTCATGTGTTTTTAACACAATTAGCAGTTAATCCCAAATGTTACCTCCCCATCCTCGCTTTATGTGGTTATGGTTGATTTGTTCCAAACGTGGTCAATAGTTAGCCTTTACATACCAGTAATCCTATCATGTAGACCTTGAAAGTCTTAGATTACAATCCTTTTTACATTCTTGTATCATGTTGGGATTTCATCCTTGGTATCACCCTCAACGTACGCTCTGACAAGTCAGGTAAACCCTATGTACCATCCCATATTTCATGCACCAAGCATGGATCATGTATGATTAAGAGTTTTTGTAAGGTGGATAATGATATGGTCAAGTCACATTTGAGGTATTTGGTCCAAACATTATGACCATAAACTGAGATCCCTGGAGGGAAATAATGTTGGGACATTTATCTTCTTAGTCCCTCATTCAGATTGTTTTTATCTCTCAACTACACCCCATGTATCTAGTTTTGGGAATCCTGATTCCCATTTATTCCATGGTATTTTTATGGTTCTTGAGCTTCATGTTAGTCATCCACGTCAGGTTCATGTCTTTTGTGCAATTAAACCATTCTAGGAATCAAAATTTTAGTCCTTGTAAAATGAATTAAAACTAATTTTCCGGGTCTGTGTAGTATGAAAATAAATTATATGCATCATCCCTACCATATGATGTTAAAATTTGTATATATCACCCTTATTTTTCATGATGTAAAACTAAAAGACCTCTTAGGCCCTCATCAAATAGGTCTTTCCTGGAAGATGGGTTTGATCTTTTATTAGTCCAATAGTCTAATACCAATGTAATCTAATATATGGCGGTGTAATTAAAAGAGTTTTGGCGACCATTAAAACATTAAATCCCTCCATTTCAACATAGTGGGTGTCCCATTACTTGGATCATCATCATATTTCATGTATGAAGGGACCCCATGAAGGTATGATGTCTAGCCATATGGATCACATAATATCATTTTCCAACGTTCTCGAGGACTTTGGATGAAAATTCAAGATAAGTTAAGTGTTTTGAACATGGTTAGTAGTCAACCATTGTTTTTGTGTCCCCATTTGAGGCTAAAAAATATGGTAATAGTGTTGAGAACATGTTCAGTAGTTATCCAATATCATTATGCCACTCCAATTATGTTCTATATTCTATGTGTCATGACTCATACTTCTCACTCCTCATTATATGGATAGATTTCAATTCCCCTAGAGTTATCCCATTCCTGAACTAGTGCTCATCAGGAATGTTAGGTTTGCTACCCCTAGAACCCTATTCTCTAGATATGCCCCTCTCAGCCCAAACACTTTAAGTTTTAGTCAATAATAGAAGACCTTGAGTATTCAATGATTAGCTAGAACATTCATATAAAGTGAATGGTCATGTGGTCATCCCTTGTTTCTGACATCGTACGTGACCTATGTGAGCTTAATGATTATTTATTAGCAACTTCACATATATGACCAAGGTGGAGAAATTAAGGATTGAAATAATGTGTCCATGCACACAATTCAAAACAAGAATGGAAATAAATTTGATTCATATGTGTTGAAAAACAAGGAACTTATGGATCTACCCCATCAATTGTGTGCATAATCATTAACACTATCGGAAGTGTGGCCTCTAGAGTCGCATCCCTCTTTTTGATCTCCCTCTATTCATTGGCGGTCATAGAGTGAATCTAGTAATCCATGATCTATATTTTTATGTTCCACTTAGTGGGAATCCATTTGATGGTTCACTTTCTAAAGATGCTCCTTGTCCTCCTCTAACTAAGCCTTTAGTCATATAATGAGTTCTGGTTTATTATTGAATAAGGAGTAATGCTTGTTTTCCTACTCATCTAGGTGCTAGATTTCCAATTTGTTGTCTTTGAGCTTCTGAATTTTTTCAGAATTATTCTTTCACCAAGAAACATCTATGTTCCCAATGATTTCCCACATCTTCTTAGCAAGTTAATCAAGGAACATTACATAATGATTATGAGTATTCATTAAACCGATACAAATAAATCATAGCTAGGAGTGAAGTGATCCAATTTAGTTTATCCATTATTCTTATGCGGCATCAAAAAAATGATTTATGCACTTCTATGTCCTACACCAATTCATATGGATCTCCTCAACTGCATCCAAATCATAATCTTCCATCTCCTTAGGGTATTTGGATTTATATTCATGAAATCTATGAATCAGTTCAGTAGTTAGATCTTCCTCCGGAATCCTCTCTGATGGGATCAAATCTATAGCATATGGGAAACCCGCATCACTCATTTCCTCTTCAACTAACTTGCCTCTTCCAGCGTCAGGAATTCGCCCATTAGTGGAATCACCCAAAGCCAGAACTTCCATCCCACATTTTTCCAAGCCCAGATCAACATGAATGACTTGTCCCTCAAAGATAGATACATTCACTAGAAGAGATCCCACATATGTCCTAGACTCATGCATTTTCTCGACCTATAGTTATACGGTAACTTTATGGAGAAAGACATCTCAGCCAAAAATATCTTGAAGATAATAGATATGGGTCTGTGAATGTAGAGACATATAGTAGCTAAGTTAAACTGGGTCAAATTCACAACTCACCATAGGCTCTTCCACTAGGAGATACCCCTCATCCCTTGGAAACTCGATGATTGGCACAAGATACGTGTGGAAAACTAGAACATTCTATGATTCGAAGGTTGTAACTTCACCCCCTCAGTTATCCCACCTCTAGCCATCTCGACTATGATTGGCTCCCTGCATGGATCTAGCATAGGGATAGGCCTAGAAGGAATATCTCTCTGCATCCATCAACAGATTCTCACCCCTATAGTAGGCGATCTTTATTCAACACTGATATGCTCTTACACAATTAATTTTGGTGTAAGTGGATCTATGTTATGGAAAAATATTGGATCGGGAGAGATATAAATTGATAATTACTTCAAGATGTTTATATACTTCCTCACTATAGCCTATGATATTTCGAATCTCCCATGGAATCCCTTTATGATCTATTTTTACCTAAGTTTCCCCAACACCAATATCTTTATCAACTTATTATTCATCCCCTTACTCTTCTTCCTCATCCTCTTTTTCATCTTCTTCATCATCATCACTATCATCCTCATGTGGCATATCATTTAGATCATGCTCTTGATCAAAAATAATTTTTACCAGGAGATATGGTTTTCTATATTTCTCTCATTAGATTACATAGGCATCCATGGAAATTAGATATTCATACTGGTGATGAAATCCCACCTTGTTTTCTATATGAACGCGCTCAACTTTTGGCAGATCAAGCCCAGTATGCATCAATCTTCACCACAAGTCCCCAACTAGCAGTGATTGTCAAAAATAACTCTAATAAGACAATAGTGTCTATAAAATGGTATCTTAATTTGGTTGTAGGAGATATCATACATGTTACTAGGGTCTTCACTAGCTAGTCATCGGGGCCACCACTGGGACCACCCCTCCTCAAAAGATGGAGGTGCAACCACACTTTATAACATTCTTTCCGCCATGTTTCCAAATCAGTTGTCCTTTCCATCTGCCATCCCTCTAATATTTCTTACTCAGTGGTAGTTTTACTTCTCTCCATCTACCCAGACTCTACACATGCCTCTGTTATTTTAAATTTCCTTTTTATAGTATTTCTTCATGATAAGATGCATCCCAGTTCTTAACATACTCTGTTGATAGGTTGACATCGATACCAATGGGAGGTATTGTGATTTTTTTAAGAGGTCATTTACTCATAAACACGTGACACAAATAATGAAGGTTGTTGTTATGATACTCTTAATGGAACTCAATATACACTTTCTTCGATAATTTTTGTAGTCATTTTAACTACCAGGAAAAGAAGTATGACCAATATATTTCACAAATAATCGTTCCATCAATCTTGGCTACCAACATTCCTCCTTCGATACTCTATATAAATATTATCTCTACTACAATGTAACTCATAGGTCATCTAATATATGGAAAAAGATATTATAAAATGGGTGGAAACTGAAATTTTCAAGATTTCCAATCCATATATTGACCTCTTCATCGTTGAGCATCAGTGGTCAGGCCCCATCAATGTTCAAAAAATATCATTGCATACTATTTCTTGGAAAACATATTGAATTCAAGAAATCATACAGACTGATGTGGATTGTGATACAACTATAGATGATCTAGAATGGTCCACTGATTCTCTTGGGTGTGACTCCACATGAGATGTTCCCTAGAATACAATAAATCCCACAACTATGGGAACTCTCATATTGACCTTATTGAATGATTCCCTGATCCCTTCCATTACTAAAATCTATGGATGGAACCCCCATACTTGTATTCCCTAATGACAATATCCACCCACTCAGGAAGGTAGTAAGAATCCTATATAGAATATATGTGTGTCCCAAGATTCATCCAAGCTAAACGACCATGTTTGATATTATTCCACCTCTCGGTTCACCCAATATGATCCTGAAATTCCCCTTTATGATGAAATCAAACCCTGCTTCCATCATCCTAAAATAATAAACCTCTCATCCCACTTGAGGAATCGATTGAACCATTCTGGGTAGGACATGTTCTTCAGGATGTATTTGATCTTCATCTTCTTCTTCACTACATTATGGATATGTCATGTCTTGATGGGGGATTGTGATATTTCCATCTAGATATTCCTTTTTGGTATGAATTCATCATATTGAAGTCCCACCTGAGGGAATCCCTCGACAAAATGGTTGTTCCAAAGACAAATATTGAACTCCCCGTGGCGGATGTAGAAAGTGTTTGTTTCAGGAGACCACTAGATGAATAGTTCCAAAACTAGTTTTTATTGACGGTAGAAGTAAAATTGAGAAGTCCATATTCTTACAATAGTACAACATTTCACATATCCTCTCCGAAATCATTGCATGTGTGGTGCACCCAGTACGCCAATTCACATTCACTAATAAAACTCTACCTGGACGTCATGCCACGATCTTGCTTCCAACCCATAGTTTTATCTGTTATTCTACTCCGAAATGTGCTTACATAGTGGGAACACAATTCATCATCCTGTATTTCACTCAATGTGACTATCTGAGTCTCTAGATTTAAAACTTGGACAAAATTATCTTGAGTCTCCCTAGAAATATGGGAATGGTTGGTGATCATGTATCATTTTAGTTGATCATTATGTGTTACCCATGACCGCAGTAAGTCGGTCTCAATTCCCAGGATGGCCAATCAATACAGTATCCTAAAATTCAACAATGGGAGATTTTTTCTTAATACATAATCCTTTTAAGGCTTTGTTATCTTTTCCAAGATAATATTATTGTCTGACAACACCTAACTATCATGAAGTATTTGGGGATTCTTAGTAATCATGTCCCACCAGGCGTCAAAGGATGACTCCCTCCCAAAAGAATCCTATTAATCATCCATGTCAATCAATTTATGAATGCACTAATGTCTTGGCACAAAAGATTGCGGATTGGTGAAACAAATGTGTGGTCGCATGTATGATCATATGATGGTCGTAGATGATTCATCCAAGTTAGATGTACACAAGATTCAACGGATGTGTGTAAATAATATTACATATTTGAAAATTCTACAAAAAATTAAGTAACCTTTGAACATGAGAGCTGAATATCTTATCGTATGGAAGTTCAAAGTACTATACAGATCCCCACATGTTTTTATAGGCATGAAACTGGTCTTCCTTAGATGGACATGGATAATTTAAAGTCGATTACTATTTTTTTTGTGCAACTATCTCAATACATATTTCTCCTCATTCATCCCATCAGAACCCAACCATATGGTATCATTTCAGCTCTGATTCTAAGGGGGGAATTTTTTGGTTCCATATTCTCTTGGAGATTAAAATGGTCATCATTGATAAAATAAAAGACACTTATTAACTCTATGTACATGAAGAGAAGACCAAGGCATCTAAGAGTATGTTCCCAGGGCTATACTCCAGATGGATAATTGCATGTAAAATACTTACACACCCAATGCAATGTAAAAGTAATTATTTACCCTAACCTCTAGAAATGGACAAGGTAAATGAATGCATTTTTTTAGTTTGACACACAAAAGGTCATTCTACAGGTAAGGATGTTACATGACCAATTTGATGTCAAATCCCCAATTTTGCACCAACCTCCTTATGCACCACCACTAAGGATTTTTCATATAAATAGAAGCTTACCCCTTTCCATAATGGAAATGCTCCTAAATTCAAACTTTCTCTCCCTCATGAGCAACACTTCCCTTACATGACATTGTGCAAGCCATGGATCTAATGTATATGATCTTTCAGAACATGTCCCCTATGATTCCCCCTTCGAGTGGGCCCTCAAGGGATTAACCCTCACCCATTTTCTTTTAGCCTGTTGAAATTTCATGCCAAATACCCCTCTCGTGCACAAAATTCATCCTTGTATATTACATATTCTTCTCAATCCCTTGATTTTGAATAAAAGCATCCAATCATGACCAAAAACCTTACCTTAAGTTCCATGGGTTTTCTTTACCTCAAAGAACCATGTTTGAGACCATATCTCAAGAAACTCCAACAAATTGCATGCACCTTCTTCGTGAATCCCTCTAGGATAATAGGAAGTGATTACCTAGTCCCTCTTGTAGTGTCTCATATCATGTTTTTGAAATCATTCTTTTTTTCATAGGTATGCTATACCCATTTTTCTTTTACCATATGGAATCTAACATCGTCCTCAAAGATGACCAATCCTCCACCCCATTCATTCAGGAATATATTATGCCTTCCCTTCCCCAAGTATCAGCGGGTATCTGCTAAGTAAGTCAAAGGGGCGAGGAGTGATTCCTCCCCATCCATTATGTAGGACCATAAATATCCAAGCACCACCATCCACAACACTTGATGTTAAAATGTAGCCTCACCATATGCATTTGGGGTGCCCCAGCTTGGGAATTTTCCATGACCACTATAATCCATGGGAGTGAGATCTTTATCAAATGGAACAAGACCCTCATTACATGGAATAACATCTGTCTGCGCGGAAAAAAATCATCAGGGTTTAATCCCCAAGCCTTTTTTATAGGAGGCATCACTCTTGATTCTCCATGCCACTTTTGAATGAAAAGACCAAAATGGGGATGGTCCTTGCGGACTCTCAATAACCCCATCCCACTCCCTCTGATCTTTTTTCACCCAAGGCCTCTCCTATGCATAATCCATGCTTCATCCCACACAAAACTATCTTTCGTGATGTAATAGTGTGGTCAAATGTTTCTTCTTATTTCTCACACTAATAATGACTCAAGAGATCATAAAATCTGGAAGTGACTTTCACACCCTTCATTCAAGAATCCAAAATAGGGTAATTCCATACTTCCACCTCTATGGGATACTATCCATGCATAATCCCTAAACTACTAATCTATGTGGGGTTAGATCCCTATCTATTAAATAGGGTATGTAGTAAGACTACTTTAGGTTAAATCCTATCCATGGTAAATAATAGTTCGTTCCTCTTAAGTGTGTGGTACCTGGATCCTAGTATCCACCATTACCCATTCCTTCCTAATATTTCCCTTGAGCCACTATATCTCGAGAGGGTCATTCTTCACCCATAGTTCACATCTCATTTGGCTCCACCTGGGTATCTTTGATGTTTAATCCCCATAACACATGTTTGTGCCACATCTTCTGGTGTAGGCCCAAATGGCCCTTACAAAACTATGTTGACATTGATTACCAGACACTTGGGTTACATAAGAATCATTCGTAAAGTTCAAGCCCGACACCATTATATTCATGCCAATTCATTCTCGTCCTTGTTGTATCATGTTAAACTGAATGGGATACATGATCAAAATAGGATTTTATCCCTCCCTACCTAGAAGGGTATATAAGATACCTCGATAAGGGTGAATCCCAACCATTAGTAAACCTTAGTAACCTCTATTAGGGGAACCCCACACACTGATACATCTCTAGCGATGTTCATAAATGTCGTTATTGTGTGTTATCTTCCCTTCATGGGACACATCACTATGGTTCCACCTCCCTAAAGTGTTCTAATCTGTTTATCGTCTATTCATTTATCACCAAACCCTTATCCCATTGAAATAAATCCTTCCAATCTATTTATTCAATCCATTCTACTTCAATAGTTCATCCTCATCCATTCTAATTCTTACCTAAGTTTTCACATCCCAGTGGGATCACTTCATTCATTTAGGTTGTCTAAGTACATAATCCCCACACAATCCAACGAATATAAATCCTCCCACGATGGGAAGTATTCGTGAATAAACACCACTCCGTCACCGAACTATGTGGTTTTGACCCTTGTCTTCCTAACAAGGAATGTTAGAAGCCCCCATGAGGATCAATCCCTTCAAATGGTAAACTTTGGTGTGACCCTCATTAGAGTCCGTCTTTTTTGATCCACCTTCAACGGTGTCCAGATTAGCATTCATGGTGTGAAACCGTCCCCTTTAGAGGACACACTGTTCTTGAGTCCTTCCTCAGAGGGCCTTCAGATCTATCCATCTAGTAAACCATCCTCATGCTCACTCCAAGGGACGTGCCATTCTAATATACCTTCACAAGTATTATGATATTCCCATTCCATCTCTCTAATATGTTAAACTCATAGCCCGCCATATCTGCTAGACATTAATATCCTGGCATACCCTGTGTAAAACATGGGATTCCTAGGGAAAGCCTCGGAAGACATGTCATTGGAATAAGATACCACAAACTTTATGTGGGGTGCCTCTCGTTACTGCACCCTTGAGAAGCCCCTTTATAAGGAACAATATAGGTGAACAATGTTCCAGCGTCCAAACAGGCCAGTGATTCCAAACATGAAAAATTCCCTATCCAAAGGTTTCTTCCCTGACAAGATCCCCTTGAATTTTTAGAAAGAAGCAATATAATTAACCAGTTTCCATAAAGAGATGGCACTGGAAATAAGCATCACAAACACTATCTTAATATACTAGGGAGACCCAGACTATGTGATGAGTTCTGAGGAGGAATACATGGAATGAGGGTCCAAATTTCTTATCATCCTATTTTGATCAATGAGAAGAAATATTGATTGATGTGATGGAATCTTACCACCTTTGGAATGCAGGAATTTTGGGAAAAAAATCTGACACCAGTATTCAGAATCACACTAGGTCGAAGCACCTAGATGGAAAGCGTTAGAAAAAATATCGTTGAAAAAAATTACAAATTCCACAATCCAAAATTACTAATCCAATAGTGGTATCTAGATAATTGTAATTTCTACTAAAACTAAAAAGTGGTTATGTTTAATCTCAATCAAACACACATATATCTTCATCTTAAAACTGAAATCAAAAGATATATTTCTCTATATCATATGCATGATTATGTATTTGTTTATATGAAAGTAGGTGACCAATAGTTCTATAATAAGTTTGTATAGTATATATTATCTTTTACGTTCAAATATAATTGAAATATACTAAAAAAATTGAATGATTTTTTCACAAATTATTCATACAATTATTTATTTTATCAAATTTCACTTAACAAAGAATGGACATGAATTTATTGATTTTATTTTAATAATGGAATTATATTTCATACTTGTTATAGAAATGGGGAAATACTATATTGGTTAAATATAATTTTTGGCAAGATCAAAAACATACCCAACCATCCTTTAGTGGGTCAGTTTATATCGAGTATAATAAATTTATCAACATATTATGTTTTATATGAAATGTATCTTTTTTACATCTAGTAATGGGGATTCATATAATGAATACATGAGATACTTTGGATCTACACTTTTGATTTCATTTCAAAAAATAAATTCCTTGAACATAGGCTTCAATACAAAGTGAGATGACCCAAGATAAACATGTAAATATTTAATAATAATTCTTTTTGTTTAACATTATACATCACAAATTATTATACAACCCCCAAATGAGAAGAATTAAAATATTAGATGAGTATCGACATAACAATATTATTACACTTCATTTTTTCAAAATACCCAGTAAAATATCAATAAAAAATACATCAATATAAATATAATCATGTATATAATTCCCTAAGGGAAAGGGAAATGAATGAAGGGGTGAGATCAAATTCATGTTAAGAGTAAAAAAATTCTTACCATGTTATAAATAGTTAATACATAAGCCTAGTAAAACATGATCCGAGTATAAATATTCAGTTAAAAGAACATGAATCCAAAAAAAATATCCATGTAATTAGAGGACATGTGATCTAAAATTATCAATCATATATCACAAAATATTAGTGTGGATCCACAAGGAAAATAATTACATGCCATAGTGTTTTAAAATGGCATAAAATATAGAAGATTCTAATAATAATATTCCTAGGAATTTATAAAATTATGATAAGAACCAGAGACCCCGATGCATCATATTAAAATAAAAAAATTTACATTCATCATTTTGTGAACAAAAATAAATCCATTAATCCATTTCTCAAAAAATAAAAATTCTAATAAATCAAATATTGATCAACGAAAAATTCCCAAAAAATAACATAATTATCTCATGAGAAAAAATATAAACAAAAACATTTGATAGTGATACCAGAACCCAAGAATCAAAATATAGTTATCCCAAGATATGTATGCCACATGATATCAATGATTTATCATATTATAAAAAACCCCCGAAAAAATGGGATTTGTAACGTTCTGAAATGGTATCACATAAAATTACATCATGAATTAGACCAGTATATACCAAAAATAAAACAACCAAAAAAATTATTTCAAAATGGTATATATAGGGTTATTCCTGAAACATATATCTATAGGTGATTGAAATCATAGAGATAAGTAGGAAAATTGAATTTAAACTTGCATATAGTTCTTAGAATAATATTCTAACTATTTTTATAATTTTTTTTATGATTCACACTCAAAGATATATTTTTTCTTGAAGAGAAAATGAAAATATTTTTTTAACTAACATATTGAATGAAATCCCAATAATTAAATCATAAAAAAATTATTTCTAAAAATGTGTTTTAGATGATAAATTATATGATCAGGAAAGGATAAGCCTTATTAATGAATAGAAAATAAATATATTTAAATTCACATCATTAAAAGAGTAATGAATCATCACTTTCATAACAACATAATAGAAATTTCCAAATAAAAAAATAATTCATATTTAAATTTCAAAACAACAAAGGAGAACCTTGGAAGGGTGTAAGAATATAGATATATAATAAAAAGGGCTTATTGGCAAGGATGAGAATTTTTAGGACAACATTTGACATTTACAATAATGAAATTAATAAAATATGAATTTTGGAATTAAAATTGTCATTTTCCACAATGTGAAAGAGAAAGTACAAAATAATAAAATATTACGATGTAATCCATTAAAAATGTATGAAATAAGTTCATTACGATGTATTATATCTAAAATAAAGGTAATTTGAGTTAAAAAAATACCTTACAACCCTAGTAAATTTTGAATAAAGAATATTTTGATTAGGAGGAAATGAGATATATTTTTAAAATAGATGATACCCAGCAAGTGAAAATTAGAAGTTTTAGGATCAAATAAATACATGTTGTAGTGCCCTAAAAATATAAACTATGAACATTCTATTTGATAGCGGGTCTGACACGCAACACTAAGGGCATAAGGAAAAATAATATTCCAAAAATTTATAATATATATAATATTTTATATAAATTAAATATATTTGATTTCATTCAATTCGGGAAATACTGAATTCTCTTGTGTCTCACACAATAAAGAATGTATTATACCGCTTGCGTTACATGCAAGACTGATCTTTACTGAATAATAATATATTATTAAAATATTACTATTTAATAAAATAAGATATACACAAGCTATTAATTAAGTGGTTAGTAATATGATTAACTAACATATATAAATATATGGTTTACACAGATAAAAAATGAACTCATTTGTTACTAATTAATTAGAAATGAATATAAGAACCAATTGAATCTAAAGAAAATGTTTTATTATAAAACTATTGAATACCCACATATCTATTTTATAATAAAAAATTAAATCAATTACAATTATTAGGTGATATAAATGTAATATATATATATACATTATAAATGAAATCAAATATTTTTTATATTTATTCAATAAATTTTATAATAATGAGATAAACACAAACCCAATATTACACATAATAACATATATTTTTATTAGAACATTTTTTCATAATTTAATGGAGAACCAATTTTAAATCCAATTTTAGGAACTTTAATAAATGTTTTTTGTAAAAAATAAAACTATTTTTTGAAATGGTAACATAATAATTTGGAGAAGTTGAAATTTTTCATAAAATCTATGAAGTTTTATTTTTTGATAAATAGTAAAAAATTATAGAATTTAGTAAAAAAATAATCTAATTTATTTATAATGTCAGATTATATTTTAAACCAGGTTTGTGGTTTAATTAGAAATATTTTTTATTATTTAATACTATTTAGGTCATTGTATGTAATTTTACATTAAAATTTGATATAAAAATATGTCAACATTCTGAACCTTTTTTCATTAAAAACCTGCATTGTTTTCCCATTTACAAAATTAAATTTAAATTAATTTCTTCCATATCTGTGATTGGAATTTGGAGAAATAGATTCCATATTTAGAATCATATTACTTTTTAATTTATAATAAGGTGAAATGAGTTTCTTACCCAAAACATTAGTGAAAGTAATTAAAATTATTTAGAATTATTAAGGTAAATTTAATTTTTACAAGGGACCAAACCAAAATCATAAGGTCCAAAATGACTTATAAATTTATTCAAAATCCATTTTGTTTTTATATTTTGGCCCTATATTTCCTTGTATTTAATTGTTTTTGTTATTGGGTCTACTTTCAATGAGAAAAACATGGGTGGAATTCCCCTTTCCAAAATTTACAATTGTATCACCCATCCCCCAATATAAAAAGAGACTTGAGCCTCCAAATTCGTCAAACCCCTCAAGAAAATTTGGATTTAAAAATATCTAACAAAATAGCTCTTAAAAATCCCTACACTCATCCTATATATCCAAATTTTTTAATAAATCTATCCATGTAATCCCTTTGGTTGAAACAAAATGAAGTTACCCAAAGAAGAGGTATCATCATTCCTCATGTTTTTTAGTTTTATTTCTCTTATTAAACCCCTAAAATCTCATTATTCCAGGATAATATAACAACAACACTATCTGGAGTATATTAATATGTATTTATGTTATGGGTTAGACATAAACTTACACAAACTTCCATCTAATGTGTACTGAACTTGCATTTTGTGTGTACAATGAACTTCTACCACACAAAAGAATGTCTATTAATTCATCATTAAAAACTGTCAAAGTGGTAAATATAATAGAAAATATATTTATATATGATGTAAATTATATTTAAAATTTATTGATTCTTTTTAAATTTTTGTATATAACTTAACTTTATTCTTTTTACCTTGAAGGAATACGATAGCATCGTTTGTGGAAGTATGGACTACTGCCTCCTCAAAGTGATGTGATTCATTCATGTTATATATGGAACATATTAAAGATAAATTTAATAAAACTATGGGAAATATATATCTTTAATAGTATAAAATAATTATAATATAATTATTTATAATTTATGTTTCATTTATTTAAAATGAAAAAGAAATGTATGTAGCGTTCTTGTGTACGTATGGCCCACTGTCTCAGTGAAAGGTGCATTTCATTTCTTATCTCAAAATATTATGGATTATTAAAATAAATATTTTATGAATATATATATGATAATTAAATAATTTTTTAAATTTAGTTGATTATGAAATAACGATCTAATTAATAATAACAACATGGGACATGTTGAAACATACTCAACACACTAGGAAATTAACAGATGATCTAATGAAAATAATTAAAGATTAAAAACAAACAAGTAATATGATATTTTAAGAATATATTATATGATATTATAAATATAATTATGGTTATGGAATTAGATGGTAACATGTTTTAAACTATTATATAGGAGGTTAAAAACCTCACAACAAAAATGAAGGATAAGGTAAGGGATTTCGTCTAAATTTACTTTCCATTGAGTTTTATTTATTGGTATAAATCTAGTTTATTTTATATGGTGTATATACATCCCATTTACATGTTATATCCTGAATATAACTATTATCATTATATTATTAGTATAATTTACTATTATTACTTCATGGGGATTATGATTCAAATGTTTCAAAGTGGCATAGGGTCACTTTGGAATGTTTAATGATTGTATTCCTCCAGAATGTTACAAGGATCCTCCAATGGTATTTTCGGTTATAGGGGATTACAATGTTATAGTGAAACTAATTTATTATATATGGTGTACACAGTAGTTCATTGACATTTAATATCACAATTCATTAATTCTTCATTATATCTTGAGTTTTAATTTGAATTATTTCATATTAGGGGATTCACAATTAATGTAACCCAAGAGGAAAAGAATTTAATTACCCAATTTTTTTATTGGGTTATATTACTTCCTCATTGTCATTAAAAATATGAAATTATGTATGTAATCAATTTTTACAATATGTTATTTTATTTCCACTTGTTTTATTTGGATTTACATTAGATTACACATAATTTATTCATTGATTGATTCTCAAATCAATGGTATGGTCTTATCAAGGGTTTACATCATAGTCTCTTTTTGTTCGGGATAGTTTACACTTGAATTTTTATTAGGTGAAATTAATTGATCATTTTATATGAAACCCTTTAATATTCTTTTCCTCTATTGATTCATGACTTTTATCAAATAATAGAATTGTTTTCATACTCTTTGTTACTCAAAATGTTTTACAATTGTTTTAATAAAACCCAACTTCATTCTCTCTTTAGTTGGAGAACATGTTTTCTTCTAAAAACCCCATTTTCTAAAATTGTTATAAAAATGTCTTTAAACATTCCAAAATGATCTTTGAAAGAAATATTTAACCTTTTTCTATTTTAAAAATTCTTTTAAAGTAATATCTTTTCCTCTTTCAAAATATTTAATTTTTTAAACCTTTTTACCTTAGAAAATTAATTTTCTTTTTACCTCATGAATCATGTACGAATTTACCTGACTTCATTTCATCAAATACTTCTTTTCATTCTTTAAATCATACTTTTTAAAGAAATTGTTTTCAAAATTTATTTTCAATGAAATGTAATTTCAAAAATAAATTTCAATATAAAAATGATATTTTCTCAAAAATGTTTTCAGAATATATTTTTTTATTATTTATATTCATCAATTAAAATAGCCCTATATTTTTAATCCACATGTATTTTTTGTATTTATACCATCATTACTCTTCCTTTTGATGGTTTATGATTGTTTTGGTCAAGGATTGTATTCATATTCACTTACTTCAAAAAAAATTTAGTCCCCTAGAAATATTCAATTTCCATTTATCATTAGATATTGAATTTCCTCTAATTATACATATAATTTATTATGGATTTGTTTATTGAATAAAATATATATCATTTTACATACAGTGTTTACTTTGATAATTTTTTTATTATATATAAAAAAATATTTTTAACTTATATTCTTTATTCCACATATTTATTTCGTAAGTCATATTGTTTATTAATTAAATCAATTACTAAATACGGGGAATGATTTGGACATGATCTTATGGGTGGGGATTAGACTTTATATAGCACCGTGATGCATCAAGAGACTCTCATGATGTAAATTAGTTACACAAACAAATCTGATTTGTACTAGTAGTATTAAACAATCTAGAGGACATATATTTAATGTAGATGTTTCCTTGTTCTTATGATATGATGTCAAATAATTTAGAATTTCTTTCATAAAAATTTAGCTTATTATTATATTTTCCCATGAGGTTTTCATATGATAAAATCAACTGATGAATTTCATTCTTATTTTATAGATTATATTACTCATGTCTTTAGTTTCTTACCTTTCTATATTTATTTTACATTTTCTAGTTATTTGAATGTCATGTGTTTTCTGTAATCACCTTTCCATATTATTTATAAACATCATTTTCATTTTTTTATTACATGTTGTGTGTATTAATATATTTACTATGCTATATTATTGTTCTGATTGATTCCTTATTGATTCCACTATACATTACCCTTACCTTGAATTTCAGCTCACCCATATTTTCTTCCTTTCCAAAATAATATAAGAATAATATAATGAAATATATTTATTCATATACATGATGGAATTAGGTTATCCTCTAAAGAAAAAAAATTGTTTTAATTAGTGTATTCATTGTAATATCGGACTCATGTATGTATCTAGCTTACCAAGACTGATTTTTTTTGAAGTTGAGATTATGTGGGTATTCCTCGCAATAAGTCCTTATTTGTATACAACAACTTGATGTTGTTATCACAAAAATGTTCCCAGGAATAAAAATTCCAACAAGGTGTTTCAAGATTAACTCTGCATGACCTGGTACATGATAAAGGGCCTTAATGTTCACCTAGTTTGACTCTCTTTAGGGATATTCTTAGGATAATTCACATTTCCATTATAAACCACTAAGAATGATTTTTAAAATGAATAAAATTGGATAAACCTAAGGTGTATTAGATTGGAAATAATGTGTCTTGATTAACACATCCTAAAAATGATTATATGTTTTTTGTAACATGATAATTGATTCTCACAATATGGTTTTCGGTTTTAAAAAATACCCTCTTCGATTAGATAAACTCTAAACCAAGGAAGAACCTATGTGGAAATAAAAGGATGAAGTATTTATGTATTGGTGTTGTATTGAAAACCATTGTTAAAATGATATTTAGTGATTAACCTTTTTTAATTATTATACGTCATATTTATTAGGTTTTATAAAAGGAAAACCTATATATCAGTTTAATACCAATAATGTCTATAAAGTCATTATGAAATGATCCCAAAATCAAAGAACGAGAAGGGATTCACAACAACATCTAACCTATATAATGTCTATGATAATATGTCATTATTTCTAGTTAAACAATTTGAATAATAAATTTTAATGATGAACCCATAATGTGAATTTGTAGGATAATTGATTAATATATTAAAAATATTGTCTATAGAGATTATATAGAGAAAAAATGGAACGAACTTATGGATCCTACGATCATTTAAAAGAAAAATTTAGTTCTTAAAAAGGGGGTTTATTCTAGGACATCCATTTCATGGAGTAAGGGATTAATTAAAATTTGATCGAAGAAAAATGAAAATATGGAATTATTTATAAGATATTAAAATATATCATGAAATTAAATATCAATTTATTCATATGATATAAAGGAATTTCTCAACATCAGAAAAATGTTCTTAAATTATTATTTTTCCTAATAGATTAATTTTTTGGAACCGATGGTCATCTAAATCAGTGTAGATTTATGGATTTGAGGACCTCAACATTCCATTTATCATTCACTTGTTTTTTATTTAAAACCTCAATCTATAACTATAAATATTTATCCTCTTCCTCCATGTACTTAACTCTAGATTCCAAAAATGTTCTTCTATGTAGAGACCAAGTTATTTGCTAGTCAATATGACATTTTCACTTCCCATTCTCTATTTTCTAGAGGATGTCTTATGAACCCTTCACAAGATGTGAGAATTAAACATTGAAAATATCAAATAAAATATCACTAAGACCAACATTAAATTTTGAATACGCAAATAAATTAAGGTGTGGAGAATTTAGTGCCATGAAAATACAAAGTATGAACATTGTATTTGATACCATATATGACACGCAACACCTAGCACGTAAAGAAATATAATAGCCCATGAATTTATAATATATTAACTATGTTAAATAAATTCAATATATTTTATAAATTTCAATTCACGAGACACTAATTATATTTCATTTAATGCAACACTACCTTTCTTTAATAGCTTTGATGACAAACTAGACTGAGTTCTACCGAACAATAGTATATTAATAAAATATTACAATTTAATATAATAAGATATAACCATGCTATTAAATTATAATTTTTTAATAGGATTAACTAAATTATAAAAATATATTGTCTATAAATATATGAAATGAATTAATTTGATAAGAATTTTTTAGAAGTTAATATAGAAACCAATTAAATATAAAGGGATCGTTTCTATGTAAAACTTTTTTTATGCTCACAAAGTTGTTTTATCCTAAGAAATTAAATCAATTACAATTAGTGAGTGATATTAATTTGATATATATTTTATATATTCAATTATATATTTTTTATATTTATTCAATAAATTTCATTGTAATGAAATATGAACCAACATAATATTTCACCTAAAAATCAATATTTTTATTAAGGCACTTTTACCACCTTTCAGTGGAAAACAAATTTAAAATCCATTTTTTTTGGAAATTTTATAAATCATATATGTAAAAATAAACATTATTTTTAAAATTGTAACACAAATATTATATGAGGTTAAATTTTTGGTATTTTCTGGGAAGTTTTATTTTTGATGAATAGTAAAAAATACTGAATTTTAAGTCAAAATTGCTTTTGGTCTAATTTATTTATTTGGTAAATATATTTTTTTAAACATGTATATCAGTTTAATTATATATATTTTTTATTATTTAACCTAATTTATTTCATTTTAATCAATTTCACATTGAAATTGTATATAAAAACTTCACAAACATTTAACCATTTTTACTTTAAAACCCCACATTGTCGTCTCATCCGCATGACTAAATTTAAATTAAATTATGAAACATCTATGATTATAATTTAAAAATGGATTAAATATTTTTAATCCTAATAATATAAAATTTATAATACGTTCAAATTAATTTTTGACAACAAATATTGGTGACATTTATTAAATTTAATTACTATGATAATATTGAAATTAAGTTTAACAAGGGACTAAACCTTATACATAAGAGACAAGATGACCTAGAAACATGTCCCAAATCCATTTTTGGGACAAATTTAGACCCTATACTCACTTTTATAGAATAAGGTCTATTCTTTGATCCACCTAAAATGGTAAAAACGTTGGTGGAATTCCTTTTTCTAAAATTTACAAGAGTGTCAATCCTCCTCCACTATAAAATGGCACTCATGCCTCCCACTTCCTCACACCTCTCAAGACACTTTATATCAACCAAGATCTTTCCAAATAGCTCATATAAATTCCTCCCCTAATATTAAACGCATCAATTTGGTAATAAATATATCCATGGAATCCCTCTAATGCAAACCAAAATTAGTATCTCAAATAGTAGGTAACGTCATTCTTTAATCTCTTTAGTTTTATTTCATTCTCTTCCCCTCCATTCTCCTTATTCTATTCGTATATAATAAAAAAAATATACTAAATATAAATGTATATTTGTAATTTATTTTTTCGAATTAATCTTATACACACATTCATTTAATGGGTAATGAACGTATGGTTTATGTGTACATCAAACCTCTTGTAAAGACCCGTAAAATTCAAGGAAATTTTTTTCTTATTTTTCTTGAGAATTTTACAAGAACGTAGTTTCTGACGGCACCTGATTCCGAGGCCCGGTGTGGATGGAATAATTTTTTGAAGTTTAGCTCAGGTACGTTTAGTTAACGAACGAGAGGGGTTTTCTAACTTTTGAACCGGTTCTCAGAATCAAATTCCGAGGGCACCGATGGAATCGAAGCACTGGTATTTTCTTAGAAACACTTTATTCGGAGTTTCTTTTGCTCAGGTGTGGGTTTGATCCTGTGTGGGTCATTGCGGGGGTTAGTTACCTATCGATCCTGTGTGGGTCAGATCATTTGTGGGTCATTGCGGGGGTTAGTACCTATCGATCCTTTGTGGGTCCGATGACATAGATGAATCAGTGGATATATCTAATAATCTCTATCGTCATACGGAGAAGTATACATGTGTGAGCTCAATCCTGTTTTTCTTTCCTATGTGGATGGTGTTGTGCTATCTTGTGTGGATTTACGTTTTTCTTTCTTGTGTGGACTGGGTTTTATTTGGGCTCAAATGTTGGAGCCGAACAAGAATTGATGACTTAGGTATATGTATGGGCATATACCTAAGCAGTGTCGGATGGTACTTCTTGATTGTATCTTTCCTTTGTGGTTTATCCTTTGTAGATTCTGGGAGACCTTCGGGGGTCTCGGGGTCCTTACTGAGTAGTTTATACTCACCCCTGTACGGGATATGCCCGCACTACGTTGTGTTGGTTGTAGACGACGGACAGCGCTGATCGTGGTTGAGGCTTGCGAAGCAGGATGGTACCTGGAGGTGGACCACTGGGCGGGACGTACTCGGAGCGGTTAGCTGGACCTGAGGAGCAATGAAGGCTATCTGTACCCACCCTTCAGGTGGGACTTCCAGTGGACGGATCGACACTGCGACTCTACTTTTAGTTGCTGTTTTCCCTTTCCAGTTGTACTTTAATTTCAGTTTGGGTTTGTATTCTGGCCAACTTACTTTTCCGCACTTTCTATTGTACTCAGTTTTTACTTAGTGTTTACTTCTGCTTTCTTTCTCTGTGGTGTTTGTTGTTTATTTTACAAAGGCAATGCCTTCCCTTTTTACCGGAATTTACGCCTTGGTGGTAGTCGCCAGCACCTGGCCTATGGAAGGCGGGCTTGGGGTAGTCACAACACGGGCCCCGAGGATGGGTCGTGAAAAATTAGTATCAGAGGTGTTCGGTTCTACCATAGAACCTGGGACTCTGATCTTTTTCTATGTGAAGAAATAGTGTTAAGCGTATTGGGTGTGGTTATTAGTCCAGGGAGTCCAGTGTTGGTGCGGTGGCCGACATATTCGTACACCAGGACCCTGACTTTTGATTTCCGACTTAATGCACGAAAACATTGATTGCATTTGTTTTTCAAGTTTTCTTTGTGATTACTTTATGTCAGCTCACCAGGTATACTGTTTGACCGTTGTGCACCTGTTTCTTTTCTGGATGGCCCCACGATGGCAGCCAGCTAGGGTTCCTATAGTTGTGCATGATGACAGCCCAACGAGCGACGAGCCCTCGGTACAGGGCCCTTTGACAGCTGAGGCACCGACGATACCTTTACCCGCTGAGCCACTGATGCTTCCACCTCAGCCGCTGACGATGCACGTCGCCTTGGGGCACTACACGAGTTTCTACGCTAGCGACCACCTAAGTTCTTCGGGGAGACGGACCCCCAGGCAGCCGAGGATTGGCTGGAGGTAGTTGTACGAGTTTTCAGGTTAGTGAGGACACCAGCAGACCTCATGGTGATCCTCACAGCGAGGCTACTTCACGCGGTCGCGGGCCGACGGTGGAGCTTGATGCTCCAGGTTCACAATGAGGGATCTCTTCTATGGACAGACTTTGAGAGCCTCTTTCCCTCAAAGTTCGTACCGGCCACCCTCCGTGTGGTACGCATCCAGGAGATTCTTCAGTTTTGGCAGGGCAGCTTGACAGTCGCCCAGTACTCGTCAAGATTTACTGATCTCTCGCGCTACTCGACAGACATGGTACGAGACCCATTCTTCCAGGACCGGATCTTTGAGTAGGGATTGAGGAATGAGATCAGGGCATTGCTGATCTCCCTCAGCATTCCGACCCAGGAAGGAGTACTGGAGCGATCTCTTTTGATCGAGAGCTTTCTTACTGAGCCTTCTTCAGCAGCGAGACCTACCGCGGGGCATCACGTAGAAGAGTCTTCTGCAGCAGGTAGTCGAAGGATGACTCACGGGTCCAGGCGGACAGAAACCTCAGGTAGACGACCTCAGGAAACTGGCTCAGCAGTGCGGGGCACACAGCGCGGAGTCAGTCTTTCGAGAGGCAGGCAGTGCTATGCATGCGGCGGGCAGGGCCACCTGGCTCGTGACTGCCCAACCTGCCGGGCCGACGAGCAGCAGATGGTTGAGGGGCCACCTAGGAAGAGGTAGAGGGTCGAACGTGGACGTCCGCATGGAGCAGGCGGACGAGGCAGAAGAGCTGGCCGAGCAGCAGGTGGTGGGCGACGCTTTGAGGCTCTACCACCACCACCACCAGGAGGTCCACCCCGGCCATAGGGAGCTAGCGGGCAGAGACAGGCACAGCTCCAGGCAGCGGAGGCCTATGACCACGGTGCGCCTGAGCTGATTCAAGGTATTATCTTTGTCTATTAGACCTTTACTGCAGTTCTTATAGACACAGGAGCGAGTCACTCTTTCACAACTGATGCCCTTGTTCGGAGCTCGGAGATTCCGACGGAGCCGTTGGCTCGATCTTTACGGCTAGATACTCCTACGGGAGTAGACTCGATGATTACAAACTAGTGCCAACGGTGTGAGCTTACTCTAGGAGGAGAGAGCTTCAGCTGGGATCTTCTTGTAGCGGCGTCGAGGCCTCACGACGTCATCTTGGGCATGGATTGGTTCTCTATAGTCAATGCACAGATCGACTATATTAGGCGCAAGGTGCGATTTGTACGCACCGACGGGAGCAGGTTCACCTTCACCAGCGAGAAGAGATCTTTCGCAGCATAGGATGGACTTCCGTAGAGGAGAGGACATCCCATCACTCATTAGTTTCCTAGCCTCATCCTAGGAGCAGTCGACATGCAGAGTCCTAGTTTTCCTGCAGTGGTGGATCAGTATGAGGACGTCTTTCCCGACGACGTTCTAGGACAACCTCCTCGCAGAGAGGTAGACTTTTATATTGATATGTTCCTTGGGATAGCCCCGATATCCTCTCCAGCATATCGGATGGCTCCTGCCAAGCTTCGAGAGCTACAGTTACAGTTGGATGACTTGCAGGGAAAGGGTTTCATCTGACCCAGTGTTTCAACCTGAGCTTCCCCGATATTGTTCACCAAGAAGGCGGACAGGAGCTTGCGACTTTGTGTTGACTATCATCGCCAGAACCAGGTGACAGTAAAGAACAAGTATCCACTACCGAGGATTTATGGCCTCTTTGATCAGCTCAAGGGAGCACGGTGGTTCTCAAAGATAGACCTCAGGTCAGGCTATCATCAGCTCAGAGTTCGGGATGAGGACGTGTAGAAGACGACCTTCAGATGTCGGTATGGCCACTATGAGTTCTTGGTTATGCCTTTTGGCATGACCAACGCTCCGGCAGTGTTCATGGGCCTCATGAACAGGATCTTTCAGCCATACCTCGATCAATTTGTCGTGGTCTTCATTGATGGCATTTTGATATACTCGACGACTGTGGAGAAGCACGCCTACCATTTGTGGGTTGTACTGGACACACTCCAAGAGCACCAGCTTTATGGTAAACTCTCAAAGTGTCAGTTCTAGATATGCGAGGTCCACTTCTTAGGGAACGTCATCTCTGAGGCGGGAGTTGTGGTGGATCCTGCGAAGATCGAGGCACTGCTAGCTTGGGAGCCACCCAGGAGCGTGACGGAGGTGCGGAGTTTATTGGGACTAGCTGGATACTACCCGAGATTTGTGCCAGTCTTCTCCAGAGTTGCGGCACCACTCTCAGCTTTGACGAAGAAGGGGAAACCCTTTGTGTGGTCAGAAAGATGTCAGAAGATCTTCCAAGAGTTGAGACAGAGATTGACCAGCGCCCCTATCTTGAGGCTTCCGGAGGAGGGAGTAGGGTGCATAGTCTACTACGATGCATCAGGGACCGGAATCGGATGTGTCCTGATGCAGGAGCGGGTGGTGATTGCCTATAGATCACGTCAGTTGAGGCCGCATGAGTAGAACTACGCTACCCATGACTTGGAGTTAGCAGTAGTGGTCTTCGCTCTGAAGACATGGCGGCACTACCTGATGGGAGAGCGCTTTACAGTCTTTTCTGACCATCAGAGTCTCAGGTAAATCTTATATCAGAAGGACCTGAACCTAAGACAGTGGTGATGGCTCGAGTTCCTCTAGGACTATGACTTTGAGATAGACTATACTCCTGGTAAAGGGAACCTGGTAGCCGATTCTCTCAACAGGAGGATGGGCATTCAGCTACTTGAGGAGGCGACAGAGCAGCTAGTAGCTTTGCAGATATCCTTCATAGATAGAGATGGAGCAGCCTTCCTTCAGTCACTCATAGTCACTCATCCACTACTACAGCGGGTCAGAGAGGCACAGCGTGGGGACACTGACTGTGAGACGTGGCATGCGCAAATATCCTCAGGACAGGCGCCTGATGGTTTCTCCTTAGTAGGAGAGCACGACGTCCTTTTCAAAGGACGTACCGTGGTACCAGTTTCTTTACGGGAGGAGATGATGAGAGAGTTTCACACTTCTCCTTTGGCGGTACATCCTGGAGTGGCGAAGATGTACTAGGATCTCAAACGACAACACTAGTGGCCAGGCATGATGAAGGGTGTGGCCGATTTTGTTTCTCGGTGCCTCCCCTGCCAGCAGGTGAAGGCAGAGCATCAGGTACCAGCAGGCTTGATATAGCCCTTGGAGGTCTTGGAGTGGAACTGGGATGGAATATCTATGGACTTCGTGACTGGATATCCACCCACTTCCAGAGGTCACTACTCAATTTGGGTGATTTTCGACCGACTCACCAAGTCGGCTCACTTTTTACCCATTAGAGAGCAGGGCTCAGTGGAGAGCTTGGGACGTCTCTACGTTCAGGAGATTGTACGGCTTCACAGTGTGCCATTATCTATTGTCTCCAATCAAGATTCTCACTTTACTTCCCGGCTTTGGAAGGGGTTTCAGGAGGCGTTTGGGACGCAACTACGTCTAAGCACCGCCTTTCACCCTCAGACAGATGGTCAGACGGAGAAGACCATACAGACTCTCGAGGACATGCTCTGCACATGTGTCCTCAACTTTGGTCGCAGGTGGGAGGACTACCTACCCTTGGTGGTGTTCGCATACAACAACAGCTACCACTCCACCATCGGGATGGCACCATATGAGGCATTGTACGACCAACCGTGCAGATGTCCTTTGTGCTGGATAGACCCTGGGGAGTCAGCACTTGTGGGACCGGAGATGGTCCAGGCCACGACAGAGAAGGTCCAGGTCATCCAGGAGTGGATGAGGACAGCTCCGAGCCTGCAGAAGTCTTATGCTGACAGGAGGCGGAGGCCACTAGAGTTCGAGGATGGCGACCACGTCTTCTTGCGGGTCTCACCTCGACGTGGATTACAGAGATTTGTCCGAGGCAGCAAGTTGTCTCCATGCTTCTTCAGACTATTTCAGGTCCTCTGTAGGATTGGCGAGGTGGCTTATCACCTGGCTTTACCACCTCAGTTGCACCGGGTGCACGATGTCTTCCACGTATCTCAGGTTAGATGATACGTGCACGACCCGACACATATCATTGACCATGGGGAGCTGGATGTTGATGATGGGGAGAATTTTGCAGAGGTCCCAGTGGAGATTGAGGACCGACAAGAGCAGGTCATACATGGATGGTCGATTCCTCTAGTGCGCATCAAACGGAAGCTTGGGAACCTCCAGGAGAGAACTTGGGTGTGGGAGGCTCAGATGCGTGCTCAGTACCCACATTTGTTTCCCTAGTTTATGATGTATCTTTATGGGGACGTAGAGCCCTGAGGTGGGAGTGATGTAAAGACCCGTAAAATTCAAGGAAATTTTTTCTTATTTTTCTTGGAAATTTTAAAAGAACGCAGTTTCTGACGGCACCTGATTCCAAGGCCCGGTGTGGCCGGAATCATTTTCCGAAGTTTAGCTCGGGTAGTTCAGTGAATGAATGAGCGGGGTTTTCTAACTTTTGAACCGGTGCTCGGAATCAAATTCTGAGGGCACCGATGGAATTGAAGTGCCGATATTTGCTTAGAAACGCCTTTTCTAGAGTTGTGTTTGCTCGGGTGTGGGTCTGATCCAGTGTGGGTCATTGTGGGGGTTAGTTACCTATCGATCCTGTGTGGGTCAAATCCTTTGTGGGTCATTGCAGGGGTTAGTACCTATCGATTCTTTGTGGGTCCGACGACATAGATGAATCAGTGGATATATCTGATCATCTCTATCGTCATATGAATAAGTATACCTGTGTGAGCTGAATCCTGTTTTTCTTTCCTATGTGGATGGTGTTGTGCTATCCTGTGTGGATTTAGGTTTTCCTTTCCTTTGTGGACAAGGTTATATTTGGTCTCAGATATTGGAGACGAACGAGAATTGATGACTTAGGTATATGTATGGGTATATACCTATGTAGTGTCATATGTTACTTCGTGATTGTATCTTTCCTTTGTGGTTTATCTTTTGTGGATTATGGGAGACCTTTGGGGGTCTCGGGGTTCCTACTATGTAGTTTATACTCACCCCTTCACGGGCTATGCCCACACTACGTTGTGTTGGTTGCAGACGACGGACAATGCTGATCGTGGTTGAGGCTTACGGAGCAGGACGGTACCTGGAGGTGGACCACTGGGCGGGACGTACTCAGAGCGGTCGGCTGGACCCGAGGGGTAGTGAAGGATATATGTACCCACCCTTTAGGTGGGACTTCTAGAGGATGGCTCGACGGTGCGGCTCTACATTTATTTGATGCTTTCCCTTTCCAGTTGTACTTTAGTTTCAGTTTGGGTTTGTATTCTGGCCCCCTTACTTTTCTGCACTTACTGGTGTTCTCAGTTTTTACTTAGTGTTTACTTATTCTTTCTTGCTCTGTGGTGTTTGTTGTTTAATTTACAAAGGCAATGGCTTCCCTTTTTACCGGGATTTACGCCTTGGTGCTAGTCACCAGCCCCTGGCCTATGGAAGGCAGGCTTGGGGTGGTCACAGCACGGGCCCCGAGGACGGGTCGTGACACCTCCACCCCACAATATGATGATTATTCATTCTTCCTTTATCGCCTCTCATTGGATGAATTATGATGGAAAATATATTTATATATGATATATATTATATTTATAATATCTTTATGATTATTTAATTTTTATATATAACATACCTTTATGCTTTCCATCTTGTGGGAATATGATAACTCGTTTGTGGAAGTGTGGACTACCACCTCATTAAAGTGATGTGATTCATTCACGTTATACATGGAACGTATTACAGATTATTTTTGTAAACATTTTTCAAATATATGAAATTAATATTATTATATAATTATTATATAAAATTCATCATTTATGTTCCCTTATATCAATTAGAAAAATAAATGGATGTAGCATTCAAGCAAATGTACGGCCTACCATCTCCATGAACAATGCATTTCATTTCTAATATCCAAATATTATGTATTATTATAAATAAATATGTACTTAATATATATTATAATTAAACAATGTATAAATATTGTAGATTATTAAATCATGGTCTAATTAATAATAACAATAAATAACAAGTTAAAACATATTCAAAAAACTTTTCAATTATCACCCGAAATAGTGAAAACAAAGAACGATAAACAACAAACAGGTAAAAAGATATTATTAGAATATTATATATGATGTTATGAATGTAAATATGGGTTTTTAATAATTTTATAACTTTTTTTGAACAAATATACAATATATGAAATACCACACAACCAAAAAATAAGGATACAGTAAGTAATTTCATTAATATTTACATTCCATTGAGAATTATTTGATGTCATCAACTTAGTTTCTTCAATATCATGTATATAATACCCATTGACATGTTATATCATTAATATACCTTTTATAATGATATTATTAGTTTCATTTAATGTCATTTCTTCATGGGTATTAAAAATTAAATTTTTTGAAGTGGAATGGGACACCTTGGAATGTTTAAAAATTATTTTCTTCAAGAATGTTTTAATGATATTCCATTGGTATTTCTAGTTTTGGGACATACTTTTTTTTGTGCACTGCAATTTTTATATATGGTGTACATAATTCCACTTTGAAATGAAATATCATGATTCATTGTTAATTCCTAATATCATGACTTTTAATTTTAATTCTTTCATCTAAGGGGTTTACAATTAATGTTACCCAAGTTGAAAATAATTTCATAACCCAATTTAGTTTCATTGGGTTATATTACTTACTTATTATCTTTAATAGTATATGATTATGTGTGTAATTAATTTTTAAAATCTCTTGATTTATTTCCACTTTTTTAATTGGATTTATATTTTTCATACATAATCTATTCATTGATTGATTCTCACAACAATGTTATAGTGGTTTCAAGTGTTTACTTCACAATCTCCTTTCGTTAAGGATTATGTAAACATGAATTTCCATCATATGAAATTTTTTGACCATTTTTTATTAAAACCATTAATTTTCTTATCCTATTTTTATTTTGAATATTATCAAATCATAATATAATTTTTCTAGTATTTGGCACACAATTTTTTTAGAAATTGTTTTTAAGAAAACATGACCTCATTCTCACATTAGTTAGAGACACAATTTTCTTATTAAAACAATGTTTTATAATAAAAATTTCAAATAATGTTATTAACTATTCCAAAATAATTTATTAAATACTTTTTTACCCATTATTATTTTAACAATGTTTTCAACGGAATATTCTTTCCATTTTCCAAGAAAAAGTATTTTTATCACATTTTTACCAGGAAAAAGGAATATAATTTTTACAACATCTGGCCTGTATATATTTACCCATAATAATTTCATCAATGATACCTTTTCATGCTTTAGAGGTTACATTTCAATGAAATTATTTTTAAAATTTATTTTCAAGGAAAAGGATTTAGATAGTGACTTTAAATAAAAAATTATATTTTCTACAAAAATGATTTTAAATGATATTTTTATAGTATTTATATTAATTAACAAAAATAAACCTTTATTTTAACTCCAATTTGGATATTTTGTGTTGATACATCTCTTATTCTTCCTTTGGATAGTTTATGACTGATTTTTTGAAGGATAGTATTCACATTCTTTTCCATGACTCTTTTATTACTCCCATTGAAATATTAAATTTCATATGATCATTAGACAAAAAAAAATTCTCTAATTATAAATATCATTTATCATGGTTATTTTTATTTCAAAAACCATTTATCATTTTACCGATGGTGTTTACTGTGAAAATTATTTGATTAACTGGTGAAATGTAGATAAATCTATATTGTTTATTCCATAAAGATATTTTATAAGGAATATTTTTTGTTAATAAATTCTATTATTCTATATGAGTAATAATTTGGACATGTCATGATGTGTAGGTCATGGAATTTATCTATCCCCTCAATGCATCTACAGGTTCTCATGAGACAAATTAGTTGCGTAAATTAAATAGGTTTCTGCGTGTATTTTTTGACTATCTCAAAAAATAATCTTGACAATATGGGTTTTCATGTGCCTTAGATATTATTTCCAATAATGAATCATTTCCTTTGTATAAATTTTAGTTATGATTGTTATTAACCATTAATTTTTCAAATGATAAAATCAACGGATTCATTTCAATCTTAGTTTATTGATTAAATAGAACGTGTCATTAGTTTCTTACCATTCCATGTTGATTTTTTCCTTTATAGTTATTTTAAATTCATGTGTTTCTAGTAAATAACATTATTTAGAGTTTATTCACTTATTTCTAATTTTCTTGATTACATGGTATGTGTGTTCCTCAATTTACCATGACATAATTATTATTATTATTGATTCATTATTACTTATTCTGTACTTTACCCTTATTGATAATTTTATCTCACCCTTATTTTGTTTCCCTTACCAAATAATCGAATAATATTACTATGAATTATATGTAGGTATATACCAGATGAAATAGAGTTATCATTGTTATAAAAAAATTTGTTGTTATAAGTGTATTCATTGTAAAACAAGACTGATATTTGTATCGGGTTAACCATGAATACTAAACTCTTCGGTCCTTTAGTATTTGATACCTTGTAAAAATGAAAATTTAATGGTATTGGACACTAGATCTAAGATCTTGGGGGAATGTTCTCTACACTAGAAACATGGATATTAATTTCTCTACAAATAGAATAAAGGAAGAAACATGGCTACATGGAAATTTTGAGGATGGGTCATGTGAATCATGTGAAAAAAAAATAAATAACATGATTTAATGACCCTATTAATATAAGGAAATATATATATTCAGTCCACACGATAGGTTAAAGATCATGTGAATCCCCTTCAGTGAGTTATTTTGATCTAGAAAAGCCCCATCAGACAGCCTGGTTCAATACATGAATCCACTCTAACTAGCCATTATAATTATATGATGTCAAGTCAGAATGCATGTTGGAACAACCTAAGTCCCTCCACTAATTCCTTTTGACTAGGTGACATGATAGATAAAAATTGATTAAAAGTATTCTAACATGTTTACAAAATAAATTCTATAAAAGGTGGAAGATTCTGGCTAAATGGATTTAAATTGATTTTCATGAGGTATTATTATGCGGTTCATGAAGTCATTTATAAATTACATACAAATCTGGAGACATGTCATTTTTATCAAGATAATGTTATTGGATGTCCCACATTTATCATGAAAAGTATCGCAGACATTTCTATTTGATTATGCGAGACCTTGAGGGGAAAAAATATATAATGAATTCTGAAAAATATAACCTTCAAGAAAATAATAGTTACAATATTTTTCATGAGATGGAGTCATGAAACTTCCATGATTGGTGTACTCATAACATTGGGGCCCTTTGATATATCAACTTAATCTCCCAAAGGGCCCTGTACAATTATTCCTCAATCACATGAAGGCTCTCTGACATGCCATGATCATATTGTGAAGGGACCCAAACATGTCATCCTAATCATGTAAAGTCTATTGGGAATGTTTAGTTGATTATGTTAAAGAATCATGATTACCCATGGGTTCCATGAATTTGGTAATGATGGAGTCAATATATAATCATTGTATGTCACATGACAAAAATAAGATTTCATTAGTAAACCATGGTCAATCATGTGAAATTCATGATGTTATTCTTCGTCCACTAACTAAATCCCATAAATTTGATTAAATAATATTATAATGTCAAGTAGATCCAGAGTGGTGATGCCTATAAATCCCCCTATCATATAAAAAGCACACACATGGACCACATAGGCGAGAGTGTTCTTCTCTGAATAGAGAACCGCACAATTGAATGATTCTTCCATAGGGTATTCTTGGGGAATGAGTTAATGGAGTATTTGGTATATCTATACACCTCACATAATCACTTCACTGATCATGTTATGGACTCCCATAATGTCAGCCAGATCATTTGAAAGAGTTTCCATGTGTTGTCTTGGCCATGTGGGGCCTCAACAAGACAACATCTAATGTATAGTGATAAATTTATTCGATAAAGGATGAAAAATATGGAAGATTCATATGAAGATGGAGAACAATATTTTTATGTTATAGGGTCATATGCTTTGCATGATCTATTTATCGATAGATCAATGATATTTGGACATGTATTCCAAGTCACACTACTCCATTTGGAAATTTTAGGAAGATCATATGAAGTTCTCCGAACATGTTAGTTGGTTCATGAAAATTCCTCCAGAAATTTAAACCATATCCTATGATGTCCTTTGGGAAAGTAAGCCATGTTGCGTGATTCCCTCTAATCAAGTCTTCTAAATCATGTGAAGTCATCCAGACATGTCATCTAGTTTATGAAATGTGTTCTAGGCCTATCATCTTTATCACAAGATAGAACTGAGACATGTCGAATTAGATCATGAAAATATATATGTACATTCCAAGTAGACACCTCTAGACATGTTAGATAGACTCCCTAGAAAATTCAGGCTAACACCCCTTCACATGTCAGCATTTTCCAACAGGAATAATCAGGCATGTTCCCTCGAATCGTGTCTACCCCAAACTATGATTTTTTGGTTGATCATTGAACATTAATATTTTAAGTGTCCAAAATGGATAGGGTTTTTCAATAATTATTATATCGTAATTCCACTTATGGTCCCCACCCTCTATCTTCCATTAGGTAAGGGTCAAATATCTTTGAATGGGGAACCACCATGGTGTAAGCACTTCAAAATCCCAAACAATATAGCTCATGGGACCCAAACTACTTTTTAGTATATCATACATTCTTATTCATTTATGGAAAATAAATTTCCTTATACATGGGTATCCACTTTGGTGAAAACCCTTGATGCACCATTTTCTAAGAACCACCTTTTCTGGGTTTATAATTCTTCCCAATTCAACGGCAGATCAAAAATCTTATTATACTATGAGTAATATGATTCCTACTATACGTAGGATACATATGATTACTTCCTAATGATTGATATCTATTTCAAACACTCCATCAAGGATTCCCTATTTCATAATACCATTGTCTATTTTTAGTTATTCTTTTTATCTATTATCCCTTTTTTATCACACCAACCATCACTCCTGTGGAATTATGGATTTTCAATTATCACAACTATTTAATAAATAATTCCCCCAAATCAAGGAAACCTTTGAATATAAGCCTCATTCAATTAAATGGTAAAAACTATCTCAAACATGGGATTCGACCTTGGTGTAAGTATTTAAGGATTGTCCATACTGATAAACAATGGTAAAATAACCCTCACATGCACTAATTAACTATCACTTCCCATCAACAGGTTATGGGTAGAGCAAACTATGAAGACCTTTTTTTCCTATTATAAAAATAATATTCAGGATCCTTCCAAAGGCTCAGTCTCCATACCTAATGCATAAGATGTTGTACCTCTCGTACCCCTCGTGGTTTAATTTTCATGATCACAATCACTCTTTTATTTATCTAATATTATTTTAAGTGTTTTTGGATGATAGGAATGATTTCAGGTGGCCAAGGAATTGGGCCAAGAAACCAAGAAGCAAAAGTGGACTGAATTTCAGTCCCACCGGCCAACCGGTGTCCCATCACCGGCCAGCCGATAGAGGCCTGGCCAGAAGGCATCCCTCTGTCCAGACCACCGGCCAACCGGTGTCCCATCACCGGCCAGCTGGTGGAACCCAGATAGAAGAGGTTGCCACTGCCTCAGCACCGGCCAACTGGTGGCCTCCTCACCGGCCAGCCGGTGGAGCCTGAGCCCGAAGGCCTCTCTATTTTCCAAACACCGGCCAACCGGTGGAACTGTACCGGTCAGCCAGTGGAGCCAGTCAAACTAGTCGTTGGGCCTTTGACCAGACCTGTCCACTTGCCTCCCAACGGCTCCGAAGGCCTCTCCAACGGCTCCGAAGCCTCCCAAAGGCCTTTTGAGGGTTCCCCCTCTATAAATAAAGGACTAGGAAGCCCCAGAACACTAGCGAAACATACGGAAGCCCACGGGACACATTTTACATCATTTGGCGAACCTCCGGCGGATTGCTACAAGGAACCCTCACGTGCTCCAACTCACTTCCACATCCAAGGAGCACCATCAAAGAAGCTTGGCAGTGCCCTTCTTCAACTCCATAAATCCTTTGGCACCCAAGGCTTCTCCCATTACGGTTTTTATTATTTTATCATTTTGAGCTTAAATTTGGGTTTGTGCCTACAAACCCCCATCTCTTTCTCTCTTCCTCACTTTTGGGTTTTCACACCACCTTCAAGGTGTGAAGAGGTTAGTCAAGCCTTTCCTTTTAAAAGGCTTGAATCAAAGGTGAGCTAGCCTTCACCTGTAAGAAGGCTAGTGGGTTCTTGCTCAACCATTAAAAGCAAGATGTAATAGGTTCTAGACTAACCTTAAAGTCTAGTGGGTTTCTTTCTAAAACCATTAAAAAGCAAGCGGTAGTAAATCTCTCAACGGTTGAGTTGGGAGTGGAGACGTAGGCTTGGGTATAAGCCGAACTCCGTTATCAAGTTGTGTGTTTTGCCTCTTTTATTTCTGCTGCACTTTCACTTTGATTTTAAATTGTTAATTAATTTTTAAAAGGAAATTCATCCCCCCCCCTCTTGCCATCACTTCTTCTATTCTCCGCCCAACAATTGGTATCAGAGGCAAAATTTGAGTAATACCTTCACCGGTTTCAAATTCAAGATCCATTGTGATGGCATCAACCTCTTTCGCCCCGAAGGCTATTCTTTGGGTCGTGCTCCATTTTTTGATGGAACCGACTATACTTATTGGAAAACCCGCATGACCACTTTTCTTAGAAGTATAGGTTATCCTATTTATAGAATTTTCATGCATGGTTATTCACTTTCCTCTCCCGATGAATCCAAATGGACCCAAGCCGATATTAAAAATTTCGAGCTTGATGGAAAAGCCATGAACGCTCTTCATTGCGGCCTTGATCGTAATGAATTCAATCGAGTTTCCACATGAACCTCATCACATGAAATCTGGAAACTTTTGGAGGTTACCCATGAGGGGACCAACAAAGTCAAGGATACTCGATTGGACATGTACCGTCAAGATTTTGAGTCTTTTACCATGCATCCATCTGAAAATATTACTGAAATGTTTACATGTTTTACTGACGTTTGCAATGGTAGAAAATCTGTTGGTGATGATGTGTCTGCAGAAACAATGGTCAAGAAGATCCTTTGGATCCTACCAAGCACATGGGCACCAAAAGTCACGGAAATCCAAGAAGCAAAGGACATCAAGAACATGCCGGTCGAAGAGCTCATCGAATCCCTCATGACCTATGAGATAACCATGAGGAGGCAAGCTGAAAAGGAAGGAAAACCGATCAAAGTTCCAAAAAACATCGCCTTCAAAGTTCAACAAGAAGAAAGCTCCTCCTCCTCATCTTCTTCCTCTTCAAGCGGCGATTCCGAAATGGAGAACCTTGCCCGCAAGATGCACAAATTAATGAAGAAGCACAAGAAGAAGAAATCCCGCAAGGCTCGAAAGGAAAAACACGACGAAAAATCCGAGCTCGAGGTAACATGTTACGGGTGTGGCAAGAAAGGCCATTGCAAGCCCGATTGTCCACTCAACAAGAAAAAGGCCAAGAAAAAGGAGAAGAAGAAGGCATTCAAGGCCACATGGAGTGATAGCTCCACATCCTCCTCCTCATCCTCCTCAAGTGACAACGGTAACAAATGACTAATGGCATTCCATGAGGTAACATCTTCCGACTCCTCATCCTCTTGTTCTTCAAATTCTTTCAATCATTTGTCTTACGAGGATCTCCAATACGCTAGAGATCAATTGAAGGAAGGTTTTCACAACTTTCTTCCAAATTTGTTGCTTTAAAAAAGAATTTCAAAAAACAGACTTCCGAAAAGGAACAACTTCTCAAAGAAAAAGAGGAGTTGTCCCTCAAAATCCAAAATCTTCCCGATGTTGATTCTATGGAATCAACAATCAAGGATTTAAGGGAATCCCTAGCTAAGTTCACCCAAGGGGAACAAAATTTAACCAAACTCCTCGGTTCCCAACGCATATCTAGAACCACCGAAGGGCTTGGCTATTCCAAGAAAGCTTCCTCTTCCCATGCACCTACTATTTTTGTAAGGGGGAGCTCCCAATTTAAAATTTTTAATTATTGCAAAAAACCCGGGCACTTAATTTATGAGTGCGATTGCAAAAATGCCCGGTATGGTAGGCCCAAAAGCATTTCCCTTAGTGATGAATTTTATAGGAGAAGACCCGCCACTAGACAAGTGTGGATTGAAAAATCCCTTTTAGCGAGTCTCACCGGACCAAAATTTGTCTCGGTTCCAAAATCCTCTCCCCGGTGATTTGTTGTTTTTATTTAGGGGGAGTTAGGATTGTTTAAGAATTTTTACGTTTTTTAATTCAAAACTTTCATTTCAAAATTTTTCAATTCAAAATTCTCAATTCAAAATTTTCGATTCAAAACTTTCAATTCAATTTTTTAATTCAAAACATTCATTTCAAAATTTTTCAATTCAAAATTCTCAATTCAAAATTTCCGATTCAAAACTTTCAATTCAATTTTTTATTTCAAAACTTTCATTTCAAAATTTTCATTCAAAACTTTCAATTCAAAATTTTCAATTCAAATTTCAAAAATTTCAATTGGTTTAAAATCTCAATCTTGTTTTTCAAAACCTTTCCCTCAATCAAGTTTTATGCCCCGTGCTATTTTGATAATCACAAAGGGGGAGAAATTATTGATTGATTGGGGGAGAAATCTTTCTCTCATGCTTTAAAGGATAAATTGAAAAGTAAACAAATTTAAAGCATGCCTTTCATTTCATTTTTACATTGCTTGTTTTGGTGATTGTGATCATCAAAATAGGGGGAGATTGTTGTACCTCTCCTACCCCTCGTGGTTTAATTTTCATGATCACAATCACTCTCTTATTTATCTAATATTGTTTTAAGTGTTTTTAGATGATAGTCATGATTTCTGGTGGCCAAGGAATTGGGCCAAGAAAGCAAGAAGCAAAAGTGGACTGAATTTCAGTCCCACCGGCCAACCGGTGTCCCATCACCGGCCAGCTGGTGGAACCTAGACAGCAGAGGTTGCCACTGCCTCAGCACCGGCCAACCGGTGGCCTCCTCACCGGCCAGCCGGTGGAGCCTGAGCCCGAAGGCCTCTCCATTTTCCAAACACCAGCCAACCGGTGGCACTGTACCGGTCAGCCGGCGGAGCCAGTCAAACTAGTTGTTGGGCCATTGACCAGACCTGTCCACTTGCCTCCCAACGGCTCCGAAGGCCTCTCCAACGGCTCTGAAGCCTCCCAAAGGCCTTTTGAGGGTTCCCCCTATATAAATAAAGGACTAGGAAGCCCCGAAACACTAGAGAAACATACGAAAGCCCACGGGACACATTTTACATCATTTGGCGAACCTCCGGCGGATTGCTACAAGGAACCCTCACGTGCTCCAACTCACTTCCACATCCAAGGAGCACCATCAAAGAAGCTTGGGAGTGCCCTTCTTCAACTCCATCAATCCTTTGGTGCCCAAGGCTTCTCCCATTACGGTTTTTATTGTTTTATCATTTTGAGCTTAAATTTGGGTTTGTGCCTACAAACCCCCATCTCTTTCTCTCACCCTCTCTTTTGGGTTTTCACACCACCTTCAAGGTGTGAAGAGGTTAGTCAAGCCTTTCCTTTTAAAAGGCTTGAATCAAAGGTGATCTAGCCTTCACCTGTAAGAAGGCTAGTGGGTTCTTGATCAACCATTAAAAGCAAGCTGTAATAGGTTCTAGACTAACCTTAAAGTCTAGTGGGTTTCTTGCTAAAACCATTAAAAAGCAAGCGGTAGTAAATCTCTCAACAGTTGAGTTGGGAGCGGAGACATAGGCTTGGGTATAAGCCGAACTCCGTTATCAAGTTGTGTGTTTTGCCTCTTTTATTTCCGCTGCACTTTCACTTTGATTTTAAATTGTTAATTAATTTTTAAAAGTCAATTCACCCCCCTCTTGCCATCACTTCTTCTCTTCACCGCCCAACATAAGATCCCTTATATACATCATTTCCACATGATGTTAAACTGGATGTCTTTCACTTAAATGAACTATGTAGGTTTTTATTCTTATTCTCACAGGATACATAAGATTCCTCTTGGAGGTTTAATCCCTTCCTTGAACCACTATTTACCATCATGGATGGTAGTAAACTCCATTTTTCCCAGATATATTGCTTCCAAACACAAGAATCTACCCATTTAAAAGCATTAATGGGAAAGATATGGGGACCATTGATACATATATATGGTTTCTTTAAAGGAACCCATTTACATTTAGAAGTTTTCAACACCAGATAATTTTATTAGTGTGACCAGTCCCATATAAAGAATTTTAAAAGATTCACAAACATATCATAAATCGATAAGAGAGTCTTGAAGTAGGAAATAAATCCCTTAAAAAGCATGTAATGATCCTAACCTCCCATCCACTATACCAATGTAAATTTTTAAGAGTAATTGGTTTTGAAACCCCAAATGACCGCCTGCCTTTAGAAAGTAGGTTTCTGCCTTGTTATGGATGTGGTAGTTTTAGGAGTTTCCATTATCAATTAAAATGATAAACATGGAATCAATGACTTTGAAGAAGTACTTAAAACACCCCACAATCAATCGTTAGACCTCAATTTTCATCAAACACAAAGAATGTTAAATCGATGTAAATACGGTAGTAATAACCCGGTGTTAAATCACTTAACTATGTTATACCTTTCATATGTTAAAAATGATAGATTTATTAATTGATTTTGATCCATTATTCCAATTCTCCCTCAAAATGAAATAAAAAATTGCGAACTTGGGAAGAGACTATAAAATAATAAAAATGTTCGATTGACTACACATTAGTGCATCTTGTTTAACATCTCATGTGCAAAAAAAATCATAGACAAGAAATCTTTCAATAATATATCAATGTTCCCATTAAATAGTTCATTCATATGATGAAAATTTCACATGATAAATATGGGGGAAGCAACAACAGGAATGTACGATTATGTAACATGTGTATTTCTAATTAGGTACGGTTTACACATACTAAAATGAAATGATTGGTTTTATTTTTATTTATTTTCTTTTTTAACTATAGAAACATATCTCAAACACCCCACCTCAACCAGAGATCATGTATTATTCAATAGAATGTTATGATACATTAGAAATAGTAGTAACCTCTATAGGATTCATAAGAACATAACCCACCTGATGACTTCAACTTCAGGTGGAGAAAATTATTTTTAAAGAATAACACTAATATCATACAATACTGACCCTTGAGGCTACACATAAAGGTATCCATACAGTTATTATAATAACTTCATATGTTCAATGAAATCTGTAATGAAACTAGGCACATATCACCACCACTAATTGATTCAGAATATTTTCCATAGAGCGTGACAATCAAAAAATTACATTTGTTAGGATAGTGGACCGTGTATTAGACTCTGAATCCATCCTTGTTCAGGATCTTCGTGAAAGGTCTCCTATCAACTTCCCTCTCCAGAATCATCCCACAAATTCAACCCAGTAGCCTACTAAGGGCACCGCCCAACATATTTCCACCATGGAAACTCGTTCATGGGTACCAAGGAGGTCTCATCAGCTGTGGTGTGCTATTGAAAAATGGGAGTGGGATCATAGCACTAATTTCATTAAAAAAGCATGTTTGCATATTCTAGTGGTGGATTGCTGAGAGGATCATGTCCCCACTCCCTCAGATCAAGTCAGCATGCATATTCCTACAATAATCATGGGTGATACACATATCCCTCTTCCCTTGCATGAATCCCATAGTCATATTGCTATGGAATAAATTTGTAAAAGTGTGGGATTATATCCCGCCATCAATTGAATAAATCTACTAGAATGTCATGAAAATTTAGGACATGTAGGCCCACATTTCTACACACACTTCGCTAAAGTATCACTATATTCTGAAGACAAAATTACTACTCTATCAGTTTATTTTTCAATTGGTAAAGATACATGGATAGGAATATATCCCCATTATAATACCCTTAGTATCATATCATCATGATCAGTATGAATGAGGGGCTACTCTATAGAAACCACACATTTTTTCTCCCTTACATGAGTATTATCAACATATTCTAGTAAATTAAGATGCCTAGAACCAATCTCAAATTATCATCTTGTTGGGGTTGACCAAATCATCTTGGAAAAACCTCATGATAGGAACCAATTCCTATCAAAAAAAGCCAGTGGAATCTTCCAACGGAACATGAGCAATATTATACACCTTATTTTATTATTTAATCAGTATAATATAGAAATCACCCCAGGGTAGGATTATATACTTAATAATGAATCTAATCAGTATATTCTAATAGCATAGGAAGAAATTATTGGATAACAACTTCGATCGTCTAAGGAATCCATAAACATCCTTCAAAGGGAGTACCGTAGGAGGATCTTATCCGTTCTCCCATCCTAGAGGTATTTCTGTATATTCTAATGAATAATTCAAATTTCAACCAATCTCATACCCATACATTATCCAGGATTACTGGTATATTCTAGAAACCACTCACATGAATGATCATATTCCTACCAATGATACAGAAGCTTAATCGAATACTCTTATAGCTTCTTAAAAGTGTTATCATGTCGGTACACCACCATATGGTAGGTCTAAATATTCCATCCATGACACAAAAAAGAGTCCCACTTCCCTGATCATCCCTATACCAGTGTCTTTAACATTGAATGACACAATTATATATATATAACAACTCAATGGATTGTTGACATGAAAACCAAATAAGAATGTGATCACTCCCTCTATAGTTATCTAAATGGAGATGCGCTGATGAATCACATGGAATCTACTCTTAATTTATATTATGGATAACCTCTCTAGGGTAATATCTCTCTCATATAAGGAAATAATTTCCTCTCCTTGTAAACTTTTTATATGTAGGAACTTGAAACACCATGTTTAATCATATATAGTTCCCCATCAACATTAATCAACACTTCAAAATGGGAAGCATGTGACCTAGAGCAGAAAATACGTGGTTAGGCCAGGTGGAGGCATGTGAACTAATAAAGAAGAGGATAACCTGGATATATAGATAGAGTAGACTAGTGAAAACCAAACAAGCATTATTTATCCCATTAAAACTTCTGACTGTGTGTTCCCATATGATCTAATGAAGGAGTGCAAGCCTTAATTACACTAAAACATTTTTGTAACACATCAGTAGTTAAAATATAGACTCCTGCCCAATAAAGTATATGCAGGAAACCTCTAGATCATAAATACACTCTATTTTTAGATATAGATGGATACATTCTCCATATTCTAGAGGTATGGAATGGAATATAATGACTGGCACATATGGAGTGTTTGTTTCTATATAATGACAACTCTTCTTTGGCTAATTTCTAGATCCCCTTCATACATGCATATATGAGGATGGGGAAATTATAAATAATTAAACATTAATATGTCCCTAGGACATAAAATATCTCCATATAAGAAATCCTACAATTTTTTTCCAAATCAGAAATTAGGGAACTAGATAATGTGGGTTATAGTTGGTCAATACAGTGAAACATACATAGATGGAAGATGAAAAGATTTCACGATCAAAGAGAGATAGATTCCAGTCGACTACTAAGATGAGCATCTCAACAGAATTGCACCACATCTCAACCAGGTAAGAAGAATTTGTGAACTAGTAAAAACCCACCAAAAATAAGTGTCTCTAACCATAAGGTACCATTTTACTTGTACTATTCAAGAGTAAAATTATGAAATATCAAACATATAACAATAAAATAATATATAACAGTCATCCATGACTGAACCCATAAAATATGAATGAGCGTATTTTTAAATCTTCTTAATCGCATAGGGTTATCAAACCTATGATGGTCCTAGAAATATCATGGGTGGTAGAAAACCAACCCCAGATTGCAGTGCTGGGGGAATTTCTATATTTATCTCCATCACCATGTTAAGGATACCCCAATAGGGTAATATAAAAATCAATAAAAATTCTATATAAACCCCACACTATATCGTCTGGGCCATTTATATTCCAATTTATATCTTATAATCCATCAAATCCTCAACTGGAGTCCTCTAATCCTCTGTAATAAGATCATAAAATTCTAATAGTGGCACTAAATCCTACCCATACTATAGTTGTTAAATAATTTTAATCATTATCATCACCCTAATAGGATTTAGTGTTTTCTATTTTAGGTGGTAAATATTGATATCTGGTGTCCCATCTATTCCTCCCTCCGTGATGTGTACCTCTTTTACTTGGGAAAGGCATGAAAATTATGACCATAAACATCCTTAATGCCACTATTTTTAGAATGAGAGTTGGGAAATATATTATAATGTTTCTCGAACCCCATACGGTTCGTAAAAAATGGTCCAATATGACTAGAGATCATAGAAATTTCCAGTATAAACCCATAAAAGAATGGTTGAATATTATATAATTTCCCTATTTTGTAGAGAGTGATGGGATAAGTTCTATTTCCTGATACACCAAAGTGAACTTCATCACCATAAATATAGTAAATGATGTGGATCATGAATAAACAAATAGATAAACAACATGGAAACCATTCCTTCAGAGGTAGGCAATACGGGTGCACAAAATAAGGTTGCACGTACATTAAATTAGAGAAGGATCCAGAAACTAAACCTATAAATGATGAATTTCCCCCTCATTGGTTGAACTATACCAATAATAAAGGGTAAGGTGTGGAAAAATCACATTAACTACCCAGAGATTCTAAAATAAAATATAAAGAGGAATGGATTTCATAATATGATAATTTGATACATAATCTAATAAAACTCATTGAGGAACTACTCTAGGAGAATATTCTAATTAGGTGTTATCTTAAAAAATAAATGAATATGCAAATTACCATATATTTCGGGAGATATAATCCAATTTAAATAGTATCATTTTAATATAAGGACTGTTGTAGACCAAGGAAGTTGGTTTGTATAGATGAGGATGTTGTGGAAAATTGTAACTTTCCTCTATTTCTGTAATAGCCTATCTCCCATGAGGTTGATTATTCAGTTCTAGCACAGAACAAGAATCTATGGCACAAAAATGAATGGCCACCTCATCAATCCCCCCCACTCCATACTGATGAGATGTGTTATAGATATTTGTACCTCTTAAACTCCTTAATTACATTTATTTTTTTGCTACTTAAGTGGAATTCATGGAAGGGTGATAGACACTTGTGAAACCTAAATAAAATCCATATCCCGAATGGGTGGATAACACTTTTCCCCATCCCAATTTAGAAAATCCTATTTTCTCCACCGTTTAAGGTATGGAAAATATAGAATAACAACTCAGGCACATCATTTCCAAATGTTTCTTGATGATGGGAACTTAATATTAGTAGTAGGTGGTCAAACTAAGATGTTTTGTAATGAATCTAGAAGGGAAAGCACTCATTTAGTATAAAATCCTACTAGAAGGATCCGTTTTAGGATTTGAATACTTTCATCATCAATTCCATAATTTTTTCATCACCATGTTAAGTGAAATAACGTTTTTTAACCTCACAAATAGAAAATAAAATAAAAAATGAAAAGGTCTATGAGATAATCACTATATAGAAAACCTTAACATATTCACTATGTATACCACTCTTACAGGAGAAATTGTTTGAACATTGTTTTGATAATCTATCTTCTGAGTTGAAAAAACCATTGATCCTGATGATGTATCCAGGTGGATTCCATGAGTTTGATGAGAAAAAAACTCTTAGAATATTTTTTTAGCAATCTTGAACTAAATAATTTCTCACACCCATGAAAAAGGGAAAAAGTTTTGGTAATGAAGACACATATACTATTACTCTATAACTAGTAGTACTGGTTGTTCGAGCACCTTGCTAGGCATCAAATCACAGTCAAACACCCATTAAGTGGGATCAAATAAAGAATATAATTTAGTAGGAAGAAAAAAAATATCATGGTAACCAGTAATTTTTGGAATAGATTAAAAAATTGTGTTCCTCTAAAATGGATATGTTTCCAATTATTTCCATTATATAATGTAAAATAACCTACTAATGCTTTTCGAACCAAGGAAACACATTGAGGTCTACCTCACTGAACATCCTGTTAACTTCCCTCTACATAAGAGACTAGGTCACACCATTCATGCAAATGTTATATTCAATTACATCCCACATAGCAAGGTTGATTATGGATAGGTGATAAAGGAGAAGGTCCTATAATACGTTACCCATGTAACCATCTCCCTACCAAAATAAAATAGTTAATGGAAATTAGTTATTATCAGGTAAGAATAGATGTTTGATAACTAGAGGAATTAAAAGTAAGTTGACTGAGCTCATGATAAATTAGGAGCACAAATTCACAAACAAGCAATCACCCAAAAACCTAGGAGCATTAATTGAATTACCTGATGGAGGTGCATTTTATTTTCAGACATATGAAAAGACACAATATAAAGATTCAAATCTTTCTATTAAACAATATTTGACTCTTGAATGTTTTTTTCCTTAAATGTTTTTAGAATTTGAACCACCCCAGCAAACAGAACCCTCTTTAAATAAAGATATCATTTTTGGATCTATTAGTTTAGTTCACATAACATACCCCTTATCTGATGATGAATATGTCTCTAACAATGAGTTATCAATATATAAATGGTGATCTAGTGGATTAGAATGAAAAAGACAAGGATATATGGGATGATGATGGTATAGTTGAACCTAATATTTTGGTCACATCCCTATAAAATTCATATACGTGATTGAGACCCATGGATTATCACTTCATCAAGTCCAAAAAATAAGGAGACACCTCAAACCCTCTAGATTTCATTCAATCCCCGACATATTACATGATTGAATGGTGGGGGTGAAATTTTCATATCAACCCAGATAAAGGGGAAGACCGTTGTGAACAACTCAACATGTAGAAGATTCTCTCTCATACTCTAATCATGAATATTTCCCAGGGTGACTATCTCCAAAGAAGGGGTGAATTGAATACTTACTAATTCTTTTTTCTAAATCATGTTTAAATAAAATATCACATTTTAAATAATAACAACCCAACCAAACAAATAACATATAGATATAATTTCTTATCATTTAATATAATTCCCAAAGACTAATTAGGTCTTAGATAAGAAAAATTATGAAAACCCTTTTGGCATTTCAAATAAATTTACTTAATCAAAGACTTATTTAAACTCAAATTAAGACTACCTATCAATGTATTATTTTTAAACATTAAAATTTATTCTATATATTTTATAAAAATAAATCAAACATAAACAAAACACATAGTAGAATAAAAAAAGTAGAGGTTCAGTCTGTAGTCGATTACTAATCATCTCCACATGGAAATAAACGATTACTAATAAGATTATATAAAATAATATTTGATCCAAATCCTAGATTGGGTAAACAATAACAAAGTTTTCTAGGACATGAAGGACCACTTCCAAAATATCCATGGGAATAAAAAATATACAGGTTGTGCAGGGAACTCATCTTCAATACATGGGAATGCGGGTAAACATATTTGATAAGATATCAAGTATCTTTCTATAAAGGTGAAAGAGATAGTGTGTGAGTTTAATATATAGAGTATATAAAAACTACTCTAATGTAATGTAAATAGACATAAACATAAAATAATAATATGTAGAAATACTTTGTTTCTCTATCTAATAATATATTTCTCTTGTGACACCTTGAGTGTACATGAAATTAATCAAGATTTGAGTTTTTGAATGTCATAGTAGAATAGAGTGTCATGAACTCCTTTATTATGAATGTATGAGAAGAATTAGATGTTCTATAGGCTCTACTCTATCTCAGTACATTGAAGTGAAGGATGTTGTGTGTATACTTATCAACAATTGGATTTCATATGGTTCTTGAATTATTCTTTCATATCACTTCTCATGTACTTGTATCTCTCTATGTATCAATTGTATGATCTAAATAATATGTTCATGAGGGATTCTTCTCTTTCTATTAACAAAAGCATTCACGAATAATCATCTAGAACTTCTAATCCTCATGCTCGATGAATGAAAAACATTTTAATGCATATATATATATATATATAATATTTAAGAATAATCATTAAAATAAGTTACAACATTAAATTAAATTACATAGAAATTATAAATATTTAATTCAAAATAGATAAAGTAGTAGGGGTGACTCTTTTTAATGGTGAGAGAATCTACAGTAGTGAATTAGGATGGTTGTGAGTCAAGCCTATGTTTAATCTTCTTGTTGGTAGGATATTCTAAAACTTTTTCAAATATTAATTTTTGGGGTTATCCATCTTCAATAATGACTCATCTTTGGGGGTGTATTTCTTTGATACTTTTCCAAATTTCGATTCATCGTCTCCAATAGTAGATGTTTTCCACACTTTTCCAAATTTCTGGTCTAATTGTGAGAATTCATATGATGGTTATTATTTATTAAAAATTTCCAAAAATATATTCTAGAATTGATATATAACTAACGGTGGGTGATTCTAATAATTAGACAATTTTCTATTTTGGTGGCATCCTCAATGGTGAGTCATGTCAGACAGTGAGACATCCCGGGTGGTGAGACTACATCAATAGTAAGTCATACTAATCCAAAATTTTCCAATAATCATTATAATGTAAAATTCAATTATAAATCAAAAAACTCATTAACAATATAATAAACATGATTTTTTTTATCATTAATAAAAGGGTTCCGAAAATCTAACCATTTTTAATGATCAAATCCAAAAAAATTATAAACTATTGTATCAAAAGGTAAAGGATAGTAAATGGTATCAAATGAAACACTATAGTATGAATTATAAAGAAGACACATACTATATAAATGGTAGTTTATCAATGTAAATTATATAGTGAACATAAATAAAGGAATATCATTATTTTATCTAAGGGAAGATGTAAATGGAATAAAACTATATACAATATAAAATAAATTCCATTAATCCTTCTCCCCATTTCAGGAATATCAAAATTTAAAAATAAAATAGGAAATTCAAGAGAAAATAATATGAATAAAAGAATTTCCATAGAAAATAAAATGAAATTATAGCAAAAAATTTGAACAAAAAGTAATAGAAAAAAATCTATATCAAAGGTAAAAATTCTGAATTCAATACCTCTCAAGAGGTGTTGAAGGATTAAAAGGAGATTTTCACTTCCCTTGTTTGAAGTAGATGTCTTAGTAGTGAATCCTAAAGGAATGTAAGGAATATAGGTTGGAACATTAGTTAGGTAAGAGGCTCTCAGATAATGATAGGACAAATATGTTGCACTACTTCTTTGGGAGACATGATAAAATTATCTAAAGGATCTAGAAGGGGTGAATTTATGAAATTGGTTACACCAGGTCTAAATAACATTAGAGTAGAAATTGGTGGGGTAAAATGAGATGTAAAAGGAATAACATCATGGTACACTATAATGGTTATATTAACATGTAGAAATTGATTTATAAGATTTATGAAATCCCTAATGGTGTTTCCCACACTCTCCATAGCACTGAAGAAATCATTCTTATCCTCAAAAAAATCATAATCACTAGAGTCATCACCTTCAACTAATTCAATTTCTCTTTAAATGCTTGAGCCACTATAGGAATCCTCAAATTTTTATCCAGGTACTTGAAATGAGAATTTAGCTCATGATTAGTATATATCCTTGAAATTTAATACTGTATAGTCTTTTTTATTGTCTCTTTATCATCCATCATATCCCTCAAGTACTCTCTTATCATCATATGGTCATGATTACTATTATTCTTGAATTTAATCAATCATTCTTGAGGAATGAAAGGTACAAGACTTGAAACAGCATTATGATACTCTCCCATAATATACCTAATCAAATAAATTTCAATAGGAGGATAACATGATAAAGAATCCATGGACATAAAATTACTTATCCTCTCCAGGAAAGATTCCATGGATTCAACAATTGAAGAACTAATTTACAACACTATATATATTATAATTTCCATCAAATATTCCAATATTCTGTTTTCCACCTCCACTTCACAAATGTGAAGCATTATCTTAGGCTGAATGTGATGAATGACACAAGTTAGAAAATTACTTTAATCCTTATCACATTGATTGGTAACAAAATGAGGATAGTTTTTTAACAAAAAAAATAAATACCAATAGAATATTTTGACAAAAGTAATCTAAGTCAACTAGGGTGACAAAATCAACCGGTAATATAGGAATGATGGGTTCTGGTGCAGAAACTCACTTTGAATCAAAACCTCTATAGATCACTAGTATCATCAATATGATCATCCAATGATCCCTCGAGATACATCAGATCTCTACTATTAGGTTTAACATGATTTGGTGGGAATCCAGTAAACTTATCCTATTCCTCAAACATTATTTCCATTCCACATTCAAAATACTTTCTGAGATATTCTGCCCCTTGAGAACTGAATATTTTAGACACAATCACAATAGGTAAAATATTCAAATTTATAAAAGAACTCTGCAAAATAACATTATTCTCAAATATAAGCTCCACCAAAATATTCTCATAAATTAATTTTTCAACAACAGTCTACTCATCAACCACATATATATTATATGTAGGATCACTGAGGTCTACAACAATAGTAGGATCGATTGGATGACTTTCCAGATTTAGGGATTCCGGCCCATGAACCAATGATTCTTTTTCTTTTATAACTATTTTTTCCACATATTCAACTAATATTAGTCTATCTTCATGACTATAAGTAGATAAAAGTGGAGAATTGATAGTTTCCTAGGGAAACATAGCATTCTCAATGCCAACTCGGCCCCTAGGGTCATCAGAACCACCATCATTGAAACTTACATATCCATCCCCATTTCAATTTCAATATACCTTTAAATTTTTTTCCACATAGTATCATCCTCCTTATTCTGCATCTTCTACATCCTAATCACAATTTTCACCATTTTAATTCTCTTTAGAGGATTTAAAATAGCTAAGGAACTATTCCTTACTATATATTTCTATTTCTTCCACTTCGATTCTTTCTTCTAAGAGTTACTCTATGATAGGAAGAGACCTTGGTGGACTATAAGCACAAAATGTTATAGCATGGGAGCTCTAACATTAATCTGGGTCACTACCTAAATTCATATAAAATTATTTCTTCTCATCACTAGAGGCAGCAATTTCCTTATCAGAATACTCCATAACATTATTTGTCTCCAAGATAGGGTCTACAAGATCCTTTGGTCTTGAAGGATGGTCAACTATATTGAAATCATTATATATACCTTCATCATCATCCACCCATTTCATCTTCCCAGGATACCAACTAATTTTTATCCTTTTAAAAATTATCCTTGGGATGCCGAAACCTCCACAGTCTACTATTTATTCTTCACCGTCATCGACTAGACCTTTGGCTTCTAGCATAGTTGGAATAAACTTTGGGAAGATTAAGTAATTGGATCTAGATTAAGGATTTTATTTATCCATCTTATGAAGAATTATATGTCTATACAAGTTGATCTTATCTCCTCTTTTCACCATACACAATAGATACACATCTTGATACCTCATTTTAGTAAAATCATCTTTTCCTCTAACAAAGCATATGATGAATAAACTTGAAAATTATGCAATATTATCCCTCAAATGTTATAGAAAATGGTATTCTTAGAATCCCATCACCAATTAACTCAGATAAGTTATATTTATAAACAAAATAATCACCAATATATTAAATAGTTCCATGATAATCATTTTCAACTCCTTTATGAGGAACTCTTAAAAAACATGCCCACCAACTTTAAGAGAAAAATACTTTTCATCCATTTAATCTAATTATCACCCATTACTGATTTTCATTAAAAATAAACTCTAAAAACTGGTAAACTGATGTATCTACCATTGATAGAAATCCCTGTTATAGAAATCCATTCCATACATCTCTGGTCTGGTAGAACATTGAGATATAAAGGCTTTCTCGAAAGTAACAACTCAACATGAACTTATTTTTGAGGCGCTATAACTCTCTTAGAAATATATGGATTCATTGGAACAACTATAGTAAGAAAAATTGTCTCACCATTCTTCTTATTTGAAGTATGTGACACATATGGATAAGAAACTACAGGTCTCCTCCCTCTAGAAATAGTTACTAGTTTAGAAGGTTTGAGTAAATCCAAGGGAAGGTAGACGGTTGAGAGAGAAAGTGTTGCAACATAGCTTGAGAGAAAATTTGTGAGGGAGAGAGCATTAAAATAAGGAAAATGAATAATTTATATTGTTTAGGGATTTTATTGATTCGTAAAATCAAAATCAAAATATCATTTGAATCGAATTAATAATTAAATATATAAATTAATCGTATAAAGTAATTAATACTGGTGGCTTAAAAAAATTCAATGAATTGAAAAATCCATGAAGTTTACAATGTTAGTTAAAACCAACTGTGATTAATTCAAATAGTAAGTAATTAAAATGTTGAGTAATTCTAATGGTGTGTAATTCCATTGGTGGGTAAAAATCAATGATCGGTAAAACACAATCATGGGTAAAACTTAACGGTGGGTTAAAATCAAAGGTGGTTAAAAAATCAGTGGAAAGTACCAAAAAATATCTTTAACAAAAAATAATCATCCTTGTTTCATGTTTTCTATAGTGTGTTCTCCTAGAATTCAAAGTCTTAGTGAAAATATCAGTAAGAAGATGTTTTGTACAAATGTATTCAAGAGTTATATCACACATTTTTAAAATGATATCTCAGAATGTAATTTCTTACATCAAACTATTCTTTCTAGAGTGATATATAGGGTTTTAAAAAAAATTATAGCACTATTATTATCATAATTTTTTGGGAAATGTGAGAATTGATATCCATAGTCTAGTAATGTTTGTTTCATACAAAAATTGTTTGCACAAAAACTAACCATAGATTTGTGTTCAACTTCACCCATATATACTGAAATAGAATTTTGATTCTTAATACACCAAGAAACTTGAGAATTTATGAAAAGATGACATGTTCTAGAGGTAATTTTTTATTTAACATAAAACCTCAAAATCACCATATAAACAAGTAAATAGGTCACATTATTACCCTCTAGGATAGAATAATCATATATTGGCAGTATATTTGTGGTATTTAGAAATTATTTTTTATATAATCTATGTGTGAATATTTTGGGTTTTCCATAAAATGAGTACAAATACATGCACTAAAAAATATATTAGGTTAGCTAGTGGTTTAGTATAGAAGACTTCCAATCATACCTCTGTAATTGGGTTGATCCACTGGTTTTCCAACTTCATCAATATCCAACATACAAGTAGTACTCGTAGTAGTTCAACCACTATTAGTGTTATCCAAATAGAATATTTTAAAAGATATTTAGTATATTTAATTTTTTTAAAACAATTACTTCTTTATTTGGAAAAAACAGAAAACCAAGAAAATATTTGGCTCACCCATTAAACTCATTTCAAATTAATTTTACATTATTTTTGAAAAATCATTACATAATTTTTTTAGAAGATCCAAAAAAATATCAACAAAATAAATTTTAAAAAAAATTATAAATAGGGTAGGATCAGTTATACCTTTTAAAAATCCTTTTCAAATAACAAACAAACTATGTTTATCATACGAAACTATAGTATATTGTTTTAAGCCGTATAATGCATTTATTAACATGAATTTTCTTTTGGAATATAGGGATTTTGAAATCCAGGGGGTTGTTCTAAAAAAACATCATCTACTATATACCCTTTGATGAATGCACTTTTAACATCCATTTCATATAGTTTGAAATATAGATTTTCTATATAAGAAAGAAATATTCTAATAGCTTCGTGTATGTCTATAGTTGAAAATGATTCTTCATAGTCAATATCATCTTCTTGAGTATACCCTTGTGCAACTAGTCTAGACTTATTCCTTACAATTGTACTAGAATCATCAATATTATTTCTAAATACCCATTTAGTACCAATAGTTGAGGTGATTTTTGGTCTATCAACAAGTTCCCAAACATTATTTATTCAAATATTATTATGTTATTCATGCGTAGCTATTTCCAATAATTCTTCATTTATTTCATCATCAATATTATTATGTTCATATTGAGACAAGAAAGATTCATGTCAAACCTGATTTCTTAGAGAATGTGTAGTTTGTTAAACTATATTTATGTCTCTAATAGCAGTATCTAAAGGATGGTATTTTAGAGACATATTAGCTATAGAAAAAGAAAACTCGGTCACCTTAATGTCCTCTATAGGTTTATATTCAGATCTTTGATGTTCCCCAGAACTCGATGATTTTTATACATGCCATACATTTGAATTAAAAGATTTAGAATTTATGTTCAAAGTAGATAAATCATCTTCATGGTTTTAGAAATAGGTATTTGGTTCATATGGATATGCCTTATCAAACATGACATGAACATACTATTATAGAATATTGGGTTTTTTGTCAAAAACACTATAAGATTTACTAGAGGTAAAATATCCCAAAAAATCATTCATCTATTTTGAAGGAAAACTTTTCAAGATTGTCCTTAGTTTTAAGAATAATGACATTGAAAACAAAAAAAATTATTTACCTTATAATTTCTATTATTCAAAAGTTCACATCGTCTTTTATTCAAGATAAGTCTAATTAAAATTCTATTAATAATATAGTAGGATATATTCACTACCTCTACCCAAAAGTATATAGGTATGTCATATTCATTAAGCATTCTGTGGGATATCTCTTGTAGTGTCCTATTTCTTCTTTTTAAAAATCAATTCTTCTGAGGGGAAAGTAGGAGTAGAGAAGTAATGACTATAGCCCTTTTTTGAGAAAAAGTATTAAAAGTCTTGATTTTCAAACTCCTGACCATGGAAACTTCTTATGGTCTTAATTTTATATCCATTCAGTTTTTATATATATTTTTAATAGTTGGTAAAATAAGATCAAGATTCACTTTTGTGAGTGAAAAACCCCAAATACACCAATAAAGTCATCTACAAGTACATAATCGTTGTGCTTACCATTTAAAATAGAAACACAATATGGTCCAAACAATTCCATGTGAACTAACATAAGTGGCTGAGAAGTTGAAATTTCCTTCTTTAATTTAAATGATATCTTCTTCTCCTTCCCTTTTTGACAAGGGATACAAAATTAGCCATTTTGGATTTTATGTTTGGGTAGATCCTGGAAAAACCATTTCCTAGTATTCTTTCTATGTGAGTTAATATTACAATTTCCTAGTTTCCTATTCCAAATCCAATATTCTCTATATAATGTATATAAGTAATGAAAATTTTATGAAATCAAATAATCAAGACCAAATATATATACTTTCACATTTCTAAAACAATAATGAATTTTTTGAATTAGAAACCTTATACGAATTGTATTCAAATGTCACATGGAATAAATCATCACATAATTGTGAGATGCTAAAAAGGATATATATTAAACCACCAAAAAAATGTACTGAAGAAATTAAAACTGAATTAGTGTTACCAAATTTTCCAATGCCTATGATAATTCATTTAGCATTATCACCAGAGGTAACATGACCACAATTAATCTTTATCAGGGTCTTGAAGTTCAAGTAGTCTCCTGTCATATACCTGGAACATCCGTTGTCCAAGTAACATAGATTAATACTAGTGTTCATCAAGAATTTTTCCTAAAAATAAAATTTTATATGAGAAATGATTTTAGTACCCATATTTTTTTGGGTTTGGATATGTTAGTTATTAGGGCCTTAGGAACCCATAATTTTCTTTATAGGTTTTATATAGAAATATTTCAAACTTCTTGAAATAAAAATACTATTATTTCCACTATAATAAATACTATTCATAGGATTACATGAATTAGACTTCCAAACAATTGTTCTCATAACTAGTATTCACTGGTCAGGTTGGTAACATAGAATAGTAATGTATTTAGAATTTTTTTTTACGAAAAATGGAGTTTTTTTATCTTGCATTTTTGAATCCTTCAAAGTCTTTCATAAGTTTCTCCTTTGATATTTTTTCTATATAGTTTTTTATTTAGAAATTGAGAATTCTTGTATTTTTCAATAGAAATATTATTTTAAATACTTATAGATAAGAAATTATATTTCCTCAAAACATTATATTTGTATTTGAGTTCATTAAAAGTATCTTCAAAAATATTTTTTCCTATAAAATATCTTATTTTGACATGTCATCATCATTCTTATTTTTCATGTGATCAGAATTAAGTATATGAGTTACAAAAGGTAACTCAGAATAATTTTTCATGAATTACATGTTAGCTCTATCATACATTTGTTCATGAGTAGACTCTACGTCACTGGAACTATCCTCAGTGGAATCCCATGTGGCTATCATGGAATTGTTATATTTTATATCCTTATCCTCATTCTTCTTCTTGTATTTTAATATAGTAGAATATTCTTTAACTTATAATTTTTGAAATAGATTCATAATAGGTAATCTGATTTGACGTGTCATCCATTTTCCAGTCCTTTTTTGATGTTCTTATTATATCATCATTTCCATTGTAACTATAATTCCTAAACAATTTATTCTTCTGATATAAAATTTTAAACCTTCTAACACAATACGCCATTTCCTAATCACTATCCAATGGTTATTCTACATCACTAGATCATTCAACATGAACTTTTTTGTTGAATTTTAGTTTTGAAGAAGTAGTCATAGAGGATTAAAATTTTCTCTTGGGATCGTAATCCTCTTCACAACAGACCTCATTCTCTTCCTCATACAACATAATATTCCCAAAAAATACTTTATAGTTAGTTTAATTATGTTCTAGGATCCCCTTACTGATATAGATTTCTATATCGATCACTCTGGAAGACATATCACCGGTCTCATGATTTGGACTTAATATTACACTTGATTTCCCAAGGATCTCATTGTATTGACTATCTCATTGAACGATAGATACATATAAGAAATCATCACATCAGTTGTCATCTTAATAATATAATATTTAATGGTATATGTATTCAATCTCACTTCATTAACATTAGTAAATCCTTCATGTGAAATAGCTATTGTATCCCAAATTTCATAAAAAGTTTACTAGAAGACATTCTATTAAATTATTCATATTATGGATCATAATAAATAGAATTCATGTTTTTAAAATTGGTGTTATATGAAATTTTAGTATCATCATCTCAAGTAGCACTATTAGTCTTAGGTAACTCATATTTATCCTCTATAATAGACTGAATTTCAAAACCCATACTTTCATTATGGATTTTCATTTTTATATTGAAATGAAAATAGTTATTTCCATTAAAAAATAATATATTTTAGTAGAAGAAACTTAATTTATTATATCTATTTAAATAATTAAATTTTGAAATTAAATAAATTTTAGATCTTCACAATTTAAAATATTTTAAAAAAATACTGATAAAAAATGTTGGTCAGAGTGAGTACCACAGGATGGGAGGGTGAATTGAGTACCCAATAAAAATTTATATCAAAAATATTCATAACCAAAATTCACCAGCTTAAATAAAAACAAACTATTTAATAAAAAAACATATTTTCTGATTAAGATATTTCTAAAATATTGATTATGTCTCCTTTAAAAAAATTATAAAAACTATTTTATATTTAGAAATAAATTTACATAGTAAAAATTTTATATAATTTCTAATTAAAACTATCTATGAAACTATTGGATTTTTTTTCAGTTTAAAACAGATTTAGTTTAATGTATTAAAAAAATAAAACAAAAACAAAACAAAAAGTTGAATAAATACCAGAGTTTCAATCTCAATATGATTAATAATATTATCCATGTGTAAATCACTAGCTTCGAAGATGATTATTTAATACAATATTTTATCCAGAAAATGGATTGGGTAAAAAAATATTGTTTCCAAGCCACTTAGTACCTACTCCACAGTATCTATGGGAATAAAAAATACATTCCATTTAGGGACCTCTCCCATAAAACATCTTAAAACTGGTAAATACATTTGATTATATATCAAATATCTTTCAGTTATGTTAAATGAGATAGTATGTTTTAAATATACAGAGTATATACACACTTCTATTAATGTAAAGTCAATATAAAGCAAGATAAAATAAATAAATGTAGAACGATTGTGTTTCTATGTCTGATAAGGAATGTAGCTTTCAACTCCTTGAGTATATCTTTAAATGATTCTGAAGTCCAGTTTTACAAAATCATAATAGAATATAGTATTTTGAACTCTTTTCATGTAACTATATGCTAGAATTACATGTTTTGTAGGCTCGACTCTTTCTCATTTAGTTAAAGTAAAGGATGTTGTATTTAAGTTTCTCTGTAAGAGTCTCTCTTATAGAGTTTTTAATACACATTCATCTCACTTAACATGAACATTTAACTCTCTCTATATCACTTTTATTCTATATCTCTTATGTTGAAATTAGACTCTGCACATTATTTTAACAGGAGTATATAGAAAGAATCATCTTGATCTTCACCTCCTCATATTCGATGACTAACAAAAAAAATAATGCATCTAGCCAAAATATTTAATATAATTCATTATAATAATATATAGCATTAAATTAGATAACATATCCCTTATAAATATTAAATTAAAAAAATTGAATACTGGTGGTGACTCTTTTGAATGGTGATAGAATCTCTAACACTAGAGTAGGAAAAAATTGACTTTGGAAAGCGGCGAGTCATGCCAACAGTGACTCATCTCTGTGGTAGATTAATATAAAACCTTTCCCAATTTCCATTAATTATGAATTTTATCTTCAAATTTGACTCAGGTCTGGTGGTATTTCATTACGAAACTTATCCAAATTTCCATAGGTCATCTTGGATGATAGATGTTTTACATACTATTTCAAATATTTCATCAAACGGTGAGTCATCCTATTGAGGTGAGCCTTTCCCATACGATTCCAAAAAACCTTTCTAGAGATGCAAAATAGCTAATGATGTGTGATTTAAATACATAGACAAATTTTCATTCTATCAGTGTCCTCAATGGTGAGTCATGTCTAACAATGATTCATCCCTAGTAGTGACACATCTTCAACTCTAAGTCCCACTTAGAACAAATTTTCCAATCTGACATATAATGTAAAATGATATTATAAAATATAAAACTCATTAATATCATAGTAACCATGTCTTTTGGATCACTAAAATAAGGTTTTCAAAAAATTCACCGGCCCCTTTAACATGAACACCTCAAATTCAGAGCCACATAATTTGGAGAAACCCCAGCATGAGAAGAACATGCCTCTAAAAAACATTTTTCTGAAATAGATGATGAATGTCCCAAGAAAACACTCAATCCTATATTTTATCCATATTTAAAACTAACTCAGAGAGTTACATATCAATTCCCTTCAAATCATATAGATGTTTGTGAATGAAGTATCTATATCCATGGCATACTATGTGGAGACTATTCCATCAGAATGCCATACCATAATCTCGTTTATAGAATAAGATAAAAAATAGATCTCTTAGGGGCATATAAGACCACTATATGTTTCCCAAAAACATTATAATGTCAAAATATAAGGGGATAATGTTGATAATGGTTCATAGAGAAACCTCATCCTAATCATTACCCGCTTACTTTTGGGATATAGCTAGGGGACTTTTCTTTGATGAAGATAACCACTCAAAGGTACGTTAAGAGATATAAAAGACCTCTTTGGAAGTTCAATCTCAAGTGTTTTTGTGGGGTTCTCATATATAAAGTTGAGTTCATGGTTATCAAGAAAGACATAACATATAATTTCCTACATAGAATCCCTTTCCTCCATATAATGTAGAATCACCTTAAACATTTCTCCAATGCTTCAAATATCCTATCAACAAAAATATCGACAAACTATATGGTGATAGTTTCCCCTTTGATTCTTGAGAATCCATATACACTGAGGAATATTTATATTAGTGGGAAGTAAAAACACCAATTATGGATGATGATATGAAAGGTTATGCTTCTAATGGCTTGAGGACCACCCGTATGAATCCTAGGAGTATGCTAAAAATTGATTATGTGTTTCCCACAAACATGATTGAAAAGGTAAAATCAATCCTAGAAAACTATTGTGAACCAAAAATTTCACTAAATCATTTCTATGTGATATAAATAACATAAAATAAAGTGGATTCATCAATGAACTTTCATACTAATGCTTTATCAGGATCTGAGAAGTCTCATATGACATTATCAAGTATCTAACATTCCCCCAATACATTCTCTATATCTCATGATTCCCACATATCTATTTCCCTATGTAGTAGCATGAAATAATAAAAGCAGCCTCAGAATCTGTTTATGATGACTTTTTCAGTTTAGAGTGTCAATGTCTCTTCTCGTAGGTTCTCTTGTCTTGATAGTGATACATATTCCACCTAATTAATCACCTTGTATGAGGATTCCCTCATAGGCACAATGATGGAAGAAGAAGAGGATGATCTCATGAACAAACTCCCATATTTTAGGAAGGTGCATCCACCACCATCGTTGAGCTCAAGAAGGTGAATATGGGAATAAAATAAGGACAAGATCCAAGGTTGATTAGTTTTTCCTTACCTCTCGAGGATAAGGACATATAAATTACATTTCTAAGGAATAATTGATATGTATTCTACTGGAATTATACAGAGGATCCCAGTTTGATCACTGATGTGAATACTCATCAACTAGGCTTACCTAATAACAATTAAGGTTTCAAATAGGCATCCAAAAGATTTAACCCCTCTCAGGATAATAATGTGAGATTAATGTTGAAAATTAACCAAATCCAAATTTTTCAGAGAGGGGTATTACACAAAATCACATTCCAATATCATCTCCAACAAGAAAACAATTGGTAAATCGGGTTCTATGTTGATTTTAGAGACCATAATAGACATTACCTACAGGAATATTTCCCATTTTTGATGATAGAAATTTTGATCGATGAAACTGCTAGATTCCAAGCCATTTACTACAAAGATTGGTATTAGGGGTATAATCAAATGTTAATTGCCCCAAAAAATGGCTAATCTATTGACTTCAGAGAAACAAACGGGATAATTCACTAATTTTCCTAGACCATTGGATTGAATAATGACAATACCACATACTAAAACACCAAGAATAATATCATTAAACCCTTGTTGGTGAGAATCATGTAATGTTACATTATAGATATTATGGTTAAATATCAATCACAATGTGATCAACTCACTGATCTTAACATGGTATTGATAAAGTTTCAACAACATAGTTTGAAGATGAATCCATTGAAATTTTCTTTCAGAGTGACATTAATGAAATTCAGTGGTCTTGTGGTATTCCACCATGACATCAAGGTTTATCTAGTAAAGACTAGTGAAATCATAGAAATGACACCCCCTTAGAATCTTAAAGAAATGAGGGGTATCTAGGGGAAACTTACACACATAGGGAATTTCATTGCCATTATAGGTAGAAAATATCTCAACTTTAATAACTTAATAATGAAGGGAGTTAACTACTAATGGGATCAAAATGAAAAATAAGATTTCTATATTCTAAAACAATAGTTGTTAAAGTCTCCCATCTTGATATAGTTAGTTTAAGGAAAGCCAAATATCCTATATGTGGCCTCTATGGAATGGTCGCTTGGATCTCTCTTCATATAGAAAAATGATGTGGATAAAATAAATTGTCTCTAATATCTCATTCAAATGATTATATGGGTTGAGACATAATATTCTGATATAGATAAAAAAATCCTCACTGAAATATTTTTCGTGAAAATGACTAGTAATTTCTTATTGCACGATGAAGTCCACTTTGTCCCTAATATTGAATGGCTTAAGTAAATCATTAGCCACCCTCTGTTGATAGAAAATTTAGACTGATGGTAAGTTTTCCTGCAATATTATGACATCTAGTTCATGTCATAGAAGTAATACAAAGGGAAGGTCCTCGATGATTTCATTATAGGAAATCCTGCCCGAGAATGCACAAAAATGGAAATCATCGAGGAAGGGGAAGATTACCACCATCATAGAAGAATTTTATGATGGCTCCTACGATGCTCATCCGTCTAGGACCCAACTCTCACAATAAATTAGGAGGCTTTATTACTAATTGAAAACAATGATTTGGACTATATAGAATTCCCCATGAAATTTTATCCATGGATGATTTTATAATAAATCATCCATCAACCCAAAGAGTTTATACATACTATTGTGTGTTAATAGATGTTTCTCCTAGGGGGGAGTGGACATTGTGGGGTCATATCCCCTAATTATAGATAAAATTTTATGTATATACTTACTTATAAGGACCAATTATATTAATTGGATAATTTCATACCCTTCATGGAATTTAGAATAATGAATATCATCAAATTAATTAAGTCTAATAACATTACCCGATTCTGTTACAGTAACACGATAAAAATGGGCATTGCCACCGAATTTTATCCTTCTCTGATGAATAAATCAAAATCAGACTATAACATCAAGTCTAACCATTATCTGCACTATCATGTAATAGATAATGGATTGATAGATCCCTTTAATAAGACTCTAACAAATATACTCTATAAAATATTTGATAATGTGGCACTCTGAGTTTTTGTGAAATAATTTCTTCAAATGATGTTAATATATTCGATAATTTTTTTTATATGTGACACTAAGATTATCTATTGTTACATGAAAGACCGATATTCCTCAATAGAATGCATAACATGTAATACAGAGCTTCTGTAAACCATGAAGTATTATTATTTCAAATAGGAATGTCACAACCTAGTCGTTAAGTAGGTATATATGAATAGTACTAACTATATTATGAAATATACATATAAATTCCCTACTCAATATAAATTAATTTATAAAATAATCGTAACTAATCAATCAAATTTTAGTAAAGTAATTATATTCCACAAAAATAAATTTTGATAAAAAATGTTTTGTATTTCTTTTTATAATTAAATATTATAATTAACTAATAGATATTTCACAAAATTTATTTGACAAAATTAAATAAATGATTTAAATAATCATATCAAAATAAAAAATATTATGAATGTTTTTCATTTTTCAGAATTTTTTTTACTTTTTTCAGTTAATAATGTTATATGCCGATTTTTTGTAAAACTATCATTTATTTTAAATAAATTAAGAAATTTAAATTCCCCAAAAAAATTTAAATTAAAATAAATATTATTTCATAATATAAAATATATTTAATTAATTTTTAATCTACAGTATATTTTATTTTAGTATTGGTTTATTTTTTTGACGTTAAAATTTTTTTTTCTCAGAACTATTAAAAAGTACATAATATGTCTGCATTTTGAGTAATTAAAATAATTAATAATAAAGAATGTTTTAAATTAAATTTATATATTATAAATAAAAAATAATTTATATTCATACAATGATTATTATTATACATAGAGTTAACTTAAAATGTTCTTTTACTTAAAAAAATAACACTTCTTAAAAACTCGCATTTTCATCATGTCAGCAGTTTTTATTCAAATTTACATTTTTTTCATTTTTAGAAAATTTATTTGAAAAAATATGATTCATTCTTGAAATAATATTTTCAAAATTATATTAGCTTTAACTTTTGATTACTTTTTGAGGAATAATAAAAAATATTAAATTTTGATTGATAATTTCTATTTTGTTTATATAATTAATAAAGCTAGAATATAATTTAAATTCAGTTTAAAGTGAAATTAGTAATATTTTTCATCCATTAATTCTGTTTATTTCATTTTAATCATTTTAATATTGATATTTTATATAAAAACATTGTAATCTTTTGAACATTTTTTCATTGAAAACTCATTTACTCACTGTTTCTATGGGAATAATTTTAAGTGAAATTTTCCAACATATAATTATGTAATATAGAAAAATTGATTCCATATTTCTTATAGTAATAATTTATAATATATAACAAGATAAAATTAATTTTTGAGAAAAAATAAGGGAAATAATTATTTTCAGCGGCTAAGGAAAAAATGGTTTTGTCAGGGATTAAACTAAAAATATAAGGGTTTAAAATTACCCAAAACATATAAAAATCCATTTTAATGGCCATATTTTACCATTATCAATTCTTTTATCTGTAATTTACCATTTTTGGGGAATTTTTAATTGAAATAAATGTGTTTTTAATTCTTTATGTTAATAAAATTACATGTGTGCCACTCGACTAACTTTTAATAGGCCACGCCCTCTCTTTTCTTATTCGCACATTCAAACAATTTAAGTTCAGAAAATACCATCCAAAATTATATAAAAACATACAAAAACTCATCATTGAAACCTTTTTGGTACATAAATAATTCCTAGGAATTATTTTCATGAAAACTTAATGATGATACCCGAAGAAGAGGTAACGTTCTATAACACGTGTTTTTTTACTTCATCATCCACCTAATTAAATTATTATTATAAAATGATGACATTATAATATTAATACCATCCATATAATAATATTTTGTTATTATTAGTTATTTACCTACTAAAATATACACTTTCATAAAATAAGTTATGGAATCATCATTCATGTGTAACGCAAACTACCACCTCGCGAACTGATGTCATTAATTTTTAAATTACCAACTCTCATTGTTGGATATGATGATCGATTTAAAGTATATATATGATATTTGATAAATAATTGTACCTATTTATCTGTTGTATCATTTTTAAATTCTTACTTTCCACTCCATAGTGGATACGATAACATCTCTCATGTGTGTGTTAAACTACCTCCTCGCAAAATGATGTGATTCATTTTCACAAACACTTTAGATGGAATATAATAAGGATAAATATACTTGATATAAATAACATAATAATAATATTAATGAAATATTTAATTATCTATAAAAATAATATATCATTTTTTTATTAACATTTCATTCACTGAAATATGATAATGTTATTTGTGTATGTATTCTCTATTGCCTTATAGAAGTGTTGTTGCTCTTTTTTTGTCCACACGCCAAATGGATGATATATATAAGAATAATAATATAAATAATATGGTATTTATTATATTATTATAATTAGGTATATATAATATATTAATTACCCCTTTTCCTTAATTATCATTGAAAAATGGAAACATTACTCATGCGTACATATGACCTACCGTGTCCATGATAGTAACATAATTCATTTCTCAAAACCATATTTAATGATATGTATTAATAGTATAAATTTTTTATATATATTATAATTATGTAATTATTATTATTATTTAGATGATGTAACCATGATCAGTGTAAGGTGACTAAGAATAAAAAATCGAAAACATAAATGAAAAACAAAGTGGTTATTACATGAAACATAAATTTATTAAGGTATTGTTAATAATTTAGTAATAAATAATTATAAGAAAAAAAATATGGTAGAATTTATATCATTAAGGTTCTTTAATATATTTATTATAAAATTATTTTTATTATACATGAGTTACACTCAAGTACAATGGAATTAGAGACCTATGGTTAGGTATTTTCATCTCAGTTTATTTTCCTATAAGACACATGCATTTTCCCCATGTGTTTCTTTTATATATTGTTTGTAAATACCATGTATTTATTTTAAGAATATTTTCCCTAAATATTTGGTATTTAAAAATACATTTTATGATATATCTTTCATGGGGTCCACAGTTCGAATGTTACCAAAGTAGTAAATGATTTTTGTCTAAATTTCTCTTCATTGAGAGATATGGTTTGATATGCACATATCATATTTTTTGAGGTGTATATACGGTCCCTTCAACTTTAAATATCATGAATTCATTTATTATAAACATATTATAAGATTAATTTCATTTTATAATTTTATAGGTATTATTATTAATAGATACCAAAGAAGTAGGGTTCTTAAGTTGCAATCTCATCATTTATCGAGATTGCTCAAAATTATGCTTCCAATGATGAAATATTATGATATATCTCTCAAGAAACTCATTTATTTTATTATAATTTGGTTATTCATGATATTTTTATGTAATATTTCCATTTTATTACTATTTGGTACTTAAAATAATTGAAAATATTCCTTTAAGAAAAATAATATTTAGTTTTCACTTTAGCGGAAAACTGTTTCTCTTCTAAAACAATAACTTCTAAAAATGTTTTCAAAAATGTTTTTAACATTATTATAGTGATTTATTAAAAAAAATATTTACATGTTTACATTTTTCAAATTGTTTTAAAAATAATATTCATCTCAATTTTAAACTTTTTTTTGTTTTTCACTAAAAATGTAAAAAAAATATTTGTTTTTTAACATGCACACATGAATCGTATTTCCCACTATAATGAAAAATAAATTATTTCATTATAAACATAAAATTATTAAAATATATTTTCAAATTATATGTTCTAATTAATTTTATAGAATTTATTTTATATTATAAAGAAATTATTTGATTATTAATAGGATTTCTAAAAAAATTAGGTTTTAAGAAGTACATTTCACAGGGGAAATGATGTTTTCCTCATGAAATTTTTTAAAGTATTTCTAAAGATTCCATTATCATTTTTCAATATTATTTTCAAATGATAATATTTCCTAATTATTTTTTCATTTTTTAGTTTTAAAATGGTATTTTTAATGAAATGTTATTTTCCTCTAGAAATAATCCAAGTGATCATTCAAAATCATTCTTTATCTAAGAGTCCATCCATTGATTATACTTGTGATTTAATGGGGATATTATAAAAGAATTAAATTCTTATTATTTCTATTAATTTTTTATGGTTATGATGGAATGAGGTTTACAAACCCATTTCTCTTCCAAAGGTTATACAATTCTAAGATTCTTATGGACCCCACTTCTTTTCAAAGGTTATGTTATGATGAAACAATTAAATGATTATTAAAACTAACTCTTTTAAAAATGTTATAATATGATGAAATATTTATGAAACTCGTTTAATTTCATGGGATAAGATATGGTGAATTTTGTATGATCTTATGGAATACATATGTATGATTTTTGTTTTGTGATGGGTGGGACCTATATCTACCTTCTATTTATTGGGTAAATATTTATATTTCATGATGTAGACATAACGAGAATGGGGACTTATTATTTTTTAGTATAGTAATTTTTCTATTATGATGGCATTGGTTGTGAACCTTGACTACTATGATAGTTTTGGGAGTGAACATATTGCACTATGATAGCCCTGTAAGTAAGACATGATTTCTATAAAATTGATTTTTTATGCTTCTATGTATTACAAATATCTATTTTTAATGCAAATGATATGTTCTCACAGAACATGTGAGGTTATTAAACTATTATTCATATCTTTTGAAAACACAATATTTATTCGATGAATCACGATTTTGAAATTTAATATTTTAGGAATGGTCTTATAATGTTATTATTCTGTTCTTATTTCTTTATGTACATTTTATTCTTTTATATCTCTATTTTTACCCTTAATGAGCATCTAAGATCCCTGTTTTTTTATGTTTCATTTCCCTATGTTGTAGAGAAAGTATTTTAGTATTTTAGGATTGGGAAGGGTACTAAATATGACGATCCTTATGGGTGACATTGATGATCCTTACTGAATTGAGAATATTTGGTTCCAGGTTTCGAAAGAAACTAAATAATTATGGTACATAGGAAGGTTATTTTTGTAATGTAATGAATGTTCATCTAAAACGATGTAATATACATGTTTGAAATTCTTTGGTTTCTATATTTGTTATTATTGGAAATTTTTAATTATACTTTGGAAAAAAGGATGAGAAACAATTTGTGGGATTCATAGGGATATTTTTACATAAATTTCTAGGAATATATATAAGGATGAGAATAAGGATGAGTCAATGTATAGGAAAATTTCATCGAGTTTTAGAAAAGTATAGAGTGTGTGGTTTCCGCAAAATTAAACTCATATATGGATACTACAAGTAGATATGAATCTATAATATAAGTAACTTTGGGAAATAACTTCAAAATGGTTGTATTCTACTAGACTCTATAATCACCTAGAGAACGACAAAGAGCCTTACTACAATCCTATTTTGAAACACACATGGGATATACTTTGGAAATTCACAAACAATTTATGGAACACTAGAAAGGATTTAAATGGATGATTATTATGAATGAACTAGGATAAAACTAAGGTGTTATATATTAAAAAGATGTTTTCATGATTTATACATCCTATAAGTGATTTTCATGATTATTTGGTTTCCCATTATGATTAGTGTTCCTCACACTATTCATTTTGGTTTTAGTCAATGATGGGAACCCAAACTAACCTTGTTAACATTGAATGTGATAGAAATGATAATGATGAGTATCCAAATGGGATGATGATTGGAGTGAAGTATATTGGGATTACACTTTATTAGATACCATGGAACATGATTAAATATGTGCAACTTAACCAACTCCCAGAATCACCAAATAAGAGAAAAATAGAGTTTACTCCATTTTTAGGTAGTGGAGGTTATAGAGTAATGATGATTTAGTTTCCTATATCTCTTGAATGTGGGAATAATCACTTAAGTGAATGTATTATAGGTGTGACAAGATTTTTTGGGTGTGGAAATGGAAAAAAATAACGTAACTTTGAAGAAAAAAATGAAATGTTTGGTTAATTCAATGGATGAGAATAATAGTCTCACTATGGTATAATCGACATTTGAATGTTTTAAATGTAGAAACAGTGGGTATTTTGAAAATCGATGTCCTAGGGGAAAATATCATGAAGGGAATTAGAAAGGTGGTATGGGTACTGGTTATAGTACTGATAATGAAGATACTATGAATGATATATGAAAGGAAAGAGGTATTTAAGAACAAGTTGATAAATTCTATTTAATGGTTCGAGAAGGAAGTGGGACGACGTAATCATTTATGTAAAAGAATTCAAGAATTATGTTATATGAATCACGAAATATATAAATATTTTTCAGTAAAACATTTTCATTAAGGAATTAAAAAATATTTTTATAACATTTATGTGATAAATAAGTGATTTAATGGCAAGGTGATGTTTAAATTAATGGTTGATAACCCATAATTTTTCTAGATGTTGAGATGCTGATGTTAGGATAACGGGATGTTAGATATGAATAATACAGATTGGATTGTACTGATTAACTAGGAAGTGATTAATAATTTGTCGAAAAAGTATTTTATTGACGGAGTTTAAACCATTATTTGATTTATAGAATATATTCAAAAATTGAGGTTCATATTCATGGAATGATGAAGTATGTATGTTTTCATTAATTTTTTATGGTAAGTCTAGTTGTCACCATGATTCATGAAAATATATGACTATGGTATTCACATATTTGAAATTTTAAAATCAAGAGCTACTTTATGATATCTGGGGGATTAATGTTAATTTGGTTTTTAGAAATTTAGATACCCTTGTTATTAATTTTATATTTTGGAAGGGTTATAAAGTTCACCATTTATGGAATAGATTAAGTTTATATCTATGTGAGGTTTTGGAATTTAATGTAATATTTCATCATATTAATATTTATGCATATCTTGTGATAACCATTTTTATTTTCATTATAAAAAGAGATAAAAGGAATGAATTATCATTATTTTATGGATATTATATAGTACTTCATTCTATATAAATAAATCTATAATAGTAATAGATGATGTGTAAATTAATCAAAGAAAAACCAAAGCATGAGATTGTACTTAAGAAATGGAATGAAATCAGGTATGTTTATCTTCCCATAAAAATTCGCCAACATTAGGAAAAGTATCTTTAAATAAAATATTTTCCTATAATGATCATGTTTTAGGATATCAATGACATATTTCATGCCAATTGGTTTAATGGGTTTTTAGTTGTTATCCTTCTCTAGATCATCCACTTTCTTGCTATTAATGATCTATATAACTATCTAAAATATTTACACTTTTCTTCAATGTATAAATATTCAAATCCCAGCTATGTTATCCTTTGTGAAAACCATGTTACGTGTTACTTTTGGTTTCAATTATGTTTCAAAATTTCCCCTTTTAAGGTAATTTTTAATATTAATTTTTCATGATGTAGGTTTCGGTGAATGAATTTTCCAATGTTAAACTTATGGTGATTGAGATAAATTCTTATGGAGAAATTAATTTTAAGGGGGGTATATTATTAAACCATGAGATTCCATGAAATATTTTTTTGAAGTGAATTTAACATTTTATATATTTTTCATCTCTTGAAACACAAATTTTCACTTGAATTGCATGAAATATTGAGTTTATTTGAGGGCATTCATGACCCGCAACAATGGGCATTAGCAACTCATGAAATAACATTATTTTTAATATGGCCATTATAACCCAACCATTAAATAAGTGGTTATTCAGAGTATTAACTACATTAGGAAATGTAAATATAAAATTCTGACACAATATGAATTATTTTATAAATTCTTATAAAATAATCAAACATATTTTTAGTAAAGTAACTATATTCATCAAAAATATGTTTTCTTCAAAAGTTATTTTTTATTTGTTTTTATGGGAAAATACTATAATAAATTTTTAGATATTCTAAAAAATTTATTTTATAAAATAAACTACATTTTTTAAATAATTATATAGAAATTAAATTATGGTAATATTTTGGGATTTTTGAAAGATATTGATTTTTCAGTTAATAGTGAAAAATATTTATTTTTGTATAACTATAATTTATTTTCAATAATTTATGTAATTTAAAGGAACCATTACATTTTAAATTAATGTATATATTTTTTATTTATAATTAAATTACATAATTATATATGTGTAAACATTATATTGGAATTTATTATATATATTTTTTGGTTTAAAAAGGGGGTTTTGAAAAACTATTTTAATATCTATAATATTTCAATATTTTAATTAATTAAAATAATACCTACTGAAGAACATTTTAAATGAAATTTATAAATTTTAAATTAATAAATTTTAATTCTTATTCATAAAATTATTATTATTAGATACATATTTAGAATAAAATCATCTTGTGCTTGAAAAAAATACACTTCTAGAAAACCCACTTTTTCATCATATCAGTGGGTTTTGTATTGAATAAAAATTTTGAATCTTTAAGAAAATTTATCTGAATAAATAAACATTAATTTTTAAATTGTAATTTCAAAAATATATTATTGTTATTTTTTAATTATTTTTGTAAGAGTATACTTTTTTTAGGAATAGTAAAAAATATAAAATTTTAATTGAAAATTCACTTTTCATTTAAACTTTATATTAAGATAAAATATATTTTAAATTGGGTTTAAGGAGAAATTATTTAAATTAAACATATATTAATAAAATTTAATTAATTTTGATCATTTTCATAATGAATGTTTATTTAAACACATTAAAAACATTTTAACAATTTATTTTTGAAATCCCACTTTTTTGTTGCGTCTATGGGATTAATTTTAAATCATAATTTTCAAATTTTATGAATGAAATTTGGAAATTTTATTCTATATTTAGAATAATAATAAATTATATCATCCAATACGGTCAAATTAATTTTTGATTAATATGAATAGTTAAACTCATAAAATTTATTTACTACAGTAAGGGAAAAAATGTCTTTATCAAGGTGTTAAACTAAAATGATAATGGTTAAAAAACAATAAAAAATATAAAAACAGATTTTATGGCCATATATATACCTTATAACATATATTATTGATAATTTTGTATTATTGGAGACTTGTGACAAGAATAACACTTTTTTGTAATTCATTATTTTGAAAAACATACATGTGTTTCACTCACCACACTTAGAAAATGGAACCCCCTCCTCTGTCATATTCACACCTTAAAACCCTTTAATTTTTCAAATACCTAAAGAAATAACTTCCCAAAATCCCTAAAATAATCATAATATCCTCATTTTTAAATAAATATTACATAATAAGTAATTTTTTTCAAACCTAAGGAGGATACCTGAAGAAGAGGTAGTGTTCTTCAATGAGCATTTTTTTTTATTTTTTACTCCTCCTCCTTACATTATTATTATAACTTGATAATAAAATAACCGTGGTAGATTCCATATATAGATTTTTTTATTTAAATGTTATTTTTTACAAAAATATCCACTTCAATAAAATGAGTTTTGAAATCATCGTTCGTGTGTATAGAAGTCTATGAGCATACAAACCAATGTCATTCATTTTTTCCATTACCACCTCCCATGGTTGGGTATGGTAATGGGTATAAAGTATATATATAATATTTATAGCATAATTTTACCTAATTATTCATTATACCATATATACCTATTTTTTTCCATTCCATATTGGATATGATAATGACTCTAGTGTGTATGACATACGACTGCCTCGTGAAGCAATGTGATTCTTTTTCACCAACAATTTACATTAACGATAATAAGGATAAATATATATGATATAAATGGAATAATTATAATATTAATTTCATATTTATAACTCTATAAATTTAATATATCATTTTATTTCTAACATTTTCAATCACTAAAAGATGATAACATCATTCGTGTACATATAGACTACCCCTCCACAAAGTGATGTGACTCTATTTTCATCACTACACCACATGGACGATATGTATAATCATATTTAAAAAAATAATATGTTATTTATGATATTAAGATAATTCTATTAATATAATATATTACTTACCATCTTTATATTATGATTGTTGAAAAATAGAAATGTTACCCCTACGTACGTATAACCTCTAATCTTTAAGATCACAAGTTACATTATTTTTCAAAACCATCTTTCATGATTGTTATTAAATTTATAATTTATGTATAAATAAAAAAATTATTTAATAATTATTATTCTAGAGATGATTGATGTATGATCAATGTAATGAGAACATAATTAAAAAATTAATAAATATACGAGAAACAATGTAGTTATTACCTGAAACATGATTTTCATGACGAATGGTTAATAAACAGAAAAGAAATATTCAAAAGTAAATCATATATAGATAGATATATATAATTTTTATTATATAATATATTTATAATAAAATTATAATTATTATTAATTATTTCTTAATGTGTATGAAGTAATTCTAGGCTTAAGGTATGAGATTTCCATCTCACTTTTATTTTTCTGTGAGACGCAATCCATATTCATCCCATGATTAATTTATTTTGTGTTTATAATTCCAAAGAATTTATTTTATGATGATTTTAATTAATGTTTGGGGATTTAAAATTTATCATACTCTATATCTTTTATGGAGTTTACGATTCAAATGTAACAAATCTAGTAAGATATTTTTTCTCAATTTGTATTCTTTGAGACATATGTTATTTTATTAACCTGTCTTCTTTTATGAGGTGTCTATAGAGACACTTTGACCTATGATATTATGAATTAAATTATTCGCATGATATTGTAGCATTATTTTAATTTAATTATTTCATGGTGATTATGATTCAAACTTTCCAATGTGGTAAATGTTTTATGTTATACTCTGATCTTTTATCGAGATTACTCATGATTATGAATCGAATGATGATGTAATATGATTTATCCCTCAATAAAATCAATTATTTTTTTATCATATAGTTATTAATGATATATTCTTGTAATAGTATAATTTCCCCCGATTTTTTAATTAAAATAATTGAGAATATTTTTTTATGAAAAAGGATTTTTTAATTCCATCTTTAGTAAAGCCCTTTTTTTCTTATAAATACATTCATTGGTACAATGTTATTATTAATTAAAAAAATTATTCAAATTATTTATTAAATATGTTTTTTCCCGTGTTTTAATTTTTACAAAATTTTTCGAAATGAGTCGTCATGTTATATTCCAAAACTAATAAATGTATGTATTTTACTAAAAAATGTGAAAAGAATCATTATTTTTAAACATGCATAGAATGAACATAATTTCTCTCTATACAAACCACTCAGTGATTTATAGATTATATGAAAAATTTTCAAATATCTTTTCAAATAAATTTTTTCCCTTAATATTTTGGATTTTTTTATATATTTTTAAAAAATTATTTCGATGTGAAAATGATTTTGAAAACTTTTATGTTTTAAAAAGTAATTTTCAAAGTAGAAAAGATATTTTTTCTAATAAATGATTTAAATAAATTTTAAAACTACATTTATATGTTTTCATTGTTATTTTCAATGAAAAAAATTATCAAAATATTTTATGAATTTTTAGCTTTAAAAGGTAATTTTCAAATAAAAGTTATATTTTTTCAAAAAATAATTAAAGTGATCATTAAACAATTTTTTCTATCTAAGAGGACATCCTTTGATGTTAATTCTGATTTACTGGGGATCTAATCAAATAATAACCTACTTTTTTATTATCTAAATTGTTTATGTTTATTATGGAATGACGTTTACAGAACCTCTTTATCTTCCATGGTCTATACCATGTTAAAATTTTTATGAAACCTAAATTCATTTATAGGTTATGCTATGATAAAATAATGAAATGATTATAAAACCTATCTCTTTTCTATATCCTTTGATATGATGAACTGTTTATGAAACCCATTTTATTTCATGAGTCATGATTTGATGAATTTTTTATAATATTGTGGAAAAAATGTATATGATTCTTGTTATGTAATGGGTGGGGCATATACATCCATATAGTAAATTAGTTAACGATATATATATCATTATATAGACAAGGATATAATATAGAGTAATACTATTTGAGTTAGGGTCTTTTTCAACTATCATTGTCTTGGGAGTCAACTTTGTTTACTATGATGTTTTTGGGAGTGGACCCATTCCACCATGACAACATTGGCAGTGAGCCTGGAATACTATGGAAAATATTTTCTTTTCTTATGTGTATACCATAAATATATGTATAATTCCAATGTTATGATCTCATAACTCATGTTATTTAATTACCTTATGATTCATATCTTATGAAATTATAGTCTTTATTCAATGACTCTTGATTATGATCTTTTATACGCAGGTTATGGTCTTCCAATGTTATGCTCAAGTTCTAATACTCTGGTGTTCATGTTATACTTACGTATCTACCTAGTTTACCATTAATGAGCATTTGAACTCGCCCTTTTTTATAGTTTTATTCCCTAGGTTATGAAGGATGGTTTTAAGGATGGGATGTTGGAAAAGAGTACTAAAGAGGAAGGCCTTTATGGGAGTCACTGAATATCTTTCGAAAATTAAAAATATTTTGATCCATTTTTCAAAGGAACTAAACTATTATGTTCTAGTGGCATGTTTTTGTGTAATATATTGAATATCAAACTAAAATATGTAATTTCAATGTACTAAAATTCCCAGTTAGTATAGATAAACATAGGAATTATTTTTTATACAAACTCATCCATGATCTGTGTGTCTACCACACCACTACATGCACTATAGTTAAAACGCCCCCATATTCAATATTATATGGAACTGACGTAGCGTTCCCCATAAAATATCATTTTCCCTCACTATGAATAGTTATTTATTGACAACTCTCTAATGATTAGAAATTTCATAACCATATGGGTGAGTTGGAACAACTCAATTAGAAGAGGGTGCATATACATCTCAACCTTGAATTTCATCATAATCGGATTACATGAGCCTTTAAAAAAGGTTATAATATGTTTTATTGAATTAAGGTGAAATACTATTGGGTATCATAACCCCAATGATACCCAGAAAAAAAAACCCTAAAATCTATAACGCAGGTGGTATGGTCTATACATAATAGAATGTTCAATTCTAATATAGTATACTAATTGGACACAAATGATGGGGAATGTGTCTTACCCACAACTAATGTGTTGTTTTTGAAGAAAAAAATTGTGTAACTACCATCAGGGATTACCAGCCTTAAAAATCATTGAATCTTACATTCATTCCTCATGATGTTAAAATACACTGAAGATGTCTTTACTGCAGGATTTTAAACTATATAGAGGATGTTTCTTCATGTATGATTCACTGCACATGAGCTACTTCTATGTAAAATCAAAATTGAGTACACGTATTCCTATGTGTGATTTAGATCTAAATAGGGAATTTTACATTTCCGGAACTTTCTATTGCATGATTCCAATCATTAAAATATACATAGTGACACTCGGTTCTCCAATCCTAAGTCTATATACAATATTAATTAAAACAATGACCACTCTCTTTGTATATATTAGACCTACATAGTGAATTCTGAATTTCAAGAACTACATGTGGCTTAATTCCTATCATTATAGTATATTTATGGATTCCTTTATCTCTAATAATGGTTTCAAATATAATATAATAGAAAAATTTCCCCTATCGGAGTATGGGTCTGACCGACATTGGTATTTTTACACTTGTTGAACTACATGTTGCTTGATTCCTATTACAATATGATGTGTAGTAAAACCTGCATCTCCAATCCTAGGTTAATGAATAGTATAAAAATAAATCCCCTCATAAAGCATGTTTCAGTCATTTAAATGGAGTTTTAATAAAAGAACTAAATTAGGGTTGATTCATATTTACAAAGGACAGGTAGTGATTTCCGGATCCCCAATACAAGGTCTATCCTCAATATAATTGGAAACAATGTTTACCCCTACCTATGGGTCAGACTTATGCAAGGAATTTTCCATCTAATAATGACATGTGGCTGGATTCATGTTTCTATAGGACATATAGTGACACATTGAACCCAAATCCTCAGTCCATCCCTAATATATAAAATAAAAATCATCCCTCTTAGTATGGGTTAGACCTACTTAAACAATCTTCCTTTCAATAACTAGATGTGTCTTCATTCCTAGTTATTACAGTATACATAGGGATGAAAGGACCATAAATCAGGTCCCATCAACAAAATTTATAAAAATTCACACATACCTGCATATGAGTATGACTTATATTGGGAACTTTTTTAAAACTACATGTGGATTGATTCCTATTCTCTCAAGATAAGTACTGATGCCCAAATATCAAATCATGGTCTCATCTAAAAAAAGATAGAAATTCCCTCTCCCGACATAAAAAACTCATCAAATTCATGGAATGTTAAATCTAAAGGCTACGTGTTACTTCATTCATACCATAAAAAGATCCATAGTGACACCAAAATCCTCCATTCTAGGCCTTTCCATGAGTTTCAATCACTTATAAACATGACCCTCCATGGGAGTCAATTCTATGTGGAGGTTTCATTCTGCAGTAAATTTCGAACAACACTATATATACCCAATCACAATTTCTCATTCATCATAATCAATGGCCTAAATATCCCATGTTTATCATGAAAAGAATGACTCATGTGAGAATAGGGAAATTGGAATGATACTCTATATAGAACATCTGAGACATGTTATTATCATGACATCATGGAATATGGGCTTCCACCATTATCATGGGTTGTCCCGTACCAACCATATTCCACCTCGAATTGACTCAGATATTCTTAGGTTATGACTTATACAATCAATAACCCTACCATTCCGGCATATTTAGATACTCTTTATGATAAAAGTTTCTGAATTTTATCCATTGTAAATGTAATTATAACACCCCAAAACAATACGATATTTTCATTTTAGAAAAAGAAAATATTTTTTTTCAAATTCATTTTATGAAACACAATGTTAAGCTTACACTACACACAATACTAAGTCAGCTAACGATACATGTGGGACATCTTTTCACCACCTTTTAATAGGGCACTTATTTTAAAACTAAAATTTTATGCTTTAATAAATTTTATTTTTCAAAATAAACACTATTTTTGAATTTGGAAGTTAAAATTTTCTCATGGTGATATTTGGATATTTTTGTGAGAATTTTTATTTTTTGATGAAAATTGAAATATATTTTATTCTAGTGGAAAATTGCCTTTTCATTTAAATAATATATAGGGTTATATTATAATTTAAATTTGACTTAAAGTAAAATTTAGTAAATTATATGTCTATTAATTCAATTTAGTTCATTTGAATTATTTTTATATTTAATCTAGATATAAATAATTAATGATATTTTTAACCTTTTCACTTTAATAATATTCTTTCTTGCCATGTCCATAGGATTCAAATTAAATTGAAATTTGAATCTTTTGTAAATGGAATTAAAAAATATATACATACCTATTTTTAATTAGTATGGTTATTTATAATATAAAAAAATCAAATAACTTTTTTATTAAAAATATTAGTGAACATAATTAAAAAATTTACAGTGAATATGGTAACGTTAATATTAATAAGGTATAAAACCTTAATCTTAAGGAATAAAATGACCTAAACACTTGTAGAAAATAAATTGGATGAAAATATTTATACCATATCCCCTATTGGTTATAGTATTATATCTTATTGGTAACCATGTTCATGAAAGTGACCCATATAATATTTTATGAAATGAAAAATTAAAAAAATAACCTTCTTTACCTTTAACAATTATATAGTTTTATAGTATAAGAGAAGCTACATAGTTTTGGTCATAAACTTTGTTATGAAAGGTAAATGAGTTTTTTTATCATGGTAATTTAACTATAATATTTATAGATGATATAATTACATAAAACTCTTTACAAAATCTAATGCATTTATTATTTAGTTAATAATTAAATAAAATAACTCATTCTAAAAACATTACAAGTAAATTAAAAATAATGAATTATTGTGTTACATTATTTATAGAAAAATATATCATTTTACAGAGAATATTAATTAATAGGTTTTAATTACACTACTATTTTTCTATTATTAAATTAAAATTAAATAAATCTTGTCAAAATTGACATTAATATAATTTTACAACAAATGATATTTCATTAAAAAATCTAAAATTAATTAAAAACCAACCTATTACAAGTTATTTTTAAGTGTTAGTAAATTTAAAATATGGTCTATAAAAGGAGAAATTTAACTTTCATAATTAACATATTTACCCATAGAATGTAAAAAAATATTTTTAGCCAAGTCTGGGTTGAAACAATGTTTTTGTATGTTAAACGCACTTGTTCTAAAATTAATTTCCAACACACATGGGTTTTTTATATTTTAAAATGTTTAATCTTATTAAAAATTCATTTGGTCTAAATTTTCTAATAATAATACCTTTAATTTATTATTAATGGTTAAATTACTTAGGTTAGAAAACTAGTTACTTTAATAAAACCCAAATTAATAAAATTTGGGAAACATTGATGTTAATGAACAAATATATAAAATTTAACTTATTATTATGTGTTTAAGGTTGAGATCTACCATAATTTCACATTAATTCTGTATTTATCCATTTTAAAATCACATAAGGTAAGTTAGACCTCCTAATAGCTTTTACACTTCAATATTTACAAGAATGTGACTCTTCCATAATAAAAAGGTATTCACTCTTCCCCTTCATCACACCACTGAAGACAATTTTTATCTTAAAAAATATTCCAAAATAGTCTCACAAAATTCATACCCTAAATCCAAAGTCCTCATGTTTTGAAAAAATCCATCCAATGAATCCCGTTACTGAAAACTAAAAGGATTTACCTGAAAAATAGGAAACATTCCTATATGTGAATTAATGTTTTATTTCTTTATCTACCAATTAAATTCTTATTATTTATTTATTATATAGTATAATAAGTATATTCTATATAAAAAAAATTTATGTTAATTTTTTTATCTACACCTACACAAACTTCCATCAAAAGGGTGACAAAATTACCATTCGTGTACGGAAATCTACCGCCTTATGAGAAAATGTCATTCATTTTTCATTGGCCACCTCTCATGATTAGGAATTATGGCTGAAAAAGTATTTTTATACTATATTTTTTATATTTATGTTCTATGAATAGTAAATAAATTATCATATAACACATACCATTATGCATTACATTTGGTGTAAATACAATAACATTGTTTCTCGACTTTTGGACGACCATCTCCTCAAAGTGATGTGATATGTTCAAAAATTACATAGAATGTATTAATGATGGGTTTAATTAAACATATGTAACATAAATTATATCTATATTAAATTAATTAAATAATTAAATTTCATTAAATATAATATTTCATTTTATTTATTACCATTTTCACATAATAAAAAGTGATAACGTAATTCTGGATGTATAGACAATTGCCTCCTCGACGCGATGTGATTACTTTTACATCAGAAGAATTATATATATAATTATATATGAATAAATAAAATTATATTTATGATATAATTATAATTTTTGAAAAATATAATGAAACATATCTTCTTTCCAAAATGTTCATTGAAAAATATGAATGTTAATCATGCGTACGTACGACCTATCATCTCTATGATTGATACATAGGTTAATTTCTCATAACACATTACATAAATTGTTTTAAAACTATAATTGGTGTATTAATATGATAATTACATCATTATTATTATTTTGGATATGTTAATATAATGACCTCTTTGACCATAGTTGAACTACCATATTCATTTTTTAACACATGAACCTAATTTGGTCAAAACACCAGTTGTAAAATTAATTTTTTACGTAGTTCTTTACAAAATTGTAATAAGTTTATTATTCATGAATATAATGACACATGTGTCAATTCAGACTCAAGGTAAAATATTTAATCTCAATTTAATTTGATTGAGGAATATTGTAATGTTAAGAACCTAGTACCTTTTATATGGTGTATATAATTCCATTTGACATGTTATACCATGAATATTTTTATTTTCATGATATTTTACGCTTAATTAAATGCTATTAATTCATGGTGATTATGATCAAAATGGTTAAAAGTGGTATTAGACACTTTAGAATGGTTAAAGATTATTTTTCTCACAAATGTTTTAATGATATCTCAATAGTATTTCCATTTATCGATGTTAACAACCCTTGTTGTTATTTATCCTCCACTAGAGAATTATTTATAAATACAAATTATTTATTCTATATGGATATTTTATGATAGGGAACAATTTATATTAATTAAATAAATTATTTGATAATGGTATTTTGATCACAAACTCTTGCACCAATGTTATGGCTACACGTGCAGGTTATTGTAACAACCCTGAAGGGGTGATTCAGCCGACTTGTGTGGGAAGTTTTATTATTGTTATAGAGTGATAAAAGCCAAGACATGGTTCATATAGTCAGATTAATTTCAAACAAGGGTTGAACCTGAGAAGGACTTTGTCTTGTCTCAATCTGAACAACTGTTTTGATAGATTGATTACTGATGGAGGGGTAGAGTCCAACACCAATTGTCCCATAGAAGCATATTATGATAGATAAATACAAACATAAGATGAAAATGCAATATGTGGATATGGTATAGGTATACACAGAACCTAGAAGAATAATGGAAATAAAGAAAACAGGGACATTGAAAACTATATTTTCAACAATAAGTAGAAATCAAGGGACATAAATATATACATGGAATGATTTGGAACGGTATGACACGGGCGGGGCCTAGACATAAATATCCACTAGATGCATTTATAGTATCATGGGATGATAATAGTTTGTGAAAACCCCTTCACATTTTTTATTTTATGAAAAGACTGGTATGATATGGGATGGTGATCTGTTAATGTAATTCCCTCAGTGCATCGATAGTCTCATGAGGTCAATCATTGGGCTAAATTTAATGTGTTTCAACATTATATGTTAATACTTCTTGTGAAATTTCATGATGGTAAAGGTACCATGTTCCAATGAAATATGAAATCCAATAATTATGAATTTCATTTATTAAGAATTCAGTTATTTTTATTAATTTCCATGAGATATTTTAATCTTTTATGTTAACAATGGATGTAATTTATTATTAGTTATTTGATTAAAAAATGTTTCCTAAGTTTTCTACCATTCATTATTGATTATTCCTTATCTAGTTTATTTAAATGGAATGTATGTTTAGTTATTTAAATTTATATATTTTATGTTCTTATTGATTCATTATTTCTTCTAATGTACTCACCTATTCTGAGCATTTGAACTCAATATTGTTTTTATTTCCTTTCCACAGGATATGAATATAAATTTAGGGAATGAGTTTCAAGGATGTAGATCTTTAACATAAGTTTGATTTTATATTATTTTTCCAATGTATAATGGTTTTAATTTAGGTAATCTAGTTTTTCAAATTTACTAAATCATTTGGTAATTCGTTATTTAATTCCATGTAGTCATGAAAATGTAATAACGTACTACGACGACTCCAAGATTCTAGGGCCAAGGAATTACAGTGGGTATCAAAAAAAGTTTATCAGAAACCATGGAAACTGTATTTAGAGAACATATATTTGGATACATAAACCCGACATATAATTTCAGGATAAGTATAAAATAATTTCCCAATGAAAACATGTTCATGATTATGAGATTAGATACACATACTTTTTAAAATTTAGGTAAAACGTTTTTCTTGTTTGAGGATTATACATTATATTTAATAATTATGTGATCTGACATAGTTTTTTTCATCATTTTAAAATATATCCAAGTAGAATGAATTTAAACACTAGTATTGCACATGATCCCAAGAGTAAGAATGATCATTTCATTTATGGTCTTAAAATAACCTTTCAATGTGAACTACTGTCCCAAACATTATCATCCTATAAGGGCATTGCGTCATGTTCTAATAAGACATATAATGGATTCTATGAGTATTATGGATTTGTAGGGATGAATGACAATAAAAGGGTAGTTGAAAAAACATGGATAATGGGAATAAGGGAATGAAGTATTTTTCAACATGTAATAATTGTGGAGATAATTTCCAAGCTACTTTCTCTAAAGGAGTATGAGTTTAATACAAGTGTGGACTAAAATTACACTATTATTAAGATTCCAAGGGTATGAAAAAGGTTCCTATTATAAAATGTTTCAAAATAAAAGATATTGGAAACTATGAAAATATATCTATCATGTATGAGAAGTATATACCCCAAAAGAGGATAATAGATCATTTTCAAAATAATGCTACTACCATAGATGAAGTTGAATGAATAATGTGATTATTTTTTATTAAAGAATTATTTTATTTGATTATTTTATCAATGATGTATTTGTTATAAAAATTATAGAATATATTAGGATTTTATTACAGTCCTTTTTCATCAAGGATTTAAAAGAATTTCTTGATCAGTACTGATAACCAAGAAAAGTGATTCTATAGCAAGGTGATCATTTTTGGAAAACACATGGTTGAGGGAAATATAAGACTTAATTTGATCCAAATGATGAAGCAATGAAGTTTGGCTAAATATATGAATAATTTAAATGAAGTATATAGGATATTATAGACTTCCTTGGAACTGAATAATGATTTCTTGACAATATGGTTAATAATAAATTTTAAGAAGTTTAAAATACAATTATATTTGAGAAATATATCCAACAACTTATATTTTTCTATGGAATAAGGAATAATTATTTTTTAAAATGAAATTTTATTGTAATTCATGTAATTAACATACTTTAATAGAATAAAAGGTGATGGAATTTATGTGTTTATAATATGATAATTTTGTGATACTTTATATTTATTAGAGGATAATGATAATTTAATTTTGGAAAATTTAGTGATCTTTTTTATAAAGTGTTACATGATAAAATTTTAAAAAAATTAACCATTTATGAAATGGTTTACGTTTTAACTTGGGTGTGGTTTTAGTTATTGACATATTACTTCACTATATAAGGTATCATGTGAGATGATATGGGGTAGAAATAGTTCAAGTCCTAATCAAAGGAAAATATAATTTTAACAGAAACATAAATTTTCTTATATTATTAAATATTGAAGTAATTTCTCAACTCTAAGAATAAAGTTATTAAAACAAATACATTTTCCCATTATGCTAATTTTTTATGATATCAGTGACTTTTATCATAACTCTAGTTTATGACTTTGTGGTCTTCAACTTTTATCTGAGCATATTCTCTACCACTCCCCATCCAAACATATTAGTTTCATTTCCCATCCATGTCTATGTTTTCACTAACATTAATCTATTCATATTACTTTTTTATGATATTTTCATTTTATATTACCACTAAATAATAAAATGTTTTATTAACCCTATTTACAATGTGGGTTTTTTAAATAATAATATTTTCAAATATCAAACCATGGATTACCAATATAAAGTTTGAATTATCAGAATGTAATTTAATTACATTTTAGAGTATATAAAACCCTGATAATTTAAAATATTTTCATTTTAGAATGACATTTATTTATTTTATCTATTAATTTATACACAAAACTATGTTAATCTTACGCTAGACACACCATTAAGTTAGCATTTGTTACATGCAAGACTGAGTTTTACAACCTTTTAATGCATCAAATATTTTAAAACTAAATTTTTATGATTTTATAAATTTTATATCTAAAAATAAACTTCATTTTTTGATTTTTAATTTCTAAATTATCTTGGGGTGAATTTTTAGTATTTTTGTGAGAAGTTTAATTTTTTGATGAATAGTGAAAAAACTGCATTTTAGTTAAAAATTGCATATTCGTTTAAATATTTTTTAATTTTAAACTGTATTTCAGTTTTTTTTAAAGTTAAAATAGATTAATTATATATCTATTAATCTAATTTCAGTAATTAGAATCATTTTAAGATGTAATTTAGATATAAACACTAAATTACCTTTTAATCAATTTCACTTTAAAACCCCGTTTTCATACCATGTCTGTGGGATTAAGAATAAATTTAATTTAGAAACGTATGTGAATTGAATTTTGAAAACCAGACATAAATTTTTTCAATCCTTATGAAATTAATATTCTAATAAGTTCAACATAGTTTTTTACCAAAATTATTAATGAAAGTTATTAAAATTAATTACAACAACTAATGTACAATTAGGCTTGACAGTAGACTAAACCTTAAACTTAAGGGCCAAGATAACCAAAACTGTTATGAAAAAGACATTAAAAATCAATACATACATTGTATACCCTATTGGTTCTAATTTTATGAGTTATTGGGATAAAAGGTCATACAAATGTCCCGTATAATAAGTTAAGGAAAAATAAAATAATAGAACCTTCCTAACCTTTAACAATTATAAATATTTATAGCATAGGAGAAGAAATATATATTTGGATACATACATTATTTTTAATGGAAAATGAGTTTTTTATCATGGTGTTTTAACTTTAATTTTTTTAAATGAAATAATTAAGTTAAATTATTAAGAAACTCAAATGCCTAGATTATTTAGTTAATACTTAAATAAATTAAATGATTCTAAAAACATTAATAGAAAAATAAAAGTAATTAATTATAGTTTTACATGATTTTAATAAATAAAGATATGTTTTTCATAATATTTGAACATAATATATTTTAATTCCAATAATTTTTTTATATTTGAAAAATAAAATTATATAACTAATATAAAAATTGACATTAATGTTATTTTAAAATAAATGATGTTTTGTTAAATGATTTAAAATTAATAGATATCCAGTATTCAGTTAAATTATTTTTAATCATTAATAAATATTAATTATGTTCTATTAATGTAAAAATTTACCATTTATAATTAACATATTTACCAATATATAGTAAAAATAGTGTTGGCCCAATCCGAGTTAAAACAATGTTTCTTGCACGCTACATGTGCGAATTTTAGAATTAATTTATAACACATATGATATTAGAATTTTTAAAATTATATATAATATTTAGATTTTAATGGGTCTACAATTTCTAATAAGTATTAATTTAATTTAGACTTAATGGTAAAATTACTTTATTTATAAAACAAGTTATGTTAATAAAAATATTACTGATAAAGTTGTGGAAACATAGAAATAAAAGAAAAAAATTATGAAAATGAACTTATTTGCGTGTTTTGGAGGTATTTTTTGAAAACAAAATCACATTAAACCATTATGTTTTTATTTTTTAAGCTCTTGAGGTCAAGGAGACCTCCAAATAGTGTTTACCATTTTGTATTTACAAGAATGACGCTACTCCTTCATTATACAAAGACATTCACTCTTCCCATTACCCACACCTCTCAAGACACATTTACTCATAATATATATACCCAAATAGTATCACAAAATATATCACATCCACATAGATTCCACACATTTTCCTGAAATCCATCCAAGGAAGCCCTCTGTTGCAAACCAAAAGGAGTTACCCAAAAAAGAGGTAATAATCCTCAATGCGCATTTATGTTTTCTTTATCTCTCCATCCATTATATTCTTCTTATTCTATGATTATATAATATCATAATTATACTAAATTTATTGATTTGTTTTAATGTTGTGGTTTTTACCTAGAACTAAACACAATTCCATCAAATGGGTAATTAAATTACTATTCATGTATGGAGAACTACCTCCTCAAGAAACTGTGTCGTTTGTCTTTTCTTTACATACTCTCATTATTGGAAATTATAAGAAAAAAATGATTTTATTTGATATTTATGGAATTTATGTTTTCATAAAAACTATTTAATTTCCATATAATGCATACCCTTATGTGTTCCATTTGGTTTAAATACGACAACTTCCTTGGTTGACATGTGGACTAATACATCCTTAAAACAATGTGATGCATTCACAAATTACATGAAATGTATTAATTATGGGTTTAATTAAAAAACGTTTAATACATAAAATATGTATTATATTAATCAAATAAATAAATTTCTTAAAATATAATATATCATTTTCATTATTACCCTTTTTCACACTAAAGAGTTACAACACAGTTCGTGGACATGTGGACTACCACCTGCTCAACATGACATCGTTCCTCCTACAACAAAATAATTATACATATACATATATATGATTAAAAAAACATGGTATTTATGATATAATTATTATTATATAATGATATAATCTTACATACATTCGTTCCATAACTATCATTGAAAAATGGGAACATTACTCTTGTGTAAATATGACCTACGGTCTCCATGATTGTAACGTTGATTCATTTTTCATAACTATGTTTCTTGATTGGTTTTGAAAGTGTGTTTTTTGAATAAATATGATAATTATTTCATTATTATTATTCTATATATGCTTATATAATGACCCTATAGACCATAGTTGATCTACAAAATTCATTTTTAACACATGAACTGAATTTAATCAAAACACCTGACATAAACAATATTCTTTAAGTTTTTTTGGAAACATAGTAATATGTGAAATAAAAGTAATGATAAAATTTAAAAGGGCCATGAAGAAATTAAATAATTTATAGAAGTTTATTATTCATAAATATAATGACATACGTGACATTTTGGACTCACGGTAAGGGATTTCATCTCAATTTTATTTCATTGAGGCATATTCTATTGTTATAAACCTAGTTTCTTTTATAAGGTGTATATACTATCAGTTTACATGTTATATCCTAGATATCATTATTATCATGATATTATAATTTTCATTTTATGTTACACCTTCATGGGGATTATGAAAAAAATGTTTCAAAGTGGTATAAGAAACAATTGAATGTTTAGAGATTATTTTCCTCAAGAATGTTTTAATGATCACTCAATAGTATTTACATTAATCAATGTCAACAACCCCTATTTTGCATATCCTCCATTGGGGAATTATTGATAAGACTAAATTATTTATTCCACATAGATTTTTGACGATATGTCACATAGTTTGTTAATTAAATTGATTATTTGATATATGAGCAATGCTTCATACATGTACAACATGGGTGGGGCATGATTATAAATATCCCCTCGATGCATTAGTAGTCTTTTAAGACAAAATTAGATGGAAAAAACCCTTCATGTTTATATCTAAGCAGAATAGACTAGTTTGATTTGGATTGGGGAACAACTAAGTTAAGCCCATTGATGCATTAGAAGCCTCATGAGATGAATTATTTGGCTAAATTAGATGCATTCTTACCTGATATGCTAAATAATATTGTGAATGGTCTTGATAGTAAAGGTACCATGTACCGAGTAAACATGGAATAAAATATTTAATTATTTAATTTATTAATAATATAGTTATTATTATTACTATCCATCATATTTTCTTTGAAATTCTCTATAGAGATATTTTATTCTCAGTTATTTTATTAAATGGAATGTGTCCTCAGTTATTTAACTTTTTATATTGATTATTCCTTATCTAATTCGATTAAACGGAAGTGTGATCTGTTATTTACAATTCCATATTTTTATTTCTATTGATTCATTATTTCTTCCACTACAATCACCCTTATTAAGAATTTGATATTTCCCTTATTTTTATTTCTTTCCCCAATATATGAAGCTAAATTCTTGGAATGACATTCAAGGATTATAAGATTTTACTCATGTAACACTTTATTTTATTTTCCCATTGTAAAATGGTTTTCATGTATGTAATTTGGTTTCCCTAAAATCTTAAATATTTTGGTCTTGTGGGATTTGATTCCTTATAAGCATGGTAATGTAAAACATTAATGCACCGACTCTATGATTCTAGGTTCAAGTAATTACAAAATTATTATGAAATCATATTCATATACCCTTTCTATTTTGGTGTATGCATCTCATGTGAATAACTCACTTTCTTGATATTCAAAATCTTTTTTGGACACCTATTAATTCCACCTATGTACTTGATACATTTCATCTATTCTCCACATGTCCAAGAGTGATCAAGGGTGATTAAATGGTTTCTTCTTTCATATTTCAAGTCCATGTGGAAGGACTCTAAAATGAAACAGAAATTATCATAACTATGTGTGGATTGTTTCATATTACCATAGGATACGTATTGATGTGTGGGTCTTAAATCAGGATTCTTGCCACAATTTAAGGATAACATTTCTTTTCCTTTGACCTGAATATGATCTTTATTGGGATATTTCTTCCAAATAACTATTTGAGGCTTGATTTCCATTCTATGGAATACATATTGATGCATGGATCCTTTATTTCAAGTCTAACCATGAGTTCTGATCACTCCATCTAATTTCATCAGTGAGGACCTAGTTAGTGTTGGGATTATTTCACATATCAAAATGTTAGTGCCACCAGATATTCCCTATCATGATCTCTTGTGTAGCTTAATAAAATGTCTAATTGTATTTTGTTTCTCATACCGATTATTACCCATGTGATCTTTGGGAACCAGGTAAGTATCTTTGACTTGCATTATTATGGTGCACTATATCGTACGATGTGGAACCACGCCCTTGTCACATGAAATTTATCTTCAAATACACATCTTAGTTTCATGATGATAAACATCATGATAGGAGGTATTCATGATGAATAGATCACCCCCTCGATGACTGTGTATTCAAGTATTTCATTCCTTATACCTTCACCCTGAAAATGTGTTCAATACACCATAGTGTACGCTTTAGGGTACTCCAACCCTTCTTGAATATTTTTTTCTCCATGAACCAACTTCATATATTTGAATCCCTGGTTGATACGAACATATTCCGCAAGTTTATATTCTTCTCTTGGAACATCATGAATCCTAGTCTCCCCTTCTCTCGGTTCTCCCATGTGGAAAACAGGTAAAAATTACTAGTTAATCCAAAGGGGAACCACTTGGATTCACTTTTTAATAATGTAACAGCTTAGTGCTTGTGTTTGGTGGGTGTTTTGTTCCTAGAGGAGAGACCCCCCTTAAATCCTGGAGTTATTATCTTGACTAAGCTTAGTACAGGCTTTCATGACTATTAATGGTTGAACTATACCAAATTGTTTCCACCTAAAACTAACTCATTTATTTTCAGGTTGTGAATTAAACTTCCCCAAACCCAAATATTCATGTGGTCTAAGATACCCTCAATGTTACACATATATAAAGCCTAAACATTTTCAAAGAAATATTGTAATATCGTATTGTTGTACACCTTTATTTCAGTGTATGGATCTCTGTAAAAGACAGAGTTCCCCGAGTTAGTCATTCCTCTTAGAAATACATCATTTTCACATGAAGTTAAACTAAATGAAAATATCCTAGTGAAATGGATTTAAAAAGAACAACAATGTCCTAGTCACATGACATTAAACATAAAGTCATTTGGTTCTTCTTGTAGGACCTTAAATTACTTATAGAAAGACATATTCTCTATGAATTAACGATAGGGAAAAATCTAAAAATTATATACCAGAAAGAAATCTGGAAACTTACTCTCCCTATGTATGATCTCATTCTATTAAGAGGACCCCTTAACTAACCATGATATAGAGATCACTATAGGAATAACAATATTCCCCTCTCCCCTAAATATGAGTTAGAACTATGCAGACATAACTCATTAAAAAATATGTGTATGTCATGATTCCTAACCTTACAGTATACATAGCGAAATCCAGGAAGCCTGGTAGTATAAATTACACATTCCCCTGCTTCAGGATGGTCAAGTCATATAGACTTTATTTTCTAACACAAAAATATGATCTATGTACTAATTATTTTCACAAGAGATATATCTATACAAGAAGTGATCCAATAAATGTCTACCCACTAGTAATCCAGTGAAAAGATAAAATATTAATATCACATCTATATACCACCATCCAATGAAAAGTATTCTTTAAGTATATCTTCCAGGATTTCATGTTGATTTTTACATACATATTGTATAACATTAAAATGAAATGAATACATAATTTTTTAATGATATTAAAATTCATGGAATATGTGAATCCATTTAATTACACTAAACCATGTAGACCATTATCCATCATCACTCCATGTCAAAGGACCACAAGAGATATACCATGGTCAACCAAAGTTTATGGTGCTTCCATCATATTTCCAAGAACCTCAATTTGTACACCACACATTGTGTACTTAGTGTATTTAATTTACACAAACCATCCACTGACCTTGGGAAAGGAAACCTTGATTCAAGGGACCCATTGATTGACTATTCATGCATACTCCTTTCTCCAATATATGAGATCCGAACTAACATCCAAATGTTTCTTTTCCGTGAAATAATGGCTTCCAATCCATGTGAGCACTAACCTCACCATAGTGGAGCACATCATCATAGAGCTATTCTAAATAATCATTGGTATGATTGTCCCTTATTATTATTCATTATCTGAGAACCATGAATCACAATTTACAACATTCACATCCTCTACTTGGGAAGGCGTTGGATTATTGTGAACATGGGAATCCCAACATTGTTGATGTGTAACAATCCACTCATATCACGTACAAGTGAATCAAGATCATAAACTACATTCACATTGGTCAAAGTTTCATGACCTTAAGTTTTATCCATTGATAGTCCAAATTGAAAGACATTAATCACTTACTAAGGGGGACATAAAAATTTTGAGGTTGAAAACCTGAAAAAGTATATATGAGAAACATTCAAGTCTCCACTCTCAAAAATATTAATATATAGGGTTTAGGAAAATGTTTATGAATTGATAATAATGATTTAATTTCATGGGGACCATCATGTGGCCCTAGTAATATCTGATCCATGACTTTTAGATCCCATGGTCTAATAAAATGTTAGAGTATCGTTTTATCGCATCATTTCTGCATAATAATGTTTGGACTAAGAAATAACACAACTATTTGGGTTCCTGAATCCTTATTGAATATTAAATTTTCCCCAAATCAACATCATTTCATTGAAGTATCAGATTACACTATCCAAATCCTTATCTTGATAAACTTCTTCTAGGAACCTATAGCCTTAATTTATTTCTATTTTTTAATCCCTATATTGTATTGGTAACAGAGTATGAATTATCTAAAGGGACCCCACTATGATTTTTCAGTGAATAACCTAATGCCTTGGATCTTATGCCTAGTGTTTTTTATCACGGAGGAAAGTTCACCCTTCAACCCATGATATATTATTTGTGTTGTGTTCGATTATGGTTTCCACCATTATAAATGGTGAACCTGTATCCACTAGCCCCCATTTTATGATAACATAATTATTCTTATACTAGTATTTAAAATCCCTATAAATAGAATATTCATGTGTATTTGACAACATGGATGTTTCATCACTTTGTATTGTACCCATTCTCAAAGAAGGAATGCAAAATTCAATTCTCAATCTATTTCATGACCCACACCACATGAACCTAAACTACATGGTCTGTGGCCAGAGCATCCTAAGAGTAAACTAAACACATTTAGGGTGACAGAACCCTTCTTGGATAGATATGTTCATTAAATCCAACGTCATCATCTAAATTATTGAATCGTTACAAATCATTCACATTCCATTGTGATAAGTATAGTCTTATGACGGTGTAGTTTCTGGAAATTGATAGAGACTTCAGGCATAGATCCGGAGTTCGATGGCATATGGAAGGGGATCACAATAATGCTTATTTCCACTCTTGTTTTAAGTAAAGGAAAACTATGAAAATCAATATTAGGATAGATGATGGTTCGTATACATCATATTTGAATGTGGTGGGGAGGTGGCTTTGCAACAGTTTGAGAATTTACTGGTAGGAGTGGATTCTACTAATATCCATGGTTTATCAGGGGAGGAATCATAGTTTTTGGGTGGATTTACAAGACTATTAGTGGAGGAGTATAATACAGAATTGCTAAATACTCATTCTGAGGAGAAGATTTGGGAAGTTATTCGCGGCATGGATCATGATAGCACTCCAGTCCTGGATGGTTTCCCATGAGCTTTTTATTTGGCCGCTTCGGATTTTTTGGGGAGACAAGTCATTATGGAGATTCCAGATTCTTTTCATGGTGGTTTTATCAACCGAAGCTCTTGTGCCTCCAGGGTGGTCCTTATTCCAAATGTGAAGGACCTGAAAAATATTAATCAGTATATACCTATATGATTATCAAATGTTTCCTATAAAATTTGGTATTGTCTGATTGCTAAGAGGTGGAATGAGGTTATCCCCCGGCTTGGGTCACAGGAACAACATATTTTTTTGAAAGGAAGAAATATTCAAGGTGAAATCCGAATTTCTAAGGACCTAGTAGAGTATACTAACAAAACATTTGTGGGATCTAATGTTATCATTCATGTGGATATGGATAAGGCATATGACAAATTGGAATGGAGTTTTGTTATTCGGTCCATGGGAAGAAGGGGTTTTCATGAGTGTGTCATTGATCTTTGCTTAAAATGTTATTCCTCGTCATTGTTATCAGTCTCTCTTATGAGGAAAGGGTTTGGTTTCTTCAAAATCATGATGGTATGAGGAAAAGGGACCCTTTTTCTACCTATATTTTCATTATATCCTAGTATTCTTTATCTAGAAACCTATATAAAAGCATGTGTGAAAGAAGAATACTACTCTATAGGCAGACAGGGGTAGGATGTATTTCTCACCTCATGTTTACGGAAGATATTCTTATTTTCATTAACAGTATAAGGAATTCTCTTCTTAAATTCATGAAGATTATGGGGGTGTATGGGGATCCAAGTAGCCAAAGAATTAATTCAAGAAAGCTCAGTGTTTTTATTTCCAAAAAGTGTTCTGTTCTAAGAAGCAGGATCATTCATGATACTCTTGAAATTCAGAGGAAACTGTTTCCTATGATATATCTTGGATCCCCAATCTCTTTTGGATGGATTAAAAAGTCTTTCTTTGAGGATATTATGAATAGAATTCTAGGGAGAATTGTGAATTGGAAGAGAGAAATTTTGTCCTTTGGCAGCCGGGTCACCTTAATCAACATTGTTTTGTCTTCCATTCCGATGCACATTTGCTCAAACATCACTCCTCCAAAAGGGACCATCAATATGATATAGGAGATCATGAATTGTTTCTTATGGGATTCTTACTCTCTCGATCATTTCGATTGGGCCTCCTGGAACAGTATTTCTAAACCATTGGTAGAGGGGGTATTGGACTAAGGGACACCAAAGAGGCCATGCAAGCCATGCAAGCTCGACTAGATTAGGACTTCCTTGAGGGGGAATCGTTATGGGACACATTTCTTAGAAACAGTTATGGAAGACATTGGGATGATTGGAAAAGTTGTCTTGGAAATCTCTCGAAGATGGCTAGATGTATTCTTCAGCATTTAGAAACTCTTCAGGAGAATACCCAAAGGGTGGTTGGGAGAGGATCAATCTACTTCTTGAGGAATAGTTGGGTGGAAGATAGACTATTTTATCCAGGATGTCATGGTCCGAACATGACTATTAGAGAGTGAAGCGCTTATCCTTCTATGCTAGAGGCAATACTGAGTAAGGAACAGATGGGGGTCTTTAATAGCATTTCTTTCTCAGATGAGGCCGATAGATGTTGTTTTACCAGTTCTTCATGTGGCTCATTAATGGACATGATTTTAGCTAATTGATGCATCAAATATCAGTGTGGGATGAATGGGATTTTCGGTTATGGTGTAAGGACATACCTACAAAGATGAACATTTTGGTCTAGAGGTTGTGGAATCAGTCAATTGCAACGAAAGAAAATATTAAATCAGAGGTCATTTCTACGGATTCTCGTTGTTTCTACTGAAATAGTCAAAGCATTGAGTCTAACTTACATCTGTTCTATATGATTGATTGGGTTGTTGGCCTATGGTTTTCTTTTGATTTGTATATTTCATCTATGCGTGATTACAATTCTATGTAGGACTTCATCTGTTTATGTTTTATGGAGTCTGATCATTGCACGATGTAGCGGAAAATTCACAACATTACTTTTAGCACCATTTGCTGGATCGTTTGGGAGTCTCGGAATACAACCAGGTTGGAAAAGAGACCTTCTCTATCCAGTCTTATGATAAAGGTGAAGGTACTCATTTACGAGTTGGCGTTAAGTGTGAAGGGTGGGGATAATTCTCAGGCACTGAACAGATTCCTTAATATACCTATTTCAACTAATAGTTATCCAGGTCAGTGGGTAAAGTGGAATCCCACTGATAGTGGTAATAATATTAGGGTTGATGGTTCTTTTATGAATGGATGCATTCAAGGGGGTGGCCTACTCAAGGATTCAAATGGGTTAGTATTCTTGGATTTTAGCGTGAACTATGGTATGAGGAATTCCTTTTGTGCAGAGGTGAGGGCCTTTCTCTCCGAATTTTCTCTTGACAAAAGTTTCGGATTCCAGGTATGTGAGGTAGAATCAGATTCTGAGATTTTTGTCTGGTCTACACAAGGGAAAACAAATCCTCCATGGAATTTGATCTATCTAGTCAGAAGAAGTTCTAAGGAAAACAATGAAGGTTGTTGGGTCTATCATATTTTGAGACAAGCTAATTTTTCTACAAATTCTGTTGCTTGAGCAGGAAGAGAGGAGGAACCATCGGTAATTTATTCCACTATTGGATCTCTTCCACTAGAATGTAAGGATGTTATCCTAGGGGATTCCCTTAGACTTCACCATTTTTTTACCACTGTGAGCTGTATAATTTTCGTGGGTGTTCTTACATCCATTAATACAAAATTAACTATTAATAGAGTGGGGATCACTCTGCCTGACCATGGACGTATGACCTATAGACTCTTGAATAAGGGTATTTTAACCACTAACAGGAGGTGATACTCCATTCAAGAAAGATCCGATGATCCTCATGTTCCCCAATAACATTGTGTAAGAACTCAACATCTTATATTGTTTTCCAATCATCCACAACATGACTTTCCCATTATATATTTACCCGTTAAAACTTCTGGAAACCTAATTTACACAAACCATATTCCAACTATCCATGTGAATTTGTTTCCCCTAATAATTCACAACCAATCTTCAAAATTGGTATCGAAAAATAAGTATGGTGTCACTAAACATCATGCATAACCATCCATAATAATTTCTTCCAGAATATAGTGTTTTAGAACCCTTCATGAATATTCATTATTCAGACAATCAATTGAAAATGAAGGGTATCAGAACCCTTTATGGATACTCATTATTTATAATTATACCAAGTATTGAAGGTTCCTAAACCGTCCATGAATATAACTAGAAACATATGGTATTATCTAGAAGACCCTAAACTACAACAAAATATTATTCAAACTAGAAGAAAATAAATTACAAAAATAGATGTTTTGAGACATAAGAACCTAAAATATCGAAATATATGGCTCGATCTAGTATATATTAAACTATATTAACACATGGTTAGAGCTAGAAGAACCGAAACCACTGATATAGATGATCTGATCTAGAAGATCCAAAAATACAGAAGTAGATGGCCCGAGCTAGGATACCCTAAACTATAAAAATTGCTTATTTTTCAAGGACATAAACTACTAATCCAGAGAGAAAAAAGTAATATCTTGGTTGAAAACATGAAAAGGGAAACCATGATAAAAATGATATCTCTTCTTGGTGGATATGTTCTTTTTTTCTTTTAGGAAATATTTAGTGCTCAATAAACATGGAAAAAGGCACAAAAACCTGTCAGGATGAAAACCCATAAAGGGTGTCTTATGATAAATACAAGTCCAATCCCAATATCCATTCCCCATATGAAGCTTATAAAAAAATTAGGTGTATATAAAAAAGATTCAAATCTTATAGGGGTAATTATCTTCCCCTCAAAATAACTTTGTTATGCTCACTAAGTCCACTATCTTATTAAAAAGTTACATTTCAATCAATCTTTGAAATATTTACCAAAATTTATCCTTTTGAATCATATAATCTCATAATGATGATTTGTGGAAGTACAATGGAATCATGTAGGTATTAGATTCCCCCATAATTTAACCCTTATTTCTTCAGACCTCAATTATAAGGATATAATCTTTTAATGACTTCCAAATGAGAATCTATAATTTAAGGTTCAGTAAAATACCAAAATCAGGGATATTATTTTGTCCACAAAGAAAATAAGTAAGATAAATGGATATATAGAGATTATAAAACTATTTCATGGGAAACATGTGTCCCCCAAGAAGACATGAAATCTTATAACCATAGGAACATCACATGTTGGGGTTATAAGTTCTCTATTATCTATTAATAATCATCTGAATCACTTTCAGTGATTCCTTGTGATCATGAAAATCCCCATCAAACATATCACTTCATCATGTGAAGCCTCTATAACAAGTCTTCATAATTATGTGATGCCCAATCAGACAACCTATTTTATTAGGTGATGTAACTCAAATGATCGCTTTTTATCGTAATACATAAAAACTAATGTGATCATGAAAATTTCCCATGATGTTCATAAAATAAAACATTGAAAAGGAAGAATATTTTATGAAATAGAGTTACATTGTTTTTCATGAAGAATGTTTATGTGATTTGTGAGGTCATTTACATATCAAAAAAAACCTTGGTGAAATTTTATATTTTTAAAGAAAATGATACTATATGTGTCACCTTTTTCATTTGAAGGATTTGTTTCTTCTTGTGACACCATTATTGATAACCGATGGGAGAATGTCATGGAATTTAAAAAAATAAAATATGAAAATGGTGGTACCTTTATTAATAGAATGTTCACATTGTTTTACATGAAAAACGATAATGTTCCTTAGAAAATCAATTTACTAATCATGATAATTACATTTTAAAAGATTTCTTAATCTCAACAATGACCCTAGATAAGTCTTCCTTGATCTTGTGAAGGCCCATCGACATGCTATCTTGATCTCACAAAGGGCCCTCATATGTCACCCATATTTATTGAATTCCATTTGATATGTCGATTTGATTATAAAAAATATGATTGATAACTAGTGGGATCGATAAATATGGAAATGATGATGGGATCTGGTAATTTTTATTTATCCCAAGACATGAAGATAACATCATAGATTACCTACAATAGGGTCATGATAAATTTGTGATGTAATGCTCCCTCCACTGACTCATACCCGTATAAGTGATATAAGTACTATGTGAGGTGGTGTAGATCTAGGTGTTGATGCCTATAAATCCCCCTTACATAGAAAAAGCACACACATAGGATTGTATAGGAAATAGAAAACATCATGGAATGGAGAACCACATAACAACAAGAATCTTACACTTGGTAAACCCATGGAATGGCTTAAAGGATTACTTAATATGCCTATACGTCTTGAACGATCACTCCATTTATCACATGAAATATTCATGATATTCCAAACAGATCATGTGAAAGAGTTTCTGTGTACTGAAAAGGCTAGGTGAGGCCTCAATTGGAAAAAATCTGATGAGAATCAAAGAATTTATAAAAAAATTTATGAAAAAGATAAAATAATCAGGCAAAGAAGTAGAATTTTTTTTAATGTGATTATATCATATGATTCATGTGATCCATTCCATATTCAACCAATGACAATTGGGAATGTCATTCAGATCACATGATGTGCTTTGGAAATGTTAGGTCGATCATGTGTTGTCCTCTAGACATGTCATATGGTTCTTGAAATGTCCTACAGAAATGTCATCTAGTTCATGTGAATTCCCCTAGACATGTCTGCCAGATCATGCGATGGCCTCAGGACCTATAATCCAAGTCACTCGATTCCCTCTACACATTCCTTCTAACTCAGACAAAGTCCTTTAGACGTGTCAGCTAGTTCATGTGAATTCCTCCATCATGCCATATTGATAATGAAACATCCCTCTAAAATATTATATTCAATAACATGACTACCCCTATCAATTTAAATTATAAAACAATGGAAATTTCATAATGATTCCCCTGATATCTTAGTTCAAAACCCTAGACATGTCATCCTTGTCTAGTAGGAATACTCAATCATGTTCACGTGAACCATGTCAACCCCAAACTATGATAATTTGGTTGATAATTACAACTATTTATGGAAGATTTCATAATATACTAGTAATATGCAGTCATTATGAGATCTACATGAATCTATGGGTCCACATCCTCTATTAGTTAGAGTATAAGGATTAAATATATTTTAATATACATCTACCTTGGTGTAATCCACTCTATATCACAAACACTCTATTTCATGGGACCTAAACTCTCATATATGTGTCCATTATCACACCCCACCATGATTTTTATTATATTTTACTTTTTTCTCGGCTTTATTTCTTTTGGTTGAGGTTTGGGTTGAGTTCCTAATTTGGATTTTTTAGTTTTGGAGTTTCTATGTGATTTTTTTGGACTTTTCGCGATTTTTGTGTATAGTTTGGGGGATAACTCTTTGGCAAGTAAGTGAAGAGGGGGTTTCCAATTGATTTTATTAATACATGGTTTTCTTGGAATAGTTTGACAATGGTTTGGATAAAACCTTGAAAGTCCTGGTAGAAACTCGGTGGCCTTCTGTTGAGGTTAGGGAAAGGTGCACAAATTATGAACATGTTAGGAGAAACTATATGGAAATGATGCATATGAGTACTCTATAAATTTTGATTAATATATTTTTCACATTTGTCCCATAGTTTCCCAATCTATGTGGACAAACTATGTGGGGTTTCCCTCTTATCTAGTAGGGTGAACACGGTTGGAACCTGATTTGTCATACCATGTGGCCAATCAATTTTAGTTGTCCAAAATTTAAAAACCTGAAATTCCCATCTTTGAACTCTTATGATTTAACCCAAATCATGTTACCCATCCTTTTATCTACTTAGGAAACCATGGGGATTCCAAAATCCCCTTCCCTTTCTTTAATTCTCGAATTGAAGCTCCAATAAAATTCTTATGGAGAGTTAATTTTATTTCTCGGTTAATTTCCTCCTATACATCTCCTTCTCTCTTGAGTTTTGGGTCAAAGTTATCTTGGATCCCTCTTAGCCGAACCCTGGGTCAAGGGATGTCTAATTTGGGGTTTTCCTTTGATTTTAAGGTGTGAAGATCGTTTCTTATTCCTATTCATTCCTTCTCTAATGGTTTCCTTGCATCCGTACATTATTCAAGTTGGTTTTTACATCCATTTCCTTTCAAAATAACACATTTGAATTCTTTGCCTTTCCAAATTTATTTTATAATATGTTAATGATGTCGTTCAGGTTGGTGTTTCCTTCCATTTCCTTTCCAAAACATGACTTTGAATTCATGAGAATTCCAAATTAATTTCATAAATTTTTCCCAACTCTACTGATGTTCTTTTTGATCATATTGTGTTGTTTTTTAACGTAAAATTGATTATAATCGATTCTCAAAGGATTTCATTAAGTATACATATATCTATGTGTAGGTAAATTGTTTGATAAAATTCCGCATGGAATATAATGATAAAATTGGGTGTTTTATATTGTTTTTATCCTAGGTTTGGTTTGATAATTTAGTTTTCCTTGTGATTTGGGCCTTGAATATGATTTTGTTACATAATTTTTTTTTATTTTTTAAGAGAAGAATATTTGGTGGAAAAGTTAGTGGTTTATTCCTCTAAATTGGTTTTTAGTTACTCCCTTGTTGTGGTAATAATATTTCATTGGATGCTTTCACACACATTGGTTCACTGGGTACTCCTATAGATAGGCACAAAAATTATTATGTTCTTTCTTGAATAAATTCTAGATTTCAAAATTGTTTTCCCCATAGGCTCTTCTCTTCCTCATCCCTCCACTTCCCAACTAATTAATCAAAAAAACCCATTGGTTCCTAAATGGTTATTTGGTGTTTAAATGATTTTAAATATGGTTTAAAAATGTGGTTTCTAAAACATGTCATGTTTGGTACCATTAAATATGTTTGATAACTAAATGACATAAAGGTATTATGGAATATTTCATATATATTGTATTTTTTATCTTAGGCTTGGAAAGATTTTTGGAAATGAATATTGTTTAGATAAATTTACATGCTGTGTTGGTACCTTTTTATTTTTTGGAAAATGATTTTCACAGTGAAATGATGTATAGGCCTAGTTTTATGTTATGTTTAACTTTATGTGTGATGAGAAATACTATGGTGGACCCTATAAAGATAGGGTCATCACATAGCAGGTGTCAGTGTTTATACATTGAAATCATAGTGGTTTTGGGATTTAGTGGATCTATGCATCTTAGGACCTCCCCTCTAACCATGTACTATTATCCTAGGATTATTGGAAATCATCTAGAAGGTCAAGTGAATTTTTCTTATCAACCCAAATTAGATGTTTTTGTACCACCTGGATATTTTAAGAGTCTAGGTGGGACATGCCACTGAATTAGCTAGTTTATATTGGACAGTTGGTTATTAACTATGGAGTTTCACCATAAGTGGACAGGTGAGTCTAAATCGAGTGCATCTCAAGATTGCTTCGAGAGATGTTTAAGAAATTCCAATGATTATTATCTGTATTTGAAGTTTTATTCCATTTTACTTCTTTTCTAACTCTAATAGCTCTTTCCTTCTTTCATTATCACTTTCATTTTTTGGTATTTCTTTTTATCTCATATTTAGTTCCTTTTATTTGCATTTTTTTCAAACAAGGATTTTTATATATAAAAACTTTTTTGAAAATGAAATATGTGTTTGGATATATAAAACGATAAAAAAATTATTTTAATATTAATTTCAAACAAGTGTTTATAGACTATTTCAGGAAATGAAATGTATAGACTCTTTGTCGCTTGCATACTATGATGTTTATGATCACACCCTACTTATTCCACTCATTTTTGGTAGACTCGATCATTTTTGGTGGTTAATGTTTATTATTTATGTTGACAATGGATTGGGCTAGTTTTTGGATGGTGGTAATAAATAGGTCACATTGAGATCATGTTAGTTGCGATTTGGTTTATTTTTTTTAGTTTTTATATTATTAGTTTTCATTTTACCCAGAATTTTTTTTGTATTTATTGATGCTCATCCATTATTTGTTTATGTTTCATGATCTTCTTTATATATTTGATCCTAGTTTTCATTGGTCTATGTCAATCCCATTGTGATAAATTTGATTCCTGACACTATTTTCAATCAAAGGAGGATTGGGATCACCTCTCGTACCTTACCTCAGACTATGTCTAATTTCAGGAATAATGGAATCCTAGACTAGTTCAAGAAAAAATGGAATCATAGAGGTCCCTTAGTTATTTTTGGAATCAAGTATTTGGATATTAGGATTGTTGGGATTCAAATGTTGTGAATAAGAAAGACGTTATGACCCCCAGATCATTCTAATCATCAAGTCACTAGGGTTAGTCTAAGATTTGAATCTTTTGTTTTTGTTTGTGTGTATAGAGGATAAGAATGGATGTGATATGTTGCAACATAGGGGTATTACATGGAGGACATACCCATGTGGGTCCGGGTATATGAATCAATGTATTTCTAATGATTGATTCTTCCTTGGGGCATGGTCTAGCAAACAGTGTGACCAGGTTTTTCATCATCTCTAGTTCTATATTTGAAGTGTTTAGTGAATTTTTTTTATCAGTTGGGATTTGGCTAGTTTTTGTGGATTTTGAAATGAAAATAGGTTTTTTGGAAGATTATTTTGAAAGGTATATGATTTTTAGGGTTTGGTTTTGTTTTAAGGTGGTAGTTGGTTTGAGGTTTGGTTTTGAAAATCGGTTTTGGGATTTATAAAGTGTCATTGGGGCCAAGTGGTTTTGAGAGTGATATGGAAATGTTGGTTTGGGATAGGGTTTTGGCTTGGTTTTATGTTGTTTGGATTTCAAGTTTGTGTTTTGTGTTGGTGTGTTCTTTTATTTTTAATTTTGGTTGATGTTTATTTCAGTCTTGTGTGTTCTATCTGTAATGTGTATGATACCATGAAAAGTCTCGGAGGTTTCAAGTGAGTTTATTCCAGTTGTTGGCGTTGTAGAGAACCATAGTAAAGTAGGGGTATCAGATTATTCTATGATTTATGTAATTTTCTATGGATATTGAGGTCAATTAGAGGTAGTGGAATGTCTTCATGAAGTTGAGAGTATTTTCGGGTCATTGGAACTCCAAATGTTGTGAGAGTGTGTGTAGTTCTGAGTTCGATTAATGATATGAGTTTAGATCAGTGTAAGGTGATCATCTAGTAATAATTGCATGATGGGATGTCTAGGATAGTGTTTAGGACCACCTATATCCAATGGTTGCTACTATAGTAGGTTCAGGCGAGGAAAGTGGTGGAGATTTTGGGTGTTCATCAAGTCTAGTAGATAGTGAAGGTCGATGTTGATCTGTTTAAATAGATCGTTTCTATTTATCTAGAGGTAAAGTCATATGACCATATTAAGATTCACCTATTTTTTGGGGTAAACATCTATAGATCAAGGATAGATTCCTCTTTTCTATTTAAGTTCCGTTTTTTGAGTTGGGGGATGAGGTGCTTCTAGCAGAGTTGGTTCCTAAAAGGTAGTTTGTGGTGGTTGATGAACTAATTATTCTTTGAGTTCATAATGGTTATTCATTTTAATAGATGTTTGTACCTGAAGAAACTTTTCCCAAGGAGTATTTGTCATTGGTTCAAGATTTTTGTTAGTTGGATTATTGGTTTGTGTGTTTTCATAGTGGTCAATTCCGACATTTAAAGCCAAATTTCCATAACCCAATGAAGGCTTCTCATCGATGTGGCTATTTGGGTCATCTAGAGATGTTATTTATGAGAAATTTTCCAAAAATGGAATTCTCTATCATCCAATGGTAGCTTCTAACTATGGTGTGGAAGATGCTTCCAGACATCAGGTCTCCCACCATAGTCCATGAATTGAATCTTCTGGCACAATTTGGAACATTTGGGGATATGAAGAACATTGGCCTAGTTTTCCCCCATTGTTGGAGTGAAGACTATTCCAATACACCTATTGTAGTTCCCAGTGTTTTGATGTTTCCTATTTTTGGTGAAAGTCTTATTGGATGACCCTTATTATTAAGAGTTTATTTTTGTTGAAAAATAGGATATGGTTCTATTCTCTTATAGGTTTGGTGGCGGTGTTGTTTGAATGTGAGTCTCAAGTTGTTTGTATCTCATGTTAGGTTGACCCCATTTTTGTGGATTCGTTTTAGTTTCTAGTTGATCCTTATTTAGATACATTTACTTCAAGAGTAAATTATGAATAGTTTTTGTGTTTTATGTTTGGTTTGAATTCCATCCGTGAAATTCCCCATGTTTGAAGGATTTTTAGTTTGAGTTTTCTCATATTGGTAGTTCATGGATTTAGTGTTGATCTGTGTTATTTTATTCCTTAGGGTGGAGTTAACCACCATTGATATCCTTATTTTTTTATCCTAGAGTTTGTTAGGAGAGACTTGTGAAGTTTTATGGTCACTCCAAGCAGTGTGGTCTCATTTTGATTCATTAGGTTTTTAGCTCATGTTTGGTTCTCATTCCGCTGGGAGACTTTATAGGGGTAGAATTTTTTTTAGTGGGTAAGATTTTATCACCCCATAAATATATTTTAATTTATATTATTATTTTTTTGACTTAGTTTTTATCCTAGAGGTTTTGGTTGAGATAGAATTTTTAATTTCTCTATTTTTGAGTTTACGGGTTGCGTTTTGAACTATGAACACTTTTTGTGCACGGTTTGAGGGATTACCATCTCACCTATGAGAGAAGATGGTATTTCCAATTATTTTTATTCATTAATAGTTTTCTTAGAATATTTTTATCATGATTTTGGAAAATCCATTAATGTCCTAGGATGAACCATGTAAACTTCTTTTTGTGTGAGGTAAACATCACACATCATGCTAACGGTTAGGATAAAACATGGTAAAATCATGCAGAGAGGATATGAAATTTGAAAGATCCATTTTTCATAATTGGAACATGGTTTCCTGAACAATGAATCCAAATTGTGTGCGGTGTCACTATTCTCCATCGTGGTGTGCATAGTTAGAACATCGTTTTTCAAACCATGTACTGAAACCATGCATGTTTCACAGATATTTAGAAACTAGAAATTCCCATCTTTCCCCACATTAGTATTATCCCAAAATAGGGTTCATACAACATTTATAAACCAATGAACACTATGGGGATCCTATAATACACCTACCATTCTCTCCTCACACCATTAAATCTTCTATAAGGTTCTTATGATGAGTTTCTTTGTGTTTGGGGTTAATTTTATCCTCTTCTTCTCCTTCTCTCCTAATTCATGGATTTCCTGAGCTTTGATGCCTCTTGGACAAACCCTAGGGTGAGGGTTTTCTAATTTGGGTTGTTTCTTTTGATTTTAGTGTGTGTGGATCATTCCTTAGGCCTAGTTAATCCTTATACAATGGTTTTATTGTGTGTGCATGTAATTTAGGTTGGTATTTGAGTCCATTTCTTTTCCAAAGCATGTATTTGAATGCATGATAATTCCAAATTATGTTTAGATTGTCTTCATGATTCTTAATAGGTTATTTTTTATCCTATTGTGGTGTTTATATGATTTAATTTAGATTAAAATGGGGTTTTAATGGATTTAATTATTTATACCTATATCTATATGAATGTAAATCATTTGATAAAATTCAATATTTCCATTAAAGTTGAAATTGGGTGTTTTGGAGAGTGTTTGGCCTCGTTTGAGTTAGATAATTTAGGATTCATTATTAGTTAGGAATTTTATTATATTTTTTCGTCATTGTGGTTTAGTTATTTGGTATGATATGCATATTTGTTGGAAACGTTAATTGTGACTTACTTTGAATTAGTTTTTGGACACTTTCTAGGTTTTCTGAATATATAAAATTTGATGTGGGAATATCAATAGGTGAATGGGGTCCACCTATATATAGACACACAAATGAAGATGGTATTTCATAAATTAAATCTATATTTCAAAAAAAATATCCCTCCCCTATTCTCTTCCCTATCCCTCCTCTTCCCAAAAAATTCTTCCAAATATCTATGTGGTTTCTAAATGGTTATTTGGTATCTAAAAGATTTTAAATGTGTTTTTCAAATTTTTTCCTAAAACATGGATTGATTTGTATGTTGAAACATCTTTGGTAACTAACTAACATAGAGCCCTATTTGGAAACATTCATGTATGTTTTATATTGTTTCCTTTTTTAGAATGGATTTTGGAAATGAATTTGGTTTAGAGAAATTTGAATGCTTGTTTGATACCTTATGATGTTTTGGAAAATGGTTTTCAATGTGACATGATGTGTATACTCGATTGGTACTTGTGTGAGGCTTTATGTGTGATGGGAACCTCTATGGTGGAACCTCTATGGATAGAGATATCTCATAGGTGGTAATGGTGTTTTATCTATGTAGGCACAATGGTTTTGGATTCCGTAGAGAAACACATGTGACAACTTACACACTCATTGCATATTATTTTCATTTGATTATGTGGCATCATCTAGAGGTTTGAGTGATGACTTATTATCATCTACAGTTTGGTAGGTTGGTACCACGGTATTTTCTAAGAGGCTAGGTTGGATGTTCCATTGGATTGGATAGATTATAATATCTTGTTTGTTATTGACTATAGAGCCGCACCATATGCCAACATGTGATCCCAAAATGAGTACATCCATAAAGTTCTTCTAAATAATTTTTTTAAATGGTCGTGGTTATTATATATATGTTCTATTTTACTCTATTTTACTTATATTCATGATTTTATAGTTCTTTTTTTCTTGCACTTTCTCCTTTTTTAAGTTATTTCCTTAGATCACATGTTTTTCACCTTTTATTGATATTGGGTTTTTAAACAGGGTCTGTTTTATGGAAAAACAATTTCAAAAAAGGAAATATGTGATAGTCTATTCAAAATAAAAAAACAATTTTTTCTATATTTAATTAAAAAAAATATTTATGGGCTTTTTTGGTAAAATAAATATATGGACTCGGTGGTAATTACCTAATGAGTTTTTTATTATCACACCCTAATTGTTCCACTCAAAATCAGTAGATCAGAGTGGGTTTTGATGTTAATGTTTCTTGTGGATTGGTCTGGTTAGTGGATGGTGGTGACCAAGAGTTCATGTGGAGATCATCTCATTTTCAGTTTCCTATTTTTTTTAGTATCTATATTTTCATTTGTCATTATATCAGGATATGGTTTTAGATTTATTGATACTTAGTCATTATTGGTTGATGTTTCATGCTCTAATTTGATGATTTTATCCATGTTTTTATTCGGACAAATAGTTACACATATGATAACATTGATACCTAGTGCTAGCTTCCATCCTGGAAGGATCGAGAACACCTCTCAAGCTTTGTCTCGGACCGGTTTAGGTGTCAGGTTGAATGGAATCCCATCCCAGTTTTTGACACTATCATCCTTATTTTTTATCAGTGGATGGGAAATGAAATCATACATGGGAATCCAAATCATTGTAATTCCATGATATCCAACATCAGATGGCTAAACCCTTATGGGTATATCATTCTTCATCATCCATCAGTGGATCGAGATGATAATTGAACTATAAATAATCTACTTTTTTTTATATGTAGGATATATATGATGCCTTAATAAGGTTGAATATCTATATCAAACACTCTACCAGGGCCTTCCTAGTGCATAAGTACCATATCCATATAAAGTTAGTTTTATTAATTTATATACCTCTTTTATGACTTTGGGAAAGGCTCTCATGGTCTTATGGATTTTCATAAATCATATCACCTGCATCATAAAATTTTACCAATTCGGTAAACCTTACTCTGTATGACATGTTCGATGATATAATGATAATGCCTCCACATAGGGGAATACACCTTTGTGTAAGTCCCAATGGTATTATAATATAAGTATAATATGGGGAAGTAACCATCATTTGAAATTAATATATGTCCCTACCCGTTGGTGGGTTGAGGGAAGATTGAACTATGAAGATTCTAATTTTCGTTATAAGTAGGATACACAGGATTCCTTCTTACATCTTGAGCTCCATAACAGATGCCTACGTTCTATAATATACTTCCTTTCCACATGATGTTCAAATTCATAGGTTAGACCTAAAGTAATTTCATGGGTTTGGATTCAAGTTCTCATAAGATATGCATGACGCCTCTTAGAGGTCCAATCCCTTCCTCTAAACACTAATTGTCTTCCTGTATGGAAGTAAACACTAGAGTTCCTAGTTATACGAAATCAACAAATAATAAGATACCAATTTCTATGAAATAATAGTAAATATATGGAGACCCTTTCATAAATACAAATGGTCTCATTAATATAACCATTTTTTAGTGAAAAAGGCTTCAACGCATATAATTTTATTAGGGTAACCAATCTAGTATCCATATTTAGAAGGGATTTAATAACATATATTAAATATATAAGATAGTCTGGGAGTATGAAATAATTCCCAAAAAACGTTATAATGAGCTTGACCATTTATCCTCTCGACCAATGTGAGTTCCTGATAATCATTGGATTTGAAACACCAAATAACTTCCTACCATTAGAATGAAGGTATAATCCATGTTATTGTTGTGGGGGACATTGAAAATTTCCTTGAGTGATAAAAATGGTAATCCAAGTTTGAATGAATACACAACAATACATGACCCCCCACGGTAAATTTTCAACCCCCAATTTTCATCAGAATAAAAGATGGTTATCATGATGTGAATCTAGAAATAATAACATGATATGAAATCCTTTAAATGTGTTATCCCTTTCAGATGTTGAAAATTATATATATTACTATGTTTATTTTAAGCCATTATTCTGCTCCATCCTCAAATGGAAACAAAGAAACATTAAATTTCGGGAAAATATGATAAAATATAATCTAATTATAGTATATACACCACATTAATGAAATAAAGGGGTGAAAATAACATATATCACAAGGAAAGAAGGTTGATTTGAGAAATAATTTAAAATTTTATGCACTTTAATGTAAGAATAATTCCAAAATGGGTTTATAAAAATTAAGTATAAAGAAATATAAAAAAAAGGGTAAATAAAATTTGATATAATCAAATAATATAATAGATAAAACAAAGAATAATAGAGTTTACTAGGAATATTTATAACTCAACAAAGGGAAATTATGTTTAAAAAAATCATATTTGGAAAATATTAATTGATTTCTTCAAAATGAGAGAACATAGAATAAACCTTTATAAAACAAGAACATAAATAGAATAATGAAATAATTTTTCAAGTTGTCACCATGTACACCATACATAATAATATAGTTTTAAAATTAAAAACATATAACAAAAAAAAATTATGATGGAAAAATCTTATAATAACTCTCGATTCCATGAAATTTCTTTAACCTTTTTTATTTTAACAACCCCCACTCAAGCTTCCATGATCTATTGTTTTGTTTAATAAATTGTTAAAATATATAAGTGATGGAACTATATAGTATAACTTATCTTTGTAGTCTTGTGAAATTAGTTACCAACATGATTTCATTATTTTATTAGAAATAAAAAAACATTGTAATTGAAATATTATTGTATCCATGATATCATTAAAATTATAATTCTTTATAATTTGAAGAAAGGAAAAAAATAAAGGGTGAGTTTAGAAGATTTTAAGGGTTTTATACATAAAATTTTATCATGATTAAATAAGGAAAAAACAATAGGACTTAGTAGATAATCAAAACACACTCCATTCAATAAACAACATGACTCTAAAGTACATTCATGAATAAAATTTTGAATTAAAAATAACATGGATAATGAGAATTGATTTATTAATATATTTAATATATAGATCATGACAAAAAATATATTTCCTTTATGTACGATACAAATTTATCTTGAATCTTACCATCACGACTTCAACCAATACATTATTCTTAAAAAAATTATTGGTGTAAAGAATACTCCGATCAAATATGGAATGTAAAACCTTTTTCTATTGATACATGTCGATGCATTGAGGGGGTATCTATATTGAGGACCCACTGATCACTAACACATCATATGAATTCCTTATATATTTAATGATAAATATAATTTATTATTCAAATTCATTGTAAATCAACATTTATCCTTATTGAATATATAATATTAAATATTTATTGGTCCATGAAACATTTTTCTTAATAATATTATATACATTGATACGATATATATAAATGATATATGATTGAAAAAACATCAATTTGGTGAAAATTATCCCATATAAATTCATAATACATAATATATGTATATGACAGAAAAAATAATGTATAATGAAAGGATAGAGTGTGGTAGAGAATTATATCATGATAAAGTTAATAACCAAAAAACTTGTGAATCATTAAATATGATATAAGACCATAATTCCATAAAAATGAAAAATTTTAAGTAAAAAAATTTCATTTTTAAATATAAAAGAAAATATAAGGAAATTGATTAATAATATTTTAAATTTTTTGTAATAATTAAGTTATAAATCACATTATAAATTATATTCATTTATGGAAGAAAATAATACCATTTTATTTTAGTATCTTTGAAATATGTAATTTTCAAGAATATTAAGAAAAATATTTTCATGTAAAATAACCATGAAATATTTTAAATAAATAGTCTATTTATATAATATTCATGATGATGTTAAAATTAATTTTTGTAGTGTTTCTTAAAGAATAATATTCTTTTTTTCATTTTAGTTAAATGTTGACAAAAAATCATATGGAAATTTTCAAATGATTCATTCATGATCCTCTGAAACGAAAGTAAAAAAATTGAAAATGTCCATTATTATCCTTATAATCATAATTAATAACATTCATGAAACATTTAAAATAACCATAACATGTAAGGAAAATATTTAGAAAGAAAAGATTAAAAATATTTAAAATAATGCACCCAATATGTAACAAAATTGTTGATTCGTGATCCAACATGATAAAAAATGGAAAATAAAGATGTAAACATAAAAAATAACTACAGGATGATAAAATATATTTTTTTTACGATATTATGAGCATATAATTTTCTAAATGAAAATGTAATCATAAAACATCCCAAAATATAGATAGATTGTAATATAAATCTCTTACCATGGTTCCCAAAATAGTCATTTTTGTTTGATCCTCTTGTATAATGAATTTAAATCAATAAAATAAAATCCTATTAGCATTTTTAAAATATATTTAATTTTAAAATTTCCTTTCATAATAATTAAAAATCCATTCATTGAATAGTTCATTCTTACAGTGATCGTTTAAGTTTGTTTGGTTAATTTCTCAAAAAATTACTTTAGTATATTGTATGTGGTTAAATTTATTTTGAAATTGTCCCAATATATAAATAATGTTGATAATTTACTTATTTAATTTTTAATAATTATATTAAATTTTTTAATCATCCATGCGTGTTTTTTTTATAAAAAATAAATCTCATTGTGTCAGGGATTTGGTACTCCAAACATATGCATGAGCGATGTTATAATTTTCCGACACATAAAAGGGTAAGAAGGAATATGATATACTATTTTTAAATAATAATAATAATACCATAAATATAATATATATTCAATAATTCCTTATTTATAAATATCTATGTAGAACGATGATGAAAACTAAATTACACTACTCTGTTTAGATTGTATATCGTATGTACTTTGGAGCGATGTTTTCATTTTCCATAGGATTAAAAGGATATTGAAAATGGATTTAACATTAACATAAAAATAAATCATTATGGTGAATATATTTATTTAATAATTTTTTATATGGTTACTAATTTTGTAGTATAGGATTATGAAAAAAGTGAATGAAGAAGATCAGTAACAATTTATACCTCTTATTTTTCCAACATCCTTTAGCTTACTCCTTATTCGGTATTGAAATTTTATTATGAAGATACCATGACCTCTATGACTTGGGTATGAGTTTTGGGAAGGCATTTTAGTATGTATCTGATGGTATAATCATCTCATGTAATCCATTGAAGATATAAGAGGGGGATCCCTTTTATAAGTGAGGAGGATATGAAACATGTAAATACTTGAAACATTATTTTAGAATACATGTATTACTAAAGTAAAGTAGCTCAAAGTTTATATGTCATTTAATATGATAAGTACATGATATTAATAAAACCATCCAATTAGTTTCAAGAAATATTTTTTTTAAACTAGTTTCCTTATGAATTTATTTTTTACCATTTTAACACATTTTACCATTAACCAAAGTGATAAATTTCTATCATCATCGCTATTTAATATGAAAACATTAAGTTAACATATATACCTTATATTAATTATGATGATTATAAATATGGAATAAATATTTGATTATTAAACAAATATAATTGGAAAAAATTACTTTTAATATAAGGTCACAAGATTCAATGAAAACTACTTTCAGAAAAATGCTTGTTTTATGGTTTAAAATTATTTTATAGTAGAATCAATTGTAATTTTTTCTATAATAGGTTTAGTTAGATTATGTTAAATATAATGATAAGTATTTATCTTTAAAACCAATAAAATTTAATGGTATATTGTAAATATTTGACTATGATATAATAACTAAAAATAATTTTTATTCGAAGATGAACATTAGTTAGATTTTAAAAATGTTAAGAATATATTTTTAACTTCAAAATTTGATTTAAAATGAATTATATTACTTCAAATATATATATTTAATATATAAATAAGGTTTAACAAACATTGAAGTTACTCTTATACTATTATAATTTCATAAAAGTGACACCTTTTGTAAAAAATGTAATTTTCAGTACTCTCCAAAAAATTATCTATTTGTAAAAAATATCAAGAAATGACCATAAATAGTTTTGAAATGATTATTCAAAAAATAAATTTCATTTAATATCATATGATTAATAAAAAAATTTAATTTAGGTTTTAACCAGGGTCTTAAATAGATTGGTGTTCATTGTGTCATTATTTCTTTAGAAAGAAAAGAATACTTAAAATAATTGAATATCGGGTGTTACATTATTCAATATTTCAAAATATGAACCTATAAATTTAAATAATTTAAAATAATGAACATATGTGAATATTTATTCATTATAAATTCTTTACATTCCTATATTTCCTCATCTATTTTATGATTTCTCCAAAGTACCTTCCCCAATAAAGTCGTTTGATTCCACAACATGTATTCTCTAGTTTCAAAAATGTAAATGGGATCATTATAGTTAAAAAATAAATATCCAATTATATTGTATTATAGGTTAGAATATTCATTGGTATTGTCATGTAATTCCTCAATAGAGTGATATGAAACACATAATGAACATTAGAGTGGTGAGGTAGTATTGCTAAATGGTATTCCAAAAATCAAATACATTCTAAAATTTTAAAAGGATAGATGTTCTTAAGAATTATTAAAACTTTTGGTCTATAAATTATAACAACCTAATGTAGAGATAACTTATTGAAAACAATGTATATCACTTAGAATTTTAAATCCTCCATTTGGTTATCAGCATTACTCAATTGTATACTTTGAGTTGTCTGAATAAGACATTGAATAGTTTTCACTTTTTTATAGTCTCCTCGATAATTTATAGTCCTAAAAGAATACTTTTACAAACTTCAACATATTTTGTTGGTTTAATAAATGTTTTTCTATATAAAAATTCATAAAGTTCCATTATAATTCTCAAATAGAAGCAATTATTATAGTAAAATTATATCAAATTTAAATACTCATCTCACTTACTCTGAAATTCAAATGAGCATGACCTCAACATATCGTATACGGTTTGAATAGTCCTTTCATATTTCGCACATGTCTAAGGATTATTTGTAGTTTAGAAACATAACAATGTGTTAAGAACATTATGATTATTTTTCTATATTTTTTATGAAAAAAATGGGTCGTGATCAATTACATTCAAAATAGGATGACCATAAAGTTTCAACAATTCAATAATGTGAAATAAAAAAAGGCACTCAAAATGTAGATCTTATCTTAATGTGAGGAAATATTCATAAATGGTAAGGAAACCAAAAAAACACATATTGAATCATTATATCTCAGATCCTTTCATGATCTAGTTAACAAGTCCATAGTAATATAATTTGATTTCCATATATGAATATATAGAGGTTACATGATTATTTAGGGTGTTTTCACTTTTCACATACATATTCAGAAATCAAGCATCTTGAAACAGAATCTATAATTTTCCATTTTATATTATCCCAACCAAAATATTCCTTCAAATCTTGTTACATTTTTGTTCCAATAGAGAGCATAGAAAAATTTTATTCATGTGCATAATCAAATAAATCACTTTTTAGATTAATAACAGATGGAGCACATAACCTATTTCTAAAATTATATATACAATAATTATAGAAGATTTTTTCTAACATCCCATTATTCCAAACTGAAATTTTCATTTTAATATTAATATCATCCAGGTAGGAAGTTTCTATATTCAACAATAAGGATGTTGTGGAAATCATTTAGAATAAAGGTGATGTTTCCCATATCTTAATGATTCTCATATCCCAATTTACTAAATTTGTTAATATAACATATTTTTAATCACTATATTAGATAAAAATATATGATATTTTCTACTCAATTATTCATCCACCGCATTTTCCTTCACTAGGAGGTAGTGTATTGATAAATAATAATATTTTAGTAGTTACATACACCGCCTTTACGTCATTTTTATGACCTTCTCAGAGGATTTTTATTTCCGAATTTTGTGATATGTATATATTTCAGATTTTTATAATAGAGATATTAACTCCATATATTCAACGCAATGATTATGTCTACCAGTTCAATATCCTCAATTAAAAAACTATTTTCTTGAATTTTTAACTATCTCGATTCATAATAAATAACTCTACCATTCTTCATAGTGTCACATCTAAGTTCATTCTTTGACAAATCAATATATATTAAAAATTCATCCCTTACCAATTATAATATCAATATTATAGATTTGTCAAATATACTCTTTAATTATTTAATACATTCTTTAAATTTATCAAACCATGTAAATTTAACCCCTCTATGCATCAACTTGGTCAATGGGTTATCTAATAAATTAATATTTTCAATAAATCATCAATAGTGAAACCATAATCTAGGAAACCTATATCCATTAGTAATTTTATTTGGAATTATATATTCCATCAATACAATTGTCTTTATAGGATTTAATAATATTCAATCCTTAGAGAGAACATAGATATTAAAAGATAATTCATGATAATAAAAATCACATTCGGAACATTTTCCAAATAAAACATTTTCTCTAAGAGTCTTAAGAATGATTCAAAATTGAATCTTATTCTCATCATATCATTTATTTTATATTAATAGTTAACCAATGAATTAGATAAAAATTATCAATATAATCCTTGAATACTCAATTCTTCATATCCAAAAAATATCTGTTGTATTTAGAAAATCCAAATGGAATTAATATAAATTTTTAATATCAATACCTCATATGAAATTTCATATTTATAATATCTTCCTTCTATGCTCACTATTTCTGATACACAAAATAAAGATAAATCTTTGAAAAATAATAATCTCATAGAATCTAATAAAAAGAGTCATCAATGCAGGGCAAAACATTCTTGTTATTTATAGTAAAGAAATTTAATTAAATATAATTTATTCACAACCTCACAAAACCATATTTATTCTTTAAAAAGAACAAGTGATCCCCATGGTAAAACTCTAAGGAATATAAATCCCTTGCTACACAATTCATTCAACCGTTTCTTCAGTTTCAGTAATTCCACAATTTACATCCTATATAGAGTCTTGGATGTTTGTTTATTGTTAGGGATGAGGTTAATGGAAACCTCAAACTCATGATCAAGAAAATTTCATGGTAGTTCATTAGGTTACACATTAGTTAATTGCTTCACATTGGGTACATCCTCTATTCTAATTATACATTTACCATTCATAGATTGATCCTGCTATTCTTCTCTTATAGTTTCATTAAAAACAACTACTGGAGGTGGATCCATATATGATTGTGATGCTGTATTCTCCACTCTAAAGATAAGGAATTCCACATCTACATCATGAATCATAATCACCTTCTCTTTGTAAAAAAGTTTTCATTATAATTTGAAATAAAACACATATCATGAATTATATCATATCCAATCATTGTATTAATAAAAAAGTTGTAAAATATGGTATTTCTATTCATAATAATTGTTATATGTTAATATATCATTTTTCCAATAATATTTCTACTACGGGTCTTCATTGACAACACCCTTTTTAATTTGATAGGAAAAAAATATAATTTTTTTTTCAAACATGAGAGATATAAAGGAGTGAAAGGACTTAGAATCAAATAAAAAATTGGATAAATTTGAGGTTAAAATCAAATTACCTACCACTACATCTTTAAAAACTTCAACCTCATGTGTAGTAATCACATTATCTCATCATTCTCCACTTGGAAACTTTTTTCTGGAGGTTGCATTGATGATTGGTACTCTGGATTGAATAATGACACATCTCTTTACAACTGAAGCAGTGGATAATTGTTTTTTCATTATTTCTATATAATTGATGAATCTTATAACCCCTTTCTCTACACATGAAATAGAATAATGTTCCCATTATGCTAGTACTAGCATGTTTCTTTCCAAAAATATAACATGTTTCAAATATCATCTTCCCTTTCTCCACATATAAAATTTTCTAATTTTTCATGGAGCTAAATCAACCTATTTTTCATTTTTTTTATTTTCCATGAGGATATAATATTTAGATAATTTTCTCTCTATTTCGTTGAAACATGATAATATGTAATCATAAAATTAAAATATTTTTGAAACCAATGCACTTCAAAGACTATAGGTTTTGCCTCACTATATAATCGAGAACCCAACTATTTTTCATTCTATTTTACATATGGTTACATGTTAGTTCAAATAAAAAGTCAAGTATAACATTTTTCCTTTTGTATTTTTCATCATGAAATTTTCAAGATAGGATATCATTATGGGTGGAAATTATCTTGATCTTTGGTATTATCATGGAACCTTGGCTACTAATAGGTGATTTCAATTCTACTATGAATCTAGATGACAAGTTAGGATTAATGAGAAATAGTAGTACCTCAAGGGATTTTAGGGAAAGCATTAATGGAAGAAACCTTTTGGAAATCATCCTTGTGGGATACAAATTTACATGATATATAAGGGTTCACAATAGAATTAATACAAGTAAAATTTATGGGGATTTCTCTAATGTCATTGTGTTAAATTATTAAAACTCCATCTCATGTTCTACCTTTGAAATATTGAGTTCTAATAACCACCCTATCATTATCCTTCTCATGGGATAGGAAATCAAATCACCACTAACTTTTCGATTTAATAATGCATGGACTCTTCATCCAGACTATGCACAAATTGTGATAGAGTCCTAGAAGTTAGTTAATTTTAGAGGTAGTTCACTAACATGTATCTTCAAAATAAATGTACTAAATACAAGACTCAATAATGAAGAATAAATTTTTTTCTCAGAGCTATACATTTAGACTATTTCCCTAGAATCTCAATGTCAATTGTTACAAGAAGGTACAACCTTCTCAAATTTCACTGATTTGCTTGACAGTGAGGTAGAGATGGATAACCTAATAAATAATCTATTAAATATCAAGGATGAAATTGAAAAGGATATATTATAAAATTATATAGTTAAATGATGGTGATAGAAATAATTAATTATTCAACTCTCATAAATAATAAATAAAGGTTAACTGACAACTTTCTCTTATCAGATATGGTGATCAGGTGTTAGATGGAAGGGTAGATATTTCAGAACATGTGACTTATTATTATAAAAATTAATTTAATTGCCCTTCCTGAAACTGTGATTTAAGGGAGGGTATTATTCCTAAAATTATGAATGAGGAATATAATGATATGTTGAATACCTTTCCTCTAGACTTCGAAATCAACTATTTTGTTTTCTGTTTGAACACTTGAAGTGCTCCTTGTAAGGATGGTTTCCCTAATCACTTTTTTCAAATATTCTGGGATATCATTCAGCTTGATGCCAAAAAAAGATTCAATCACTTTTTTAGAGGTGATTCTCTATCAAATAGGGTGAATTTTTAATTTCTTACTCTGATTCCAAAGATGGAAAATACTAGTGACATTGGCTCTTTTAGGTTTCCTACCTTGGTGAACACTATTCATAATGTAATTTAAAAATAACTTTCTAATAGTCTATCAGCAATGACAAATAAAATTGTCACCTGGAACCTTCTTGGCATCATTAAAGGTAGATTATTTATTTATTTCCCCTTTATGGCCACTAAATGTGTGAATCTCATAATAATATCCTCTAGGGGGAACATCTCATTGATGTTTGACATTAAAAAAACTTTTGACATGATTTTTTGGAGTTTCATATTCCAGGTTCATATCAACATTGTTTTTTATGAAAATTGTATTCCTAGGATCAAAACACTCTCCACATCAGTTCAAATCTCAATCCTAATTAATGGTTCAATAGAGGTATATGTCAAATTCTCAAGAGGAGTTAGGAATGCTGGCCCACTCTCATCCATCATTTTTGTAATATTAGAATATTATCTTAGTATAATATTTCTCAACCTGATGTATAAGGGTTCATTGAAGACAATAAGTTCATCTCGGAAATTTAGTGCTCTTTAAAATATATTTTATGTATATTATATGATTTTTTTTACAAAAGGTGATAACAATAATATTAGAACATCAAAAATATAATGCTACATTATGAGGAAGTATCAGTACAGGTGATCAATTATAATAAATCCTCTATTTTCTATTTAAAAAACATCACTATTAATAGAAAAGTGGACATGGTCAACCTTTTGGGAATCAAAGAGGGAATGATCCCATTTAATTACCTTATTTTTACTCTTTTTAGGGGAATCCCAAAATCCTCTTATTTTAATAACATCATGGGATAATTTAAAATGATTTTCTTGTCATAGAATGGTAAATAACTCTCTATGGTGGTAATATTTGATTCTTGTGAAACGTAATATTTTATCTATGTTTTTAAACTCCATCATGTTTTATAAATGTCACACCATATTACTTAAGAGAATTAACTCTTTTTTCAGATACATTGTTTTGTGTGGCTCAATCCTTGAAAAACATATAATCACAATCCACTAGAAGCAATATTGTAATCATATTTCCCTAAGAGGGTTTGGAATTAAAAATATAGCCTAATTTAATCAATCCCCACAAGAATGTTTCTTATAGATATTAATCAATTAAAAGGATGTAGTTACTGATTACATCGTTAATATATATTTGAGTAAGATGAAATTGAGAAACAGAAATTACAATTACTCCTTGGACTCCTTATCTTTTAAATGTATATTTTCTCAAAATGTTGTTAAATCTCATTGGTTGGCGAACCAAAAATCATGCCTAACCTTATGGTTTGATATTTGGACCAAGGGGCCTCTTTTGTCATTTATAAACATGGATAACTCAAATATAGGTCTGGATATTTCTATAGGTGATGATGTTATCAATATTGAAAATCATCTAAAGAACATTAAACATGATGTTACATATTATCAATTTATCAAACATGATGAAATTATGATCTAGGAGACAACCACTACTGGAATTATTTTCTTATTTATTACAAAAGAATATTTATGGATGGGTGCATGTGTGCATTCACAATATCTAGAAAAAATGGGTGTGGCCCTCTATATTCACTTTGGTATCGAGGGTTACTTTCAACAAAATAAATATGCATTGTTGTCTTCAGTCTCTTGGGATACCTTTTTGATAATTATTTTAAATGATTCATCATCCCAAATAGGATGTTAATCATCTATTCTAAATTTTTAATAATTTTTCAACTCTCTGGAAAAAAAATTCCCTGCTTTGGGATACATATGAGACACACTAATTCAATACAAGACTATATGGCAGACGATTGTATTCTTCAGCTATCAATGAAAGTTAAGAACCTTATCCTAGTGTTTATTTAATAACTTCTTCACATGTTCTAGTATTCTAGAAACAAATTAAAGAAAATCCTCTTAAAAATGAAATCCAAAAAAAATAGACTATTTTTATTAATGTTTTTCCATGAGGATAACACTTTTTAGAAAGGATTTTGCATGAAATATATCATTTATTTATTTTTTTTTAAAATGTCTAAATGTTTTAGGTAATTATTGTACAACTATATTTACTTTTGATGTATTTTGGAATTCATATTTAATTAGGTGAATAAAAGGTACAACTGATGGGGGTTCAAGAGGTAACCCGGATCCTTCTTGTTTCATTGAGGTTTTTAGGTATCACAATGGGTTGATTGAATGTTTTATTTGTTGTCTAAGTGAATTTTATTCATATCTTGAATAAAAAATGCTCATAATAATCCAGGAAGTTGAAATGGAATGAAAAAAATGGAACAACATATATTTTGAATGTGATTCATCAACTTTTGTTCATGCTATGAGAGATGGTGGTCCACATATTTCATAGAATTTAAAAGACTAGTGGATAAATAGCTTATAGATCCTATAAAATATGAATTACATAATCACTCATTCCTTTCAGAAGGAAAACTATCTTGTTGATGGTCTTACCAACCAAGCAGTTGAATGGAAGAATATCACAGATTGTTTGGTTGTCCTTGAGGACTTGATCCCAATCTATCACATAGAATTTTTTAAAATTACATTTTTAATACTTCTATATCTCTATTTATATTTCAATAAATATCTTTTACCAGAAAAGTTTTAATTTTTTCGGCACTAATTAATTAATATTTCCATTAAAATATGAGGTTTTGTCACATAAATTTATCCAACAAAGGTGATTCATTCTATGAAATAGTAAGTTAGTCTATGATGGAATGGTTATTCATCATAACCTATGTGAGCTACCCTAATATATAAATTATCTACTTTTCTCTGACCCCATAAGTATTTGAAAACTCAACATGGAAATCCCGGTATTTAATACATGTGTCGATTCCCTTCCTTCCATTTGGTGTTATCTCTAGACAATGGAAAACACTTATTTAAATCATAATCATCATTAATATTGAGCCATCAAATAAAAAACCCAATTATAGTTAAATTCATAAAATACCCTAAGGTATTATCATAATTCTCATGATAGTTATGTTTATTTAGAATTTTCTTCCAAATGATTCTAATAAACATGCTTTGATACAAAATATTGAAACCCCAAATCTAGTATTCTAAATACAATGTTTTACTTCATACATTTCTATGATATAAAAGGGATTACACCACTTAGATTTGATGCATTTATTAATATTGGACAACTAGACATATACATGATTCCTATATTACATTTTAAATTTAGAAACATTCTTATAACATTAAAATCATTCTATATTTAATTATTAATATCTCATGGAGGTGATTGAAAATAATGGGTGATATTGGATTATCATTAAGGGATATGAATAATGGAATATATCATAAGTACATTAGGCAAAAATAAATTATAGAGTGGATAATCCAAACACATGTCAGATAGTCAATAAGTAGAGTTCAAAGTACATCTATATCTAACATCAACATATAAATCACATTGATAATGGAAATGAGAAAATTAATAATTTAATGATATTAATATCTAGGACTGAACCATGTTCTCTTGAATATAACCACCAAGGCCTTCTCTAAGATATCAATCTCAATAAATGGTTATGTGTAATCCAGATACCAATTAAACATAGAATGCTTGTTGTTTTTTCTCACTAGGTGTATCATTGCATCATGGATTTATCTATAACTCATCCCACTCATCACTTTTATGTCACGTGTATTACACAATTATTGAATAATTAATGAAATTCACTATCAAAATACAATATAAATAAATATTTATATATATTGAATCAACATTACTGAATATTTCCCCAATAAATGAAAAATAATTCATAATAATATTCCATTGAAAAATATCATATATATTAATGTTATACAGTTCAGACAATATCAATATGGTATAAATAGTCTTGTGTAATCTCATAATACTTAGAATATGGTCATGATTGAGAAAATATTGTCTCATGAATTTATGTTGTCTGATATGGGATGTGATCAGGATAAAATTAATTACTACAAAACCATAAATCAGTAAACAAAGATAGGATGCCTTAAATTAATAAAAAATAATGTTTTATAGTAAAGTATATCGTTTTAAATATAGAAGATAATATATAATTAGAAAATTTAATATTATAGTTGTGAAATGTTTTTTAAGAATAAAGTTATAAATAACATTCCAAATTTGTTTAATTTCATTAAGAAAATATTTTCCTTTTCTTTAAGTATCTTTAAAAACTAAACATTTCCTGAATATTTAGAAAATTATTTTCTTCAAAAATAATCCTAGGAAATTTTAAAGTAACAATAAAATTAATACTATTCATGATGGTGTGAAATGTATTTCATAATGTATTTATTAAAAAACAACATTCTTTTAACACTTTTATAAAAAGTTTAAATTCACCTAAATAAAAAATGATAGAAAAAATTCCTTTTAAAAATATTGAAAAAAATTAAAATATTACTGAAAAAGAAAATTATTAACCTCTGAATCATAATTAATAAAATTTTTGAACATTTTAAATAACCTCAATATGGAGGGAAAAGTGTTGGAAAGAAAATATTAATTTTTTTTAAATTCCCCCACATGTTACTTACTTATTTATAGTTCATGAAAAATGAAATCAAATGGAAAATAAATATTTGAATGCTAATTATTACTATATTTTAATAAAATTTATGAGGTTTAATATATTTATATTATAATATATTCCCAAAGGAAATCAAAACATTAATAATCTGGAAATAAAATGAGATAGTAATAGAAATTCCTTATCTTAGTTCTCTACTTAGTTATACATTTCGGATCCTTATGTATAATAAATTTAATTTTATTAAATAATATTAGAGAATGATTTTCATTTCTATTCTATTTTAAGTTACTTTTATAATAATTTATATTCCATTAATTGAATAGTTCTTACTTATATTAGTCATTTAAGGATGTTCAGTTAGTTAATAAAAACATTCTTCACTGTATTTCCCATGGTTAGAGGTTTTATTAAGTGTTTATTTCATATAAAGAAAGTAAATATTAATTTTTTAAATTATATATTATTTTATAATCATCCATTCAGTAACACGCCAACCCAGAAGCCTGGAGCGAGTGCATTATTTTATTACATTGGTATGATTGCAAAGAATGAAATCCTAAAAGACCAATTAGTTTAACAATTTTGGAAATCAATATTACAGACATGATAAATATATTACATTGTGAAATATAAAATTCAATAATTATACATATTAAAATGAAATAAACAAAATCTTTGTAATTTATTCAAAGGATTCCTCTTCATAAATTAAGGAAAGAAAATATAATAAGGGTGAGATCAAATGCTCAGTAAGGGTAAGTAAATCAAAAGAAATTATGAATCACTAAGAACATGGAAGGGTAAAATACTAATAACACATTCCAATTAAAAAACTACATAAGGAAAAATTAATATGGAAAATTATGATATTTAAAATGCATGTCATTTAATCAATAAATTGGGAATGAAATGAATCCATAGACATTACCATATGAAAACCTCTTTGATAATAACAATAATAATTGAAATATCAATGAATAAAATTATTAATTATTGGGCATAATTTCTAATGAACATAAAAACCTATATTTCTAATATATTTCCTCTAGATAGTTTAAAACTACTAGTAGAAACCTGTTTAATTTGGCCAACTTATTTTTCTTATGAGAACCTATTGATGCATAGATGGGATATAAAAATTAAGATCCCCACCCATCATTTCAAATCCAAGTAATTACTCATATCAAATAATCAATTTAATCAATAAATAATATGCCTTATCGAATATAAATATTGAATTAAATATACTGATTTATAAATAATTCCCTACTTAATCGATTAACTATCAAGGTTAACACTATATGTAAAATTGGAAAATGGTTTGTGAAATAATAATATCAATCTCCCATGAATTTAGTTATTTAAATGATTAAAATATGGTGATTGTTTCAAGAGAAATTTAATAATTATAAATAATGTGTGATTTCAAATATTATCACTAAAAATGTTGTTGAGGATAATAATCATTAAATATTCCAAATTCTCTCATACCACCACGATACATTTGAATCATAATTTAACTAAAGGAATAACATCTAATAAAACTTATAGCATAATCATAAGAATTATATTCATGATATATCATATTAATGGTAGTATACACACCATATAAAGTGAACTGTTATATAACATCAAATAAGTTTCAATGGAATAAAAATTGAGATGAAATTTAATACTTTGTGTTTCCTTTTGGGTGATCATATTTTAGACTCATTTATAATGGTTTTAAGAGTGTTATGAAAATATTATAGACTGATATTAATATTTAAGATATCATATGTTATCATCATATAATATCTTATTACCCGTTTGATAAAATTCTATCTTTATTTTCATCATTTCAAGTGTCAATTTCCTATTTTATCAAGTAAGTTTTGAAATGTTATTTATTATTCCAAATACGTAGATCTTGATTTAATAATCTCAAGAATGAAAAACATGATGTAATTATCATATATATTCATCAAATATGTATTTATTACAAACCATAATACTTGGAAATAATAAATAAAATTCACTATTTATGGAGACGGTAGGTCGTACATATGCATGAATGCAACTTTCATCTATTCATCGTATTAAAATCGTGATAAGTAAATGATACATATTTATATTTTAACTATAAAGTAATATTAATTTCCTATATTTCACATAGGTTTACTAAAATAATATTTAATATATTCCATGTATATCGTGAATGAATCACAATGCTTTAAGGAGGTAGTGGTCAACACTGCCAGAAACGATGTTATCGTAATTAAGCAATATGGAAAATATATTTTTATATTTATAAAATAATTATAGAAGAATTAATATGGATGTTTGTGTAATTATAGTTCTAAACCTTAACATAATAACATATAAGTATATTGGGGATACATATTTTGTTATATAATTTGACAATAATAATATTTTAGGGAGTGGGGAATAGAAATAAAACTAAAGCATAAGGAAAGACATTACCACTTGTCTGGGTAACTTCTTTTGGTTTTCCCCAAAGAGATTCCTTGGATGGATTTATACTAAAGTTGAGTATTCTTGGTTCATGTAAGGAATTTTTAGAAACTATTTGGGAAAATCTTGGTTAATAAAAATTATCTTTAGAGGTCTGAAGAAGGGGTGGTGAGGAAGACTTTTTATAGTAGGTGAGGAGTGTCACAAATGTAAATTTTTTAAAAAGAAATTCCTCCAACATTTACCCATTGAAATTGGATTCAATAATTTTAAAAATAATATTCAAGGGAGTATAGGATATAAATAATTCCATAAAATGGAGTTTTTGAGATGTTTCTAGCTCATTCGGTCCCTTAAGATTAAGGTTTTGTTCAGTGTTAAACTTAGTTTCTTCATATTCATTATAATTAATTTTAATTACTTTCACTAAAATTTTTAGAAAAATACTAATTTTAACATATTATAAATTATAAATTATTATGATTCCAACTATAGTATCCATTTATTCAAATTAAAATCATACAAGTTGTAGAAATTAAGTTAAACATATTCTAGCAGATGGGACGACAATGCTGGTATTTAAGGTAAAAATGTTCAAAAGTGATCAGAGTTTGTAGATCCATTTTCAAAGTGAAATTTATTCCAATTATGAAATCATATTAATTAATAAAATGTTTATATAATTAATCTTTAAAACTATTAAAAACTAAAATATACCCTAATAAATAAATTAGATGAAGAAGCTATTTTGAATTAAAATTCATTATTTTTCACTATTCATTATAAGTTTAAACTTCACAAAAATTCGCCAAAAATTCACCTTAATATAATTTTATGTTTCATCTAAAAATATTAATTTTATTTGGACATGTAATATATATAATAGTACCAAAATATATCTTAAAAATTTGTTCACTATTAAAAGGAAGGAAAATTACCTTTATAAAAATATAATATTCAATGCGTAAAATATGTTTTGTTTTTATCTTCTCCCAACAAAATAAATTATATGAGTCTCAAAATATTTTTTTTGGATATATAATATATAAAAATAAAATATATAATATATAAAATTGTTGTAATTTAATTGACTAAGTGAAACATGACTTAATAGTGTTTTGTTTAATCTAGTGTTGGGTGTATTGCAAAGCTGTCGACAACCTTAAATTTATTCTAGAAGAAAAATATGGTAATGTATTGGGGTGATGCATTATTCTGTCCTATAAAAATAGGTTCTTAAAAATTTTAGGGGTATTACCATTAAAAATATGTCGATAGTTCTCCTTCATATAATCCTCTGGTTTTCATGTTGCTTCTTCCATTTCGAGATTTCTCCAAAGAACCTTAACCAAATGAGTCATCTGATTCCTTAATAATTTCTCTCTAGTATCAATAATCTGGATGGGTTCTAAAAAATATTAATTTTTATGTTCCAAATATATAGCATCATATATGATTACATTCATTTGGTCTTACTTGTACTTCCTTAGTAATGATATATGAAACACATTATGTACCTTTGAGATATTTTGTGTAATTTCCAACCGATAAGAAAATAATCCAACCCATTAAATAATTTCTAGAGGTTTGATATTGTTGACACTCAGTTTCCATTTATTACTAGACCTGATAACACCCTTCCATTGATATACTTTCAATAAAACATGATCTCTAACTTGAAACTCTAAATCTTTCCTCTGATTCTCAGCATAAATATTTTGTATACATTAAGCTGATTTAATGCAAGATTGAATAGACTTTACCTTTTTATCATCTTTTTAATAGGATTTGGTTCTAAATGTTTCCTTTCACCAACACCATCATAACAAGTTATAGCGTGACATCTCATTCCAAATAAAGCTTCATAATGATCCAATTGAATACCTGAATGGAAAATATTATTATAGGAAAATTCTACCATGGGTAAGTACTGATCCAAAATACCTTAAAAGTCAAGTGGACATGACCTCAATGTGCATCCCATTTTTTGAATTGTCCTTTTATATTTTCCATCAGTTTGAGAATGTTTGTTAGTGTTCTATAGAAATCAATGTCGATATCCTTATGAAAACATTCCCATAATTTTTATGTAAAGTTGGGAGATAGATTATAAAATATTGATATAGGTGGAATATAAAATCTCACAACATAATTAATATAAATCCTTCCATGGTTTTAAAGATGAAGGTCTTCTCTTAGGGAAAAAATGAGCAGATTTGGTTAGGTGATCAACAATAACCCATATTGAATCATTCTTTCTAGGATTCTATGGTTTTCCCATGAAAAATGTATGTAGTATATTCATCAAATTTCCACACAATAATTGGAAGAGGTTTCAAGGCTTCTTTGTGATTTTTCCTCATATATTTTACTTGTGTAATATCCAAACATCTAAATAAATAATCTGTAATTCCCTACTTCATGTTTTCCCACCAAAAAATGATCCTTCAAGTCCCTATACATATTTTACTACCATGGTTTATATAGAAATTTGGGCAATGAAAATAATCCAATAACTATTTTTTTATGCCAGGTATATATGGGACACATAACCTATTTCAAAAAATTTAGAACTATATATTCACAAAGAAAATTTGACAATATTCTTTTATTCAAGACTTTAGTTTTATTCTGTGATTCTAATCATCATATTGAGAATTATTTATCCTCAATAATACGAGAGGTTTTTCAATCATTTGACAAATGATTGATGTCTCTTGTTCCTTAAAAATTCTCATATCCATATTTACTATATATATGAACATATGGTCATTATCAATCCTCAGTTGGGTAAGAACTCCAAGATCCTTTAAACTCAAAGAATCCACAAATTTATTTTATTTCCATGGGTGTAATTTTATAGAGAAATCATAATCATTCAGTATCTTTAGACATATCCTTTGTCTCATATTGAGCACTTTATATAAGATTAAGTATTTTAGGATCTTATGATCCATTTATATATAAAATATTTTAGCATAAAGATAATGTCTCGATATTTTCAAAGTGAATATTACAAAATATAACTCAAGATCATGGGTAGGAAAGTTCTATTCATGGGTCTAAAATTTTCTGGATGAATGTGAAATAACATTATAATTTAGTATTAGGACACAACCAAGTCCCTTCTTCGATGAATCACAACATAAGACAAACCCATCACTCCAAAATGGTGGGGTCATAACCAGATCATTGGATAGTATTATCTTTAGTTAATCAGAGATTTATCAAAATTTATTTTCCCATACAAACATAACACCTTTACGTGTAATCATGGTTAATGGGTTTGCTAATTGGGAAAAATTCTGAATGAATCACCGATAGTAACCTGCCAAACTAAAGAATCTACATTCCATAATTATGTTTTTTGGGGTAGTAAATTATCTATCTACCATTGTATTTATAGGATAAACTTATATTTCATCCTTGGAGACAATGTATACCAGAATAGAAACTTTTTGAATCCATAAATCACACTTACTAAATTTATCGTATAACTCCTCCCTTTTAAGAGTTTTAAGAATGATACATGAGTGATTCTCATGTTCCTCTTATCTTTTAGAATACACTAGAATATCATCAATTAATACCCAAAAAAATCACCATGATATTCATTGAATAATCTATTATTTATGTCCATAAAAATATAGGCTTCATTTGTCAATCCAAATGGAATTACTATAAACTAATAATTTCCGTACCTCATCCAAAAAGATGTCTTTTGAATGTATTCCTTTATCACTTGCAATTAGTGATATCAATAATATATATAAATCATTGAAAAATATTTTCTCTATAAAGTTTATCAAACAAATCATCAATACAAGAAAAGAATACTTTTTGACTATTCTAATAGCACTAATTTCCCTCTAATCAATGCAAAACATCATTGGTCTATCTTTATTCTTAAATAAGGGAGAAGGGACTCCCTGTGGTGACACACTAAGGTGAATAAGTCACTTACTACCCAAATCCTGTAGTTATTTTAAAAATTCCACTAATTCCATGGTGTCCTTTCTAAATTAAGTCATTGATATTTACCAGTATAGGGGATAAAATCATTGTAAAAATAAACATCACTCTCTAGGAAATGTCTAGGTAATTTCTCAAGAAATACATCAATTTATTCCAGCACAATAAGTACGTCCACAATTTAAAGATTGCCTTCTTTATCACTAAATTTTTATCTTATTCCATAATAATTTAATTCATTATAGCTAATGGGTGTGAATATATATTAGAATTAGGTGAGGAATATTCTACCCTATATTTTAGGGATTCTACATTTTCCTCACGAATCATAATTTCTTTCCTCTGGTAGAAATTTTTTTCGTCATATTTTGAGAGACAGTCTATACTGAGGATTATATAAAATTAAAACATAGGTTTGATAATAATATTAAAATGATAATCATTATTATGTTTCACAATTGGAACTCAACAACACATCTTTTTTATAATTATACTTACCGTAGTAGTTTTTATAGACAACTCCATTAATAAATCAAAATTTGAATATTTAATTTTCTTAGAAAACATGGTATATATAAATGAGTGTGATAATCTAAAACAAAATAAGGAATTTGTTAAAATATATGATATGATTAGTTCACCTTTTACCAAATCATTTGAAACATCTTCCATTGTTGTATTTATCACATCATCTTGTCCATCTCGACTTCATATCTTCTATGGTGGATTCCCTAGACTCATAGGGAATTTATTTTCATAGTTCCCCATCTCCATAGAGTTGAAACATTATTAATAATTTTTTATTTCTTCCCACTAAAAATATGATTATAGTTGGCCATATCCCCAAACTTATTATAAACTCCAAGTCCCTTCAACAATTTCCCAATGTGATATTTTCCAAAAAATATTACAATATGGAGAAGGTTGATTTTTCTTATTCATCATGGATGCATTCCCATTTCCATTATTATCAAATGGACTCTTATTAAATTAGTTTACATTGAATATATTGAATATATAAAATTCATTATCCATTTTGATGGAATATATAATTGTTTCTCCGTATAGTAAAAAAGTCTAAGAAACATGTGCCTTTTTGATATTTTTCTTAAGACCATCGAATAATTGGTTGATCTTGATCTTTTGGTAGATTATGTAATCCATATAATACCTCGATAAACATTAAAAGGTATATTTATAATCTACAATACTCTCTTATTGATTTTTCATTAATCTAGGAACCTTTCTCTTCATCTCAATTTTCTAATCATGATGGAAATATTTATCTAAGAATGTATACTTAAATTTTATTCATTCCACGTGTTCTATTTCATCTTCATCCCTAGTATTTTGGATCAAGGACCATCATTGATAAGAATCATCTTTGATATAATAGACCACAAGGTTAAAATTTTCCATTTCATAGCATCTTAATGATATTAATATCTTCTCTAGAGACTTAATTGCCCAGCTAAAATTGGATTGGTTATCCCACTAAAATTTGAGGGATTCTATTTTATAAAGTTATCCAACATAAGAGATTCTCTTCAGGAAATAGATTTATCCATTAGGATAAGGTTAATTTTTTTAACTCGATTAATTTTCCCCAATATTTTCATAATTCTTTCTATTCTAATACCCAATTTATTGGTTTTTCTAGTTGGGAAATCCCTTCATTTTTCATGAGTATTGATACCATTCTTCCATCTTGATGCCATTTCTAAATAGTAGAATATAATAGATCAGCTCATAAAAACGTATTGTATAATTAAAAATATGGTGAATCACTTGAAATACATTTATACATTGTAAATATTTGGATCATAAACTTTGGTTTAATTAGGCACATATTTACTCTTAATCCTACTAATGGTTTCTAAAGAAAACACGAATTATCCAATGGGTATCCCTTGGGAGTGTCAATTTTTTTGTAAAGTAAGGCCCATTGTAATTTACCATTATCTGTAATGTTATTACAAACACACCTTTATAGAGTCATTACTTCTAGGTACATATATTCTATAACGGTGTCCACTTTAAGTATTCAGATAGTGATTTTTTTCTAGGAATACCAACATATTCTCTTCATACAAAAACTCTAGGATGTTCTTCTATAATTATCCTATGAGTTTATCTTGAGATTATATTCCCTAATCATCGTTTTATCAATCTATTTTCCATTGTTGTGGCTAAACCTCCTCTGATACCAACTATAACTCACTGATCCCATAAGTCTGATACTAGGGCATTATTTTATTACGTTACCTTGATAACAAGGATTCAAATACCAAAAGAATGATTAGTTTAGAAGACATGGAAAGGTTGATTGCATAAATTATACCCATAATAAATTTTGAAATATAAAATAACAAAATAATAAATACTAAAATTAAATAAATAGCATCCTTGAAACTCTTTCAAAGGTTTCCTCATTATAAGATGGTGAAAGGAAACATAATAAGGGTGCGTACAAATAATCAGTATGGGTATGTAAATAAGAACCAAAAATGTATCAATGAGAATATATTAAGATAAATATCTGATAACACATGCCATTTGAATAACTAGATAATACATAATCAATTTAGATAGGTAAGAAACTGAAAACAGGTTCTATTTAAGCATTAAATAGAGAATGAGATTCATTTATAGATTTTATCATATGAAAAAACATATGGATAATAACGATGATAAATGAAATATCTATAAATGAAAATTTTAATTATTGTATATCATGTAAAAGGAATATTAAAACATATTCTATCAAGATCCATCATCCAAAAATTTTAAAACTGTGTAGAAACGTGTTTAATTTGGCCAATTTATTTGTCTCATGAGGACCTATCAATGCATCGGGGGCTATATATTGTTCAGAAACCGCCCATAATTTTCTGTCCAAATAATTAATAATATATTTAATAAATATAAAATATTCCCTATTAAATATATCTATTTAATAGAAGCTATGGATTTATCTATAATTCCTCAATTAATCAAATAACTATCAAATAAAACACCATATGTAAAAATGGTATACAGTTTAGGAAATAATATTTCAAATCACCCAATAATGTGGAAAATTTAATTATTATAATAAAATTATTATTTAAATATAAATTTAACAATCACAAAAAAGGTGACATTTGAAATATAATCATTAAAAATTTCTTGAATACAGTAATCAATAAAAATTTCAAAGTGCCCCATACCAACATGAAAATTGTGACTGATAATATCCATGAAGGAATAATATTAATTAAAGCTTATTATATCAGAATAATAAGTATATTTATGACATATCATGTCAAATGTTAGTATATACACCATATAAAAGTTAATTTGTCCATAATAACAAATAAGTATCAATGCAATGTAAATTGAGACGAAATACCTTACATTGTGTTTCCCATTAGGTGATCATCAATTAAAATCATGTATAATGGTTTTAATAGTGTTAATAACTTATTATATAACCATATTAATATTAATTATATCATATATGATCATATTATAATATCTTAGTACCTATTTGTTAAAATTCATTCATTATTTTCACAATTTTAAGTGTAAATTTTCTAGTTTCTCGAGTATGTTTTGTCTTATTATATGTTGTTCCTATTACATAGATCATGATTTAATAATATCTATAATTTAAACCATGATTTAATTTTCTTATATATTCATTACATATGAATTTATAATAATCCATAATATTTTTAGATAATAAATGAAATGCATCGTTCATGGAGATGGTAGGTCGTATGTACAAATGAATTCTACATTCTTTTAATTATAATATTAAAAATGTGAAAAGTAAATGATACATATTTATATTATAAATATAATATATTATTAATTTCATATATGTCACATGTTTTTTAAAAAAATCACCCTTAATACATTCCATATATAACGTGAACTATTCTTATTACTTTAAGGAGGCGGTAGTCTACATATCCAAAAATGATTTTCTTATTTACAAAAAATACAAAATATAAAGGTATGTGTTATAAAAAATACAAATGCATAAATACGTAATATATATTATACATATTATATATAAGTAGTGTTTCTATCATAATTTCCGACTGTTAAATGTGGTAAAAGATAAATTAATGATATCATTTCGTGAGGTGGTAGTTTTCCATACAGAAAATTGTTAAGTTCATTACCAATTAGATGGATGTGTATGTAAGTGAATGTCAAACACTTAACATAAAAATGTACCAGTATACTAAGGATAAATATTTTATTATATAATCTTTTAATATGAGTATTTGAGTGATTGGAGAAAGAGAATAATATTAAAAAATTTGAGGAAAGACGTTACCACCTCTTTAGGGAAATCCTTTTGGTTTGCACCAAAGCGATTCCTTTGATGGATTTATACCCAAGGTGAGGATACTATGTTGAGGGGAGGAATATTGAGGAGATATTTAGGATTATCATTTTTTATCCAAAGTGTCTTGAGAAGTGTGAGAAATTGAGAGGATATGTAGACATTTTTTTATTTGAGGAGGAGTAACAATCCTATAAATTTTTGGAAATTAGTTTACGCCCGCATTTTTTATATTAACATGGATCTAATAATGGTCTAAATTTTGTAAAATGAATAATATGGTCTAAAAATTTCAATAAAATGGATTTTTTCATGTTTTAATGTCATTTGGGACCTTAATTTTAATGATAAGTCCTTTGTTAAGCTTAATTTCACATTTATCATTGTAATTAATTTCAATTACATTAACTAATCATTTTGGTCAAAAAATAATTTGAACATATTAGAAATTATAAAAAAATTTATTACAAATGTAGAATCCATTTTACAAAATTCTAATCAAATAATTGGGAGAAATTATTTTAAAATTTATCTCGTAGATTGGACGACAATGCTGGGTTTTAAAGTAAAAATGTTCATAAGATTGGTAAGTTTTTATATCCAATTTCAAAATTAAATTGTCTTCAAATACCTGAATTGGATTAATTAATATAAAATTTATTCAAATAACATTTACATCCATTTACAAATAAAATTCATCCTCATAAATAATTTGGATGAAAAAGTAGAATTGAATTAAATTTCATTATTTTTCACTATCCATTAAAAATTAAAACATCACAAAAAATAACAAAAATTGACATTAAGGTGATTTTAATGTTATTCATACTAATATGATGTTTTTACATATAAAATATATTAAACTGAGAAAATATAAATTTGAAATATGTTTTCTATAAAAAGGGTTAAATTGCCTTTATAAAAATATGATATTTTATGAGATAAATTGGATTTTTTTATCCGAATCCATTAAAATATATTGTATGAGTTTAAAAATATATTCTAGGATATATAATATATATATTTACTATATAAACTCACTTAAAGTGTCATAATTTAATTGACTATGCGAAACATGAGTAAACTGCATTTTTTAATCAAGTGTAGTGTGTATTGAAAAGATATTGACAAAGTTAAATTTGCTTTTAAAGGAAAATATGGTAAATTATGGGTGTGATGAAAATTCCTCATGGTAATATAAAGAGCTCATCATGTCACTTTTTGGATATGGTATTCAGGACATATACATGACCGATGTTATCATTTTCAAACAAATAAAACGCTAAGTAGGTCAATGATATCAAATCTTTACAAAATTGAAATTATGTCAAAAATATTATATATATACATTAATTCCATTTTTATAATAATAAAATAAAAATTTTGATGAGAAATGAATCGAATAGCTATACCGAGATTGTAGGTCATATATACACACATGTGATATTTTCATTTTCCATATCATTGAAATGAGATATAAAATAGATACAATAGTAACACAAAAACATATAAGTATGATTAATGTACTGATTTAATTATTTTAATATGGTTATTAAATATTTTAATGTGGTTCAAGAAGAAAGTAACATGTAAACATCCAGTTATAATATATACCTCTTCTTTTGGTGTAACGCCCTGACCCCAGTTACCCAGAGTCTGTGCATTATTGTGTAACATCGGCATGATCACAAAAGATCAATTCTCGAAAGACCGATTAGTTTAGTAGCCTTGGAAAAACTAGATACATTCATAAATGTTACATTACATCATAAAGTGAAAAACTAAAATAACATAGTCTCCATTTTCCACACTCATATCCCCTTCAGACTATCCCTGCAGGTCATTCCTAAAATACATCTTCACATCCTGGAAAATTTAAAACATTGAAAGGGGTGAGCTCAGATGCTCATTAAAGATAAAAATATAGCGTAACATTTCATAAATGAACATAAAAATTTAAGGAAATGTATAACTAAAACAAAAGACTTTTAAACTTTAATATCAACATAATATGGAAAAAGTAAAATGAGATAATGTCATTTACTTATTCACATGGATATTCTACTGGTCGAATAATCACATGCAATATCAATGACCACTTTCATAATGATGGAATGAATAATGCCAGAATATCATAACCACATAGCCAAGGCCTCATTCCAAGACTACAAATAATATTTTTTCAAGGCCTCGTGCCAAGACACTAGTTTGTCTTATGAGACATGTTGATGCATCGAGGAGCTATAGCGGGCTCCACCCGTCACTTATTAAGTCCAATGCATTTCTCATATGAACAGGTTTAAACATATCAAAAACCATAACATAATTGTATCAAATAAAACATGCATAATGGAAACATAAGATTTCCACACTTCAATCACAAGATATCAATACAACACATTGATATAATAAAAACTTTATCCAAACCATTTTCAATAAAAGAAAAGTAAAAAATGGTATTTATTTTTCTTTTAAAAAAAGTTATGGCTTATAGAGGAAGTCGAAACCCAAATAATAGTCACGGCGGCAGAGAATTCGTTGTCGCCGCATATTTAAGAAAAACATTCCTTTTTTTTAGTAAAAATGCTTCGTATAAAAATAATCCTTTTGAATAAAAGTAAAAGTCAAAGGGGTTTATACACCGTATAAATCAAACTTGTGTATAAAACCAAATATGCCTCAATAAAAGGAGATTGAGATGAAATCCTTACAAAGATCATTTTTAAAATAAAATAGATCTATTGTGTATATTAACTATAAGTGCACATAAATAAAGTACAAATACAATATAGGACAGAATAATATCATGACATAATTTGAAAGTAGGAGATTAACCCAAAGAATGGAAATTGGGTTAAAAAATTCCTTTACCTCGTGTCTGACATGACTCGATCGTTCTTTAACCTCTTTAATAATAAACTAGAGTTAATTTATACTTTCCTAATAACCTTTTTAAAGTTCATTATTACTTTTATATCACTTATTACCATGTTATGAACATTATGTAATTATTTAAGTTAATAATGGTCGTTTTGTCGTTCTTTGCTAATTGAGTCAAAAATAAACTTCTTATAATTACACTTTGTTCATGTGGTAAAATATCCATTGTATCCATAATTATATTAATGATGTAGATAACATATAAATCATATATATCCAGTATATACATTCATTTATAATATTACATAACATTTAGAGGTAAGAAATGAAACGCACTGTTCATGGAGACGGTAAGTCGTACGTACGCATGAACACTACATTCATTTATATTTCGTATTTAATGGAATGAAGTTATAATTATTTAAAGTTATAATATAATTCCAATATAAAATAATGTATAATACCATTTACTACAACCTTTATATATCCCACATACGGCATTAACGATTCAAATCACTTTGAGGGGGCAGTAGTCCGCACTTCTTAAAATGAAAATATCGTGTTTACCCATAATGGAAACCATAAAGGTATTCCATACATGAGAAATACAGAAGCGTAAGTAAAACATAAACATATTATATATCATATATAAATATAGTAACATCCTAATCGCCACCTTTGAAGGTGTTATATGAGTGTTGAACAATCATCGTTTTGTGGGGCAGAAATTCACAATCCACAGAAACAGTATCTTATTTAACCATTAGATATAGGTTTCTGTAAGTGTAGCTCGAATACTTCATATAACAACATCCTAGTATATTTATTATACTTTTGTTGTTAAAAAAGTTATGAATAAAATGAGTTAAGGGGTTGCAGAAGAAAAATAAAACATAAGAACACAAGAGAAAACACTACCTTTAAAACGGGTAACTCTTTTTGATTTGAGCTCAAAGGATTCCTTGGGAAGACTTCTGCCCAAAGTGAGGTTTCTAGGAGTAAGAGATGGAAGTGGAGAGACAAAAGGGGAAGGGGTTGGCCGAGCCAAATGCTTGAGATGTTTGGGTAAGGTGGTAGTGGTGGGGGCCTTTTATAAGAGGAGAGGAGCGGCACTCTTGGAAAGTCATGAAATGTTACTTTATTATATAATGAGTTTCGGATTTTAAAGGTCCCACACTTATATATTTCTAGGATAAGAAGATAAGGGTTAGAAATATACTCATCCAATTGGTTTTTGACAGGTTTAGGTCTTATATTTTACAATATCTTTTCATTTTATTTAAATTGTTAATTAATGAGGTAATCGCTGCATCATCATGGTCTCATAAATAATTTAATTTATTTTATGTCTAAAAATTATAAAAAAAAATTATCATGATGTGGAAAATACTTTTATATTTCTAATGAATATTTATAGTCAAAAAAATGACTTGTATAACCCAATTTAAAAATTGTTTTAGTAAAACAACTCATGTTTGTGACTTTTTTATTTTAATATTAAATAAAAAGTTTTTAATGTAATTTTCCTACCAAAGTGGCTCCATGGGGTCCCAAAGTTGACCCATGGATTGTATTTCTCGGCCATGACTCATCCAATATGATTAGTACATGTGTCAAGGTCATTTCATATTATTATAACATTATCTTTTCCTTAAATTTCACTAATTACCTTTAATCACGATTAATTAAACTTAAAAGTTACTATTCACCAAAAAATTATTTTAATCACATTGAACCACATTTTACTTCCTAATAACAACCTTGTATGTTGGATTTTTGAAAATCAAATCACAGAAGTGGTAATGTTTCATTTAAACGAAAAATCTTTTTTTTAACTACCACTTAGTGGTTTCACTATTCATCAAAAATTGAAGTTTTTTCACAACAATGCCAAAATTTCACCCTAAGCTATAATTGATATTGCGAATTCAAAAATGATGTCTATTTTACAAAATTACAAAAATATAAGTAGAATTAATTAATTTTATAATTAATTCCCGCTGTCACAATAAATAACGTGTTTTTAAGAAACAACATATATGAAAAGATTGACAATTGTTTATGTCCAATTTCAAAGTGAAATTAATTCTAATGACCACCATTGGATATAATGGTAAAAAAATACTCCAATTAGACTTTAAAACCACTAAATAGTATAATTTATCACTATAAATTATTTTTATTAAAAAAGTTGTTTTTAAGTATTTTTCACTATTCATAAAAAATTGGAAGTTCTCAGAAAAATACCAAAAATTCAACATAGGCTAATTTCGATATTCCGAATCCAAAAAATGAAATCCATTTTGAAATATAAAATATATATAATTTCAAAAAGTGGGTATTACTATTCATAATGGCAATTTTGATTGGTCGTAGTGTGTTATAATCTCGAACTTGCGTACAATGAAAGCTATTGCATTATTGGAAGAGAAGCGTATCGTGGAAGCTCGGGGTGTTACATTCTCCCCTCATTCAATAAATTGCATCCTCTCAATTTGAAATTTTTCTTTGAAAATAAATGGTTGAAAATAGAAAATACCTTTAAGGAAAACCCGCACCGGAAATAAGGTTAATAAAAATATAACTTTAAAAGAAAGAAAGATAAGTACAAAGGTCACCCGAGATATCCCATACTAGGATTATATGAAAATATAGATATGGGGGAAAAACAAACCATAAAGGTCTGATGGATATTTGTAGAAAACAGGGTTTGGAGAAAGTTAATAACAAGAAAATCACAAACTCGTGATTGGTTAAATGGTCATTGAATCCCCAGTTGGAAAAATTAACCAACAACATTTTTGTTTTAAGTTACCATTCATAATGTTGAGGAATTTATTTAAGAGAATTACTAAGAATGTAAGGAAATATACTTACTTGTCATGTAGACTTTCTTTCTTTAATATATTTTTACCACAAACCCATCTTTCACTCCAAAAGGTAATATAACTCAAAAATATTCTATTTATCCTAATTGTATAAGGTTACAAGTATTAACACATACCATTTAGATTTGGAAAACTTTTTTTAATAATCAGGGACTTCATGTAGGCTAGTGGTAGGTAATAAAGGCCTGTCGCATTATGGTTGTTGGTTCGATTCCTACAGCTTTGTCCAACGTGACGGGTTATCCCCCGACCTATAGGTTGTCCTTTTCCTAAAACTATAGTATTATAATATTACAAAAATAATCCTCATAAATGTTTTAACCTTAAACAATACTACCCAAAGTTCAACTTAATCCATTCCAACCTTTATAGTTATCCAAAATATCTCTATCCAGACTTTCTCTAAAAGGTCTCTAAATTCCAAAATCAATTGTAACATCAGATTCCCCAAACAAAGTAATGTTTCTCTTATTGTCACATACTAAAAATATGATTACCTTCATCATATTAAAACAGTAATGAAAACAACAATTACTGCAGTACAATCCTTATATATCACATTATTCTTATAAATAGAATATAATCCTTGATTCGAAAAACACAAATATATTAACTATTCAACTTCATCTGTAGAAACAACATAATCTTGGCCTTGATCCCTTGGCCTTTTCTGAGCTAATTTTCCTTGGGGCTTAGGACATTCATTTGCATAATTCCCCATTTCTCTACAATTATAGCATTCAACATTGATAGCCCCTTTCTTTCCCTTGCAATCACGAGCCTGGTGACCTTTTTCTCCACATTTATAACAAACTCCCATTCTTTTTAGGCAAGTACCAGGGTGATTCTTCCCAAAATTATCGCATAATGGAAAATCCTTCTTTCCCCTCATCCCTTTATCCATCATTCTCTCTTCCATCCTTTTCTTCTCTTTCTTTGCTTCAAAGACATAGGACACAGAGAATTAGTTACTTATCTTATTAACACATGATACTATCTCTTCATATGGTGAGAGCACATGGGAGACTATTTCCCTTCTAAATGTTGGCTTAATACCCTGAAAGATACGATCCTTCTTACTCTGTGGATCATACATATTGTTGGAGTTCACATTCCTTCTACTGGGCGCCATTTCTATACAATGGCATAAACTAGGTTAGTTTATGAATTGCAATGAATAATTCCAAACTTGTAAAATACTTAACGTAAATTGAAAGGTTTATGGATGTAATCCATAATCATAAAAATGTTCTCTTTGAGGAAGTATATACTCATAAACCTTCATAGTGGTTTGTAAAGAAAATGAGAATTATCCTAAGCATATCCCATGGGAGTGTCGTAACCAAGAGTACAACAAGGGCCGTTGTCGTGCACCAGTTCTTGTTCGATTCTAGATCAAAGCGGTGTTTTCAGGTTTTACCCATAGGTACATCTGTGCCAGAGCCACCTCTACCTGATCGTATCCATACAGAGATGTGTTGCTCGGAAAACTCACAAAATCTCTATAATACCAAAATTCTAGGAAGTTCATCTATACTAATCCTAAAATTTTATCTTAGGTCTATGTGCTATAATCAGATTTTATCTAAATATAGCTTCCAAGGTTAGTACTAAACTACCTCTGATACCAACTGTAACGCCCCAACCCCTGTTACCTAGAGTCGGTGCATTATTGCGTAACATCGGCATGATCACAAAAGAAAAAGTCTCAAAACACATATTAGTTTAGTAGCCTTTAAAAAACTAGATACATTCATAAATGTTACATTACATCATAAAGTTAAAAACTACAATAACATAATCTCCATTTTCCACACTCATATCCCCTTCAGACTATCCCTGCAGGTCATTCCTAAAATACTTCTTCACATCCTGGAAAATTTAAAACATTGAAAGGGGTGAGCTCAGATGCTCAGTAAGGATAAAAATATAGCGGAATCTTTCATATATAAACATAAACATTTAAGGCAATGTATAACTAAAAAAATCCTTTTAAACTTGAACATCAACATAATATGGAAAAAGTAAAATGAGATAATGTCATTTACTTATTCACATGGATATTCTACTGGTCGAATAATCACATTCAATATCAATAACCACTTTAATAATGATGGAATTCATAATGCCAGACTATCATAACCACGTAGCCAAGGACTCGTTCCAAGACTACAAATAAAATTTTTTCATGGCCTCGTTCCAAAACACTAGTTTGTCTCATGAGACCTGCCGATGCATCGAGGAGCTATAGCGGGCTCCACCCGTCACTTATTAAGTCCAATGCATTCCTCATATGAATAGGTTTAAACATATCATAAACCATAACATAATTGTATCACATAAAACATGCATAAAGGAAACATAATATTTCCACACTTCAATCACAAGATATCAATACAACACATTGATATAATAAAAACTTTATCAAAACCATTTTCAATAAAAGAAAAGTAAAACATGGTATTTATTTTTCTTTTAAAAAAAGTTATGGATTATAGAGGAAGCCGAAACTCAAATAATAGTCATGGCAGCGTAGAATTCGTTGTCGCCACATACGTAAGAAAAACATTTGTTTTGTCGTTTAGTAAAAATACTTCGTATAAAAAGATTCATTTCAAATAAAAGTAAAAGTCAAAGGAGTTTACACACCGTATAAATGAAAGTTGTGTATAAAACCAAATATGCCTCAATGAAAGGAGAATAAGACGAAGTCCTTAAAAAGTTCACTTTTAAAATAAAATAGATCTATTATGTGTATTCACTATAAGTACAAATAAAAAAAGTACAAATACATGATAGTACATAATAATATCATGACATAATTTGAAAGTAGGAGATTAACCCAAAGAATGGAAATTGGGTTATGAAATTCCCTTACCTCATGTCCGACTTGACTCGATCGTTCTTTACCCTCCTAAATAATAAACTAGAGTTAATTTATACTTGCTTACGAACCTTTTTCAAGTTCATTATTCCTTTTATATCACTTATTACCATGTTATAAACATTATGTAATTATTTAAGTTAATAACAGTCGTTTTTTCGATCCTTGGTACTTGAGTCAAAAATAAACTTCTTATAATTACACTTTGTTCATGTGGTAAAATATCCACTATATCCATAATTATATTAATGATGTAGATATCATATAAATCATATATATCCAGTATATACATTCATTTATAATATTACATAACATTTAGAGGTAAGAAATGAAATGGACCGTTCATGGAGACGGTAAGCCATACGTACGCATGAACGCTACTTTCATTTCTATTTCATATTTAATGGAATGAAGTTATAATTATATAAAGGTATAATATAATTCCAGTATAATATAATGTATAATACCATTTACTCCAACCTTTATACATCCCACATATGGCATTAACGATTCAAATCACTTTGAGGGGGTGGTAGTCTGCACTTCCTAAAATAAAGATATCGCGTTTACCCATAATGGAAACCATAAAGGTATGCCATAAATGAAAAATAAAGAAGCTTAAGTAAAACATAAAAATATTATATACCATATATAAATATATTTACATCTTAATGACCACCTTTGAAGGTGTTATATGAGTGTTGAACAATCATCCTTTCGTGAGGCAGAAATTCTCCATCCACAGAAACAATATGTTATTTAACCATTAAATGTAGGTGTGTGTATGTGTAGATCGAATACTTCTTATAAAAACATCCTAGAATATTTATTATACTGTTTTTGTTACAAAATAATTGAATAAAAATATTTTAGGGGGTTGGAGAAGCAAAATAAAACATAAAAACACAAGAGAAAACACTACCTTTAAAACGGGTAACTCTTTTTTATTTGAGTTCAAAGGCTTCTTTGGGAAGACTTCTGCCCAAAATGAGTCTTCTAGGAGTAATAGAGGGAAGTGGAGAGACAAAAGGGTCAGGTTGTGGCCGAGTCAAAGGCTTGAGAGGTGTGGGTAAGGTTGTAGTGGTGGGGGCCTTTTATAAGATGAGATGAGGGGGCACTCTTGGAATGTCATGAAATGTTACTTTATTATATAATGAGTTTCGGATTTTAATGGTCCAAAACGTATATATTTCTAGGATAAGGTGATAAGGGTTCGAAATATACTCATCCAATCGTTTTTTAGAATTGTAAGTCTTATATTTTACATTATCGTTTCATTTTATTTAAATCGTTAATTAATGAGGTAACCACTGCATCACCATGGTGTCATAAATAATTTAATTTATTTAATGTCTAAAAATTATAAAGAAACTATCATAATGTAGTAAATATTTTTATCTTTCTAATTAATATTTATATTCAAGAATATGACTTGTATAACCCCATTTAAAAATTGTTTTAGTAAGACAACTCATGTTTTTGACATTTTTATTTTAACATTAAATAAAAAGTTTTTAATGTCATTTTCCTACCAAAGTGGCTCCATGGGGTCCCCAAGTTGACCCATGGATTGTCTTTGTCGTCCATGACTCATCCAATAGGGGTATGACATGTTTCAAGGTCATTTAATATTATTATAACATTATCTTTACCTTAAATTTCACAAATTACCTTTAATCACGATTAATTAAACATAAAAGTTACAATTCACCAAAAAATTATTTTAATTACATTGAACCACATTTTACTTCCTAATTACAACCATGTATTTCGGATTTTTAAAAATCAAATCACAGAAGTCGTAATGTTTCATTTATACCAAAAATCAGTTTTTTTAACTACCACTTAGTGGTTTCACTATTCATCAAAAATTGAAGTTTTTCAGAACAATGCCAAAATTTCACCCTAAAATATAATTGATATTACAAATTCAAAAATGATGCCCATTTTAAAAATTTCCAACAATATAAGTTGAATTAATTAATTTTATAATTAATTCCCGCTGTCACAACAAATAGTGTGTTTTTAAGAAATAATATATATGAAAAGATTGACAATTGTTTATGTCCAATTTCAAAGTGAAATTAATTCTAATGACCACCATTGGATAAAATGATAAAAATATATTCTAATTACACTTTAAAACCACTAAATAGTATAATTTATCACTATAAATTATTTTTATTAAAAAAGTTGTTTTTAATTATTTTTCACTATTCATAAAAAATTGGAAGTTCTCAGAAAAATACCAAAAATTCAACATAGGCTAATTTTGATATTCCGAATCCAAAAATAAAGTCCATTTTGAAATATAAAATATATATAATTTCAAAAAGTGGGTATTACTATTCATAATGGCTATTTTGATTGGTCGTATTGTGTTAGAATCTCGAACATGCGTACAATGCAAGCTATTGCATTATTGGAAGAGAAGTGTATGGTGGAAGCTCGGGGTGTTACATTTGGTATCCTCATTTGGATTAAATTTGGCCTTCATGAAGTGTTATTTTTGTGATACAAGGTACTATATTATGTGGGGAGGTATTTTGGTATTGTATTTTTGAAGATATAGGACAATATAAGAGTCTCATTTAATGTGGAGAAGTAATAATATGGGGTCTCCCTTTTATAAGTGAGGTGGGGGAAAACTTTTAAATACCTACAATTTTATTAAATAATACATATCTTACACAAATAATGTTGCTCTAATTTTTCAAATATTTAACTATTATAATTTTTGGTCAAAATAAAACAAAAAATGAGGTTTAATGAAGTTTTTATGTTATCTTTAAGCCTTATACATGTATTTTCAAACCTTTTAACTCATTTTACCCTTAATCATATTGTTAAATATTTACCATGGTTACTATTCATTATGATAAAACATAAATTTGACCTTATTAAATAATATTCATAATTATAATTCCAAAATTTTAATCCACTTACATGATTAAACTCCTATCATTGAAGCACTTCTTGTGGATATCTATTGGTCTTTGTTAGAGTTCACTAGTGATGTTCGTCTGATTCTTTTTCATTTGGTGGGGAAGTTGTCTTCTGGTGAGGATCTTTGTGCTAAGTGTTGTTGATGGTTTGTTTTTCTAATGGTCATCCATTTTTTTCATGGTCATGGTATTGGTTCAATGTTTATGGTATATGGTTCAAATTTTTCTCACTTTTGGTATTCTAATTTTTGAAATTTGAAAATGTGTTAAGTTTTCTTTTGAGGGTGATTTGTGGGAGAAGTATTCTTGGGAATTAAAAGAGGTTCCAATTTTTAACTTTTTTACATTATGATAATTTTTATTATATCGATTAATTTTTAAGTTTAACACTCTACAAAAACGTGTTTTCTTCAAAAATTTCCAAAAAGGATTTGGAGGACAAAACACAACGAAAACCATTTTCAGAAAAATTCTTGTTTTGGGCACAGAAATTAATTTATTTAAAAATTACGTATAATGTTGATTGCAATAGAATAATTGGATTATTTTAATCATAATGAGAAATATTTTTTAAAAACCAAATCACAACTTAATGGTACTTTGTCAATACTCGATTATGAGAGAAGAACTAAAAATAGTTTTTATCCAAACAAAAACATTAGTTGGACTTCTGAAATTTTTAGAATATATTTATATATTCAAAATTATATTTTTAATTGAGTTATATTATTAATTCAATATATATTTCTACTATAAAAATGTTTTTTCAAAAAATAATTCGATTTTTATATCATTATAAATCTATAGAAGCGGTAATATTTCTAAAATCGATATTTTTTCATTATTCAAAAGAAAAGTAAATATAAAATATATAAAAAATAAACCCTAATCTAATTTTAAAATTATCATTTAAAAAATTAATAAATTTCATAAAATATTAGTTTTAATTTTTTTATTTTAGTTTCTAATAACATTCTTGAATAAAATTATGTGCATTATGTTATTGTTTTTTATGAACAATGGAATACTTGTTATAATGGAAGAACATGTGTTACATGTAATATAAAGATAATAATAATAATAATAATTTTCATGAATTTATATAAATATTATTTATTATTTATAATATATTAACACTCATTATCCACACATATAATTGTTAGTTATAGTTTATTTTCATTACCAGATGTTAATAGTTTTATTCATTTTGCATGGGTTCTGTAATGGTGTAGATTATTATTAATTTTTAATTTTTTAATCATTATAATATTATTAAAAATAATTTATTATAATTTCCTTGATTATTTGTAAAATTCCAATATCATTCCATGATATTTTTAGTTCTGGTTCATGAAGATGAAATCAATGATGATATTGCTTCATAGATTTTTACCGAATGATAGGTGGTATCTTAATTGTTAAATTAAAAATTAATATTAACATTCCAAAATCCTAAAAAAATTATTCATATATTAAAATCATACTATTCTATAAATTGAGTTTCAATAACCATTATTGATGATAATTTATATCACCGTTCATATAGGTTGTTTAACCAACCAAAACAAGAACATGGTATAATCAGGGTATGTGTATGATTATGAAGTGATTGTAATATAATAATATAATAATCATAATGATTTTATTTTTATGTTATTAATGCAAGAAATAATTATTATTAATTTTTAGATAATGATTATATCAAAATATGGTATTAGTCATATAGAACAAATCTATTTTTCTTCTCAATATACATGTATTAGGATGTTACATATATAATGATTGGTTATTATTAATATTTTTAATAGGATATATAATTTATTATTATATAATATTAATCATTTCATAGAAATAATTTTAATTCGTTAAATTCATTCCTAAAACTATCCTTGTTAGTATATAGTGAAAAATTAAATTCATCTATTATGGAGGTGTTAATTCGCACGTAACATAACAAACATTTTTATTTTTTGAATTGATGGGAGGATATAACATACCTGGTAAATAAAAAATATAACATTTTATATTTATTAATATATGTGAATAAAATTTTTATTTTACTTTAAAAGGGCTGTTATGTTTGATGGAGTACCTGATACACCACAATGGGATTCTTTGAAATCTTAGGTTGCACACAATGTTGAGTTATACTGATAAATTATTAGGTAATATTATTATTTTAAATGATAGTTAACTCTTAGCCATTGTATTAGAAAGAATGAACATAACTAACCATATTATGATTAAATAATTTTCTTAAATTTTTTTATATTTTTCCAATAAATTTTAGTGGCTTAAAATAAAAATTAATCTGATATAATGTATAAATACTCGAATATTATTTAAAAGTTTATTTTACCACCTTTTGATGGAAAACCATTTTTAAATCTAGTTTTTTGTCACTTTTATATATTCTATTTGACAAAATAAATTATTATTTATAATCAAGACATCAAAATTTACATTGGATGAAATATTGGTATTTTTCTGATAATATTCATTTATTTTCTGAATAGTGAACAATACTGTATTTTAATTCAAAACTACTTTTTAATATAATTTATTTATATGGGTAGATTATAATTTTAATTAGTTTTAAAGTTTAATTAGATTTTATTTTTACCAATTAATCCAATTATGTTCATTGGAAATAACTTCACTTTGAAATTAGATATAAACAAGTGTCTATCTTTTGATAGTTATTATTTCTTAAAAACACACTTTTTATTTTGACAGCAAGAATTAATTTTAAATTAATTTCAGCCAAATATGTATTTTGAATTTGGAAAAATGGATTCCATATTTGGAATCAGGCACCCCAAATTGTGTTTATAGGTAAATTTTAGTTTTATGCATTATGTATATTTACTTTAGTAAATATTTTATTTACCATGGTTGAAGGGTAAATCTGGTAAATAAGGGTAAATAGATATTATTATAATAAATTACTCTAAAATGTGTTATAATCATATTGTATGATACATTTCCGACCATTGGCATACTTTGTTGATTTTGGGACCCCATGGAGCCACATGGAGTGACAATGACACTTTATTAATTGATTTAAAGTAAAGTAAAAAATGACATAAACATATATCTTTTAGTAAATCAATTTTTACATGGGGTTATATAATTTATCTCTTCAAATATAAATATTAATTTGAAATATATAAAAAATTCATAAATCATGGAAGTTTATTTATATTTTTTAGATATCAAATAAATAAAATTAATTACGACACAATGATGATGTAGTAATTACCAAATTAATGTATGACTTAAATAAATGAGATTATTAAATTTAAAAAACATTCGAAAACCTATCCAGTTCTTATTGAATGATTTTATATCGAACAAAAGTCATATTATCTTTAAATTTAATGAGTTTTTTACCTCTTGAAACCGAAAAATTAATTTTATAATAAAATAATAATTTCAAAATTTCTTAAAAAGCCCATCCTCCCTCTTATTAAAGGACACCACCTCTAACCAAGTAATCACACCTATCAAGACCTTTTTTTGTACAAAATCTGGACAATTAAGTTCCCTACATCCATATATTCCTCCTCGAAGCCTTCCCCTGGGCATAAGGCACTTCAAGAGATCCTTTTGGTTTGTAGGGTCATGAAAAATCTGCGAAGGAGAATAGTGATCCCCTTTAACTCAAGGGAGATTCTGCCCAATTTCCCCTCAAACGGATTGAGAAAATGTGGAAAATACTCAAGGATGGAGAAGGAGGAACCGTTCCGTGGACCAGTCTAATGTCAACGACGCATGGCCCGTTCCGCGAAGCGTCCCTCCTCCACAGACCATCATCGTTCGCGAAATGGAGGCTGAGATCCTCCGCGAGCGTGAAGCAGGGCGGGCGCCAATCTGGTTCACCTTCATGAACCGCCCCAGCCGTGAGCTGTGTCAGCCAGTCCGAACCTCCTCCACTGTCGTTCGTGAAATTGAGGCGGAACCCTCCCCGGCCACAAAGCACTCCCCTCATTCGGTTCGCGGGGGGAGTAGGGGGAGAAGCGCTTAATGCCCACAACGAATTATAGATTGACCAAGTCAGCCGTAAACTGGGTTTTCGATCATGGGTCTCCGCAAAAGGTGATGCCTGACCATATATAAATCTCTTTCCCCACTCTATAAAAGTATATTGATGGGGTAAGGAAAAGGAATTCGGTTTCGGATTCAGAGGAAGGGGACGGAGAAGAGATCAGTCAGATTCAGGTGGAAGGATTTTGAAGGAAGGCTTAGGATTTCGAAAGTTCTAGTTCGCGAACCAGAGCAGGTATGAACCTGGGAATGAACTGATAAGGAACTGAAAACGCATAATAATTTGGTGAACCATGGAATTAAAATAACATAAAAAGAGAAGACCGCAAACCATACCTCCTCTACGGATGCACTCTCCACAGACCAGGGAGTTTATGCCTCTTTTCCGATCTGTCGTGCAGCATAGCACCCCCCTACACGGGGGAAGCCTCGATCGACGAACCCCCAACCGGCGCCAACCTTGGCTGTCACTGCTCGCGTGGAACCCTCCGCGTACCAATCTCGTACGCGGTCCGAACCCAAATCCGTGAACCCTCCTGGTTCGCGGGATACCAATCAATCCGCGGACCCTCCTAGTTCGCGGATGGCCTCTCAGTCTGCGGACCACCCTGGTTCGCGGATGGCCTCTCAGTCTAGGTACCACCCTGGTTCGCGGGTGGCCTCTTAGCCTGTGGACCACCCTGGTTCATGGACGACCTCTCCAGCCACGTAGCACTTCCCTACGCGAAGGGCGCCACCACCCATACCCATGTGTGGTCCGCCGAATCCTTCGGAGTTCCCATTCCTCGAGCCACATAAGATCCTCCCAATCTGTCTTGATCCTCTATTATTCCTTCACCGACTTACTCATCGGCCCCGAGCCGAGGCCTCCACCAGAGCCACCGGATCTGTGTGGTGTATCCCTCAGGCGTATAAGCGTGCCTTTTTGAGTTCCTATACCCATAATAAGTAGAGGCGAAGGGGTTTCCCTGACCCTTGAGCAGATTTCTGAAGAATTCCTGGGTTCACATTCCCATGGTAATGTGGATTCTGAGCTCGGGAGTCCCCTTTCTGTCCCTCCACTTGTAAAGGGCTTCTCGAGGGAAGTAAAATACCCATCAGAGGGAATCCCTCATGCACTGCAAGAGAGGAGACGAGCACAAGAGCACCCATTTTCCCTCTCCTGCTATGCTTTGTCGCCATGGGCTTCCAACCCGAAGTAAGCCCCAACTTAATGGGCCTCCCTCATGCGTAAGCCCCACTCAACTTCTCACGGATTCACCTTTCGCGACGTGATCCTCTGGTCCCTGTTGCATCTTGTTTCTCACACCAATAATGACTCACGTGGGCTTAGAGTAAGCATCGACCATGACATCCTCTTATGGGCCTCCTCAGAGTGTAAGGCCCAATCCATCATTTTGGGCCTCCTCAGAGTGTATGGACCAATCCATCATTTTGGGCCTCCTCAGAGTGTAAGACCCAATCCATCATTCTAGGCCTCCTCAGAGTGTAAGTCGCAACACAATGCGAACTACGAGGAATTTGATTCCCTACCACAGGGATACGTAGGAAGCCTCAATGAGGTTCAAGACCGATCACCAACGGACCCCCGGGTCCACCTTCACGTCGGTTCTTCGACGCTCCCCTTTCGAACTATATGGACTTTGATCCATGTCCCCTAGGCAGGGTATGTAGGAAGCCTCCATGAGGTTCAATCACAACAACCGGTTGATCCGACTATCTTCACATCGATTCACCGAACCACTCCTTGTACCGCCTCAATGAGTTCTGACTCCATGGGGTCATTAATACAATGAGGGATGGTAAACCTCATGCCTAAATGATTAGAAACCCCCTGCGTCCAGTTGACCATTTCCCACTAGGGTTAAATCTGTGGATACTATGTTTGGGTATAATCCAAAGATTCGCGAACATATGAATACATCTTAAATATATAAGAGAGTCCCGGAAGAAGCAATAATTTCCCCCAAATGGTTGTGATGATCCCGACTACCCATCCTCTTGACCAATGTGAGTTCTTAATCGTCGCTGATCAGACTATCCAGCGAATGCCTGCGTTTGGAAAGTAGGTCCACACATCATTGGATACGGAACCGTTGGGGGTTTCGATACAGAACCCAAACCAAAAATGGTGAACTCGGCGTGAATCATTAACCAAGCATGACAGATTTATCTTAATCCCACAGGGTGCCCCCTTTTACACACAAGGAGGTCCATGCAAGGTCATTAATTATGCATGGAATCATGAGATGCTGCTTTTACGGGTTTGCTACTTGTATTTTCTAAAATGTATTGTAGGTACTACCTTCAGAACTCCCTTAGATCCAATGTCATACCGAAGGAACTCACAAGTGCCCGCTTCCAACAACTCAATGACCGGACTTCCTCACCAACGGAGGAACCCGTCACCCACCTAGCATCTTCAGCGATGGGTCTTGGACGTGCGGATCTGAGAGTACCACGTGAACAGTACTCTCAAAATGGTGGAGGCAGCCATGCACGCCCTCCAATATGCCAGAACACATCGGTCGCCTTTCTAGCAGCGGCCGCAAAGGAAGATCCAGACAGCCCATGCTGCTGTCTCCAACCGTTTTGGGAGTCTATCCCCAGAACAGGACAATGCATACCTCCCTTATCTTATGGGGGCAGATGAGGTCTACATTGAGGACTTCATCCCCACCGAACGGGGGTTCTGCTCCAAGCCTCCCACCGGCAGACGTCATAGCGGTCACTCCGTTATTCAACATCCTCGCACTAGGGAGGGTGTCTCCCCGAGGATTCAGGCCCACGCTCCCCGAGATCTGGCCCCTCGGACTGCCCGAAGAGGGCGGTAGACGTACAATCAGGGACGAGTCATCACCCTGGTCCCTGAGGAGGAGCTCCACTACCCAGCCACAGAGACGGACCATGAATAAGAACCTACACATGTTTGCTCCTCCCGAGCCCGCCATCCAGACATGGAGGCATCATACAGGCCGACGCGCATCCCCTCCGAGATCCATCAAGCTCGTCTCTCACACAGGACGACACATTCCTGGTAGGAACCTCTCCCTTCCCAGGGGCATAAAGCCCACAAAACTAACGTGGTGGTGACTCGGCACCTTCAGGGCTAGTTCCTAGTAGTTTCTTCTAACGCCTGCCATCTTGATATGGGGGAGATCAACAAAGCCCGCCACCCAGATGTGGCGGAAAATCATAGGTGGGCACCTCTCCCCACCAACAAAGGCCACCGACTCGATATGGTGGGAAACCAATATATGCAGGGCCAGCTCCCAGCAGATGCAAGTAAAGTCTGCCATCCCAATGTGGTGGAAAACGGAGAGATAAACCGGAGTATCCCAGTATAGGGGATGATTCGTCCACCTTCCCCAACACTGGAGAATTGTCAGTACCCACTGACCAACGGAGGACCGAAGCAGGATATTCCTACTCTGAAACCGGAATGGGCCTTTATACCTGTTCCATCCAAAGATGTCTCTCTACATATCCTGGTAATGGTAGAGGAGTAGGTATAGATCCCAGATCATATTTTGTAGACATACCAGAATGTAATTGCATCAGTGGAAACAGCAAGGACTTGGGCCTGTGAGCCCATCTCCCCAATTGAGGCTACTCATCTAATAGATGAGATAGCTACCTCAGATCGGATCCACATCCCTGATTCTACCCAGGAGGGTCACCGACCATACTCCGTGACGAAAGGGAAAGCGGATCGAGCAGCTTCACTCATTCCAATTTCGGGACACCCGTCCATCACAGTGGATGCTCCAGAGAAGGCATATATCCCTGCTAAAAGTCAATATGTTCATTGGCATGTCCCAAAAACATCACGAGACCCAATTAGATAGGGAAAAAAAGGTGAAGGTAGTTGTCAACAGCAGGCGGTCCCCGCTTCCCGAAAAAGAGCACCCCAAACACGCCAATGGCAGCCGGAAAATAAAGAGAGAGTTCATGACTCTGCTCTGCTGGATGCTGGGGTTCCCAACGCCACTAAGAATACATCAAAGGCTCAGAACTCTGCCCATCCATTACCATATTATGGGAGCGCCAGTAGCAGTTACGAAGGTCCTCCCCGCAATGTCGCTACCAGTAGCTCTGAATGTCCTCTGCAGAGCACCCGTGAGCGCTTCCCCCGTGGGAATATAACGATCAATCACGAGAGCTCTTCTTTTGATGCAAGTCACAGAAACCCTCCACATGACTAGAAGATCAAGTAGTAAGAAGTTCTTACACTTTCTATGGTCCACCCTGAAGGTCCTCCTCAGGGTATACACTGCAATCACTCTCCATGCAGTGGGACCACAGATTATGACAGTAGTCCTCCCTATCATAGTCGTAACTGTGGAGGTCCTCCCCGCAGTGACGTCTCATCATGACAAGAAGGCCCTCCCCTTGTCGTAGCCTACCCTGAAAGTCCTCCCAAGAGGTTACACTGCAACGGAACTCCACGCAGTCAAGCATCTGATCATGGTGGTAGTCCTCTCCACCCTGATAACAGAGGTCCTCTCCGTAGAGATGTCAAGAAACGAGAAGGAACTCCCCTCGTTGTGTTACATTATGGGGGCCCTCCCCAGGATGTATCCCGCAGATATTCTCCCAGCGGCACCAGTAATGGTATTCCTCGCCATTGCCGCAGCTGTGATGGTAGTCCTCGCCACCACGACCACCATTGGGAAGCTCCTTCCCACATTGGCCCCAAGCAACAAGAAGGCCCTCCCCTTGTCGCAGTGTGTCTTGAAGGTCCTCCCCAGGATGCAAATCGAACATGAAGCCATGATGGTCATCCTCACCGTGATGGCAGGTGTTGCGATGGTCCTCCGCATAATGACGCTACACATCCAGAAGGTCCTCGCCTTGCTGTGACACGCCTGGGAGGTCCTCCCTAGGCTGTGCACTGCAAAAGTCCTCTATACAGTGAAGCATCAATCAGTAATGGTATTCCTCACCATTATGGCGGCCATTATGGAGGTCCTCCCAGCGACGACTTATCATATTGACAGGAAGGTCCTCCTACTACTGAATCAAGCACCGAAAAGCCCTCATATGCCGAGGCACTCAGAAGGATGGGATCAAGCATGTCAGATTCCCAGTTAGTCGCCTACGACATCCTTCTGCAATCGGGAGACGGTCTAGGGCCGCGTTCATCCTCTGAACCACCTCGGAATCACCCACATAATGATTCAGCACCTACCGGTCCCACTGCCTCTGACCACATTGGCAGCGATCATCTCAGTTGGGCCAACCAGGTAGAGGCGTCACTAGCGGAGAAGTATGCTGATATGCTGCACTAGAGGAAACGACTGGCTAGGGATTATATACCAGTTATGTTTTGGCCAACGGCCACCTCCCAGTTCGACATACCCAGAGAGTTGTTGGAAGAATGTATGCACGACATCTGCCATAATATATGGACAACCCTCTACCGACTGAAATCAAGCTTCCTTCCCTACGACGGATATGTAGACCATGTCAAGACAATAGGGGACCTCTTGCATCACATCGACCAGGATTCTCTTCCTTCAGCACGACAATAGCAACCTGAGAGGCGTAAAGGAAACATAGAGATATCTTGCCTCTGTGCGATGCACTAGCTGTGCCGCCTCATTAGCGACGCTCTGATGGGAGTCCATATTATGGGATGGGGAGAACATGTAGATTTTCATTTCACTCCGCTCCCCACCCAGAAAAACCCGTTCGGCATGGTGTCTTGCCACATCATCATGTCAAGATGGCAATCTAGTGGCCTCTCTATTCAAGAAAGGCAACACACCCAATAGAGTCAAGCCTTGAGTATGTCCCAGAAGCGTCGGGCATGAAGGAAATGAGCTATTCAAGAACTCCTAAATCAAGACACCGAGAGCATACAATAGGCCTCTCGCCTAAGAGAGGCCAATCAGCAATCTTTTCCTGCCTCCCTAGAAGGGATTGATTCACGGAAGAACTCAGCACCAACCCCAGTTCACCCCCGAATGGGGGCACGCAAGATCAGGAAGGTAGCGATAGCCGCAGCCAAAACCACAATCTAGGGTCAACCCCAGCCTGCAGGGCTGGGGGAATTTTTAACAAAAAATGCCCCCATAAGACCAATAAAACCAGGAAGAGACTCAATGTCCAAGGAATGGAGCCAACCCCAGCCCCCAGAGCTGGGGGTATTATTAGCCCCTCAACAACAACCTCCCCCATGAGAGTCAGTATTCTCTTGTCTAGGGAGGAAAATCAGAAGAGAAGGTTCACATCCAATCCTGTCATTTTAATCATCATCCCCTCTGAGTGGAAGGCACACCGTAAGGTCACATCAAATAACTCTCCGTGTCACCCTTCATCAAGAAGTCTGAAGGCAATCCCAGGTCACGAAAGGGAAGGCCATTAGAAGACGCGGGAGATCCTCTTCCCATTTAGAAGATGACATCTTCTCCACCCCAAGATATGCATCTATCAACGTCATAGAGGTTAACCCCCCGGGTGACACCAGAGATACTGCAAATCAGGAGGGATCAGGAGACGATGGTTCTGGTCAGGTTGTGACTCACAACGAACCACCAGGTGTGCACACCCGGAACTAGAGGGCCGCCCTAAATATGGATTTCTTTCCAGCCAACCCTCCTCTTCTTACCCAGCGAGCTTCAAACAATGATAAGAACAAAGGACTGGTTACCCTTGACCCACCTCCTTCTCTCAGAAAAGATTGTCCAGTCACTCTTAAAGAGAGATTCGCTCGACAGGAAGAAGAGATGAAAGAATTCAGGCGGCTTAACGCCGAGCTACTCCATAGGAACCGCCTTATCGATTGTGCGACCAAGGAGGAGCCACATCATGCACTCTCAATAAGTGCACCTCAAAGACTATGTTTTTCCCCGGAAAAAGAAATACGGTCAGGGCTCCCGTTCAACGAGGCCCCCGACCCATCCAACAACCTTTACGTAGATTCTGAAGAATACCACGACTTCCCTCAATTCAGAAAGAAACCCGAGAGAGTATGCATGAACCCTCTGAAGGTGCCAAAAATGGCACACGTACCCCAAGTGTCGACCAATCCGGATCCTCTCGCAATGCCTTGGGCTACGCCTGCACAGGATTGGGCCCAACATGATGTAAACCAGGGTCTCACCAACACCATCGAGGCACTAACAGCTCGATTGGAAGCGATGGAAGGTCGATGTACTCCAATACAGCCAGAGCGGAAACCCTACCCATATTGGGTGAGCAACAAACCGCCTCCCCCCATTTTTGGGAGCCCTGTATTCCCTATCTTCAATGGATCAGGCGATCCGGAAGATCATTTGATGCACTACGCATCCTATTGTGACCCTATGATGGGAACTCCAGAGCAACAAGAAGCAGTAAAAATCAGATGCTTCCTATGGACCTTGCATGGATCCACCTTTGTCTGGTATACGAGTCTACCAGCCTAGTCAATAAAGATCTGGGAAGACCTTCAGCATCAGTTCCTGTTCCACTACAGCTCAACGTTTCTTAAAAGAACCGTCGACAATCTCATGAACTGCAAGCAGAGGGAGAACAAGAGGGTCTTAGATTTCATCGCCAGATAGAATGGTATGACCTCTTCCCAAAATAGTCCAATGCCTCAAGATGAGATACTAGCCATATGAATCAATAATCTTCGAGATGTGCTGCGAACACTGCTCATTCCAGTGGTGTGCACCACTGGCTTCCTCCATCTCTCAGCCATTGCCCAGAGAATTGAGGACTCCCGACAATGGACTAATTCGAAGTCCCGAATAGCCTCTCAGACTCCTGAAAAAATAGCCCCTAGAGCTGAAGCGTCCACTATCACACTCAAGTAGGCCCCTTTTTCCACTCCACCGCTCAGGCCTCCACCAAATCGTCAAGGGACTCCTGCATATCAATGGTCACCTCTGCCTAAACAGGACGATCAGTGAGGACCAATGTGGAACCAGTTTGGGGAACGAAGACAAAAAGTATACCCATTCCGGGACTATCAAGTTTTCAACTACTTCATTTCCACCATGAACTGCAACTTGCTCCGCCTCCCAGAGCCGAGGAAACCTGAAGAGGTCATCCACGATGACCTGCCATATTAATGCCCCTACCATCAGATGATGGGATGCAGCATCCGATAATGATTCGTCTTCAAATACCTCATGCAGAGGATGGTAGACTCTAGGAAGGTCGAGCTGGGACCACCCCCAGAACATGTGGCATGTATCTCTACCACCGACTCTGACAAAGAGGAGGGGTGGCAGAAAGTCACCAGAAAGAAGGGGCATAAATTTAACAACTGGATGACTCGAAAGACTATCAACTGAGCCCAGGGAATACTCCATGCTCAACTACAGCAGCCGGTGTTTCCACCCAAAGACCCTGAAGCTGCAGATCCGACACTATCGACCTCACAACCATCCACGAGTCGGTCATCCATGCGTAATCAAAGGAGGAGGAAACAATCACAAGAGGAGGAGGCCACGACGGGGCCAAAGTTAGTCCTGACCCTGGAAAATTATATGCCCTCGAATTTGGTGCCACGGGCACCGACCCACCAAACAGCACCATCAGGGACAACCAACCAGGTTGACCTGTCATAGGATGAAGAGCCAATATTTGGTTCTATTAACGTCATCCGTCTTATGGAATCATTCCCTGATGAAGGGTATGGTTACGAACCCGAGTTCCCTACACGAGGAGCAGGGAGGAGGAATCACAGGGGTAGGGGATACCAGGGGAGGCGCATCCGCGGCCGAAACCAACCCTATGGTTGGACCCCATCCCAAACCATTTATATCGCGGAAACCCATGGGGGATCCCTTCAATGAACTCATCAGGAGAATGAATGCCCCTCCACCTCTACAAGAAGCCACTCTGGCCCTGTTGTTCTGTGACACCCACTAGAGGAGGAACAAGTGTCTGGCCGCCTAGTGCACACAAAAAGACTGGCTGGGCCAAGTCCTCAAAATGTAAGAATGCCATCGATATCTGACCCCGCGACCGGTTCTTCCTCATCAAATGCTCCAACCCCTAAAGCACCCTCTAAGACTCTCCCGCCAATGGAGAAGCGTTGACTTCTAGAGTATAAATATAATATCCTTAAGTAGTTGGCATCGGTACCAGCCATGCTATCAATCCACAATGCCCTAAGTCTGTCAGCAGACCTCATGGAGGCGCTTATAGAAGCTTTGATCATCCCCCAAGAGTTTCAAGCTGAGGTAGCTGCGGCCGAAATTTATCGGATGGAGACAGACCCAACTGAATGAAATGCAGTGATTTCATTCACTGATCATGATGAAGATTCCATCATGTAAGGACACGTCAGACCACTATATGTTTCTAGAACACTGAATGGTTTTGAGATCGGGAATGTCTTTATAGACAATGGATCTGGAGTTAACCTACTTCCCCTACGGACACCCTGTTAGTTGGGTTATAGTGAGAACGACCTAATTCCCTCGGCCAAAACTCTGTTGGGTTACGAAAAGAGTGAGCAGAAACCAATGGGAAAAATTATGTTAAAGACCCATTTTGGTGACCTGGTAGCCTACATGGAATTCCTGGTGGTCCGACAGAGCACAACATTCAATGCCCTTCTAGGAAGGCCATGGCTCCCTAAGCACATGGTCATTCCTTCATCCTACCACCAGTGTGCCATATACTGCGTCAATGGACAAATTGGAACATTGCATGCCAAAAAGGTCCCTTTAGAGCTCTCCGAGTCACATTACATTGATGCCAGGTTCTATGAGAAAAAGAAAAAGATTCCTTTGGTTGATGGTGTCAACTTGACCCCCACTCCAAATGGCCTGGAAATGGTTCTTGATGACCCCCTCAGCCAGCTTGGCAGAGATTATGTCCTGCCCATCAACCATGTTGAGAGTAGGAGTTCAAGTACAGGCATGCATTCAGATGTCCTCATGACTTTAGCCACGATGGCTGAGCACGACAATGCGGGAACGTCCGCCAACCCTCTATTTGGGGATGAATACTCAAGCAGGGATACCCACGATGCCTCTCCCTCAAACCCTCGAAGGCTCAGAACGGAATCTCTCTCCTCGTCGGGTCAAGAAGATGAGGAGTTGGGAGAAGAAAAGGGGAAAGATCTCAGGGATGCACCTCCTACATTTGAGGAAGGTATATCCATGATGGTGGTCGAGCATTGGGAAATAAACCTGGGTACCGAGGAAGACATGAGGCCCACTCTCGTTAGTGCAGCCATGTCCCCCGAGGAGCACGAGGTATATACCGCCTTCTTAAGGCAACATCAGGGTTTTTTCATGGATTCACACAGAAAACCTGGGACTCAATCCTGTAGTGGCAACGCATCACCTGGGTCTTCCAGAAGACCACCAGGGCTATAAACAGGCTGCTAGAAGGACGCATCCCTCACATGCCGCCATAATAGAGGCTGAAGTCGATAAGCTCATTAAAGCAGGCTTCATTCGGGAGGTCCAGTACCCCATTTGGTTGGCCAACATCGTCCTTGTCAATAAAAATAACAGACAAATCCGCATCTTCATTGAATTCCTAGATATCAATCGGTATTGTCCAAAAGATGATTTCCTGGTCCCGATCACTGAATTATTAATCAATGCGATGACCGGGTACGAGGCTCTCTTCTTCATGGATGGCTATTCTAGATATAATAAAATCAGGATGGCTTAAGAATATGAAGAAGACACTGCTTTGAGGGCCCCTCAAGGGGTATTTTGTTATAGGGTCATGCTCTTTGGTCTCTACAATGCTGGCGCCACATATCAGTGTGCCAAGAATTGGATCTTTAAACTGTTCCTGGGGAAATTCGTTGAATGTTACGTGGATGACCTGGTGGTCAAGTCCAGACAGCGCTCAGATCACTTGTCAGACCTTGAGACCATCTTTAAAAAATCCAACAGCATAGCTTGAAGATGAAGCCCTTGAAATTCGCCTTGGGGTTTACCTTAGGGAAATTCCTCGGCTTCGTCGTACGCCATCGTGGCATTGAATTCGACCATGAGAAGACATAGGCTATCCTTGTCCTGCCACCTCCCTGCAATATCACCGAGTTGAGGGGATTCCAAGGACACCTAGCCTATATTAGGTGGTTCATAGCCAACCTAGCAGGAAAATGTTTTCCCTTCACCAGGTTAATGTAGAAGGGGGTCACGTACCAATGGACGGATGACTGCCAAGAGGCGTTCGAAAACATAAAGAAGTACCTCTTAATCCCACCAGTGCTCATGCCCCCAATTGAAGGAAGACATCTCATCTTGTACGTGACGACCTTAGAGCGATCATTGGGAGCCTTCCTCACACAAAATAATGACATGTGCAGTGAAAATAGTCTCTATTACCTCAGCCGAACAATGATTGATGCTGAGACTCGATACCCAAATATCGAGAAGAGTTGTTTGGATTTGGTCTTTTTGGTTCAAAAGTTGCGACATTATCTACAGCATCATGAGGTCCATTTGATCTCATGGATTAACCCGCTCAAGTACATCCTCAGCCGCACGATGCTAACTGGACGCCTATCCCGATTCGCGGTCATCCGGCAATAGTTTGACATCCAGTTTGTGCCTCAGAAAGCCATCAAGGGTCAGGCATTAGCAGACTTTCTGGAAGAGCACCCTTCGACAAGGACCACTGCACCAGATGATGAGCTACCTGATGAAGACATATTCATTGTTCAAGAGGAGTTCCCAGCATGGGAAATGTACTTCGACGACACATCCCGAAGCCCAACCGAGAAGAGGATGGAGGATAACAGATTCAACAAGGTGGGTTTGGTAATAATACTCTTGTACCCAAAAAAGGAAGTCTTTCCATATTTCTTCCTCCTATCAGAATGATGTACGAAAAATGAAGCGGATTATCAAGCTCTCATTACAGGCCAGGAACTCGCACTGCAGGCACAAGTACAACACCTTAAGGTAAAAGGTGACTCGGAACTGGTCATCAAGAAAGTCAATGGTGACTATGATATTAAAAAGGAGGAGCTGATCCCTCTGTTTGACCATGTCCGAGGGTTAATGTTGGAATTTTACACAGAACCAACATTGACCTGTATTCCCCAGTCTCAGAATGCTCAGGTTGATTCATTAGCCAATGCGGCCATAGCTTTAGCTGACCCAGGCCGGGATGAAACGATTATCAGTATTGCTCACCATCGAATGGTATTGCCATTTATTCAGACCAAGACGGAAGAAATCCAAGAAGTTAGTCATATCCCTGATCCATATGCTCTTTCCACTGGCTGGATGACCCCCATTGAAAACTACCTTCAACGGGGAGAACTTCCATCAGACAGGGCTGAACGAGAGAAAATACAGAGAAGGGAAATAAACTTTGTCCTATATGGCGGCGCAGGTCAACAAGAGGTCCTCTAAAAATGAGGCCTTCATGGAGTGCTCCTCAGATACATTTATGGAGAAGAAATCACTGCCGTAATGAATGAAGTGCATGCCAGAGCGTGTGGAGCACCTCAATTGGGGACCAAACTTTCCCATCAGGTTCAAAGGCTTGGGTACTACTGGCCCACAGTGGCACGAGACTGCGAGCATTTTACCGCGAAATGCCACTCATGCCAGATTCATTCCAACTTCATACACCAACCCCCATAGTTACTTCATCAAGACATGTACTTTTTGCCTTTTTCCATCTGGGGAATGGACATCATGGGACCATATCCTCCCACCACGGCCAAACAGGTGAAGTATATCCTCACGGAAACCGACTTCTTTTCCAAATGGGCAGAAGCCATACCCCTCAAGGAAGTCGGGGCAAGAAATATTGTCAGATTTGTGAAGACCAATATCATCACTATATTTGGTGTCCCTCATACCATACTGATGGAAAACGACACCAACTTCTGCTCTGCTGAATTTGAGAAACGATACCACAAGTATGGTATCAAGGCTAACCATTCATCCCGCTACCATGCAGCAGCCAACAGAAAGATAGAGGCTTTTAAGAAGACCATGTACAACATTCTCCAGAAAATGGTGGAAAAAGACAATAATTCATGGCCGGATAATCTCCTCCATGCATTGTGGGCTTATCGAACCACAATCCGCACCGCTACTCGGGCTACCCCGTACTCATTGGTGTACGGCACATAGGCGGTCCTGCCTATTAAACTCCAACTTCCCTCACTCTGTGTTGCCATTTGTGATCAATTATATGATGATGAGTAGTTCAAAAAGTGGCTAGGTTAATTGTAACTACTATACGACAAGTGGTTTCACACTTTGCAACATCTAAAGGTATACCAGAACCAGATCGCACGAGCCTTCAACAAAAAGGTTCGTCTTCAGTCTTTCTTGGAAAGATAATTAGTGTTGTTCCTCCGGACCCCAATGATACCTGGAAAGAAGACTATAAAGCTTTATCCCAAGTGGGAGGGACCATACGTTGTGCACAAGGTCTACTCCAATGGAGCATATACCCTGATCTCCATGGACGAACAATTTACAACCGCTCCTACAAATGCGAGATTCCTGAAGATGTATTTCGCATAATAACTAAAGGTGTACAACCCTCTTGTCCTAACCACATAAAGATAAACTGTATGGATTTCTTCCTTTCCGCATGACGTTAAACTGCAGGGATAGTAAAAGTTAAACTGTACGGAGTACGTCCTCACCGCATGACATTAAACTGCATGGAGTACGTCCTCACCACATGATGTTAAATTATACGGAGTTTGTCCTTACCGCACGATGTTAAAATGCACTAAATCTAATAATACCCCTCGTCCTAACCACATGACATTAAACTACATGACTTTCGTCCTTGCCGCACGATGTTAAACAACACGGATAGTAAAAGTTAAAAATGCCTTCTGCCCCCATGTACAGACAAGACCTGCACGGGGTGTATTCCTCATCCTTACCGCATGACGTTAAACTGCACGAATTTCAGAGAACTACGTACAGCTTGATTCCTGCCCTCACAGGATACGTAGTGATGCTGGGAACCCCTACCCTAGCTTATCCACTCCCAAATAAAAGTTAAAAATGCCTTCTTCCCCCCCCCCCCCCCGTGTACGGACGAGACCTGGATGGGGTGTATCCCTCGTCCTCACCGCACAACGTTAAACTGCACAGAACAGAAGTTTTGACAATGCCCCTCTCTCCCGTGTATGGACCAGACCTGCATGGGGTGTACTTCTTTCAGAGAACTACATATGTAACTCTCTGAATCTAGTTTCCTAGAGTCGTTGCATTATTACATAACATTGGCATGATCACAAGAAATATAAAGTCCCGATAGACCAATTAGTTTATTAGCCTTAGAATAACTAGATACTTTCATAAATTTTACATTACATCATAAATTGAAAAACTACTACAACAACATATTGTCTTCATATACCCTCATATTATCCCTACAGGTCATTCATAAATTACTTCTTCACATCATGGGAAAAATAAAATATTGATAGTGGTGAGCTTAGATGCTCAGTAAAGATAACAATATAGCGGAAACATTCATAAATGAGCATAAACATTTAAGACAATGTATAGCTAAAACAAAAGCCTTTCAAACATGAACTTCATCATAATATGGCAAAGATAAAATGAAATAACTCCATTTACTTATTCACATGGATATTCTAATATTTGAACAATCACATGTTATATCAACAACCACTTTCATAATGATGGAATGCATAATGCCAGACTATCATAACCACGTAGCCAAGGCCTCATGCCAAGACTACAAATAAGATTTTTTCAAGGCCTCGTGCCAAGACACTAGTTTGTCTCATGAGACCTACCGATGCATCGAGGAGATATAGAGGGCTCCACCTATCACTTATTAAGTCCAATTTATTCCTCATATGAACAGGTTTCAACATAACATAAACATTACTATTAAAACTAGCATACAAAATATCAATACGTTCACTATAAACCATGAATGGTATAAAACTAACACATCCACAGTCAAACATATCACAAAAAATTCAATACAATATGGAAGTTTTGTATCATTATAAATCAACTTCAAATAATCTTAAAATCCATTAAAGGATGTAGACATAGATGAAATCAAAACTATTTGACAGAAATATCTCTTTTTTTGATATCATTTAAAAGTCACACAATAATACATAAAACCATTATTTTGAAAATATTATTATATTATTGTAATGGAATACTTGAAGATTTTACAACGGTGGAAAATAGCCACACCCACTGTATAATTTAAAAAAAGACATTCTTAGCTTAATTTGTCGAAAAGGTTAAAAAGGTACTTGTTTGGAAAATGACGTAAAGATTCCTTTATAATCTTCTTATAAAAAGTACAACAAGGATATAACTGAATTTAACCCATATTCTATAAAATAGTAAGAATGTTTTGAAATACATTTTTATGAAACATGGATGTGGATGATAAAGAGGTCCCAGTAGATAATTACATATAAACAACCTTGGATAATGAAGATATTGTGAAATAAACCCTTACCAATTTGGTAACTTACGAAACATACACCCCATGAAAGAGGTATCATAAAATTAATATGTAAATACACATAAATTAAAGTGTATTACACAAAGAATACAATTATGGGCTGTACATACACCACACAAAAGGTAATAGTGGCAATATGGTACGAATCTCATGAGAATAAGGAGTGAGATGAACACCTTTTACCTTGTACTTTTCCTTAGACGATGGTATGTTAACCTCCTATATAGTAGTTAAAAATTGTTATTAAATTATACAAGTACCATATACATAATTATGATATCATATATGATCTTCTAAAAATGCTTTGTTAATAATACTTTAGTATTATTGTCATTTCAGGTGTTAACTTACTTATTTTATTTTAAATGTTTTGTTACATATGTTTTGTTTGTTATGGATAGGTTGTATCTTATTCACATCCACAATTATATAAAGTTATTAAACTTTACTTTCAATCATCAAATTAGAATTAATCTTGAATGGATATAATGTGGAATGAATCTCATCACGTTCGTGGAGACCGTAGTCCGTACGTATGCATGAGTGAAAATATCATCCTTTTGATATTAAAATTACATATAATTGGATGGTATATCATATATACATAATCATTATCAGGTTATATTTATTATTTACATGAATTACACATCATTATTATACCCATCCAAATAATAATATATTGAATAACAATTACACCATGACGTGGAGACGCTAAGTCGTATGTACGCACGTATGGTGACATGTCATTCAAAGGATGGGTTTGAATACTGAATATGGTTGTACCATATAATAATATCACAATATATAGTAGATACTGGAATTATTATTTTATAATGGGAATAACAAAGAAAGAAGAAGTTGATGAAGAAAGGAACTTGAAAGAGAGTGATGAAAACATTACCTTTTCTTTGGGTTCTTCCTTTTGATTTGATCAAAAGGGCTCCATAGGTTGTTTTTCTGATCAAACTAAGGCCTCTAGTTTGAATTGAGGGAAGTAGAGAGAGTATTTGAGAAGAGTTTGGCCGAACCAAAAGGCTTCGTAAGTTTGAATAATTGGTTAGAAGTGGCATCATTTTATAAGGGGGAGGAGGGGCACCTTAGGAAAATCTAGAAATATTATTTTATAATAAATTCATATTCGGTTTCTAATGGTTCCAAAGTGGATTATTTAAAGTTTAAGGTGGGGATGGGTCGAAAACCACACAACCAATATTATTTAGGCAGGTTTGGGTCATTGTATTAACCTTGTCTTTTAGTTTCAACTCATAGTTAATTAGTTTGACACTTACCATGTCACTTTGTATCACTACTACAAAATAAAGCTATATCCATGGTTTGGAACCATAGATATAGGCCCAAAAACCGTGGCTATAGGTTAGAGCCACTGTTTCATGAACCGTGGTTGTTATTGGCGTGTCTATAGGGTAAACCCAATAGCCACAGTTTGAACTGTGGGAACAACCTATAGCCACGGTTTTCAAACCGTGGCAGAATCCTAAGGCTGGAAATAGATATATCCACGGTTTGAAACCGTGGATATAGGCCTTTTCCATGGTTTCAAACAGTTGCTATAGGCCTTTTTCCACAGTTTGAAACTGTGGCTATATGTCCCCCCATTCCATAAAAAAAAGCATCCCCCACATGCCCCCTTCCCCAGCACTTCCTGTACTCCCCACAGCTCACTGCACACACCCCTACCCCTTGCCCACTGCACCTTCCCCAGCCCACTACATCCCCCCTGCACACACACCCTGCCCCTAGCACTCCCCCTACCCCCTGCACTTCCCCCCTGCCCACTACAATTCCCCCCAGCCCACTACAAACCCCCCTGCCCCCAGCAAACCACCCCTGCCCCCTCACCCTGTCCCCTGCACACAATCCATGAGTTGTTATGTTTGAAAGGAAAAGGAGAGTACCTCACATTTCTAGCACATACATCAATTAGGATGGTATAATGATCATAGTGATGCTTTGGTAAGATGAGTCCAGAAATAATCAAGGGCTCATTCCCTTCATTGATGCAGGCCAAGAATCTATCAATACTGCTGGTTTTCCTCCCATTAACAGTGTACCTTCTCCAGGTGTAATCACCCCCATAGTGGACACTTCAACTAGCCTACAATTGTCAGTGCAAGAAAGGAAGTCAGAAGCATCCATCTTGTTGAAATTATCACTAGTTTTCTCCTCTAGTCGGAGCACATTATTAAAATCACCCAATGACATCCAGTTGTGTGACATATGCTTATAAATATAAGTGATATCCTACCAATGCTCCCTTCTGTTGAGATAGGAGTTAGTTTCATAAACAAAGACTATAGATATCCCAATATCATAGAATACCATATCAACCAGGACACTCTGATGATCATCCGTGCAAGAGAGAACATGAACTATTTCACGCTTGAGGACCCATAAATCTGTTGAGGAATATTCGGGAGACACAACGTTAGAAATGAGGAAAAAAGAAGGACAGAAAGCAACGGACAAAACAATTTATGTTGTTCCGGAAAAATCCTTACATCCACGGGAGAGGCAGAATTCACTATATCAGGAGCACAAAATTATAGAGGATTTTTGTAGTAAACCCTAGCCCGAAATGGGCTATATATGAAGACGACAGTCCACTGTTCCGAAATAGAAGTCCGCGTTGGAACAGTGATCGGCAGCCATCTTTGTCAAAAACGCTACAGTGTCTGCTGACTCGATGTCGAAGTGCTACAGTGAAGTTGACCCTGAAGTCCGCACTGCTATAGTGCATGTCAGTTTCAGTCGGTCAGCATTAGTTGTGGGCCACAAGAATTCGGCCCAACCGGATCGGGCAACACCAATCCAACAAAATCCTCATCTGCATTTTCATTCACATGTTATGAGATTGGTGAGTATCCAATTAAAGACCATTTTATAGTTTTCCATATTGAGAACTTCATTTTTAGTTCAACAATGCTAATCATTAAAGGTTTGTTGGTCATAAGAATGTGCCTAATGGCATTGACTGTGGGAGGGTTCCCATGACCATGGAAATTGAAGAAAAAATCTTCATTTATTAAGAGCTGACTTGCCTCTGGTCTGAGGCCCCCTTTCTTCATGTTTTTCAGTTTATTGGATTTAGTGTTCTCTTTAGCCTTTCCTTTAGAGGCCTTATCCTCAGGACATTCATCAGTTTCTCTAGAGGAAGGGGGAGATTCATCCTTCCCATTTATTTAAATTGTTATATCTTTTGATGGAGCACTGTCATCTACATCTTCCACCCATGATTTCCCACTTAGAGGAAAGAATTTATTTAGAGAGTGAGAAAAGCCTACGTCTGTGGCTCTTGAAACTCGTCTTTTTCCTGATTTCACAGGCTCTACCAGAGTAAAAGAGTCCCCTTTATGAGAATCATGTCCATCCAAATATGAAGTAGGCAAGGCAGATGCATGCCTAGAACCAGCACTACACAATTGTGTGTCTGGGACTACTTCATCATAGACATATATATTAGCACTGAGGTTCTCCGACAATCCACCAAGTGACTCTCCTGAACCATGTAGGTCCTACCCTGAATTGTTGATTTTCACCTTATGTCTAGGCATGGTCGCAGTAGGCATTTTTGAGTCTGGGACAACTTCATTAGAGCCAAATTTAGTAGTTATGAATTTCTCTTTCTTTCCAACAAGAGCCTGGTCTAAGTCATGTATTTCCTGGCTTGAGTTGTGTGTCTACTCATTCTATTCCAAAAAATCATTAGATGGGGCCTTATAAGCCTGTTTAGAGACCACAATCAGTTGATGCAGCTGGGCAGTCACATAGGACACTGGGATATCTTCAGGCACACTCTCCGGATTAAAATCACCATGATACTGCATTTGATTTATTGATTCCTCATGTTGTAAACCAATACAGATATCTTGCATGTCAATAACCACAAATGGATTAATTGCATGCTAGAGGAGGACCTCTTTGTTAGCCCCCTCTAACTCAACAATGTTAATAAGTGAAACCAAATCAGGATCCAGTCTATCCGTATGCTGTGAGTCCATATTATGTTCCTCACCATTAAAGTTTGATCCTGCACTAGAGTTTGCGAAAGCAGTATCATGAGCCATCCCCTTGACATTTTCCAGGCCTCTTTTTCATGTTGCCTCAACATGACCCTTCAAATCTCATTTTTCATAGACCATTGAGCAATTGCACTCAGATAAGAGATGTCCAAATAGACTAAAACCATCACAAAACATAGGCTTCCATTCATAAACAATTTCTTATTTAAATCTATCATCACTTATGGTAATAACAACTTCTTATACCAATGTACATGCCATATCAACTTCAACAAGACTCCTGTAAAGTGACCATACCTTTGATTTTTGGTTTCGTTATGAATTATGATGGGATTTTCAATTGAGGATGCAATACCCATAAAATTCTAGGATGTCAATATAGCCCATTAATTTTAAATATGCGGATCCATAAATGATTATGTTTGTTTTGGATAGTAAATGGATCAAAGTTCTGCCCCCCAGCCAGCACAAGTCCCCCTGCACCCCCATTGATGGATTCTCATTATTTTATCACACCCATATTCGTATAGAATTTGTTTTTAAACCATGGGTAATTGATAAATATGCATGTGTAACAATGGATTTATTATGATAGTCTATCACATTCCTCCATGAGATTAGAGTGAAAAAAATAGTGGATCAATTAATGTTATTTTGACACAATTATGAGTTTTTTTGTTAGTAATATTATCATCATACGTTTGTGTGGTAGCTACTCTTATTTTCCTAAAAACATGTAATGATTCAACTTGGGTGACTTCTTGATTTAAGATCGCTATTGTATTTTAATTTTGTGTGGTCACTAGAATGGATCATGCTCATCTAAGAATGTGTTAAAAACAAATGGATAACGAAGACCACCGATGATGAAAAATGGAAGAAAACATCCTTTAGAAAATTTTAAAAAAATGAAGTTGGAAACACTATTCCCAAGATGGTTTTAAAGAAGGAAAATCATACATCCTTGGGTAATAAACTTAAGAAGTCTAAGCCAAGTGCTAAATATAAAAGGATCAGTTCTTCTAACATGGAAGAAGGAGAAAAAGGTAGATTCATGCCAACAAGCCTTGCTTGTATGTGAAAATAGAGGCAAGAAATAGCATAATGGAAGATTTGTCCAAGGAGAATAAAAATGTAGGGGGAAGGGGGCTGGTGTGGGCTGGATGTGGCTGGAGCAGGGCCAAATCATGGCGTGACCGTGGCATGATCGCGGCATGTTGGCCAAGTCCAGTGACATCCACAGGGCAGCATCTTCCGTCCAGGAGCAAAGGGAGCCGGAGGAGGTTGGAATGCTGGTGGAAGGGGGCTAGTTGTAGGTGCTGGGGGGATGGTTCGGGATGATTTGAAGGTGGCAGAGGGGGTTGTCTAGGGCTGGAATGTTGGTGGAAGTGGGCTGAAATGAAGGTGGAAGGGGTTGGTGTGGGCTGTATGTGGTTGGAGTAGGGCCAAATCACGGCAATACCACGGCGTGACCACGTCCTGACCGCGGTGTGACCGCGGCCTGACTGTTATGTGTTGGTCTGGTCCAGTTTCATTATGTTATTTTATGGGCCCTTTGATGAGTTATAGGGTTTAATAAAATTGTTCAGGAATGTTCATTTTTATGGTTTTCTTGAGTGGTTCACTTGTATTCTTAAATGAATTTTCATGTAGAACATGGATAAACATCCAGAAATGATATTTAAAGTTATTAGTGATATTCTAGAAGTTTAAATGATCTTATAAGAAATTATATTATATTCCATGTGAATGAATCATTAGATAATAATTAAATGATGATTTTTTGGGTTAATTTGGGCGGTTTTTCGACCACAACGAAATTGTTTTTATTAGTCATTTAGTAATATGTACATAAGATAGTTAAAGAACATTAAATAGGTCATCCGCCTGCAAGTCCCCCCTTCCCTCCTCCCCACTGCCCTGCATACACCCCCTACCCTCCTTCACCCTCCCCCTGTGCCAGTTTTCCCTCCCCACCCTGCCCCCTGCTTTCCCCATGCACACCCCTTGCCCCTGCCCATTCCCCTGCCATCCCCCCACCCCTACCAGTCCCCCCCTTCCCCTGCAAATTCCCATTTCCAGACCCTGGACACCCCCACTCCCCCTATAGACCCCCCTGCACTCCTATACCCATCCCCTATGCCCTGCAGACCCCCCCCCTTGCACCCCACCCCACTTCCCTACAGACCCCCCTTCCCTCCTCCCCATTGCCCTGCAGACACCCCCCATTCCCCCCTACACTATCTCCCCCTGCAAGTTCCCCCCTTCCCTCCTACTCCTCTCCCCTGCAGACCCCCCCACTCCCCCCTGCCCTCCTCCCCACTACCCTGCAGACACACCCCCTTCCCTCCTGCACCATCTCCCAATGCCAGTCCCCCCTTCCCTCCAACACCTCTCCCCTACATACCCCCCCTGCCCTCCTACACCCTTCCTTTATGCCCTGCAGACCCCCCTGCACCCTCCCCCTAACTTCCCTCCTCCCCACTTCCCTCCTCCCCACTGCCCTCCCTCACCCTCCCCCCCCCTTCCAGGGTCAACAAATGATCTAATAAAACGACTTGATGAGGTGGGTCACAGTCAGCATGGGCTGAGTTGGAACAAACACAATAGGTTTCCGGACAGGTGACATCGCAGCGGAAACTGTAACGAATGATCAACCCTAGTGCATTCCTGGGATACATGTATCTGACTATCTAGGTTGGAGGACCTCTTATAATATATACCTTGTATGACCAGACCTTGGAGGACCTGGCGCTCCAGGCTATTATATATTATAATTCGATATAATCTAGATAGTAGAGATTTAAAAACTTGGGTTTAGGGGAAGCATAATGCTACTAAATAAGGGGATCCCCCCGGAAAGATCCCCCCCAAACCCAGAAAAGACCCCTGCCCCTTCCCTACTTCCACATCAAAATCATCATAAAAAATGAAGAAAAATGGATTCTTGAAGCTACTGCATTGAACATCCTGCAATTACAGGACATACCTGACTATATAGACTTTGATAGAGATTCCCAAGTAGGATTTGCAGCTTGAAAAAATAATAGGGGCCGTCCTTAATCAGGAACGTTCCTAAAACCGATGACGAGTGTAGCGCTTCACTTCTGCAATACCATAAATTACTTAATAACTAGACAATTTATAAATAAATATTAGAATAATACATGAATGATTGAAGAAAGGGATAGAAACAAAGAGGCATAAACACTTACATAATAGGCCATTTAATCATGTGGTCGGTCAAAGAGGGGAGTGACACATGAAAAAAAGTTTGTTAGCTAAAAATATCATTTCATACATAAATATACAACTCAAAAGGCCTAGAGGATTTGTCTACAACTCAATTCAAAGTGTAGAATTCACTAATTGTAATTTACTATGGAATGTTTAGGTGGGTTTAAAGAAAGTAGTTCTAAGATTAAAAATTAAAAAATCTAGAATTATTCCATCCAACAAGGGGACTAAGGTATGAAATTCATATTTGGAGGCATGAAAACATGTTTTTTACATCATATATATTCTGAAAGAAGTTTATTTAGAAAGGGGGAGTAGGGCTAAGAATGAACATGAAATAGGGAGAATTTTGTAACCAAAGAGCTTGTGTGTTGGTTTTTTAAAAATAAAAAATGATGTAAAATGTTTAAAGTAGAGGAATATATTAATGACATTATAAAAATAGAATTCTTAAGGAGATATAGAGAGTTGGTTCACATGGAAGTATATGGATGCGCATGTGGAGGTGGAATATAAAATGGTGTTTGATGTTTTTTATTATGTTTATTAGAGAATAATCAGTAGTTGGAAGGATTTGGAGCCTACAATGAATTACCGGGAGCAAGATAAAAGTGATATGGTAAATGAAAATTTCACAATAGCCTACCCCATTCCACGGTGAATGAGGCTGAGAAATTTTAGAGATAGAAATGGTTGGATATTAATGGAACTAGTTATTAACAAAGATCCATGCCATGAAGAGGAAGAAACATTCCATAATTCCAGATATGGTTAATGATCAAAATAAAGAACAAAGGTCATGGAGTTTGGCGAGTAAGATGAACCATTTTATAAGACCACAAAATAACGGAAATCACAACTCTAATATGAAAAGGAGCAGATCATGGAATAATATCCTATGAATTTATATGAATTAACAGGAAATGTCTTGAAAAAAATAATACATTGTGCCACACCTATAATGAGTGTGGAAAATTAGGATAGGAGTTTAATTATCAATCCTTGAATGAAAGGTGTATGTTGCTAGAATATATAAAACTATTATAGCAGAACCTATGGAAAAGAAGAGAAGAATACATAACATATTGAAAATCTAATTTTTTAGAAGTTGTAGAAAAATAGTAGCATATGTTTTTTTTCAAAAATAGATTTCATAGAATGAAAAAGGAGTTTCGCCAATAAAATGTAAAGGTTTAGATAAAAAAATGGTGTTCTCAATATAAACATGAAATGGAAAGAAAATTAAATAGTTCATACTATTGAGTATGAAGATGGAATTGTTGTAATACTTGAAACAGATTGTTGAGAGGTTGCATCAGAAGGCACAAACTGTAATATAATGAAATTTATAGTCAGACCACAAACATAATGATTTATCATATGCAAAACGGGGTTTAATAATGTATTGCTAAAGTTTATTATACTAACAATATAAAAAAACAGCAATGTATAATAATCAAATGTATTTATTATGATAACATCAATTATTGGATGTGAACATAAATGAGTTGGATCAATTATGTTATTAAATCAATGTATAATTGTGATTTACTGTTCATAAAAAACAATAATACATAATAATAAATATACCAACATAATTGAGTTAGATCTCTTATGATTAAAATTTCAATTATAGCATACAATTTTTGTGTTAAAAACATTATTTTAAGTTGGTTTTTTCTAAAGAAACTCTAATACACTCCTCTAATTGAAGAAAGAACAATTCCCTGGTTATTATAAATACATATTATTATTATATTCTATGTATAATTGATGTTATAAAAACTGTTTAAAATTCATCATTGTATATTAATCACAATGTATTTTTATGATTTCATCAATTATACATTATAATTTGTTAACATACAAACTCAAGTATTAATACATCCTAACATATTCCCTTAAAATAGGTTAACATTTTCAAACTGATAATATTATTGAATTGAAATTGATTCAATTCAAGATGTACTATTTGATTTAATTATGATGTAGTGTTGGTATATTAACATAACTATGAATGTAATATGAAGAGTATTTCATCCGAATTGATTTGGATTTCTTCTCTAGATGTACATCTAATGATTTATTTAATATACAAACAATATATCATAAGTTTGGAAATAATATACTAACAGTACGTCATTGTAATTACATATGATTATATATATATATATATTATTTCTCTCAAAACTCTTTCTCCTCTATATTTTTTTCTCTTTTATTTCAATGTAATCTTTAAAATAACTGTCTACTATAAATTCACTTACACATATATTGTATTTTTTCAAATATAAATTCTTGGAAAACTAGTTCAAACAAAAAGGCACTAATATTAATGTGCTTATTCTCTATATAAGTTTATACTAGTACTCCATAGTGAAAAATCAATGCATACAGTATCTATGTCACACTTATTTTCTATGTGAGTGAAAACTGGTAATGCATACTGGAAATAAGCGTATACCTAAATATGTATACTAGAAAATAAATACAATTATGTAGCTATATAGATAATAATTGCATATAGATCAATGGAGTTACTAGTTATTAATGGCTTAGTCATTGTCAATATAACGCTGGTGTAGAAATATTTTTCACCAAATAGATATTAAAACCCATTTAAATTCACGTGATTATAACATTGGTTTTTAGAAAGGAAGTGGTTTTTAGACTATTATGGAGCTAAAATGAATGTATTGTGAACAGGGGAAAAAACATCAAGTTCCAATCTAGTATGTGTTCATCCCATTTAAACGAAGATATCCCAAACTTATAAGATATTGTGGAACAATTAGATTTCATGCAAGAATTTTAAATGTGATGATCGAAGATGATGACTTGGAGAACAAGAAATGGAATAGAGAAGATACCTTGAATTTTAGCATAAATAAAATGGGAACAATGATGAATGAATAATGTTATAGGATTGAAGCGATTTCCAAATAACATTTTTAGGTAAATTTCCATGGATATGGAATTGATGGCAAGCATCATTCCATTATGAGGCTATTAAAGACAATGTTTTTTATTCAATGGATAGTGTTCCCTATTCTGGTTAAATAAAAATGAAATATTGGAGCCTCCAATTTCCTTATTATTTTGGTTTCATAAATATAGAATATTTAACAAATGAAATTCCTATGTTTTGCTGAGGATGAGTAGAGTGGTGTCGAAGCATGGTAGTGGTATGTCAATTCAAATGTTTCTGTCCGAGATGTATTCACCAAACAAATATGATTGGTTTTGAGTACGAATGGTTGATGGATATTAATAAAGTGGGTTTTTTGGGTGTTTTTTCTTTTAAAAGAATGGATATTGAAATGTGGAGATGCTTGAATTCATATATGATGCTGACATAGGTTGGAAATAAGGTTTTGGATGATTAAGATGACTTGAGTAAGTGAGTTACCTCACGTTAATCATGGTAACCCATGTTCCAAGGGCACTATGGAAGGGTAAAAAATATGATTTGAAAACCAATAAAATGCCTAATTTATATTTGAAAAGTTAATTTTGAGGAAAATATTTTGATCTTGAGCTAGTTAGTGAAGCTTTTTAATGATGATAGAGATTTCTTGTGTTCCTTGGAGAATGTTTCGGGCAAGGTAAGTCACGATAGAGATCTGGTTGGATGAATAATCTTGGACTTGGTTATGTTCTTAATGAAGTTGTCTATGGAAGATAGAATCTGATGTGTTTATTATTTAGTGATATGTGGCATTTTGATCATTGTTACTAGGAGAAGTTTCTGAAATTTTTTGTAGAAGTAAAATATGTGTGAATTAAGACAAAATTTTATCCAGGTATATCAGACGCAATGCCTCGGCCAGTAGAAAATGGGTTTTTTTTCATTTAGTTAGTAGGTATGAGTTCTTGTCACATGATAGTAAGAGTGCCCAGTTAGGACTTCCATGGAGAGGATGTTGAGGATGCGCAGTGTTAAGGTGGTTTACGAGGCTATGAGCTTGAGAAAAATATTTTAAAGTCAATAACATTAAAATAATGACGGATAAGAAGGAATCATTAGATAACATGCTATAACTCAAGAAATTCTACCTGTCAATATTTCCAAATTTTTCCAGATTTCCAAATTAGACAATTTTTATTCATTAGATAATTTTACATTGTTGTTCAATAGTTTCCTCTTCAATGCTTGGGTGTGAATGATCTTAGAATGATATCCTTTCTATTCTTCTTGGACAGATGAGATATGTCTTTGTTTAATCTCTTAGATGAAAAAACCAATTTCCATTTTAGTTTACAAAAAAGTTTATTTTATTGGTTTTAGATGTGATGTGATATGATATGAAACTATAATAGGTTGTGAATTGTAAAATAAAAACCAAAAAAAAATAGTCATCCTGGTCTTGTTGATGTTGACCAGATGATTTAATCTTCCAATCAAATCACAGAACAATAGAGTACAATATAAATCTATGGTGAATAAAACTCTTAACACTTAAAAATAGTTCATCAAATAGAATGTCAAAAATAGAAACTATAAATACAATGATATATAAAAAATAATGTATTGAGTAACAAACCAAATATCCCTAAAGAATATCAATTAACAAAAAAATACAACTATAAAACCCTTAACTATTAGAACTATTTGACATGTGCTTTGTAACTCAAGCCAAGGTATCTCAATTTTGTCTCCAAGATGTTCCTCGACTGAAAACCCATTGTTACGTATCAACAACCAGTCCTTGTACACTCTATTCTCCAAGAAAAAAAATCCCTTCACCAATCTATGAAATGAAAAATTTATTACTAACCATGGAATCTGTTACTCTCAATGGATCAGCAGTAGCCCTTCATCATGAATTATCATAAAAATCAGATTCTATACCATATCTATTTGAAGTCAATAATTGAAAAAAAGATAATTACAAGAATAAATAATTATATCTTTTAAAATGTAAAAAACACAAGTGGATTCTCTATGAAAATCTCCCTAATGAAAATAAAATCAAAAGCACTCTTGGAAACAAGCTAGTCGAAACATGAAAACAGGCTATTAGATATCAATGATCATGAAAGTAAAAATTACAACATGAAAGACAACAGAAAATTTATTACAAATATCTCAACATATGTTTAATTTGGTAAGAAATAAATGAATGGAATATGAGGATTCATATCATTCAAAGAGATGTAAGAATTGTGATTACATATAGGTAGGGGTAAATCATGATTGGAGGGAGCCAGATTGTTCATTCCCTTGGTAGGAAGGGTTCATCTGCGAGAGCAGGGAGCGGGTAGGGTTCCTTTGACATATCTGGAGAGTGTAGTGTTCCTTCTCCTTAGCCGATGTCCTAAGAAAAGGGAGCGATGGAGCAGGTAGGGTTGCATTGCATGAGCCAATGTCATGAGATCAGGGAGCCGATCGAGTCCTTCACAATAGTATCAAGCAGGGAAGGGCAGTTCGGTCGGGCGGAGGATAGGGAGCTCAATCTCGGAGAGGGGAAGCATCAGCTAATGCACTGGATAGAGGAGGTACACCCGAAGAAGTGTACGTGGGAGGAGAGGAATGTGTGAGGGGTGGAGGAACCACAAATGGAGATGTCTCGAATGGATGGGCTGTGAATGGAGAAGCCTGTGAGGGTGAAGGAATTCCATGCTCATCGCATGTGGAAGGATGGGATTATGATGAATTAGGAAAGGTGAATCATCCTATTCTTATCACATAATAAATCTTATTCTTTTCATATATGAAAAGGTAGGGTCCTCTTGTGCTCATCACAAAATTCTAGTCATGATTTTAGGTCTAGTGGGGACTAGTTCCCTTATTCTCATCGCATAAGTTTGGTCACTATTTAAATTCGAGTGGGGACTAATCCTCTTATACATCCTCACATAAGACAAGTAATTGAAAAAGTGTCTATAATATCATCATATAACCTATTCAAAATATTATGGTGCCCAACCACTCATGGAAGGTCTATACCAATTCTTATATATCCAATTTTAATCCCAATTCAAATATTTCCAATTTTAATCCCAATTCATGGAGAATTCCCTACTTCTAGAATAAAAATTCAAATTTTATCAGGATTTCACAACCCATAACAACATTAGTCATTACGTATAAGATATGGTTTGGGAGAGGCATGGGATACCCTTATCTATTTAAAAACAATATTTGGGTTAATAAAGGTTTGTAGTATTCTTTGGGATTATTCAGTATGTAAGGTACATATTGTTATTGTATTATCAAGGATACGTGGATGATATCTATGGGATTACTATGTGAGTGTGTGTGTGTGTTACACCCTAATATGGACCACCCAAAATGAACCCAGAAATGGACTCTACATCACATCAAGTTTACCTAACCATACACCAAATTCTTCTAACTAGTAGTGAGGTCCTTGAATATTCATCAGGACATTGTTCTCTCTAATATAAGGCCTGAGGGTCATGGACAAATCTACTGAAAATTTGGCATCACCCATCAATATAACATACATGACAAAAACTTGTAGAAACAAAATATAGAACCAATTAATCCCCCACATTCTAGACTATGAAAAAATAAATATATACTGTAGAAGATTAAAATAACTCAGAAGAAATAACAGAAAAACATAGAATCTAATATCAATAAAATGGAAATATCATCAATACATGCTAAATGATAACTATAATAAAATTGTAATATGGATGAACTAACATAATACAGCCTAATAAATCCTTCTCCTTGGCAACTTACTAGACATTTACTACATTTACATCACCAATAAATACTTGAAACCTAAGAGAAAAAAATAAGGTCTCATCATTTATATTGAAACCCATGTCGTGTATATGAGTTTGGAAGCGTCCAATGACCTAAGTGGAACCCCCAATTCCTCAACAATACAAATTAGTTGGGCCAACGCACCGTATGGAGGAAGAAGGCCCGAATAAGGGTATGGAGGAACCCTTCTGCCGACGCACTGAATGGAGGAGGAATGCCCAAATAATGGTATGCAGGAAGGGAGCACCACACAAGGGATGGAAAAACCCAGAATGCAGAAGCTGAGCCGCGATTGGAGAATCCATGCTGTGAATGAATTAACCGTGACGCGGGACGGAGGAACCGAAGCCGGTGAGGATGAGCGATAGAGGACAACAGTGAGGGTGACAGAGGAAAGCCACAGGAGAAAAGAGGAGGGTGCGGTGAGAGAGGTCGTCGGGGAGGAGGAGAGGCCGTTGGGGGAGGAGGGCGCTGTGGTGATAGGGTCTCATATCAGGGATGGAGGAGGAGCCTGACTGGAATAAAAAAAACAGGACTCATATCAGGGACGGAGGCGAAGCCTGATGGGAATAGAAAAAATAAGTGAATGGAATAGTGTAGCCATGGTTTAAAAAATAAACCATGGCTTTAAATCTGCTATATCCACCGATCTATAAATCTGTGGCTATTGGTCTGTGGCTATAGGTTAAATTTATAGTAGTGTATTTTTATATTATATAGTTAATAAACTTACTATATACCTCCAAAAAACCCTCAAGTAGTCCATTAATGATACACCAATCATAATACAAGTCCCTTGGCCGAAACTTATATTTTTATGAAATTAATATCAATTAATAATATAATATTTGTTTTAAAAACACTTTTATATCAATTTTGACAATATTTGGAATTTGATTTTTTTGAAACTCATAACAGAATAATTACTTCAAAAAACGTTAATTAAATCAATCCTAACATTTCATATTAACCTATAAAATTCGTTTAATTCATTTAAAGTATCAAATTATATTTATTTGGTTATTTATAATATCAATTATTTTAAAACTTCACTAATAAGTTAATTACAGCATCATCATTGTGTCAAATATAAATTAAATTATATAATATCTAAAAATTATAAATAAAATACCATTATGTAGGAAATATTTTTATCTTTCTAATGAATATTTATAGTCTAAAATATAAAATATATAACTCTACGTAAAGATTGGTTTTCTAAAAGATATAGGCTTAGGTCATTTTTGTATTTACTTTAACTTAATTAATAAAAAGTGTCATTATCACTTACAAGTGGATCCATGGGGTCCCAAAATCAACCCAGAGATACTCATGGTCGTACTTGTATCAACCAATAGGTTTAGGACAAGTTTTAGGGTAATTTTTTATTATTATAATATTAATTTTTACCCTTATTTACCAGATTTACCCTTTAACCATGGTAAATAAAATATTTACCGAAATAATTATTTAAAATGTCTAAAACTAAACGTTACCTATTTATACAATTTGGATATCCTGATTCCAAATATGGAGTCTATTTTTTCAAATTACAAACATAGAAGTGTCATAAATTAATTTAAAAGTAATTACCACTGTCAAAATAAAAAGCGTGTTTTTAAGAGATAATAACAATCAAAAGATTGACACTCTTTTATTTTCGGTTTAAATGTGAAATTATGTCCAATGAACAAAAATTTTTTAAATGGTAAAAATATATTATATATATACTTTAAAACCACTCAAATTCATAATTTATTACTATTAATTATTTCGATTAAAAAAGTAGTTTTTAATAAAAATTTAGTAGTTTTTACTATTCATCAAAATATAAGAGTTATCCGAAAAGTACCAAAATTTCATCCTAGGATAATTTTGATATTCTGAATCCAAAAATGAAGCCCATTTTGAATGATAAAATGTATAAAATTTCATGAATTATGTATTACTATTCATGAGGGCTAGTTTTATTGGTTGTGATGTGTGTTAGAACTTGAAGTTGCGTACAACACACGCTACTGTATTATTCAAAGAGAAGTGTATTGAGGAATCTTGGGGTGTTACATTGTAAATTTTTTATCTCCCCATTCTAGTGAATAAATTTATTTAGTAAAATTGAATATATAAATGTTTGAAAATATTGGATTTAAAAAGGGTTCACAATTAAAAGTCAGTAAAAGTGCATTTTGGAAAAATACTTCTTTTATCTGAAAAATATGAATTTGTTCTTACATTATGTCTAAGAAACTCATAATATGGATTCTAAAATTATAAGGATTATATAAATTTCAAAATTAAGTTAATACTATTCATAACCACTTTTGAATGGCTAGTTTGGTAAGTCATGATGCGCTTGAACTCGGTGTTGTGTGTAGTGAAAGTTATTGAATTATTTTGAAGAAATAGTGTACTATGAAATCTTGGGGTGTTAAATTCTCCCCTCTTTCATTAAATTGAATCCTCTCAATTTGAAAATTTTCTTCAAAAATAAATGGTTTAAAATTGAAAATATCGTTGTGGGAAAACCCATATCAAAAATTGGGTTAATAAAGTTTAGTCTTAATAAGATGAAAAGAGAAATGAAAGGGTCACCACCAAATTATGATCTCTATTAGGAGAACATTGGTGTAAATTAGAGACTTATAATTGGAGGAAAAAAGTAATTATTTATAGGTAGTTATTGAGGTCTTCAATCACAAACAAGTGTAAATTTGTGGTCCTTCAATTCATCACTCTATGAGGATTTGTAATACCATCAGTTCAACAAAACATAGGGTATTAGGATAACGCATTTTTTTGGTCCCCTTAAATAAAGTATAATAATTAATTTCTTCATAGAATAAGAGAAGAAGAAAAATGTATTCTTGACAAGTAGAGTTCCAACCTTTAACTAATTTCTACCACAAAATCATCTTTCACTCTAAAAGATAATAGAACGTAAAAAAATATATTCTATTTATCATATTCGTATAGGGTTACAAAAAAAATGAATTTATAATTCATCTACCAGATCTTATAAAAAACTACATTATTTAATCTAGGACATCATGTGAGCCATTGGTGGTTGATACACCCTTGTCGCCCTTCGGTTGTGGGTTCAAGTCTCACGGCCTTTCCGGACGCGACGGGTTGCCACCCGACCTATGGGTTGTCCTTTTATGGCAATCCAAAAATAATCCAAACTAGAACTATCCAAAATACTATAGTCCAAAATTTATAAGGAAGGTAAACATAATGAAGATCCTTTTTTCTGCGTAATAACATGAGAACAACTTCATCATGTATTCTTTTAAAACACTACAACACCCTGAATGACCATAAAACCTTATTGATTACATTCATGATCCCTTATTCCTTAAAGAATAATGTATAGACTCCTTCAATCCAAAAATGTTGTAAACTCCAACAATGACGGAATATACAAATCACTATTCAATTTCAAGGTAGTCAAGAATATTGAATATAATTTATCCAAATCAATCATGTATTATTCCAAAATCATTACCTCTGTATCAGAACCATATTAGGGGTTATATTTCTCTCAAACATATATTTTCCAAAAACTTAACCTGCTATTGAGTCACTTTTCATGGTTCCACACAATCTCAAGTCCTTGATCAAATAGAACTGCAGTACAATCCTTATATACTCTATAATTATTATAACCAGTACATCATTGATACAATACTCAAATGACATAATTATTTAATAACAACATAAGAACTCTAATCAATCCTCCTCATTTATTGTAGTATCATAACTTGATTATTATCCAATAGCTTCATTTGGGGCACACTCTGATGATTTGGACATCGGTTTGCGTAGTGTCCCAACTCCTTACAGATGAAGCATTGAACATTTGTAACATTTTCATTACCCTTCCAGTCACGGACAAGGTGTCCTTTTTCTCCACACTTATAACAAACTCCCATTACCTTCAGGGAAGTTTCAGGGTGTTTCTTCCCACAGTTATCACATATGGGAAAATTCTTTTTTCCCCCTTCCCTTTGCCCAGCTTTCTCTCTTCCATCCATTTCTTCTCTTGCTTTCCTTCAAATCCATAGGACTCAGAGAACTCTTTACTTATCTTATCAACAAATGATACTATTTCTTCATATGATGATAATACATGGGAGACTATTTCCCTTATAAATGATGGCTTCATACCCTGAAATATATGATCTTTATTACTCTTTCGATCATGTGTATTGCTGGAGTTTTCATTCCTTCTACTAGGAACTATTTCTAAACAATGGCATACACACGATTAGTTTGTGAATAGGAATACCTGATCCCAAACTTGTAAAACACTTAACATAAATTAAAAAGTTTATGGATATAATCTAGAATCATAAAAATTCCTTCTTTGAGGAAATATATACTCATAAACCCTTCAAAATGGGTTGTTAAGAAAATGAGAATTATCGTAAGCATATCCCCCGGTAGTTTCGTAACCAAGAGTACAGTAATTCTCGTTGTCGTGCACCAGTTCCCGTTCGAGACTAGCTCCAAGTGGTGTTTTTGGGTTTTACCCCTAGGTACATCTATGCCAGAGCCACCTCTACCTTCTAGTATCCAGACAGGGATGTATTGCTCGAAAAATTCACAAAATCTCTACAATACTAAAATTCTAGGAAGTTCTTCTCTACTAATCCTCAAATTCTATCTTAGGGCTATGTGCTCTAATCAGATTTTATCTAAATCTAGCTTCCAAGGTTATTTCTAAACATCATCTCATACCAACTGTAATGCCCCGACCCCAATTTCCTAGAGTCGGTGCTGTATTACATAACATTGGCATGATCACAATAAAGATCAAGTCCCGAAAGACCGATTAGTTTAGTATCCTTGGAATAACTATATACATTCATAAAGTTTACATTACATCATAAAGTGAAAAAAACTACAACATATTTTCTTCATATCCCCTCGTATTATCCCTATAGGTCATTCATAAATTACTTCTTCACATCCTGGGAAAAATAAAACATTGAAAGGGGTGATCTCAGGTGCTCAGTAAGGATAACAATATAGTGGAAACGTTCATAAATAAGCATAAACATTTAAGGCAATGTATAGCTAAAACAAAATCCTTTTAAACTTGAACCTCAACATAATATGGCAAAGAAAAAATGAAATAATGCCATTTAATTATTCACATGGATATTCTAATAGTCGAACAATCACATGAAATATCAATAACCACTTTCTTAATGATGGAATGCATAATACCAGACTATAATAACCACGTAGCCAAGGCCTCATGCCAAGACTACAAATAAGATTTTGTCAAGGCCTCGTTCCAAGACACTAGTTTGTATCATGATACCTACCGATGCATCAAGGAGATATAGCGAGCTCCACCCGTCAGTTATTAAGTCCAATTCATTCCTCATATGAACAGGTTTCAACATAGCATAAACATTCGTATTAAAACTAGCATACGAAATGTCAATACTTTCACCATAAACCATGAATCGTATAAAAATAAAAAATCCACAGTCAAACATATCACAAAAACTTCAATACTATATGGAAGTTTTGTATCATAATAAATCAACTTCAAATAGGCTTAAAATCCATCAAAGGATGTTGACATAGATGAAATCAAAACTATTGGAGAGAAATATCTCTTTTTTGAAATCATTTAAAAGTCACACAATACTACAGAACCCCATTATTTTGAAAATATTATTATATGCTTGTAAGGGAATCTTTGATGATTTTACAACGGTGGAAAATAGCTGCACACACTGTATAAGTTAAGAAAATACATTCTTACCTTAATTTGACGAAAAGGTTAAAAAGGCCCTTGTTTGGAAAATGACATAAAGATTTCTTGATAAACTTAATATAAAAAGTAAAACAATGGTATAAATGGATTTAACCCATATTCTGTAAAATAGAAAGAATGTTTTGAAATACATTTTTATGAAACATGGATGTGGATGATAAAGTGGTCCCAGTAGATAATTATGTTTAAACAACCTCATATAATGAAGAGATTGTGAAATAAACCCTTACCAATTTGGTAACGTACGAAACATACACCCCATGAAAGAGGTAGTATACACTGAATATGTAAATACACATAAATTAAAGTTTTTTACACAAAGAATACAATTATGGGCAGTACATACACCACACAAAAGGTAATAGTGCCAATATGGTACGAATCTCACGAGAATAAGGAGTGAGATGAAAACCCCTTACCTTGTACTTTTCCGTAGTCGATGGTATGTTAACCTCCTATATAATAGTTAAAAAATTGTTATTAAATTATACAAGAAAGATATACATAATTATGACATTATATATGATCTTCTAAAAATTCTTTGTTAATAATACTTTAGTATTGTCGTCGTTTCGGGTGTTAACTTACTCGTTTTCTTTTATATGTCGTGTTACATAAGTCGTGTTTCTTATGGATAGGTTGTATCATATTCATATCCAGAATGATATAATGTTCTTAAACATTACTTTTAATCATCAAATGATAATTAGTCTTCAATTGATACGATGGGGAATGAATCTCATCGCGTTCGTGGAGAGGGTAGTCCGTATGTACGCACGAGCGACAATATCATCATTTTTGTTGGTCGGAGTGGTTTACTCAAGAGGGGGGTGAATTGAGTAACAATTAAAATTTCTTTATTTAAAAATTATTGTCTTAAAGACCCCCAAAATAAAATAATAAATTAAACTGTAGTGAATTTATATTAAAGTAGAGGTTCTGTCAGATTCTCAAGGGATTGATTAATTCCCAGTTAATCAACACAAGAGTGTGTGATTATCTTTTGAAACTAACTTACTAATCTACACTTAACATAAACACTTGCTAATTTAATTATCAAAGTAACTTTAAAAACAGTTTTAGTTTTAAAGTGATTGGCAGCGGAATAAAACTTTGAAAGAGATGGCACAACAATGTAACCAAGAGGTTCAGTCTCAAGTCGAGACTTAGTCCTCTCAAAAGTTTATATAAAAATGATCCACACCCTGGATCGGGGTTCAACAGTTTACAACTGTCCAGGTCCAAGACCTCTACCACTGTTCTTTGTGGGAAACAGTACAATAGAAACCAGCTGTCTAGGTCACACACGACCTCTACCACTGTTATTCGTGGGAAAGAAAGAATGAAAGAGTTTGGTAAGGATTTACAAATCCTTCAGTTTGAGTACATGAGACAGTGTATGTGTTAGATACAGCAGTTAACACACACTTCTCGAAATGAATGATAATAAATCACAGAACAAGAGATGTAGAGTTTAGAAGTGGTTCTGGTGATTTTAGTGTAGCTCTGGACTCCTTTTGATTCGATCAGAAGTGAGTTTGAGTCCTCTTCTCGTTTCTGTTTGAGAAACAGAGTGTCGTATGCTCCAGGTTCGTAGGTAGTGAGATGTAGTCGATGAAGCTCTTTGATATTCTTTTGAATGCACAGAACTCTTCTCAAGTATGCTTGATTGTATATGTGATTTTGTCTTGCTTGGTTCTTCTTGTATGCACAGAGCTTTTTCTTGAGTATGTCGTATGTCTTCTTTGTCTCTGTGTGTGTTGTCTCGCTTATGTCTTCAGCAGAGTCTTCTTGTATTTATTTCACATGCAACAGGAGACAGAAAAGATTTCCTTTCTGCAGGTACGAGGTACGGGTTCCTGACATCCGACAACCTTTATCAGATATTTGACAAATCATCAAAATGTACATGATATGACCGTTGGATAGATTAAATATAGGAAATAAAGAAATTCAAACAGTGCGTCAAGTGATCGGTAGGTGATCAGCATCGGTAGCTTGGACATCGGTAGCTTGAACATCGGTAGCTTGAACATCGGTAGCTTGAACATCGGTAGCTTGAACATCGGTAGGTACATGCATCAGTAGCTCCATGCGTTGGTATCGGTAGCTGTGAGTCTATCAGTAGCTTCGTCCATCGGTGACTCTTATTCCATCGGTAGCTATTTATACTTACACCGGTAGCTCTATATTTGTATCGGTAGCTATCTGTAAGTCAGTAGCTTACATTTATAAGCACATCGGTAGCTCTGTGTTAAGTCTATCGGTAGATCTGTGTTAAGTCTATCGGTAGCTGTCTGTCGGTAGACTAAGTCTATCGGTAGACTGGTTACCGGTAGCTCATTATCAGTAGCTATAGGCAGATTACTTATCTGTTTTATGCAGAACACATCCGATTGGGTTAGAAGCAATTTATAACTTGTATGAACATGGATAAATGAGGATTAACATATTTCAAAGACTATTTTAAAAATTATTATTGGTTTGATCATAGATTTGAAAGAATTAAAGTATATATCAATGATGCTTAAAGATATCATAGAGAATGAAAACATAATTGGGATTTTCAACACATATGAATACATGATTGAGATTATCAAAACAGGTGAGGTCAACAATCTCCCCCTTTTTGATAATCACAATTTATGATATGGGCATTTAACATAGTGAAAATATAATATTAAAGAGTATTGTATTGAATTCAATTTTCTTATTGAAATCAGCATCAGAGATAATAGAAATAGTATGATATAGACATATGTTATCAGAGGTAACAATCATAAGGTACTAAATAGACATAAGGTATCAGAGGTAAAAATGGAAAGAAAAAAAAAAGATAAAAAAGATAATGTGTCTCCCCTTATTCCTTATTTTTCTCCATTGAAAATATTTTTCATTCTCTTTGTTCTCCCCCTTATTCTCTCATTTTGTTCTCCCCCTTATTCTCCTTATTATTCTCCCCCTTTGTGATAATCAAAAAGTGGGAAAGCATATATATAGGAGACAAATAAAACATGAAAAGTAAAAGGATTTCTTCGGTATTAGAGTAGTCAAAAAGTACAAAAACAGAATACAAAGGAATTCCTATCAAAAATCCTAGCCACTGGATCATTCCACCTCTTCCACGTGAGATTTTCCTTTGGGATCAGAAGAAGGTTCGGGTGGTGAGGATGTAGGTGAAGGTTTTGGAATCCCAGAAAAGATCAAAGGAGGCTGGGCCACTAACACAGAGTCTGGCCTGTAGGTTGAAGATCTTTGGGTGATCATCGGTGTGAGGCTGCGAATAGCTTGAGCAGGAGTCAGCTGGACTGTGGAAGCAGCTGAGGCAGAAGCAGGCAAAGAAGGAGGGATGATGACTGTTCTGGCATCAACATGCAAGAAGCGCAGCAGCAGATTTCTAAAATACATAATAATTCCTCCTCCTCTTTCCATAGTAGAGATGAAATCATCTTTGTTCTCCATGAATTTCTCTAAGGCAGGAGTCAGTTCTCTTAGCTTGCTCACTTGTTCTCCGAAAGCTTGAGTGACTGGTGGTTGCTTCATGTTTTCCAACATCAGCTTGAAGTGGTGTTCGAGTTTATGCTTGGTGAAAATTTTGGTGAAGTAGTAGTCCACTTTGCTCTTTATGGCTTCCTGAGAGGCAGAGGCTTCTCTCACATAATCTTGAACAATCTTCATTATTTCTATGGCAGAATCTCTTGTAGAAAGCACCACTCGGCTCAACTCTGATGAGTCCACAGAGCCACTGGTTGAAATAGAACCAATATCCTCCTTCAACATTGCTCGAACTTGATTCAGATCAATTGAAAATTTGGATGTGAGAGGGCCAAGAGAGAAGTAAACAGTTTCTTTAAAACTCTTAGACAAACCACTGATTAGGCTTTGAACTTGAGAGTCTTGTAATTGAACATGATCCTTCACTGAGGTTTTGAAACTTTCAAACACCGAGACAAACTGGCTTACTACACTCTTCACATAAGCTAGGTCCTTGTCAGCTTGAGACTTGGAGCTCATATAAGAATCCAAAACAGCAACTGATGTCTTGAGAGCTTCAAGATCTGCTTCGATCCTAGAAGACTGAGTATGGCACTCTTTCACTTCTTCCATAAGTTCAGACACAAAGGAAGATAAATTACAAGCCAGAGATAGCTCGAAAGATCTCTCTAACATTTTCATTTCTTCATAAAAGCTTTGCTTCATCTCAACAACTGATACACTGAATGATTCTTTCAGCTCATTCTTCATAGATTCATGATCATATTTAGAGACAAAATCATTAGGGACAACTGCAGCAGATCTTCTTGCTGAGGCCAAACTAACTACAGAATCAGTCAGTGTTGAATTAATTGAGGATGCACGGGAGGTTTCCATTAACTTCACTTCTTCAACAAAACTGGTTTTGAGGTCCTCTTTCAGCTTATTCAGATCATGAAATCTGACCACATCATCTGGCAACATCTCAGAAGAAAGATCATAATTGGTCTTCGGTCTATTCACAGACATCTCATTATCTGAATCTGGATAATCCAATCCACAGACTATAAACCCTGGGTCTTCTAACCAGTCTCCAAGCTCAACAGCTACTATAACATTTCCAAGAACAGATTGATGCTCCCCCTCAATGGGTGCATTCTCATGTATCACAACAGCATTCAGTGGTGGATTCTCTTCATCAGAATCTTCTACTACAAGTTCCACAGGTGCAACATCTTGAAGATTTTCTGATACAGGTACAGATTCTTCTGTAACTCTTTCTACTTCATCAGCAGGCATAGCTGAGTTCCCAATCAAAGGGCTCATACTTAAACTACCAGAAGCAGACAATTCAGATACATTTTCCTTTTCCTCTTCTTCTTGGTGAGGTACAGACTGGTCTTCCTCATGAGCAGATACAATTTCCTCTACCTTTCCTTTCCTAGAATAGACCAATTCTACAACAGGACTTGGGGGGCAAGTCTGGATCTCCTCCAACATCCATAGGAGTTTCTTCTTCTTCTTCTTCTGTTTCATCACTATAAACAGGTTCCTCTTCATCAGGTCTCAGACTCGGATCTCTCTCATCCTTTGGTCTTGAGGGATGATCCACAGGATTAAACCTATCATAAATCTTCTGATCATCACTGACCCATTCACCCTTCCATGGGTTCCAGTTAATTTTCATGTACTTGAAAACAGTCGAGGTGATGCAGAAATTGTTCTTGACTACAACTGTCTCATCCTGAGACTCAGCTATTTCTTTCACTTTTATCATTACTGAAATCAGCTTGGCAAAGAACAAAGCATTAGTCTTTGACTTTGGTCTAATCATGTCTTCCATTTGAAGCATTAGCAATCTGCACAGATTGATCTTCACACCATGTCTTAGCAAATGAAGAAGATATATATCTTGATATCTCAGATTTGAAAAATCTCATCGCCTCGGTATCAACACATGCTAAACAAACATGAAGAGCAGTCGATTCTCTCCATCCATTTCAGCAGCAACCACTTGCCTTTGATTCCCACTACCAGTCAGTTCTTTAAAGGCGGTTTCATAATCAAAGATGTCACTGATAGGTGGAATTGCTCTTGATACAAACCCAGAGACACCTTCATGTGGTACTTTCAAACTCTCAGCCCACTCTACTGAAGAAAAAGACATCTCTTTTCCATTTACAAAAGAGCTTACCTGATTCTCATTCTCAGACTTCTCAAAGGTTACAAACTCATAGAACTGTTTTACCAACTTCGGGTAGTATGGGCCATTGTTATTCGAAAAACAATCCACCCATTTTTGGTCCTCCAGAATCTCTAGTACTAACGATTTGCTAGTAAGTAGCCATTCCACGCACAGTTCCTTCTCGATTACTATGTCTCTATTCTGCAAGTGAGGATTCACTGGTCGCATTCCCGATCTAGTTCTGACTTCACTAACACTGGCTTTATGCTGTGTCTTCTTCTTCTTAGCGTTTGGTTCTACTCTTTCATCTCTGACGATAGGAAGCTTGGTTTTTTCCATCGCGGGTTTAGGGTTTTTGGCCGATTTGGGAGCTAAGGTTCGAAGGTGAGATATTTTGAGCTCGGTGAGGTAAGAAGTGACTTAGACTGAGTTTTATCATTTAAGAATTCCAAATAAATGACTAAAATAGAGTAATAAAATAAAATAAAACGATTCGTATTCTAGGCGGCAGACAGAAGTTTTAAAACCTTGCATCGGTGTGAGTTAATCATCGGTGAGAAAAACAAACCGGTGAGAATTGTACATCGGTGAGGATTTTCACATCGGCGAGCATTTCACATCGGTGAGAATTTTCACATCAGTGAGGATTTTCACATCGGTGAGAATGTCACATCGGTGAGAATTTTCACATCAGTAAGGATTTTCACACCGGTTGTGATTAAACATTCCCAATTCGTGTCTTATGTAACTTAGCCTATCCGAACTTAAAGGTTTAGTGAAAATATCATCCAATTGATGTTCGGTGCCAATAAATTCAAGAGAAATATCACCTTTTTGATAGTGATCTCTTAGGAAATGGTGTCTTACATCTATGTGTTTGGTTATAGAGTGAGATACAGGATTCATAGAGATGTTTATTGCACTGGTGTTATCACACTTGATTGAAACATGTTTAAAAACATATCCATAGTCCAAAAGAGTGTGTTTCATCCACAGAATTTGTGCACAGCAACTACCAGCAACTATATATTCTGTTTCGGCAGTAGATAATGCAACTGAGTTCTGTTTCTTACTACACCAAGAAACTAAGGATTTTCCAAGCAAATGACTTCTTCCTGATGTGCTTTTTCTATCTAACTTACAACCAGCAAAGTCAACATCTAAATAACTCATTAACTCAAAGGATTGTCCTTTTGGGTAAAACAAACCTAAGTTAACCGTGTGTTTGAGATATTTAAAAATTCTTTTAACAGCAAGCAAATGAGATTCTTTTGGATTAGCTTGAAATCTGGCACACATACACACACTAAACATAATATCAGGTCGACTAGCAGTAAGATAGAGTAAACTACCAATCATACCTCTGTAATTTGTTTGATCAACTGGTTTCCCAGTTTCATCTGCATCCAATTTACAGGTAGTACTCATAGGAGTTTCACTTCCCTTGATACTATCCAGACCAAAACGTTTTAAAAGATCCTTTGTATATTTACTTTGATTCAAAATAATACCATTTTCATTTTGAAATACTTGAAATCCAAGAAAGTACTTAAGCTCTCCCATTAAGCTCATATCAAATTCATTTTGCATACTTTTTGAAAAATCAGTACATAAAGAGTTTTTAGAAGATCCAAAAATAATATCATCAACATATATTTGTACAACTAAAACATCTTTAGAAATTATTTTAATGAAAAGAGTTGGATTAGAAATCCCTTTAGTAAAACCTTTTGAAATAAGGAAATTGCTAAGTCTATCTTACCAAGCTCTTGGAGCTTGTTTCAAACCATACAAAGCTTTAGAAAGTTTAAAAACTTGATTTGGAAAATGGGGGTTAGTACATCTAGGTGGTTGTTCTACAAAAATATCTTCAATTATAAAACCATTTAGAAATGCACTTTTCACATCCATTTGATATAACTTGAAATCCAGATGTGCAGCATATGCAAGTAAGATCCTAATGGCTTCTAGTCTAGCTACAGGTGCAAAAGTTTCCTCATAGTATATACCTTCTTCTTGACTATATCCTTGTGCAACTAGTCTAGCTTTGTTTCTAACTATATTTCCAGATTCATCTACTTTTTTTCTAAAAACCCATTTTTTTCCTATTGTCAAAGTGTCCTTAGGTCTGTCAACTAATTCCCAGACTTTGTTTATTTCAAACTGATTTAATTCTTCCTGCATTGCTATTAGCCAGAATTCATCATTGATAGCATCGTTGATATTTTTGGGTTCTAGCTGTGAAAGAAAAGCTTGATGTTCAACCTGGTTTCTTAGAGAAGCTCTAGTTTGTTTTCCTCTATCTAGATTTCCTACAACAGCATCTAAAGGATGATTCTTTAGAATCCTCATTGATCTGGTAAAGGTTGGACTAGAAATTTCAGGTTCATCTATAGATTGAGGTTCAACAGAAGCAGGTTCTGGAGAAAGTCCAGAACTGGATACTTTTATAACAGGTTCTTTAGATTTATCATTAAGGTCCAGAATAGACAAATCTTCTTCAAGATTCTCAAGAGAGGTTTTAGGCTCATGTGGATCAGTTTCATCAAACTTGATGTGAACAGATTCTTCCACACATTTGGTTTTCTTATTGAATACTCTATAGGCTTTACTAGAGATAGAATAACCCAGAAAAATTCCTTCATCACTTTTGGAAGCAAACTTATCCAGATTATCTTTAGTATTCAGAATAAATACTTTGCAACCAAAAACTTTAAAGTAATTAACCTTAGGCTTTCTATTGTTCCACAATTCATAAGGGGTTTTCTTAAGAACAGGTCTGATTAAGACTCTATTAATGACATAACAAGCTGTATTTACAGCTTCAGCCCAAAAATAAATAGGTAGGTCATATTCATTGAGCATTGTTCTACCAATTTTTTGCAGGGTTCTGTTTCTTCTTTCTACTACACCATTCTGTTGGGGTGTTCTAGGAGCAGAAAAGTTATGAGTATAGCCATTGTGTGAGAAATAAGATTCAAAATCTTGATTTTCAAACCCACGACCATGATCACTCCTCAAAGTTTTAATCTTAAGTCCAGTAAGGTTCTCTACAGACTTGGAGTATTTGACAAAGTAAGAACAAGCTTCACTTTTGTGAGATAGAAAATATACCCAAGTATATCTAGAAAAGTCATCTACAAGAACATAAACATAGTGCTTCCCATTTAAACTAGAAACTCTTGATGGTCCAAACAAGTCCATGTGAACCAATTCAAGTGGTTGAGAAGTCGAAACTTCTTTCTTTGATTTAAAAGAAACTTTGTGTTGTTTTCCCTTTTGACAGGGGTTACACACTCTATCATTTGGGAATTCTAATTTAGGTAGGTCTCTAACTATGTTTTTTCTAGAAAGTTTTCTAAGTGAGTGAATGTTGCAATGTCCTAATCTTCTGTGCCATAGCCAAGATTATTTATGAAAATCATTCAAACAGGTAATATTCTGCTTAGCTAAAGAATTCAGATTAACAGCATAAACATTCTCATTTCTTAAGGCAGAAAATACCAAAACATTATTAGAATTAAAAACTTTGCAAGAATCATTTTCAAATTTAACATGAAAACCATCATCACATAACTGAGAAATACTTAATAGATTGTATTTAAGGCCATCAACAAATAAAACTTTAGAGATCAAAATTGAATCAGTGTTACCAATCTGGCCTAGGCCGATGATTTTTCCTTTTGAATTATCACTAAAGGTGACAAAGCCTCCATCAACTTTTATTAAACTCTTAAAACAAGAGTAATCTCCAGTCATGTGCCTTGAGCACCCACTGTATGAATACCAGGTCTCTTTACAGGAGCTCTTTAAGCAAATTCCCTACAAAACAGATTCAGATGGGAGATGATTTTGGTACCCAGATTTTCTTGGGTCCAGACAGGTTAGCCAATAACACTTTAGGTACCCATATTTGTCTAATGGGTCTCATATAATTTGTAGAATTGACATGCTTTGAAAGATAGACTTTATTAGATCCATAGCTATGTATATAACTGGTTGAAGCATATGAAGTTCCAGAATTACCTTCATTCTGTCCAGATTTAGAAATGAATCTAGTTTTGGCAATTTTCCTTTGTCCAGGTTGGTATCCTATACCAGTAGTATATTAAGGTGCCATTTTCTTTCCTAGCATCTGTGTTAGAGTATTTTTGCCATTGGTGAACTTCTCTAAGTCTTTCTTGAGTTTCTCATTAGATAGTTTCAGTTCATTGTTTTCTTTAAGCAACTGAGCATTCTTCTCTTTTTCAATAGTAAGTTCGGTGTTAACTGTAGTGGTGAGAACATGTTGTTTCTTTAATGACTTGTATGTATCCTTAAGTTCATTACATGTCTCTTCCAGCATATCACAGTATTCAAACAGTTCAGATTTAGACATGTTATCACCTTCAGAATCATCTCCAGAATAATATGAATTTGAAGCAGGAGTTTCAGCAGTTACCTCAGAAGTGTTTGTCATAAAGCACATGTTGGCTCGATTCCTTTCTGAGTCTGAAGATTCAGCTTCACTTGTGCTGTCTTCTGAAGCACTCCAAGTAGCCTTCATGGCTTTCTTAAACTTATTGTCCTTATATTCATATTTCTTTTTATACTTCAGCTTTGGACAGTCGGCTTTAATGTGTCCTTTTCTCTTGCACTCATAGCAGACAACATCATCTGATTTGTCATTCTTCTTCCAATCCTTTTTCCATTTACCTTGGTGATCATACATATCCTTATAATTTGTTTTTCTGAATAACTTCTTTTTCCTATAAAATTTCTTAAATCTTCTAGCAATGTGAGCCATCTCAGCATCACTGTCAGAATCACTTTCACTGTCTTCACAGCTTGAACTTTCAACTACAGCTTGAAGCTTTTATTTGTCCTTATTCTTTGAAGTTGAGGATTTGAAAGCGACAGACTTTCTTGCAGGTTCATTTTCTTCCTCTTTATTCACTTTGAGCTCTTCTTCATACATCATCAGCTTGCCAATTAGTTCCTTGACAGGTAGAGCAGCTATGTCACATGATTCTCTGATTGAGACAGATGTGTCTCTCCATCTATCAGGTAGACATCTCAAAATTCTCATAATTTGTTCCTTCGATGAGACATCCTTTCCCAACGAGATCATTGTATTGACAATTTCATTGAACCTGAGATACATGTCAGAAATGAGTTCATCAGGCTTCATTTTAAAATTATCATACTTGATAGTATAAGTGTTCAATCTCATTTCTTTAACATTCGTTGTTCCTTCATGAGAAACAGCTAAGGTATCCCAAATTTCAAAAGCAGTTTTACAGGCAGAAATTCTATTAAAATCTTCATCTCCTAGAGCACAGTACAAGGCATTCATAGCTTTACAGTTGTTATTGTAAGCAGTCTTTGTAGGTTCATCCCAAGTAATTCTAGCAGTAGTAGGAATTTTGTATTCCGATTCAATAGCAGTCCAAATATCAAAACCTATGCTTTCTAGATGGATTTTCATTTTCAGTTTCCACTGAGCATAATTAGTTCCATTGAAGAAATGTGACCGGTTAGTAGCAGCACCCTCAAGTCTATTTTCCATGATGAGAAAATTTTAAAGAGATAAAAATTTAGATATAACAGAAATTTTAAGAACTTTAAAATACAACTAAAATCACAGTTCAAAAGCAGAGTACAGTTAGAAAGTATTTTCAACCCTCTGATACCAAGTGTTGGTCGGAGTGGTTTACTCAAGAGGGGGGTGAATTGAGTACCAATTAAAATTTCTTTATTTAAAAATTATTTTCTTAAAGACCCCCAAAATAAAATAATAAATTAAACTGTAGTGAATTTATATTAAAGTAGAGGTTCTGTCAGATTCTCAAGGGATTGATTTATTCCCAGTTAATCAACACAGGAGTGTGTGATTATATTTTTAAACTAACTTACTAATCTACACTTAACATAAACACTTGCTAATTTAATTATCAAAGTAACTTTAAAAATAGTATTAGTTTTAAAGTGATTGGCAGCGGAATAAAACGTTAAAAGAGATGGCACAACAATGTAACCAAGAGGTTCAGTCTCAAGCCGAGACTTAGTCCTCTCAAAAGTTTATATAAAAATGATCCACACCCTGGATCGGGGTTCAGCAATTTACAACTGTCCAGGTCCAAGACCTCTACAACTGTTCTTCGTGGGAAACAGTACAACAGCAACCAGCTGTCCAGGTCACACACGACCTCTACCACTGTTATTCGTGGGAAAGAAAGAATGAAAGAGTTTGGTAAGGATTTACAAATCCTTCAGTTTGAGTACAAGAGACAGTGTATGTGTTAGATACAGCAGTTAACACACACTGCTCGAAATGAATGATAATAAATCACAGAACAAGAGATGTAGAGTTTATAAGTGGTTCTGGTGATTTCAGTGTAGCTCTGGACTCCTTTTGATTCGATCAGAAGTGAGTTTGAGTCCTCTTCTCGTTTCTGTTTGATAAACAGAGTGTCGTATGCTCCAGGTTCGTAGGTAGTGAGATGTAGTCGATGAAGCTCTTTGATATTCTTTTGAATGCACATAACTCTTCTCGAGTATGCTTGATTGTATATGTGATTTTGTCTTGCTTGGTTCTTCTTGTATGCACGGAGCTTTTTCTTGAGTATGTCGTATGTCTTCCTTGTCTCTGTGTGTGTTGTCTCGCTTATGTCTTCAGCAGAGTCTTCTTGTATTTATGTCACGTGCAACAGGAGATAGAAAAGATTTCCTTTCTGCAGGTACGAGGTACGGGTTCCTGACATCCGACAACCTTTATCAGATATTTGACAAATCATCAAAATGTACATGATATGACCGTTGGATAGATTAAATATAGGAAATAAAGAAATTCAAACAGTGCGTCAAGTGATCGGTAGGTGATCAGCATCGGTAGCTTGGACATCGGTAGCTTGAACATCGGTAGCATGAACATCGGTAGCTTGAACATCGGTAGCTTGAACATCGGTAGGTACATGCATCGGTAGCTCCATGCGTTGGTATCGGTAGCTGTGAGTCTATCAGTAGCTTCGTCCATCGGTGACTATTATTCCATCGGTAGCTATTTATACTTACACCGGTAGCTCTATATTTGTATCGGTAGCTGTCTGTAAGTCAGTAGCTTACATTTATAAGCACATCGGTAGCTCTGTGTTAATTCTATCGGTAGCTCTGTGTTAAGTCTATCGGTAGCTGTCTGTCGGTAGACTAAGTCTATCGGTAGACTGGTTACCGGTAGCTCATTATCAGTAGCTATAGGCAGATTACTTATCTGTTTTATGCAGAACACATCCGATTGGGTTAGAAGCAATTTATAACTTGTATGAACATGGATAAATGAGGATTAACATATTTCAAAGACTATTTTAAAAATTATTATTGGTTTGATCATAGATTTGAAAGAATTAAAGTATAAATCAATGATACTTAAAGATATCATAGAGAATGAAAACATAATTGGGATTTTCAACACATATGAATACATGATTGAGATTATCAAAACAGGTGAGGTCAACAATCTCCCCCTTTTTGATAATCACAATTTATGATATGGGCATTTAACATAGTGAAAATATAATAGTAAAGAGTATAGTATTGAATTCAATTTTCTTATTGAAATCAGCATCAGAGATAATAGAAATAGTATGATATAGACATAAGTTATCAGAGGTAACAATCATAAGGTACTAAATAGACATAAGGTATCAGAGGTAAAAATGGAAAGAAAAAAAAAAGATAAAAAATATAATGTGACTCCCCTTATTCCTTATTTTTCTCCATTGAAAATATTTTTCATTCTCTTTGTTCTCCCCCTTATTCTCTCATTTTGTTCTCCCCCTTATTCTCCTTTTTATTCTCCCCCTTTATGATAATCAAAAAGTGGGAAAGCATATATATAGGAGACAAATAAAACATGAAAAGTAAAAGGTGTTCTTCGGTATTAGAGTAGTCAAAAAGTACAAAAATAGAATACAAAGGAATTCCTATCAAAAATCCTAGCCACTGGATCATTTCACCTCTTCCACGTGAGATTTTCCTTTGGGATCAGAAGAAGGTTCGGGTGGTGAGGATGTAGGTGAAGGTTTTGGAATCCCAGAAAAGATCAAAGGAGGCTGGGCCACTGACACAGAGTCAGGCCTGTAGGTTGAAGATCTTTGGGTGATCATCGGTGTGAGGCTGCGAATAGCTTGAGCAGGAGTCATCTGGACTGTGGAAGCAGCTGAGGCAGAAGCAGGCAAAGCAGGAGGGATGATGACTGGTCTGGAATCAACATGCAAGAAGGGAAGCAGCAGATTTCTAAAATCCATAATAATTCCTCCTCCTCTTTCCATAGTAGAGATGAAATCATCTTTGTTCTCCATGAATTTCTCTAAGGCAGGAGTCAGTTCTCTTAGCTTGCTCACTTGTTCTCTGAAAGCTTGAGTGACTGGTGGTAGCTACATGTTTTCCAACATCAGCATGAAGTGGTGTTCGAGTTGATGCTTGGTGAAAATTTTGGTGAAGTAGTAGTCCACTTTGCTCTTTATGGCTTCCTGAGAGGCAGAGGATTCTCTCACATAATCTTGAACAATCTTCATTATTTCTCTGGCAGAATCTCTTGTAGAAAGCACCACTCGGCTCAACTCTGATGAGTCCACAGAGCCACTGGTTGAAATAGAACCAATCTCCTCCTTCAACATTGCTCGAACTTGATTTAGATCAACTGAAAATTTGGATGTGAGAGGGCCAAGAGAGAAGGAAACAGTTTCTTTAAAACTCTTAGACAAACCACTGATTAGGCTTTGAACTTGAGAGTCTTGTAATTGAACATGATCCTTCACTGAGGTTTTGAAACTTTCAAATACCGAGACAAACTGTCTTACTACACTCTTCACATAAGCTAGGTCCTTGTCAGCTTGAGACTTGGAGCTCATATAAGAATCCAAAGCAGCAACTGATGTCTTGAGAGCTTCAAGATCTGCTTCGATCCTAGAAGACTGAGTCTGGCACTCTTTCACTTCTTCCTTAAGTTCAGACACAAAGGAAGATAAATTACAAGCCAGAGATAGCTCGAAAGATCTCTCTAACATTTTCATTTCTTCATAAAAGCTTTGCTTTATCTCAGCAACTGATACACTGAATGATTCTTTCAGCTCATTCTTCATAGATTCATGATCAGATTTAGAGACAAAATCATTAGGGACAACTGCAGCAGATCTTCTTGCTGAGGCCAAACTAACTACAGAACCAGTCAGTGTTGAATTAATTGAGGATGCAAGGGAGGTTTCCATTAACTTCGCTTCTTCAACAAAACTGGTTTTGAGGTCCTCTTTCAGCTTACTCAGATCATGAAATCTGACCACATCATCTGGCAACATCTCAGAAGCAAGATCATAATTGGTCTTCGGTCTATTCACAGACATCTCATTATCTGAATCTGGTTAATCCAATCCACAGACTATAAACCATGGGTCTTCTACCCAGTCTCCAAGCTCAACAGCTACTGTAACATTTCCAAGAACAGATTGATGCTCCCCCTCAATGGGTGCATTCTCATGTATCACAACAGCATTCAGTGGTGGATTCTCTTCATCAGAATCTTCTACTACAAGTTCCACAGGTGCAGCATCTTGAAGATTTTCTGATACAGGTACAGCTTCTTCTGTAACTCTTTCTACTTCATCAGCAGGCATAGCTGAGTTACCAATCAAAGGGCTCATACTTAAACTACCAGAAGCAGACAATTCAAATACATTTTCCTTTTCCTCTTCTTCTTGGTGAGGTACAGACTGGTCTTCCTCGTGAGTAGATACAATTTCCTCTACCTTTCCTTTCCTAGAATAGACCAATTCTGCAACAGGACTTGGGGGCAAGTCTGGATCTCCTGCAACATCCATAGGAGTTTCTTCTTCTTCTTCTTCTGTTTCATCACTATAAACAGGTTCCTCTTCATCAGGTCTCAGACTCGGATCTCTCTCATCCTTTGGTCTTGAGGGATGATCCACATGATTAAACCTATCATAAATCTTCTGATCATCACTGACCCATTCACCCTTCCATGGGTTCCAGTTAATTTTCATGTACTTGCAAACAGTCGAGGTGATGCAGAAATTGTTCTTAACTACAACTGTCTCATCCTGAGACTCAGCTATTTCTTCCACTTTTATCATTACTGAAATCAGCTTGGCAAAGAAAAAAGCATTAGTCTTTGACTTTGGTCTAATCATGTCTTCCATTTGAAGCATTAGCAATCTGCACAGATTGATCTTCAAACCATGCCTTAGCAAATTAAGAAGATATATATCTTGATATCTCAGATTTGCAAAATCTCCTCGCCTCAGTATCAACACATGCTGAACAAACTTGAAGAGCAGTCGATTCTCTCCATCCATTTCAGCAGCAACCACTTGCCTTTGATTCCCATTACCAGTCAGTTCTTTTAAGGCGGTTTCATAATCAAAGATGTCACTGATAGGTGGCATTGCTCTTGATACATACCCAGAGACACCTTCATGTGGTACTTTCAAACTCTCAGCCCACTCTACTGAAGAAAAATACATCTCTTTTCCATTTACAAAAGAGCTTACCCGATTCTCATTCTCAGACTTCTCAAAGGTTACAAACTCATAGAACTGTTTTACCAACTTCGGGTAGTATGGGCCATTGTTATTCGAAAAACAATCCACCCATTTTTGGTCCTCCAGAATCTCTAGTACTAACGATTTGCTAGGCAGTAGCCATTCCACGCACAGTTCCTTCTCGATTACTATGTCTCTATTCTGCAAGTGAGGATTCACTGGTCACCTTCCCGATCTAGTTCTGACTTCACTAACACTGGCTTTATGCTGTGTCTTCTGCTTCTTAGAGTTTGGTTCTACTCTTTCCTCTCTGACGATAGGAAGCTTGGTTTTTGCCATTGCAGGTTTAGGGTTCTTGGCCGATTTGGGAGCTAAGGTTCGAAGGTGAGAGATTTTGAGCTCGGTGAGGTAAGAAGTGACTTAGACTGAGTTTTATCATTTAGGAATTCCAAATAAACGACTAAAATAGAAAGAATGAAAGAGTTTGGTAAGGATTTACAAATCCTTCAGTTTGAGTACAGGAGACAGTGTATGTGTTAGATACAGCAATTAACACACGCTGCTCGAAATGAATGATAATAAATCACAGAACAAGATATGTAGAGTTTAGAAGTGGTTCTGGTGATTTCAGTGTATCTCTGGACTCCTTTTGATTCGATCAGAAGTGAGTTTGAGTCCTCTTCTCGTTTCTGTTTGAGAAACAGAGTGTCGTATGCTCCAGGTTCGTAGGTAGTGAGATGTAGTCGATGAAGCTCTTTGATATTCTTTTGAATGCACAGAACTCTTCTCGAGTATGCTTGATTGTATATGTGATTTTGTCTTGCTTGGTTCTTCTTGTATGCACAGAGCTTTTTCTTGAGTATGTCGTATGTCTTCCTTGTCTCTGTGTGTGTTGTCTCGCTTATGTCTTCAGCAGAGTTTTCTTGTATTTATGTCACGTGCAACAGGAGACAGAAAAGATTTCCTTTCTGCAGGTACGAGGTACGGGTTCCTGACATCCGACAACCTTTATCAGATATTTGACAAATCATTAAAATGTACATGATATACCGTTGGATAGATTAAATATAGGAAATAAAGAAATTCAAACAGTGCGTCAAGTGATCGGTAGGTGATCAGCATCGGTAGCTTGGACATCGGTAGCTTGAACATCGGTAGCTTGAACATCGGTAGCTTGAACATCGGTAGCTTGAACATCGGTAGGTACATGCATCGGTAGCTCCATGCGTTGGTATCGGTAGCTGTGATTCTATCAGTAGATTCGTCCATCGGTGACTCTTATTCCATCGGTAGCTATTTATACTTACACCGGTAGCTCTATATTTGTATCGGTAGCTGTCTGTAAGTCAGTAGCTTACATTTATAAGCACATCGGTAGCTCTGTGTTAAGTCTATCGGTAGCTCTGTGTTAAGTCTATCGGTAGCTGTCTGTCGGTAGACGAAGTCTATCGGTAGACTGGTTACCGGTAGCTCATTATCAGTAGCTATAGGCAGATTACTTATCTGTTTTATGCAGAACACATCTGATTGGGTTAGAAGCAATTTATGACTTGTATGAACATGGATAAATGAGGATTAACATATTTCAAAGACTATTTTAAAAATTATTATTGGATTGATCATAGATTTGAATGAATTAAAGTATAGATCAATGATACTTAAATATATCATAGAGAATGAAAACATAATTGGGATTTTCAACACATATGAATACATGATTGAGATTATCAAAACAGGTGAGGTCAACAATTTTGATATTAAAATAATATATAATTGGATGGTATATAATATAGACAGAATCATTATCATGTTGTATTTATTATTTACATGAATTACACATCATTATTATACCCATCCAAATAATAATATATTGAATAACAATTACACCACGACGTGGAGAAGGTAAGTCGTACGTACGCACGTATGGTGACATGTCATTCAAAGGATGGATAAAATACTGAATATGGTTTTACCATATAATAATATCACAGTATATAGGAGATAATGGAGTTATTATTTTATAATGAGAATAAAAAAGAAAGAAGAAGTTGAAGAAGAAAGGAACTTGAAAGACAGTGGTGAAAACATTACCTTTTCTTCGGGTTCTTCTTTTTGATTTGATCAAAAGGGCTCTTTAGGTTGGATTTCTGATCAAACTAAGGTCTCTAGGTTGAAGTGAGGGAAGTTGAGAGAGTATTTGGGTAGGGTTTGGCCGAACCAAAAGGCTTTGAAAGTGTGAATAATTGGTTAGAAGTGGTTTCCTTTTATAAGGGGGAGGAGGGGCACCTTAGGAAAATCTAAAAATATTATATTATAATAAAATCATATTTGGTTTCTAATGGCTCAAAAGTGTATTATTTAAATTTTAAGTTGTGAATGGGTAGAAATCCACTCAACCAATAGAATTTATATTGGTTTGTGTCATCAATTAACCTTATCTTTTAGTTTGAACTCTTAGTTAATTAGTTTGACACTTACCATGTCACTTTGTATTTTAATATTATATTGTTAATAAACTTACAATATACCTCCAAGAGACCTAAAAGTTGTCCATTAATGATACACATATCATGATACAAGTCCTTTGGCCGAAACATAGATTTTTATGAATTTAATATCAATTAATAATATAATATTGTTTTTAAAAACTCTTTTATGTCAATTTTGACATTATTTGGTATTTGATTTTTGTGAAAATCATAACAACATTATTACTTCGAAAGAATTTAATTAAATCAATAATAAAATGTCATATTAACCAATAAAATTCTTGGAATTCATTAAAAGTCTCAAATTAAATTAATTTGTGTATTTGTAATATCAATTATTTTAATATTTCACTAATAAGTTAATTACTGCATCATCATTGTGTCATAAATAAATTATGTTTTTTAATGTCTAAATATTATAAATAAAATACCATTATGTAGGAAATATTTTTAGATTTCTAATGAATATTTATAGTCAAAAATATAAGATATATAACACTATGTAAAAATTGTTTTTCTAAAGGATATAAGCTTATGTCATTTTTTGTATTTACTTTAACTTAATTAATATAAAGTGTCATTATCACTTAAAAGTGGATCCATTGGGACCCAAAATCGACCCAAAGATGTCTATGGTCAGACATGTATCAACCTATAGGGTTGAGACACGTTTTAGGGTAATTTATTATTATTATAATATTATTTTTTACCCTTATTTACCGGATTTACCCTTTAACCATGGTAAATAAAATATTTACCGAAATAATTATTCAAAATGTCTAAAAATAAAAGTTACCTATTTACACAATTTTGAAATCCTGATTCCAAATATGGAGTCTATTTTTCAAAATTCAAAACACAGAAGTGGAAGAAATTAATTTAAAATTAATTCACGATGTCAAAACAAAAACCGTGTTTTTAAGAGATAATAACTATCAAAAGATTGACACTTGCTTATGTCCGGTTTAAATGTGAAATTATGTCCAATGACCAAAATTGTATTAAATGGTGAAAATATATTCCAAATATACTTTAAAACCACTCAAATTCATATTTTATCACTATTAATTATTCGGATTAAAAAAGTTGTTTTTAATAAAAATTTAGTAATTTTCACTATTCATCAAAATGTAAACGTTATCTGAAAAGTACCAAAATTTCATCCTAGGATAATTTCAATATTTTGAATCCAAAAATGAACTCCATTTTTAATGATAAAATGTATTAAATTTCAAAAATTAGGTATTACTATTCATAAGGTCTAGTTTGATTCGTTGTGGTGTGTGTTAGAACGTGAAGTTGAATACAATACACGCTACTGTATTATTCAAAGAGAAGCGTACCGAGGAAGCTTGGGGTGTTACATTGTAAATTTTTTATGTCCCCATTCTAAATAATAAATTTATTTAGTCAAATTGAATATATAAAAGTTTTAAAATATTGGATTTAAAAAGGTTTCACCATTAAAATTCGTTAAAAGTGCATTTTTGAAAAATACTTCTTTTATCTGAAAAAAATTTATTTGTTCTTAAATTATGTCTAAAAAACACATATGGATTCTCAAATTATAAGGATTATAAAATGTTAAAAATTCAGTTAATACTATTCATAACCTCTTTTGAACGGCTAGTTTGGTAAGTCATGGTGCGCTTGAACTCAGTGTTGCGTGTAGTGCAAGTTATTGAATTATTTCGATGAAATGACGCACTATGAAATCTTGGGGTGTTAGAACGTATGGCTTGATTCCTGCCCTCACAGGATACGTTGTGACGCCAGGGTTCCCTGTCATGGCCCAGCCACCTCCAAATGAAATAAAATAGAACAGAGACAATGTCCCCTTCCCCCATGTACAGACCAGCCCTGTACAGTGTGTACTTCTTCTAGAGAACTATGTGCGGCTTGATTCCTTCCCTCGCATGATATGTAGTGATTCCAGGGTTCCCCATCTTGGCCCAACCCCATTAATAAAAGATTAAATGGCCCTTTCCCCCCATGTACGGACCAGACCAGCACGGGGTGTACTTCTCGTCCTTACCACATGACGTAAAACTCCCCGGATAACAAGATTTAAAATTGATTCCTTTTCCTCGTGTATGGGCCAGACCTGAACATCGTGCATTTTTATGTCCTTTCCGCATGACGTTAAACTACATGGAAAATAATGGTAACAATGCCCCCTTCCCCCTTGTACAGACCAGACATACACTGGGTGTATACCCCGTCCTTACCCCATGACGTTAAACTGCACAGACTTCATCCTCACTGCATGACATTAAACTGTATAGACATCGTCGCGACCCACCAAAGACACAAATCGATACGATATAGAGATACTCTTTGCACATTTGGATGCATCCTCTCTATACATCAGACTCCACGACCTGGACAATTATGGATCTTCATAACCACTCATGGACATCGGAAGTGGAAAGTCATCGACCTGTGGATACCATTACATGACTATGCATACCATTCCCTTAGCGGCTCTGCATATTGATAGCCCCTAGCCTTTCTACCAAATGCAATATTTCCTCGGGTGACACTCTTCCTAGCTCCATACGCCTACCATCCTCAGAGCCCCCGTATCACATCTCCCGATCCAAATATTTATGGAGCAATGGTTTACAAGTTCATTCCCCTTTTCACATCCAAGTGTTTGTAGGGTATCCCTATATGGCTAGCCTATGTGTCCGCCGGTGGTTCACATAGCGACCTACATCAACGAACATCAAGTCAGGACTAGGCTACTTTGACTCAACGGACAATTGCAGTGAAGAAGTTTCTTGTATACTCGGTCACCATTATCCCCACATGCCGAACTCTACACTGTGAGAAATCGAGGATTCTTGTAATCATTCATGGCCATAGAAGTGGAAATTTATCGACCTGGGGACACCATTGTACGACTATGCATACCATGCCCTCAGCGGCTCTGCATAACGATAGCTCTTCACTCGCCCATCAAAGGAAAGATTTCCTTGGGCAGTACTATTCCTAGCTCCGTACGCTTACCGACCTCAGAGCCCCCATGCCAAATCTCCTGATCTAGGAAAACTCAAATTTGCAGTTTACAACCTTCATCCCCCACCTTGTTCCAAGTATATCAGAACATGTTGACTCAGTTATCCTTCGAGTGACTACAGTAATAGTCACCCAATGATCCAAGCTCTATGATTTTAAACTAGGAGTACCACGTCCTTACCGCATTATGTTAAACAACATGGAGTGAAGGTACATCCCCGTGTGCAAAAAAAATCCGTGCAGGGAGCCCTCTATGATTTAACAGCAACCAGGGCCATGTATGACCGACATTTTCAGACATTTTTTTGCCCGATGACAGAATTCGTGGCCCGGACAATTGCAGATATTCATAACCATTCATGGCCATCGGAAGTGGAAAGTCATCGACCTATAGATGCCTTTGCAAGACTATACATACCATGCCCTCAGCGGCTCTGCATATTGATATCCCCTGGCCCGTCTACCAAAGGCAAAATTTCCCCGGGTGATACTCTTCCTAGCTCCATACGCTTACCGGCCTTAGAGCCTCCATGTCATCTCTCCTGATCCGAGAATCCCCGGAACCCTGATTTACACCATCAACCCCCCTCCACGTCTTGGACATTCTAGGATACTCGGGCCCAGTTACATTCTAATCGAGAGAGGCCTTTTTATCTCTGTCTTTGCCACATGACGTCAAATGGCACGACGCACATCATGGACACTTGATGTAAGGTTGAAAAAAACCAAGAATTAATCATCCAGAGGAATGCCTCCAGCAAAAAGTTTTTTCAATGGTTTAATAATGCTCCATGTCCTCACCGCACGATGTTAAACTGCACGGTCAATCGTCCTTGTTGCACGACGTTAAACTGCACAACATTGGAAAAGGAAAGAAAAATTCCCCTCGTCCTTGCTACATGGCATTATACTGCACAACATCGTTTAATAATGCTCTTCGTCTTTACCGCATGACGCTAAACTGCATGGTCAAACCCATCATGGGTTCAGTAAGAAACATAGGCTTTTCTTTATCTTTTAGTGCACGGGTTAGACCGGAAGAATCCACCGTCTCACACCCACATGAGAAAGGACTAATTCACCCATTCTCGAGAAGTTCAGTCTAGAAGTTTCCCCCGTATCCAGGCACCCTCTCATCATAAACCATACTCTGTACTCATAAAACGTTGGACTCTCATAATCCACCCCTGGTGGTCCCAAATCTCAACTTCCCTGAAGTTGCTTGGCTATCGGGGGAATAAAATCATTGACCTAAGGACACCATTGCATTACTCTGCATACCATGCCCTCAGCAACTCTTCATATTGATCTCCCCTTGCTCATGTACCAAAGGAATAATTTCCTTAGGAAATGGTTCTCTCCATACGACTCTTGGACTCTGAGCCCCCATGTCTATCCCGGGATTCGGAAACCCTTTGAGCTACAGTTTACCAACCCATTTCACATCCCTACCTAAATATGGTGGAACGCCTCTGACAAGATTATCGAGGACCAGGAGAAGCCATTCTATTCCAGATGATGTCCCAGCTACATGACTTTAAACTGAACCAAGCCCCAACCGTCCTTTATGCTAGATAAATGCGTAGGACATGAACCTTTCTTCCACACTCCTGATTGATGCAGATGTTCTCAATACCTTTCAGATGACACATACCCTTTCCGAGCCACCCCCGGTGGTTTTCATAATTATCCAAGCCACCCATGGTGGTTTCCATAAGCTGGAATTTCATGAAGTCCTATGGCCATCTGAAATGGAGAGTCATTAACTTAAGTACACCTTTTCACGACTATTCATACAATTCCTCAGTGGATCTGCATATTGATCACCCTTGGCCTATCTACCAAAAGCAATATTTCCTTAAGTCAATGCTCCTCCCACCTCTTCATGCCGATGAGGCTCCCATTCCTTGAGACATGCCATGCATGTCATTCAAATTTAAACACACTCCCTCCAAATGCGTCTGAAGGACACTGGGATATCTTTTAATCAACCAAACCACATTGGGGCCCTTGCCCCACCATATTTGGTAAAAGTTGTTCGGCCAAAAAAGCAGTAATGATAGTCTTGATGGCGGGACTTTAAACCACCCAAGAAAATAGGCACAAAGCCTGTTAGGCTGAAAACCCGAAAAGGGCGACCTAAGAAAAAGTCAGGCCATACCCACTGGGTTCAGACTAAATGAGCCCAGGAAAAATTAGGGAAATAAAAGAAAAGACAAAAGTTTGTAGGGTTTATCTATAAAACCCTAGCAACAGTCGAACTATGCTCTCTAGACCCCATGGTCTAGGAAAAATTTAGAGTTTGTTTTCCTGAGTTATGATTAATTCTGATTCAGTGAGTTGTTTGTTACACAACAATTATTCTAGTAATGATCAAATTTCACAGCAACAAGTGATTGACAGATACTGTATTTCGTTCGAACAAAAAGGGAAGATGTCCACAAGCTGGGGTCTCTCCCTCACAAAAAAGAGAGGGGTAAGTAAAACAGAGGGAACAAGAGCGGCTCTGATAGTCATAAAGGATCTTGACTCGCTCTCTCCACCAGATCAGCAACTGTGCGGCGGAGGTCATTGCAAGACTGTTCCAACACGACCATCTCTCTAGCTTCAACGTCAGCCACCGGATGAGTACGCTCCATTGTTGTTTGGAGATCGTTGATCCCTTTTCTGGTGGCTTCGAGATGACTAGTCATAGCTGACAACTGATTCCTCGGCATCGCTTCCCATTCTTTACATTCATGCAACTCAGAGGATAGGACGAATGCCTGATCTCGAGAGGTCGCATCCTGTGCTATTAGTTGATGGACCTGTATCGTGGCTTCCTCCAGGGCTCGGGTCCTGCAATGATCGGCAGCAAAGTGAGCAAGTTTGCGTTCACTAGTGGCAGCTTACTCATAGTTCATGACAACTTGGAAAGTAAGAGAATGGAACTGCCGATAGTCAAAGCCACCCGACCCCAAACACAGGAAGAGCTGTCGAAGAGCTTCGGTCTTAGTTTCCATCTCAGCTAGATGAGTTTCGGCATTGATCTCACAAATCTGAGGCCAGGCCCACCTGCGCACCGTATGGTGGTCCTCCATGACATGGGGATCTTTGGTATCCTCACTGGATAGCACATGAATGAAATATGGAATTGCAACTAGTGCATGCATGTGCTATCTAGAAGTTGGTTCCGAAGATGGAAAGTTTGGAACCTCTATCCCCAGTTCAAGCATGGGGACCAAGTTTCTAAGCCCAGTATCAACTGGAAAAACATCAGGGATGGTCTCGCTGGGACCCGGAACCACAGGGTCATCCTCAACGACATCCAAGAAGGATGAACCCGTCTGAACTTTAGCCACTACTGGACTTGGAGCGGAAAATCCCCTGAGCATCTTTGATCGACAAGACATTAGTCGATCCTCCCTTAGAGATGATGAGGAAGGTGCGGTGGAAGCAACAACCACAGTACCTCCTGATTTAGGAACCTTCCGGAAGGCTTCCCTAGGATCATGTACGGATAATATTTTTCCCATGCCTTTTCATGCTCCATGGAAAGGCTGGCGGCTGCCCTCACGACAGGCAGGGGAATGCTCATGTCAAATCCCTCTTGCGTCAGCATCAGCCACCATTGACGAATTGTGGCCGAGTGTAGTCCTCAAGCCTGAGGAGGGGGAAGGAAAAATTGGACTTGCATGCACCCAAACTGGCGAGAAAAACGATACGGGACATACAGCTCGTACAGAGAAAGCCCATCGATCCGTGCAGATAGAAATTTGTCCCGTAGAGAGATCATGTAAGAGCGATCCTCCAGGATCCCCCAACAGTTGTCAACTAAGATGCCATAAGGGGTGGGGTAGAGAGTAAAAGAAAACTGGGAAAAGTCTCTCAGAAGCTTGAGGACTTCACCGGGGCTGAGGGATTTGAAGCGAACTCCATCTATATTAAGCAGGGTAGGCCGAAAAGTAGGAAGCGGGATTACCGTATTGTGATGATACTCATAATAGTGATAATGATCTGCTAACCAGCTATACAAAAATTGAAATGGCCCTCTCAGACAGAAGGTTGAACCGCCCTTCTGCATGTGACCCAGAAGTTCATAAATACGAGCCAATGTGGGCATATCCAAACTCACCAGGTGGCCCTCTACCAACTTAACTACCATCATCAGGGTGAAAGCCCTACCGCCATGATTAATATCCCAAGAAGGGAATATCCTCCCACTCAGGAACATTGAAAACAAACCTGCCAGCCGGAGCATAGGCGGCACACCGGGGCACACATCGTAACCCCATGAAAGGTAGTCTCCCACCCCCAGAACCGCCCAGTAGGAACCTGGGGAGGTTTGTGACTGTTGAGAAGGATGAGTCCTGGGGTGCTTGATATTTGGCACAAGACTAGTGTTGTTCATAAATAAACCTATCCTGGTACTATAGGGAATAAGAAAGTGGGCACGCAAGTCCTGGCCCAGTTATTTCTCCACCATAACCCACAGATCTCTCGCCAATAAAGGCACTTGTTCGACGTCGTCCCATGTGTCAGGGTCCGGCAGAAATTCGTCATACATTTCACCGATAACCGGGAGCCCTCTCAATTGATGAATATCCTATATACTAATTCCACCTTCAACATGGGAAAGGTGGAAAGTATTAGTGATTGAACACCATCGACTGAGTAGGTCTGGCAGGACCAAGGATGGTGGGTAAATAGAAAATTGGGAATCCCACACTGCGGAGTATAAATTGATTTCTTCCAGTGATTCAGGAGACTCCCGGCAGAGATGATGGACCCAGAAAGCCCAGGCCCAGTCATTTGAGAAGAGCCCACTAGACTGAAGATCCCACCTAGGAATCCACCCCTCATTGGGATCTACTCGAGAAAGCTTGATAATAGAAGGGTAACTCTTGAAGACAGCTTCCTGAGAAATGTTTCGGGTGTGTTGATAACATTGGGTCCAAACAGAGCCTCTCAAAATAAAGGCGTCTTTATAGTCAGAGCCAGGAACCATCTCCCCCGATTGGGTAAGGTTCGCCTGAATACACGTGGACGAAGCTTCCAAGAAAGGAGAAGGAAGACCTGAGAAAGTGGGGGGAATAGGGACATCATCTTTAGGACTGAATCCATAAAGCGGAAGCCGATTTGATAGTGGATAATCCAAGAGCTTAGGAGGGAGAAAGTCTTTCAAAACACCATCGTCAGGAATGATGGACTGACTAGGGTTGTATTGGATGCTCTCCGCTCTGTGAATCATCGCTAAACGCCTCTTTGAAAAAATTGGGAGAGGCTCTACAGTAGGCCTCAGTGAAGAACAAGGGGGAACCATATTTTCTCCCTGCACAGCGAGAGCCGAAAAGCGGTTAGTCCGGAATAAAATTTGCTCGGACAAAAATACCAAATATATGGCTGAGGGTCAGTTGAGGAGCCTTCATAGAAAAGTCTTCGAGGAGGCCTCGAAGGATGGTTCACGATGAATGAATCCTGCGAACTAGCCCTTCACAAAAGTATTTTGTGAAACCCTGGCCCTCGGAGCATTGTCCAGGAAACCACGGGCTAGGTTTCTCTATGTAATTTCAATCCTGAATTTAAGTGGTTAAATTCGTAAGACTTAGATACTTTTAAAGTTCAAGAAATTTTATTCTGTGGAGCATCAAAACCGCGGAGCACCGAAACTGTGGAGCACCAAAACTGCGAAGCGAGTTTCTATGTGGCCCATCATAACTGACATTTTAATTAATCAAAAGTGTTAGTTCACACCTAAGACGTTGATCCACAGGTGAAGAACAGCGCGCACGAGAAATGGTTCACAGATATAGCAGCCGGTTCGCGGACGAAGAGTTTCACGAAGGAACAAGCACGCGCCCACAAAAAAGCTCTGGTTTCATGAAGAATTCGGTAAAGGAAAAATGAAGGACCCCCTGTATTTATAGGCTTAGTCCCCTACTAGTTCCAACCCTCTACTACAAACTACCCATGTTTTAGGACCACTCTGCATCGGAATAGCCTCTGTTTCGTTCTGATCGGACCCCATTCCGATGGGGGGAATTTGTAGGGTCCTAAAAAATCCACAAAAGAGAATGGTGATCCAATTTAACTCAAGGGAGATTATTCCCAATTTCCCCTCAAACGGATTGGGAAAATGTGTACAATACTCAAGTATGGCGAAGGAGGAACCGGTCCGCGGACCGGTCTAATGTCAAAGATGCATAGCCAGTTCCGTGAAGCATCCCTCCTCTGCAGATCGTTGTCGTTCACGAAATGGAGGCGGAGATCCTCCGCGGGCACGAAGCAGGGATGGTGACAATATGGTTCACCATCATAAACCACCCTAGCAACGAGTCATGTCAGCCGGCCCGAACCGCCTCCGCTGTCGTTCGTGAAATGGAGGCGGAACCCTCCGCATCCACGAAGCACTCCCCTAGTTCGGTTCGCGGGGCGGGGGGGGGGGGGGGGAGAAGCGCTCAATGCCCACCGCGAATTACGGATTGACCAAGTCAGCTGTAAACCGGGTTTTCGGTCATGGGCCTCCGGAAAAGGTGATGCATGACCATAGATAAATCTCTTTTTCCACTCTATAAATGGAGACTGAGGGGGAAGGAAAAGGAATTTAGATTCGTATTCGGAGGAAGGGGACGAAGAGGAGATTGGACAGATTCGGGTGGAAGGATTTTGAAGGAAGTCTTAGGATTTCAAAATTTCTAGTTCACGAACCAGAGCAGGTATGAACCTGGGAAGAACTAATATGGAACCAAAAACGCATAATAATTTTGCGATCCAAGGACTTAAAATAACAAAAAAAGAGAATACCGTGAACCATAGCTCCTCCGCGGATTCCCTCCCCCGGGACCAGGGAGTTTATGCCTCTTTTCTGATCTGTCGTGCCGCGTAGTACCCCCCTATGCGGGCGAAGCCTTGACCAAAGAACCCCCGACTGGAACCAACCTTGGTTGTCATTGCTTGCTTGGAACCCTCTGTGTACCAATCTCGTACGTAGGCTGAACATGAAGCTACGAACCCTCTTGGTTTGCGGGATGCCAATCAATCCGCAGATGCCCCTGGTTCACGGTCGGCCTCTCAGTCTGCGGACCACCCTAGTTCGCGGATGACCTCTCAGTCCGCAGACCACCCTGGTTCGTGGGCGGCCTCTCAGTTCGTGGACCACCCTGGTTCGTAGATGACCTCTACAGCCGCGTACCACTTCCCTATGCGAAGGGCACCACCACCCATACCCCTCTGTGGCCCGCCGAATCCTTCGGAGTTCCCATTCCCCAAGCCATATAAGATCCTCCCGATCCGGCCTGATCCTCCTTGATTCCTTCACCGGCTTACTCGTCGGACCCGAGCTGAGGCCTCCACCAGAGCCATTGGATCCATGTGGTGTAACCCTCAAGCGCATCAGCGCGCCGGTTTGAGTTCACATACCCACTGTAAGTAGAGGCGAAGGGGTTTCCCCGACCCTTGAGCATATTCTCGAAGCATTCCTGGGTTCACATTCCCATGGTAATGTAGAGTTTGAGCTCGGAAGTCCCCTTTCTGCCCCTCCACTTGTTAAGGGCTCCTCAGGGGTAGTAAAATACACATCAGAAGGAATCCCGAATGCAGAAGAAGAGAGGAGATGGGTATAGGATCACATCCTTTCCCTCTCTGGCTGCGCTTTGTTGCCATGGGCGTCCAACCTAGAGTAAGCCCCGACTTATTGGGCCACCCTCATGCGTAAGCCTCACTCCACTTCTCACGGACACACCTTTCACAACGTGATCCTCTGGTCCCTACTGCCTCTTGTTTCTCACACTGAGCATGACTCTTGTGGTCTTAGAGTAAGTATCGACCATGACATCCTCTTATGGGCCTCCTCAGAGTGTAAGCCGCAATCAATCATTTTGGGCCTCCTTAGAGTGTAAGACCCAATACATCATTCTGGGCCTCCTCAGAGTGTAAGTCCCAAGCCAATGCGAACTACGAGGACTTTGATTCCCTACCACATGGATACGTAGGAAGCCTCCATGAGGTTCAAGCCCGATCACCAACGGACCCCCGGGCCCACCTTCACAACAGTTCTCCGACGCTCACCTTTTGAACTACATGGACTTTGATCCATGTCCCCTAGGCGAGGTACGTAAGAAGCCTTCATGAGTTTCAATCCCAACAACCGGTTGATCCGATTATATTCACATTAGTTCACGGTGCCACTCCATGTGCCACCTCAATGAGTTCCAACTCCATGGGGTCATTAATTCAATGAGGGATGGTAAACCTCATACCTAAATGATTCCTAATCACCTGTATCCAGTTGACCATTACCCACCAGGGTTAAATCCGTGGATACTATGTTTGGGAATAAACCAATGATTTGCGAACATATGAATACGTCTTAAATCTATAAGAGAGTCCCAAAACCGGCAATAATTCCCCCCAAAAGTGTGCGATGAGCCCGACATCCCATCCTCTCAACCAATGTGAGTTCTTAGGAATCTCTGATCAGACCATCTGGCGAACACCTGCATTTGGAAATAAAGTCCACGCATCATCGGATATGGAACCGTTGTGCGTTGCAAGAACGAAACCCGAAACAATGTTCAAATAAAATGGTATTCCCCGATTTAAAGTTAATGTCTTATTTAAAGTTCTTTTCTCTTAGTTTACTTCTCTAACCCCATAAACTCTCTTTATTCCTTTATTTCATAAAAAACCCAGTATAATAAATATACTAGGTTGTTAGTATTAAAATTATTTGAACTACACTTCCTCAAACCTCCATCTAATGGATATGAACATACTGTTTTTGTGGATGGAGAACTACTGCCTCACGAAATGATGATTGTTCAATTAGTGCTTACCTCCTTTCCGGGTGTCCATTATTATGGTACTATATTTATATATTATATTTATGATATTTATTTTATCTCTATGATTCTGTAATTATCTTTTATAACATACCATTATTCTTTTCATTATATATATATATATATGATAATTTCATTTGAGTAAGTATAGACTATTGCCCCTGAAAGTGATATGAATCGTTCATGCTATACATGGAACGTATCAAGGATAAAATTTATTAACTATTGTAACATATATAACATATATATTATAATTATAATTATAATATAAATATGTAATATTGAGTTTTTATTTCATTAAAAATGAAAAAGAAATGAAACTAGCACCCATGTGTACGTACGACATACCACCTCCATGAACGGTGCAATTAATTTCTTATGTCCAAATGTTAGGGAAAATTATAAATACATATATACAGGATATATGTGATATATATGATATCTAGATCAATAATATCGTTCTTTATATAATGGAATTTTTTCCACATGGACAATTTGTAATTATAACATGTTCATTTTTGACTCATGTTCTGAGCATCGGCAAAATGCCCAATATAAACTCAAATAATTAACTAATTGTTATAAATGGTAATAAGTGATATAAAGGGAATAATAATATTGAAAATAGTTCTTATGAGATTATAAAATAACTTAATTTTTTTATTCAGGAATAACAAGGAACATACAAGACAAGTCGTACTTGAGGTAAGGGGTTTTCAGCTCACTTTTTATTCCCGTTAGATTCATGCTATTTTTTGACACTATTTCCTTTTGTGGGGCAGATGTACATCCCAGGATTTTATTATTTTTGTAATATAATTTAATTTATGTGTATTTACATCTTTATTTTATGATCCTTCTTTCATGGGGTGTATGTTTCATAAGTTACCAAATCGGTAAGGGAACCTTTCAACTTCCTCTTTTAGTCAAAGACTTCATTTTGTTATGTCTTTTAAATTTCCATTTTAAAATGTTGGGATATGTTATTAAATATCCTTATTACTGTTAGTTTTATATCCAAGTGACAAGATACCCTTTTACCTCCCATCAACTCTTTTTATGAATTTTTAATTGATGATGTTAGGATAATGAATTTATTTAAGGAACTTCTTAACCCAATTTCGATTCCTTGGGTTAAACTACTACTTGTTGATTATGTTGTTATATGTATATATGTGAATGAACTCTGATTTTTTTACACTTAATATTCAATCATATTGAGGGTATTTATATTTTTCACACATAATTATGTAATTGATTTGTCTCTAATTTTAGGATACCGTCTTTATAAAAAATTATTCTCAATTTACATTCCATTAAGACTTCATTATTGTTATGTTCCAAATCACTTTTATATGGTTTATATACTTTAAGTTGACATATTATTTCATTAATACCTTTATTCTCATGATATTATAATGTTTTGATTTAGTTTTTTTACTTAATTGTTTGTATTCAAGTATATCTCATTTGGTGAAGAACTCCTTACCTAAAATATTGTTTTATAGATTTGTTCTTATAAACCATTCTCATTAATTTCCATGTTTTAAAAATGGGATTAAGGATTTATTTATATACATATATTAATGATTTAAATTAAAATTCATTTCAAAATTTTCAAAGTGGTATGGTACAGATTGTTTCAAAAATCCCTTTATTAAATGGTTTTTAAAATTGTTTGATAAATAATTGATTATGTCAATATCTTGAACAGATATCTCGTGAATGCAACATGGAAATGAAATCATTTATTTATGCTTGTTTTATGTGTTATGTTAATTGGGTATTTCTTACATATACATGTGGTTCCATGATAAACCAAGGGTGGGTGAGCCAGAGATAGCTCTCCAATGCATTGGGTATCGTGACGGTGGTAAAGGTTTATGTTTCTCCTAAGAAATTAATGGAAGATACTGTGATGGGTATACCAAATGTAACTCTCTATGTAGCTATGATAGATACAATGTAAGTGTGTTATGGATGCCACAAGTTACCTTTATGGTTTATGATTTCTATGTGTTAATAATAAATCTTATGATTTAATGAAGTTTGTTATGATTGAAAAGTATAGTTTCATTGATTTGTATTTATTGATGGTCTAATGTTTTATTTCCTTATTTTATAACCCTTACAAATTTTTTTATGATCATACCAAGTGTTTGATTTTTTTTACAGGACTTAAATATGAATAGGGTCAAGTATGGGATCAATGAAAGGTCATGTTGTCTAAAACACGGAACAAGACATGTTTTTTAGAGTTTTTATTTTATGGAAAAAATGGAAACTGAGTAGAATTATCTAATTTGTAATTTTTGAGATGTAACGTAATAGTTGTGGCCAAATTCTATAAAACTATAAACCTGAAAATACCATCAATGTGAATTATTAACTAATCTCATGATTATGTAATGTCTAAGGTTGGGTCCTTATAATTAGTATCAGAGGTCAGTTTAGATAATTTTAGAGGTTATGGTGTTATTTAAGCATAAGTGAAATTACTATAATGATTATAATATTAGAATGATTCATATTTATTTTAGATAAATTGAATGAGTTTAAGATAACATGAATAAGTATATCTTATTATTTAACCTTCTCATAAGATATTAGATGATGATTTTACAAATATACTTGCCCTTACATTTATTGTTTTAGTAAATGGCTGGATATATCAGTCACCAAAGTAAATGTGGATGTGAATAAAATTGTGATGGTTTTCTGAATGAGAAATAGAATAAAATAGGTACTGCAATGAGAACTCTTGTGGTTATTCTCAACAAACAATCTAGAATCATTATTGACCATCTTAACCTTGGTGATTTTTATAAGGTTTCATATATGCAAGAAACAAATCCCTACGGAAGTTCAGGTAATAATCATAAAGGTAAGTATACTCAAAAACCTATGTACCAAGGATGTGGAAGGAAACACCTAGGAAAATGATTCAAAGGGGGGAAAAATGCTATAGATGTGGAAATGAAGGTTATAAAGAAATAACCTTCCATGGAAAAAAGAAGCATCTAGGTGACTTTAGGTAAGGGAAATAAGTTCTTTCTAAGGGGTTAGTTTAATGTTTTAAGTTTGGTGTGCATTGTCATTATAAAAACAGATTCCCTACGAAGAAGGATATGGAATGGGATCACCAGGATCGTAAAAATATATTTTTCTAATACCTAATTCCTTTCTAATTTAGGATGAGGAAACTCACAATGACCAATTAAAGGTATGAATATTTTTAACAGAGGTTTTAACATTATTGAATCCTAGGATATGATTCATTTTTTGTTGGAAAGAAGTATTGGAGAATAATTTCAAAAATAATGGTTAATGGGTCTTGATGAATATTGAATGAGTAAGACGTCAACATAAAATGGATTCAAGAGTTATGGTAGATTTTAGGATGATGAAATGCTTAAAATTATTAAGGCTCTTTTGATTATGGGGTTACATAGGAAGACTTTTTATAGTATGTTTAACCAGGATGATTGATATTTAAAAATGTTATTCATGGAAAAATTGTCATTTCTTTTGTGCATATAGTTAAAAAAAACCGTTTGGGTTTATATGATACTTGAATTTGAGGTAATTTCAAGTTATTATTTTTGGGTTTAAATTTCTAGGTATGAGATAACATTTGTTTTTAAAATATGTTATGGATATTTTTTAGGAATTTATCTCATTTTTGGGAATTCTATAAAATTATATAATTTTTTAAAAAAAGGGACAACACACAGATGGTGTGACAACCTGTCGCATCGGACAAAGCTGCGGGAATCGAACCCACAACCAAAGTGCTATTGGAATTTATCACCTACCACTATCCTACATGAAGTCCCTGGTTAGTATGACTAATTATTTTTAGTTAAATGATTTTTTTGCATCACGAATAAGTTGATTTTGAGAAATTATATATTATTAAATGGATATCCTTAGTATAGGAAAATGATTTGGTGATTAATTGATAAATGTTATTTTGGAAGGCATTGTCTCTTTGGGGGAAGTACTATATGCCTAAGGAAAATATAATACTATATGATTTCATTTGTGGAGTAATTGTTGGAGTTTTATTTTGGAAGAATCGATGTTTAGGTTGTAAAAATGTGGTGATTAGGGTTATTTGTGGAAAATATTAACCTATCATAGGGAATTTGTGATTAGGTTATTTTTATTTAAGTGTGGGGCTTTAAGAGTATTAGATGTTATTTGGAGACAAATATTAGTATTTAATGTTTAAGACTATGTGATTAAACCCTTATGTGTTTTCAGTTTCAATCATAGTTTGGTATGAATTGAATTTTTTTAAGGATAGTTGTTTATTTAATGGTCTCTGTTGAACTCTATGTACTTTTTTATTGAATTATAGAGATTAAGAGTAGTATTACTTTTTGTAAAGGATTATCATTTTAGGGATTATCTGATCTCATATTAACCTTTTTGGTTTATTTTAATGAATAAATATAGGGTAAATATAAAGTACATCTTTTTTGGATTATGTGATTCTCTAGAAGTTGATTCTATCACTTCAGACGTGATGAAGTCATCTTGAATGCTCATCGTTTGGAGAAAAGATGGGATTTTGGTATAAATTTAATAAAGGATGAAACAATACCTAAAAAGTAAATATATTTCCTTATGTTCTTAGTCAAGATCGTAAATAAATTCCACAACATTATGAAACAAACCTTAAACATAAAAAGCGTTGTCCATTTACTTTTCTTACTGGGAAATCGAAGAACATTTAACCTATCACAAGTTTGTGATTTTCTAGTGGTTAACTCTCTCTTAATCATGTTTTCTACCACTCTCTATTAGACTATGATGGTTTTTTTCTCTTCCATATCGATGTTTTTCTACATTATATCCTAGTATGGGCTATCTCGAGTGACCTTTGTAATTTTCTTTTTTCTTTTAAAGTGATATTTTTTTATTGACTCTTTTTCTGATGTGGGACTTTCAATGTAGTTTCTAAGCCCAATTTTAAATTTACGAGGATGCAATTCCCAAAAGGGGGGAAGGATGTAACATCCCAGGTAAATAAATAATATAACATTTTCATATTTATTAATATGTTTTAATTAAATATTAATTATACTTTAATGTGGATGCTATGTTTCATGGAGTACCTAATACACAACAACATGTTTCTTTGAAATATTACGTAGCACACAACATTGAGTTATACTGAAAAATAATAATATAAAACTATTATTTTAAATGGTAGTTAAATCCTAGTTGTTGTATTGGTAGGAATGAACATAAATAACTATATTATTATTAAATATTTTTCTAAAATGTTTTTACATTTATCCAATAAATTTTAGAGTCTTCAAATAATAAAGAATCTAATTTTAAGCATAAATACTCTAATATTCTTTAAATGTTCTTTTATTGTATTTTGATGGAAAACCCTATTTTAATATAGTTTTTTCACTTTTATATGTTCTATTTGAAAAACTAAAATTTTTCTTTAGAATCAGGACATCAAAATTTACATACGATGAAATTTTGGTATTTTTCTATAAATGTTCATTTTTAATGAATAGTGAAAAATATTGTATTTTAATTTAAAATGGATTTTTAATGTACTTTATTTATATGGTTAGATTATATTTTTAATTGGTTTCAAAGTGTAATTTGATTTTAATAATTTTAATTAATCCTATTTTGGTCATTGGAAGTAATTTCACTTTGAAATTGGATATAAACATGTGTCAATATTTTGACAATTAAGATTTCGTAAAAACACACTTTTTGTTTTGGCAACGACAATTTTTTTAAAATTAATTTCTGAGAATTATTTGTTATGGATTTGAACAAATGTATTCCATATTTGGAATCAGGAGGTCTAAATTGTGTAAATAGGTAACTTTTATTTTTACACATTAAAAATATTTACTCAACAAATATTTTATTTACCATGGTTAAAGGGTAAATCTGGCAATTAAGGGTAATCAAATATTATTATAATTTTATTAAATTACCCTTAAATGAGTCATAATACAATTGGTTGATACATGTACAACCATGGAAATCATTGGGTCGATTTTGGGAACCAATAGAGCCACATGGGTGTGATAATGACATTTTATATTAATTGATTTAATGTAAAGTCAAAAATGACATAAACATATATCTTTTTAGTAAATCAATTTTTACATGGGGTTATATAAGTTATATATTTGACTATAAATATTCATTTTAAAGATAAAAATATTTCTTATATCATGGAATTTAATTTATAATATTTAGACAGAAAATAAATAATAATATTTAAGACATAATGGTGATGCAGTGATTACCTTATTAATGAATTATTTTATCAAATGAGATTATAAAATTTAAAAAACAATCCAAAACCTATCCAATTATTTTTGGATGGTTTTATTTATAACAAGAGTTATATTATATTTTAATTTAATCCGTTTTGGACCTTTTTAAACTGATAATCATTTTATAATAAAATAATGCTTTCAAACATTCCTAAAGAGCCCCTCCTCTCTCTTATAAAAGGACACCATATCTAACCCATTACTCACACTTATCAAGCACCTCAGATCGTCCAAACTCTGAAATATTATTCTCCCTACACCTCTATCATCTTCATATAAAACTTTTCCTTGGAATAAGGAACTTCAATAGAGATTTTTGGTTCAAACAGAAGGGTGTTACCCAATTTAAAGGTAACATTTTGTTTTAAGTTATTTTCTCTTATTTTACTTCTCCAACCACCTAAACTCTGTTTATTACATTATTTTATAACAACAACAGTATCCTAAATATACTAGGTTTTTTATAAGAATTATTCTAACTAAAGTACCACACACCTCTATCTAATGGATATGAAAATACTATTTATGTGGACGACGAACTACTGCCTCACGAAACAATGATTGTTCAATTATCTCCTTCTGCCTTTCATAGTGTAAATTATGATTGAAATGAATTTATATATAATATTTATGATATTTATTTTATCTCTATGCTTCTGTAATTCAATTTTATGACATAGATTTATGCTTTTCATGTTGTTTATATACGATAATTTCATTTGAGGAAATAAGGACTACTGCCCCCTCAAAGTGATATGACTCATTCATTCTATACATGGAATGTATAAATGATAGAATTTATGAGAATAGGTAACATATATAACAAATATATTATACATTAATTATAATATATTTATTTATCATATAGTATTCATTCCATTAAAAATGAAAAAGAAATGAATGTAGCATTCTGGAATACGTACGGCTTACAGTCTCCATAAACGATACATTTAATTTTTATGTAAAAATGGTATGGACTATTCTAAATACATATATATTGGATATATAATATATATAAGATATATAAATCATTAATATCATTGTGTATATAATGTAAATTTGACCACATGGACAATTTTAATTATAACAAGTTTATTTTTTACTCAAGTTCTGAACATCAAAAAATTTTCTGATAGGAACTCAAATAATTAAATAATTGCTATAGAAGGGTAATAAGTCGTATAAATGGAATAATAATCCTGAAAAATGTTCTTCATATAGTATAAGTTAACTTAATTTTATTATTCAGGAACAACAAGGATCAAACATGACCATTCATACTTGAGGTAAGGGGTTTTCATCTCACTTTTTATTCCCAAGAGATTCATGCTATATTTTCCACTATTTCCTTTTTGTGGGGCATGTACTAAACCTGATTGTATTATTTATATAATATAAAATAATTTATAGGTATTTACATCTTCATTTTATGATCTTTATTTCACGGGTTTTATGTTTCATAGGTGACAAAATCGGTAAGGGAACCTTTCACCCACCTCTTTTAGTCAAAGACTTCATTTTGTTATGTATTTTAAATTTCCATTTTCTTATTTTGGGATATGTTCTTATATATCCTTATTACTATAAATTTTTTTTCCCATTTGATGAGAGGCCACTTTCTCTCCCATAAAATATTTTTCTTTATTTTTAATTGACGTTGTTTGGTAGTTTATTTTTTTAGGGAGTTTCTTAACCCAATTTAAATTCTATGGGTTGAACTTTTACTTATAGATTATGTCATGCTATGAATATATGGGAATTACATGTGATTGTTTTACACTAAATATCCAATCATATTGAGTGTATTTATATTTTTCACACATAATTATGTATTTTTTTATCCTTAATCTATGGATACCGTCTTTATAACAGATTTGGTCTCAATTTACATTCCATTGAGGCTTCATTGTTATTATGCACCAATTCACTTTTATATGGTGTATATATTGATATTTGACATATTATATCATGAATACCTTTATTATCATGATATTATAAGGTTTTTATTAAATTTTATTCCTCAATTATTTTTATTAATTCATATTTTTTTGGTTAAGAACTTCCCAACTAAAATATTATTTTAATGATTTATTCTTCTAAATATTTCTCATTAATGTTCACGTTTTAAATATGGTTTTAAGGATATATTTATATGGATATGAATGTTTGAAATTAAAATTCCATTAAAAATTTTCAAAGTGATATGGGACACATTGATTCAAAAATATCTTTATTAATTGGACTTTGAAAACTGTTTGATAAAGAATTGATTATGTCCATATATTGAACTGATATCTTGTGAATATAATGTAGAAATTTTATCTTTAATTTTTTTTATGTTTTATGGTTCTTGGGAATTGTTTAAATATATTTTTGGTTCCATGATAAACTTAATGTAGGTGATCCCGAGATATCTCTCCAATGCATTGGGTAACGTGATAGAGGTAAACGATAATGTTTCTCCTAAGAAATTAAGGGAATGTACTATGATGGGTTTTCCAAATGTAACTCCCTATGCATCTCAGAGAGCTAAAATTTATTTTTGTTATTGATTCCATAGGATACCTTTAGGGTTTATTATTTCTATGTTTTAATCATAAATATTATGATTTCATGAGTTGTGTTATGATTGAAAAGTATGGTTTTATTAATTTGTAATTATTTATGGGATAATGCTTTCTTTCCTTATTTTATACCCCTTTGTGAAACTTTTTATGCTCATCCCATGTTTTTGAAATGTTTTTAATAGGACTTAAAGGTGAATAGGTTCAACGATGGGATCAAGGAAAATCTATGCTATCGAAAACATAGAACAAGACATGATTCCTTTTTTAAGAGATTTTGTTTTATGAAAAGAGTGGAAACTAAGTAGAAGTGTCTGATTTTAATTTTTGAGTTGTAATGTAATAGTCGTGGACCAATTCTCTAAAACTCTAAACTTGAAAAGATCCTCAATTTGAATTCTTGACATAACTCAAGATTATGTAATGTTTAAGGTCGAGTCCTTATAAATGAGGCATGAAAATGGTTATTCGATAAACATAATAAAATTTCAGTATAATTATGATGCTTATGTAATTATGAAATTAATATTATGATAGATTTTGAGGAGGTAGATCAATAAATAATATGGTATAAATGAAAAAGTAGTGATGCTGTGTTTTTGCCTAACTTCTCTGGATAACTCCCTGGATCATATTAAATTGAGTTTTTGTGCATGACTAAAGCCTCTAGGGCATGGGAAATATGACAGGGGAAATATTTTTATAGTGTTTTATTGAGATAGAAAACTTTTTTTTTTGTGTTTATAAGAGAGAAGGTGAAGGTATGTTTTTATATGTGAGGGTGGTGACACTTCTTTATATACTAAAAACTTTATGTCAAAGGAATATGGATTTCAAAGGAATGTGTCTCCAAAATTGGTAAATAATGTAAATGGGTTGAGTCGTAGAAAATCTAAAACATATAGAAAAATATAGGATAAGGTTTTGAGATGTTTAAAGTCATTACTTCATAATTTAACTTTTTACAAAAATTTAATTTTAACACGATAACTCATTTTTTCATCCTTAATTTAATTTTATGACTAAAAATTAAAGGGAAATTATTACATGAATAAAACATGATTATACAAAAATATTAAAAAACATTACAAAATTAAATTTATTGATTGGGAAATTATTTTTATCAAAAATACAATTAATGAAATAAAATAATTTTGTGAAACATTACATTTTAGCATAAAAATAAATTTATGAACAAATCATTTATAGTATAAAATGTATTAGTTTTAGATTACAAAATAGAGGATTATATTAATTTTCAATAAAAAAATATAGAATTGAACCTTTTTCCCACTTAATTAAAGGAAAATTATCATAAATATGTTTTTATTTTAATGATATATCACTTGGATTTTAAAATATTGGGTTTTTAAATTCAATATAATATTATTTTATAATTTATTTAACTCCATTAATAAATATTTCTTTCTAAATATTTTTATACATTTATTTCTCATTCATATTTAATAATGATGCAATAAAAGTTACATTATCAGTAAATACTATATTTTAACTAATCACTCAAAAATAAACTTTTTTAGAAAAATCAAAAAAATGCTACCAAAAAAATTGAAATTATGATTTAAAAAAATAATTTAATTTTTAAAAATTTTAATAATACAATTTAATTATTAAAATTTTAAATAAAAACAAAAAAATATGGAAAATGTTTTTGTATAAAAATGAATTTCTTAAAATATTAATCATTCTAATTCTAATTTCATATGGATTATAAATTGAATTATTTTCAATATTTTATTCATATTAATAATAAAAATTATCAAATTTTATCCATTATATATTTAGATTTTTAAAATAAAATTTCACAGTGCGTAAAAAGTTAATTTTAGTAAGATTCAATTTTTAGTAGAAAATGAATTTTTTCTGATCACATTTTTTGAAATAAAAATTTGATGGATGGTAATCTACATTTTTTATAAATCATATCAATAAATTTAATTAATATGATTTGTTAAAAATATGAAACCCGTAAAAAACTTTTGTTTATAAAATATTACTTTATTATTAAATGATCTTCACTGAATAAAAGTGAAATTTATTAATTTATTTTAAAATTTTAATTTTACCCATTCATTATTATTAAAAAAATTATTTGAATTTTATAAATAAACAATATGGTAATAATAATTAATTTATAAATTTGTTATAATAAAATTTCTTTTCTATCATTATTGTATTCTCATAGTGTTTTAATATTTATCTATATTATAAAGTTTTATCTGAGTATAATTTATCATAGATTATTTTAAATTTGGTGTTTCAAAAGAAATAATTTTTTCAATAAATTATTTTATTGAATAATAAAAGTATAACTTATTTTGGTGTTACCTTATTCCCCCTTAAATAATATTTTTACTCACAATTGTTCTTTCTCTCATTAATGAAAAATATATAAGTGTTTGACTCAAGTTGAAAATTTTAAAACACTATACTGAGTAATAATATTGACCTCATATTTGAAATTATAATAAGAATATATTGAGACTATCAACCATTAGTTCCAATTATGCCTCATTTGTTTCCTATATGTCATACAATTTTTAAGGTACTCAACATTCACAACATTATATTAATGATTCCATTTTTAATAAAATACTAAAAATAAAATATTTATGATAATATCAAATATAATATGAGTATATGACCGTATGAATATGAAAATTCGATACTAAAATTTCTCATACTATGAAACTTTTAATTAGAATTTTGATATTGTTGGTTCAACTATGATATAATTGGATCCACTAACAATATATCCATTTTAACCAAGTATTTATGTGGATATATTACAATTATGTTAACTAATCTCACTAGTTATATCTTATATACTAAAAATCAATTTAAATCATTCATAATAATTTATATATATCATGTGAATGAACCAAATAATATCCCATAAGTGTGTCATACTATGTGTGTAGTTAGGCCCACATGTTTTTAACTTAGTGAATATTGAGTTAATACCCAACCCATATGTTTAAAGGTTACTAACCAAATATGCATCTATGCCAGAGTCTGCTTCCACTTCATTGTATCTAGATGTGCATTTTTTATTGTAGTCTACACACTCTAAACATTGAAAAAATTATAAGATTATTTATATAAAAAGTCTTAGATTTAGATTTTTTTACAAATTTTATCTAATCATAATCCCTATTAATAAATAAAATCATTTATGATACCAATTAAGGTACCCAAGATGCACACACCAGGGTATGGTACTAAAAACTCATTCCATTTAAATAATATTTGATAACATGTGAGATGTGTAGAGACCCATGTATTGACATACATGGACATTACATTACTCTTGCAGAATACTTAGTACATAACAAAAACAGACACACAAGGACCGTAATAGTTTAGTGTCTTTGGAAACTCAGAATATAATCTTCGAATCGTGGTGAAAGATCTTCATCATCTCCCATAAAGATCTTCCCCTTTTTTCATACCTAAAACCTTTCTTTATATCCTGGGGAAAAGAAAACATAAAAGGGTTGAGCTAAAATTCCCAGTAAGGGTAAACCTAGAGAACATAATACAATCCATAAACTTTTGAATGCAAAAACTTGAACATAAAATCTAAACATCAAAATCTTGAGCAAAGACATGAATCTTGGAATTACATAAGGAATATATCATAAGGGAACATAAATAAAGATAAAATAGCATGGGAATGACACATGTAATTGTGGAAACCATTAAGCACATGCTATGATTTCCATAGTAGCCAAGGCATTGCTGCCAAGACCATCTTAGTGGACAAAGTCCCATTCTGAATCGAGTTCACTCCCCGTTTCAGTCCTGTAACACTGAACCAGATTAACTTACCATTCCAGACTTGTCTATATCTTGAGATATAAATCTTTACCCAATGCATTGGAGGGAGATATAGGTCCCACCCATCTCATAATGAAATCATTATTAGTTGTGCCACAAAATAATCATACATCATTCATAATAACCCAATAAATAAAATGGGTTTCATAAACATCATCCCATCATCACATAATCCATGTAAAATAAATGGACATCATTTCATCATAAGAAAAGTGAAACCATGTAAAAAATAGAGAAATTATACTTGAAACATACACATATGAAATAATGTCATCTTAGATGGAAAAATGGTTTTGATAAAGCACTTGAAATGAATTCTTAAGGAAAATATCCTTTATTCTTGAAAATAATTTTCTTTTCACAAAATACCATGAAATTTTAAAAGAAAGATATTTTGTTGTAAATAGTCATGAAATATTTTTGAGTAAGCTTCATGTAAATAAGGCTTTATAAAATCATAAAAATCCTTCCATGCCGTATAAGTTAAAAAAACATTCTTCTCGTACTTTTTCTGGAAAAGTCAAAAAGTACTTGTAAAAGAAATATTATTTACAAACCATGTAGTAAAAGTAAAAAATGGGTTAAAAGAACGTTAAAAATACATGAAAACATTTTTAGAAAGCATGGGCTTCGATGATAAAGATAAACCTAGTAAATACTTAAGAATAAACAACCTCGGATAAAAATGAGATTGATAAATTATCCCTTATCGTAGGTCCGATATGCTCTGTACGTATCTGAACCTCCTGTATAATGATTTAAATAATGTCATTGACTTATTAAATAATAATATTAATTATTATGATATCATATATGGTTCACTTATGACATTATATTACCTGTTCTTTTGTAAATTCCATGTTAAAGTAGCATTTAGGGTAAAATCATTTCATTTATCGTATGTGTTTCGACTTGTCGTTCTTGATATTATTACTTATATCCTGATTTAAATAATTACATAATGTAAAACATGATTTATATATAATATATACTCATCATATACATATATTTTATAGATCGATAAAAGTAATGAAATACACCGTTCATGAAGACGGTAGGCCGTACGTACGCATGAACACTATTTTCGTTTCCTTATTGAGTTGAATGAAACTAAATATATGACATAAATATATATATATACATAAATCCAGTAGCATTATTATTTCATATATTTAATTATTATTCATTATATAAACTTTATGATCATTCATGTATGGTTAACATGGACAATGAATCTCATCGTGTTGTGGAGACGGTAGTCCGTACATACGCACGAGCGATGATATAGTTCCTATAATTATTGAATAGATTTGGAGTGGATGGTTTAATATATCAGAATTAGTATGATGTTATAATAACCATATACAGTTATTCTTTACACCATTATACCCATCCATGTAAGTTTTTGGTGGAAAAACATATTACACCACGGCGTGGAGACGGTATTCCGTACGTACGCACGCGCGGTGATTATGTTTTCCATAGGATGGGTAGAAGGTGAAATAGGGTTGTTTCATAGGAAAGTGGAGAAGAGAATTTTTCAGGGGTTGGACGATCTTGAAGGCTCAAAGTGGTGTGAGGAAGAGAGGGAGGAGGTGCCCTTTTATAAGGGAGGAAAGGGGCACCTTTGGAATAACTAAAAATATTACATTATTATAATGTCATATTCGGTTTTTAATAGCTCCAAATTGAGTTATTTCTAAGCTAAGGTGGGTATGGGTAGACCTACTCTCATCCAATAGAATTTAGACAAGTTTAGGTTTCTATTTTAACCTTATCATTTAGATTTAACTTTAAGTTAAATAATTTTTCTCTTACCATGTCTTCTTGTTTTCTTACACTATAAGGTTAATAAACATACTATAACAAGACAAACGAAAACCAAGTTTTTAATTATTAATATATATAACCTTATCTATGTCATTTGGATGAACCTTAGATTTTTAGGAATAAAATAACAATTAATAATATAATATTTGTTTTAAAAACTATTTTAAGTCAATTTTGACACTATTTGGTAATTGATTTTTGTGAAAATCATAACAGAATTATTAGTTCGAGAAAAGTTAATTGAATCAATACTAACATGTCATATTAACCTATAAAATTAGTTTAATTCATAAAAAGTCTGAAATTACATTTATTTGGGTATTTATAATTTCAAATATGTTAATATTTCCTTAAAAAGATAATTACTGCATCATCATTGTGTCATATATAAATTAAATTATTTAAAGTACAAAAATTATAAATAAAATACCATTATGTAGGAAATCTTTATATATTTCTAATAAATATTTATAGTCTAATTTAACTTATTTATAACTCTATAGTAAAAATTCATTACTTATTAAACTTTGACTTTAACAATTTTAACTCTTTTTTAAATAAAATAATAATAACTGTCCTAATCTTAACCAAGTGGGCCTAAATGGTCATATTTTATTCCAAAGGTTTATTTTGGTCGAGTTAAACTTATCCAATCGAATTAGGACATGTGTTAGGGTAATAATAATATCATTTTTACCCTTAATTAACCTATTTACTTTTTACCGTGGTAAATAAAAGTAAAAAGTTACTATTCACCAAAAATTATTTTTATCTCATTGAAAAACATTTTACTTACTAACATCTACCATGTCTCTTGGATTTTTGAAATCTCATTCACAGAAGTGGTAAAATTAAGTTTTATGTAAATTTGCAAATTCTCCTAGGAGGTGGGTAAAAGACGGTGAAAAGTTCAATAAAATTTTTATATGTCTAAAATTATTATAAAATGACTCCAATGAATTACATTGAACTTATAATGGTATTTTGTATCAATTTTTACCTAAACTGAATTTAAATAAAATAAATAATTATTTAAATAAAAATTCGGTTTCTAAATAGTAACCCAGTGTTTTCACTATTCATCAAAAATTGAATGTTTTCAGAAAAATACCCAAATTTCACCCTAAGCTAATTTCGATTTTTTGAATCCAAAAATGAAGTCCATTTTGAAATATAAAATTTATAAAATTTCAAAAAGTGGGTATTACTATTCACAATGGCTAGTTTATATAACATATCATTGTTTAGCGAAACTCGGTATTGTGTACAACACACGCTATCGTGGAAGTTCGCGATTGCGTGTAATGCAAGCCAAGTCAGGGATGCATGTTGTGCAAGATCATTTTGTTGTAGCGTACAACACATGACATTAATGAAATTAAATAGAATATTTTTCATAAAATCTCATGGTGTTACATTCTACCCCCCTTAAAATGAATTCCGCCCTCGAAATTCGTCGGGGTTATAAATGGTTTACTACTTGAAAGTTTCATAAATATAAACCCACATCATAAAAAGGAATACCAAAACATGGCATTAAAAACTAAAGTATGAAACATAACGGTTACCCAAATTAACTAATCATTGGGTTTCCATATAGGAGAACATAGGTGAAAATATGGATATAGAAGAGAAATCTGATCGTCATGTTCTGATGGAGAGTGGTAGAGAACATGGCTATGAAAAATACATCAATCACAAAGCCATAGATTTGTGATGATCTAAGGTACCATCCGCTTCTTCAGATATAAGATTACTAGGATAACATTTTTGTCTTTCAAGATAATTTCCCTAATGTTGAAGAATTTTTGAATTAAAATATATCCTTACTTGATTTGGGTACAATCTCATTGTTGTTCATGTCTTGAACAATTTCCACTTCATCTCTTAAATAAATGAATTTGAATTTGTTTTCCATAAGTGTTAGCGGATCATGCTATAGAATGATGGGTCATTCCATTTGTCTCAAACATAAGGTTAGCAAAAGTTATATACATAAGTCTATCTATGGTGATATTATTTGTATATGGTACCAAAAATGGACTTATACTTCATCTATCAAACCGATTAATTAAATAAAACTAGTTTCTACTAACCAGGGACTTCCTGTAGGCCTGTGGTAGGTGATAAAGGCCTGTCGCACATCGGTTGTGGGTTCGATTCCCACATCCTTGTTTGACATGATGGGTTGTCACCCATCATATATGGGTAGTCCTTTTTCTAAAACTAAACTATTATAAAATTCTATCAATAATATCGAAAAAAAAATTTCTAGCCTTAAACAATATTAACTTATGTTCAATATAATCCATTCCAATCTTTAGGCTTATCTAAAATACTTCTTTCCAAACTCATAGTATAAAGAGAATGATTACAAAAAAGGTCATATAACAAGCATGTGAATACCATCATTTATCCCTCATATATAAAAAGATATATCTTGTTGATCACATTCCAAACATGTGAATACCTTAATCTCGTATTCTCTTGAAAAATGAATACCCATTGAATCTTAGTGAAAATATGAGTGATGTCTAAAGTTAACTCTTTCCACATACCAAAACCCCAAAATTCTATATACTCAAACCATGATATAACTATTTTTTTATATCAGTCATTAGCTCATGAATACTATCAAACATTTCATTTTCTCATTATCCCTTAATTATGCGCATATCATCTGCTTTCCGAAATATTTGAATCACTTTTCATGATTACCGGTACCATAAAATTATTGAAAACAACAATAGAGAAATAAAAAAATATTCTAATACACCATAAAAGTACTTCAACAACATTATTCTTGAATACCAATACATAAACACTTAAATCCATACTCTTCAATGATTGTCCTGGAATAAGTCCTTACTTTATTTAGAAGTAACTTTTTAGGTCAGGGCATCGAGTTGGGTAATGCAGATGTTCTCCAAAGATAATAAATTGAACTCCATAACAGTCTGTCACTCTATGACCCATTTCTCCACACAGATAACAACTTCCCCTCCATTTGAGGTATTCCTCAAGGTTATTCTTCCGTTATTTAGAAATCTCAATCTTCCTTTATTTATGCTCCTCAACATGCGAACATGTATAAAAGTTTATCTTCCTCTTATTTGATGAATTAGGCATACCACTAAATTTCACCTTGTTAATCATATATAGTGATGACTGATTCGGTATAATCACAATATCGTTCTCTCTAGGCATTACAAAATTTTGTTGCTCATAGTCACCATTTTGTCCATTGGATTCAATGTTTACCAAATTGCTTCTGGTTCCCTCCATTGACTAAAACAGAAAAAGAATTCTGTGAGAGGAAAAAATCATACAAGGAAAATAACATAATCAAGGGGGAGTACCTTCGAAATATAACATCTTAGGTTTAATTCTAATATCGTTACCATAATTCTAGGACTATAACCTATACTTATACTTAACCTTAGGGACATCCCTAGACATACCTTAAAAATATCTCTAGGGATCTCACTATAGTTTTCGCATCCTAGTTTCCAATGGTTGACTAAACCTTTCCTCTAATACCAACTGTAGAGACCCAAAACTTGATGTACATGGACATTACATTACTTTTTCGTAATACTTAGTACATAACAAAAACAGACACACAAGGATCGTAATAGTTTAGTGTCTTTAACAACTCGAAATATAATCTTCTAATCGTGGTGAAAGATCTTAAACATCTCCCATAAAGATCTTCCCTTTTTTTTACCTAAAACCTTTCTTTATATCCTGGGGAAAAGAAAACATAAAAGGGGTGAGCTCAAATTCCCAGTAAGGGTAAGCATAGAGAACATAAAACAATCCATAAACATTTGAATGCAAAAACATGAACATAAAATCTAAACATCAAAATCTTGAGCAAAGACATGAATCATGGAAGTACATAAGGCATATATCATAAGGGAACATCAATCATGATAAAATATCATGGGAATAAAACATGTAATTGTGGAAACCATTAAGCACATGTTATGATTTCCATAGTAGGCAAGGCATTGCTTCCAAGACCATCTTAGTGGACAAAGTCCCATTCTAAATCGAGTTCACTCCTCGTTTCAGTCCTATAACACTGAACCAGATTAACTTACCGTTCCATCCATGTCTATCTCATGAGATATAAATCTTTACCCAATGCATTGGTGGGAGATATAGGTCCCACCAATCTCATAATGAAATCATTCTTACTTGTTCCAAAAAATAAACATACATATTTCATAATAACCCAATAAATAAAATGGGTTTCATAAACATCATTCCATCATCACATAATCCATATAAAATAAATGGATATCATTTCATCATAAGAAACGTGAAACCATGTAAATCATAGAGACATTGTACTTGAAACATACACATATGAAATAATGTCATCTTAGATGGAAAATGATTTTGATAAAGCACTGGAAATGAATTCTTGAGGAAAATATCCTTTCTTCTTGAAAATAATTTTCTTTTCACAAAATTCAATGCAATTTTAAAATAAAGATATTTTGTTTTAAATATTCATGAAATATCTTGGAGGAACGTTCATGTAAATAAGGATTTATAAAATCGTAAAAATCCTTCCATGCCGTATAGGTTAAAAAAACATTCTTCTCGTACTTTTGTCGGAAAAGTCCAAAAGTACTTGTAAAAGAACGATTATTTAAATTCCATGTAGTAAAAGTCAAAAATGGGTAAAAAGAACTTTAAAAATACATGAAAACATTTTTAGAAAACATGGGATTGGATGATAAAGATAACCCCAGTAAATACTTACGAATAAACAATCTCGGATAAAAATGAGATTGATAAATTATCCCTTACCGTAGGTCCGATATGACACGCATGTATCCGAAACTCCTGTATAATGATTTAAATAATGTCATTGACTTATTAAATAATCATATTCATTGTTATGATATCATATATGGTTCACTTATGACTTTATATTACCCGTTCTTTTGTAAATTCAATGTTAAAGCAACATTTTGGGTAAAATCATTTCATTTATCGTATGTGTTTCGACTTGTCGTTCTTGATATTATTACTTGTATCCTGATTTACATAATATCAGAATGTAAAACATTATTTATATATAATATATATTAATCATATACATATATTTTATAGATCGATAAAAGGAATGAAATACACCGTTCATTGAGATGGTAGGTCGTATGTACGCATGAATGCTGTTTTCATTTCCTTATTGAATTGAATGAAACTAAATAGATGACATACATACATATTTATATATATATACATAAATCCTGTAGCATTATTATTTCATATATTTCATTAATATTCATTATATAAACTTTATGATCATTCATGTATGGTTAACATGGAGAATGAATCTCATCGCGTCGTGGAGACGGTAGTCTGTACGTACGCACGAGCAATGATATCGTTCCCATAATTATTGAATAGATTCGGAGTGGATGGTATAATATATCAGAATAATTATGATTTTATAATAACCATATATAGTTATTCTTTACACCATTATACCCATCCATGTAAGGTGTTGGTGGAAAAACAGATTACACCACGGCGTGGAAACCGTATTACGTACGTACGCACGCGCGGTGATTTTGTTTTCTGTAGGATGGATAGAAGGTGAAATAGGGTTGTTTCATATTTATTAAAACATATCAGTATATGTGGGATACTAATGCTATTACTTCATAATGAAACAACTAATGAAGAGGGAGTAGAAGAAGAATAGAACATGAAGAAAACAGTAGAAGGTATTACCTCTTTCTCGAGTTGCCTCCTTTAAACTTTCTCTTTAGGTACTAAAATTGGTCTTTGAAGAAGACCAGGACCTCTAGGATGTTTCTAGGGAAGTGGAGAAGAGAATTTTTCAGGGGTTGGCCGAGCATGAAGGCTCAATGTGGTGTGAGGAAGAGAGGGAGGAGGTGCACTTTTATAAGGGAGGAGAGGGGCACCTTTGGAATAACAAATTTTTTTATTTTATTATAAAGTCATATTCAGCTTTTAATAGCTCCAAATTTAGTTATTTAGAATCTGAAGTGGGGACGGTTCTAAATCCTCTCATCCAATAGAATTTATAGATGTTTAGGTTTCTATTTTAACCTTATCATTTAGATTTAACATTAAGTTAAATAATTTTTCTTTTACCGTGTCTTCTTTTTTTCTTACACTATAAGGTTAATAAACTTACTATAACAAGAAAAACGAACCCCAATTTGTTTATTATTAATATATATAACCTTATCTAAGTCATTTTTATGAACCTTAGATTTTAGGTATAAAATAACAATTAATAATATAATATTTGTTTTAAAAACTATTTTTTGTCAATTTTGACACTATTTGGTAATTGATTTTTGTAAAAATCATAACAGAATTATTAGTTAGAAAAAAGTTTATTAAATCAATACTAACATGTCTTATTAACCTAGAAAATTAGTGGAATTCATAAAAAGTCTCAGATTACATTTATTTGGGTATTTATAATATCAATCATGTTAATATTTCCTTTAAAATATAATTACTGCATCATCATTGTGTCATATATAAATTAATTTATTTAAAGTCAAAAAATTATAAATAAAATACCATTATGTAAGAAATCCTTTTATATTTCTACTGAATTTTTATAGTAAAATTTATCTTATTTATATCCCTAGAGTAAAAATTCTTTAGTTATTAAACTTTGATTTTAACAATTTTAACTATTTTTTAAATAAAATAATAATAAGTATCCTAATATTATCCACGTGGACCTAAATGGTAATTTTTATTCCTAAGGTTTCTTTTGGTGGAATTAAACTTATCCAATAGAATTAGGACATGTGTTATGGTAATAATAAAATCATTTTTACCCTTTAGTACCCTATTTACTTTTTACCGTTGTAAATAAAAGTAAAAAGTTACTATTCACCAAAAATTATTTTTATCTCATTGAACCAAATTTTACTTACTAACATCAACCGTGTCTCTCGGATATTTAAAATTCCATTCTCAAAAGCGGTAAAATTATGTTTTATGTTAACTTGCAAATTCTCCTAGGAGGTGGGTAAAAGAGGGTGAAAAGTTCAATAAAATTTATATATATCTAAAAATATTATAAAATGACTCTAATGAATTACATTGAACTTATATTGGTATTATGTATCAATTTTTACCTAAACTAAATTTAAATAAAATAAATAATTATTTAAATAAAAATTCAGTTTTTAAATAGCAACCTAGTGTTTTCACTATTCATCAAAAATTGAATGTTTTCAGAAAAATACCAAAATTTCACCCTAAGATAATTTAGATATTCTAAATCCAAAAATGAAGTCCATTTTGAAAGGTAAAATTTATAAAATTTCAAAAAGTGGGTATTACTATTCATAACGGCTAGTTTATATAACATATCATTGTTTAGCAAAACTCGGTATTGCGTACAACACACGCTATCGTGGAAGGTCACGATTGCGTGTAATGCAAGACAAGTCAGGAATGCGTGTTGTACAAGATCGTTTTGGTGTATCATACAACACATTACATTAATGAAATTAAAAAGAATATTTTTCATAAAATCTCAGGTTGTTACAAGATGACCCCAGCTAAACAAGAATAATAATTCCATAATTTGTGCATTTCACCTCGTATATACTTTTAAAACCCTATATCCCAATGTTTTAGTGCCATCAGATATTATTTGCTTAAAAATAATATTACATATTATTTCCTTAACTTCATCAATAACGAATCTCTACATCATACTTCCTTCTAAAGACTTTCTTACATGTAATTTTTTAGGGAAAATAGAAACAAAATAAGGGGTGTCACTAAATTCTCAGTAAAGGAAAATTCTTATCAACATTTCATCAATGGAAAAATCAAAAAATGAGATAATATGATAAAGGAATAATATGATAATATGAACCTGAATCAATAAGATATTTCCATATAAAAGGATAACCTGAAATATGAAACAATTAAACATATATCATGGAATAAGAGTATAGAATCATAAGAAAAATAATTATGATCAATGGGGAGAATAACATAGGAATATAATAATGATGTGTGGAATAATTATAAGTATAGTGAATCATAAAATTTTAAGAAAAATGAATGAACCCCATGAATCATGTTTTCAGTAAAACAACATTTTAATGCATCGGGCTTTGAATAAACAAATTCACATGACTCATGTCCCAAACAAAGAAATATATATACTAATCATGTTGTAAATAATGAAAAAAAATCCCAAACAACACATCATTATCTCATAGTTTGTAAGATGATAACCAATTCATTTTAGGGTTATATGGAACTCCATCCCTGAAAATATAATAATCCATATATATGTGTGCCACATGAAATCAATCCTTCACCATATCATAAATAACCCATGAAAAAATGGGTTTGTAAATTTTTTGAATGGTATCTAATGAAATGGCCACAATAATTAGATATTTTGATTCCAAAATTGTCATCACCCAAATAATGTGTTTCACAAGGTCATTTATGGAGTAATTCATTAAATATATCTCCATATTTGATACATCTCTTTGAGAAAATATAAAAATTTAACTAAAACATAAAGAATATATTAAAATACATTTCTTACCATTATCATAAAAAAAATTATCTGAGTCACTCATAAATATATCATTTTATCATAAAGGAAAATAAAAAAATCAACACCACTTTAAAAAATATCCCAAAAATTGAACCTTGAAAGGAAGTAATGTTTAATTCAACCAATGTGTAATAGAAGAAAAAATATATGAACATGAAAGAAATACCATTTTTTATATTCAAAACATATATTTATAGAACCCCATATTGTTAAAATATTTAATTAATATTAATTTTGAAAATAGATGAAGATATATAGAATGATCATAATGAAAAATATTAAATTTTATTTTGAAATAATAAATGAGAAAATTGATTGGTAGAAGCAATATGTACATGGAAAAGAAATGGATTTTTTGAGAGGATGAGAATTATTCCTAATAATTTTATACTTATATGAGAAATAAATTCATCCAGGATGAATCATGGAATCAAATTTTTTCCCAGATTAAAATATAAAGTATCATATAATAATATCTTGATATAGAAGAAACTGAAGATAGAAAAAATAAGTACATAAAATTTTAGTAATTTTCACAATGGTTCTGCTCGGTTTGTCTTTGTAGAACGTGCCGTAATAACCATTATATTTTCCATTTTTCTCAACTGTTACTCCCTCTTCAGGATACTTTATACTGGTGCCGACTAGTTTGGCGATCCTAGATCCTGGCTTGTTCGAGGGTGTTCTCTTTCCTCGTGGACCCCAGTTGATCCCAGCTTCTCCCGTGGTGCTCCCACATGTGGCCCTTTCTTCAAAGAAGCACTCTGTTCTCCAGTTCACAACACTAAAAAGTCATTCTTTCTAATGATGGTTCCCCCTTCCTCGGTGGTCTCGGGAGTGGTCCATCTATTTTTTGGTGGTGGTCCATGCAGCTGCTTTTTCAGAAGGAGAGACATGCCTCGAATTGACGCTGGTGGTGCGGTTTGGTTAGGTGAATCCTCTGATATCATCCATCCATCAATTTTCTAGGTCCTGGGGTCTAATTTTTCAAGAGAATATTTCCCCAATTCATCAGAATTACTTTAGCATTACTTTTGGCTAGGAAGCCGACTTCATCTAGTCCAAATGAAATGCCCCTCGTTCCTTTGGTAGCTCGCACTTCAACCATTTTTGTTGGTTACTGGAAGCACAAAAGGGTAAGGAAGGCTCCTCATCTACAGTTTGGGTTAGCCTTCCAGGTATTCCTCTACCCTTATAAAACGTCTGCATCCCTAAGGTTATCAGCTATGCTTTGTGGGTGGGGGGTTCTATCCTCGAATAATCAAACCCACAGATTATTTTATTCCTTAGAAGAAAGCATATGCCTTGAAATGGACATCTCGAGCCCTACTCCTAACAGGATCTCCCTACAGGTGAAGGAATCCTTTTACTAGTCATAACCCATCCTTTATCTGGAGTACCTGAGTTATTCCTATTCTTTCTGTATTCGGGGTCACTTAGTGCATGTTTGTTGGAATCAACAACTTGGAGGCTTCCATGGATTCAATCTAGTGGAACAGGGTCATGTTTTCTAGATATGTCCTCGCCTTAATCCAAAAGGCTTCCAAGCCCTACCATTGAGTGGGGAGATAGACTTTGGTCAAGAGGTATCTCCTCCAGTTATTGTATAGGCTCCCAAAATATCTCCCATGCTTGTCCACACAAGTGAGGAGATGGGCCTTGTTCCTGTCATTCAGGCCTAGGCTTCTATCTCAGATGCTTTCTGTGCTCCGCTATTTTTGAAGCTGAACATGTTCCATGAGTCTGGGACCATTCCCAACATCCTTTCTCATATTAGGCCTTCTCTTCATCTCCCTTCTCTCTGTCCCTTATCTTATCCATGCTAGAAGTCGAGATTCCTCTTATGGATCTTCCAAAACACATTTTCTCCCTTCCACCTTATCCATACCCCCCTCCCCCCATTAACTTCTTGAGTCCTCTACTTGGTAGGTTTCTTAGACAAATCCTCCTCCCACACCATCAAATCATGACCGAGTCCCAATGTCTCCCCACTCCTTGAATGTACTTCCTTCTCTATCGTATTATCTTAGTAGTGTAGGTAGATGCATGAGGGAGCAATCTAAAAAGATGATGGAAACATCCCCCTCTTTCCCTCTAATGTCAACGAGTTCTAGGGACTGTGCTAGGACACTCCCTATTAAATTATTCCTTTAATTATATGTTATTCTTGTGGCCTCATTTTTTGAGTAAAAACGGACATCCTCTCCTTATTTGTCCATATCAACTATGTCAGTATCATTACTGTCATTGAGAACAAGAAATTAGGTATATAATTGAAGACTTCTCTAGTAGGATGAATATGCATGAGCACATGCATGTAGAGCCATCAAATAAGAATATGTGGATCTTCTAGCATCAGATAATTTCAGTTGATATTGTATAATCGGGTGACCAAAAAATTACCACAAAGGTCTCTCATGACAAATGCATTTTTTATGCATCATTCATCTATGGGAGCTTCAACACTCAGCATCGTGAGGTCTTATAGCAGTAACTCTTGATTTTTGATCCTACATGTTTCCCCTACCTTATTATAGGGGACATTAACATCATTAAAGGCCCATAGAAAAATAAGGGAGGATGACCCTTTCCTAGGAAATCTATCATGGATTTTGTTCATTTCATGGAAGACAACAGGCTCGTGGATATTGGATTTTACAATGTCAAATTTATGTTGTATAAAAATCAACATGGTACCCATCACTTATGGAGCCTCCTCTACTAGTGCAGGGCCAATATGTAGTCTATCTCATAGTTCCCAATATCAGAGTCAGTCACTTGGCGCATGGTATTTCCAACCACTCACTGATCCTATTTAATATGTTGAAGGGGAAGACAAGACCCGACTCCTTTAGATATCTACAGCATCGGGCTAACCTTCCTGGTTTTCATGAAGTGGTTAACGAGTTGTGGAATGCTCCCTTTCAGGGAAGGAATTAGATTTCCTTTCACAACAAAATGATAAGTGTTAAAGGCTAGCTTCAGGATTGGGACAATCAATTTCCAAAGTGAGACAAAGACTTTTACATATCCATGAAGGATTTTAAAAATCTCAAAGACACCCTCGAGGAAAACTGGGATGATAGTACCTTCCATGAAATCACTTTAAAGAAGAATATTTTTGCATAAATGTAACTCTGATAAGAGTTATTAGTGAAGGAGAATGAAAGGATCTGGTGGTTAGAGGAAGGGAAAAAATATATCATTCTTTCAATCATGTATCAAGGAAAGAAAACACCATGTTTAACCCCTCATTTTGATGGAGGATGGGTCATTATCAAATTATATAGATGATGTGGGGAGCCATTCCCACTCTCATGTTAGTGATAATTTGGTAGGTATGAATCATCGTATGATAGATGGTTACCTGGGTATGAATCAGAGATTATAGAAGTCATTTCTACCTAGGATTCATCCTGAGATAAGGATCATATGACATCCATCCCAAAAGAAGCTGCAATTCATAAATCCATCCTGCACCTCAAAGATGACAGTGCCTCGAGCCCTAATAGATTCCCATGTTCCTTTTATAGAGACCCCTGAGATATGGTTAATGATGACTTTATAGAGGCCATTTTGAACATCTTCTGGGGTGGTAGTCTGCCAAGAGTGGAATGTTCCACTGCCTGGGTTGTTCTTCCTAATATTAGTAACCCCTCATCCATCCTCCACTACCAACCAATTATCCTATGCAACTTAACATATAAGGTCCTTGAAATCATTCTTAACATTTGACTCTCATATCATCTTCTTCGGTGTATTTATTTGGATCAACATAGTTTTGTAAAGGGTCATTCAATTTAGGTAGCAATCGCCTTGGCGCAATAGATGATCCAGGTCATTAACACCAAGTTGCATGGTTCAAACATGGTGCTTAAACTGGACATGGGCAAGGCATATAATTGGGTCAAATGAGGATTTGTAAAAAAGGTCCTCTTAGGTATGAGATTCTCCCCTTAGGTGTCTAACCTCGTTTTTTGTTGTTTCAATACTTCTTTTTTGGTTTTCCATTTTATGGGAAAATCCCATTGTTTTTTCATTGCTACCTTGGTTTTATGATAGGGGGACCCCATATCTCTGAGTCTGTTTATTCCCTCCCAAGATATTCTCATCTGCCTTATTCATAATGTCATGTTCAATGAAAATATATTTTCTTATAGATGGAAGGGGAGAGCTTCCTCCATATCACATCTCATGTTGTCTGACAATACTCTAATCTTCTTGAATACTTCAAAGTGATCTATCTATGAGCTTTTTCATGACTTCGAGGAGTATTGTAATTGGAGTGGCCAAGTTATCAATGAAACAAATAGTAATTTATCCATGTCAAGGGAATGTTATTCCTATAGAGAATCTTCTATATGAAATAATCTGGACATCCAACAACAAAGCTGGCCAATGAGTTATTTTGGGGATCTTAATTCTACAAGTCATCCCAGAATCCAAGACTTTTACAACATTGTTTGTTAGATCAAAGAGAAAGTCCTCAACTAGAAAATAGGTACATGTCGATCGGTGGACATATCAACTTGATTAATAGTGTTCTACTTGGCACTTAGGTCCATGCACTCCCTTAAGTAAAATATCCTAAAGGGGATTTCTCAATGAATGACAAGGTCCTTTCTCAATTTATTTGGGATGCCCTAGCAGAGGGGAAACGTACATGGGTGTCTTTGGGGAAAATGGAGAGGTCCATTCTTGATGGAGGGATTAATATTCGTATCCTTGATGATACGCTTCTATGTTTTCATGCTAAACAAGATTGAGAACTCCATGAATGTCAAACATTATAGAGTAAGACCATGTGAATCTCTACAACGGATGATGCTTTGATGGGTGAAAGATACATATCACCATTTATGTCTTTGTTAATTTCCTTATACTCTCCCAATCAACCTCATATCTGGTGGATCATTGGAGAAGGTAAAATATCCTTCTGGCATGTCAAAGGGTTGGGATACATCCTCGGATTTCCCATATGTCCAGCTTAAAACATCTAGTAAGAGGAGGCAAGCAGATTGTTGTACTTTATCAAGGTAATTATTTACAAGGATGAACTGGATAAATTTCACCTCGTCGATATCACGTCAAACCCTGAAAAAACATTTCCCCCCCTCATGTTCGGGAACCCTATCCTCTAATGACTATCATTGTTCCCTAATTCTGAAACTGCAGGATAACCATTGTAACAAGCTTCATTGGACCCACAGGATTCCAACAAAGTACAACTACCTCATTTGGAGGATCAGGCATGATACTATTGCGACTGACAATAACATCAATAAATGTGGAATTTATATAGATTTAGGTGCTCGTGTTGTAAAGTATACATCAAGATGATAATTGATCATCTTTTCTTTGAGGGTGACTAGGCTCGGGAGATTGAGTCCCTCTTCAATGGTTTCACTACTTTTCTTGTCTATACTATTCTTGATGCCTCCATCTTCGTTCACTGGTTTCATGGATCGGGTAAAAGGGGAGTGGATATAAACACCAGATCCATTGTCTTTCTTGCTTGTTTTTGGTGAATCTAACAAGCTAGGAATACATCTTGATGCGAGGGTATTGGTTCGACTGGGAAAGTCATATCCACTTGTACCAGAAGCATGTTGCTTGATCTAACAAACTTTCTAGATAAGTGTTGGGATGTACCTTCTCTGTATATCCAATTTTCAGCAACACATGTCAGTCTTACTACTAGTATCCCTCACTTCCATTGTGTCTTTTGGCGGCCTCCTCCCTAAGGTTTGAAACTGAATAATGATAGCTCCTATATTGCGGGTGGCATGAGGGGAGGAGGGGTGGTCCATGACATAAAGGGTTCCTTTTTTTGTTCACGATATTCTTGGAAATAGTTTCATCCATTCATGTGAAATCTCTTACATTTATCTTAGGTGTAACACTTTTCAAGCAAAGTGACATTGGTATTGTGGAATCCAAAATGGACTATCTTGTACTTTTCAACTCATTACATGAAACATGTAATATTCCCTAGTCAATATACTCCCCCATCAGGAAGTGTCGAGCTATTCTCTCTAAAATGATAGGTTGATACATTATTGGTGAGAGGGAAACAAGGTGTAAGATCATTTGGAGAAGATTTTGTCTCATGGTTCGGGTACACCTTGTTTCTACAACTCAAATCTGTTGAAACTTAAGGGGGTATTTTTTGGGAGAGGGGATTTCCTTGGTCTTCATTATTTTAGGCTTCCCTAGGTCTTTTATTTCATTTTTCCCCCTAATTTTCCTTCCCATCTTCTATAAATAAATAGTGATGATGATGATGAATAAATATGTTCAAGAAGAAAAAATTGTAACTAAATGAAATGATGTTTTTGTTAACAAAATCCCTTATGGAACTTGAATCTTTTGTATAAATGAGACATTGATGTTTATAACATGATTTGGATTCGTAAACCAAGTTAATTTATGAAATATTTTCATAAAATTGATCCACAAGGATGTATATAACTCTAATAAAATAAAATATGTGGTGAAAAGGGCTAATGTCCCAATGAAAGGAAGTTAACACATGATATCTCTTATGAATATCATACTCTTTGAAGTAGCAAATTTTTAGAAATGAAATCATGATAGATAAATTTAAATAAAAATAAAAATAAAGTGGAAACATAATTTGATGAAATCATTTGATATAATATATCAAATTTACAATAATTAAGTTGAAGAATAAATGTTAGAGCCCAATTAAAGGATATTGAGTATTGAAAATCCATTTCCACTTAGGTATTCATTGAACAAATGATACTAATGAAGTTAACATGAATTAGACCCCTAAATATCATGAATATAAAGATAATTTGGATATAATATTTCAAATAGGTTGTATAGAAACCATATAAAATAAAATATGATCATAATATAAAACGCATCGCAAAGAAGGAAACTTTGGAGATGTGAAGCCCCTAAAATAACTCTTAACCTCCAAAAATAAACCTTATAATCCAATATGATAAATATAACCACCAAAAAAATGTTTTCCAGAAACTAATTAATATATTATACTTTATATATATATAATATATAACTATTCTCCACACATATATTAGTCTGTTGTAGTTTATTCTCATCATCTGATGTTAATAATTTTGTTCGTTTCAAATAGATATCATAATGGTGATATATATCCGCAGTATTTGGGAAAAATTTAATTAGTCCAAGGCTATTAAAAGTAATTAAATATAATTTCCTAAATTATATATAAATTATCAATATAATTAATTGATATTTCTTGATACAATTCATGATGATGGAATGTCTGACAAGCTTGTTTCAATTATTATTATTGAACAAATGGTGGTATAATAATTAATTTATAAAAATTAATATTATCATTCCAAAAAAACATTATATGCATATTAATATAATATTATTCTAGAAATTATGTTTACATAACCATCCATGAAAATAATTTATATCATCCTTCATGTAGGTGGTTAAACCAACCCAAACAAGATCTTTCTTTAATAAATGGACGCATATGATTATGTATTGTTTATAATATCATATTTATAAAATAATAATGATATTATATATATTTATTTATTTATAAAATCATAATTTATAATATTTTGAGGAATAATATAAGCTAAGGCGGTATTAGTTGCAAAGAATGAATCATTTTTCCTTTTGCAATTCTCATTTTAGGCCGTTAAATATATTATGATAATTTATTATTAATAAAATTAATAGGATGCCTAATGTATTATTATATAAAAATAATGATGTTATACAAAAATTTCACCCATTGAGTATACTTTTAGAACCCATTCCATGTAAGGTTGTAATTAAAAATAAAATAAATCATTCATAGAGTCGGTAGTCTGTGTGTAACAGAAAGAGTGTTTTTATATTTCAAATGATTATAAAGAATGTTGAAAATGGTTATTACATCAATATAATAAAATGTATAGAAACATATCCTACTAATTTAATTTTCTAAGTGTTGATAGGATATATTTAGTAGTGTTAGAATATGAAATTAAGTAATATAGATGAAACGGGGTTGATTATTCCTTTTTTACATTACTTTTTACGAAAACTCCAAGAACCCTATTAGAATGGTCATTTTGATGAGATAGAAACCTATAATACATGTTAAATATGATTGGGGAGCGATTTGGGAATCGTTTTTGTTATGTTTTTATACTTTTTGTGGGGATAAGTTCAGTGGTGAAGATGTCCTTCTATAAGTGGGAGGGTGTCACTTTTCTAAATAATCGTAAATTCATTTTAAAGGACTATCCATATCCAAGAAAAGTAACTCAAAAAGTGGAAAATAACTGAGAGGAGGAAATTTTTAATAAATTTAAATCTAAAAAAAACAACAGATACTTTTTTGAGATATTTTTGGCCTTCCACACTTATTTTTACTTTTTGACATAATTTATTTTTATCGTGGTCTCTTATTCTTTTACCTGAGTGATTTGTTTTTATTATTAAAAAAGAAATAAAGAAATTAAATAATTTGAAAAATAGGATTCTAATTTTTGAAAAAATTTAAAATATACATTTTATAGACTTAGTATAATTTTACTTTAATAAAAAAATAATCAACATAATAAAAACAAATTTTTAAAAATTTTCTTTTTTTCATAAAAATAAATTTAAACCAAAATTATGTATAATATAGAATTTATTTCTTATTATTAAAAATCATATTTTAGTGAAATTAAAATAAATAAAAACAATAATGGAACCATGCACATACTTAATTAAAGGGAAAGAACAAAAAATAGTTACTTATTAGAATAGAATATCTTTTCAGTTCTAGAATTTCAAACCAAGGTTTATAAATTCAAGATAATATTTTTTAAATGCTTTATTTTAATACATAAATATATATTTGTCCATGAATTTTTTTATAAAATTTTTATTCATTCTTATGTTAATATATTGATAGAAAATTTATTGTATTTGTAGACGCGGTATTTTCAGTACCCACCCATAAATCAACATTTTTATAAAAATACCAAATATATATACCAAGATAATATTTTTAGGATGAATCCAAAAACAACGTTACTTTTTTGGAATTAAAACACTAATATTTATTTATTTAACTTTTCAATGTAAATATAAAATATAATGAAAAATTATTTTTGTAGGAAAGTAATTTTTTTAAATATTAATTATTCTTATTTTTATTCCCAGTCAATTTAAAATTATATTATTCCAAATATATTTTTAATATTAAAAGTATTTATTATTATAATATAAATATAATTTATTTAGTTTCGTAAAATAATAATTCAAAGAATATAAAATTGAAATTTTTTAAAAAATAATTTTTATAATCATATACTGAATTTTTTATTACATTCCTAGTAATAACTTTTATATGGAAGTTAATTTATTTTCATATAAATATTATCATTAAAATTCATTTAAATCATTCTTTAAAAAAATCATAAAAAGTAGATTTTTTAAATTTACATTTATATTAAATAATATTAACCAGATACCATTAAAATTCATCATTTATATTCTCAAAAATGAAACTTACTAATAAATTGATTAATATCATTAAATGAATTTTTAAAATACAACATATAATAATAATATGTGACACATATTTTTATTATAATAAAATATCAAAATTAAATATTATATTTTTATTTCATTATTAATTTCTCATAATGTATTAATATTTTTCATTCATTAAATTATTTTATGTCAATAGAATTTATCATAATTTCATTAGTTCGGGTGTTGTGTGCAAAATAAGATATTTGATAATGTATTTATTCAACGGAATGAAAAAAATAAAATACTAGTGTTTTATAATACACCCTTGAAAATATCAATGATTATATGACATTATATAGCAACCACAGTTCGAAACACACCCTAATAGTGGGGGTTAATTAGGGTGTTACGTTCTTCTAATCCTCGATTGGATCTTATTCTCAAGTTGGAGAAAAGTAAATAAACTTGTTAAACTTAGTCATATATAATTTCCATATGTAGAAAATAAATTAAATATAGTAAATATTTCAGTTATATCATGACTAATGGATACTCAAGGGAGCATACATTGTGGTTTTTTAGATATATAAAGGGATATCACTACTCATTGTACATATTTAAAAGGTATTATTATGTCACTCTATAAATCCAAGATGTATCCTATCATTCATCAAATTGAATCATAACTTTATTAGGGAGTCAAAAGGATTTCATCACTTAATAATCACTAAAATTTGTTCTTAAAAAGAATAAAAAACAAAAATCTACGGGTAATGACATTTTTATTTCATTCCTATCCATATCATCAAAAATCATCAAAAATAGGAAATATAAATTTTGAGATCTCTCAAATTTATTCTCCTTCCATTTTTTACATATTTATTCCTCCAATTTGATGGGTTATATCCCTCAAATTGATCCATATCAATTTTCCTCATTCCATCATATAATTTGGTTTTCAAAATACCCATTACATTTTTTAAATTCACACTCAATCCCCCAAAATCTGTAATGGGTTCATATTTTTGAAACATCATAGATTTACCGATTTTATGATGCAATCATCTTCATTATTGTCTCACGTTAATAAAAATTCTAAAGATGTCATATTATTCTCTTCATTTCTACATGAACATTATTTAACTATCAAATGCACAAAAATATATTTTAAATATCTTATTTAAATCCAAAAAATATCATGTTGTTTCCTCTAAAATTTCTAAATAATTCATTTACAGTATGTCTTGGTTCTCTAGTTGAAGCATGGTCTCTTAAGTGTATGATTTACAATAGTTCAATACATTCTTCTAAAAAACATTCCTCTGCATTGAAACCATATATTTTTTACATATAGAACCCAAATTTATAAAATATTTTAGCGTAATCCTATATGTTACAATGTGATCTATTCAACTAACAAAAATAGAGTTTCACTCTCTTTCTATAGCCAGGAATTGTCCTATGATGTTTCTTCACGGACCTTAACTCTACTATTTTTTAAATCCTATATGGAATGGTGATGAGAGTTTCATTGTGAGTGCTTCATCTAACATATATGGAGTTCTACTTAAAAGTCACAAGGCCCTCCCTACACTATGTTTTTATTATTTTTGGTAAAATATTATTCTTTTTTATGTTACTCTATAACAATAGAATTAAATAATTCTTATGAAATCACCTTCCGGGCATGGGAAATTTCATTACATAATGAAGGTCCCCTATTGAAAAAAATTACACAAAAAAACCTATTCGTTATTCCATGTATTCACTATGTATCACTAATCCTTTTGTTATACCAAATATCAGCTAAAACACTTAATTATATCTATGATGAACAAAAAAACAATAGATATATAAATTTAAAAACATATATTCATTAATTATTCCACTTGATCTATAAAGAAATCAATTCCATCCATGCTTCCAACATTCCCCCCCCCCTTTGGGTTTGTTATAAATCTACAATTTCTTAAGAACCATTTCACTCCAAAAATATTTATAAGGGTATATAATAACAAATTAATCAATATATGTCTTCATGAGACATTATTTGTCTATGAAGAAAGAAATCATAGGACAATTTTATACATACCGTAGAATATTGGAAATATCATACAAGCACCTATCAGGTCCATGGACAGTGTCTGACAAAACTAGTAGACACAATTCCACCATAACATACCACAGAAAACCAAATCCTACAATGTGAACCCATGATAAATGTATGGATCTTGGATGATAAGTTCACCCAAGAAACCACAAACACAACATAGAACCTATATATGAGAGAATTATATATACTATCAAGAGTAATGATTTTATGAAAAAACAAAAAAGAACCCAAACAACACAGTTTATGTTTCTTATAATTTTATAATAACCAAATAGGGGAATTATGGCTCAATTTCATTCAATAGAATAAAAATATGGTTACATCTTATAGTGTATAGATAAAAATTGATCCATAATAATTTTAATAGCTCTATTCCAGCGCTTCTAGTTTCCACTTTCTTTTTATCTTCCTAAGAGAAAATCCACCTTATTCAATATATGATGATGAACCCTATTCTTTTTTAAAGGATCACATCAAAATAATTTGATCATAAAAAAAATTATTCCATGTCCCTATATATATTATACGATATCTTTTTTTTCTTATCATATGCTGAATTATCTTCTGGTGAATTGATCTACTGAAAACTCTTGTTGACGGAATCTTTTATTATTTGACTACATTATCCAATGACATTGTCCTATTATATCATTTTATCTACATAGAATGGTGTTTATTATTCTTAGAAATTACATTTCCACACTAAATCTATCACCCCATCACTAAATAATAAATTAGACCTCATGGATTTCCACCAACCATTGTTTCTAATTTCTACTCTAGAGAATGATATTTACAGCTGATCTAAACAATCCCCTAATGAATAATAATTTTCTTGATACACTATTAAGTCATTTACCAGCCTTCATTAGACCACCATAAATCCTATATAATTACATTTTAGCTTCATGTGGTTATGTCACTATTCTCATTTAGTTAACTGAAACCTATTGAGGTGAAAATTTTCTTCAATAGTTTCAGAGTTACGACCATTGCAAAGTAAACTGCAATGTGTGAGTCACAAAACGATGTTCCAACATCTAGTATCCTTATAAAATCTTCTTGTAACCCATTCAAACAAAAAAAAATTATATTTATTATCAAAATTTGGCATACTCAAATTCTTTTATTGATATTAAATCAATTACTTATGCTTCCACACCCAACTCACTACTTTTCTATTGAAAGTATGCATATATCTGGTATTGAAATTTGTGTGGTGGAGTCCACTACAAATTATGAGTCTTTAAAACCATGTAATATCATATCCATTTTTATTAAGAATTCATTTTTTGATGATCCCTTTATGTATTAGATAATACACTTCATTTTTACCCAATGTTCTCTTCCATGGTTTGACATAAACCTACAGAAAACTTCAATTGTTTATACAGTGTTTGGATGATTATATAACATGGAATACATCATTATTTTGAAAGGTGTTGTTCGTGGAACCTTATCTATGTATATGAGGTGTCTTGAACATAATATATATAAATAATATGTCATTTTAGAATAATATTCCATATATAACACAATTATACTTTCTATAGAACCTTAAATGTTTAGTGTCTTTGGAAACTAGATACGTAAACATTTTATTTCATAAAAGTATCTTCAAAATATCATACAAAATTATTTTATCAATGTAATTTCCTTATACATACCCTACTTGAAACCCTTCATTATAAAGTGGGGAAATACAATCATAAGAAATATTGGGATATGATGCTCTGTAATGGTAAACATAATAGAAATCAGTCACTAATTATAGGTATACATAGGGGTATGAGAACATGATCAAAGTATAATAATCTGATACCCAATCAATTAAATATCATTAATCATGAGTTACATAAAAAATCTTTTTCCAGATAAAATTAATTATAGTTTAGATTTATCATTAATATATCATAATACATGATATAATATCATAAACATAAAATTGTGGTAAAATCATAAGATTATGACATTGTAAACATATATAAAGGGTAACAGATTCACTCATTCAATTAAGACAATGTAATCAATTCATCACATAACATTATTTAAGTGAGACATGGTCCACCCAAAAACTTATAGACATGAAACCACTCCCATGCCTATTGTTGTGAATGTGAAATCAGGTTCACGCATAAAAAAATTATCTCAAGAGTTATCCATATTTACCCAATGCATTTGAGGACTATAACCAACCCACCCATCACATAAACCACAAATGTTTTGTAATATCATAAAAAAACTCATCAATTAATTATACCCTAAAATTTTTAAATTCAATGAGTCTCATTAAATCATTTAATAATAGACCTAAACAATGAAAATAAATAATTTTCACAGATATTTTTTCACAATATAATTAACTCATGGAAAATAAAGTACTTACATAGAGTCATCCTAAAATAATTGTCATTATAATACATCTTGAGAAATAACATATATGGTATCATAAGATCATATATCTAGTGAATCATAGAATTCCTTAAAGGATGATAATATATATCAAAAATATCCTTAACATATAATTTGAATAATTACTTTAAAACAAGAGTAAAATATCATATTATTTTGATAAATATTTAACTAAAAATTATTAAAATATTGAACAAAAATTTATTGGAAAATAAAAATAAAAAAATATAAAAATTTATTCAAGGAAAAGAATAATAATGGTGGTGGGAAGATATGTTTATGTCTTATATGGTGAAACACATAACCCTTTGACAATTTTTTTTGTCAAAATTCTTAAACAACTAATTCTTAAAAAAATGTAAAGATACCTTTCAAAACCATTCAAAGGAAATTAATATTTGGTTGAAAATAAAAATATATAATCATTTGACAATTTTTAAAAATATTCATGAATTAGTTTTAAAGAATATAGACATGGAATAAACATTTCTTCCACCAATGATAAAATACGGTTGGTTTTTCTTTAAGACTTTTTCTTCATCCTTTTAAGTACAAAGGAGAGGAAAATATTACTATTCATGGAATATTAAATAAATAAACTAATCAGAAGAAAATATATGGGTTTTAAAAGATAATAACCATATAATTTATCTCAATTTAAATTTATCATAGAAAATCTTGAAAATAAATTATATTATAATATAAACCCTAACTTTCAGTCTTCTTATTATTATTATGGGTTCAAACGTCGCATTTATTGAGAATCATCATTTTTCATACATCTTAATACTTTTTTGGATCGTATTAGGGTAATAAAAACCTTAAATAACTATCTAAATGAATCTGAAAAGGTTATAGGGTAGGGATTCACTAAGATAGGTTGCTTAATCATTTTTGAATAGGTAAAAAGTGGATATGAAATTTTATAAGGGATGGAAAGGAGAAACTTGGAATTGTATAAAAAATTTAAATATAATATATATAATAATCCCTTCACGAGGCCCTAAATTACAATAATTTTATTGGAAGGATATGATAAGTTCTAAATATATTCAACTAATAAAATTTATACATGTTTGTATCTCATTTTAAGTCTAATAATATTTTAACCCCCTCATCAACCCTTCTAGCCCAAAGTATGGTTCATTGATTTTTTCCTTTAATGGTCATAAATATACATATAAGTTGATAGGTGGTGCAATAATTTCCCATGGATGACATTTTTTACTATTCTTAACCGAAAATTTCCTATTGAAATATTTTTTTATTTTTAAATCACTTAAAAAAATATTTTTTTAACATTAAATAAAATTAATGTCATTTTGAGACTATTCATTTAATTTGACTTCAAAGACATCAAGAAAGCAATGTAATTATAATAAAAACACAATTTCTATCACATAAAATTTAAAATTAAGTATTTAATTCAAGTAATACCATAATTAATCTAAAAGATAACAATTTGATTATAATTAAGATTATTTACAATAATTTTTCTACTGTGTGCAAAAGAAATGTATAGAGAATGTGAAATCGTTTAAGGTAATTATGTCCTAAATAAAAATTAAAAAAATAATATATAATAACAATAAATAATTTATGTTCAAAATAACCTTTTAGATTCATTCATAACATTTTTTATACCTATTAAAACACATAAAACAAATTGAATTCATGAAAGTTACATTTTGGGTTTATTCTTTCCTTAAAATAATATAAATGTTATAATCAAAGTAAAGTGACATAAAATTACAATATTTTAATATCTAAATTTCTTTTGATGAACTAAACTCAACTAATAAAATAAATTTATGTGTTAGTGATATTTTAAATCCATAACCCATAGTTTTAACCATGTTTAACCTATTTAACACTTACTAACATGGGAAATTTTTACCATGGTTACCAATTATATTGAACAAAAATAATAGGGAATGATTTAAAAAATTGAACAACCTGATGAAAAATTTTCAATCCTTTTTTCAATATTATATTTATACAAGTTGAAGAAATTTAGTTTAGTATAAATTCAAAATATATATCCAAAATTAGTCTTTTATAGAAATATATTTTAAAGGAAAAAAATGATCTTATACAGAAATAAAAAAAAATAATGATTTAATTATATATAATTATATAATTTATAATTAAATGAGAAATATATACCATTAATATAAAACTCAAACAATAATTTTAATTTTAATCTATTTGATTTAATGAAAAGAAATGATAGTTTCAGAAAAATCTGGATTTTTCACTATCCACATAAAAGTTAATATTTTTGGAAAATAAAAAAAAAATATTACCCTAATATTATACTAACATAATTATTTAAAACCTAAACACAATTACTCATATACCATTTAAAAAAATGGAAGAAATTGACTATAATGTTTCTACACAAAATGCAATAAAATCCATTTAAAAAAACCAATCACAAAATGACTCTTCTTAAATATGATTTTTTATTTATTGGGAATTAATAAATAAGTTTTAATTCATTAAATATAAATAAATATATATATATATATATATTTCATAATGTGGTAAATATTATTCATACCCATCAATTTAACAGCTAGGTTATAGTATAATGTGGTTCCTTTTAAGCTTTATGTTATGTGATAAGTAAGATATCGAAAGATTCCAATTTTTTAAAATAGAAATATATCGTAAAATATTGGCGTATTACCTTATACTACCCTAAATAAATTTATCAATCGCAATTTTAATTATCACTTACTAAAATTAGTATATCAATATATATTAACAAATCTCACATTAGATTCAATAAGGATTCCAAAATTCTATATCATTACTATGAAATTATGTATTTCATAATTAAATATTTATAAGACATAGTTTGTATCATTATAATACACATCAGGTTCCAAAAACATTACTTGATAACTAATAGAGACATTCCAAATAATACTCAATATATTAATCTTCCTCTTACTTGAATTATGGAAATCATTTATTGTTAAGGTAATGATTATCAGATAATATACTTACTTAATTTCTTTAAATACCATAAACATAATTTCGTCCTTCTATTATTCTTTGAGTAGCATTTCATATCTAATTCTTCTCATATTCTATATTATAAATTACTTTTTTTATCTTTTTAATGCTTGAAGCACTAATTTTATCATTTAATGGATTACAAGATCCAAATAAATAATGACAAGTAAATCCTCTTATCTCTAAATATTTACCAAAACTAACATGGTTGACATAGGTTATCCAATATGAATAAATATTCAGACAAAAACTCTCAAAAAATCCATATAATAACACCAAATGTTCATCTGAAATCATTCCATAAAAACATTACCCTAAAAATCATCAAAAATATTACAGGAAAACTTGAAACCCAAATATTAGAAAGATTTGACCCAATATTCTTCCATGATCAACATTATAATTATATTCAAATAATATCAATCTCTCATAAGGTCTTATAAAAAAAATTTAGATTCCTTAAACATATACTCCTCAAAATTGTAAGAACACAGACCTTCTTTTCAGGTATTTTTTTCATTTTTCTGGAGTTTTTCATAAAAGAGGTGTTTCTAGAAATATTTTAATTACACTCCGTGTACATTATAAGTAAACACCGTGTACTTTGATGCCACTCCAGGATGTGTGCTGGACATTTCATGACCATGCACACGGCCATGTAGTGGTGACATGGAGGCCACCAAAAGAACAGTACGGAAAAGCATAGTACACTCTGTGTACTTCATACGTACTTGTCTTGTAGTTTAATTTTTTTCATTAAACGGACCAGGGTCGCGTCTTAACCCCAGAACTGAGTTCAGCTCTATATTCTTCGACCGAGATCATTTTGTACGACCTCTGATCTTCTCTAAGCCCCAGAGCTTCCATCTGTTCTCTAAATAGACCGCCGTCAATTGTGTAGGTAACACAGCGGTAAGTTGTTCCTTCTCCTAGAGATTCATTTTCCAATTCCTCCTCTTTCTCAAGTTATCATTGGTTGAGTATTTTGGAAGTATTCTTAGATATACCATGTTCCAAGGAGAATCAATATTCAAGGTTCAAGTATATCGATATCCTAACATTGAGGTAGGTGGTTTGTGCCTTTTTGTATAAATTCATTGATTATTTTGTGCAAATTCCACCAATACCCTTGAATGGGGTATGGCATGTTTCCTGTTTTTTCCTTGTTGTTTTCCTGTTTTTCTTATATTCCTGTGTAGAAGACTATGCTTGTGAATAGTGTAATTTACTGTGGTTTGGATGTTTTTCCCCTGCTTGTTTCTTGTTATGACTGTTTGGCCTAGTTTTTCCTATTAGGCTATTGCAAGCATCATGCCTAGTCTTTAGGATGGTGTGACAGTTCTTCCATGATGAGATGCTATAGAATGATAGCGAAGTTGTTCTTGAAGATTCTTTGGTTGTTATACAATGTGATACTTGCTGACTTTACATAGGGCTATGAGGACCTAGTGTAGTAGACCATAGAGAGAATGGACGTAAGGGCTTCTCCATAGTGTCTTTAATTTACAATGCGAGACCACATGGGGGAATTGACATTGAGTGCTTCCTCGGAGTGTCATTATTTTTTCAACGTGGGCCACAGGGGGAATTAGAGGTTGAGTGCTTCCCTAGAGCGCCTTTAGTACGATACGATGCTATACGGGTAATTAACGCTGAGTGCTTCCCCAGAGAGTCTATTCTTTATTCAGCTGAACCAGAGGGGTAAGACTGTGTGTTCCTCCCATCGGGTTACTAGTACTTGTTGGTTGAACCATAGGGGTTAGGCTGTGAGAACTACCCAGAGGTTACCTATTTGTTCTACTTGTTTGAGTGGTTGCTTTCTTGTTTGTATATTATATGCTAGAACTATGGATTTTTTGCTAGTGAGTACTTCCTATTACTGTTACTGGTTACTGAATTTTTACGTATTATATATTCATTGAATGTTAGGGACAAATCTTTGGGTGGTTTCCTACAGGGACATTGTCTCACACCCTGTTTGGGTCGTGCTTTTGGGATCAAACATATTATATTGTTGCAGGTATAGAAAATGGAAAGCGCCCTTCTACTTCAGGTTATTGATTGCACTAGAGCCGGAGGGCATGAGACCAAGCCGAGGCTTACGATGTTGAGGAGTTGTCTTATCTATTTTTATTTTGTACTTTGGTTTAGTACAGTATTCAGCATTGTGACTTGTTTGGATTATTTCCTAGAAATACATGTATAATGAATCATTTCTATATATATGTTCTCTTGTTGTTTATGATATTTAGTCTTCCACTATTCACTTGTGTATGGATTTTTTACTGCATCGGTTATTGTTTATTAGTTCTATTTTATTATATGTACTCTGCCAATGAGGGCATAGATTCCACACTATCACACCCAAGGCCCTCGCTGCTGGTCGGCGGCCTCTAGCATTTGGGGAAATGCACTTGCGGCCATCTGAGCAATCGGGTATGGGGCGCCTATGGGTGGCTTCTGGAACCGCGACATTACAAAGTGGTATCTGAGGGATTCTTCTCTCTTGGCTTATTTTTTGGAGCTTTTAGCAAGGGATATTATAGAATAGGTACTTCGTTATGAGCTATGTTCGGGAGTGGCTAACCCGTGTACAGGGAAAATCCAATCTACCTCGTTAATTTCAATATTTCTGTTTTTGAGATTATTTATATAGTTGATTGATTTAACCTTGAGTGATTCACATGATTTGTTCTTTTATTGTTGACATTATTGTGGTTGTATTTATGTCGCAACCAAATGAGATGAGGGTATTACATCTCACGCATCATATAGGCACATGGTAGAAATCACATGGCATGAATTGTTGCCATGTCATCATGGATGCATTAGCCGTTGCATGTTTTTCTGAAAGATGTTGTGTAGAATATGCATGCTGTTTTGATATATGCCTTGATAAAAAAATATGCTTCTTGTTAGAGCATAGTTTGTGTAATGTTTTACCAGAATGAATGCCATATTTTGGCTCTTGAGGTGTTATGGGCCCTCATAGACTTGAATTTGGTGGATCATTGGCTTGTTTCTGTTTTTTGTGACTTGTATAAGATGTAATGATTTGATTCTCAGGGAGTATGGGCCCACGCATATCGTAATTTGGAACCTTAGTGCTGGTTTTCTGTGTTTTTTGGGCTCCGGAGCAGTTTTTGAGGCTACTATCTAGAAAAACCCAGAATACACAGGGTGTACTTTATTAATACACGTTGTGTAGTCTATAGCCGTGTCACTCACTATGTTAGAAGGGACATGAGGTAGTGAAAAATCTTGTAGGAATACGCTGTGTACTAGATTAACATGCTGTGTAGTTTCAAATAGGCACCTCGACCGTGTCATGAACAACACAGGTCATGTAATATTTTCACACACACACCATGTCTGAATCTTACACGTTGTGTAGTCTGATATAGGTACCTAGTTGTGTCACAAACAACATAGTTCAATGTTACCCTTTCCCATACATGTCGTGTCCGTTCGGAACACGTCATGTAGTGTCGGTCGTGTTCCAGGACGTGTCGCTAACAACACGGGCCAGGTAAGGCATGTCTAGTACATTTCGTGTCTACCTTGAACATGCTGTGTAGTTTTGTCTTAGATGAGCCGTTTGGCTTAACCATTTAGAAGGAATCAAACATGGAAGAGGATTCAAGTACACGATGTGTATTTGGGGTGTTACACGACAAGTTTAGATAGAAGTACATGCCCATGGGAATTACCTAAGGGAACATGCCGTGTAGGGAATGAACACACCTCGTAGTCTTGTTTTTCACAACTTGAATGCCTTATTTTCCCTGTTCCTTCTTGTGCCTTCAGTTTTTTAGTCATTGTTAATCCGAAATCTAAGGTGTGCTTTTGAACTTTAGGATCTATGGCACTGAGAAGTCCTTTGTTTTTTCGTCAGTTGTAGGGCAGTGATCAGACCTGAGGTATGGATGATCAGGAACCTCCTATAGATCCTATGTGTATGCTAGCCTTGGCACCATCAGTTATACCTGTTGTAGGTGTTGATGTGTAGTTTAAGGAATCCTTTATGAGGATGATGCAGAACATCTAGGGAGATCCACCTCCTGCCTCGACTATGGTAGACTTGACGCGGGTTTTCCAGCAGTAGCATCCTCCCACCTTCTTAGGGTAAGGAGGACCGTAGGCTACAGAGTCATGGCTTGAAGCCGTGATGAAGATCTTTGAGAATTTGGAGATGCCTCCAGAAAGGTGGGTCAAGCTCGCTACATATATTTTATGATTCTTTACCAAGATGTGGTGGGCCATGATCTCACAGGAGGGTCATCAGCAAGCTATGGCATGTGAGGAGTTTCAGTGCGTCTTTTATGACTACTTCTATCCGGAGACCCTATGTTCCGACTGAGCCCGGGAGTTCATGAGCCTAGAGTAGGGTACTCTTTATATCGTGGTGTATTTCTCTCATTTCACCAAGCATAAGATTTTCACACCCCTCCAGAGCAAAGATGGGTTGTTCTTGGTAAGGAAGTTTGAGGATGGTCTCAGACAGGTGATCCGCTCACAGATGAATATCTTCAGGCTGACTTCCATCACTTCCATCATCAACCAGGAAATAATTTTGGAGAGAAAATTGAGATATTCTAGAGTTGAGATCCAAGGCGGTTCCTCTTCTAGAGTTAGTGCTTCACCAGCTGACACCAGGAAGCACCGTAGGGAGTCTACGTGCGGTGATCTGAGGCAGAGAGACACATCTTCAGGTAGCCAGGTGGTATGCTACCAATGAAGAAGAGCTGGGCATATGAGGCCGGAATACTAGAGAGACCCTATAGAGTGTCGATCTTTGCGGCATGATGGGTCACCTATAGCGCTTTTGTCAGGTTTTCTCACCAGCAGCTGGTGACAGAGGTTATTCCATGACTCCTTATTCTGGAGAAGCGACACCAGTTTCTCATCAGTCTGGGAATTGGAATTCTTTTGGCCATTTGGGCTTAGGTGGAGGTCAAGTCCATGGTGGTAAGTCACTGGTCTTTCAGCGACAGCAGGGTGGATCATCTCAGAGTGATCAGGCAGGGTCACAGGGTCGTGGTACTGGTCAAGATTTTGCAGTGGTGCAGACCCATCAGGTGCAAGATCTCGGACCCTCTACAGTTAGAGGTATGATCTTAGTAGCCTTAGTTTTATATTCTTCACTTTTCCATACTGGTGCGACGCATAGATTTATCTCTGTTGTTGTTGTGGAGAGCCTTGGGCTCTATATCATTTCTTCTGATGACATGTTGACACTAGACACACCATTGGGGACTAGGACGGCTTGTGTACGTTAGTGAAAGGACTGCCCTCTAGTGGTGGCTGGGTATCACTTCCTATGGGACCTCTATGTCCTAGATATGATAGCCTATGATGCCTTTCATTGAATGGACTGCCTCATTCCCTTATGGGAAGTCTTCGACTGTTATTGCCGTAGGGTGTGTTTCATATCACCAGAGGTCAAATATTTTCTTCATAAGGGCGAGTGGGAATTACAGGTGAGTATAGAAGGACTAGAGCATCATGGGATATGAAGAGTTACAGTTCAGATTTTTAGTCTGTATCTAGATGACCAAGGGACTTCACAGTTAGACTTTCCTCCAGTGGTGAATCGTTTCAGGGATGTATTTCAGAGGTCCTTTCAGGTTTTCCACCGGAGCGTGAGGTAGACTTTTCTATTGATATTGTTCCAGGATAAGCACTGATGTCTATTCCTCCTTATAGGATGGATACACCTGAGTTGAAGGAGCTCAAGAAGCAGTTGGAGGAGTTGTAGGAAAAGGGTTTCATCCTACCCAGTACTTCTCTTTGGGGTTTGCCTATACTGTTTGCGAAGAAGGAATATGGAATCCTTTGACTCTGTGTGGATTATCGGAAGCTGATCCATTTGACGGTCAAGAACCGATATCCCTTTCCTAGGATTTATAACCTCTTTGATTAGCTTTGAGGAGATCCAGTGTTCTCGAAGATCGATTTGAGGTCTGGTTATCATCAGTTTCGTGTTAGACCATCTGATATACCTATTATAGCTTTCCGGAGTTGGTATGGTCTATATGAGTATATGGTTATGTTATTCGGTCTCACAAACGCACCTTCAGTTTTCATGGAACTGTTGAACTGTGTGTTCCCTCAATACTTATACTATTTTATGGTGGTCTTCGTGGACGATATCTTGGTGTACTCTCACACTCGACACAACCATGCTACCCATCTTGAGATCGTCTTGAGTACAATGAGGGAGCATCAGTTATATGCTAAGCTCTCGAAATTCCACTTTTGGATGGATCAGATTTACTTCTTGGGTTATGTTATCTTAGAAAAAAGAGTATCAGTAGACCCAGAGAAAGTGAGAGCAGTAGTTTCTTAGGAGCAGCCGAAGAACATCTTTAAGGTGTGGAGTTTTCGAGGGTTGGCTCAATAATAAAAATGCTTCATACGAGACTTTTCACGCTTAGTAGCACTGTTGATATGTCTTAACAAGAATGTCATGAAGTTCTTACGGTCATATTCTTGTGAGTTATCCTTTTAGGAGATGAAAGTGAGGTTCAATTCATCACCGATACTAGTCTTTCCAGAGTCGTGCAAGAGATGCACTATCTACTATGATGCCTTAGGTATCGGGCTGGGAGTTGTTCTTCTGTAGGGATATTGAGTCGTTGCATACGAGTCTCAGTAGTTGAGGTCACATGAGAAGAACTACCCAACACACGACCTGGATTTGGCAACAATTGTTCATGCCTTATGTTGTTGGAGACATTATCTTCTAGGAGATCACTTTGTGGTTTTCACTGACCACAAGAGTCTCATGTACATATTCACTCAGCGTGATCTGAATCTAAGAAAGCACAGGTGGGTCGAGTATCTTCAGTCCTTTGACTTTGAGCTAGACTATTAGCCGGGAAAGGGAAACACAATGGATAATGTGTTGAGAAGGAGGACTCAGATACAGGCAGTTCAGGAGGCCAGCAGTGAGTGGCAGCTTATGGCTCTGTTCTCTGAGATTCATTTGGAGGTGCACGATGGATAGGGGAAAAAATTCCTATCTTCTATAGCTGTTACCTCTAAACATCTTGATCGGGTATAGATGAGGCAATTATCAAACATAGAAGTTCTAGTCATACGGGAGAGTCTTTTAGGAGAGGACCCTCTTCCTGGATGGACAATAGGCAAGAATGAGATCTTGCGTTTCCAGGGATGTGTATGGGTTCCAACAGACAAACACGAGGAGCTAATGCGGGACATTCATTCCTCGGTTTGGATAGTTTATCCTGGAATCATTAATATGTATCATGATCTACACCGTCAGTATTTGTGGCCAGGTATGATGAGGGATGTTGCTGGTTTTGTAATGAGGTGTTCCAATTTTTACCTACTGAAAGAAGAACATCAGCGACAAGAAGGTCTTTTATAGTAGTTAGCCATTCCAGAGTGGAAGTGGAATGATGTCGTGATGGAATTCGTGACCGGTTTTCCAAGGTCACCTCGGGGGAATGATGTTTTTTGGGTTGTCATCGATAGGCTTACGACGGTTGCTCACTTATTTACAATCAAGGAGACCTTCTATGTTGACGAGTAGGGATGGTTGTACATCCGTGGGATTGTACGTCTACATGGAGTTACACACTCCATTGTTTTAGACATTGATGGGCGTTTTACTTCTCGGGTATGGTAGGGGATTCAGAAGGCTTTGGGTATATAGGTACTTTTGAGTACAGCATACCATCCTCAGAAAGATGGCCAGTCTGAGTGTACGATACATGTGTGTGAGTATATGCTCTGATCTTACATTCAATAATTTGAATGATCTTGGGAGAAAAATATACCTCCTGTTGATTTTTCCAACAATAATAGTTTTCAAGAAACTATTCAAATGGAACCATATAAGGCTTTGTACGGTAGGCCATGCCGATCACTCTTATGTTGGCTGGAGGCAGAAGAGGCAGCTTTGCTGGGACCCTGTCTTGTTTAGGAGACCACTGAATAGATAGAGTTAATTCGAAAGAGGATGGCTACTGCAATGTCTCGATAGAAGTCATATGCAGATCAGTGGAGAAGACCTCTGGAGTTCAAGGTCGGGGATCAAGTTTTCCTACATGTCGCACCGAGGTTGGGAAACAAGAGGATTCAGAGACAAGGTAAGCTTTCACCGCGGTACGTCGGGCTGTTTGAGGTGTTGAAGAGAGTTGGGCCAGTTTCCTATCGGTTGCAGTTGCCTCAGAGGTACCGGGCTATGCACGACGTATTCCACGTTTCTCAGCTCTGATGTTACTTTTCCGACCTGTATCATGTCTTCCAACCTGAGGAGGTTGAGCTAAATGAGGATGCATCATTTGAGGAGCATCCTATCTAGATTGTCGATCACAGTATGACCGTTCTATGTGGCTGGTCGGTTCCTCTGGTACGGGTGCTATGGCAGCATGGGTGGGTATAGGATGAGACTTGGGAGAGGGAGGCTGATATACGATCACAGTTTCCGAAGCTGTTTGGGGTTTCTTCTTCTACGCTTCTCTAGAGAAATTTGGGGACAAATTTCTTTAAAGGATGATGTTTGTAATAACTCGGACCTTCATTTCAGGAATTTTTTTCATTTTTCTGGTGTTTTTGAGAAAAGAGGTGTTTTTGGAAAAATTTTAAGTACAGGCCATGTACTTTGATGCCACTCGAGGCCGTGTGTTGGCCATGTCATGAACATGAACTTCGCCATGTAGGGGTGACATGGAGGCTGCCTAAATTAGAGTACAAAAAAGCTTAGTACACGTCATGTACTTAAAAAGTACTTGACGTGTAATTTTTCTCATTAAAAAGACTGGGGTCATGTCTTAACCTTAGAACCATCTCCCTATCTAGATTCTTTGATCGAGAGTGTTCTGTATGGCCGCGGAACGTATCTGATCCCCCAAGGATCCATCTGTTCTCCAAATCGACCATTGTTGATTGCGTTGGAACCGCAGCGGTAATCTCTTCCTTCTCCTAGAGCTTCGTCTTCTAATTTCTTCTCTTTCTCAGGTTATTGTGGGTTGAGCATTTTGGATGTTTTCTTAGATCTATGATGTTCCAAGGAGAATCAAGCTTCAAGGTTAAATTATATCAATCTCATAACGTCGAGTTAGGTGTTTTGTGACTTTCTTTATAATTTCTTTGAGTATTTTTTGCAAATTCCACCAATACCCTTGAACGGGGTATTGCGTGTTTCTGGTTTTTCCCTTGTTGTTTTCCTATTTTTCTTATATTCTTGTGTATAGGACTTTTCTTGTGAATAGGGTAATTTACTTGATTTGGATGTTTTTCCCATGCTTGTTTCCTATTATGACCGTTTGGCCTAGTTTTTCCTGTTATGCTATTTCCAGTTTCATGCCTAGTTTGTAGGATGGTGTGACTGTTATTCCATACTGAGATGTTGTAGAATGCTAGCCAAGTAGTTCTTGAGGATACATTGCCCATTACATGATGCGATACTTGCTGAATTTACACAGGGTTGTGAGAACCTAGTGAAGAATACCATATGGAGAATGGATGTAAGGGCTTCTCCAGAATGTCTTTAATTTATGATGTGAGACCATAGGGGGAATTGACGTTGAGTTCTTCCCCAGAGTGTTTGTAGTTCCTTGACCCGGGCCATAGGGTGATGAGACATTGATTGATTTCCCAGAGCACCTTTAGTACGATACAAGACTGTAGGGGGAATTGACGGTGACTACTTCCCCAGAGAGTCTATTCTTTCATTAGTTGAATCAGAGGGGTGGGACTGTGTGTGCATCCTAAAGGTTTGCTAGTACTTTTAGGTTGAACCGTAGGGGTTAGGTTGTGAGAACTACCTAGAGGTTACCTATTTATTCTACGTGCTTGATTGGTTTCTTTCTTCTTTGTAGATTATATTCTATAACTATGGATTTTTTGCTGTTGAGTACTTCCTGTTACTGATACTGTTTACTGCATTTTTAACTTCCATATATTCACTAACTATTAGGTATATATCTTTGGGTGGTTTCTTACTAGGAAATTTTATCACACCCTGTTTGGGTCGTGCTTTTGGGCCCAAACAGATTATATTGTTGGAGGTATAGACAAGGGCAGACGCCTTTCTACATCAGGTTCTTGATTGCACTAGAGCTGGAGAGCATGGGACCAAGTCGAGGCTTGCGATGCTGAGGAGTCATCTTATCTGTTTTTCTTCTGTACTTTGGTTTAGTACTGTATTCAGTATTTTGACTTTTTTGGATGATTTCCTAGACATATATGTATCATGCATTATTTCAATATATATGTTCTCCTGCTATTTGTCATATTTAGTCTTTCGTTTTTCACTTTTGTATGGATTGTTTATGGCTTCTGTTATTGTTTATTATTTCTCTTTTATTTGTGTACTCTGTCAATGAGGGCATCGTTTCCCCACTATCACACCCAAGGACCTCATTGCTAGTCAGTAGCCTCCGGCGTTTGGGGAAATCTGCTTGAGTCCATTTGACCAACCGGGTACAGGGCGCCTCTAGGTGGGTTTTGGAATAGGGGCATTACAAAAATATTCTAATAACATCCATAAATATACCAAATAAACATAAATAAAAAATAAAATCATATTTCATCCAAAAGTTAACTCTATAAAGACTAGGTAAAATATTTTACATGAAAATAAATAAACAAAATCATAAATCACTTTAGCATCAAATCAACAGTAAATTTCCTGGTTACAAATACTATCCAATTTACATTACCAATATCAATCAAATATTTATCCCCACTAAACATTATTAACTCAACATTATCCCTATATTTAGGGTTATTTATCCCAAATTCTTTTTTTATAATAAATTATCACCTTATAAATAAATAACTTTTCTAGGTTATCGGTACCATTCAATATATGTTTTCAAATCCTTATAGAAAAAATACTAAAGAAAAATCCATATAGGATTCATGATTCTTATAACTAGGATATCATTGATAAATGTTTCTATAATATAATAATAAAATCCCATTACATAATCCCTTCAATCATTATTATTCATTATTAAACATCTAAAAAGGCCTTATCTTTATATTCCTCAATTCCTCTTTCTTTTATAGCTCAATCATATAATCTTAGTCATCAAAAATGAAAACCTTGTGGATACTCTTATTTATATTCCCCCATAGAAAGTTTATTTTGATAATTAACATACATTCCCATTTAAATATTTATCCATATGTAATACCACTTAGAATCCATTATTCCCATATAATGTGTCAATAAAGCCTTTCATTTTTTCTCAGAAATTTACCACTTTATTTCCATCTTTTCAACACATAAAACATTTAGTTATTCCTTTTATATATTCCTTTAGTATATTCTTTCCACATTTCAGACATATATGAAATTTATTTTTTTAATCTATATTAATTACCAAATGAAATTTCATTAAAATAAATTTTTATCTTATTAGATGTATTAAGAAACTCACCTAGGTTTAGGTTTTCAATTTTAAATTGGGATAGATGGTTTAGAATAACCCCAATATCTTCCACTCCATCATATATCATGGTTTATTTCTCTTTCAAACATCTATTATAGTGTTCTTTACACCCATTATTATGTTGATTCATCCCAATTATATCAATTGAATAAAACCAAAAAAGAGGGTTTTGGTATCAAACATGAATAAATAGAGTAATAAATCATATGATTATGATAATAATTCATATGATGTCATATTTTATGAAACCCCCTTCCAATTCATCGCATTGATGGTTTAAGCAAGCCCATCGATGCACATTATTTATTCAAATACTTTATAATGGTTTAAAACATGTGAATTTACACATGAATATGTAGGATCGAAATTATACTGATTGTAGTATCGAAATAATTATAAATATTCTCAATATACTAGAGGTGGTGAACTGTATACTTTAAAATAATTACTTTGGAACTTTTAAATATAATAATGTTTAACATAGTTAAACAAGGTAAATTCACAAGACCTCTTAGTTCTACAGACTTGCATGATTCCAGAAATGTGGTTCCAGAAATGAAATTTTAGAAAAGTTTACAAAGATAAAGATTCTACCTTAGACTGTATAGAATCTTACTAATCAGAGTACAAGTATAAGAATGTATAGGATAGTTACACTTTCCTTAACAACCAAAATGCAGTGGAAAACATGAAACAATACAAATAACAAGTAGTAAATCTTTTAACCCAAAGATAAGGGTATCCAATGACCTTGGATAAAGGTCCGATGATTTATACTTTCAAGAAAGTCTGTCTTAACCACACTAGGGTAATCCATCAATACAAATATCATAATTTGTCTTGTTATCCCAGCTAGCCCTCGAACTTCAAGGTGGTCGGAACCTCTGTCTTTCTATCCCTAGAAGCCATTGAATGTACTCAGCAACATTTATAATAGCACGAAGCAATTCTGAACCATATGGTCAGTACTCACAAAGAAATAATGTCTCTCTTTCTAGAAATCACTTCAGCAACATGTAATCTCTAGATCAATCAACCTCTCATCAGTTCATCAAAATTTGTGAGCTCGTTCAAATGAGCTCTTATTTATAGGAACATATTCAACGGTCGGCTCTCTCATCCAATGGTCGTATTTTTCCTTGAATTTCAGAGGGACCTATACATATTTCACTCAAACAACGGTTGGTTAGAAACAGAAAGCATGAAAAACATTTTATAACTATAATGAGCGTAAGAAAAATATGGTCGCTTAACTATATCAATTTTTTGGAGTGTAAGGAAAAAATAAATGTTCAGACTCTAACCAAAAAACCATTCGGATTCTATAATACATGAAGATTCAGATTCTATCATCAAATAATTAGAAACCTGAATTCTATAGAATTATGGAGTTTGAATTTCAAGGAAATTCGGAGTCTAAATTCATAAGAATAAGGAGTTTTGATTCCGAATGTTCAGAGTCTGAATTCAAAGAATTCGGAGTCCTAACATAGAATGTTTGGTGTTTGAATTCAGATAATTCGAAGTATGAACTCAGAAAGCTCAGAGTCTGAATTTAGAGAATTCATAGTCTGAACTCCAGAATGTTTAGAGTCTGAATTCAAGGAATTCAGAGTCTGAACTTATAATGATCGGAGTCTGAATTCAGAGAATTCAGTGTCTAATCTCAGAAAGTTCAGAGTATGAATTCATAAAATTCAGAGTCAGAACTCGGAGAGTTGAGAGTCTAAATTCATAGAATTCGGAACCTAAATTTGGATTCTAAAAATAGAATTCTCTATATCTAATTATTTATAAGATTCTGAGGTTTTAGATATGAAATCTATTTTCATACTTAGAATGAAAATGATTTAGATTATAATATGAACAATGAAAACATGATAAGCATAAATTTCCTTTGGGAAGAAAATTTTCCATACGAATAAACAAATAAGAGAAAATAAATTTTCCTTAAGATAGAGTGCTTGTGATTTTCAATTCAAGAAGTAATTGAAAAGTCATAAGGAAACCTTATTGACTCAACAATCTCCCCCTTTTGGGAAAGCCCAATCTTCCTTATGAAAAAGAATAAAGGGACATAAAAAATATTTTTCTGGACTTTGTAAATAAATCTTATATCCCTTAACACATGGGAAATTATGAATTTGACTAACTCCCCCTTAGGATTTGGAAACACTAAGGATCGTATTCTTGATTTCCATATTGAGACTTACAATTTTATTGCATACAAAAATTATCTAGGATAAGAACTCCACCTTTGATGAACTCCACCATACTTAGGGAAATTTCAACTTTTACTTTTTATTATTTTTTAAACATTCCTTTCTCCCGCTTTGTGATTTTAAAAAAGGATTAAAGGGAATGTAAAAAAATATGGTACCTGAAATGTTAGTACTAAACAACCAAAAGGTGAGAAACAAAAAATTTCATTAGGATTGGAAAAATTTATCCAAGGAACAAATACAAAAAAAAGATCGGAATTGAACAATATTATCCTTCCTTCCCCTTTGAAATCAACTTTTTTACAATAGTTTTGAGATTCTTGAGCTCATTGTGATCTTCCTATACACATTTAATAAGCTGATCCTAATCATCTGTTTTCTTCTCTAAGGCTTTGATTTTTTATTCCTTAGACTTAAGAGATTCTGCCTGACCCTGTAGAACTTTTTCATGCTTAGAAATTTTTTCCTCAAATTTGATTACAAGATCTATTTCCCTCTTCCAACTTTGAGAAACTGAATACAATTTACCATTTAAATCTTTCACTTATTACTTCCGAGTATTTTCTTCAAGAGATAGCTTTTCATCAATACAATTTTTGATATCTTTGATCTTTAAATTTTTGGTGTCAAATTAATCCTAGACAATTTATTTGAATTCATCAAGAATTATCATGTCTTATATAGTTTTATTTGACCAATTAGACATTTTATTGTAAGGTATTTTGTGGGTATTGTATTTTATGAAAAAGGTTTTGAAATCATCCTCAAGTTTGATCCACTTATCCATCACCATGGATACTGAATCTGATTTATGATTTAATGTGTGTTGAAGCATCTGGAATTCGAGTCTATACTAGGAAATGTTTGAGTAGTCCCAACAAGCTTCTTCAAAGACTAGAGTACAAAACCATGTCCAAGAGAGGATGATTCCGAATAAGATATTTTTCTTGGTGAGGATTCTTTTCCAATATCAGCAGCTTTCCTCTTTGATGAATCACCTACTTCTTTCTTCTTCACAACTGATCTTCTAGTTGTATCAACAACTACCTATTTTCCCTTATCATCTTTTAGAATTACATCTTCTTGATTGGGTGATTCGGGTTCACTATCAGATAGTTGTACAATTTAATCTTCATCTACCTCTTTCTTCTGAGCTCCTGCCTTTGTATCTTCTGGATGAATAAAATCATGGTTACTACTATTCTTATCAGACAACTTTTTCACTTATTCCCCACTTTTCTCATCTATTCTTGGTGTATCATGTTTTGAAGATTTGGCTTCAAAGGTTTGAAATGATAATTTTTTAAAAGGGATTTGTAACATCCCGGATCCGGAAGCCACACCACGGGTTCCCCGAACCCGGTTGGTCACATGACCTCATGCGAATTTTCCCAAATGCTAGATGTTGTCGACTAGCAGCGAGGACCCAGGTATGATAGTGGGTAAACTATGCCCTCATTTGTCAAAATGTAGCGCAGTGGGAAAGATATATAACATACAACAGCCGATGTAGTGAACAATATACAACTGAAATGGACAAATACAGTAAAAGAGAACCAGCAGTCATATATATAAAGATTTAGCATGTCACTATTCTATGAAAGAATATAGAAAAAGATACAATTCAATAAAATAAAATACAACTCAAATTATATGGTACAACCATATGAAACAAAGAAGAGTAAACTGAACACAGCAGCATCGCAAGGCTAAGCTCGGTCCCATGATCTCCTACTCCACTGCTAC